>OX465580.1:97967126-102853456 GCA_950022655.1 Alentia gelatinosa | reverse complement strand
GTTTATCATTTTTCATTCTATTACCAATTTTATTCTGATATTATAATAGTGGTTTCTATGCTTCCCTGTAGATGCATAAGTTCCTTCCAGGGAGGCAGAAGATGCATGGTTATTCTCGTGGATAAGTCGAAATGGAGGTCAAGGGGGTAATCGCTGACGAGACCCAACAAGGTTATCGTATTGGAAAAGCAGACATAGAGAGGACGAGACACCCCTAAAGAATCTACACTCGTGGTGAATCTGTGGTTATCCATTATTTTTTATGTGTTGTGTGCCACATGAATCCCATCTATACTAATTTGCGATGAATGCGTCACTAGCAGACACAGGGCCATATTTGTCATGTGTCATTTTTAGAAAGTGTGTGATCCACCAAGCTAGCACCGACCTCAGCTAGCACCGACCTCAGCTAGCACCGACCGATGGCATTGTGGTGGAATTGTAGTAGTCGGTGACAGTTGCCAGCCTGAAATGTGTGTCGCGGAAAATGATCTGCTTGGTGGATCAGCAAATAAACCAGCCACACAGTTGTTACCAACTGCAGGCCGGCTCTAAATGCCATTGTTTGTCTGTCCACCAAACAGTCTGGCCAACAGATCATTATTTCTTGAGCTTAGACCCAACCTAATTTACATATTTAGTAAATTCTATGGACCGCCCACTGTAATTTCCGTTGCTGACATAATACTGATTCATTCGATTTTCAGCCGACTGGCCAACTGGCTGACTGGCCGACTGGCCGATCCCAGGATCCGCATTGACTGATTGCCCACATATACCAAGAGACACACCGTCAACATAGAGGGGGCGACCCCCGCGGTTCGCTGACACAAGAGCAAAGACCCAAAATTCAGACAGTTTATGTACTCTGGGAGCTATCCTTGCCCCAGAGCATGCTATACTCATTCATAATATCAAGGCTTATGTTTATTTACCTTCATTCTTCAGTTTAACACAGAATTCAGTGGATATTTGACAAGATCTCATTCCCATACAAAAACCAACATGACAGCACACTGCTCTGCTTGATTACTAGGTTTTGCACTGCTGGAGTGGCGTAATGTGTGGAGACATGCTCATTATCCTACCCCTAATAAAAAACCGCCATAGGCTTAACATAGGGAAATTTTATGTGGCAGGCCGTGACATAAAGTGTTTTTTATGCCACTAGAGTAATAACAATATTGACCAATCAGAGAGCAGGATGTCAGCTACTATGAAAAAAAGTTCTGTTGGTCATTGACTCAATATTTATCTTTTAGTAATACAAAAGCATAGACGAGGTAGGATAAATACGAAACCGAACTCGTGTAGTAATACGCGACCTTCCCGTCGTGGCATAAACATTGTCAAGTCTAACTCTCGTTCGGTTTCTACTAAGTGTTCTGCCTATCGGATGACCGGGAAACTTGGCTATAATGTTAGTGCAGCAATCATCCATCAGACAGCAACAGCAAACCTGCTGCAAGTGCAATGTCTCGCTGGTGTCAGCCGGCCAGGGCACTTGGTGGACTCTCTTGCTGGGCACTCACCAAATGTGGTGTGGACGCCATGTGGTCATCGGCAACACCAGAAATAGAGGAATTGGTGGATCAGCTAGGAGAATTTAGTGATTTAAGGATGTCTGGCCGACCATCCTCGGTGAGGATCGTTGGCTGGCGGTTCAAAATGTGCCTTCGGAGTGTCTACAGAGCATCTGTTCAGTCTGTTTTGGTGGATCACACGCTTAAATCTAGAAACATATTTGATTCAAGAAGCCATACAATGATACATACAAGTCCTTGCTGAGACGATCTAATTTGGAGCTATTATGATTGAACCTTCGCTATTTCAGCAATTGCTTAGTGGACCTTGGCAGAGCATGCGGTCAGTGCCATCCTGATATCAAGGCCAGTGGTATGTATGTCAGTGGTATGTAGACGTTAGGGCCAAACACCCTTAAGTCGGGACGTTAGGGCCCATTCATCGGGACGTTAGGGCCCATCTATCATAATAGTGACATATATCAAATAAATATGCATACATGTCAAATCATTGATTACATTTCATGAAATTTGAGAAAACCGAGACATTTCCGTTTTTAAAGCTAGAGGATGTGTGACGTAACGAGGCTTATCAATTTCCAAAACCGTCTCCCACCACTTGCGACCACGGAATAGAGAGACCAGGGAAGAGGACGTGCAGAGGTTCCCGCGTCCTGCTACGTACCCTACTTTCGGAGTCGTTGATTGGCTGAGGCGTGCACGTGACCCTCAGCGCTTGTTTCATTGGTTGGTTGTATATGGCACGGCCGGCTTGTGTCTGCCGGACGTTCGACTATGTGTCTGAGGCTCGCTTTTCAAGCGGGCGTTCGACTATTCGTCTGAGGCTCGCTGTATGGTTGTCCATACAGTTCCTTATGGGTTCTCTACACAGAGAGCCCAACGTAGGGGTTATATCGATCCCTACGTATCCAGCTTTGTTCAAGGCTGGGAGGAGGCCTAAAAATGTGTTGTGAGTGCCTGACAAAAGCCAAGTTCGTCAGTATAACACTACGGTGTACCAGCACCGGAGCGTTATATGTCTTGTGTTGGATTTAAATGTTTCTCTCGTGGTTTCGACTGTTATCCAGTCTCATCAGGCAAAGTGTGGTAGGTATTCTTCTGTGGTCTTTCCTGCGGGGATTTCTCCCCGTAGGAGGATACTGCAGTCCCTCGTTTGTTTTTTTGCATGAGTATAGAAAAAAAACCCACTCCTTTCTGTCTCTCTATTTCTGTGTAGTCCTAGCATCGTCTTGATTCGTCCCCCTGGATTTGGGCAGTACTTTTTATGTTATTCTTTCCGTTCCGATGGATGGTTAATTCCGCGGTTGGGGAAAAAAAATTTTGACGTGGCATTTTTCGGGGGCGGACCATTTCTGGCGACTACTAGCCATACCTGTTGTCCAGAGTGTTGAGACCATGTGGAGAGTGTGTTTTTAGTCGGTGTATCCAGTTGAATTCAATTTTATTTCTCAGACGTGCCGCTTCTTTAGAACCGAGGTGTCTGTATATGAAATCCAGTATGTGTACCTTTACGTCTAGGGTACCGTTGTGAGTTTGTTGGTTGAAGTGGCTTGGTATTTCATTCTTCCTTGTGTTGTTTTTGAAGCAGTTCAGGTGTTCTCTGATTCGTTCCTTGATTTTCCGCTTGGTCTGCCCCACGTACTGCATGTTGCAGGATTCGCACTCGATACAGTAGATTATGTTGGAGCTGTTGCACGTCACATTCCATTTTGTTTGGTGTTTTCGTCCCGTGGTTTGGGATGTGACTTGTCCATCCATGTTAAGGATGCGACAGTACTTGCAGTTCGTCTTGGTACACTTGTTTTCCTCGTTGTTTTTCTGTTTCTTGTTGGGTTCTGGTTTATCTTCGGTGTCGTCCCGTTTGTTGGGTTGTTCTTTTCTCTGTTTCTCTTTTGCCTTTGGTATCGTCTTGGTACGGTCGGTGTTGTTTTCCTGAGGGTGGCTTGGTTTGTAGTTCGTTCTCGCTTTTACTAGGTAATCCTTGACGTTTTTCGGGCGTTTGTATCCGTTGATGAGTTTCTTCTTGTGCAGTTCTTTGGTCGTGATGGATCTTGCCAAGATATCCCAGTTCTGTGTGATTATTATTATAAAGCTAGAGGATGTCCTAATATTTCAAAGTAGTTTTATTCTTCATTATGTACATTAGTCAGAGACTTCAGCAAGTCTAGGCACAGGGTATCGAGCAGATGACCACCCAGCCACGAGAGTAGAGGTGGTCAACGGCGGTCAGATGTCCACTGTAGACTTTGTTATATTTACCCACTGCCAGCTGTCTCATCCCCCTCCCTATCCCAACCTCTGGACATCTAGGGTTTCTGCAGGGACAGAGACCAATACATGTATATATAAATACGGTTGTGGTTTTACTATTTTGTCTGTGTGTCTCTATTCGTCTTTAATATATGCCTATTTTGAAAAGCGAAACCATCCCAAAATGATTTCGCTTATTCTGGAGTGTTATTGGTCAAATAAAATAAATGTACTACCTTGGTGATTTGTAAAAGCATTGTTATATGGTATGCATATAAATTTGATGTATGACCGCATATGTTTACATGATATCAATGTGCTTTTGGAAATCTATTTTGATATGTATGAGTCACGCACTCGACTTATGACCCAAAAGGCAGATGAAGTGTAGTTGACACGTAAAGGCAAACCTCATTGACACATTATGCATCATTAGTAACAGTTAGTAACCTTATGACTGATAATGACGCTACCCTTAAAGTGATCACCTAAATAGCGTATTACGTTTCACGAAAATGACCTGTCTGATGCAATGTCAACATTACCCGTATCTGTAAATGTTCTCCGTTTAATTTCTAAAACAGACCATAAGCTGTAATTTATTCACTGGAGAAAAATGATGAACGGGCCATTATGGTGCCTGATAGTCTGGACAATAGGGGAAATGTGATATGTTAATGTAATAACCTCTTTCCGATTTAACATTACATTATAGACCAGACCTCGACTTGTTTGAAATGATAGAGTAACAGATTGGTAACAATCTACTAGTTGATGAATGTCGGCGATATTCTATTTGGTACTCAAGTCTAAGAACCTAAAACGTTGGACGGTAGTAGGAAGTCAAAGCAATATGAGCGTGTGCACATGTCCAGAACAATATGCATGTTATTTCCACTCCCATTTGAGAGTGATATGCCAGGTGGTGAGTGGTGGTGGGGAAGAATGTTTATATGAGTCTTGCGGTCATTGCTAACCACCTGATGTTCCAATCTACTCCTGGCTGGTGGGCCTGAGGGTCAGTGGCTGACCACAAACCACATCTACGACCACATGATGACCCCCTCTATCCATACAACGCAACCACCTCCCCCTGTCTCCTCCCCCAACATAACAATATATATATGTTGCAGCAAAAGTGTACGAATGACCTTGATAGGATTTTCTTTCTAGAATCTGGATAACGTCCATAACCGAACAGATATCAATGATGGCAGTGCGTGTCAATGCCGATGATTAGTCAATCAACAGGATATTCCGTGCCTCCAACCTTATACACATAATATACACGCACAAATATCATTTCTCCTATTATTAGTTCCTCCATACCAGCGATCCCCTGCCGAAAGATGGCCAATTATACTAAACAAAACACCAACAAGTTTTGGTCAAAGATGTCGTTCTCCTTGAGTTTGATGCGGAGTGGACATCGAACGACTTTTGACCGAAACGAGTTCATTTCTGTATTTTTCTCACCCCTGTACACACTAAAAGAATGAACGGCACACAGGCTATAGACCATGAAAACGGACTGCAATACTCATAGGGGCATGGAGAATGACCTCCCAATGTTAAGCTATGGGACAAAAATACCAAGGGTGAAATAATTAATAAAGATTTAATTGCAAATTATTTGAAGCGAGGAACATATTTAGGCTGTAACTGAAACTGTGACTGGAAAGGAAATTGCCCTCCCAACAAAACAAACAGTGACCCCCTGCTCGTTGACAACACTGTCATAGTGAGGTATCATTTTTGGTATAGCTTACTTAGGTTTGTTTTTTCATTTGCACAACCTCTGTCTGATCTCTTTGTTGCTTTATCGTGTGAGAGTAAAAACACTTCTATGAGGGCTTCTAATATTGCTTCTCTTCTTTTTTGTTTGGTGCAGTACTGATAGGGCCAGTATTAACCGCAGCCTTCGGTTACACTACACGTATGCTGCAGCGTTGTCTTATTTTCATATAATTGATAAGAGATTATAGGATTTTTGGTAAAATATGGTTATTACACACGTGTACACACGTTTATATCATTAATACTTGCGCGCGTATTTAAACACATACGCTAGTGTCGGCGGGTCTATATCATATAAACATTATATTCATACGCGACTCTTGTGGTAAAACATACATGCATGGTCAATATTGTCAGAGGAAACATGAGGGTTGTAGTACTATGGTACTAGATGTTGCTTTACCGTGGCTATCATATCTCGGAGATAACACCAGGTCTCTATCTATGTATGGTCTGGGCTGGTTCTAGCCTGAAAAGCACTTCTTAACTCGTACGTTCCACCAAAGTATATAGAGTCTCTATACTCGTTGGTTCCACCAAATGTAGTCAAATAGTAGAATGACAAGACCACGTGGAAGTATACGAATATAGCTGTATTTCATTGACACGCAAAATGACATACATGGCTCCTCTTTTTCCATTATACAGACCTAAGATATTTTAGAAACCTGGCCATACACTGGCGTATATTCAAAGTATGTAACACAACATATCACTGTAACAGCGCTAACGTCATAGACCTTAGTCAATGTGATATAATGTCGTGTATGTGTGTGTGGCTTGTGTCAGAAGGACACCGGAGACAGGTATGTAGGTCTAGGCAGCCTGCCCCCCCTCGGGGCACAATAAAAGCTCAACATGGTGGACTGCCAGGTGGAGGTAACCGTGGGGAAAAGTGTCATTACCGCCAACGGTCAATGCCGGCATTGCCACAGTCTAGGTAAAAAAATGTAATGTGTTGCAAGGCATGTCTATCCAGCCTGAGGTCATGTGAACCTTTTCCGCTCTGCTGGTTTGGTAGGTGATGGATAGAGGGCAAGGATGCTGAAAGGTAGGTTAGTAGAGGTCATGCTTTTCTATGTATAAAATATGTATACGGTATTCACCTCTTGCACATAAGCGTGATAACGGGTTTCGCTGGTTCTATGTACTTGATAAAGTACCAGCCGCCCACCAGCGAAATTTCCGCACTCCAAAACCAGGCGAGTGCTGTTAGAGTGAAGCCAACACTGCAGCAAGTGCCTAATACCAATATAATAATGAAAATATAAAGCGCTCTTCTGTCATAAATAAACAGCCAAATTGTATAATCAAAACATGGTTAGAAAGCTGAGACTAAGGCCTACCTGTTGGTACTATTTATGATATACAGGTCTGTGTTATGGGTAAGATTTCCTGTCATAGATTGAACATCGGAATTGTTTTAGGTAAAAAATACTAAACGTGTTACCTTCCTGTCTTTACACTGATTTCATGAAAAATCTATCGCGATGACCTATAGATATTACCATTCTATCTTCTTAGGTATTTGAAGACGATTAAAATGATACCTATATTGCCAGTCTGTGATAAATGTTTCTTGAGATTAAAATGATACCAATATTACCATGTTGTGATAGATATTTCCTGAGATAATGGACTATTAAGACCACCCTCTGATATACTGACTCTAGGTTGGCTAGGTTATCACAATATTTGATAATCTTTTAAATCTGATACAATGATAAACCTGTTATAGAAGAAAATTAAAAAGATAAAGTGTACAGTAAATAGATATTGCATTTGTAAAATATTGCAATCTTTGACAACTTTGTCATCTGAAATAATGCTCCATTACCTCAGGAAATATCTATCACAGGCTGGCAATATAGGTATCATCTTAATCGCCTTGAAGTGCCTAACAAGATATGATGGTTATTTCCATAAGTCACTGCGATAGATTTTCTAAAAAAATCACTCTGAAAACAGGAAGATTACATGTTCTAGTATTTTTTATCTAAAACATTTCTGATGTTCCATCCATGACAGGAAATTCTAGCCATAACACAGTTACATCATATACATGCCAATAGATGGGCCCAAGTCTCAGCTTTCTAAGAACGTTTTGTTTATAAAATTCAGCCGCTTATTAATGATACAAGAGCCATTTATATTTTCATTATTATAGTCTTAGGCGTTTGCTGCAGTGTGGCTGCTACAAGCCAGAGCCTATTGCCTCGTTCTGGTGTGACCTATTTGTCGGCCATTATAAGATGGCGCCAGTGTGCAGAGGGTCTATACACCCCCCTTCAGTTACTGTTTTTCACACACACACACACACACACACACACACACACACACACACACACACACACACACACACACACACACACACACCTACACACACACACACACCTACACACACACCTCACACACACACACATACACCTACACACACACACACACACCTAGATACACACACACATATATGTATATATTATACATGCAAATATTTATGACGCGTATAGTGGATGCAGTGGAAACACAAAGTTTTGTATGACGCTATATGATATATGATACGATCATTTCTTGATTCTCGTAAGGACATCCTCCTGTTTGTTTGTTTGTTTGGGTAGTTTAACGTCCAATTTGTTCATTTAGACTTACTTTAGGTTCAACTGAATCTATTAGATGAATGCAGGTAGAAATCTCAAACATACATACTTTCCGAGATGAGCGTTCTTTTACTTCCCACACCACATAGACATGGTATGAGAAGGATTTGCCTTTGATATGGCAGTAAATCTACCACGGCTGGGGATGAAGGAGAAAAGGACAATCTTGGGATCACAAGTCCAGTGCTCTTTAGCACTGAGCTAACTCCCCACCCTGGTGGCTTTAGTTATGCTTGCGTGCAAGCATATCCGGTCTGCACCACAAGGAGGCAAGGTGACCAAGAGGGTGAACAGATTGGTAATTGCTCAAACAAGTATTTGTACATATACATCAATATCAAACAAAACATTTAATGAGTGGCATAAATAGATCTATAGTTCAATCGTGTTGATGTAGATACAATAAAGGAAACAGACAAAAAATTAACGCAAATACATACAAGTGCTATTTGATGAACTAGAACAGTTACCAACTGCTAGAAAAATTCACATAAATCGATATGAAGTAAACATAAGACAGGCCGGCGTCTTTGTTTCTATTATTCATCAGCTACTAAATAACCATTGTTATCAAATATTTTCTGGAAAATATTGCATAAATACCTAGTAGACCACCTAATGATATGTAATTTAATAACAAACAAGCTGTATGGATTTTTCCTAGAAGATCGACGGGATATGTCGTGGTTAATGACATTTTGATAAAGTTGGATAAAAAGAAAATAGCGGCAGCCGTATATATATATATTTTTGAAAGGCGTTCGATAGCGTAAACCACAGGATGGTAATTGACATATTAAGGGAATTAAATCTAGAGAAGAGTGTCGGAGAAATAATGAAGGATTATCAAAGAAAAGCATATATACGAAATATGATGGGTGAGATAGAATCAGATGAACTGAATATGATATTTTGAGTCCCATAGGGGTCTATCATAGGGCCCCTGGTGTTTATGATTTTTTTTTATAAATACCATATTAACAGTTTTACATTATTCCAAGGCTGTGCTCTACCCAGATGACAAAGTGTTATTGGTATATTCAAATGAGCAAAACGAAGTAGCAGAACATTCAGAGGAGGACCTAATTATAAATAGGTCTATTAAATGGACAGAGAATAAACTTTGGGAAAACAAATATAATGTGGTTCAGCAATAATACAAACTTAGAGAATTGCCAGTATCTTGCGGAAGCAAAAAAATCGATGCAGTCAGCAAATTTAGCTACCTATAGCTAGGAGTTATGATTGATGGACGATTGAACTTCAGAAAGCAGTAGGAGAAAGTAGTAAGGGAATTTAACTTCAAATTAATCAAGCCATGAAATATTAGGCCGTTCGTAACCTCTAATTATGTATAACAATTGTCAAACACATGCTTCTATAAGCAATAGAATATTCAAGTCATAACTACTAGTGCCTGAACGAAACAATGAGGTCGAAATTGCAAATTCTACTAAATAATGCCTTCAGGGTGGCACTTAAGGATATGCATCTAACGGAGTTGTATAGACTATAAAATATGACCCTTGTTTATCAGGCGAGCAGGCACATAGGATAAAATAAACGAAAAGGAAGTGGTGAAAAATAAAATTCAAAGTAAAAGGACCCAGAACAAATAAGTATAAATGTTCACAAATGTATATAGGAGCAAAGATATGGGATACGCTGCCATCTGATTTCCAGCATATTAGACAACCGGATAGATTTGAAATGAAGATGAAAGAGGTTGTACATGAAAAAGTTCAATAGAGAAATGAAGAAAGACAATTATGATAACAAATGGAGACAAATGGACCTGCTGCGACAATGTACCTGCCCTAGCCAATAGGAGGCCAGCAAGCATGTTTGTAACAACCCTCACCTCAGGGGTACTTGGGTCCCAGAGTGATTGTTCAATGTGATTCTTCTATGTCTGAGATTACGTGCCAGGTGTGCCCTCCCATGTGAATCAAATTCACCATTTTTCCTTGAGACTGATAAAAGCACTGTGCCATGAGAACATTGGAACAACCAAGACTTGTCTGAGACTAGAGCAAAGGTGTGAAGAACACCAGTCTCAGGCACGTGCGTCTTTACATGTGAATCCCAATTAAAGAGTAATTGTCACTGACAATTGCAGGGGAAAATACTTGTCTTAGGGAAATGGAACCATGCAATTCAGACGAGGAGATTGTGTTCCAGTACAGAATCTCAGCAGGATTTGTCTCAGACAAAACACCCTGTACGGTACGTGGATGCCACCGTGTGAATCACACTTAATAAACAATGGTTTTGTGGACATGAGACTATGTAAACCACTCAAGGTTAAATTCGTAATACACTCGCTAATGCTCGTGTATTACCATGCGTCAACCTCTCGTGGTTCACAGCCGCCTGTCTAGAAAATCATCGATTATTGTCTATGTAAACCACGGTACCAACACCCTTCTTCACGACATGGTTTCCGTTCCGAGCCTAGACCCTTCTTAGCAGGTTTCACCACCTGGGTTCTACTCTACAATCAAGAATGACTGTATTATCCACTCGAGTCTTTTCTACATGCACGTCGCTACATAAAATACATTTAATTAATAAAAAAAGATTAGGCCCGTTGATATTTCTATATGCTTATCCCAACAATGTATAGACACAATAGTGGGAACTGCAATGTGAATACATAAGCCATACACATACATAATCCACATGGAGCTACATGCAGTTGCCAGGAGATGGTAAAGCCGGCCAACGCTTTGAAGGCAGTCGGTGTACACGTGCAGAAGACAGATTCAGTCACACTCTCCAGGCAGATGTTTGGCATGGGTTCGGGGCATAGGATCTGCTGAAGAGTGCTTAAGTAGGCCAAGCCTCGAGTTACTCATCAACTGAACTTTTGTGAGCTGCTCACACGACACACAAACACCATCCGATCAATAGAACCGTAAACTCTGCAATCGGTGCTTCCACCATTCATACCTAACAGCTTACTCAGGCAAATCAATAAACAAACATGCATGCACTCGAGGAAATCCTTTCGGTTAAACTATTTGGTATATTTGGTATGTCTAAACACATCTATCATTACATGTATATATACCTGGATGTAATTGAAACCGCAATTTTATTACTTTATGAATGGTAGCAAGTTATGTGGTACAGAGGAAAAATTGTATTCATTCGTCACTGAGTGACGAACGAAATCTGACCCATTAGCTGACCAGTTAGTGTAAACATGTGTGCAGAGGTACATGATAATGTATAAAGATGAATAGATTGTTTGCATAAAGAAGACCGCTTTTTTCCAAATAAAATAAATTTGACAGCGGAACTCGGCTTTTGGGCCTACAAGGATAGAGAAATGCACCCTTGTTGTTTATTTCTTTTCGACAAATGATAGGGGACTTGTAATGCAATAGTATATGGAGACATACACATGTAGTTGGTGTGACTGAATGGAATATGTTCCGAGCTGTATATGTCGGAATTATTCACCGAGTTCGAAGAACGAGGTGGATATTTTCACACTCATTATATATTCACACTCACTATGTCTCCTTATAATTATAAACAGGAAATAACAACATCTATAAAAACAAACCAAAAGAATCTGAACTCCTGGTCAGTAAAGGTGAGACATACCCTTGGGTATATAATAATACATGGGTGGTGTTCTTCTGAGGTTTTACGGTAATACTACTGTAGTACTACAGCGTGGCCACGGTTCCCGCCATTTTCCGCGCCATGTGTGGCGTGGTCGTCTGCATTGCATGACTGGTATAAATGGGTGACTAATATGAGTGCTGAGGTAATGCCTACTATAAAAAGGTATAATATTTTCTTTTTTATTCCAAGAGACTTGGTGAGAAAAAATGTCTGATTCTAACCTCCCCTAATTTGGCGTAACTTGCAACATTAATCATTTGTGAGACGACCAAAAATGATGCAAAATTATAGATCAGACGATTCTTTTTTGAAGTTGGAAAGTAACAACTTCCCTTATTCTGAGTCATGGTGACGATGGCTACTATGGCCATGCACGGCACATCTCCTTAGCTCGAATTCTAGTTATGGGGAAAACATCGAATTATGATAATTCACACAGGAAAAACTAGTCGGTAAAGAGTAGAATTCCCCTCTCGACTCACTCATTAACATCACTGTCAGCTATGACTCATTATAACCAAGTTCTTTTAAGAACGTTAAATGAAACGAAAATACCAGGCAAAAAATTACCAAACTTAAAAAGAAAGTGATACAACAAAAGTATAGTGGGAATGACTACATATTAACACATCTGTTGTTGATGACATCACCAACTTATGTATGATGCAATTGCGAGGTTGAACTTGACTTTTTCTTTCAGTCGATACAAATGCAAGTTGAACATTGGGAGATACCTGCTGAATAACGTATATATTGAGAACGTATGGTCAAGTAAAGACGGTCTCAACATTCGTTATTCAACAGATTTTATGTATTTTCAAGTAGGACTGTGTTGACCCTTGAATGCTAAAAGAGTAAATTTACCTAATACATGTAGTTTTGATTTTGCCCCTCGAAAGAGTTATGATTATACTGTGAAATTACACTGGTGACTGGGATTCGACCACCAAAACATGGCGCCTGAATGCTAAAGAATGTCCCTGTATAGTTTTAGCAGGGCCTGGCATTTGGGCAAGCAAACTTTGGCGGGTCAGCTATCAACATTGAACAAGCATTGCTTGAGGGCCCGCAAGACTGGAATGTTGTTCAACGACCCTTTGGTCGGATTCACTGACCAAGGGGCATGTTATAGTCAATCTCCAGCGGAGGTTGCCTCTCCCACACCCGGCACGTCGATCACACACAGCCATCAGGTGGAGATGAGGCCTTATTCCGACACCAGGTGGCAGCCCACGTGCTGCATTTTGGCGTAAACAACGCTGACCTAGATTCCTTGACCCCGGTGCGCTTGTACTGGGCGTGAGACATTATGCAATACTAGAGATACCGGCTTGCCTGTGCCACGCCGGGAATACACAGAACAGGAGATGGGAAAGAAATGAGCACATTACATAATTCTGCTGCACACAGGTGATATGTTGGATCTCACAGAAACAAAATCAATACACAACTAAGGATTTCCTACACAGCCAATTAAAAACTCTTCACAAATTCACGAATATCTGTAATAAATCTGGCATATAGCCTAGGTAAAACAATTTAATTCCCTCTAAGTGTTATATCTAATACATTCATAGCCACTAAAATTAGATAGGACCGTGTTATTGATCTTACATTTTATCTTATTCAACGATGGAATAGAATTGACTAGTTGTCAACATATCATTTGAAGTGGTGTCGTAAAATTCATGTATTTTTCATACATTGTCATATTGATGTTGTGACCTCCTTGTGATAATGATTTTGTTCTGATCAATAGAATATCAACCTAAAAATGGGAAAATGTATTCAAAGCACATACTCTTCCATGTCTCCATTGATCTAATGATATTGAGGATAATAACTGAGCATATTGGGATCTTTATTTTCTAAACTGGGATGTATGTCGAACATTTCCTAAAAAGTAACATTGAAATATAACTAAGAAGTTATGATGGAGTAAATATAGGCTAGATGATCAACGTGCAAGCGAATTTTCATAAATCAGGATGGGACTATAAAACTTGGCATGTATTCCGTGTTCAATGAGGCTTAGGTATTTACTCAACTTGATCACTGTGCTAGTCTCCTAAAATTACACACATAAACAAAGCTCTCTATAACGTGTCTGGTTCAAATATATGTATAGTGCTGGCACATTGCCAACGAGCCCATAAAGCGGACGACTTTATTTCCTTTCATCCTCGTTCCAAAGCAATTATGATCATTATCATCACATTTCAATTCTAATGACTGGTGACAGATCCCCTGAACCAATGGCTAATGACCTGTCTCTACTTGTTCATTTGGCCCACTCATCAGTTGGGGCCACATAACTTATAAACTGCGCATAAACATTATGACTTAACGAATTTTACACCTAATTTATATAATAATTTAGACCTGTCATAGACTATTATAGCAACGAATATGTTAAAACAAAGAGAAAATACCATTGACTATGTATTACTCTACCGTGACTTAATTGGATGACCACATGTCCGTGATATTGACTAATAATAATACACATCCCTTACACTCTAAAGTTGGAAATTTTCCAGGCAACACGAGTATGAACCAAAAACACACTGCCCCACGTGGGCAGACGTCTTTCGGCGCCCAACTGGCGTTCAGCGTGTGTTGAGGCGGGAACGCATCATACTGTTCCCCCACGTGTACACAAACCAACATGGCCGCCTGCATGCCTGCCTCGAGGACCACGTGCTCCTCCTGACTCAAAATCACACACCATTCGCGACCAATACAGAGCATTTCTGTCTGGCGAGAAACATAGCATTCTCTTTGTGTATACATGTACATGCTCTATGAAGCACAAATTCTTGAATTATATCAAAGTGGCAACAGTATTATTACACACCTACTAGGGTAAATCACGAGCTTGTATACTATTAACCATAGGTGAAATCATGGCGAGAAAAGCAATGTGGCAACTACATGAATTCACTTAAGAATGAATCACCTTCGACACAACCTTATTCGCCGTTGCCCTGCAATTAGATGGTATTCTTAATTCAGTGTGATCGTGTACTTTAAATCATGGTTATATACATATATTCTGATTTATATCATGATTACCTCCACTTTACCATATTGAGAACAAAATACTTTTCGCATTGGAACCAATAAGATGCATATCAATCGTACTACATATTAAATGATTATGAACATGTACATAAACCAGTTGTATAGGCACACACAGGATGTACGTTACACAATATTAAAAAGTGAAAAGAAAACCGACTTTGGCGAAGCACAGCGGGAACTGTGAGATGTTCGGATCTTGTGTACACTTAACATTGTAATGACTAGACTACATTTCTTTTCACGTGGAGACGCAGAGGCCTCGATATGAAGTGACCCGGAATGACAACGTATTTTTGCCTAGCGGATATAATTTCCTTTTTGTTTGCCTCTCTTTATAAGTTGCGACATACTACGAGGTAGTATATATACAAAGATCATATCGAATGTGAGAAACAGGATATAAGTTGCTATATCCATGCCAGTTGGGGACCATGTATGGCCGAGATCTCTAACTACATATTTGGTGAAAAATATTACATGGTAGATATTGCATGAAAAAGAATTTGGGTCGAAATAATTTTCTTAAAAAGTGTGCGTTGCTGTCTAAGACTCCTGCTATGGCACACTGTGGCTGTATTTCTATCTTAACATAGACTTACCCTACATTTCTCTTTCATCTGCAATAGGAGCAAATAGAGCACTGCATCCTTTTTCCAAGCTAAGGTTACAGCAAAGATATATGACCAGCATCTCATATTTTCATGGACGATAAAACCTAGTGGGGTAGGGATCTGAAGTTACCATCATTGAATATGGTCATATACGAATGGCAATTGATGGAACCTTTTATCTATGATGACCACAACAGACGACATTTAACCTGGTTTTCCCGCCATGTGTGGAATCGTGTCAATGAAGGTCCACATTTCGGTCACGTGTTGTTATGGGGCAAGCAGCGTCGGCTGTGATTATGTATACGGCATTCGCCTGGCACCCAAACCGACATGAGACAAATCGTAGGCTATACATTCAGGGCAACAATGTACACATAAAACTAGAAATGTTCTATACCATGATGTAAAAGTACATTTATAAGGCACGGCATCAGTAATAATGATTTACATTAAAAATAGGCATACTGAGTGAAAGTAAAAGGTAAATTCTGTTACCTCTTTTTATGATGATGTATCTTTCCCGTTTCATGTATAGAATATATGTGCACTGCATTGCTTGGAAGAACGTCTTTATTTTCCACATCAAAATAGAATAGAATCCCTGTCGATTTTATCTTGATAATTGAAGTAGCACATAGCTGTTTATTGCAAGGCTAGTCATAGCGCAGAATACGTTTCAAACAATGTTCCTTAATCAAACTATTTGATCCACAACTAGTATAATTGAAACTGTGGATGGGACAGGTCTACATATCCTCGATACAATCATCGTTGACTAAGAGATGGCATGTCGATGGCGGGGAGGAATGGCGTGCCTTGTTGCGCTGAGGTATTCACATTCTCCATCTGCCAATCACAATGATATCAGTGTAGGGGTCGTGTTAGTTGAGCAGTGGTGTGTTCGGTTTACCCTACAGGTAGCGGGTGCCGATCGCTGCTGTGCGGTGGTCCTAGAGAGCCCGTGTTTTAGAGTGCTACGGGTTCACCCGGATTACATAACTTAGTCTGTTTATAAGGCCGAGTCTGCAGCAGGTTAACAGGCTTCTTGTGTGTTCCTCTGCATAGAGCAAACCTCTGGAGCTCATGGTTGGTTGGGTTTCTCCAAGGAAAGGAACTTGCTTTGGCTTGTGGTCTCACTCACCCGGCTTTACTTAGCACTCCGGTGCTAAGGTACTGTATTCGGAAAGGTATAATAAATGTCCATATACCTAAGATCTTGGAGTCTGGTTTTGTGTCTAGTAGGTCTAGTGCTGGTTGATTCAACATCGTCTTGACTTACCGAAAGATATTCGAACCAAGCTATGTGATACATACCACATAGGGTAGCATAGTCTCACTCCACCAGAACAGACTAATCTAGTTCTCGGGAAGTGATCCAAGAAAGACTTAGAACCGGTGGACCACTACATCAGAATATTGGAGCCATGCTGCCATGGCAGGGGTTTGGAGTGAAGGTTGACAAGAAGGGGTAGGGTGGACACGGCGTCTTTTTGGCACCGTGCCAACCACTCTTCACTATGGGAGAGGGTGGAGAGGAGGAGTGGGGTATGTGGGATGAAGGTTGTCATGACAGGTATGTGTGTGTTTGGTGTATGTATTTATATGCGTGTGTATGTATGAGTATATACACAGTATTGTATGTTCATAGGAGTGTGTAGGTATATGCCATTCTCTGCAACACACAGTAATGATGCTAATATCCTGAGTTTCTCCGAGATTCATAGTACATGTAAATACAGTCTACCAATGACAAAACTGATCTAGAGAATCCCGTTATGTGGTCATATTTCATACCATCAGTCACAACTCTGAATTAATTAATATGTTTGTATCTCATGTTTCCTTTCACAAGGTTTGAACGATTATTTGCTGTTCCTACAATCTTAGAATGATTAAACCTATAGCCTATCCATTTTAACGATTCCGAGTAGACTTGGGGATTTGTTTTATGCATGTATTTTTATTTTTGAAAATATTATCTGTCAGTGTGATATGTCATTTTAGAAGATTTCCGGTTTTCTTTTCAGGGGGTAAAAAAAGCCCCACGAGTTTCTGGGGGGATGAGGGGTGCCCCTGGGTGGGCTTCAGAGGCGGTTCTGCTACTATATATATATATATATATGTGTGTGTGTGTGTGTGTGTGTGTGTGTGTGTGTGTGTGTGTGTGTGTGTGTGTGTGTGTGTGTGTGTGTGTGTGTGTGTGTGTGTGTGTGTGTGTGTGTGTGTGTGTGTGCGCGCGCGCGCGCGCTATTGCTATATTTTTCACATTGTGCAACGTCGTGACTGATTCTGTGATAACAGACCACGCATTATGCAGTTGTAATGGAATCTAAACTGGTTCACCTACATCCAGCGACCTTCCCAGATCTATGGCCTAACTTCCCTGCCATTCAGTCCCGTGGTTCCATACTCATCTCTATACTCCGCCCAGGGCCTGGTGACAATGTAATATTTTCTGCTTCATTGACCGATGTTACCATCAGCCACATCATAGGCAAAACACGGGCATTCACAGGGAAAGACGTCATGATGCTTGCAGGCATTCACAGAGGAAGACACCATTATGCTTTCAGCTTCCCTCAGAGGAAAACGCCAAAAATGAACTATGCCTTCAAGCAATCATAGAGCCTCAGGCACACACAGGAACAGATGCCACTATTTCCTCCAGACATTCCAGTATACAGGAATTTTATTATTGGCAATATGATGCTAGATGAACTATCTTTATGATTTAATGTACATATATATGCAGTCGAAGCAAGGTCCTAGACATACTATGTAGTGGTAGGCTGAGACAAGCAGGGATGTACGAACGACAATGCCAAGTCGGCTCTGGCAGAATCTGGTAGGCAAGGTTGTATATGTAGTCTATTTACGTTATAGGTTCAGAGTGGCAAAGGGGTGTGTTTTAGTGACACTAGCAACTGGTAGACTGACCCCAGTCTCCGAATGCTATCACTGTCACTCTCGCTGCCCCACCCCCTTACCCCAGCCATCCCCATCAGATTCCTAGACTTGTAAGAGAAAAGATACGTGTTACAAAATGTACCGGCCTAATTTGATATTTGTCTTTCAGTTCATAAACAAAGACTTTAACAAGTCTATGGTGCTAGGTGCGAAGGGCAGCGCGAAATATACCGTTTCACTCAGCATGGTTTTGCTCTCCCAGCAGATTGCATTCTGGCACACGGCACTAAAAGATGTCCAACTCCCTCCCGCTTGGAGAGGCGTCATGGCGTGCCTGTCGCCCATCCATCACCGCCAGGCGCCACGCACGATACTACCGACATCTGGTGGTAGCTGAGAGAACTAACGCAGCCCCAGACACCGTGTGTGACAACCTGCCGTTAGCGTCCCGTTGAACAAATCTTGTCATTTGGACATAAAGCCAAGTGCGTTCCGTATGGGTGTCTTTGATTGGTTCGGACAGTACCTCTCCCCCACCCTCTAACCCCGCCTTTCACAAAACACACACACGGCAATCGGCCAAAGAGGAGATACATGTGTGTGTGCGTGTGGCGGTTGGAGGGTGAGAGGTGGGAGGGTGAGGGGCTAGTTAGTGTCGTGTAGCAGAGAACCCTTGGCCTTACCTTGACTGCAATGGAAAACCAGGGTCGCGCGACAAGGGCACGTTTATAAGCTGGGCATATGATGAAAGCCTGGGGGCCTAGAAAGAGTCAATATTGATTCACCTATCGATCAGAACAGTGTAAACAACGTGAAAAGTCCAGCACAGCGTGTGAGTGTGCATTTGCTGGCTTTTAACCAGCTCAGTGCCCAGGGTTCCGTTTATATAATATACCATCAATGATATCAACGCATGTCCATATTTCTCATAACAGTCTTAGTTACATTAATTAACAATTAATGATTTCATAATAATATGTCAGGTGTTGTTTTAAAGCTTATGTTTTATGTCACTTTACCCATTACATGTCCAGTATATATTTCATGTTCCAGTTACATTTATGATATATCATAATAATGTCCATCTTCTCTGTATTTCTAGGTTATTAATTAATACCATGACTGGTTTTGGGCATCAATGCACAATGTCCCAGGCACGCCCTCTCCACGCTCTCCCATCCTACCTTGAGCTGACCACGGGGACGCCAGCTGCAAATCCACATTGTTGTATACTACTGACACCAATAAAACTTACTGGTGGAATCCGTGATTCGAGCAGGTCAATAATGGATCGTGTTGGTATATAGTGAAAATATGCACAAGAAAAAGTAAACATCATGACTTATGACCGACAGAAACGGAAATGCCTGGTTTCCACCCACCACACTGCAAAAGCCCATAGCTATAAACACACACACACACCTACACACACACACACACACACCTACACACACACACACACACACCTACACACACACACACACACACACACACACACACACACACACACACACACACACACACACACACACACACACACACACACACACACACACACACACATCCATCTCCACGACTGTATGGGAGTGATTATTGACATAGACAACATGTAGGTTGACACCTGGTACAGGTGGATACCGGTCTATAGGATTATTGTACAGGTGTTGGGAATGCAGTTGCATTTATGCGTGAGTGGAAAGCGTTTTTTCAGGGTCATCATATATATGTTACTTCATCCTCGTGTCGCGGCTCAATCATGCCAGAAATACTTCCATTGAGCAGAAAATAAGGAAATAGGAAATTCGTCAGTGTTATCACGAATATGGAAAATATTAAGTTTTGATTCACGCTCAAACGCTCAAACGCAGACATACATGTACCAATAAAACCATTCAAATGTTAAATAATGAGAATGTTTGCTTAGATCTCTGCTTCATGCCACGTGACATTGTGAAATCACACCACAATTGTTACCCATGTCAATGTTGCCCTGGAAAGACGCCATGGCGTGCGTGCGCAACACGTATCACTCAGAGTGAGGGCCTCTAACTTGAGCCCCGCAGGCTTTGGAGACCAATCATAGGGCTCGTAATTCCATCTTGGCCTACAGCTCAGCTCAGGTGGCCAAGTCGTCATTTATTAATGTCCGTCCTGTGGTTTTTCTACCTAATTCTATGAGTGATTCAGATTCGTAACGGAAGTTATTTTGCTCTCAATTAAACATTGCATACTGTGGGTTAAAAACTACATGGAAACATGCATGATAACTGTTAAACAAGAAATAAATGAATGAAGGAATTTCATCACAATTGCAATAGGAAAAATTATTCGACCAACGAGAATATTTCCGAAAATCGGTCAGTTTTATTTACTGTTATTCTGGACAAAAAAACTCGCTCTGTCAGCAATGAGTTTAATCTGGGTTAATAGCTTTGGTCCGTGACAACATCTGATGACAGGTAAGCTGGCCCGGCTTGTACGTACTCTCCAATGTCAGTATCGTCGGCCCGCCTGATACACAGCAATCCTACACACACCACGCGCGGAGAGGATGCAAAGAAACTCTGACCCAAGAACAAAGCTCTCTGAGGGTTGTGTCGTGTTAGCGGCATAAAATATTACTTATTCTCAGTCTCCAGGGACTCTGGGTCAAACCTGTTTAACCCCGGTCTCGTCAGTTGGGGGTCAGACTCCTTGCCCCCCCCCCCCCCCCTCGCCACCCCCTTGCACCTATTTGTTGGGAGTGAACACCCCACTGTGACTCGGTTATGTGAGCCTGCCTGACCCACCCTAACAGTTAGACTTTTTAGGGTGTGTGCGGTGTTGATTTGTATCTTTTCTCGTGCATACGACATCTGCATGGCAGGTGTGTAGCCTACATTTGTCCTTAAAATATAGTGTTTGTTTGAGTGCAAATACATGTACAAACAAAGAAGTTACTTATTTAATTTTCTGTTAGGCTACTTCCTCTACACTTGCAGTGTATCATAATTTAGAATGACAGATTTGAATGTGTATGGCATTCTCTATTCGGATCATGGCGTTGATGGGGTGTTTTATTTTCGGAATTTCCTTTATACATGTACTTTTTCCAGGCTGAAATAACACATAAAAATGTGTTTACCCACACACCCGCCTTCACTATACAATAGTTTATATTGGAAAATGAAAATTACAATGAGTGATAGAAATCATAGATTGCATGAAACTATAAAAGGTCTCAATATGTTTTTATTTGTTTAAATACAAATGATACAATCCACATTAAAATCTCATTGACAGACATATCCTCTATATTTCTAGCAAGACATGACTTGGTCAGTCAGCCAGAATCGAGACGTAAATGTACATCCCCGTTTGTGGAACGTCCTTCCTTTTTTTTATGTCACATGCGTCCATCTTCCAAACATGGTTATTACCAATAAGTAGGTGTGTGCATGCCACGTTCATTCCAAATCTTTTTCATTTATCCAATCACTTATATATACATACAGAAAAACGTACTCACACGTACATGTATTCGTACATGCATACATACATACATACATACATACATACATACATACATACATACATACATACATACATACATACATACATACATACATACATACATACATACATACATACATACATACATGCATGCATGCATGCATACAGACATACATAAATACACAATAGTGTTTCAGATACAAGCGGTCGAATGCTACGAGAGGTTGGCGCGTAGTAATATCCGAGTGCATGCGAGGATATTACGCAGAGTCAACTCCGATTAACCAACAATAGCTTTTATCTGAAACCAGTTTATATCATATTTATCATCCACCTTTTCCTGACAAGTGTCGTGCCGATATTAATTCATTTTGGTAGTCACTATTTTTCAATACGCATTATTTTTCCGTATGCGCGCTTTATCAGAACCCTGAGCATGCAATACATCTGTATTCTCCGGGTATGGTAAGTCACATTCCATATGTGCCTTCTATCGACACCTTGTGATTTGTATTAGGTGGATAATAAATGTATATTTTAGATGCATACACATTTTCACATTCTTTCTATATGTTTTCTATGCAGATTGTATTCAGAGTCACATGATTATGTTATCAATTCTATGTCTTTAAATCCTCGGTTCCATTTATTTTGCGGCTGATTGAATCATTCCTCAGTTTGACAATGACCACCGTCATTACAGTTTCGTTTCTCTGCGCCATTCATTATGTGTCTCATCGGACCATGCGTTCGTCTGACAATGACTTGTATTTAGAGACGTGTTTGTTTCTGCGCGCTGAAGGCTGTTCATTGCGGTGACATGGCAGACCACATTACACGGCTCGCTGCTGTTGATGATCTACGGCCATTAAGTTCAGCAGTCTGCAATCTGACAAGGGAGGTGGGGAGGGGGACGGCGACCCCAACCCATCCAACGCCACCTCACGCCACCTCACCCCACCTAGTCATCTGACAGCAAAACTTTACTCCCCTCTCCCACCTCCCCCTCCCCATCTGCATGGATTGCCTTCTCCCCTTGCACCACAGCTTTCACCTCTGACGCTCTTCATAGGGGAGTTATTGGCATTCAGTACCTAAATGAATGAGCCACACAACTTTTGGAATACATGTATATACAAGATGGTTTGCATAAACCTTCCAAATACTTTCTTTCAAAACATGTGGCACCGTTTTCCATGGAGTGATTTAGTATCACGATATACACACATGTGCCTGGTATGCATAGAAACATATTCACCTAAAATGATTGAATAAATATAAGTAAAACAAAATCAATGTAGATTTGTACCCTGGATGAGAAGGAGAAAGGGAAACAAGAATAAAAGGGCACTCAAGAAACAATGAAACACAATTGAAAGTTATACGTGTTGAAATACTGGAGTAGCGAGGATTGTCTTTTTCATTGATACTCTATTGATTACATGTGATACATTCAAAATGTTCCGTAATTATATAGAACGTCCTGACCATGCTGTACAAGTCACAGAACGAGATGCTTATTTACGGTTTGTACGGACCGAGGCGTTTACGCCGAGTTCCATACAAACGGTAAATGAGCATCGAGTTCTGTGACTTGTACAAGCATGGTTGGACGTTATATATTTACTATATACCCGAAATTTAAAAAAAAATCAATTTCTTTTATCTTCACAACCAAAATTTTAATAAATGTGTATGGCTAGGTGGTCCGTATTTTAGTGTACAGACCAGTGGTCCGTACAGTATTTTTATGTCATATGCCAAAACGGTGCGTATTTACAGTATATACAGCATGGGTATATAGTAAATCATATTTTTATGAAAATACTTTATCTATAGGCTTGCTTCGAGTTAGTCGTTGGCGGGGGAAAACCCCACCGCACCCCTCCCCCGCCCCCTGCTCACCTCTTTTCTCCCAATGATGACGGTATTCAGTGCCTCAATCAACTGGTCATGGCCTGCCTTCTCGCCACTGACCCAATCAAGAGACTCAGCGTCCGACATCAATACCTTCCAGCGACGAAGGACCATAACACAAAACTCCAGTACAACTTTTGTCTGCTATATGTTAGTGGCTAAGGTTATATTCATAGGCAACAAAGGTTTTAAACAAGCTGAAAGAATTCTGAGATGCAGCCAACTTTTGATCGGAATGTTTATTTGCACCAGGCCATGCACTTTAATAACAT
Organism: Alentia gelatinosa; assembly: GCA_950022655.1. Classification (NCBI taxonomy): domain Eukaryota; kingdom Metazoa; phylum Annelida; class Polychaeta; order Phyllodocida; family Polynoidae; genus Alentia; species Alentia gelatinosa. The sequence goes on along the minus strand of OX465580.1, from coordinate 102,829,286 downwards.
GTATTGTAATCTAATATTTATTCTACTGTAATAAACCGTGCAGATTAGGATTTCATCGAGTAGGAAGAGTATAGTTATCAGGGATTTCTTATGCTATTGCAAATTTACAAAGCATCCCATCCCTCTTATGGTACCAGCTGCCGTGGTCAACCGTGTATGTGCTCTGAAGTGAATACATTTTTGTTGTTTTGTTTTCGTTTTCAATTCGGCGTCAATCCTCAGTTTCTTTTTCCCAAACAGCACCAGAGCAATATTTTTCAAAATCCAACATATCTTTTACACATCATACCTGTCTTGAATGATGGGAACACGTGTGAAATAGGAAAACACTCTTCAATACTCAATTACGACCGTCGGCAAACTTAATTGAATAAAAAAAATAAAGACAAAGCCCACATACCCTACTCATTATAGCTCACCGAAGGACGAGATTGGTGGTGAAGGGTAATTGGGTTAATGGCAGATAAAACCATACAAGAGGGGGTGGATCTGGGTTAATGAGGGAGTATAGTTGGTATTTTATTGGTGAGTCTGAATCGGATGGACTCGAGAGGAACATTGACACACACCCCCAGCAGGGAATGATGCCCATATATGGAAGTACTACACGTAGGGTTAGCGGAATGAACGGATGGCGTGTTTCATTGATGAATATAGTATTTAGACATGCTCATCTTTTGAGGTTCAGAAAATGTCTAACATTATGATATGTTGATATGTTGATTATGATATGATTATATTACTACATGTATGAGTTGTTTATGACAAGGGGTAAGCATGTATATTAGTGGTATACATATGCCTGGGCTAGCAATTACTAACTGAAAATCTCCCTAAAGACATATAAATTAAGATAATATCTGAATTCAAGAACGACACGTGTTAACATCTCAAGTGTATCTAATTAGGGTAGCGCTTTGGAATTGTGTGATTGATTCTCACAAAGATGAGGAGCTAACCTGTACATGGGGAGTTCATTATCAATGTATTTATGACATCTCATGTCATATAAGGCAAGGATACCTCTGATTTAGAAAGGGAAACTTGATGTCAGCTTTATTTCAAATTTCCCATGATAGCAGGCATTTTTCTGTTAAACCAAATCCATTTTTTGAAAAAGAATCTATAAAGCATGATTTTTTTATAACCAGTCCCCAACCACATTTATAAAACGGATAGTTTTGGTACTAATGAAGTAACTCACAATTTGAGCAGCTCTTTTGTAAGATGAACACAGGCCTTACAACCTCCTTTAAATTCATCCTTTCCTTCGTGTAACTCAACCTAACTAACGCCCCCCCCCCCCCCCTATTCCCTCTACTCCGCAGGACATCCAATACCCCGGTCATTTGAGTAATACATTAAATCATCAAAACACCCAAAGGGACAGCGCAATCCTCACCTTCAATATGCAGCATGTACGTGTTTTGATGAGCTTACTACTAAATATCAAAGCGGAATGCGTTGGCTGTGCGTGTGCAGGTACTTTTCAGGCTAAGGATGTAATATCTTTAAATGGTGTGATTTAGGCTATGGACATAAGACTGAATTCAGTAGCATTGCTTTCATAGAAGAAGTGTATTATCGCTCATAAACGTCTCTCACGTAGTGCGGTAACGGTGGCGCCGCCTAGTGTACAGTAGGAATACTACATTCCTCCCTCCTTAAGCTACCAAGTACATAATACAATAATGTAACTCAAATACACAAATACACAAATAAATGTGTATGACATTTACCAATTTACAAATCCATTTTGACAATTGGTTTCTTAACCCTTGAACTTCTACGTGGAGGTGGAGTTGCCATTCCAGGTGATTCAATATGAGGAGGTGGAGACCTCGGTATTGGAGTTTCTGCATGAAGGGGAGTTTGTAGACGGACATTGGGTGACTCAGGTACATCTTCAACAGGCTCAGGTGGTTCAATTATACCTTTATCATTGTCCATAACAGGCAGTGTATCAGTAGTTGTTACATCTATACTAGTAGATACAAACTCAGATGGATCATATTCTGGAATATTATCTTGAACATGATCAGCCAATATATGATCAATATGCACAAAACGAGTAGCCTGTCCGATTTGTACAACATAATTACGCGGACCACATACTTTCACAATCTTACCTCTAACCCAACGATCTGAACCTTTCTTGAGACCTTTTGTATTGTATTTGATACGAACTTTATCTCCTACATCGAAATGCCTTTCTCTGATTCTACCATGATATAACTTCTGTTGCTCTTGTTTCTTTTCAACATGTTCAGCTAGATTCGGTTTCACTAAACTTAACCTTGTTCGTAACTGACGCTTATACAACAATTCAGACGGAGTCTTATCAGTAGTAGTATGAGGTGTCGTACGATATTTGAACAGAATATTCGCTAGTCGATGTTTTAATGACAACTTTTGATTCTCAAGAATATGTTTGTTCAACATCTCTTTTATCAGTCTTACAGATCTCTCTGCAGCTCCGTTCGTCGCTGCATGATATGGTGGAGAGAGAGTATGCTTTATACAATTTTTATCACAAAATGTAGAAAACATTGATGAGACAAATTGAGGACCGTTGTCCGACACTAATTCTTCGGGTAAACCGTGTCTAGCAAATATCAATCTTAATTCGTCAATAGTTCTTTCAGCAGTTGTGCTTCGCATAGGAACAACTTCAATCCACTTGGAATGTGCATCAATCATAATAAGAAAATACATATTTTCCTTCTCAAAAAAGTCAATATGAATTCTTTGAAATGGACGCCTCGGCCATTTCCATGAATACAATGGAGAGGTTGCAGGAAGAGCACGGCTATCCTGACAAATACTACAGCGGTACACAGCATTTTCTAGATCCTTATCAATACCAGTCCACCAAACATGTGACCTCGCTATACGCTTCATAGCACAAATACCAGGATGCTCTGTATGCAATTCATCCATTATACCTGTACACAAACTAGTTGGAATTATTACACGAATTCCCCACAATAGACATCCGTTTTCAATGGATATTTCGGATCTTCGTATAAAGTACGGTTTCAACTCTTCTCGATTGATATTTTCAGGCCAACCATTTGCAGCATAATCATAAACAATCTTCAGTATTGAATCGGTTTTGGTTTCTTTCGCTATAATATCAGCCTTTACAGGAAGAGTATCGACAAAATTGATACTGTATATCTTACTTTCTCTACCCACCTTCGAATTTTCATGTGGTAACCTTGACAAACAATCTGCATTAGAATGGTCACATGATCTACGATATTTGATATCATAATCATATGCAGACAAAACTATCGCCCAACGCTGCATACGGGCAGCTGCTAAAGTTGGTATAGCATTTTTGGGACCTAAAATTGTCAAAAGTGGCTTATGGTCAGTTTCCAGAGTGAATTTTCTACCATACAGATATTGGTGAAATTTCTTAACACCAAATATAATAGATAAGGCTTCCTTCTCTATTTGAGCATAATTACGTTCGGATGAAGTTAGAGTACGAGATGCGTATGCAATAGGTCGCTCAGTACCATCTTCATAAATATGACTTATCACTGCACCAACACCATAACTAGATGCATCGCAAGCCAATTTGAGCGGTTTCTTCACATCATAATGTGCAAGTAATGCATCGCTACTCAATTTTGATTTCAACAAATCAAACGATTCTTGCTCAGACTTACCCCAGCTCCATTTGACTTCATTACGAAGTAATCTGTTCAATGGTGCAACAATAGTAGACATCTGTGGAATGAACTTAGAATAATACTGTACCATACCCAAGAACGATTTTAATTCACTTATATTTGTTGGAGCGGGAGCTTCTTTGATAGCTGTGACCTTGTCCTGTAATGGATGTACACCATTAGCATCAATACGATAACCCAAGTAATCAACACTTTCTTTCAAGAACTCACATTTTTCTCTTTTGAGTTTTACATTGTACTTGGCTAGTCTATTCAGAACTTTCTCTACAAGTTCAAGATGCTCTTTTTCATCTTTTGCACGGATCAATATATCATCCTGAAAACAAATAACACCATCAATACCATGTAAGATCCTGTCCATGGTGGATTGAAAAATCTTAGAAGCAGGCTTAGCACCATATGCTAACTTAGTATAACCATAGACACCCCGATGAGTATTAATAGACATCAATTTTCTACTCTCATCATCTAGATCAAGTTGAGCATATGCATGCGACAAGTCGAGTTTAGTAAAGATTTCACCACCTGTAAGAGAAGACATTAGATCTTGAACAGTAGGTAAAGCATATTTTTCATCTTCAATACATTCATTCACATGTACCTTATAGTCGCCACATATTCTGACACTACCATCGGTTTTAGGTACAATAACAATGGGCGAGGCCCATTCAGTGTCCTCAGGGTTCATGGGTGTTATAACCTTGTTCTTTTCAAGTTTATCAAGTTCTGCATTGACCTGATCATATAAGGAGTAAGGCACTGGTCTTGCTTTGGCAAAATGAGGTGTGACATTGTCTTTGACCTTGATATGCGCCTTGAATCCTGAAATGCCCTCGTAGCTATCATGGAAAATATCCTCGTGTTCACCGAGAATATCGTTGAGTGTCTTTTCCTTACTCTCGATTCCAAAAATGTCATTCCAATCCAATTTGATTGCTTCGATCCAGTTTCGGCCAAACAGAATTGGTCGATTCACACAGTTCACAACTAGGATCGGTAGTTCCTTCTTTTGACCCTTATATTCCACATCACATAGCAATTCCCCACAGACATGTATGTGAGCACCAGAATACACACGTAGCTTAACATCAGATTTTTTTAGTTTCTTACCGCGAAAGAATTTCCGAAATTTGTCGCAACCCATAACTGTGTAATCTGCAGCGGTATCCACTTGCATTTGAATAACTCGGTTGTTAACTACAACATCAACTGTGTACTTTTTCTTAGACTTATCAGAGTTAGTGGAAAACAAGTTGTGAATGCCCAGGTCATCCTCACTATCATCACTAGAACCTGGTTGCTTGTCCATAGAATGAACTTTTCCCTTACTCCCTTTCTTAGAGGATTTGGACTTGCATGAATTAGCCAAATGTCCCTTATGTTGGCATTTGTAACATGTCGCATCTTTGAACTTACAGTCATCTGGACTATGATTGCCAAAACACCTAAAACATTTTACTTTCTTGGTACTCTTGCTAAACTGCTTAGATTTGTAAACCTTATTTACATCAGAACTAGCAGCACTAGCAGATAAGCTAGACTTAAAATCCTTGGATTTTTTATGAGATTGCTCCATTTGCTGGGCAATAGTACAAGCTTTCTTAAAGTCTAGGCCTTCTGTGTTCAACAGTTTATCTTGGATAGGTTGTATATTTAGTCCGCAGACAAAACGGTCTCGTAAAGAACGGTTGAGATTATCACCAAAATTACAGTGAATTGCCAATTCTTTGAGAGCCAAAATATAGTCATTCACTGACTCACCCTCCTTTCTGTTCCTTGTACCAAAATAAAATGACTCAGCTATTTCAAGAGGTGTTGGGTTGAAATGTTCCTCTAACTTCTTCACTAAATCCTCTAATTTAGTTTCACGTGGGACTTTGGGAGAAATAAGGTTAGCAAGCGTTGTATAACATTCCGCTCCAATTTGTGACAGAAAAATGCCTCTTCTTTTTCTAGTGATAATTGCATTTTTCGCTTCCTGTGCTACTTTCACTGCATCATCACCGACAAGGTCTACAGTAACTAAATCCTCTCCATCAAAATATGCCTCCAACCTTTCACAATATGCCTTGAAAGTCTCCCTTTCTTTGATATAAGGCCCAATATTACAAGGTGTAGCCATTTTGATCAAAATTTAGTACAGTGCAGTGCTTTTAAAACAGGTTTTTTTTTACAGTACAAAAGTTCATCAGTAGTACAGAATGATGCTGTGGGCCTAGTGTCTTCAAAAGTGCACACCCTATAGTTACATTCACTGTGACTCAGTACAGTGCCAATACACACCCACATCAAAGTCATCAAAATCTGCCAAATTTTATGTCCAGCCAGTTCCACTCACCACCAATGGGTTCCTTGAAGTCAGGAAAGTATACCTGCATTGATTAACAGCCTCAGTCGCCAATGTAATATCTTTAAATGGTGTGATTTAGGCTATGGACATAAGACTGAATTCAGTAGCATTGCTTTCATAGAAGAAGTGTATTATCGCTCATAAACGTCTCTCACGTAGTGCGGTAACGGTGGCGCCGCCTAGTGTACAGTAGGAATACTACAAAGGACAATTGAGAAGGTATGTGAGATGAGGGTAGCTGAGCAGGTTCGGTGTTAAGTAGTGAAGGTGAGAGATGCGTGAGAAGGGTTAGGTTAAAGAGACTTGGGGCTACTTCATGCGATTATAACGTGTTGAAACACACCCTTTCCAACAAACTACCCACCACGCTGCTATTAGACAAGACACGTCGACCGAAGAATAGAATTTCACTGATTTCTTGGAAATAATCCTCTGTATTTTAAAGAAAAAAACCCACATGTATTGAATGCAATATTTATGAGAAGGCTTAATGTAGTAAAACTTTGTCATTGATGAAACAACAGTGAATTATTTCTAATTGGAGCAGATTGGAGTAGTTTTAAACGGGCTCCTCATTAATTAGAGAAGCATAACGAAGAGGGCTAATTGATGAATATCATTAAAATTCGCACAAGGGGGTGTCTGGTTAACTTGTAAACAACAGCTGTCGTCTGGATAGTTCATATACCCTGGGACTATAGCCTGATTTCTCACGCTTCTACCATCGATTTCACCCAAGGCCCATCACAAACCACTCTGATGGCCTCAATGTTATTCTGACACCATCACAAACCACTTTCCTAACAATATCATCGAAGCCCATCATGGCATCACTACAACCATCAGTATGTTCTCTGTAGACACCAACACTATCACAGAACACTACACCATAAACATTATTAAACCCAATCCCCATCACAAACAAACAAGAACATCTGTCTCAAAATCTGCATCAGAAAACCTTTTTCTAAGCATCGACAGTGCTATGCTTTAATAGATCTACCTTCAGCACCACCTACTTGGCCATAACCACCAATCTTTACCACACCGACGACCACTACTAGAAACAAACCACAGCAGTGACCAATAATAAAAGTATCATGAACACAACTACTACTGCCAGGATCACATCTTGCAACTACTAGAATAATATCAGCCATGTTGTGTAGACTACTACTGTCACCACCTTTCAGCTGGTGCCTTAATCATCGTTGTACAACTTTATGATAACTCCATTTTCATGATGTCTAGCTCCTACAGCATCTTCCACAAGACTTCACTCCCATCATGAATATCAGCATAATATTTTCTACCCCTATACCTGCTCATTCACAAGACATTTCTCTCAAAACATCAGCATATCTAAAAGAATTATATTTACTCATGATAATGCCCTTTACCATCCTTTTTTTCCTCACCAGCCAGAAAAAAGGCCGATCTACCCCCTCACAAAAACACTTAATATATCTTCTAATCACCACAAGCGCAACAACAATATCATAACTACATCAAAAGCATCATATATCTTCTTCAAGGGCCCTATCAAATACATCATTGAGCACACTTCTAATTCTCACCTAAAGTGGTGATTCCACCAACCCACAAGATCTAGCAAGATTAGACATGATTTGGGTGTCTTGCTAAATCGGGCTAGGTTTGAATAATCGCGTTCCTATTTGTCGCGATGTATCTTGAGGTGACGCGGTGGTGGAGCAACAAAACATACACCTGACACCACACAGCTACGTTTTGCGACATGCAACGGAGATACGACATATCCCGACATTGTAAGATGTAACAAGATACACCAAGATATACCATGGCAAATCCATCGTGTTGGTGGAACCAGCCCTTAAACAGCATAATTTCCCACTGCCACGACTTTGGTGACCAGGATTGGCAGAGTGTTCTTCTACCCATCTACCACTGACCACCAGATGACCACCAGCAGAGCCAGCTCCAGAGAGCCACCAGGGAGGTGCGCGCGCCGCCGGCCAGCGTCCTCATGGGGTCGGGGCGCGTGTACCGAGTGACCCCGACCCCCTATCTTAATTAGCTTCTGGTGTAAAGTATCGGCGTCGTGTCATAGATCACACGACAGGTGAACCGTGACGAGAGGCAACATGACTGTGCATGCCCGGTAGGTATATACCACCTTTTACCCTGTCATGTAAGCGGGGGCGGGTGGGTGTTAGACGTCAGGTGGTTCAATTGCTACCACCAACCAGCAGAACCCCCTCCTCTCCACCCCTATCCCCATTTCCTAACACCCCGACCAGACGCTTGATCATTTATCATAGTTACCCTGAACCCAGTGCGTTCACTGACCCCCTCAGTCGATACCTCTTACCAGTGAAACCGATGTGAAAATGTCGAAATTGTTTCACAGTAAATCAGTGTTTTGCGGTAAATTATACTGAATGATACCTATGGATTTACCCAATGATACACTGCATCATGTGGAATTATTATTAAATAAAATGAAATTACTTTCTCCAAAATCATCTGATGAACCCAAGGCAAATACATGAGCACATAAATGTATATTCCAGTATACTTGAATTATGTATTATGTATCGTTTGTTAAATATCAATCGGACACTAAAAAACATCTTGGGCTTGAGTTTCGGTATAATTCAAAATAGCAATAGGTCACATTGCTAAAAAAGAATAAAGAGCTGTGCACTGCGATATCGAAACGATGTTTATTATAAGGAAATCTGGGGGCGTTCTTTATTTAAAACTCGATAATTCCATGACAATGCTGTCCCAAATGTGCACAAGATCTGAAGTGTCAGGGATGATTGGGGGATGCAACCTACATTCCGGGGTCACTGGGTGCATTTTAGCTGCATCCATTCTAGATTCAGAAGGTCCCAGATAAGTATTCGTCAGAAATAGGCTAATTCCCATCGAAAAATATTTTGATGGTTTTATAGGACACATGGGAAATCATGTCACATAGAATTATGGATGCTAAGAAAACACATGAATAATTTAAGTGGTCGATGATGTATGTCCTGTGGAAATGTCCCGGCATAGGGCTAAAGTCGTTAAACTCGCTTAATCACTAACGACAAGTTGTTTGTTTTGTCTTAAAAAACAGACAACTAATGATGTCAGGCTCAATTGAAATTTTGAACGTTTGAACAAAGATTTGTTCATTCATCATAATCTTGATAATTAAAGTAAGTTGCACCGAATACCCTCAACCTAGTTTGTTTATGAATAACAGTTGGTCATATGTTGGCCATTCATGGACCTTCAATGCGACCCTCTTCTCGTCAAAATTTCCCGTCGGGAGGAATTCATATACATGAATCGAGTTCAAGAATGTCAAACAACGGCGGTTGTTACCCACAAAGTGCCAGTGGAATAACAAACCAGATAGCGCCGAATACACACAGACGTGTCAGTTAAAATGAAGGCAACCCGCACAACAAATTAATCATATTTTTGCCAGGGAAAAGAATGGGAAACAGGGACGCGGCAGAAAAGAGGGCACGAATGGTGGTGTACTCAGTGACCGCGACTCGCTCGCCGTACCAAAAACACGTCCATAAATCTGTCACGTGGTCCGCTTTATGTGCGCGCGCTTCCCGGACTTGAGCAGACGACTTTCCATCGCCAGACACAACACGCGGATGGGAGAGCTCCACTTCGAAAAAACCCACATAAAATGGGTGAAGAAAACACAAGAAAAAATGAAATAAAATAGAGTTGAATTAGAAATGCCTGATAAAGCATCTTCAATTCGAGGGGGTCATAAACATATCAAAGGGAAATCTTTAACAAATGGTCTCTCTCTTGGGTTTACTTTAACAGATTAAATTGGGAAGCTTCTTTTTTTTTACCTCCGTGCAATTAAAAGGGGTTGTTTTTGTTGGTTGACCAGGGAGACAATTATGATCTTACATCAGACAATTCGACAAATACATGAGGGCCTATGCATTATTCCAACTACAGATAAAAGTCAACTCCAAAAATATCAGTACTTTATCATTACACTTATTACTTGGGGGGCACAGAATATGGTATAGCGTTAAAATAACCCATTATGAAATAATATGTTGTATATCCATTCACGTAATTCCATGAGAAGTTTTATTTTAAACCAAAAAAAAGAAAGAAATAATAATAAGGAGAGAGGAAACTCATGCTATATGACGATCTAAATAATTTATGCTTACATATATTAGCTGTGTCTAATTATCAACGGGAACTAGCCAATGGGGTAGTTTCGAATAGTTTAAGAGGTAGGTTAGTGAAGAGTGGACAAAGCAGTTTGGCGTAAACACCCCCTTGTCCTGAATAAGGTCAGATGTCTACCGTAGAGGGTGTGGATATCAAACCTCTTGGGGGGTTTTATCGGGTTAACGATCACATATCAATAATTGCAGGGATAGGCGCAGGTCGCTGGTCATTTGCGGTGACTGACCTACCGCAGTCAATGACCAGCGGAACGGACGCGCGCCTACAATTTGGGGGTTTCGAATTTAAATTGTAATTCGACCTGGCAATGAGACTATTTTTCAGGTGTGTTATAGTCAGATGTCCGATTAATAGTCCTATATATTTGTGCTACTTGGTGTATAGTAATACTGTAAATTTGAAGTTATTCAAATGCCTGACATTTTAACCTCCATCACTAGGAAGACAAATGTCGTTTGCTCAATCTAAACAAGTGCTTTTCAGTGACTCAGCGTCTGACCAATATATGTGTGAAAGAGGTCAGCGAATACACGCGATGCTCTTCCTAGAAACGATCACAAGTATAAAAGTCCAAGAAAAATATGTCGTAAAACAGATGTAGAAGAAAGACGAGACGTGGGTGGGTGGGTGGTATGTGGTCGGGGCGCGGGGCAGGGAGGAAGGGGCGGGGTCGGTACATCGCTCTGTCTAACGGCAGCTGGCAACGACTTGCCGGGGAGATTGACCTAGCTCCTCCCACATTGTGAAAGGCTTTACTCGGCTGGCAGGCCGTTTCAAATTTTTAGACATTTTTTTTTCATTTTGGTAATAGAGGTGTCACTTTATTTTGGTCACACGGGCACTAATAATAATAGCCCAGTAGTTCGGAATATCACGGTGATGTTATGTAGATGTTTTCAAGGTAAGTGTTGAGAATTATCAATAGGTTGGGGCATTTAATAGATGGCATCAATTTGAGAAGGAGCCTCAACTAAAGTTATGGGTTGACCACCTTGGAGATCGCCGCAGGCTCACTGCAGACGACGAATTACCGACTCGTCTGCGAGTTCCGTTTTTGAGAACATTGCTGGTGGAACATACGATTTCTATACTTATAGAGTATTACCTTTCCGTTACACATATAGTTCCTCAGTTATACAAAGATATCAATATTTGCTAATAAATGGGCTACGGTGTCAGTTACAATTTAGTAGCCGGTTTTCATCATCAGGCGTTTCCCAGGATAAATATGTGTTAAATCTCGCATATGTGTAGCAATGCATTCCCAAAGTGCATTCCGTAGAAGCCGAGTGCATGTGACTTCTGAGAGTAGGCCAAAAGTGTCAAATTCAACCGTATAACAGCCAACGCAATTTAACAATTGATTGAGAATGTAGATATATTCTAGGCATGTGGACCATCAAATAAACAAACCCGACCTGCCCCTCATAGCTGTTTTGAGAACTATGTGTAGATTGAAGGCCTGGGGCGATCTCATCTAATGCGGCTATTCCACCAAAGAAGCTCTAAGCAGGTGGATTTTACCCTACAGCCGACGTTTGCCGGCGGGGCCGGCCGCCCGGCCCGGCCACCCCAAATCCTCTAAATTCTCTGAGCTGTTCCACCAAAGCCACCCTGAGGCGACCAACAAGGGTACACAAGGCGCCCGGCAGGCACAGTTCTAAAATGCACAAGCCGAGTTCTCTATTGATCCGATAGGCAGCGCGGCATGCGGCAATACACTACGACGCTCTGACCCTGCGAAAGCTGCATATCGAGCAGAGCGGTGTTGCGCCGTGTCGGGATTTGTATGGGAACGGTCAGAAAACGTCAAATAACAGCGGAATTACACGTTAAATCAAACAATGAAGGTAGATAAAGATAAGGCTTGATGTTATGAATGTGTATATTCGACTCTGGTGCTTATATTTTGCCCAAACTGCCACAACTGTCTGAAATTTCGGTCTCCACTTATAGGGATACCGTCCACGGGAATGCCCGCTCCATCTTGACGGTGTGTAGCAGTAAATGCGGGCGAGCGGTCAACGTGAACGCGGGGAACAGCTCTTGGCGAGCTCTCGGCGTCACTCTTGGTGTAGTTCTTGGCACGCCGGGGGGCTTAAAATCAAAGGAATCAGTTTTCCACCAGTAGTGCTTTGCGGGGGAGGTTGCGCTCATAATGCCTGGCCGCCCGACTGGCCTTCTCTGTGGTTCTCACAGCAATTTGGTGGAACCGCTTCAAAATAGGTTTTTGGCTCCAGCCAGTGGCCAGCGAACACCAACAGGTCAGCCGATATTGCCCGGCGATGGAGTTTGGGAAGCACGGGGAGAGGCTGGCGGCCGGCAGGGGCCGGCCATGAGGGGCCTATGAGCTGTCGTGAGCTGTTCCACCAAGCAGATTATCACCGCCGACGGGAAGTTTGGGCCGGCTATTGCTGCCGAATGCCAATAGGCGAATAAGGCGCCCGGCCAGGCTCGGCCCGACCCTGCGCTGCGTTGGTGGAATAGCCACATTAGTCCATTCACAGACCTGACTAACTAGGAGCCAACAATATTTCCATCTACATCCTGGTACTTCTAAAGTACAATAGACTCTCACATAACAACCACCTCAATAATACAACTAAATTTAAAACATTATGGCATAGTCTCAATTCTTTTTCCTGTATTCTGGATCCTAAGAGGTTCTTTATTGATTAAATCTATTAACGATGATGTGTATCTTCATGCTAACTCAATTCTTTTTAGGATTTTTATTTATACTAGAGTGACACTCCTATCCTCCACCGCCTCCGCCGCATCCAGGAATCACCCTTGCCCAGTTTATGGGCTTACATGGTGGCATTTGTTATGATATATCTATATAATTCGACTATCCATATACCTTACTTAATTAACTAAACAAAACAGTTCATTCATTATAGTTCAGAGTTCCTTGTCACATCTTCGGCAGTGCCAACCCTTTGGTTAGCATTACAATATCATGACATTCAGGTAGTCATAGATTCATAAAAATGTGAAGTTGAAATTAGGTAAGAATAAGGATTCACTGTTTTGTTTTCAGATTCCTACAATTGATAGATCCAATCAGTAGTTATCTCTCAGTACCTTCATTTGATTTCTCTGCCATCTGTTATATATTACCTTATCCTCTATGTTGCGTACCGTGGCAGGGAGCCTGTTTCACAGGACTCCTGCTTTGTACTGCACAGACATCATTTATTTTGCCTTCGATCGCCAATACAGGTGCGTCATGTAAGTGTGTCATGTTCTCTGCTGCTTGCGTATTATTAGTTGATTTAGCTCTGATAAATGCTAATGATCATAGTTGGGCTTCTCTACGTTCGTTTAATTAGTTTAGTTTGCATGATTTATTCAAGTGGGTGGAGCTTTCTTCTCGTTTTGTATTTAGGCAGGTTCTTAGGCCTCTGTTTTGGGTTCTTTGCAGTTTTTGTTGTAATCCTTTGTTTGTGCTATGAAACATTATGGACCCGTATTCCGCATATGGCAAGACATTTGCCTTATAGATTTGTATGGCTTGTTTGCGCCATATATAATTACAGATATGACTCAAAGAGGTATACCATATTTGAAATTCTTTTGATGATATTTTCAATGTGACTTTTAAAGGATAAGGTTTCATCAAGTTTCACCCCAAAGTAGGAGCAGTTGTTTACAGAATCGAGATTTATATCGTTCATTGTCAGCTTAGGTTTTGGCATTGATACCAGCTTCTGCTTTGTTCCAAATGTCATTATTTTGGATTTGGATGCATTTATTGTTACCTGTTGTTTTACACCATTCGTTAATTGTTGTCAGGTCCGTTTGGAGTTGTTCCTCGAGTTGGTATATATTTTTGCCTGCTATGTGAATAACTAAGTTATCCGCATAAAGTTCACATTTTGAGTACACTGTGGTTTTAACTATATCGTTTATGTAAACAAGAAAGAAGATCGGGCTGAGTGTCGCCCCTTGCGGTACACCGTGAGATAGATTTTTGAGGTTTGATTTACTGTTGTTTACTAATATTCGCTGTTGCCTTGCTTACAGGTAGCTCTTAGACCACTTGAGTAGACTTCCAGCTATACCGATCTTTGTAAGCTCATGTGTAAGTATTTGATGATCGACTGTGTTGAACGCTTTCGACATGTCGATGAAAGCAGCTAGTGTAAATCCTCCATTATTTATGTTAGTAAGGATGCTGTCAGTCAAGTCCGTCGCTGTTTGATTGGTTGAATGGTTGGCATGAAATCCTCGGATATTTTAAGGTATATGATAATACAAAAACAGGGATACTGTGTCTGTATGTGATAAATTCTTGGTAAAATTGACGATAAAACGAACCTCTGCCTTCGGCACTGGTTCGTTTTATCACCAATTTTACCACATATTTATCACATACAGCCACAGTAACCCTGTTTCCATATAATATTTCACTTATTCTAGTTTACTACCACTAATATTGATTTTGATGTTATAGCTACATTTTATTGATTTAAGAGAAATGATGCCCTAAGGCATCATTCGGCCTGGGCCAGTTGATGCCTCAAGGCATCATTCGGCCTCAGCTGGTTGATGCCTCAAGGCATCATTCGTCCTTAAAATGTTAAGTGATAGTCTTGTAAAGCTTCTGGGCTTAAATTAATAAAAGACAAGTAGATTCTATGTAGGAAACTGATGAAAGTTTAGGGTCAGGGTTCGTATGCCACTGAGTTTGAATCGCGGAGTAATTCACGAGGCGAAGCCGAGTGAATTACGGAGCAGATTCAAACGAGATGGGATACGGACGCTGACCCTAAACTTGAATCGGTTTCTGAATTTATCTCATACCATAAACGATGTATATGTATTCTTCATTAACAAAACAATAAAAGAAATCAATCTACCTTCATAATATGTTCTTATTATAGCCAAATCGCCATATCCAATACGTTTTGTCACCAGCGTGAACGCCGACTCGACATGTCAATAGCGATCGTTTCACGCACTACATACCCGTCTGCCGCCACACAGGAAAGAGTCCGCGATTCATTCACTGCAATTAGCGGTTTTCTCTTTTCAAAAGCTAATCTATTATGAAATATTTCCTAATTTTTATAAATATTAATTAATAAGAAGCAAGAACACGTTCTGCAACATCTTAATTTTAATCATAACAAAGGGGTGTGCATAGTTCAGTATCTGGGACTCGAGGTTATGACCTTTGACCTGAGATTGACCTCACTCTCGTGGCGCGATCTAATCTAGATAGAGCGGCGCCATGCTACACGTTTGCCGTCAGTTGTCAATACGTACTCGAGGAGAGATGTTTTGCGATTTTGACGCTCCTACGTGATAATGTACATTTATATGTACATCTCCATGGATATTAGCATTCTGTAACATTCCGTACGCCCTGGAAAACGGAGAATCATCGGAAACTTTCACAATTTTACCGCCTCTTCCCGTACCGCCACCTCCCGATGCTAGTGGTGGTATCGCCATCGCCATGATGCTGTCACCGCTGGAGGATTTACTTGTATCTGGTACTGCTGCTATCGCTAGAGGATGTTTTCTTGACGAGGTAAGCATATCCGACATCTGTCGCTGCTGGTTTGTTGTCGCTACAGCGTATCTATTTATTGAATCTACGCTTTTATGACCCGTTAGCTGGCAGATCATAGACGGCGCCACGTTGTTTGCCAATAGAGTTTGACATGTCGTTTTTCTTAGCGAATGATTTGTGTAACGCCCTGTCAGTCCAGCTTCTTTTGCCAGATTTGCGACTACTTTACCCAAGTAATACAATCCCATCTCTGAAGTTATGTACGCTATTTTGTCATTAAGTGTCGCTTTTTGTTTTGGAGTCAAAAAGAACCCGAAGTTAGGTGAACATGTAGCGACAGGTCTTTTCGTTATGTACAACTTGTATAGTCTTACAGGACATCATGCGCCTCCCGTGGCGAACAGTTTCGGCTTGAATAACGAGTGTGCGAACCTTTCGCACCAACTCTCGTTTTAGTTGTTCGTTCTGTCCATTCCAGATGCTCCCTTTGTTTTCCTGCAGTAGTTCAATGTCCCCATATTTACATTTCTTAGCCTCATCGCATCCCCTCCACCCGAATGCCTTCGTAAATAGAACCAGTAGACTGTCTTGCAGAGCCCGAGGACTTGTTTCTCCCAATAAGCCTAATTCCCAGAACTTGTTCTCGTCTTCGACACTCAGTGGAGAGGCAGCATTTGGCTTGTTTCCTAGGCCTAGTTCTTTCAAACACTTTCGCTTAGATGATATAACATTTCTGGATGACTTGACCTCACTCTCGTGGAGCGAGTAATACTTTCGTTATAATCGTTATCACGAAGATGTCTGCAATTAAAAAAATAACCCAAAAAGGTATGAGTTACTGTCGCTAAATTGTCGTTTTTTTACATTGAAATAGGCAAAATTTAAAAAATATATAGTAAATAATAAACATTATATATTTCACAAATAATAATTTTGTCATAGGAAATACTGCACTTTCCGCTGGTCTCCGGGGGGGGAGACAAAAAGAATAGCCGAAACCCCGCCGCACTACGGAGGGAGTGAAAAAGAACATCGACTATCGCAATCGCACAGAGGGAGGAAAAAGTTCTTTGAATATGAAATAATATGATCAAATGTTCTTTGGTAACTTTAAGTGCTTTCTAACTTATAAAGTAATATAATAAGTAATCTGAAAGAGAAGAGTAATTAGTATTCTTCTATCAGTCTTTTAGGAGCAGATCTCTGTTGCTTAGATCTTCTCGGTTCCGGATCAGGTATGCTAGGCGTGGCACCTCGATCAGGAGTTGGTGGAGTGACCACTGGATGGGCATCAGTGATCTCCACAGGTTGTGAACCAGTAATGGTTGGTGTAACCACTGTTGTAGTTGTGGCTGGATCACTCTGGTGAACTGGTGGTAAATTGGGACCAGGGCCTAGGTTTCTGGTCATCCGTCGATTCCGACTCACTAGTCCATTTGGTGTTGATATGATATATGACCTAGGGCTTTGTGCTTTGCCAACAACCCTTCCTTCCACTTTCAGGTCTGGAAGCCATGCTATGTCTCCATGCGATAATTCATTGGCTTCAGTGGCTCTGTGATGACGATCATAGTTGATACACATTTGTTTCCTATAGTCTCTCTCTCTCCTCCTGACAAGATTGGCGTCAGGTGTGCAGGGTCTCAGTTTTCTAGTTTTCAACTTACGCCCGATGTTGAGCTGGGCTGGCGAAAATCCATTTTGCAGTGGTGTATTCCTGTATGAGAGAAGGCCAAGGTATTCATCATCTGTCTTGTTCAAGATTGCCTTCATGGTTTGAATAGTTCTCTCTACCTCACCATTTGACTGGGGATATCTTGGAGATGATGGAAGGTGTTCAAATTTGTTGTGATCTTCGAAGCTTTTGAACTCTGCTGATGCGAACTGTAGTCCATTACTAAACATTATATCAGGAATGCCTTGATGGTAGAACATTTTGTCGATGGTCAAATCAACATTTTTAGTCACTTGACACACCTCAATGTCTCTTGAGTAATAGTCAACGAGAAGTAGGTGTGTCAGCCCTTTATGATAGAAAAAATTGGCTGCCACTCTTGACCGAGGATGTTCAGGGAATTCTGTTCCTTTCATAGGTTTGACCTGTTCTCTCCTATGGTTCTCACAAGTGACCCAATTTTTCACTGTCTTCTCAACATCTTTGGTTATTCCAGGCCATCATACTGAGGAGCTGACATTGGCTCTAGTCTTGGTTAGTCCTTGGTGACCATTATGCAGTTTTCATAAGACATCAACTCTCAGGCTAGCTGGCACAATGAGTTGTCTACCACGTAGTAGTAACCCTTCATATAGAGAGAGGTTCCCTCTTTCAGTCCAGTATTTCACAAGTGGACCAGATATGTCATGTCTAGCTTCTGGCCATCCATGTTCTACATGGTGTATGACAACACTCAGTGTCTCATCCTCTTTAAGTGCTTGGCTTGTCTCATCTAGATGTTTATCTGATGCTGGAAGGCATACCATGACAGCATTCACATATGCCTCAACTTCATGTTGAAGATCCACTGCTTGCTGATTGCTTCTTAACTCTTCATGTGGTGCCCGTGAGAGAGCATCTGTTGTGGTTAGGAGTTTTCCAGGTACATGACTGATTGTGAAGTCAAATCTCATCAGTCTGAGTCTGAAGCGTTGGATCCTGATTGGTAGTTCGTCGATCAATTTGGTTGAGAATAGTGGCGCTAATGGCTTATAGTCTGTTTCCACATGAAACTTCATGTCAATAAGGAGATCGCTCCAGTGTTCACAGGCCCATGTGGTCAGCAATGCTTCTTTCTGGATTTGAGCATATCTGTCCGCCGTCTTTGTCATTGATATACTGGCATAAGCAACTGCCTTGAGATTCCCATCTTTCTGGCGTTGTCTGATCACGGCCCCTACACCATAACTACTTGCATCTGCAGATATGATTGTCTCTTTTTGTGGGTCGTATAAAGGAAGGGCTTTGTCGGAAGCCAGCATTTGCTTCAGTTTGTTGAATGCTGCTTTTTGTGGTAGATCTCAAGTCCATTAGGAATCCTTTTCAAGGATATCTCTGATAGGTTCTGTTACTTCTGCAAGATTCTCTAGGAACTTCATTTGCTGATTGACCATGCCAAGGAATTGTCTGACATCTGGGACGTCTTTGGGCTCAGGCATGTCAATGATCGCTTTGACCTTTGCTGGGTCTTTCTTGATGCCATCTGCATCTGTCACCTGACCAAGGTAGTGAAGTTTGTTTGAGGCGAAGACACACTTGTCCTTGTTTAAAGTGATCCTGCTGTCTTGCAGGCGGTTCAGTACTTTAGTTAGACGTTCATAGTGCTCTTGTTTGTCTTTGCCATTCACGAGGATATCATCCATGTGACACAACACTCCTTGTAGGCCTGTCAGTTCTTTGTCCATTCGCTTTTGGAAGTGCTCAGGTGCAGATGAGATTCCGTAGGGTAGCTGCCTGAACATATATCTACCAAAAGGTGTTATGAACGTTGTAAGCTTCGCACTTTCATCAGTCAGTAACACTTGGTGGAAGCCGGAATTAGCATCCAGCTTGGAGAACACACTTCCACTTGATATACTCCCAAGAGTCTCTTCTACTTTTTTCATCACATAGAGTTCATGACGGACTACTTCAAATTTTCCTTCTCGTAGCTATATAATGTCAGTGTGCTTTGGTGGCCAGAGTATGAATGAGTGGTTTTATTCTGACATATATGGCTGCTAGGTGGCAACACCTTATGTTGTAGCAATTCACACCTTTAGCCACCAGATGGGGCCAAATTTACTGTCAGGGTATGTGGATTAGACAAAAAAGCGTCCCCTTTGCTCACACCGATCACCTCCCCTGTCGCCAAACTGGCCTCCCGTTTTCAGACCTTTCACACATGCAGCGAACCCTGGATGGGCCCTGGCATGGGTAGCAGGCGTTGATAAACACTATCATTATATTTAAATGCAAGATTTGAAACGGATTTAATATCTATGATCGCCCCAGTCACTCCTAACATATCATACCATGGTATTATGCAAGGGGTAATCCGCCAAAACAGGCAAAAATAATCAAAATAAAATTGTCCATCAAGCCATCTGAGGAAATCATACTACTGACATCCCGCATAATTATCCATTGATTGAAAAAAAAACCTTTTCAAGTAATATGTTTAGTGCATTGTCTAAGTGAGTCGCATTCAATTTATCTATCTAATGTTTTCAAGGCCACCGGCCTATTCATCTGATTTGCAGCCACAAAAACGATATTGATATTATGGACTCAAACTAACGTGTGTTTCATGTAGATCCCAGTGCTCTGGTTAATATGTTTTAAATTCTATTACCCACCTAATACATAACTCCATACTAAGCCTAGAAGGAGTCTAAAGATTGCTACTGAGTGGATTATTGAAAGCCGGAATCTACTCAATACGATTTTTTTCCTCACAATGTACGGTGCTTACATCGAATTTCTAATCATTTACAAGATTTTGTTTTGATAATTTGTCAAAATTAAAGTGAGTAATAGATACAAAATTACTATGATTTCGATATGAGTGGCCGTATTCTCCTTGTAGTTGACACTACGCAATACTCCGAGCGACTACGCGAGAATACAGTTACTCAGATCGAAACCATGTTAATGTTGTGGGTATCTGTACTGTTGATAATTTTTTTTTTTTTCGACCAGAGTTACACGGTTCAAAACTGACAGGAAACTGACTTTCAATGTAGCATCGGCTTGCCATAGAGGTGTTATTGTCACGTCGTATTAATGTAATCTTAATATCATTCAAAGTTTATGGTCTTAGATTCCTAGTGTCTGTGTGAGCGAGCGCGAAACCTGCCGAGGGGCCGGTTTGGTAGGTGGGGTGAGAGAAGGAAGGGGCCGGTTTGGTTCAGCGCCACAGGTGGCTTACCGTCCATGATACTGTCCATGCTGGATGGAATGCGTAGAACTGGCAAACCACAGCGATAACCTGTTGAACAGTTAACAAACCAATTTCTCGGTGTTATGAATCAGGGGGCAACGGTAAAACACAAGTGACGAAGACGAGCACGGGACTGGGAATTTATATATAAAAAAAACACGGGTTTCGGAGACAGTGCCTCGGGTGGTGGACCATGGGGCGAAGCCACTGGCAGCTCCAGCATTTTAATCTATTCTAATTGAATTTCTGGACTCAGCTGAGAGCTAACATGGCCAGCAGGTTATACAAAATAAATGCCTGAGAATGGCGTTTGGTTTGGATAAGCGGGCGCATGTAGAAAATGTTCACAATATTGCTAACATGCCCTCTCTTGATAAAAGGAGACATGCTCATCTTTTGAATTGTGCATATCGAAGATCCCTAATTGACGAGAAAGTTGATGTGAGACCAACCAGAACTAGACAAAATCAAGCCAGAATACTAAAAACCAATAGACCAAAATTAGAAATGTACAAAAAAGGGGTGGAATATCAGACAGCTATAACCTGGAATAACCTACCTGCAGTAGTGCGCTTCACCCCCTCACTTAAAGAATTTAAGAAACTGACAAAAAAAGTAATGATGGATCTGTACCAAACATTCCTTAAACCCTGTTTTACATACAATGCTAGCTAACATCATAAAAAAAAAGCAACAAAACAAAACAAAAAAGACCAAAAAACACTTGTTTATGACTATGAGACTATGGGAAATGTATACTCTTGTACGATTGCACTGTCTACACCGATTCTGTTATCTTATATACTGCTATGATATGATACTCAAACGGTTATAGGGAGCTGATGGAAACCAGCGAAACACTCGCTGAACAGCGTACCCTCTTTATATCACATGGATGAACTATTGCAGAAATGTATTATCAAAAGATCAAATAAAGAAAGTTGTCAAAAAAAAAAAAAAAAAAGCATTATGCAAATATCATCCATCGTCTTTCAGGTGCTCCCTTTGACCCCTACCCCTCGCCCCTTCTTTTTCTCCTCAGATTTACACTCATCTCAAGAATGACCCTTGCGATGTAAAAAAGTGTCTATGCCTGTGGTAGCTGACCCTTGTATGGTATGGTAAGCAGCAATCATTATAACAAAATAAGGCCCCACCCCCCAAAAAAAAACACCTTACAGGAGTACTCAGAAAGTCATTTGTAGGGAATTCCAAGACTCAAGCATAAATCATTTATGACTGGGAGGCACTTTTCAACAAGAAACGGTAAAAAAAGTGTCGCCCCCCCCCTAACTTGTCAAATTACTGAAAAATATTAGCTCCCCACCTCCAAATATATCCTATTTGGGAATCCCATAATTCAGTCTGTTTACAGGATCCGATGTTCACTGGTTGCCGTTGTTGTATGGTGATAGACCCTTGACCCATAACCTGCATTTATTGCAGTCTTACGGATTTCTAAATCTTCAAATTGGAAATCCAATGCCAGAAATGGAAATTTCAGTTATTTCTACATATACATTTCAAATTATTTTCGGGTTCTCCTGTTATAAATCAGAAAATCTTTGTTCATCGGATGACAGGGGCCGAGGTGCAGCCAGCCAGTCGGGAGCGGCTCCTGTACTTACATGGGGCGATATTAGGGAGTTTAGTAACCTCTGGAGGGTCTATAGAATGGTGAAGGTATTGGATACATGCCAAGCTAACCCAGGATGCTACCCCATTCCAGTACCCTTCTGTCTTCAATGTTTGTGTTTAAGACTCTTGGTGTATAACACACAGAGAACTGGGGTCACAGCCACGAAAGGTATCTGGCTCTATCTGAAGGTCACAGGGCACAGATAACACAGGGATTATCTATTTGGCTAGCTTCTCTAACCAAGTCCACAAGAAAGCTACCCACGACAGCGGAGTCCACACCTAATATACAAGTGAAATTATGTAAAGAGTGTGATCCAAAGTGCTGCTGCCATGGATTCTCCTCTATTAGGGTTATCATCTAAGCTCCACTGGCAACATATATATCTAAGCAAAAGAGGCAAACTAAATTGGTCACTAAACCTGCCCTCTACATCTATGAAAACTGTTTGCCTTGCCCTAGGGAGACCGATACTGTTATGAGCTTCCCTCTCCATGGAATAAAATATAAATTAAGTCCTCCCGTGGAGATACTAGTCATAGACCCCCCTCCCCCCCGTCATAAATAATGAATGCTCCCTTCTAGTAAAGAAAAGGTATTGTTCTGGGAACTCATAGCTGACTAACCTATAGATGCTCGCCCTATATGTTAAATATCAGGATAACACATTTTTAAATAACTTATTTTGGATCTTTATTCTGATGAAAGACCAATAGATCCCAGCACAAACAAATGATTTGTAGCACATTCAGCGTTGCGAACTCGTTCAGGATCATTGAATAATAACATGCTGTCCAGTAATAACAGTCATACTTTTACTGTGCACAACCCTGCATCATGCTCATATCTGTGATAGCAGTGTTTAAAGAGCTACGTATTAAAGAAGAATGGGAACAACCTTTTGTCTACAGCAAGAAACCTTTTAACAGCTTGCGTTTCTCGTTTTCTCACATTGAAATGGATAGATGCTCTGCATACAAAAAAACAGGTTTGCTTTAAAACATTTACCTAGAAGGATGAGATTAAGATAATCGGTAAGTGGACGGTATTTTCCCGGTTGATGGTACATTGTTCTCACACTTCACTGATTAAGTACCTTGAACGGCATTATCCCAGTACAGAACCAAAATGTGAGCGTCAAGAAAAATGAATGCTGGTATATAGAGAATGCCACAGAAACGTAGGTAAGTTGTATTTGTGGTCACCCAAATATAAACTCCAAGGCAAACAAGTATTACTCTAAATACAAAGCGCATGCCACACACACAAAAAAACTTAATTGGGAAAAACAATAAAGAGAGCATTACTTATTGGTTCTGTTTAGTAATAAATCATCAGATATTTTATTCCAAGTCAATCGTTAAGGATATGATGACTTTTCATAAATCATTAGTTACCAACGGATTCTGACTTGCTAATATAACCGGTTCCGGAGTTCCCAGACTTCAGAACCAAATTTCTTTGAGATTATGCAAAGTGAGACACAAAAATTCAACAAGAATTGAACCATTTAAAAAGGGTAAATCAATTTTCTGACACCCAAATTCAACTGGTCTGTAGGTGGTATTCAGTTTTGAGATTACTTTGTACCATTACAGGGTTGTCACAACCTCGAGATATAAAAATCCCCAGATAAATTTTTAAACGACCACATAGTCGTACTTTCCATCCATTTATTTTATGACTTCCGAAACGCCATACAAAAAACCTTTTTTGGCAACTTCTATGTTAAAAATAATGATACTGGATGACATCAATACCCGTTGCATTCGAAACACCTGGAATACATATGCACATATTTCAAAAGGTGTTCCAGTTAACCAGTTCTTCATGAATTGATCTGAAAACTCGTTTTCTTTGACAAGAGACACTTTTCCTGACCCATTCCCAAACAAGTCACTAAACTTGTAAAAATCAAATTATCCATTATTTTTCCTGGGCGTGTGACAACCCTGCGTTATTCCGGTCTGAACCTAAGTACAAAGGTTATATCTCAGAGATATTCCGTTATAGTTTGAACAAAGATTTTAAACATGAGGGTCATGAACACAAATACGCATGCAGGTAAAGAACACGAAAATAGGGACTGGAGTACGTAGTTCTAATCAGCAAATGCTACTTTTTGTCCTTTCAAATGACAGTGTTTTTAAGAATGGAGAGAGGGGCTAATGTTTTTACATGCTGGGCTTCAGATACTGCAGACAGGCAAGGAGGTTAATATACGAGGATACAACACAGTTTCATTTTGTGGCCACCGTCTCTGTAGGTTGCGAACTGTTCTCCGCCCCACTTTCACATCCCGCCCCTTCATTCTCCTTGCTCTCCCCAGATGGCGTCTCTGTAGCTTCAGGCTCTGCTGCGTCTGGGCGTTGAACCCCTTCCCCGTCAGAGGACGCCACCTCCTGACCAGACTCTGTTGGTGGTGCCGCCTGTAGGGAAGCGGCGGAATCTGCAGCGCCTACTTCAGGTTGCGTCTCTGATGTGCTGGTTTCCGGCGCTGGTCCTCCTGCCGAATGTTCTGGAGTGGACTCTGCTGCTGCTACTGTACTGTCTACAGCGGTATCACCTAGACGCAATGGGAAATACATATATACTTGTAGGCTGGTGATTTTATATAACAGGATATTATACTCACCATAGTTTAAAAGATATTTCAAGATATCATAGTCAATATAGTTTAAAAGAATAAGCACAAATCCTAGAATCGTGGATGGCTGGAAAGTCTAATTCTCCTATCTGGCCCGAAAGAAGGTGTTACTATTTTTAATGCCCGATGCATGGGCACTGTCACTTCGCTGAAGCAGTATCTGAATGCTATGCTTCATAGCAAAGAACTGAACCCAAGAAGCACAACTCCCGTGTAATAATGTGACTCTGCGTGGACGGTGGCGCCGCACGGTGGTCGGCCTGCATGAACTAAAATCCCGAGTATCATTAACTAGGTGGGAATTGTTGAAAGTGTATGACATTCAAAGTATATCTCATGTTTTGATACTTCAAGACCCACAAAACAACACAATACACAATTAAGTTATTTGTATTTACTTCTGATAGCCTTAGATTTTCAAATCATTAGGCTTGACTCCAAAACATGTCTTACAAGCGCTTGCTCTGGTGGCCAGTGTACCAAAGGAAAGAAATAATCTTGTGACAGTATATATTGCATAGTTTAGTATGCCTACTTACTAAACAATTACTAACGGAAATATTGACAGGCTAAAGCCTCTTTTATTGTGGCTATTTTGTATGTGAATACAATTATTCGTGTTTTAAACAAGGTTAAAGGTGATGTGTAGTGTGTCAGTCACCACCGTAACTCCAATGAACTCACCGGCTTCTGTGGACTGGCCGCCTTTGTTCCGTTCTTGCTGCAGTGCGCGACACAGACTTTCCAGTTTCTTGATTTTACTCGTTAATAAGGCATTTTCCTTGTCGTTTTTGGTTTTCTGGAAGATCAGAAACGAGTTTTGTTTACTTTTTTCTTTCCATCAGCTTTTACAGAAGCGTTTCATCCATTCATTGACTAACAAAATTAGTTTGGGACAATAGGCCCCCATGAATGTTTCTTATTTTTTCTCCATCGATATCAACGACCGTAATTAGTATGCAAAACAAGCTCGCCAATGGCGACTACACGCTGCACTGGATCTTTGTAAGACAGGCCTAGAGCTTAAATTTTCCAGACTAAATAAAAAAATAAAAAAAACTGTAATGGGAAAAGATGGTTCCCGATTTTACAATTTCTTAACTAAAAAAGGAGTACAAGTTAAGCTTTTGGTATCAAACTTTGATACACGTTACATGTCAGAATGTATCGTATAAAAACGTTCAACTCTACTCAATCTTCCCTACTGATATACTAGTGCATGGAAGAAGAATATGAGTTTTTATCTACCACAGCAGTCAGGAGAAACCAATGCATCTGTTCATTCACTCACACATCCTGATGATTTGAATTACATTTTTAGATTACTTTTTATTTAATTTCTTAAATAAATATACAATTTGTATTTCACCGTTTCATTATCAAATGCGTATTGTTACCAATGGTGGAGGCTTCCTATGGGTATCTAAGACAAAGACAATTGGTTGGAACCACAGGGATGTCAGCATCCCTCGGAAAAATTCCCTGAAGTCATTTGCGACTCCCCTCCCTCCCCCCCCACATCTTCTGAAAAAAAAATTAAAGACTTGAGCAAGTCTAGAGAGGGGCATATAGACTGCCTCCTGCACCCGCCGGGTAGGTCGGGTTGCATGCCTGTGGTTAGATTGACCTCATTACTGCGCCCCCACTCAATCCCAGGGTGAACAATGATGTGTGTGTTGTTAACTTACACTCCCCCCACACATTCTAGGTTCTGATACGATTGGAGAGTCTCAGGGGGGTTCAGGGAGTCACTGAAATCCTATGGCGGTTTAACACACAGGCAGTCTGCATTCAGGGAGGCCCCCTGACTCTGCAAGGCCCTTGGGCGACTGTAACCGGCGCCGTGTGCCTCCATCTGCCGGCCGCTAGCGGGTACCACTGCCGGCCGCGAAGTACCCGCTAGCGGCCGCCTACACACCACAGTTCAGTGCAAATTTTGGATATGTGTATAGGTGAAGATAATCCCTGAAATCCTGAAATCCCCTGAGAACTGGCATCCCTGGAACCATTACTGTGAGAAATGTTCATGTGAAGTAAAAACTAAAAGCCTTACCTCGTCTGCCATCTGTGCCAAGGCTCGGTTGCTGTTCTCCCAGCGCTGCTTCCACATATGTGTTTCTTTCTCCAACTTCTTAATTTTCTTTGTCATCTGAAATAGCAAATTATTGTATAAGTAACTACAACTTCTCCTCATCAAATAAAACTAAATCTTGTCATCCCATATCATCCATTCAGACAGATACGTTGTTTTATTTTATTCGTATCGTGCAAGGGTATGAAAGGTGGGTGGATAGTTAGCCATGCTGTTGGAATGAAGCTCATCTACATTGCATTTGTCATAATATCATATCAATCATCTTCAGAAATATTTTCCATCTAATACAATTTAGACGAAAACTATTCCGTCTACCTTAAAACCCCGTTTATGAGCCTATTTTTTAAGGGATTTTTATGAAATCGACTAATAAATTTCTGCCTAAGTCGGGGATCGGCTTATAACCGGGGTTTTTCAAAAACTGAATTTGGAAAAACTCCAAAAATCAGTACAATCTATAATGAGGTACCAAGATATACAAATGTGAATTATTTAAATAACTCGGCTTGCACGTTAGTGCGGCCAACGTCCACCAGATGCCGCGGCGATGAGAATTCATAGATATGACTAAAGATTTTACAAAAAGTTGTGAGTGAGGTGGGGGGGGGGGGGGGGGGGGGGTCAGGAACCCATAGTGGGGGGTCGGCTTATAACCGGGGTCGGGCAGGGTTCTACGGCAATACAATATAGACTAAACCTATTCCATCTAATATTGTTTAGTTGAAACAACTGGCGCAACATAGAAAACCCCTGCTGGGAGTATACAAAGTTCACAGGTGCACTGGGTAGTAAAATACGACGAATATAATAAACTCTTACCTTGTCCATTTCAACCTTGAATGAACTGAAGACTTCGTTGCTCTTTGACAAAGTATTTTGAAATTCTTCGTACTTCTCTGTATACAACCCGACCTGGAAACGAAGGGAAGAACTGTAGGAACAGGATAGAAACGTCAGCTAAACCTGTTTGAAAATGGTATTTTATCTTATATATACACATTTATTTTGGAACCTGATAGATATTTGGTATGAACTTGAAAAAAAATATCAAAGAGGAACAATTGTAACACAAAATACTCATAAGAAGAGATTAAATATTTTGTTTTTCTTTAATTGAGGCAAACGTCAGTGTTGCAATTATTTTGTTATATGCAAATGTAAGTGTCAATCTAACAAAAACTGTTGAACAAGTCGTATCACCTTTTATGAATAATAAATCACGGATGTCAGTTAGGTGAAAAGTGGAATTATTTTCATGTGTTTGTTTCTGCCTCAGAGTAGAACATCATGTAAATATTAAGTGTCGTCACTTATTACTCTAATGCTAGATGGTTTACAACCCCCCGTGCCTTACAGCCTTTAATTACCACAAATGTCAATTAGTATCAGAAAAAAATGGAAATATTTTCCATGTGGAATTTGTTGCATCTAAGAGACTTGCAAAACATATGAGTATTGGTCACAGAATAGGGCTGAGGGACTGTGGGCAGGTTCAAACCACTGTTTCATTAGTGTGACTAAGGTTCAAGTACAATCATATCTTTTTTCACATAGAGAAAAAATATTGTCAATTGAAAATTAAGAATGTATTTTCATGAAAAGGTGGAAAGCTGACATCTCTGAATTACGACAGTGTATATACCTGTGCCCTGAGAGCCTTCTCTTGTTCTTCCAACAGCTGCACCTTTTTGTTTGCCTCGGCAGCTTCTGTCAGCAACTGTGTACATGGTGAGAATATGGTTATTAAATTGGTCAAATTACAATGATCGAGGTATAGAATTCTGTGGTTTTATCACTTGTTGGATCAGAAAAATCCCCTTAATTCATATCTTTAAAGGACAAAGTGACACAACAAGATCAGCTCTGAATATGTGGATACGAATGTTGATGTTATGTCTCTTCCCCCCACATACCCAAGAGACAATTCGCCATTATTTCTTGGTAACAAACTTTTAACATTTTATATTTTTTCTAACGAGACACATAAACTGTAACAACAGATTAATAGAACGTGGCAGAAACACCTCTATGGCAAAAATAATTCAAACTGTAACAATTTTGGAATCAATATTACCAATTGGTATCTTAAATACATCCATATTAAGAAAGGCTTCCTCTATTTGAAATAGTAATAACTGTAAAGGTAGACATGAAATGGCGGTACTCACAAACTGTTTTTCGTGCTCTGACCGCTCCTTCTCCTCTGAGATCTTGAGGTTGGCTTGCTGCAGGCGTGCGTCCACCAGTTGTTGTTCGAGTTCTTTGTGTTTGAGTACTTTCTCTATATGCTGCAATAAGAATCGGCAGAAATCGATATAATTGTGCATGAGAACTGAGGAGCATCGAGTTGTTGACTAATGGATATTATTTAGAACTTACTGTGACTGCTTTTTCGTAAATTTAACTTTACTTTATATATTTCTTTTTAGTTCCCAGGGTTACAATAAAAAAACAAACATTATTAGTCACGGGGTGAGGGGAGATAAGGGTGCCACACATAGGTTCGGGGGTACCTCACCCATTAGTGCCCCATGAGACCTTGTAGTCGCTGAGTTTAACAGAGTTTATGAAAAAAAGAAGAAGAAATCGTATCAATGTCGTCTAGTGTGTGCTGTTTTACTTATGAATAGGTCCCAACACTCCCTCTCCGATAACCCGCTGTGATGGTCGGCGCAAAGGGCATTTTTGCCAACACTTGAATAGACTTAAGGGTGAAATAAGTGCATAATAAAGGAAAAGAAACACACACACATTCCGTGCCCAATAAAGAATTTTTCACTTGTTTAATTCACCAGTCGCCTATCTCTCGTACATTTTCCTTTGACATTTTGGATGTACTAGTATATCCAATTGATATAAAGCTTGAAATTTAGGTATCATATTCCTTGAAAATTGATACCACCATAAAATTGTGACACTCAGGGTACATACAAAAATAATAGATATGTAACTGACAGAAAATGTCACTGAATAAGTAGTTATATGACATTGCATATGAAGGCTGAAGCGAACACGGGTGGTTGCACGTACCTGTTCACGCTGCTCGTATTGCTCTATAAGGGTCTTCAGTTTGTTGGCCAGGTCCACATTCTCCTCTCGTAACTTGCCGTTCTTTGTGTAGTGGTCGTTCATCTGCTGCTGTATGTCGTTGATCGTTTGCTTTAAAATAAAGGCGATTTACTATAGGATGGGTTCTATAGAGGTCAATTTATAAGAATCTAAGGTGTCTATATATTTAAAAAAAAAAAAAATCTAGGTTTCTCAGTCATGAAGTGTTCAATATAGATTATGATTGTCATATTCAAAGGGATTTTATTATTTCATTACCGGCATCAAAATAATCGTTCACATGTCAAACTGAATATTACTACATTATTTCTTTTACTGCGCGCGAATTAGATAGATCTGAATAAATCACGTTTGATATCATAGTAAATTGTTACCTGAAATTTGTTTGTGACTTCTTTTCTCTTTTCCTCTTCTTCTCGGGCTCTTGCGTAGCTTTCATCCTATTACAAAGATTTAGATTCCATTTAGTAACTAAATTCACATTATAACCGATATCAAATATTTGAATTAATCTACTATATTGATAATTCAAACACTCCTTATCAACTCTTTAAATATGGAAAAGACTGCCACTGTTCGGTTCGATAATAAAATGAATAATGGAACAAATATAAGTCATCTCGTTCTAGATCAGATTCTCATCTCCGTCAAGGCATATATATATACACATTTTGAAATTATCAATACACCGCACATTTCTGTAGACGATATCAACTGGGACTGAGTCATTAGATATGACTTTCGCAAGAATTAAAAACCCTATCAATTATTCTCAAAATACAAAACAAAACAAAATTATCAACAGTGGGCTGCTACAACAGTGGTCCGTGTGCACGCTTCGAAATGATCGCTCAGCCCGGAGAATAACTGACCTTGATGAGCTTGTTATGTCTCTGCAGTTCCCTACAGAGACTCTCGAGTTTACTCTTGGCAAGGATGGCTTTACTGTGCTCAGTTTGAAGGTGGTCCTTTTCTCGTAGTGTCTGCAATCAAACACAGCACCATCAACATATAATCACAACAGGACAGCATACAATTCAAGTAAAACTTATCCATATGAAGCTACAGTGCGCATATCGTTATTCCTATACACCCATTATTGAACTAACTAGAGTTACATACCGCTGCTGGGGATTGCATTAAAAATAAGTTATGTGTCGAGGTTGACGTTTTCGTCCTGCTCTTATGTTTTTGTCCCGCTCTGACGTTTTCGTCCCGCTCTGATCACGTGATACAATACAGCAGCGGGACGAAACAATAGCTGTTGTGGTTACTCGATAAGGGTGGCCATTTGCTTCGGAAGTGTTTCAGGTAAAGAATTAAGCATTTTTATCGATATTTGAAGGTATATAGGAATAGGGAAACCAAGTATCGGTAAGCAAAAGTCAAAGTTACTCGGTAAGGCTTGGAAAAATTACTGCCCGCGGCTGACGCCTTGGGCAGTAATTTTTCCAAGCCTTACCTCGTAACTTTGAACTTTTGCTCACCGGAACATAGTTTCCCTCTAATACTTATGTAACCAGATAGTGCTGCAATGAAATATATTGTACATTATTTTATCTTTTCAGAGGTTTATCTTTTTCCTGTGAACGAACGGCTAGGGTTAATGAACAATATTCAGTATCCCTTTCCCTATTTCTTACAAGATGCAATACCAGATTAATACTTTCGAAATATGAAGACAGACCAAGGGCAGATTTTTAAATATGTTGCAATGTATGTATGCAATGAGAGGGTGGAGCTGTGGCATGCATCCCCTTTATAATCCATCACTAGCGACTTCGTCGCGTCGTATCCCCCTCCCTTAGTCTGTTCAAGGTACGTTCCCTGCTAGTGCTGTCCCCCTAAAGATAGGGGGACAGCACCAAGTGGTGCCCCCTACTATTAATACCTGGAACTATCATTTAGTTCCCGACCATCATTTCATGTGACACCGATTTTACCGACTACCAGCGCAATTTCAGAGCAAAGAGATCGGAAAACTAGTTCTAAATTATGTTTTCAGTACAGCTAGAAACAAATCTTAAAGATAGAAGTACATCTGTGTACCGATCTGGAAAAAAGAAGGGCAGGTTTCAGTTTGACACTGCACGAGATTCTCACTCTCGTGGCTCCTCAGTCTCCAGCCCTAGGTCTGGTTCACTATGTCTCTATGTACGGGAGCAACTTCAAGCGGATTCGACGAAATTCTACCGTTTTAGATATAGTAGGTAACAAGAAAGTGGTCATACAAATTTTCAGATACTTTGCGTACTTGCTTTAGAGATGTCCCCATTTGATATTTGTCCACTCTACAAAATATGGCTATCACGTTGAGACAAACAAGTAAACAGTGAAAGTGGTTGTGCCGGAAAGGCTTGTGTTATATATCTATTATAATTATAAATACCAGATGTTACGAGAGGTAGAAACAGACACATCCCCTGTTGAGTTTGTGTTAGCCCTATTTGATACCAACCTATATTAAAATGAAATTCTACGGGTGGAAATGGAGACACATACCCCTGTGAGCTTGTGTTGGCTCTGCTTGAATTTGAGCTTCATGCCTCGGTGTTCCTCATGGAGGTCAGCATACTTCTTACACAGTGCTGCTAACTTCTCTTCGGGTGTCTCCAGGGAGTTCAATGCCTTCAGGATGTGTTCTGTAACATACAGAAAACCAGAGATTACGGAAAATTATTACTACTGTGAGTCTTTAAAACAAACACAAAAATGTTTTCTGTAACTTTTGCTATCCCCAATTTTGCTTATTTCAAGTACTAGAGTTTTCTTGTCGTTGGCTAGAGTATAAACACATTTAGATAAATGAATGTTACTGTGGTAAAATGTACAATTATACAATATTAACCGTAGTTCTTAAGGACCTTTGAAAGCTATGGAAACCGGTCTCCAATTATTATCACATTTCTTCATTGGAAAAAACAGACTAATGATTAATCAAATAGGTCTCGTCTTATTGACTCTTTTTGATAAATGGGAAACAGCCTCATAAAATGGAACGTACTGCACAGCTAGTATCTTTATCAATGATGTGCTATGGTGTTCTATTTTTCAGTGAAAGCCTTAGATTGATGTACTGAAAATGACTGTATACTCAGAAAAGTCCTAGGGTTTATCTTGTATATCTATTTACACCTATAATGTTATCATACTCAGGATACTCACAAATAAAGACCGTTTCATGGTATTTCTAGTTTTAATATTGATATCAACTTTGAATAAAATGGTCGGGAATAGTCGTTACATGCGCATATTTAAGGGTTACTTCCAAAGTACTTCCTCGTACACCCAAACTACAATAGGATGTTAAGAAATGGATACAATGGATATGTTGCACGTTCCTAACCTTCTTAAACAGTTTGAACACATTTATCTGTGTTTCTAGACTAGTATTTTGTTTTAGAAATTTAATTAGCGAAATTTAAGAATATATCAGCTTTTTCTCTAATTGGCGAGCGAAATTGTAATGTCGCAGAGTGTTACTAAATCTGGTAGAATTAAAAGACAAGAAACCGTCGAACCTGTCAAAGCAGACCTAAGATTCGCCTCTCATCACTCAGGTACACCAATTGTACATTTCATCGCGATATAATCCATACACCGTCAGAAACCATGACTACCATAATAGTACTCATACATCATTACTATGGCAAATTGTCCACTTTTATTGATTTATCCTTTGTAAATAATGATAATCACTCACATCACGAATGACTACCTGCCGTAAGTCCCACACATATCTAACACGATAATGATGACGGGTCAGCTACCTGTGTAATGAGTATACCTATACCCTATAGTTTTAATGCATCTCTATTCTCATTTTGTATTTATATACATATGATAAATTGAACTGACAGTGGCTAAACTGCGCGAAATGAATATGTATGGCTCTCGACGAGGGATACCCCTCAGTGTAATATGACACAAACTATGATATTCAAAAACTATAACTCTACATGAGACCATTAAGGGGAGGATAGATATAAGATCTTTTTCGAGAAGTACATGTCTATAATAATCCATCGTTATATACTTGATTCCTGACGAAGGCAGTCCTACTGCCGAAACTAGTAGGATCAACAGGTGACACCATAACATATAAAACTGAATAAGGTGAACAAGTTGTATCTAAACCCCATGTTAATAAATGAATTGACAAGTACTGAGTATCGTTGGTTTGTGGTATCAACAATAACATGCCTTTAATTGGTTGTATGTCAATATTTTCTATTATTACCCACCTAATACGGAGACTCCATACCAAACCTATAACCTCTACAGATCGCTACTGAGGAGATTCCGGAAATATAAAAAATGCACGGGGCTTACGTTGAATTTCTAATCATTTATTGGATTTCTTTCCCTAATAATGAATCGAAAGGGGAGTAATAAATACAACATAACCATGATTTCTATCTGAGTGGCCATGTTCTCCTTATAGTTGACACATAGTAAAACTCCGAACGATAACCGGATTGATTTTGAATTAAAAAAAAAAAAAAATGTATATATATATTTAAATTCAAAATCAATCGATATCATTTTTATGCTGGTGCAGCATGGTGCACTAAGAAGTAGTCTGCTTCCCACACCCTCCCTATGACTCCACTCATCTCACACTGGGTTCAACTTTAACGCTGATCGAAACAACAAGTTCAGGCTTTAAATGATACATAACAAGTCAGCATCACATAACCATAGTCCTCAAAGTCATGTGAATCGTGACTCACTGAAAAATATTTTTCAAGTGTCTTATTCTATCTGTGGACTATGAAGGACCTTCCTCCGAGTGCTGATAAGTGGTACTAAAAAGATCATCATTTTACGTTATATGTTGTTAAAACTCTCAGGGCATGCAAACGCACAAGATGTTGTATTGATGTTGCCTATAGACTCTTCTTCCTACTCCATAGCATTGGTGCATATCATGACTAGATCTGGGACTATACGTCGTCACTGTTTGATAGGCCCTGTATTGACGAGTACAGGAAGGTTGTCCATGTGTGATATGTGACCTGATGTTCAGGTGATAAGGCGAATAGGACAACGGTGGAATGCCTTTCATGTATATCTTAACCCTTTCTCTACGAGCTGATCTCACCTGAACTTTGGTTGGTAATAACTTGCCATTTTCACAAGTGAAATGTGGGTCCTAAAGTAGAAACTTTCATGTGATGCCTCTCCCATTACGGGAGAGCACTGGAAGAGTTAAACGAAGCCAAATACATTAGCTGCTCGCACGAACATGGAGGTATTTACAATGGGTATTAATAGCGATAAAATGCGAAGATTTAATATTCGCTTAACCCTTCAGGTACGAATCAGTGTAGAATGCATGACACCCAGCATTCAATTCGATGAATATGTTATTAAACCACATATTCACGAGATCAATCGTGAATTTAAATATCACATAGAATACAAAAATAAGAGTGTTTCAATGAAGGTACAGGAAAAGCGAGCATATCTCCACGTTGAATAACGGTAATGTATTGATAAATAATAAGATGTTACATGTTTTGGTATTACACAATAATCAGTACATCGAAGACCTAATGAATATCGGTAACTAGAAGAGTGGAAAGATGACAAACATTCATGCGACTAGCAATGTGAATAAATAAACTGCGTTAATTACTAGCAATGGCACCGCAAGTATTCGCTTACGTCTGTGTGCGGATTAAGTATGACCCTTCACTGCTTGAGACTCGGCCTGCTTTGTGTTCCACTCTGTATTCAGGCTTCGTCGAAAATACAACCAATATCACAACAAATCCCTGATAATTTTCTAACAACGCCATCATATTCAAGGCGGTACCACAGTGTCATTTGATAAGAGAACAAGTGATGTACACTGGCAGGGCATATCAAACAGGCGAATAGGGTTGTATATAGACAATACAACCGTGGTCAGCGGTTGGCTGGTTCCCCCTGCTGCTCAGAGCTAGCAGGCAGGTAGTACCGCCCGGGTGGTGGGCTGGCAGAGGTTGACCGCTGGTATTGGAGTGAATCATCGGAAGTCTTGGACAGACCCGGGAACCAGCTAAAATTTCAAAACATCAACGGACATCGCAATAGTTCCGATGTGTTTAGCACAAGCAATAAACTTAATCTGAGTATTAAATTGATACAATTCAATTAGAAGATATAGATATAACTAATGATATCTTATTATAGCTGGAATAATTTTTGAAAACGATTTTTGGTGACTTTGACAGGTGCTTGAGCGATAATAGGGGCCGCAGGGGCTTGACAATTAATTTTGACAGTGTTTCTTGGTCAGAGATCGACTGTCAGTATGTGTAATATATTCCAAAACCAAGGCATGTAAACAAAATTTCATTTTCATATTAGATCTGTTCTAATATATCTAGTTACAGAGTGCATTTTCCATTATTTGTGGTTCCTTCTCAGACTGGCAACCCATTCGCCATGTTGTTTGTTTTGAATCTGATGGCTTCCACTCCACTCACTTGACAAAACAGTGCAGACAGTCCAGTCATAAAGTGTCAGTATGGTTTGAATGTTCAACAACATATACAGGGATATAATATTTCATTTCCATATCATATTTGGTTCAATTCATTAACTGACTGTATCATTTCGCCTGTTTTCAGTTCTCTCGTATGTCTCCACCCAACTTGTTTTGTTTTGATTCTGATACGTACAGTGCGCATGCACGCGGTGGTCAGGATCTGTCCACCGATCGGGCTCTCCCTGCGGTCTAATTCCGCCGTGCCCCCTAGCGGATGACCGGGGAACCAGCGTAGGTCAGCGGTAGGCATTTGGGACAAATGGCCATAGGCCGCGCTACCCGATTGAGAGCCTCTAATAACCGAAGCGATGTACGTGTGTACAGAAGGATATCGGAGCAGGCCTCTGATGTACAGCGGTGCACACTATAACAGTACATGTACATGTACCTGCATGTGGCAAGCCACCCTAATCCGACCCTCATGGTAGTGGTTATGTTGATTATTGTTATCATGATACCGCCGGCCAGGTCTGACTGTGAAGCAGTCTACTACAGCACCGGACGGTACAGGAATATATGTATAAAGCACAGGCACGCTATGAGAATCCGTATGACCCATGGGTGTTGTATCTTAATGTGTATTACTCATGGGGTTTATATCGGAATGTGTACTGTCCTATTCAACTCACCAGGATCGCAGTGTGCCTCTTTCTCCACTTTTTCACATGCAAACTGCATCTCCTTTCCTTTCTTCTGTGGCATTGTTGTTGTTTTGTTGCTACTTTTTTTGTGGTAAATCCTGGTCAGCTGTACAGAATCTGTCCAATGAGCTTGTTCCTATTACTCCTCACACATGGACCTCTAGTGTTAAATAGATACAAACCAGAGTTAAAAAAACACCTGATTAGTTATGAAAACGGCCGGTCTCGCTTTAAAACCACCGATACCCCCCGTGTTTCATGGAGCGCTGAGTAAAGTGCCAGCCATGTGTCCAGGAGTTTGTTAATGATGAACACTGCGATAACAGACTGATATAATCACAACTATTTCAATCCACGGGGAAGAGGAGGGGGCTCCGTCCTCCTGTTCACCGGGTGTATAGCTATCCGCGCCGTCACACCTTTACCGTCAGTCCGTACTCTCTGTGTGAAACAAGTTGGGTATGTGTACTGGATCTGCTGTGTGTTCTGACTTGCACGCCTTCCGCCTGCCGACCGTGACTACCGGGCGCTGGGAGCCGGAACACGGGGAAGCCGGCGGGACATGCCCGTGCACGCCCCGCCGCCCGTCAGCAGGCCGGCGCGCGGTCCCGTTCACTCCAGTGGCTGTAGTGGTGTATAGTCACAGGGTCCAGTCACAACACGGTGAACCGGTCAGTGAGTGACCAGCGATCATCAGACAACCCGCTCACGTCCATTATAAATAGTGTTTATTTTTTCTCTCCATGAGATGATGATGAATTACGGTAGTATATCTCGTGTATACCCAATTCATCGTCATGCACAATCCTGTTTAAATCTCGTTCACGTAATATTGGATCATGAGATTAGGGGTGACACCTCCCGTAAAAAAGGACAATTACACATAAATAAGGATGCAACAAGTATATTTAGGCATACGGTTTCAACTAACAGAAGCAATGATATATACCTCCAACAGTTTAGTGAAAGGAAAAGAAAAGAAAAGATCAAAGGAAGGCGCGCGCTTGATGGGAATCGGGTAGGTGGGCTATCTTAACTCCGCTTCATGTTCAGGAGCCTAACGTTCAGGGCGTTACTTTGATCCATGTAATCTGTAATATGCGGGTTGCCATCCCGCAATATGTT
Organism: Alentia gelatinosa; assembly: GCA_950022655.1. Lineage (NCBI taxonomy): Eukaryota > Metazoa > Annelida > Polychaeta > Phyllodocida > Polynoidae > Alentia > Alentia gelatinosa. Next base: position 102,790,826 of record OX465580.1, on the reverse strand, counting down.
TTATAGGGAACATTGTTGCTACACATACATTACCCAGTAGTGAACCAGTGGAAAGTCCTCACTGAAATAAATGAATACAGCTTCAAAACATGAACATCGGTATTCCCACATGTCTTATAGGGATGTCTTATAGGGCACATAGCTATTGTGCTATGGAGGCAGCCATATTGCCTCCCGACGCCATCCAAAACACCAGGTGGCGGGACCAATTATCAATGGATTTTCTCAAAATATTTTGGGGGGCTTACCATGAGAAGTTTTAGCTTTGTCTCAATATTATCTATGCATTATAATGACTGATAATAGTCGTTGCCAACCGACTACAGTGGCGCCATCTTTAAATATAGCGGATGATTGCGGAACTAGCAATCACTCTGTGCCTTATAGGTCATCCGCACTCTCAGCGACCACGGCGATTATAGTTTTAATTTGCTGACTGTAGTGACCAAGCTGCCAATATTTAAGACCCGAATACTGCACTCTTTATACAGTTTATATCAGTGACACATGGAAAAGGAACGACTATTCATATACATCTTTCAAGTGGAAGTACGTTAGATTAATCTAAAGGATCAAGTCATTAGTTTATTATATCCTTGTAAATATGTAATAAATATGCAATACCCCCCCCCCCCCCCCCCACACACACACACACACACACATGTCCAACAGGCGTGCATTGGTTAAGTATTGACGTACAGGCAGGGATGATAAGACAGCTAGTCAATCAATGTATACAGACTAGACTGCAGTACTGTCCCGGGTCGCGCCACTAAAACTGGGACTGTGAAGGTCTGCCATCTTAGGCAGGAATTCCTACCTATATCCCAGCATTTAGCTGGCTCTCGAGCGCGATTAGAATGTAAAAAAACTACGATCCATCCTCAATATATGATATAGTAATAGAGAGAGACCACTGTATATCTATGAACTGGGCCTCTGCCCGATGCGCATACTCGCAATTATCTTTCTCGCGTTGTACCCATACCTGGTTCCTATGTTGAGTTTCTTTCATCTTCCGTGCAGCAGCCTGGGCACTTTTCTGAAAAACCTGGAGGATTTCTTTAGCTCGTAACACCTTATCACACCAAAACCAGGCACAGGAGAGTTCTACCAGTTCTGATGGATTGACTGAGGAAAACTAAAGTTTGATGTGAAAGATCATGTACATGCGATATGATCTAACTATGGGGCTCGATGGTCACACGCATTCCCACTTGTCAAACTGATGCTATAATTACAACAACCAACCATGATATTGCTCTCTTCTATAGGCCCGCGTAGGGGAGTGGTGTAGAGGAGCAGTGATGCCTCCGTGTATTGGAAATTAATACTAGTTTCGCCTCCCAGCAGCGCCCTCTATGGTTGAAAAATGAAACAGCTGTGGATTGTGTATTTCATATTTTCATTCAATGTACTTGTGGTTTCGACCCTTCAGGAGTATCACCAGACGAGGAGCATTTTTTCTGACTTACATGAGGGATGTTTTACGTCCGTCTATGCAGAACTCGAACAGAACAAACCTCTGTTACAACAAAGCAATTTCTCTGGTCCCCTAGAACTTTGTTAGGGAGCGTTCATTAATTATGGCAGTGGGAGGGGCACAGTTTTTGTAACACCAGATGGCAAAAAAAAGTTGCCCCCCCCCCCCCCCACCCCTCATGGTAATCCCAAAAAAATTGCCCCCCACTTGGGAATACCCCATAAAAATGTGTGACCCCCCCCCCCACCCTTGGAATGCCCCCCATAAAAGTCGCCCCCTTCCCCGATAGGAATAGGGTTAAGCACATGGGAGGCTAAAATGTTGTGGCCTTTTTTCAATAAGGCTTTCCTTCTTTACCTTAGACTAAACCCAGTTACAGTCAGTAATTTGTTTAAATTTTGAACAAGCTCGGTGGCTAAGTCATAGGGGTGTTCACCTCAAGTATGGGAGATCAAGGGTTCAAACCCTGGTCGGGTTTTTCCAAAGTCTTACACAAAAATGGTACCCACTGCTCGTTCAGCTTAACAACAGCCATCAGAATGAGGAGTATGAGGCTAGGGCCCAAGTGTAAGAATGGCTGTATCGCCAAATTTGGTGATTGTAAACACAATATTCTCTTCATAAAAATTGCTTAAAAAATGAGAGAAAAAAATATGGTACCGGTAGTAGTCCCACTTCCGATGTGTAATAATAACTGAAATTTGCTCTTTCGGAACACTGCCCAGATCTTGTCGTTTGATGTGATATTCATGGTATAAACACACTCTCTTCATCTGATGAGGAATAAGCATTTTCTGAAGATATTTCTTGTAGGAGGCATAGGTAACTTATGGTGTTCCAAGTATATATAGACAGTACTGCTACCAACAGTTTGTCAAGTTTGCCTTCACCAGGTTGCTTTACCCAGCCACTTTTCTCCTTCACCCCCAGCAGTGGTAGATTTACTGCTATATCAAAGGCCAATCTTTCTCATACCATGTCTATGTGGTGTGGGAAGTAAAAGAACTCTCACCTTGGTAAATGTGTAGGGGTGAGGTTTCTACCTAAATTTATTTAATAGATTTGATCACCACCCTTGTGGTGTAAAAGAACCTTGTGAAAGTCTGGTGAGAACCTGCAATGGTTAACTGGACGTTAAATCAAACCAACAAACAAACCAAACCCAGTCATAGTCACCATATCCTTTGAATAGCATTTATACATGATGCTGCTACCATATGAGAGCTTTGTCTCATTGCCTTGCAGAGCTCCAGCTAACATAGGCAGATTATGACAAGACTATTCATGTGGAGTAATCTTCCAATATCTGTGAACCTGTGTTCCATGATGTTTGAAATAAGGTCTTCAGACCAGGTTTTAAACATCAGGGAATACAGATGAGGAATCAGAAGATTATATAAACACAGGTTTACAGTTTTCTCATTATTATGTTCTTAAAAAACATTAAGATATTTACCTTATTTCAGCTGTTGGAGGCATTCCAAATCAATTTGGGCACACACTGGTCATAGCCTCATATCAGTTTTGCCAACAAGTTTCAAAGTCCAGCACAAAGCCTTTTGTACTGCCACTTTTGGAATTCCCCACTTCCAAGTTCAGAGCAAGGCTGGTTTGTGAGGTCATATAACTCTCTGACCCTACCAATCTGTTCACCCTCTTGGTCACCTTGCCTCCTCATGGTGCAGAGCAGATATGCTTGCATGCAAGCATAACAAAAGCGACCGGGCTGGGGAGTTAGCTCAGTGGTAAAGAGCACTGGACTTGTAATACCAAGGTTGTTGGACTTTGTTGATTTGAGTCCCACTGCAGCCACTTTTCTCCTTCACCCCAGCAGTGGTAGATTTACTGCTATATCAAAAGCCAATCCTTCTCATACCATGTCCATGTTGTGTGGAAAGTAAAAAAACCTCTCACCTCGGTAAATGTGTAGGGTGAGGTTTCTACCTAAATTCATTACACAGATTTAATCATCACCCTTGTGGTGTGAAAGAACCCTGAGAAAGTCTGGTGAGAACCTGCAATGGTTAACTGGATGTTAAATCAAACCAACAAACAAACAAACTCCGACTCTATACTTAGTGTTGATAAGAGGTTCTACATACAGGCACAGGCAAATGGTTGAAGTGTGATAGCATGAAGCAGGATGCCTACTAGTTGAAGTTGGCTGCACTGCTATATGGTGCTATGATGACAGTTTGAGTTGATGCTCCTAGTCACTATAGTTGTAAGATTCTGCTAATGTTCTAACTCAGAACCAGGGATGCAACCTCTACCAAATCAAGGCTGTAGTTGGCAGCTAGCAGACATGCTGGAAGCCTCCATCTCTCCTGTACCCATATAATCAATCATAAATCTTGACTACCTACAAACTAATTCTAACTGAAGTCACTTATTGAGCCTTGGTTGTTCACATTCAAATATCCAGCTGCTTCCTTGATTTGTGCCATCGGTTAGTAGTCATTAGGCTCCCTTGCAGGATCCTGCAGGACCTTCACTGATTCTGGTAGCAGTATCATTGACATGCAAATATGGAAGTTCTGGCAATTTTTTATAGTCTGGCATGGTGTGTGGGATCCTTGGTATGAGTGGATCAATCCATGGTGCGGTACTACAAAAGGAAGACAAAATCCAATTTTTTTAACCCAGAACCCCTTCAAGTGTTCAATGTAGAGTTCTCAATGAAGAGTTCTCTTTGCTCATAGGGCTCTTCAATTAATATGGTAATCTTATTGAAACTAGGAGCAAATAGTATGTTCATCATTGATGAATGAGCGTGCAATTATAAATGAATAACTTAATGAAATTTAAAGGCTTGGGTTACACTCAGTCAATGAATAGTTTTCTGTAATCCACTTGCACCCAGTAAACTGCCTATTTTGGATCCAAACATATCAAGCACCATTGGGTGTTGAGGTATTTTGGTCTTGAGGATTGGTCATGGTCATCTGGGCATGCCTCTAAGACCCTGAGACACTGGCTTCCTGCTCTGTTCCCACTATCACAGTGAACAGCATGCAGATAGTGAAGGGACCACTCTAACCTCTAGACAATGTATATAGTATGTTCAAGCACAATCTAATAAGCAGCAACAGGGGTGTTTTGTAACACTTGATGACCTAGTAAATGCTTCTAATTCACTGATGTTGAAGAAAAAATAATGATTTTGTGAGACTGCATTGATTCTGGACAAATGTACTAGTTTTTTCCATTGTTGCCAGACTGAAGCAGGGTACAAACCCTTCCCCAGTAGAGAAATGGGACTGTAACCATAGACACTGAACTCCAGGGAATGACACAACTATAATTAATCATTACTATAGTAGTATAACTTAGCTGATTTCTGGTGATATGATCTGAATGCATTTCATTACAAATATTAATTCTTGTCATTGAACACAAATGTGGGATTCTACCTCATTGTTTAGATAAAAACGTTAACGCCCCCACCCCCCCGGAAAAAATAGCGATAAACATTATGCCTCCCCCCATGGAAATACAAAAAAAAAAGTCCCCCCCCCCCCCCGACCATAATTATTGTTGTCACATGTTGCTACGCGTACTGAACATGTTGACCACATGTTGCTATATATACTGAACCTGTTAGACAAACATTGCTACATGTATTGAACACATTAAAATACCAGTATCACAGTGGTAAACGACTCGTTACTTCTTGATTTGTATCTTGTACAGCATGGCCTGGAGGTTATATACAATTACATACATCGGAGATGCTAGTATGGTATTGTTAAAAAAATCTGTAAAATATCCGAATCCTGATTATATCCAAAATTCATCTCTATAACGATCAAGAACTGGTACAATAGCAAAACCAGGAAACTGGGAAACTGACATTTCTGATACATAAGGGTCACTTTGTCCTCCCGTCAAGTGAGTGGTACAATATATATGTCCCCCGTGTCTATGTGTGACATACTTGACAGAAGATTATGAAATTTCGGAATTAAGTAGACCGCTGTATATATGATACTATTTGATTAAGTCTTTTTTTAAATTTTTTATATCAGTTTATTTACCCTGGCAAAGTACAAGGCAGTTCTGCCTGTTTTCTGACCGCACCAGCATATCGTTTGTGTGCTTATGGTTTTTTGGCATATGCTCTAGCTGACTAGCTAATCTTATCTTCTAAATATAATTCATTTATCACTACAATATTCCAGACAATAGACAATCCATCAATTTAACAAATCTTTTTGTTCAATATACATCAATTTACATATCGAGATACAATAGATTGACATGACAATACAAGTGAAACTGTACACTACCCGTTGTAACCTGACGACGCATGACATACTTCCCGCACATCGGGGCCCTCCAATCCAGCAGATTCAATTCACATGGTTTATATCAATTTTAGTAATATTGACGGCTGTTCGTTAAAATAGTTTTCTCTTTGTATTTAAATTTTGGATAAGTTTGGATAGACCTGTAGTCTATGGGTAGCCTGTTCCAGAATTGGGCACATTTGTGTCTCATGCTCCTTTCAAAGCAACCTATGTTAGCCTTTATTTGATCCAGAACAGTCGCATCATGCAGTCTAGTTTTGCGATTCGGATGTTGTATGTACATTTGATTTTGGCAACGCATGTAAGCTGCCCTCCTAATTGCAGATTCCCTCCTTTCACTTAGAAAGTTTAGCTTGGCTGTTTTATGCAAGTAAGTCACTGGTGTTCTAATCTCTGATTTGAGTGCAATTCTCAATCCCTTATTCTGTATTGTTTGTAGTTTTTGTAGTGATTTTTGCTGCGAGTTGTGGATTAATACATTTCCGTATTCAGCATATGGGAGAATCTTAGTCTTATACAGTAATACTGCTTGTTCTTTGGATAATAAATGTCTTATCTTAGAGAATAAGTAAACTTTGTTACTCAGTTTGCGAATGAGTTCCTTTTTGAAAGGTTCAAACGTCAGCTTGTCATCCAAGCGAACTCCCAGGTAGTCGAAGTGTGTTACGTGATCAATATTTTTCCCATTTAGTTTAGTTACAAAGTTTCCAATGTCTAATGGTCTGAAAATAATAGTTTCATGTGGGAAGTATGATTCTGCCACAGTTATACTTTTCAAATTGATTGTGTCTGAAAAATGTATGATAATATGTTATATCCTACCCCTAATAAAATTCGCCACAGGCTTAAAATTGGGTCTCTGTATTTGGGCGAGCGTGCAGTAAAGTGTTATTTATTGCACAAGGGTAATAAAAAAAATTAACGGATAACAGAGAGCTGCTATAAATAAATACACGATATTTCAGATATAGTATCTAGAGCCTTGGCAAAAGCCTGAAGATATTTTCATAATAAAAACTACTGAGGACATACAGAACAGAGTATGGCAAATACTCGATGGTGCCCTTTCTATATCAGTCCCCAGCCCAGCAAAAATCTTTACCCGGTCTGAGCACTTTAGGTAGACGGGGGATCAGAACCCCCGATCTCACACAAGAGGGCAGCAGAGTCGCCGCTGGGACCACTGCCCCTCCAAACTGCACAAAGAGACATGTTTTACAAGTCACTGAACCTGATTCGCCTCATCGCCGATGGCGGGAGCGGTAACGTCCAATGAACTGCAAAGACACGGCCAGTAAGCGAAACTGACCAATCGGGAGATGTGTTCTATCGACATGCAGCTGCAGGCAGCCTCCACGCACCAGCGGAGAGGCACTGTCCTGGTAACTTTCTCAGTGGTCACCACCAACGCCACGTCAACAACTCATAGAGCGTGCAGTAAAGTGTTATTTGTGCATAAGGGTAATTTAAAATAAATTGACCAATCAGTGGTCAGAATGTCAGCTACAATAAAAAAAAAGTTCCAGTTGCACTCAAAATGCACATTTACCTGATACATAATATCATAAGTGATTTATGAAACCAGCCCCACCTCAATCATTTTGACATCATCCTCCTACCAAGAGTTAGCTGAATTTAAGCCTGTCTGACGTCACACCAATGCGGTCTATGAACTCTCCGATCCGGGTGGATACTTCCGGTTCAAAATACCCTCCAAATTATGCAAATTCGCCTGACAACGGATCAATCTGCCATCTTTGCTGGTGAATACAAAGTGCTGTCAGAGTTTAAAATAGCCAAAAACTATAATAATCTACCTTCTCCATTGCATTCTGTATATGTAATGGTTGAAATATGATTATTTACATTATTCAGACATAATTCAAACATGCCAACTCGAAGAAAATCGGTTGTTTCGACGATTTGTTGATATCGCGTTTATAGTCTAAACTGGGGCTACCACATTCCCACATAATCATTTGATCTGAACCTGCCAGGGAAGTTTAATTCTGGTAGAATAAATGTGTCAGAAGTACTAAAAACATCCTCACACATTAAATAATATCATAAATGGATGTCCGAATGGCACCATAGACTTAGCATTGCGTAGGTGCTTCTCTAAAATGGCCGCACAGGGTATTTGTAGCGCCACCTACTTCCCGGCCGGATCGGAGAATTGTTGATGACTTGGCAATGCAGCAGTTGCAAACTACACTCGCTCGATATTGGTGAGAGTTCACATATTTCCAATTATCATAAAGAGATGGGGTAGGATAAATATTAAACTCAACTTGAGTTAGTAGTGTTAGTGTTTATCTTACTCCGGTCAGGTCTGATCCTCACTGTGGTTTTTACAAGTGTTAACCTGTAAAAAATTATTCAGTTTCATTCAATATTTCCAAAATTATAATATATCTTAATATAAAAGTTCTGCCTGCGATCTACATTGATACACAGACTGAATCGTGAGGTAATCGTAACGGCTGTAACTTTTTCTGTGCCTCCAAAGGCGTTCCGACAGCCTACAATAGACACCGATGTGATATGCCAGGTTTTTGCCATTTCTAATCATAGTGTATCGGGAAGACTATCGTGGTGCATCCGCGTTGATGGGTGCGGGGCCTTATGTCAGTATCCATCTGAACCAAGGAGGACAACACACTTACACTTGATTTGAAAAAAGAGACAATAAATCCGTGAGAAGAGCCCATGCATTTTCAGCTATTCTCACCTCAACTGAGAGCTAAATGGGCCTTTGATTTGAGACTGTAGGTATCAAGGATGCCAGTTGGGATCAGGAAAAAATGCTACATGGGGACTGAGGCCAGTCTATGTACCATCTAAAACTCACATGGTGTATTGGGAATCCCCATCATTCTCCTAGCAGATCCTTGGGCATGGACTGACAGTATAGGATATCTAGATATCTGCTATGAGAGTGGGTATATACACAATATTACCATGATTTCGATCTGTTGATGACGCGTAGTATTGCGTAGGGTCAACTACAAGGAGAATACGGCCACACAGATCGAAATCATGGTAATGTTGTATTTATTACTATTGGGTATATACACAATATTACCATGATTTCGATCTGTTGATGACGCGTAGTATTGCGTAGGGTCAATTACAAGGAGAATACGGCCACACAGACCGAAATCATGGTAATGTTGTATTCATTACTCACCTTTCGAGTAATTATTAGGAAAAAAATCTTGTAAATAATTAGAAATTTGGCCCAAGCACCGTGCATTGTTTATATAAATTAGTTCCTATAATGCCCGTCAGGTGGGCTAAAAAAGTGTATTCTCATAGGAGATTCCGGAGGTCCGTATTCTGCTCAGTAGCGATCTGGAGTCTCCATAGGCTTAGTATGGAGACTCCGTATTGGGTGGGTAATAAATGAGTAGTTCTGCACTAAATGGGATACTATTCAGAGAAAATCATTTAAGAAAGATTACCACACAATAGCAATTCTATATTCTGCAAAATATCTTTAAAAATTCATTAGGCATTCCTTTGATATTTTCTTTTAGACTTGGTAATGCTTTGATAACTCTATTCTCACATGACATATTTTAAGCCAATCAGAGGTCAGTATTTTAGTTTACCCTTGTCCGTAGGAGCATTTCCCACAGGAATCCTACAACTCTAAGATGCAGCAATGGGATCCATAGGGCCTCTAAATGAGTATGCTGGGGGGACCTGAATTCAGAATTCTGAAAGATTACAGAACAAGTTTATCTAAGATTTAGATTTTAGGGAACCTGGAGTCTATATTGTTCTCAAAACATACAATTTCTTGAAATTTTCATATCTTTTAAACTTAAATGAAAATCCTACATGTAGGCAAAATCCTAGAAACTGACATCCCTGAGGTATATAGTCGCACTGTACCGGTTGGCAAACTGCGGCTATAGCTACTCTAATACCAACCTGTGAGTTAACGTCTATAGCAGAGGGCTAATGTGGCTGAACCCTTATTGGTAACGCACTGAAATTATGGTTAGACTATTTTACAAAGCAAAATGATACTTGTGTGTTCTAGTGAAAAACCTGAGTCGCCATCTTAAATTTGATTCAGAGGGCACAATCATGGGAAAAGACATATACTATGTTCCGCTTAAAAGAATACCACGTTTCACAGGTGAGCGAAATTAAACAACATACCGATGCCTTTGTCTTCCTTCTTCTTGGTCTTCTTGTTGCCGCTGGAGGAGGCGGCAGGCGCACCCTTCTCGGCCTGGCCGTTGGAGGAGGCCGTTGCTTCGCCGTCTGCGCTGCCCTCGGTAAGACACACCTCCCGTAGTAATGCCTCCTCTGTCCTCCGAGCCTGCTGGGCGTCGGCTTCCCGCTCGGCAGTGTCCAGCAACTCGGCCACAAGGTCAGGATCACTGTTCTCCTTCTCCTCAGACGAGGCCTTGGCATGCGACACATCGACCGGAACAACTTCTGCGGGAACCTCCGCCGATTCTTTGGTGTCTTTGTCGTCGGCCATCTTAGGGTCCTGTGCCACTTTTTCGGAAGAGGTCTGGTAAAGATACAATATGAGAAAACGGTTTAGGGCATACTTTAGGGTAATTAATAGACACATCATTAATATACCCCCAGACAGACAAAAGTAAAGATGTTAATTACCCACAAATTCCCAATAAAGAAAAGTCAACATTCAGTTTGGGACTCCCACTTCGAGAATCTGTACTTATTTAAACGTGGCTGAAACACCTCTGCTGCAAGCCGATGCTACCTTGATAATAAAAAAAAGAGAGAGAATCTGTACTTAAACGGCTCGTCAATGTTTCAGACGTTAGTCTTCCTCAGTGATAGAATTCAGATAAGTGAAAGAATGTATAGCGCATATATATATATTCTCTATTGGTACATATATTTGATTGATATATTGTACCAGTAACACCAAAACGAGTACTAATAAATATGGTGTACACGCGTGAACGGTTGGTTTATTGACAGTTGAAGTATTATGCATGCAGTCACAAGTTCTCCAATAATGATAGCTCAGCAGTTTTTCTCAGTTCAGGGGCTAAGCACGAATAAGATGGCGACCTCCCTCAAAGAGCTGGTTCACCAGAATGATCCCTACCGCTATGTGCCTGCCGTATTTATACCAAGACTGTGATGTCTTGGGTCACATAGGGTCACCACCCAGCGTCACCCACTTTAGGTTAAAGCGTGGGCTATGCTGATGCAGACAAATCATAAGCGGGGGAGAGCCAAAGCGGGGGACGGCCAAAGTGGGGCGTTTTGACACCATTTTAATATTTTTTTACTGATTAATATCGAAAGGCCCTGCTCCATTACAGCGGATTTAGGGCCAATCCATTGGTCTCACGTCGTTCACGGCTGCATCACGGGTGTAGTTTGAGTGGAGGAATGACAGCGATTATCAGCGTATACTCTGCCAGCAATCGCTGAAATATCACCTCTGACTATTGAGTGTTTCTTTCATCGCAGAGCATTCGTAACATTGCTACAAAATATCTCTCCTGGTTCTCTCAGGATTGTTTGTTTGTTGGTGGTTTAAGGTCCCAGGGGACCCTGAGGGTATATAGGAACCATCAATGATTTAGCTTTTCACTTTCGTAGACTTATTTCAGTCAATTCTTGTCAAATATTACATAAACAATCAAAGAGATTTGTCTCTTTCAAAAACCTGATGATATCTTTCTTTGGAATAGTTTCAAACAACATATTCATGTTGTTACTTAGGGAAATTTGAATTGGAACACCCCTTATTTTTGTGTTTATATTGCCATATATTTCGGAATATGTGTTTGTTTTGGTAGATTAACATCCAATATGTTCTCTTAGACTTACTTGGGGTTTGACCAAATCTATGAGATGAATTTAGGTGGAAATCTCATCCTACACATCTACTGAGGTGAGAGTTCTTTAACTTCCCAAACCACATAGACATGGTATGAGAAGGATAGGTCTTTGATATAACAGTGGGACTCAAACCTACCAAGTCTGACAACCTTGGGATTACGAGTTCAGTGCTCTTTACCACCGAGATAATTCCCCACCCTCCTGGCATGAATTTATTAAGTAAAGGTCTACTGATTTTTGTTTGATTTAACATGTGGTCAACCATCCCAGATCCTTTCCAAACTTTCGATAGTTTCAGCTTTTTCTCACTGCTTGTACAACACAGGGCTGGTGATCGAATCTATGGGATGAATTTAGGTAAAAATCTCAGCTCTATCCATTTACCAAGGTGAGAGTTATTTTATTTCCAATACCACATAGACATGGTATGTGAAGTACTGACCTTTGAAATAGCATTAAGTATACCACTGCTGGGGATAAAGGAGAAAGGGTCTACGACTCACAGCAATCTTGATCTTGCTAAAACAACCACGAAACCAACAGAGACAAACATGCCAGATGCTGCTTCTATGTTCAATACATAGATTCTCCCTCCCAATGCAAAATGGCCCTGGGCACCATAAAGGCATCACGATAAGATGTGTGGGGTGACACCTGACCTAGACATGGAATTCCTGGTACTTTGCTTTGTTTAGTAACTCATACATCTTTATATTAGTCTCCAGTGTCGTTCCGCCATCGCAAACAGAGTTATAATTTTTGTATGCAGCATAGAATACATGTACATGCATCATCATCACTAACGGTGGCTTTCTGTCTCGTCTCCATTAGATTTAACATCCTCTAGGAAATACTGGGGTTTTAATCTTGGATCCACGTGCTATGCAGATTAATAACTCCTATTACCATGGACATGTTTTTTTAAAAACATTTTGCGCTGGACATTACATGTATTTACATCAGGGTTTTAGTACATGTATTTAAAAGTGTACATTTTCCTATGGTGATGAGGATATAGAATTTTAATAAAATACATTGACTACAGATTTGAATACATCCCTTGAATAAATAGCAAGCAGAAACTGCTTCCATGTTCCCGATCAACTTGTCTGTTTTCCAGTTACCCCATTCCACACGATCTGAGTGTAATATGCTTGTGTGTATGTTGGGGGGGGGGGGGGAGAGAGAGAGAGAGGGGCTGTTTTCATCAAAATTTCAATATGTTCGATAATGTAGTGTATGCGATTTTGATATATCTTGTAGACAGTAAAGACAGAGTAACTTATGTCATGAGAATGGAAACGTGTTTTACTTGGAGTTGTATGCTACTGTTCTCTGACTGTAGGGCAAGCAGAGTTTCTAGGATTAGATCATAGGCCTGCCCACTACAGTCCACGAATACACGGGGTTGGAACTCTGGCCTTGGTTCAGGCCATGCACTGATGCAGGTCATGATCCACTTAGAATTTCAAGACTCTTGAGGCCTTGGCGACAGATACATCTATATCAAATATAGTATGATCGTGCCAGTCTTAATGCCATTCATTTACCTTAATCTCTAAGATTCTAGTTATGTCTCTGCATTATCACCAATTTGCAAGTTCCGAGTCACTTTCGTCTGTCAGCCAAAGACCTACACAAGTCAACACTGTGAGTGTGACTGACATCGCGCGGTGCACACGGAAGATGTTTTTCTTCATTCGATTAAACAATCGAGAGCGGATTTCGTGCGCTAAAATCAAATTCACATGTAGATTAATATCGCCAACAGGTAGAGGATTAGTAAAATGTACAGTTAGATAAGTTAGAAGTGTTTTTGTACTCACAGTTGTTTCAGTTGCGTTCACGTTTGCACCGGGCGCGGCCATGTTGTGACGTCACAAGGGATACGTACATTAGTTCTCGCAGTGGCCAAGAGATGGCCACACCATCGATCCACTCACCGGATACCATATTTGTACACGTCCTACATCTCGCGGGTCCTCGGGCTTGGGTTGCTGATGGCTGGCCAACTGGTATGAGGTCTGTACCCCTCTAAAGTAACAACTAGTGCTAAAGAAGATATCAACAGCAGTTAATCAATGTTGATATTGAGTAGCCATGTACCTACGTGCTCATGCAATTATTTTCCAATTACCCCAGAAAACAGGCCCTACGCATTGTAATTGTTTCTAAAAGTATCTTGCAAGTTTGATGTGTCATTTCTAGTTGATCCACACATGTAATTCCAAAATCCACCTGTACGTATAGATCTATTTGCACTCTAAATGAATACAAATGGATAATTTATGAATAATCCCCACACGTGACCCTGGACGTTTACAGCTCGGTGTAAACACCTCGCTGTAAACGTCCAGGGTCACGTGTTCGGATCCGGATGATTACGTTCTCAGTACTGAACATAGTTTTATTACAATATTATTTAATTTGTGAGGAAAAAATTCTTCAAATAAGTCGCCGTTCTCTTCCTCGTGGAGGTGTGTGGCGGGTTCTTTATTTAAAAAATTTTTTTTTTTTTTCAGCGACGCCAAGGAAACCGCCAAAACAGGGACCCGCGTCAGCTCAAAAAAACCAATGCCACCAACCAGTGAATAACACTCTCTCTGAAATAGCTCAGATACTTGCACCGAACTCTGTTGTAAAAAACTTGTCCGCACAAAACCCTGCGAAAGTTGTATCTCAACATGAATGTTTAACACAAGTAACTTTGAATAAAAAAAGAGATTGTTACATCCTGCCTTGTGTTAGTCCTTCCGTAGAATCAACGGATACTGAGGTATCCGAGTCTGATCTCCCAGACAATGCACTCATCGAGAATAAATCTCAAGAAAGTAACCATTCTAGTACGGCAAATAAACTTAAAGGTACTGTCATCAACCTGTCAAGTAAAGTACTGAACGAACATGAACTATCCCTTCTCAATAAAGGCCTCAACTTCTGTCCGACAACAAAACGGATAGAAGAAGGGGATGTAAAAGCAGAATTAGACAATTTCCACCGTAACCTTAGATTGCGCCAATTCTTTGACAAACCCGAGGGCCCTGTGAAGGAGGGCGACAAACCGATCGCCACTTTCCCGAGGCCCCCCGGGGCACCATTTACGGACCCTACTCTGGTTAAAAACCTGGGTGATAAATCCAATTGGACAGCTCCCCAGGGCTCCAGTAACCTAGAGGGTTTCATAGCGGTGAATGAGATTGACCTTTCACGCAGAAATCTGAATAAGGCGAAAGTGAATCACAACATTTCGAAGCACGAACGTTGTGCCCTTAAAAACATGTCGAAAGATCCTGAAATCATCATCAAACCAGCCGACAAAGGAGGTGGTTTAGTGATACAGGACACTGCAGATTATATAGCTGAGGCAGATCGACAGCTAAATGATGAAAACACCTACAAACGTCTAGACAAGGACCTCACTCGGGTCTTCAACGAAGAGATCGATGCCTATATAGACAAACTTGTAGAACGGGAAGAGATAACAGAGAAAATGGGGAAGGCTCTAAAAACCAAAAATCCCCGCTCGCCACAAATATACTTTCTACCGAAGATCCACAAGGGGGTGTTACCACCCCCGGGTCGCCCAGTGGTGTCCGCAAATGGATGCCCTACGGAGAAAATCTCGACATTCGTCGACAGTTTCCTCAAAACAGAAGTGCCCAAAGTCAAGTCCTACATAAAGGACACAAATCACTTCCTACAAATGATCAACGAAGTAGGAACCCTGGGAGATTCAGACATAATAGGGACCTTAGATGTAAGTGCCCTATACACCAATATCCCAAACGAAGAGGGAATAGAGGTAATACGGACCAAGCTAAACACATCGAGAAAAGGCAACAAAATGCCAAAAAACGAGAGCATTACGGAACTCCTGAAAATGGTGCTCACGAAAAACAACATCCAGTTCAACGGAACCAATTTCCTACAGATAGGCGGCACAGCTATGGGGACCAGACTGGCACCGTCATATGCCAACCTATTTATGGAAAATCTGGAAGAACGGATGCTGGATGCCTACCACCTAAGACCAAAAGTCTGGTGGAGATACATCGACGACATCTTTTTCGTCTGGCAACACGGCATTGGAGAACTCGAGAAATGGTTCAAGTGGTTGAACACCTACCATGACACCATAAAATTCACAATAGAACACTCGAAACAGAGTGTGGCCTTCCTGGACACCAAGATAAAGATTGGACCCGACGGAACCATGTACAGTGACCTATACGTGAAACCCACAGATAGGAACACCTACCTCCGCTACGATTCAGCACACCCCCCAGCACAGAAAAGGAGCATACCCTATTCACAGTTACTCCGAGTGAAACGCATATGCACTCACAAAGAGGACTATGAAAAACACGCAGCTGAAAAGATAGAACAGTTCAGAGATAGAGGATACCCAAACAAAATCCTAGAGGACTGTAAAAAGCGCCTCGAAGACATCTCTCGAGAATCACTCCTGGAAAAGGACAAACAAAAATCCAAAGAGGAAGAACCACCGGGAAAGAAAACCTTCCTGGTAACCACATACCACCCCAAGGAACAAAGCCTCCCGAAAATAGTGGAAAGGAACTGGGAGATCCTTGGAAAGTCGAAAACGACCAAACCAATCTATGAAAGCAAATTGGTAAAAGGGTACCGACGACCAAAAAACCTAAGGGACCACCTGGTAAGAGCCAAAACTACTTACCACAAAGGCAAAAATAGGACGACAGGCGAAAACAAAAATGCTTGTAAACAGGCAAACTGTAAGTACTGTAACATCCTCAGTACCAAAAAGATCACCAGCAAAACGACTGGAAAACCCGTCACCACCAAACATGCGGCAACGTGCAACAGCTCTAATGTGATATACTGTATCACATGCAAGACCTGCCAAGCACAATACGTTGGTCAGACAAAACGGAAATTGAAGAACCGCATGAGGGAACATCTAAGGTCAGTGGTAACCAACAGCCACATAAGTGATGTCCCCAAGCACTTCAACCGGAAAGATCATCACGGAACACAAGATATGGAGTTTACAGTCATAGACTTCATCTATCAACACCCAGATAGCAGAAAGGCAAAAGACCTGAGACTGAAGGTGGAATACAACTGGATCCACCGAATGAAGACACAGGCACCATTGGGTCTGAACACAATGGACAGTAGATACGGATGATGAGAAATCACACAATGCCACGTCAAAAATTTTTTAAATAAAGAACCCGCCACACACCTCCACGAGGAAGAGAACGGCGACTTATTTGAAGAATTTTTTCCTCACTATGTCACATCATTACCATCATCCAGCCAGCTACCCACAATGTGACTAGATAGAAACTAATGCTCCCTAAACACACCAAACAAATGGTGTGTACTCCACCCCCAGACTGACAAACTATAAAAACAATAGTTTGACAGCATACAAAGATCAGCCAATCATAGCCTGAATGAGATTAACAATAATCGAAACTGCTGGTATGATAGAGTAAAGGAATTCCTCACTCTATAATACATAAAACACCCCCTGCTCAAATAACTTGTGCATCTAAAACAGAGATGCCACCTAGTGGGAAACACAAACACTTCCCAAAATGGCCACCAGATAGAGAACACACTGCTGACAAACCGGCAACCAGCTACCTGGTCCCATAGACCCAAGATAGAAGCCCTATGATTGGCTGACAGCCTTTCCCGCCTCTCTTTGTCTATGGGAAGGACCAATAATAATGCAGAACTTGGTACATGTGACCAAACAGGACCAATGGGGACCAGGGTGACAAAGAACATTAACATTTTTTCCTCAGTCTGAACAGAACAGCAACGAGGATCTAGTCACATACCAGCAGTAGCTCAAGCGATCACGACGTCTCCTATACATTATTTAATTTGTATTTATTGATAATCGCAACTTATTTTAATTTGTCGCTGTGTGGTTAACTTGGAAATATTCTATGAAAACAGGATTACTGTGGTCGTTTTCGTATGAAGTACATGTGCATGTATGTAAAGCCCATAAGACAGCGACATTTTCCACAGACCCGATTTTAATCGGGTCGGGCATTACTATGAGAAAACGTGGTTACTGAGCCCGTACGGATGGCCGTTCGAGGTCATTTGATGATGAAAATACGGCCCGACACCGCAGGTGGGAGGGCCGTATTTTTTCATCAAATGACCGAGAACGGACACCGTACAGGCTCAGTCACTACGTTTTCTTATTACTATACACCTCCCAATGATGGTCAATCATTTAAAACGCCTTTTTATTAACTTTACAAAGACAACAAAGATTACTGCAATTCACTACGGCCCGCTGTCACAGCGGGCGCGAACATTATTTATACTACACCCCTAGCAGCGGGCAGTATTTCATACATGTTCGGCCATAGGTGTATAGTAATATGAGAAAACGTGGTTACTGAGCCCGTACGGGTGGCCGTTCAAGGTCATTTTATGAAAAAATATGGCCTGACGCCGCAGGCGGGAGGGCCGTATTTTTTCATAAAATGACCGAGAACGGCACCCGTACAGGCTCAGTCACTACGTTTTCTTATTACTATACACCTACAACTCGTTTAAAATACCGTTTCATCAACTTTCCTAGTCCCGGATTCAACCCCCCGTTTCCGAACAATATCACTGCCGTTCACTATGGCCCGCTAGCGGTAAAAACCCGGCAACTTTCGACGTGGTGCGGTCTCTGTAGCAACAGATGACGCTGGAACTTCACTTCCCGTAGGATTTAAGCAATGAAATTTGAACACGAGTACGGTACATATATAAACCATAATCGTACCAAATATGATGAAGATCGGGCACTTTAAACCGAAGATATCGGCGTTTCAATACGGCGACTTCGACATTCAGGGTGAAAACCCGGCAATTTCCGACGGTCGAGCGGTCTCTGAATTGTATGGCGCCAGTGATACTGGAACTCTGGTAGCCAACGTAATTATGACGTCGACAACGCGAAGCGGCCTAACGGGAAGCGGTCGGACTTGTTGATATACCGTTTTACAACTTTCCTAGTCCCGGATTCAACCCCCCGTTACGAACAATATCACTGCCGTTCACTACGTCCCGCTAGCGGTAAAAACTCGGCAACGGTCGACGTGGAGCGGACTATGAAATCTATGACAAAGGATCACCTAGAACTCTGGTAGCCAACGTAATTATGACGTCGACAACGCGAAGCGGCAACACGGGAGGCGGTCGGACCTGTTGATATCGATCAGTCTCGCATATTTAAGCTATTTAAACGGTTTGATGTGAACGCCATACGTCAGGTGCCTCGATATTTGGACAGTACACACGTCCTTCTGTTACAGGTAAGGCTAAGAATGTCTCTCAAGTTATGAATGGGAGAGAACCATCATTTTGTTTGTTTGTTTTTGACAAGGACACTGGTCTCGCGCCATCGTGATATTTTACGTTAGTGCGACGTAGTGTCTGTAGCAGCGGGATGTACATTTTGCAATGCTTAAGCCTATGGGAATCCATACGTCATACTACTCGGCGGGCCCGAACATTATTTATACGATATGCCTAGCAGCGGTTAGTAACCCATAGACGTTCGCCTATAGGTGTATAGTAATATAGAGAAACAGGCTTACTGTCTCCGTACGGATAAAATACGCGGTAAAATCGGCGATCAGATCAACCGATGCCAAAGGCAGAGGTTCATCTGATCGCCGATTTTACCAAATATTTTATCCGTACGGAGACAGTCAGCCTGTTTCTCTATTATTATATACCTTAAAATATCGAATTTTTAACTTTGCTACTGGGGGAATATTTGGATTTTGCCACTGTACATGCCCCGTACGCCACATACATACCCCGTACGTCACCTAGGTGTCGTACGGGTATAAATACGACATGGGTAGGAGCGGGCAGTATGTGTAGGATATACTACCACAGGTATATAATAATAGCGTGGGGGTAATGACCGACTCTGCCCGACCATAATCGTGTCGCTGTACGCACTTCACCGACTGTTCCCGATTCTGAGAATGCCATTTGAACATCGATGCTACATATCCCCTAGTCCGATTTACAGGTGCCTTATACCAATTTGTAGGGGAGACAGAAGTGATAATGAATCTGAAAACTGTTTCCAGATATCTTAATTAGATCCAAAGTTATCAAACTTTGAATTATTTTCTATGAATCCACACCAGCAGCCCGTGGCTCACCCCGGCTCGGCTCCCGGCGGCTCTCTTTGATCTCACTCGGTTCACTGGAGTTTTGGCTCCGGACTTCACTTGGCTTCGCCTCATGAAGTCACTATGCCAAACTCCAGTTGTGGCATACGATGGTAAAGATTAAAACTCATCCAATTTTACGATAGTATTAGGGCAATTGTACCAGAAGATGTTACTTTGGCGTAGAGAGGGGCCAAAACACAAAATCCTGAAATCCACTATAAAACATCTTCAATTTTAAATATTATAGTCTTAGCTTTAGGAAAAGGTTTGAATCATACTGGGTTCTTTCCAATGAGTCAATTTTTATAGCCAAATAAATAGGGGCCTCAACAATTTGTACCACACCCAATATATCAATAAAAAAAAACTATTATTCAATATTCAATATTTCTTTTAGTCCCAGACAACCCAAACTTTACGTTTTAATGCATGAGAAGATATGCTTCACCTTAATACACAATTCATTATCCTCTGACAAGCAGGTGTCTCGGTGAACAGGCACAGATGTGCTTATTTCGAAATCCTAGTTTAGGCCACTTAAAAAAAGCTTGTTTCTCATCACCGCGCGCATCAGCAAAGACGTTTTTAGAAGATTTTTTTTTTTTTTTGTCTTTTATAAGATGAACCTTGATAGATATCATGAAAGATCGGCCTCGTCATATATTTTCATGGCTAATTGGTGATGAGAAACAAGTTGTTTTTTTAGTGGCCTTAATACACTTTTATTCCACATTCACAGGTTCTTAGGAGTTCATATTATCATATACCTGTGTGGGAATGTCTATGAAATACTGCCCGCTGCTAGGGGTGCAGTAATAATAATGTTCGTGCCCACTGTGAGTGTGACTTATTAAGTCATCAAAATGTTGTTTTTCATCGATTTAAGGTATATAATAATAAGCAAACGTCCTCACTGTGGGCGAAACGTTTCTCGTTCTCGGTCAGTCTTTGATTTCATACTGCCTGATGCCATAGGCGGAAGGCAGTATGAAATCAAAGACTGACCTCCAACAGGAACCGTTTCGTCCACAGTAAGGACGTTTCCTAATATTATATTATACAGACAAAAGAAAGGCAGGTTTTACCAAACACCCTTAGATATGATAGCTTCAAAATGTTGTTATAAAATGTTTGATTTGATTTTTGCAATTACGGATATGACGGAATTGGAAAAAATGCTTCTACTAAAAAAAGTATAGAAAAAAATGAATGCAAGGGAAAAGAAATGAAAAATTGTCAGAACATATGTGAAGAATTTTACGGTTCAGGTAATAGCACTACAATTCACTGCTAATTTAATTGATTGTCTATTTTTTCATCTACTTACTTATCCTTAGACCTATTTAGTTTGTTTGATGAATTCTATTGTCTGTTGTCACACCAGGTGTCTCCACCTCAGTCCGACTAGGCATTTCCTCTATTATCATTGAAGGCATGCATTTATAGTCCCAAAATACATCTCCTTTGATGTGACGACAGGCATCCTTGCCTCAGTCTTATACTGTGACTACAGTGCTAACACCTATACTGAGTGATACACTTGATGCCGTAGATCACATTAATATTATGTCATTATTGAAAGTTCCCTGATATCCTATGACATTTTGGTGCCAAACAAGTCCACATTCTAAAAGCGAGTGTCCCACCAAACAGGCCGTCTGACCAAGCTGGCGCTGGACTGGGAATTACAAAATTACAAGTATATTCATATTTGGTTCATGACGTTGGTGCCAACCTTGCAGTCCAATCTCAATGACGGTGTCGAGTTGTTCTTTGAAAGTGTGACAATACTAATTAATGCAGTCAGGAGAAAGTTATTATGTTTATACACCTGCTCTAGTGTCATAGTGCAGTCAAATATTTTGCAGGACTAAATAATTCAAGATATATCTGTTCTACCATCGCCACACTCAGGATGGGTTATCCTGCTCTGGGCATGTGGCGCCATATCAGGATTTGTATGAAATACAGGTGTTGCCGTTCAGTGCCGCCTAACGGCCCACTCTCTAGATATGCGGCCGCTCGGACAAACACAGCGAGTCCACCCACATGCATAGAGATATATAGCAATCACACCTTAAGTGTGAACGGTGGGTGTGGTTACAGGAGTGTTGTTTTTTGACAGATTAAATTGCTGGAACGAACTAGGGTATTGTATCAACGAGTCTGAGCTGTCTAAACTTGATAGTTGATAATTATCTTAGTTTCAACTTGGAGAAAGATAAGCATATTATAGCTAGGCTTGCCAATGTGTTATTGTGTATACAGTTTGAGTATACCTGTGTTATCTAAGCTATATTTAAAGTATCATTGAGTTGATATGCATGTATGACATACCAAATTGGAGCTGGAATACCATATAATACAGTGCAAACACTTTTATTTCTATGGGAATAACGTACAAAGTTATTATGAATGTATTACTTTCATATACTCTGTGATACAATGCTACATAATACGTTGCCAGGGGTATGTTTGGCTGCAGGCCTTGCGTAACCATGTAGATAACGTGCGACGCCAGCCTGTGGAATAAGGCCTATTGATGATAGGTCCTCAATTTTCCGCAGAATACTGCAGTTAACCAAACAATGAAGGTAGATAGATATAAGCCTTGATGTTATGAATGTGCATGGCACGCTCAGGTGCTAGAATTCTGCTGAGAGTGCCCAAACTGTCTGAATTTTCAGTCTCTGCTCCTGGGTCAGTGCATCGTGGGTATTGCCTGTTTCATTTTGACAGTGTGTGTCGCAGTATATGGGGGCGAGCGGTCAATGCTGATCCCAGGAAAGCTCACAGGTTCATCGGCCGGCTGCCTGGCGCCAAAAATCAATTGAAACAGTTTTGGGATTCATTCTAATGCAAATTGGGAAAATCTAACATTTTGTCTAGTGTATCTAATCCTAATAGGTAAAATAGATCAATTGACCTTTGCGTGATTTACATAGGAAATGTAATGAAAAATATGGTTTTCTTTAATTCTCTTAGAATACAAGGATGATGACCTATGAATTTCAAAATTTAAATGTATAGTATTATGCATCTACTATATTTTGAGAAAGTTTGATGAAAATGACATGGTATTACTATTATGATATAAACATAATACAGTAAGCGGACACCACGCGTATGCAGACGGACATCCTGGCAAAAATGGCTTATCAATTGTACATTTTTACATATATTCATCAACTCATTCCTTAAATCATTCCTTATTGTATATGTAATCATTTGTTATTTGAAATTACACATATCTTAATAAAGATTCCATATGATAATTATTAACCTAGCTCAAAACCCCACGTAAGCCCGGAACGGAGGGTGTACGCCTACGCAGGGTTTTACCGTATTGATCTCTAAATCATAAACTAGCAGAGTGACCCCCAATTTCTAAGTTGGATATGTATTCTACAACACTTTGGAATCATCATATTCAAGTTTCAGAAAAATGGCATGGGTTTTAATTTACAGACTTGCCAAATTGCCCGATATAACTTTAAAGCGATAGCGGATCCACCTCAAACCGGCACTGATTGTCGCTCCATCTAGTGGGACGTTGGCCACATTACGTGCTGTAGGCTAGCACTTTTGACATTTATATGCTTTGTTTGCCCAGACTAGACCGATATTTATCTTTTTTTTTTTTTTTTTTTTAAATTTGGTATGTTTTATTTTACCTGTATCTCGCAAGGATTATTTTCAAAATATATTGATCAAGAGCAGTATTTGGCTTTTATTTTATTTTTCTCTTTATAATTAAGTTTATGGTTCACTCATTGATAAAATTCTGTACGAAATTTCTAAAACCAAGTTATGTTGAGGGGAGACCATATCAAGATTTTTTTCTGATAATGTGGCAATGCTGCCGACTGGCTCGGTGAAAGAGCGGGGTCTGTGGTCTACAGTGTGAGCATCACTCCGAACTCGGGCATTGACTAGTTGGTTATGGACTGGTGAACTGCTCCATGTCCCCATTGTACATGGAAATTGGAAAATGCGTGATTTAAAGTTTGAATATGAAATTGTCTGTGAAAAATGAAGTGAAAAATGGCCTCATATTGACCCATAGAAAAAAGATTCTGAGGGCCAAGCCATTTCGTAAATAGATCTAATTCTCTGAAACGTTTTTCCCAGATAGATTACAGCTTAAAAGGAAAATATGTCCTGAATTTGACCTTAACGACATTTTCTGGCATACAAATAATCAAGATCCAAGACAGGCGTATCTTAAATCAATTTATTTTCACCCTACTTGTGAATATTTCTATTTACATAATTCTCAGCTCCTGTCTACTGCTTTCTAGAATTTCATGTACATTTACTTCTAGAAAAATATGTAATAGAACGATCTGATATTTTATCATGTTTAACTCTCTGACCAAGTACTATGTAGGCCTATTAACATGTCATTATTTGGGTAACGAATTTATTGCTTTACAACGTAGGTTAAAGACCCTATTAACTGAAGCCTCAATGCAAGAATACAAGGAAACTCGTTTGTGGAATCGTCTAGAATGGTCATGTTTCGGTTAGGGCCTAGACTATAGTCTTCAACAGAGAGCCACAGTTCGCTGGTGCGCTCTGAGATTTAACATTGAGTGGACCCAGGGTCAGAACACTTCACGTTACGCCACCATCACAACGAGACACTATCAGCGACTGCGAGGACACTTCGAGGCGTCCTGCGGATGGATCAGACTTGTTCTTCCGGTTCCGGCGTTCCTGTGTAACGTCAGACGACGCTGACGGCGTGCATGGACAGCAGCCCGGCTACTCCCAGCAACAAACTCTTGGAGAATGAGTCCATCCCTTGTGAGAGGCTGCAGTTGTAAAGAGATATGGGTATTTTACAAATTTGTCTTACTCAGTGGAATTTAGCATCATACTGTGACAGTAAAATGGTTGAATCTTGAAAAGGAATGATCGCATGGGAATCATGATTTAGGCACATCTATAGATCATATTCATAGCGGCACCTGGTTGTTCATAAACCTAGACCAATTTATAATACCAGACAGAATCTAACAACATATCATTGTCCTTCATAGTCGTACTGGACATGTGAAATACTGTGCTCATAGTGAAACAATCCGATCGTGGATGGTAACCTAGACTAGAGTTACCAATGAGACAGATATAATTCCGATTCCTGTTTTCTTTAGTCTGTTGAACAATGAGATCTATGAGCTTTAGAGAAAAATACATGTAGAAAAATGTGACATTTTTCTGAGATGGTGAATTAAATCCTCTAATACCCTTTCTTATCATATGCATTTTTTACGGGATATAGATATATTTTCTGAAAAAATAGCATACTGATTCTTTTCACTAATGAAATAGCTTGTGTTCACAAAGATCCACTTTTAGGAACTTCAAACTGATTTTGAAGATATCATAAATATCCCCAAGGCTATGTCAGATGGGCTAGTTAACTGCTCTTAGTGCTGGGAAATCTTAGAATTGCAGGTCACGACAGGGAGCCGAATGCACATGGGAAATTTGTAAATTAGATACAACCCAATATACAAGCCAATATATGAAACACAATTTACCTGAACGTTTCGCCTGTCATTACCCCGTTGCATTTTTCCATATCTAGTGTCACCTTGAATATAGAAGGTCAAAATGATATATCAGTACATAAGAAACAGATTATCGAGAGCTTAATGTTAGCTTCCTTTTAGCATAGAAGTATATATGTCTGTATTGCTGGTGAATCCAGTCATGATGAGGTGCCATCTGAATGCAGAATGTCCAGCATAACTTCTCTGATATTTAGGCTGATATGGGTGTCATGAAAAGGTAACTTTGAAATCGTCCCAAGAGATTTACAATTTGTTATATAGAAAGGGTAAGCTATTAAATACATGTATTGATTGAAGTTACAGATACACATGAAGCAATTTTCAGTTCTATCTCACTCACCATATTCTTAATGAAAGCAATGATTTCATTGGCGTATCCTTGTACATCTGTTTGGTCTTCTTGTCCACCGTTTTGAACGGTACGCATCAATTCTGCATCCGCTACTTTAGAAGAAACGCCCTGAATACCCTTGGACAAACTATTCATATCAGGTGTTTCTGACAAAATTTGTTCATGTTTATATGAATGTCTACTAGTGAATTGTTTCCCAGAAGGCAATTCGGAAAGGTCCGCACTAGTGAACGTATTATCAAAGTGTCTCTTTACCCTCCTATTGCTAATCACAACAAATTTGTTATATTTTTGCGTGTCATAACCGACAAGCATTTTTGATTGACGGGGGAGAGCAGAATTTTGACGTTGTACAACTCTTTGAACATCATCTTTAGCTTCTTGTTTCATCAAAGTAGACTGATGCCTGGAACCTCTGCTTGTATTATCCCTGGTAAGACGTCTAGAGGCAATGGTTTCATGTTTGGAAACTTTATCAGTCACAAGTGTGGTCTCATGTCTAGAAACTCGTACTTCATATTTTGTGACATCTCTTGCCTTATGTCTAGTGCTAGAGGCCTCACGTCTGACAGGACTGACTTCGTGACTTGTATATCTGCGAGTATCATCTCTTGCTTCACGTCTAGTGCTAGAGGCTTCACGTCTGGCAGGACTGGATTCGCGCCTTGAATCCTTGCGAGTGTCATCTCTTGCTTCACGTCTTGTTGCAGAGGCTTCATGTCTTGCATCTCTGCGAGTGTCATCTCTTGCTTCATGTCTGGTGGCATCATGCCTTATTACATCTCTGCGGGTGTCATCTCTTGCTTCACGTCTTGTTGCAGAGGCTTCATGTCTTGCATCTCTGCGAGTGTCATCTCTTGCTTCATGTCTGGTGGCGTCATGCCTTATTACATCTCTGCGGGTGTCAGCTCTTGCTTCACGTCTAGTGCTAGAGGCTTCACGTCTGGCAGGACTGGCTTCATGCCTTGCATCTCTGCGAGTGTCATCTCTTGCTTCACGTCTAGTGGTAGAGGTTTCATGTCTGGCAGGACTGGCTTCATGCCTTGCATCTCTGCGAATGTCATCTCTTGCTTCACGTCTTGTAGTAGAGGCTTCATGTCTGGCAGGACTGAATTCACGCCTTGCATCTCTGCGAGTGTCATCTCTTGCTTCACGTCTTGTTGCAGAGGCTTCATGTCTTGCATCTCTGTGAGTGTCATCTCTTGCTTCACGTCTAGCGCTAGAAGCTTCACGTCTGGCAGGACTGGCTTCATGCCTTGCATCTCTGCGAGTGTCATCTCTTGCTTCACGTCTGGTAGTAGAGGCTTCAGGTCTGGCAGGACTGGCTTCACGCCTTGCATCTCTGTGAGTGTTATCTTTTGCTTCGTGTCTTGTTGCAGAGGCTTCATGTCTTGCATCTCTATGAGTGTCATCTCTTGCCTCATGTCTGGTGGAATCATGCCTCATTACATCTTTGCGGGTGTCATCTCTTGCTTCACGTCTAGTACTAGAGGCTTCACGTCTTGCAGGACTGGATTCACGCCTTGCATCTCTGCGAGTGTCATCTCTTGCTTCATGTCTATTGCTAGAGGCTTCACGTCTGGCAGTACTGGATTCATGCCTTGCATCTCTGCGAGTGTCATCTTTAGATTCACGTCTAGTGACATCGTGCCTTATCACATCTCTGCGAGTGTCATCTCTTGCTTCACGTCTGGTAGTAGAGGCTTCACGTCTGGCAGGACTGGATTCACGCCTTGTATCTCTGCGAGTGTCATCTTTTGCTTCACGTCTTGTTGCAGAGGCTTCATGTCTTACATCTCTGCGAGTGTCATCTCTTGCTTCATCTCTGGTGGCATCATGCCTCATTACATCTTTGCGGGTGTCATCTCTTGCTTCACGTCTAGTACTAGAGGCTTCACGTCTTGCAGGACTGGATTCACGCCTTGCATCTCTGCGAGTGTCATCTTTTGCTTCATGTTTTGTTGCAGAGGCTTCATGTCTTGCATCTCTGCGAGTGTCATCTCTTGCTTCATGTCTGGTGGCATCATGCCTTATTACATCTCTGTGGGTGTCTTCTCTTGCTTCACGTCTAGTGCTAGAGGCTTCACGTCTGGCAGTAGTGGATTCATGCCTTGCATCTCTGCGAGTGTCATCTTTTGATTCACGTCTAGTGACATCGTGCCTTATCACATCTCTGCGAGTGTCATCTCTTGCTTCACGTCTGGTAGTAGAGGCTTCACGTCTGGCAGGACTGGATTCACGCCTTGTATCTCTGCGAGTGTCATCTTTTGCTTCACGTCTTGTTGCAGAGGCTTCATGTCTTACATCTCTGCGAGTGTCATCTCTTGCTTCATCTCTGGTGGCATCATGCCTTATTACATCTCTGCGGGTGTCTTCTCTTGCTTCACGTCTAGTGCTAGAGGCTTCACGTCTGGCAGTACTGGATTCATGCCTTGCATCTCTGCGTGTGTCATCTTTTGATTCACGTCTAGTGACGTCGTGCCTTATCACATCTCTGCGAGTGTCATCTCTTGCTTCACGACTGGTAGTAGAGGCTTCACGTCTGGCAGGACTGGATTCACGCCTTGCATCTCTGTGAGTGTCATCTTTTGCTTCACGTCTTGTTGCAGAGGCTTCATGTCTTACATCTCTGCGAGTGTCATCTCTTGCTTCATGTCTGGTGGCATCATGCCTTATTACATCTCTGCGGGTGTCTTCTCTTGCTTCACGTCTAGTGCTAGAGGCTTCACGTCTTGCAGGACTGGATTCACGCCTTGCATCTCTGCGAGTTTCATCTTTTGCTTCGCGTTTTGTTGCAGGGGCTTCATGTCTTGCATCTCTGCGAGTGTCATCTCTTGCTTCATGTCTAGTGCTAGAGGCTTCACGTCTGGCAGTACTGGATTCATGCCTTGCATCTCTGCGAGTGTCATCTTTTGCTTCATGTCTTGTTGCAGAGGCTTCATGTCTTGCATCTCTGCGAGTGTCATCTCTTGCTTCATGTCTGGTGGCATCATGCCTTATTACATCTCTGCGGGTTTCTTCTCTTGCTTCACGTCTAGTGCTAGAGGCTTCACGTCTTGCAGGACTGGATTCACGCCTTGCATCTCTGCGAGTTTCATCTTTTGCTTCGCGTTTTGTTACAGGGGCTTCATGTCTTGCATCTCTGCGAGTGTCATCTCTTGCTTCATGTCTAGTGCTAGAGGCTTCACGTCTTGCAGGACTGGATTCACGCCTTGCATCTCTGCGAGTGTCATCTTTTGCTTCACGTCTGGTGACATCATGCCTTATCACATCGTTGCGAGTGTCATCGCTTGCTTCATGTCTGGTAGTAGAGGCTTCACGTCTAGCAGTACTGGCTTCATGTCTTGCATAACTGCGAGTGTCATCTCTCATTTCACGTCTGGTGATATCATACCTAATTTCATCTCTCCGAGTGTCATCTCTTGCTTCACGTCTGGTGGCATCATGCCTTATCCCATCTCTGTGAGTGTCTTCTCTTGCTTCACGTCTAGTGCTAGAGGCTTCACGTCTGGCAGTAGTGGATTCATGCCTTGCATCTCTGCGAGTGTCGTCTCTTGCTTCACGTCTAGCGCTGGAGGCTTCACTTCTGGCAGGATTGGCTTCATGTTTTGCATCTCTGCGAGTGTAATCTTTTGCTTCACGTCTTGTAACATCATGCCTTATTGCATCTCTGCGATAGTCATCTCTTGCTTCACGTCTTGTAGTAGAGGCTTCATGTCTGGCAGGACTGGATTCACGCCTTGCATCTCTGCGGGTGTCATCTCTTGCTTCACGTCTGGTAGTAGAGGCTTCACGTCTGGCAGTACTGGATTCATGCCTTGCATCTCTCCGTGTGTCATCTCTTGCTTCACGTCTAGTGATAGAGACCTCACGTCTGGCAGGACTGGCTTGACATCTTGCATCTCTGTGAGTGTCATCTCTTGCTTCACGTTTGGTATCTCTGTGAGCGTCATCTCCCATTTCACGTCTGGTAGAAATAGCTTGAAGCCTTGTATCTCTCTGAGTGTCATATCTTGAGTCACGTCTGACTTCATATCGGACATCTTGTCGAGCATCATCTCTCGCTTCAAGTCTGACATTCCTGCGGGTGTCATCTCTTGCCTCACGCCTGACTTCATGTCTGATTTCACGGCGAGCATCATCTCTCATTTGACGTCTTTCAAAATCATTTTTGCTGTTCAACGCAGTTGTGTGAGATTCTATTTTGAGATTAGCATCCTTGTTCGTGTGAGGTTGATCTGCGAGGGAGAGTGACAGTAAGAGAGTACCAAGGACTCCAATTTGAAATAGCACAGCGCCAGATGGCACCGCCATGGCGAAGGGGGAAAGCGTGTGGCCAACCTGAAAATAAAAACATCAAAGGATCATGATTTTATAACGTGAATGTTCATGAAGAGAATTGGAACTCTAAAGTAATTCACCATTAGGATCAATAGTATCAATCAACACATCTAGTATCATTTTTCGGGATCGGTACGGTACTATTAGAGTGTCCTTGAATTTATCCAGATCTTCTCAACTTTGTCTTAGATGATTGCCTTTTGTGTAACGCCCATTATGGGAAAAACATTGCAAGAAACTACCCAAATAGGGCTAATCTTCTTCTGAGTATTTTCACAGTATGGTAAATGGATCGTATCAGAGATCAGGAAGCCAATTTACTTTAGTTTGAAAGTATGCAGCGATTCGAACATCCATATCCCTACATATCAATATGAGGTATGTATTCTGCCATTGAGTGGAGATATATATGTGGGAAAGGGTCTACTCTCATTCAACACCGGTATTTGTTTCCCGAGGGAATAACATTGAAATAATATTTCGTGTGATTTTATCTTATTGATAAATTCCAGATGTACAACAGATCGTTAACAAGACTTTATGCTCATATTTATATATCTATGAATGTGTATGCAAAGATGAAACATGTATTGGGCTCGCAACATATCTATTTGCAACAGCGTAATCGTGAAAACTACGGCACAAACGAAAACCTGCATACTTGTTACCTGTTCCATTCTTCCCACCTTGTGTTCCCAATACAAAGATAAAAAAAACATTTCTAAATTCTCTGAAAGGGTGGATTATACGTAGATCAATATTTGGATTCCATAGCTTCGGCTCATACTAGCCTATTTTGAATATCATATTGTACTCAACTGTTAAACGCAACATTTCGCTAAATACACAATTGAAAATGGTCTCGTGATTAGAATATCAAACCCTCATTTGTAATAAATGGTAATTGCAGTGCACATTGTGGCGTAAAACATAAGTACAATAGAACCCCGCCTAACGGACACCCCGCATAAGCGGCCACACCGCGTAAAAGGGCACTTTTGCTCGGAACGGAAATTTGTCCCTCTATTAGATGTATAATCTAAACCCGCGTAGGCGGGCACCTCGCGTAAACGGGCACCTCGCGTAAGCGGCCACCCCGTGTAAGCAGACGGTTATTTCGGTACGAAAAGGCCTAAACCCCCGTGTAAATGGACACCTCCGACCGATACCCTAGCAAAAATGAAAGTGTGTGAGTATATTCATAGAAAATAGATTCAAAGATTAATAACCTCGGCCTCAGTTCAGATATCGGAAAACGGATCTCAGATATATCATTGCTTCTATCTCCCCTACATATCGGTATATAACCCTTGCATATTGGACCAGAGGAATCAAAATTCGTTTGTCACCATGCTAGTTTTTGATTTAGAGATCAATATTATGATAACTTTACAATAGAAAATATAGAAATTCCAAAAAGTTCCTTTT
The DNA here is from genome assembly GCA_950022655.1 of Alentia gelatinosa. NCBI lineage: Eukaryota > Metazoa > Annelida > Polychaeta > Phyllodocida > Polynoidae > Alentia > Alentia gelatinosa. The sequence goes on along the minus strand of OX465580.1, from coordinate 102,759,279 downwards.
CATATTGTACAACCCATGTCATTTTTCTAAAACTTTCACACAATGTAGTAAATGTACACATTGAAGTTTTCAAATTCATAGGTCAATGTCTTTGTTTTTGATGAAAATGAAGAAAACCTTATTTTTCAATAAATTTCCTATGTAAATCAAGCAAATGTAAATTGACCTACTTTACCTATTAAGATTGGATAAACTGGACAAAACGTTAGATATAATCATTTTGAATTTTAATGAATCATAAACAACCAGTTTTTACCGATAAATGACAATGTTTGAAAATCCATCGTGAATTGTAGGATATGCCATTAATCATTCTAATTATCTGTAACCTGAGAATCAAGTAATGCTATGTTTATGTTTGTGCATATGGAGGTTTTGCATTTCTGTATGTACGCCATGGATTTATGTATCTGTATGTATATATATCTATATTGGCAACAGATTACTACGCTATCTATTTTGACCTAGTATTTTTTGTTATCAGAAAGTGGATAACTTCAGACCGAGCTTGGCAGAATCAGGTTTATGGACTTTTTGAAACCGTTTCCCAAACATGTGTGGCCAGGTGACTAACTTCTACAGGTGCTCACCACATGTACATGTATACACATATGAAAATCTTTCATCCGCACACTCGCACTATGTTGCGTCGGTCACTCTACCAGCAGACCTTTCGTGGCGCTAGCGATTCCTAATCTCTGCCTTAACCCAACACTGCCTTAACCCAGACACTGCCTTAACCCAGATATCCACTAAAACCAGGGAAAAGCAGCCTACATTTTGGATTAAAAACAGGGTAACTGTCAAAGACATGAAACTCAAACAACACATATGTCATCAGTTTGGAATTACTGTAATTGTTAAATGAGCTTCACAGACAATCGAACTGGTTCTTCTTCTGTTGTAAACCACTATATAAATAAGAATCCACGGTTGATTAGAGTACCCCTTCGAGGCGATCCACACTATATTACAATGACGTCCTCATATTGGCCATGTGCTCTGACTGGTATGCACACAGATCCGTTTTTATCCACGGTGTGAGAGGAGGTTTTGAATCGTTTCAATGGGCCTCTTCATCGGAGGAATTCTTTTATGTTAGGTTTTAGGTCGCAGTGTTATTATCGTTTCGATGACAGGATGTGTTACATTGCAAGGGAGATTAAACGCGTAAGAGAATAAGGACGAATCTTATACAGGGTATATCATTTCCATCTGCTCGAAGATGTGAATACTGCTTTTTACTCGTTCACAAAGATTCGTAAGATTTTTATGTCTTTAGAGTTTTGGGAGAGATACAAATCGGTAATTCCACCTATATATAACCATGAAATTTCGAATATCCTGGAACTGTATAATACCCGATCAAGATTTCAATATATATGTATATGCACATGTTCTTCTATCTTAAAAACAAAATGGATAATTGCGTTTACCCGTTCCGTTCTAGAGCAAAATAGACACTCTTTGGGTTCTAAATTTTTCCCGATTGGAAACTGATCAATGGAATCAGGAACAAACAGTGAACAATTACACAACTCTTTGGGTTCTAAAATCACAAGATCTGTCACTTACCAGTGACGACTGACTTGTTCAACGGTCCCGCTTCTGTCCCTGTGTGAAGTTCGCTATGTGTGGCCGGCTCAGTACCTCCTGACGACCTGCTAAGACTGGCCTGTTATATACACCTTCACCGTGCTTAGCCACACTGGGAAAGTTAGTCTCCTGTTAACCACGCCCACATTTTCAACAAGCCACGCCCACCAGCCGCGCCCACGCCCTTTCACGACAAGTACCAAAGGATGCATCCCTATCAGGATGAGACTGAGAGGAGAAGGAGACGAATCTCATGTCGCCCGGGAATCGTTTGATCACGGCGGGTCGACAGAGTGCTTGATTAATCCAATGAGCATGGCTTTCTGCGTCGGGGATAGATGTCGACGGGTTGGTAATGAGGTGCGGTGGGATCCGCCGCGGTCTTGCCCCCTATCAACCTGTCCACAGCGCCGGTAAATTGGCTCAAGTGTGCCGCGGGTAACTCTTACGTTACGTGTGAGCAGCTTCCTGTATTGGTCAGTGAGTGGAACCAGTTCGAGACCCTTACCTGTAATTACTCATACAGACAGACGCATGGGTACACGGCAAAATTGTTCTAATAAGTATGGTCATGTTATTGAGCCCCAGTATGGATTAATTGTCCACTGGAAATGTTTTATATGATTTACTTCCAAGCAACAATGAGGGTAAACCAACAGACAAATAGGCATTTCGAAATTCAGGATGTACGGCGAGTGAGTTGAGTGTGGGGGTTAAGAATTCATTGAAAAAATGCATAACATAATGCAGTTGAGTTTCTATCCTGAACACTCACGTGGCTCAGTACAAACTTTAGACAAAAGTAACTTTATCCTAAGGTGTATTCCCCCAGGGTTATTTGGGGACTGGAGGAAACACCCTACTGGGAATGGATCGTGGCTGTCACATAAAACGACGCTGGGCTGTGATTGGGTGCCCTTGCCCTGAGACTTGATGTTCCCTTGGATGCAGGCCGAAGTCATTAGTTGCGGATAATACACCTGTCAGTGCACTTAATGTTATTTGTCACTGAGCGATCCTGGTGAACAGGAGCGTGGTCAGGATGACCCCCTCCTCTCCCCAACCCGGCCGTTCTCTCTAGCGTCACTCTGCACCGTCTCCCGCTATGTGTGAGTGAGGAAAGGTAATTTGTGAAATAAAAGTACTCAAGAAACCCATCTATAGAGAGACTTTGTAATGGATAACAAGGGTACACCGTATGGCGACTTCAGTTAGGTCAGGTAACTATAGTTACATCGAATTTCTTGAATTTACGTTTATGTTCATTATTTTAGTTAAATTAAAATGGTAACACTAATAGAACACATTGGACGTTAAACTACCCAAAACAAACAAAGAAACAAACAAACGATTCTTTGTATTCATTCTGTATATCATATTGTCAGTCAATTTGTGAAGACTATAATACTACATAGTGTCACTATACACTTTCCCTATATCGAAACCAAGATAACGTTTAGCTTCCATAATGTCCTACATATTTATAATGTCAGACAGTTTATTTTTGTGGCGGGAGGGTGCTTTCTGCAGAGTGGTGAAAGAGTAGGCAAATACTTTTCAGAAACAAAGGTTGTTCAATGTGCCCAAATCGTGTTTAAAAAGGCCTTGAAGAACCACTGTTTAATGGCAAAATCTATGTTTGACTAGGGACAAATGAAAATGAGTAAATTAGTTTGGAAGTTTGTCAAGGCAACACCTTAGCCATTTCCTAGAAGTTGGAAAGTAAAGGCATATAACGTCTGTCACGGAAATAATTCTATCTTTGCAAAAATGTAAAAAATAATGTCTTTGATATTGCAACACAAATAGTTCACCTTGTTTTTAACTGGAACAATTTTACCAATCAGTCGGAACACTAACTTTGTCTTGCAACCATGTGATTGGAGGCAGAATGTCAAAATTTGCAAATATCTGGTCAGAATTTCAAATGCATGAGCTTCTACCTTTAGGAATGTATGCTTAGGCCTGGCGTCCACCTACTACGATATGGCTCCGATATTATCTACGATGCACCTCCCGATGAAAAAAAAAATCAAAATCGCATGGGAAGGTCACCTAATATCGGGGCAGTTGACCACGTTTCTGTGATTATAGGCACCGAAAAAAACCCATTTAGGTGCGTGATGGATTGGAATGTCTATTCATATATCTACGATTTTGCACCTTCCCCGTAGGTCTCAGATATTTGCTTTTAGTATCGGTGCCATATCGGGAGGTCTAAATTTCTATCGTAGTTGGTAGATGCCCGGCCTAATAAAGTAGAATTTGTGTTGGGCATGACAGCTCTGCTCTTAGGTGATATTCCTACTAATTTATCATTGGAAGATTGTATCATGTCTCTGTCTGGCAGAGATATGTCAAACCTGCCTACATTTTCATGTCGGACGTTACGTGTAAAAGCTCTAATGTAGGCTGCATTCACACACAGTGTAGATGATTATAAAAAAATATCATAACTAGATGGACAATGATTCAATAGATAAATCCAAAATAAAAGATAGATTTGCAAAAATGAATCTTTGACCTTTTATGGATTGTCGGTCTTTTTGTTGTATATTTTAACCATTTATCTGCATTTCATATACTTTCAGTCTGATATTGGCAACAACTGTTAAAGGCATATCGGACAATCTATGGTTGCGCCACCAGGTGATTTTTAAATATTGTCAGTTACCAGTCAAAACTGGTGACTTATGATTCATTTTAATGCCAAATGTGTTAAGTTAACATTGTGTCCAGTTTTAAGTGTAAACTATACCTCTCCCTCCTCCTCCCTGTCATTGGTGATACCAGCACGTAAGTAGTACAGGAAAATGTAGAATATTCACAGGAATTTGAAGGTAAGCTTCTAGGAACAAGAGACTTTACTCCATAATAACATCATGTACTGTACACAGTATTTCATCGAGGAACTTGCATCTATTCTCGAGTGTTGCCAATTGCCTGGTTATTATGGGTTGGTGGAACATCATGCAAGAAACTTCTTCAGTTATGGATTATTGTGTTTTAATGGACTGGGCTTATTCTATGTTCAAAGATTGTGATTCAACGTCTACAGACTCTCATGAATAGCTGGAGTTTCGATCTACATTATTGTGTGAACTATAGATTTGTCAAGCATGATACTTTGGAATATTCGGATGATTAGGAATGGTAGTAATCTTTGATTGTAAAGTGAATATGAAACAGGGTATTCCTACTAGGTAATTGCTAATGTGATTTTCAGTAAGGTTTGATGAAGGTTGGTAAACGTATACACACCAGAATGATTGAATAATACATCTTGAATTTGCTGTACCTCGTGTCAGTGACTGTGAGGTTACAATGCTTTACTGGCACTGGGCCTAGTCAGTGAAAGAAGATCAATAAAGCTCTACTATTTATTTAGCTTATCTTTAATGATCAAGTAATGGATGGATATGAGAAGAATATAAGTACATTCTAAATAATAGTTAAGTTCTCAATGATCATATGAGTTAGACTCCTCTCTGAATCGATGTGGCTAATTCTACAAGACAATAATAAATCTACCAAATTAACTAATATTCACAAATAATAGCCAGCCACGGGGAACAGCATTGACAGTACCCGTAAAGGAACAACTATGGGTTCCAAGGGTACAATATTAGGTTTACTCGTTTTGAATGCTAAGCGTACCGTACTTGTCAGAGCATCCTTTCTAAGTTGATTGTTCCTCATCAGAACTGATAAGAGATATTTAAGCTATCTAAAACAATATCTGATATTGCAGTAAGCACACGTAGGTAAACGAGAATCACAATACATAAAGCATTCTACACCATTGCGTTTAAGAAGACAAGTATTGGACGGCTAGCGGGTGGGGGTGTTGGGTCACACAGTGTCGGGGATCGAGTGACCAGTGGTCAGCGGATTGTGATAGGTGATAGACTGTGGTAACGGCAGGGTGACTAACAGCTACTGCCTGTCACTGATAACGGTCGCCATCGACACTGATCTCACACCACTTTTAAGGAGTAGTTCCCAACACCGGCAAAGATGGCCTGCGTGACAAGGGATACTCTGTCTTGATGGTGGTTCCATATAAATGCCGTGCATCACTCGCAACAAGTTTCTCCTATGCATGCCCAGCGGAGGAGAGGAAGGGAAATAGAGAGAGGGAGAGAGGAGAAGGGGAGAGAAAGAGAAAGAGAGAGAGAGAGAGAGAGAGAGAGAGAGAGAAAGAGAGAGAGAGAGAGAGAGAGAGAGAGAGAGAGAGAGAGAGAGAGAGAGAGAGAGAGAGAGAGAGAGAGAGAGAGAGAGAGAGAGAGAGAGAAATCATACGGCACATCTTCTCTCTTACACTGATCCACTCTTGGGTGTTCGTGGATCCGGCAGCTGTCAAAGCGATATTAACGCCACGCATTTAATGTCTTCTTTGTATATTCGAGCATGAACAACTTTTTGTGAGACCTTCGTCTGTCCATCGTCTGTTGCAGTTGTATTTATATACTGAGACTCAATTTATAGAAAATGTTTTTACTCAAAACTTTTTGATTTGATCGGTAGCTATCAAGCAAAACATTCTCATAGGGAGCAGTTCGCTAACTGCACTGGATTGATGAAATATCTGATTTTCTAAGGGAGAAGTTTGGGGAATGGAAGTATACTTTATTATTAGAATTGTGATAGACATAAAATAGAAATTGTACTGTACATAAGGGGGTGTGCTTTAGCCTAGTTCCTTGAGATCCATACAGCAAAGTGTCAACCACAAACATCAATTCTTGGTGTCAGCTATTTTATTTTATATAGCATTGATCGCAGCACGTCAACTAACTGAGGTAATGTTTTTCATGATGAGACTGTATTTTTGCACTTTTTATGGACTAAGGAAGACCAATACACAGCGAATAAATTTAATAACAAATGTCTGCATTGATTTTATATCCTGCTGTGTAAATGGGTGGGGGTGGGCTGAAGCCTTCCGAGATGACACACAAAGTTCTAATAGGAGCACCATATATAAAGGACTTTATCTAAGAACATGTTCGTGGCGAGGAATTGGATAAGGCCTGGCGTCCACCTACTACGATAGAAATTTAGACCTCCCGATATGGCACCGATACAAAAAGCAAATATCGGAGACATATCGGGAAGGTGCAAAATCGTAGACATGTATCTAGACATGCCAATCCACCATGCATTGTATGGGTTTTTTTATCGGTGTCTTATCGCAGAAACGTGGTCAACTGCCCCGATATTACGCGATTTTGAATTTCTATAGGGATGTGCGTTGTAGACCATATCGAAGCCATATCGTAGTAGGTGGACGCCGGGCCTTAGAGCACATAATTTCAGATAATAAAGCTAGAGGAATCGATATTTCCTGTGTGTTTACGATTTTATTTGCAGTGAAATTTGATTCAACTGATACGATTCAATCGGTTGTCCATATGTATTTTCCTGAATGAAACATTGCACCCACCTCATCTAAGGTAGGCCCTACACATAGATTCATTGTCTGTGTGATATTATGAACCTACCGAAAAGTGATATAAAACTCAATAGCGTTTGATATTTGTAAATAGTCTATTCATCGGAAGAACTGTAAGTACATTTACAGAAATGAATGACTACTTTTTGAAAATTAAAAAACCCAACATCATAGATGTGTATGATTTCAGAGATTTTTCGCCAAGGTATTTTTGGGAGAATATATTCTTTTTTCCTGATAACAAAACATCAATATCGGAGTATCGGCAGCATTATCAATAAAGCCGGCATCAATGAATAGGCCTACTCTAAGGCCACTGTAACATAACCGCTGATATTGTCACGTTTTAAAACCCCAAGCTTTAAAATAATAAATGAAAGTGATCAAATTGGAACTACTGTTAGGTCAATATACTATCTCTCATTCAAGGCTCCTTCTTTTATCGTCCTCTCTTACCAGTTCAGCACTGTCACAAACCAGTAAAACCCTGTCAGTGTCCATGTGACCAATGTGAATCACATCATTCATGTGATTCACTTAACTGACACGTGTCACATCTCTAACACCGGACTCCATATCGCAGTCCACTACCATCTCCTCTTGAGTCTGTGTCGACAGTTCTACTGAATCCAGAGTTTCCGCTAGAACTCTCCTCGTTCTCACACGTGTCATGTATACCATGCACTTCCGGTAGACGGTGATGAGCGTGGCAGGGCAGAACGGAGATCTTCCGGTCAGTCTTGCGTCCTCGCAGCGTTCACACCATTTCAAGAGGCCGCAGGCGGCAGAGAGGAGGACAACACCGCTGGCAATGACGATAACGAGCGTCACTCCACTGGGCATGGACGTCCAAGTGTCCAGAGCTTGTCTTGGAGACTTGTCCCAGATCCCTGCAACTGCAATTTATATGTATATGTATACAACTTTGTCACAACAATGTATTTCGTATTCAATACAGGTCTATCGCTGCAACTGCAATATGCACAGTTTTTATCAGAATATGCAATGTCTATCAATGTAGCTCATCTGAAATGTAATTATGATAATACAACAGTGGCAAATGATTATACTAAAGTTCCAATAATTGTTTTGTAGAGTTGTAGGCCTACCGTATATCTGAAACGGGAATAGTTCAATTGTGTCAGAAGAATACGGTACATATATATCCAGGAGGTTCCTGAAAATATATCTACTTCTTGTGTCAAAAGCGTATGACATATTCTCTTAGTATGTATTTGTAATTTATGTTCTATCCACAGTATTGGCTGAGGACTTTGACCTGTGATATATGTATAAATGTCTCCCATGTTTTTTGAATGGATGTATAATTGCCTTATGTTGATATACTGCGAGTACATATACCCAAAGTGTGCCCTCAGAATATGTAACATATTTCTTGTAACTGCAGCATGCTTATGTATGGGATGCAAACCAAACGTCCAGGGTAACAATCGGAATAAGTTAACAAGATATGGCCAATGAGTTAATTCCGGATGGATCTTCTGTCAATGATATTGAATGAGCTACATGTAAAATAGAGTTTATACCATGTTGGAAGAAAATGTGTTCACCATTTTGTATTTCACCGAACTACGTGAAATTATAAGCACTGAATCAAAAAGTTAAAGAAAATGCAATACAGTTATACCATTGCAAAATTATGCAGATATCATTTGATATTACAAAATAGAACTTACCTGCAGCTTTACTTGCCAAAGACATCCTGTGCTGTTATCAGACAGCCCCTGGTAGGTATCGTTAATAGGTAATTAATTCATGAGGAGGAATATCACTCTTTCCAAACGCATGGCCACTCCACAAAACATCCGTCCATTTCAAATTGCTCCCAGCACAAGTGAGCTTCCTATAATCTCTGGCTGACTGACCACCGTTGATCACAAAATGTATGGTGTTGACAATCTTGCAAGAGGCACCATGTGAGAGAGTTTCCTTAGTTGCTACCTGACGGGCTCCTGTGATCGACTGGTCGTTGGGGTGTTCATTGGAGCAATGCTAGGCACCAAGAGACATTAGATGTGCACAATGTCTTACAAATGAATTTTTTTTTCGTCATATAAAATGTCCAAGTACTGCAGACATTCTCGGTCATACTAATACATTACAATACAAATACGAAACATAATTCAGTGAATACTTTTCGATTATAAACGAAACATTAAGACCAACTTTCATGTCTATCTATATTTCAAATTCTGGTGCAGCAGATTTTACGTTTGAAACATTGGACGTTTCCAAAACAGCAACCGGAAGCAGGTGGTACATCTATATGTAAACACTATGCAATTCTTCATCATAAAAAAGGGACACTATAGTCGGGGTATTTAATATTCCGGAAATCCGTTTAACATCAAATTTATTCAGTGCGTATAGCACGTTTGAAGCATGTTATTGTGTCCATTTTTGTTTCACACGACCAAGTGTATCCCACAATATAGTACCCCCATGAGCTGATGTCTTATGTTAATTCCAAATATCTTGTAAATTCGTTATCATCAGTGTATCATAAAGGATGACTTATATTAGCAAGGTAATATCAAGCAGTATCAATTATGATATATCTTTTTGAAGCTGGGTGTCCCCTAAAGCGAGGTGTCCCAGAAGCGGGGTTTTACTGTATAGTGAGATTTATACAGGGCGCTTTTTCTACACTCTACAAGTTTGTTTTTCTACATTATCTGAAGTATCTGAATATTGACACAACACAACACAAAGTTGGACATGGGTACATGAAAAGTCATAAGGTATGACAGGCTTATCTCTACAAAGACAGTACACACAGTTCGATGGTATGATATAGAGCTTCAAGGGAGATTATAAATACAAATTATGTTTTTATCAATATATGATGAGTTCTGTTGCTTGTCATTTAAGATAGTCAGCGATATTCATGATCCACGGAGGTTTGAGCTCACCTGTAGTCATTGGTATGATGATTCCTATGGTACCTCATTCAAGGGGATACCAATGTTAGATTGACGTCAAGCTGGTAATATCTATAGGTTATTTGTTTGATACATGTTCCAATTTATCCCCAGAGTGTTTCTTTTTCAGTAGCAGTCTTTAGCTAGTTGTGTAATTTTTTGAAAAGCTGCTTCATTTTTTTCAGCGATAACCTGTAGGTGGTAATCTAAGTTTCCCTTCTCGTTTATGATTTCTCCTAGGTACATATGTTTCTTGGTGTATTCTCGCATTGTGTTTCCTATCATCTTTTCAGCCTTTGTGCCCTGCCCATAAGTATAAACTTTGATTTTCCTTCTCCTAATTGGATTTTGTATCTGTTTCTTATTCCATTGGTTATATCTAGTAGTTGTAAGTGTTTGGTGGATTTGTTTATGATAATGGTCAAGTCATCGATCCATTGTAGGCATTTGGTCTGTTTCATTTGTCACTAAAATCAGGGTGTAGGCTTTCAGTGTGTAATGTCTAGGAACAAACAAACTGAAATATAGACCTCAACAGTAAGGGACTCAGAAATCAGAGTCAGGAGTACGGTCACAACTATGAGTCAGAGAGGCCTAATTTGTTGACAGACTGAAGGAGAATATATATATAAGTAATCCAGAAGGATCAGCTGTTGCAGGCTTTGATTGTGCACTATGATGAGGGTAAACATGTCATTCACAATATGGCAGCCGTAGTGTAAACACCATTGCAGAAGAAAGGCAAAGCAGAAAGACAATTGTTCAAATTCAGTCATCTTTTCTCTAATAAATACAGGCAATTTTGATTAATCTCTTCGCATAGAGACCAATATCAGAGGGTACGATAGGAATATAAAGACCAAATTATACCTATGGTTTGATTATCTTGTTCATATGTGCTACATATTTTATTACTGATAGTACTCCACCTTGTCTTATACTGCCCCTGTACTGATTTGTCAAGTGGGTCAGTATTTAATTTTTATTGTTGTCATTATGTTTTATTGTTGTCATTATGTTTTGGTTCCAGGTTTGTCCCTTAACTCCTTTTGCATTGAGAGTGTAGGAATATGTATGCTCGTTTTCAGCTTTGTTGACGTGTTGCTGATAGTAGCTTGTTTGTATCATTTTATTGTGTTTGTGGGTTGAGTATGTTTTTGTTGCTGTCCTGTTCTTTTGTAGGTTTAGTGTTTAGTTGTGCTATATTATTTGTTGTGGGGTTTCTTATAGGTTTCCTGCAGTTGCGGCCGATATTGCAGATAGAAGGCATGCTTCACTGGGCTGGTGGTTTGGCATAAAAAATCGTGCCCATGTGGCCCATGCAGCAGCCATGCGGTGGCTGCATTAGCTCCAGTATACTATAAAGACGGGTGCAGTGGAGCAGGGGACACGCTCACTGGTGGTGGCCGCACAGTGATGTTCAAAATGCCAAACCTAATAATTAGCTTTCGCCGGTTACTGGTTGGTGATGAACGCTCGGTGGGTTTGCACACTAAACCTGTTTGCCACATGCGCGGCAGAGTAATGGCAGCCCGGTGGAAGATGCCTCTAAGGCCAAGAAATATTTCTGTCTTGACAATTGCAGTTCTCACCGCTCGCACCGAAGATATATTCTATCATGCCCACTCCCCTCACGATCTCCAAAGAACGAAAATTAAACAGATTACTGTTAAACAGATTTCTGTTAAAGATCAGGCTTTTATTTGCAGTAGATCACCACTTTGGTTATCCATTCTTTTACATGTGTACTCTCATTTCACTTAATGCTGCATTTACACCATGGAGGGATGTAGGACGATGGTATGAGGCGAGACGGGGTAGCCGTGAGAGACCGTAGCATACCCTGGCCACTGGGAGTCTCTGGGAGCCGCCAAGAGAGTGCGATGCTCTGTTGAAAATTTTGTCCCAGAAGCCGGGGTACACCATGGTGTTCATGACACCATAGACAAACGTAGGTGGCCGTAGGTGACTGTGCAGGGAACAGTGGACAAAACATTATGTGGTTGAAACGGGGCCCTTGAAGGTCTTCAAAACAGAAGTTTCCAGGGTCATAGTGTTAATGCAGGTTTCTGCCTCAGTGCCATCTGGAATGCCCCCCCCCCCCCCCCCACGCCAAGGTTGCCCGGGGGGGGGGGGGGGGGGGGGACATGGTGTAAACCTAGCATACAATAGTTTGCCTTACTAAAATAGGTCTATCAGTCTGCTATATACATATATATGGTTTCTAGGTATGCAGGAAATATCATAGGCATGTAAAGGTATGTAAACTCTATAGAAGATAATACATTTTACATCACATTTTCGTGACTGTTGTGTCACGATATGATAATGTATTCATAAAATATAATGATAGAAATATAGCACATGTACTTTAAAAAAAGGACACTGATCTATGAAGTCTAAGACCTAGATGTGTAGTCCTATACATCTACTACACTCTGTGAAAGTCTGAGGGAAATGACATGGGTTTTACTGCGTGAAATCTAGCATTCTATATTACACCTCTTGATATCTATATCAATTTTAGGACGTGGCTAAACCGATCTGCACTCTTACGCAGAAAAAAAAGATTTCTATATACTCTCATTTCAGTCATTGGTAAGGGCTGCCTTTTCATTTGTAAATTATTTGCATGATCACTTTTAAATCAGTACAAAATGTATGTGGAACGTCAACGAAGAACCTGATAAGCGTAGAATAGTCTAGATTATTTTAACATGAACACATTATAAGCAACAGAGAAAGTACACTGGACATTACTGTAATGTATGTTCAGGGTGGGTCTTGTGTTATTCCCAATCTTCATACAGTGCATCTATACCGTGTAACGCACTCTCTGGACTGTCTTGTTTTGTCTTCGTTGTTTCCGTTGGCGAATTCCGAGAATGTCCCTTCCCCGAGGCTTCTGATCGTGTTTTCCGTGAACCTTTCGGTTGTTTCTTCGGAGACTCTTGCTCTTCTGGAAACATTTCTCTTAGGAATTCCCGGGAACGTTGGTCTGCCTGAAAGGTAAATTTAATTTCATTAAGCGTGTTTCTTCATACATTACCTTTTCAGCTTGTACAGCTTGTACTCTCAACTTCATCACGTCCTAAACTTACATCGCTAAATTTGAATATCTGAAATTGGGACAAATGTACTACCTCCAGCTAAATGCCTTATTTAAACATTACCATATCCAGGGCTGTCAGCAGTATTTAAAGAAAGAAATCCATAAAGTAAATTGTTGTGATTCCCCCCCCCCCCCTCCTTCCCATACACGCATAACCCATTCATAAACAGCTATTGAATCATTCACACATGGTTATATGTCTAACATGTGCTATATAGAGACATTGTGTATAAAAAAGTTAGAGTAAATGATTTGAATTAACAGGAATCTCATTTACACTAGAGCAGACAATAATGGGTTTCTATAGATCTAGCATTCTATATTACACCTCTTAATAGCAGACATGGAATTTCAAATTACCTTAACTAAATCCAAGTGACCCAGTGGAATATCTTTGAGTTGTGAATTATTAGAAGGACTGGAGTTCAAACTCAGGGCAAGCCCACTCTCAGTTTTTTCCATGTTGTTTTTTAATCGACAGTAGGGGTTTGCCTGAATTACACATTGATCTTATCATATTCTGATGAAAAACACTTACTTTTATGGCAAAAGGATCACCCCTCTTCATGTTTACTGCGAACTCAATTACAATGGTGAGTAGGCCTGGTCCTACAGTTTGGTCTCTCCCACATCTAGAACCTTACCTTTTATAGATTATTTACGCATTATTTTGTGCATTGAGAAACTGAATCGAGGAACGTACCTGTCGCACTGGCTCAGGTACACGGTAGGGGCAACATTGCTGTACCACCCACACGGCAGTTTCTACACTCAGCTGGTGGCCAGGCGAGACATAAATCGGGTTCTTCGTATTATCGTTACTTCTCATAGCCTGAAAGCATGATGGTGTGTTAGAAACAATAACATTTTCGTTGTGCAGGGAGGGTTCATTTCTCTGACAAGTTTATACATACTGCATTGTGACCATATTGAAAAAGAATACCATGACAGCCTTGTAAAAGAGCAGGTATTTACAGGTACCCTGAACCCTCTGTGGTGTACAGTGAAAGAGATAACAGTCACATGTGTGACAACCTTTTAAGAGGCACGATACAGTGCGACACAACGACGATACAAAAACCTGAGGTCTACAATACACTCTGTGTCAGTGTGTATCATAAACGTATACATTCTTCGTGTCTATTGGGCTGACTGCGCAACCACAAAAGAGTTTCATATGGCGACCACATGGCAGCCTTTTGTCAGGTGGCTATAGCAATCGGTGTAGTGGAGGAGGCAACATGCTCGTCGGCGGCAATCACATGGCAATGTAACGGGCAATAGCCCGTAAAACCTAATATGATAACTGTTGTCGGGCTGTTATTGATTGAATACAGATGGCACCATGGTGAAAAATAGGCTGACATCTTGTAGTGTGCATAGCTATTTGCTTTATGAAGAACAAGTTGGCCCCCTCAAGGCAAATACCCTCTTATAAACCGCCCCCACCTCCTCCAATAGCTCATCCCCCTGTCATAAATAATGAACGGTCATGCCGGGAAGCTGTGTATTAGAGGATTTGGTTATAGAAGTTTAAAATTTGCACACCAGAAATCACCTGGCATTATTTACTAGACTTTATTTAACATTACTATACATATGTACATATATATGTGTATATGAGAAAGAATCGATTTAAGGCTATTGCCTAGGGGAGGGGGGGAGGCGATGTATATCAGGGTATTTGTCTGGGGGACGGCTTATTTCGAGGTATTTCCGAGGAGGGAGGAGCGGTTTATTTTGAGGTATTTCCAAGGGGGGGGGGGGGGGGGGGTTATTTGGAGGATTCGCCGAGCCCCCCCCCCCCCCCCCCCGCCATGTAATATGAACGCTCCTTATGAACTATTTGGATATAGCTATGCCATACACAAGCAGGTGTGATAATTTGACAATGCAATCGTCACTACTAAAATACACCTCCCTGGGCCTTGTTTTTTAGTCACGACAATCGTTATTGGCGACATCGTCGATGCGGCAGTGTGCTAGAGAGCTACGATCGTAGAACCAACGACAAATGGCGTGGGGCTACGACATGTAGAGAGCAACTTCACTTCCCGTAGGAATTAAGCAATGAAATTTTAACACGAGTAAGGTATACATATGACCTATAATCGTCCCAAATATGAATTTCGTCATAGCAATCGTCTGCTCTGGTGGCCAGTGTATTTTCCCGACGCCTCCGTTAATTTATGCAGCGACCTTGACATTAACTGCGGATCGGGAGGTGGGAGGGTGACTGGCCACCAGAGAAGACGATTGCTATGACGAATTTCAAACGCCAATAACTTCGGAAAGGTGCAGCCGATTTTCTTCATATTTAGTACAATTATAGGTCATATGTATCCCTTACTTGTATAAAAATTTCATGGCTTAATTCCATCGGGAAGTGGAAAAATCCTCTATATACGCACAGTGATGTGTTACAGAACCTAAGACAGTTCTATACTTGTCGTCAGGGCCGACAATTTGAGCTCAGATCGTAGGCTGCAGGCTACGACACCGTCTATAGCACGGCGGCCATTTTGTATCACCAAATAATGTCTTGGTCTCAAGGGACGATCGTAGGCCATCGTGGATCCTCGTGGAGTTACTCGTTGAGAGATCTATTGGCTTATCGCTAATATCGTCTTTTCCTTTGATTTCTTCATTAACCAGAAAGAACTCTAATACCTGCATGTCTAAGGAGAGCGGCTAACAACGGAGTGATATTTAGTGTAGTTGTTGTAAATCATATTACTAAAGGGGACAAACATGTAATTGAGTTGGGGTTAAATTTTCATCTAGAAATATTTGTTTTATCAAAGTTTTGACACTTTTTGTATTGTGCGACAAAATTGCTATGATAAGCTAAGATTGGGGCAGGTTATAACTTCACGAGATTTCACTGAATTCTCCTGAAAATATACTCACATATCCCAGTGTTTGGCCAGAGTCTGCAATGAGGGGGAATCCATCCTGGCCCTTTTCCAGCTGCTCAATCTGCAGACATAATGGCGAATCGAAATTTAAAACTCAGTATTCCTATGAGAAAAAAGTGGTTACTGAGCTCGTAAGGATGACGTTCTAGGTATTTCGTCCCATAAAATACGTTTCGACGTCGGTGGCGGAGGGACATTCTATCAGACAAAAAAGCTAAAAACGGCATACCTATGGCTCAGTCACTAGCTTTTCTTATCACCATATACATGTACATAAATATCATGAAAGATTGCCATTCCATATATTTAAGTCTATAAGACAGTGACACAACCATTGTGCCCGGTCACACCTTTGCCTGAGGAATCCGTCGGGTCAGTCAGAATTGTGTCGCTGTATGCCCTTCACAGACCCAATTTTAATTGAGTCGGGCATTACTTGCCTTGGGGTAATGCCCGACTCTGCCCGACTTTAATTGTGTTGCTGTACACACTTCACCGACTGTACCCGATTCTGAGCATCAGCGTTTGAATAGCGATGCAACCAATCCCCCAGTCCGATTTACAAGTGCCTTGTATCAATTTTTAGGGGAGACAGAGGCGATGATATATCTGAAAACAGTTTCCCGACATTCTAATTGAATCCAAAGTTGTCCAACTTTGAATTATTTTCTGTGAATCCACACCAGCGGCCCGTGGCCCAGCAGGGCCTGGCTCCCGGTCGCTCTCTTTGATCTCAATTGGATCACTACACAAGGCCATAAAGTGGAGAGGTGTGATCAGCAACTGTCGTTGAAGGTATATGATAGCGACATTCTTGTTCCTGATTATAATTGGTGATCGGATCGGCGAAAATCTGTGGTAGATGTGTCTGAGTAACCTTAAAAGCAGTTGTTCTTCATTCACCTGTATTTTCGTTCTTTGTTCTCATTTAGCAGTACCTATTCATATTTGTGATCGTTTGCTAACATCAGTGTGTTACAAAAAATCGTTACCACACCTTTTTCTTATGCTCTTCGTTCTTCTCCAAACCGAACACTTGGAACAGTTTCTTCGCACATCCTAAGGTAGGCAGGTCTAAGAGGACACCGAGGTGACAGGCTACCCCAAACTCTGAAACAATTAAATCCATATGATATTTTAATTATCTATGCACTAACGGAAACTATAGTATCTATCCCTGTATGTATTTGTTTCTTAACATCCACCTGAAATTATCTTTCAATCTATGATTTCCTGATTGAGAATCGAGTGTAATTGTGATGGTATGATTAAAGAATAATGGTTTGTCAGATTCATTAATCAACTTTAATACCTCTCTCGTGGCCTTTTGTATGGTCACGTATTACATTGATTCATCTATCAATGCACTCACATAGATTTTGCACATATTTATTCAACCTCAATATATTACACTCAATGAAAGGTCATTAGTTACTAGATATGAATCTTGCTTACCTCTTGGGTGGAGAATTCCATTGCCGTCACACAGTATGACCTAATAAAAAGAGAAAACTAATTTGTGATTCACATATATCTCCTGTAGCCTTTGGAGTTTTAACCTTGACCCTTTTCTATCCCTGTTAACATTCAAAAAGATCTGAAAGTCTTAAGACCTCCCAAATAAAATTTAAACTCAGAAGATTCCGTGAAACTTTAATATGTATTAAAGATAATATATATTTGTTGCGGGTGTGTGTCAAATTTGGACGCCTCACACATTTGAGTGCTTTAACCACCGTATGAAGGTGATCAGACAGGTGCCAAGTTTTAGCAGGAAATGGTCGAGACCTCCATAAAGGTGGCAATTCTCCAATCCGTCCTGGAGGTAGGTGGCGCAACGACCCCCCTGGGCGGACATTTTGGAGAACCACCCATGCAATGCCAAGCCTACGGGCCCGTTCAGACTTCCATTTATGACACTATTTAATGAGTAAGGATGTTTTAAGTACTTCTGAAGCATTTCTCCTGACAAAATTCGATTTCCATGGCAATTTCAGATCAAATGATTATGTGGTAGCCCCAGTGAACACATCGTCGAAACAACTGCTTTTCTTCGAGTTGGCACATTAAAATTATGTCTGAATAATGTAAATAATCCTATTTCAACTATTACATTACAGAGTGCACAGAAGAAGGTTGATTAGTATATTTTTTCGCCATTTTAGACTCTGACAGTGTTTTGTATTCAGCAGCAAGATGGCGGATCGATCCGTTGTCAAGCGAATTTGCATAATTTGGAGGGTATTTTGAACAAGAAGTGTCCATGCTGGATCGGAGAATAACTTTCCAGAAAAAAGTCACCATTATATAATTTTCCAATTTTTAATATTTGATTCCTATATGCATCAATGATACAGTGATAGTTTAACTTTTTTATATCAAAGATGATTAAGTTTTGAAAGTGAATGATGCAAAGCGCCATATTATGACAGCTGCCCGGGTGTGTGTGTGTGTGTGTGTGTGTGTTTTAGTAGTGATGATCGCTAGCTGAGATCACCTAAGATCGGAGAGCGATTGTGAGACCGTTTGGCTGCCTGCACCACTTACGATTTTTATGATTTTTTTTTATTGGGAATTGATTCAATTATAAGTGATACAGTGCGGTCTACCATCAAACCCGTTTGCAGAGTACAAATTGGATCGCACACTAAACTCTGACACAATTTTAGTGTCATAAAAAGGATGGTTTAAACACGTACTTGTGGCATGAATTCTGGTGAAGTCTGCCGAAGCTTTTCAATCTTGTCAACAAGGAACTTCACTTCACGGAAGGCAAGAAACCCAGGGATATAAGGTGCTGTCAGCTTCACATGCGAGCAGTCTGCATACACCACCTAGATCAAATAAATCATAAGTTTCGTTCTTATCATTCAGTGATACATCTAGGAAAATATAAAAATCGACCAGCCACAGGTAGTATTTTCTCGATATTTAAGTTTTGTCAATGACAGGTGTCAACAGAACAAGGTAAATTGAATTATCAGAATTATCTAGAATGAAAAAGGAAAAAGTCAGCAATTTGCCCCCACCACCTTCCAATTGTTCCTACACAACTGCTATGGATAATAATATGTCAATGATATGTGTTAGAATAAGATGCAGAAGAAGGGAAAATAGTAGAACCACAGAGTGTTATATTTTTTGTTTCACATTATGTTAATCAGGATAACATCATTGGTCAGAGTATGAGAAAGAATTAGACATGATCGAGTCTCTGTTTGCGTAATTAAGGTTTCTGGTGGCAGTATCAACTCAGGATTGATAGAGGAGATTAACAAGACATGTTGAAGAAACTAAAGTACAATGAATTAATCCAATTTATGGTTCTGCTACAACGTTAAATACCACTCAAAAAGATTTAAAACATATATCGTTATGGAAATGTACGACATATCTATACTTCGTTTTTGCCATTAGCTCACCTCTAAGGAAGGCAGCTCTACGACAGTGAGAGCTGCGCATGCATTGACGTTGTCACCCTTCACAAAGGAGATATCCACACCACCCAGGTACTGGAGGGGCTTCACAAAGGGGTGCTCAGCCGTATTCATTGGGGTCACCCGGAACCGCGCCCAGTCAGCCAAATCCCCTGGCACTAGGCGTCGCTTCAACTCCAACTGCTCCCTGCAGGAGAAAACACACAGAAATGATGCATATCAATAAAAATTTCTTCTGTTTGTTGTACACACAGATCAATTTATGATAGGACTTGATTTCTATAATTTTGTGATCATTCTTATTATCAAATATGTAATGTTTGCTAATTCAAAAATTCTTCCATCAACCACTCTACTCACTTGTTCAATCTGTTCATTGAAATTTAACCTGTTGTCGATAATTATATTTTTCAATCAGGTGTCTTTTTGATTGCCTGCACACATGACTTTTTGTTTTCCTATAATTCATCCATATCCCCTTTAATCTGGTCCATTTATCTATTGTATTGAAGTCTTTATCCATTTTTGCTGTTATATCTTCTTGGTTTTTCCTACTTATCATTCCTACAGAGTCATCTGCATACAGAATAACCTATCCATAACGTTACATATTCCGTTGATTAAAATCATATACGAAAGTGGCCAAGAACTGATTCTTGGGACACTGCACATTGGGTTACCTTCTTCTGAGCAAAAGTTAGACATTTTGATGTTAACTGTTCTATTGTTAAGATAATCTTCAAATAGTGTCACTTTATTAGTATCTAAACGTTCATTATATATTCTATCTATTAACAATTTATGATTTAGGCTATCTAAAGCCTTACGAAAATTATCAAAGTCATATTTTTTTTCATTTAATTGCATACATTATTTGAATCCACATACTTCTCCCATATCGCTTTAACCTCTTCTTCCACTGTTGCTTTATCAGAGTGGTCTTCGTTCCTATTTATCGCAGCGGCAACTTCTGAAGACTGTGCATGTTGAGACCCTATTGCAAGGCAGAAGAAACACAAATAGTTTAATATATCAAGTAATAATAACCGTACTAGTATCATGCCAGAACAGCATGGGCGAAATATCAAAACCGTTATTTATGGTTAATTCGAAATGAACATTGATCTTCAATGTATAGTGCACATGTTTGTCTTCACTTGTTGTTATGGAACTCCCACTGTTTACCGATTAATTGACCACATATTCACTGAAATTCACTATAATTTAGATTTAGGTTAGTACCGGTATTATATACATCTATATGATTTGCTGGAGACAATAATAGGAGCCTGATATTGATGAACCATGGACATAAAACTCTATAGACTGGAAGCGGCCGCTACCGCGAGCCGATGACTGCCGCACTTAATCGTCAGCAACCTATCTCCACATCATCGGCACCCGATCTCCACTAATTTTTGAATGGTCATTGACTCTTTATTTCCCTGTAAATGCTATAATCACCCCATTCAGAGGTACCTCCACTGTTCCTTACCCTCTCTATAGAGGGAAGAATAGCTTGCAATCACATTTGAAAAATCAGATATGGTCGGTGGCAAACTCGTGATCCGAGACCTAAAATTCCAACAGTTTCGGTATTTTGGGCAGAATTTTAGCACCAGAGCGTGCCATAGACATTCTTAACATCAACACTTATCTTTATTTACAGTAAAACCCTGCTTCTGGGACACCCCACTTAAGGGGTCATCCTGCTTAAGGGGACACCCTGCTTAAGGAGACAATTTGCTAAGAACGGAAAGTTTTTCCTCTATTAAGATTTTATCTTAACTCCGCTTAAGGGGCACTTCGCTTCAGTGGAAAGCTATTTCGGTACAGAATGCTTCTTAACCTCGCTTAAGCGGGCACTTTGTAGGGACATCCTATCAAATCTGACGGGACAGTGTGGGGACAACACTCCAGGGGGCCGTTTCACTAGAAATGATAAGTCTCGTTGTTTCAAACAGTGGCACCACAGCGGCATTGTGTGTTTCATTAGAAGGTGCAGTCAAGCGTGAGCGGCACTCGGGACATGAGCGGCACCAACAGTGGCAGGGACCATGTCATTAGTAAATTGGCTCTTGCTGTACCTGCCACTGTGGTGCCACTGTTGGCGAAAGGGTCGACCCTCTCATATTGATCAAAACAACCATTTTAAGACATACTATATCATATTTAATTAAAGAAAAAAATCCTCCGAGCAATTTCATATGTACTTTTACTCACATCTCGATTTTCATAATTCTCTAATGGTCAATTTCTTTGTTAGAACCATTATACTATTCAAACCAAAACTACAGTCACTGCGCTTCTCGGTCAGTATGCCACTGTGCTGCTCGACCCTAGGCTATCACTTCCATGTCTTACAAGCGAGAGCTATGTGTTGGCACAATATCTCAGTCAATAATACATGTAGGGACGTCAAATAAACAGTGAAATATGGGGAACGACACGAGGAATAATTTGGAATTATCAAATTATTCATTTATTATAGATTTATAAAATGTTCTGTTCACTATGCTGGGCCCTGTTTTTTAGTCACGACAATCGTTATTGGCGACATCGGCCAGGCGGGAGTGTGCTATAGAGCCACGATCTTAGAACCTGCGACAAATGGCGTCTGTCCACGACACGTAGGGAGCTCAAATGTGTATTATAGTCACAACAATCGGTGCTCACCCAAGCGAAAAATGACGCCACATGTGTCATAGGCCTAAGACAAATTTGGACATGTCGTACCGAATGCGCAACTTCACTTCCCGTAGGAATTAAGCAATGAAATATTAACATGAGCAAGGTATACATATAACATACAATCGTACCAAATATGAAGAAAATCGCCTGCATCGTTCCGAAGTTATCGATGTTTGAATTTTGTCATAGCAAATACTGCTCTGGTGGCCAGTGTACCCCTACCATCACGTGATCTAATTTATGCGCCGACCCACACTGCGCCGCTCCGGTTTATTGTGCCGCAAAACGAGTTTCCGAAGGTTGCTCTAGCAGTGCAGTGTGGCGGTGACCTTGACATCGACTGCCCTTACTTCACTCTCCCAGCAGAGATTCCGCGCTCTGTACCACGAAAGATATGCTAGGAGAATGCGTGTGCGATATCCGATCGATAGCCCGATGTTTCAAATTCAAATGCCCATAACTTCAGAACACTACGTCCGATCTTCTTCATATTCAGAACGATTATAGTTTATATGTACCCCTTACTCGTGTTAAAATTTCATTGCTTAATTCTGTCGGGAAGTGGATAAATCATCTATATACGCACAGTGATGTGTTATAGAACTTAAGACAGTTCTGTACTTCTCGTGACGGCCGACACTTTGAGCTCCGATCGTAGGCGGCAGGCTACGACATCGTCTATAGCACGGCGGCCATTTTGTATCACCAAAAAGTGTCTTGGCCTCAAGCTACGATCTTAAGCCATCGTGGATCCACGATATCGTGACTAAAAAACAGGGCCCTGGCATAGCGAAGGGAATGGCCACCTCAGCAGCGAGACTACAGCCAGTGATCCACCAAAATTGACGCTCAGAGACGGCCGGCTGGCCTCAGCCGACGATATTCGGCTAGGCCGGCTGTCCGGCCGGCCGGAATTCTCTAAATTCTCCGTGCTAGTCCACCAAAAATAGTTATTTCCAGCCGGCCGACGTCCACATGGCGTCCACACGGAGTTAAATCAAACATTGAAGGTATATAAAGATAAGGATCGATGTTTTGAATGTGTATTGCACGCTTTAGTGCTAGAATTTGACCAAAAATACCCAAACTGTCGATGTCCGTTTGCGGCTTCGGGTATCACCGTGGCGGCCGCGCAGTGTTGGCGGCGATCCCTCGCCGCAGGGCCCGGCAAAGCTTGTGTGCGGGTGTCGTACTCTTCAAATGCATCGACATCGGCCGCCCGGCCGCCTTTAACCCTTTGGCGCCGGGTGATGCATTAAGGCATCGCCGCACATGGCCGGATGATGCCTTAAGGCATCGCCGTTTGTGTCTTTTCTAAGACTTTCTAAATCATAGTTTAAGTGTAATAACTTTGTAAATAATTGATCAATAATGATGAAATGTTCACAGTATGTTGGTATGACATTACCATTACGGTTTTGAAATACTCATAAAATAATATCAAAGATCACGTGTTTTATCCTTTGATCAAACAGTGAAATTATCACAAGTGGCCTGAAAAGACCCCTCCCCTGGTGGTATATACTAACACCCTACCCGGCCTTACAGACATTGCTTTGTCAGAGGTACCCGGCGTGAAAGGGTTAAAAACCGAATGAATCAGTTTTGCGTCGGCTAGCGTCAGCTAGGGAGTTTCCAGCGGACTCCACACGGCTACAGATTTTAATTTTCGGTTGATCAGCAGAACAGTGACATTTAGGTGAGGCGACGACCGGACGACGCCCAGACGGCCACGGACGACGCCCGTACGGCCACGGACGACTGGGATATTGGAGAGGCGATTACGACCGACGAGAGGCGAATGCGGCCGGCCCTAGCCGAGTTAACATTATTTGCTGATCCACTAAGGCGATTGTCACAACCGGCTTGAACCGACCAGAGGCGGGAGCGGCCGACGTTCACATTCCATCCACATGGACATCTTCCGGCCCTAATTTCAATAGGTGGATCACGGGCTTACTCATGAAACACGATTTTGGGGTTGCCACTGTTGGTGCCACTGTTGCGGTCCTACCTCTAGCTTTGACCCCACTTCTAGTGAAACGACTCCCAGATTATCTTCATTCCTTGTTTATGGTGTGGGTGTGTGATGGCTAGACAGCAAGACGACACCCACAGATACTGAGATGACAGACTCAAAACCCTGCTTAAGGGTCACTGGGCTCAGAATGGAGCATGTCCACTAAAGCGGGGTTTTACTGTACCTTCATTCTATGATAAAATGCAATGTATAGCAGAAATTCAAAGAGCTCTCAATCATCCTTCTCCAAGATGGCGGACACTGTGCCACAGGTGGCTGTTGTGTTCAAGCCATTTAATACTGGTGAAGACATCTGGTGGTTGATACAGGATCTAAATTGAATTGCAGGACAAAAGGACACTACAAAGCTTTTTCTCTGTAGTCTTGTCTAATGTTGCATCCAGTGTGTGTTGTTTTAAAGCTGCTTTTAGGGTCTGCACTGCTCGCTCTACAAGTCTGTTGGACACTGGATGATAGGGAGCTATAAGGGTATGTTTAACACCCTAACTGTGCAGAAACTCACAGAACACATCTGTGATAAACTGTGACCTGTTATCGCTTACAACCTCTCATGTTAAACTGTTCTGGGCAAACATCCACTTGAGCACATCCCTTGTCTTTTCGTCCGTTGTAGACTTCATCAGGACCACTTCCAACCACTTTGAGTGGGCATCAACTACAATTAGAAACATTTCTGTCTTGTACTCAGTAAAGTCTATATGCAGCCTGTCTCATGACCTTTTCGGATATCGCTAGATATATCGGAGATGCTGGGGATCATTTTTAAGACTCAAGCATGTTTTGCATGCCTTGGTTACTGCTTCTATAGCATTGTCAGTGCCAGGAAAGCACAAGCTACGTGCTAGTGCTTACATGCACACTATAGTGACATGTTCAATATGCAACTCCTCAAGCATTCCTTCCTGTAGTGTCTGCAATGACCACTCTCATTCCCAAAAGAAGAGATCCTTGATCACATGACAGCTCATGTCTTCTTGTAAAATAGGCTAGCAGTTTTCCTCTATGTTTTCTTTGGCCATGTCCACTGGTGCACGACTCAGATAGTCAGTGTTGGCGTGATCCACCAATCTTTTATACTTGACATCAAAGTCGTAGGACATGAGGATCAGTGCCACCTTTGCAACCGTAGGGCTGCCAAGGTTGGCACGTCTGTTTTCGGACCAAGTATCTTCGTCAGTGGTTTATGATCTGTCAGTAATGTGAATGTTCTAATATACAGGTTTTAGTGAAATTTCTTCACTCCAATGATGATGCCTAATGCTTCTTTCTCTATTTGTGCATAGTTTCTCTTGGCTTTTGTCAGTGTGACTGATGCGTGGGCTATCGGTCTTTCCTCTTCCTTGTCATCGGTGTGTGATAGCAATCGGGGACAAATTTTTAGTAGTCATCCTCAGCGACAATCGCGATGTTGCCCGTGGCCTCTTCCACAGCCACAGCCTCTATGCAGGCTACCTCTTGTCTGAGATTGACCTTAAGCATGCTTTGTTTTACAGGAACTCTATGCAATATCCTCGTGTATACCCATCTCTGATAGGGTCCTGGGACCCATTTCAATAAAATGCCTCATTAAGCCACATAGTGACATGACTGGTGACAGCAATAGTGACAGGAATAGTGAAAATATTTAAGTCTCATTTCATAAGGCATGTCACTGTAGGGGAGGTGTGTCTTGTCACTGTTGTGGATGTGTCCCTAGTTAGGGACAGCATAGTGGAAAAACATGTGGGGTACCCCACCTCACATACTCATTTCCTACCGGGAACAAGTGCCATCAATGTGAAGGTCACCGCATAAATTAGCGACAGCGCTTGAATAATTCTACACTGGCCACCAGAGCAGCATTTGCTATGACAAAAGTCAAATGTGAATATCATTATATTGCATGAGCCGATCTCCTTCATATTTGGCATGTTTATAAGTTGTGTGTGTCCTTAACTGGGGTTAAAGTTTTATAGCTTAATTCCTACGGGAAGTAAAGTTACGCGTTTGTGACAATAGAAGTGAGAGGGTATACCCTCTCGCTTTTTGGGACACAACAGTGACCCCAATAGTGACCGGATCACTATTTTTCGGCATTGAAACAATCACTATTCAGTAATTGTTTGAAAACGATCACTATTTTTGTGGATTTTTACCTGCCAGTAACCAGCTCCTACCGAAAAAGGATATCATTACTAGACTTTCAATGAGATAGTAGTAGGCACGGTCGACAGTGAGCTTGCAAAATAAAAACAAACTGTTAATGTTACAACGTTGCTATGCATATTGCTATGCATGTTGCTACAATGTTGCGACAATGTTGCATGTTGCGACAACGTCACAGCCGCATTCCACAGTCGAGGTGGACATCGACAATGGCGTTTTGGTAAATATCTGACTAATTCTAATGATTTGAGGGTATATGAACTCTGTCAACAAGAATCGCATAACGATCCCTGTGAGATCCGTTGTGGAACTCTCCAGGATTGAAGGTAGAATAAACAACTTCCGGTTTACGATCTAAGGGCGGGCGTCTCGCGTTTCTGTCTGTACTAATACAATCGCCTTCGCTGAGGCTATAAACGGTAGCAGATACGACAATGGCGACAAGGATTTACTTCTGAAATGTTGAGGAAGGTGGTTTGACCACATCTACCCCTTCACATACAAGAAGTGGAACTTAGTAAGCATGACGCGGGAAAAAACGGCGCCCACCACTATGATGCGGTGGACGTTTTGAGGCAGCCCCCGAGAAGCAGCGGTAAGTGACTCAAGGATGCAGTAACTGAAACACCATGACTGAAGGATGGAGATGTGTTCCTGTGTACTTCTACAGGAGAAATCAGCTGATCTGAAGTCTATGTGTACAGCACCATAGTGGAGGTGGAACTGACTCAGTGGCTGTGACTGTGCTATGGTGGTTACATCCTGAGGGAGGCCAAGTCATCAATGCTGTGTTTATGATTGTTGAAAACAAGAACCGTGAGTACTGAAGTGAACTACCATGTGAACTGTGAACTGACTGATTCAGTAGAGACTGTAGAATATACCACACATATTGAACTTTGTCTTTGGGACTGAATCTATGCTATATTATTGAACTATTGACTCAACTGTGCCTTGGCCTGTGGTATTGTGGTACTGTGAATTATGATTTACTACTGTGTACTTTGCAAATACCTGTGTGTGTTTTATTTTCAGTGACTCTAATTCATGGGCCTAGGTGTGAAATACATTGAGATCTAGTTTATGTGAGATATAGTATCGGTTTTGAGGTGTTCCTACTGTGTGTGATTTATTGTGTGGTGGACTACAGATCTGAATCATGGCAGAGTTCATGGATATTAGGGGCATGAAGCCGTTTGATGTTTCTGGTGATGCTTTTACTGTGTCGCTGAGATGGCAGGCCTACATGGAAGAATTCAACGCATATGCGGACAGCAAGAGGCTATTTATTGACCCTGAGAAGGATGACAACAAAGCACAGAGGAGAGCACTGTTATTGTATACTGCTGGGGCTGAGGGGAGAGAGACCTTTGCCTCGCTGCCCAACACCGGGGATGCAAAGGGCTGGGCGGAAGCTGTTGCTGCCCTGAAGGCAAATTTTGTTGTGCCCACCAACAAGACCTATGAGAGACACATGTTCGGGAAGGCACAAAGAGAGGACAGTGAGTCTGTGGCTCAGTTTTGTTTACGCCTAAGAAAATTAGCTGTAGGGTGTGAGTTTGGTTATCTTAAGGATGATTATATCTGAGGTGAGGAGTTTTCTCGGCTTGGTTAATTTCAGTGCTAGGTACATGCCGGACCTTGCTTCAACTGCAGAGCCGCTTCGGAAGCTGACCAGAAAGAACAAACCTTTTGTTTTTGGTCCCGAATAGGTCGAGTCATTTCAGAAACTCAAGAAGCTGCTTGCAAGCTCCGAGACCCTTAGATATTTTGATGTAGATGCTAAGACTATTGTGGTTGCAGATGCGAGCCCAGTAGGGTTAGGTGCCGTGCTGGTGCAGGTTCAAGGGAAGGAAAAAAAGGTGATCAGGTATGCCAGCAGAGCGCTAACCGATGTCGTGAGGAGATACTCTCAGACCGAGAGGGAAGCGTTAGCTCTGGTGTGGGCGTGCGAGACATTTCATCCGTATGTCTATGGTATGTCTAACTCCATACAGATCACAAGCCCCTTGAGGTGATTTACTCACCGAGGTCGAAGCCATGTGCACGAATCGAGTGTTGGGTGCTTCGAATGCAGGCCGACAAGTCTAAAGTGGTATACATACCAGGTATGACAAACATAGCAGACCCACTGTCAAGACTGTTGATAGACGAGACTCCGCGACAGACAGACAGAAATAATGAAACGGAGAGCTATGTGCGGTTTGTAGCAGTGAACGCTACACCGAAGGCCATGACTACTTGGGAAGTAGAGAGAGAGTCGGGCGAGGATGGAGAACTGACCGATGTGAGGAGACGCATCGAGTCCTGTAGATGGGACGACTGCCCTAACAAGATGTATGCGGCAGTGAGTTCAGAGCTTTGTACAATCGGGAATGTGGTACTGCGCTGTACCCGCCTAGTCATACCCAAGATGCTCAGACCAGGGGTGTTAGCCTTAGCGCACGAAGGACACCTTGGGATTGTAGGGACTAACCAAAACCTACGGACAAAGGTCTGGTGGCCAAATATGGAAAAAGATGCAGAAAAGTACTGCCGATCATGTTACGGGTGTCAGATCACCAGTAGACCAGACCCGCCTGAACCAATCAGGATGACGACATTGCCAGCTGGTCCATGGCAGGACCTGGCGATAGATTTCTTGGGACCGCTCCCAAGCGGAGAATCTATACTGGTAGTAGTAGATTACTACAGCAGATTCTATGAATACAAAATCATGAGGTCGACCACTGCCGAGGACACCAAGAAGGCACTGGAATATATATTCGGGACTCATGGTCTGCCAGAAACCTTGTCATCTGACAACGGACTGCAGTTTGTGTCAGAAGTCTTTGCAGACTACATGAAAGAATGTGACATCAGTCATCACAAAGTAACACCAAGATGGCCACAAGCAAATGGGGAAGTCGAAAGACAGAACCAATCACTTGAGAAGCGAATGCGTATCGCCCATGCCACTGGGAAGGATTGGAAACAAGAAATCCTTAGATATGTTAGTGTGTATCGTGCAATTCCACATGCAACAACTGGGAAAAGCCCAGCTGAACTACTGTTTGGTCGGAAGATCCGAACCAAGGTACCAGAACTGCGACAGGACGTAATTGATTTAGAGACTCGTGATCGCGACGCTGAAAAGAAAGGCTTGTCTAAAATGCAAGCAGACAGACAACGTAACACGAGAACAAGAAACATGACCTCCTTGTAATGTTATAATGTGTAAGGAACATGATAGTTTTTAAGAAACATGACGGTTTTGTAATGTCATAACATATAAGAAACATGACAAGCTTGTAAAGTCATAACATGTATGATAGTTTTATAAGAAACACGACTGGTTTCTAATGTCATAGGATATAAGAAACATGATGGTCTTTTGATGATGTGCGATTACAATGAAAACTTGGAAAAGTGATGTGAGATCCGTTGTGGAACTCTCCAGGATTGAAGGTAGAATAAACAACTTCCGGTTTACAATCTAATGGTGGGCGTCTCGCGTTTCTGTGTGTACTAATACAATCGCCTCCGCTGAGGCCTTTAAACGGTAGCAGATACGACAATCCCCATATCTCCTGAGGTATAGGCTATGCTCTAACTCCCCATTGTTGAGCTTTCATCTTCACTGCTTCGTCATATTTAACTATGCCTGACGACTGATATGCTCAGGAAGCTGCCTTCTCGGCCACAAAACAATTATGTTCTAGAAGGCCCACGATGTTATCTCCTCGTTTATATCATGAGCCTGCCGTGGCAGAACCAAAGGCGTTCTATGGACATCTGTTTTGACTTTTCCTCTTTAGGTAAGAATCTCCTTAGTTTCAATACTTTCTTCTTACCTCCATGGGCTTTGCGATGGCGGCGATCCCTTCCCCGGCGGCGATGACGTGAAGTTGAATCATCTGAGGAACTTTCCTCCGAGGATGAAGAAGAAGATGTCGATTCTGAGGTTGATGAGAAAGATTCGTGATAATCTTGTCCCCTGCAATGACTGGGTCGATTCCGCGGTGATCCCCGGGCTGGTCTCCCGGTGCGACCCGGACGTTTAGGTGATATTCTGTGTGTAGTTTCGGCTGCCTGTGTAATGTTCTCCTGCACGTCTTGCTTCTTTTTGCCCAAAGCTTCCACTAGAAGGTTTTCTGTTTTACTTAGCTTGTCTTTAGTATCCCGCAGCTCTGCAGACAGAGCCTTGACTGACTTCTTCATGGCGTCCATATTGAATTTCACTTTGTTGATTTTGGTTGCCTGGGTATTGCCGCCATGGCGCCTGGACCGACTCTTTCCTCTGCGTTTTGACTGAGGGATCCAGTAGTCACTGTATTCGTCGCCTGTGAGGTCAGAATCAGGGTCGTACTGAGCACTGGTGGAATCTTCTCCTTTCGGACGATCCTCATCTCCGGATGATTGATTTTGCTTAGTCACCAGTCCCGAGGCGTCTTGTTTGCACCCCGCCAGGTCCCCTGTAGCGGCTCCCACATCAGCGAACATTTTCAGCTTACCAGGGCCCTGTTTCATAAGTAGCGGAAGGTTTCAGTGAGCGAACCCTTCAAATAGTGGCTGGAATAGCGAGACGAACAACGTGCCTGTTAAATCTGCGTTTCATAACCCCTCTCGCTATTCAGCAGTCTCGTTCGTTCGTTGTTCGCACATCATCACTCTCCCAGCAGATGTCTTTCGCTATTTATCTTTTACTGGACTACAAGATCTATGTTTGGAGAATGTAGTGGTTAGCGTATCGGTTTGTTGATCTCGGTATCGCGGGTACGATTCCCGGCTGCGGCAAAGCTTTTTTGTTTTTGTTTTTGTTTTTCATTTTTTAATATATATGTATAAGATTATGCATAAACGTAAGTAACATGTATGCTATATGTATAGGGCCATGTTTACATATCTAACACTTACATTATTTTAGTATCAGATGACAGAAATTATTAAAACTTTATAAAAATTTGAATAAAGTTATGGGATACAAAAAGAAGTACTTGCTACAAATATTTTTTTAATTTGAATGGGATTTGTGTTCGATAAAGACATATTTAAACTGCTATTTGGGGATGTACGAGAGGGTCGACCCTCTCGTATATAGCGGGAGTTTTTCCGCCCAAATAGCGGAAGTACAGCCGAGAGGCAGATCCTATTGCAACGGATATGACGCCATTTCCTCCCTCTCGCCCGGGAAGCGAACGAGACCATAAAACCTACTTGCTTATGCAACGGACGCTCATGCTATTAACGAACTAACCACTTTTAACGAAGCTTCCGCTGCTTATGAAACAGGGCCCAGATTTTAAGCTGTGCAGCTTACCACACTTCTTTCCCGTTGGCGGACTATGCCTCGTATTACAGGTCTTGCAATGTCTTTCATGTGGCATTGTCCTGGAAAAAATCAATGTGGTTGTAGTCAGTGTCTCTATGTATGTGAGGTATGGTATGCTCTCGATGAGACAGCACATGTGAGATATTAGTACAAACCATTCACATATCTACACCAATACATAGTATGTATTAAATGACACAAAAATTTAGACTCGCACTGTCTTAATAAACGACTAGCGATATAACAAGGATTAAAAGTTGGCATTTGGATTTCGGTTACAACAAGTAATAAGGGAGGGAGGGAGGGAGGGGAGGGAGGGAGGTGGAAGCCTGTCGCAATATATAAAAATACACTACTGTAACATAAATATCCAAGACGAACGCACCACCGTACTTGGAGACAGAGTCTTGACCAATACAAAAATAGACTATATATTGCAACAGGCTTCCACCTCTCTCTCTCCCTCCCTCCCTCCCGCTAGTAGGTATTCATTGAACCGCAACGGGTGTGCTGGCGACCTATTTGACCTGATTCCATCCAATGGGTCTGGGCCCTGTTTCATAAATTGCGGAAGGTCCGTTAAAAACATTTTTTCGTTAATTGCCTGAAAAACGAAAGAATACCTGAAAATAACGAAATAATGAAAAGCAGAATTAATAGGTACGTGGTTCGCCTCGCTATCCCAGCCACTATTTTACGGGTTTGCTTGCTAAAACCTTCCGCTACTTATGAAACAGGGCCCTGGTATCAGCGCCCGCACCCGCTGTCTTGGGCTTTCAGATTGAGCGAGGGAGGGAGGGAGGGAGGGAGGGAGGGAGGGAGGGAGGGAGGTGGAAGCCTGTTGCAATATATATAAATACACTGAACCGCAACAGGTGCCTATACAATATATAAAAATACACTGCTGTCGCTGGGTCCGGACTGGTATCGAGGGTATCGAGACTCTAATCATTCAGAATACATTACTTTAATGTATTATAATGTAAGCCGCAAAAACTGTTCCCCGTCTTCCCTAATATATTTCGGTCTTGACCTATAGGTCAAACCGAAATAATAAAAACAGTTAAGTAAGAGCGGCCGTCGTTAAGCAAAGCGCTATCAGAATTTTTTCTGATGTCACTTTTGCTACGTATTTTCCCCGCAACTCCCGAACGATAGACTGCACTCTACCCGTTCCATTTATTTTTCCTTGTCACTAAGGGAGCGTTCATTAGTTATCGCCCAGGGGGGGAACAGTTTTTCTAACACCGATCGGTCAAAAAAATGTTGGCCCCCCCATGGGAATACCCAAAAAAAAGTTGGCCCCCCCCCTTGGAATGCCCAAAAAAAACATCGCCCCCCCCATTGGAATAGGGTAAAAGCATAGAGGAGGCTTAATTGATATGGCATTTTTTCCATAAGGCTTTCCTTCTTTACTTTAGAACAAACCCAGCTACAGTCAGTCATTTGTCAAAATTTTGACCAATCTTAGTAGCTAAGTGGTAGGGGTGTTCACCTTAAGCATGGTAGGTCATGGCTTCAAACCCCGGTCGGGTTATACCAATTACTTACACAGTACCTACTGCTCATTTTGCTTGACACCTGCCATTAGAATGAGGAGTAAGGGGAAAGTGCCCGAGTGAGAGAATGGCTGTACCACCAAATTTGGTGATGGTACACACAATATTCACTTCATAAAAATTGCTCAAAAAAGAAAATAAATGAAACAAGTAGCAAATGAACAGCTGTTGTTGACGGAACAGCACTGATGCAAAAAAGATGGGGGAGTCTTGAGCAGGACTGGAACACACACCATGTGGAGGCCAGTTTCAATGTCAGTTATTGCCATCTGGAGTCAACTCTGTTAGAGAGGTGCTCGCAGTTGCACCACTGGCAGCCAATAGCAGATAATGTCAGCCCTTAGGTATTCCTTGGCCAGCCTATATATGAGAGGTTTCTGTGTCCTGCTTTAAACATATGAACTTGAATCATATACCTGATTTGAATTATAAGATTCTGTAAGAATCATATACATGATTTGAATTGTAAGGTTCTGCTAATGTTCTAGCCCGAAATCAGTGAATCAACCCCTGCCAAATTGAGGCTGTAGTTGGCAGCTAGCAGTCTTGCTGGAAGCCCCCATCTCTCCTGTACCCATATAATCAATCATAAAGCTTGACTACCTAGAACCTAATTCTCAATGAAGTCACTTATTGAGACTTGGTTGTTGACATTCAAATATCCAGCAGCAACTGCTTTCTCGATTTGTGCCATCAATTCATAGTCATCAGGCTCCCTTGCAGAATCTCAAAGGACCTTCACTGTTTCTTGTAGCAGTATCATTGACATGCAAATACAGATGTTCTGGCAATTTGTTATAGTCTGGCATGGCGTGAGGGATCTTTGGAATGAGTGGATCAATCTATGGTGTGGCCCTCAGAAGGAAGTCCCATTTTCTTGCATGCCGAACCCCTTTAAGTACTCAATGCTCTTCCATAAATATGGTAATCTTATTGAAATAAGCAGCAACAGGGGCATTTTGTAGTACTTGATGTTGTAGTAAATGCTCTTAATTCATCAATGTTGAAGAAAAAACTAATGATCTTGTGAGACTGCATTGATTCTGGGACAAATGTTAGTGTTTGTCCATTGTTGTCTTCCCCCACATAAGTCTGTCAGACTGAGGGAGGGTGGACACCCATCTCGAATTGGCAAACAGGACTGTGACCATAGAAACTGAACTCAAGGGAGTGAGACAACTATAGTTACCTTGTGCATTAATCATTATCATAGTTGTACAACTAAGCTGATTTCATGTGATATGATATGAATGCATTTCATAACATCAATTTTTGTCATTGAACACAAATATGGGAGTTTGCCTCCATGTTTAGCTGAAAACGTCGACCCCACGACAGAATTATTTGGCCCCCGCCATTGAAATACCCAAACAAAAGTTGCCCCCCCCCCCCCCCCAATTGGAATACAAAAAAAAAAGTTGCCCCCCCCCCCTTGGGAATGCCCAAAAAAAAGTTGCCTCCCCCCTAAAAACTGTGCCCCCCCCCCCGGGCCATAATTATTGTACGCTCCCTAATAGTGACCGTTTTAGTGATTGTTCTCGGAAAAATCACTGGTAATGATCACAACTATGCATCGCAAAACGGTCACTCTCAATTGGTCACACCTGTGACTGATCACTGTTTTGTAATTATCATGCCTAAGAAATGCTATGCGCACTGGAAACGATCACTATTAATGATTGTCACGACTATAAAACAGGACCCTGATATCCATATCATGTCTACAGCAAGCAAACATGGTAATGTATTTCATAAGCATATACATTGCGGTAAACCTGTGAAAAGGCATGGAGGGAACATCTTAAAATTCTAAGATTATGTAGAGTCTATCATTGCAGAGACAGGTTTTGAGGTGTGAAGCGAAAAACTGTTACCCTTCGAAAAGGGGTTATTGTCGCCCACCCAATACGCGCATTAGTCTGGACACATTGTTCCGTTCAGATATCACGGACTAGTGGACATACTACTATTCTGATGTGATTTTAATGTAAATAAATGAAAAGAATAGTATTTAGATATGAGAATTACATGTCGTGATATGCTTAATTTTGGCAAAATTGTTCACTCTCCAATCGTGGACTTCATCACTGCGCATGCTCGTGGGCGATAATTACCACTTTTCGCAGGGTAATCGTTTTTCGCATCACAGCAGTGTGGTGCCAAAATTGGTTACCCTGCCAAAAGTGGTAATTATCGCTCACTCTATCCCAACATGTCTCTTCCCGTCCATTACCGCTTAGATTTCACGGACTATTCTAGGCTTCAATAGTGCGTACAAACTAGCACTCTCCCAGCAGATCTTTCATGGCGCTATCGCTTGTGCACCGCCACAGGAAGTAGAGCCCTGGATTTCTGCCTGGAGAGTGACAAACTAGTGGTTCGAGGGCCGATGAATTTATCACTCTCCAATCGTGGACTTCAACACTGTGCATGTTCGCGCATGCGCCAAAGACAATAGTGAGCGATAATTACCACTTATGGCAGGGTAACCAATTTTGGCACCACAGTGGCACAATAAACCAGAGCGGCGCAGTGTGCTGGCCGTGAATATGCCGCCTGGTGAAGGTTGGCCGCACTACAGGCTTCCGACCCACTAGTCTCTTTCACGACTGCTTCAGCCTATGGGAAGGCTCTGTTGGGAGTCTACCAGGGCTGGGCGCTGATTGGCTTGTGGTGGTAATTTTCTCGTTGGCATGCTAAAAATAGCACTGATTCAAACCCGGAGATTTAACAAACAAACCTTCATATGCAAGCTGTCAGATGAATAAACTTCTCCAATTGTTAAAATCGAATTGACAATATTTGCTCTTCTGAAATATTTCTGTATACCATATACTATATTCGTCTACAAACATAAATTTTCAAACTGAATGAGATTTAGTCTAACATTTCCCTGGTTCTTTGGTTTCTTACTTTCAGCTTTGTTTTGAATCTGGTGCCTATTGTGCACATGCCTGAGTTGTTCAGGGATTCCCCTGGTAGGCCTACATAGTACAGACAGTGTATACAATCCAGAAATTCAATGTCAGTCTCTGTAACTTCTTGCAAAACAAAGACAGTGATGTCCTTCATGATTTAACATCTAAAAGTTCTTTTTCACTTCATTTTATATATTGAATATAATCTCAATTCGATACATCGTACCAGACACGCCATCTTGTTTGTTTTGATTTTGCTACCCGCGCATGCGCTGATAGAATGGCCGCCATACTGGTTCCAGGCAGCTATCAGCCCAGGGCTCTCAGCCTGTGTGATACGAAAAACAGTTACCCTGTGAAAACTTGTTTTATCGCCCACCCAATCCGCCTATACGTCTGCACACGTTCTTCCGTTCAGATATCATGGACTATTGGACGTACTACTATTTTGATTTGATTTTAATGTAAATAAATTAATAGAATAGTATTTAGACATGAGAATTACATGTTGTGATGTCGTAATATGCTTAATTTCGGCAAATGTCTCACTCTCCAATCGTGGACTTCATCACTGCCCATGCGCATGGGCGAAAAACAAGTTTTTCGCTGGGTAAACGTTTTTCGCATCACACCTACCTCAGTCACGAAAGGGAGCCAAAGTGAACCTGGGGCCCGTTTCAATAGAATGGGTCACTAAGCCACTTAGTGACATGTATAGTAACTCAAATAGTGACAGGAATAGTGACAAAATTTAATTCTCGTTGCAAAAGGCATGTCACTATTGGGGTGGTGTGTCCGTTCACTATTGGTGACATAGACCGCATTAGTGTGACGTCATTTGACTGGGGTTTCCCTACGTTCTGGTGCCAAACATTGGGATATCCCAGGGGATATCCCTTCATAAGTGCAGCAGTCAGCATCTAGACATCTCGAATTTTTTAATTCTACAGTATATTTAACTCTACTATGCCATGATGTTACGTTTATGCAGTGCTTCTCGTAGTTTGGATTTGTTTGGCACCAAAATGACGTCAGGACTAATGCGGTCTATGGTGACATTGCTGCCTGGGCCTTACAATGGATGGTGTTACTGCTATCGGGAACAAGTGGTGTCAAGGTAAAGGTCACTGGATAAATTATCGACTGCGTTTGAATAATTTTACACTGGACACCAGAGCAGCATTTTCTCTGACAAAATTCAAATGTGAATATTGTTGGATTGCATGAGCCAATCTCCTTCATATTTGGCATGCTTATAAGTTGTATGTGTCCCTAACTGGGGTTAAAGTTTCACAGCTTAATTCGTACGGGAAGAGAAGTTACACGTTTGTGACATCAAAAGCGAGAGGGTATACCCTCTCGCTATTATAGACACTATAGTGACCCTTTTAGTGACTGTACACCCACTTCTGAAATGGTACAATCCACTATTTGCGCCTGTCTGCTACCCAATGTCCCACAAACGGTTGTCCCTTAACTACTGCAACGCGAAGTACTGCTATTGTGTCACTAAACCAAATAACGGACGTCCTACAGACTATTGAAACGGATCCCAGTTGCAACCACAGATAGCCGGTCACAAAATACTATTTCCGGATATAGGTGCTCAGTACCGGTACTTTGACTATGTAGGATCGAGATTCTCCAATCTTTTAGATCCATATTTTTGCTGAACTGAACGACTGTCATCGTTGAAGGATTATGAAACGCCAGTTGTATGCTTAGTACTTGTATTTAAATATCATGCTTTAAAGTACACAGTGAGTTGAGGATTCATGTGGTTCCCGCGCATGGCTCTCTAGATCCTGTTAGATACAAGATTCACAAAAACTGAACGGTTGTATCACGGACCTATATCCTATGGATAGGAAACGCGGGCCATTGCCGTGTTTGTTCTGTGATCTGTTCGCCTCGGCTACGCTTGACTGCGTTCACGGGTCGACCGCTAGTTTCCATTTTTTCCGCTAGGCGGCATCACAGTCTAGTTTCAGTTTTCACCACCAGGAGTTCAATATGGTGCTGCTGATGGATTTGGGTTGTGTTTCTCAGCAAGAAATAGGAGTAGAAATGTGTTGAAAATGCATATTAATCAGAATTATGATGCTTATGTGATTTTGATATAGATTCATTTGTGAATCAAAATGGAATTAAAAGGTGATCAGATCTCTACATCCCTACATCCCACATCCCCACATCCATACACCCCAACATCCCTACATCCTACATCTCTACATCCACACATCCCCACATCAATACACCCCAACATCCCTACATCCCTACATCCATACACCCCAACATCCTACATCCCTACATCCTCACATCCTACATCTCTACATCCCTACATCTACATCCTACATCTCTACATCCCCACATACTGCATCCCCACATCCTACATCCCTACATCCCCACATCCATACACCCCAACATTTCTACATCCTACATCCTACATCTCTACATCCTACATCCCCACATCCTACATCTCTACATCCCTACATCCCCACATCCTACATCCCTACATCTCTACATCCCCACATCCATACACCCCAACATCCCTACATCCTACATCTCTACATCCCTACATCCTACATCCCCACATCCTACATCTCTACATCCCCACATCCTCCATCCCCACATCCTCCATCCCCACATCCTCCATCCCTACATCCTACATCTCTATATTCCTACATCCATACACCCCAACATCCCTACATCCTACATCCCCACATCCTACATCCCTATATCATACATCTCTACATCCCTACATCCCCACATCCTACATCCCCACATACTACATCCCCACATCTTACATCCCTACATCCTATATCCCTATATCGCCACATCCATACACCCCAATATCCCTACATCCTACATCTCTACATCCCCACATCCATACACCCTAACATCTCTACATCTCTACATCCCTACATCTCTACATCCCTACATCCCCACATCCTACATCTCTACAACAATACATCCCCATATCCTACATCTCTACATCCTACATCCCCACATCTCTATTAGAAAATGTGGTTACTGAGCCTGTATGGCTAGTCGTTCGAGGTCATTTGATGAAAAAATATGTCCCGACGCCGCAGGCGGGAGGGCCATATTTCCTCATCAAATGCCCTTTTATTAACTTCACAAAGACCACTGCAATGACTACGGCCCGCTGTCACGGCAGTGTGTAGTAATATATCATACATCCCCACATCCTACATCCCTACATCCTATATCCCTACATCCATACATATATCCTACATCCCTACATCCTGCATCCTACATCACTACATCAATACATCCCCATATCTTACATCTCTACATCCCTACATCTCCACACCCAAACATCCCTACATCCCCACATCCTACATCCCCACATCCTACATCTATACATCAATACATCCCCATATCTTACAACTCTTCATCCCTACATCCCCACATCCATACATCCCTACATACCTACATGCTACATCTCTACATCCATACATCCCTACATCCATATATTTCTACTTCCCTACATTCTACATCCCTACATCCCTATATCCTACATACCTACATACAAAAATTATCTGGCTTTTGTCTCCGAGCCCCCTCTTTTTGCCAAGTCACATATTGCCTTATGTATGGATGTAGGGATGTAGTATGTCGGGCTGTAGGATGTAGGGATGTAGTTATGTAGGATGTGTGGATGTAGGATGTCATGCTGTATGATGTCGGGATGTAGGATGTAGTGATGTACTGAGGTAGGATATAGGGATGTAGGATGTAGGGATATATGGATGTAGAGATGTATGGATATGGATGCAGGGATATATGGATGTATGGATGTAGGAATTTACATATATAAGCATGGTAATATACATTGTATACATCTGTTTATACAGTGGTGTATAATTGAAATATATTCATTTTTTCACGCAGTGTTAACAAGTCTCATTACAGTAAACATATTCTGAACAACCCCTTAAACCTATGGATAGGCAATCAGATATTTTTGAAACTTCTCTAAGTTTCTCAACATCCTCAAAATAAGTCATTTCTCAGGGGCGTCGTCTTCCAAAGTTTTGAAAATATTTCCAGTCTAGCAGGCCTCAATAAACTATTTAACTGTCAAATTGATAACCTCCTCAGAACAGTTAGATCTTCAGTTCTAGCCCTTCTGGGAGTTTCCAAACAAATGGCAGAGTTTGAGTGACTTTAGATGATGGCGCCATTGAGAAATGACTGATTTTGGGGGGTTCACCTGTGAAAAGTCAGAGTTTCAAAAATGTTCCCTGTTAACCAGGCCCTGCTTATGTATTTAGCTGTCTTCCCTAATGTGAAAGCTACTCAGAACAGTTGAAATTATATTCCGAGCCCTTCTGGGAGAGTCCAAACAATTGGCAGAGTTTGGATGACTTTAGATGGGGGTGCCACAGAGAAATGACTGATGACCGACCTCTTCACTTTTGAGGGAAGGGACTATGTACTTGTTGTTGACTACTACAGCAACTACCCAGAGGTCGAATATTTGCCAAACACACAGTCTGCAACTGTTATAAACAAGATCAAAGGAATGGGAAATGCTTGAAGTTTGTGAGTGACAATGGGCCACAATACACAAGTAGCGAGTTCAACAAATTCGCAAGTGAGTGGGGTTTCGACCATGTCACCTCAAGCCCCACATACCCTCAGTCAAAGGTCTGCCTGAGAGAACCGTGCAAACCATCAAGCAACTTATGAAGAAAGCAAAAACAGAGAAGAAAGATGTCTACTTGGGTCTTCTCGAGCTGCGAAACACACCTGTGCATGGCGCCAAATCACCTGCCCAGCTCTTGATGTTGAGGCGACTACGATCATCAATCCCCTGCACTGATAAACAACTACGTCCTGCTATCACAGCCTCAACGCCATCGAGAGTATGCTGGAACGCAAACAAATAGTGCAAAAGGTATACCATGACAGAACTGCCAAGGACCTACCACCACTCCATAATGGCGAGCATGTTTGCATCCGCACACAAGGTCCGCACCCACACTGGGAACCCGCTGTTGTGATGGAAACACCGAAACCAGAAATACCCCGGTCCTACATTGTCCAATCTGAACGCGGTGGCGTCTACCACAGGAACAGGAAGCACCTCCTGAAAACAAGGGAAACCCATGTTTTCAGTCCTCAGGAACCTGATGATGACCAATCAGACTCTGGTCAAGTAAATGGCTCCCACCAACACCAAGAGCCACAAAGTGCACCTACCATGCTGAACCCAGCATCTCCAGGAACACCAAATACTACTACCCGGGCTGATGCCTACAAAACTAGAGCTGGCCGAGTGCCAAAACCCAGAAAGATCCTTGACTTATAAACAGTCCAGACTCAAAGACTAGTCTAGTTCTTCATATGAATAAAGGTATGGGCAGAATCTATACCACATTTGATCCTGGTATGTAGACTAGGATTACCGTAAAGTTGGTTGTGAGTTTACGTTCTATACGGCCGTTTCCGGCTGATACTTGTCAGTGCCTCTTCCGTGCCTTTTAGCGCGGAAAATGGCTCCTTTTAGTGCGAAAAACGGCAAAAATAATGCAATTCCTGCAAATATTATGAAATGTATGTAATGATTTTATATGTACCAGGTATGCCTATTTCAAT
This sequence comes from Alentia gelatinosa, assembly GCA_950022655.1. Classification (NCBI taxonomy): domain Eukaryota; kingdom Metazoa; phylum Annelida; class Polychaeta; order Phyllodocida; family Polynoidae; genus Alentia; species Alentia gelatinosa. The sequence goes on along the minus strand of OX465580.1, from coordinate 102,717,526 downwards.
GACTTATTTCAAAGTTATGCCCCGATAAGTGAGCCCTATCATTCTGACGGGGTGGGTGCTGGTTAAACACACAGCAGTTTTCCGTACTTAGAATCAGAATTATACACATAATCGTTGTTTTCCACATGTTTTATGATGTATTTTAGACTCTGGTTATGATTGCTGTCATGTATTTCGGAATCGCGCATTATGAACGTGGCCGTTGCGCGATAGCAATAAAGGACTTCCGTTTGGGGTTTAACAACATGGCTGTTGTGACTAGTGATTCTTCTCCATAAACACAATATTGGCGACGAGAGATGGGATGACAGGCTCCAGATTTGGTGTGAAGGAGAAGTCAAGGATGCCAGGTATAAGTCAAAGTTAAAAAAAGAAGTAAATTTCCAGTCAAATGCTGTGCAATCACAGTGGACATCACTAGTAAATCCAAGTGACTGTAAATCTCTGTTGAATACTGTGCATTTGCAGTGATTGTAGAATTGCAGTACTACATTCAACCATTGTCAAAGTAAGGATGCGTAAGGATTTCCCCCCATTTAATGAGGAAAATGAGGACTGGTGCAATTACCAGGAGAGACTGGAGTCTTATATAATTCTAGAAGATATTCCCAATGATAAAAAAGTACATCTTTTGTGTGCCAAAATTGGGACTGGTCCCTATGCAGTGCTTAAAGACTTATGTTCCGGTGTGGCCCAAACAACCAAAACTTTTGATGATTTATGTGCACTGCTCAAGGGCCACTACAAACCAGATCCTGTCATTATTGCTGAGCAATACAAATTTTTTACTGCATGTCAAGGGGAAAACAAAACCATTACACAATACACTAGTCGCTTGAGGTCCCTTGCATCAACGTGTACTTTTGGGACGTACTTGGACGAGGGCCTCAGGGACATGTTGGTAATCGGTCTAAATTCTAAGATGAAAAAGACTCGAACAGATTTACTTGCTACAGCCAACCTTGACAAAAAGACTGCTCAGGCCAAGTGTCAGGCCGATGAAGATGCCATGGCAGGGAGTAGTAAGATGTCAGTGGCCTCAGCTGAGGCTCATCGAGTGGGCAACAGCAGTCAGGGTCGTCAGCAACAACAGGGCCGACGTAAAGTAGGATCTCAGAGGAGAGACCCGTGCCACATCTGTGGCAACACTAATCATACACCCAGTGACTGTTACTTCAAGGACGCGGAGTGCCACCGATGCCATCGTCGTGGTCACATCGCCCGGGTGTGCACATCAGGGCATTCGGGTCAGTCGCGGGGCCCACAACAGTGGAAGAGGCGAGGACATCGTGAGCACCCGACGCAGCACATAGAGGAGGTGGATGATGTGGATGATGCTGCTTCTGACTCATCTGCCACATTTGGGATGCATAACCTCAAACCAGAGTATGAATGTAAGGATCCTGCTGACATAAATCATGCTGTTAGGGTTGACCCCTATGTGGTTAATGCTAAAATTGACACTTCAACCATAAAGATGGAGATTGATTCAGGGGCATCTCTCTCTACTATCAGTGATATTGTCTATTATCATAAACTGACAAAATATCCTATTCAGCCTTCAGAGGTTCACCTTCGTAGCTATAGTGGTGATAAAGTGCCAGTGGTAGGGGTTGTTCGTGTGCCCATCAGTGTTCATGGATCAAAGGTTGTAGAAATTAACCTTTTGGTGGTAAGAGGTAATAAACCTTGGTTTTTAGGCAGGGACTTGTTGGCCAAGGTTAAACTTAATTGGGCTGAAATATTCTATATCCACCAAAACAAACCACAGCCCCAGGTTATTGAAAAACGTAAACTCAAGGAATGTTGGAGAAAGTTGTTGCATGAAAACAAAGAGTTATTTGATACAGACAATTCTGGTATTAAGGGTTTCACTGCTAGTGTCAACCTGAAAGCTAATGCTGAACCTTTGTTTCAGAAATTGAGGCCAGTTCCCTACGCAGTACGCACAGACGCGGAGAAGGCGTATGACAAATTGGTAAAGGCGAAGGTTTTTGAGTCTGTGATAGTTCCAAAGGATAAAAAGGGTAATATACGGGTTTGTGGTGATTATAAGAAGGTCAATGAGTTGATTGAGGATAATGAATACAAACTACCGAATGTAGAAGAGATGTTAGCCAAACTTTGTGATGGTGGTAAAAAGCCCAAGGTATTCAGTAAGCTAGATTTAGCTAGCGCTTTTAATCAGCTCTACCTGGATGAAAAGTCATCAGAAGTACTGACTATAAACACTCACAAAGGTTTGATGAAGCCAACCAGACTCACTTTTGGTATTAAACCTGCGCCAGCCATTTTTCAGTCATCAATGGACCAGATATTAGTTGGTATCGATAATGTGTTTTGTTATGTGGATGATGTGCTTATTGCTACTGAGACTGAGGAGGAACACCTACAAGCATTAGCAGAGATATTTACATGTTTCAGGGGGTTTAATGTCTAACTAAATGAGGAAAAATGTTCATATTTCCTCTCAGAAAACCAGTATTTGGGTTACATTCTCAGTGCAAGTGGCATAAAGCCTGTTAGAGATAAGTTGATATGTATCCAGGATGCTTCCAGGCCTTAGGATGTAGGTGAGTTGAGGTCATTCCTGGGCATGATAAATTATTATGGTAAGTTTGTGTCAAACTTGGCTAGTCACATGCATCCTCTGTATTCCCTCTTGGGTAAGGGTGTTGATTTTATCTGGTCAAAAGATTGTGAGGAAGCGTTTTTGTTTGCTAAGCGAGAGTTGTTAAGCGACAAAATTCTGGTGCATTATGACCCTAAAAGAGAAGTTGTGTTGTCAGTTGACGCAAGTCCATATGGTTTAGGTGCCGTCATTAGTCATAAAATGGAAGATTGTTCAGAGAAACCAATTGCTTTTGCATCTAGATCACTGTCCCAGGCCGAGTCGAACTATGCCCAAATAGAAAAAGAAGGTCTGGGCATTGTGTTTGGTTTAAAGAGATTTCATCTGTATTTGTATGGCCGGCCCTTTGTACTGATCACTGATCATGTGCCGTTGACCCGGATATTTGGTCCCAAGTATGGCATACCACCACTGGCGGCGGCACGGCTAACACGTTGGTCACTTCTATTGGCAGGTTACGGTTATGATATACGTTACAGGAAATCTAAGGATAATGCGCCAGCAGACTTAATGAGTAGACTACCGGTTGGCTCATGCAAGGAACGTGATGTGGATGAAGTTTATATGTTCCATTCGACAGTTGACAGTTTACCAGTGACGGCTGCGGAGATAGCCAAATGTACGAAAACTGATAAAGTGTTGTCAAAGGCCTAGGAGTTCACTTTGCATGGATGGCCAAAACATTGTGACGATGTTGCATTACAGGCATTCTGGAGAAATCGTTTCGACCTGTCTCTTGAGGACGGATGCCTTTTGTGGGGCAGACGAGTGGTAGTGCCTTCGTCATTGCAGGGTCAGCTTCTGGATGAACTACATTCATGTCACCCTGGCATGGTGAATATGAAGGCCTTGGCATGTTCATTCATATGGTGGCCATCTATGGATGCAGACATTGAGGTCATGTATCGTGCCTGTGGCACGTGTGCAGAATTTCAGCCGATGCCTGTGGCAGCACCCTTAGTGTTTTGGCCCTGGGCTACAGAGCCATGGGAGCGCATTCATGTGGATTTTTTAGAGATTGATGGTCATCAATACTTTCTACTAGTGGACAGTTACCCAAAGTGGCTGGAGGTTTTCCACATGACTCATACTACATCCTCAGCCACAATTGAAAAATTGGAGGAGGTCATCTCACGCTTCGGACTTCCCAGGATATTAGTAAGTGACAATGGTCCCCAGTTTATTTCTGAGGTGTTTAGATCATTTCTTCTGGGGAAGAAGATCAAACATATACTGAGTCCTCCATATCATCCTCCTACCAATGGTTTGGCGGAACGTCATGTTCAGACATTTAAGAGGATGTTCAAGAAATCTTCTGGATCTAAACCAGTTGGTTCCCGCATATCAGATGTTCTAGGTAAATAACGAACTCTTCTATCGCTGGTGAAACCTAGCTTACAACGACATGCCGAAGAGTCTCAACTGCGATCCAAGGAGCTTCATGATGGACCGAGATCAGCATACAGGCAATTCGATGTTGACCAGCCAGTTCGGGTTAGGAATTTCAGGGGAGGACGGGATAAGTGGATCAATGGAGTTATTTTAGAGATCGAGGGACCGCTAACCTATGTGGTTCGTGTAGTGGCCAAGCTTGGCCAAAGCCGCAGAAGAGTCCATGCTGACCACATAGTACCAGACAATACCCGACCAACAGTCACTCAGGGCACTTCGCCTCAAGTGATAAGTGAGCAAGTCAGAAGAAGGCCTCATACTCACCCAAGAGACATAACAAAGGATAAGCCAGTTCAACCATAACCTCCCTACCCTCATGTTCCTGATACTGTTACACCGGAGACTCCTGCACTGATCTTACCTGTTCCAGTAACCACTCAACCACCTGCACATACTGATACTGTACCCAGCCTGACTACTACCTGTGTGCCAACACCGGGATCTACACCTAGAAGGATATCAAAACCTGTCAGTAACCCTAATGACTGCCAGCGGCCATCTGCCAGATATGATACCGTCACGCCTATGCCAGTGGTAATGCCTAGACAGACCAGTAGTGGTCGAGCAGTTAAGGAACGGAAGGTATTAGATATGTGATGTTTGTAAACATTTGATCTGTGGTATTGGTTATGTTATTCAAGAGTTATGTGTGTGTATACTTTATGTACTGATGTACTTTGATATTAAAAGGGAGGAATGTCATGTATTTCGGAATCACGCATTATGAACGTGGTCGTTGCGCGATAGCAATAAAGGACTTCCGTTTGGGGTTTAAGGGGCTATTCCACCAACAAGACAAAAACATTGTACAGCGCCCTTATGGCGGTTGCTGGGGTTGCTGGGGTTGCTGGCATATCTGCTCAATTTTAAATCATCTGTCGGGTTGGTGGAAACACACACCAGACGTTTCAGCATGCGTCGGCCCTCCTGCCAGACGTTTCAAGACGTCTGTTGGAGGACATTGGGGGTCGTTGGAGTGTCGCTTCACGGTTGCTGAGCGTCTGGCAGAAGAGCCAGTTGAGATGCCCTTCCACCAACTAGATTTTTTCAGGCGATATCCCAACCGATACTCCAATAAACCTCCAAGAGACAAAATTTGCCCATCTGGCGAAAAACTGATTGATTAGAATTTTATCGGCTGGAATTGAGAATCTGACCGATGCATTTGAAGAGTACGACACCCAACCGCGGGTTTTGCCGGGAGTTGCGGCGAGGGAAGCCGCCAACATAGGGCGAGCGATACCCGAAGCCGCGAATGGACATCGAAAATTCCGACACTTTCAGTATTGTCAGCAGAATCCTAGCACCATAGTGTGCCATACACATTCATAACATCAATCCTTATCTTTATTTACCTTCATTGTTAGATTTAATGTGTATTTCCGCGGTTATTTGACGAGCTATCGGCGCTCCCGTACATTTCCCGACACGGCGATACACTGCTCCGCTCGATACGCGGCTTTCCCGGGTTCGGAGCGTCGCAGGGTATCGCCGCACGCCGCGGCGCCTATCGGAGAACTCGATTACTACATAAAACGCGGCCAATGTCCACCAGTCGGCGCCACGGCAGGGGCGTCGGCTAGGATCTGCTGGAACTTCTGACCCACCAGACGCTCGTATGGCGTCCAAATGAGCGTCTGTTGGGGGTTTCGGTGGAGCAGCAACCCATTTTGAGGCCATTTTCCAGACGTTTCAACCGACGTTGGCTAAAAGGTCGGCTGGAACGTCTGTTGAGCGGTTGTTTGGTGGAATACAGGCTTTAACAACATGGCTGTTGTGACTAGTGATTCTTATCCATAAACACAATAATTGCACACATACCAGTGACTGATTTCGCTTTTTTCGTGGTTTAAAACCACCTAAGAATTCATTGTTTACATTGTATTGCTGGCCATACGATAGGGTCTGCTATACCGGAACCTGGTTGCCAGAGCGCGAGAGAGCGCGAGAATTGGGATTGTAAATGGGCCTATATTAGGGACTATGGTGGGATCCGGATTCAAACAGCTAGTCCATTTTATTTTCTACTGTGAGTACAACAAAAGTTAACCATGGTTTCAAAATGATCGTAAAGAACATCTCGACTTGATAAAACTGGGTTTGCATTTTGCTTCCATATGGGAATCTTCACTCATATTCTAGACATTTTGCCTAACTTTGAACATGGTTTCAGAGAAAATACATCAAAAATTAAAACAGATAAATTATTTGAATAACTTGAAAATATATAAGACAATAAAGCCCATAATCTCTGGTTTAATATGGTACCTTTTGCGAACCTGTATCTTTAGTACAGTCTAATCAAGTAAAAAATAACTAGTTTTCAGTCCCCAATATGGTTGACTCCAACAGGCCCACGTACCGTACCTTGAGCCGTGAACACGCCGTCTGGTGAATAGTGGCCGTATTACAGGCTACCGACCTACGCCACAGCTTGTCAAGAGATGGCGTAAATGTGTTTGTTTACCATTGGTAAGGTATGCTAAAGTTAATCGTAGAGTGGCTTCAGTTGACAATTTGTGACCGAAATTGTATTCAGGTTATTATGGTGGTTTTTTTAATAGTATTTTCCATTGGTTATGTATACAAATATGTAGACTATGTAGCAAGCCATATTATGATATTTAATAGTTTACTAGAGCTCCGATTTGATTTCTCCGTGACGCCTGTTGTGTTGACGAGTGTTGTACTTGTAGGCCTACCCGGTACTTGGTTTTGAACTTCGGATGCTGAAAATTACGGTTTTTGCCCGCAAAATTGCGACAAATGCTACATATTTCCCATTAGATATTTGTTTCAAAATAGTCGGAAATTGGTGAATAATGTCAGTAAATGTTTGTTACCTTTAGTGTGTGTCTTGAATTCGTGATACATGCTTCGCGATGTCACTTAAAAATTCAGTGTTTCCCGAGTCGAATCCTCGTCCTTTCCTGCTTGCGAGAATATCGTATGAAAGAGTGGATGTTTCTGTAACACCCTAGACATGCCAATGAACGACTATATTGCCTTCAAATAAATCTGTTATCCAAGGGGTAACTTCAACTAGGTACCGGTACGGTAGGTCTACCGTACTTATAAAGTTGTGTGCCGACACCGACATACACTGGATACCTGCGACAACTTCCTTTCGCCTACCCGTGCAACTTTAAAAATGGTATCATAGACAGCATAGGCGACATTGTCAAGTATTGCACAACATTGATCACTTTTGCAAGGTGTAGACTGTAGGTGTGTATGTACTCTCTAGATGCATCTAGGGCATCTATAGTATGTATAAGAGTGTTGCAATAGCTTTGAACAAATAGCAAGGACCGTTCATCATTAATTTTATGACAGGGGAGATAAGCTATTGGAGGGGGGTGGGGGTGGGGGTGGGGGGGGGGGGGGGGGTGGGGGGGTGGGGAGCAGTTCAACTTCATATAGCCTACCGGTACAGTGCCTTGGGGGGGGGGGGGGGGGGCATTTATGGGTCATTCCACCAGAAAATGTACTTTTGGTGAAAATCATACTTTTTGGGGGTTAATGGGCTATAATTTCATTATAAATGAATTTTTTAACCCTGCCCTTTCAGAAAATCATTACTTTTATTGGTCTATCTGCATTTTTTTTTTAATCTGTGGACTTTCAAAGTGAGAAATTAGCAAAAAAAGTGCATGTCCTTCTGATATTTCTAAAGTTTAGCACTTATTCTTTTATGGAAACTATTAATATATATAGGGAGAGAAGTGTATATTTTGCACACAAGTAAAAGAAAATTTGGTTTGGGAAAATTTATTTTTTTTACCCCTTTTTGACCAAAAGTAGCCTACATTTTCTGGTGGAATGACCCTTATAGGTATTTGCCTGGGGGGATTTTATTATGGGATATTTGACTGGGGGGGGGGGGGGGACATTTCATTTTGCAGTATTTGCCTGGGGGAGGGGAGGGGGTCCATTTCAATGATTTACGTTTTTTTCAATTCACCCACATAGCCTATATGAGGTCCAGAACTGTGTATTTTGCATAATCTATACAATTTAAAGTAGTGTCTGATCTAGATCTTCAAGCAGAATTGAGCAATTTGCATATAGGTCTATATATATATATATATATATATATATATATATATATATATATATATATATATATATATATATATATATATATATATATATATATATATATATATATTTGTATGGCGATTGTGGCACAGAAGATAAAAAGTGAGGTAGGCCTATTGTAACACCTGGCAGTGTCATGGCTGTGGAATGGGGCCCATCATACTAAGACTTCTACTAGTTCTAGTGATCTGCCATGCAAGAGCTTTTCCGAGATAACGTTCAGTGCAATGCATTTTAATGATCATCTTCCTTTAGTTAGCAGCAAAATGGTTGGCCTATTGAGACAGAGACTATAACAGGGTTATTGCAGGTCCTTGTATTGTCATTTATGTCCTGAGTAATCAGTAATGTAACAATAAAGGTACATATTTTCAACAAATAAACCCTTATAAAGCAACAGCTGCCTGAAGAAAATGTAAGGTAAATGACTAATTGCTGTGATGAAGGTGTAGGCCTATTTTGATGAATGTGTTTTTCAGTCACCCTAAAGGTTGATTCCAACAAACAACCGCTTTTTCAACGTCAACAGACGTTCCAGCCGACCTTTCGACAGACGTCTGTTAGAATATCTGTTGAAATAGTCTATAAAGGGCGTATTCCACCAACAAGACAAAAACATTGTACAGCGCCCGTATGGCGGTTGCTGGGGTTGCTGGCATATCTGCTCAATTTTAAATCATATCGGGTTGGTGGAAGCACACACCAGACGTTTCAGCAGGCGTTTTGAGGAAACCTTTTTTTGACATTTTTGGCAAAAATCTGATTTTGGTAATATTATTGTTCTTACAGCCATCATATTAAGTTTGTGGGCAAAATATCTATTTTTAATATAAGTCTGAACAATAGTCATACAAAGAACACAATTTTTGAAAACAAATGTACCTTTTGCTAATTTTTTTGTTTTCTCTTTTTTCAGTTTTAGGGCTATCCATAAAGTATGTACACACAATATCTCAAATTTTCGACCCTACCAACCCCCCCCCCCCTATCTTATTTTTTTTCACAATAAAACACAGAAGTAGCCTATGCACAAAATTTTAACCACCCTATCCCCACTACCCCCCCCCCCCCTCAGTGCATACATACTTTATGGATGGCCCCCTACATATGAGCCATACCTTGAAAGCATGGGGTGTAAACCGTTATCTCCGGATGAGAGAAAACCTCCAAAGGACTCATCGAAGGACTGGAGGAACAACGAGATAAGAAAAAAATAAAATTAAAAAGATGGAGAAAAGGTTGTATGGCGTCCAAATGAACGTCTGTTGGGGGTTTCGGTGGAGCAGCGACGCATTTTGAGGCCATTTTTCCAGACGTTTCAACCGACGTCGGCTGAAAGGTCGGCTGGAACGTCTGTTGACGTTGAAAAAGTGGTTGTTTGGTGGAATACAGGCTTAAATGCGTCACTGCTCCACCGAAACCCCCAGCCGACGTTCAAACGGTCGCCATACGAGCGTCTGGCATGTGCTTCCACTGAACAGATGTTTCAGGCGATAGCCAAAGTTCCAGCAGATCCTCCAGCCGATGTCCCAGCCAACGCACCAGAGAGAGCAGCGCGGTGCGGACAGTGTCGCCGTCTGCTAAACGTTGGCTGTATTTCACGTAGTAAGGTTCAAAACATAGATCTGCTCACAAGCTTTCATTTTCATTTTTATATATATACCTTTGGAACATAATGGAGGACTGTTGTTTACAGAATTTAGAGAATTTTATTGCCATAGCAACTAATGCAGCCCAAAACATCCACTGCAGGAAGCAACTCTGAATGTATGTGAAACTAACTGCTATACCTTTAGGGAGCGTTCAATAATTATGGCCCGGGGGGGGGCACAGTTTTTAGGGGGGGGGGGGCTTTTCTTTTGGTATTCCAAGGGGGGGGGCAACTTTTTTTTGGTATTCCAAGGGGGGGGGCCAACTTTTTTGGGGGTATTTCCAGGGGGGAGGGCCAAATTTTTTTCACTAATTCTGTCGCTGGGTCGATGTTGGAGATTTGTGTTCAATGACAAGAATTGATGTTATGAAATGCATTTATCAGGGATGCCAGTCTGTAGGATTTTGCCTACATGTAGGATTTTCAGATGAAGATTTCAAGAAATTGTATGCTGTGAGAACAATAGACACTCCAGGTTCCCTAAAATCTAAATCTTAGATAAACCTGTTCTGTAATCTTTCAAAATTCTGAATTCAGCTACCCCCAGCACACTCAGTTACAGGTCTTATGGATCCCAGTGCTCCAACCTACAGCTGTAGGATGGTCGGATTCTTGTTGGAAATGCTCCTACGGATAAGGGCAAACTTGTGTACTGACATCTGATTGGCTTAAAACATGTACCTACTCTCATAGCAGGCACCTAGATATCCTATACCGCCAGTCGATGCCCAAGGATCTGCTAACAGAGTGATGGGGATTTCCCCACACACCATGTGCGTTTTAGGTGATACATAGACTGGCCTCAGTCCCCATGTAGGAATTTTTCCTGACCCCCACTGGCATCCCTGATTTATATCATATCACAAGAAATCATCTTAGTTGTACAGCTATAATAATGATTAATGCACAAGGTAACTATAGTTGTCTCACTCCCTGGAGTTAAGTGTCTATGGTGACAGTCCTGTTCGCCAATTCGAGATGGGTGTGCATCCTCCCTCAGTCTGACAATCTTATGTGGAGGGAGACAACAATGGACGAACACTAACATTTATCCCAGAATCAATGCAGTCTCACAAGATCATTAGTTTTTTCTTAAACATCGATGAATTAGGAGCATTTACTACAACATCAAGTGCTACAAACGCCCCTGTTGTGGCTTATTTCAAAAAGATTACCATATTTATGGAAGAGCACTATGAGCAAATGACTCTTAATTGAGAACTGTACATTGAGTACTTAAAGGGGTTCTGCATGCAAGAAAATGGGACTTTGTCTTCCTTCTGTAGTGCCACACCATAGATTGATCTGCTCATTCTAAGGATTCCTCACACCATGCCAGACAAATTGCCAGAACATCTATATTTGCATGTCACTGATACTGCTACAAGAAACAGTGAAGGTCCTTTGAGATTCTGCAAGGGAGCCTAATGACTACCAATTGATGGCACAACATGCTTATTACACATATCAGTATGTACCATCAGAAATGTGACCACTACCATATACTTTTTACAGCGACAATTTAAGAATTGTTGCTTTCAGTTGCAACATAAATTCATCATTCAAATCATGTATATGATTCAAATTCATATGTTAAAAGCAGGACATAGAAACCTCTGACATATAGCCTCTCCAAGGACTCTCCTTCAAAACTGGGCAAGGAAGACATAATGGCTGACATTTTCCACTATTGGTTGCCAGTGGTGCAACTACAAGCACCTCTCCAACAGAGGTGATTCCAGATGGCAATGACTGACATTGAAACTGGCCTCCAAATGGTGTGTGTTTCAGTCCTGCTCCAGACCTCCCCATCTTTTTTGCATTGGTGCTGTTCTGTCAACAACAGATGTTTATTTGTTACTTGTTTCTTTTATTTTCATTTTTAAGTAATTTTTATGAAGGGAATATTGTGTGTACCATCACCAAATTTGGTGGTATAGCCATTCTTCCACTGGGGCCCTAGCGCACTACTCCTCATTCTAATGGCAGGTGTCAAGCCGAATGAGCAGTGGGTATTATTTTTGTGTAAGTAATTGGTGTAACACAACTGGGGTTTGAACCCATGACCTACCATGGTTGAGGTGAACACCCCTACCACTTAGCCACCGAGAGAATGAAGACTGAATGTAGCTAGGTTTGTTCTAAAATAAAGAAGGAAAGCCTTATGGAAAAAGGCCACATCAGTTTAGCCTTCCCTGTGCTTTTACCCTATTCCGGTGGGGGACGAGGGGGGGGGGGGGGCTTTTTTGGGGGGCATTCCAAGGGGGGGGCCAAAACTTTTTCAGGAATTCCAAGGGGGGGAGCAACTTTCTTTTGGGTATTCCAAGGGGGGGCGCAACTTTTTTTTGACTGATCGGTGTCCCAAAAACTGTGCCCCCCCCCAGCTATAATTAATGAACGCTCCCTTATAGGCACTGAAGATAGAGACTTTTTTCTGGTACTTTGAGAGTCTACTGCATGAAACTTGTTGTCATGGAAACAAAAGTGATGCTACATTCTTTTGGCCAAGAGAGTAGCAGAATCAGATTCCCCATGTAACAATTGACAGATGTGGCAGGTTTCATGCAGGACCACTCCATATACATCAGTAATTATCAAAATGTGTTTTCCTTCTGTTACCATGGAAACGAGCATGATGCTACACTTTCTGGAACAAACGAGCTTCAGATTCAGATTCCTGAGGTCATAATTGACCAACATGGTAAGTTCCAGCCAGGAGACTCTCGGGTGTTATTGTGACCCATTTTTTAGGTCATTTGCTCCTCTACTACTAGTGCTGCGAAAGATCTGCTGGGAGAGTGTGAGTGGTGGCAGTGTGCCTGTGTGCCTGAAGTGATAATTCAAAGTTACAAGAGAATATCAGCGGGTTGGAGTGGCCTATTTTCGTCATATTTGGAACGATTATAGGTGATATGTGTCCCTAACTTGTGTTGAAGTTTCATTGCTTGATTCTTATGGGAAGTGACGCTTACCCTTTAAGGACGGCCGCCCCAAAAGGGGCAACATGCCGTAGTCCACAGCCTGAACAGTTCTTTTCCGTAGGACCCTCGTCTGGATTCTCCTGGTCTGACATATTTTTCATTTTTTCCCGGGGGAAAACGACAAACAGTGAAAGAACTTTTCAGCGCGCAGGCTAGGTCCTACCTGGGGCTCGTTGGCTGCAGAGTGACCGAGGTAGGTGAGCCGAGGTGCCAGTAGATTGGCCGCCACCTCTGTTTACACTACATTTCAACTAAGAGGTTGGTAACGTTAACACATGGACGTGTCCACGGATTCTCACTCTCAGACCACACATGTTTGCTCTACACAGATTCTGAGATCCTAAATATTTGCGAAGAAATATCCATATGTTAATGAATTGATAAAGAACCTTATATCTGTGGTCATTTTATCAAAACTACACCTAAAAGAAGATGAGAACATAGAAAAGTGACTTCCAGGGTAAGAACCCAGGATTCATTACAATCAGAGGAACCAGAGGAACCAGTTACAACCAGAGTTACAACTGACAGCACAGAGTAAAAATAGATACGAAAAATAGCTAGAGTGAGCTCCTTTACCCGCTACCACGCCAGTTCAAGGCCCCTCTCAATTCAACGTGACCAGAGCTAACGTAGTGTAGCTCGGGTGGCCAGTGTAAGGTGCCAGCAGCGACCTCAACTGGACCTCAGGTGGCGCCCCCTCACATCAATACCCTCAACTACGTGGTAGTTCATACCCAATAAAGAGTTGACAATCAAAAGGTCTTTTACTGTTTACTTTAGCCGTTGAACCATAGATGACGCTTTTTGTCTTTTTAACGTTAATAGATAGTCTGTTGCGATGACACCATTTGTGCCAAGTTTGTTAGGTCATGTTGCATTGTTTGTGTTAACCTGTCTAAACCACCACCTGAGATGTATAGGACGGTATCGTCCGCATAATGTAGGCATCCGTAGTGCCCGATTACCCCCTCTAGGCCATTGATGTATTAATATGAAAATTAACGGTCCCAGGACCGACCCCTGCAGAATCCCGCAGGTGATCGATCCTGGGAGCGCCTTTGTCCCGTTAGCCACAGTTCGTTGACACCTGCCCGTCAGCTGGATGTTTTTTTTATACCCATAGATGATAGTACTATTTTTTCCAGGAGCTTTCCCAGGAGTGGAAGCAGGGAGATCGGTCGCAAGTTACTAACATCTGTACTGTTTGCTTCTTTCTCAATAGGTACTACGATTGCCTCCTTCCACCTATCCGGGAAAAGCCCTGTTCCTATGTATCCAGGATGTGGATACATAGGAAATGGTAAAACACACAGGCAGTCTTTAGTTCAGTTACAACACACCAGGGGTCTCATAGGGACAAGACTCCCACCATACACAATGCCTACAGTGGCTTAGTACTAACACCCCCACTTAAGCCGCAGTTGGCTAAATATCATGGATAAGCATACATACTAGTTACACATAAAAGTATCAATCTTAACTCTTGAGACAGGCTTTGTAAACATATCAGCAACATTCTCATTTGTCGGAATATACTCGAGAACAATGAAACCTTTCTGTACTTCTTGACGAACATAATGATAGCGAATATCAATATGTTTTGACCTTTGACGCTGAACAGGATTTTGGCGAGTGCGATCGCTCCTTGGTTGTCTACATGAAGAGTAACACCCTCTGACTCAACACCTGTCATATCATACAACAATTGATTCAGAAACTTTATCTCCTGAGTTGCAGCTGATATAGCCATTTATTACCCACCTGATACGGAGTCTCCATACTAAGCCTATGGAGATTACAGATCGCTACTGAGGAGGATACGGAGCTCCGTACCCTCCTAGGAGGATACGGATTTTTTAGATGAAAGTAGTCCCAAACATAACTTCTTAATTACGTTGAAAAGTTTTCTAGCGATCATATTTATTGCTTAAATCTAAAAATAAGTGAGTAATAAATACAACATTACCATAATTTCGATCTGTGTGGCTGTATTCTCCTTGTAGTTGACGGCCACTCAGATGGAAATCATGGTAATATTGTGTATGTACTCTGCCTCACATGTAGATAAGGCTACGCTTTGTTGTTTCTTACTCTTGTAAGAGATAAGTGGACCACTGGGGGTTAGTCGGAAAGCATAACCTGAAATGCTTCTTCTATCTTCTTCAGACGCCCAGTCTGCATCACAATAACCATACAGCTTGAATGGTTCATCAGATTTTGTGAAAATCATGTTTTTATTGATAGTACCTTTTAAATACCTCAGTACTCTTTTAGCTAAGCCCATGTGAGCTTTGGTTGGCTTGGACATAAACTGTGACAAATATGTTACTACATAACATAGATCTGCTCTTGTGGCTGTCATACAATAAATGAGACTACCAACAATTTCTCTATAGAGAGTTAGTTCTGCTAACTCTGCTTCGTTTGTCTGTTTGTTTGAGCCTATGTCACATGGAATTGTCTTGGGTTTACACTCTGACATGTTGAATCTCTTTAACACATTTCCCAGATATTTGGTCTGGTTCATTTTAATACTACCATCTTGGCATTCAAACTCTATACCTAGAAACCAGGAAAGGACTCCAAGATCTTTCATCTTGAAACGGTTTGCCAAGGATAACTTTACCTGTATCATCAGACCATCATTACTTGTAGTAATGATCAGATCATCTACTCATATAAGGATGATGACTGTGCCTTCATTTGTGACTCTACGATACATACACGGGTCAACTTGAGATTTGTCAAAACCTTCACTCTTTAGATAACTGTCAAGCATGTTATTCCAGTTACGACCACTCTGTTTGAGTCCATACAGGGACTTCTTGAGTTTACACACTAACTCTTCACCATTTTCATCATACACTTTGTATCCTTCTGGTTGTTCAATATACAACTCACAATCGATCGGAGCATTCAGATATGCGGTCTTAACATCCATTTGATGAACAACAAGGTTTTTCTGAACACTGACTTCCATAAGCATACGAATGGATGACATTTGTGTAGTGGGTGAAAATGTCTTATGGTAATCAATATCTTGTACTTGACTATAACCTTTCGCAACATAGCGAGCTTTGTATTGTTCACTGTCATCAGGTCCCGATTTCACAGCATAGATCCATCGACCACCGACAGTTTTACGACCCTCGGGTAGTTTTGTTAACTCAAAAGTATCATTATCCCTCAGTGAATCAAACTCAGCATTCATGGCCTCTCGCCATTTTGGGGCATCACATGACTCTATCGCTTCATCATATGTACGGGGGACATTTGAGATATGGTAACAATAATCTACAAAATGGACTGTATCCTTAATCCACAGGGGCTCTTCGCCTCGGGTTGTTCGAGCTGGATACCTACGCTCCCCCACTGCTTCATTATTTACTGCAGCATCATTTGGTTCACCATCTCGAATAGGGACATTCTCAGGTATATCAGGTACGACGGATACATCAGGTAGAATGGGTACGTCAGGGACATTTTCTGCATCTTGTACATTACCTCTAACAGGGAACTCCGGTTCTATCAGCAGCTCTTGCACCGGGTACCTGTTTGTGAATTTTACACATCAAACTCTCCGTACAGTATTGCGTTCTGGGATGTATACTAAATATGCGGGGCTACTCTTGTCATATCCCAGAAAAATACCTCGCTCGCAGCGATCATCCAGTTTCTTCTTCTCCTCTACATATGTGTAACACACAGTACCAAATATATACATACCACTCAGGTTTGGCTTCTTACCTGTAAGAGCCTCATATGGTGTCATCGCAATGCGCTCGTTGTAGCATCGGTTGCGAATATATGCGGCACACATTACTGCATAAGTCCAAAAACATTTTGAAACACTGGTGTCTGACATGAGACATCTGGCCATTTCAAATAATGTACGCCAGTCACGTTCGCATGTACCATTTTGATGTGGTGAATATGGACATGTATATTCATGTTTGATTTGGTGGTTTACCAACAACTGTTCAACTCCTTTGAAATATACTCACCACCATTGTCTGACCGAATAGACTTTACTTTCCCATAAGGGGCTACATCGGCCAAGAACTTTTCGGTCGCAACAACAGTATCAGACTTCTGTCTGAGAAAATATACTAAACTAGCACCTGTGTAGTCGTCTTTGAAACACATAGCATACTTGAAACCATCTCGCGCTGTCGGAGTTACTGGACCCGTAAGATCGGTATACACAATTTCCAGCGGCACACTTGCCCGCTCGTCTGCAGCTCGATTGCGGTACTGGTTCATCTTACCTTTTACACATGGTTCACAACCAAAAGATTAACTACCAGAGATTTTCATACCTTCAACTACATTTTCCAACTTTTGGACATCTTTCACGTTACAATGACCCAATATACGGTGCCACTCTTCAAGAGTGTGAGATCGCACCTTTGCACTACCAATACCAGATTCAACTTTGTTAAGGTAATACAATCGGCCATGTTTCTCAATATCAAATCTCGTACCATCAGGAGCAAATAACTCAGTTTTATCACAGCTAAACTCAAATCTAGCACCTCTCTGGGTAGCAGCATGTACCGACAGGATGTCAAGATTGTAGGATGGAACATACAATGCGTCATACAGTCTTACCTGGTATGCGTTACCTTTACTTTCGTGCAATACCACTTGTGCTGTACCCCTTCCCTTTATGACCTGATTTGTATGGCTACCATCCGCTAACTCTATGTAGTGGGTATCTGAAACAAAGTTTTCATCAAAAGACACAAATTTGTTCACATCATTAATGATATGGGTCGTTGCACCACAATCAACAAGAATTTCATATGGCGATGGATTACACACATTCACATGATCAACACTTATTTTGAATGCAAAAGAATGATTCGAAACTCTATCTACGTCATCACTCACATATTTCGCACTTTCTTTCTTATGACACTGATTTGTCCAATGTGTTTGATTCTTACAATTATGACACCATTTCTTTTTGTGTCTGTTTTTGCACTCGTAGGACTTGTGACCTGGTTCACGGCACAACAAACATATCACCTGATAATTTGCATCGCCAGCATTCACACTAGCGGAATTTTCACTCGCCTTTGTTTTCAGCACATTGTCTGTGCGTTTTGGGAACGACATTTGTTCATTGTCACTGTGGACTTGAAGACGTCTCTTAAAGTCACTGAATTTCTCCTTCTCATCCTTCTGGATTTCAATGGCAATAAATGGTTTGAATTCCAGGGGTAGTCCTTTCAACACCATTGCAATCAGCAAACTGTCACTTATGGTCTCACCAGCCTCCTTGAGTGAATTGGATAATGTCTCTGCCCTAATCACATAGTCACTAGTGGATTCATCATTACCTTTCTGCAGGGATGTCAGTTCTGTATATAGAGAGATGACCCTGGGCTTGCTCTTCCCTTTGTAGTGGTCTCTTAAGATCTGCAGGGCCTTCCTCCCATCATTACTGGCTTCCCTCATCACTATGGACAGACCCTATCATCTAGATATGTGGCCAACTCACCAAATGCTTATGCATTCTTCTCAACATCAGGAGCAGTGTCATCATCTTCCTTGGGTATGACTGTGTCATAGAGCTTCTCCTTCCTCAGATAGGACAGCATCCTCACCTCCCACAGCTCATACTTGGACTCATCTCCATCAAAATGCAGCTTCCCAGCAAGCCTACTGGGCCCATAACCTGTTGCTGCCATGTTGATAGAGGATAAAACTTCTTCTTTTAGTAGATAAAGGCTTTATTAGGCCCAGAATACACAGCACTTACTAAAAGGATCTCCACATGCTTCCAGAAAACAACAGGATGTGGATACATAGGAAATGGTAAAACACACAGGCAGTCTTTAGTTCAGTGACAACACACCAGGGGTCTCATGGGGACAAGACTCCCACCATACACAATGCCTACAGTGGCTTAGTACTAACAAAACAATCCTCTTCACACCGATCAACTCTCCCTCCATATGCTCCTTCACACTGTCCCCTTGCCTATGGAGAGTGTTATCAGTTCAGTGGCCTGGCCTCATCACCATCATGGTCTAAGAACAGTCCCACGAGGTCCACCTACCATCAGACATACCGGTCCCACTATCAACTCAATGGACTTTGTTCCGCACCATAAGAAGACTCATCATTTCAGCCGTCACAGTCACAGACATGCGTGGATCGAACACACGCCAGATCCCCTGGGCAGACGAAATTCACCACCGTGTTGCCCTGGCTGACCTAGCATCCTAGACAATAGTACCAGGACCATCCATGGATGAGGAACTGAAGCAGCTCAACCGTTGAGTCAGGTCAAGTTGGTATACTACACATTACAACAGACATCTAGGGTATGGTGTCAGTATCTAGATATATCGTTCAAGTTGAGATATAGGCATATTAGAATAAGTTACAGAAACTATTGTAGGTCCTTATAGGAAATTGGGTGAGTTTTTGGGTGGAAACATTCCATTTGGTGACTTTGACCTTGATCAAAATCAAAATGGCGACAAAAGCTGATGACTCTATGGTGTCTCAATATATTTACCAAATATCTAAGAAATCAACTTAATACTCTTGGAGAAAAGACAAAATATGTCTCAATTTAAAAACCCTCTTAAAGTTGATGACCTTTGACCTTTGACCTCTAATAAAAGGTCAAATGGACACATTCACAGAAAAATGGCTACCAGATCTGGAATGGCCAAAGTCTTAGCTTTCATTTGATATAACAAAATTGCTGCTATACTTCCATGGAACGAAACTCCGTAAATAACAGGATTTCAGGGAACTGGCCCCCTGACTAAATCATGTGGTCACTAATTTCATTTGTAAGTGGATCGAATTAAAAAAAATCATGTCTATAACTGTAGGATTATCACTATATCTAGTGATATCATCTATATATTGGTTTAGTCCTATTAAAGTCATACTGTGTAGCAACGAGCATGCATTAGTTTCTTTTTTGTCTGTTATGTCAATATTAATATTTCCCATTACAACAATTTCCATATTCGGCTCTTTGATATTTACAATTGTTTCTTCTAAGATTTCTATAAATTCATTGACATTACCATCAGGGGGTCTAAATATATTCACCAATATTATGGGTTTGACAAAACGTTTCTTAATTAGAGCTATTTGCATCTCAATGCTCGTTTGGCTTCTATCATAGTCTTTATATATGGAGTCATTAAAGGATTATTTAGTATTTACTAGGGTAAGGAGTCCATCTCCCTTTTTAGGTTCTTTATCATCTTCGTGCTCTTTCCAGGTTCTGTCCCATCTTAAAGATGTATAATTTGGAAATTGGTAACTATTGTGTTTATCATTATTAGTGAACCATGATTCTGACAGATATATGACATCAAGATCTTTTTCTGATAATTCAAATCTTAAACGCTCATATTTAGCCTTAACACCACAGACATTTAAATGGATAAGTTTTATACCTTTAGTTTTGAAAGGTCATCAATATTAGAAGGTTTACCCATAGCTGGAATGGATTTGAAATAATTTTGAAGTAAGAATCGCCACCTGCTTTTACTCATACACAGTAATCAATTTTCCTTCCGCAATAATGACATACAAATAAACAGAAAGAGGCAATGTATATGATATATAATATGCACCCTTAAAAATACGTGAGTTTAACAATTCTAAAAGACAACTTCGGCGCTCATGGCCGTTGACTTTAGGTCGCTTATCAAAGATTATAAAGCACATACAGTAAAATTCGTACTAGTGGAGCCCTATATGTATTTCTTAATATCATTTAGAACAGGCAAAACTGGATTTGGTGCCAGTATGTCAGCAAGCCAGTATGTGACTTCATAACAAGAAAATCAGGCCGATATCAATGGTAGTTTATAGGAGAGGGTGGATAGAGTGGTCTTACCGGCTATAATAACTATGTCGAGAGATTTCAGCGACCCCTCTCGAGGGAAATTATCACCAATGCCATATAGTAGGGATTTTAAAATAGTATAAATAAGTCACTCATAGTCAGTATGGTATGAATAGATATTCAACCTTTACCTTTAGTTAATCTGTCCATATATATGCTTTTCCAATGGGACTAGAGGTATATCTAATAACATCGGCATATAGAGAGTAATTTAGTTCTTCTCTCTCACTATAACTGACCACAGCTGTCCAGATTAGGCCATTCAAAAAAAACTTGTTTCTCATCACCAAGCCATGAAAAATATTACGAGGTCGCTTTTTTGTGTGTTTTTTTTTTGCTGGATTAGAGATGGCTTTTAAAGTGTCATAAAATGGACTTCAGACATACTTATTTAGGTCATATCTTGCACTCTCACTGTAAGTTGTGTGGAATTGTCTCTGTTTTAGATGTTTGTCATAACCCTGTTTAAGGGATCACCCCATATATGTGGACACCCTGCTTTAATGGACAGTTATTTCAGTACAAAAAGCCATTTAACCCCGTGTAAGAGGTCATTTCAAATATGCCTGGGTGGTGTGGGGACAACACTCCAGATTATCTTGATTCTTAAGGCTTGTATCCATTGCCTGATGAAAAGGATGTAGATTTTTTGAGTTACACTGAAAGTCTGTTGGTGATGCCACTGACTATGCTAAAGTGAAGAAAAATCAGTGAGGGTTGTATATTTCACTCTGTAACCAAGCTTTCACTCAGTAGTGGGTGGTGCTACATTGCATAATCTAAGCAGAAAAAGTCATGGGTCATTTCATGAGCTGGGTCGTTTCTATTGACAGATTTTGGGTCAGCGTTGCCAAAAGTCCGTTGGGGTACCTGACCATGGATCTGTGATGGGAAATCGGCTGATGGAAACAGGCCTATAGTGCACAGAGTCAATTTGAAGGGTGAGATAAATTTAGAAACCTATTCAAGTTTATAGTCAGAGCTCTATCCCATCCCATTTCAATTGCAACATAATTCATGCAGCATTGCCTTGTTAATTACTATTAACGATTATTTATGATTCAAACTTGATGGGATACAAGCTCTGAACCCAAACTTTCATGGGTTTCCACTATAGTATCTATAGTATCACCTATATAAAGGTATGAGATACTACATTATTATCCACCTAATACAAAGTGTCCATAGAAAACACATGGGGATCATGTATTTACATACCCAGAGCATACAGATATGTTGTATGTTCCAGGTTGCAGAATCCGGTGCATACGGAAAAATAGTGTGTATGAAAAAATAGTGTGTGCCTAAATGCATTAATATCGGTACTCCACTTGTCAGGAAAAGGTGGATGATAAATTCAAAATAGACTGGTTTCAGATAAAAGCAGTTGTATGGTCCTCGGAGTTGACCCTACGCAATATCCTCGCATACGCTTGGATATTACTATGTGTCAACTCCTCAGAGTATACCACCACGTGTATCTGAAACCAGCCAATATTGTGTATCTATCTCACCCCTGGTATTTTTTCCCATAGACTTAACATTGGGAACTTGTATCCAATGCCGATTAAGAATTAAGGAAAAATATCCAATGGGAGATTATGTCACAAAAGTTAGCCCATTAGTCAATTTGAGGAGTGAAATAAATTCAGAAACCTATTCAAGTTTAGGGTCAGAGTTTGATCCCATCTCATTTGAAACGCTATACAATCCATGTGGCTTCGCCTTGTGAATTACTATGCAATTCAAACTTGATCGTATACAACCTCAGGCCCTAGACTTTTAAGGTTTCCCCTATATATTCTAACCATTGACAGACTGAAAACTGCATGTAAGCAGACACCCCACGTAAGCAGACACTTTGGTCCAGAAAGGAGGGTGTCCACTTATGCTGGGGCCTACTCTACCTATCTACACATATTTGGTGACACTTGATGTATCACTTTTGCCAACCACATAACCACATTCAATCCATTCCTGACTTCAGGAGCTTTAATTTGAAACCAAATACTCATGCCTTTAATGATTTCTATCAAGGTTCATCTTGTTGGTTTTTTTAAAGAAAAAAAACAACAAACGTTTTTGCTGACGCGGGCGGTTATGAGAAACAAGCTTTATTTTTAGTGGGCTTAGTGGGTCGACTTAATCATCAGTGAGATCACAGCAGACGATTCAAACGTTCAAGTCGATTGTCCTTTATGGGTGCCGTCTTCAGCTACCAGCTCCCAACTAGGAGAACCTGTACTCCATTGTGTGTTTCCCATCTATTCTGTGATTAAATCAGATTGAATGTATATTCATAGGGAATTGTGTATCTAAAGTGGTTCCTCGACTTTTGAGGCTACCCACAAAAGGGAAATAGGTCTTGCCATACTGTAGTGTCACCAAATGATATCAGGAGACATACTATGATTACACTTTGCAGTTGGTTCTGAAGAATTGATCTAAATTATGTGAATTGAGTGTATTTTTCACAATCGAAAAAGACACAGGTACATTTCGATGTTAAAAGATGAGATTTGAAATAAAAAAAAGAAAGAGCTTGCTCATTGTAGTGTTTGGGTGGTGCTAGGAAGTCATTGAAGAGGCCTAGATGTTACTTCACTTTACATTTTTATTGCGGAACTGGCGGGATTGCCAAAAAGCGGGTAGGGAAAACATTACATGGTACACCATCCGTTTCTATTTCCGGTAGTAACAATAACAACGCGCTCGGCGCCTAAGGTAGGTGGTTTACATACACGACATTCCTCCCCCATTGTATAATGCTGGAAGAGGTACTTTGGTTACCTTGGGTATGTTACAGTTACACTAGTTGCGTTACTCTTAGTTACTTAGCTACACAGCGTCACAAGTCATACAAGATCACAAATCTAAGCAAATGCGTGGTTTGATAACACGGGTAGAACTTGGGCGTAGTTCCACTTGCGGTGCGACCTTGGGTGTGACAGGAGTAGGCGACGCGACGTGAGGCTCGGGAAACTTAGGCTGTGCGTCAGCTACGGGCTGTGGTGATGATTGGATCAGGTGCGGTCGGAGCAGGCTCAGAGACAGGCATAGGAGCTAACAGAGGCGGTGCGTCCAGGTGAGCGGGCGGCATGAGTAATGTCTGTTTCTGAGGTGGTGGCTCAGATGACTGATCTGGCTCTTGAGGAAAGCAGGCACGAAGATGGTCAATGTGGCGCTTCCAAAAGCGTCTATCATGTAGGCGGACCTGAAAGGTGACGGGTCCGACCTTAGTCTGGAGAACTCCGGGAAGCCAGGTGGCAGTTCCTGCAAAGTTCATAGCCCAGACAGTGTCTCCTGTGTTGAACACTCTCTCATGGACAGGGTCATGCACTGCTTTGTCAGTGGCTTGGCGCTTGATCACTTTGTCCGCGATGGTCGGTATGATGAGGTCCATCAGGAAACGGGGCTTCCGGCGCATCAGCAGTTCGGCAGGAGCGACTCCGGTCGTAGTCTGCGGGGTGATGCGGTAGTGAGCGAGAAAACGGTAGAGCGCGGTCTCCAAGTCTGGCTCCTCACTCTTGCGAATACCATCCTTCACGGTCTGTACCGCTCGCTCAGCAAGTCCATTGGAGGATGGATGGTACGGAGACACACAAATGTGTTTGATGTGGTTCTTCTTGCAGAATTGCTCAAACTCGTTGCTAGTGAAACAAGAACCATTATCGGACACAATGGATACAGGCAAACCATGTGTCGCGAAAGTCTGTCAGAGCTTCTTGATGGTGGCGCCACTGGTGGCGCTCTTCACAACATGAGCGTCAATGAACTTTGAATGGCTGTCCACTAGGACGAGTACCATCTGTCCATTCATCGGTCCAGCATAGTCTATATGCAGGCGGTGCCACGGTTTCCCAGGCCACTCCCATGGGTGGAGCTGAGCCGAAGGCGGAGTCTTGGCATGTTCCTGGCATAAGACACAGGCTTTCACATTTCTCTCGATATCGTTGTCGATTCCGGGCCACCAGACGTAGCTGCGGGCGAGGGACTTAGAATGCACGATGCCTGGGTGACACTCGTGGAGTTGTTCCAGCACGGTTTCCCTCCCCTGAGGCGGAATAACGACTCGACTTCCCCACATCAGACAGCCTTTAAGAGTGCTCAACTCGTCTTTACAGCGTCGATATGGCTGGATATCTTCGGTAACTGATGTCGGCCAGCTGTCCATGACACATCTGTACACTTTTGACAGGATCGGGTCGCGGTTGGTCCAGGTAGCCACCTGAGCCGCGGTAACCGGAGTGGTGTCAAGGATGTCCATCGAGAGGACCATCTCTGCAGGAACGGGAATGTCTCCCTGGGTCGTAGAGATCGGAAGACGGCTGAGTCCGTCGGCGTTACCGTTCTGAGCACCAGGTTTGTAGTGTAGCTCATAATCGTAGTTGGCGAGCACAAGTGCCCAGCGCTGGATACGTGCGCTGGCCATGGGCGAGATCATCTTATCTTCCTTCAGCAGACCAAGCAGCGGTTTATGATCGGTCTCGAGCTTGAAATGGCGGCCATACAGATACTTGTGGAACTTTGATATACCAAACACCAGGGCCAGAGCTTCTCTCTCTATGTGTCCATAGTTACGTTCTGCTGGTGCAAGTGAGCGCGAAGCGTACGCGATCGGTCGATCCGAGCAGTCAGGCATGATGTGTGACAGCACGGCACCTACACCACATGGTGAGGCATCACAAGTGAGCAAGAGTGGGAGCTCAGGGTTGTAGTGCACCAGCACTTGGGATGAGAGAAGAAGCTGCTTGGAGTCGTTGAATGCGCGTTGCTGCTCGGGGCCCCAGTGCCAAGATATGTTCTTGTTGAGCAGGTGGTGGAGCGGCGCGAGCACGGCACTCAGGTTGCGCAGAAACTTGTGGTAGTAGTTAACCATGCCAATATAGCTCTGCACTTCCGCGACGTTGGTCGGCGCGGGAGCATCCTGAAGGGCGGCGACCTTCTCAGGTAGCGGGTGGATGCCTGTCTTATCGAGATGATGTCCTAGGTAGACGACAGATTCCTTGAGGAAGAAACACTTGACCACTTTCAGACGCAGCCCAGCCTCTTTGAATCTCTCCAAGACCTTCAGAAGATTTTCCTCAGCCTCCTCCTTAGTGCGTCCGCCTACAGTCACATCGTCAAGGAACACCACCATGAATGGAATACCTTGCAGCAACTGTTCTAGGAGTCTCTGAAATATACCAGGAGCAGAGTTTGCACCATAATTCAAACGAGTATATTCCATTAAACCTTTGGATGTGGTGATGGTAGTGTACTTTCGGGACTCGGATGAAAGCACAATCTGATGGTAAGCATCCGACAAATCTAAATTACTAAAATAAGTACAACCAGACAACTTATTATAGAGATCATCAACGTTCGGTATGGGGTATTTGTCCACACGGGCAGCAGTATTGAGAGTCAGTTTATAGTCACCACAGATACAAACTTCACCGCTGGTTTTGAGAATCGGAACTATCGGAGCGGCCCACTCCGAAAATTCAACAGGGACAAGAACACCCTCACTCACAAGTCGATCGAGCTCAGCATCGACCTTGTCACGCAAAGCAAGAGGTACCGTGCACGGTTTGAAGCACCGAGGTTGCACATCAGGGTTGATGTGCAGAGTGGCTTCAAAACCCTTCATCTTACCCAGACCGGGCTTGAACAGTTCAGGAAAACGTTTAGCATAGTCTATGTGGTGAGTGTTCAGGGACTCAGGTGAGGCAGAGGTGGTGAGAGAAAACACACTGCTCCAGTCTAGCTTCAGGTACTGAAGCCAATCACGTCCTAGCAGGTTCGGACCCTTACCGCTGACAACAAGGGCCTGGAGACGTGCAGACTGACCACCATGCCTCACCAAGGTCTCTACTCTCCCGAGAGGACGGATAGTGTCTCCGGAGTAGGTACGCAGGGTCGGGACATCTTGGTTACTAAGGGATAGCGGTTCCAGTGACTCGTATGTGTCTGAGTTAATAATAGTGGCAGCGGCACCTGTATCGATTTCAAAGGTCACCTGTTTATTATTCACACTTCAAGAAACATAATACGGTTTTACTGAGGAGGTACGAGTGGCTCTAGTACTGAATAAATCATACTGATCTGGTTTACTAGACACTGGTGAGGTTGTACGGGACTCCACGTAATTTGTATTAGCTTGCCTGCATACATTAGCAAAATGGTTATCTCGGTGACATTTGTTACAGGATTTGCCCCAGTCACGGGCACGGTTCTCATGGGTGTTACCACCACAACCTGGGCAAGCAGAGGGCTTTTTCCCTTTGTTTTTACCTTTACCATAGCTCTGGAATTTACTACCACTTTTACCACCAGACTTGTTACTGTTCGTATAGTTCACTTTGTTGACCTGTGGCTGCGAAGGGGCGGTCTGAAGGGTCGCAGACATAACTTTACGCTGAGCCGCCGTCAACTCGATTCCACGGGCGTAAAGCTTCAGGTTGTCAAGAGTAATGTCGATGTTCGTGAGACCCTTCTCGCGAACTTTATCGTTCGAGCACTTCTGGATCAGCTGTGACTTCACCTCGGCCTTGATAGCTTCATCGTCAGCAAAGCAGCAGTGCTTCGCCATCTTGTGGAGTCGGGTGCAGAACTGATCCACGGTTTCTCCCGATTGCTGAGTGGCCTGGCGGAACTGATACTTTTCAAACTCCACATTTGGCTCTGGTGCAAAATGCGCCTCGATCTTGGTTTTAACTTCCGCATAGGGGTCAGTGTTTTGTATGTTCAGGGCATCAGTGATATCATTAACTTCCTCCCCCGCATACAAAATAAGGGCACAGGTACGTTTGCCTGCCTCGATACCCTTGAACTCGGCGAAATGTTCGAACCGACGCACCCACTTTTCCCATCTGAGAGCTGCAGTCTCCATAGGTTGGACAAGGAAAGTGGGTAGGGCAATTTCACAATTGGCTGCCATGACTGGTCTTGTGAAAATGACAGAGAGGATGAATCACAGAATGTCACTATTCCTAATATTTATCCCAATATGTAGGTTGGCCTTGTACTGTTCATCAAGGGATGACACTCACAGTGATACTAGTTTACTGTCTGCAAGAGGGTTGCAGGGGTGACAGTTTGATACTGTAGTGGCAGTTGGCTGATGACACAGTTCACAGTTTACATCAAAATTTTAGCACCAAAACACAACTTTTGATAGGTTAAAACTGTACTCAGAGAATGTTCTGGGTGAGCACAGAAACTTTCAGTAGTCCTCGTCGCCATTTGTAGTGTTTGGGTGGTGCTAGGAAGTCATTGAAGAGGTCTAGATGTTACCTCACTTTACATCTTTATTGCGGAACCGGCGGGATTGCCAAAAAACGGGTAGGGAAAACATTACATGGTACACCATCCGTTTCTATTTCCGGTAGTAACAATAACAACGCGTTCGGCGCCTAAGGTAGGTGGTTTACATACACGACACTCATTTAAAAAACAATCTCAAAAAACAATTTCACAATCGAAAAAGACACAGGTACATTTCGATGTTAAAAGATGAGATTTTAAATAAAAAAAGAAAGAGCTTGCTCATTTAAAAAACAAAAAAATTCAATGGATGAAAGGGAATATTTGAAAATCACCAGGTAGCACCACCGTGAATTGTAGGATATGCCTACAAGTAACCTGATGAAGGCCACAAACCTATAGACCAAAGCATTGTATAGTTTTAAACTTACAACTTAATGTAAATCAAAGTATAATAAAACAAATCTACAAACTTTAAACTTCAAGCTGGTGTCTGTTGGTTATGTGAAAGTCTCTATTGAAACTTTCTATCTTTTATCTATATATTTTTATCTTTTATCTGTATATAAATATGTGTTTATTCACAGAGTGAAAGGTAAGATTAATAATACCACTGTTTACTACAGTTTACGCCAAGCATAGGTGGTGTATTTGCAGGGTCATTTATATATGTAAAGAGACCCAATAAAGACATCATCTCTCATGGGCTGTGTTTCCAGCCAAAATGAACCTGTAAAGTAATTTTTTAGACCGTAAATACGTATTAGACCTTTGATGTATGAAAAGATAAGCATCAAGTGTGTTTCAGCTATGACATCAATTTTTGTGAACGACTGTTTTTGTTCTGTGATCGTCCTGCCTCCAAAATCAGTGCTGGTGCCAGCCCAGCATCGGCCGGCCCGCCTGTGGAGTGCCTGTTTCGTGGAATAACTGCTTTAAGTACCGGATTCACCAAACCATGCCAAGCAGAAGGTCAGCAGACACTAGCAGATGCTCCGGCGACAGGATTTTACCTTTTGGCCGACAATCCTCGCCGATGTTTGTCGTCTGGCAGGTCGAAACTCTGAGCAGAATGTCTGAGCAGATCCAGAAACAGTTCCTTCTCAGAAGGCAGAAACAGGAACTCTTCCAAGTGTAACAGCACTCTCTGCTGTTACACTTAATCATATATGCATGTACTGATTTTCCTTGAACTGGACATTCTCCCATTTGGCAACCTTTTTCCTTAGGTGTTTGACTATTTCAGTGGATTTGTGTATGTAGGATTAACATAACTAGGAGCAAATATTATTTCCATTTATAATGGAAGTGCGCGGTATACCTAAATCATTTCATTAAATATAAGTAAGAATGCTTCAATAAAATATGGATCTAAGTATCCCATTCAACTCATCACCCTGACTCGTCACAGTTGTGACTGAATTTCCACTGAGGGTCTTGGTCAACTGCCCTATTTCTCTGGCTAATAGGTCAACTATGCCACTCAGTTCGCTCTCTGATAGCCCCTTAGCGCTTGATGCACTAATGTTTGTTTGGCTTGAGGGTACTTCATTTGGAGTACAAATAGTGCTCTTGGAAGTTCCCTAACTAACATGTTTGTTTTCCCTCTCCTTCTATGAATTCTTTTGACATCTTCTGGAACATCCATATATTAGGGACTATTATTATGGTATTTTATACATTGTAAATATGTGATTTCTGTTGATTAGCTACAAGGCAGCGCACACACCATCAGAAGGTCACTCAGCCATGAAAGTTCTATTAATAGGAACCAGGTCAGTAGTGGGCAGGGGTTATGGTAAGGCTTGATACTGGACCCCTGCTCATCTAACCATGCCTTTATAGTTGGAACATTGATAGTGAAGTGTAAGATTCTCTGCAGCAAGCTGAAACCCTGTGTGAGCATTCTAAACTCTAGATGACGTATATGAGCGCGATTTCCCGCGCTCAATAAAGTCTTGGAATTAGGTGACTGTGGTAGTAGAAGTAGTAGCAGAAGTAGTATTATAGTCAATCTTCTTTATTCTCTAGTAATAGGTCTAACTCATACTTACACAGTTACAGCCAACATGCAACTCTAGGGCTAATCCCAAAGAATTCTGGCGCTTGGTGAATGAGATCCTTACACCAGGAGGTCAAGATCGAGAGTGTCAAATAGTCAATGAGGACACTGGGGTAGAAGTCGACCTTGACAAAACTTCAGATTATATCAACAATTATTTTACTGGGATTGGTGAGAAGCTGCTAGAGGGTAGAGATACCACAGGTTACACTAGAAGGCTAAAGGAGTTGAATGATAAGAGTATCCCACAACTTAATGTAGTAAGGACCTTTAAGCCGAACGAAGTGGAGAAATTAGTGAAAGATATCTGTATTCACAAAAGCTCGGGTTTTGATAGTGTATCCGGAAGAGCAATAAGAGATACTATGTTGATATTACTGACAGAGTTCACTCACTTGTTTAACTTATCTTTACGTACTGGTTGTGTTCCTAAGGGATGGAAGGTTGCTACGGTAATTCCAATCCCCAAAGGGGGTAATAAGCATAAGATCACGAATTGGAGACCTATCTCACTACTTCCAGTGCCTGGTAAGATTTTGGAAAAGTTGGTGTATGATATTGTATACGAAGAGGTGGATCAAAAGGATATGTTTACAAAAGGTCAATATGGCTTCAGAAAATGTTCTGGTACAGCAGATGTGGTATTCGCCTATACAAGGGATTTGTACGATAAGAGAGACGATGGCCTTGCGGTAGCTTCATGTTACGTTGATCTACGTAAGGCGTTCGATGTTGTTTCGCACCCCCTACTAATAGCGAAGTTGAGAGCAGTCTTTGGTCTATCAGACTTAATCATAAATTGGGTAATAGACTATTTGCAGGACAGGTACCAATTAGTTTACATTAATAACTCAAGATCATCCTTAGTCAGAATCCGTTATGGTGTCCCCCAAGGCTCAGTTTTGGGGCCACTCCTGTTCATCCTTTTTGTCAATGACATGTGCGATGATATTGTTGACTGCAGACACATACAATACGCGGATGATCTCGTTTTATATAGTTCGCACAAGGATAGTATGGTAGCCTGTACTCATTTACAATCAGCTCTAAATGTTGTGAACAACTGGTGTTTAGACAATGGTATGACAATTAACTCAGACAAAACAAAGACTGTATGGTATTCCTCAGAACAGAAAATACGCTATTTGCCAAATCTAGACTTAAGTTGCGGTAACCAGACACTATCTATGGTGACTGGATATAGATACCTAGGGGTTGTAATCGATTCTGCGCTAACTTTCAAACCACATTTGAAGGAAACCGTAAGAAGTGTTAATTCCAGATTGTTTAAACTACAAAAACTACGGAGATGTATCAGCCTGGAAGTAACCAAAACGATTTATATTACTGTAATTCGCCCCATGCTTGAATACTGCGCTTTTGTGGTAGATGGAGCCCTTAAGTCTGACATAGATAGTTTACAACTGTTACAGAATAGGGCATTATGTATTGTACAAGGGTTCGCACTTCAAAGGCAGAGAATAGATGCATTACATAAGAAGTACCATGTAGACTACCTAGACTGCCGCAGAAATATGTCTATGCTGTCCACTATGTTCAAACTGTCAAAAATACCAGAGAATATTGATCATAGGATAAGAAGAACAAGACGAGATGATTGTGTCAAATTTATTATGAATCGGGTCAAAACAAGTAAATATCAGCGCTCACCATATTATAGAGGCAGTAAATTATGGGAAGCTTTAGACGTCAGCACGCAACATCTTGTATCCAAGAAAGAATTTAAAATAACTGTAAAGAGAAAGCTGTCTGTATATGAATGGTCATAGAGTCTTATAAAAATTATTGTGCAATATAATACTGTGCAATACTGATTTACCTTTTGTGTTGGTGCAATTACTGGTGCCTATTCTGTAACCCATTACCATCTCATCTCATTGTATGTCACAACAACCTATTGTAAAGGACCTCTCAATCTTGATGTAGCATTGATGTATCACTGAACGAACTTCCAGTGGAAGATCTGTCTGAATTGACAGAACTGGTCGAAATAAAGAAAAAAAAATGCTCAGTTTCACAACACATCTCTAGTTCCGGTGTGATGCGAGAATAGGTTACCCTGCGAAATTCATGTTTTATCTCCCCCTCAATATGCGCATGCGTCTGGACACGCTCTTCCAGTCAGATTTCGCAGAGTATTGGACGTACTAGTTTTACACTATAGAAGTTAGTTGGAAATATGTTTTATTTCTCCTATATAATAGACTCTTAACCCTTTAAGGACGGGTGCCTGTGGCCCAGCTACTGCCTGGAGGACGGGTGCTGGTGGCACTTTATACTGCTAGGGGACGGGCACTTAGTTGTTAAAACCCATAATTCAATTGGTTAATCATGTGATATGATATATGATCTTAAATATTTAATTTCTTTTGAAAAGAAATACTAATTATGATAAGGCATCATTCGCCCTGGCCTGGATGATGCCTCAAGGTATCATTCGCCCTGGGCTGAACGATGCCTCAAGGCATCGTTCGCCCTTAAAGGGTTAAATGTCGTAAAATTACGTTATTATACCAAAGAATCGAGCGCCGATGAATTTCTCTCTCCAATCATGGACTTCAACACTGCACATGTTCGCGCATACCACCAGATACTAGTGGGCGATAAAACATGAATTTCGCAGGGTAACCAATTCTCGTATTACGCTGGTTCCCGGGGTATCCGCTAGGGGGCTCGGCGGAGATATACCTGCAGGGAGAGCCCGATGAGTTTGTTCAGATCGTGTTAACGCTGACAGCGCATGCGCAGGCTACAGATTGTAAATAAACAACATGGCGTGCATTTCCGACGTGTAGGGAAACGGAACACTAGTTACACTCGTGATAATCAGAATGGCATTAAAAAACCTATAAAGTTGCCAAATGATGTATCGAGATATTGTCTTTGTTTTTGAGTATTAAAACCAAACTGCCAGTCGATTACTGGACTGTATGCACTGCCTTGTCAAGTGAGGGGAGTGGATGCCTCAAGATTCAAAACAAACAACATGGCGAGTGTGATGCTTGTGTGAGTAGGAACCCGCAGCAACGACAAATGAACACTGTAACAAAATAAATTGTTACAAATCTCATTTGGAAATGAAGTATTGTAACCCTACATTTATTATGGGGTGTGTTTTACATACTGACAGTCGATCCCTGAGCAGTATGCACTGTCTTGATTATTTTCCATGTGTATGCGGCCCCTATTATCGCTCAAGCGGCTGTCAAGTCATCAAAATTCATTTTCTATCAATATTTCAGCTATGATATGATATCAATAATTATATATAGCTCTTATGTCTTTAATTGTATCAGTTTGATAATCCATTGAGGTTAATTTCTTGTGATAACCACATCGGAACTATCGCGATGTCTGTTGGCATTTTGAAAATTTAGCTGGTTCCCGGGTCTGTCCCCCGCTTCCAATGATGCAATCAAAAACCAGCGTTCAACCTCTGCAAGCAGTGTATCCAGGACATACTACCTGCCTGTTAGGCCCCTTATGCTCACATTCAATGTCAAAGAAAATAAGTAGCAAACAACACAGTGGCCCGTGTTCTGTCACACAAGTCTGGACCCCCCCCCCCCCCCCGCCCCCCCCCCCCACTTTGATTTTAGGCTGTGTCACAATTTTCAATCTACCCACCAAATCCCCCCCCCCCCCCGTGGCCCCTATACACTAATCTGTATTGACTATTTGGATCGGAATTGATATTAACCACCCTGTTGAATCTATATCAACTGCCAGCAATTCCTGGCAAAAGCAAGTTTGATTTCAGGCTCTCGTACTACATTCTAGTGTCAGATTGGCCTGGGCTGTGTTCGAGTTCGAAAAAAATCAATGTGAACATAGCGGAAATCGTGACTACCTACATATTTCTAATATTCCAACGGCGTCTAACATGTATAATGTTAGAAGAGGTTTCATTCTTAAGTTGACTAATAATTATAATCGCGCTATAAAACCTTACCTAGTGTGTTAGCTTGTCTTAGTTTGACAGTGTCAACAAAGATTGCGCCACCAACAGGTTTCATCAATGGGTACTAACACAGACTTGGAAGATACCTTCTTGGGATACATCTACCATTTTCTGTTATAAATGTAGGTAAGTTGCACAATGAGAATACACATCAATGTCACATATAGAGTATATAGTTTTTCTTTTCATACATTGTCTTACATTGCCCTGTATTAATCAGCTAATGCTAGCCTGTTGACTGGTGCGTTTGTAATCGCAACACACCATGTCAGTTCTGGTCTTGGCCGATTCCCGTGGCTTCAAGCTACATCCCCACCTGCTTAACATTTCGCATGTAAGTTACTTAGTTCACTCATTTCCCGGCAAGGGTATAGTCGAGCTAACTCAGCACGCGATCAGACTTGCAACCAACCTTACTCCTGTTCTGATTGTCATATACGCGGGAATATGTGACATAACATACAGGAATACCATCACGCGACAAATCTTCCTAAGAGAGACGGACGTTAACTCATCATGGGCAATCATCAGAGATCACCTACAACAAGCCTATGACTCTATCCTTCGCGATACTGGTATCCCTACCCTTATCCTTCCAATCCTAGGGATGGACCTGTTTAAGTTTAATTGCTTCAAAAAACACAAAGCCCAGCAGCAGTACGCCCCAACCCCTATCATGGATATTTCTAAACTGCCCCCCCCCCCCCCCCACCCGCAACAAGGACTCCTCAATGATACCATAATAGCAGTAAATCGCCATATTTCAGCACTTAACCATTCAAATAACCTTCCAACCCCGAAGATCGCTGTGACGTTCCAAAAGGCGATGGGAAAGGGTCGTATATCCCACCGTTACTACCACATGTACGACGGATGCCACCTCGATGACCAGTCAAACACTTCAATTGCTCAAACCATTGATACCAGTGTCAAGAAAATCCTTGGTATTAACTATTTTCAGAATCTGTTATGATTAACCCTCTGCACCCTACCAATCCAACAGCGCTGATTGTTACTTACTAAGATGCAGCCCTGGTGGTGCTCTGCCTCCAGATCGATTGTGTGTTAACAATATGTCGCTTAGTCACTTGCATGGGTTCTGCCAAACTGTATTCATCTTACCTCATCCTTGTAATGGTTTTCACATTTCTTTATACTATGTCCTGGTAACGACTATATGTTATAATGATTGACTTACCTAATATCACCAAGGCTAAAGGGCTAAAATTCGCGAGTCTGAACATTTACAGCTTAGTCCCTAACTTTGATGAACTTGTATCATTTATACCTACCTTTGATGTGTTATTTATCTGCGAGACATGGCTTGACCCGCGCTACCCTGATGCTAACATAGCTATTCCGGGCTATCATTTCGTAAGACTTGATAGACGTCCCCATGTAGATAAAAAAGCGGGTGGTATTCTACTTTATATGAAAGATTTTATTGAACTTGAACTTTTTACACAACACACAGAAATTACCCACGAACTTGAACTAATTACAGCTACACTGAGTATACATAATAAAAAGTATCTATCCATTAACGTCTACAAACCTCCAACTACCTCCCCGACTATTCTGTACCAACGTCTAGAGGAAATTGATACACGCGAGCAAGAAAGCGCAGGTACATAAGCTAATACGACAACACAAAAACAACCCCAAGAAGTTCTGGAGAGGTGTTCGATCGCTCCTACCCAAAGACCGAGCACCACCTATTACCAAAATGATAAATGAACCCACAGGTCAAGAAATTCGAACCGATAAAATACCTGATCATATTAATGAGTATTTTGCCACCATCGGATCAAAACTAGCTGATAAGCTACCCTTGTTAAATTGCCCGTCACTCCCCTTTCCTAGTCGTGATACTGAGTCCTCACTTTTTTCTGATCCTTTCACGTTAGACGAAGTTAAATCAGTTGTAAAAAACATCAACTGTAATAAGTCTTCTTCTGTGAAGAACATCAGATCATTTTTACTAAAGATGGTTTTCCATGCAACACCCGATATAGCACTAACTCTGTTTAACTCTTCCCTATTTAACTGTTCTTTCCCGTCTGATTGGATAATAGCTTCAATAACACCAATCCCGAAGAAAGGCAACGTACACTATGTTTCCAACCTTTGCCCTATTAGCCTGCTCCCTCTCCCTGGAAAATTACTAGAAAAACTTGTCAACAATAGACTTAAAAATTATCTGGAAGAAAATAACCTCCTGTCACAAGCCCAGCACGGATTTAGAAAAAAATGCTCAACAATTTCTGCCATCACTGATTATCTTAAATATATCTATGCTAATATTTCTAGTAACAGCCCTCTTATCTCTCTTTTCCTCGACTATAAAAAGGCTTTTGACACTGTCTCTCATAATCTACTTCTTCATAAACTATACTGTCTTGGCCTTAATAACTACACATGCACCTGGTTCCACAGCTACCTCTCACAAAGGAAACAATGTGTCCACCTTGACGAGAAAACATCTAATTCTTTACCCGTTACGTATGGTGTTCCCCAGGGTTCTGTTCTGGGACCCACACTGTTCTTAGTCTTCATTAATAACCTGCCCGAAGTCTTAAAAGACCTTGATTGTCATATTTCATTGTACGCGGATGATGCAGTTATTACTACTAAATCCATTGAAAAGATGAACTCTGTTATTACGGTAGTATCCAACTGGTGTAAATCTAACATCCTCACCTTAAATGAAAAAAAAATGGTATGGATGTCCTTCTCTACAGGTCGAAAAGCAACTACAGAGGTATTAACCATTAATAATACACCGCTGAAACAGGTTAAACTGTTTAGCTATCTTGGACTGCTCATTGATAGGAAACTGAATTTTCATGATCACACTTGTTCAGTAATCCAGAAAATCTCGCATAAAATCTATCTGTTATCAAAGATTAGGAATTATATTGACCCCTTTACCACAATCCAAATCTATAAATCGACTATCCGCCCCTATTTTGACTACGCTGATTTCATCTTCGATAACGGAACCAAATATAGATCAGACAAACTACAGAAAATGCAAAATAAAATCCTACGTATAGCGTAACTCATTAAACTAGATATCAACCCCGTTTATACTACAAATCAGTTACATGACTTAGCCAAAATCTGGAAACTTTCTGACCGCAGAGACCTACACCTGCTGTACTACGCTTTTACCCTTACAAAAACTGAAACACTGATTGATAATCGACAGTTACCCATACGCAATAAACTAGGACTTAGGCTCTGACAGCCACCGTTAAAAAGCGCTGTCTTTAACAAAAGCTTCTATTGTAGTGCTATATCTAAATGGAACAATCTGAAGGAAGTCTATACAGTAATAAAGGCGTTAAAAAACTTCAAATTAGTAGTGAAAATCAACTATTGGAATTGTTATTTACCTTAAGCGGTTTCCATTCCTTCCGTGGGTCACTATCACCGATTGTACTTGCAACAGTGTTATGACACCCACACTAATTTTGCGTAATGAACTTGTGCGATCACCTAGAACCTCATTCATTACACTTTAGATTTACCTACTGCAACCACTCACCTGCTAAAGGAAATAATCACAAATATATTCTAGAATTGTGTTCTTGCTTGTGTCTGCTAACTGGAATCCGCCCAGATGTTTATCTACCATGTATATAGCTTTAGAGTGACTATGGGACAATACATCGATTGTAACTGCAACAGTGTCATAGTCCGTAGTATCAAAAGTTAGTGTACGAGACTGGACAGAAACTAGTAACCAGTCACCTATTCACATGAAACATGATATTACCCACTTCGACGAGTCGAGTTGTTTTGTTTTCCGTAGTGCGCATATGTCTAAGGAATTATCTTAGGGACTAGGACCACATTAACTCATTGTTGAGATATTTAGTTACCAAATTAGCCTGACGTGCACCATCCATGTTGGAAATTCACGAAACTATTGTTATTATGTATTTCCTGTAATCGTATAATGTCGATTGACCCCTACTATGTCTTACTTCACCTCATCACATTATTTATGTATTTTCTGGCTAGGAAACCCCTCTGTAGGCCCTGAGCGCTTTTGTATGCTAGTGTACATCTGGAGTAAAAGTGTTCTACTCACAGACTACTTGTAAACACC
The DNA here is from genome assembly GCA_950022655.1 of Alentia gelatinosa. Lineage (NCBI taxonomy): Eukaryota > Metazoa > Annelida > Polychaeta > Phyllodocida > Polynoidae > Alentia > Alentia gelatinosa. The sequence continues at coordinate 102,679,406 of OX465580.1, read as the reverse complement.
AAATTGTGTTATCAGAGTGACCAGGCGGCAGAACGGCCTCGGCCGAGCCTTGGACATCATACATGTATTGAGTACCCTAAATAAACGTGATTAAAAAATAAAAAAAAATATGACTGAGGGTGTGTGTATGTGTGTGGGGAGGGGGGGGGGCAAATCACCATCCCATTTGTGTGAATAATAGCAAAGAACTATAACTCAAGAAGCACAACTCCCATGTTATGATGTGAAGGTTCATGGACGGTAGCGCCGCACGGTGGTTGACCTGTATCAATGGGATCTTGAGAATCATTAACTATGTGGGTATTGTTGAAAGTGCTTGATATGAAAGGTTTATACTTTAAGACAAAGAACAGCTCGATAACCCTTTATTTGTCTGTCTTTGGTTCTGGTAGCCTTAGGTTTTAAAATTATTGTGCTTGAATGACAAAACCTGTGTGGCCAGTGTACCAATGGCAGTGAAATAATCTCGCAACAGTATCTGTTTTATATGAAAAATAAGCATGCATACTTGCTACATAATTATTAATGGACATTTTGACAGGATTGCGTGTGTTTTCTTCTGACCATTTTGTCAATATCTCCAGGTTATAGGTTAAACGTAGTTTGGCATAGTACCATGTGCCATTCTTGAGAGAAAAAACATTAGTAAAATAATTTCTGTCACATACTGTAGAGAATACGCTTCATTTTGTGAAAATCCTGAAAGGTTATATGTGTTATACTGATTTCTAAAGATTTAGCATTACAATTTTAGCAATGCCTATAATATTGAGCATCTACAGAATGTCTGATGTTCTTAAGCACCTTGACATTTTAGTTCATACAGGCCAACCTCTGTGAGACACCATTGTCCAGTCCGATAACTGGAAGTCCCATGGAGTTGTACTTCTTGGTCGCACAGTTCTTTGATAATAGTCCATGAGCCAGAGGGCCAAATTTCAGAAGACTGGCCTACTTTGAGGGAGTACTTCTATCGTTACTTCTTGAATACTTACATGTCTCTAGTCCATGGCCAGGTATGATGAGATTACTCTGTTCAACTTTAGAAGGGTAGAGAAACTTAGTTTCAATATTTTGGGCATTAAAGTGTCCTCAAGGACAGTATTTTGGACCATAACCGATTACAACTATGTCTAAGTTTTAGTATAACATCCCTCTGGGCTGAAACATGGTACGTATGTACAACACCTTATCATACACTTAAGTACTCCCCAGACATGGAATAGTCACTCTGAATTATGACAGATTATATTGATTTTAGAGTTACAGGAACAAACGACACCGTGTCTATAGTAGAATTTTATCAATTTTCACAATCAACATTGTCCTGTAAGTAGGTCATTGATATTGTTTTAGTGTGTGTGTGTGTGTGGGGGGGGGGGGGGGGGGGGGGGGGGTTTGCCCATTGATATGGCAATATTGTGTTAAAGTTGATACAAGTATTTGCAATATATGGTAATCTTGTGATGCTTTTAGTAAAGTTGTGGTGTTTTAGTAAATTGTCAAAAATTGATGGCCTATGTTGGTTGAATATGCTATTTCTGACATTAAGCTACTCATCTGGCAAGTAATGATAGAGATACTCCCTCAAAGTGAGCCATTTTTTCCTCTGGCCCATGGACTATCAGGCCCAATTTATATCTTTCTTTGATACAAGAAAAATAAGTTTATAAAATGAAAATGATAACAAGGATTTCCATGAAAAGGTGCTAAACTGCCCATCTCTGTCTTCGCCCTGAATTAGTTAATTATAAAGAGTAACAAGCCATCGCCCATGGATTGACTCGAGAACTGCTTTATCTCTATGATAGCACAATGGTAATATAGAATGCCAGGGGCGTACCCAGGGGAGGTCACAGGGGGCACGTGCCCCCCCCCCCCCCCCGAAATTTTCTCAAAAAGTCTGTTCCGACTGAAAATCCTCTAAGTATTCTTTTTTGAATTTTGTTTTTATCTATAATAGTTAAAAAGTTACAGCAATATAAAAGAATAGGCCATTTACACATACATAAGCTTTCGAAATCTATCCCTTTACATACCCTTGGTACCATATACGTCATTCAACTAAGGAGCTATGTCCCTAAAAAAGAGAGAGCTCTTCAGAAGGCCCCCTGGACTCCTAAAGAGGCACCTTTTCCCTAGAACCCTTGCAATCTTCAGAAATAGCCTCAGATCAGAAACCATTTTGGTCCCTGAAAGAAAATCCAAGAGACATCTTGTATGAGTATAAAAGCCAAGTGTTTTTGCAGGCTTTGCACCCTGGACCCCCAGATGGATTTTGCCACTGGACCCTGGCAATTTTCCCATGTGATCAGAGTGTGTAAAACCCCTTCCCGAAAACAAAATCCTAGGTACAATAAAATGTAAGCGCTCCCGGGGGTTTCACCCCCTGAGGATGGGATACGCTGTTGGACCCCTTGCAATGTTCCAAGATAGCCTCAGTTGTGTGACCCCCCCCCCCCCACCCCCACCCCTCCATGGAACTAAATCCTGGATATAGCTTGTATAGTTTTTAAAATTTCAGTGCACCCAGGGGTTCCAGGGGTTCTACCGCTGGATCCCAGCCAGGCGTGTGGCAGTCTCAGGACAAGTGTTGGGTGCAGCAGCAGTTCCTGTCCATGGACATTGCCTGTCCACCACCAACAACAAGCTCCCACATCCTGTCCACCTCCACATCCCCACAACAGCAGTGTGCCGCCATGGATCCGCAGCCGTCCACATACACTCAGAGGTGATCGTCAACAGACGATCTATCATTTACCCAGCTTCTTGGATCACCATCGTCATTCTCATTGATATTTGGATCCAGTGGTGTGTAAAGCAATCTCACCAGCCAGAGGAGGTGTGAAGCGCAGCGCCCCCTATAGGGACCCAACTCATATATGCGATCGCGGCAGGGTTCAAGGCGCCACTTTCAAACATGCCAGTATGAGGGAAGGAGCTCTGAGAAGAACCCCACCAAAACATGAAACATGCAAATAGCTCTTGTGTCATGAATAATAGGCCGATTTTGATAAACAAAACATTGTTAGAAACCTAAGACATGGGCCTATTTAGTGATACACATGTCATATACCTGTGCTATGGCTAAGGTTTCCTGTCGTAGGTTGAACATTGGAATTTGTGAAAAATAAGGTTGTATTCCACAACACAAAACAGGCACAAAACGTGGACCTCTATTGAGCTCTATTGTGGTTTGGAGTACATTAGATATCACTCTATCAATATCTGAAAAGATTTTTGATAGAGCTCTAACAGTTTGTATGTAGTAGCTGTTACTAGTTAGCCTATTTAAGTATAGGAATCCGCATTCAGCTGTCATTTGAGACCATGCCAAAACGATAGGGGGCGCTACGCTTCACACCTCCTCTGCTCACCAGCCCTACATCATTCATGGCCGCACTTACCACACCCCCAATGAGAAGGGAGAGTGACCAAACTGAGAAATGAACTGGACTATGTATATAATGAACTGAGAATTTGCCTTCATTATTTATTACATTCTGGTTGTGCCTTGTTTACCATGTGATCAAAGTGATACATGTGTTATATCTATACTATTTATTGCCACTGATGATGATGGTAATCACTGATGCTGATGTTTGCTACACTGTTTTTGTTAATGAATTCCTAAAGTGAACTTCACTCTCGTCGTTTTCCCTTATAGAAAGCATAGAAGTAACTGTAGAAATAAATGACTACTCAAATATTATCTATAACTTCAAAATGAATTGATCACTACTTGAGTACTTATCTCTAACTTCAAAATGAATTAACTTAGAATTTAATCAAATAAATAGAATTGAAATGAATCAATCTTAGAACTCTAACACTTAAACACAGTACAATGAAGAATATATGTAAAAAGTTTGGCAGCAGTGTATACATAACAAGTGTAAAAGACCCACCACAAGAGAGACTGTACAAGAACAATACAGAACGATCCCAACACCACCAAAAAGACAAGACAAATATAAGTACAGATAATGATTTACATAGGTAGTGACAATCACAACAATGATTTATACCATCATCTCCTGCCACTGCACCATACCTGCTGGTGAATTTAAGTACCTCTCAAGGTACTCACACTGCTCCTTCACCGTCATAGTGTCTCTGTTGCGCACAGCGGTAGGTTGTACGACATCAGCCCAGCACACCTCTTGACTTCACTGGCTGGGAACTAGATTATGGTCTGCATCTTTGTGGTCAACCTCGCCAACATTCAGTGTCTGGTTCCGGATCCATAGGAGGTTGTAAAAAACTACAGCCAAGAACATATCCCGCACTGTTTCTGGTTTCTGCTCCAATGTACCAAGGAAGCAGCAGAAACATTTGGAAAGGATACCGAAAGCGTTCTCTACACCCTGCCTGCCACAGGAAATTTGGTAGTTGTAGATGCATTGTTCCTTCGTCAAGCCCCTTCTCAACTTTTGTGTATTTTGTCCATAACTGTCCGTTCAACTAATCCTTGTTTATCATTCATAGTTCTTTATTCATAGAGCATTATTCTCTCCTTGTGTGTTCCGCTCTCTTGATGTTAGTCCAGACAGTGTTCAGTTCTTATTCGTCCATATTATCCTCTCTGTGTTCTCTCCAGTGAGAGTTAGTTCCTCACACATCAGTCTGTAAGCAACTCACAGAGATGATGGCTTCACACGATGAGTGTTCATAGTAGGCGACTCCACTCCAGGCACAGCGAAGCCTCCAGCGCCTAATACCAAACCCATCCTCCAGCGAGGAGCGGCTTTGCTCAGTTCTCTACCAGATCTTATCCTGGTACCCAAGTGCTGCTCTCTGCAGTGGCAACAGATGTATACTCCTCAGCTGCTTACATCAGCAAGTCATGTGATCATTTACTTCATTATACAGACGATCAACTCTAAGCCTAACTTCCGGCTATCACCATATTGCTCTGTATCTACCAGTTTCACTCACACATATTTGACATGTACAACAATGTCTTAGCAATAATTACCTATGTTTAAAACCATAACATAATCTCGGACGATCGGTAGTGCAATTGTGCTCTCCTCCATCATTTCAGCCAGTTTTGAGTCATTGAAGATCTGGGTATCAGACATGTGTCCCATACCACAAATTTCAAGCCACATGAATAGATACTGTGCATCAACTAGGGCCCGAAGGGGGATGCTGAAGAATCCCTTATAGTTGTAAAAAAGGGGACCAGTGTGCTGGGGTTTCATGTCACCAGAGGCCAGGTGCCTGAGAGCGATAGACAATCGAAGACTAGCTGGCAAAGCAGAACAGTATCCATTCTTTCAATGGCAGGATCAATACGGTCCAGTATCTCATCAAAAAGGTCAGGCTCCATTAGAAGGTAGTTGTGAAAGCTGGCAAATTGTCCATACAATCAGCATGTGAATTCAGAAGACCAATCGTGAACCCAGATACTGCATTTTTTCCTGTGGTGCTTCCCGAAACAGATTTGGTGACACTGAATTCCATGAGGTGGCGGGAGTTCTCAGCTTTGTGCTTCCGCTTTCTAATAAGAGAAGCTATGAGTGCTGCGACGATACACACAAACGCCACTTCAATGCCAGTGAATACCATGGCCAAGTGTAGAGGCGAGTTGAGGTGAAGGCGAGATGAGGTGTTCCCTGACAAACGCACTGGAACACACTGAGGAAGCCTTTGCGGAGTGCACTTTTATACATTGAGGAAGCTGTTGGAAAGCTGCTGTGGAGGAATGGGGGGGGGGGGGTGGGAGGGCAGACCCTGACAGGACCACATCCATATACAACAGTCTAAACTCAGCGCAGTGTGCCTTTTTGGCTGAGCAGGCAAAAGCAATAAAAATGCCATAAAAGTACCAAGTCGACTTACGATTTGCCCAAAATCTATTGCTGGATCGGTCGGGGTAATGGTGCAAACCTAGCATAAGCACTTCAGGGCTTTGGCCCCTGCACCCTAATGGAGGCACTTTACCGTACCTCTAGGCTTCTCACAATGGCCAGTCTCAGGTGTGTAACCCCCTCCTGAAACAAAATCATGGATATAGATTGTAAAAATGATATCTGAAACCAAAGTGCTTCCAGGTGCTATGCTATTAGTCCTTTAGCAACATTCCAGATAGTCTCAGGCGTGTAACGATCCCATCTCCCTCAATCAAAATCCTGGATACAGCTTGTATAAAATCTAAAACCCAATTTGATCTTGAGGCTTTGCCTCCTGGATCCCAAGCAGGGGCTTTGCTGCTGAATCCCTGGCAAGCTATCCATATAATCTTAGGTGTATGGCTCCCCCTCCCCATAACACAATCCTAGATGTATAATTTATAAGATCCAAATTCTTATGGAGGCTCTGCCCCCTGGATACCCCTCCCCCTCCCAACTAGGGCTTTACTACTAGATCCCTAGTAATATTCACTTCTCCAAAACATAATCCATGGTGCAACTCTTAGAAATATATAATCCAGATGGTCACAGTGGCTTTGTTCCCTTGACCCCCATGAGGGCTTTACTAATGGACCCTTGGTAATATTCTCAGATATAATAAGGGGTGTAACCCCACTCCTGGAAATACAATCCTGAATACCGGTACAGCTTGTATTTATAACCTTTAAGGTCCAAGCGCTGCCAGGGCTTCCCTCCTGGATCCCTAGGAGGGGCTATACAACTAGACCCGTGGCAATCTTCCCAGGTAATCTCAGGTTTGTATCTCCCTATCCCTGAAACAAAAACTTGGGGACAGCTTGTATTGCAGATAATTAAAAATTGTATAATAATTTGGACGATATATCATCCATGACCCCACCTAGCAGGGCTTCTCAGAACTATCTCCTAAGTGTGACGTCATCACATACGGGAACCAGCTCTGTGAAGCCGCTTCTCAAGTTCAAAGGGCCCTTTGATCTTACTCATCCTCTAACCTGGCAAAATATTGTGAAAAACGTTGGACAAAGACCCAGAAACCTAAGAAAGACACCACTTAATGAAGTATCGCCGATATCGAGACACAACTGAAGGAAATTGACGGGGATTCAGGTCACTGTCTTTCATCTTCTCCTGCCTCGAAAACCAAAGATGGCGATTGGAATCACGACCCTGAGATCTGCAGCGAGAAGCAGAGAAAAACCGTGGCATCCTATGGCATTCTGGCACACTGTCATCTAACTGCATCAACATCACAAGGTAAATAATCTGACCAGTCTGCATACACGGTTTGTCTGAATACCTCCCCGATCAACCCCTCAGACTCTACACTGGCTCCTGTGCATCATCTGCATCAGGGCATCACCACATGTCTCAGATGCTACAGGCGGCCGCCAAGGCCTCACGCTCCGATAATTGTAAATAATGTGTACATAGAAGACTGGGTGACAGTGGGTCATACCATAACGGCCGTATCAACACATCCAGCTGCCACATTGGGTTGTCACACCTCAATCCCCAGCTTTCACACCTACATTAGCACTTGGCTCCATAATTACCTTGTGCTCTAGGTTTAGGATTTTTTTTCTCTAGGCTTCATGCATGCCTGAAGCTTTTTGCTCGCCTCCGAGCTCCACCCTGCCGCCCAGCCAACCACGAGCTGTTGCAGTCACAGCGACAGTGGCGCCACCTCTCGGATAAGCACAGTAATGGATAGTGGTATTTTCGAAGCACCAGATGGTGCCACCCCCACACATGTCCAGAACCGCCAAGCCTACTTCACCAAAAAAGCTACACTGGCAACCAGAGCTACCAGAGAAGGGGTTGGTTGCCAAACGCAAAAAAAGCAAGCACCACCCCCGGTCAGCCCTGGGTCAGCTCCATGGGGGAGGAACCACCCACGCAACCTCTACAACTCGGATCACCTCTACGAAGCTCCACATCCCGACCTGCTCCTCTACTCGGCCGTCGTGACAGTCATGGGTTTCTACCAACTCTCGCCTCTATCTACACGCCTCCAGACATCCCTCATTGCACTCTCCTCTGCACTTTAGAGACGCCAGACTCTCACCAACCCTCACTGTCAGACAACCCCTAAATTCCAGCCCTTCTTCTCATGGTTGGCCTAGCTGCCACTGGAGTCGCCATGGCAGCCAGGGTCGCACTGTTAGGAGCCAGGGGAGCAGTATCCCATTACTGCCAAGCCAAGGGGGCCCCACTAGGGCTGTCCGACCGCATGGGACTTAGTCCTCACCAACCCCATGAACAAACTACCCCCTCCGGGAGGGCCGTCGCCTCCCTCCCAGTTTGGCCTAAATTTTGGCCTTTTCAAATATATTCATTTAGGCCTCGCCTAACTATCTTTACCATTAATGTTACCATATATGTCATTGATTATCATCACCTTACCATATATGTTAACAAATAAAAACAAAATGTTTTTTTGTCTCCATAATATCGTTTGCGAACTATCTATAAAATCCAAATGTTTCCAAGGGCTTTAACACATGGACCTCAGAATGGGCTGTCCTGCTAAACCCCTGTCAATATTCCCTCATAACCTAAGGCGTGCAGCTCCCTGAATTAAAGAGACTCCTGGGTAGAGCTTTACAAAGCAAAGTGATCGTGGAGATTTTGCCCCCTGGACCCCCAAGAGGGCCTTTGCTGCTAGACCTTATCCCTTATACAAATCTTGGATACAGACTGTATAATGAACATAATTCAACTTCCTCACAGGGCTTTACCCCCCGGGACCCCCCCCCCCCCCCCCTGCAGGGACTGCTGCTGCTAGACCCCTCCTAATATTCACAGATATCCTAAAACGTGTAACCCCGTCCTTTAAAGAAAATCCGAGGGACAGATTATATATAAGCTATAAAATTTAAATGTTTCCAAGGGCTTTGCCTCCTGGACACCTAGAGGGGGCATTGCTGCCAGACCCCTGTCAATATTCCCAGATAGCCTAAGGTGTGTAACCGCAGTTGATAAAACAGGAACCTGGTTATAGGTTGTATAATCTTTCAAATTCAAGTTCTACCGTGGTAGGGGGGGGGGGGGGGGGGGGCTTTGACCCCTGTAACCCTAGGAGGAGCTTTGTTGCTGGATCCCTGGCAACTTCCCCCTGAAATACAGTCCTGGATACAGCTTGTATAATCTATAAAATACAAGTGTGTCCGAGGGCTTTACCCCAGTACACCCCCCCCCCCCCCCCCGCTCCCTAGAAGGAGACCTCTGCCAATCTTCCGAGATGTGCCCCCCCGCCCCCAAGCTGCGGTTTTGTTGGATTTTACTCAATGGCCTTGGCCCGATTGGGAATCAACGTGACTCCGAACAATAGATATTGAATATCCTTGTAAAGATAGTACATTGGAAGCAGATGTAAAAGTGGCCTTGAAACCTGCTTATCATGATAACACAAGGGCGTCATATGTATATATTTTCAGAAAATACTGATAATGGTTGCGATAATGTAATCTAAAGACCTCCCGCTGTGGTACTGAGGTTCAAGGCTATATTTAATCAATACCATTACTTTATCTGTGCTTCAGTGACCCGTTTACATCAAACTATGAGACAATGCAAATTTCTCTTGCATCGTCAGTAGGCCGATAATTATAAATAAAAGATTGCCAGAAAGGTAAAACCTGGGCCTATATTATACATATCATTTACCTGTGGCATGGCTAAGACTTTTTGTCGTAGATTGAACACCGGAATATGTTAGGTGAAATAAGCCTACCAGCTGTATTCTATAGGAATTTATCTACAAATCACTCTTTATTCTAAGTATGATGTTTTCTTATACTGAACAAGGACTCGAGTGTACCTTTGTTTCAGTAACCCGCATGCGCACGTAAATATGGCTCCTCGGACGTCAGCAAAGCCCTCATGTTTGCGTCATATACGCCCATATATATATATATATATATATATATATATATATATATATATATATATATATATATATATATATATATATATATATATATATATACATACAGCATGGAGGACCCCCCATAACGGACACTCCGCGTAAGCGGTTACATTGACCCGGGTCGAAGGGTGTCCGCTTACGCGGAGTTCTACTGTATATATGTTAATCCTATTGGGCTAGGCCAGTTGGAGCTATGTTTGTACGCAAATTTATGCGACTTAACAATTTTTCTGAACCATGGGGAAACTACTGTTTTTAATGTACTTTCCGTTTATCATCCAAGTCCGTGTTATATGGAAAATTCAATCTTGTATTAGCAATTCTATTTATACAATGGTTCTAAAAATCCTATTACGTGGTGGTGGTGGTGGCGGTGGCAGCGGTTGTGTGTACAGGGGGCTGTGGGTATTCCTTTTTGTCTTTTACCTTCGTATAAATTGCGTGTACGGAGTGTAGGCATATGTATGATTAATGTTTGCTAGTTTGGTGGCACAAAATGGCATGCATATACACAGCCAGTACCCGCGATAACGACATGGTGAAATTGTTAGTAAATCTGAAATCTCGTGTATTGTTAATTACCCATGGCAATCCCCTCAAATAGATTTTACTATATACCCATGCCGTATATACTGTAAATACGTACTGTTTCGGCATATGATGTAAAAATACTGTACAGACGGCTGGTCCGTACACTAAAATACGGACATTTGTATTGTGTATTACATATACTGCCATCTGGTGTTAACTGCCAACTACTAAACTGTTAACTATTAAAGATTGTGGGGGAGAATAAAACTCACTTCCAGTTTTGCCTAGTCATGTGTTCAGACTCAATACTTGTTAACACAACATGGTGGCAGCGGTTTTGTGATGAATTTACAGGATAAATACCCACTCTAAATGGTATTTGCTCCCTAAGACTTTGATCTACCTGCTGGTATGTTTGTTGGTTGTTGAAACTCACCAGGTTTCTTGTAAAACTCTGTCAACGTGCCAACTGCATGCATTATCACTCAGCAGCATGGTTTAGCTGGAAGTCTTGACAGTCATTGGGTATTGTCACTGGTATTTCTGCAGGACTCAGTGATTCTGTAGGATTCTCATAGACGTGTGTGTCTACATCATCTCTGTGCTGTCAGCAGTTGGCAGTGTGTTGTTCAAGTGACAGTACTAAACTCAGTGACAGTGTAATCTGTGTGCTGGCTTGTGTCAGCCTACTACTGTCAGTTTCCCATCTCTTGGATCACCATGGTCACTGCACTTCCCAACTACCCATCCTTTGAGGGTCAAGAGGGCCCTTCTCTAGCCACTGAGTGGGAGGATTGGTTGGAGGGGTTGGATTCTATGTTGGTTGCAATGAAAGTGACTGAAAATAATGAAAAGTTTGAAAAGCTCTACCACTATCTAGGTTCTACTAGAAAAGTTTTGAAGAAACTAGACGCAAATGGCATTCAGGGTAAGGATTATGCATTAGCAGTAGCAGCCCTCACCAAGCACTATAGTCCCCAGAGGAACTCTATCTATCTCCTCAATCAGTTGTATCACATGAGGCAAAATCCTGGTGAATCTATGGATTACTTCTATATGAGAGTAAAGGAGCAGATCCAGCAGATAGATATTCAAGCTAAAACTCTCAGAACAAGAGCTCTTAGGGATGGTGACTTGAAGCTAAAGAACTTTCTCGAAAATGCACGTGCTCATGAGATGGCTAAGCGCCAGTCAAATGAGATAGGTGGGACTGCTGAATCACTAGCAGTCAAAAAGAAGTTCATACCTCAAAAGAAAAAGCCTTACCCTCAAATTACCAAGAAGACCCATGGTACTTCCCAAACATCATCAGAATGTAAGTTTTGTGGTAGAGGGTCACATCCTCGTGCAACCTGTCCTGCAAAGAATTGTGTCTGTCATCACTGCAAACTCAAGGGACATTTTGTAAAGATATGCCAGAAAAATTCTGTCAACCACGTTGCAGGTAACATGTCTGATGACACCTCATGCGAAGACTCATCTCAACTGCAACAAGAGTTTTTCTTGGGTATGGTGATAACCGACAACGAACCAGTTTCGAAGAAAATCGTTGAAGTCAGTGTCAATGGCGTTTCAGTTCCCTTGCGCATTGATACTGGTGCAGAAGCAACTCAAATTGACACCAATCTGTTCAAGAGACATTTCTCGAAGGAAATACTGAAGCCATCAAATTGTATCTTCAGAGGTGCAAAGCAGCAGGAATTCACTGCTCATGGGTGTTTCCCTGCAACACTCAGATGTCAGGACCACACTCATGTGGAAGATATCTATGTCATCAATGATGCCTCTCATTTGCTCAGTTGCAAGGCCTCAACTGCTCTTGGCCTTGTAAAATTCACCTGTTCAGTGTATTCTGAGAAATTTCCTTCACTCTTTAATGGTCTAGGTAAGATGGTGCACCCCTACGAAATAAAACTCATGGACACTGCTGAGCTGTATGCAGTTCACACTCCACGTTGTGTGCCCCATCCAATCTTGCCTAAGCTCGAAAAGGAACTCAACCGACTCCAGGACTTCGATGTCATATCTCCAGTGACCAGTCCCACAGAGTGGTGTGCTCCAATTATGGTCGTTCCTAAGCCTAAACGGAAAGACGTTAGACTCTGTGTGGACTTGACATAACTCAACAAAGCTGTGCTCCATCCACGTTATATCTTGCCTTCCGTTGACTATGTGTTAGGTCAACTTGGGAATGCCAAGGTGTTCTCAAAGCTCGACGCCAATAGTGGATTCCACCAAGTAGTGCTCACACAGGAATCCAAGCTCCTCACAACATTCATTACACCATTTGGTCGTTATGCTTATAATCGACTGCCATACGGTATTACATCAGCACCCGAATTCTACCAGAGGCAGGTATCACAGATACTGGCAGGACTGCCCGGGACAGTCTGCCTGATGGATGACATTCTAGTCGCTGGCTGCGATGAGGCCGAACATGATCAACAACTCCAAGCAACTCGAAGCAGGCTTGCAGCTGCAGGAGTTCAAGAAAACAAATATCAGCTTCCTTGGTCAAATTGTTTCTGGAGATGGTATCAGAGCTGATCCTGGTAAGGTAGCTGCCATCACCGAAATGGATACTCCGTGTGACATTTCAGAACTATGGAGGATCCTGGGTATGGTCAACCAGTTAGGGAAGTTCACTCCTGACATCACGCTTCTCTCACGACCTCTACATGAACTTCTCAGTACCAAGAACGATTGGCACTGGCACCATCCCAACAGGAAGCGTTTGTGAGAATCAAGGATGTGCTCACTAAAACTCCAGTTCTCGCTCTCTACAGTCCAGAAGCCGAGACCAAAATCTCTGCAGACGCATCGTCTTATGGCCTTGGCGCAGTGCTATTACAGTAGAAAGGCACTCAATGGCACCCTGTTGCCTATGCCTCAAGACCCATGTCAGACACCGAACAATGATATGCCCAAATAGAAAAGGAGGCCTTGGTGCTCACATGGGCATGTGAAAAGTTCCGTGTCCATCTGGTCGGTAATAAGTTTCTCATCGAGACTGACCACAAACCACTTGTACCTCTCTTAGGAGGGCGTGACTTAGACCAACTCCCAGTGCGAGTCCAACGGTTCAGGATGCGCCTGATGTGATTTGATTATGACATAATTCATGTTCCTAGGAAGGAGCTCTACACTGCATATACACTCTCAAGAGCCCCAAGAAATGGTCCATCTGTCGCTGATATATCACTCCAGGAGGAAGTGACAGCATATGTTAATGCTATGCATGCATCCCTCCCCGCATCTGATCGCCGTCTCGATCACATCCGTGATCATCAGTGGGAGGATGACATCTGTTGCACGAAGGTCATCAGGGCATAACTAAATGCTGTCAACTCGCCCATGATGCAATTTGGTGGCCAGGCATCAGTTCTGACATCGAGGAACTAGTCAGTAGCTGCCACCATTGCAGAAAGAACAGACCAACTCAGTTTGAACCATTGATTCCATCAACTCCTCCGGAGCAGGCATGGTTCAAAGTTGCCACAGATCTCTTTCAACTTGGCAAAGACCAGTATATTGTTCTAGTGGACATGTACTCAAGATTCCCAGAATATGCCAAGCTGGAGGAGACTACATCTCGTTGTGTGATTAACCATCTGAAGTCATTCTTCGCCCGCCATGGTATTCCACGAATACTGTGCTCTGACAATGCTCCCCAATACAGCAGTCAAGAATTTGCTGCATTTGCTACCGACTATCGCTTCACTCACATAACTAGCTCTCCTTACAATCCCTCAGGAAATGGTGCTGCTGAGAGAGCCATCCGCACTGTGAAAGACCTTGTGAAGCAACCGGATCCATACATCGCCTTGCTCAACTATAGGAATGCTCCTCTACACAATGGGTTCAGCCCAGCCCAATTGCTGATGAGTTGTCGCCTAAACACCAAGGTGCCAGTTTTTCCATCTAAACTGTACCGGATCTGTCCGTGTCTGTGAGAACAAGTACAAGGAAAATATGAGTTCTAATTATGACCAGCGTCATAAAACTAGGCCACTCACAACCCTCCACCCAGGCAGTGCTGTATGGATAAAGGATAGGGGTGAGACAGGTACTGTTGAGGACAAAGGTGGGCATGATAGGGCATATGTGATCAGTACCCCCAAGAAGACATACGTCCGTAATCGTGTTCAGTTGAATGAACTACCACCAACAGTGAATGAACTCCCCTCAAGTGTGCCTCAGGCAGTGCCAATGCCTGAGAAGGCTGTAGAGAACAGTCCCAAACCTGTATCTAGCCCAAAGACTGTTGTAAAGACTAGGAGTGGGAGAGAAATAAAAACTCCCGTGCACTACCAAGACTAATGAGACTGTCCATAATTAGATTTCAGCTTGAAAGATTTTAGACATATAGTTTATGTTTAGTTCACTATATTTCAATCTCAGAGTTTATAACTCAAGTAACCCATATGGTAATGCCTTATGCAAAAAATCATAAGTCATATTTCATTAGTCAACAGTATTATATCTCATATCACTGTATCTATCAAAACCTTAAATGGTTATTAGCCGTTGGTGCTTCGTATAAAGTTGGATTCTCCTAGTTATCTTAAAAAAAAAGGGAGATGTTGTATTGTGTATTACATATACTGCCATCTGGTGTTAACTGCCAGTACTACTAAAGATTGTGGGGGAGAATAAAACTCACTTCCAGTTTTGCCTAGTCATGTGTTCAGACTCAATACTTGATAACACAACATGGACCACCTTGCCATACACGTTTATTAAGAAATTGGTTATTATACCAAATGAAATTGATTTTTTTTTAAATTTTGGGTATATAGTAAATATATAACGTCCTATCATGCTTATACAAGTCACAGAACTCGATGATGATTTACCATATGTACGGAACTCGGCATAAATGCCTTGTACAGCATGGTCAGGACGTTCTATATTTAAGTACATGTACATATTGTGGTGGACGGAGATCAGAGGTGCTCTAACTGGGCCCTAGCAGGAGCTCCAGCGGAGTTCTGGCGGATTCTCGTGGGGCACGAGGAACAGCAAGACGTGATGTCACGTCTCGCCTATATAAGTGAGTGCACTGCCCTGGAAAGGACACTTGTGGTTAGACTGTAGTTCCTCCCGTTGTCGCCACGGCCACGGCGCACAGTAACCCGAAGGCGGCGCGGTGCGTGGACGGACTAACTTGTGGTATACCAGCCGCTGAGCGAGGCTCCCTTTCCTGAAACCACACTGGGTCGCATCCATTGAAAAAATTGGCTTAGGCCATTATGTACCTGGCAGGCTTTATAAATAAAAGACGTTTTCCCTCTCACCGTCATCTTTTACATTGGTGGCAGCAGTGACAAGGCACTAGTTTTCAAACCATGGAGAGGGAAACTAGGGATACTAAATCGCTGGAGGCCAGGGTCCAGGGGTCACTGGTGGAATTCGGGGAGAGAGGCTTGTTGGTGAAGCACCCAGGTTTGGAAAGGCAGGAGATGCCAGCCACTAAACCACAGGTCCCTGTGTCCTCTCTGACCTTCCCAATCCCGGAGGACATAACGCTTCCTCCAGCACAGAGCGGGGTTGAGTCATGGGACAGCGGTTTGGGCTCGGGTCTCACAACTGGGTTTGTCATCTAAGGGGGTACGCTGGTTCCTGGGGTAGCCGCTAGGGGGCTCGGCGGAGATATACTAGTTCGTCCACGCACCGGGCCGCCTTCGGGTTACGGTACGTAAGAGTGTACTGTGTGCATGGCTATCATTGGCCTGTTCCCTACGCGTGGAAGGAATATCGTGATTCGTTGTTCTATTTATAACATAAGTTTGACAAGTGGCTTTCCGTGCGGCCCGGTCCCGTTCGCCGATGATGATTGTTGTTTTTGAACAGAATGGTTAATTTAAGCATAATAAAAATCTAAGAATCGGAAACAACACATATATATTACATAGATCCAATATCATTTACCCTATTCTATCATTATTTCCACGCCAGTTGCTTGTGGGGAAGCGGGGGAGGAGCGATGGGAACCATTGTTGACGGGAGGGTCAGCGAGTCGACCTGGGACACTGCATAACCGGTAGCAGGTAGAAACGGTCCAGAGTAATATCGGCCCGACATTCGCGGCAGAACGCGGAAAGGCAAATAAACATATATTCCCCATCATGAATCTAAATATAAACTTGCTGATCGGTCCACCTGCACTCCGACGCCTCTTCCCCACTTCCGTGGTGGGGAGGCGGCGGCGGGCTGGTGGGCCGATATTAGCGAATACGAGTTTGACAAGAGCTAGGGAACTACAATGGTTGAGCTGTCAGTCTGTGTCATATTGTAATATATTGTTTGTTTAATGAGATTATTTAAGCTGTTGCAGTATTTAAATGCTTCAGTATTTAGGGGATCATAGATACAGTAGTTTCTCTTTATCTGGAGTCTGTGCTAATTTGCAACTGTTTTGCCACTTGACAGCAACCATTTAGTCCGTCTAGAACTGAACCCTGCTTTGCGGTACCTATATTTGTATGGCCGCACCTAGTCCGACTCTAAACTTGAGTATTAATACTGTGTAGCAACGTGAAAGTTTGAAACAAGCTGCAAAGTTTGGGTCGCCCAGACAATGCAGTTGCACCCAGTCCCGGCCGTCCGTGTTGCAGTCAGGTCGGTCGCGGTCCGTCCGGGAAGCGGCGTGTGCAACCCAGCTGACTCTAAACTAAACGGAGGATTATTTATTGCAGCAGTGTATATACTCTGAACTTTATGACAAACTGATGATACTATTGTCTGTACCATCTTGTTAATTTGAAGCAGATTATGTTAATTTCAAACAGATCTACAACTTGACAGCTAGCATTGTCCGTAGTTTGTTTACATTTGACCGCGCATGCGCGAGAAACAGGTTGCTGGCAAGCTAGGGATACAAGCTGAAAGCAGCGAGCCGCCATTGTCGCGTTGCATGCTGGGATACACCGGAGGGAATTCCAACCTAAAATGGCAGCCTTTCACAGTCCCACTTTGAGAGCCTGTGCGCCGTGGCCCTGGCGACAACGGGACGTACTACAGTCTAGAGATATACCGGAGATATACCCTCAGGGAGAGGCCGATGAAATTAATCAGCTTTCTGACCAATTTTGTGAGCGCATGCACGGGCTTCAGACTCCGGTTTATTGTACCGCAAAACCTGTCTCTGCAATGATAGACTCATGACATCCTTAGGATTTTAAGATTATACGTCTGCGCCTTTTTTCGGGACTACCGCGATGTAGTACTACCCAAGATAGAATATAGTTCCTAGCAAATCTAGTGTATCTGAGACTATCCCAGTGATATTTGTCAATTTCTTTGGTAATACTTTTAAAGTATTCTAGTGCCAACTTTTTCAGTCACTTTCAAAATGATGTAATTTGATTGCAAGAGTTTTAGGTTTTGAAGTAAACATCCAACTGTCATCTTCTGAGGACATGGTGGTAGATTCATAACATACCTAAGTTCTTTATAAATACAAACTGAATATAAAACTATTCTATACCACTCAGAAAGATGTTTATAATTAAATCTCCCTTATGATTGATAAGTGTATAGTTGTCACCCTTTCAGATTCGTTAGACCAGTTTGAGTCTAAAATGATAGTTAGCTTCCCACCATGACCTAGAATCGGTGACCTAAATCTCCATGACTGTAGGTCTGTCATTCTGGCCGTCATCACAGGGTACTAGAGAGCTAGTATAGTCACTCAGACACGGTTATGAAAGACATTACCATGTTTGGCTACCATAGACATGATTAGGAAACCATAGATGTGTATACAGCACAAATATCATATGAAGTCTCTTTTGGCACTTCCGATAGTGTTTACAAACATCTCCACGTGCGAAATAACGCCGTCGATGTCGACCAAAAAGTAGTTCCTACCCAGAGGCCTGTGATAGCAGCGACAAGTTTCTGTAGGTAGCTCTAGCGGTGCAGTGTGCTTCAGACTGTAAATAAAGGAGATGGCGTGTCTGGCTGATTCGAAGGTAAAAACGGAACGACGTTCATATCCACAGTATGCAGAATATTAAAAAAAGACTATGAAGTCTTGAAATGATGCATCGCAATATTGTCTTAGATGCTGAGTATTCAAGCCATACTGACACAGTCGATTTCTGGATTGTATGCACTGCCTTGTCAAGTGAGGGGAGTGGAAGCCATCAGTTTCAAAACAAACAACATGGCGAGTGCAAATAAAAACCACAAGTAATGAAAATTATACACTGTCACTTAATAGATTGTAACAAACATAATAGGGAAATTGAGCTTTACAACTATGTCTTTGCTTTTGAAAGTATTTCACATACTGACAGTCGATCTCTGAGCAATATGCGCTGTCATGATTCATTCTTAATCGGCTGCGGCCTTTATTATTGCTCAAGCAGCTGTCAAAGTCAACAAAATTCGTTTTTTTTTAAATATTTCAGCTATGATATGATATCATTAATTATATTTCGCTTTTCTTATTCAATTGTATCAGTTTGATAGCCTGTTGAGGTTTATTGCTTGTGATAACTACATTGGAACTATCGCGATGTCCAATGTGGCATTTTGAAAATGTAGCTGGTTCCCGGGTCTGTCCTCCGCTTCCTATGATGCAATCAAAAACCAGCGTTCAAACTCTGCCAGCAGTCCAACCATGGCCTACTACCTGCCTGTAAGAAGCCAGCGGCGATCACAGGCGGAACCCAGCCAACTAAGGGGGCCGTGGGGGACATGTCTGGGCTGAGAATCTCCAACGTTGCCACTACAGCCCTGACAGCGGAATCAGGTTTCATGCATGGGAGTCGGGGAAACTCCGGTGCGGGGTATACCCCGTGATGCAATCGCCTGAAGACAGCGACCAGCAGTTCAGCCTTTTTAATGCCCCTGGCACCTGCGGGAGGCATAGGTGGCCATGCAGGGCCATCTGCTTCGTATGTATCTGGATGATATCATCATCTTCACCGCGGATTTCCCCGGTCTGAGGGTTAAGCCATTGAAAAGCCAGACGGCATTTCTTAGACCACGTGGTGTCCACTTCGGCGGTGGGCACCAACCCCGCCCGAGTGGAAGCGGCACCAAGCATCTATACCTAGGTTTGCTAGCCTGTTCAAGCTGCTGGCCATGCTATCAGAAAAAGGCTGGTCCTTGTGGTGGTTATAGGATTGTGATGACGTGTTTGTTGCTCTGAAGGAATGGCTCACGTCTTCCCCGGTGCTCAGCAACCCCTAAGGAGCAGGGGCACCTGGTGATCAACACTGACACTTGTGACTCTCCCAGGTGCAGGGCAGAGACGAACGAGTCCTCTCCTATGCCATTAGGGGCCTTAAGCTAGAGCATAATTATTGCGTGACATAATGTGATACGCTCACTGTTACTTTTGCCCTTGATAAATTCCAGCATTAACTGGTGGGGCAGCCCGTACTGCTCCAGACTGACCATGCCGCCCTGAAGTGGCCCCCTGGGGCTGCTTGCGAGATGGCTTCAGATCATCGAGTACTATGATCTCACCATTGAGCACTTACCATGGTGGATCCATGGGAATGCCAAAGCCGTTCAGTGTGGATGGGGGGCGTTGCCACCGGAGCGGTGCGTGGTCGTGACACAGTCTCAGGAACTGATCGTTCCAACCCCAGTAGAGAAGCCTCTGGAAGGCAATATGGCAAGGGGGAAGGGGGAACAACTGGATCAGAGACCAGCAGACTGACCTCGACCTGTCCGGATGCAGGGGTGGCTAACAGCCAGTTAGACCTGCAGACTTCCTAGAACCCGTAAGGGAAGGGGGAGGTCCTGATGTCCAGACCTGATGGGCCCAGCGTGAGTGTCTGGTTTTGTGGGTTGGTGTCCTTGGCCTCTGGGACCTGTTTCACTAGTTTCGTGACATGTCTAGATGGCGTCTGTGACACCATACGGACAGATCACAAGATTGCAGTAGATGACACATGAAGTTTCAGTCACTTCTCGTAAAAATTAAGCAATGACATTTTAACACGAGTAGGGGATACATATAATCTATAATCATTCCAAATATGAAGAAGATTGGCTACTTCGATCTTCTGATATTTGCTAGTCTTTTTCCGCTGTTGCTTGCACTGTTGGTGCCGCTGTTGATGTCTGTCTAGGCCTAATGTCACGAGACTACTGAAACAGGTCCCTGGTGGTTTATACCAGAAGGAGAGTGCTCGTTCAAGGTAGCAGTGCCATTGAGTAGGCCACCGGCTGTATTAGCAAAGGTACATGGATCCCCCTAGGGGTCATTTTGGGTGCATATATACTTCCCGCAATTGTCAGGAGGGTTATATTGGCCAGGGTTCAGGAGGGATGTGGCGGCCTATTGCATATCCTGCCCCCAAGTGCTTGAGCAGGAAACCACCCCCATCCCTGTTGGGGCACGTGGGGGCCGCCGAAATTATACAGCGAGCGGTCGTAGATGTGCTGGGTCCCTTTCCCAGACCAGAGCGGGGAATCACTACATACTTGCCATAATGGATTATTTCACAAAGTGAGCGGAGGGGGGTTGCACTGCCTGACCAGGGACCTGTTTCACTAGTTTCGTGACATGTCTAGATGGCGTTTAGGTGGTGTATCCCGTTTCATAAGAACTAGACATTAGACTTCGTTTTGCCCGTTCTTGCATGCACTGTTAGTGCCGCTTTTCATGTCTGTCTAACACTTTTGTCATGAAACTAGTGAAACAGGACCATGATGTGTCTAGATTTGTTTAATAATGTCTGTATGGTGTCAGAGACATGTCACAAAACTAGTGAAACAGGTCCCAGGAAGCTAGAACAACAGAAGCACATGCTTTTGTGGAACAGTGTGTGTGCATGGTTGAGCCCCTGGTAGTGCAACACTCCAACCAAGGCCGGAATTTTCAATCTGAAGTATTCTAGCAGGGGGCTGACCTCCTGGGGACTGTACAGATTTGCACTTTTAAGCCACAAAGTGATGGTATGGTCAAGCGGGCCAACCACACCATAAAGAATTTGTTGACGTCAGTGGTAAGGGATGACCAGGGACCTGTTTCAGTAGTTTCGTGACATGTCTAGATGGCGTCTGTGACACCATACAGACAGATCACAAGATTGCAATCGATGACACGCGGAGTTTCACTCACTTCTCGTTGGAATTAAGCAATGATACTTTAACATGATTAGGAGATACATATAACCTATAATCGTTCCAAATATGAAGAAGATTGGGCGCTCCGATTTTCTTATATTTGTCTTTTTCCGCTGTTGCTTGCACTGTTGGTGCCGCTGTTGATGTCTGTCTAGGCCTAGTGTCACGAGCCTACTGAAACAGGTCCCAGATTGACTAGGGTTTGCATCTCCCCTTCACGATAAGCGCGTACCGTTCTTTGATACACTTATCTATAGGAGTTTCCTCAAACTGTATGATGCTGGGAAGGGAGACTAACTTCTCCCTGTACCTGCTATATCAATCGGGGGAGGGGACGAGGGCTATGTGGCTCACCTCCAGGGATTAATAGTCCAGTCACACACCTGGGCACGGTGTTGCCTTGGGGCGGTAGTAGCCCGGCAACGGCGTAACCATATCTCCAAGCTGAGCCGGATGAGATTCCCCTAGGGGAGGAGGTGTACTACTTCTGGCCCTGGAGGAAGGGCGGAATCTCGACCACACTCCAGTCCTGGTGGACAGGGCTGTGGGCTGTTATGGCCCGGGTAGGAGGCCCTGTGTGTGCTATCACCATTGGTTGATGAAAGTAGTGCATTACTATGCCCTTAGGAGGGCACCACCCATCCGCAAGCGAGTGCGACTGGTGTGCCCTCTTGGGGACTCGGTGAATGTCATGGCGCGAGCTGTCACTTTGTCGTCTGCAACGTTTTCTAACAACGGGCATTGTGTGTCAAAAGAGTTCGGCCTTGGGTATGCCGGGTTGGATGCCAAAGGGGATCGATCCAGATGGGGCCCAGGACCTTGGAGAGAAAGAGAAACAATTGGTGGTGGACGACCAGGTGGAAGGCAAAATGGCTGGCAGCAGCATTCGCAATTCAAGACGCTGCGGGCTGACCAGGCAACCCCGGAGCACCCCAGGGAGTCATGGTCGTCTGGTGAACCACCAAGAGATCAAAACAGCCGGTAGTGGCAAGTTGGTGGTGAAGCACGCATGCAATGATTGTGGGGTCTTGACAGCCTAAAGAGACATGCAGCATCCATGCATCAGGAGTGGTGCTTGGGGTGCACATGCCCCGACTGTGGCCACGGGGTCCAACATCAGAGGACAAATTATTTCATCAGGCACACCGATGGGCTGAACCACCACAAGAAATCCCAGACCCAAAGCACATGTTTTTCCCCAAGCAGATCGCCTGCAATCTGGAAACTACACACAGCCATCACTGCACAAAGACCACCACTAAGGCTGATCACCAGCCAGAAACGGTATCCTGTGACAGTGAGGAGGGGAGAGGTTACACCCCCAAATATGCCTGCTGCTCCCACGGTAACTCCCACCTTGTCTATGCCCAAGGTGTCTATTGGGGAGGAGTCAGATGCCAAGGCAGATGAGGCAGGAACTAGACAGGGTTAGTCCCTGCCAGCTGACACCTGTCCGGAAGAAAAGGAAGGTGGCCACCCTCAGCTGGTGTCTCGACACAACACCATCGCCCATCCGCAAGCTGGCTAGGTCCTACTCACCCAAGACCATGATGATACAGTGGCGTCAGGATAGGGGGGCAGGGGGGGGGGGCGGGGAGTAAGTATCACCTGAAAGAATGGCTACGATTGTAAAAAAAGGACTTTGCATATCGTATTGCATACTAATTAGAGGATATCCACTGAGCCTAAATACACTACGTAGCACAATATAATCCATCAATATTTTAACTCATTTCCATAAATCATTCTCTTCTTATGTAAGGCGTAATGATGGCACGGACTTAAGCAACACCGGCAAAACTATAGCATACAAGTCTATAATAAAGCTCGTTAAAAAGAAAATTCAATCGATTTATCTTGACAAATGATATATTTGAAAATGAATTGATAAATGATATCATTGTTCATCAATCGTTAATGTGACGTTATCTTCTATTATCTTGGTATAACTGAAGTTAACTTGTCAATTCTTTATCTAAGACGAGTCCCTGAATAAATCTTAGGGAGCGGTCAATATTTATGAGAGGGGTATGTGTGTGTTTTGCTCGGCGAATTGTCGAATATAAAGCGCCCCCTCCCACTCGGGAATACGTCAAAACCAGATGGCTCCGCCAAATACCTCAAATAAAGCACCCCCACCCCCACCCTTAGGCAAATACCTTGATGCCACCCCATCCCCTCCTGACAGGCCATACATACAGTAGAACCCCGCCTAACGGACACCCCAAGTAAGCGGATACCCTGCGTAAGCGGTCACTTTTGCTCGGAATTTTTCCCCCTATTAGATGTTTAATTTAACCCCGCGTAAGCGGATACCCTGCGTTAGCGGACACCCCGCGTAAGCGTTAGCGGACATCCTACAAAAAATAGTTTAATTTGGTTTTTCTATGAATGTGTGTGAGCATATTCATAGAAAATACATTTTGTATTTCAAAGTTTAATAACTTTGGACACAATTAAGATATTGAAAACTTGATTTTATATCCAGTATCGCCTCTGTGTCCCCTACATATCGATATATAACGAATTCTGCTGTGTGTAAGGATGCATGGGTGCTGGTTGGAGTTTGTCCCGCTACAGGACGGGCGCATTACCTTTAAAACTCATAGGTCAAGTTTGTAATCACATGATGCGATGCATGATTCTAAATATTTTATCTCTTTTGAATAGAAATACTATGTATGATGCCATACATTTACATTATGTGAAGATTTCATGAATAGTTTCTTAGTTCATACAAGTGAGTGTGAGAAACACCGCAACTTCCAGTCCATTGATGTTTCAAAAATGTTTTATTAAATGAATAGATATCTGATCTGATAGACATCAAGCCTCTTGACCTGTCGCCGATGCTGGCTGTAAATCGTAGACCGTCAGAATGACATTGGAGGACCAAAAACATAACATGCTCATGGTTCAATCTGTGTATCAATGTAGATCTCAGGCAGAGTTTTAGTCAAATAGTCAAATGAAAAAATATAGCTGTGGTTGAATCATAATTCCGTTATGAAACTATTGATTTAAGGCCCTTTGCGTTGGTAAGCCTTTAGTCAGCTATCCAGCCCTTGAAAAATGTGGACCGCTAGTGATACTTTAAGAGCAATTACTGCAAACTGGTTAGTGTAAACATAGGAATAGATGTCCACCTTCTAGGAAATGGATCCTGAGCCCGTCAGGATATGTTGGTACTGGAGCATGTATCTACTACTCTGAAGTCTATATTAAGGGGGTGTTTCACTTAGACAGTAGCGGCACAAAGAATGACTAGCGTTTGCTAAACTACACTGTCAGGCTTTCACCTGGTATCGTCCATTGCGCTGGGTATAAAAACTGATAATGGAGCGGTGCCACACAATGTCAATCCCCTGACATCAGTATTGCCCTTGGTTGTCTTTTCATATTCGTGCACAACTGTTACTAGGAATTGTCAATGGAAACATTATATGTGGTTTTGTGAAATTATGAGTTTACTCCCTCACTGGTCGGCCTCAGTAAATACCATATGTATATGTATTTGTCGTATATGGCAGAACGGTTTAAATATACTTCAATTATTCATCGGCGGTATGTACTGCACGGTAAGGCTTGGAAAAATTACCGCTCACGGCTACGCCTTGGGCAGTAATCTTTCCAAGCCTTACCTCGTATCTTCGACTTATTCCCAACGGAACATAGTTTCCCTCTATTCCTCCAACAGGAGCAACATATAAGTAAAACAAATCAGAGTATAATCCAATAGAACACATCAGGCGTTGAACTGCCCAAAGAAACAAACATCGATATCGTATGTCTTTACTTGTCAGACTGATGAACAGCGGCAGTGTCAAATACAATGTAGAACAAAGGCAATATATTCATTTATTTATCTAAACACCGGCTATAGGTGAAAAACATGATAGCAAGAAACCCTATGACTTAAAGCAACAGGATTGGGTCCGTTAAAAGTACAACTCACGGATGGAGTTGGACAACAGGAGTGATTAATAACGGTTAAAAAAGTCAAAATCAAATCATCAATAATAAAGAAATCATAAAACCACTTACCTCGAATAAAACAAAGAAAAATACCATTTAAATTATACTTCCTCAAAAGAAAAAGAGGAAACACCACCGCACAACCGAAATAATGGACCACTTAACCCGATAAAACAAAGAAAATATCGTTTATACTACACATTGGTAAATTCGCAAAACTTGCCGACATATACAAATGATCTAGATGTGCCCCATATCTGAAGGAGGCATTTATATTTAGATATTTCCGGTGAATAATGTCTATTGGAAAATTCCTAGTGAAACATATCTAAACATCTATACCTCTCCCCCAGTATCTTATCACGGGGAAATATTAAGTGATTTCCCAGAGCAATAGACTACGTTTCAGTATCAGGAATCAATATGAATTCCTGATATCTCACACGCTGTTTGGAATTCTGGAAAATCATGTGAGGATGCTAGCTTATCGGTCATGCGATAATAGGTAACTTATTGAACCCCAACTTGTACCTAAGATAACTGAAAATATTTTTATAAAAGGTTGTCCGCAGACCAACTAAACATCATTTCCAGACCAGACAGTCGTTCGAATCATGTCTCTCAAGATGTACGCTTCATTGGGCACTGCCCTCCTTCTACTTGCTCTCCTACCTTCTGAACTGTCAGCGTTTGACAAGGGCTATGAGTTGTTGTACACAACTAACGCTGGCGAAGTCCACGATCTCGCAGTCACGTTTGACAACCCCCTGCCTAAATGGATCACCGGCACCTTGGTAAGTGTTAACACTAATTGTATATTTTAAACTTCTGTTTTATTAGTGTTGTATATATACTACAACGCCGTTATCCATGCAGACAGACAGACAGACAGACTGACCCAGGCCTATCCATGGGGCATGAATCGCTTCGAGAGTGGGGTTTTCGTACACAGAAAAATTGAAACATGCTGTTCCTCTTTTTGTAGGTCTTAGCTTAGACATACTTTTGCTCCAATGATTTACTTCTGCCAATATCAATTTAATGCGGTAGTTTCCCCATCTCCTTACGCTGAGACGAAGTTTGACCGGTTCTCGCGCAAGGTGATGTATTAATTGCGATCAATGCTCAATCGGCTTGTTTGATGAGAGGCCTCAGCTGAGAACTAAAATGGCTAGAATTGTTTGGATTCTAGTAGCCTTTTAATGGGCTGTCAAGCATTACTGACATTAGATTGACCACCACCTCTGTTTCCGATTGATATCTCGAAACAGGGCACGCTGTTGGGACATCCTGGAACATAAACTATGAATACTCACTACAAAGTTTTATTAGCTTAGCTAATTGATAACAAAGTCTAACTTCATGGTCTCTTTATCAAAATAAATATAAAAAAATAATATCCATGGATAAGGGCGTTCAAGAGTGCTGGAATAAGTCTCTATGACCACTGATACAGGATTATTCGCTCTCTGCGCCAGTGGATGCCAAGTACAGTGCCGTGTATTATGTTATTAATTGAACAGCTGTAGGGACAATGGCAGGCTGTTAATAATATTTTAAAAAACATGGAAAATCAACAGTTAGTCATGGACAAGTCATAAAAAAGCATTTCTGAAAGTTTGTGAGAACCCTGATGGACAATGAAGTGCCACGAGAGTGAAATTCTCATGTGAAGAATATGTTGAACCTGCTTGTTTCTCTACCCAGATACACTTTATCTAATTTGTTTCATTTCTAGTATTAAGTGTTGAATATTGAATTTGATACTGAAATTTTCTGATCCCCTTACTTTGAAGTCATCCTTTGAGGCCTTGACCTTATCTTGATGGTACTGTGTAACCTTTGTGGACGCCACTTATCGGCGTATGTGCTCGTGTTATATACGAAATGATAGCTCATGCATCCGCTTTATCATCTGTGGTATACAAAGACCCCATTGAAAATGCATGGGGACTCAGTAAACCACGACCCATTATGTATAACTTGTCAGATACCATAACTGTGGTATATGGATTCAAATCTGTGATATACGGCCTCAAATAGTCCCTTTATGTTATAGTCCAAAGAAATAGTCCCTAGTGTTATATTCTTTACTATGGCAATTCTTGGGATTAATCTATTCGAAGAGATGGTTAATAAATACAACAAATGATGGTTTTGTGGACAGGCAGCTCTGTAGACCACTCGAGGTTGGCGCCAGTCCACAAAACCACGCGGTCATGTTGCATGACAATGCAGGCTTTCGGCCAAACATTGTGCTGTCATGCCTCGCGCCTATGCATTCACACATAGGGTGTGAATAGCTAGTATGAGTGCAGAGATGTGGTTTACTGAGTCCCCATACACCTGGCAAGCTTAAAGCCTATAAGACACCGACCCGACCGCTGTGCCCGATTCTACCTTTGCCCGACGGATCCGTCGGGTCTGTGACAATCTGCATCAATCGGGTCGGTGTACGCACATCACCGACCCGATTTTATTGCTTTTCCCGACCCGTCGGGCATTACCACCGTGTCAGATATGACCGACTCTTCCCGACCTTAAGATTTCGGTGTACGCACTTTCACCGACTGTTCCCGATTCTGAGTAGGCCGCTTATATAGTGATGCTATGAATCCCCTCATTCTATACCCGAGTATTTTATACCGATTTGTAGGGGAGACAGAGGCGATTATAGATCTGAAATCCGTTTTGTGATATCTTGAATAGAACGGAAGTTATTAAACTCTGCCTTATTCCTATATATACTTATCACCCGGCCCGGGGCCCAGCCGGGTCCGCTCCCGCCTGTTCTCTTTGATCTCAATCGGGGTCGTTTTACGAGGTTATAAAAGGGGGAGGTGTAATCGGGAAGAGTCTACATGTCGGTGTCTTATAGGTATAAGACACCGAAATTTTATTCCCGACTATCACCGAGCCAATGGTCGGGATGAATCTGGAACAGATCTCGGTGTCTTATAGGCTTAAGCCTATAAGACACCGACCCGACCACTGTGCCCGATTCTCCCTTTCCCCGACGGATGCGTCGGGTCTGTGACAATCTGCATCAATCGGGTCGGTGTAAGCACTTCACCGACCAGATTTTATTGCTTTTCCCGACGCGTCGGGCATTACTACCATGTCAGATATGACCGACTCTGCCCGACCTTAAGATTCCGGTGTACGCACTTTCACCGATTGTTACCGATTCTGAGCATGCCGTTTAAAAAGCGTTGCCATCTATCCCTCGGTCCGATTTACAAGTGCCTTATATCGACGTGAAGGGGAGAAACAAGCGATCATAGATCTGAAAACCGTTTTCTGATATTTTGAATAGACCAGAAGTTATTAAACTTTGCATTATTGCCTATATGTACTTATCACCCGGCCCGGGGCCCAGCCGGGCCCGGCACCCGGCCGCTGTCTTTGATCTTAACCCGGGTAATTTACGAGGTCATAAAAGTAGGAGGTGTCATCTGGAAGAGTCTACATATCGGTGTCTTATAGGCATAAGACACCGAAATTTTATTCCCGACTCTCACCGAGCCGATGGTCTGGATCAATCGGGAACAAATTTCGGTGTCTTACAGGCTTTAGAGTTGATAGTTTTCTTGATTTTAATTAGCAACTTTTCAAAGCTTTGTATGCAAAACAGGTTATAACAAATGCTCGATTATAACAAAGTAGTTCACACGAAGTACCTACACACCTTTTTCACATATATGCGTAGCACTGCAGTCGGTGTAATAACGGGTAACGCTGGTTCATTACGTATGGTCAGAGACAGCTGCACACCAGCGACGAACTAGCATCCCAAAGCGAGGCGAGTTCCGCGGAAGTGAAAACAATATTCATAACTTGTGGTACACCAAGACACATGTGCAAATTATTAGAAAAAGCTGTCAATTGTTTTCAGTTTAGAAAAGTAGTTCTCAGAGACTAGAGATTATGTCATCCTGGAATTGAATATAGAAGAGATATAAAAATCCTCTCTGCAAATGATAGTGGAGCCTGTCCAGTTGAGGGGTGGTGGGTCTGTATCGTTATAGACACGGGTTACTACGATCTTTTTGTATTTGCCTTGCTATAGCACTGACCACTTTGTACTTCATTATTTATTTCCGATCAAAATGTCCTGTTGGCGCTTTGTGTTTAAAAGTATACCTTAATGGGGCTATTCCGAAAACATAGTGTGCCCTTTAGATGAAATACAGATTCGTACTTTCGTCACTGATATGACTGGTCAGGCATGTATTACGTTGCCTTTTCGGTGGTATTTGAAAAGGGAAGTTTTCTCTGCTGTTGATCTCGGATGGTCTGTCCACGCCCACATTAACACTTCAACACTGCTACACACACTTCTGGACAAAACAGGGGTGAATACTATACATTGATGGAAAACACACACACAACAAATTAAACATCTAAGTCAGCTCAGCATGATTAGCGTAGGCCTAAAGTTAGACTAGTATACTATCAAATGTTAAGGAATACTGGGAAAGGTAAAGATATTCGTTATGCTTATCATAGTTTCTTCTCGTTACAGTACAAGAACGGCCTTGGTGTCTTTGGGATGGGTCCAAGAAACGTGACTCATTTCTTTGACGCCTTCGCCAAGATGCACTCGTGGAAGCTGCAGGGTGATTCCAAAACTGCCCACTTCACGACGGCATTCGTGCGCTCCAACCTCTACAACGAATCCATTGAGGCGCAGGTTGGTCATAGACACGTAGTGTGTTTCTATCAGTCCATCCCCGTTTATTGACCTTTGGATGTATTCATACGTAGAGTTAGATCTTTATAAGGTGGTAATGTTCGCTCCGTCAAGGGCAATATCTGGAAAAGATAGTTGGGTTGGTGTCAGGTACATCTGGCCTTAAGCCCTATCACTTCTATTACGTAGCGATGATGCACAACTTACCTCACTTCGTCCTTGCTCATTACACTCGCAATCTTTGCTCACACTGCTTACCTTCATTTCCGACTTTCATTTATTATTTCATTTTCCCAGCTGGACTGCACTAACTTCAATTTCACATTTAGCTTAAGGGGTAAAGGTATAACTAGCGAACCATCAAAGTTTCAGTCTCCATTTGGGGCAATAATATAAAGACTGAGAATTTCAAAACGATGGCATTGATAATCATTCAAGTAAATGAGAATTTGAGGAGTTCAAGACGACGTCTATTGAAACATGGTTGCTCGTGACAGATACTCGTGACAGATACTTGTGAATCCCATGCAAAATAGTACTACCATATTCTTGCATTATGTAACGGTGGAAAAACGTTCCACAAATCACTATTTACATTCCGAACACAATGATAAACAGTTTTTGATAAATCTTTCCATAAAGTGGCCAGTACTGGTTGACGGTTTTAATACAGTTGAGCAATTCTCTCGTTTTCTAACAAGGGTATTTAGCACATGAATACATAACACAATATACAGGACACATTACTCTTGCTGTTTAGATGATTAGTGCGTCAAGATGTTTCGCTGCGTATTGTCTTTGTTTTATTGTATCTGATGATATTACAATTGTCCGTATCAACCTACATTCAATATGCCTGAACTCCTCTGGCGCTCTATCTGGTAGAGAAGACATATATCAGTTTATCGACAACTCATATTTCCCTATTCATAGACAGACTTTTATCATTTCAGAAAGGTAGGACTTCGTTTGGCCTTGGCAAAATGAATTCCACCTTTGTTTTGACAATAGAATTGAACGAGTAATGAATATTTCTTTAGCGTAAGAAATTCAAAGTTGCAATTATATAGATGATATCGGATAAAGAAGAAATTAGATTCTAGAGCATTGACATGTACTACTGATGCAATTGAATTTTCGATGGTTTTACTGAAATATGGAAAGTCTTTTGTAGATTTACCCCTTGAGTTTGAGTATGTTATTAAGGTCCGACCCAAGGGGTGCGATTGAATGCAATGCAACATCCTGCGTTGTTTTAACGCCTTTGCCCTGCGCCTTTACTACATTTTATTAACTTGCGACGATATCATTGCACCAGTTTAGCCGGACATTCGATCACAATACACTCCCATGAATCTAAACCTTTCTCATCAATGTAAATCTCCCTGATAACATAGTAAAGAACCTCGAACATGTCATGCGTGGGTGTGTTGTAACATTTTAGGCCTGTTTCCATTGGCTGACTAAAACAGTGTAGATTTTTTTGTGTTCTTCTAATAGCTCGTTTCCATTGGCCATCACCAATATACAGTCAGGAACCACCGAAGGACCTTTAGCACTGCTGACGAAAAAATGTAGATAGGCTATCAGGAGAACATAGAAAATCTACACCGTTTTTGTCGGCCAATTGAAAAGGGCCTACAAGTAGTGAACAATGACATATCACAATGTAAAATTATGAACTTCATTTGAAGTATGATGATCTCAAACAAATATTTAAAAGTTGATTTCATTGATACTTGACACTTTTCACTTGTTCCACGACTTGCCATGTCTATCAAATTCATTATTCCGCAACAGATTATATTTGAGCGTTTGGAGCTGTAGCCTACATGTATTTAAGAATATGTCATTGTCTAAGTTATAGACCTCTGAAAAGTGTGATTACACAATTAAGCAGTCGCTGATACTGGCGCCTGGTTCAGCCCAGCCTATTCTATATAAGAAGGCATAATTTTGGTTTCCAAATGACCTAATAGCTTCATAGTAACACGCACATATAATCAAACCCATGCACATGTGTACATATAATTAAACCCTAAAGCGTGTGTTCCATTCGGCTGGTCGTGAACCAGACATGTTCGGCATCTAGCAAACCTTTAGTGTACAAACCCACAGGGGACTTCGAAAGCCAATGCCATATGACACTAACGCAGGGGCGTCAGAACATTTTGAAAGTGGGGGGGGGGGGGGGGGGCGAACTGAAAAATTGCTGACTTTTTTCTTGGTATGAAGTCAGACATTGACCTGTTCCACTGGATTTACTGTAAATCTGTAAAAAGTCAGGGCTTAGCCATCATTGCACGGTAAAAGGTCAGACTTTGACACTTTTCCACGGTGAAAAGTGAGAGCTTAGCCATCATTGCACGGTAAAAGGTCAGACTTTGACACTTTTCCACTGTGAAAAGTCAGAGGTTAGCCATCATTGCAAGGTAAAAGGACAGACCTTGACACTTTTCCACTGTGAAAAGTCAGAGCTTAGCCATCATTGCACGGTAAAAGGTCAGACTTTGACACTTTTCCACAGTGAAAAGTCAGACCTTGACACTTTTCCACTATGAAAAGTCAGAGCTTAGCCATCATTGCATGGTAAAAGTCAGACTTTGACACTTTTCCACTGTAAAATGTCAGAGCTTAGCCATCATTGCATGGTAAAAAGTCAGACTTTGACACTTTTCCACTGTGAAAAGTCAGAGCTAAGCCATCATTGCACGGTAAAAGTCAGACTTTGACACTTTTCCACAGTGAAAAGTCAGACCTTGACACTTTTCCACTGTGAAAAGTCAGAGCTTAGCCATCATTGCATGGTAAAAGGTCAGACCTTGACACTTTTCCACTGTGAAAAGTCAGAGCTTAGCCATCATTGCACGGTAAAAGGTCAGACTTAGACATTTTTCCACGGTAAAAGGTCAGGCTTAGCCATCATTGCATGGTAAAAAGTCAGACTTCGACACTTTTCCTTAGTGAAAAGTCAGGCTCTGTCATCATTGCGCAATAAAATGTCAGACTCTAACACTTTTCCACGGTGAAAAGTCAGAGCTTAGCTTTCATTGCACAGTAAAAGGTCAGCCATTGGCTCTTTTCCACAGTGAAAAGTCAGGGCTTAGCCGTCATTGCATGCTAAAAAGTTAGATTTAGACATTTTTCGATGTTGAAAAATCAAGACAGGTTATACACTTGATTGAGTTAAATTTGAAAGTGCTGACTTTTTTGGGGCTGGCAAAAAGTGGGGGGGGGGGGGGCGGCCGCCCCCCCCTGCCCCCCCCCTATTCTGACGCCACTGCTAACGTGAGTTCACCGCTGATGAACGTGTTGCCTCCTCAACTACACCGATTGCTTTAAAAGACACTGCTTGGCCTTTCCTCCTGTAACATCTGTTGCTTCTGAATCTGAATGATAATATAGAAAGTCAATGTCATAATTAATACAAATATGAACTTCTTTACGATCACTGATGACTTCGATGGGCCATTTCCTCCTCTTCCTAGAGTGTACCATTAGCCTCGAATTCCATAGCACCAATACTCTTATTCTCTATTTGATTTTTATTGAAAGTAAGATATTCATTTCTTTTAATAACTGTTGTTTTGTTTACTAGTTTTAACTACGGATCAGCTCATTCAATGTGACCTATTGATGTAATTGCTCATGAACTTCATGACTCATTAACAGGATATTGCACCATATTTGCTGTTTTCCGACCCAACGCCAAATTTTGAACCGGAGATGAAGCTCGTACAAATGATCAACGGCATGGATAATGCAAACGTGAACCTGTTTAAGATGGCTGATGACCTTGTTGCTGTGGCTGACTTCCCAAGGGTCTACACTATAGAAGAATCCTCACTGAGGACTATGGACCAAATTAATCCTGCGGTAAATATATCTTTATTGTTATAATCCTAGATTAACCGATGTAATTGTTCATGCTACTATCCAGTTCCATTGCTAATATCCCAAAACCATTTATTCGTGTGATACTGACTGTAATATTAGCTTAAATAATTATCTTTGGCAGAAACTCATGGTGTGAAATGATAGCTAATGAATAAAATATTTGATCTTCAGGTTGAAGGTCAACCTGATGCCAGCAATAGAAGACTCTCAACCTCGCACCCAGTACCTGAATATGGGACCAAGAACTGGCTTAACATCATAACAGATATGGGCGTTGAAGGAGGCTCAATGCATGTTGTCCGCTGTAAAGGGGCTTCTATTCGAGAACGCATCACCACCATCAAATTTGATTACCTACCCTATCTTCATTCCTTTGGTGCCACAGAGAAGCATCTGATTCTATTCCTAAATCCTGTTCATATGGATATATTGAAGTTCATGAACACAGGAGAACCAGTGCAGGCACTAACGTATGAGGAAGGGAAGCCAACATACGTCCATGTAGTAGAGATTGCAACAGGAAAGGTCCAGGTGCTGGAAACTGAAGGCACTTTTGGGCTTCATTATGCAAATTCATTTGTGATGTCTGATAACACAATTGTTGTTGATGCTGTCACATATCCAGATATAGATAATATTAAAATGCAATTACTGAAACTACTGTTGGATCCTGTTGGTCGTAATAGCATCCCAACTGAAAAGGCAGTGTTGAAACGGTACCTGATTAACCTGGAGAAAGGTACTGTACAAAGCCAGGGGTTCCCTGTCAATCCAGCTGTCCCTGGAGCAGGCAAACTGGACTTCCCAGTATTCAATGAACTCTATCGCTACAGAAGCTACTGTTATATCTGGGGTGTCACCCTTAAACTGGATGGAGTTCATCAGGCTAAGTGGGCACTGTCGAAGAAGGACCTGTGTGACTCAACTAATGATAAAATGTGGTACCAGGAAAATCACTATCCTGGGGAGCCATGGTTCATCCCACGTCCAGGGGCAGAGAAAGAGGATGATGGGCATCTCATTGTGGTTATGCTGGATGGTGAGAAACAAAGATCATACCTGGCCTTCTTTGATGCCCACACCTTGGAGATGGTAAACAAGGCATATCTCCCAACACACTTACCCATGACACTCCACGGTCGTTTCATTCCTCATATGTAGATACATACATTCAACTCTTAGCAGCAAAAGTGGTTGTAGGAAAGACTGAATATTATGAATAATTATTGCGCTGTTTCTAGGAAAAGAAGTTTATTATAGAGATTAATACATTGGAAATGAAAATCTCATTAATGACACTACGATTCGAATATCCAGGTTCTGCGTAACTACATGTTGTTTGATTATAAGTGACTATTCAAGATAATCTATTCTTATGAAGAGCGGTTATCACTTTATAATAGTCTTTAAACGGTAAATATGTTTTTAACGTTGCGTTGGCGGTTTAAACGGTAAATACTCGGGGCCGACGGATTTATGTTATAAACAGACACTTTGAAATATTGTACGAAAGATTAATGTACTCATATCGAATGCAATAAAAGAGTTTTTAAAAAACAGAAACACTTGTTTAGTGAATAAATCTTCTCTGTGTATTTACTAAATCCCCTCTGGCATTTTGTATTCTCCAACTTGATGTTTTTGGTTTGAATATATTTTTGTTATTACTATAATATTTTACCATGTAATCTTGCGTAAGTGCATATGGATTGTATACTGAACCCAATATAAATTGTTGTAAAGTAATTCAAATTAAATACCTGATGAATAATTCAGGACAAATAAGGCAAGGCAAAGGAAATACAAAACCCAGAGAGGTATTGGAGAACTCTGACTGGTAGGTGGAACCAATTGAGTGAGAACTCCTGCTTTAAATCTAAAAATAGTGATGGACACACCTGCAAATACCAGTGAAAAATGAATGATTAGTAGAAAATCCAGGAATTTCAGAAACAGGGAGTGTGCAACAATAAAATTGTTGCAGCACCTTCTGGGCAAATGAGTTTTTACATTGATATAATTGATAACCAAAGTTTAATCATAATCAGCCTAGGGTTCTCGGAGCCGCAGTGGATCCAGGGCCATATAAGGATCATCAACAGCTTTGCATTTCCCAATATTCAACATTCTTAGAAAAATATTATTCCCACTCTTATCTTAACCTGGGTGCGAGAAAGGTAAAGACTGGACCCAGGAGCCCCGTGACTCTCAGAGTTGATTGTAATTAAACGTACTAATGTTGATTCACTAGCCTAACCAGCTGATTTTAGGATCAAACCGAGTGTAACCTCTGCTCTTTTGGCTGCACTTCTTGCATCATTGCTACAAGAATATGCTATACATTCCTGACCAAACCTTGCCTCCTGCAGTACTGGTCTTCACAAACAACGTAAGGACAAGTCATGAGAGACTTTGGATCGCTCCCATTCCTTTTCAAATATCTGTTCATACATAGATTCCTGTTCAGGACCTCACTGAATTTTAAAACCATACCATGGTTGGATCATTCATCTTTCAACAACTCACGACACACCCTTCCTTTGACCACAAAATATCACTGACTTTTTTTTGGGGGGGGGTAAAATTTCTTTATTGAGTCTAAATAGTTACATTCACGATGAAAATTGTACATGTCACAAAGTTCGACCCAATAAAGGGGATGAGACCTCAGCCTGTTTGTAAGGCTGGTCTAGCCAAGAAAACATAATATTCAGTTCAGACAAGATTTTATAGAACAACAAATCGTCTCCAGGTTATAAGATAGAGCTTAGGTACAGGGACAAACCTGTAAAGTTAATTCAACACCTTGCCAAATTTGTGTGCTGTCAGGCAAGGACGTGTATCCTTACATAGAACAGGTAAAATGTGTCTAGAATCAGACATAATTTTATAGAACAAGAAACGTCTTCTAGTTTAAGATAAAGACAGGTACAGGGACAAATTTGGGGAGTTAGATCAGTTTGTTCAACATCTAGCAGAATTGTACGTTTACAAGGAGTTACAATTCCCAAACACTGGCTCTGAGCTTGTTTTTAGTCAGTGATTTAAAGCCGACATAAGATTCTGTCCTTTGTATTTGGGGAGTGAGACTGTTCCAAGCTGAACCCCCGTGGTATTTGAGAGATCTCATATATGAGGCACAGTTCGGTCTGCCAGTAAAAAGAATGGGGGCATCATGGGCCCTTGTGTTTATAATAGTTTTATCAACAAATGTGACATCTCTTGACCTTTTGTACATATAATTAAGGATACGTACCTCTCGTCTTACTTTAAGCATGGGAATTTCAGCATACCGATGTAGATCCCTGATAGGGGTATGGACAGTAGCTCTGAGGCAAATTCTAAGCGCATTATTCTGTAAAATTTGTAGGGAGTCAGTGAAGTATGCATGAGCCCATCAAGAATAATATCGCCATAATCAAAATAAGGAAGAATAGTTATCTTGTTAACCTCGAGAGCATTTTTGCAAGCTGATATAGACGAAAAAAGTTACTTCTCTTAAGGGAAGCAAAGTGATGTCGGAAGTCCAAATTAGAGTCAAGGACAAATCCCAAATACTTATAGGAAATCACTTTCTTGACCTCTTGGTCATTGACAAAAAGCTGGTTCTGGCCTCCCGGGCGATTTTTCTTTTTGGCCGTAAATAAAATATGTTTAGTTTTACCTAAATTGACACTTAACTTATTTTGTAGGCACCAAGTACTAAAACAGTCTAGGTCAGCTTGCATGTCATTGTACAAAAGGTCGATATCATTACCTAGTTTGTAGATAACCGTATCGTCAGCAAACAATAATACCTTACTAGATTTCAAACACTGTGATACATCGTTAACATAAAGCAGAAACAGCAGGGGCCCAAGA
Source organism: Alentia gelatinosa (assembly GCA_950022655.1). NCBI lineage: Eukaryota > Metazoa > Annelida > Polychaeta > Phyllodocida > Polynoidae > Alentia > Alentia gelatinosa. Next base: position 102,641,527 of record OX465580.1, on the reverse strand, counting down.
ATTGAACCTTGGGGAACACCATGTAAAATCTTTTTGGGGTGAGAAATTAAATTATTAGCCTTGACTTTCTGTTCCCTTAGGCTCAGATAATTCGCGAACCAGTTGTAACAGTTGCCCTTCAAGCCAATCCTGTTTAGTTTGTCTAACAAAATACTATGATTGACCATATCAAAGGCCTTCCTAAGATCAACAAAAACAGCCAGGGTTGAAACACCAACATTCCTACCAGTGAAAATAGAATCTGTCAATTTGGAAATAGCATCAATGGTCGATCTAGCCCTCCTAAAGCCGTATTGGTCTTCCGATAAAATTCTGTTGTCTCTAATGTAGGTTATTAATTGTTTATAGACTATTTTCTCCATAAGTTTATGCACTACAGGTAACAATGAGATAGGCCTATAATTGTTGGTTCTGTATAGGTCACCTCCTGTGGGTATAGGTACAACCGTGGCTGTTTTCCAACTTACAGGGATTACTGCCGTACTAAAGATACAATTATAAAGATCCATAAAAATGGTAGGGATGGCCTTCACAGAATCCACAAAAACCTGTGAGGAGATACCCGGCAACATTGATTGTTTGCTCCTACTTATCTTTTTCAGTAAGTCAAGAATTTCACCAACTGAAGTCGATAAAGAATCAAGAGAACAGGGAGATTCCTCCATATAGGGCCGCCATGGGAGTTGCATTTCAGAAGATAATCTTGTACCGATTTCAGTAAAGTAGTTGTTGATAAAGTTAGGGACCTCCTCATATGCAATTAATTCATCATCATCAATTTTTATTCTAATATAGTCAGGAGTACCTTTCGCTTGGGTGCCAGGTATGATTTTATTGATATTGTACCAAAACCTTTTACTATCGGATTTATTCTTTTCCAGCTCAGTAAGAGTATATGTCTTTCTCACAGATCTAACTAGCTTAGTGTTGTCATTACGTGCTTTCCTGGCTTTCTCCCAGTCGGATCATTTACCTGTTCTCCTGGCTTTTCTGAGAAGTCTATCCTTCTCTCTAATACACACAAGGACTTCAGTTGTTATCCTTAGAGGCTCCTTAGAGACCTTGACAGAGAAAAAACGGATTGCACATTCAACATCGAGATATCCCTCAATTGCTTCTTTGATAATATCCCATTTAACTGAACTATTATTAGACTCACGATAATGCGCCCAATTCCAGTTCTTCAAATGAGCAGTGAGACGATCATACGAGTACCCTCTATACAACCGGCCCCAAACTCTGGTCCATTCTGATTTAAATCTGCTAGGTTTCTTAATAATGAATACAATCTGATGATCGCTAATCGCTTTTGTTAAAACTCCACTGTTCGATACATCCATAAAAGAAGTAAAAACCAGATCAATGATCGAGCCCCTTTCTGAGTATCTCGTGACATCTTTGATATGTTGTACAAGTCCACGTCGTCCCATTTCAGACAATAAGAATAAACTATTGATATTGAAATCCCCAAGTACAGCAATATCCTGTATACCTTCTTTCTTAAGTATATCAATGGTTTGGACAATCTGGGTAGTACAAATTTTATAGCAACCACGTTTTGGTCTGTACACATTTAAAACTGCAAGTTTTTTAGTGTGAGGTCTTTCAACCAAAACAATTTGTAGTTCAACATTACTATTACTTTGATTTAGGGTGATGAATTTGTTAGCATCATGAGAAATACTCTCCTTTATAAACATACATAGACCACCACCTTTTTTGGGGAGTTCATCATTGGCCTCTTCCTTCCAGGAATGATCCAATCTCAATTTTTTGTAACCTCGTAGTACATAAGACCCTTGAACGTCATTTTCTACATGCCACGTTTCTGAGGCAGTTATGATATCCCACTCGTTAGATTGGGCTTCAACAGCAAGGGCCTCATAGTTAGCTCTAATGCTCCGCAAGTTGGAGTGGATAATTTTAAAACCTCTTAAACTAGACACCATACCTCCATCTTGGAGGGTGTTCATGATAACAATAAGTGGAGTAATCCCAATCTTGAGACAAGGTAAGTACTTAATTTTAAGCTGTGCTTTAGCTTGTACATTGTACAATACTTTTTGAGACTAACAAGAAAAGAATGTGGAGTAAACATCTCCAAATTAAATATAATAAAAAGTAAAAGAACAAAAACCTCGGTCAAAACGACCATTTTTGTTTGAGAAAATATCAAGAAGGTTACTTACCGGCAACTTGAGTTGTTCGGGGCCAGCTCCCACATTAGTCATACATTATAATAAGGTAGAGTACGACACTGAGAAAAATTGTGACAATAACAAAGACTCTAGAGTAGGCAGGGAAGTATCCACCATAGGTAACGACAGATATTTATGCCTTTGCTAGGTCTGTTTATAAATGGAAAATTTGTACAATAAGAGAAGTAGGTCAGCAGGTGGCCTGTTAAAGAGTAAGAAGGGAAGAACTTTGATTTTATGAGTCAAAAGAACCCTGTGGCGGCCTAGCTTTTCATAAGTAACGAGAAGCTATGGATAGGCAGGGTGTAAGGGGATTACATTACCAGGTAGTTTTGGATACCAGAATATTTTTGTTGAAGGTGGACAGGAAATCATGTGCCCATAGTTCAGTTAGATGTTGGGTTGGATGGATACCGTCTCTTAGGGTATCAGAATGATGCTTCATCTTTCCGTGTCGTGACTTGTGGGTATGGTTGGCCAGCCATGGAAAGCTGGTACTTTGATTAGAGTTCAGTTGAATTAATTTCTTGTTGAATTCGATGATTGCCAGGTTGACCAGGTCTTGCTACTGCTGTATCGTAGTTTTTAGTTCAGAAGACATTACACTCTCGGAGATTTGGAAGTCTGTAATACACCTCTTTAGGTCTGGCCCGGTTAGAGGGCAAATCACAAACCTGGACTTGGGATGATTTCTTTCTAACCATGCATAGCCCGCTTGAGCAAAGGCCATTAAATGGCTCACTAAGGCAGGCACAGATTCCCAGTCCATGCTGATTTTGTACTTCTATGATAAGATCGTTTTGGTAGTGACATTACAAATACCACCTGCTATATATGCCACAGATTTAGGACAGTGGTTCAAGTGATTGTTTGCCAAAACAATAAGATCTTGGAGCTTTGCACCTGGGAAGCAATAGATTTCGAAGCATTGATTTATATCATTAATGCTAGAAATGGACTCATATAAGTTATAAAGCCTCGAATCCCCAAAAACAATGTCTTTAGGGAGGGGTCTCCAGGTGTTAATCAGGTTTCTCTCTAGTTCTAAGATATCCGCATCTAAGGCCCACACCGACCTGGGTCAGTGCATATAGAGTCTCTGTACAGATGCAACTGTATCTAGCTACACTGGTTTCACAAACTATAGAGGATGTTTCCCATGATGTACAAAGAAATCCTTATCTGCGGTGATTCACGACTAAGGGGCCTGGATTATTTCCTGAGGCAATTCAGAGAGTATGACTATGATATTGAATACTTTCCAGGTGCCAATATTCAGAAGGAGACCCGTGAAACTGTAAGAGCGCTTCAACCTAAACGGGAGCGGTGGGAACGGTACTCCGCCATCTACCTTCTTTGCGGAACCAATAATCTAACCAACAGGCTCATGCATAGAATCTCGGTAAAGCACCCGGATGTGAACTCAGCTACTGAAGAAGTGATCGACATGTTTGAAGATGCAAAGCTCGCCATACATAGTATTGCGCCTGGAATCCCAGTGATTATCTGTACTGTCTATGGGTTGTCCTTGTCCATTGCTAACAGAGCGAACAGGTACTTCATGAACAGAGCCAGCTTAATGCCACCGTAAAATATGTAAATGAGCGCATCTGTAAACTCAACGATGAAGAAGGTGTATTTACCCCATACATCGCCAGGGAAATACATCGCAACCGCCCTTGCAAGATGACTGCACTACTCTACCGGAGACTCTACGACGGCGTACATCCCTGTGCCGAGCCACAGGAAGGAATTGCCCGCCTACTCTCATCTGCCATATACAAAAATCAGGCAGCTGGAATCCACTGCTAAAACAAGCAACACACAACTATATCTGCAGACCCTAAAGGATAATCCACAGTTTATATAAATATTACTATGTGAACTTAAAACTTTGTTGATACAACTTCAACTTATCATGCCAGTGTGTTTGCTGAGTCACATGACCAACCTGGAATTATATACATACTGCTGTCAGCGTCACATGACCTACTACTGATCTTACTACTCCAAAAGTCAAATGACTTGTTCACTAAAAACTGAACTCAGGCAAATAGAATGTCACTTGACTTCTAAGCCTCATCTGGACCGTCATGTATGAATGTCAAATGACTTCATTCACGTATGTTACCTGAGTCAAATGACCAAACTCATAATGCTGAAAAGGAAAGTCAAATGACTTCCTCTTATTGAACTGTGAATGTCACATGACTTCCACTGCATCCCATGAACTTATACTGTCGATGACTTGATTAAGACTGCGCTGTGATTTGCCATTTTGGAAAAATATTATGTGATATTAACCAGGACAATTTATATATTTAAATATTCTCTATGTTAAAATATACTAGTATCACTCAAGACACTATATCCCAATGACTATGCTTCACCACACTTGCCTATTTATATATTTATATACTATTATACTTTATACTGTACCTTAATTCGAAATTACTTACTTATCTTCTTATAACACCGTAACTATGCCCCCATGGATTTTCCTACCTGGGCTTCATCATGTAATTATATTATATTATGTGATGTGTTATTGCACTCCAATGTGTGTATTTATGTGTCATTGTTGCTCTTGGGACTGCATGTTTACAACTATCAAGATTTGGTTAACCTTATGTCTCAATGTGTTATCTAAACCCATCTGAACTTTTTGCACAAAAATGTGAAATCTTTGCAACGGCCAATGTAAGAAGTCTATATAATAAAATTGATTTAATTAAGGATGTCTTTAGTAGATGTGATTATGTCACTGTGACTGAAACTTGGTTAAAAGAGAGACACCTAAGTGAAATGGTATATCTCAACAGCATGACATTAATACGCAATGACCGAAACTATGAAGAAGAGAAAATAGGAGGAGGTGTAGTGCTATATGTCAAGCAAACCAAGGCGCCTTTTATACGTAAGATAACAGAGCACTCATACTCGAGTCCAGACTATGAGATACTCAGTTGCCAATTGAACCAACCCGATCATAAGCGAAAATTGATCATCTCGGTATACCGACCGCCATCTGATAATGTTAAGGCTTGTTATGATAAAATAAGTGAAATAATCAGTGATGAATCTTTTAAAAACAATGAGGTCTGGGTAATGGGAGATTTGAATGTTAACGTCCAAATCAAATGTAGTGATAAGTATGCAGTACTAAAGCGCTTCCTCGGTATAAACAAGCTAGAACTAATGAACACCCAGGAAACTTACTTCTGTAAATTTGGTAAGAGTACATTGGACCATATATACACTAATAGCAGACAAATAAGTCTATCGGGTAACATCAACTTTTATATATCGGACCATATACCCATTTTTACTATTAGGAAACATAAAAAAGAAAAGACTACGAAGTCAAAGATAACAAAAAGGGACTTTAGTAAACTCAACAAGGATGACTTTGGACACTGATGACCTTGGACACTGATGATCCCAATGAGTTCTTTGAAAATTATATAAACAAGTACCTAGACGATGTGGCTCCGGTGCAAACCTACATGACTTATACCAAAGGAGGTTTAACAATCCCCCTAGAGATTGTTAAATTGGTTAAAATGAGGGAAAAAATTATCTTGAAGATCTCTAAAATGGAATACGTTGAAGTAAACCAACTAACCGAGGCTTGCAGACTTAGGAAACTCATTGCCAAAAAACTGTGGTCAATCAAAGCAAAGGCCATCAAGAAATCGTTAAATGAAAATGTTAAAAATCCAAAAAAGTTTTGGAGGGTCCTTCAAAGTCTATGGTCCCCTAAAGATACAGACTGCAACGGCTGTATGGCCCACGAACGCTTATTTGAACCGGGAAAGTTAAATGACATGAATACGTATTTCTCAAATGTTGGAGCTGAGCTTGCAAATAAGTGCCCTGACACCGGTCTGCATCCAATCTATAATAATTCAGAAATTATGTGTGAGAAACTTGAGTTCGAACCAGTCAATATAAGTGACTGTATAAAACACAGATTCCAGACTGTATCAAAAATAATTGAAACCCATAAAAGTGCGGGAATAAGAAATCTAAACTCCAGCCGACTCAAACAAATTTTCCACAGTAATCCAAGGATTTTATATACTATAATAAACTGGAGTATTGCTAATTATACTTTTCCCAATTCACTCACTAAGGGAACTATTACGCCAATCCCAAAACAAGGAGACTTATCTCTATACGAAAACTGGCGGCCGATAACAGTTCTAACTTTGATCTCCAAATTGGTAGAAAAGGTACTCCACTCATATATAATGAACCATCTCATGAAGTATGAAATTATACATAAAACCAATATGGGTTTATGCCTAACCGCTCTACTTCGCAGGCTATTTTCCAGGTAGTGCATAATTTAGAATACAATAAAGATAATCGTAATAAAAGTCTGTGTGCCTTTGTAGATCTAAAAAAGGCCTTCGATAGCATCGACCATCAACTACTACTAGAAAAAATGGAGTATCGGTCTTAGTGATAATGTTGTTGATCTTCTTAAATCTTACTTATCAAGCCGCAAACAAAATATAAAGAGTACAGATAGTTTAGTGCCCAGTCTATCGGTTCGATATGGCGTCCCACAAGGATCGTTACTTGGTCCTATCCTGTTCGTAATATTCATAAATGACATCTTTAACCCTTTCCTTACCAGGGTTTTTGGCTGGAAATATGCTCCAAATACATTTTGCTCTACTGTGTTGGTAATAATTGATTGATTAAAAAGATATTTTACACATGTGTAGATATGATGATCAGGTATATGGAACCACTAATAGAATTCGAAATTTTCGTTGCCATGGCAACCGATTTTAGGTAATTTTGCATAGAAAATGTTTTTTTTAAAGGATTTTCCACATTCTTTGACATGTAAGGAACACCTAAACTTATTTATGTTTCATAGTTTAACTTGAGACCTTGTCAGAATAGAGATAGTGGTTAATAGAGACATTTATTATCAGATAATCTCATCTTTTAGATATAGGGAAGGCTTCACAGGGGTAGCTTGTACATGTACACATATGTAATTTTTCTATGAAATTATATTCCCAATATGGAGCTCCAATGATAAATGCATACTGTTACTCTTTCACATGTAACTCTCAAGCACTTTTATCTATCAAAACAATATTTGATTATGTTCTGAGTATGATGATCCTGATTACATTGACATGTTGATACTTTTCTAATTTGGTTGCCATGGCTACCAAATCTACCCTTTTTTGGTGGAAATAGTGTTTTTCAAGGATCATTTATGTTTTTTGATAGGCAAGCTACACCCAAACCTATCAACATAGACTTTTGTATGTTATGACAAAGTCAGAGTACAAATATTACTCTCTAGAGACACTTTTGAATAGGAAAGTCTCATTTTAAGGCAAAATGTAGGTTCTGCAAGGATGGCTTGGGCACAGGCATATTTTTTGTGTATCTATGCAATCACATTCCCAATATAGAGCTCAGAGATGCATACTGTTACTCTTTCACATGTATCTCAAAGCCACCTTTATCTATCAAAATAATATTTGAGTATGCTCTGAGTATAATTATCCTGATTGCATTGAGATGTTGATATTGTCCCTTTTTGGTTGCCATGGCAACTGAACATTACATATTTTGTGGAAATATAGTGAAACTGCACTTATGGGGGCACCTTCCGTTCTGAGTAAAATGTCCACTTTCCATGGAGTTTTCAGTCTGCAGATGGTTATACAATCATACCAATACAAAAGAAAGAAACACCAATTATATCAAAGGAATAAGAAATTATTGTTATTTATATATGATAACCAATTAAAAACCATAAAATAAATATATTCATTAATTAGTATAAAAATATATACAAAAGTTAGTAATATAAACAAACAATCAATTTTTCATATATGGTTTGATACATATTCCCCAAAAGGTGTCAAAGGTCACTCTATCCAAGCCACCACCACCCAACCCCCCTTCCCTCAAATCATCCTTGTTGAGGTTGTGCTTTCACACCATCCCCTGCCTTTATTTACTCTTATTGTATCACCTATGTTGGTATATTTGTGGTTATGTTATCGCTGTATATACTAAAATATAGATAGGTCACTGCTTTACCCAAACACACACACAGTAAACTGACACCTACCTGACTCCCTTACACAGGCCTATACTGTCTCACAAAGTATTGATATCTATATATTTGGTAACTGGTTCATCCCCCTGTTTGTGGCACTCCCTATATGACTCCTCCGCTGTTCTGTCATCTTCTGTGAAATATTTGCAGAAGAGCCAGAACATAGCATTGAATGTGGTCTGCAGGTTGGTAATAGTGATGTATATTGCATATCAGTGTGGGTTCCCTGGATGTAGCTGTTTATCATGCAGATTCTGTTGGTGGGTGATGTGTGCATGTATGTATGATGTGCATAGAAGCAGAAGTCACAAATGAATGGTTTGGCCAATCAGTACACTATTAATACCGAGAATGGTTCTAGTACCTTGTACATTGTGTGTATGGCCACTGCCTTGAGGTTGCTGAGCTGACTGCAGGAAATTCATATTTATGATTGTCGTTGCTGTGATGGTGACAGGTGGGAGCGACAAGGCATTTTGTCTCACTAGTCTGTCCCTTTGCAACATCTGCTCCTCTGGCTTGGATCAGAGATCATCAAGTTATGATTGCACTATTTATCGTTCTGCTGGCTCCCAAGCCGTATTGGTATGGAGGGTAATGACCCTTGGTATGGAGGGTAATGACCCTGCCAGTGGGCTCCAGCGGAGGAAATCACGCTTTGAATACTTCCCACCCAGTGTATGGGTGTACATATTGGTGGCTCAGTAGGTGGTTATAGGGTGTGTAGGACAGAACAGATACAGGTATACAAGTCTTAGGCCACTCAAAAAAAACTTGTTTCTCATCACTGCATGCGTCAGCAAAAACGTTTTTAGAAGATTTTTCTTTCAAATAAGATGAACCTTGATAGAAATCACGGAAGGTATGAGTATTTGGTATCAAAGTAAAGCTCCTTATGTCAGGAATGCATTCAATGTGGTCATGTGGCTGGCAAAAGTGATACATCAAGTGTAACCAATTATGTGTATCTAGATAGAGTAGGCCCCCGTGTAAGTGGTCACCCTCCGTTCTTGGCCAATGCTGCTTAGATTAGGTGTCTGCTAACATGCAGTTCTCAGTCTGTTGATGGTTAGGCTATATAGAGGAAACTTATGAAAGGATAGGGCCAGAGCTCTTATTCCAATCAAGTTTGAATCGCGTAGTAATTCACAAGGCGAAGCCATGGATTGTATAGCAATTCAATTGAGATGGGACCGAGCTCTTACCCTAAACTTGAATAGGTTTCTTAATTTATCTCACCCTTCACATTGACTAATGTGACATAATCCCCCATTGAGTATTTTTTCTAAATAATCAATGGGCATTGGATACAAATTTCTAATGTTGAGTGTCTATGGGGAAAAAATATCAGGAGATGAGATAAACTATAATAACCACACAGACACCCCCACAGACGCCTACCTGACACCTACAGTAGCCCATGCAGGCCGGTAAACTGGTGTCTAGGCAATTAGATACCAGGCAATACACATGATAAGTGAATGTATATACGATGTGCGATCAGCGAGCGACTGCTGGTATGTGACGGCGTTCTCTCGGCCGGCCGGCGGTGTGTGAGTTAATTTATTCCGGTCAGCTTCAAAAGAAGGTGCCCACTGGTCAATGCTAGTCACATGTTGTCTAATTGAGTCCCTGATTGGTGCTAATTAAGACAAAGAGAGGCGGGAAACGTTCTAAGCCAATGTTTTGTTCTGGCTTAGCAGTGTTTGGGTGCCTGTGGAGGGGGACCAGTGTAGACTGTGCTACAGCGGTGTCCTCTGGTGTGAATTTTTGGCATTGATGTTGGAGAGGGCCTGTGGTGGCGCTCCCTATAGTGTTGTGTGTGGGTGTGTATAAAAGGTCTGTCCAGGTTTGTCTTATCTACCTGGACCATACCAGCAGTTTTAATTGCGTACAATCTCGTCAGGCTATAATGGCTGATCACATGAATAACGTCCTATCTCTTTGGGGGATTATTCTTTTTGTTTATTGTTTAGAAGTGGTTTGGAGGAATAAAATGTAGAATTCCGTCACATTTCAGTCGCCTCATGGGTGAGGGGTATATAATGGTTCAAAGTGTGGTAAAAAAGATTTCGCATGATAAACTAAGAATCAAGATAATCTGGAGTGTTGTCCCCACACCATATTTGATAAGGCATCCCTCTGAAGTGACCACTTACACAGGGTTAAATGGCTTTTTGTACCGAAATAACTTACCGTTAACGTGGGGGTCCACTTACATGAGGTGGCCACTTACACAGGGTTATAATAAACATCTAATATAGAGAAATTACACACAGTAATATGAGTGAGATATCATGAACTTACAGTGAGAGTGCAAGAGATGACCTAAATAAGGTTGTCTGAAGTCCAAATTATGAAACTTCAAAAGCCATCGCTGATCCAGCAAAAAAAAACACCCTCGTCATATTCTTCATTGCTTGGTGATGAGAAATAAGTTGGTTTTTTTAGTGGCATTATATCTGATCTAACTATACATAGTTCTTTGGCCATGTGCATAGGTACATTGCAGTATGCCATGCATTAATACCGTGAGAAATATAAAGACTCTAAGTTGTTTCAGTGTGTCATTTAATGGTTTTCACATTAGTTTTTGGAGTATGACATTAACATTTTTGTTGGCGCAGTTTATATGGCAGATTTGGTTATTGATCATTAGTTAAAGTCTTAGTTATTTAGTACCTCAGTTTCTGTCTTTGTTTTCAGACACCTTTGCATGCCCTCATTATTGTTTATGAGACGATAATCCGATGGAATGTCATTCCATAGTATTACAGCCTTGTGTTCAACTTATGTTTCTGTATTTGCTTATAGTTATATTATTATTTATATTTAATACTGGATCATCAAAGAGTCTGGTTTTCCTTGTTGGTTCGGCTACATAGGTTATGTCTTTGACACTCCATTGGCTGACGCATGTAGGTGTGACACAAGTAGTTTATTTTCTAGGATTTGTGCAGTTGACTGATCGGGTTTCATGGTTCTGACTTTGTACAGATTTAGAGGCCCCTGTTTTTACACCTTTGGAATTTATTCACTTGTGAAGTCATTTGTGACATGGAATAGGTTATCCACTTACTCTAGATGGGTAAAACATTCGATTTATACAACATTGTTGCTTGTCTACAGGTTAGACACATGTACAGTTTGTGTGATGCTCTTGCTAACCCTGAGAAAGGAACAAATCTTTCTTGGAGAAATGCCAGTCTGTTTAACCTTGTATAATGTATGTATTGATGATGGGAATGAGTCCTTTGGCCATGATAATAGGGGAATGCCCTCAATCAGGTAGGTTTCGAGAAGGTTCTGTGCAATAAGTCATCAAGAAGTTGATCGACCATTTTCCAAGATGGCTGACGAGAAGATGGCCGATGCCAGCAATGAAGGCACCATGTAGTGTGGTGTGCCATGGAGGTATTAATCATGGATTAGATAAAACTGACGAGGCTTTTAGAAGGTTTTAGAAGTTTGACAGGTGAGACTGACTGAATGAAGAGTGGATCTGGGGTTCAGTCTGGGACAGATTCCAGCGGGCGAATTCTAGGAACCAGCAGCTCACCTGCATCAGGAGAGCCAGGGCAATCCATGATGGCTTGGGCTCATGGGATGCATGGATCAATCGGGGATTGATTCCATAAGGTGATCGTTGCCGAGAGTAGAGTAATGGGCTACATCTAATTGATACAGGACCGGGTCTTCTGAGAGTGTGAGCGACAGGATGGGAGGCTGGGCTCAGGTAGCTACAGCTATGGCATATATACAGAGAGGAGTGATTAAGGATAGGAGACCATAGTGAAGCATTGGTACAGACAAACTATGGGTATTAGCTTGGCACAGGTTGATGAAGATCGCAGAGTGGCATGGTGTCCAGGGGTTACCTAGGGAGTGTACCTGCTTCCCAGGGGGATGTTTAGTATTGAATGTTATACTGTACCATGGACCTTTTTAGTTGTGACCTTAACAGATGGATCCTAAAGAGTAATTTAAGATGTTAGTGTTATATTGAGTCAATGATATCATGGGAAAATTAAATCTAGGTCTTTCTGAACTGAAGATTATACTCTGATAAATGGTTTTGTGAGACTTATGAAGTAAAATTGTGTACTCCATTTTTCTTTTACAGGATATTGCACCTTTCATGCTGTTTGCTAACCCTGAGCCAAAATTCAAACCAGAGCAGAGGATCTCACAATTAGAAAATGGGATGGATAATGCAAACGTTAACCTGTTCAAAATCGATGATGACCTTGTAGCTGTGGCTGACTTCTCCAGAGTCTACACTATAGAAGAATCTTCACTGGGAACTATGGAACAAGTTGATCCTGTGGTAACTAAAGCTTCAATCATTGTCACTCTACATGTATGAAATTACAATTCTCCATGTTATGGTCTAGTATTACTGTTAATGTCAAAAGATACCCAGTTAGACTCCAGTAAGGTTCTTACGATAGTAATTCCGACGTAAAAGCATGTACATGTATATAATCAACAGAGTAACTAATGTTCTAATTAATTGTATTTCAAGAACTATAAGTAGAATAAGACGTAGTGGCAGGAAGTTCTATGAGACAGAACAGGGCATGTTTACCTGTGTCTAATATCATTATTAGAATTATACATGATAGAGATTTCATATCCCAATAGGTGTTTTCAACACAATGAGATCCGGGAAATATGGTACATAGGGAATCTTTTCCATAATTTACCAACAGGGGTTCATTAATGCAATCAGCCAGGATAACAAACTATGATTGATTTATTTCAGTATCTATTATCTTGGTTATATTGAATTCAATGCATGTCACATGTTTGGTCTGCAGGTCGATGGTGTATCTGGAAACAGCAATAACAGGTTGTCAACCTCTCACCCAATTCCTGAACATGGCACAAAAAACTGGCTGAACATCATAACAGAATCTATTCCGTTTCAAGGATCAAAAATGCATGTGGTTCGCTGTAAGGGGGCTTCTATACGGGAGCCCATCACCACCATCGAATTCACTGAAACTCCTTACCTTCATTCCTTTGCTGCCACTGAGGAGTACATGCTCATCTTTATCAACCCTGTTTACATGAATGACTTGAAGTTTATAATAAGTGGAGAACCAATAAAAGGATTATCATGGGCAGAAGGAAAGTCAACATATATCCATGTGGTTGAGCTTGCCACAGGACACGTCCAGGTATTGGAAGCTGAACCCTTTTTCGGGCTGCATTTTGCAAATGCCTTTGTGATGTCTGATAATACGATTGCTGCTGATGTTGTAACATACCCTGACCTCGATTCCATGAAAATGCAAATGATGCATCTACTATTGGACCCTGTTGGTCGTGACACTATCCCAACTGAAAAGGCACTGTTAAAACGGTTCATTATAGACTTGGAAAAGGGTACAGTACACAGTGAAGAATTCCCTGTCAATCCAGCTGTCCCCTCAGCAGGAAAACTGGATTTCCCAGTATTTAATGAACTTTATCGCTTCAGACATTATTGCTACATCTGGGGTGTCTCTTTTAAAATGGATGGAGTTCATCAGGCTAAGTGGGCACTTATTAAAAAGGACACATGTGACTCAAATGGTGATAGAATTTGGTACCAGGAAAACCATTATCCTGGGGAGCCATGGTTCATCCCACATCCAGAGGCAGAGAAAGAGGATGATGGGCATCTCATTGTGGTTATGCTGAATGGGGAGACACAAAGATCGTACCTGGCCCTATTTGATGCCCACACCCTGGAGATGGTTAACAAGGCATATCTCCCAACACATTTACCTATGACTCTCCACGGTCGTTACATTCCAAATATGTGAAGATATCCATACTTTTATCTATAGCTAGCCAATCAGTCTTTTACTTATGATTCCTATTACCTAATAATCCTTAGTCACTCTGAAGTTATTGTAGGGTAAATAATCAAAAATGTACATTTCTCCTCTTTCCCCACGAAGAAACATTCAAGGCCTAATCATTTAAGGTCATGTACAGCAAATCACGTATTACATGAACAGCTGATGTTCTTACAGGAAAGGGAAACCTTCCATTAAGATCAATAGTATCTTCTTACGTGTGCTGACTGCTTACCCGCGGTTGACATGGGTTTCAGTTTTCCAGGTTAATCGTTTTGTATGCCATTCAGGGAGGAAGATGGCCAAATTATTGTTTCCCTAAAGTACCCATTCAAGATAAGAAAGGAAATGTTGAAAAACGCATCAATATAGTAATAGAGATATAAATGCAGTTTATACATGGATATTGAATTTGAAAAGAGCTGATGGTGAAAGGATCATAGTCATATGATAAATCGTTATTTTTAATTTTAGAAGAAGATTGTATTATAAAGTAAGCTATCGAAATTATGAAACTCTTGGTCTAATAAAGATTAAATGAATTAATATACATGTGTTCCTTGCTCTATAAACTACAATTGAGTCCCAGCGTTTTCTTTAAGAAAAACAAAGCCCTAAAGAGATGTAGTTCTGCATGCTATATTGGTATCAGTTCAAAAGGTTCCGCCGATAGATTAGTCAAATTTATCAAATTTCCTATGAGTTACATTGCTGCTGCATGTGGATCAGTGGATTGATTTCAGGTTATGCCTTAAAGGCATATCGTACAATTGAAATTGGCGCCACGTTCACCTGAGTATTGACAACTATTAGTTCAGGGGCATGCCAGATAGCGGGAGGCACAAGAGACACATCTTTCCCTGAACCCTTTGCAATCTTCATAAAGAGTTTCCGACCAGTAGCCATCCTGATCCTAAAGACAGCTTGTATAACGTATAAAAGCCATGCTCTTTTCTACAGGCTTTGCCCTTGGATCTGCAGGGGTAGGTGGGGCTTTGGTACTAAAGTTCAACTTTATCTCACGCATGGTGGAGAGAATGTCAGATGACGTATGCGATTAACCAACTACCGGCCAGGATAAAAGACAATATATAAATATGCAGATTTTAACGTTCCTAACAGGATTTGTGTTTAGTAAATTGAATTATTCTGATATTATGATGCTATTTATTGTCATTGAAAGGGGTGAGATGAATCCAGAACAGCACTTGAATTGTATAAAAACACTCGATGACAATTGCAGCCCATCCTATGGAGTATTGTGTTTTTATATTATTCTCGATCCAGGTCGATAAAGTAATAAAACGATGTTCCTGTAAACGTACAACGTTTTATCTTTACTATATGCCTCCAAAACATTCATATTCTTACCTTATTTAAGTTGTAAGAGCCATTTTAAATCCGATTTGGGCACAGAACGATCAACGTGAACCGAATTGTTCGACTTTATCGTCAACAGACGACACCACGACGTGCTACACACTGCGCCGCTCCGATTTATTGTGCCGCAAAAACGAGTTTCTGTAGGCTGCTCTAGTGATGCAGTGTGGACGTGCTACGCTTCGAATGAGTTGGTCGCTCAGTTTCGCCTTATTTTCGTAATAAAAATTTTTCATGAAATCTTATTATTATTACATTATTATCATGTTAATATCGTTCATTAATTATTTCCATTGCTTTCCTGTGGTTTTGTTCTATATTTTCGTTGTTTTCAGCGTTAATGAACTTTTGTTTATATTTACTTTCGAACTGCTTCCGAGACACTCCCATTCACATGAGTTGGCTCTTTTTTTCGCTTTGTTTCTCCATTCATTTGCTATTGCGAATCGAAGGCCAATGTCGGCCATTTGTAAATATCGACGTCCTAATCATGTCCGTTTCGACCGTGAAATGAACCCTAACTTACTGCACAGCTGTGCAGTACATTGTTGGGAGCAGCGTGTAGTAATTACGTCACTTACGGCAGTAGGTATATAGTAAAAGATTTTCCCAGGTAGTCTCAGATATGTAGTCCCCCTCCCTGAGACAAAACCCTGGGAGCAGCGTGTATAATGTATATTATTTTCTATTTTAGCAAACCTCATATGTATGAGTTCTCCTCAGAAATCCCGGGAACGCAGTTTGCCTTACCCAAATAGGTAAAACGGGATATACCCATCTTTCCAATTTATATATGACACATATTGAAAGATTCACTTATCTAAAAATAAGGATTATAGCTTTAGTACTTATATGTGTAGGGTTACATATTTAATATATTCGGTGAAAGTTTAAAGAAAAAGACATACAAAACATGCCAAATCGCTGCATATATAGAAGCATAAGAATAGCACTAGGCAGAGAATCACCTCGAGAAGGATTACCGGTTAGCAACAAGGAACTATTTGCCAGATGCAAATTAATGCTACCAAAAGAGAGGCGACTATTGTTGTTACTAGGGATAACAAAAGCAATCTGCACTTGGAGAGGCCTAATAAATAAAAGTTTAGAAGGTCACTGGTCTATGTAGGTATTACGATATGGAACCAGCTACCTAAAAGCCAACAGCTATCATTGCCTAACTCAGGAAAGCTCACTTTTAGGAAAGAAACTTTGAACATAATCAGAAATCAGTCTGTATAGAGCATAGGTTATAAATAACGTCAATGCATGGTATATGTAGAATACTAAAATTGTTAGATGAAAAAGTCTTTTTGGAGAACGCAGCCTGTATACGACACAGAAATTATACTCATAACACTAGCACTGTCTCATGAATGTTAGAAGAGAAATATGAATCATTATGTTTATCGCTGAGAAAATGGTATATATGTTCTGGAATTGCATACAAACCTGACCAATATTGCTTATGTATTTACTACCAGCATATGGAAGACCGATGTTGTACACCGAACATGTCTTTTTGAATTTGAACAAAAAAATCCCTCCAGTCAGCAGAGATTAGTGAGGCACAAAATACGTGCTTGGAGAGAGGCGCATCCGCCGATGGTAGGACATCAATATTTTGATTGGGAGGAGGGGGGTGGGGCTTAATATGTATTTCCCCTGTGCTGTGTGAGACCTAGCATCAGTGTAAAACTGATGTGAGACCTTTGTGAGATATCAGTTGTTCCTTTTCTTCCATCATCTTGCATCTGCGCTGTTCCGTTGTTGACTGATGTTTATCTGCTCCTTGTTGGCCTGGTTGACGGGTTTCTCCATCACACTTTTTAGCCTGTGCAACATCCAACCTTCCCAACTACCAACCTTCTTATCTACGATCTACCTATTTACCAACCTGCCCATCCGCCAACCTGTTCACATATAGAAACACGCCGACCCCCAACCTGATCGCAGGCACTATTTCAGAAATTTTAGTAATTCCCATTTCTTAATGAAATAATGCGACCATTTGCATATATTTTTCTGACCTATGTAAAACTATATGATAGTTGATATCATTACTATTATATAGCAGCCTAATCATTTTGGATTACCATGGAGGTGTGATATATTGACGACACTGAGGATATTGTGAAAAACGCCAGCGTACTACAGGGGTGAAAAATGGTACTGCAGCTGCGTATTTCAGAAAGTGAACGCTTGTGAGACATGCAAGTGATAGCCTAGGGTCGAGCAGTACAGTAGGAAACTGACTGAGTTGTGCAGTTACTGCAGTTCTTGGTTCAGACAGTATAGTGGTTCTCACAAAGAAGTTGACCACTAGAGAAACATGAAAATCGTGATGTGGGTAAAAGATACATATGGAATTGTTCAGAGCATGTTTGTCTTTACTTAGATATGTTACAATATGTTTTAAGATGGTTGTTTTGATCAATGCGAGAGGGTAGACCCTCTCGTGAATAGTAGCAGTAACAGTGAGAGGTAATCAACTAGTGAAACGGTTACTGCCACTGTCGATGCCACTCATTTCCCAAGTGCCGCTCGATGTTCCGTTCACCTACTATTGAAACAGATACTGCCACTGTCGTGCCACTGAGACCAACAGTGAGGGATTTTTCTACTTTTGAAACAGGTCCCTGATTTACCGTAGTTCTTGGATAGTGTTAGATTGGCCACCGCCTCTGTCTCCACTCAGTACGACCTAAGAGGTTGGTTGGGTTGAGTCACATTTGGTATGTGTGGTGGGCACCTACAACCAAGGAATTTTGGTCTGTGTACATTCTGAAAGCAGACAAACTTGATAGAAAATATTCATAGCTCACAAATTGATAAACAAACCAGCTTTATGTCCATTATGTTTTGAAAAAAAATCTATTACACTGGCCGCCATAGCTACACTATGTCAGCTCTGGTTGGGTTAAATCTATGGCACCTTGTCCCACTACCTGTAAGTGTCTATTACTTTCAGATGTTTCATGTGACCTGAATATATGCTTGGAGAGTGTGATATTTCTTACTGTAAACCAGGGAGCTGTTTCAAAACGTGGGTTAAGTCTATGGTTTTGAAACAGCTCCCAGGGTTATTTGGGACAGCAGGGACACTTAGGAAAAAACTGACCAGACTTGCCCATATTTTTTACTGTTTATTTCTGTATTTTGCTAACCACTTCACAATGATTATTTCCTAACATTAGGACAAATAACTACACCATGATGATATGTGTAAAACCTTACATGCCTTCCTATGGATAATATCCTACATTTGCTGTGGTGCAAATTATTCATTGAATCTGCATATACTGAATAACTTCCCATCTGCAGGCTTAGTGAGAGGGCATGTCACATCCTTATGGCATGCATTATAAAAAGAAATATGTCATATTTATGTCCTGAAAGTATCATGAATCTTTATAGCATAGATATTAAGAATTTCGTTTTTTTGTGATATTAAACATAATGAAGGGTAACTTGGGACATATTTTAGGTAGCTTGACACAAGTTACCCCTTGATCCAATTATGTTTGTATTTTCTTTAACTGTCCATTTTCCAATACTTGTATACCTCTAATATACGCAATGATTGACAATCCTTAGTGTTTTGTATGCATCCTAGTAGAAAAACATTTTATTTCAGCCAAATGACAACTTCAAATATATTATTTCATACATCTCCATTTTCCCCCATATTTTGCTGAAAATTTCACATATCTCATTAAATATTTAAAAGCATTACATCAATATCCAAATCTGAAGTATTTTCCCATTTAAAACTTGTCAAGAGGAGTATTTTTATAGTAAAATCAACATGAGACATGAAGATGAAAAGAAATGGCATGTAGAAATATTCTACTTCAGAGATAAGTATGAAAGGTATGATTAATTATGATGACAGCAGCCTTACAGATGATGTGGGCAATAAAAAAAGTCCTTGGAAAGAGGGACTGCAAAAGAATCACTAGCATTCTAAACACATCAAAACAATCAATACCGTTTAGGGCAAGATCCACTGCAAGTTGTGAGTTATTACCCACACAAGTGGTATATAAATCCACACATCTCTATGACACTTGTTGTACTGGTGGCTCAGAAGGTTGTTTATTCAACTGGAGACACTCAGAATGGTTTGACGCAGAAATATTTGAGGACTGGTTTGAATGTGTTCCACTGAGGTACTTCAGGAACCTGCCAGGAATAACATAATTTTACAACTCTTACACATGTCATTCTTTGGCTCCCTAAAATAACTATAATGGAAAGTGCTAGTAGAATGGAAGATAAGAAATAATGGCAAAGCCACCACTTTGCCTAAAGATTCTTTCCCAGCAGAACTCCTGCATTTCCTTGACCAGATTGAAAACAACCCTGAAATAAAAAGACAGGGATACGTTTGACCGCCATACGAATGCTCGGACCAAACCGCTAAAATGCACATGCAGCAAGGTGTACCTACGCTGAAACGCCGTCGTGTCGGCGATGAACCGTCTACCGGAGTCGAAGGAGCGAAGTCCTACACGGTTTTCCAGATAGAAAAACTGCCAGAGGAAGCCCCTAAGACGTCCACAGGTGACAAAGTAAGTACCCCTGTTTGCAAACATACTATGAAAACTTGTACCAAAAGGATTTCCACTGTAGTTACTCCTAAACAAAGTTTGAAATGTATGAATGCCCAGACCTGTAGGTCTAGTACTGGTGACAGTTGCTGTCAGCCAGGCACCTCTCAGAGAAGGTTTGTCAAAGCTGTCAGACCTTCTAGTGGGTTGAAAAATAATTCCTCCCACAAGTCACATTCTGAACACAAACAGATTCGAATCACTGACTATTTCAGTATGACAGGAAGCCGTATGGCACCTGACACTCTGAAAGAACGCCGCGATAATTATCGCGGAGTTCCGCCGACACGGCTCTCTCCCGGAGAACCCGCCGGCGATCACTCTAGTACACGGCCGATCGGACGTGTCAACCCCGGCGCTACGCTGACGGCGGGGAGTGACAGCTACACACGTACGGCTGTGACAGCTGACAATAGTCGGACGTCACACTCCGTCAACACTGTCACCACTGACTGTCAGTCTAGTGTTGAGGGGAGACTCCTATCCCCGATTAGACATAGCAACTTGAGTGTTCACCAGGGTTCTCAAAATACTGTGTCACAGTTCATGAAACATAAAGAAATGTCACTAAATGAACAGGACTTAGAAAATATACACACACTACGAGATTTGATGGATGACAGTGTGACTAGGTCCCCTTCTCAACCTGAACCTATGACAGGACAGAGTAGTATCAACAATGATCATGCCCACAATGCCGGACATAACAGTCACAGCATCATGTATCCCACCATTGACAATAATGTCACTGTACCTCACAATGTCAATACAGGTTTCTCACCTAATGTAGACATAAATAGGGACATCAACAATATTGATGACAATGACTCTAACCAAGGGATTAACAATGACCAACCCCCTAAAAAGAGTGTTCCTTATTTCCAGATCATTGATGACATGCTTCCCCGCTCGCTTCACCGTACGTGGAGAGAGATGTGCGACGCGTCGGGAAAGCAGATGAAGAGTTAGGCGAGGGCAGCGTTCTTCCTGGACGCTGTCCGACTGGAGCACGTAGAACCCTGGACCGTGGGATTGGCCCCACTTCCAGAGTACCTTGACAGCGACATACGCACGAAAACCTACGAGGAGCGAAAGGCGTCCGCCCTACGCATCACGAAGATGGTAGCGGAGTCGCTCAAGAGTAGAGAGGAGGTCGAACTGCAAATTTGTGAACAGTCTCTCAAAATCATGCGCAGCACCATGATTGACCTCAAGATGGAGGAAACTGAGGTGGACAACACCCTCGCGCAGGTCAAGGCCCATGCAGACTTGACCGCCAAGCGGGATTACCTCAAGGAGGTAACCATCTTAGAAGATCGCCTCCAGAAGCGAGCTACCAGGGCACCGAAAATGACGACCATCATGGACCCTAAAGGAGCTACCCCCGGCACCTCTAACGAAAACAACGCCCCAAAACGGATTTTCTGAGGGCCCCCGCCCCGAGCAAGAACCGAGGCCGTGGACGGGGAGGCAAGAGCCAGCGCGGTGCGAAGCGAGGCAACAACAAGCCGCAGGTACAGTCAACGAAGCTATAACCGTGACTCCAGAAGACAGTGTTTCACACTTGTCCACCGACTCTGTAACAACCCTTCCTGATCTTTCTTCAGTAAGTAAAAGTGTTGAACAGTGTTCAGTTGTTTGTTCTTCTTTTGCATGTGAAGTTTCAAAACATAAGTCTGATCGTAACATTGAACTCAGTAACCATAGTGACAAACACAAGAGGTCGAACCCCATGAAATATCAGAAAATGGGCACTGTAGTGAATCTTTCAGATAAAGTTCTAACACAGTCAGAACTTTCTCTATTGGACAAAGGTCTTAACTTCTGCCCCACTGTCAATAAGATAGAAGAAGGTGAAATGAAAATTGATCTTGACAGGTTCCACAGGAACCTTAGACTTAAGCAATTCTTTCAGAAAAAACACCACCGATGCAGAAGCCTCCCGAGGAACCTCCGAGGGCGAATGAGGACCAAGTCGTCCAAGTGGAACAACCAGTCAACAACTCGGGACACAATGTGGTAAGCAACACGCCATTTGATAACAAAAATCTGGTTAAAGAGTTGAAAGAAGCCAAAGGCTTCTCGGCCCCACCCAGGTCTTCGAACCTTGAGGGGTTCATAGCAGTCAATGAACTCTAGCAAACATCCATAAAATTAAAGTGAAACAAAACATCACTAAAGCAGAACGCTTCTCCCTAAAATCTCTGTCAAAAGACAGTAACCTGACCATCAAACCAGCAGATAAAGGGGGAGCCACCGTAGTCATGAACACTTCCGACTACGTAGTAGAAGCAAATCGCCAGTTGGATGACATTAAGGTCTATCACAAACTGGGCAGGGACCCGACTCAATATCTCAACAACCGCATTACTGCAAAGATTAACCAGATGGTGGAGAACGAAGAGCTAACTCCTCGTATGGGGGAAGCTCTCACCACCAAGGAGGCTAGGGCACCCCAGGTGTATTTTCTGCCGAAAATACACAAGGGCACTCTACCTCCACCAGGGAGACCGGTAGTCTCCGCAAACAGCTGTGCAACGGAAAAGATATCAAAATTTGTTGATTTCTTCCTCAAAGCAGAAGTTCCACTGATAAAATCCTATATCAAGGATACCAACCACTTCTTAGAAAAAATCCATGAGGTGGGCAGAATAGAGAAAGGCAGTTTACTAGGGACCCTAGATGTAGGGGCCCTGTACACAAATATCCCGAACAACAAGGGTATCGATACTGTCAAAAGGAAACTCACAAACAGTCGCAATAGAAACGAAAAACCAGAAACAGATAGCATAGTCAAACTGCTATCACTGATTTTAGAAAACAACAACATACAGTTCAACGGGCAGAACTATATCCAAGTGAGCGGGACAGCAATGGGCACCAGATTGGCCGCATCATACGCTAACTTGTTTATGGAAAGCCTAGAGGAGAAACTCCTCACGGGGCACCCGTTGAAACCAAAGGTGTGGTGGAGATATATCGACGATATATTCTTCATATGGAGTCATGGTAGAACAGCACTTAACCAATGGGTTGAGTACCTAAACCAAGCTCATTACAGTATCAAGTTCACGAAAGAAATCTCTGAAAATGAGGTGAACTTCCTAGACACCAAAGTCAAGGTTGACAAATGTGGACAACTGTATACAGACCTGTACTGTAAACCGACGGATGAGAACACATACCTCAGATATGATTCAGCTCATCCGGCTTCGCAACGGAACAGCATCCCTTACTCTCAACTACTGAGAGTAAAGCAGATCTGCTCCAAAACCGTAGACTATGAAACACACGCCGACACAAAGGTGAAAGATTTCATAGAAAGAGGATATCCGCCAAGACTACAGAGAGCGGGTAGACAAAACAAGCCGGACTAGTGCTCTACAAAAAAGCACAAAGCAAAAAGACGATGAAGAAAAGATCTTCCTCATCAGCACATTCAGACAGGGACACAAAACCCTGCCGGATATGGTACAAAAGAATTGGGAACTACTCGGAAAATCGAGCACCACCAAAAACATGTACCACTCCAGACTAGTAGGGGGATACAAACGCCCTAAGAACCTTAGGGATCACCTAGTGAAGGCAAGAACAGTCTTCCATCCGGCTGAAAACACAGAGAAGGAACAATGGGACAACAAATGCAAAAAAGTAAACTGCAAATATTGCCCAAAAATCAGAAAAACCAAGACCATCAAATCAAAAACCAAAGACACCAAACACCAGTGCAAAGATAACATATCGTGCAACAGCTCGAATATTATCTATTGCATAGAGTGCAAGCGTTGCGGCATACAATATGTAGGCCAAACAAAACGCAAACTCAAAGAGAGACTCTCAGAACATCTGAGAAGCATACGCAAACAAAGCGGGATAAGCGACGTCCCAAAACACTTCAACATGAAAGACCATGATGGAGTGGAGGATGTTCAAATATATGTACTGGACTACATATACCAACATCCCCAGAGCAAACATGCGAGCCGCCTACGAGACAAAATTGAATATAACTGGATTCATCGTCTCGGGTGCCAGGCACCAAGGGGGCTCAATACGATGGATAGCAAATATGGATGAGAACAAACGAATGCCACGTCAAAAAATTTTCCGAGGGACTGAGACCGTACCAACACGCTAACAAATAGCTGAGACTCGGAGACGCATCCGACGGCAGAATTTGATACATTGATTATCATACGTTCATCATCCATAGCGACACAACAAGTGACAGTGTCAAAACATCGCCCGATAAACTGAAACACTCACCTTCAGTTTGCAATCAGTGCTGTCAATAACGGAATCACACACGTTCGTATGACAGCAACAGACCACAAAGATACAAAATATGCCTGATGTGACATATACTGTCGAAACTAATGAGTAAGAGAGAGAATCCCACACGTTAGGACCTTTCTACACTGATAAACTACATACAAGTGAGCCCACCACGCCCCTAGAGGACAGGTGAACTCACAGGGAAGTCTATACGATCAGTTCCAAATATTACCATCAGCTGTCAGCACTGTCAAGTCCATAGGACCACATTGCGACACTGAACACGGGTAAGGAACCAGCTAAGACCCCATATCGATTTACATAGCGTCCGTAACAACGACGAATCCGCACGGCGGATTCCGGTCACGTGACGACACGCTCCAATCACGGTCGAGATATGTAGGACACGGGTGAATGCGAAACTTTATTCAGAGGTATTTGCCAGTAGCTGCAGGGGCGAGGATGTCCCTGGGCTGTGTGTCTCTGGGAGGCGAGAATGCCTTGAGGCATTCAGGAAAGTTTCACTTGTCATGTGCCCTAGAGAACTTCTCTATTACCATAGTTCAAATCTTTTTTTAACAGTATAAAAAAGATATTAATTCCCACACATATCTTTCCATATTTTACACAAACTCTTTAAAACTATTTTGTATTTATTGGAAAATACCTGAATATATCATGAATGCCTGTAGGCATTCTTGCCCCCTGTGTACATAATGCCTGGAGGCATTTTCGCCCTGAATGGGTTAAGAAATTTGCATATATATAAGTATGGGCATTATGGCAGAGAAGATAATAAGTGAGGTACTGTAACACCTGGCAGTGCCATGTCTGTGGAGTGCAGGCTCATCATACTAAGACTTCTTGTAATCTGCCATGCAAGAGCGTTTCTGAGATAATGTTCATTGCAATGTTTTTCAACAATCATCTTTCTAAAGTTAGTAGCAGAATTGTTGGCCTATTGAGGCAAAGACTATCACAGGGTTATTGCAGGTCCCTGTATTGTCATTTATGTCCTGAGTAATCTGTAATGTCACCATAAATGTACATATTTTCAACAAATAAACCCTGATAAAACAACAAGTGCCTGAGGAAAATGTAAGGTAAATGACAGTTGCTGTGATGACTGACTATTTTGATGAAATTCACTCAACTTGTAAACTCCCAAATCACTGCAGTAACATTGTCCTTACCCTCTCAAACCGATCATTTTATTTTTCATTAAATATTATTAGAAAATATCATATACTATTGTTTTGTATTTACAGGTAAAATATCAATCATAAATATGCATTATTTCTGGAATTATAAAGGAAATATGTTAATTACGCTGATTGCATTGTGAGCTATATCGGGGTGTATCAGGAACATGGCAAACCAACACTCACCAATATGCTACGATATGGTCCTTTTGTAGCGGTGCGCGTCAGCGTGTATTGGCGTTAGTGGGTGCCTGATTTTAGTCTCAGATTTTTGTGAGACTGGCAAACCTCCCACTGGTAATGAGGGTCCCCTAGTCTCACTGGTGGGAACTCATTTTCACATCGGAAAAGTCCCTGCACCAGTGACTAAGTACCCTGCACTGGGTGCTAGCCATGGGCACTTGAGTCTCAGGCAAGGCATTCACATCGGAAAAAGCTGCAAGTCAGAGTCTATGTACCTTGTGTACTATATACTGGGTGTGTCCTTCCATATGAATCTAATCCACCATTTTCCTTCAAGAATGGGAAAGCTCAATTTCAGTATTCTGCTCTGAGATTTTTGGACAGAGGAAAAATTATTGGAAAAGATGCAAAGGACACCAGTCTCAAGTACATAAGTCTCTCCATGTAAATCCTACTTTGTTGAAAACATTTGTTTTTAGAAAACAGCAGACTTGCTGAGCCACAATGTGAAAGTTGAGCCTCGCAGAGCTTTGTATGTTTGACACCAAAACACCAGGAAGCTATCAATAATGATGTCAAAACTAATACAGCATATTATTAACAATCTTTTAAAACCTTCAAATATATGAAAAACAAACCAAGACTATTTTCTGCACAAGAAAATTGCAATGATTTTATAGTTTGTATGTTGTGCATGAATATGCTAAGACTATCAAAGGCAATAATGCTGTCAGGAGATTGCTCTATGACCTTGCAACACGGTGCAGCTCCACTGTATTAGTATCTACTCAATGGTCAATGTCAGGTGATCCCAGTGCAATGTAGCTTAGCACATACAAGTGGTCTTCTTGATGCCTCCACTGTCTCAATAGAACACCCCCTTAAGATAGGTCTCAGAGCAGCAGGTAGATAAGCTCCAGTATTAATATGTCCTGACAGGTTATGGGTTTACTTCCTAGATGGTGCATATCTAATCCTATAACTATGCTACCCAGTTTGCAGTCATTGCTCTTCAACCATCATTAGCAGTCCACATTTCTGAAGGGTACATATTAGAGGATCTGATTATAGAAGTTTAAAATTTGCATGCCAGAATTCACCGGACTTTATTTACTTAACATTACTATATATGTGTACATATTGTGGTAGTCGCTGGAGGGGCACCCTGCCGGAGTTGCTGGAGGGGGCGCCTTCGGCCACCTGGAGTTGCCGGAGGTGGCCTGAGGTTCCAAGGGGCCCCGGAGATGGAACGCGGAGCCACCTCCCTGGCCCACCAGGGGGCGCCCTGGTCCTGGAAGTGACATGGAAGGTCTTCCGGTGACTTACTATATAAGACGCCGAGAGTCCCTCCAGGAGTCAGTCTGGCTTAGGACCGGGCTTGGACTTTCGAGCCGGCGTAGGTGTTCGTGACGATCCAGTGCATGGACGATTACGTCGTCCCAGTAAACGAGGCACGTCTGCCACTGAAGACCCCATAGGGCCAATTCCATCAAACGTTCGAATGTGCCAGGCGTGTTGCACAGCCCGAAGAGCATCACCCTGAATTGGTATAATCCGTGGTGAGTGATGAATGCAGTCTTTGGGCGGTCCTCGGCTCATACCTCCACCTGCCAGTATCCCAACGCAAGGTCTAGGGTACTAAACCAGCGTCCCTCTGCCATGGAGTCCAGGGAATCATTGATTCGTGGCAGGGGGTACGCATCCTTGATGGTACATACGTTTACCCGGCGATAGTCCACACAGAACCGTGCTGTGCCATCTTTTTTTCGGACTAATACTACCGGAGAGGCCCAGGGGTCCTCTGCAGGCTCAAAAACACCCTGGCCCAGCCATTCTGGACTACAATATATACATGTGTATATGAGAAAGAATCGATTTAAGCCTATTGCCTAGGGGAGGGGTCAGAAAGAGCAGTACTCCATATAAGAAAATCACGTTTTTAGCTCTCTTTTGGACACTTTGTCATCTGTCTTAATAATCCATTATCTCAGGAAATATCTATCACAACCTGGTAATATTGGTATCATTTTAATTGTCTCAAAATGACTAAGAAGGTAGGATGTTTATTTCTATAGGTCATCGTGATAGATATTTCATTAAATCACTGTGAAAGCAGGAAGGTAACAAGTTTTGTCAGATTTTTTACCTAAACAATTCAGATGTTCAATCTATGACTGGAAATCTCAGCCATAACACAGGTATATGCTATTATAACAACAAATAGGCCCAAGTTCCAGCTTTTTAACAATATTTTGTTTATAAAGATCGGCCTGTTACATTTTTAGTCATATCTGCGCTTATGGTACTGCAGCCATACTGCCGATCTAGGTAAGGTATCACGCCTTTCCGAATACGAGTGTGTGGCTGGTTCCTGGAAAGCAGTGGCTAGCCACATGCAACCAGCGAGACCCGTTCTCACGGCGATCGCCGCGCCACGCTTATGTGCAAGAGGCAAAGAACTATACGACCAGGAAGCACAACTCTATGGAACTTCCGGTTACCAGACTGGACGGTGGCGCCTCACAGTGGTTGGCCTTTATGAATTAAGATTTTAGGGTGCTTAAGGATACCAGACACTCCGAAAATGCTGAATATTAAAGGTTTCAATGAAGTGATAATGCTGAATTTTCGGAAATCAATACTACACATATACTCTTTTAATCTTTTCACAAAAGGAAACACATTCTTTACTATATGTGCCAGTGGTATATGCATGATGTCTTCGAGAGTTCTGCTTGCTCTGTGGGATCATATGTAAGTCCCTGATGGCTTTGAATGAGTAGTGGCTTTTTCTTCTCATTGTTTTCTATCACTTTTACTGCATTGACCATCCTCTAGGAGTCTTCCTGTGATCTTTCTATCTCTTCTACCTACTCCATTAGCTTTTGATGTTTTTCTGCTTCTAGACAGTCATGGATCTTGTTGAGCTTTTTGTTCCTGGCCTTTCTGATTTCCTCTCTTCTCCCTGCATCTTTTTCGGTGTTCAATCTGTTGTTTAGCTCTTTCTGTTCTTCTGAGAGTTTCTTCACTTCTTCGTTCCCATTTTTCCTTAATAGACCTTTCCTTGTGGCCCAATATTTTCTCGGCTGCTGTTTTATTGGCAATCTTGATGTTGTCCCATCTTTCTTGTGGCGTCTGGTATTCTTCCTTATTTCTTTCTGTTATGATGTTTTTGACTTCATTTTTTTATGTTTGCATCCCTCAGGTTGTTGAAGTTGATGGTCTTGGGTGCTTTTTTGATGCGGTATATTTTGATCATTAGGTCGACATCTGCTATGATGGGTGTGTGGTCTGATGAAAGGGTGTTATTGTCTGGGGTATGATCTGCTGTTTGTCACTTGAGGCATGTTTCTTTTCCTTATCAATATGTAGTCTATCTAATTTTTGTGTGGATTTCTCCTTTCTTCCCCGTTTTTTGTTTTGTGATTTCTGAAGGCACTCTCCCATGTTGTAGGGTGGAGTAACTTGTGGTGAAATTTTGTGTTTGTTAATATAGCTATGCGAATGAAAAATTGAATTTTATATCTATCATTAGAATAATGTATGAAAGAGAGGATTACAAAGATACTTGAATTTTTAAAATCGGTCAAGTAGTTCAAGACTTATGGAGGAAAATCTAGTTAAATTAAGATTGAATTTGAGGAACTCAAGTATATAGAAAACAGTAGAAGGGCATGGCACCACATAATGATTAGCACAGATAAACAGATTTATTACAATAAATCTCTAGATATTGATAATAGGGACATGATATTTAGCATACAGGGATATATTCACATGCTGAATGCAATGAAGATATTTATTTTCATGTATATTGATGACGTCATAGTTAATTTGCATATTAATAGGGAAATCTGTAAAAAATGATGCATAGATTATGCAAAAAAGACTCAGATAATACTCCTTTCTAATCTAGATCATGTCGTACAAGGCAAAACATATCTTTGACTTGTAAATAGGAATTCCGACTAATGATGCATCAGTTAATTGTCAGGAAATTTGGGAATTTCAGTGCTCTTTTTGACTCCTTGGCACCTGTCATTAAGCTCCATTATCTCAGGAAATATTCATCACAGACTGGCAATATAGGTATCATTTTAATCGTCTTGATGTGCTTAAAAAATAGGATGTTTATTTCTATAGGTCATCGTGATAAACTTTTTATCAAATCACTGTGAAGACAGGAAGGTAACATGATGTTCAATCTATGATAGGAAATCTTACCCATTACGCAGGTATATCATATATATATATATATACCAACAGATAGGCCTGAGTCTCAGCTTTCTAATAATGTTTTGATTATTAATTTCGGCCGTTTATTTATGACAGAAGAGCGATTTATATTTTCATTATTATAGTATTAGGGGCCTGCTGCAGTGTGGGTGCTACGTGTGAGAGCATATTGCCTCGTTCTGGTGTGATCTACATGTCGGCCATTACAAGATGACGCCAGTGTGAAGAGGGTCTATTGCCAATCTAGCGTATACCCTGGTTCCCCGGTCATCCGCTAGGGGGCTCGGCGGAAATAGATAGTCTCTTTCACGACCGCTCGAGGCGCACAGGGCACGCTTGTCAGGTAGACTGTAGTACGTCCCGTTGTCGCTAGGGCCAGGGCGCTCATGCTCTCAAACCCGAAGGCGGCGCGGTGCGTGAACGGACTAGCTTGTCTAGTTATACATTGTACTAGCGACTTCGTCGGGTCCGAGTTAGGGGGAATTTTTTTTTTTTTAAACCCGAAAAGTAAAAAAACCATTGCGGGAACCGAACTCCCTACACCCGCATCCCTAGCCGAATACTCTGCTGATTGCTCCATAGCGCTAGATGTTTGAAGTGGGTCAAATACTTAGACTGGTGGCTGGAGTGGTGGTGGGGGGGAGAGGTATCAGCGGAGTTTCGAAAGGGGTACCAGCGAAAGTTAAGATCCCATTGGTTTCTCACGAGAAAAATAGATGAGAAAACTACAATACTAAACTTTGATTTTGGCATGGCTTGAAATGAATTATAAGAGAAGAAGTTTGTCTGAGTATAGAAATACAAAAAAGAAGAACAGGTTCGAGTTTTTCACTGCACGAGAATCTCACTCCCGTGGGGCATCAATCTCCCACCCTAGATCGGGTTCACTATGTCTCTATGTATGGGAGCAACTTCAAGCGGATTCGACGGAATTATACCGTTTTAAATATAGTAGGTAACAACGCTGTGTGTCCACTATCACTCCCCACAGTTCTAGTGAGGAACGAACAAAGTCGAACTACGTCTGACTAAGCTTGTCTATTAAGTCATTAATACGGAAGGACTAAAATAATCAACACCTCTGAAATTAAAAGACCCTACCAAATTTAAGGATATAAAAGACTGGAACCAAGACCCGGATATATTGTTTACTTAGGGAGCGTTCAATAATTATAATAACTTACTGGCCACCGGAAATGGTGTTTTGTAGGTGAGTATCTGTGGTTTCAGCAGGTTCACTTTGGCTCCCTATAGTTATCTCACTCCCTGCAGTTAAGTGTCTATGGTCACAGTCCTGTTTGCCAATTCGAGATGGGTGTGCATCCTCCCTCAGTCTGACAGACTTATGTGGAGGGAGACAACAATGGACGAACACTAATATTTATCCCAGAATCAATGCAGTCTCACAAGATCATTAGTTTTTTTCTTAAACATCGATGAATTAGGAGCATTTACTACAACATCAAGTGCTACAAACGCCCCTGTTGCTGCATATTTGAACAAGATTACCATATTTATGGAAGAGCACTATGAGCAAATGACTCTTTATTGAGAACTCTACATTGAGTATTTAAAGGGGTTCTGCATGCAAGAAAATGGGACTTTGTCTTCCTTCTGTAGTGCCACACCATAGATTGATCCACTCTTTCCAAGGATTCCTCACATCATGCCAGACAAATTGCCAGAACATCTGTATTTGCATGTCACTGATACTGCTACAAGAAACAGTGAAGGTCCTTTGAGATTCTGCAAGGGAGCCTAATGACTACCAATTGATGGCACAACATGCTTATTACACATATCAGTATGTACCATCAGAAATGTGACCACTACCATATACTTTTTACAGCGACAATTCAAAAATTGTTGCTTTCAGTTGCAACATAAATTCATCATTCAAATCATGTATATGATTCAAATTCATATGTTAAAAGCAGGACATAGAAGCCTCTGATATATAGCCTCTCTGATGACTCTCCTGCAAAATTGAGCAAGGAATATGTAATGGCTGACATTTTCGACTATTGGTTGCCAGTGGTGCAACTGCAAGCACCTCTCCAACAGAGGTGACTCCAGATGGCAATGACTGACATTGAAACTGGCCTCCAAATGGTGTGTGTTTCAGTCGTGCTCCAGACCTCCCTATCTTTTTTGCATCGGTGCTGTTCTGTCAACAACAGATGTTTATTTGTTACTTGTTTCTTTTATTTTCATTTTTAAGTAATTTTTATGAAGGGAATATTGTGTGTACCATCACCAAATTTGTTGGTATAGCCATTCTTCCACTGGGGCCCTAGCCCACTACTCCTCATTCTAATGGCAGGTGTCAAGCCGAATGAGCAGTGGGTACTATTTTTGTGTAAGTAATTGGTATAACACGACTGGGGTTTGAACCCATGACCTACCATGCTTGAGGTGAACACCCCTACCACTTAGCCACCTAGATTGGTCAAAATTTTGACAAATGACTGAATGAAGCTAGGTTTGTTCTAAAATAAAGAAGGAAAGCCTTAAGGAAAAAGGCCACATCAGTTTAGCCTCCCCTGTGCTTTTACCCTATTCCGATGGGGGACGGGGGGGGGGGGGGCTTTTTGGGGGGCATTCCAAGGGGGGGTCAAAACTTTTTTGGGTGTTCCAAGGGGGGGGGGGGCGGCCAACTTTTTTTTGGGTATTCCAATGGGGGGGCAACTTTTTTTTGACTGATCGGTGTCCCAAAAACTTTGCCCCCCCCCCTGGGCGATAATTAATGAACGCTCCCTTACTTGTATATTTATCTTGTTGCGCACTTGAAACTATGCTCCTAGACAATGTTCTGATGGAGCTATACCAATACTACCATATATGTGTATTGATATTGTACTGCACCGTTACTTGTTTAAATGTTATACAATGACTAAAATTATACCAAACGGCTGGCTGGGTCTTGATCCTCTAAATAAAGAAATTACCTGTATGACATTTTGATGTTGTATATATATAACACCAGAAGAGCTGAAAAATCTTAAAGGAGAAGTCTTTTTGAACGTAAATATACACAGTCTTTATAGTAAGTTAGATCAAATAATCCCAATCTTCCAAAGCTGTGCCTACGTTACTATTACAGAAACATGGCTGAAAGAGAAGCATGCACCGTCCCTATTAAATATTCCAGGCTTATTTATAACCCGATTGGATCGTAACAACGAATCCGAGAAGATCGGAGGTGGTGTGGCTCTATTTGCCAAAGACCACCTGCGACCATATCTAAGGTGTCACGATCAGTACTTTATCTCACCCCAGATATTTTTTCTCCATAGACTTAACATTGGAAACTCATATCTAACACCCATTAGATATTTAGGAAAAATATCCAATGGGGGATAATGTCACAAATATTAGCCCATTAGTCATTATTAAGGGTGAGATAAATTTAGAAACTCATTCAAGTTTAGGGTCAGAGCTCGATCCCATCTCATTTGAATCACATAGCAATTCACGCGGCTTCGCCTTGTGAATTAGTACGTGATTCAAACTCGATTGGATACGAGCTCAGACCCTAAACTTTCTTGGGTTTCCTCCATAGTATATCCTCAGAACATCATGAGATCTTAACCTGTAGTATTATGGAACCTAATAGAAAACATATATATATGTTAATAATCTCGGTATATCGACCGCTACATAAAAATATTAGAGCCTGTTACGAATATATTGATAACATATTACAGGATCCACAATTTAAGAACCATGAAATTTGGGCACAGGGCGATTTTGATGTAAGTACAAAGACTAGAATGAGCCCGAAATTTAGAGTTCTTAAAGGTTTTCTTAACAAAACAAATTTAACTATGCTCGAAACTGCGGAAACATTTATATTTTGTAGGGGAAAGAGCACCCTGGATCATTTTTACACCAATAGTCGACACATTAAATCATCGGGAAACCTAAACTTTTACATCTCGGATCACATAGCCATCTTTACACAAAGAAAGCATACAAGAGCTAATAAGGAAGTATCAAAAATTAAAGCAGAAACTTCACTAAACTACATGAAGATATGATACTAGAACATATGAGATTATACACTCCCCCACTAGGGGAAGAAGATATAAATGCGCACCTAGAACAACACATACATTTACTACTAGATAAAGTATGTCCTGTGAGGGAATATGTAAGAACGACAAAAGGGGGTAAAGAACTACCTAGAGAAATAAATGAAATGATACGGCATCGTGCGAAATTGCTTGGGCAGTTATCGAAGTGCAGCGTAGTGGATAAAGAATTACTGAAAGAGATAAGAAGACTAAGGAAAATCATAAACAGGATGATAAGAGATCACATGGCCCAAATGGTTCAAACTCGTTTGCTAGAAAATAAACAAAATCATAAAGCAACTTGGCATATCATAAATAACTTATGGGATCCCCAAAAGGAGAATATTAATTTATACCAAAGTATAGGCAAAAACCAAAATGATACTTATAAAACTATAGCCAATGACATGAAAGATTTTTTTTTAAATATTGGGCCTAATATTCTAGCCCAGCTAGGTGTAGTGGAAGATATTGACTATGGAGTCAGTTGGAACCAAGATATAGAAAGACTAGAATTAGATACGATCACAAATGAAATAACCATAAAAACCATAAGAAAATTGGATTCATACAGAACAACTGGAATAAACCATCTAAACTCGCAACAACTGAAGAGACTTTTATTAGGAGCCTCTAAAATTACAATAAATTTCATAAATACAGTAATAACCGAAACCAACTTTCCAAAATCCCTGACACATGGAGTAGTAACACCTCTGCCCAAACAAGGAGATTTAACAATACATGCAAATTGCCGCCCGATAACTGTAATACCTACAATGTCAAAGATAATAGAAAAGGTCATCCAGGCACAGCTAATAACATACATTGTGCAACATAATAAAATAAGCCAACATCAATATGGCTTTATGCCTGGGAGGTCTACAGGCCAAGCCATTTTTGAACTAATAAATATACTTGGATAGAGTTTACTCAGAGACTAAGAAAGTAACTTGCGGAGTGCCGCAAGGCTCAGTGATTGGGCCCACGCTATTTATAATTTTCATAAACGACTTGTTCAAGGAAGTACGAAAGTGTGATGCAATAATGTATGCTGACGACTTGGTCTTAATCTCAGGGAATAACGATATCAATGTAGCTAAGCATGAAATGGATCATGACATCTTCAAAGTAAGTAAATGGATAAATAATCACAAACTAGTAATGAATATAAAAAAGACTAAGCATATGTGGGTGGGAAGGAATCTCGACAATATTGTCATGCCATTCAGTGAAATAAAGAGTATCCCAATACAGCGAGTATATCACTTTAACTATCTTGGAATAGAGATAGACAGTAAACTCACCTTCGGAACACAAGTCAAAAAATTTATTAACGAATCCCGCTTTAAAATGCATATACTTAGATATCTGCGATATCTATTACGGTACCCGTGGAAGTAAGGATAACCATCTTGAAACAAACCATTATGCCAATATTTGATTAGGCCACTAAAAAAAATTGTTTCTCATCACCAAGCCATGAAAAATATGACGAGGGTGCTTTTTTTTTTTTTTCTTTCTTTTTGCTGGGTCAGAGATGGCTTTTGAAGTGTAATAATATGGACTTCAGACACTTATTTAGGTCATATCTTGCAGTCTCGCTGTAAGTTCCTAATATCTCACTCATTTTACTGTGTGTAATCGGAGATTATGTCACAGATGTTAGCCCAATAGTCAATGTGACGGGTGAGATAAATTCCTACATATTTTTTCCGCACATCTTTTCAATTATTTTGAAAAAATTGAGAAAGTCTATGAATTTTATCGCATTCCTCCTCCCCTGCATGGGAGTGCCTTAAGGCATTCATCGTCCCTGCCTGGGAGTGCCTCAAGGCATTGCCCGGACTGATGGGGTTAAGGGGACAGTCTCTGTTCCGAGCAAACTGTCCCCGTTGGTTCCCCCGATGGTTAGGCTACTTCATACAGGCCATACTCTGGCATAGAGACACTGTTATAACCACACAGACACCCACAGACACCTACCTGACTGACGCTTACGACAATTCCAACATGGTGGAATTGTTGGAGTGTGTCGGGACGCTTCTGACATGTTGGAGTGTGTCGGAGCATGTCAGAAGGCTATCGTAGCATGCTGCACTAGTGGAGGCAGGCTTCCGACAAGGGCTAAAGGCGTGCGTCCACCAGCCACGACAAGGCTATGACAATGGCATTCCGACAAGGTCCACGACAGGCCTACAATTGGTGGACTTGTCGTAGCCTTGTCGTGGTTGGTGGACCCCAGTTCCCGACAAGAGTCTATGACAAAGCCATGACAGGCTGCGACTGGGAAGCTTGTCGGGGGCCTTGCAACAAGGCTACAACAAAATCATGTTCAATTTTTCCTACAACTGGACCTTTGTCGTGGAGTGTCATGCCGTGTCAGGAGCGTGTGGGGTGTCCCAGGAGCGGGGTTTTACTCTAAAGGGGGGCGTCCACCAACCACGACAAGGCTACAACAAGTGCCGACATGAAAGTTCCAATCGCAGCCTGGTCGCAGCCTTGTCGTGAGAAGAGCAGTGTCAGGACAGCATGGCGGGCGTGTCGTAGACGTTCCTGGTTGCCGTAAAAAAGGCGCCCATGGTTCCGACACACTATGACAGTGATAACGAGGAATCCACAACACTCCACGACAAAGGTCCAGTCGTGGCAAAAATTGAACATGTTCGATATTATCGTAGCCTTATCGGAAGGCCCCCAACAAGCTTTATGTCGCAGCCTGTCGTGGCCTTGTCGTAGCCTCTTGTCGGGAACTGGGGTCCACCAACACAGCAGTGTCATAGTGTGTCGGGAGTGTGTGGGGTGTCCCAGGAGCGGGGTTTTACTCTAAAGGGGGGCGTCCACCAACCACGACAAGGCTACAACAAGTGCAGACATGAAAGTTCCAATCGCAGCCTTGTCGCAGCCTTGTTGTGAGAAGAGCAGGGTCGGGACAGCGGTGTAGTGGCGTGTCGTAGACGTTGCTGGTTGCCATAAAAAAGGCGCCTATGGTTCTGACACACTACGACAGTGATATTGAGGAATCCACAACACTCCACGACAAAGGTCTAGTCGTAGCAAAAATCGAACATGTTCGATATTGTCGTAGCCTTGTCGGAAGGCCCCCGACAAGCTTCATGTCGCAGCCTCTCATGGCCTTGTTGTAGCCTCTTGTCGGGAACTGGGGTCCACTGTTATGATATCGCATTTGTGGCCGTGTGTACCCATTACAACGGTTTCAGTGTACCCAACTTGTACCCTTTTGAGTCTATAGTAAACATCCGGTAGCCACTTCCGGTTTCGCCTGTGCAGTTCAAACATGTCTTAGTCTCAGTCATATCATTACATGGTGTCAGAATAATGGTTTCCTGAACCCTTCCTAAACAAATAACTGCTCAGGGTGAGAGAAGAC
This sequence comes from Alentia gelatinosa, assembly GCA_950022655.1. Lineage (NCBI taxonomy): Eukaryota > Metazoa > Annelida > Polychaeta > Phyllodocida > Polynoidae > Alentia > Alentia gelatinosa. The sequence goes on along the minus strand of OX465580.1, from coordinate 102,604,021 downwards.
ATGACCAGCAACAACTAAAAGAAGTTTTGAAGATGGATGGCAAGTTTGGAGGAAGATAAAAGAGATGAGTCAGGTCACATTTTAGAGCCCCTGAAACCACATGCTTAGAGCTGCTCAGATCAAGGTAGGAGTGAATTCTTTTATAATAAGTCAAGACAAGTCAAGTCTACAGTCAGTCAAAGATATCCCTCTCTGCAGTCATCACTTAAGTCAGCCTGTGGTTTAATAGTCCTGCCAGTTTCAAAACGTGTTTGTAACTGACATACTGCCAAGTCCCCATACAGACTGTTAATGTGTACCTAGTCTCTACAAACCTCTGCCAAGCTAGCTCTTCAAAAACAAGTCCCAGTCAAAAGTGTCATAAAGTTAACACTGCAGTCAGCCAACGGGAAGTTAAGTGACAGTTAAAAAAAAAATTTTTTTTTAAATAAAAATTACCATGCCGTCAAAATGCCAAAATTTCAGTCACCTGAATCTTTTGACTTTTCAAAGCCCGCAACATGGCCAGACTGGAAAACCAGATTTATGCGGTATTTCATCCTTGAAAAGTTTAAGGCTGAGGCTGGGGATGTGCAGGTCTCTGCTCTAGTCTACACGATGGGTCGCCAGGCGGAGCATATTTGCAAGTCCTTTAAATTTGATCCAACACCTGCCGCAACCGAAGCCGTCCCAAACCCCGTCAATCCGAAAGACGACTTTAAAACCGTGCTTCAGAAGTTTGACGATTACTTTGTTCCGCGTAAAAACACGATCCACGAGAGGACAAAGTTTTACCAGCGCACTCAGCAGGAGGGAGAGTCAGTCGGGTGTTTTGTCCGAAGCCTACACGAGCTTGCTGAGCATTGCAGCTTTGCCGAAAAAGAAGACGAGCATATCCAGGACCGCTTAATTGCCGGTATGCGAGACAAGATGCTGTCGCAGGACCTTCAGATGGAACAAGAGAAGCTGACACTGCCAGACACAAGGAGCTTGTCCAGTCGAACGAAAGCACGTCAGTCAACGCAGTCAGGAAGAAGTCTTATGACCAACAGAAGAAACCATCTAAGTCATACACAAGTCAAGGTCAAGGTCGGTCAACCACCAAGCAGGGTACACGGCAGTCGAAGCAGAAATGCACCCAGTGCGGATATGTACACAGGTCTTCAGGGCCTGATGCATGCCCAGCAAGAGGGAAGGTATGCAAAGTCTCTTCCAAAGTCGGACATTTTGCATCGGTTTGTTGCAGGAAAAACGTCCGAGAGGTGTATGAAGAGGAGGAACAGCAGAATGATCAGTTTTGCGGGGCCGTGAACTGTGACCATTTCATCGGGGCCGTGAACTGTGATGACAATGCTTCGGCATGGAAAGTCACCCTATGTCTGGGTAATTCATCTGAAACCTTTAAGATCGACACAGGTGCAGATGTTTCCATCATGTCATATCCTAGCTACCTCAAGATCAAGCCGAGACCACCGCTAAAGGATGTTAAGGTCAACTTGTCAAGTCCGGGTGGTCCGCTCAATTGCAGAGGACAGTTCATCGCCAGTACTGTCTTCAAAAGTGAGAACTATCACTTTACCGTGTTGGTCGTGGACAGAGCGGTTGAAAGTCTCCTCGGTCGGGGAGTTGCCAGTCGCATGAACCTTATCACAAGAGTTCATACAGTCATTGAGGATATGGGATGCCTCAAGACCGATCCAGTCAGAATCGTTCTCAAGGAAAATGTCCAGCCCTCTGCCGTTACCATTGCCAGACGCGTCCCATTTCCACTTGTCGAGAAGGTGAGAGATGAGGTCGGACGCCTTATAAATCTTGGGATTATCAAGAAAGTTACACATTTCCGACGACTGCCATTTGGAATCACCTCTGCCCCGGAAATCTTCATGAGGAAGATGCTCGAAGTTCTGGAGGGGCTGGAGGGAGCGTTCGTCTACATGGACGACATCCTAGTCTTCGGCAGGGATGCCGTCGAGCACGATGGACGCCTGTCAAAAGTTTTGGAAACACTTGACCATGCGGGTTTAAAGTTAAACCAAGAAAAGTGCCTCTACAGGAAGTTGGAACTGAAGTTCCTTGGTCACCTGTTTAGCAAGGAAGGAATATGAGTAGATCCAGAAAAAGTCAAAGCCATCGAGGAAATGCCACCGCCAGACTCAGTTACTAAACTATGCCAGTTTATGGGTATGGTACACTACCTCGGGTCATACCTGCCCCATCTAAACTCGGTCACGGGTCCTCTGAATGACCTACTCAAGTCAGACCGGGAACGGATATGGGATGCTGCTCAAGAAGACGCATTCCGCAAGACAAAAGAACTGATCTCCTCAACGCCAGTCTTATCATACTACGATGTCACCAAGCCGATCACCGTCAGTGCCGACTCCAGCTCTTACGGTCTGGGAGGTGTGCTCCTGCAAGAGCGCGACTCAACCCTCAAGCCAATAGCATTTTGTTCTCGCACCTTGACCAGTAGTGAGAAGAAATATGCCCAGATCGAGAAGGAGTGCCTAGCAAGTGTCTGGGCATGCGAGAAGTTCACTCGATACATTTGCGGTCACAGCAATGTCACAATCCTCACTGACCACAAGCCTCTGGTACCACTCATCAATTCCAAGGACCTTGATGAGGTGCCTATACATTGCCAACGACTGATGATGAGGCTAATGCAGTACAATGTTACAGCAAAACATGTGCCAGGCAAGGACATACATGTCTCTGATGCACTGTCGAGAAGCCCTCTACAGTCAAGCTTGTCCTGAACAGCCGATGACGTGGAGCTGCATGTCCAGTTAGTTCAGTCAAGGATGCCAGCATCCAATGCCAAGAAAACAGAGATCCGCAGTGCAGTGAACAGTGATCCCGTCCTCAAGTCAGCAATTGTCTTTACACTGACAGGTTGGCCGAGATATGAGAAAGACGTTCCCGAAAGCATGAAGAGCCTGTATGCTCATCGTGCATCTCTGTCTGTCAGCGATGGCCTGTTAATGTTCGCCTCAAGGATTGTCATCCCTAGTCTCCTGAGGCCGGAAATACTGGACAGGATCCATGATGGTCATCAAGGAATCACCAAGTGCCTTGAAAGGGCACGTCTGGGTGTGTGGTGGCCCAGTATCACCAGTGATGTAAAAAGGATCGTCAATATGTGCAGCCACTGCGCTGAAAAGAGACCAACGCAGAGGCGTGAACCACTGATGACAACTCCCTTACCCCAAGGACCCTGGACAAGGGTAGGGATAGACCTGTTCTACCACAACGGGAAGGACTATCTTGTCATGTGTGACTACTACTCCAGATGGATAGAAGTCCTCGCCTTGACATCAAAGTTGTCAAAGATTGCAATATTTTACAAGTGCAATATTTATTTACCTTTATATTTTATTTTTTTATTTTTCTACTGTAACATGTTTATTATTGTAACAAATATGTCAAAATCTGTCAAATATTTGCCGACAAATTCCCAAATTTCCTGACAAATAACAGATGCATCATTAGACCATTCCTTAGGAAATATCTATCACAGCCTGGTAATATTGGTATCATTTCAATAGTCTTGAAATGCCTAAAAAGGTAGGATCTTTATTTCTATAGGTCATCGCGATATATTTTTTGATCAAATCACTGTGAAAGTAGGAAGGTAACATGTTTGTGGTTTTTTTTACCTAAACAATTCCCATGTTCAATCTATGACAGGAAATCATAGACATAACACAGGTTTATCATATACATACCAATAGATAGGCCTAAGTCTCAGGTTTCTAAAAATGTCTTGATTGTAAAATTCGGCTTTATATTCATGACAGAATAACTATTTATATTTTCATTATCATAATGGTATTATGCGCCTGCTGCAGTGTGGGTGCTACATGCCAGAGCCTATCGCCTCATTCTGGTGTGATCTACATGTCGGCCATTACAAGATGGCGCCAGTGTGAAGAGGGTCTATTGGCCGCCACCTCTGTCTATTACCACACTGCACCGCTAGAGCAACCTTCAGAAACTCGTTTTGCGAAGCGATAAACCGGAGCGGCGCAGTGTGTGTCTATTACCTGAGCGCCCTAGCCCTGGCGACAAGGGGACGTACTACAGTCTAATCTAGCGTAAACCCAAGTTAACATCAAGTGGCGCCACCGTCGACAGCAAAATAAGCAGGATCAAGCAGGCAGAAACTAGGCCTAAATAAATATAGCTGTCGATATAAACTTACAAATACGTTAGCATAAAGGATAAGACAAACTTACGATCGCAATTTCATTATATGTCGCACAAAGTTCGCTTTTATGAAGTCAAAGATGGACATGACTATCACTGTCAAAACAAATGCACGTGCTTCCATGACCTTTGACCTATTTAGACGAACAACATGGCAGCCGTTGCTTTAAGAAAGTGACAGGAACACTTCCTGTCAAAGCGCAGCATTTATACCAGATTCCGTAAGTATGGAGGATGCTTTGGAATGTTATAAAATCCATCATTGCCGGGGCTTCAATGCTGTTAATACAAGATCGGTTCGCTTGTGGTCGTTTTGCTGTGATCTTAGGTCACATCCGGTGGAGGAAACATGTACAGACATGTCGGGCTTGAGGATGGTTTCGTCATCGGTCGCTGAGAGCGAAAACCAGGTCAACACGAATCACATTTCTATAAATCCTCAACCTGTGGTGTGTGCAGATGTGGAATAATAACGCACATAGTTCATTTCGGTCACATTCTGTATATCATCGACTTTGCGATCCCCAAGAATTGAATGACTGACAGTTTATCGTTTGACGATTATCAGTGGATAATATGAGGAAGTGCGTTTCGCGCGTTTGCCATACGAGGCTGCAAGTTTGTCTTACTTCATCATTGTATTTATCTCGGCCGTTGGTGGTACCTATAAAAAGAAGCAGATGCGCTGCGTGTCATCCAACAGTAGTCTCGAAACCTCGTGGTACGTTAGCACAGATGTACGTACGCGGCGTCTGCTGTGACTAGTGTGAGGTAATGTCATGATTAAATCTTCTGATTCGTCGGCTAATTTTCTGGAAATTACATATTATCACAGGGTTCCCACGAACACCGGAAAACCTGGAGAATCCATGGAATACCAAAATTTCCCAAAAGTCGTGGAATTTAGGTTATCATACAGTCATGTAATTTCTTAAATTAATATGACAGAAATGCATGATATGCCAATTTTATATGAAACTTACATACCATGATTGATGATCTAAAATATTAAATTTTCATTTTTAGATCTAGATAACTTTTATATTTGTATGCCTATTTATGCCAGGCTTCTAGCTGAAAACCTTTCTGTCATTGGAAGATCACATCCAATATTGCTGGCATGCTTCAGTCTTGGTCTTGAAGGATGAAGTGAGGCTATAGTGTTAGACTGCTATTAACGATCAATTTAAATTGACATTAACAATTAGACGCCTTCATCACATGATGTGACACATGGTCCTTGTAACTATTTTTTATGTCACGTACAAATCACAAATATGATGTGATGTACACTATAAGGGGGTTTCATATTAGCTGATCATCTATGCATTAATAAAACAATCATGTAAACCTCAGAAAATAATTATTCCACTGGGAATAACTCCATGCATCATTTGGTATTCCAATGGGAATGCCTCCAAAATAGACAAGCGGGGTACGGTACCATTAAATGCTGGATTTATCCTGAGTGCTGTGTAAAATTACTTTACACTGCACGAAATACTGCATTTCTAATTTTATGAATGATCATGGCTTAAGGTAAATGTCAAAATTCACAGCAGTTATCAGAAATGACAGTCTATATCTGATGTTTGTGCCAATTATTTTCAATTAACCAATTTCAGTGTCAGTATTGACAGTTTCCATTGCATCACAATATACTTTCATTGAGATAGGAACCTTGTCTTTGAATTAACTTTGACCACGGCTTTGATGGCTGTTGTATAGACCACAGTTTCAAATCATTATACACCTTACAAATAAGACATTTCTAAATTGACTTCACGTTGATTGATAACCTCACCTGGAGCTTTATCTTATACATATACATAAAAACTGTATAAGGAGTAGCCGGCGGTAAGCAAAGGATATACTTTTATGGGTATATAATGATTGAGAAGGCATGTTTCCTCTGTAGATCCTATTAACGAGTGAAATAGTGTCCCGTTTTGCGGTCGATCCATCGATGATACCTTTATCACATTTGATTTTCATTTGCATAGCAATATCTTATTTTACTTTCCAAAGTCAATTTCTCATGTAGCATATTCTGTTCGTTACTGTAGGTATTGCTGCTGAATACGGAATGCCTCGGAGACGCCAAAAAGACAAAGGCCGAGCTCGCACAAGTTCACAGAGTTCAGTGGAAATACAAGTAAGTTTGAAAGCTGCATAACCTACCTTCAGACGGCTAGAGGAGCAGAATATTGTGTTGACTTTTATTTCTAGATATACATGATTTCTGTTTCATACTAGTAGATTTATGGTCAGCATACGGTGGTATAGGGTTTAAGATGAATGGATTACAATCTTGTGGACCTTGTATATCGCCATCATTGTAATACGTCGTTGTTATTAGTTATCAGGAACTACAGTCACTGCACTACCTACCCAGCTAACACAAAACGTTTTTTCTACGTTTTAAAACGTTTTTTAAAGGTAATTTTAATACGTTTTTTTACAACGTTTTAAAAACGTATTAAAGACGTTTGGCATAACTTTTATAATGCCTATTAGAAACGTTTTAAAAACGTTTCTTGAACACCTTCGTACAACATTCATATATATTGGTTGTTTTATATTGAAATTCGAAGGTTTTGTGAAGGGTAATAAAATGGGGGACAGTCCCTGAGTATGGTGCTTTTAAAATCACGTTTCTACTCCAAATAATAGCTGAGATATTCAACTTATTGGTGTGTACCCCTATATATGTTATCACGGCGCCACCTGGCGTTTTACTCACGTAAATTACGCGACGTTTTTTATGACGTCATAAGTCGGCTACGCGTTTTGCTTGTACCCGGCTGCACTCTATGGAATAATTCCTACCAAGTCTTAACCAGCAGAAGCACAGACAAGAAGAAGAAGAAGGTAAGACGCTGCTTTTTATCTCTTGCATTAAATCAATGTATAGATCATAACAACTATTCCTGATAATCCAAATGATTATATATCTTACTTTATCTTGCTTAGTGATTACTTCAGTTATACAAGATGTTCATTACTATGTCATTATGAAAGAAATAATCTGTATGAAATGTAATGTTGTCTGGGTTGATATTAATAGCGTCTGTAATAGTGTTAACATTGTCAGTTGTGGCATATCGCCGATTGTGTCATGTTTAAGTCCTTTTGATGCTCAAACCAGCGTGTTTTACCCTAAACTATTGCCTGTCATTGATTCTCCTGAGACATAGCTGTCGTTTGGTATAAGTTTGATCAGAATCCGATGATTATTCACTGATCTACATTGAATCCTAAGTTTCATTATTACGACACCATTTCTTAACCACCGTTAGCGGCACTGATCGTGCCGTGTGCACGGTTTTCTAACACATAAACAGCCCAATATAACTTTATTCCACTATCTAATCTGTATTTTCCTGAACATAAGCTATCGTTTGGTGGTAGTTTGGTCAAAAGCTGTAAATATTTCGCGGAGTTATATGGAATTTCCGATGGCGAGTAAGGACTAAATTCAAATGGCAGTATCTTCGCATGAGAGCCACCTTTCTTCTTCATATTTAATACCATTATAGGTTATATGTACCCCTTGTACGTGCTTAAATTTCATTGCTTAATTCCCATGGGAAGCACGGGAAATCCTCTATATAGCGTGTTTACCTCGGGTGGCCTGCGAGTGTGACATGACGCGATGTTGCGCTCGCGGCAAACTCCGTATCGGAAAACGGCAAATTAACACAAGTTCTCCTTTTCGAATCAAACTACAAACTTACCGATTGTTTTCCGCATGTAATTAGCCATCTATCAGTCTTTACCTGGTGTTAATACGAAAACACAAAAACGGAAAACGACATACTTTCACGCGGTTCTGACATCATCAAAAACGGGTATGATTGACGTCTGACCTACATAGACCAAACGGATTCCACCTTGGCTTCTATTTATAGTTCAAACTAGGGACTTCGTCGATTCCTATTTGGCAACCCCCCCCCCCCCCCCCCCCAACCCCCTGTTAACGTTTACTGCCGTCCTGCCCCCTTGTGGGTAAACTCGTGGTCATCATATCGTATGACACAGGTGCTTGAGCAGTGATCAGAACAGTATGGATTGACACCAGTGAAAGGGTGTGATCTCATCTCTTTCTCTCAAGCAAAGGAGATCAGAGTAAACACAAACTACTTCTTGAAGTACCTATAGAGTTCATTCTGGTGGCAACCAAATTTAGAATCTATAAGTGTTCCTCTTTCATTTGATATCTGGTTTGAAGATGTAGCACATATATTAGTTTATTGGGAATTTGTTTGAAGGTGAGTAGGTTGCATTATTTTTGGTCAGGTTGCTGTCACATTTTCAGTGCTGAGTCTATGACGCCCGGCGTTACATGACGTTCCTGTACTTGTTGCTATGCATAACTCTTATGTAAATCAATTATAACTCTCTTAATTCAAGGATTTTGGTGGCAGTCAGATTCAAAATACAGATGAAATTATCTATTGAATGGTGGTATTTTCTATGAGATGAAACAGTTTTTATTTCTATGGGAATCTAGTTGAAGTTGGCAATGTCACTACACAGTGGAGTAAATGGGTCAGGGGCCCCTTGCACAACGCCTAATGTAAAACAGCCGTACATGGAATTTTTGTTTAAATCATTGCACAAACAATTTACATAGGTATCGTATATGGTCGTCCCTCCGACCGATCGTCCCTCCGACCGATCGTCCCTCCGACCGATCGTCCCTCCGACCGATCGTCCCTCCGACCGATCGTCCCTCCGACCGATCGTCCCTCCGTCCGATCGTCCCTCCGACCGATCGTCCCTCCGACCTGTCGTCCCTCCGACCTGTCGTCCCTCCCACCGGTCGGCCCTCCCACCGGTCGGCCCTCCCACCGGTCGGCCCTCCCACCGGTCGGCCCTCCCACCGAACGGCCCTCCCACCGAACGGCCCTCCCACCGAACGGCCCTCCCACCGAACGGCCCTCCCACCGAACGGCCCTCCTGCCGCAACCCCATTACTGCTCCCACCCTGTCGCATGCCACCACCTCCCACTGCACCCCGCCATCCTTTCGCACCCCACCACAACATGAGCCCCCACCATCCTACACCCGCTGCCTCCTGCCACCATGTTGCCCGCCACTACCCTGTCAGCCACTGCCAAACACACAACCGTCAGATAACCCTCAGATATCAATGGTACTCACGGCCCGAGGTAATATCGGCCGCCAAAGTAGTAGTAGTAGTAGTAGTAGTGGCCGGGCGGGCCGGGTGCGGGCTGGCGGGCCGGGTGCGGGCGGCCGGGCCGGGTGCGGCCGGGCCAGGTTCAAACACCCAACCGTCAGATAACAAATCAATGGTACTCACAACCCGAGGTAATATCGGCCGCCAAAGTAGTAGTAGTAGTGCGGCCGGGTTGGGCGCGGCCCGGCTGTAGCGTCATTTGAGGAACAATGAATGAGTTCGCATACCTAACCCTTAACCACTGTTTGGAGGCACCCTGTGATATTCTTAATACATACATCACACTAGCATGGTTACTCTTATTTTATGAAATAGCAATATGTTCTATAATTCTAGGAAGATTTCCGTTTCTGTCTCAATTATACATTTATTAATCGTTTCATACTTTCTTCTCAACAGCACTAACAAAGTGTGGCAACTTTATGTATTTGGGCAAGAGGCTGTGAAGACAATGCGAGGTAAATACATTATGTACATATGTCTCATTATCATGGTTTTTTCCCTAATCGAAGTTGTTCATAATCGTATCACCATTGCAGCATCCCAGACAAGTTTATGACTTTCCATCTCTAATGTCCTATCTGCTTTAAACTCCTGAAAAGAATTTCTGCTAATGCATAATTGCCCGCTAGCTCTCGTGCAACACTACTACTAGACTTTCCATGTCATGAGAGGTGGTTGTGCAGGTTGACAACAGGTGTTTCGCATTTTGTGAGGGATTAATTTATTCCAATAAAATGATAGAATCAACAATGAATTGATATTACGAGCAATATATTTTCAATATTCAATATGTGATTGTACATTGTCAATGTTACTTAAATAAAACACATGTAATGCTTCCGTTTCTGGGACACTCAGCAGTGTCTGTATTCCCATAACTGATCTACAAGTATTATACATCCATATGTTGGATAGACTGGGGCAATTATGGATCTGAAATCTGTTCCTCGATATCTTAAATATAACAAAAGTACATTACTGAATTTGGTGCTATAAAGTGGTATTTTTGGTAACTATTTTCATCATCTATAATTATCTAACTAAATATCTCAGATGGCCCATTTCTAACTGTAATTCCTCCGCTTTCTTTTGTCTTGACAGACTGCCTTGCCATGAAGGGTGGCTTGTTGGTGAGCCCGGACACGCAGGGACCTGCCCTAGGGCACAAGACCCCAGCCACCGGCTTGTACCAGAGTCCAGGATAGAGGACTGGGCATACAGACTTGAGCAGTTGTATCTGGATAATGAGAGTACTATGGGCTATGCTGCAGGACAATGAGATGGCGACGTTGCTGATCCAGTAGGCTGGGCTCAACGATGCAGACATTTTCCTTAATGACAATCTCTGTTGATTCATGCTTCGTTTAGATCGCTAAATATCTATTTTTTGTTTTTAGGTAACAGGTAAAACATACATATCTATGCATCTGTAACATGAATATCTCTGAATATTAATTCGAGGCTTTTCTACCTACTAATTAACTGCATTATTCCTGATATCTATGATTGTCACATACTGTACAGTATTGAAATATGTATTATCTATATATAAGAATGTATTGTGTATTCTTGTTAACAAAAATTGTACAAATTAATTCACATGATTTAAGTGAGACTAAATGTATTTCAATATTTTCAAATATTTATAAGGTAAAATAAAAACATTGTTGTTAAAGATAAACCTGTCTTAATTGTTTTTATATTTCAGATTAAGAGTATTTTATGGTGCTATAAAAACGTTTTGAAACGTTTTTGAAACGTTTTGAGACATTGATGGAAAATAAACGTCTTAAAAACGTTTTTATAAAGTATAAATAAAGTATTAAAAACGTTTTTGTAAAACCTTTTAAAGGAAAGGTATTTAATAGGTAAAAAAAAGGTAACTAACAAACCTTTAACCAAAATATAACGTTTAAAAAACGTTTTAAATACGTTTTAGAAAACGTTTTGAAAAACGTTTTAAAGACGTTAAAAAGCGTCCACGCAAACACGTTTGGAAAACGTTTTTGGAAAACGTTTTTTGGTCTTTGAAGAACCTTTCTAAAACGTTTTTAAAACGTTATTTTGTTAGCTGGGTAAGGCGGTGCTCCACTGCACCGACTTTTATTCTCCACCCATTCTTCACCTGTGTTGTTCTTCCCCTAATCGGTAGGGTTCAATCGGTGGTACTGCTCCATTAGCGCTCCACTGGTTTTTTGTCAATTGCTCCTTGATCAGTGCTTGGTTAGAGGTCTTGCTCCCCTTGGCTCCATAATGTGATTGTGGAGAACCGGCGCATATATCTGTCATGCCATCAGGTGGAAATTGACTGCATTACACGCACTAGGCGAGTTCCCCTGTTCAGTCGACAAGGGGTGCATCGATTGGTGCACACTGCACCACTCCAGCTTGTTAATTGTTGGCGAAACCCCTTTTCTGGAGAGATGCAGTGTGCTATCAGTGTAGCGTCAGCAATGTTGGATTTGTAAGGGAGGGTGAAAGACAGCTCGTGAGTCTGCGCTGAATATTACGGTTAATTGAATATTATAGGTTGATAAAGATAAGCCTTGATGTTATGGATGTGTATAGCACACTCTGGTACTGCATTTCTGTCCAAACTACTGAAACTGTCTGGATTTTAGGTCTCCAATCGCGGGTTTGCTACATGCCATATCTGATTCTTCAACGATCGTGGCCGTAGCTCCACTACAGCCATAAGTAATTAGGGCTTATTTTCTATAAGTTCTTGACATTAGATGTACTGATAAGATATAATCGAGAAGAATAAAATGACTGGATCAAGCATGCCTTGTTATTCTAAAAGGATATGCAAATTTTAGTAAATGACACCAAAGTAAGTCTAATTGAACAGATTGAACGTTAAACTCCCCAAACAGACAACAATGATTGCTCCCCACATAGAATGCAAGCAAAACACCGGTTGTGGTTTCGCTTCGTTGCACACAGGTACTAATAGTTTTGCTAAAGTACACAGGATATTTCATCATAGGCTACGGCGTGTTATTGCCTTTATATGTTTGCAATCAAAAACTCTTTGCTATTATTTTTAACTGCTCTGGCGGTATTGCTGTTCATTCGACAAATTGATACAAAGACTACTGTTGAACAAATGAAATACTATTCATATTCGGTGAACAATCAAGTATTATTTTTGTAGGTAACAGAGGATGAGACGGTCATCACTGCGACCACTACAAAATCGCTACCACACCGTAGTACGACGTCAGTGAGTCACGCCTCCACCAACGACCAGACATTGGTAGGTGTATAGAATGCCTTCCTGCCCCCCTCACTGCCTACTTGTCTCCCTACTTGCCTTTTCATTTTGCTGCATTGCTCTACACTTTGCTTCCTCCATGCCTCCCGCCTTCCTGCTGTCGGCTAAAAGCTGATTGCACTTGAGAGCTGTCGTGCAAGTAAGAATATCCAGAATATGCGAGTAATTTATTAATAGTTGACTCTTTTCAGAAAGTGTCTGATGCATATAACAACTAGTAATGAAACTATAATTTGTTCGTGTTCAATACATCTACAAAGTTTGTAGGACAACTTATCACTATATGAGTGCACTGATCCATGAAGTACTGAGTTCACAGAGAACTGTGCTCTTAAAATAGCCAATCAATGCAGGCCCATCCCCATTCATGGATGCCCTCCATCCCTCCCCTCCCCTCCTCTATTTCAAAATGTTCACTTGGCTCTTGTTGTCATTCAGTTCTTGCCTGAGTGTGACTTCTTGAACTTGCTGAAGGATGTAGGAGCTCGTGGCCGGACGTCGCCAAAGGGTGAAATGTTCACCTTTAAACAGGTAATGTTGAAAATGGATTTCAAATTTCAACAGATAACACTAATTCTTTGCTGATGTAATCTCAAGAGCGATATACTAATTCAATAGATTCAATATCCTACTTATCTTTAGTATATAAATAACTATCCAAACAGAGATACCTACACCTGTATTGTTGAACTGGGATGTCAGTCACCTCACTGCAGTACCTGACGTTACGTCAGATGTGGTTGATAACCTTCTAAACATGGAGAAACGTGCTATTGCCTCCACGGAGGGAGGTCTCGTCTACTACTTTGAAGGACTTAGTCCACATAGATAAGGCTGAACTGGCACTGGTATGCATTATTTCAGTCATGGCAGAGGTGACCCCCACTAAATTGAGACAAACAAGACAGTTCCTTGAGAACATCATGGACATTAACACGAACTAAAATCCTGTATTGTATTTGTAATACTGGGAAATTGTTTACCTCCATCCATTTGAACTGTCACTGACAATCTCACTTATTAGACTAATTCAATGGGGCTTGGCCCTTTAGTGTTATTAATGTCATTTATGGAAACTTTCCAATTTATTACACACTTGAAATATTCTACCTTACTATGTAGTCTCCAATGAAAAATACAAAAATTAATTGCTATTTTGGAGTTAATTTTGAAGTGAAGTGGCAAGTACCAATCGTTTCACCCTCTTGGTCACCTTGCCTCTTGGTGGTGCAGACCGAATATGCTTGCATGCAAGCACAACGAAAGCGACCAGGGTGGGGAGTTAGCTGAGTGGTAAAGACCACTGGACTTTGTTGATTTGAGACCCACTGCAGCCACTTTTTCCTTCACCCCCAGCAGTTGTAGATTTACTGCTATATCAAAGGCCAATCCTTCTCATACCATGTCTTTGTGGTGTGGGAAGTAAAAGAACTCTCACCTTGGTAAATGTGTAGGGGTGAGATTTCTACCTGAATTCATCACACAGATTCGATGACCACCCTCGTGGTGTAAAAGAACCTTAAGAAAGTCTGTTAAGGACCTAAAATGGTTGACTGGACATTAAATCAAATCAAACATACAAACAATAAGTTATTCAACAAGTGCTTATTAACTCCTAAGTACGGGAAATGATGGTGAAGGTTGTCACGTTCATCTGGAGCTAATATTATTTTTTATTATACCTCTCTAAGTTGTAAATGGAGAGGAAGGGAGATACCAAATGTTCTTGTCAGGCTATGAAAACCAGCCCAACCTGTCTAACCTATTGGAGTAAGACAGATTATAAGAAAGACAGGATATGATACTGTATTTTATTGATCCATTAAAGAAACTTTAAACAAAGAAAATATTACTTGGCCATATTAGAGATGTATAGACCTGAATTTTACTATATGATACATTAAACTATGTTTTCGTGTATTTCATATAGTGAATAGATATGTATCACTTCACCAGAATGATCTTCTACAAAGACCAGAAATAACACTCAATGTATTGCTTTTTCCCTTTATTATTTCGGTTTGACCTGTAGGTCAAGACCAAAATATATTAGGGGGGACGGGGAACGGTCTTTGCGGCTTATATTATAATGCATTATAGTAATATATTCAGGTATTCTGAATAGTTATAGCCTGTGGTGTCATGGGGGTGTGCTATTTTTGTATCCTCGCCAGTAGTAAACCCCTACAACCACTGTTGCCCACTGAAACCAGAGTAATCAAATATTCAGGAATCATGAATAATTGTTCAGGGCACTGACGTGATATGGTCAAAGAGAGGTCTGACCAGTTATATTGGTTCTGGTGGTGGCAGTAGGCGATCAACCGTAACGCCCGTGCGGGACAGACAAGTTGGGGGTGTGCTATTTTTGTATTGGTCAAAATACTGTCTCTAAGTGCAGTAGTGGCAGGCGCCACCTGCAAGTAGGCGTTCATTGAATGCAGTGGCAGTAGGCATTCGACCTATTTGACCTGATTAAATAAGTGACTGGGGAAATAATGATTCATAAACTAGATATTCTCAGCTAGCAACAGGCTTCCACCTCCCTCCCTCCCTCCCTCCCTATTGCAAGACTATTGTAAGACTGTTGCAACTTGTACTAGAGTGTTAATATTAAATTTATCTTATTTGGACTGATTTAAAAATCTATTTCTTTTTTATTTCTTAGAACATGTATACATTACTTGTTGAGACCGAAATCATGGCAATGCCATACCAACTTTTAATCCTTGTATACTTCAGTTTAGCATTGCCTTCCAACATAAATGAGCTTTATATATTTCATACCTCCCCTTTCTTTCCAGCTGGGTTACTTTCTGAAGGAGTATATCAAAAGTCGGCAATTGTATGACGTCACCAACCCGGCAGTGGTACACTGCGAAAATGACCCTCTCGGTCGAGTCTTCGGCATGTCTTCATTCACCTTCTACGACGCTAAGTATGTCTTACATTGTTGCCTGATTGTAGTTTCTGAAATCTATTTCATTACCTCAGAAGCATACATGAACATCCCAATTAAATTCAACACCGGCTATGCTACGGGTCTACATCCATGTAATATTCACATACAGACAGGCAGTGGAAGAGGGCAAGAGATGGCTTTACCAGCGTCGGCGCGTTATCTGCAAGTTCCCCGCACCAAATTGAAGAGAACACAAAGACGACCGTAGATTGGAAGGGGGGGGGGGGGGGAATGTATCAAAGTTTTAGAAGATCAGAAGCTATTTGACGATGGATAATTCAACCGGAACTCGGCTGGTGGTAGTCCCCTCTAGTGATTTACTTAAGAACGACTTGTTGAAATCCCCTACTAAGATTTTATTTTGCATACATTGTTGTTAATACTGATATTTATTTCTTTACCTTCCAGTTCTTTGCTACGAAAACATGCCCTTGAAGTTGACAACACACTAATATCTATAAAGGTTTGTGCATACATTTTATTCTAGACTCTACCAGTTTGCATTCTATTTGTGGAAAACACACAAAACCAATAAGAAGTAATATATTGTAGTGACAATATCAGACCTTACATCCGTTCCTGTATTTCTTTTAAATTCCTTTATTTGCTGGTTAACGGTTGTTCTTAAAAGTTATCGCTATAGCCTACTGAAGTACACCTGCTTGTAGTGTCACTAGGTGAGCAGACCATATTTTTGCTTTTCATAGCTAACTAAGTACTGATAGAAATATGATTTTTTAATTTGAATAGAAAGTTTTATGACAATATGATATCTTATAGTTTTAATATTTTGGCATGGATTTAAAAAAAAAAGTAATTTCAGTTGGTCAAGGACTTTGTGAGTCACAAGTCCATTTAAGAACTCCTTTATGGACATATTTCTACACTTAAAACTGGTATTATAATGTATTTAACTCATTTTAAAGAGAATAAAAAGTAGTAATTGCAGAAGTGGAACTGTAGTACATCTGCTTGTAGAGTCACTAGGTGACCAGACCACATTTTTGCGTTTTATAGCTAACTAAGTACAGATAGGAATATGATTTCTGTTTTGGACAGAAGATTTTATTGTGGTACAATGCGTTACAGTTTTGATATTTAGTATTTTTGCATGAACTTGAAAAAAAGTGAATTCAGTTTGGTTTAACTCATCATATCTGTAAAATCCATTCACTCTACAGAGACTACAGTTTTCCAGTTATTTCCGATTGTTTCACAATTGGTTGGGTTTGTGTTCAATTATCATAATAGATATAAAAACTTGAAATGAACAAGATTTTGAAATGTGCCAGTCCTTTTTCCAGGCCTCACCAGTATCTCTGTCTTCTATTGTGATTTTGCATTCCGTGTCTCATTATGCTCTACGTTTATTTTTTTATTTTTCCAGTCGGTTTCCCCACCTCATATCAGCAAACCTGGAATAGTCGATCATAGGCAAGCAGAGCAAAATGATGCTGTGTCATCAACAGTGATTGATAACGTAACGGAAACTCTTAGTTGCCATAGAGACAAAGAGAAACACAAGAATAAGACACAGGATTCTCGACCTGCTCCCGCCGCTGCTGGTTCGGCTGCTGGATCAGCTGAGAAAGTCCAGGCCGAGATTGAATTGGCACCTCCGTGCTCTGCGGCCTCACCAGAGACAGAAGCTGGGACTTCACAAACACACGGAGCTAACCGCTCTCACACGGGGCGCCATGGCATCAAACGGAAACGGCAGCATCGAGGTATGGACATTCTCAGACCTATGCCTGTTTCTTGAATAGTCGCAATACGACCTAGTCAAACTGTCTGACTTAAACGTGGACATTTCAGTCTATGTTTAAAGGCTTCTTATGGTATGCAGAAGAAAAGCGGTACTTATTACGTGAAATAATTAAGTTGAATCGGGAAATCAGTCACTCAACTTTGTCTGCGGGAAAATGAATAAACCATTATCACAACCCTCAGTATTAGTCCCGCGACAAATTTTCCCCTGCTTATAGTTATATGGCATATAATGTGCATGACACACGTAAGATATCGAAATGATTCTCAAATGTGTATGTCGGTCTCCGAGTAAACCTACAGATTCGATGAGACAATCTATCTGATTGAATTATCTGTGAAGGAACTGCTAATATTTAAAAAGTCGTCTGCTTGCGTTTGAAGAGAGTGTTTCCTCTGACGGCCGGGCTTCCTCCCGCATAGAGCGGAGGGCGGAGGACGAGCGGCCTGCACGCCGGCGATCACCCTCCATCAGCCTGGTTGTTGACGAGTGGTCACCGTTAGGTGGGTCATCCTACGAGTTCTGGCAGTACGTCATGCCACTCATCCCGTCCTCAGATGACAGCGAGATCCTCAGCGTCCAGGTAGCTTTTCTCACGCTTTCTCTCTCATCAGTATTTCGCAAAGTTGACTCTCCGGAATGACCAGCGCCCATTAGTGTTTTTACGAAGGGAAGTACTTGGAAGATTATGTACAATAAGTGCGTTTCTATTCCTGGCAATAATTTCTTGAAAGCGAAATAGGCAAATTTAAGAGCTGTAACAATACCACAGCTTGTAGTACAGTCCATCATCAGTTCTTAGTGTGTCTTGTACGGAGGTAGTAGCAATCAGGGTGGAGGTTACAGTAAGAAAACTTAGCTTAAATCATATATGGTCATGGCCTTATATCCAGTTAAAAGGATAGTGACTGCCATTGTGTCTTAGTACATTATTATTCATCTCTACAAAAACCTCATTGAAAATGTATTGGGACTCGGTAAACCACGACCCATTATGTAAAACCTGACAGATACCATAACTGTGGTATACGGATTCATATCCGTAGTATACGGCCTGAAAACCATGGTATAGGGAAAAATAGTCCCTTTGTGCTATAGAGCAAAGAAATAGTCCCTATTGTGATACCCTTTAGTATGGCAAATACTAGGTGTAATATTTTCGAAAAGATGGATAATGAATGCATGGTTATGCGGACAGGCGGGTCCTTAAACCACTCGAGGTTAACGTCGTAATACGTGACGTGTCAACCTCTAGTGGTTTACGGCCGCCTGTCCACAAAACCATCGATTATTGTCTGTTTACATAATTGTATACATTTAACTTGTTTCTTGGTCATGAAAATGAAGATTTTCCTTTTTTCTATCATAACACCTTGATACAGAGATATTTCACCTGTAGAACCCCGCCTAACGGACACCCCGCGTTAACGGACACCTTTGCTCGGAACGGTTCCCTCTATTAGATGTTTATTTTAACCTCGCGTAAGCGGGCACCCCGCGTAAGCGGCCACCCCGCGTAAGCGGCCACCCCGCGTAAGCGGCCACTTTGGCCCGGAACGAAGGGTGTTCGCTTACGCGGGGTTCTACTGTACGTCACTTGTTTTTGTCCGTCGATTTTTAGTATTGTAATCTTTTTGAAAACAAGATGTAAAAACGAAATCTTTCCTAGTTCTTTGTTTATCACATACATATGGACACATATGTACGTGCATATGCGCGTGCATGCAAATATATGCATAAAAACAGCATAATGCTATCACGGTCATTTTCACCTATGACGATGCATGTAATGGTATTTTTTTTCTTAATGAAGAGGGTTCATTCCTTACTGCCAAGGAGAAACCTTTATTTTCTGAGGATGGCCTTGGTTTATTTTTCTATCAGATGGGGCCTTGGCAGCTTTATATTTGACAAGATATTTATTCGACCCCTGCATTTTGTAATGTAAGTTATAATTTCGCCATGTATTCATCCTGTGTCTGGCTCTGAGAAAACATCAAAGAACTCAACCCAAATAGAAAATAAAAGGTTTCACATGATTACATTCTTTGCCACACACAATTGATATGGTCTACTTGATTATATTCCCTGATACACAAAATTTGACTTGCTTCATGTACCAGGATAAATAAAGTAATGACCTTTCTCCCATGTTTGGTTATGTTTAAGGATAAGGAGACCGTCATTGTGAAGAGTTCCACAGATGATGGCTTCGACACGGATAATGATGAACTGGAGTTGGTCTACGGCACTATTGACCCGCCCTTCCCTTTGGAGTATGACGTCTGGTCAAATGAAGATAGCAACTCAAAAAAGTCTAGTGACGACGACCATTCAGACACCACAGAAGTGCTAGAAGAGGTGGGTTCATAAGGCCAGACATGAATCGCAAAGCTTTAATTCATTTCCTGAGATTTACCAAAATATTTAGCTTGCTGTCACTTGTACTATATGGGAATATGTACTTTTTCTAAAAAAAATCTTTTTTACTATCTGCAGGTCTACATTGTTTGCCGGGAAAGCGATGTAGAGTTCTGGGCGGATTCTGAATCAAGTGATTCTGAGTCAGACTTCAGCTCCGATGCCGACCTTGCAGATGAGGTATATCTTAATCGTATTGAGACAACAAAGCTATTGTATAGAAGAAAATTTATTTGAATGACCAATGTAGTAATATCATTACATGTCATTATCGTGGTCTTAGCTTAAAGATAAAAATCGTTATAAAAAATTTAGTGTACAGCTAAAAACATCGTCCTGCTATTTATTTATCAAACGTAATAAGACGTAATAAGGTATGAAAGGCTATTATTTATAGGTGGGATATTACAAATTTGTTCGATTAACATGTATTTTTCAAAATTAATCATTGATACCTGCCATGCTGCATCAGCCTCCCTCTTTAATCCCTTATGGACAGGTGATGGGGGTTTTATATACTATGCATGGTTGATAACTGCGGACAGCGTCCAATTTTCATAAGTTACAGCTGCACTTCAATAATGTATTCCTATGCACCCTCTGTAGGACAAGTGGGAGTGTGAGAAATGTAAAACGGAAAATTCGCCCCTCCGCCGATACTGTGACCGGTGTATGGAGCTGCGTCCGAACTGGGTGCCTCCTGCTTTACCACATGGCCGATGTGACCGGTCAAGAAAGGCTGACATAGATACCTGCTCATCGAGTGGAGAGGATGAGTGTGACGCACCCCCTCAACTACAGGACAGACGAGATGGTAGCTGGGCTACATCTCTGCCATCAACGCCCGCATTGAGTGGTACCTCTCGGACTACGCCAGTGACTAGGATAGATAAGAGGCCAAATGAACTTGACTTGATTAGGGAGACACCGCCTACAAGGACAACAATGAGTAGTCAGGACAGTGGGCTTGGAAGTGAGGCTCTTGTGGAGACTGGTGAGTACGCAACATACTATGTTAATACATTTTATGTCTTATTTGAAACACACCATTTATAAACGGCGTTTTAGGTCCACTCCTTATCGCAATGCGACCACGAATAAAGAAAACAACTAATTACCGCAATCACGGACTTGGAACACCTGGATTAGAAACGGCCGGCCCCTGGTGTATCTATCTGTGCCTCGGCATTGTTAGGGTTCCGATAACGACCGCTAGACGGCGCTGCCGTCATTTCGCGTTAGTTCAACATTTCACTCCCAGGATCGCCACTGTCAAGGCTGGTAGGCTCAGCATAATCATGACAGTCAGATGAACTGTTTACATTTGTCTACAAACGTTCACTACACTTAGCACCAAAATCTGACTGTTCGATATAGGTATATACTAAGACCTCAAAATCTTTGGTTTTATGTGCCAAATTATCTGAAAATGAGGCGAATTTGCCTGCCAACCCCAGTCAAAGTCACATATCAAAAATCAATATTCTTAAATCATTCCCATGCCCCTAGGCCTTAATAAAGTATTTGTCAGTCGATTCCAGATATATACCTACATGGGACAGTTGGAATTAGGGTCCTAAGTGCACTAGATTTTTAAAAAGTTACGGCACATTTTGTCTTAGAATAATTGGGGCCGGTAGGCAAATTTTCCAGATTTTCAGGATGTCAGTCTTGGGAAAAAGTCATTTTCAATTCATTCCAATGCCCCTAGGCCTTAATAAAGTATTTGTCAGTCGTTTCCAGATATATAGCTACCTGGGACAATTGGAATTAGGGTCCTAAGTGCACTAGATTTTTTTAAAGTTACGGCACATTTTGTGTCAGTTTGGGTTGGGTCGGCAGTCAAAATTCCCTGATTTTCAAGGGAAAAATCCAGAAAATCCAGATTCTTAAATTGTTCCCATGCCCCTAGGCCTTAATAAAGTATTTGTCAGTCGATTCCAGATATATACCTACATGGGACAGTTGGAATTAGGGTCCTAAGTGCAATAGATTTTTTAAAAGTTACGGCACATTTTGTCTTAGAATAATTGGGGCCGGTAGGCAAATTTTCCAGATTTTCAGGATGTCAGTCTTGGGGAAAAGTCATTTTCAATTCATTCCCATGCCCCTAGGCCTTAATAAAGTATTTGTCAGTCGATTCCAGATATATACCTACATGGGACAGTTGGAATTAGGGTCCTAAGTGCAATAGATTTTTTAAAAGTTACGGCACATTTTGTCTTAGAATAATTGGGGCCGGTAGGCAAATTTTCCAGATTTTCAGGATGTCAGTCTTGGGAAAAAGTCATTTTCAATTCATTCCCATGCCCCTAGGCCTTAATAAAGTATTTGTCAGTCGATTCCAGGTATGTTCCTACATGGTACAGTTGGAATTAGCTTTCTAAAGGCAATAGTTTTTTTTAAAGTTACGGCACATTTTGTGTCAGTTTGTGTTGGGTCGGCAGTCAAAATTCCCTGATTTTCAAGAGAAAAATCCAGAAAATCCAGATTCTTAAATTGTTCCCATGCCCCTAGGCCTTAATAAAGTATTTGTCAGTCGATTCCAGATATATACCTACATGGGACAGTTGGAATTAGGGTCCTAAGTGCAATAGATATTTTAAAAGTTACGGCACATTTTGTCTTAGAATAATTGGGGCCGGTAGGCAAATTTTCCAGATTTTCAGGATGTCAGTCTTGGGAAAAAGTCATTTTCAATTCATTCCCATGCCCCTAGGCCTTAATAAAGTATTTGTCAGTCGATTCCAGGTATGTTCCTACATGGTACAGTTGGAATTAGCTTTCTAAAGGCAATAGTTTTTTTTAAAGTTACGGCACATTTTGTGTCAGTTTGTGTTGGGTCGGCAGTCAAAATTCCCTGATTTTCAAGAGAAAAATCCAGAAAATCCAGATTCTTAAATTGTTCCCATGCCCCTAGGCCTTAATAAAGTATTTGTCAGTCGATTCCAGATATATACCTACATGGGACAATTGGAATTAGGGTCCTAAGTGCACTAGATTTTTTAAAAGTTACGGCACATTTTGTCTTAGAATAGTTGGTGTCGGCGGGCAAATATCCCTGATTTTTAGGCAGTCAGTGTTGGGAAAAAAATTATTTTCAATTCATTCCCATGTCCCTAGGCCTTAATGAAGTATTTGTCAGTCGATTCCAGATATATACCTACATGGGACAGTTGGAATTAGGGTTCTAAGTGCACTAGATTTTTTAAAAGTTACGGCACATTTTGTGTCAGTTTGGGTTGGGTCGGCAGTCAAAATTCCCTGATTTTCAAGGGAAAAATCCAGAAAATCCAGATTCTTAAACTGTTCCCATGCCCCTAGGCCTTAATAAAGTATTTGTCAGTCGTTTCCAGATATATAGCTACCTGGGACAATTGGAATTAGGGTCCTAAGTGCACTAGATTTTTTAAAAGTTACGGCACATTTTGTCTTAGAATAGTTGGTGTCGGCGGGCAAATTTCCCTGATTTTTAGGCAGCCAGTGTTGGGAAAAAAATATTTTTAATTCATTCCCATGTCCCTAGGCCTTAATGAAGTATTTGTCAGTCGATTCCAGATATATACCTACATGGGACAGTTGGAATTAGGGTTCTAAGTGCACAAGATTTTTTTCAAGTTACGGCACATTTTGTGTCAGTTTGGGTTGGGTCGGCAGTCAAAATTCCCTGATTTTCAAGGGAAAAATCCAGAAAATCTGGATTCTTAAATTGTTCCCATGCCCCTAGGCCTTAATAAAGTATTTGTCAGTCGATTCCAGATATATACCTACATGGGACAGTTGGAATTAGGGTCCTAAGTGCAATAGATTTTTTAAAAGTTACGGCACATTTTGTCTTAGAATAGTTGGTGTCGGCGGGCAAATTTTCCAGATTTTCAGGATGTCAGTGTTGGGAAAAATTATTTTCAATCCATTCCCATGTCCCTAGGCCTTAATGAAGTATTTGTCAGTCGATTCCAGAAATATACTTACATGGGACAGTTGGAATTAGGGTTCTAAGTGCACTAGATTTTTTTAAAGTTACGGCACATTTTGTGTCAGTTTGGGTTGGGTCGGCAGTCAAAATTCCCTGATTTTCAAGGGAAAAATCCAGAAAATCCAGATTCTTAAACTGTTCCCATGCCCCTAGGCCTTAATAAAGTATTTGTCAGTCGTTTCCAGATATATAGCTACCTGGGACAATTGGAATTAGGGTCCTAAGTGCACTAGATTTTTTAAAAGTTACGGCACATTTTGTCTTAGAATAGTTGGTGTCGGCGGGCAAATTTCCCTGATTTTTAGGCAGCCAGTGTTGGGAAAAAAATATTTTTAATTCATTCCCATGTCCCTAGGCCTTAATGAAGTATTTGTCAGTCGATTCCAGATATATACCTACATGGGACAGTTGGAATTAGGGTTCTAAGTGCACAAGATTTTTTTCAAGTTACGGCACATTTTGTGTCAGTTTGGGTTGGGTCGGCAGTCAAAATTCCCTGATTTTCAAGGGAAAAATCCAGAAAATCTGGATTCTTAAATTGTTCCCATGCCCCTAGGCCTTAATAAAGTATTTGTCAGTCGATTCCAGATATATACCTACATGGGACAGTTGGAATTAGGGTCCTAAGTGCAATAGATTTTTTAAAAGTTACGGCACATTTTGTCTTAGAATAGTTGGTGTCGGCGGGCAAATTTTCCAGATTTTCAGGATGTCAGTGTTGGGAAAAATTATTTTCAATCCATTCCCATGTCCCTAGGCCTTAATGAAGTATTTGTCAGTCGATTCCAGAAATATACTTACATGGGACAGTTGGAATTAGGGTTCTAAGTGCACTAGATTTTTTAAAAGTTACGGCACATTTTGTGTCAGTTTGGGTTGGGTCGGCAGTCAAAATTCCCTGATTTTCAAGGGAAAAATCCAGAAAATCTGGATTCTTAAATTGTTCCCATGCCCCTAGGCCTTAATAAAGTATTTGTCAGTCGATTCCAGATATATAGCTACATGGGACAGTTGGAACTAGGGTCCTAAGTGCAATAGATTTTTTAAAAGTTACGGCACAGATTGTCTTAGAATAGTTGGGGCCGGCAGGCAAATTTCCCTGATTTTCAGGCAGTCAGTCTTGGGAAAAAATTATTTTCAATTCATTCCCATGCCCCTAGGTCTTAATAAAGTATTTGTCAGTCGATTCCAGGAATGTTCCTACATGGTACAGCTGGAATTAGCTTTCTAAAGGCAATAGCTTTTTTTAAAGTTACGGCACATTTTGTGTCAGTTTGGGTTGGATCGGCAGGCAAAATTCCCTGATTTTCAGGCAGGCTGTGACACAAAATGTGCCGTAACTTTAAAAAAAACTATTGCCTTTAGAAAGCTAATTCCAACTGTACAATGTAGGAACATACCTGGAATCGACTGACAAATACTTCATTAAGGCCTAGGGGCATGGGAATGAATTGAAAATGACTTTTTCCCAAGACTGACATCCTGAAAATCTGGAAAATTTGCCTACCGGCCCCAATTATTCTAAGACAAAATGTGCCGTAACTTTAAAAAAATCTATTGCACTTAGGACCCTAATTCCAACTGTCCCATGTAGGTATATATCTGGAATCGACTGACAAATACTTTATTAAGGCCTAGGGGCATGGGAACAATTTAAGAATCTGGATTTTCTGGATTTTTCTCTTGAAAATCAGGGAATTTCGACTGCCGACCCAACACAAACTGACACAAAATGTGCCGTAACTTTTAAAAAAACTATTGCCTTTAGAACCCTAAATCCAACTGTCCCATGTAGGTACATACCTGGAATCGACTGACAAATACTTTATTAAGGCCTAGGGGCATGGGAATGAATTGAAAATGATTGTTTCCCAACACTGACTGCCTGGAAATTTGCCTGCCAGCCCCAACTATTTTAAGACAAAATGTGCCGTAACTTTAATAAAATCTAGTGTACTTAGAACCCTAATTCCAATTGTCCCATGTAGATAGATACCTGGAATCGACTGACAAATACTTTATTAAGGCCTAGGAGCATGGGAATGAATTGAAAATAATTTTTTCCCAAGACTGACTGCCTGAAAATCAGGGAAATTTGTCCTGGCCCCAACTATTCCAAGACCATAGAATAAAGGATTGCAAATAAACACTTTAAGAACGTTAGTCATGATTATACACTCAGGAAAGAATGAATGTATGTATTACAAGTGAAATAAAGAAAGAGCTTGCTCAATAAAAGAAAAAAAAAAGAAAAAAATCAGCAGCGCCACTTTCAACCCTGGTGGCTTAAAATGGAACTATCGCCAAATTTTTCCTAGCGGATCATATGGAAATTAGCGCTATACCCGCGAAACGCACTCAAGCGTAGCCGAGTCCAACAGATCGTTGAACAAACACGGGAATGGGCCGCGTTTCCTATCCATAGATATAAGTCCGTGCCGCAATGCAACCACGAATAAAATAAAACAAAATGTCATGAGACTGAGATTCTCATGGAGAGAAAAAAATGAATCTGCTATTCTTTTTCTTTTTTGTATGTTTATACTCAGATTTACTTTTTCTTTATTAATTATTTTGAGCCATGCCCAAAATAAAATTTAGTACCATCTTTTACAAATCTCCTTATCCTGAGATGTCTCAGACACCATTAGCCATATTGAAAGTGATACAACCTTTGCTGATTGCCATTGTAATAAGATTGCGATCAATTGTGGGCAACTAGCTACATTGGGGCATGCCACTCCAGCTTGTTGTCTGCAAAACCTGTCTCTGCAATGTTGAACTCTACAATCCTAGGATTTTAAGATGTTCCCTCCGCGCCTATTTACGGGCGATGTATTCCTACTCAAGATAGATAAAGTTCCTATCTGTGTAGTGTATCTGGTAGTTTTCCCAGTGAGATTTGTAAATGACATTGATATATATTTTAAATTAATCTAGTGGCAACCTCTTGATCACTTTGGAAATGATATGATTAGATCATAATAGTTTTAGGTTTTGAAGTAAACTTTCAACTGTCATCTTATTAAGTCATGTTTCTTGTCTTGTTTCTACTGAATATAAAATTAATGTATTCTACTCAGAAAGATGAATTAAAATGAAATCTTGTTTATAATTGTTAGTTCTAGTTTTGTCACACCTTTAAAGTTGTCAAACCACATTTAGTTTGAATTGACATCAAATCTACACAAAAAGTAGTTCCTACCCAGAAGCTTGTACTAGCAGCGATGAGTTTGCTATAGTTTGCTCGAGCGATGCAGTGTGTGGGACATGCACGACACCATCTGGTGAGAGTTGTTCACACTGCAGTTTACGCATGTTAGCTCTGGTCTGGGCCCTGTTTTTTAGTCACAACATCGCAGGTCTACGATACCATCGAACCATATCTTGAAAAAAATAGGAGCATCTAGCCTTTAGAATACATTACAGTGGAATCCAGCTTGAGGGGACATTCAACCTTTCGGGCCGAAGTTAGGAGTCCACTCTCTATAGCTCTCTTTAGATTCAGAGAAAACACTAGAATGTGCGCTATGTTTGCAGATTCTACCCTGTGGCTTAGATATCTCATCCAGATTGACACTTCGTATTTCATGATTCTGATCTCTCATTCAAAGAAACTCTTTTTTTCCCAGAAACTCCACCGTTAAGAAAAAACTCTACGGACGTCCTAGGACAAGAGGCAAATACGCTTTGTAAGGTGTGCTTCACGAATCCGAAAGATGCTAGTATAATCCACGGGAACACTGGACATCAGGTCTGTTGCTACCGGTGTGCTAAGAAGCTGCGACGTCGCGGGAAAACCTGTCCTGTATGCCGACGAAAAATACAAAGAGTTGTTAGAAATTTCATTGTATGACCAAACCGTTTGTGTTCATTATTGATCTTTTATCTTTATTATTGGGCATATATTGTCACACGTTATATTGTTCGCTTGTTTTGGTTTATGCTTAAATCTCTTTCTTTACTTATTGACTTTTACATATTTTTCTGCTTTGGAATTTCCTCTATAGAGGACATATTGAAATGAGGTTGGGATTAGCGTATAATGTCCATATACATTTCCTCCAACGTTTACAGAAAGATAGCCACTTGTTTGTGAGGATGTAAACCCAGAAGGGTCGATGTTCTTTCATGGATAACTTCTGGTATAGGAGTAATGTACATA
The DNA here is from genome assembly GCA_950022655.1 of Alentia gelatinosa. Classification (NCBI taxonomy): domain Eukaryota; kingdom Metazoa; phylum Annelida; class Polychaeta; order Phyllodocida; family Polynoidae; genus Alentia; species Alentia gelatinosa. Next base: position 102,576,058 of record OX465580.1, on the reverse strand, counting down.
CAGGCACGTTTTGAAATAACATTGCAAAGTTGAATGAATTGTCATTCCATTGATCCCTGCAATATGTAACTTGTAAATCCGTGCATCATGTGTTCAGGTTCCAGAGACTCCGCTTGTTAGCTTAGTACTTTTACAGAAACTTGGTGCAGTGGTCATTGGCTTTTGGTTTATTCCATCATATTTTATTTTTCTGTTGCTTACCTCCCTATAAACCCCAGTGTGTTCAAGAAGAAGCTGATATGTAGCTACTGCGTATCGAATGTTTTTTGGTGCTGTTTCACTCTGTTGAACATCGAAAGTAGAGAAAAAATATACGTTTTGTTCTTCGGTATGAAGCATTCAGGTGCCTATATATGTAATTTTTCTAGATCTGAGAGAAAAATAGAAATGGTAAGGGAAACAATCGTCATTAATAAGTTCTTTATCTTAATAGGACTACATCGTATTGCATTACCATGGTCTAGTATTGCAAAGTATTTTTCACATAGTCTCCATCGATATCTATCTTGGATTGGGTAAAATCACAACACGGCGTCAATCAATAACAAAAGAGTTGCTATAGAGGTACCGGTGTATGTATGGAACTCTGAACCGAATCTGTATCTAGACGTTCATTAATGTGCTTGTATACATCTTCACTGTGTCATATGAATTATACAAGTAAATTTAATGATTTATGATTGTAGTCGAATCAGTTTCACGACTTTATGTAAAGGGTTTGTGATGCCTACTGAAGCTGGGATTCGAAGCTAAGCCTCGGTGTAAGGCATTACTGGTAATATTTAATACCGACAGACTTTGGTATCCAAACTGTATGCTTATATGTATTTCCTACATATTGCGAATGCTCAACACTGAGATGATCTTAGGCTTTATTTCTAACACTTTGACGTGTTATTCGGTCCACAGGTATATAAAGAAACTAAATATATGTAAAATATATTTTTTGTAATCAAAAGTGAATGAAAAACTCGAGTCTCAATCTCATCTTTTGTGATTCTTTTCATACGAGCCACAAAAATTTGCAGTTTAGGCCATTTTTTGTAAGTATCCTCTTGCATCAAGCACTCCCGATTTAAATTGTAAAAAATGTTGGTGTTCGGCAAGTCGATTTGATCAAGGAGGGAATTCTTCATCACATTTTTTTATATCTCGGCCTTAAAAACCTTTAAATCAAAGATGCTATACTGTAAACAGATGAGCGAAATTGTTGAAAAGCTTAGTTCGCAACATTGTAATAATATTTTTCTCTTAATATTTTACACGAAAACCAACGTTTCTCAATGGTTTCATCAATCATTATGTGTCAACTGCTTACAAAAATCCACTTTTGTCGTCCAACTCCCATTTATCTAGTTTTCGACTTCACTAAAGTCATCTTTAGGACACGAACGATTTCAGAATAGGAATACAGTCATATTCATATGAGTTCATGATTATGACAAAGAAACCCAAACATCCTCCATCTAGATTCTGTAGATCAGGGGCTGTGTGACTATTGTACGGTTTTTCGTACCTGTTGGGTTCATAGATTGATGAATTTGATTGGCATACACAAACAGTCGTCGGTAACCTGTTTTTTTTAGCTGCATCTTGTCAGCTGTAATATCACCTGTAATTACAATTACGTTATGCAAAAAAGATGTGTGACATTCCGTGGAGAATAAATGTGGCGTTTTGATAATGAAACTAAGGGATTTACGTTATCAATAGAACTTCATAAAGAGGTATATCGAGAGATACATTACTTAACGAGGATGTGATAGGTAGTGAGGTAATGTATGAAAACGTAATTTCGTATGCAGAAGAAGTGGGAGGAAAAAGACAAATCTAGGAAGCACTCGGCAGATAAGATATCAGGTTCATGTATTCAGATAAATTACTGATTTCATGAATTTCTATATTTTCATTTATTGTCATGGATATTCTGCGATATTTCCAAGTCGGTGTCACCAGGGAGTTGTTTTATGGTCGCTATTATCGTTAATAGCGATTATCAACGATTCGGGAGTGATTGTACGATTGATACTGAGATAATTCCTGATAAATGTTCCTGGTAAAGCCCGATTGCAGTTTCCCTAAAACGATCACTTTCCAATTAACCGCGAACAGCAATTGTATTAATGATCGCAGTTTCGACGGGTCCCCACCCACCATAAGGGGACGTGTTTTTTAATAGTGATAATTATTGTTGATATCGCCCGTTTTATAGTTTCGATTATTGTCGAGCGATGAATTAATATGAATTATAGACCTCTCAACTAATCTGACTGCCATAAATGGCGACCATTTTGGCAACGATTATTACCAATAATCATGTCTATAGAACAGCCGAAGGGCTCCAAACGGTGTTTGTTGAACATAATTATCACCAATAGTACGATTTTTAGACTATGGAATGCAAAGGCCTAAAAACGGTCGGAAGCAACTCTTCTAATAACACATTCTAAAGGGAGGGATGCCAGGAAGGGTTAGAAAAAATGGAAATATTTTTCATGTGGAATTTGCTACCTCGGGAAGACCAAATGAACATGGAGAATAAGTCAGGTTTAGTCACGGCATCGGGTCGAGGGTTACATGGAGAGATTCAAACCACTGTTTTCTCGACAGACGAGGTTCTAATAAATTTTTCTGTTTTACACAAGGAAAAATAATTCATATACTGGAAGTGAAAAAGTGGATTTCCATGGAAAAGTGGAAAACGGCATCTCTGGTAGGCACAGACCGTGTTTTACCACTCAGTACTGAGCCTGCCCAGTCGTTTTCCCTCGAGATTTTGTTTCTAACCATAACTCGCACTAGAGACGTACCTCTTGTTGACTATTCCGGCTATGACATATCCCGTTTTTTAATTTTCCGTAGTTGCACTTTGATTGCCTTAATCCACATAATATGTAATCATGCAACGATACCACCAATCGGGTCTAGCAATAGACGCTTACAGATGTTCTAGTGTTTCTTCGGCTCGTGTACATGACAAAGCTGACAATCACTTGGGTTCCCAAATTCCTAGTAAAAGATGCTTGAATTTGTTGGCAGGAAAATGTCATAAATTTCATCTTGACTCAAATGTATGGCTCTGCAAGAGTAAGCCATATGAAAATCTGAAGTGAATATAATCAGTATTCGAATACTATTCTGGTTTTTTTCTAAACCTCACTGACATTTCTGAAATAGTTTCCAGAGTACTTACCTTGGCGAAAATATGAAGGGGAATCGATGTTCTTACGAGCCAAGGGCATTACTGAGTGCTATAGAGTAGTTAAACAAAAGCAATTTTTTGTAATCAAAAACGAATAAATTGTAAGATCCTATACACTAAATAACAACAAAGGAAATATATAAGTCTCAAACTCATTCAAATACAAATGATAATTTATTCATTAAATACAATATTAGTTGTACCACTAATAACCTAGTCTACGGTATAGTGTTCATCGTGTGGCAGTAGATATTAGTTGAACAGTGGCAAATCTTTCATGGTTAAAGCACACATTTCATGCACAGGGAGGAAGTGAGTGCACTTTTTCCCACGTCCACCGCTACCTCGCACAAGGAACTAGTTGCGTCGTAAGGATGTATTTTTGTCTATCACTGGATTTGTCGTGAGCGTCATGGTTTTCAACGAAGAATTAAGGCAGTCGAATCCCAACACTGGGACAGAATCTTTCCCTAGCTCAGGCTTGGATAAGTCTTTACATTCCACCACTAATAAAATTAGGTGAAATGTTTCTAATAAAACTGGTAACTAGTACATTTATTAAAGTCAATTATCCCTGAATTCAGCAATTAAAAATAACTTCGGGAAACTTTACCAGATATTTATTAATACTCTTTAGGCATGTGTTGGCATATGCACAATCATAAATACAGAAAACAATCATCCAAGTGCTAAGAATTACAATAATTATGAGGAGAAAATTAGAATGGTATAACACCTCAATTAGAAATATCTTATTTTAGTTTGCATCAAACCTGGAAGACAGATGATAGACTGATCATGAAAGTGTTATAAGAGAATTTCGAAACAAATCTCAAACTTGAAAAACATGAATCGCCTAAATAAATAGTAAATCCAGTCAACGCAGCTCCACAACCTTTAACCCAATCCTTACAAACAGTTTTTGTGCTGCATTGTGTAGGCGGCGACTGCAGCTCACGTGTATGGTCAGTAAAGGCGAACACCAAATTTAAGAAATGGTGTCACATGACATGATTTGTGTCACCATGGCAACCACTTCATTTCATTCTTCAATAATCATATTGGTTATATTATATTTTGTGTAAAAATGGTGTTATACTATTGAGAATTTTACAAATTATGAGCCTTAATTGTAAAATGTCAAATGATGCCATTTGGCATCATTCGCCCATGGCTGGGGAATGCCATGGTGGCATCATTAGTAAGAAAAGGGTTAAAATCTGGACAAAATAAGATTACGAGTTCGTTCAGCAACCATTAGATAGAAGTACTTCTAAGGCATTTCACTCAAAAATATCTTTAAATGCATACTGGGCGCTCTGGGCATAATCTGAAGCCTGATACTGATGTGAATTTTGTCCGTGTGAACTAAACCTTGAGAATAAAGGTAAGTGCGAACCTCTTTACATTCATAGAGCGTACGGGGCAACACACGTCATATGCGAATGCTTTCTCTAAATCACAAAGTGTTGAATCTCTTCTTTAACTACAAATGTTGCCAGGTGTATATTTTCTATCCTGATTGTGTAAAATGTGTACAAATTATTGTGCATACGAGTTCAGCTGCTTGAATTTTTTCCAGGACATCAATTCATTTACTCCTGAGCGCGACTGTACGAATAACGTAGCAGTAAATAAATGTCACAATCAAACACAGACCTATACCTTGTGTATACAGACTTTAAGATATTGTTTATCACTATACTATAATTGGAAATTTACAATTTGAAGACAACAATATGCCCTGCAATTAGACGTTCAATATTTCACCATTCAATAAAGAGATATCACATGCCCACTTCATGGCCACCATTAGACAAGTACTTGCATGTACTTTTGAAAACAAACATGCATAATAAAGGCACCCTGAATTTACGGTGGAAACAAAAAGTGAATTCACTATATTTTTATAATTGAACAACATTGGTATGTAGTAATATCATTAGACAATATACGTATACTATGTACATACAGTATTTTGGTGCTTACGTATAGATTTGGTATTTACGTAAAGTAGCAATCAAAACTGTATATCTAATAAGAATATAGGGTTTTGTGCTTTTCATGAGTTGTGATTAACACTATCCGCCATCAACATTTACATCAAAAGATAAAAAAGAATACAAGCTCTGGGTCACATTAAGACAAGTTTTCTTTGTATAAACCAGGATTTAAATATCAGCTAAGCAATGTACATTTACCACTGAAATTGACTAACAGAAACCCAAAGAATCTTGAGAAGCTGTAATACTATATAGACAACAAAATGAAGACTAGGATTAGCCCATAGCTTATAACCCTTATATCACCCGAAAATCAACACAGAGACCTTGTTGCCCTGAGAAGTATGTAAAGTGCTATGACAAGATTCTTCATCCAGTTCTACTTAAAATTATAGATCTTTGAATATGAACTGAATAGGAATTATGAACGTTATATTCTGATCTATAGTGATATACTCATATACATGTAGTATTGTTGTTTTGGAAACACAAAATACAAGATAAAATATGATAACACTGAAAAGTGAAACTGAACAAAGAAGGTTCATACTTTCCTGAAATGTGATTGTCATAGATTGAGTTTATACTGGATACATATGGGCAAATAAAGATTATTTAGTTTAGGACGAATATCTAATTACTATCCGTTATATTTGAAATCAGTCTCAAGTTCAATATTAAAGTGATAGTGATATGCAACCATTTGACACATATCAATATAACACTATAAAGTGCTGATTCCACCAACACACAAGATATGATTAGTCATGATTTGGTTGTCTTGCTAGGTTTTGAATAATCGCGAGCATATTTGCAGCGATGTGTTTTGAGGTGTCGCACCAAAATATACACACATCACGCGCTACATATGGCGACAAAGGAAGTATGACATATTGGGACACTGTAAGATATAAATATAACAAGATATACCAGGGCAAATCCATCGTGATGGTGGAACCAGCCCTTACTGCTTGATGGTCTCGGTCTCAGAATTCGGGTTAATAATGTTAAATTAAAAATTAAATGGCTATTGTTGATACCAAATTCATCATAAGGTTTACTTGGTGAAGAATACTGGTAGAACAAGCTATATCATACCCCACATGTAGTCCGTTGTGTGATCAATCTGTATTAACGATTTATCCTACCCTCATATAAATCTCAATAGACTCAACATGGTGGGCCTGTATACCAAGGTTATGCCATAAAATATTTATATGCCACTGCATGGTGACATATGAAGTTAAAAACATGTGACAGGGTAGGATAAAATCAAAACATCACTCAATTTCATATAATTGTTGAGGTTATGCAATTCGTGGTCTTCCTCTTCAGATATCACTCTGCTCCGCTTCGTGATGTCATTCCGCGAAGACAACTCATGCCATATAATCAATCATATGAAATTTTGTGATGTTTCATGATAGTATTTATATTTCAATAGGATAAATTAAATATTTAAAAACAAAGAGCAAACTAAAAGTCTTGTTGAACGGGTGCATGAATGCCTCAAGATTCTATATCACGCTATGAAAGATTTAGTCGACATCGCTCAGTGTAACGAATATGATTAACCATTATTGTTATGTAACCTATTTAATACGTATGGCATGTTAAAAAAAGTGTTGCATGGAATGATACACTTGTTATTCCTGCTACAATTCTACCTTAAATATATATACTATATTACGCAAAGGAAATCATGCTTGTTGCAACAAAATTAACGTGTAAATATAAGCTATTGCCTAATCTTTGAAAGTCTATCGTATCTCCTCACGAAGTTTTGTCATTACATTCATTAAGATGTGCTCCATTTTGCGACTCGCTGTTGGAAATCTGTCGTCATCAGCTGGGACTGTATATCGATTTTCCTGCAATTCTCCCTCATACCATTCTTGCCATCCCGTTTTATTAGAGGTCTCCCGGAGGGCCCACTTTCGTAATGTTCCCAGTGCACTGGCCTCCCTCGAGTCGATATTTAATCGAATCATAACATCCTCACAGACTCCTGTAAGCGTATTCATTGCACCGTCAAAGTGATAGACCCGTTTGAGGATTTTCATATTTCTTGTTTGGTCCATTATATTTTCACGCGCTTTTGCACTAAGTCCTGCAATTTGTGCTTTCAGGTAAAGTGCATGACAGGTGGTTGACGTCTCGAGCTCTAGAGTTGCTTCCGCTGCTAACTTTTCATCCGATGGTTCATCGGGGTCTACCACTGAAACAACATCAAAACTGTCTTCGCTCCTTGCATCACTGTCACAGTCTGTATTATCAGAAGCATCTGTATCTTCACTTGGCATTTCCATCTGGTTTGTGATGGTGGGGAAGCTGAAGTTGAAGCAGCCCCCTGTTTGAGGTAGAGCGGTACCATTTTCAGATTCACTGCTAACATCGTCTTTTTCGCCTTTCTTCCGTGTATACCGCGGTATTCTCATAACCGGATTTGGACTCAACTGAAGCCCAGAATCACTCTCTTGATCTTGATCTACAATCTCAGGTATGTCAATTGTTGATACCATATGCTTTTCTGTGGATTTTTCGGCACGGGATGTTGTTCCTGTCGTTTCTTCGAAACAATTAAGAAAATCTTCATGGCAGAAACGAAGGGTCAATGTACACCTCCGTTCACTGCCTGTTAATTTGTATTCCTGGAAGATTTGCCGTTGCTGGTGAAGAAAGTCAAATAGCTTCTGCACCACAAGCGGTACCATCGTGGTTTAGATGATTATGCGTCCAATCCAACTTACTGATCTCACCAACTTTGTAAATAAATCGTTTGCTCTCAAATCCAACGCTAGATACCGGGCGATAATTGAAGAAAGCAGCACCCAATCGTGTTTAGATGGCGCTGGAAACGCCAATGCATTATGGGTAATAGCAGTTCCGAAGGAGACGGTTCATTTTCAGCAACATTCTACGTCCACACATGGATTTTTGTCCCCGCCAACATCTGTTCATCTAATACATGAGGTAAGATGATAGAGCATTTTCTTATTTACATTGTAGAATTTACTTGAAGAAAAAATATTGACAAAAATTAGTCAAAAATGCGGAATAGTCGACAGCGTAGTTCCGCGCGAACTCATTTGCATACCATGCGACAGGCACAAATATATTGTAAATAATGATTGGTAATTCAGTGTTTAGGTCATACTCGCATACAGTTAAATGTTTGTTCAAGGACTACACAAAACTAATTAGTAACGATCTGCATTCTTGTTGGCTCGATGAATACATAATCCTTGATATAACACTGATCACAACATTGACATGGTGAATACACCCCGATAACTGTTGGCAGCCATCTTGTTGGCCAATCAACGACGACTGTCGATTTGCTTCATGAGCAAAAGTAAACTGCCGCCAAGAGAAGGGAAGACACTTGGCAAAGTGAAGTTTAAAAGAAGGGGTTTAATGCGATTGTATCCTTAAAGTTTTCAGTAAATACATCAGCATAGTTTGATACTCGCTATTTGTTGATAAGTGGCTTTGCCCTTATCATAGACGGATATGCACAACACAGAATAAACAGTAGTGTGGTGGTAGATATATGTACCCGGTATTGTAGGGTGAGTTTGCTAGGACTAGGTTGTTAAGTCTTAACAAGACTGAGATTCTGAGAAGGTGGGTAGGACAAGATAAGTATGAAGGGGAAGGTATGGTGGGTAAGTCGGGTTAACAGGGCAGGGCAAGGTAGTTATGGTAGGGTGGTGGGTAGAGATGGTAGGGTGGCACTGGTAGGTCGGGTAGAGAAAGATAGACGTGGTATGTGAAGGTGTATTGATGATATGGCACGGCCCTGGGTCCTGGGAGCGTTTTGACGTTATCCTACCCCTACACTACAAGCCTAATAAAAAAACGCCATAGGCTTAACACGGGATTTGTTTATGTCACTGGGTGTGACATAAAGTGTTGTTTATGCTACTACTTTCTAATACTGAAAAAATGTAGAAACGGGTTGGATAAAATCTAGACGCCACTCGTTTGAGTTTACTTATGGCTCAGTCACACCGAGAAACGGAAGAGTTACGTAAGAGTACGGACGTGTCGAGCGTGATCCGGTGGCCTCCGTAGGCAAAAGTTGAACGGAAGGAGGCCTCCGATGCAACGCACCGGAGGAGAAACGGTCAAGTTGCGTACAAATACAGATGAGTTGCGGAAGAGTAACGGACAATTACGGAAAGTGGTACGGAAGAGTAACGGACACCAACGGAGGATTAACATAAAATTGCGGAAGAGTTACGGATATTCACGGAAGAGTAACGGAAAGGTTGCGGAAACTTTAGGGAAGCATATATCCTACATCCCTATACACCCTACATCCTACACCCCTACATCCCTACATCTGTATATCCCTACATTATACACCCCTACATCACTACATCCTACATCCCAACATCCTATATTACTACATCCCAACATCCTACATCACTACATCCCTACATCCTACATCACTACATCCTACATCACTACATCCTACATCACTAGGCTACATCCTACATCATTACATCACTGCATCACTACATCCAACATCCACATATCCTACATCCTACCTCCTACATCACTACATCCTACATCACTACATCACTACATCCTACATCCTACATCACTACATCCTACATCCTACTTTCTACATCACTACATCCTACATCACTACATCCTACATCACTACATCCTACATCCCTACATCCTACATCACTACATCCTACATCACTACATCCTACATTACTAGGCTACATCCTACATCGTTACATCACTGCATCACTACATCCAACATCCACACATCCTACATTCTACCTCCTGCATCACTACATCCTACATCACTACATCCTACATCACTACATCCTACATCCTACCTCCTACATCACTACATCCTACATCCTACCTCTTACATCCTACATCACTATGTGGATGTAGTGATGTAGGGATGTAGGATGTAGTGATGTAGGATGTGTGGATGTTGGATGCAGTGATGTAATGATGTAGGATGTAGCCTAGTGATGTAGGATGTAGTGATGTAGGATGTAGTGATGTAGGATGTGGGGATGTAGGATATAGTGATGTAGGATGTAGTGATGTAGGATTTAGTGATGTAGGATGTGGGGATGTAAGATGTGGGGATGTAGGATGTGGGGATGTAGGATGTAGTGATGTAGAATGTGGCGATGTAGGATGTGGGGATGTAGGAATGTGGGATGTAGGATGTGGGTATGTAGGATGTAGTGATGTGGGTATGTAGGATGTAGTGATGTAGGATGTAGGGAAGTAGGATGTAGTGATGTAGGATGTAGGAGGTAGCACATCCCTACCTATATATCTAGTGAGAAAGCTCTCCGTAATGCTTCCGTAACACAACCGTAACACAACCATACCACAAGAAATATCTCCGTTCCTTTACCGTTATTCTGCCGTTTATATCCGTTTGTATCCGCAAGTCTTACGTTTCTCTTCCGTTATACATCCGCAATGCTTCCGTAAGCATCCGTTAGGCTTCCGTTGACATACGTTGCCATCCGTAGACATCCGTAACGTGTCTGTTAGAAAAAAAAACCACGGCTGAGAAACGGAAGAGCAACGGAAGAGAAACGGAAGAAAAAGGAAAGAAACGGAAGAGTAACGGAAGAATAACGGAAAATGTATCAGTGTTCTTCCGTAACCTCTCCGTTCAAAGTTTTCAACATGTTGAAAACTTTGACGGACCTCTTCCGGACCCCTGCGGATGTGTACGGATGCGAACGGAGCGATACGGAGGTCTAACGAAGGAGTTGCGTAAGAAAGCGGACGTCAACGGATGACCATTTTTTTCTTCCGTTTCTTTCCGGTAGGCTTCCGTAACCCCGGTGTGACTGAGCCATTAGTTATGACTTATGTCACTCATTTTGTTGGCTCCATAATGTCACTTATGGAGCCAACAAAATGCGTGGCATAAATAATCTCAGACTCAAACTCGTGACGTCTCTTTATATTATGGCACACTCACCTTGAATGATATATCATTATATGGCACACTTGCTTAGGGAGCGTTTATTAATTATGGCCAGGAGGGGCACAGTTTTTGGAACACCAAATGGTAAAAAAAGAGTAGCCCCCCCCCCCCCCCATAGGAATACCCAAAAAAACGCTGCCCCCCCCCCCCCCCCATTGGAATACCAAATAGATTGTGCCCCCACCCCACTTGGAATGCCCATAAAAATCCCCCCCCCCCCCCCTATTGGAAGGCCCCAAAAAGAAGCCCCCCACCTCCCCAATAGGAATAGGGTAAAAGCACAGGGGAGGCTAAACTGATGTGGCCTTTTTTCCATAAGGCTTCCCTTCTTTTATACCTTAAAACAAGTACAGGCTTCTGCCGTAACTGAGATGATATCTTTGGTATTTCTCTTATTGGCCTGACTTTGTTGGATATGAACAAAAATGGAGAATTGTAAGATATATTTTGCCAATAAAAGTTTCTGAAAATAAAAGAACAAACCCAGTTGCATTCAGTCATTTGTCAAAATTTTTACCAAGCTCAGTAGCTAAGTGGTAGTGGTGTTTGCCTCAAGCATGTGAGGTAAAGGGTTCAAACCCTGGTCTGGTTATACCAAAGACTTACACAAAAATGGTACCCATTTCTCATTCGGCTTAAAACCCGCATTAGAATGAGAAGGGGGCTAGGGCCTGAGTGGAAGGATGGCTGTATAGCCAAATTTGAGCCGGATGCCCATCTTCCGATTTAGGGTTGAACGATTAGTTCCCAAATCGTATAGGAGTCAGTCACCTTGTCGTAGGCAAATTATGTAACCCCTTCGCTCGACCCGCGGCCCTCGAGGAAAGGGGCTGGTGGGTATTAGTCCTAAGGAAATAAGTCTACACCTACCGACATATATACGATATAGCACACTGATTAAATCAGGGGAGGGTAAAAACCAAAGAAACTGAGTGTGGCACCCCCCTGCAAGCCTCACCAAGCGTTTACTGTATTTACTGCATCGGCCTGTGTCAGCCAACCAATCAACCCACATTTCCCAACGTTCTGTTGTTGCCGACTACATTTATCAACATGTTGATAAACTGATCCCCACCGATTTTGGAACATTAAAACCACAACTTGTCGGCGACAAAAGGACGTCTGAAGGAGGTGGTTCACTAATCGGTGGGTAGCCTTGCCTAGCTGCCCTACATTTACAGACAGGCTGAGGCAAATTACCCTCCATTTGTCGCCGACAAACGTACATAAATGTTCCGAAATCGGTAGATGGGCATTGGCCTTTAGTGATTGTACACACAATATTCCCTTCATAAAAATTGCTTAAGAATGAAAAAAGAAAGAAGTAGCAAATAAACATCTGTCATTGACAAAACAGTGTCGATGCAAAGACAAAGTTTGGGGGAGTCTGGAACAGGACTGAAAGACACACCACATGGAGGCCAGTTTCAATCTCAGTCAGTGCATAATCTGGAGTCACATCTGGTGGAGAGGAGCTAGCATTTGCACCACTGGCAACCAATAGCGGATGATGTCAGCCTTTAGGTATTCCTTGGCCAGTTTTACAGGAGATTCCTTGGAGAGCCCATATATGAGAGGTTCCTGTGTCCTGCTTTTAAAGCCTATAAGACACCAACCTGACCACTGTGCCCGATTCTACCTTTGCCCGACGGATCTGCCCGGTCTGCGACAATCTGCGTCAATTAGGTCAATGTACGCACTTCACAGACCCGATTTGATTACCTTTCCCGACGCGTCGGGCATTACTACCATGTCAGATATGAGTTCGGGGGAGTCTGGAGCAGGACTGAAAGACACACCACATGGAGGCCAGTTTCAATCTCAGTCAGTGCATAATCTGGAGTTAAATCTGGTGGAGAGGAGCTAGCATTTGCACCACTGGCAACCAATAGCGGATGATGTCAGCCTTTAGGTATTCCTTGGTCAGTTTTACAGGAGATTCCTTGGAGAGCCCATATATGAGAGGTTCCTGTGTCCTGCTTTTAAAGCCTATAAGACACCGACCTGACCACTGTGCCCGATTCTACCTTTGCCCGACGGATCTGCCTGGTCTGTGACAATCTTCGTCAATTAGGCCAATGTACGCATTTCACAGACCCGATTTGATTACCTTTCCAAACACGTCGGGCATTACTACCATGTCAGATATGACCGACTCTCACTGACCTTAATATTTCGGTGTACACACTTCACTGACTGTTCCCGATTCTGAGCAGGCTGTTTAAATAGCGATGCAATCCATCCTTCAGTCCGATTTAGAAGTGCCTGATATCGATTTGTAGGTGAGACAGCCGATTATAAATCTGAAAATCGTTTTCTGATATTTTAAATAGAACAGAAGTTATTAAACTTATCATTATTGCCTATATATTTATCACCTGGCCTGGGGCCCAGCAGGGCCCAGCTCCTGGTCGCTCTCTTTGATCTATTTGATCTCATTTGGGGTCTATTTATGAGGTTTTAAAAGGAGGAGGTGTGATCGGGAATAGTGGGGATGTCAATTTCTTATAGGTATAACACACCAAAATTTTATTCCCGACTCTCACCGAGCCGATGGTCGGGATGAATCGGGAACAAATTTTGGTGTGTTATAGGCTCAACATAAGAATTTGAATCATATATATGATTTGAATAATGAATTTACCTTGCAACTGACAGTGACAATTTTAAATCGTTGCTGTAAAAAGTATTTGTAGTGGTCACACTTCCGATGGTATATACTGATGTGTAATAATAACTGAAATTTGCTCATTAGAACACAGCCCAGATCTTGTTTGAATTTTCATTGTTGGTATAGACACACTGTCTTCACCTGATGATGAGGAATAATCACTTTCTGAAGATATTTTTTCTATGAGTTATAGGTCACTAGGTGATCCAAGTATATATAGACAGTACTGCTACCTACAGTTTGTCAAGCTTGCCTTCACCATGTAGCTTTTCCCAGTCATAGTCATCATATCCTTTAGATAGCATTTCTACATGATGCTGCTCCCATATGAGACCTTTGTCTCATTGCCTTGTGGGGCTCCAGCTAAAGTAGGTAGATTAATGCAAAACTATTCATGTGGAGTAATCTTCCAATATCTGTGAACCTGTGTTCTACAGACGTTTAATATGAGGTGAATAGACCATGTTTTAAACATTAGGGAATACAGTTAAGGAATCAGAAGATTATAAACACAGGTTTACAGTTTTCTCATTACTATATACCTCAAAAACATTAAGATATTTACCATATTTCAGCTGTTGGCACCATTGCAATCTAATTTGGGGATACATTGGTTATAGCCTTATGTGAGTTTCAAAGTCGAAACAAGAAGCCTTTCTTACTGCCACTTTTGGAATTCCCCAATATCATGTTCAAAGGTAGGCTGGTGTGTGATGTAATATTTAACTCTCAGACCCTATACTTAGTGTTGATATGACTTTCTACATACAGGCACAGGCTAATGGTTGATAGCATCAAGCACAATGCCAACTGGTTGAAGTTGGCTGCACTTTATCCAATACTATGATGACAGTTTGAGTTGATGCTCCTAGTCTCTGCTGTTGTAAGATTCTGCTAATGTTCTAACCCAAAATCAACCCATATAATCAATCATAAAGCTGAACTACCTAGAACCTAATTCTCACTGAAGTCATTTCTTGAGACTTGGTTGTACACATTCAAATATCCAGCAGCAACTGCTTTCTTGATTTGTACCACCAGTTGGTAGTCATCTGGCTCCCTTGCAGGATCTTGCAGGACACTGTTTTTTATAGCACTATCATTGACATGCAAATATGGACATCCTGACAATTTGTCATAGTCTGGCATGGTGTGTGGCATCCTTGGTATGAGTGGATCAACCCATGGTGTGGCACTACAGAAGGAAGACAAAGTCCCATTTTTTGAATGCAGAACTCCTCCAAGTACTCAGTGAAGAGTTCTCTTTGCTCATAGTGCTCTTCCATAAATATGATCTTGTGAGACTGCATTGATTCTGGGACAAATTTACTAGTGTTTGTCCATCGTTGTCTCCCTCCACATCAGTCTGTAAGACTGAGGGAGGATGCACACCCATCTACCAGTAGTGAATGGGACTGTAACCATAGACACTGTACTCCAGGGAGTGAGGAAACTATAGTTCACTTGTGCATTAATTATTACTATGGTAGTACAACTCAGCTAGTTTCTTGTGATATGATATGAATGTGTTTCATTACAAATATCAATTCTTGTCATTGAACACAAATATGCCGCACCACCTCCTGGTCGGTCAGCCCCACCACCAGGGCCCCACCACCAGCACTATCCACCGGACTAGGACCAGGAGCACTTTTCTTTTTTAGGTGGGGGCAACTTTTTTTGGTATTTCCCAGCGGGGAGGGGGGGGCTCAATATTTTTTCACTATATCTGCTGGGGGTTGTTGTTTTTGCATCCAAGAACAGGATGTTGCCATAATCACTCTTATAAACATTAAGTGCACCCATCACATTCAAGTACATTCTCATTCTTGCCAGTTGGTACATGCAGTATGCAACTTTCTTTATTATACTATTGATATGAGTGTGATAAATTAATGATACATCAAGGTATACTCCAAGATATCTATATTCATGAACAGACTGTAATTTTTGGTTGCCTGTACTGATTGTAACTGTACCAATTCTTTTAACCAAAAAGTTTTACTAGTATTGACTGTTAATCTGTTTTGTAAACACCATATCTCTAGTTTGTCAGCCACTGCTTGCAGTTCCTTCTGGAGTAACTCCATATTATTACCAGTTCTATATATTACCGTATCTTCTGCATATAAACAAAGCCCCTTGTTACCAAGTGCGTTTACCATGTCGTTTATATATAGAATAAATAAGAGAGGCCCCAATATTGAACCCTGGGGCACTCCACAACCAATGGGTCTTTCATCTGAATTTATGTTATTTGCTTTAACCCCTTGAGATCTATTTTGAATCCATTTTAAATTTATACCCCTAACTCCATAATTTTCCAATTTTGACAATAATATACCATGATTTACCATGTCAAAAGCTTTTTTAAAGTCCACAAATATTGCTACAGTATCCCTCCCTACATTTCTGTTTATTAAGATATCATCGGCCAATTTTGCTATAGCACTGGTTGTGGAGTACCCCTTGTTGAAACCCACCTGGTTTTCATATAGTATTTTATTTTCATCCAGATAGTTACTTATTTGTCTGTTCACCAGTTTCTCAATCAATTTCGAGGGAAGAGGTTCTAAGGATATAGGCCTCAGGTTCATTACAGAATATGTATCAACTCCCTTTGGAAGTGGAATAACGCATGTTTCCCCCCCCCCCCCCCCCCCCCCAAGAATCAGGTATTTCACTTTGATTGAATGATGTATTAAAAATGTCCTCTACTATATCTTGCATTGCCATGAAGGAGTCCTTCAAAACTCGTGAACTAATGCCCGGTATCATAGATTGTTTATTGATATTTATGTCACTTATTATTTTTAGTACCTCTTCTCTCTTTACATCTAGATCATTCATTATATACAACGATTCTGTGTCATAACTTTTCCATGGGTCATATATCTTACTGGACAGGTCAGCACCAACATTCGAAAAATATTCATTCATAAAATCAGGAGTCTCCTTGGGAGTTAGTATTTGTCCTGTGTTGTTTTTAAGGGTCATTTTGTTCTGTTTGTTAGTCTCCGTCCCTAGAACAATCTGGTTGACTGCCCTCCAAAATTTTCTATGATCCCCTTTCGCATTTGTTATTTGATTTTTTTAAAATAAAATGTTGACGAGATGATTTAATCAATTGATTTGTTCTGTTTCTGAAATCCCTAGCTCTTTTCCAATCCTCAACTCTACCTTTCTTTTTTGCCAATCTAAGCAGCTTGTTTTTTACCTTAATCATTTCCGATATCTCATTATTCATCCAGGCCTCCTGTTTATCTTTGATTGCTATTTGTGTATGGGCATAACCTGTCCAGTGCTCTACTTATTTTATCTAGAAAAAAAGTCCATTTTTCTTCTATGGTATATAATAATCCGTAATCATTCCAATTTCCATTCACAAGAAGATCCGTAAATGACTTTTGTGTATATTTATAATACGTCCTGCCGTATATCGTTCTAGTTACACTAGATTCCGCTAATTTCTTATGTAGACCAAAAATAGTCTGGTGATCACTTATAGTGGTTCCAAGCACACCTGTCTTAACCATATTTCTGATGTCAGTGAATAATATTTATCGAGTTATTCTCAGAATATGTGGTTATATCCTTTATAGTTTGGATTAAGTTTAAGGATGTCATTGCATTCAGAAAAGTTGTATTATGTACATTATTGATATCTCTGATATTAATATTGAAATCTCCCATTATGAGTATATCTGTATTCTTATATTTTCTAACCTCATGAGTTATACTTGCCATATGGTTAAAACAGGCTTCATAGTTACCTTCTTTGGGTCGATAAACATTATAAAAGCTATTTTCCTTTAATTTTTTTTCTCAATCATTATACACTGTGCTTCAAGGTTTTCTGTACTGATGTTAAACTTGATTAGACATACATTGTTTATGTATAGACATACCTCCTCCCTTTTTTTGGCTGGCTGTATATTGGCAGATCGATAACCAAAATTACATAAAATGATACCCTATAAATAGTTTTTTCTCCTAAATTTGTTTAGCTTGTCAGAAAGATGTCATAGCCATATCACATTAATATAAATATTAATCATAGTTTTCATCAACCCCTGTATCATCAAGCCTAGTAGAAGTAGAAAATAAAATTCCTATGAAATCTCCTCAGTGAAATAGCCAATTGAATAGATCTCTGTCTACGGCCGCTAATGCTCCATATGAACATTGTGATTGCAGGCATGGAGGAGGTGCGCGTGATGCAGGTAGCGCCAGAGGGCGGTGACCCTGGAGGAGGCAGTGGGGAGGTGGTCCAGGTCATCATGCAGGAGGATGGCCAGATCGTCATGCCTGAGGGTCAGTTTATCCAAGTGAACACAGATGATGGCCAACCTCAGTTCATACAGGTGAAGTGTTTTCTATTCATATATTTACTGGATGGGGCTATGTATCCACTAGTGCAGCAAATATTTATATTTACAATTAATTGTGTAATTTTTTTTCTTTCTGTCAGGGTTTATGCGAAACTCCATGGTTGATGCATATTTGTCACTGAAATACAAAGATGACGTGCAGATCATACCTCTTAAGTAATGTTGAGTGGTTATGGCTTCAGGTGACGGATGACAATGGTGAGAACCAGTTCATCCAACTGCTGCCAGATGGTCAGGCCCACTTTGTCCAGGTACAGGAAGACCACGAAGGTAACACACACATCATCCAGATGGCGCCAGGGTCCATGGATCTGGGCAACAACCAGGGGGCGCTGACCATCGTCAACGTTGACGAGGCGCCACCTAGTGATATCAGTCAGCATAACCAAGAAGCAGAACAAGAAATGCACCTCCAGGTATGCCCTTTTTCCCTTGTGGATAGTCTATGGATATCCGGATAGTCTATAGCCATTCAAACTTTATCCATATGTATATATGATTTGCAGGGTTAAAATGTACTTTATTTGTGAATTGAGTATGTCATGTTAACCAAAAGATCAAATCTAATGAGGCCTATTGGACTTCAAACTTCCTGAACAAACGAAAATATTGAAATAACACGGCACTAACTTTGAAAGGCCCTTGCCATGGCCTAGTGAGGAACAAAAAATAGGATCAAAAACAATGCGGGTTCCACAATTTAGCAACGAATTGATATATTGCCATTATATGGTTATAGGTAGATGAATTTCCTTTCTTACATTTCAAAGGTGAGCAGCTTGGAAGATCCCAATTCTCAACCAGAGATGAAGGCTTTGGTCATAGAACCCACAGAGAGTGACTCTACGACAGTAGATCCATCACACGAGCAGATGGCCACCCATGAAGAAGAACACGAACAACTCATTGAGGAGGCGCCATCAGACTCTGCAGAGAACATCGAAAGTGGTGTGACAAAAGACGTGAAGGACTTTGACGAGCTTGAGCCGGACAGTGTTGTGACTCATCGCTCCAAGAATGCCCGAACAGGCCGAAAACCAACAGTAATCACCATCCATCCACCGGTGGTGAGTAGTGCCCATAACAATGACTCTGGTGTGGTGACCACCGTGCACACAGGCCTTCCTGGAGTGGTGGCCAGGGTGCACTCGACGCTGTCTGGAGGAGTGACTACGACGCACGAAGCCATACCTGGAGTAGTCAACAGTGTGCAAGAGACAATCTCTGGAGTAGGTAGCAGTGCACAAGAAGGCGTGCCGGGAATTGAGACTAGTGAGTACAGTACGTTGCCTGGTGTGGTGAACACTGAACAGGAAGCAACGTCTGGTGTTACGATAGAGGAGCAACAATCTGAGACGAGTGAACACAATGGCATGTCCGGGGTGGTCATGAATACACAAGAAGACCCCGGAGTGGTTATTAGAGAGCATCAGGACATGCATGGGGTGGTGACCATGGTGGTGGAATCTCCGTCTGAGGTGGAGCGCCCCATGGCCCGCTCTAATCCAGTGATTAAAACTCCCCCGAAAACAAAAAAATTGGACATGACCAGCCCAATTACTCTGACGACAGACACTGTTGTCGTTGTCAATGGAAAGCGTTGTGTGCTTCGAGTTGACCCACAGTCAAGTAATCTAGTGGCATACCCATTTACCCCAACGCCATTGCCAGGTACGTATGTCTGCCCCGCAGTAGCACAAAGTTTCTTTAGACAAACTGTACAGGGAAGTTGTTGTATGGTGGCATTCCGCCCTACCTGTTGGGAATGTCTAAATACCCTGCTATCATATTTCTTTATAAATCACAATTTACTCTTTAAGAAATTACAATGAAAATGGTTTCGGATGACCTTGAAGAAAGGGGGGGGGGGCACCAAAAAAGAGCAAATAGATAAAACAAAGAACTAAATTAAAGTCATGCCGGATATGTGTCATACAGAATGCTGTGATAGACATAATCAAAAGTTGGGTTTTTTTTATGTTTATTTATATACATGTGTATATTGTGATTTTTAATGGCATTATAAACAGTTACTAGTATCGTTTTCGTCTGCCGTTTAAATGAAAAATAAAATTGTGTCCTAGTTTTAAATATTTACTTATAATTCATCGATAGGGAAGCGTGGACGGGGGCGACCTCGAAAAATGCGCCCTATTGAAGGTGTACCTCCTCGACTAGCGCCGATGCCAGTTACCCCAAGTACCGGATCACAGGACAGTATGAAAAGTCAGGATAGTAGCGATGGTAACCAATCAGCTTCCGAGTCGATATTTGACACACCCACTACCACGCCCACTGCTACGCCCAGTGCGACGCCCACTAAGAAGGGCTTCCTGTCAGAACAGGAGAACAGTGCGGCAGAAGGGCTGCTTGGTCTCTCTGAAGGTTAGTAACGGTATGAGTAGTGACATGATAAATGTTATTCTCCAACATCCCATTGTACAATTTTATGAGTTTAAAAATCAATGGGATGATGACGGGTGTCATGTTTATTATTTCAAAGTTTAAGTTGATGTATGAAATTATTGTTCTGTGAAGATTGGAGACTGGTTTCCAGAAGAGAAGGCAACCAATTCCGACACTTTCACCTTTGATACTAACTCAGCCCGGTTGGTTTCAGTAGCTGAATTATTGGATCCTATATGTTACTTTATCCAAATGATCTTAATCCAATTTTAGTTATATTCAGCCTATAGAACTATACTTGTTTCTGCCCTTTTTGTTGTCTAGATGGCGTCAGACGAAGTCGGCGAAAGAGGAAGAGAGCAACGTTTTTATCAGGTGCATAATTACACACTTATATAAGATTCCCACTTATTCAAATGTCATGGATTTCTGCCGTCCAATAGGATCTATTCTACTAAAGTACTAAATCGAGAGCATACCATTTGCTTTTCCCTTGTTCCATGGTAAATTTCCAGTCGGTCAAAAGCTGCATGCAATTTTTTTTATATAATTTGTACAAAAGAAAAAGGATTACAACCATGGCCTCGGGATGGCAGACTTTACGATCCCGTTAGAGTTTAACTGTTATACTGTTTTTGCATTAGCCCTCACAGTGACGATCTAGATCGAGCCACCTTTAAACTGAAAAATAGAAGTAACTTCTGCATTCAGATATGATCAAAGGTGGTGCCATCTGGAATGAACATCGGAAAGCTTATATTTTAAAACGATTGTGGCGCCGCCTGGTGTAAATGGTCGATGCAATACTGGTATTGCAGACTACGAGACGGGAGCCGTGGAGGGGGTGGTGGAGGACGAGGAGGAGGATTCCAAGGAGGGGATATTGGAGGGGGTGAAGCGACCACGTGGTCGAGCACCCGGCACAATCAGCCCCAAGGCCCCAGTCACTACCGCTAACAATGCCATGCAGACCCTGCTCATGAACATGGGAATCATCCCCAGTAAGTAGCTATCACGGGACACATCAGTAGTAAATCATCATCACGTAATGTGTAAACTCCATTGAAACAAATCCCCTGGTTCTTATAGAGTTTTACAGCTTTTCATTTTTTCATGGAAAGTCGCCTTTTTCATTCTCAATATGATAAATTTCTTTTCCTTGTGTTAAAGAAAGATAATATTTGGGTGGAACATATTTACTCTGTTGGGATGGCCTTACATCCAAATTTATTTTGATAGAAATATTCAATGACCTCATAGAGCATGTTGAAGAAACGAGGGATGTAAGGATGTCCTGACACGCTAAATAGGTTTCACTTGTATTATATACCTAGAAATAGCCATAATTATTAATAAGTATCTACGAAAACATGATATCGAACTGGTACCCAGAGTATTATTAAGAAACGTTCTTACTGTGGACCAAACGGTTCCTGTTTGAGGTCAGTCGTCGATTTCATACTCCCTGACGCCACAGACGGAAGGCAGTATGAAATCAACGACTGACCGAGAACGAGAACCATTTCGTCTACAGTGAGGACGTTTGCTTATTATTATATACCTCTAATTGGTGAAAAAAAACTCCAATTTAATGACATACAAAGTCACAGTCACAGCAGGCACGAACATTATTATTACTGCACCCCTAGCAGCAGGCAGTATGTAATAGACATTCGGACATAGGTATATAATAATAACGTCACGACTGACAGTGCGCTATGGTTACGGTGGTTAGGTACAGTTCTACTAACTGTCACACAAGGTAGCATCGCTGGGAGAGAAGGACGTCGCCTCGTCCTACATTGATATATAATAATAAGAGGGCCGAAGCATGAACAGGCCGTATCAGAGTATATTTGAATTTTGCCATTCCGGTATAGTACGCTGGGATGTATGATATACCAAAACTATAGCAGAGGTTGTTATCTGTAGGATTTTCCGGCATAGGTATATAAAACAAATGAACTGGTTTCAACCTTCCCACAGGCCCTCAGCAAATTCCATGATAAAAATATTTCCATTAACTTTTTTAAACCACCATTGACAAGATTAAATTATGGCGGTCCGACAACTTTACATGTTAAGGACGATGAACTGCTTTCAAGATAATATTTTAAATGCTGCTTTATCCCCCCTTTTTTCATAATAATTTTCTTTTTTTTTAATTTTCAGTCCCGACTTTTATCCATGACTTATTTCAATTGCTTTGTGCTGTGTGGATTGAAGACTTGCCTGTCGTGTTACAGAAAAGCGCGGACGTGGCCGGCCGCGGCGCAACCCTCTGCCCACGTCAGTACCCAGCAGCACGGGTCCCATCCCGGCCTTCATCATTCCACAACCGGGAGGCAACGCCGTTATGATGGCCCCCATTCAGGTATGATTCCACACACTGCTTTTTTGTATTATTATTATTTAGGAAAGTTAATAGGGCCTTATTAGATTTTACGGTAAATACTATATTAGCATGCATCAATAGTTATTATAATGTGATTAATAGGTTAGTGTAATGAAAGTTTTGCTACTCACTTATTTACAGTTCCTTTGATACTGAATAAGTAGGTTTTACAAATATATACACCGCTTTCCTCTTCGGTGCTCTATAATTATTATTGTATGGTATTCCAGCTCCAAGTTGCTATGTCATACATGCATATCAACTCAATGATACTTATACCTTAGATAACACAGGGACACCCAAAATGTATACACAATAATACATTGGCAGACTTAGCTGTTATATGCTTATCTTTTTTCTATTTAAACCAAGATAATTATCAACTATAAAATTTAGACAGTTTGTTACAAGAATCTAATCTGTCAAAAAACAACACTCCTGCAATCAAACCCAGCGTTCACACTTTAGGTGTGATTGCCGTGTTCCCCATACACAAGTGGCCGGACTTGGCCGTGTTTGTCCCAGCGGCCGCGTAACTAATCAGTGGCGCGTTAGGCGGCGCTGAACGGCAAAACCTGTATTGACGGCATATCCTACAAGTCAAAGTGATGCCACCTGGTGATTTTGAAATATCGTCAATTATCAGTCAAATCTAGTTCTTTGTGATTCATTCTGATTTTAAATGAGTAAATTTGATGTTTTATATAGTTTATCCAATCTTAATAGGTCAAATATGTTAATTTACATTTGCTTGATTTACATAAGAAATGTACCGAAAAATATGGTCTTTTTTTAATTCTTTCAAAGACAAGGACGGTGACTTCTGAATTTTAAAACGTAATTATGTTGTACCCTACATCTAAGATATTCTGTGAAAGTTTCATGGGTTTTACTATGTGAAAAAAACAAGCATGGTGACCCCCCATCTTTAAGTTAGATATTTGTTCTGCAACACTTAATGACATGGGTTTTGATTTTCAAGCCAAATTGTTCGATATGCCTTTAAGTAAGATACAGTATCGAGCAAAAGTAACAAAATGTAACCAGGTAGTAAAAATTCGTTTCTTGGTTTCACTATACAGAACATGGACGGTCTCCAGAGAAGCTTGGTCACCATCAAGGCCAAACCCCCTCAGATGGTGCTGGACAAGGCAGAGACGCCCACGTCCATCGTTATCCAGAATGCCGACGGAAGTAAAACTCAAATCGAGGCTCCCATAGAGACCCTTCATCCACAACCAGAAATCCAGGACGAGGTTACGGAGACAGTGGAGATGCCGGAAACGGTGGCAGTCACCACAGCGGTCACCATGGTGACGACGACCGAGGGCGAGTCTGAGGGGTCATTCGTCAAGGCGGTAAACGGAGCAGACGACAAGGCAGTCAACTCCAAACCAGGTACAAGCTCCCCTTCATATAGAAAAGAAGGGATAAGTACATTTAATGTGCAACATCCATGTTCAGTGTTTTCAGCAACACTGGGAAGAAAAATTCTAATGTTTCTTTGTCAAAAAAAGATTTTCGAAAACTATAGAAAAGAACAAAAAGGGGGACAAAAAATGTTGTGACCAAAATAGTCCGGTACAGGAGGTTGGCAAATAAACTGTCAGCCCGCTTGACCTGTAGCCAATTAGGGTCCCACTGCTACAAGCAGACCAAGTTGAGTCAATATACCTTACCAGAACCTGATAGATCAACCAATGAGTCGGTCTCAAAACTAGCCTACCAAGACGTAAAACTACACAAACAAACAACCTTCATATGTCTTAGAATAATTGCAAAGAGAGATAAGTATGTAATGGGTAAAATATTCGCATATTTGATTAAGATTATATCTTGCTTTTTTTTTTGGTCGGTCAGAGAAATGTGTAATTTCTAAGTAGGCCTACTAACTTTTTAATTAAAGAATTTAGAGAAGGTTTCAAACCCGAGGTATATACTAGATGGCATAGAGAACAAAAACCTCGCTAGTGCATTATCACAGGTTGTGATTAGATATTTTCTCTCAGTGACAGACATAATAGACAGCGGGGCATTAGACGATGATGTGGCAGATCCAGACTTTGATCCAGAAGGTCATGAGGAAGAGGAGGACGACGACCAGGTAGACAAAGATATGGGTATGTACATTAACCTTGTCAAATAATCAAACAAGTATGCGAGTAGTGAATAGCTATATAAATATAGACACACCAGTCTGTGACCAAGCCAAGATATATCGGCATAATAGTAAAAATCGTATTTGTACATAGAATCTTTTGAATTATAGCAATATTTCCAGATGGAATTTCACACATCTTAGTACATGAATCATTAGTTAAAATGGTGCACATATGTAAACCTAAACACAGGTTAGTAGACCACCTGCGGTCCGATCTTAATATGGAGTTTTATTTTATTAAATTGACAGTGGAGAAAAAAGCTAAGATGAGCAGCCCATCTTCCATGCCGCCCGCCGCCATTATACAGCTCCCTGATAACCTCGTACCGCTCCTGTTGCCGAAGAAGACCCCAGTTAAGATAGGTAGGTTCTAACCTGGTTGCAAATATTACTAGATGTAAGAAAAAAAAATTACTAGAGTATGTCTTGAGATTCTCGTGCTGAATGTTCATAATCAAAGTCATGGTTATGACTCCAGAACCATGTATGTTTTTCTGACTGAAAACACATTACCATGAATTTACGAGACCATGTATTTTACACCTGCAGGTCTAAAGGCTACCGAGTCTGATCTGGAGAAGCTTAAGTGCCCTAAGTGTGACTTCCAGGCGTATTACCAACAGCAGTTCCAGGAGCACATCGGGACACACATCGACGACATCCATAAGTGTAAATGTTGTAACTTCCTCACTTTTGACCAGGACGGACTCCTTAACCACTTCAGGGTAAGTGAAGAAAGAGGGAAGAAAATAGATACTTGTCCTCCCAAGAGGATGGGCCATTAAATGCAGTAAGGACACCTGGTGTCAGCTTTCAACGTTATTTATGCACAGTGGCGACATCTCACGTATAGGTATAGCACTATTGTCTGTAAACTGCCAACTACTTGCTTAGACTCCTCAAATGGTGGACACACTAGGTAACTACTCAGAGATGGCAGTTTTCCTCATTTCTAAGGAAGTCCTTGTTTTTGTTTTCATTTTATAGAATTTTTTTGTTTTGTGTAAATCCATGAAAGAATGAATTTTGCTCCATCCACACCAATAAACAGCGGTTCGAACTTTTCCACATACACCCCAACCCCATTCCATGGCTGATAACGATGCGTTTTCCAGGTCTTCTCAAGCTCTCGGAGGCAGGAAATTTCACATGAAGAATATTTCCTCCTTATTTTTCATCACCCCAACTGTCGTCTTTGACTACTGGTTCAAGATAGCTTCAATATTACGTATCAAAGACACAAAATAATGCCTCGCTGATTCTTCTTTTTCCTCTCCCCCGCCTTCTGTATCATTTTTTGCCATTTTCTTCCCCATCTCTCTTATGATATTGTAAATGACTGCTTTAAACTTGACCCTATGAATGTTGACCTTGATTTGGTATCTCGTTGGTAGGAGGCGCACCCGAAGTGTATTTGTTCTGTGTGCGACTTCATGGCGGAGCATGCGTACATTATTAAACGTCACATGATGCGACACAACGCTAACGGCTGTGAGTGCAACCTCTGCGGCAAGCGATACAAGGTAAAATATCTTAGCTTTTCTTGTCAAATATATTATTGTTTAAAGTCCAATGCACATCTACCGATTTCTTAACATCGATGTACCTCTGTCGGCGACAAAGTAACGGCACTTTGTCTCTTGAACGGTACTTTGACCCTTGCTTAGCTGCCCCACAGCTACCGACTAGGGCCGACTCCGTTATGATGCCTCGCCTGAGACAAAGTACCGTTCCGGCAGATGTGCATACTGACTCGACTAAGCCAACAGCTCTACTTGTGATTCTGTATACGTATAGCTTTCTGTAATACCAAACGAAGGGGAAGGGAGTGGACACAGAAAGTCGCCTACTTAAAACAAACCCTTATGTTTAAAGACGGATTTCTTGGATACCTCATGGGATATGTAATAAAAATATGATCCTAATTTAGTTGAAAATGCATGTACGTACACAGTCTATGCTGACATTATAATATACAGTATCACATTAATTGGGACCCCTCCCTCACACCCCCCCCCCCCCCCTCCTCACACAAACACACACATACATACAGTAATACTAGTGCTATGGCAATGCAGTGATAGGTGACCACATCAAAAATCGGACAAGCACAATATTCACTATCTACTTCAGTCCACGTCATTTGAATATAACTTCATTGGCAGGTTAAAAACAAGGAATAGATGGCTAAATTTCACAATCTGATCACCATTTGAATGTTTTAGTTTATGCTGTAATGATGCCAAGTCTGAATTTATTTAATTCAATGTATTACATGAAAACTTAGAAGCTATCTGGTTACTGACATTCTGTATGGTTCATTCTGTTTTTGATCTGGTATGAGAAAAAAAGAAACTCACAAACCCTTAAAAAATATGAACGTTCTCGTTAATAGAGATCGTACATCCCCATCGAAGTTTTCTGACACATCTTTAAATTTCAAGCGATAATTCTATTTGACCGCTACCCATTCTTCTTATTTATACCACACTCTTTCTGCCATTCATAACCAAAAGATAAAGATGGAACTCATCTAAGAAGAATAACTTTGGGGTGTGGGTGTTGGTAGCGCCACCTGGTGCTTTGTAGTAAAGTTAGCAGTCCTATCCCTCTAGTGACTATTAAGGGTACTAGTCAAGTCTAGGCACCCTTCTGGTACGTCTCTAACAAGTTCTGAAACCCGAACTCAAGTGCTTCTTTGCTTTTCGGTATTAGGTCCTTTGTTTTCCGTGTGTCATTCGTTTTGGACATGTTATCAGGAGTATTTTATTTTCTCAGGGAAGGATATACCAACAATACCCCACCAGGTATGAGGTACACCCTCTCTACCCAACCGGAGTGAAAGGAATTTTTTATATCGTGTATTCAGGAGTATGCTATAGATTACCAGAGATGTCAGTTTTCCATTTTTCCGTGGAAATCCACTTTTTCATATTCAAAATTTGCAATTCACTTTCCTTTTGTCAAGCAAAGATGATATTGATTAAGCCACATTTACTCCGAGAGAACATTGGTTTGAACCTCCCCAAAGACCCTCCGCCCCATGCCATGGCGGACAAGGACATGTTAATGAAGTTTTCCCAATCTCTCTTATACAGAAATATCCACACGGAAAATATTTCCACTTTTTTCCCTGGGCCCAACTGACATCCCTGGATTACACATCTAGACGATGGTAGTTAAGCAAACCGATTATGTAGAAATTTCCCTGGACCTCGGTCCCACAGGGTGTATATTCTCTTGGGGCTGGATTACTATACCTACAAGCGTTAATTGCTCTCGAGGTCAGTGTAATCATACGTGTAATATTTTGCTCAATTCATAAGGAAGCCCTACAGCTTGTTTTATATCCCAAATTGTTTCGCTTTTTAGGACCAATACATCCTGAAGATGCACATAAAGATGGTCCACATGCCAGCTGAGGTGTTGTATGAGTGCCAGGTCTGCTCCAAGAAATTTACCCGGAAGGCGCACCTCAAACGTCACCTGCGGATACACGAACCGGAGAAACCATACAAGTGCTCGCACTGTGACTACAGGTACTCTTATACTGCAAAATAACACATAGAAAACTCCCATATATTTGAAATCATTTATTTGGTTTTTCTCAGATATTGTTTCCATATTTTTGTATTGTTTTGGGCATTTTCGTCTTGGAAAACAACCTGAGCAAAGGGTATACATACTTTTTCCACTACCCCATTACCGGCTATAGGTTATGAAAACCATTGTCGCCTTACCATTAAAAAACGTCTTTTTTTTACATTTCGATGGGCCTCAGTAATCTCCTACTTGCAAATTGCTCACACCAATGCTATTCCTATGGGAAATCTGTAATCGGTGGTTAATAAAAGTACATATACTGCGAAATTATGGGAATTGTCCAAATGGAACACCCAAAGGCATTGTCTCGGTGCCAATGTACTCAATCAAAAAGGGTTTTTTCCTATATGATTATATGTTTTTTAACAGGGGCTGCGAGCGGTCTGACATCACCAAACACCTTTTGATACACGAGGAGCCCCGACACATCTGTGAGGTGTGTGGTAAGGCCTTCCGACACATCAAGAACAAAGAACTACATGTCAAGAGGTAAGATCAGAAGAATCATGAATGGATGGTAATAAAAGCCACAGAAAGAGGAAAACCTAAACACGAAAGTCCCGAAAGGAAAAAAAATGTGATCCCCTTTTCCTTTAAGTGTAAATATATGTAAATAAAGGGACTGGAAGAAGGGAGAAGGGGGAAAAAAGAAGGAAGAAAGGAGAGAGAAAAAATCAGCAAAATCACTCTCACTTGAGTCACTCCTACGGAGTCCTTGTTACTGAATCATTTTACCTTGGTCACTGTGACCCTGATTAATATTTCTGTCACCAAGTCATTCTTACTGAAATTGATGAATGTCAGGAGTCATAGAGCTAGATTCACTGAATGGTGTAGAGTAACCATTGTCAGCTATGCGTGCCAATATTTGGAAATAGTAAACCTGCTTTATAAGAAATTCCGTAGTTTCTTTACCTCACATCTAAAGTAAAGCCAGTGGAAGGAATCCTAAATAAAACATATATAGAAGAAACAATCTGTTCCACATCTTACATCCAGTGTCTTATCCAGTTTGCATTTGTATTCATTCTAAAGACTTTGAGTCGAAAATTTATCATGTTAATGCATTTTTCTTTGCAGACACAAGGGACAGAGAGACTATAAGTGCGGTGTCTGTGATTTCTACGGATACACATTTACGGATATACGGAAACACATTGAGAGGAAGCATTCAGACGCACGCAACATTCTGTGTGACAAGTGTGGGTCAGCCTTCAAGAACGACACACTGCTCAGGGTGAGTTTCTCTTTGACTTATTCAGATACAGATATGTTGTGCGTATTTTTCTGTCTGTCAGACTTCAGTGTTCAAAGAATACGGAAGTTATAAAACGGTCTAATTGAAATAATTATCAACCACATGGAGACTGAAACTATGATATTTAGACATGTAATACACCTGTATTTATGTTTCAGTTTAGATATATGAATACACGGTTTCTTTGTAATTTATAACACCCAAATCTATTGATTTTGGGACCGCTGGCAATTAATCTAACGAATTATCACATGTACCAAGCACAAACATATACCTGATGATTCTTCAAAGGATGAAACTACTGTTTATTGAGCAAAAAACATCAGTTTAAGTCTCAAGATTAAGGTTGCTATCGAAAACAAATGTCAGCAGACACTATCACCGGTTGACAGTAGCGTGCGTGACTTGCCATGTAATGTGGTTCTGATTAATGTCTTTGAACCAAGCTGTAATTTACAAAGGTAGCATATTGCAAATCAGTCCTACCTCCGTTAAATTGGTCCGAAAATAAAATCTTTAAAAATGATATATGAACACATGTCTGTTCATTAAGAAATTGCTTCTGAGTCAATGTTGCAGTTATATAGATTTGACACAATAACAGCCACGTAGCATGCGCTCAGTAGTCACATCTGCCTTTACCAATACACCTTGACACCCTATAGTAGGTGGTTGCTTGATGATCTGTTTCTGGTGGGTACGTTATGGAGCAGGGTGGGTTAGTCTAAAAACCCACGCACATCGACTATTTTTCACCAATCCATACAACTCCGATAATTTGAACGAGTAAGCTGCATGAATGTTTGTGGATAATACCTTTATTCAGAGGTTATGTCTAATGACCAACAGCCGCGCATATGGATATCGATTTTTATGTGGACATTTCTTCATACAAGTAATACAATAAATGATAAAGTTCCAATAGCCTCCTTTTCGGCCAGACGGGCTGTTGCCTTCATCAGGACTGGAAAAGTACTCAGAGGCCTCAGCTTGGTATGTACTCCGTACACCTTACTCTTGCGGTGTAACATACCCTTGAGAAAGTCTGGAAAGGACCTGTAATGGTTGACTGGACGTTAAATCAAACCAACAAGGGAACAAACCGAGGATAAGACTGATTACGTGGGCTGATGACAACCGGTTAGAGGCGGTGTAGCGCGTTCAGTGACCATACTGGAGTCGAACAAGTGCGGCCATTACCTACCATCAAATGTCGATGTATTATGGGCGTGGAACAGGGTTTAGGGAAGAGGAGGGCGATAGAAAGAGGCGAGGGTTATGGTGGGTGAAGTCACCATGACCCGAGCACACCTCAAGGATCCTCTGCTTACTAACCCGTCTCTCCTCGCCTGAAAACCCACCTTCCCACCAAAAGTGTCCACTTCTGGTTACTATATTTTTACAGTCGGTGCCGCATGCTCACTTAGTTTCTCACTAGTGTGCTAAATGTGGTTTTCCTTCAGGAATTTTGTTACTGAGAACATATGAAAAAGAGAATTTATAAGAAAATGGCTGGTGGTGATGGTGTTTTGTATGTGTGGGGGTGGGGTGGTGGGGGCAGTCGGGTGTCGCTGCGGGCCGGTATGTGGGGGTGATGAGCGGGAGGCGGTAGGATCACTCACAGCCCACACAACGCCTCCATTGTCAGCACAATTACAATATTAACCGAGTTGGCCAAGCAGATACTATTCCCACACGTCCCCCTGTATGTGTCTGTTGTCTCCCTGTGTATGTTATTACGTATGGTTATATCTATAAGTACATTACACATATGCTACACAGCTATTAAATGACCGACCCGTTCAGCCAACGAACATGCAGATCTATCAGCATTGAGCTGCGGAACATGTTTATATGGTCAGGTTCAGTGGCACTCTGTGAACCAGTCTCACTAAGAAGGGGCCTTATCCGTACATGCGAGTCTTGAGTTCACGTAGGAAGGGGCCGTACTTGTATTTATGTGAATGAAAGACTGAGCGCTGAAATGGTGGATTTTGATACTGAATTAGGCATTTAAAGGACAAATTTCGGTTGGGCTTAGTTCTCATATGTCCCCTTATGTAGTGATATTTTGACTTTGTTTCTTCATAAATTCCCCAATTTTTACAATATGACGCTATTCATTTTACTACACAGTGCAGATCAATAGGTGACTTAGGCAATTCCTATATACTGGTACGGTACTTTTTACAGTCCAAGGCTCAGTCTTGAGTTTCGTGTAAATGCAAGGGAGGAAAAATGTTTTGAGAGGGTGGTTCAAATTGAAAACCTGAAAGATGGTGGGCAATATTTAGCTCTTAGCTGAGGCCAGAAATTCACTTAGAATAGCTAATAAATACAGGACTTGTGGGGCTTCCTGGGCACTCTCCCTGGAGCCCGTTAGGGGCCTAGGCGGCCGCCGAATCTCCTGCCGACTATGTATCGAGGCATTCCTAAGTTTAGCCTTAGAGGTGCTTTCAGGTATTTTCGAGTCCATAGAAATGATTGTCAATCTTGAACCATTTCCAGTTCAGGTTGAATAATTTCTCTCAATAGATCTCTGTTATGGATGAATGATTACATTGTTGTATTTCATGAATAACCGAACGCGAAATTAAATTTACCCGCACTCGTGACAAATTAGTACAGAGGCCACCTAAAGTTAAATCTACTAACAAACTGGAAACGGACGGTATATAATATAGTATGGGATCTCCTGTAGGGTGCTAATTGACGCTGCAGGTATACTTCCCTCTACAGGGACAGAGTAGGGACAGCCCCGTATACTACCTATTTACAGCTAGTTAAACCTGCCGTCTTCAGCCTGAATGCTTGTGAAAAGGCCTCATATCAGAGTAATCAGTCTGTGATAATCTGTGCCCCTTATTCAACATCCCCAGCGCAAAAATATACACATATATTAAATACAGCTTGTATCCTATGAAGCTAGTGACCAGATAGGCAACAATAAAAATCTTTGTAGAACGATTTGGGAACAGAAATACCTCATAGAAATTATTTGTATCTAACTTCTTCTATGTAAAATATCAATAAATGAATGTGTTGTTTTTTTTGCTAAATAACGAAATCCTAGCCATTTAAACACGGGCGCCCTGGTGCTGATGCTGAATCTGGGTGAGTTTCGATGGGTAGCACGGTTATTATCATTAGGTTCGCTAATGGATTGCTCATGACGGGAACTAGGCATGTGCATGTGGACCAACGTGATTTCTACCGATACGAGTACACGGGTAATTCAGTCTTGGGTGGTTGTTTGGTATGCTGATTGTCCTAGGTGGAAAGTGTTTGTGTCGGTGAGATTTAAGGGGAATTGAGGCGGGGCTGAGGATCGGAGAGGGTTACCCTTCCTCCACATCTTACACACACACACTCGCCAGCTCTATCTAGTGGCCTCAGCGTTCCCAGGACATACCTTCCCCATAATAGATGTATAGGTCTTAGCCCCATTTGTCACTAGAACTCGGGTTATTCTCTGACCACTGATTGGTCAGCTGTCAGACTATAGGTGGATAACCTGACGATGTGCATCAGAGCGGAAACGCCTCGCACAGTGTGTTCTCCATGGATCAGTTCAGTATTGTACATGCATATCATGCTTTGAATTTGAAATTACAGTAAAGATTCTTGACTTCTACATGGACCCTTCATGACCCTTTTGGCTGTACCTCTGATCATGAAACAATTCATTTCACCACATTTCTCTGTACAAAGCTCTTTATTTGAAGGAATATATCTTATGTCTCTATCATAACAGAAGATATTGCTTCGTGGTAGCAATGATACACAGGTTACTTAGCAACAGCCAAGGTTGAGTTAGAGTGTAAGACCTACTTTTTATGTATGACGATCGTGATTTGATTTGGTGACTCGACAATAAAAATTACTGAACATAATAAAAGAGTTATATCATCGTAAAAACTGTATTACTATATATCAATGCCGTATATACTGTAAATACGCACCATTTCGCCATATAACGTAAAAATACTAAACGGACCACTGGTCCGTACTGGAAAATTCGGACTATCTTCCCATACACGTTTATCAAAATATTGGTTGTTAAGCCAAATGAAATTAATGATTTTTTTGTTAATTTCGGGTATATAGTAGATATAGAACGACCTACCATGGTCAGGACGTTCTGTATAAATACTTGGACGTATGTGATGTCTGAATTGACAAATCGTGGTGTGTAACTACATTGGTATACCCTGCACTACTACTATCACTGCCGACTTAGGTCCACAATGCTAAGAGGTCTCAGGTGAGTCACCGAGCGCTACCTGTGAGTTGACCCTTGAAAAACACCGGGGAGATCGGGTATAGGAGTAAAAATATTATTGTCAGATCGGGTATAGGGGTAAAAATATTATTATTATACTGTGAGTTCCTGTAACTATATAAAGATGTCGGTAAATCTATATAGAGGGGAAGGGAGGTAAGAGACGGGAGGATTAAGGGGAGTGAATTGGAATCTTGAAGGAAAGAAATGATGGGGGAACGGACAGAAAAGTGATTCAAAATGTTGCAAAGGTTTCTCAATAATCCCATTACTTGTACTAGAATGACCTTTTATAATTGACCCATCTTCGTGTGCAAGTGCGAACTTTGATCAGGTGACCTCAATTAGAAAGTGACTTGGGTACACACGCCATATACTCACCTGATGCATGTCTATACAATATTTAAAGGATCATTTCAGGTTATATGTATTTGCATATATTTCAATAATTTATTAGCAGCCCCATGAGAGAGTAGTTGTTACTATATGCGTATATATGCGCAGGTATGCCGACCTTGTCACCACGTACTTTTATGCCTAAAGTTACTAATTGTTAGTAATAACTATATTAATGGTGTTTCTGCTACTGATTTCAACTCACCCATTGGAAATTATATATACTGTACGGCTTTTTTTGTGCTAAACAGGATATTATTATTATTATTATTATTATTATTTCCCTGTATATTCACCAAAGGTATATGGTCTGGGAAAGTGATTGGATAAGATTTACGATGAACGTATAAATACCCACTAACACGAATATAAAGCCTCACCCTTTAACCAGATGAAAGTTTGAAATAATAGTTTTGGGTGGAGTATTTCTCTACTAGCCATGTAAATAATTGTAGAAATGGTCATATCGAGCATTCCTATCACGACGCTATTGACTCTCCCACGGCGACTGTTTGGTGTTCACGTCAAAAGACAAACTGTGCTAATGCTATTTGTCGTTCTCAAAGGCCTGTGAACTTCTCACATTTGCATTGAGGCCAACACATAGTTTCTTATAATCTATAATCTTTGTACACTGTAAACACACACGAAACAGCCCATATTTCTGTAATCGTTCTATTCATTGGATTCAATGAAAATATGTTTGGATATACGATTATAGAATATCGCGAATCCTTTTGGGTAGCATGCTACATGCGGAAATGTATCTCGATTTGCTTCGATAAGAAGGTTTTCACAGGATCAGACTCAACCATGACCCATTAGCCAAACGTCAGGGACCAGTTCCTAAAGATCAGACTTCGCTTGATTTCAAAACCTCATTAATTGTGACAAAATTAATCTAGATTTCCACGGCTGAAAGCGGGGGTGAATTTCATCTAATTATGTAGAAAATTAAACCCTGATTTTACTGTTTCATAAAATCAGCATAAGAATTTAATACCTCTCATGCATGTCAGTGGCCCCAGCAAACTTTTACCAGCAGGAGAAAGTCTAATCTGAAATTATTTCTCATCACTAGATTTAGGAACCGTTCCCAGTTCTGTACTTGCAGGGAGAATTATGTAATTATTCTGGAGCAAGAGTTCAGATGAGGATAATAGGTGTGTTTTCTGTACAAAGTTGGTCTAGTGTTTGCTCCATGAAGGACATCAATGGGTGGTATGCTTGTCATGCCAGTATGGGATTACCTAGAAGGGTCTGGCTGTTTTTCTAGTGGAGTCTAATTATGTTGTACATGTATATGACAGACAAGGTAGCTTTGGTATAACTATAGAAGCGTTGATAAAAATGTCTACAGTTTTATGTTAAATTCCCATCCATTTATCGCTCCATCTTCCCCCCTTCCTTCCTTCCTCCCTTCCTTCCTTCCTTCCTTCCTTCCTTCCTTCCTTCCTTCCTTCCTTCCTTCCTTCCTTCCTTCCTTCCTTCCTTCCTTCCTTCCTTCCTTCCTTCCTTCCTTCCTTCCTTCCTTCCTTCCTTCCTTCCTTCCTTCCTGCCTTCCTGCCTTCCTGCCTTCCTGCCTGCCTTCCTGCCTTCCTTCCTTCCTTCCTTCCTTCCTTCATTCATTCATTCATTCATTCATTCATTCATTCATTCATTCATTCACCCATTTATTCCCTTTCCTGTTTTGTTTAGCTATGGACATTTCCATTAATAGATGCTTCTATTTTTAAAGCCTTTATTTATCCTATAAAGGTAGTCAGCACAATGCCAGTATGATGTACCTTTACATCATTATCTGGGTATTAATCATCAATACAGCAGTCAGTAATGATATACAATATCTAGAAAAGCTATGACTATGACCTACTTGAGGTATGTGACAGGTTTCCATAGTTCTGATCTAATAAGATTTACATATATTTAAGATACGAGGCGAACAGCACTTCAGTTTACAACCGACGCTAAAGAGACAAACAAATTATAAAACAAAGTATCTCATGATCTATCTATAGTGATGAAACACCTTATAATTTTCAACAATCCCAATCAGCAATTCATATTCGTTATTGAGGCATGAGATGGCTTAACAATTCGAAAGTTCAATCAGTACCACTAGCTATACAAAGATAAAATTCACAAGAGTAGCATGTCTAAAAGAGTATACTTTGTTATTTATATTGGTAAATGCAACGGTGTATGGAGGTTGTCATTATTCATTGTTCATTGTTATTTTTTATATACCTCTCGCCAACATTTCATCTAAAAATAGTCTCTTAACTTTTGTTTTGAAGGCTAGATATACCTATAATACGATCGTTGAAATAAAAATTGTATCTACCATGAAGGGGAATGGTTTGGGGGGAATGAGAGGTCAGATCGAATAATTTCTCTTTGGTTTTTAGAATTCCACGATCTCTACTGGAGACAGAGTCAGGTTAATCAGAAAGGACGTAGATATGT
The DNA here is from genome assembly GCA_950022655.1 of Alentia gelatinosa. NCBI lineage: Eukaryota > Metazoa > Annelida > Polychaeta > Phyllodocida > Polynoidae > Alentia > Alentia gelatinosa. The sequence continues at coordinate 102,538,835 of OX465580.1, read as the reverse complement.
GTTATTAAATTCGTGATGTAAACGCGAAGCTGATCGTGTCTGCGAAGAGGTCAGAAGGTCACAGCCTGCTATATCGGGTCTAGTCACTGTGTGTGTGCTGAGAGTGGATAGGCACGGACAGTGTGTCTATATGTGTGCGAAGGGAGGGATGATCGACAGCGATCAAAGGGGAGGAACCCCAGGTGGGCCACGACTATAGACGAGACCAAACTCTTAACCAACGTGCATTTTGATACTCCAGGCTATATACACCTGGCTCACCCATTTCTAGGCTTATATAGACCGCTCCTACGTGAGGTCCAGGGAGCCAGCATCTTGTTTAACTATTATATTATTGCACCATCAGGGGTTGTACAGGAGCCTTAAAAATCTTTATTTTGGGAATTAAGCCTTTAAAATCTTTATTTCCAGTTTCAGCCTTTAAAAGTCCCTATTTTTAGCAGTGAACCATTACTTTTTTGTGAATGGAACTATTCTATTGTGAAACCAGTATTTTTTTTCGCTTTTATCCTTTATGAACTGGCAACTGAAAGGAAAACAAACCAAATTCTGTTTGCTGCAGGGTTATCCATGGAATTCATATCTTAAAACAGGTTTCCCACAGCACCTTGGATCCCTGGAAGATGAAACCTGGAAAAATCATGGATATATAGAATCCTAAGATTCTATAGAATAGCCTAGAATTTCACTTTTTGACCTGGAAAATCGGGAATTTCACCACCTGCAGTTTTACATTACAGGATAATTTCTTTGATGGCATTCTATCAGATATCTTTTTTTTTTTACAACAGAGGGAATTTTGTCTTTTTATCTGTAAACACTTATCATGCCTTAGAATTGAAATCATTAAGGTGTTTCAATATGTGTGGGATAAAATAAAGAAAGTGAGCAGAGGAGTCGATATTTTCATGCTAAATCAGTAACATTATCTGAAACCTCAGATAAAGATATAAATAAGGCTGATTAATTTAGCATAATTTTTTTCTCTTTTTTGGGGGGTGGGGGGGGGGGGGGCTTTGTTAAGAGATGTTTTGCTATATTTTGAATTCTGTTAATATAGCTAAACAACTAGACATCCTCAGGAATGGGACTTTGCTGGATATTTCAGAAATTCTGGTTTTTTTACATGCCAATGGTCAACCTTCAAATAGGTGTAATTCTGAGAAGAATTCTTTATAGGAGTCGGGGTCAAAAATGAAAACCTGGAAGATGGTGAGCAATAGTTTCACAAATCAGGAATTCAACTAACCTTTATCCTACTCCTAATTAGATAACCCCATACGGTCACTGTATTCGGGCGAGCGTGCAGTAAAGTGTTATTTATTGTAGGAGGGTAATAAAAGAACTGACCCATCAGCGGCTAGAAAGTGAGCGACGTGACTCTAATGCGGTCTATGAATTGTTGACAACCTTTGCCTTTACTTGGCAATTTAACAGCCACAAACTTCACTTGCTCGAGCAACTTGGAAGAACTGAAATAACTAATTAGTATTTTAAAGTCGTAGAGACAAGGTAGGATAAATACTAAACCGGTCATGTCGGCTACTCACTGTGCTTGGCTAAGGCCTCGCGCAGTAATGCGACCTGTCCTTCTTGTAATACACACTACTAACTCTCGTTCAGTTTCTACTAATTATGTCAGTCATCAGAATGCTACCCAATCATCTCGTTTTTTTTTAAACAAATCTCATTATCATACCTGATAAAGACAGTTATATATAAAAGCTAAAAAGGGATAATGTGAGTCCATATGTTTAAAATTTACATCATATACCTGTATGACATGTGTCAACAGACGTACCAAATTAGGTGAACTATGTTCCTCGATAAACTTCAGTGTTTCTCTTTGATTGGTTCCAAGCCACAGCAATTTGGTACATCCTTGAAGGATACATCCATACTTGATTTTAGGCTTAAAAAGCTACTCAGTACTGCGTACCTCAACTCGTATGCCGATAGAATAACTTTCGCTTATCTCAATGTACATGATAAATTATTTATTGAAGGATACTATTGCAAATAAATGGTCTTATTCATTAATGGTGAAACCTTTATATTTTTCTGCAGAGAGCCTTTATAATTTTGGGTGAAGGGCAGTTTTAAACTTCTGATAATATGTATCTAGAACGAGCCAACGTGAACTCTGGTGTGGGTAGCACTTTAAAAAGACCGTTAGCTATGATTTATCTTTAATAAATTTACTATCTTTGTTGAGCATCATCTTGGGCTTAAACTTTCCGAGTCGAAAATTCTGTATGATATTTACAGCCTTGTCCCACATTTCGAAACATCTGCCGGTGTTTTCTGTCGCTAGTTTATGAGATATCCGGGGTGTGGGCGGCTGTGACCTCGAATTGTTCTATACTGAGTTCCTAACTCAGAACTCTCGATGTCCTTTTCTGTCGATGTCTCTCTTAGTTCTTAATATGTTTCTTTATACTCAGACGTAGAGGTAACTTGGAATTCTCCGAAACCATCTTGATACTATTTGGAACTTCAGCTGTATCATCATTATGATTTTATAATGCAATAATGTCTTCAACCTATTCACATGCACATGTAGGGGAAAACATAATTCTACGTATGTGTACATGTAATTAAATTAATGACTTAATTACGAATATACATATATGTTGGATAAAGGTAGAGTTGTAACGTTCTTCTGTTGTGTGTCCCTTTGCGTCGACAATTACCGATCAGCTGTTCCCCTAGAGAATACTAGAAGGAAAAAAGGGCCCTCAGACCATGACGTCATGGTGACGTCACAGCGTCTGGGGCGCCCCCTTCAGGAGAACAACATTGTATTTGTCACGTGGTCCCAGAAGCGTATTTCTTACGTCATGACGGGTATGTCGAGGAGACCAATCAAAAGGCGGGTCAAGAGTTCAGATGCTTGCGAACTTTTTAACGTCACCGCTAGGGGGATATAAGCACGTCACGGTGACCTTTACACTTAAAGGGTCACCACTAGAGGCTGTCGATAGTCCCTCGGGTGATCCATAGAGGAGATGTTACAGAGGGACGGTCATTAGTTATGTTACCAAGAATAGGGTTGTGAGATATCATTTATATATAGTTAAGATTCATCATCAAAGCACTTACCGTTAGGAATAATGTTTACTGTCTCCTAATACGTAACCATTGTATTTTGGAGAACTACCCATAATTATGTTGGTACAATCAGGATAAAAGTCTGTGGTCAAATTGAATTCGAGTCTAGAATATAATTTCCTTATGAAAATAATACACTGGTAGGTGCTCTTGAATTAAACTTTAGCTCTCGAAGGGGTGCAGAACATGCCAGAGATCCACATGACTTCAGTTGCGATGTGTTAGTTATATTTCGTCTGTTGATTATGGCTATTGTGTATACTATGTCTCTTCTGAAATATCTTTTTAAGTAGTGAACTTTTAACTCATTCAGTTCATACTTCATGGTCAGTCCAGCGTGCATTTCATCATTACGCCCACCACCTGCACGTCCCTGCTTGACATTACGTCAGTCGCTGTGGTACAAGGAGGGGTGGTGGTGATGTAATATGCAGCTTAAGGTTGTCACTGAGAACAATACACTACGGCCATGAGGTCATGGGGGCATGAGGCCGCTGGCTCAGGTATCAGTAGCGTTCAGCCTGTTGTAAGGGAGCAGGGGCTGTCAGGGGTGGATTTAGTTTTATATCAATGATAATGAGTGAAATTAGACAGAGTAATATCTGTCGCATCAGCCTATTAGAGAACGTAGTTTCCATAAAAGCAAAGGCAAACAAAATTCCAAATTGGATTAGAACCTCATTCATATATTGATCGACGCATTCATTGAAAGGCCTCTTGAGAATTTCCCGCAATCTGATTTAGGCTGGACTTTCCTCTGACCATCAAAATCTCTGTTTTTTTAGACTGAATTATTTTGTACCCTATCTTCCGCTGGCTCCAGTAATTATTCCGCGAATTGCCTCCGAACGTCCTTTCTAGTACTTACATGAGGCCGATGCTTGTTAAATCCTCGGAATTGACAGATTAGTTGTAACATAGATAAGGTAGTTATATATCATTCGGCAGTCCTCAGGCTTTTACATTAATCATATAATAGATTCCTAGTATACATGATTTTAACTTCAACTTGAACTTATCGCTCTTAGATGTAAACAATAATCGTTCTTAAATACTAGGGCCTGATATGTCTATAGAGGTCCATAGTGTGCCTGTTCTACTTTCTACCGATGTTTTATATTTATTCAACTTGATGTTTGGTTCAATTTTCAACACAGCCGCTGTGAATAGTCTTGTGTTTCTTAGGCCGTCCTCAAGGTTGAGTTCAAATCTAGATCTTTTGAATGCATCAATGCATAAATGCATCTCTCTTCTGTCATATAGAGTGTTAAGTCTTGCAAACTGGCGAAGGTCTCATTTGTGCTCATCGTTTTGTGGCTTTAAGAATCTCCGAAGCCCTTTGTTCTGCAGTCTTTGCAACTCAGTTAACAGTTTATCGTTTGTGTTATGTACAAGGATGTCAGATTGCTCCAGGTAGGGTAGGACTTTTGTTTTATATAGTGTTATTGCTTGTTCTTTTGACAAATATTTTCTGATATAGGATAATAAGTGGATTTTGGGAGACGCTTTTGATATCGTCTTCTTTATGTTCTTTGTGTATGAAAGTTGCTTCTCTAACATGACACCTAAATAATCACACTGCATGTTGTTAATCTGATAAATGGCGATGTGAATGGATGCCATATTCATTTATCCCCATTTTATCTGGTAGGATTGTGAATTCGGAAATAGTGGAGATGATTACCCTCCACAGATCATTCACCAGTCCTCTCAAGCCTCTCACACACAGAGCAATGGGATTCCAGAATAAAGATACGGACTCTAATTCTTTCCAAATATACGTTTTGACCTTCTTGTCCTTATCATGTTTATGGGTTTATGGGAAGAGGGGGCTCATGCGGGTATGGTTGTCTATACATTTCTCTCGTTTTTTGTTCAAATGGAAAAAAGTCTTGTAGAATGTATTTCGATCTTATTGACTTTCATATTTACATTAAGATTCCGCGCCAGGATGTCAGATGTACCAAGTCCAGTGACGCTATACCCTAACCTAAAGCTCTACTTCTGTGCCTCAAGTACATTTAATAGATCCCCTATGTCACCGGAATCTGTCTGAGTAAACCAAAAAGATTCATGAGGTTCACAAATAGACCTCTGTTTACAGAATTCTTTTCACGTTTACCTATCGACGTCAAGCTGGATTCTGAAGCACGACATAAATATTTTGAAAAAAAAAGTATGTGAATATAAGTAAAGAGGATACAGGAATTCAGTGCATACATCTCCAAAGAATGTAACATTTATTAAGCAGCTGACCGACTGGTATTTAGGGTAATAATTGATGGGGATGCATACGATTCATTGCTCTCGGAAGCACATCCTTGCGTGTATGCTGCGATACATATTCACAGTGGGAGAGCTCTCAAGCCTTATTTCCTAGTTTTGCACTAGGATATCATTATGGTTCACATTTATCTTTCAGGGGTACAGAAGATGGCAGCGTACATTCAGTTAACACCTAAAGAATAATACGGTTCACCTTTATCTTTTTGTAGCACTGGAATCACCATCCTACTCAGGCTTGGTCTACCATTGTATCCAGTTTTCTTTAAAGATTGTCCACTTTTGTATTTCAGGAGCACCAGAAGCGGCAGTGTGAGCTGCTCATGTTCGAGGCCTCGCTTCCCGTGGAGGAGGAGGCGGCAGACGGTAGCCAGCAGACGATCCAGCTGGTGGAGGAGGGCGGGCACCTCCAGCAGCACCACACCATCCAACTGCCCAACGACCAGTTCCAAGTGGTAGACGGCAGTGGCGGCGGTGGTCAGCAGCAGCAGCAACAGCACATCATCGTGAATGGCAACCCCGTGAACATCACTGTTGAGCAGGTGGAGATGCCGGACTCCCACCAGCAGCTCACCATCCAGCAGGTGGCGGAACAGCTGGTGGTGGAGCAGCTCGACAGCCTGGAGGGACTGACACAAGGCGACGAGCAGCTCGGTCAGGCCGGGACCGCTGGCGGCAGCGGGGAGGTCACTGTGGTGCATATGGACGACGTAGCGCGAGCAGCCGAAGAGGATGAGGAACTGGAGGAAGACGAGGATCTGGAGGAAGAAGAGGAACTGGAGGAAGAAGAGCTGGAGGAGGACCTGGTGGCAGAGGAGCAGATGGCAATACAAGAGGAAATCGCTGTGGAGCCCCATGTAATAGAGCCCCAGGTGGTTGAACAGGTGGTGCCTGCCGAGATGGTGGCCACCATGGAAGAGGTGGCGGACACTCACATCATTAGTGTTGACCCTGGAGAGGTCGGTGAGACACAGGAGCAACATCTGACCACAGAGGTGGTGGAGCTGTCAGCTGTCGAGCAGGAGGTGCAGCAGCAGGTGGTGGTGGAGCAACAGGTGATTGAACAGCAGGTGGTGGAGCACCAGGTGATGGAGGAACAGGTCATGGAACAACAAGCCATCGACGATGACGCTATAGGGGAGCAATTACTCATTGAGTTAGTGCAATAGATGAAATATAGATTTGACGGAGGCCCCGAAAAAATTTAAAATATCCAACAGATGAAATATGTTTTTTTACGCACATCAAATGTGGAGAATGCAGTAATACAGCATGTCGACAATAATCTGTACATAATTATGGTATGAATTTATAATCTGATGAATTTTATTCTGATTGTGTTTGCATTTATTTGCGGTATCCAAGTCAATGTGTACAATCAGTTTGCAAGTCTGACGTGACAGTCACGTGTGCAAGGAATAACAGACTGAATTGCAGAAGTGTAGACAAGTATTAACAAAAATGGTAAACCGATATGAAGATAAGTGTCATCCCTGGTGACTGGCGGGAAGTGGGACCCGCTTGCGTCTACGCTCTAGTAAGCTATTCTCTCCTAGAGTTTTTCTGGGCTAGGCCCACGGGCCTCGCTTTGATAGACTCAACGTATTTAAAGCATTTATACCACAAATTCACTGATTTAAGGGTTTGTTAATATACATGTATATAGAAAGTTGTGTTAATGAATTATGGTAGACTTTGAAGCGGAAATCTCCAGACGGTACACAGGCAGCTATTTATGATTGTAAAGTCGTTAAGGATGTGTAGGAGATTACGTTATTTGAAACCAGTTCGTTGCATTAGGTACTAGCAAGAAAACCATTTCCACTGCTATCTAGTCTATGGGGCCATCCATAAAGTACGTACACAGATTTTTCTGGGAAATCGACCCCCATCCCCTTTTGCACAGCATACGTTTTTTATGACCCCCCCCCCCCCCCCCCCCCCTCTCTCTCTCTCTCTCTCTATTGCGTATGTACATCTGGACCCCACCCCCACCCCCACCCCCAACTTCTCCAACACCTGAAGTATCTATCCCACAGACCCTGAGCCTCAGGCCGTTACGGTTTTCAAGGTTCTCCCGGTCTCATATGAGCAGCAAATTGACCAGGAAATAACCATGGATTGAAAAGAGACAATGGCTTTTATTGGCCGAAATACGGTCACAGATTTCATACAATGAAATGCTTAAATCAACTTTCCTTTGTGTATAAGATACGTGTACAAATTGTAATTAATGTATCATTCACTGTTTCATGAAATGAAGGGTGGAAAAGGGTCTGTTGTTTTTGTAGGTTTTTTTTAATTTGATTTATTGCTGCCACCAAGCCATGTGGTTCTTGTTATGGAAGCCGCTATATTGGATTAGCAGACAGGAACTGGAGAGACATTTCATTTCACTAAAGATGGTATATAGTCGCAGTCTAATGGAGGTGATCATCACAAATATCTAATTATCTCAAACATGCTCTTATGAATAGCAACAGTAGCTGCTATTATTGTTGAATTTGCATGATTTACCATTGTACTGGCAGTGAGCGATAATAGGGCCATTTACACTTGGCCACTGGGAGTCGTGTTTTGTGCCGCACTCAATGGGTTGGAAAGGAAGAGGGACATTTGCACACATGTTCGATACTGTTAATGTTGCTCTTAGTTGTCCATAATATATTTCAGGTGCTTGGGGTGTATGTCTGTAAATTGTATACCCTGTATTGCCATGATTTCTTTTTTTAACCCAACTGGCATCCCTGAGTACAGAATTCTAGCAGGGTATACACTTTTGGCTTTTTTTCAGTTTCTCGAAAAATGGCAGATTAGATTCGCATGGAAGGACACCATTGAGAGAAAATCCCTTAAGGCAGGGTGAATTGTTACTGAAGTAGATACCCTCCCTTTGAGTATCCTTGGGACTTCAGAACCTTTGAGAAAATAGGCACCATGGTGAACCTGCTTGCTGGCTTTCTTTTGCTAGGTTGGATACTTATTTGGCAACTCAGCAGTGGGTGCATCTGTCTCACTAGAATGCCCCTATGAATTTCGAAAATGTCTGAAATTAAAATATCATGAGATTCTGTACTTTGGGAGTGGAATTAGTTGAGGACAATTACCCCTATGAATTTTGAGTCTCAGAGAAATGAGACCCCACCATTCCGACCAGGAGATTGTGTTCCAGTAAAGAATCTCAGTTGTTTGTGGCAAATACCCTTTCAGGTACATGAATCCCTCAGTTTGAACGGAAACCGTGCACCTTGGTCCCTGTGCTTTCCTTTGGTAATCCAAGTATCCATTGGTGGCCTGTGCTATAGTGTCAGACAACAATTGGAAACCACACTTTCCCTCCAGCCTGCCATTTCGCCACATAACGTAAAAATACTGTACGGACCACTGGTCCATACACTAAAATATGGACCACCTTGCCATACATGTTTATTAAGATATTGGTTGTTAAGCTAAATGAAATTAATGATTTTAAAAAAAAATTCGGTTATATAGTAAATATATAATGTCCAACCATGCTCTACAATTCACAGAACTTGATGGTAATTTACAGTTTGTACGGAACTCAGCGTAAACGCCTCGGTCCGTACAAACTGTAAATAACCATCTCGTTCTGTGAATTGTGCAGCATGGTCAGGACGTTCTATATATATATATATATATGTACGCTTTTGTATGCATTCAGTCTGACCCCCCCCCCCCCCCTTGCTGCGTACGTACCTTATGGATGGCCCCAATGTGATTAAAGTGCTGCCTATCATGCAATATCCACTGCACCACTGTATGAGGCCTGTTTCCTGTTTTCAGTAGGCCGTTCAATTCATGCTTAACTAGTTGTAAATTTATTCATCATATTTGTATTTCATTAGCTTTCATACGCCCAATCGATACACATCATTTGAATAAACATTCAGCTAGTCATATTTTATTATAAGATTATAGTTTTGCTTTTTGAATTGTTATCTATCGATTATTACCTAGATTGGGAAGAATCTTGCCTTAAAATGCCTTTTTCCCAATGATGCAACTTGCAGTCACATGTATTTTTCCTCTTTTTTATTCAAGAGAGAAAGATAAGGTATATTCACCATATGGCGTTCTTTCTCATACCTGTCAAAGGTTGCGCTATAGATATAGTACTTTGACTAGGCCTATATAGGTTCGAGATTATATGCGTCATTCTCCAAACTTTTAAATCCATATTTTTGATACACTTAACAACTGTCATCGTAGCTTAGAGACAGACTCATTCAAAGACGATAGTAGTAAACTAGGCTTCAATCGTAGCAAATGAGACCAAAAACAAAATGCTAGCCTCGAACCCCCATAGCTTTAGCACTGAGCCTCATTCTTACTGGCCTCCAGAAATGGCGTTTTGAACACGGGTATCTGCCGTTTTAGCGGGGCCACTTTGCCTCCCTATAGTAATAGTCACATTTCGTTACATTTAACTATCTACGATATTGAGAACATAGATAAGACATTGAACAAGAACATGACAATACATTATCCCCATACTGCTAAGTCGTTATGTGGTTTATATCTAGTCTCCTAAATGTTAAACGGGGTTCGTACAGAGCCTGGAAAAGCCTAGATTTATGCTTTTGGGTTTTCCAGGCCTGGAAAAACCTGGAATTCTCACAGAGCTTGGAAAATCCTGGGAGAGCCTGGAAAATTTAGTTTTGCATAAAAAAATTTTTTGGGGGTCTATAAAATTTTGGTCATTACTAGCTTTCCTTAACTACGTTACCTGACTGCCTATGAAATTCCAGTGACTTGGATTGAATAGTTCTAAAGATCCTTTATTTGACCATATATAGCCAATTGCTAATTTTAATATAGCATGGTTTTGATTATTTGTCTTCATATTTAAGAGTTAAAAAAAATTGAAGATATTGTAGCAGACCACTGGTCGCTGAAAGTGTGTGACCACTTTCCATTAAGCGGCAGTCAACCAGTGGCTGAGACTATAGTCACTACCCCGTGCTAACGCCTCATCACGGGTGGGTTTGGATTGATTCCCAGAAAGGTAGGAAGATGCGGGATCTACAACCTAATGCTTATCTATGGACACAAGACCAGACTCCAGACTATTTAGATACAAACAGTTTATTGTATCCTCAAGCTTACAGTGCATTGGTGCTGGGGGGCACCAACTAGCGCGGGAAGAGATTCAGGACTCTTCACCGTTGAAAGGTCCCAAAGAAACCATACCAACCTATGAGGCTCAAGGCATTCACTCGACTGAGAGGCACCACAAGAAGACCCTGTCGACCCGCTGCGAACTCAGTCCTTATATACTGACTGAGTTACGTAATGCGGCTGCCCTCGACTACCCTGACCCCTACAATATCTATCCTAAACCACTGAAAATCCACAGATAGTAAAGAAGATGGAGAAGATTTTAACTGTATTTGGTGATAAATCAGACATGGTTTTAAAAACAGAGACCAGATTTAATATGCACCCTTCAGAAAACAAGCAATGACTGTTTTTATAGCAAGATGGTATTGATTCACATTATTATGTGCCTGGAAAAAAATTACTAGAGGCGGAAAAAGCCTGGAATATTATTGGGATGTCTATGTACGAACCCTGGTTAAAATTCACTTGTTTTGTTGACAAAAAATGCAAATAAGTATATTAATTATTTTTAGTAAACCGTATATATTTGAGCCAGGTCAAAGGACTCAGTGCTGTACCTGCCCCATTTATTTAGATGTTCATAAATCCCATTAGGCAATAAGAACTTCTTTGATCAATTTTTGAAATTTGTTCCAGATGGATTGCATTGGAATCCCAGTGGTAATCGATTGCAAAGTAATACCTATTACATTTATCATTTTGACAAATTCGGGAAAATGTTCTATGTAGCAGTAACGGGATAATGGTGTCATTGTGTTCTTTACTCGTTCATCATTGGAGTACAGTTAAAGATTAGGTTGTTTATATCACTAGATTTTGTGACCACTGAAGACCCTGGTAAGTTTAAAAGGACTATTTCGGCCAATGATCCAGTTGGATCCTTGCCAGGAACGTTGAGACTAGATCCTGTCTAGATTCCAGTCCACTTGTTCACCCAGGAGCCGGTGCCCCAAGGTGGGTGGGTAGAAGAGAGCGGGGCCGGCGGTAATAGAAAGGGTATACATGCTTGTATTTACATTCTCCCTGGCTAATGTATTCCCAATGTGATGGTCTATATTAGATTCACTGCCCATTCATGTAAACCAGGAGAATATGAATTTATCCGGGGGAGTTCTTGCCCTATCTTTACCCTACAATCTCAGCCTCCATGTTCGTCTGGGATTTACAAATCTCCCAACCGTGTCACTCCACTGCATTTGCTTCCCAGGTTGAAAACATCTACGTAAAGTAAACGTTTTTCGAAAGGTATCCGCTAAAATGATAACATAATATGACTTTTTCTCTCACACAGTTTATGTCATGATTCTCACACAAAGCGTTACTTTCGCTAACCATCACGCGAAAAGAGTTATTATTATAATAATTATACATATTAGAGAGGCGTAAACAAAAGCACCTTTTTTATAATACAAAACCCATGTAACGCTTGATAGATGTAATACATTCATGCGATTCTTGCACCGTCAGCATTTTTCGCATTTGATATGGTATGGTATTCTATGGGACCAATAAGTAATAATGGCTTTACAATAAAAACGGCTTTCAACTATCAAGTTTAGTTACTAGGACAGAGACTGAATTAAGAATTTCAGTGAGGCCCCTACACAGAGGTGGGTATAGGTTACATGTATAGTTAACCATGGATCAGTGGGAATGCCGGAAATAATTATTATGCTTGTCTTTGGTGTTACTTATGTAGGAATTTCTCACTGAGAACATAATTGGGAGTATAATACATCTATTATCAGGTAAACGTAAAGGTATGGATATAGTTAGAACCACGGACCTGTATAGTTAAAATTTGTACCCAAACCTTTCCTTCATGGAAAATGGCAATAGGAATGATTCCGCCTCGTGTACTCTTGATTTACCAACTATACCTGGGGTTCAGTTGTCTTGAATAATTTGCGAGTGTAATTCATCCATGCACGTAAATCAAGTAGTAATACATGAATCTTATGGTTCAATAGAACTCCGCTAAGCCGGTGCTCCCCAATATTAGCATACATGTCCAACGTTGGGGGATATTCCGTGAAGCAAGGTAAATTTTAAAAAAAAGGTAAAGGAGATTATGTTCCTGGTCAAAGTAGGCCTACCCCCTAACCAGTATGTTTGACAACTGGTATTCTACTGGGTTGATAGCCAGTAAAAACCGGTGACCTATTAACAGATTGTAGACATTTATATAAAGAACGCTTTGTCTGTTAAGAAATCCACGTGAACAAATAATAGGTATGTGTGGCTTTAAAGGGGAATAGATATGTTTTGACAATTTGTTAATTATTGAAGTCCGTATCTACTAAGACATACAGGGCGTTATGAAGGTGTGGCTTTCATAGGTTCTCTAGCAGCGAGGCGAGAGGACAGGGCCTTATGATTGAATTTAATAGCAGAGAGGTGGTACATATACACATGTATGTACATGTGCATTATAGAAGAAGATTGCAGTAACCCTAGAATAATTCTTCAGCTTTTACCTTCTTTTTTTATATTACTGTATTCATTAACCGATTTCATTTCTAATCAGTTTGTATATGAAATTCTAAGCAATTTGTTATTAGATAAAGCCAGTATTTATTTTTTTCTTTTATGTAGGCACTACATAATACACTTGCTCATGCATGTGTAAGGGTTACCTCGCGTTAGCGGACACTTTTCCTTGTATAAAATAAAGATAGTATTAATTGAGCCTCGTGCACGTCAATAAGTCTGGTTTGAACCTCCACACTGATGCTCAAACCCACGTCGTGGCTGACACCAACATGTGCTCCCGGTTTCTCTGAAACAAAAGTACATAGAAAGAACATTTCCTCTCTTTTTTTTATGACCCCAACTGCCATCCTTGTCAACTGTCTTCAGTTGACCTTTGGTCATAAACCTTATATATCTGGTACAGTATCTTGATATGTGTTTGAATCCTGATGTGTTTTGCTTACCTTGCATTTTCCACCTAGGTTAAGTAATACTATACATGTAGTAGATATGAGATTGGGAACTACAGAAAGGCTTGCGTCAGTTAAATAATCTGGTCGGCAGAAGCTCACGTAAATTTCTTTTTTTGATTCAGGAAAATTTATAAATGACAGATGAACATTCGCTAAGACAAGTTAGCGTTCTTCCATGGACATATTCCTCAATAACAACAATGCCATTTATTTCGATTCAAACCTTATCACCGGGACACAGGACGCTTCCTTCCCCCAGCGACCAACCCGGATTTATAAGATGATCTGTAAAGGTGATCACACCAGCGTGTTCTAATGTACCTATAGAAAAGATAATTCATGCAGATCCACAAAATGCTGCATAAAATTTAAAAAAAACACACATGTACTTCTTAAATAATCCAAAGAAAAAATACTATAGTTCGTGTGTAACAGTCTATGGATAGTTGATTTTATGTCATTTATTTTCTTGTTCATGTCTTTGGATTGCGTTTTCAAAGTCATTACCGTAACTGCTGTATATTCTTCTGGTTGAGTTCCCCTCTGATGTACTTTGCTGTAGTTTTTTCTCCTAAATTTCCCATGTGTCCACGATAATTCCAGCTTCTTGTGATAAAGGGAGTGCACAACATTCCTCATGAACATGATACTTCCCTCATTAACATATAATTAGCATAATCTTCTATTGTTGAATATGTTGCAGCATGCACAGGACATTGCGTGTGGTCTGGCGCTAAGGCCCTTCAGAATGGAAGTCCATACTGCACACTGAGGTACCCTGAAAGTCATATCGCTATTGTTCACCTTCTTTTTACAGTACCTGTCAGGCTAACATTTTTGTCGCTTCCTTCTTTGGCTGAATACGAGGTTGACGAGCCAAACTGAATGTCGCACACACGGAGGAAATTGCATCAAGTCACATTTTCCACCCACTCCAATTGGTGTAATTTCACCCGAATGGACAAGTTTGTTTGAGCAAACATTGTACTTTAGCCAGACTTAGCTTTGAGGCATTTTCCACACGAGTTAAAAAAAAGATTCAGGAAATGATGCTACTTGGTAACGATGTTTAAAGTAGCCCTGAATGTATTCTGCCCGCAATATTTACAGTTCCCAACGTAGTTGCACATTTAGTGGTAGGTTACTGGAGTCTCCATATTTTTTCTCCATAGACTTAACATTGGTAACTCGTATCCAATGCCCATCAGATATTTAGGAAAAATATCCAATGGGAGATTATGTCACAAATGTTAGCCCATTAGTCAATGTGAAGGGTGAGATAAATTCAGAAACCCATTCAAGTCTAGGGTCAGAGCTCGATTCCATCTCATTTGAATCTCTACGTCATTCACGCGGCTTCGCCTTGTGAATTACTACGCGATTCAAACTCGATGGATACGAGCTCTGACTCATAACTTTCATAGGTTTACTCTATGATAGAAGAAACCATTCGAGTGGTTTGGGTTGATTAATATGCCATGGGTTAGAACGCATAGTAATTTCACAAAGCAAAGCCGAATGAAATCCCGTAGCAATCAAACAAATGGCATATTATTGTGACCGACTGAGGAGGTATAATGGACATCCGAGGAGAACGGAGTGGCGCCCTCTGGCGATTATGAGACGCATTCTGTGCTTTCCGGATTCAGCGCCATCTTGCGGATCGCGGCCGTTGTGACGTCATGCCGCATGCTCATCAAAGACTCCTTTGAACATTTTTATGTGATCCTGCTATTTCACCGACAAGTTTAGTTTTCCCGCTTCTACGACGCCTGAAGATGCCTCCGAAGAAAACGGCCGCGGGCAAGACCCAGAAAATCGTTAAAAAGACTTCGGCAGGGGAAAATAAGACCGTAAAAAGGGACAAGAAAATCGAAGACCTAAGTCGCGAAATGCGGACTATGAAATCTGCTTTGATGGCGTTCACTCAGGCGGCAGCCTCTAGGAACCAGGCGGCAGCCTCGCCCAATAGGCCTACAAACGATTCTGCGATGACAGTCCAACAAGATACGCCATCGACACCTACGGGTCCCCAGATGCGGGGATTCGATTTACATCGGCCAACTACAACGGTGAGTGCTGCTCCAACGGCTGCAAATGATGGCTTCGCAGCATCCATGTTATCGCACCCCTGGATTCCAAGGGACACTCCCAATCTGGGCGTCTCGTATCATGACCAGTCCATCGACGACCAAGTGCGTTTATTACTTCAATCTACGGCTCATGTACTACGGCCAAACAGAGGTAAATTTATTATTCCGTGCCACTACGTGTTACTCCCCAGTCGCAAAGATCATATGAACTTGGGGACCGTTAATCTTCAGGAACACATATGGGGTATCCTCCGCATCGTGGACGATGCGGCGGTGCCCCCTATCGTCAAACCCCACATTCTGTCCCACCTCAGGGAGGTTGTCGAGGATTGCCTCGATTATGACTTTACAGCCGTTCGCCGGTGGAGCGAGGAAATTTTCATACGGGTCGCGGAAGGTCGTTTCGCGAGGGGATGGGAGGATTCCGAGCAAATCCAACATCTACGCACGGCGATTTCTCGATCTGAAAGAAAAACAAATCGCCGGGCGCCTCCCCAGCCCACCCCCCCTGCAAGGTGTACAACGGCGAGGGGGGTTGTGCTGTCACCCCCCCACATTCCATGAGTGGGGGAACTGTTGTTCACTGTTGCTCGTACTGTTTTGACAACTTTGGCGCCCATCATGCGCACAGTTTCGTGGATTGCCGCATAAGGGCCCGGCACGAGGCAGCCGGCGGCAGTCACGCTTCTAGTACGCCCTTTCGTGGGCAGGCAGGAGGACGACCTGCCGCCACCAACAACTCATCTTAGCTCGCCCCGGACAACCCCCCCCCCCGGTAAGTCCAGTTGATGCCTCTGCCGCCGACGTGTGGCACCCCCCCCCCCCCCCCCTCGGACAAGTTCCGCGAGCGCTTCTCCACGGAGGCGGCACTTTACGAAGCCATATGAGCTTGTGGGGATTACAACTACCGAGCTGCTCGCCGCGAGGTTCCGTCGGGCCTACGGGTCGACCGTTGGGCCACTCTCCTCACGCACTACCACGACAACGAGCTGTGCGATTTCCTTTGCTACGGCTGGCCGATTAGCTTCAACCAGGCACGCTGGCCCCTCTCCACCTTCAACAACCACGCATCTGGGAGATCACAGAGTGCCGCCCTTGCCGCTTTCGCCGAAAAAGAGCTGCTTCTCGGGGGTCTGACGGGGCCCCTCGTCCACCTTCCGTTCGGCCAGTGGACTCAAGTCTCCCCGCTTCTCACTCGTCCTAAGAAGGGGGGGAGGGGGTTCGTGTCATACTGGATTTATCATTCCCACCTGGGCAGGCCGTCAACGACGCCATCGCACCTGGCTTCTACCTGGGATCTCCCACCGCTTACACTCTCCCCGGAGTGGGGGATTTGATCGAGGAGATTCTCGCGGTGGGCCCTACGGCTCACGTATGGTCAGCAGACCTCTCCAGGGCGTATCGCCAACTGCAGATCGACCCCGTCGACGCCCCCCCAATTGTGCTTCCGTGTAGGGGGGTCTTTCTACGTGGAGCGATGCCCCCCGTTTTTGGTTGCCGCACCTCCTCCATTGCGTGTCAGCGCACATCGAACGGGGTCGTCTACATGATGCGTTCCCGTGCAAGGCATTGCCTCGCATACCTGGACGATTTTGCGGGCGTTGCCACAGGGAAGGGCGCCGCTCAGGAGGCATACGATCACTTCCTGTGGTTAGCCGACCATTTGGGCCTGCAACTGGCCGCAGAGAAGTGCCAGCCCCCCACCCGCCACCTCACCTGGTTGGGTTTCGTATTGGACATCGATGCGGCCACTGTCTCCATTCCTCCCGGCAAGCTCGCAGATGTACTGGAGATGTGCCGCGAGTTGGGGGGCCGCTCCCACGCATCTCGCCACCAACTCCAGTCCCTCCTCGTTCACGTCGGCCACTGTGTCCGCTACGCCCACCGTTTCATGACACGCCTCTTCTCGGCCCTACGGGCGTCACTGGGCGGCACAGTCATCACCGTGGGTCGCGAGATGCAGGCGGACATCACGTGGTTCCGCGCTTACGCGACGTCCTGGAACGGGCTTCACTACTTCGGTCCGCCCGACCCCTCTACCGACCTTCACGTCGACATCTCCACGGTGGGCGCCACGGCTTCTCTGGAGGGTACGGCCGTCAGGTGGGAGTGGCCCCCCATCGACACCGACGTCCCCTCGGACGACGCCTCTCGCCACGCCTACGCCCTGGTCGTGGCGCTTCATCTCCTCGCTCCTCACGCCCCCCCGGGCACCGCCATCCGGGTTCACGCCTCTCACGCAGGCGTTCTCACCCCCCTCGCCTCGGGGGTCATCAAGAACGGCCGAATCGCAGCATGCGCGCGGCAAATTTGGCTCGACGCCGCCCTCAGAGACACCGACGTGCTTCTGGGGGGGGGGGGGGGTGGGGGGGGGGGTGGGGGGACTCCCCCCCTCGACGCACGTGCCGAGTCACGTCGATGTTCCGCCTTACGCAGATCTCTTCAATATTGGTTTGTAAATTGCAGGCACACCACTCGATCTACACGCCCGGATGAGGGCCTCCCATGACGCCGCGCTTGCCCCCTCCACACACAGGAACAAGGAGGTGCAAGCGCGGAGGTACATCCGCTTCGCCACCGGGCACGCCGCGGACACCCTCCGTCCTACGGTCCTGGAGGCGTGCCTGTACATCCAGCATCTGGCGGATTCACTCTCGTCGCCCGGGGCCGTGAGGAACGCCATCTCCGGCGCCCGCGCTTGGCTCTCGGACCATGGAGGAGACGCCAGCGCTTTCGACTCACGGCAGGCCGTGGCCGTGTTGCGCGGCACGGGTCTGCAGTCAGCGCACATCCTACGCCGCGCCCCTCCTATCACCATGGATATGCTGTCTTCGATCACCACTCAGGCGTCATCTCTCACGACAGGGCGCTCGTCGCTTTTTTCTCCCTCCTTCGCGCTTCAAATCTCTTCGCACCACCTCCGGGGAGGCGCCAATCTTCACACGCGCTTTTGCGCGCCGACGCGGTCGTTCAGGACGGCCGTTTAGCTCTCAATGTACGGTCAGCTAAAACCATAGGACCCGGCCGCCCTCCGGCCGTTATTATCTTGGAGCCATCTGACGACAGGGCATTGTGCCCAGTTAGGGCATGGAGATCTTATATAGCGGCGGCCCCCGCGTGGCCGTTAGACCCCATGTTCCTGCTGCGACCGGCCATCCCGTCTTTCTATGGTAGTAATTTGTTTACAATCCCTACAGCTGTGGCTCGCATCTGAACGAGCTGTTTTCTGAGTTCGTGTCAAGCAAGACGTATAGCTTGCTTACCGTGATCCGCCTATATCTAGCCAGTGGGGGTCCAATAACTACATTAGTACTCAGCACCAACACCTTGTTACTTTCCTCTTCTTCGATCCAATGTCGTTTGATTAAAAAAAGATATAATGGTGAATCCGCCAAACCAACCTCTGCTCTGCAGCCATCAATTCCAATTTCAACGATCGGACGCAATTGTTGGGAATATTAGAAACGATCTCCCCATGCCTTCTAAACACCATTCTCTGTTTAGGACTGAATGGGAGCTTAAATGCCAGTCAGCGAACCGAGTTTTACTGTCCCAACTACATGTATCATAAATATCAGAGAAAGTCTACCTTCACATCTCATTCACAGGGATCCAGTCTTTCTAGTAGGTTGGGATTTTCGGTCATGTTTCTGCTGACTGTGGGAACAGGTATCTAAACTGTAGACCTTTTCAGATAAGTGCATAACATTTGATTAAATACGCCAGACTTTGAATAAAAAAAGGCTGAACATACTCAGAAAACGTACATTAAAGTTATAATCAGAATGCTTGAATGTCTACAGATAACCATCTTATTTTCTTTTTAAACCGTTAATAACAGAGTACGCAGAAAGGAGAATCATGAAAAACATAGATACATAAACCTTATGTTAATTGCTTCTCTTTTTAATGACGGTTTAGATTTAACTGAAACGATATCGTATCTTCCTCTTGGCTTACTACATTCACTCTGTGTTATGGGAAACCCTCATACTCCTTGTCTGTATCCTGCTCTTGGAGTGACCGACCCTCAGACTGCATTTTAATTTCAATTACTGCCTAACACTATCTGCCGTATTCAACATTCTTAATGTCTGTCTACTTTCTTAATGCCTGTCTGTGCTATATGAAAATACATTATCTTTTCATGTTCCCTTCTTTTTAGATTCTAACCTTTCCACTCAGCAAGGGATGATCCAATTCCCTATCCCACAGCCCCCCTAACCCCTCCAGCCCCTGATCCTCACTGATACATATTTGTCTGGGTCCTGACTGGTGAGGATTCCCACAGCCTAACGACACCACTACCACCCTCCCCCTCCACACACACCCCTGAAGGCTCACCTGGCTGACTCCTCCAGGGAGGTGGTTCATCTGCACCGTGGGAATATCTCAGCATCGGTTCCCACGCCGATCACCTAACGCCTGGGCGTGTTAGGAAGCGCTTAACTCTGCCCAGTGGTGTACGGTGTGTATGGAAAGGGGGGTCGTGTATTTTCTTCTCTCGTGACCTCTGTACCTTAAACAGCCACCAGATTGAGCCACTGGTCCCTGCATGTCAAAACAAAGCGTTCCAGACACGCAAACGTTATGGTGTCAAGTTATTGGGATCTCCATCCCAATGATAAAAGACCGTGAGAACTTTGCATTGCAGTCCAATTATCTTGCCTGCACTGAGCTACATGTGCATTTTTTTTTTTCAAATCCAAAGCAGTCAAGGTTTATTTTTCATTCACACAAGCGGATTGGTAGACTTCGTGGGTTGGTGCATCTTCCGAACGTGCCCAGCCGTCATACTGAGACCAGTCTCTGCTCCACCACAAAGGTGCTTCGACAGGCAGGGAAAAAGTGGACGGGGTGGTCCCCGCCTGAAGCCGACAGGGGCCATGAGAAAAGTGTCCCTTCATAAGGTCTCCGTCTCACGTCTCTCTGCCTCGACACGACACACAACGCCAGCCACTACTGATACCACTGTCGCTGCCATCACTAGCAGTACCGTCAGCTGTACACCACCATCTTCGCCTCAGTCATCTGTACCGTTGTCACTGCTTCCCCTACATCACCATCAGCACCCCACCATAAGCATTTGTACCACCACTACCGACATCACTTCCAATTCTGCACTGATGCTTCGCCACAATAGGCTCTACCAATGTAAACCTTGGGCACCACTACATTCAGTTCAGCTATCCCCATCATCACTATCTGTACTATGAAGACTACTTTCACGACACCGATCATCACGACCAGTATCATGTTTCTTTCAACAAATATCACCACCGACAATAATAACACTTCAGCCATCACCACTGTCTCTCCTACTAACCTATTAACAGGTTTCCTTCTTCACTCCTACCATTACCCATTGGACAGCAAAGCTGCACCGTCACCACTTGCAACGTCAATATCATCCCCGTACAAAACTTGATATAAAGTAATTGGGAGTGATAAGAAGAGATGACAATAACTGAAGTAGTTAGAAGTCCAAGCTAAAGGATGAAATAATCGTTTCGGTGAATGGGATGCTTATTATAGACTTTTCAAAAATATTTCTCTTGTCCATCTCCTGTCTCACTCGCTATTGGAAATTGGTAACTGTTGGATAACCTAGTCCTGACCCTTTTCTGTACCTTATACAAGGGTTATCATTTGATAATACTTAAGTTCGTTTGCTAGGAGAGCAATTAAAGGCCCATAAGGTCGTCAATGAGGTGCTGAATAAAGTTGACCCACATCGTCCCTGGCTGTCTATGGCATAGAGTAAGATCCTAGATTATCAAACGTGCCCCATGCCGTATTCTCCTAGGAGAATGCGGCTTTGCGCATTCTACTCAGTAGCGACCTGTAGCTTCTTTAGGTTTAGTTTGGAGACTCCGTATCAGGTGGATAATAAATAAAATCACCACCATAGTATTCATCACAATGCCCAGCATTAATCACATAACCACCATAATTACTATTAAATACAACTACCCTTATGACTATCAACAGCATCGACATCACAGCTGTACCAAAATCAATAACCATCTAACAATAGGTGCTCCATCATATTTCTCTTCACTACTTGACATCACTGCCTCCTCCTTTTCTCCATCAAGTGCTATGAATTACGTATCTGTATACATGTCTAGCTCTGTATTGTCTGTTGTTTAGCTGTGTCTGTCCGTGTTGCTATTCACCTGTGCGATTTTCTAGCTGACTGACCCTATGTCTATCTCTGCTTTAGTAGAGGGCATTCTTTGCCTCCCACACTTTCTCCCTGTAGCTGTTGAAAGAAAGGTGGGGCTAAAAGGGGGATCCCCGACGAATCTACCACTGACTTCTTACCGCAGTTGTCGCCTCAGCCGAGACTGAGAAAATATTTCAGTCACGAAATTAACCTAAGGCATTTAAAAACCAGAGAGGAGAACGGTATTCAGATAAAATACATGTGGGTGGGAGACTGATGGTCAGGAAAGAAGGGCCGGCTATAGACCCGTCCCACCAGGATAGTTCCCTCACTTCTCAATAGATGTACTCTTCAATAACAGCTGGCTGGTGGGGGCAGGTTTAACAGAGCATACAGTTATCCACCCACCCAAAAAGAAAAAGTAATTATATGTTTTAAGCAATTAAGAAATTGGGAATCCGCTGTCAAACGTATTAATACGGTGTATATGTTGTAGTCATATTACGCTGCGAACAAGAGACCGATGCTGGTGAATTGCCCGTGTTTCGGTGTATTTGTGTGTACATTTTGTATTTACTTTGGCATCTGATACCTACTTTGTGGTGTACTCTTTCTGATCCAATCTAGAGTGACACCGATGCCAGTGGATTAAACACCTATGCTCTTCAACAATAATTAAACAGCCAGAGAATGTAGGCCCTATAAATAAATATCACCCTAAATCACAAAAAAAACAAGCAGTAGGATCAATGCTTTAACAGACTGTAATGAGTACTTGCATAATGGAATCATGTCAATTCTACAGAATGGACAATTCTTTTGTATTAACTTACTATATTCAAGGAAATTAAAAGCTGCTATAAACAAAGAAAAACAAAATAATGATACAATTTCTTTATGAAAAGGAAGAAAAACGAGAGAGATATGACAGCACAAGCAGACTACGATAGCCACCTAGTGATAATTGGAAGACGTAATTCTTTCCAGTAGCACATAGGAGGATCCCTCGGGCGCCGGTGGTGATGGTATAACCTGTGTCTTTTCATTAGCCGTGAGGGCGCAGATCAAAGGGAAGGTGATTGTAGGTGTTCCGCAGGCAGTGCAACCTTACCGGAGCAGAGAGCAGGTAAAAGGGGAACCCCGACACTTACCTCTGCTCCTCCTAAAACTTATTCCAACCGCGAAAAAAGTATAGTTTAAAATAGACTACAGACATACCTGAAATACTAAATCCATCTCATCCTGGAATACTGCGCCACACTGTTTGCACTGTGTTAATATGAGGGCAAGAATATACAATGCTAATTGTTTGTAATAATCGCCTATGTGTCATTTAGAACAGAATGATTTATATGCATTAAAATGTCTTACTCGTCCAATTTTATTTCCTTTCATAAAATTTACAGGTTCCTTTGTAAGCTGCTACAATCAATCATTACCTTGTTTTATATTTCCACACTTGAGATTTATACCCGTAGTCATGATAGCATGTGCATACATACTCTACGTCCTCATACACATTTACTTGCCTTGTGGGAGAATTATTCAATGCCTGAATCAAAGAAGTGAACTCCTACCATGGGATAATTGCAGGATTAAATTAGACACATTAGGCGAATCGTGCTATATTATAATCGGTGGTCTCCCCTTCACACACCTTCAACATTCCTCTGGTCTCGCAGCTAATCTGTGATGATATATGGATGACTCCCTTGACACGTGACCCCATCGTATTCATATCATGGTTGGGATACACCTGGCGAAAACAACTACCTCTTCCTACCTGCAGGAGTATATGTACGAAAAGTGATTTGCATCAAGTTCCGTATGATATAAGGCAATTGTCTCAGGCATTTCTGATATGAGACATATGTCACAGGCATGTATATATGTATTTCACTCATATGACGACCTTGTACTTTACATCCAATGTCACCCGAGGTTGGCCTGTGTAATCATTGGTAGCATGAAGCATGCAGCAATAGTAAAGATGGTCCTTTATTTGGCATACACCATAGCACTGTGGAGAAATACTTCTATTTGATGTGCAAAAAGAACAAAACTACAGGCATTGAGCATCTCTCTCAAATGGCCCAATCTGAAGAGGTCGGGTATGCCCTTGTCGCTGAGGGATACCCTCGACCAGCAGACGAACTATGGAATCTATCCATTTTAATCATTTTTTATAAGTAACCACTGCCAAAGGTATTCACCTAATACATGAGGGCAGGGGCAGCACTAGAATTTAGAAACGGAAGGGTCAAGCCCTCCCTAACCTAGTCAGTAGTGAGGAAAGGGAGATCGGCTGTCCCAATAGTCCAATGACCACTATCCTTGTCATTCTGAACGACATGGCCATAAATGTACTGTGTGTGGTGTTTGGACCCTAATTAAATTTTCCAGTTGCTCACTTTTTGTCCTCGTTGGGACGGTGGGCACTGGGCGAAGTGGACGCACAGAATGTCACTTGTCGCCTCTTTGGTTTGGGTTAAAGGGCACAATGAGGGGCCAGGAACAGGCCGTGGAGATATGGCAGGGGGTTGTGGATCAAGGGGCACCCCCCATCTTGTGTGCTCTATGCCGGGGCCTTGGTAACAAGTTTACGGTGTCGAGTGTCATCATAAAGTAAAACATGTGAATGCAAAACCAATAAAACCCGTGCTTACGGCCCTAGCCGAGACGTTCATGTATAAACCGTACCAGATGGCGCTACGGACGGTGGACTGAGGACATCGACGCTAAAAACTCATCAAAATGAAACATTGAGAATCAGCGAAATTCAAGGCCCAATAGATATAGATTTCCTAGAGACTGTTTGCCTCTTTATTGTTTTTATGTGTTTATTTCCCACATTGAAACTGCATAGAGAGCTACTTGGAACCGGCTAAGAACAGAACATATGATTTTTTTTAGAATATATACACACAATGGTTGTCCTCCCTGTCGCAGGCCTCAACGGTTGATCCTGTCTGGATCCTTTTGTGTTGTGACACAGCGCAGAAGGGGTTCGGATAGTGTGTGTGTGACGGGGTGCCGTTAGGGGTGGGGCAAATTTATGTTTTACCCCAACGGAATGCGCCACGAAAACCCCTGTGTTGGAAGCAGCGTGGCTTGGTCAGGGTAAATGGTGAAGCAGTGGGGGTGGATGTCGGAAATAAACGGGGTGCTATAGACCACTCTAGGTTCAACCCTATGTATCACCAACCTTTAAAACATCAGAATAGAAACAGTGTGGAGACCTTCACCACTGGGCAATGCGCCATGTAGGTGAGACCTCGGAAGCTCGCGCCCGAGTAAGTTTGTGTATAAAGGTTGAAAGGCTAGGTCTCCCTTTACTTCTGAGCAACCTATAAAGCTTCATAGGATATCAACCCCATTACCTCAGAAACGACTTTAGAGGTGACATATCATGATCACCACCTATTTTCACAGAGCAATCAATAGAATTCATAAGACTGTCGTGAACCGTTACCCCATAGTCAATAAATGCAAAAATATGTCATCACCTGTAACATTCTTCTCCCCTTTTTTGTGTGCATATAATTCGTCTCAGAGTAGGCAGTCTTCCATTACAGCATTCCGGGATCGTGTTAAAGACTTAGTATTGTAGCTTTGTGAGATTAATCTCACAATTACATGAATTTTCAGATAGATGGATGAATGAATATGGCTTAGCATGGTATAATATCTCTTATAGGTGATCATGTGTAGTTTCAAGTTTAATGGATAAGAAGAGGTGTCAATAAAGTCCATACGATTCTCATCACTCGTTACCCATAGTAGTAAATAAATGTTTCAAGATGTCATCACCCGTTACCTAAGAGAAGTTAGTAGAGTTAATAGGATATCAACATCCATCACCCAAGAGCAACCAATGAAGTGTCATAAGATGGCATGGGCCTTCACCTTGGAAGGGCCGATAACGACCCCATGGTTGGGACCACTCACCAGCTCGGAGTGCTCTATAGAGGTCGGGGGTGGCCCTATGTTGGGGAGACATGCGACCTTGGGAGGTCTGTTGTCTTAGTTTATCGGCGTCATTGGGTAAATACTGTGTCACTTGGATCATTTTGCCGTTAAAGAATGGCTGCAGGTCGCACAGGTTATCAGCTTCCACAGCTCTCACTGGTTTACAATGATGGGCTGACTCCCTTTTGTTCTCTCCCTCTCAAAGGTCGTATATGTTATTCATATAAATATGATGAATACACAAATGACATGAATAAGCAGCGCCTGTGTGATCAATCAGGTTAGCGTTAACTTTCCGTCTTCTTTCAAATGACCAGATCTTGTTGCCCTTAGACCACGGCAGACAATAGCTCATCTACGCCCGATTTTATCAGGAAGGCGTATTAGGATATTAGATCGTACGACATAGAAATACAACTTTTAGTACTTTTTTTTCTAGAATTTAATCATATGTATGATATTTTGAAGGAAAGAGATACTTAAGCATTGACGAAGTGTGGCATACCAAATATCCCTTTATCATCATTCTAGGCTTGACATACATTTAGTTTTTGTCTTATAGCCGTGTTAGTCTTCGTTATACTCCAGAGTCATTATCAACGATATAGAATCATTTCATGTAACAATGTTATGATCATGAGCATTGTTAAATTACGCCAGTTTGCCAGAGATTTCCGCTCCTATCCCGTGGCGTTAGATACTAGCAATCTTAGTAATTTATCTTTACTTACGATGTCAGTCTAATTTCATTTCACTCTATGGAAATATATCAGTTTCAAAAAGTGTTATGACTGCAAAAGTACATTATTAAATGTGACCAATCTGAGCTTTTAATATGATTTGACTAATTACTGGTAGTTTCTGTGATGTTGCTATAGTGATTACGTTGGGTTTACCTGGTGAATCTTTTGTCGAGATACTTGTAGGATTGCTTATCAAATAGAAACAAAAAGCTATATCCCAGGATCACTATAGCAATACAAAAATGTAAGCCTTGATATACGTCAACCAACTGTTGCATGAACCACATTGAATACTGCGGAATAAACCCTAAAAACGTTATTTCTTACATGTTTGAATGCATATCCTGCAGTATCAACCTTAGAGGCACTAGGATCAATAAGTAGACTTGAAAAACTACTGCTCATTCAGCAAATTATTAGATGGAGAGTGATGTCTGCCAGAACGACCAAAGTACACATGGCAGGACATCTATTACACACTCAGCAGGTGAAGTCACAAAGCACATGTAAAGAGTGGCGCCATGAGGATTTCAAAAACACTCATTATCGCCATTACAACCAATTGTTCGCTGCTTCCCCTGCCAGAAGCATGTGACAAAAAATTCTAAAGATAAAGGATGAGACGGAGAAAAAGAGCAGCAGGACAAGTAAAGCCCATCGAGCACAGTCGGAGCTGGGTCTCGCCTTTCGACCCCAGTTGAGAAATGCTGTATAAGAGCTGTAAGATCACGACACGCAGGGATCTTTGCCACAGCAGGGTAATACAACCAAAACATGACATGTTGGGTTCAGATTCTAACCCCCGGCCAACTCCTGAAATAAATATGTGGAAATTCTTTCGGGAAGAGGCAATTTGAACTATTTCCAGCTATCATTCTGTTTCAAACCAAAGCTAAATTGTGAAATGGATTATGGTTATGGTTATGGTTACCCGAACTTAAAAATCTGCCTCTAGCATTAATTTAAGAAATTTAGCTTTTCCAATCAGAGTAGGGACTAGGAGCACTCTCCAGGGAGCACTTTCCAGGATGATTTCAAGATCAATTTCCAGGTTTTTTCAAGGCATACCTATATTTGCTCGGTGTCTCCGATAAAGAAGAATCCATGGTTTGAAATCTCAAATATATGCAATTATTTCCATGTGTGTATTAGACTTATTTGTACAATTTATTTATTTGTACAATTTATTTATTTGGTACAATTTATACATATGATATGATAGATACATTATATGGGGATTTACATTTGTGACGACATGATACAATTATGTTTATACGTGTACATATAATTGAACTTCGGTAAAATTGTGTTAGGCCTGGCGTCCACCTACTACGATATGGCTCCGATATGATCTACGATGCACCTCCCGATAAAAAATCTAAATCGCGTCGGAAGGTCTCCTATTATCGGGGCAGTTGACCACGTTTCTGCGATTAGGCACCGAAAATAACCATTAAGATGCGTGGTGGATTGGCATGTCTAGACAATTGTCTACGACTCTGCACCTTCCCGATATGTCTCCGATATTTGCGTTTTGTATCGGCGCCATATCGAAAGGTCTAAATTTCTATCGTAGTGGGGGGACGCCAGGTGTTAGGATAATATGAACGACTTCTTATTTTAAGATCTCCTAGTGACTTGTAGGACATCACTTCTATATTCGCCCTATTTCCTCTCCTTGAACAACACTCAGACCGCCCACACGTATCAAGCCACAAGCTGTGCTATTTTCCCAATAGGATAGAATCATCCCGCAAGTATTGAGTCACGTATATCACCTCGTGATCATGTCAGCAAAATCTTCAGATCATCGACAATACCTTCACAATATCCGCCTTCACATTGCTATCTTCTGTTTACCCTATTATGACTCTTTGTCTACCTCCATGCCTGCACCCACATCGGTGACTGATTGCCACAGCTACCTGCAACTTTGCACTTGAGGTAATTGGCGATTGAAATCCATCGGGTATAATAGGTAAACGCCTCCGCCACAAGCTGGTCAGGTACTCTTAGCACCTGTTATGAGGGACCGCAAGAGACGGGGGCGTAAGGGTGAAGGACCCAATGCCATAATCCATCTGCTTTACTTTCCCAAATGTCAGGATGTGTACTTTTAAAGTCAAGTCTTGTCTAGCATTCTGTTGGATGTGTATAGGTCCAGAAATCGAAAATTGTCCCCGGAAAAACAGCAGATACTGCTATTGCAAGAGTAGTCAGGTTCCAGATATACCGCTTTATGAGCAGTATATTGATGATAGATTTCATTCTAAGATTCTCATGTATGCTGAAGTTGACCAGCAGCCAGTATGTGAATAAAATGGATTAAGTTTGATGGGATCATCACTCCAGGGATAGCAATTGTTATAAAGGTAATCGACAACTAGCTATATCTATATCAAGAAAGGAGGTAAGGATGTAACATAATTTTGTATTATTTGATTTTCCCGCTAAGGACTTCTTTTCCCTCTTTAACTTAAATTCAGATATATTGAAAAGGCAGCTATAAAGTGTTACATTCATGAGTACAAAATGAACAATCCACGATTCCTTGAAAACGAAAACACGGTCAGACCTCCCCCCCCCCCCCTCCCATTGCCTTCAGAGAAATAGCAGCGCCACAGCAGGGCAAACAGTCTTTATTAGAGCGTGCTCGCACGGCCTATATACGTTGCCTACAAAAGCTTAGAGTGTTCAGATACACTTTCAGCGTGCTGAGAAAAATCTATCCCTTCACTATCTGCGTGTTATTGGCTGTGCTATTGGATAAGAAGCAGGGTGCCAGTGTTTGAGGGTCTTAGAGGCATACCCAGCTGTCCATGACCAATTAATCAAGACCGAAATATCTCATTGACCTACTGGTGATTGAAATGTTTAGATCCTATAGATAGACTCATGCAGTTAGAGAAATGGCAAGTTTACTGGACACAAAACGACCCATACACTAAATGTAACCCAAACCTTTTAGTTGTTATTCATTTAAAATTGCACGCTCATTCATCAATGATGAACAATCTAATTGCTCCTAGTTTTGATATGATAGTTGAATAAACTGGACGAGGCTGAGGTGAGGCCTATAGTTTGTGCGTCAGTTATAAGCTGGATCAGGACACCAATACGTAATAACTACCCATATTTTGAACCAACCATCGTTATCTAACGTCGGCACTATCTCAGGTCAATCGATCACTAACGGCGCGCTAATGTCCCCTAGGATTTAGATTTTCTATTTGGGATGGACGCACAATAATGGTCATCTTATAATCATCGACAGGTAGAGAAATATGCATCTCCAGCGGTCGAATGGTGTATGATTGGGTAAAAAATATAGAAAAAGGTAAGACCAACCCACACAAAAGAGAAGTACGTGTGCGTGGTGTATTTAAGGAGATGATTTTATCCAATCTAAACATGGTGATGTTAAACAACAATTCTGCTGGTGAGGAATGAAAGGCCCTATGGTGGGCGTGGGGCTTATAATACGGCGATATGGGTTGTGCCGGTCCTTTCAAATGGGCCCTTTTCTCCCTACACAGCCTCCCTCACTCATCCACCTACCTCCGATAGGATTCTGGTGTGCGGGCAAAATACCTGGTCAAACCACAGAGTGGGTCGGTGGGTTAAACAAGGCCTCTAGAGGAGAAGTCCCGACCAATTAGAGTGTGGGAGGGGGCATTTTAGGATGATCAATAGAGCCATCCCAGGCTGTTTTTATTTTATTGAGTGTGTGATTAGCCTGTTACCAGGGAGAGAGTAGAGGATGTAAGTACACACAGAGCGGTCCGCACAGGCTCTGTCCTTCCTACCTCCCTCCCGCTCGCCACCGATTTGCCTCGGTCGCGTAATGGTAGCAAATTAAGATCCATTTCTCAAGCGAAATTTGGATCATTTTGGCGTCAGGGACCTTGGATATGTTCTGGGAGGTCTCTTTGTCAAAACTGATGTGCCCCACCCTGCCTACCCCCTACACCCGTTCTCCCATCAGCACAAACCCCGACGGGGTGCCTTATTATGCTTGGTATGACGCGAACACATGTGGTCTATTTTAACCTTTTCAGTCATATATATATATATATATATATATATATATATATATATATATATATATATATATATACAGTGGATTGAGACACAATGATCGGAGAGAAAAAAAAACATGAAAATAACTAGTTTAACGAATTATGTTACTTTGGGTTCAGTCCCAGATATACTTTAATATGATTCATCCGAGGATAATTTGGCATTCTATGTTATGTTATATTTTCAAAGGCAATAGAAATAAACATAAATTGTTCAGACTTACTTGATGGCAAATGTGCCTAACGTGAAAAGGCATAGGGTCTTTTTTTTAAAGTGGGACTACGCGATTCAAACTCGATGGGATACTAGCTCTGACCCTAGGTTTCTTAGGTTTCCTCTATATCATCCCTCTCAGTCTCCTATTGATGAATTATAGACAAGAGCGCAGGGCACATGCTTAGAGAACTGTATCTAGGGAACTCTCTCTGCTGCTGTTCGACCCTGACACATATCAAATACCCCCGCCCCCTTTCCTGGACTCCGTGTTTGGTTATGGAGAAAGTAATTCGTGTTGATATGTACAGAAACGGACGTATGAATGTACTTTACTAGTCGTTCCCTTTACATTGGTTGGAATAACTGAAGCCTAGTAAAGAGGGTAGAGACCCATGCATAAAGAGGGCAGAATGAGATGGGGCAAAGATAGGGAGGCGTTAAAAACAAACATCAGGACAAGAGGAGATGGCGCAGAGGGGTTATAGGTGTGCTGTAAGTCAGACACATGTTAACTCTGTAGAACAGACTGGATAGGTATTTATAGTCTGATACGTTATATATTGATATGAAAATAAATCATGAAACAAGTTGCATTCTATTCAATAAATCACCATCATTTTAAGATACATTGTAGTATAAGGCCCGGCGTCCACCTACTACGATATGGCACCGATATGCCCTACGAGGCACCTCCCGATAAAAAATCAAAATCGCGTCGGAAGGTTACCTAATATCGGGGCAGTTGACCACGTTTCTGCGATTAGACACCGATAAAAGCCCCATACAATGCATGGTGAATTGGCATGTCTAGACATATGTCTACGATTTTGCACCTTCCCGATATGGCACCGATTTTGACATTTTGTATCGGTGCCATATCGGGAGGTCTACGATTCTATCGTAGTAGGTGGACGCCGGGCCTTAAGGTCAATCGTCACACGATGTCATTATCAGGCAATAGCTAATTGTGATTTATAGAGGAAATATATAACTATCCCAATCCACTATATTACATCTTGACCCAATATTGTCAGATATCGTCAGTTGTCAAAGCACACATAAACAACACGCATCAAGCTAATGATATGATGTTTTAAAAATTGTATGAAGTGTTACAGGGAAGAGAATGCAGGTAAGGAGATATGTTTCACTAACAAAATAACCTTGAATACGAAGCTTGATTAAAGTTAAGTTAGCAGACCACCCACCATCTCTTAATTCTGAGTTCTCCTCTTGCCATAGAAACACAGGTGTAACTGACACATCTCCAATGATTACACATGTTGTGTGTCCTCACCTCACGAACCTACCTATCGCCATGCTCTGCCTACCCTGTGATCTAAAGGAGCTGCGACCATTTCGCCAGCCACTTTTCCCCTCCCGGAAAGCATCAATCAGCAAAACTCGCCTACTTTTCAGCAATAAAAATTTAACTGGTCTGAGGAATTTCGTTCATTGGCAGATATTTTAGTGGGCCATTGAATTTGCCTCCCTTGTTTTGTAGAATGGGGTGGCTTAACAGCACTTTTCCGATGATTGCGTTGGTTTGTGGTCAGTATCATGTTGATTTTAGAGTGATTTCCTACAGAAGTATCTTCCTTAAAGGCACAGATGTGCTTACAAATCAATTTCTTTCTTCATCTGATTGCTTTGAATCATATAAGCTAGCCTCCTAATAGTGACCCTTTTTAATCATTACTAGAAAGGATGTAAGAGTGGCAACCATGTAAATCGCTATTGTTAAACGAATTGGAATTTTATGTTTGATATGATGTCAATGACAGTCGTAGTTTTGTATGTGTCGTTGTGTCCTCTTTCATTCTCTGTCAAGAGTTTATTAGTATGCTTAGTGACGTAATTGTTTTAAGCGGACTAACCGTACATATCATTTGGAAGCTAAAACAGAACAAATTGAAATCTAATGCAATTATAATATAGAATATTTGTAGCATAAAGAAAAGGGATGGCGATAATGCTGACTCTACGATACACATATCATTTTTTTTTAAGAAACAAGAATGAATGAACTATTCAAAGAAAGTGATCCATTACATGCAGTCATCTGATGCAATAAATGCAAACATTGTAATATATGATTAGCACCGGGCCAGTCACTTGCTCGATAATCGCGGTAGCTGCCACGTTTACCACAAATAATTATATACTTCTTTAACCCTTTCAGGGCGTATAATGCCTTGAGGCATTCCCCAGCATAGACCGGATAATGCCTTGGGGCATTCCCCGCGGAGACCGGATAATGCATTGAGGCATTATTTATGAAATTTTGTAATATTTACCATTTCATTGTTTTATGAAGAAATAATTGATCAATATATCTGAAACTTTCAGAGAATATACCTATGCTATAGTATGTGATATTATTTGGTAAAACAAATAATATAAATTAGAATGATGTGTCATATCACATGATCAAATAATGGAATTTGGGTTTAGACAAAATTTGACCCGTCCCCTGGAGTTATGCCAATCCAAAGTACCCGCCCCAACCAACAGGGCTCTGCCACAGACCCCTGTCTTAAAAGGGTTAATCCATCACAAAATAGTAAGGCCACCTACTACGATAGAAATTTAGACCTACCGATATGGCTCCGATGCAAAAGTCGATATCGGAGACATATCGGGAAGGTGCAAAATCGTACACATATGTCTAGACATACCAATCCACCACGCATTGTATGGGGGTCTTTATCGGTGTCCAATCGCAGAAATGTGGTCAACTGCTCCGATATTAGGTGACCTTCCGACGCGATTTTGATTTTGTATCGGGAGGTGCATCGTAGACCATATCGGAGCCATATTGTAGTAGGTGGACGCCGGGCCTAAAGGTTTAACAGCTGCTAGCCTCAATAAACAGAGAAGTCATATCGGATGTTGTACATATCGACATAGAAAACATCCTGGTGGGACGCTGGCACGTCACAACATGGCGTCATAACGATTGACAGTACTCGCATCCTGTCAGGGAATTAAATAGACAGGACACCCTGATAATTTACTCCTAGGCTCCCTTGATAAACCAGGACCGTACATTTAGACCTTTTTCCTGTATGCCATAGAGAACTAGAGACGATGTGACCAACTTTATTCAACACCTATGGTCGACCTTATGGACGTCTAAGACTGTCTTGGCAAATAGTCTTCAATGTTATCAAACTATAACCCTTGTATGAGGTACAGAAAATGGTCTTCATGAACGATCCTAGACTATCAAACGTGCCCCTGCGCTACATGCTCATATCATCCGCCATGCTACATCAAGAGGCCTTTACCAGAACATACTTATTCAAACATTGTCAGAAAAGCCGCCTCTGCTGTGTCGCAGATTATTGTCAGTGGTGGTAGGATGTGTCTCGAAATACACTCTTGTAGTTGGTGATTTGTGGAAACGATTTAATAACTGGTTACCGTATGTATTGTGTACATGTATACACTACAAGAGAAAGCAGAAAGCAGGTGGGGTGACTCCTGCCAAGCATAAATCTGTGATGTCAGCACTCTCTTAACTTAACTTACGTGCAATGTGAACCATGATGCAGGAGGTCCACACCATGAACGCCATGCTGCCATGTCAAGTGTCCACCTTACTCTCTTCTCCATAAATGACTCTAAGGCTCGGCGTCCACCTACTACGATATGGCTCCGATATGGTCTACGATTCACCTCCCGATAAAAAATCAAAATCGCGTCGGAAGGTTACCTAATATCGGGGCAGTTGACCACGTTTATGCGATTAGACACCGATAAAAACCCCATACAATGCGTTGTGGATTGGCATGGTTTTGTATCGGTGTCATATCGGGAGGTCTACGATTCTATCGTAGTAGGTGGACGCCGCCCTTTACTGTTAACACAGTGCATATGATGGCATGTTATTAAAACAGAAATGGAAGCAACTTACCATGAACATTGCAATACAAAGGTTTGTATAATGTGTTATCTCACCCCTGGTATTTTTGTCTTATAGGCTTATATTGACATTGAGAACTCGTTCTCAATGCCCCTACGATTATTGCAGTCCGTTCTCCACGGTCTATATCCTGTGTCTCGTCCATTCTTTTTATGTGTACAGGGATGAGATAAATACAGAAAGCAACTTGTCAAAGTCATTGTTCTCTAACTGGTTTGAATGCTCTGTGATGTTCATGGCCCAGACACTGACCAATCACGTCATGATACCTGACAGACAGTCGACCCACATAGTGCTGATGATACAGAAAAGCCTCACAAGGAACAGAAGACAAATGCCAAAATGGTGAGTGCTCATAGTTACTGAGAAGCCACACACCTGATGCCAATGGGGATACTGTGTTATTTGACCGCCCACCTTATATCTGGATAACTTGAAAACCAATGACCAAGCTGAGGCTCTTAGTGAAGAGCCATTTCAAGAAAAAAAAACCATTGGTTGGTTGTTCACTTGCAACACATTATGAGTACCGTCTTCCGAATGTCCAAATAATGTTTAATCATCTCCAATTATGTATTCATCGTTCTAGCTCTGGGTGAAAACTGCAGCCCTTATCCTTGTGATAACAATGTACAAGTGATCAAAGAATGTTGAAAACTTAGACCAAAGACTTAGAAATACAACCGTTATAAAGGGACACAGTTTGAAAGCTCGCCAATTTAGGGGTTGAAAAGATTGGGACTATCTAGATGTGGCAATGCAGTTAGCTGATAGGCCTCTTCTTTTAAGAAGGACATAAAACCAATCATAAGTGACTTATGCCATAGGGAACCCATCAAAAAAGGATTCTTTGAATAGCAAAAGGAAACCATCCTCGTAACTATATGGATCGGATTTATTGAGGATCGCCGATTTATGGTGAAGGTTAATTTTTTGTTTCTATTACTCTAAGAAACAATTGTATTGGCTAATCATTTCTTTGATATATATTCTTTATATTAATATGTTTAACCAATGCTGCCCACTTAATGTTAACTATATTAATCATCTCTGAATTTAAACTGTAGATTCCGATAAAGTAAAACACATGTAAACGCCGGGTTGAAGGGTTTCCCGTCAGATTGACCTCCTGAAATAATATTGATTTGTAACAAAACTGCGCATACGCTTGTTTCTTTTACGTACCCTTATCCTCTTTGTAGATAGGCCAACCTTTAACCATTCATTGCAATGCTTATTATAGAGTCACACCTTTTTTGATGCCCTAAAGCCTATAAGACATCGACCCGACCGCTGTGCCCGATTCTACCTTTGCCCGACGGATTCTTCGGGTCTTTGACAAGCTGCACCAATCGGGTCGATGTACGCACTTCACCGACTCGGTTTCATTACCTTTCCTGACGCGTCGGGCATTACTACCATATCAGATATGACCGACTTACCCCGACCTTAAGATTTCGATGTACGCACATTAACCGACTGTTCTCGATTCTGTGTAGGCCGTTTAGATATAGATAATACCTATCCCCCAGTCCGATTTACATGTGATTTGTAGGGGTGATTATATATCTGAAAAACCTTTTGATATCTTACATAGAGTAGAAGTTATTAAACTTTGTATTGTTGCCTATACAGACTTATCACCGGCCCGGTGCCCAGTGCCCAGTTGGGCCCCGCTCCCGGCTACTTTCTTTGATCTCATCCTGGGTCATTTACGAGGTTATAGAAGGAGGAGGTGTGATCGGGACTGGTGGGTATGTCGATGTCTTGTATAAGACATCAAAATTATATTCCCCACTCTTACCGAGCCGATGGTCGGGATGAATCAGTAATGAATTACGATGTCTTATAGGCTTAAAATCTTCAGCCATGTTATTCAGCTATGTATAGCTGTCTCTGTAACTGTTTGTGCGCAAGAACAAATCGATCACGTATACATGCTCGATTGAAAAGACATAAGTCGGAGATACACTGGAGGGAGTGTAGCATATCAAATATATACATCAACGTAGTATATGTATACCTGACAAAATAACTGCAAATGAGAAAGCACTCACACCATCCTTTATTCCTTGCTCTATTTGAAAACTAGGCGCGGTCCCTAAAGTTGATTTAAGAAATTCGGTTGTCTCAAACGACATATCCACATCTCAAAATGGTCTAGAATATTGTCAGTACACATATTTCAATATCCTAGGACGCACTAATTAAAATATATCTGTTTAAATGGTGGCTAGAAAATTGATCCTGAACTAACTAACACACTTTCTCAGATATATCTTAGGAACCGGCCACATGAAATCTTACTTCATATCGTGAGCCACCTATAGGGACCGAGTTCCCAGCCACCTACGAACCTGCCGAGTTCAAACATAACATATTAGTCTCACCATTGGCGCCAAAACAAACCAGTCAGTGGCTATACGAGGGAAGGTTGGACATTGGACAAACGTAGACCTCCGGGGGCGGCGCCAGGCAAATCGAGCTCCTCCCTCGTACCATCTGGGCACCACCTCCTGTTACAAGGATAGACACAACAGTGATTAGTAACCTAGCGGAACTCTGTCTTCCCCCACCTCCATGGCTGCAGGCATGACTTCGCCGGGTCTAGATCTGTCTAGCCTACTATTGAGGTGGGGGAGTCGGGACTATAAGGGCGGTGTGGTGGGGTGAGGAGGGTGGGTGGCGAGAGGAAACAGGACGGGAAAGCTAGACGTGTCACTGCCACGGAGTGGGAGTAGGTTAGCATGGTATGGATAGACAAACAGTGAGAGGAATTTAGTAGAACATTGTGCCCGAATCATGGGCTGCTGTATGGGGCTTTCTCACTGCTTGTTGACACGAGAATTGTGAAATCCATATCATACTAAGATTTGTGAACACTGTTTGTATTGTACCTTAATTTTTTAAATCAAACAAATCATTCCCCTTATTTGAATAGAAAGATTGATTTTGCATTCATAAAATCATAAATCTTCTTCGTTCGCTGGATATCACATTCCAATTTCAATACACTAGTACCGTACACCCACTGCGCTCCCGATATACGCCGATCAACTTCCCGATTCAAATATATAATTTGATTTATTGCCCATAGTGTTAGGTATTTTTTATCGTAGTATAGCGGGAGGTGCATCGGCGGCAGTGGGTGTACAGTTTTAATATTTTGTATTATACGTTTGTGTAATGTGGTGAGGTGGCATTGTCTGTATGATATTTCATGTGAAGTTTTTCTCAGGGACGGTGTAATATGATGAGCGCAACTCGTATAACAAACGCAACCACATTTCCTTGTTTCATACATCCATGGATCCGTGGTCTAGATTATAACATGCATGTGCATTATACAATGTAGGACACCGCCATTGTAAGAGTATTTTAAGAATGGAAGGCTGTTTCCTTATCATGATGTGTATAAAAGTAATTGCATTACATGCTGTGCTCACAAACATGTGAATTACGTATAATTAACAGGCACGCACGTGTACACCACTGCGTGCGTGCACCCAGTATCTGTGTCACAGGGACTCCTGAGTAGTGCATGCAGAGTGTACACCGTGTCAGGCATGCCTCCCATCTTCCCCAGGGACCACAAAGGGGAAGGGAAAGGGGAAATGGGATACCAGGGGTTAAATGTCTTAATACAGTATAAGTCCGTCTCTCGCGCATCAGCGGCGGGCCCCGAGGACCACCAAGGGTTAACCAACCACAGACTGGGCTTTATATGGGGCCGCACGAGGAAAAACATACCAGGAGAGATATCTCTCATACTCCGATAAAGACTCGACACTCCATGTGAGTGTAGGCGATGATACACTGCAGAGTAGAATCTGGACTAAGACACCGCATACTGAGGGAGGGATTAGGGCTAATCTACAGGATCACTAGGAAACCGCAGCTGGGCCATGGTGTATTCTCACTAGCGAAAAGAAGGAATGACTTAAGGCATGCGGTCCATATAGCCACCCCTTCTCTAACTTCTATTTCAAGTCCCCAATATATGGAGAACCGAGGATGAATGCGAAGGGTGAGATAAAAAAAGGGATGTGAGAGAGAGAGGAAAAGGTGGGATTACAGGTTTGATGTCCCTACTATATAGGAAAAAAAAGACATTAAGACGTGGTACATTCTGATTGGACACTCAATGAGCCCTCTCCCTTTAATGACAACCAAATCTGTAATAAGTGGCCAGGAGGAATGAAGTGTTAGCTGGACTGAGACTCATAGATTCACCTATAAGGGTGACTCGTGAAAAAAGCTATGCAGAAGCTTGACAGCCGTTGATGGTATAAAGTGACGGTGTAAGAGATAGACTAAGGAGAGGGCCGCGTTGGGTGGGGGTGGCGGGCGCACGGTTATTTTGGCGTGGGAAACTGTTGAGGTCTGGAATGGTGGTCTAGCTGGGGGTGGGGGTACTAAAAGAGGTGTTGTGAAGATAGGAGGTGGTGTCGGTGGTAGCAGTATTCGAGATTATTCAATATAATTTTGGATAATGATGGTGTTGGTGTTGGCTATGGAGGTTGTATTCGTGGTGGTAGAGATGATACATTGGGCAGAGAAGGTGGTAATGGTGGTAGTCGTTTTAGAGGATATAAAAATGGTAGAATTGATAGGAATGATGGCGGTGTTGGTGCTGATATTAAAAAAGTAGATAATATTTGAGAAAGGTATATTGTTGTTGTTATTGGTGGTGGTGGTGGTGGTGGTGGTGGTGGTGGGGTCGTGGTGATGATGATAGTGCGGCATTCTGTAGTTTGATGTAATTACCTAGTGCAATGACAGGACGACCTGTGCTGGAATTTGGAACTGATACGTGATTCAGAGCATCACGTGTCAGTGTAGCACGGTATTCTAGAATGAGGAGCCAGGTTACAGAATATTACAAACCCAACGTTATTTTGATCTAGTGTAAGATGTTAGACATACAAAGGTATAAACCTACTATGATATATATTATGGATACAAGCTCACATGCACGTACATATATGTCGACATACTTCACATGAACACATATATGTATATCATATATATATATATATATATATATATATATATATATATATATATATGTATGTATATATATATATATATATATATATATATATATATATATATATATATATATATGCACATACATATCTATGCACATACATAGATAAACAGACATACATAGATAAACAGACATATATACATCACATGCATATTTTTGCATGCATACAAACATAAATAAACATACATACAACTGGTGTGAATGGTGTAATGGTTTAATAGGCTCTAGTCTAGAATTTATTAACCTTAGTTCAATTTCGAAGTCTTCATTTGACCTGGAGGAATTGATAATCATCATGGTCTGACATCAAAAGATACCTGAATTTGAAAATAAGATTGAGGAATAACAAATGATATTACAGATTTGTCAAGCTCTCGTTTAGAAAACAAGTCACACAGAGGTTATGTTACTCTTGCCTGTCCCAGAAAGGAATTGAATTGGCATCGATATTTACAAAAGAAAGAGGAAATACCCATTACATGTATTTGAAGAGGAAAGTACGGATCGAATGTTCTCACAACCAGACAAGGTGTCAAGAAGATAGAGAATCGATGTCACGAATCTCTGAGTCCTTTATAAAGAACCCCTATTGTGGAAACATACAGACATGTCCAACCGGACGATTTTGTACATCGTAGATACTCCCATTGGTGTGTCGAAATTGATTTCGGTATTTTGGTAACTAATCATGTTTCATCATACAATTACAAACACAAAAAGTGGTTTATTCGACACAGATAAATAACAGGCAAGGCGGATCTTGAGGGTCCTCAAACTGTCCTGGAGAAACCGGA
Source organism: Alentia gelatinosa (assembly GCA_950022655.1). Lineage (NCBI taxonomy): Eukaryota > Metazoa > Annelida > Polychaeta > Phyllodocida > Polynoidae > Alentia > Alentia gelatinosa. The sequence continues at coordinate 102,498,312 of OX465580.1, read as the reverse complement.
CCTGCAAACTGTGTCTCACTTCCTGTCAAATAGCCTATAGTCTCTAGTTATCTAGAATTGTATTGGTGGTACTGAGTCCGTCTACTCTATAATGCCATTATGCAGAAAATATAAACAGTCGACTCTAATATCCCAGCCGCTAGATGTCGTCGTGTCCCCTGCCATCGGTCCCACGTGGCGCCTCTCCGGACCATCACAAACCAAAATGCTGAATCAACATGACATTCGGTGGCGCAACTCTGCCACTTAAAAATACTGGATTTGTCATCATCAACACATAGTTTACTCTTTCTATTCAAGTCAATCTATTTTTCATATTCTATGAGGGGAAATGGTTTAAAGCCAGTTACATGACGGATTAGTTAGTTATGGTTGAGAATTATCTGTAAAGCTTATCTACGATTGGAATCATATGCCAACATTAGAGGGAAACTATGTTCCGGTGAGAAAAAGTCAAAGGTACGAGGTAAGGCTCGGAAAAATTACTGCCCAAGGCCTTGGCCACGGGCAGCAATTCTTTCAAGCTTTACCGAGTTATTATATTGAGCATACACTGATATCAAGGGAAACAGAAATTTTATAATGATTATAGAGTATATAATTAATAGACTGAATATTTGCCGTGTGAGTGGTATGTGCTGTCTATTGTCTCATGTCCTGCTTGTATGTTGACTTGCATGTACATCTGTAGAATTCCTCCTGAATACGTAAATATTGCCATGCACCAATTGTATAGAACTGGATAGAGAATCGTATAAATAAACAATACTCCAGTAGTTTGGATGCGCTGCAATCATCATCAAGGTAAAGCCGAATATGTAAATATTGCCGTGCAGTAACTATTTAGAACCGGATCGAGAATTGTATAAATAAACAATGCTCCATGAGTTTGGATGTGCTGCAATCATCATCAAGGTAAAGCCGAGTGATGATTATAGCACATCAAAACAAGTGGAATATTGTTTATTTTATGGTTCTGAATTTATCTCATCTCTTTCACAGACATTAGAATAGCATCACAATATCATAATAATTCTAAGTACTTTACAAATCCAGTTAGGAACATATAAATCTCCATGTTGATGTCTTGTCTGCTCTCTGAAATCCTAGCCTCTGAATGGCCAGTCGATTATGATGTCATCACTCTGCCATGACCATGGTATATTATGTCACCTTACGTGGGTGATCATTGCATGTTATTTTAATGTTATTCCTATGACTAAACGTCCACCAGGGGGTGAGATAATACACACTACATTTTAGTGTGGTGTGATGTGATAGTAATGATCTACCTTATTGGACAGAAAAACGGCTGCCAGCTCTGGCCTTGGCGTTGATTTGATGATACTGTCCCAGAACATGTCATGCAATTACATTTTGCTTAGCATTTATATATGCACATTGACACAGGAGATGATAATATAAGGAGAAGGCTATCGATTAAAGGATGCCTAAAAAGCAAGAGATGATATGTAAACTTAAGCTAATATTGTAAAACTAAATACTTCTAAATCTATTCTAGAAGGACGTCTGAACCACACAACCGTTCAAACCAATGCGTGAGATGTCTGCAAGTGTTTCCAAAGCAGATGTACATAGGTAAGATAAATGAATTAATAGACAGTGGGAATGTGATATTACCCTGATATCATTCGTTTACTTATGAATTTCTCTAAAATGGCTTTAGCACCTCTCTCTTTATGCCGCATGTATAAAGCCTACACGAGAAAACACATCGGATAAAGTATTTGCTGATACTGCATATCCGGTGAGGGAATCTGCCATATAGTAATTAAAACTACATCATGTTATAAGTATCATAATGGTCTGGTGAAAATATTTAGGCATGTCATTAGATTTATTAAAATTCCAGTTACTCATAAAAAGAATTCGGCAAAGTGGCACCAAATGCCAGTGTGTGCAACTGTAGGTGGGTGTCTCTTTCTGTGCGTGGGTGTCTTTACTTGCGGTGTGTACTGTGAGGCTGGTCTATTTCCCATAGCAGATGGTCGGCGTATCTAGGTGTATCTAAAGGTAAACAATCTGTTGATATCCCTTCAGGATATTTCATTTTATCATCTAGAGAAAACTACATTGTTTATATTGCTATGTATACTGTCTTGACTGAACCTTTCCTAGTGATTAACTAGAGCTTTATTTCCAGACAAAACAGTACAAGTCGGCAAATAGTTAAGACTTATGTACATGGACCATAGTAATAACATTCAATTTAAAGAGAAGGAAAGAAATATATGACCCCAGTGTTTAGCCCTATTCGAGTAAATGGGTCTATTTGGTGAGAAATGGTGTGCCCACACTTCATGTCGGGGTCATGTAAATCTGGGCCTATGTTAACACCACACATTACCCACCTGTTCACTGACCAGACCTGGTCATACCTGGCCGCACATGGACAGAGCTGTGAGGATGTTACTGCTGGTCATTTGTGACTACTCTCTGGGAATGTATACACACAACATACCGACCCTATGACCAATATAAATGGGTAGGTTCCCAAAATGGCCATTGATTTGATAGGCTTCGAAACCTATGATATCTCAGACCTCAGATTCCATTTGCAGAAGTGGTGGCTTTTATTCTCTAAATTCAGATGCATATTCTTAAAAAATAGACATGGCACAACGACTCAGTGATTTTACATTATTTCAACATGTTCCGTTTATTTTCGATATTAAGGTTGTTCCTGATTGGGTCAAGTAGAATGGCCAGAAAAAGCTGACTTATTCCACACTACCGGACATTACGTGTAACACGAAACATGTATGGTTTATATCATGAATTAGGTGGTTGGCCACTCTCATGGTATTATCCCCAAGATGACTAATATTTAAGACTAATATTGGGTTCAGTAGGCCATATTGAAGTAATAGCCTCTTTTATATTCCTGCTGCGTGTACATAATTGAAACTCACTTTTAGATTTCTGTAATATTGAAATAATGATGTTTCTTTGTTTTGCATAGAGAACATGTTCAACTAGGGAAAGAAGGTGAGAACGATTTGCTGTCTAATATAATAAAAGCATGGATAATTAAACGTATGAAAGATATTGTCCCCAGAGTTGGGCATTTTTCAATGAATACCGCAATTAAACAATCTGAAAGAATGTACATACTGAAGACGTCCCCTACTACTATGGATGATTTGAAAGATCAGGTACCATTCAGCTGAAACCTATATGATGTATTGAAATATTGTACACAGAGGCAGAATGTACATGGAGGTAGAAACATGTACACAGAGGCAGAAACTGAAGCTTTAACTTGCTTTGTTCCCTTCATATATAATGATTTGTACATTTCTAATGCTAGGAAATGTCAGGAGACATATGTGAGGTACACTTAATCTTCAATTCATCCAGTTCCCTTTGAGTTGGGTGTTGGCGTAAGTGTTGGTGGGAGTTGGTTTAGGTGTTGATGTTGGTAAGTGCCGGTTTTGCTGTCTGTGGATATGTGTGGGTGAGTTGGTGTTAGTATGTTGGGTGTAGGCGTTAGTGTAGGTAGGTGTTGGTTATGGTTAGTGCGGGTGTGAATGCGTGTGGGTGCTGTTGCATGTGGATGTTAGTGGTTGGTGCTTGGTGTGGTTGTTTGTTGTGGAAGGTGTTGATGTGGATGTTGGTGTTGCGTGTCAGCGTTGGTGGATGTTAGTGTGGCCATAGGTGTTTACTGGCATGGGTGTTGATTGGGTGAGAGTGAAAACGGGTGTGGGTATTGGTAAGTGTTGTAGTGGGTTTTGATGGGTGTTGTTTTCAGTGGATCCTACTGTGGATGTTTGTGGGTATTGATAGTGGTAGGTGTTGTTGGGGTGTTAATTGATGTTAATGGTTGTTGCTCTCAATGTGTGAAGGTATGTGTGGGTATTGATTTTCGGGAGTGTGGGTGTGGGTATTTGTGCACCAAACATCAAGACTCACCAACACTGATAACAACAGCCTCCAACATCAACACCCACCAACATCAACACCCATCAACACCCAATACTGAAACCCACCAACACACACAGTAACACCCACCAATACTAAAGCCTATTTTCAGTTTGGGTTTGGTTCTAAAAACATCAATTCCCCATCTCGTTTTGTAGCGTTTACATTATCGTCAGGTTGTGGAACATGTGGTTCAATTAATATCATACTGATCACAGAAAACATATTTCTGATCAATAAGATTTCAAGCATGATACAGAGCCATTTATTCTATGTTTGATAACTACCCAAAAAAATTGTAAACCAATGTGTATGTGTTATTTCACCCCCCATAATTGTTAAGATACACGGAGGCAGAATTTCATTTTAGCCATTGAAAATGTTAATGAAATGAGGGAATTTTCCTCTCAAACAATTCTAATTCTCATTTATATTTACCATGCAATGTTCTTTTATTGTAATACTAGTCCAGTAATGAAACTATATTGGTTTTCTTAAAATAGGCCATAATAGGCCAAGTTTTGCTGTCAGATAGGTTTTTGTTAGAGATATAGCACTGAAGATCTCTATAATTGAATTGCCATCAAGTTCTGAGAATCGTCCGTTTACATAGACTGCATTAATCTGGACGGAACTTGCCAAGATCCGGTGCTCTATGCTGAGAACAATTATGATGCCAAATAATTCCTAGATGCACTCAGATGACGCTGACAACGTCATTACTTTACTATAATTGATTGCCATTTGACCACCTGTTTGTAATAGATTACATGAATACATCTCCAACCATCTATATGACATCTTATCATATCCAATCCTCTATCATTATACGGTAGTTCAAGTGTTATATATGCAACTCAGGCTCAGCGAATGCCACGACACGTTTTTGGCATTGTTAACATTCATAACCTAACTCCTCCAGCCAAATCAACAATGTCTGTTAAACTCTATGATTAATTCATATTATACTAATTACTATGAATTCAACTCGCTCTGCATTCCCAACGGAAGGGACCCAACTGCACGATAGAGGGGATACAGCTGTTTACATCGCTTCTTACATACTTGATAAGCACACGTTGTATTTAACATTTTACATGGTTACACACTGAGATCGTCATCGCCCCTCCTCCTTGCCCATATCCATCTTTCAGTGTATGTCTCCTTTCATTATCTTCTAATATCGGAATAATCTCCATAACATTAAACTTCATTCACCAATATTACTCTAATCCCCATTATTGTGAACCTTCCTCTCGTACCCTTTCATCCTCTCTTTCCGGTTGGTTCTCTCTGGGAAAATTCCGAAATCAGGAGTGGAAATATTCTACAGTCGGTCTGTCTCAGATTAGATTCTCTCCTTATGGTAAGTGCATGCACTGAAATTAATTCAATTTGAAAATAAAGAGTTTTCGTATCAACGATTTGACTAGAAGTCAAGAGAGATTGAACCGTTTCATTCGTCTAATGCATAACTGAGGGGCCCCACCAAATATAAACGTCTTCTTTTCATTCAAAGGTCAGATATCCGGACCAAACGCGCTACCAGATATCCAGATCCGTTAGCTATTTGGGTATAATGGTCATAGAGCACCGGAAATAGGTTTGTTTGGGTTGATCAGAGATCATAAAGAAGGAGAGATTGTGTATCTAAGTCGGTCTTGGTCTTCTTCATTGCGCCACAAGCAGCCACAATCAGGATATCCAAATGGGTCAGAGCCTGTCATACTAAAATGTGTGGGGTCATTTAAGACATTTACGCCATCATTAGGGGAATGAGATTAAGAGCGCTATGATGGGAATATTAGTACTCCCAGGGATCCCATGGTCTCAAAACATGGGCTTGGTGGAGGAAGAAATGGGGCAAGGTCATGTCTCAAGTCACGAAGGTCACGGGCAAGGATCCAGAAGGTCATGTAGGTCAGCCCAAGCTAACGTTCACATCCACTGAAGGTGCTTCCTCAGCATGTACACCACTGTGACCTATGGGCCTCACATCATGGCGGGTACAATTTACAGAAGGTCATTCAATGTCAGCGAAGGTCAGGCAGAAACGTCACACCCTAGTTCTATAGGAACAGTATTCTGTTTGTTGCTGGGGTATGGTTTTTTGGCATACCAGACACAGATGCGACAGTGTTCCCGTTTTTATTTTGGTCGGCCTGCTGCTTAACCCGTCACTTTGAGACGTTTGCGGATGTTGCCTATCTCGAACAAAAATAAAATCAGGACTATTGTTAAACAAATACTGTGTAGGGAAATGAAAGTCGGACAAAAGAATATCTTGACTTAAATGTCTTTGTTTTCATTATACCTGGGAGTATTCGGATTCATATTGCAATTATGAATCGGAATTGTATGTTTGTCGAAGTGTGATAATTTCAGATGAAGAGCACAGTAAATGAGTAAGATTTATTTTTAAGTGGTCACACTAGATCTTATGATCTGATTTCACAGATTGGTCTAGAAAAGTGCATGTATATAATAATGCATTTCATAGCTCTTCCCGTTGAATTAGACAACCATTTGTGTCACCCATATTTATCTTTATATGAAAATCTTAATTGCAAAATATAACGAGTACTGTCTTTTTGAGATTTTTTTAGATCAAACCGCATGCTTTATATTAGCCCATATATAGGGCATACATAGAACACGAATGTTGGTAGATAAGAAACAGTACAAATAATACGGTATGTGCCAACTTATATAAAACTATTTATCAAAAAGCTATTAGATACTGATAATAATCTATTACCTAATTTGGAACACATGTTCCGATAAATGCAGATCAGCCAAAGACACTCCTGGCTCTTGGTTCATAATTGATGCAGAATCCGTCAAGAAAGGGTTAAGAGAACCGGTGGTCTTCGTTGTGTTTTGTTTGCTAGCTTTCACAGGAAGAATTCGTAATTAACTCCATGGAGTGTGCAGCCGCGTAGTAAACCACCGTTCGGTCGACAGCTTATTGGGAGACATTTCACCTATTACAGTTTCGGTACCACCCAATACCTCCATCTATATTCAAGTGCCCTCAGGCTTATTTCCCCAAAACACGTCCCTTAACTCTGTCTATGGTAAAGGCAGGAACACCTGGGTACAGGTGCTGGTATACATATAATAGGTCCCAGCGCCAATGGGTTCTTAAATCAGCCCTTAGCAGTGGCGCCTGTTCCGTTCCCCGATGGAATGGACATTAGCTGGACATTAAGGACGACGTGTCCTTGAACTTCCGGTCTCCGGTGTACCAGCGGATAATCGCCGTAGCTGGACTTGGTCGGTGTCGCGGCGTATTGTTCGAGCGGCAAAGATCGGTGTCTGGAGTGGTGGTTTTCGCAGCAGGGGTGGGAGTGAAGGTGTAGGGGTTGGGGGAGAGGAGAACGAGGCTTCACCTTTCCCCAACCGCCCCCTCCCCCCTACACTCTCCCCTTGTGTAGGTAGAACACGTCTCTGTCAGCGCCAACGGCTTCTTTATGATCCCTGGTCCACCTGGAGGGCTGTACACCTGTATGTCTCACCTTTGTGACTGACCTGTCACATCTGTGTGAGAACCTCCCTGTACCAGCACGCCCACCCATCCGCTACCTCAACGCTAGACACTGTCCGGATCTTGAAATCCCAAAGGAAAAGCTGGACAATAAATAATACGTCATATGGAGCACTACATAAAGAAAAATTAAGGTTACAATATCGGTATCAATTTCCTTAAGATCACTTGTGATCTAGGATCCTGGACCAGTGTCGATGCAACTTCCCCTCACTCGCCTGAGTAGTTATCCTGTCTTTTTTTCCTTTGAATTGAAAGTTAGTAGCTTTTTAGCGGGTGTTTGAACCTTTGGACCTTCGAATAGCACATATGTACTGTAACCTCATCCATCATGTGTGTTCCGTTCATGTAAGCTGTACACATGTTGATTGACACAAGTGAAATGGGTAAGGGTACAAGCATACTCGAAGTAACCGAACACAGACAGGTCACAATAAATATTCCCACATCGATCCTATCAAAGAGTGGGCATATACACAGCGACAGACAAATTAGTTTGTAGATATTATACAAAATGGCCTCTACACCGACCGGCCTCTGATGTTGGCATATTCGAGGGTAGTCTGCCGATGGTGTGAATACCAACATGAAGGGTGTGCAATATAAGAAAGAATAAACTTAAACTTAGTTTGAAATCTAAATTTGTCCAGTAATTCCACTTTGCATCATTTTGTATTACATATCACCTTTCGTACGAAGACAAATTTGGCCAGAACAAAGGCAGGTATTAATATTAGGAACTCCTAGCGTTAAATCTACAAACCAAGGTGTCTCCATCATAATGATAAACAACATAGGCAATAAAAGCAATTTTCAACACAATACACTTTGCAAACTGATACCTATGATGGAGATAAAAAAAAATATGGATGTTTTACGTTTAGGAAAAGTAATATTTTTAAAAGGCATGTTAACTACAATGTTAGTGCGTATATGATACCTGCTGTAGACAAATCCATTCAAGGGATGTAATCCTAATGCCGTCTTTACTGTATAAGTGAATGAGTAAAACGTGACTTGTTTAAAAAGGGAATATCCTGTGCAGTATTTAGTGTGTAGTGGTGCTGATCTCCTCCGCAGTCCAGCCTCATGCTCTGTGAACAACACATACCGATGTACAATTACACCAGCCATGTTAGCGCTACCTTCTATTTACAGCCAGACCGCAAATATGTATTCTATAGAGAACATCTCTGACCCTTCTACACTAGTGATATGCCCGCCCACACCTTTGACTGAGAGTGATGTGTGCGATTCTTCTTGATACCAGTTTTCCCAAAGGCATTGTATTGTGCATGATCTTTAGTTGACAAAGGTTATTCACAAAATGAACACCGTGGGCCACTTCCTGAAATGAAACGTGGGGATTTTCTCAGCTCAGACGAGACATCGTCCTCTGTTCATAAACTGTTTGCATTCCAGACAACATTCAATATCTTTGACCTCTGTTTTGAGCAATAAAAATCAGTAGTGAAGCTGAGATCGCTGCTGTATTCAATAATTCCTTGATAACGAAGTGTGTATGTGGCAGCTACCGCGATTATTGGTTATTTTTCTGACCAAAGAAGGATCCCATGGGGCCTTCTGGTGAAGAGTGAAGGACCCCGCGGGTCCAACACAATACAACATCGAATAGGAAAATTTTCAAACATTCCTTGACAATGATTTCGAGATTTGATTGCAGGAGCCGTTACACCACGCTTTTTCTTTGTCGGATATTAAAATGACCTATTATCAAATAAAAACGATAACGGAAACCGATCAGCATCAATATTGGTGGGTTTTTTTTTCATATGCCGAAAGGTGTTCTTAAGAGTACATTCTCCTTATGCTTATTTTCATGTAAATGGTTGATTATCTTTCCTAGCGAAATCTTGTTTCTTGTTATGACTACGGAAAGTCATAATAACCTCGTAAAAAGAGTCCCTAGAATGCAAAGTAGTGCGTGAGAAGATCAGCGGCCATTTTCTCTTTCCTTTGATAGCCTACATTTGCAATGCTGAATGATAAATACGACATTGCCATGATTTTGGTCTGTGTGTTCGTATTCTCCTCGGAGTTGACGCTAGGCAATATCTTCGCATCCCCTCGGATATTACGCGGAGAATACGAGCACGCAGATCATAATCATAGCATCATTGTGTATGAACAAGAGCGGGATAAAGACGGACCGGGAAACTGGTTCCGCCAGCGCCATATCGCTCTTACATAGTCAAAGATATATGACTCCTACAAACTTGAATTTAAAGGCATATCCTACAATACATAGTGGCGCCAACTGGTGATCTTGAAATACTGACAATTATCAATTCAAGCAAACATATTATCGAGTTGGACCTAACCCAAAAGGTAAATTAGGCCCATTTACATTTGACTGATTTATATAGGAAATACATGTACTAAAATACAGTTTTCTTCAATTTCTAAAAAAAAAACAAGGACGGGGACCTGTGATTTTCAAACTTAAATGTGTACTATATATTTCCCATAATCTGTGAAAGTCTCAAGAAAACGACATGGGTTTCTATTTTAATGACACCAAAATATTCATCTCTAAATCAAAAACTGTCATAGTTAGGTATATGCTCTTCAACACTTTGAGATCATCATGTTCAATTTCCAGGTTATTAACATGGGTTTTGATTTTCAAGGTAAATTGTCCGATATCATATGAACCATGCACAGCAGTCCCCCAATATATCACCGGCCTGAGATGATCCCGGTTCCTCGTGCCATGTCCCATGAATGTTCGTGTACCGTCCTATTTTGACAAGCGGGACACATCTGACAATTAGAGGCATTTAGGCCCCAAGCTCAGGGGTAAATTGGAGTTTTTTGTTTGCATCTCTTTGACCGGGGCTGCTAAGAAAGTGACCGGTAGGCTGACCAGTCGAGAGCCCCCCTATCAGCGGGGGAGTGGTCAAAAGGTGGGTCTTTGATGTCCATCTGTTCTCACGGGGTCAGGTGCGGAGTACGGGCTGACCACTCTCTGTCACACCGCTCGCCTTGAACCCAAGAGCGGTTTTGTATACAGGTAAACAATATTTTTTATCATTAATTCTATATCAAACTCTCATTTCGTACTATTTCTCTTAGTATTTTCTAACTATCATTATACCAAAACATCTTTTCAAACACATAATACAAAGGAAACCAACACGCAGAAAATAGATACTAAAGATATCAATCTCCGTCGACGTACAAGTATATTTTATTATTCGTTACTCTTTCTAAATTCATAAACAAAGCATATAAAATGGTCAGGGTGTATCTCTGTAAATGCAGACACTGGAAGACTGAACAGCAGTGACCCTGTGCCTAGCCTCCATATGTTCTATCCATCTTGACCTCCTGTCTCTGAGAACTTGTCAGGGGCTGTGTCCAGTTGTCATAGAGACGCAACTCACCTGTCTTTGTCACTCGTGGCAGATGACCACTACACGAGACAGGCACTGCACAAACCTTGACCATTGGTCAGTTTATCGCGTTTGGCGGCAACCTGGGATCACTCATCTGGCCCTAGGCTGGTCGATGACCCCACCCACAAGGTCACGGGAGTCAACGGCGTCCGCACGCCGCCTGTCGGCAGTAAGGGCAGTTGTAGTCACGTGATCTAAGGCGGGAAGCTGAGCTGAAGTCCCAGCAGTGTGACTGCTAACAGATTTCAAATTTGTCTTAAGGAATCGATGATCAAAGGAATCGTATATAATAGGACTACTCTTCGATTTTGACATACATATATGGATCTTTATTGAACTGTATTTTATTGGTTATAATCCGCGCCTTGGGTAGCTACTCTATGTCAGTGCTCGGAATATTCTAGTAATATTTCTGTTTGTAGCCATTTTACGCACATTTCTCATATGCATTCTGCAGTGAATAGCTTTTAAAGCCAAATAATTAATTACAGAATGCCGTAAGTGAGTGAGTGAGTGAGTGAGTAAGGGCCTAGGGCCATCATGCCTTCTTCTTGAGTAGGTGTGATGAATTCAGGTGGAAATCTCACCCCTAAACATTTACCGAGGTGAGAGTTCTTTTACTTCCCACATCACATACACATCCTATGAGAAGGATTGGCCTTTGATATAGCAGTAAATCTACCACCGTTTGGGGTGGGACTCGAACCCAGCAAGTACTACGACCTTGGGGGTTACAAGAACGGTGCCCTAACTAACTCCCCACCCCCAACTCACACAGTGTGCCTTCTAAAGGGGATACATATGGGGCTGCATGACATAACCCTTTAGGTAAATCCACAATGATGAACACTCAAGCCCTGTAGTAGATAGACATCCTTTACCTCTATGTATGTAAAGGTGACATTTATTAATTAGTTAGTTTCGCAGGCAAAAACGGAAAGGGAGAACCCCAACAGTCAGATGGAGTTCAGATTCCATTTTACATTAATTATGAAATTGGTGTGACTAGAAAAATTAATGGTATTATCTGCTTGTTGGAGACGCAGATTATATATAATGCGGAGGAGGGAACTTGTCTCAAGTGCATGACCTCTTCAACGCATGGGGGGAAATAATTCCTTTGATGATCTACCGCTGCTTTCCAGAGATTGACAATGTTATTACAAACGCCAGCGAGTGTATCTAATTTTGCTGGGAAATGTTGGTCGTCATAAGACTAGCTTTGTGTACATCAATGCAAAACTAAGAGAATTATCAACTCTGAAATCTGGGAAGACAAGATTCGTTATTACAATACCCTAGTTTGTCCTTGAAATCTTGGAATGAACAATAGTATCATGATTACACTCACTGGTCATACTCGAGATGTGAAAGTATTGAATCACAAGGTAGGAGGCCAGACTGTGCAGTGTTTGGCCGAACGACCGTGTCACTAGGCAGCGTGCCGCAGGGCGGCGCTGCGTGCTAACATATATACATGTATTATGCAGGGTCAGCTATTTCCTCTGAAATGGAAGGGAAGATGAGGATCGGTAATAAACAATTTACACCAATATGATGTTGAGACTCACTGTATTGTTGTAGGTCCATTCCCTGCACCTGTTGTATAGATATATCTATATGATATTATTCATCAGAAACAAACTGACTCAATTTCGCCAACCCATCGTGTTGGCACAGTCAAATTATAACGTGGACATCAATGACAATTATCTGCAGGTTGTGAACAAGCGTGTGAGGGGGGTACCCTGTCAATCTGACAGACAGGTGAAAATACCAGGGGCTGACAGGTGGACAGCCGAACAGGTGGAGAAGTGATATGGTTTGCTTCTTCACCTGTAGCCTGGCCAAGAGGGACACGGAATCCAGGTATGGATAGACCTGGAGATGTTGGGGTAAGGGTGATGATATTGGGCGATATGTTAGTCTCACATGTACATAGTCAAGATTCACCTGTCCAGCTGCTCACAGGTGAGGCTTATGTCTTGAAGAGTGGCGCATATCACTGCTCCTCATGTCTGTGTTTGGAGAGTACCTGTCCTGGACACAGAACTATGTGGCCGCCATATGAACCGAAATATCTCATCCATCTTAAAAATGTGTGTATCTTTTTCAAACAGAGTAAAGTTCATTTATATAATTGAAAAGCTTATCCCAGTATACTGATATCATATAGGGTCTCAAGATATTAGGCTTAATTTTATTGTTGATCATCTCCTAAAGGGTCCCTAGCCCCCATGGAATGCGGTAGTTCAGGACGGCTTCTGTGCATTTCAGCCTAGACTTGTCCTTAAGCCCACGTATGTAAAGTAAACTTTTAACGACCACTTGCAGATGTAGTACTGCGTGAACGCTCTACTACACAATTTACAAACACAATGAAAGTACATTTATTTCAACAGTAGTATGTTCGTTACCCTGAGTATGCTATATCAGCTGAGTCAACTAGTTGTTCGTAACTACCTCCGTTTTCCCTTAAAAAGACTAAAAATAATTTCAATAGATTGTTGGGGAACAAACGGCCCAGGTGAATACTTGGCCCAGGTGATGTACATGTAAAAACCCACATAGTGATGTGCGTCTTCCCTCTCCACCCCGCCTCTCCTGTAGGTGGGAGGACTAAGACAGGTGAGTGAACATAGATGCCAGGCGGTTATCTCTCTGATTACAGGTGTAGTGTTCAGAATGGCCATATGGCCAAAGCATGGCCTCGTCACCTGAGATACACCTGGGAGATAGGGGTAGGGCATCACATCCGAACTCTCCACTACCATGATGACCCATGGCAGAGTGGGGTGGGATCAGTGGACCTCTGCATATTTGGATATTAGAAAGGTACTGATGACTCACTGTGCATATTATACTAACTGGGCATACCCAAATCTTTAATGGGTTATTTAAAGGTAAGTGGATTATGGATGAATGTGATCGGGTCCTTGAGAACCACTTTTACTCAGACCGGATATATTATTCTTGTGAGAACTGCCTGATTCTGGGATTATTCCTCTTTTAACCTTGAACTTGAACGCTACTGGATACTATTGTGGAAAATGGAATAGTTAATGTGTATAGATGAGACCACTTTGTAAACCGAGCATACTGTTGAAAAGGGGGATTGTGCATGCATTAAATCATCTAAGATAAAGCCTGTTTCCATCGGCCGACGAAAACGGCGGAGAATTTTTGAGTTCTCCTAAAAGTCTGTCGGTGGTGCCACCGATTGGTCGTCGGTATCAAATAATCGGTGAGGGTAGTAGTTTTCACTCGCATCGCATTCCGACGGATTCCCACTTCTAGGATCCCTGACCAAATCAAAGGGCTTTGATTCTGTCAGTCGGGAAATAGATCCGTCTGTAATGCCACATTGCATATTTTAAGCAGAAAAGGTCGTTGGTTATTTCAGAAGCTGCGTCGTTTCCATTGACCGATTTTGAATCGTTACGTCGAACCGACAAACAAGACAAAGTACTAAAATAGTAATAAAACGGCAAAGACCAAATCTAGAAAAATATAGACACAGTCCCCTTTACCAGGGTGTAACACTGTGGAATCTGCTTCCAGTTGAAACTCAGTTACTCCCGAATACAAATAGCTTTAAGACGGCTATTAAAACCCATCTTTTGCAACACAACGTTTATGAAGCTCTTGCTACGTAGTGTATATGACAGCTCGCGTCAAATGACCGATCTGACAAATTTTTGACTTACCTATTTGATCCTCCATGTGGCGGCTTAAGCGCATCGCATAACATAATAATTATGTCGGTACAAGTATGAATATCTATCACTATGAAGAGAATTGTAGAGTAAATATGAAGTGTTTCTCGTTAACTCGCATTTGTTTATTATGTCTATTATTGTCCATGTCTTGTCCATGTTTTGTACAAACCTGTGCTGTATTGATTGTTGTTTGTCGTTTCCGGTAATACCACAAATTGTAAAAATCTTGTGATCTAGTTATTGTACGAAAGCAAATGTGTACGAGCAATATGGCCTAATATTCGAAATGGCAACACGAACACTCCTTGAAGTGGCCAAAACTTCACACTGTCGAACGAACACGACGCCATAAGACTTATAATGACTCTAACTCGACCGCAACATATATGGCACGAGTATCTGCCAAATCCCTATTATTGACTCTATATGTTTTGATTATTATACATGGAAGAACGCCATACATGGCGAATGTGTAATGTATCCTCTATCCTGAATAAAAAAAAAATCAAAAAAATCGTAAGTGCCGAAATTCCGTCGGTGGTCCCTGACTTTAGATCGGCGACGGGAAATCGGCCAATGGAAACGGGCCTTACGTTGTGCAATGGGAATGTGCAAATTGTGCTAATTGGATTGTCCAGATTGGGCACATTATACTGATAACAACTCATGAGTGATTACTATGGCAGGATAAAATCAATCTAGTTCGATGTCATGGATCAACAAAGATATCCTATAGTGTTCACATTATATATCAATCAATAAAGGAGATACTTCTCCAGCCAACACTATATATGGTATTCTAAAGCCTGGAAGAATATACATGGATTCCACCCATCATGATAAAAATAGGTCTCCTGATTTAAACACAAGGGACTACCTCGTAGGGGTTGAACTTAACCGGTATAAAGGCCCGTTCCATTGGTCGATGAAAACGATGTAGATCTTTTTTAGTTCTCCTAATAGCCCATTTCCATTTTGCGTCAGCAGTGCTAAAGGTCCGTCGGTGGTTTCTGACTCTATATCGGTGATGCCCAATGTAAACGGGCTATCATATATAGCTAACTAAAAGAATCTACACCGTTTTCGTCGGCCAATGGAAAAAGGCCTTTTATCAGCACCCACCAATAACTGTCATGTCAGCTTCCTGGTAAATCCATATCTAGTTATCCGCACCCATCTGGGAGATGCTGCAGGTAATGCATGGCTGCTATAACGACCAGGTGTTTTTTCTCATCTTTTTCCCTGACATGGCATACATACGTGTCACATGCTTACTATGTCACCCCATGACGTACCCTGTACCCTGCACCCTGTACCCCTACCCTATAACCCCTGGTGGTAGGGCTCCCTTATCAGATTGTAGTTGGTGGGTATGAGGGTTGGGGTCCTGTTTCGGGGTGTAATAGACCCTTTGGGCTTATTGTAAATATAGACCCCTACCAGCATGTGATCTCAACCTGAGAAGCTATATGAGTGTGGGTGAGTTTTGGGAAGAGGGGGGAGGGATGAGTAATGGGTGATTGAGAGGTGGGAAGTATTAGTTGCGAACCATCGAGGAGAACAGGTATTCAGTGGTACACATGATCTATGCCATGTAAACACGGTGGGTGGGTGTATAGGGGACTGGACCACGATGGTATAAAAGTATGACCTTCACAGGTGTGGGAGGCCTTCTTTGAAGTCGTAGACGTGCAGTATGGTAATTCCGATGGGGGCGGGGAGCCGTTGGTATCCGGATTTGGAGTGGAGGGACACTTACCTTTTTATCATATTCTTGGGGAATATTGGTTAGACATAACTAAGACAGACAATATTGTAAAGGAGAGATACCCCTGATATTATCTCTAGCAGCTATGATATACCATGCCAAAATCGATGGAGAAATAGATTGCGAAATAAAAACCCGTCCTCTCCTTATGGTTAAACTACATTTATGTATACTTTTCAGTAAATTGAGATAACATAATTCTATTATTGGGGGTACATATTTTGAATCCCCACCATTGGTGATAGATAGTAGGTCTGTGCCCTGATTGTGCCCCAGAGTTATTATTGATTTATTTCTCAGGGTGGAAACCCGAGGCGGTGATCTCATGATGGCATGTGTTGTGTACTTCAGATTGTGCCTTTGGGCACCTCACCGAGTGACGTCTATTCCCAATGTCAAAATACTCGGAGGCTTTTGTGTGCGCGATAATTAATGTTCGCTTGAGACTCCTCTACCTTTTGTCGTTGGCTTTCATCTAAATTACCTGTGGTCAGTCCCTAAAAGCAGAACAGGTTTTCCCCCTCCTCCCTTTCCTCTTGGGCTACTTGGTTTCGGCCAAGGCCTGTTAGAACCTGGGTTACGCAGAAGGTTATTGAAGTCCATATAAATAATGTTATGATTGAATGATACATTCCAGATATCATACTTGCGGGATAAATACTGCCATCAAGAGTTTTATAAGCTAATTTTAGGAAGCGGTCCCTGTACTAAGCTAGCATAAGGAGACCCTCAAAGGTTTCCATAGCGACCCGGAACGATCATGACGACCTCGCCCGTTGTGGCCTTGACCCGATGACCTCGCCTCCGTCCAGATGGCGTTGTTCTAGTCCACCAGGTGTCGCAAGGTGAGGCGGTCCCCCCCCCCCCCCCCACCCCGTGTCCTGAGGAGAACTGGGTGGTCACTCTCCAAGCATAATCATTTTTGGTATTGTGTATTGCTAAAATTCAAGTTATGTATAGTGCATGGGGTTCGGTAAGGGCTCAAGGTACCGCAGGCGTTAGATCCTGCAGGTTATTGATAATGCTTAACATGAGGATAGGTAAGCATTGATGTGTTATAACCTTAAAAGATTATCATATCAATAAAATCATCTTACCAATAAAAAACGTTAAGTCGGATCCAATAATCATTTATATATTCTTCACGTCCCAGACTTCTAATTGGTATGGTGAACATAGTCATTGTCAAGATCAGATAATAACAGTATCGACATATATACCATATATTGAAATTACATTTTGAAACTAAGTTTTTCAGAAGCAAATTTGATATCCCGTGGGCCAACATCGCTGGGTACCTGCTTGGAGAGTAGGGAGTTGTATGCTGGTCATCACATGCATTGTCTGTGAGTGGAGAGGAGGTCTTGGTAGGGTCGGAGCTGTGGTCAGTGTGGTCGCAGAGGTCAAGGCACTGCTGACCACTGGTCATTTATCAGGTGAAGGGGAGGGGTGGCAGGGCACCTGGACACACCCTACTGTCCGCCCCAGCCTGTCGTTGTCAATCCGCATAACCATGGTCACTCGACTACCTGGAGGCCGCCAAAGGTAAAGGACTGGACAGGTCCAGTCGGCCCCCTACCTCAACCTCTCCACCACTGTCATGGGAAAATATCCGTGCAGTGTTATTAACAATCAGTATGGAGGATTCTCTAGAACGGTACTCATATGGTTGTGGGAAAATATAAAATCGGATGAAAATAGTGGGAAGGGGTCCATCTGTAATGTGCAATTGCGAACAGGATTGATCGTGGACAAATGTTGACGTTTAGAGTTGGATATATACCTTTTGCAGCATGTTCTTTGACTTGTCCATTATCTCCGTCGGTCTTATTTTCAGTATGATTGAGATTTATGATGAGCTGCACGTCTATTCTTTATCGGGAGGGTGCAGAGTGTGATGCTGATTTCACATACCATTTTCCCAATAGGGTAAAACTTCTGTCCATACAATATACACTACTGGTATTTTAGCTATTGGGACCAGTCTGGAACGATCGTTTGGGTATGATTTATGTAATTGTTTCCACCCATGTCCAGATTAAAACCACATTTCCACAAAGACGACTGTTTCCGGATGTTGGTAGTGCCCCCTGGTGACCAGGTGACCGGAAGTAGTGGACACAGGCGAGCCGTGTGTGGGGTCAGAGGCCAGTGGCCGGAGCGGTCAACTGGTCAAGGCTATTGGTTTGGTATTGTGAAGGTACAGGTGGATCAGAAGGGCCATGGGAACGGAGGTTGATGACCTAGTCCCTGTGGTCAACACACCAAAGTTAAGGCAACCTAACTACATCGTAATCAGGGCGATATAATTTAGGTTTATAGAATTATATTCTCTGTACACAACACAATTATGGATATATATGTATCCTTTAAGCACGCACCCAATTGGTATGGTAAAATGAATGGATAAGGAAATTAGTTTTAAAAAACCTATAGAGCTCAGCCTAGTAAACTAATGAACTTGTTTCAATTTCAAACTTAATTGACCCTTTGTTAACATAACTTCTATTCAGCCATGTCAACTTCCAAGGTCATATTATGGTTATTTCATTTATACCATATGCGCTACATGGCAAGAAAACATTGTTTTGCAGTGGCAGAAGCTTTTACCCTATCACGTATTGGACTGAGATAATTTTCAAGAAGCTGTTTATATACATGTGTATGTATGTATGTATGTATGTATACAAGTATGTATATAGTTGTGCTATTTCTTATTACTTTGATCCCTCAACTTATCGCACTGCCCTATTGTACAGTGATTGAACTAGACTGGCCCCAGTCCCTGTTTCCCTCCGCCTACCCCACCCCTCCTCTCCTCGATACAGGATTCATGGGCCAGTCAGAGAAGGATATATACTATAATTACCTTTATTTTCATTGTGTTTAATCATTTAATGAAAGCTCATAATCAAAGACTTGAGCAAGTCTATGATTGAACATGTAAATATATCTATAGATATGTTTTCACGTCTCCCAATGAAACATGACCGGGAAGCAAAAGACGTTTTCTGATTGTCATCGCTTGAAGCTTCCGCGGGGTTATTCCTGTATAAATGGCCGTCTTGGAGATGGGCGCTGTTGGTGCTGTCTAGGGTATAGGGGACTTAACCGATCCTTTATCTGACAGCTCACATGTTGACAATCTTCAGCCTACTACGTGGGGGATGATCTCTGCTTGGTGAATGGATCCCACCTTTACTATTCATGCCATCCAGAGAGGAAAGGTACCCGCCTTACAGTAAAATCTCAATATACTGATACAATACAATACATATTATCATTACATTACAATCAAGTCCAATATGCAACATCTATCAGAAATAGTTTGATTGCCAAATTGAAAACAAGCCTATAGTTAGAAATAGCATATTCTTCCTTCATACTAAAAAGGTTTTGGAAATGACAGGAAAAGGACAGATTCGCCTATTGCACCTGCTTATGTATTGAGGAGGTACCTCATGGAGATTAATTAATTTTGATTTAGAGTAAAGAGGTGTATGTATACTCATAATCTGTTCTTGAATGGTAATGAGAAAGGATCATAAGACCCCATGATCCTCAAACAAGGTACATGATTATCAAGTGATCTATTGAATGAACGACGAAAGGCTCTATGTGTCTTGCCCATTGTATATGCCCCTCTCTGTGACGTACTTAGATATAGATATACTTGTGACGAGGTTTTACTGTACTAGGCCCATGGTATCTATGGGAGTGATGATGCCACTTTCCCTTAGAAATAACAACAGCTCAATAACAACAGCATGGGCAGGCAAGATAACCATTAAGCAGGAGAACCTCATCAAACTTACTTCTACATTGCCAGACATATAAACCAACCTCACCTTGTCTGACTCATTTCGCTGATAAATTTGAGATATAAAAGTAAGTGATTGTTATGATGTTTGGGCACAGTACACCACCTCCAAGGAAACACAGATCAGAGAGTTCCGCCGACCGCCGCAGGTAAGTCTATTATGGTTGGCCAACGCGCACCGCGAGATCCACGCGAGACGTGTGACAATGGCGGGCATTATGACGTCATAATGGGCTGTGCTGGGAGAGTGGCCGTAGCTGCAGGCTACGCTGGGGTAATGGGCATTGCGGGCAGCGGAAACCCTTTATAGACCCGATCGAAAATAGTAATGCTGTCTGATTATTATTGCTATAATATCAGCCATGTTTAAGCATTAATGTGAACGTATTTCATAATGGTTATTCAATACACCTCAACAACGATGTTTATACTTGATGGTGATTTATTTAAGTTATATTTACAAAAGGTATCAGCATGCATACCATATGCGCGTCTCTCTGCTCTTTCTGAGAGACAGAATGGAGGCTCCTGGCTGCATACTGCATGACCATAGATACTTCTGGCGGCAGTCCCCTTTGACACCATGGACTCAGTGCGCGCAAGCTTTCTCTCACGCACATGACCTGAGCCAATTTTCATAACTTTCTTCCAAGCGCAGAAAAACAAACAAGCCCTTCCTTAAACCTACACTTCATAACACACACTTATTTTCCACTCACTGCCTTCATAATAATAACTCACTCCTTTAGGGGTCAATAGGGATCTTGGGATCAAACAATCCTTTGTTGTTGATAACCCTCCTACTAAATCTAAAATGTCGTCTGTCTTTGATCTGCCGGCGTCCACTGCACGGTCACCATGAAAAGGACGCCCGCGTCTCGTCCATACTAAGGCCATGTGATGTTTACGGGTTCTAGGGGTCATATCATGGCCAGATCAAATCTATGGGACGAGAACTTCTAAGGCTAGGCGGAATACGCAGACACCAATCGTTAGACATCGATGCCCTATTTACAGTCCAATAGATCCTTTTATGTCACCACTAGAATTTTCCCCGATATACTTCACATCGGGAACTCGTACTCAACGGTCATGGAGTAGTGTAAAGAAATGCTCAAGAGTGATGATGTCATGAAAGTTAGCCAATTAGTCAGTGATAAGGGTGAGATAAAAATCTGAACCGCACTCGATTCATAACTACTGAACCTACGCCATTCATGTTGGTTGCTCTGTAATCTTACTCAGCTCCGCAAACAAAACTCATGACATAGTTCCAGTGGCTACGGATCTCGATTCAGTTCCTTCTTAATCTTTGACGAATCATTTATACCCGAAATATACTAGTGTATATATGCCGGAATTATGGTTATATATTTCGTTGCAGGTGCATAATGCACTAAATTCGTCTTCACCGTTAAACATTCTAAGGTCCGGCGTCCACCTACTACGATATGGCTCCGATTTGGTCTACGATGCACCTCCCGATAAAAAATCAAAATCGCGTCGGAAGGTTACCTAATATCGGGGCAGTTGACCACGTTTCTGCGATTAGACACCGATAAAAACCCCATACAATGCGTGGTGGATTGGTATGTCTAGACATATGTCTACGATTTTGCACCTTACCGATATGGCACCGATTTTGACATTTTGTCTCGGTGCCATATTGGGAGGTCTACGATTCTATCGTAGTAGGTGGACGCCGGGCCTAATAGAAAAGGAGAAATTGAAGCTCATGAATATTAGATACGAGCATCCGTTTCTATCATCAGTTTATGTCGTTGAAATTTGCACTTATCTCAGGTATCTAAGGAAGATCATGCCTGGACAAATACCATGCACATATTCATTTGTCTTTCCTGAAAGGCTAAGCCATATTAAAAGAATAAATAGGGTGATTTAAAAGACGCCTCCGCATAGTATAATCTCTGTTAGGTCACAGGTCAAGTTGACGTAAGTGCATGTCCTCGGTTTGACATAGCCGAGGTATGTAGTTGAGGACGAGTACTGTAAAGAGCTCAATCATTGTTTCTATTTTTATCTCATATCAATTATGCAGGTCAGGTCGCCGTGTGTACATGTAGCTTCATTATAAGAGACATGGTTTAGTAGGCCGTAATAAGAACGCACTTACTAATTAGCAGTAGATAAAATAAAGTTCAACTATAAACACCATGTAGCGGGCAAAGGGCCCTGAACTAAATTCTGACTTTAGATAAGCGATGCTAAATGAACGAGATCATATACAAGAAATGTATAGCAAACATTCAACAAAACATATCAAGTACAATCACAGAAATATAGATATAGTATTTTTGGTTCATCTAATATGAGTGACTCTTTTCCGAGTAGATTTTACCCTGCTGTATTTTTTTTTTCAAATATGGAGGTAGGCATGCTAGAGTACTGTGTATTTCATTTTATAATTGCGACCTCTGCTTCTTTAACCTTGAAGTCAAATGAAATTGGGGTTTTCGTTATGTTTTTATAGCAGCGTTTATTGACATCTAGAGAGTTGAATTACCTCGAGAAATCAATGATAGTGCTTCTGCCAGTTGTCGTCAGGATGTAAAAGTAGGATTGGTTGATAACAGTTACCGCATACCACTTCAAATAATAAAGATTTATACTATGACTTAAATATTGCTGCCTGTTTTTGATGGGAAAATACGTCCTCTAACTGATAGAATACAGTATTCACATAGCCGCTTCATAACTGCTTTTGTTCAACTACTTGTAAAAGGCAGTGTACATCTTCAGTGTGGTTATGAGAGATTTTTAATTAACAAATTCAACGATAATCAGGATGACAGATACAGCGGGCTAACAAAACATAACTTTGACAAGACATACAGGAAACAATAGGTGAAATATGTTCTCATGAAAATAGGGTTAATTAGATAATTGTTCAATCCAATGACCTGAAAATAAGTCCAAATCCACCTTACCGTGAAATAATAAAGATGAAATGAATAACAACACTCTTTTGATAGTCTATCCTCTAAAATCAGATAAGGTGTGGTTCTATAGTGACAGATGGCATCGCTAGGAGGCAGTAACATGTCGTGAGCATGCGCACTAAGAATGCCATCAAGTTGCTACAGGAACATTGCCCACAGGAGATGGTTACCATGGTTATATGTGAGGCTGGTAGAAGTGTATAACCCCCGGGGATACGCAGGATGTCATACCGTACTTAGTTCCCGCTAGGTGAATACAATTCAAACCACAAAGCTTCCCACATCTTTAAATGATGACCCTGTAGATACGAATATAGCAATTCTAGCAGGGTGTATATATCTATCCCCGCCCTGATATATATATGTGTGCCATTCCCTCAACATACGACAAAACTACACAACCTCACGTTGAGTAATCTGAAATATATTCAACAGGACAGAAGTTTTCTTTATAACGTCACAAATTCAAAACCACATGCACATATATGTAGAACTGATAGGAACGTCACTCATTTGTCAATTCTACCATTGATCATGAAAAATCCATGTCTGTTTGTATGTACGCACTTATATGTACATATGCATACATATATACATGCACATGCCTTTTTGTATAGACATGTTTATATTGTTACTGCTAAGCCAAAGATTAAAAAAATTGCAATACTTATGTTTAGAAAGTTTGCTAAATGATTGGCTCAATGACTTTTCATAGATATATCCAGGCAGCAGATACCTGTAACATGCACTGGCACGTCTTTTCAAACTGGGGAGCCTCCCTGGAGAATGTCATGTCGATCCCATCTCCTCACGGGCGACTCTGTGTCCCGGGGCTGAGTAGCGAGCGGCCGACGTGGGAAGAGGCTCCGGGCAGGCCTGGAGGAATCACCAGGAGCTGACCACGCTGCGTGTGTTAGGGGAGCTGGATGTCAGGTCTTGATGGAGCTATACGTGCCTTATGGCAGGTAATGCATGCCACGTCCGATGCATGGGAAGAAATGCACCGAATCGATTACACCTCGCCTCGCAATAAACTAGAGACCATAAGGCATTTGGGTCAGTATCTTACTTGAAGATTAGGGAGCTGTTTCAAAACCATAGACTTAACCCACGTTTTGAAACAGCTCCAAGGAGAAGTATAAGACAAGAACTAGCTTATGGAGATTCACCTCAAAGTAGCCTATACGTCATTGACAAATTACACAAAAATCTATTTCCACAATCAGTTATTTTTCCATATTTCCACAATTAAGATATATTTACTGAAGAGTCTCTGTATAGACCCGTTTCCACTGCGGACGGTGTGGATTTTTTGTTTCATCCTAATAACCCATTTCCATTGGCCATCGCCGATATACAGTCAAGGGCCACCGACGGATCTTCAGCACTGTTGACGCAAAATATAAATAGGCTATTAGAACTAAAAGAATCTACACCGTTTTCGTCGGCCAATGGGAAAAAAATGAAGATCCAAGGCAGATCTATCCGCCTAAATGCCTACTCAATGAGGTACACGTCTAGATACCATTTTTGAAATTTTAGATATATAGACTCGTTTACATCGTGCATGTAATCATCATCATATTCACAACATCCTAATCAATACATGAAATGATTGGAGAAGTAATTCGCAGACTGAAGCATGTTACAACGAAATTCTGAATGACACCTATACGATACGGATTGCAAGTCATGAGAAAGAGGATTGCAAGTCACAAAATAGATAGATCAATATTATATAACAAAGGACGAAGGACAAATTAAACTACCATTTTTGTATACATGAACATATCATATTTCAATCAACAAAGAGTAGAGCATAGTCCATTATAAAAATAAACAAGGAACATGAACTGCAGGCAACAAATCGCTACATTCCCCCTATAACAGTGCTATGCAATTAGGATGTGCCTGAATGTCAACGCATGTGCACTAGTTAAAGGAAACAACCCCGATGATTGATATACTTTTTTTAAAACCACATAACCTCATAAAAGCTACCGAAGCGTTCTAACAGTATGTCTGATTTATCAAAAAGAAATCCCTTCTCAATTTGAGGATTGGTGATCTACAAAGAGACTCAAGAGGAACACAATACTCTGTCCGTAAACCGATATCATTGTAGACACCCTGATTCTATCGGCGCCAGCCTTCCCAATTCCCAAGGTCATTGGGACGTGTCAAGGTCATCCTGGGATCACAGGTTGACCTCACGCAGGCCACAAGGTCAACCGAGATCGGTAATAGACCCGTATGTATACAGGAAGGTGGACATGGAGGTGGTCATATATAATCGTCTTGGATCAGATAAAAATAAAAGATCCGTCTCAGAACGTTTGTAGGTGCATGTCCACCTTGTTTTATCTTACTGACTCCTAGGCAGGCCCCTCCCACGGCGGAATGTCCCTTTATCTCTGATGTTTGTTATCTTCCTAGAATATGTCTCGCTGGTTGTCCCGACAACTTGAAATACCAACGTCTTCATCTAGGGCAATTGTGGACAGTTTAGTAGTTCTTTGTGTGCTGTAGATTCTTGTTTTTGGATTTAGTGTATGTATCAATGTGGTTTCGGGAGCTAACATAATCAGACTTCTGACGCGTACAATGGTTCATTTGTTTGATATAAGCATAATGGTTTACGCCTCGTGTGTTGACAAATTTATAAGCGCTGAGAAGAGGATGTGGGAAAAGAGACGTGCGAGAGACACAGCGGTAAAAGTAAAAGAGAGGGGAATGTATATACAGACGAAAATACATCAATAAACATTTCCCTATCCTCAGTTTGATAGTCCTCTCATGCATCCATGTTGAACATATATATTCTATAGTAGGCGGACGAGGCGTAGCAGTAAAAATTCACTTCCTCACCCAACGCTTTGCGACCACGGAATAGAGAGAAGCGGGAAATGGATCAGCGGACGACGCCGCTGACCCGTCTGCATATCCCGAATGCGGCGTTTTGATTGGTTGAGAGCTGTTTATGTTGATTTTCAGGTCTCACGTCGGTGAATAGAACCGTGCGGCGTGCGAGTGCTTCGACCCGACCGTCGCTGGTTGGTTCTATGGGGAGCCAGATGTTTCACAACTGGAAAAAGATCACTGTTATCAAGAGATCTTGTACCGGGAGAGATTCCAATCCCAGTGGCAGGTTTTTTCGTGCTGCCTACCCCATTCCAATCCGTCGCCATCCTGTCGTTTGGCTCTATATGGTATTTCATACTATATGGAGGATATCTCCGCATGTAGCGAGGATATTTATTCTCTTGGTTTCGACTACTAACCAGTCTCGTCAGGCAAGGTGCGGTAGGTGTTCTTCTGTGGTCTTTCCCCCAGAATTTCATTCTGGCGGCGGAGTATGCAGTTCCGTTATTTTTTCGCGTATGGAAAAAACAGTCGAATCGTTCTCTCTATTTTTGTATGTAGTCCTAGTCTTCACAACTTCTGAGTTTGGGTTTTTGGGGGATCATGTAGGTATAATTTTTTCGTTCCGTTTGCGCCTGTCGGTGCTACAGTAGGAAAAAAAATTTTGACGTGGCATTTGTAACCCGAAGTGTTCTTATGTCTGTGATGACTAGCCGTATCTGTTGTCGAGCGTGTTGAGACCCTCTGGCGCATGAGTTTTTAGTCGGTGAATCCAGTTGAATTCAATTTTGTTTCTATCTATACATATATATTCTAGTTTGATTGCTTTTTTTTAAGAATCTATGATGTGACTTGAGCCAGTTTTGGAGCACGTTTATTATCCTACCCCTAATAAAAAACGCCATAGGTTTAACATTGACTCAATGTATTTGATGGAGCGTTGGATAAAGTGTTATTTATGCACCGAGTTGAATAAAAAAACCGGATCAATCAGGGACGAAAGTAGATCCGGCAGCATTGATAACTACTAACATGGATAATTACAAATATTCTCTCTATATCGGTGAGATGGGGTAGGATAAATACGAAACTGAACTCGAGTTAGCCTTATCAATGTTCATACCACTCAGGTCAGGTCTGCTACTCACTAAACTCGGCTAACGCCTCGTGTAGTAATACACAACCTGCCCATCGTGGCATAAACATTGACAAGGCTTACTCTGGTTTGGTTTCTACTAAATATATTGAGAAAGATCTGTCTTTG
Source organism: Alentia gelatinosa (assembly GCA_950022655.1). Lineage (NCBI taxonomy): Eukaryota > Metazoa > Annelida > Polychaeta > Phyllodocida > Polynoidae > Alentia > Alentia gelatinosa. The sequence goes on along the minus strand of OX465580.1, from coordinate 102,471,011 downwards.
TATGGTCCCAGTGTAACGGAAATATTTGTAATGGCCCCAGTAACAGAATAAACTAGAAGACTATAACCAGTAGTTCCAGCATAAAGCCTATTTCCGTTGGCCGATGAATCAGCTTGTCTGTTTTTTGTAGATTTGAACCAACTTATTTAATAATATTTCAGTCTGCTCACTAAGATGGTGTTAGCCGTCCTTAGGGACGTCCGTAAGTGTTGAATAAAGTTGACACACATCGTCCCTGGGTCCGTATGGCATACAGGAAAGGGCCTGCATGTACGATCCTAGATTATTAAACGGGCCCCCGTGTCGTCTTAAAGAAGAGAAAGTCTCGTTCATAGTTTTGTTTAAGTGACCCCGATCGTTGGTTATGATAAAACATACCTGTGAGGCAGACTGGGGGACATCGATCTAGGGTTTCTTCTCACTACCAGTGGCGCCATAGACTGGTGCTTTGTGAACTCTTTCCTATCCACAATTATCAAGGAATAAAAGTAGATATTGCAGGCATTATCCCTTTAACACTGTTGTTTTATATTAAAGTCCATGATAAACATAGTTTTGCTGGTTTAATTGATAAATAAGGCTGTTCTCGTTTATCTGATTCACTTCCGAGATTTCCAGGGAGCCGATATTGTGTGTGAACGAGGAGCATATGGACGATCTATGTCAACCCTACTACCATCTCAATTATCAAACAACAGCCCTTGTCCGAGGTATCTTATGAGTATATACTCTTGTTGGCATGGGTGATCAAATCTGACGGAGGCACCTAAGACAAACATCAATCAAAACCAATCACAGGACCTGGTCGAGGTCTATCGGACATAAGGAGAGTTATATAGAACTACATCGAGAATCGTATAAATACACAATACTCCACGAGTTTGGATGTGCCGCAATCGTCATCGAGGCGAAGCCGAGTGACGAATACGGTACTTCCAACCGAGTGGAGAATTGTGTATTTTACGATTCGAGTGTGGTTATGGATTTATCTCACCCCTTTCTATGCCATTAAACAGCATCACAACATCAAAATCGTTAAAATATACTTAGCAAATCCATATGACGTCATCTCACATACACTACGCCACGGCCGTGGCGTAGTATAGTTACTTTATTGGGGTGATCGTTGAGTATTTTTTTCTAATGGTATTTCTATGGCTAAGCTTGTACCAGGGGTGAGATAAAGGTCAGGATTAGGGGGGAATGGTGTAGAAGAGAATGATATTAAACGTCAAGACTCTCCTATCTGTGTCCTTATCCTCTAACAACCCTTCGTCTCCTAGTCCTAGTATCCCTCCTTCTATATTAAACAGGCCCCTCGTGTCGCTAGAAAGTCTCCGATTTTCGTTTACCATCGACATTGAAAGATTCCAAATGGCATGCGATATATTTAGCAATTGTTTGTTTTCATGTGCGTGAATTGGTATTTCTATCCGTTGTTTTATCAATGTATTTGTTATTCGTTATCAAATCTCTATATCTCACCTAAAATCTTGAAGTAGATTTAAATGGGAATTCCATAAACCGATTTCAATATTCGAATCATATTATTTCACTCATAGATAAATATGTGTGCATTACTTTCTTTTATGAAAGAGAACGTTGATGGGCGGTCTCTCAAAAATGTCAACGACCAAAACCTTTGACCTTCCTGTATTTTAGTTTGACAGGATCATAAAGTTGTTTCCACCTCGACCAGGTCCTAAATCGGAGTAGAGCACTATCATACGTTTGAAGATTAAGCATTCAGGAGTCCATGTATTGCTACCTGCAGGCCCATTGTTAGGCTCAAATCCATGCGTCCTTGGATCACCTGGTAACAGAGCACCTTATAACGTCGTACATCATTGACGTCACTATCAGTGGGCGACAATAGGGGAGTTCTGACCCTGAGTCCCTGATTGCCCAATGAGTATAGAGTACGCCCAACGCACTAGAGAACAGCCAGTGACAATTTGCAAAGGTTTGTTGAATTTATGGAATTCGTCATGCCCTCCTGCCATTGCTTAGCATTGTCTCTGGATGCCTGAACCCGGATTTTTTTATCACAAAGGTTTGACTTCAGTTCCCCCTTTGAAGTACATGCACATGAAAAAGTGAAAATCATATTTTGTAGTTGATGATATAGTGAAAGGTTACACACATCAATGCTCTGGGATGGACAAATATCATGACTAATAGTTCACTGGAAAAGGTTGAAAGTAATGGTACTCTCATTTAGATATCATGTTGAAATATTGCACCCGGATGTATAAAGTAAAATCAACCTTTGATATGAGGGATATGAACAAAAATGGGTTCAACAAAAAACTAGATTTCGGAGGAATAGGATCGTAGTTGGCCATTACGTTTTACCCCTTTTTATATCTTGCCCAGCCCTAGTTTGTTCAGAAATTTGTTTACTTTCACTTGTAACAAAAAATCACGTTTGTTCTGAAATAAATATCATGGTTTCGCTTTCTCTATCCGCGTGTATTGTAACGCGTGTAGAACTGAGCAATAACAAGAACCTATAACCAGATTTTGATATTGCTAAATTTACTATGATAGTGTAAGTAGGGGTGTTCTCCACGAACTGGGACCTATACCTAAAACCAATATTGATCAATGCTTGAGGAAGCGGGCAATCTGAACCAATTCAGTGACATACATCCTGAGGCAATTGCATGCCTCCTGTGTGTCATACGTCGGAATTTGATAGTAAACTCCAAAGCGGATTGCTATTTTGAACATATATTTACCATCTGAATGGAGCCTAGTCTAAGGAAGTATTGACAATTTTCCATGGTAGATTTTAGGAAACAGACCCGAGGTATGCGACATCATTGGACAAAGGAGACGGGTACAAAGATCCCACAACCTGGCGAGGAACTGTAGACAAGCAGTCGTTTGTTGTGGTGCTCCTCCAGCCTTATGATTGTTATCTGGCTGCAGGACACCTTTGTGTGTTATGTCAGTTACGATCGTTGGCCATATGGTTCAAATGTCGTCTGTCCCAGTCAAACGCAGATTACCTTCTTTTATGGTGGGATAGCTGCCTTCAGGAATTTTACCCTGACCCCGTAAGGAAGGAGAAATTTTCATAGAAACTAAACTCTAATCTTTCCTCCAATAAGCGAAAGGCATACTGACACCAACGCACTTAAAAAAAGATTTATCCAAATATTTTTACTACATGTTTAAGGAAGGTAAAGAAAACTGCGTTTTAGAGAAATAAAAGAAACAATGCTAAATTGGAGTTCCATGCCACTACATGAATGAAGTCAATGGAGGGTAGTTATTTATGTACAGCATTCCTTACCACGAAAGTTGCTTAAGAAAGAATGATCTTATCATTAGTACATAAATATATAGCTTGAATTATTTTAGAGGCATTAATACTGACATATACCAGCCATTAATTTGTGTTAAATTCACAGGTGAAAAATCGCAATGATTGATGTTTACATTTAGTCAGAAATCAATAAATCTTTCAATTTCACAGATTGCATAAGTTTTAAGAAAGACCATTATAATGTGATGACCAATGTAGGTTATCAGTTTATGGATAAAATCCATTCTTTTCATAGTAATAGTGAACTTGTGGTGTCACTTGTACCGCATCGGATCGGATGGCTTACAACAGCAGTCACTAAGACATGCATCCAGCCAGAGACTTGTCTGTGTGATATGTGGTTGTGAGTTGATATGACGTCTCATATTTCATACCTAGGGCTGTCTGTACTCTCTATGTTCTGTCATTAAAGGGGCAATCTTTGGTTCCATGCCCTCAAGCAGGAGCTGTAAGATGGAAAGGTGGAAGCCCCCACCCCCGTACGATACAGAGGACATCCAGATATAAGTTGGATCAAACGGTTGAGGATAGGCATAGCTCCCTTATTTCATGAAAAGTGAAGACGTCAGTGATCATATCTAGGAACTACATGTATAGGTTTTTGAATGCAGAAAGGAGGACTTATATTATATGAAATGTCGGACCGACAATTTTAGGGTCGACCCACGGAAACGGTTTGACTGCGGCATAATCACTATCTAGCTAAGCGCCTGGACGAGCTGATTCGATTTGCTCTGAAAATATCTCTCCTTCAATGGTCCATATACGTTGCCATCTATCTTTTCATAATTGTGAAGGATCGATCATTTGGCACAATGCAAATAATAGATTTCGTCGTGTATTACTAGCACTAGAAATAGGGATAGAAAATACACATACAATGAAAGAGGACAAACTTCACAGCTAACACCCAGTATATTTTGGTTCGGCATCTATGGGATCATCTACCGCGGTCTCTAGACTCCGCATGTCAGGCTCGTCACCTGAAATACTTTGTTTTCTCTCTATCCTAGATCAGAGCTATGTGTACCATTGGCTGTCAAAGATCAGAAACAGCTTGTGCAGTATTTTTGTGGTGTCTTTATCTGATCTGTAGAAGTTAATCTTATATATGTATTTCATAACCTGATATATAAACTTATAAACTATCAATTATACCAACTATTATGGTATATATGCGTATAACTATAATAATATATGATGTCATATATACATATTACATCTTGCAATATCGTTGTCATAATTTTGATCTTCGTTACCATGATCACCAATGGACATAGACAGCAATCAGACATGTTACCGTCTCTACATTCTAGTAATGCACATTGTATTGTTGTGAAGATTGCATGTACATATGCTACGGTGTCCCTCTATGGCAATTATACAATTCATTGAGAGTTTACAAGCCCCATCAGTCATGTCTGTGTGTGATTTTGCCATTATTTTGGTGTGTTTATTTAACATAGCTCTGAGATACAATTGGAGGTGATGATGCGAATGGCATTGTATTTTATTGACCTGTTATTAATTCAACCGATGTATTATTAAAATATATGGATAACAAATAAACACATATATAATTTGACACCAATCTCTGCTTGCACCTCTAACCCCTCCACATTGACCCACCTCCTGCCCGTGTGAACTGGACCTGTGTGGTCCTCAGTCTGGTATGCGGGGTTGGAGGTGTGTGTGGGGGCATATCACAAGTGAGATAAGTCAGATAACAGACCTGTAAAGTATACAGGTGGACCCACCGACCAGGTAAACCCCCTTCGCCTGTCAGGGGCCTACCTGGCGGCGCTTAGAACATCAAACACTCCTCTCATTGCCTCCACAGTCATAACATTTTTCTCCTTGTCTGAACAGAAGTGTAAAAAATAAGCAGGCGGAAAGATCCGGCGAGGACAGAGGGAGATTGTTTTATTCTATATATATATATCCGCAGAACTCAGTCGCTGAGGTCCTGCGCCTAAACCAGCCTGGTGTAAATGCAAGTACGGATTAGCTGTATATTTAGGAATCCGATCCTACAGAGATGGTTTTCTCTCTGTGTGAATGAGATGAAATTCTTACATAGAATTTATCTGCTCATTTGAAATATTCATGGTTTGTTTTTCTTCCTACTTTTGTCCTTGGTTACCCAGTATTTTCGTTGAAATAACCTTGACAATGTGTACACTGTTTTGTTTTGTGTGTGTTGGGTATCACTTGTCTTCAAGGGAACAATGCAAATAATCCAACATTATTTGGCCAAGGTAAAATAATCCAACATTATTTGGCCAAGGTAAAAACAGATATACCTTAGAGGCTATGTAGTAATTTATAACAATTATGGGCGTTACTTTTGAAATCCTGGATATGTCCATTGAAATGCATGCATACTGCAAATCCACAAAGGACGTAAATTAATTAATTTAAAGAAAAGGGGATATCATTGGATCTAAGCATATGGGGTTCACAATTGCATTGTTTATTTTGTATGTGAACATTTCATAAACATGAAATACGTTGACCTCGGTATTAAGCACGAACTAACACAAAACATGCTGCATTCCTGAGTTGGAGACGTATCTAGTAAACCACGACTTCCCGCTGATAGGAAAACTCCCTCCGTATATAGATGACGTTTGTATTATTTTTTTATTGAAGACAAGTACATAGTCCAATACAATAGAGCATTGTAATATACTTCTCACTCTTTGTAAACAGATAACGTGCACTATAGATATAAATAAGAAAATGATGTTAAATCAAATCACGCAACATTTTATGCAGTTACAAACCTTACAATCCTTTATGGCAATAATTCACTGGTAGATATGAACATCTGTCACCTTTTATCAAGGAAATAGGAATAAGATGAAAAGATGTATGTTTGTTGACAGATAATCACTATGCATATCTGTATGAGTGATGGCAGTCACGATAGGATTCATTTCACCAATCAAAGTATGTCCTTAAAGTGTCAGCTCATGCTCGGCTATCGCCATTGTCCATCATCACCACCATCCGATGTCAAGACATGAGCACGTGGGGAGGGACGAGGGAGGGACGAGGGAGGAAGGGGGGGAGGTAGGAGGGGGCAGATGTCACCCATCATTCCGCCAATTTCAGGTAGAGAAGCCCAGGACCACACCAACAAGGAATCCCTCTTTTTTTCTCGATATTCAAAATGATAAAAAAAGAATGTAAGGGAAATCAGTACTCTGGTGGCCGTCGAACTGAATGACACTGGCGGCTCCCTCTGTGGACGACTTAGGGGAAATTGGTGTAGTTCATCCATTTGGCCAAACTTCAGAACCTACTGCGTCCGAGTGTGAATGTAAGGGTAAAATTGCCCGCTTACCTCTATACGACTGACCGTGGACAAGAACAGCCCTCTGACTCCTCACTCTTCTTGCCGAGCCAAGTGGATCTCAATTGGACAGACTAATAGAGGCTGATTTGTTCTCCAGCCCACGGGGAAAAAATCAAACACACAAAACATAAATACTTTCTTTTCAAAAATGGATCCTGGGGCCATTGTTTCTTTGCCGATTTTATCCTAAACTTTGTAGTTGTCAGTAGATAACGACCCTGAAATGACTAGTTCTCGAAAATGATTGAAGGAAAGGGTCGTGAGCCATTCGGTGATTTGGAATTTGCATGGGAAAAGAAAGGAAATTTTGATATAAAATGCATAGGGATGCGTATATGTGGTTATCGTAATCTTCTTTTCCAAAAGTCAAATGAATTCCAATATAGGAAAAACGGCATTAAAACAAACAGTTTAGGAGGCATAATAACACCAGTCAGAGATAGGAATATGAGAAGGGAGATCACTTAGATTGGATATTCACGTCTCACTTTTGCCACGCCCCCGCATCAGAGTGGTCACGTGACATGCAAATCCTATGCAAATAATCGCCTCATTGAACAAATGAACACATTCCAGAGGGAAAGGTTGGGCCAGAATAGGGCCCCATATATTTATATAGGCCCGGTTCCTAAAATAAATGTCCAGAATAGAGTAGAGGTTTTACTTATTGAAGAATTCTACAAAAGTACACTGCCGGGAATGGATGTGAATAACTTGCCAATTTATTCTTACTCCACATATTAGTTAACCGTATATTATTATCATCGATCAGAGGTTTTTTTTATCATCAGTGGAGAGTAAAATCTAAGACTGAGAGTGGAGATTCTCAGGGATAATTTCAGGAGCCAATCGGTGGTTGTAATTTGTCAGGTAGACAGATGTATCAATGGGTACCTTTCTGTGGACATCTTTCTCCGCGTAAACCCTTGGCTGTCCTGCACGTATGTGTGGTGGGGACTCCCAGCTGGGCACTTTCAGCAGGGGTTGACACACGTGTGGCCGGGTCTCTTACAAGTCAATTAGCCTGCACCGCGCTCAGATCGTTCTAGCGTCATTAAGGTGATCACTCAGGAGGCAATGGACCACGACAGCGTAAACGGCAACTGATGGAGGGCGCCCATTGAATGCAAACTCTCTGATCGTTGTCCCAAATCGACAAATTAAGTCTAAAGAAAAGACGAATAGTTCCGTTGGTCATCGCTCAAAACTGGAAATAGAGTGATGGATTATTGCGGGGTGATTTTTCTTTTTTCTTTTTTGTTGAGGGCCGTGGTGGCTGGCATTGAATACTTGTAGAGATGGGGAGTGGGCAGGAACTAAGGCCGTGCGTTCTGTGACCAGTTTCACATTTTACTCAAAGGTTGCAAACCCTATCCCCTCCCGCTCATTGGTCATTTCTGTGCCCTTATCCAAGGAACATGTATATGCCCCAAATAACTTCCCATAGAAATATGCTTATCTGATATTATATTCTTCTCATTGGTCTCCATTTAGGCTGCATGTGTTTGAAATAAGATTTTAGTTTGTGTGTAGTTTAGTCAAATATCGGATAGTATTGGGTATGATATTGGTCACACGCAATTAATAGGAACATAATATCATGCCATATGAACAAATGCAGCTGATGGAAAATGTATGACTTGAGAATCTGCTTCACTTCTGAGTAGACAATATAAGCATAGTGTATTGGGGCATAAATGTTCATAAACAAGACCATTTTCTTGCGTCGTGCTATGTTGCAAAATAAACATTGTAGCCTAAAAAATCGTACTAAAAATAATTCGAAAGGGTGAAGGGTCAAGTGATCTGATCTAATCCCTAAGATTCAGGTTAAACTTTTTTATACTCAAGTTCTCACCCTTCGTCGCGTCTTCTGTATCTCAGGTAACTGAATACTTCCTTGGCTTTATCTTCGTCGGGATCTCTCACAGCAGTGATTCCCCATCTGGTGATGTGTAAAAATACCATAGGATTTTGCTAGATGCAAGGTGAGACGTTTCAAGAATGTAATCTATACAAATCTACATTCACCACCATCTGCGAATCACACTGCTTCACAGAGGCATGATTATATTTTTGTGTGCGGGAGATCTGTTAAATCAATGTTAATACTCCACACACCCAATTTTCTAGAGGAATGCAGCTCCACTCCACCTCATCCAAACCCATACCACTACCCGACACCCCCATGGATCCTGTGTTCAAAGGCCACCCAGTATTCAGTGCTGATTTAAGTACGGTGACAGTCTGGATCCTCATAAACTAGACACTCTCTATTATCGTCAAGTTTGGATCTTGGTGAGTCTCCCACCCGCGCCCCTCCCCTCGTCCCCGATACCGCCCCTGCTCCCACCCGGGTATCCTGTGTGAGGATCAGCAGGATTAGATTTTAGGGTTACTCCGCACTGTGGACAGATCACTTTCAAGTCGGTCGAATAACTCAGCACTTTTAGTATTGGTTACAGTGATGGGTGGGATACTTTGGACGGCGTTCCAAAGCGGTTTAGAATTGACGGACATGATTACAAATAATCTATGATCAGCGTGAATGTTATAGTAAAACCTTTCTAGTAGAATAGGTTGGGGGATAGAATTATTTTCCGGTTAGACACGCTTTGTTCAGATGAAGGCATAATAACAAATGTGCTTGATATGTGTACTTAATCATATCCTATTGATTAGCTACAGAGTCTCGTGTGCCCAAGCGTAGCCTTGTGCACCCAAGCGCAACTCCAGTTTAAATAAAATCATTAAAACAGTATAATATGAAAGAACTGTTGCAAAGTGAGGCAAAATATATGTAATGAATCATTGAAATTAAAAAAAGTGCCACTCCACGTATAAACTGGTCAACAGGAAAACTATAGATAACCAGATGTGTATCATAATTTCAAATAACGGCTCCTCAGAAAGGGTAGGGAGATGTAAGAGGAAAATAGTTGACAGGAATCATTGATTATATATCAGGTATTAGACAAATAATATCATATTAGTGTATCATCGGATATAAGGTTCATGTTAATGAACATATCCTCATGACCCCATTCAAATAGTAAGTTTGTAAGATTTTAAAGAAAGACCCGAGATATCTAACCATAAAAAACTCCGAATAATGAAGGGCTAAAATAGAACAAGACATAAAGGAAACCATTTCATTCAATAACAGGATCTGTAAAGTCACGAAGGTTTACACCTTTCCCACTGATTTACTCATGAGTGCGCTTAGGGTTCACGTCAAATAAGTGGCCCTGATACACATGCACTATAGGTGAGCTTTTGTTACAGCAGCTCCATTTCCTATGTCAGGTCTGAACATTTCGACCATGATGTATCTCCGCCGGATTTTATCATCCTCGTGATCAGGGAGCTGAGACGAGCGACCAGACACTGCGGGTGCTCGGGGAGGTGATTCCTCTTCTCGCAGCTCTGGTGTAGACTAGATACGTATACCCTTGGGTTCACCCAGCTCCGGATGTGAGGCATAAGATTTGTCTATCGTCCGTGACGACGCAAGGTTTACAGCATATAGGAGGAACTCAACGGGAAGGACTGGTTCATGGGGTTGGGTCTTCTAAGCCTGAATGTGGGTTTATTCCTTGTCTTAAAAAGAGAAATCAATAAAATAAACAATCCATTTTTATCTGTTTACTTGAAAGGTTTCCATTATTTACGTACAATTACCGTCTTGGCACCATAGAGTTGATCAACAACCAATGAGCAGATATGTAACTAAATCAATCATGTCAATGTGTGAATACACATATCAGACCTGTGATGAATAAAACCTATATCACAATCAGAGTGCCGACAAACTTCAGGTTCCAGAGACCTTTAAATGGACTACTTAATATTTAAAGAAAATCCCTGACTGACCAACCAAAGAGGTGAAATGACACAGTGAGATTTGGGGGGAGAATAAACAGCTCTGGTTAGGACAATGCAACCTAAGATTACACTATTGCAATAACGAGATGAGAAAAACACTGACTCAATACTGCGTATTCAATGAGGATTCAGAAAGGAATGCTTTGTTGAGGCAGGCTGTGTACTAATATGGATTTAAGATATCATGAGAAGCTCTGCATGCATGCCTCAAGTTATGTAATTATTATATGTCTGTTACGACGAAACGTGCACATCCCTATCTGTAGATATGTCCAAAATGGACCAACCACATGCATTTCTCAAGTAACCGTGTCAACAATAATCACAGGGACACACAGACGAGTGACATGGAGTAGCAGGTCACCTTGCGCATGCTCAGAGGACGCACGCACCAGGTAGTCTGGGCCCAGCAGCCAAAAGGGCGGCGGAGCCTGATTCCCACTGATTTTATGACATTCTCAATGTGGCGGGATTGAATGCTGGGTTATTTTCACACAGCCCAGGACCACATTCCCTCACGGCAAGCAAACGGTGAACCCCCAAACAATGTCTCACCAGCCGCCAACCACCACCACCTCACTATTACCAATTCCTACCCTCCACCCCCTCCACCCTGTACCACACACATACACACACCCTAACGACACGTAATCATACAGAGTACCATCTCACACATCCCACAGCGCGACTCCCTTGTTTGACAGGTGCCTTTAACACATACTTATATGTTAAAGGCATCTTTATAAGAAAGGATGCTTTTGTTTCTTTGGTCACTGCTTCAGGTCTGTTACATATGCTTTAATGTCTCTCAGTAATCTCTAAATAAATTACATAAATGAAAACATCATGTGATACCCATATCTTGATTTATAATGATATTTAAAGTGTTATTTAAAGCTTGATGGAAGGTGGGTATTAGCAGCATACCAGATGATGGTAACGAATAGGCATGGAAGAATTATTTACCTAGACTTTAGTTAGCAATCCAACATCAACGTCGAATGGTATAAATTCATCTGAAATTCAATAGCAATCGTCGGCTGACTTTCTTCTTCATCTATAATTTATTCATTCAAAAACATGTTGTTTCTTACATGCTATAGTGAATAGAATGTGTTTAGCCTGGGAAGGCTACACAAATATTTTCAGTTCCACAGATATGCATGTGCCCCATGAAACCCTTAATACATAGGATTAAAAATTCCATATCTGAATTTGTGATTCAATACACGCATTATATTCTTGACGTTCATGAGTGTAGCTCAGCTGGAGTCTTTGTTTATACCCACCGTGGGCGGGTCAAACAGGTTGGACACGTAGAGAAAGGGCCCACCCACACCAGGGAGCCACGTTATTACTCTAGCCATGCATGCCATGGCCAGCCACCATGTCGTCAGACGAGCATTATTATTTTGTCTATTCCGCCGACATAAAAAATCACTACGGAGATAACAATCAAGTCAGGGCACAACTAAGCAGACTTCAAACACCTCTTACAGCCCCCACCTTACATTCCTACCCACTCCGCCGGCTATTGCATGCCCGACAGCTATTCTAATCGAGAAGGGTCTTCCATCGTCGAGCCGATTTTGTCTGTAGCTCCTTTCCATAGATCATTTCCTCCTTCAACTTCTCTCCCATTTTCCCATTTTAAAATTAGCTTTTTGCATGCTTGATGTTCCCTCTCCTCCTCCGACCCCCTTCGTTCCTACTCCTGTCATTGCCTTCTTCCTTGATATCTGGCATGTTCTTTTCTCTCTCTTTTTATTTTCTTTCTCGTCTTCTCTTCACTCTATCTCCTATTTATGCGCATGTCCTTATCCGTTTCTCCTCTTTATTTCTATCCATGACGTTCCTCTACTCCTCCTCTAGCTTCTTCTTTGCTCCCTTCTATCTGCAATCACTCTTACTGAGCTTCCTCTACCTTCATCTTCAACGCAAATGATTTCCTCTTTCATTGCCTCACTCCTGCCACCATTCTTCCCCTGACTCTCTTTCAATGTGGCAATTATCAACCTGTATTTCACCCGAACATGATCGAGCCTCCACGATAACCTTTGCTATCGCAATGGTTGGAACACCCTCTAACCCCCCCCCCCCCCCTCCTCCGTCCTGCTCGTCCTCTTAGTGCCGGTAGATACACCGGGTACTTGGTTCTGTACACCGTCGCTGATCCCCTCTGTTATCCCTTCCCCCATTACCCTTGCCCGACAACAGCCCTCCCAGTCACATGGGCCTCCCACCACTCACCTGTCGGCCCCGCTGCTTTGATCACATCATTACAGGTAGGGATCAGGCAGGGCCCCGACTTTCCCAGGCTCCCGTTGCCTACCCAAGGGGCCCAGTGCCTAAATGGAGGGTCGGTGGCGGCGTGAGTGCGGCCCGGGATCCGTTTAGGATCCGAGTTGACGTCGTGCTGTGCCCGCCTGGAGACACGCGAGTCAGCCGTCCAGACAGACGGAGAAGGGGGAGGGAGATGCCACCCACCCTCCCTCTGCTGACAGGGGGAGACCCACACGGTGGTTAATTTGTTCTAAGTGCATAATGGAAAGAAAGTCTAATCTTGGTTTTCACTCTAAATGATGACCGTTTAGATCTGTAATAGGATTGTCCCCTTTTCTGTGGTGGGCTCGTGGGGTAGGTTCATATATGTATAAACGGACATATATGTCCAGAGGAGAGAGTGGTAGGTACTAGTTTTCGTGGCAGAAATGACTGACTTCCCCAGATATCAACTCGCTCCAGTAGCTTCTTACAACATGTGTATACATACATACTCAGAAACGACAAAAACACCGTCGAAGAAGTACTTAACATAAAGGGAGAAATGTACATGTATATGCACATGTATTTACCAAAGTTCCGCGGATCCTAATTCGCAGGATCCTAATTCTAGTAGGAGATCACCCTATGTTGGTTTGCTGATATAAATTAGTATATGTACATATATGTATGTATAATATATATATATATATATATATATATATATATATATATATATATATTATATATATATATATATATATATATATATATATATATATATATATATATATACTAATTACGACGTATGATAGGTGCACATATCATGTTTGAAAAATATACAATGATAGCTTGTTTATACGTTACATATACCATTTTATCTCGAGGAAACGTATTGTGATAACTAACACTGACGGCTACAGTCATATATATGCCCTTATATACACGTGTGAAATATTTGTTATAGGAGTTTCATGTCATAGAGAAAGAAAATTCATTTGAATGCATATGTACATGCATGAGATACCTATGTGCATATATTACTATAACAGAGACTTATAGTTCTATTAACCAGATCATCTTCATATAGATATGATATTCTAAGAAATATTTATATCTGAGAAAATATGTGACATGAACAATCATATATGAGTTCATATAAACTACAAATATACAACATACTGGATATGAGGGCAAATATATTGCATGACTATGCCTCCAGTCATCACAGCCTCGAACGCCCCAATATAGTTCTGATATTACAGGGCACAGGTTGCCCCCCTTTCTCGGGGCCAAGAGGGAGATTTAATTTTCCCCATAAATGGACGTCATCTACAGGTGACAGGTCAGGGTTGACCACTCACCGTCCCGTCGCATTGTGACGGTCAGTGGGGACTGACCCTTCTGATCACCTCACCGTCTCGCACCCCACGGGCCCGAGGCTTGACCATTCCCCCTCCTGTGTGCCCAGGTGAGAGGCCCGACCACGCCCACCTGTATGGCGCTGACTATCCACCCGGACAATCCCTGCCCCAAATGGGACAATTGAGGGCCTAGAGGTCAGCCTTTGGGTAGTTAGGCAGCGAGGGGGCAGGTTCGGGGCCATATAGTGCGACATACACCTGCCTGGGGTTCAGCCATGGTAGAGGTGGACACTGGTCAAGACATATAGCTGTCGGCTTGGATATATTCCTGGCGTTCACTAAGCATGGACAGGAACATCAGAGGGTTAAGCGAGTGCAAATTTCCACTGCTTATAGTGGATGGGGTATTGCGTAGTCCCAGGATAGCATTTAAGACTTCTCTCTCCTTTGTCCCGCAATAACTCTATTTGTGTCGTGTCTTCTCGCAGGTATGATAAAGACTAATCCCTTCAGACCATGTTGGATTAGTATGCCAACCATAGAGCGAGACCAGGCAGATCTCATTAACAATACAAGTTCTACATGGCAAAACAAGGAAATTAACGAAGAGAAACCTGGTCAGATTTAGCGTGACGAAGGAAGAGGAATACATACACTGTTACCGAAACACAGACACCCTGCTCATCATGCACCCCTACAACACACCATGACACACCCTCACAGCGCCACACCCTCTCCACACAGACACCCCGACAACGCCTCCTCTCCTCCCCTGCGCCATCCCTCTCCCCAGGGTCAACAAATTTCAGCCAATTGACGCGTCTAGTCGCGGTCAGTTCGCCTCGTCGTCACGAGGCGGCGCGCCGTCACTCCCTTTGATCTGGCATGAATTGGTCGGCGGAAGTAAATGAGGGGTCGTGACCTTTCCTAGAGGCAGTTCCCATATCGGGGAAGAGGAGTGAGGGGGGGGGGGGGTTAATGAGGATCAGATCTCATTATGAACAGGTATATAGGTAGAGATTATGGCGAGAGGAGAGGGGAGGGGGTGGTGATATGGACTGAGAACTTTACATGATAAGACGTTACTGCAACACGACACTTCTATACATGGCTTCTAAAAAACATTCGCATGCTATTCTGCAATGAAAGAACAGGATTCGTGAGAAGAAAAATGAGGTTAACTACTTTGTCTTACACAAATATAAGTACAGGCCTTGGAGTGCGCACTCCCTGGTTTTCTTTCCTTCTTGTCCTGCTTGCCTTCCTGTCTGACTCCCTCTCTCCTTGCCTGCCTCTTTCCCAGCCAACCTCTCTACCTGTCTCCCTCTTTCCTTGCCTCCAATTCTCTCAGCCTTACATTCTCTCAGCCTTTTTCTCTCCTAGGACTACGAACTCCATGTCTTCCTTCTTCTCATTCCTTCACCTTCCTGCATCCTCGCCGTTTACTTTAATACCATTGGAAATTGGGCTTCTTCATATTCCGGCCTTCCTGCTAATTAATTTTCATATTTCTTTGCTAAAGTCTTCTTGAAACATAGAAATGATATGAACAAAGACACTGGATAAATTGCGGGCAACATCATCTTTGGGGAATGAAAACTGAATGAATACTGGAGCAAGGTGACTCCATTAGTAGGTTTATTGCCTCAACTGGCCGATAGAAATGGCTACTCCTGCACATACATACATACATACATATTGACTCCTTTGAGATTGCTAAGTTGTTTATTAGTGTCCATTGAGTCTTTCTATAACTAGTATGTCTGATCTACTCAATAATATTTGGTCAATGCTCGAACTATAGCCCTCCCTCTGCTACAGAGTCACAACACAGTAATACATGAACGTTTATACGCCTATTTGAACATATATAGTCTGTGATGTCATCATACACATAAAACCTAACCTATTAAGAGTAGATTGGATCTCGCTCTTCATCAATTGCATCTTTTGTGGGCAATGCGACATCGATATAAGGTATTCCTCTAGGTTTGGGAATCTAGAGAGGACTAGGGTCAGTGTTCAAATCCATGGGTATAGTTTACATATGCATGTGCATATTCTAATAATGTAAATGAAACACACTGCGTAATAATCGTCTTCTACCCTAACGCCTTCTCTATCATTATATACATGTATACCTGTGGTCGTATCTCCTATATATACTGGCCGTTCTTAGCCATATCGTATTTATGGCTGTATGATATAAATACTGTGATATACAAAGTACAGTTATGCGATTGGCATCATATCAGTACACAAAATAAGTTAAAATGTTATCATTTTAAGGTATAAAATAATACGAAAACAGTCTGACTGTAATTGTATGCCACAAGTTCATATCAAAATCGCCAATAGGATTACCCCTCTGCCCTCGGCATCGTTATAATCTAATTGACGAATGTCCTCCATATATTCTAAGTACAGGTACAGTAACTATGTTTCCGAATATTACTTCTACATTTTATGTAGGATTCGTAGGAACCAGAAGGTGTCGGAGGTGTGTGCGGAAGGGGCGTGTGGTGTGCCTGCATCATCAGTGGTGTAAGTGCCGGCAGACAGGTGGGTAGCAGGCAGGTCGAGTTGGGCAGACAGGTGAATCGTGTTCTGTAACCAGGTACACAGATGAAGTAGTATCCAGGCAACACCCTACATCTCCTCCAGACCACACTGCACCTAGGGGACCGTGGTCTCTGAGCATGCGCACAGGCGCCATTCCTTAACTTAGTCATCTCTCTCTATACCTGTGTGTGTGTGTCTCTCTCTGTCTTTGTATAAATTTACGTGTCTCTGTCTCGAAATTCCTCTGTCTCTGCCTCTGTATCTCTGTGCTCGTATCTCTCACGACTAGTCGGGTATATATGGAAATGGCATATGATATGCAGGGATTAGACACGATTCAATAACAAAGTCCTGAATATACCTGACAGTATTAGATAAATAAATATTTCCATTATGATATCAATAAGTATATTTATATGTGTTTTATTCAATTTTAGATATAAAACAACAGAGCATGAAGGACGAAAACTGCTGCTTGGAACCACGGACATGTATATAGGACCCTGGTGATCACTAGCAATACCTTTTCTTCTTCCAAGTTAATGTTTAACCATGAAAATGTAATTCTTCAATGATGTACATTTTTATATCTCACGGGAGCTTTGTTATATTGGACCTGCCGATGCGATGAAACATGTGCAATTCATGTTAGCTCTCATCTCAGTCGCACTCGTCATACGCTACACACCAGTTCCGCCACCGATCTATATTATAACCCGTATAATTAAATAATAGTCAGTCTAAATTACCTCTGTTTAAACACAGCCATTCTAATAGCATAACAGGAAGTGGTTCCCACAGTGGAGATTATTATTAGGCAGAACGGACAGAGAACTGAATAATAATCCTTGACGAATTAATTACTAGCAATTTGCACGCTGTTATAATTGTAATTTCCTAATGTTATTATTTCTCATTGTTCACATTCTATTTCAGATATTACAGAGTTCTATGTAATGAAATTATATGAATCGCATGCTCTCTGTTGTATTTCCTGTCTGATATCAAATCTTCCTAGAATGACTTAGTATATATGTAAATACCAAAGGACAATTAAGATTATTTTCCGAAGGACTAATTGACTAAGGACACTGACACATTATCTTGACTATTTAACCTTCAGATTACCTGCTACACATCATCCATATATCACTAAGATCCATGAAGGACATGAGTTTGAAATATGCTTATTGACATGGACAAGGATGATACATATGTACATACATATCTGAAAAAAATATTACTTATGTCATTACTTATGACAACAACGTATCTTCACAAACAGGTCTACGAGGTCATTATGAACATTTGGTTAAATGATATCATCTCTGAAATCAACGACCGGTAAGGATTCCGCTTGTTATAACCTGCGACTGTCGCAGTCCAGCGGAAAGACATGCATAACTATTATTAATTGATGAATAATATCAATAACATCGAATGGCTAATACATTTGTAAGGAGACTAAAAACAACTCCTAATATTCTCGATACTTCTAATTATCTGTTGATATTAGTTATGCTAATTAAATTGTTGTAACTACTGTTGTAATTATCTTGACTGCACTCGCTACTTTCCCCAGAAACACTTTATAGGGCCTTCCCTATCGTCTGAAGGTGTTCAGAATTTGAGCAAGCCCGTCGCTAAATATAAAGGTACGCACTCCCTTACGCAGTCAGTCATTCAGCGGACAATCAATACACAACCACCAAACACGCTGACACCAGCGCAAACAATGTGGAGCTTTCAGTGTAGAAAATGTCGTCTGCCTTAATTCCGGCCGGTGGCAGCGCGTTTCAAGATGGACGACGATGCGCCTTGTGTTTGTGTTGTGTTCTGAGCCGTGACAGATGCCACGACTGTCATGAGAAGTGGCGAGACAGATGAACCTTTGTCGGAGTCTCTGTTGTGTTCAGATTCCTCCTATGCAATTGTATTATGTCACGTCGATCCTGAGAACTGTGGTTGACTGTATACTTACATTATGTGTGCTGGGGGGTGCTATTTCTTTCTCCACTACCACCACAACATTGGACACCCCGCCCCTCCACCCTCTCCCCTTCCTCTGGTCCCTCAGTGCAGTGCTGTCACGTCCAACATTCCTGCATCTTCTTCCTCTTTATTTTTTTCATTCCTCACCACTTTGCGGTTTCGGCGAGAGCATTTTTTGTGATTTACTGGTTCAGGGAAAAGTCGGTCGTCACGTTCTACTTGGCACTCAGTGGCGGCCGCGGCGGTGGGTCTGTCCTCAGTTCCTGAGATCGTCCACGGGAACGTTATGACTAGACTGAATGGTCCCTGTGGCTGACTGTCCAGCTCACCCTGTGTGTTATGACCAAAGGACTGCCGCCAAACAACCAACCATCCATAACACACCGATCTATTTATAGAACCATACCAAAGCATGATCGTCCTTGATATGCAGCTGCCTTAGCCCCTATAATAGTGAGCGTGGGGACTTATCATTATGTATACCTGTGGTCGAACATATCCGAAATACGATGTACTACCCACTGCTAGGAATGCAGCATCAATAATGTTCGCGCCGCTAGCATGTAATCCATTAAAATGTCGTTCTTGATGATTTCAAGTATATATCAAATAATAAGAAAATTACCTGACTGTTGATGAAAGGGTCTCCGTTCTTGGTCTGTCCTCAAGTTTATACAGACCTCTGATAATGGTTTCGGTCTGTATAGACTTGATGGCAGACCACGAATGGAAATCGCTTCATAACAGTAACGTCGCACCATCATCCTTACTGTACACCTGTGCGCGAATGTCTCACATTTACAGGTCGGCTGTATAAACTTCGTTCGTCACTGAGCGACGAAAAATACTACCCTCCATCCCACGTGACTGATTATTCACCTAGTGAGGAATAGATAACGGTTTATTTCCAGGTAGGAGTAACTGGAAGCAAAGTGGGTTACAGGAAATAACACTTGAGATTTGATAATACCCAAACCTGTTAGTTGTTATATTTTTAGAATTCCACCCTCATTCATCAATGGTTAACATACCATTTGTATTATGTCAATAACCAGGAGTAAACATCCGCTCTATATAGTGTTTGCTTCGAGTTATTACCTTGAGTGATATAAAAGACAGTGCACTGGAATTATGAATATCCCGTTAGCCTCAGTCAGTCGCCATAGTAACAACTTATCATCTCTGTAGGCACCTGTCAGCACCTGAGAAGTATCTTTTCATAATCAATATCAACCGATACCCGACTTGGTTAAACATCATGCGGTATGGTCTACATTTGGGTTCGCTCTCGTATGTATCCTTGCTTTATAGTGTGTGTTTCTTTTATGAAGTGATTTGGCTATGTGTCTCTTGTAGGTCCTAATCAGATCATTTATTTTATATCTTCCCCCTCAATTCGGATTCCTTGTTGACATGTTGCAGCCGTATCCCCTTTGACGAGCCCCCCTCAGTGAGCTGTGAGACTCTGGTGTTGTAGGAGTAGGCGATATAGTACAGCTATTGTGTACAGTGTGTGTGAAGGATCTGCAGGGGTCACCGGGTCAACCCTAAGGTCAGAGGTCACAGGTAAGGGTCGGGGTCAGGGGTCATACGACAGGTGAGTGTTGAAAGGCTGGTGCTGGTCAGGTATGGGCGTGAATGACGCACATGAGGACGGCACCAGCGAAATGGGTACCAGTGAGAGGACACTGGGATCGAAACAGTTTGTTTTCTTTCTTTTGATCTTTTTTTCATTTCCCCCCATTTAAAAAAAAAGTTATTAACTGAATTAAAGCAATACATATGACATCAGCTGTCATTCACTTTCTGAACAAGGATGTACTTTGGGTGTCCTTCGTATTGATAACCTTAATGATAATAATATACATGTACTTTACCGTAAACTGACAAGTCTCATAGATAAGAAACACTCCGGATACCCTCATCAAATTAAACTTCAATTCACTTCATTATGCCACCTTCTTCTAAATCCATATATTGAACAAAGCCAGTATTTGAGTCTATACCAAAATGACACAATCTCCCTTTTACATCGAGGGTTTGAGAATACATGAACTTCTTAATTTCATCCTATTAGGAGAAAAATGATAGGTATTTGGGGGCATGGTAGACTCAGGGGGCTGATAAGCTGCCAGTGATTAGCGGTGAGAAGATATATTGTGATAATGAGGTCAAAACACTGAATACACCTGATGACCCACAAGCTCCAAGGCCTAATTTGCGCTGTACAACAAAAGGTCCCGATATGTGTGATCTTAGTGCCCCTCTGCCCCCTCCCTGGTTCCCAGTGCTTGCCTTCAGGGAACATTCATACTTTCCCATCAGGATCCAAAAGGTTCCTAAATGATTAGATACAGATCTATACCCCTGGTTTCTCATCGTTTAGGTGCCTGTGCCACTCTCACGGAGCTCGCAAGGCTGCCCCCACCTCGCTGTCTGTGCCCCCTGCTGGTCAGATTGGGAAGCGACGATGATCCGACCCCGTGTTGATCCGTGCCTGGCGACACGTTTGTCAAACCAGGGATCCGATACCCTATAATCGGGGCCCGGACTGGGAATAATAAGTGACCGGTGGTCGGCCTCCACTGGTCACTGTCGGCGATATGGATCCGTGCCCTGGCCAATGGGGATCACTCACCCTCCGGGTTTAAGGGATCAGTGAGCGATATTAGGTACATTTTGGGGATCATAGCTGCCTTTGGCGGACTGACCGCAGTAGGTAAGTATGTGCGTGGAGGTGAAGGGGTGTGGGAAGGTGGGATGGTGCTGGTGACTCCGTCCAGATTTTATTCCCACGCTATACAGCTTCCTCTCTATTGACACCAGATAAAGGCATACCGCCGCGCATGACTGAACGGGATGATCAAATGTAATAACGAGATTAACACACCCTGAATTCTAGACTGGGTTAAGTTGTATAAATATACATGCTCATAAATAAACTCGGTATGTATAAACCTAAACTGGACCTGTTGGTGCTCTGTTCCCCTTCCTTCGCTTGTTAAGCCTATAAGACACCGAAATTTTTCCCGATTCATCCCTACCATCGGCTCGGTGAGAGTCGGGATTAAAATCTTGATGTCTTGAGCTGCGTACATCGACCCGATTGATGCAGCTTGTCACATACCCGACGGATCCGTCGGGCGAAGGTAGAATAGGGCACAGCGGTCGGGTCAGTGTCTTTTAGGCTTTACGGTATATTCATGAAAATCACCATTATAGATTTAACTAAATTGTTCAGCAATACAACGCCTACATATGAAGTCCAGTGCACATCTACCGATTTCGGAACATTGATGTACCTTTGTCGGCGATAAAGGAGCAGTACTTTGTCTCAGGCGAGGCATCCTAACAGAGTCGGCTCTAGTCGGTAGATGTGACCCAGCTAGGCAAGGGTCAGCCAACTATTAGTGCCCCCCCCCCCCCCCCTTGAGATGCTCTTTTGTCCCGGACAAGTTGTTGTTCAATGTTCCTAAATCGTTCGCCAAAAGTTTATCAACATGTTGATAAACCCAGTAAGGCCACAAAGGAACATTAGAAATACCCCCTGTTCGGGTGGCCGACACGGTTACATAATCTGCCTGCAACAGCTTAACAAACGACTATACGATTTGGGAACTAATTGTTCAACCCGAATCGGCAGATGTGCATTGGACTTAAGCATAGTTCTTTCATTTATGGGATACATTCTGCTAAAGATATGAAATGTATTAACTGATTTAAATCTTACAGTGGAAATATATATTTTCATGATGCAATTGCAAAGGTAAGTGAATAATGTAGCCCTTTTGACTACCATTCAATTTCATCGGGTTTCATTACAGATGATACATGTATACATATGGAAACTGGCTTACTGTCATGTACCCCAAAAATGCCTCAATACATTTAGATTCCCCACATAAAGACCTTTTATAGTTACTGGGAGTATTAGCATCACTTATAATTGACCGTTTTTACTTCCATTACTATAGTTCAGGTATTGCAACTTTGGGGATGAATGACTATATACAATTTGCAATCGTATACCTGGATGAAACACCTACTTTATTATATGTACATGCCTGAAGTTGGTTTTTAAGTACATAAGTCACTCGAATAGACGCCCAACAAAATTCCATCGATACCGAAGAGTGCGATGTAGATGTAAGAGTGCGATGTCGCTGCATTGATATAAATATAGTCTATGGCGACCACATTGCAGACACTTGGTGTGCTCTAGGTAATTGACTCGCAGCGATGTGGGGATCAAAGAGACCCGATACACCAATCCACCAGGTAGCTCCAAGTAGAGAGGCTGGACGTACACGTGGGGATGACCCCCCCCCCCCCCCACACACACACACACTCACACACGCTCCCCTCACCCCAACCCTCGGCCTGGGAACCCAACTTAGAAAAATGCAACATACAAGATGTTTTGTCCTTTTCCCGATTTTTGGACCAAGGGGAAGTTTACATAGAGATCCGAAATTAGTAGAGTCAGCAGCAGTAATTAGGAAAATTTTACTTCCCACAACATATAAGAGCTCAACTAATTGAATCAGATCATCGCTTAGATTATAAGATCTCCCAGTGGTAGGTATTTGGTTATAATGGAAAGCAGAGATTGATTTGAAGTTGTATTTTAGATAATCATTAAGATTGACATACATCACAAGTCCGTGATATCAAATTTATAATTTCATTAAATCCCTAAATACATAATGTAATAATATAAACAACATTTTTTATGAATGGTTCTAGTTCCTCTCGTGTCTTCACCAGGACGTAGGTCTAGACAAGTTTTATCATACGTTATTAGAAATGGATCGTAATCTTATTTCATACAAACAAACCAGAATCTTTCTTTTTCATTTTCAAGTAATTTGTACACCTTCAAATAATTAGGATATGCCCCCATATATCTAAAGTTACATATTCATAGCTTTGCTAATCGTAAAATTAAAAGAGACTGGGGAAATGATTCATTGATTCTAGACAAGGCTGTCAGTACGTGGGTAGTGGTGACAGGATGGGTTGGGTGTCAGCTTATTTTGGGAGCCTCCTAAGCTCTAATAGCAGAGTGATGGTACAGTGTTAAGTTGTGTAAATTTGGGATCAGAATTTACTTAGGCAGACCGGTACACTCAGTGGTCAGCCGGAGGGTACTTAGATCCCGGGCAGCACTGGCGTCGGGTTACCTGCCCCACCATGTCCCTGCTGACCCCTGGCGGACAGGTGAGGAGTGACCACAAAGCTGCCCCCCACCTTCCCGCGGATCTCTCTTACCTGGGCTCACCAGGGGGCAGCACGATCCCCGTCAGCCACGCCTCCTGGTGGCGCTTTGATGTGATGTGGTCTGGATCCGCGTCACGGGTCACGTGGTGTACTGTGCCCAATCTTTATCGCCACTAACACCACCACTGACACCACCATACCACCTCTGGAATACCACCATACCACCACTACCATACCACAACCAACACCATCAATAATACCACGACCATACCACAACCAATAACACCACCACTAAACCAGCATACCACCACCAGCATACCACAGCCACTAATACCACTCTACTACCACTGCTATACCACCACCACCACCAACACCACTCTACCACCACCATACGACCACAACTATATCACCATACGACCACTACCATACCACGACCAGTACACCACTCTACCACCACTACAATACCTCCACCGCTAATAACACCCCAAATAAGACCAGCACCAACTCAACCAAACCACCACCACTAACACCACTCTACCACCGCAACCATTAAACTACTACCATTAACATCACTACAACCCCCACTATATACAACAACTGATAGCATACCACCACTGTTATACTACTGCTGCTAACACCACTCTGCCACCACTTCCATGCCACCATCACTAACACCATCCTGTCATAACTACCAAACCACCACCACTAACACCACAACATGACCACCACTAAACTACTACCATATGTTAACATCACTACAACCCCTACTATCATACAACAACCGCTAGCATACCACCGCTAGCATACCACCACTGCTAATACCACTACACCACCAACACCACACCACCACCACCACTGACACCCCTGCACCACCGCTACAGTACCCCCACTACTATACCCTCACTACTACAATCACCACACTGCCATTGCATCACAACTCCACCATTAATACTACAACACCACCAATATTATACCTCCACCACTTGCACCACTAACACAACTACATCACCACTGCTGTACTACCACCACTACCTCCACTGCCAACATTACCCACCACTAATGCCAAGACTACACCAAACTACCACTACTATACTACCACCATTACTATTGCTTTCACTACTTTAAGCACCACAAATCATTACCCCTATCAATGATACCACCATTATTCCAATCACCACCACTCCCCCATCTTCACTATCATCATCACCGTTTCCATCTATATGCAACAATACCACCAATATTCCACATCTATGGCAGTTGATAGTTTTGGCGTTCATAAATTACTGGCTTCACAAAAAAGGCATAAAAAGTTGTGGAAAGAATTCAACACAACAAGGAAGCAGATTAGGAGAGAGGCCTCTCGATTCGGCTATTAATTTTATGGAAAGAAGAGTTATTGAAATGTCCCTCATTGATAACAGAAATAGGGAAGTAGTGGTGTGAATATTTGAACTAGATCCGATGAGTCTTTTTCTTAAAATGATTTTACGTTATTCTGTGTTTTTTTTATACTCGACCCGACGAAGGAAAAATTTTAAACACATGTGTCAAAAACATTCACAAACAGAAAACAGAAGAAATGACTAACATACCGATTGGTAATATCTAAATTGAGGGCACCGACGTATACTTCCAGTGACAACAACTATTCTAAATGATGTCACATATGGAGTGGTCTCCAATACAACCTGTTAGTGCCTCGAAGGGGTACTCAGATGAAGCCGACAACAAAGAGTAGTAAACAAACACACAGAATTGGATACTGACACGGTCAACTCAAGATGTCAATTAATTTCACATTCTCACGATGAACTCACTGCCCCCAACATACCGCCACCCTCTCGGTCCCCCATCTCCGTCCACCGGGTGAACTAGAGATCAAAGATCCGGCATCTCACCATACGTGCATTGTCCTCCAGGTGTGCAGGAGGGATCTGGGGTGACAGCGGTCGCCTCTCCCAGCCACCTTCTGTGCCCACCCCCCCGAGTAAGGGAAGGATCAAAGCTGGGTAGTCCTCCAGTGTGACCAATAGTAGGTAGCCTACACCATTAGTATTCTGTGGATCACTCCAAGTCAATTATGCCCTGTTTGTCGTGGAGGCGACGGGGAGGATAAATGACCCAATACCGATCACCGGATAACTAACGGCGCCATGTTCATGCAAAACCTGGTCACTGGCGGTGCGGTACATTGCTTATGCCATAAAGCAATGTCATTTCTTTAAAAGTAAATCCATTCATGGTCTGTATAGTATCTGTTATGTTCATTCGTGGATACTTTTGCTGGTACGGAATGGAGTCAGTGCAATGAGGAAAATACATTTCCAGATCTCCTCTCATCCAGAACAACAGGTCCATTGCTCAGAACTACAATACACGTCTTCGAATTTTTTTCACATACCATTCACAGGGAGGGCGACCTTGGTAAGCTCAACTAAAATGTTCTTGGTGACCTGAAATAGCCCGTACAGAGGACCATAGACTGCTGGATCCCAACCTGCTGAGACAAAGGCTGACACTATAGCCCTCATTGTTCCTCCGTGTGGTCACTGCTGATCAAAAGGTTGAGTGCCACTCACAGGGTCATGTCTACATGGGCGCTGTCCAGATTACCCTCCACAATAGGTGGTATTATATTCCCGTGTACTGGTCAGGTAAATGTGGTCAGGTAAGTTATAGCGTATCCTCAGGGCTGGGGTCAGGGCTGGAGATCTGACCGTAAAGACTACCCTCAACGTCCCCACGCCGCCCTAAAGACTACCTGACCAGTCCCTGCCCAACGCACACACTATGTTATAGGAGACAACTGGAACAAATTACCTTTGTTTCCCACACTCCAGGATCGTAATTGCCTATTACCTTTGACCTAAAGTCTCTCCTCAAAGGTAAAATGGCATATCCTGATTTTAGAACTCCTGTCTGGTTGTTTTCCAGGGAACTTCTATTTTTGTGGTTCAGATACTCAGCCACCTTAGTGAATACTGCATAATTCGTCGGGTAATCCAATGGATCAATGATTAAACACAAAATTGATTCCATTATCATTACCATATGATTAAGAAGCTTGGATGGTAACAACAGTTGGGCAATTTCTTTGACAGTTAGAAACCGTAATCAGAGATATACAGTACAAATGTGCATAATACAAAGCGATTACCAATGCAGGTTACAATTCCTGTTAAACTGTTAAAAGGAGACACGATACAAATATATATAAATCTGCCTCTGGGGATCACTTACCACACCTCTTGTCGAATTGCATGAAGGGTCAGAACATCGGCTCGATAGTCATATCAGCACCCGTGTTAAACGTTTATTTCACACCAGGTCTCCATGGAGTGTATAGCCTCAGGTGGGAGTACGATGGACCCCTTCCTTATCTCACCTGTGAAGTCCCCCATGCTCATCCTTGTCCACCCACCTACCTGCCCTCAGGTGAGACAGAGATGACCATGGATCGATCCCTCATATGGAGGCTAACTGAATCGGTGCGGGCTTGCCATCAGCACAGGTTCCTGTCTAATTCAAATGGGATGGGTCTAAAACAGAAAGGTTTCAGTACAGGATATATCGGACAGGTTCAGCATAGGAAAGGCTTTAAAATACCAATGTTTCCCTCTGTCTATCATCTGCCCATCCTCTGATCTACCTAAAGCTGATGTACATGAAGAGATATACGAAGCATATTGTGAGGGAAGCTAGTCCCAAAACTAGAGAACAAGAGAAACGAAATGTTAAACTGAAGAGACCTCGTACAAATTTCTACAAGAAAAATCCTCTGTATGAGGGCATGCTCTACTGGAATAATCTGCCAGTAGAAGTACAAGACGTAACCTCGATGTACTCATATACAAATTTTGCCCGTGCGAAGAGTAAGGACATCTATGAAAAAGAAATGTGATGTATCTAATAGACTAAGAGACTTACCTGATTAAGTATAGCACACAAATCATCTCATCATTACTACTGTACTTGCCATGTGTAAATCTGTATATATCTTATAGACTGGAATTGTTATTGCCATCGGAATATGTAACAGCCCCACAGAGGCACACAAAACCTGCAATAGCAGACTGCCTGTACAACTTCTTATTCATCTATTGTGAAATTTAAAAAAAAAAAAAAAAAAAATGTCACCCACTCAGAATAAAAACAAGTCATGGAGCTAGTTGGAGACAGACACATTAATGATACAAGAGATATAGTAATACTAACAAAAGTTATCAATTAAAATGGTAATCCCCTGGGATATGAGGTGAAATCTCTCAAATATGCATCAAAACAATAAGTGAGGGAACTGAGGTTCAGGAACAACATCTGTTCAGCAATAGCACAAACGATAGGTTCATCTTTATTATGTTTTATCATTTACTTACAGATGCCACCATTTTGGTTCAATATCCGATTCATAAATCTAATAAGAGGTATTCTAGAATCAATGACAACTGAAGGTCAAATATTTATCCCCAGTGCCGTTCTACAGTATTCAAAATCTTTGGACGTTGACAATATCTTCCTGAATCCGTCAGGTTCAGTTCTAAGGATTGTTCAGTTCTAAGGATTGTTTATCATCTGTGCAATAAGACTTGAAGCCGCTGTCCCACGTTTTTGGCATAATAGTCAATCTTGATATTCTTTCTAATTTCAAATGTGATAAGCTCTACGCCGAAGTATCGTCTGAAATCCATATACACTTATGATATTTAATAGGATATGTGTATATCACCGGATACCAAATGAACTACATGTATTGCATTTATGGAATAAGATGCAAATCCTATACTTTTACTTAGTTTTATACTGGCTTCTGTTGTAAAGTAGACTGATTTGTCTTGTGCATATAGGCATAAGCTCCGTTACTGCAAAACATTTAGATTGAACAGGGAAGGAGGTGGGGTGATGGATATCGTTCACATTCTTCCGATCTCGCCTATTGTTCACAAAGAAACTAACTGCAAATAAAATGTGTGGAATCTGGTGAGACGGGGAACCTGGTGTGCGAATCTGCTGTGAACTAGCCCCCTAGATGAATGGGCTGCGGTCAATACTGACCATCAACACTGAGCAAGCGGATATCAGACTGACCAGTGGTCAGACAGCATTAACTGGTGATTATGTGAAGCCTTTCTCAACCTAGGAACATTAAATGAGGCTTATACAGTCTCACTCCGACCATATGATCGCCTCCTGCCAAATAAGATAAACTTTTATGGAGATTTAAATATTTGTGCCTCTTGACATTTGCGAAATAGAATTATTATTAATCAATGCTTCCATGTAGAACAAAATGATATATTTGAAACGTAAATATATAGAAACTAGATATTGTGAAGGAGGCTTGGGGAGTTTTAGAGATCCATTACTGGATTTTACCGAGGGATTTAAGTATGTGAAGTACTGTAACTCAAGAAAGCTTCCGCTTTTGTGCCCTGGTACCAGCTACTTTCCCGTCCTATAGCGACGTGTGACTGTATCTTTTTGAGCATATCCCTACAAGAGATCGGTGTGCTGATCACTGTCCATCCATCAGCCAGGAATGCAGTAGGGGTGGTCAGGACCGTGGTAGATGTCCCCCGCCAAACGGGGTGAGACTTGTCACCCTCTGTGGTCGGGGGAATACCCCTCCCTACTGCGGAGACTGGGCGGCGACTACGAGAGGCGACTTCTCCCTTTCAATGTGAGGCTTTTTAAGATGAACGACAACCTACACATGGAGGTGGTATATGCAGACATTACTAAGTACCGGTACAAGGTGTGGGGAATATCTTTTACAGTACAAAGGATGGAATGCCAACCACAACTGTGTTAGGCCCGGCGTCCACCTACTACGATATGGCACCGATATGGTCTACGATGCACCTCCCGATAAAAAATCAAAATCGCGTCGGAAGGTTACCTGATATTGGGGCAGTTGACCACGTTTCTGCGATTAGACACTGATAAAAACCCCATACAACGCATGGTGTATTGGCTTGTCTAGACAAATGTCTACGATTTTGCACCTTCCCGATATGGCACCGATTTTGACATTTTGTATCGGTGCCATATCGGCAGGTCTACGATTCTATCGTAGTAGGTGGACGCCAGGCCTTAGTGTATGGAAGTGGAGCCTTCCCCAGAGTGTGTATGTGACTATGTCTTCCTGCTTCACTGTGACCCATTTCTGCAGTCCCCTCAGGATAGGAAAAGGATACTTTCAAATGAATATTAAAACTTTATAGGATATTACGTTTACTTTCAATTTGTCAATTAGAAATATTGCGAATATAGATGCAATACAGCAATTTGCCAAACATCCATAATCTATTCTCAATGAAAGCATTTCACAGATATTGTAGTTTTGAATAGCAATATATGTAGGATGAATATGCTTGATTATCGGCCGGATTGGAGTTGGAATAACCGTGTATATGTGTAAGTTGGGTTTCCTGTCAGCATGGTAGTGGAATCCTTGGCTGTGCAGAGGTGATAAAAGTAGATACATATATGCTTTCTATTTGTTGGTATAATTCCAAAGACAATACACTCTCGGTCAAAGTTAGAACAAGAAAAAACCCAGATTGCTGGGTCTCAGGAGAGCTTAAGTAATACATGTAATCACAAGACTGCCGCCTTCAAGTGAATGATCACATTCCCATGGCGAAGGACGCACCGTGAGGCAATGGCCGGGCATCCACGATGAGATGGGGGTTTCATGAGATTAGTTATTGCGATTGGTTCGAGTCCTTGGACTTAGCTTGCGACTCTTCACTTAGGTCAAGGTTGTACTCCTATTTGGCCGTATGTTTGTACACGGCTAGGCCAGAGCAATATACCTATTCGAAAGACTATACCTTGCATCTCAAATGAACAAAATGTAATGAAGAAGCTTAGAAATATCAGAACAAGTAATCTCAATATATAGAAATGATATTAACAAATACCAATGAAAAGCAATTGAGGTATGTACTATTGCACCATCTACATGATTTCTACTATGTTAGACTTTCAAATTCAGCGACCCGATTTGACCACAGTTGAGGTTATAAGCTCCAGTTGTTCAAGGAGAGTTTAAGTTGTTTGTCCCGTTTCCAGGTATGTCAATGGGGTCGCCCAACGTAGATTTAGATACAGTGTTGTATCACTGAAGTATGTTTATACATGCCAATGCCGCCCGAGGAAGGTCCCACGGCTGACTATTCCCCCCTTTTTTGTATTTGACTTTTTGGTGGAGTTTATCCTGCAGCAATGATCTATAAGATGAGGATTATGGTTAACAAAGCAGCATGGCTAAAAGACTCTCACCAGGGACTTCGTGATCAGCAATAATATATGCTACTGCCTGCGCAAAGCTACCATCCTATTTTTCCCCTGATATGATTAAATTTGTTATTTCGATTTTGTTGTTAGCATAGAGTTATCAAAGATGGAATCTATGGGACTAGCTGTTATAATGTTACCGTGGCGTAGAGGAATGTCCTGTAATCATAACGTGGATCGGGGAGCTCACACCCCCACACCTTCATCCCACTCCCCCTTCACGATGAATATGGAGCAGGAAGGGGAGTGGATCTGCTCCGTGTCAGGGGATCTCCCTCTGCTTCGCCAGCATAATTCGCGCCCTGTTTATCAGTCGGCATGACGGATTCAGAGTTTGATCTATCTTCTGGCCAGCAAGGACAAAATGGGGATAAGAAGACAGCAACTGAGACAGGTACGGGAACAGAGACAGAGGGAGGCGGTCAGAGAGATGAACAGGGGCAGTGGAAGGAGTATGGGCAGATAGAAATTAATGGAGGAGCATGAAAACAACCGAGACATGTGATAGAGAGAGGGAGGGAAAGAGGGAGAAAGAACGACAGTTAAGATCCAGGAACAAGGAAAACATTGAGATATATGACACATAGAGGGGAAAAACAGAGGGAAAAGAAAATAATCACGAAAAAATATAGAAATAGAGAGATAAGGGCAAGTGGAGGAGAAGGGAATATCGAAAGAGAGAGAGAGAGAACCTGAGAAGTGCTCTTGTGGCTATAATGACGTATGTCACTGAAGTAGAGGTAGTCGAATTTTGGACACTGGTCAACCCCGCATAGAGGTCAATGGGTAGGGACATGAACGGCACCTCAGTCATCCCCTCCACAGGTATGTGGGAAATGAGAGGCTGCCACCAGGTAATGGTCACCTGGAGGGGAGCCCAATCATGACCCGCTCTCACCTGCCGCATCTCACCTGGACACCGCCATGAGAAGGGCGCCGCGTCGACTCCTACCGCTGCGCAACCGAATAATTGGATGCTGAGCTATATAAACCAGAACATGTATATGTATGTTCTGAATAAACAAGAGCAGCTTCGGACATGTTCGTTGCAGAAGGCTCCAGTCAGTCGGAGCAGCTGAGGGAAATGCTGAGAGAGACACGAGAGGTCCTTGACCATTTCGAGACTGATAAAACTGGTTATCAGATGTGTAGTTTACTATTGTTGGCGAAATGGCATTATATAAGGCAATGCCTAGGAGTGTAAAATACTACCTTTCTGAATCAATGAAGAAAACATCACTTAAATCTCAAAAAACAAGGTTGATCTTTACTTTATAGAATTGTATTGCATCTTAATCAAAGTGATAATCCTAGAACCTCTAGCCAATCTATAAAACCAATTATCTGTGCAGGAGCACACAGAGCCGTTAAGAAGCCTAGAGTATCGACATCAATTCTGAGGAGATTTATCGGGGGGTAAGAGAATGCCTGTATTTAGCAGTTGATGTATGGGTGTTTTTCATGGGGGGCCCCGCCCCCAGCGGCCCCAGGGAAGTATAGAGGAGAGGGGTTATGGAGGTAAAAGAGCACGCTAATGGTACAGCTCATCACAAAGGTACTACTCATTTCAGTGTGTATTCAACGATAACTCTTCCTAACAATGTAAATCGTCTGACTTGTCCCATTGTGATATATAGCCTAATTGTTAAAATCATTCTGAATTAGTAAAGAAAAATTGAATCTTTCACGCGTGACAAGCTTTACTGCTGATAGGAAAACGTCGGTCTGTTGTGCTCAGAGTCGAGACAGTGAACCTTGCTGGTATAAAGAAATATATGATGAAATTCCCAAAGGTCAAATACATGCTGAGATACCCGGGAAAGAAGAGCAGAAGTAAACAAATTGCATTTTAGGATTTCATGAACTTGCAGGGATCCGCCTCAACTATCTTATCATTGTGTCATATTCCTCCCCATTATATCAATGATTGATGCTTTGTTCATAGTTCTTTTCTTTCCTTCCTTCAAATTTGGATAATCATGCCGTTTCAACTATATACAATGGAGAATTTAGTACTGAATATATAGATTAGTTCTTATTGGGCACAGAATGATGGCTGGTTCCCCAATCATCCGCCAGGAAATATCAAGATAGCGCCACCATAGTCGGGGGCATCAGTTGTTATAATCTATTGATAAAATTGAGACAAGGCTAGAATTCCTCTATGACAATCCCCAAAAATAAAATCAATTGATAATGTGGCTGCCTGTCCAATCAATTATCGTCTAAATATGTAATAAGGTGCAGGCATACTGTGCACTTCTGTAGGTGAGGAACCTTAACTCTAGAGACTTACATGATGTGACCACTCTGAGTGGCACCATAATGACCTATTCACACCCCAGCAGCACAGGGCATCTGTGTTGTCCTTACATCATGGCAATAGTTCTGAGTCAGCTTCCAGATTATTGACTCCTGCGTGGTGTTGTGTGAGCTAGACTCAAGCCAAGTCTTTGAATCCTGACTAACTAGAGATGAGTCCAACTGAGTCTTTAATACAAACTGGAAGGATGTCAGTGTCTAAAAATAGAAACATTGTAATGGAAATACCTGAGTGAGTCCAATCAGGCCTCCAAGCATAACATGATGTGGGAGTAAGGTATGAGTGTCCTCCTTCTGATTGGCTACATGTTAATGCACATGAATACATTTGTATATGAGTTGCTGACACAGTCAGGATGGTGTGGGAAAGTGACTTCACAGCTTGTTACCAGATTAATGTCTTTTCCCTCAACTGATGCTTTTCCAGTATCCTGGTTTATTGAGTACTTTAACCAGCTCTTTAACCAAGATATAGAGAAATACAATTCACAATACAGAATATGAAGTACACATACAAGTAATGCTATAGTAATAGGATAGGCTACAGTGCTGAATCAAAACCTCGGGAAAATGAATATGAATTTCGTTTCGCGAAGCTAATGGTGAAGATTCACTGAATGAGCTCGTTGGATGCTGCTGCCAACATATAGATGCATACCTAGTGCATGCATCAATAAATCGACCTCGGATTTCTGTTTCATACTGAAAGAATCATATCTGCATAGGTCATACATTAAACAGTTGCCGGGTGACAGATCTACTAGGTGCCTCACCTGTGTCTAAATGAACCCCTGTACGTTACCTGAGACGTGGTAGCACGTGCCGTGTCACGCAGGACACGTATAGTGTTCACCCCCTTTTGTCACCCAACCCTGGTGTGAAGTGGCTGAGATTAAGTCTCCAGTCCTCAAGGTCAAGTTTAGAGAAAAAAAGTCCTTTTCCACAACAAATATTCCATTCAATAGTTTCGGAATGTGAATTCCATAAAGCGAGTATGTATACAAGCCCTCGGTTGGTGAGATTTACATCACAGAGATCAACATCTTTTGTACTCTTATTCTACATCCAATGTAATTTCAATATCTACCAAGAAACATCTTAAAGTTTATAATCTTCTTTGGACCTGTTGGTTAATACAGGATACACTTGCCATTTGTTGTTAAAGGTAGTTCTCCATCTGAATAAAAGTGTTCATGACTTATTTATATACTTTTCCCTTCCCGAAGTTTTCGCATTAGGTTATATAATTATATGTACATATATATTCAAGAGTCTTAGAGTACTTGAGAATTCATGTAACGCATATATATGCATCTAGGCATGTATCATTAATATTTCCCATGCCTTTCGGTATCTAAAAAGAGGAGGCTACAAATTGCTTATTAAATGTTAGAATGACCATCTATTAGGACATATTGTAATATTGGATCTTTTATATAATTCTTTCAAAGTTTCTACCAAGAAACAGAAGGAAGTGTGTTTCTCTTGTCAGTACCAGAGAATTAACCTGTATGATTGCTATCTAAGTCTATTACCAAACCAACCCTCTTTCCCTCTCCTAAAGATTTACCGTTTGTTAGCTAAAGCACCGTATTTCTGAAGGCAGCGACTGATTTATTTCGGGATTTTATAGCAGATCCGTCTTGTAAAACACAATCTCTGATTGTGAGAACAAGATGACCACGTCATTGAAATCGCCCGCCACTCCAATCTTGGTCACAAAAGATAGGGTAAAAACCCGTTTTGCCCCCCATGCCCGCCACCACGTGCCCGATATGAGGAGGCAATGATCACCCTTCAGGTAAGGGTGATGAATTGGGGGATCAACAAAAGGGGTGTGCACCAGAACTCCACCCCCTCTCTACTAACCTTACCCCAATACACCCCTCTCCCAACACACACGTTTCTGAAACACCCTCCTCAGATTGCTCCATCCAAATGATTTGATAGGCCTTGGTTGGATTGGTTTAAAAAAAAAATATTTTGCACAGTATAGAAAACAGCCATCGACATACCATAATGAAGTTTTAAGTCTCTGCAATGTGGATATCAAGTAATGACAAATTTTTGCAGAGGTTCAACTTAGGCTCGAACCCCGTACCCCGCACTCCGCTACCCAGCACACAATCCTAAAGTGGGATTCACACGATGGGATTCATGTTCCGTTTGTCTGAGACAAATCCTGCTGAGATTTTGTACCCAAACACAATTTCTTCGTCTAATTTGTAGGGTTTCATTTCCCTGGAACATGTTTCTTTTCCGCTGAAATGTTTGGAGACATTTACCCCTAAAATGAAACAGAATCTCATGAGATTTTGAACCCTGTAAGGTACATAAATCCCACCATGTGAATTCCACTTTAAAAGTGCCATTGCAATAGCCAGGCTCACATCGGGGAGAATTTGAATGGGAATGAGCGTGGAAAACCTCTCTTGGATTATAAAACTCCAAATTATATTACTGCTCACATTGCTACAAACTCCTTTATCATATTATATTTGATCCCATCTATACTTGGGCCACAGAATTCGGTGGGAATTTCCGCAGCTGTTTGGTAAATCGCTGTCTCCTTGATCGAGGATGGGTTGGTGTGTCTGGAGGGTGGGGGCGCGGGAGATACCAAGTAGGGGGTGGGGGTGTATGTGGAGGAGGTGTGGAGAGTACAGAGGGCAGGGGGTAGATTGAGGAAATGTACATCACCAACTGACAGCAACAGGTGCAATAAAGGCGACCTGGTGGTGAGATCCAGTTATATCCCACAGAGCTAGAGGTGTTCACGCCCGTCCCATTTATCTTTTACTTTATTTTAATCATCTTAAATTCCGGAATTTAATTTTTCAAACAAAATAGGTGGATTTTCATCCTAATGTTGTATATTGTGTGAAGTGGAGGTATAGAAGTACTATCATATGACTACTTCATTTAACGCCTTCTCTAAAGCTATCATTTATAGGCAGGTAAGACTATTTAGAGCTATTCGTATATATATATATATATATATATATATATATATATATATATATATATATATATATATATATATATATGTTATTTGCATATAAAGGTTTCATGTTTGAGAAGGCTTCTGATCCGAATCAATAAATATATTTGAGATTTAGCGCTAAAAACGTATGTGTCCCCAATATGTATATATATATTTTTTAATGTAATTTAGCTACTTGAGAGTCCTGTTTCTGATTTATAACTTTAAGGAGGAACGGAATTTGAAAAAAACACAAAATCTTTCTAAAAGGTTCGACTATATTATAATCAGTTTCCGGAACATATACAGATAAGGAGACTCAGCGCACGTCGATAGCGATGATCCGGTCACACACAATTTACCAAAGGGGTAATACCTCAGACACACACCTAAATCAAGTCATAAACCTGGCTGAGGACTAATTGCAGGGGTTGGACTGACCCAAGTGACCAGCGTATTGACCAATGGTCAGCAATGGTCATTCAGTGTATGGGGTGGGGCGCTGGTCAGTGCACTCATATAGAAACGCTCTACGACCTAAAAATAAAGATCCACGGTCCACTGCGCAGCCTGGGCGCGCAGTCTCAATTCAAGGCGTGGACATGGCACCAATAAACACGGGGCTGACCGGAAGTGTGGAGGATCGTCACGAGGGGGAAGTTAGAGGGGGGGGGGGGGGGGGGTATCGGGGCTGGGGCTGGCGGTG
The DNA here is from genome assembly GCA_950022655.1 of Alentia gelatinosa. Classification (NCBI taxonomy): domain Eukaryota; kingdom Metazoa; phylum Annelida; class Polychaeta; order Phyllodocida; family Polynoidae; genus Alentia; species Alentia gelatinosa. The sequence goes on along the minus strand of OX465580.1, from coordinate 102,433,721 downwards.
GCCGAGGGGGACGGGGAGGCGAGGTACAGGGAATGGTGTGGGTGAGGTCAAGAGGGCACCGGGTAAGTCGGGCCCTAAACAAAGGGATTTTGTAACGCATATGGGTGAGACCATTCCTTCCTCATTCCGACAATTCTCTTCTATGTTGTTTTCCTCTCTAAAAACAGAGGCATAATGTCTACACCAAGGATTCGACCCCATGAAATTGATGAGGCGTATAATTGAATAGCCTACACATATTTCAATTGTTATGATATATAATTTAGAGTGTTTAAACATAATTCCATTGTTCAGTATTTAGATTGTTTATTTTCTAGTAGCATAGCAAGTATATACAAAACCAATTAAAAAAACCAAGCAGGTTCTGTTCAAAATAATTATTTTTTAAACGCATCTTACTCTATTGCGTATTGTATCGAGTGATATATCCTTACAGAACTATTAAAAGTACAGATCTATATTCCATTGAGATATATACATTTGTGCAAGAGGGGTCAAACTCTATCCATATGAATTATGTTCTCAATTATAATGAAAACATTTCTCCATTAGATCAACTTCCCTGCCCGCATGAACAGCGACCCAGTGCAACACTAGTTTGGCCGTCACCCCTGTCTCCAGTGTAATGTAGTACCCACACAGGACCTCCGGCAGCGTTGATTCACATTTCATGCGTTGGTGGCGCTGTGGTCGCTCAGACAGAGCCATCTCGCGGGCATTGTTTGAAACAGACCGTCAAGGTATATTTCCCCTAGGGGACCATATGGGTCAAGTACGTGTGAAGAGGGTGGGGGAGAGGGCCGACAAAGGCAAAGCAGAGACAGCTCGACTCCTCGTGGAGGTAGTCGCACTAGATGGCATTCTCTGGTCTGTATATATACTCAGACGTGAATAGAGATCACCCCCTCGCAATCACCATCCTATACACCTTTACACGAAGCGACAAGTGTGTGGGATCTACGCTCTGGTAGATGTTGGGATTTATAAAACATGGTCCTGCCTGGTTTATCACTCGAGTATATGCCTGAAACAGCAATAATGTGGGATGGTATCATCAGAGAGACTAGAAATATATTTGATAATATCAAAGACACACAATGAATATCTACAAACCTACATGAATGCACTAATACCTACGCGCATATACACACAGACATAGGTACAGACGTACATGCATGCATTTTTCTTTGCAAAAGGACTTTATTGACAATCAACATTCATCTATGTTTTAAGATGATCTTTCATAATAACGTAGAAACAAATGCATACATACAAACATACATGTACATAAACATACTCAGAGAAAAGTAAACTTCCCAGTTATAATGGCAAACCTCATAAAAAACACATACTTATAAAGTATTATGATAAGCGAGAACGTTATATTGTAGAATGGCCTTTTTCTAAATCCTATTCGGTCAATCTATGACATGTTTAATGTTAAATCACACACAGACACAGACACAGACACAGACACAGACATATACATATATATATATATATATATATATATATATATATATAATATATATATATATATATATATATATATATATATATATATATATGGAATTCGCACGATGTATTCAATATTTGTATTTTATCATCACAATTCATGTTCAGCATTGGTAAAATGAGGTCTGCAACAGGTCTGCTATATGGATAAAGTGACATACCCATTATGATACAGGTGCTACAATGACCTTGGCGTGGATATGAGGTAGAAATACTGGTGTGAGAGGATATGATTTCTTAAAGAATTATATTTGAAGATGGCAGGACGGAGCTAATTAACCCATCGGTGAAATTCACATTATTCATATTAATAGAGATAGAAATAAAACACAGTAGGTGTTTTATAGTAGTGGCCTTCTCTGTTGCATAGTTGAATTGCCATACCTGAATAGTTTAATTATCATAGCTGCGCATGTATAGCACATGTCTTAGACCATCGGTGATCGTTTCAACCCAACAGGCCCCCCCCCCCCCCCCTGTTTATTCTAGAAACATGATACAGAGCTCTCTGGAAAAGCCGCCAGTGATATTAGTAACATTATCGATAACGCTATTTACTTTTGAAATACTGCTACATATATGCAGAATATAATACCTTTCATATTCTTTAAAATGACAATGTGCTTTATAGAGTGGAGAGTAGGCAGGAGTCAGGGGGTTACGAGAGGGGCGGATATCCACTCCTCCAAAGCCCTTAGGCTATGGGGCAAATGACCTTTAGCGTGCGCTCTCCCATACCAGACCTCACACAGGGCAGTTTCGGGTGAGGGCATCTTGTAAAACCCCCCATAATGCCCCATAAAAGGACCTCTGATTTCATATTTGGAAAGGCTGTCTGTCTGACTTGTCAAAACAATTGGTGTATAATTGGTGCAATTAAGATGAGTTGACAGTGACCGTACTAAATATGGATACAAATGTATGACTGGATCACATTCTGTTGTTAAAATGACAGGTAAAAGATGATGACAAAGACCACAATCACTTCCGTAACAAACTAACAACCTGGCCACTGCATTGACCAATACATATAATCTTACCGATAAGTGGATGCATAATTTTGATGACCGGAAGCCTCTACCCTAACCGACTACAGTTAAAATTGGCCATACAGTCATGTGAAGAGCAACAACTTGCAATGTTGACATTGAAAATGAGCAACTACAACACGAAACGTTTATTCATGATAAAAATGCCTACAGACCTATTTAGCTGCCACTTGGTTATACTGTCTACCACACTACATTAATTTCCAATTTGATTTACATATTATTGACCTGTTTCGAAATCCTTTCTCGTCTTTAAAAGCGATAGTAATCTACATCGTCTAGTCAGTAATATACTGGAGAAGCCGCCTCAAAATGATGAAAAGGGGATCTCATGGGAGAGAATCCATATCCGTGGAGCAGAACCTATTGTGAGTGTGAGTGGTGAGACTTAAATACGGATTTCAAGTATTGATCCGATAGTGATAAAATCAACATGACCACAATGCGACTGTACTCTCTGAATTTACCCCCACCATTGCTAGATCCCTGGAGAAGGGTCATTTAGGAATCTCCCGGTGGTTGGTACTGTGGGCGGGCTGGCTGGGTACAGGGGTGGTCTATTAGCATTTAGATTACCGATTGTGATTAATTAGCGCGCCCTGCCTCCACGATCCCGGTTCCGGTACGGCAATGCACCATTAAGATTTAATTTAAAAGCCGTCCTTCACAAATCAAAGTCCCGCAATCAGCCTGGTCAGCGGGTTCCGGCCATGGTAGGGGCTGTGAGTGGTGCGGTCTCTGTCCCGGTCTGCCTGACGGTCTGTACAAAGAATCTCTCCTATCTACCGCTATTTCTATCAAATACATGTATTACAGACCTCCACCTCTATGGTTGTATTTCACCCTGTCGGTGGTTCACGAGATATGTATGTAAATACTAATTACTATGTGTATGTACACTTACAGACTATGTGTATGTACACTTACAGACGTGTGATATCTATAAAGGATACCCTCGTTCACACCAAACATGTTGTCCTTATTTACTGTATTTTCAATTGTTTTATTAATTATTATTGCGTATCAAAAAAAAAATTCCATTTTGCAGATAACGTTAGACATACGCTTTTGAATTTATTCCAACTGCAATCCAAAGAGGCTATTCGAAAGCAAAACAACAGATAATGGGACAATAATTCCACAGTCTGGTGTGATGCAGTACAAACCTAATATCCTTGGTGATATCATTGCACAGTCCCTTAGATTGCTCATATTGTAATTATTGTATCCCAGTCTTCAATATTGAGGAGCCTCACTACCTACAGTCTGGGATATATCATTAAATCCTGACATTACCTAAACCTGAAGAATTCTTACCAAAACATTGTATTTTCAAAGTAGACTATTCTCACCTGAGGAACTCACCGGAGCCACCCTTCATTACAATCAACCCCTTTCCCATCCACAACTCAGACGCCGTGTTATGCATGCAGTTTGTATAGTCCCTATAGAGGGGACCGCTCATATGTATGAAGCTTGGAGCATATAATGGGGGCTCCTGTGGCTAGCTAAACTCCGCCTAAATTTAAGTGGCGGCGAAAAGGAGGGTGGTGCCCGGAGCCGTAAATCGTGGCTGATCAGGTCACTCTGTTCACGTAATCAAGGTCTACCTGTCAGAGACAGACATGCAAATAGTGACCACTCAGCACCGACCCTGAAAATAGGTCCTGAGAATATTTTCCACCTTTCTCCAGGTATGTCTCTTCTGAGGGTAAAGGCCTACTGTGGGCTGGACTTTTTCTGATTTTATGTCTCTACTGAGGGTAAAGGCCTACTGTGGGCTGGACTTTTTCTGATAGATTATTGGATTCTTATTGATAGTGATGTGATTGAGTGTCATTCATTGACTTTTTTCTGAATTTGAAATATGAATCTGGGAACAGTTGACTTTGGTCCATTTCGTGAGAATTTCTGGAGGCTGTTTTCAGGAGCGGGCCGGTGGTCAGGCGACCTGTCAGCATATACCAGGGATGGTCATTTCTCACCGGGCTGCTCATTACATCGCCACCTAGCGGCGGTCTGCTACTATTGTCGGGTTATTAGACTGTCTGGGGCCCGGCTAGATGGGTGGGTAGTAATTCAGAGGTTATGGAGGTAGGAGTGGTCAAATTAGATTCGATCTGCAAGCCTTGTCAAGGATTGAGTTAATTCTATCCAACCAAAGCAGGACGTTCAAGGTGGTATAGTCAGAATATAAGGTGTGTCATTGAGTTTATTAGTAGTGCTGAATATGAGATTTATACCTCTTTAAAACACACACACACGCATATGTATTTATATATTGCATAATAGCAACAGTGGCATGATAGTAGCTGTGTTGTGGTCTAACTGTAAGGTCCTGTGCATAAATGTTGTCAAATATAGGGGTTGGGGCAGAGTTGTGGCAGCTCCTATTGTTAATTCATATTTTCTGTTTCACACTTCTGTTGTACAGATAATTTAAGTTCATTCACACAAACAAAGAAAAATCAATTTTATACATGTATATCGCATGTTGTCATTGTAAGCTGAGCTGAATAATGTCCTGTCATAAGTTTGTAATAAGTATTTCTTAAACAAATGTGCTTCTAAGCTTCACCTCATGAAAATATTTCATTATTCTAGATCTATACATCCCCATGATGATAATCCACCACCGCCTGGATTGAATCGTGTCCAGATATATGTACCTACATTTACTTCAGAACTAAAAATAGTTACTCCTTGATCCACCTCTGTATATTACGGATTAAAGGAAGTTTAGTTACCTTCCTCGGTTTGATTGCTCTTTATCGAAGTTGCCTATTTTATAGGGCGCAAAGATTTCCTGATACCCCGTATTCACATGTGGCCGTCGTGAGGGAGAAGCAGTTCACTTGGTGACCAATGACCCACAATGTCCTGCGATAGTCAACCGGTACGGTTCCCGAGCACTAACCTCGGTCTGGAGTCTGGGTTCCGGATCCGGTTTACAGAGGCTACGCCAGTTACCGTCATCATCCATCATGTGCCCGGAAACAAAGGACAATTAGGCCGTTATCAGCGAAAATCAGGGCCAGCTGGGATGCATGTCTGCCGGAACCAGCTCCAGGGCGGGCGCCCGGTCAGCCGGTGTGCGCATGTCTGGTGGAGAATACTCTAATCATTCTGCAGCCTTCACTCCCCGTGGCGCTTAATGAATTCTCCATCAGCCAATCGATCATAACCTTGCCATCTTCATTGCCACAATGTGTGTTGCCCTTGGGATCTTAAATGCCGGTCATTCCTCTTTTTTTCCTAATGATTTTCCTATTGTCCTACACGATTTTATCTAAAGTGTTTGCCCACAGTTTCATGATATTCGTATTTACAAAACCTTTAGTAGTCGTTGTACCTTCCGATGTTGCCCTGAAATAAAGTAAACTACCCTAATTTGTTAACATTCTATGACTCTGAGACACCAGACGTTTTGAGTGTAGAAGAGATGGCAACTTCTTGTTTCAATCAATTTTAAATGGTAAGTTTATACTCCTTAGGATCCCTAATTATATTGTTGTAAGGTATGATACGATATAACCTATTAGAACATTAACTTCTATTTCATCATCTTCCATATACACATTACCTTACACCATCATCATTGACATTACGTATTGTTGCTTGATCAATCACTCTGAAAACTATGTGATAAATCTTGAATTGAATTTTAAGCATTTGGATTCAATTTATGATATCTGAAACAAAAAGTGAGTAGATTGTAATACATATTCTTCTCAAAGGTCTGCATATTTACTCCTCACATTGAAGTATTACAGAAACGTTGGCCTTGGGATAGTGACAAAATAAGAACAATCACTCTCTTCTTGGAGGGTATTTAAGTGCATATATTTATATATGTACATTCACCTCTGCACACGAAGTACACATTTATAATGATTCATGCAAAACTTTTCCAGCAGCCCAAATTTGGCCATATCTCGCGGCGACGAGATCGACCATGCGCTGGTGAAGCCGTGGGCGATGAGCTGACCGCTGAAACTGACCTCAAACTCCAAGGTCAGAATTCACATGCAGAAGGCCCTGGCGTTTTGAGACTCCCTATTGTCTTTCTCATGGATTCTGGTGTCCTCGAGATATTTGTAAACCTTTTTAAAATGGGCGGCCTTCCGTGCGCGCCTTAGTGCATCATTTTATGATTCGGGGTGCCCTACCACTCATCATTTGGCCATAAACGAGTCCTTAAATGAATATTTAGCTTGGAGCTTATCAGACCATTTAGTTTTGGAAGTACTCTGGGGTCATACTCAATAATGGGTGAGGATATAAATATACCTAATAAGGGGGTTGTCATTCAACGTTTTCTTAAATACCTACATCGGAACTACGTTATTGCTTCGTATTCGTTTTTGTGAACGTGGATATATATACATTACACACTTTTTAGAGAGTGTATTGCAGGGCAATCTGTAAGATATATTTCCTTTCCCGTGTGTTTTTTTAAGATAATTCACAAAGTGAAATCATCAGAAAGCTGTAAGCTCAATAATAAAGAAAACTTAATTAGTGAGCTCGTAGCGACCGTCTGTCCTATAAATACGCCCGACGCCGGAGACAGAGGCCCATAGTTTAGGCCAAGGGCCAAGAATGGAATCGCCATGAATGCTATGTTTTCTTTTTATCATATACCTGATAAAAACGGGAAAAAACGCCATTCTATTCACTTACTATGTCATCGATTTATAGCTCATTTACTACGTCTCAATTAGCCCGTACGTTTTTCATGCTGCACACCTATCAGCGGGTAGTATGTCATAGACGTTTGACAATAGGTGCATGATAATAAACTGGATCATATAGGCATTGTCTGCCCTGCGTGTTCATAAGCTGTCCATAGAATTGGATATGTATATGTAGATAAATGTACCTGAAACGAGGGGGAGATAGACTAAACAATCTCAGATATCGTTAATTCATAATCACAGTCACTTGATTGGTGCACACAAATTTAAAATTCCACAACCACTCTAATATCGCCTCTTAGAACTATGGAGCCGGGAACTCGATGATGATCGATTGACTATAACCAAGTACAGCAACTTCTACGCTAGAATCTAAAAGCATTCAATATCCGCACACACTTCGTCATCACAAAGTCATCTCAAGGTCATCGTGGCAACTGACCGGAAGTCCAAATGAACCCATGGTAACTGACGACACTTTCGCCCTCCAGGGGTCGCCCCGCGCGCCGCTGGGGGGCGATGTTTTGGGGATGCGGGCGATACTGATGATAACGAGTGATAGGCCGAGCTCCATCTCCAGAGTAACCCATTGCCGTGGTCACCGCCCACCAGATGGTGTTGCTACCATGCATATTGATCACCTTTGCCTTGGTAGTGTGGCAGGCGGATGCGCACGACGTTTATTTTTCTAATCTCCTTTATTACAAGCTCTCGCTGTATAGCGAGTTATTCAGTTATAATGATATATTGAATCAGCTGTACATTTGCGTTTACTGCATACATAACAGTTAGATATTGTGATAGGTAGAAGGTATGGTGGCGGGGGGTGAAGATGGTGAAAGGTCACGGGTTTTCTGAATATTCTGTCGATATTTTAATTCTTTGGGTGTCACATGGCGTGGCAGGTGTCGATCGCCATGGCATATGACGAAAGGAAAGATCCTGTTAAAGGAGAATTGTTCGGAACCGATATATCAAGTATATCCTAATAAACATTTGAATAAAACATGTGTTGGTTGGTTTGTTATTCATTCAACACCTATAGTTCAGTAGATACAAAATAGTGGGCGAAATCATCCTGATGTTAATTGTAGCTACGATTGAAACATTCTGAGATCTACATGGAAACACGTATCACCAAATTACCCATCGCAGTATTTCTGCGAAGCATTTAGTTTCGCTTTAATCCAATGTTATTTGAAATGCGTTCCGCTCAATATTGCAATTTATAAAACATTTAGTTGGACGAGTCGGAAGTGTATCACTGATCTAGAGTTCATCGCAATTTGAAAAAGAAAAACACTCATTCAGAAACTGAAAATCAGGAATAGATTTCAACATGTACAAAGGTTCCTCGAAATTATAAGATAGGCAATGGCAGAGATACCACTTATAGAAAAATGTCTTTCATGTTTATCGTGTTTACCAGGAAGACAAAACATTCAGCATTACACAACTTCCGTGATTTTCCATAACATTTAATCTAAATTCAAATATCCGGTCACTAGATCCACCACGTTGCCTTAACCCTAGTCCACAATTTCACCTCTCTCATTAAATATGTCACTGTCTGGGTGCGTGTGAGACACAGACGGGTAACATTGAATCACGGGCTAAATTGTAGTTTAGGGCGGAGGTGACTCGACCCACTCACCGGCTAGATGACAGTGATTGGGATAGCGGCAGATTACCTGTATAACTAAGGACGACGATGGCGAGATTAGTGAAATAACAAGCGTGGGAAGTGGTGGGGGTCATGCATGGGTTCAGAGGCTACCGGATCCCTGTGGAAACTGGGATGTTCTCACCTGAAAACGTTACATTTTGGTTGGATCATCCTAAAATCAAACGTGATCAAACGTTATACATTTCAAACATGTGGGATAATTCTGACATTTTGCCTCAGACAAAATGATTCACCATGACGCTTTTGATAAAACATATTATTTAGAAAAATGTGTCCGTTTGATCTATCCTTCGACCACCAAATGTTTTCTTAAACCTCTTACTATGGTATTCATTTCAACGAAACTAAAATGGGGCGATAGAATGGGTGATAATAAACACTGCTGAGACGTAATGACGATAATACAGAAGTCAGGATCATTATCACAACGATGTACCTCCCTGTAACTGCTGTCATTCATTCTGAGGGTGATTATTAGCTTGGCACAAAAATATCTCTGCAATGAAAAACAAACCAATTTAAAATATAGGACCGGTACCTATGGTTATCTATGCACATATTCATGCAGAATATACATGATACCTTTGTACACAAGTCTTAATTTCTCCACGCTATGCACTAGATTAGAATTTTTTATCATATCTATGGACAATTATGGACAATTATAAGGTATTGATCTATCAAGACAGACTATATGTTATGCAGAACGTAGGCAACTCAGATGTAATCATAACTGATTTGTATCTTTTGCATATAACATGATTTTGTACGCTGTTGAACGTGTAGGCTTAATGGTTCTTGAATGGTTTCTGCCAATCGACTACTATGGAGGATTGTACCTTCATTATGAAAATAGTTTCGTGGTATTTTTCTAGATATCATTTCCCTACATATCGTCATATTCATGATAGTCTTAATCATTTCCCTACTAACTCACGGCTTTCCTTTGTGCGGCGTAATTAAACTATCCATAATGATGATAACTATCCAATTTAACGGGTAATTCCCGCTTTAAAACTTAAATCCATCATACTTTCATTCAAACCACCCCCGTCTTGTTTACATTCTCGCCGACGAAGGGAAACGATGCGAGAATGAAGTGGGATTTTACTTAAAACACCAACACTGCCATCATTTTGTGCAACTGACAATGGATTTACCAAATTAAGGTGGTTAGACTATATAATTTGTATTAAATTGTATAAGCTTCAAAATATGTAGAATTACATAGAGTCTAAGGCCCGGCGTGCACTGAGCTCCAAATTGTCCACAATAGATCTTACAATCTTCCTAAAAACTAATTATAATAGACGTCGATGTTCCTAGTCTAGGCGTTTGTCTCAGATTAAGAGGTTCACGATTGTCTATGTCTTGTGACATTATGCATTAAATATTTTAGTGCATCGGGAGTCAATAGAAGTAATTCAAATTATGCAAAAGGGTGAAACAAAATTAAGTGGAATACATGTACACACACATATAGTAGATCCCTGTAGGGTCGTCACAATGTATGACACATCACTGTATGTAATCTATATGTGAAACTGTGCAACCAAAGACCAAATTGATTTGACAAGATAACGATAAATTATGTTTTACTATATACCCATGCCGTATTTACTGTAAATACGCACCGTTTCGGCATATGACATAAAAATACTGTACGGACCACTGTACGGACAATTTCAGGTATATAGTAAATATATAACGTCCAACCACGCTTGTACAAGTCACAGAATACGATGATAATTTACCGTTTGTACGGAACTCGGCGTAAACGCCTCGGTCCGTACAAACCGTAAATTAGCATCGCCTTCTGTGACTGGTAGAGCATGGTCAGGACGTCCTATATAAGTACGAATAACGAATAAGAAGTTGCTTTTGTCAAGCAATTTTCTGATGTTCATTTTTTAGCCACATAAGGATCTGATATTGAATAAAAGAGGTTGCTCAGTTAAAAAAAGGAGACAGTTTGTAAGAAAAACTAATAATAACTCCCAGTTATTTGAGCAAATCATACATTAGAATGACTCGATACCATTTGATTTCTCTTAAATACGGCTTTGAATCAATTACAAGGCCAAAATGAAACCGTATACTCCATGTACAAGCCCCGTGAATAAAAGAGGTCTCTCGAAAGTGAGCTGATTTTCAGGAAGAGAGGAGCACCAGTTATGGGGATTATAGTATACATGAAATCAAAAGAGCATGACAACGCACAGTGCAAAGAAAATTTTCATCATTGTATTACTCTTTATTATTTGAACTGGTATGTAGTAGGTGTTATTAACTGTTCTTCCCTCAACATCTTTCTGAAATATTACCATGATATCTCATTGTAATTAGATTTTTTTTATATCAATAAATGCTGATATTAATAAATAAAAATCACTTTATTTCTCACTATGTAAACAATTTCTTGTGAGCTGAAAAGTTTTATGCCACGGGCTATGAGCCACATCATTATCATAAATAATCTCTTGCTCATGTTTCTATTTTTCACGCGCTTGAGTCACAAAACAATCAAACCCTGCCATGCAAATGCATACCGCCACAGCCGCCCTCCCCAGAGCTCCTGTCAGGGGTATGGGCGGGGTGTTTTTTTAAGCATTCACCATTGACAAACCTTTATTAGTGTACTCAACCGTGACGGGTTGATTCCTCTCAGAATAAAAGACCAGCATGGGCGATGTCTGCTGTTTCATCGGCATCGCAGGGCGCTTTTTTGAGCCCCACTCTCCCAGGACTCGACATCTGCGGACCCCAGCGCCAGGGCGTCACTCGTGTAGGCGGAGGGGAGGGGGTGCAGGGGGAGGGCACACCAGATATGCAGCGCCCCACATTGGCGCCAGGTGGCCATCGCGTCAGTGCCGGGAAGAACAGCCCCCCTCGAATGGGTTGCCAGGAACGACAGCGTTTGTTCCTAGGACTCCATTGTCTCGTAGTCATGGCAACTGAGCGTCCCTGGGACGCGACGTGGCATATCTGTACACTCTTGAGATTCTTATGATTCACTTATTCATGATTTTATAAAGTCTCCTCAAAGTCTTTTCCCTTGGTTTTATTTCTAGGTGGGGATTTATCAACTTTGTGACAAAGCTATTCCGACTGTGGATTTATGCCGGATTTTATTGAATCAAAACCTTAGTATAGCACACAGTAGTGAAGTGTCACAACTATCTACATTTGTAAAAGCAATGCCTCTCACAGATAACCACTATAGAGACATACTGTACTTTCAATGCCGCACTCCAAGCAGGAACGAAGTATTAGCAACATACCAATACATCAGCATGATATCTGCTTGAATAGCAATGCGGGAAGTCTCTTCATTTTGGTTGGCGCTGGTATCCGGTGATGGCCGCTTCTGTACATAGCGCCAGCTGCTTTTACCTGGTCAACTGCGGCCTCTTTGTGGTTGTACATAAAAGTCGTCTGCTTTGTGGAACGCCGCGATGAAATGTCGCTTGCTCTAGTGAAAACCTGACTCTTGACGTTCTAGATGACAAAGACTGTATGAAAATGCCCTGGATCTATCAAACGTTTTAGTGCCCAACTGTTCATATAATTACAAAGATTGAAAAAAGAGACATTTGTTTCGAAAAGGTAGGATAGATTTCTACCATTAGCGCAGTGGAAAGAAATACGTATTTATCCTACCCCTAATAAAAAAAACATCCATAGGCTTAACATGGGATTTGTTTATGTCACGAGTGTGACATAAAGTGGAAACGGGGTGAGTCTATTTATGTTACACATTTTGTTGGCTCGGTAATTTCACGAGTCGAAGACTCAAACTCAAACTCAAACTCGTGACGTCTCTTGACAATATAGAATCAATTATTCAGATTAAGGAAGGCAGATGGAAGATGTTAGTACCCTCATTGTAGTGACATACGGTTATACCAGAGAGTGCAAATAACACGGTTTAAGGAAAATACAAAAACAACTGGAGGGACAATCATGGAAGGTTATTGGACGGAACTTTCTATAAATGTAGCCCATCGAGGAATCCGGATTGGGAGTTCGTCATACAACTAGAAAGTTTAATGGCCTACTTTTTCATAAATACAGATGATTACACAAAACAATCTTTTAAGGTAGTGCAATGTTTGCTAAACTCTAAGCCCATGGTGACGTCATACTTAAAACCCTTTGATCTTTTGTAGAAAACGCGACCATTCCAGGACCAGATGTGGGCCTTTTGTAATGTTCCCACCTCAGAGTAGGCTTACCTCAGTGAGACAACTCCTACACTCCTTCACCTCCCCGACAGAAATCCCAACCCTACCAATTGACTAACTCGTACTCTATTGTCCTTCACGTCTATTGTCGAACACACTTGTTGGTCACTGGTGGCGTCATAGCGCTGTCATCATGACGTCATTTCCCGGCAGTAGCGTCCCTTTGTTGTTCTGATTTCCTGGTGTTCCCTTTCTCACTTTAATAGGGGGTGAGATGAGGAGAAATTTAGGTAACATTTAATTCGCGTGCCCCCATCATCGGAGCCCCCCTCTTCCCATACCCAATCCTGTATTTACCCCATTAGATCAAAGTGAGGGTCGGACGCTGAGTGGGGAAAGGGCAGGGTGTACAAGGGAGGTCAACTCAGACATTTCCACTTATTTTGTAATAAGTCTCTGCTGAACATATCTAACTTTGAACAGATGGGAACTCCTGTTTAACAATACCTATTATATATTACAGTGTCAGTGACGTATGTATTGCGTCGTTTATGACGTCACCAGACAACATCAGTATATGAACAAATATCAAAGTACATTAAATGGATAACCAGACCTTGATAAATGAAGGTCAATAAGTCGCTGTTGATTTTCAATTGGCAATTCATGCAATATATAAGAGATGAATGGTGCCTATTTTTATGTTCAAGATTTTGTCATAGAGTTTAACGATATATTATATATATATATATATATAATATTATATATATATATATATATATATATATATATATATATATATAATATATGTGTTAAAACATGTGTTGTAGATAGGGTTAACAAGAGCGGAATGAACCGTTAGAGTGGTGTTCGTTACCACGTTACCTTAGATATTGCATCAGATACCCTAGATACATAACAGTGACGTGAGCTGATGCGAGCTGGTCTGTTACGGGGGTGAATAAATACGAGTAGCTCATTGGCTTAATTTATATATACATAAGCGAGGTTATATAATGATATATATATATATATATATATATATATATATATATATATATATATATATATATGTATATATATAATATTATATATATATATATAATATATATATAATATATATCGTTAAACTCTATGACAAAATCCTGACTCCCTCTGTCAAAATACATGACTGGTACTCCATCTGATGAATTTGATCTTGCTACAATGTTGTGATGTGCCCTTGGTTATTGATATGGCATACCCCACCCACATATACCTCAAGCTGCTGTATATGTCAGTGAAGTCATTAAGAACTATACCTAGCACCAGTGTTTGTTTACAGTTGACAATACCCATTTACCTGCGCATTGACCTTCTCGACCCTGAGAAAACTGTCCAGATGTCCTAGCCTAGGCCAATCTGACCCCTCCCCCCTCCCATGACCAGTGATAGATACCCCTGAAGACACACGCCTTTTCACCCCTCCTCTCTGATCCAACCCCCTCCTCATAGACACACACTGAGGCGCACCTGACATGCTGCCTTTCACCGTCCACCACCACCACAACCACCCCCACCCTCACCTTCATCCATCTGCGACGTTTTTCTTACCCTGATATGACCTCCTGACCTCTGCCACGTGTCAGAGCTCATACCCGGCGAGCATTGCCAACAAATATGGCGTCGCTGCTCCCCTCTCCAAGACTGGCAGCAACATATGCCATGCTTATACAGGGATAGGTACCCATCGTACTGTATGGGATGAAGGACCAGGGTTGCCGGTTCCCAGTGTCCGGGTCACTCGGTCACGCCTGGATGACCCTACACGCCCCCTGCCTTCCTCCACATCACTTCTTGGGCGTCTCACCAGAGGGCACGGTGACAGAGAGGCGTGACGTCACAGAAGACGCGCGTGCCATGTCGTCCGCCCGTGACCGGCGTGCGCAGGTGGCGTCTACGCTTGTACTCGGCTGACACCTCCCCACTACGTCGAAGAGGGTGGGGGAAGGAGGGGGAGGGAGTTTAAAGGGACGCTGTTCTTTAAATTGGCCTCTTAGGGAGGGTGGTGCACGTATCCACCCCTCCCACTACCCACACCACGCACCATGCAGACATACCACAACACACAAAGACCTTTAAATGACCCCAAAAGCAAGACCATGTGCGTGACCTAGAAAGGCCCTTTAAATGATCGGAAGCAGTGACTCAGAGCGTCAGCTGTTCTGACAAACCTCAGCACACCTTGATTCACCCGGCTAGAAATACCTGTAGAGGGAGGGAGGGATTCTGCATACAGCTGCATTACCTGTTGTACACCCACACAGGCATGATTAACTCCAGCAAATTGACGTTCTTCAGTCTCCTATTTGTGGTTGAACCTCATGGGGAATGGTGAATATTTCCGTCTGACACATTCTAGAAATAAGCTCAAGACGGAATGTTACAGTGTTCTACATGAACAAAGTAACATCGGTGGTGGACCATTAATCATGAATATATCCATGACCCTTACGTTGACAGACACACCACCATGCAAAGTCCATGCTATTTACCCCTGTTCCGCAACGCCAATAAACCTCAACAAATAGGTGCGTACGAGGGCAAATAAGTGGTCAGGCCACTTGTTTGAGCTGGCACACCCAGATCGAAATCCCAAGATTCCTGCATTTACTTTGCAAAGGACTTTGAAGTTGAGCCATTTCAGTCTTACGTATTTACCTCCGGATTCCAAACTCGATTATATAAAACCGTAGCTGTAGTATATTTACCTATCGTAGTGTAAATATCTATCATTTCAAGAAGCGATGAATAATGCCTGCTACTCCCGCACCCAGCCTGATCGGACGAACAATGTCTGGCCTCGTCTGAAATACAATTTATCTACTTCATTTACTTGAGTGGAACTCTGCCTACCTGACGATTTATCATAAAGGCACTGGACATTGTTCCTGTTAATTCCCTTCTGTTCAATTGGTCATTTGAAAGTGAGAGTGAAATACTATTGAAAGTAACTTCATATAATAAAAACCATATTCGAAAACTTTCTAGTTGAGATGGGTCTTCAGTGTGTGACAAAAGTTACCAGAAATAGGTATCATTGTGTTGGTCACAATAACGTTATCAACTTGATCAGAAAGTCCATTACCAACATATAGTTTACATTAGGCGATATTGACAGAGTTCAATTTGCCTTGGTACTGGAATTCCAATGGTAAAGCGAACAGGTGTCATTGTTTATGATTGTTCGAGCCTCGACACAGGTCTGTGTCTCGTTAGAGCGAGGTTGATGTATGCTGTGTACCCTTCTGTCGACTCTAATTTGGCTAATTTATCATTTGGTCATGTCAACCACCGAAGTTGTTTCATAGAAGAGAAGATTGGAGTGATATTCATCTGTTAATTAATATTCAACATACGTGTAGATGTTGTACCTTTTTGTCTGCTCGTCCTCTCAGCTGCTCTAAAAGCTCGTGTTATACCAGTCCCTGTAAAGTATTAAAGTCACACACAGCACCGCGACATATGTACAATTACTGTATATGTTATCTCCCTTTTCCTTTCTCTCACGCAGAATTGAAAGTATTTCCGAGATATGTACTTTTCTTTAATATACACATCACCGTTCAATTGACTGATATTGCTTGTTCGTTGAGATGTATCCAATTTGTTATTAGTTACCCTCGAGAGATGGCATTTACGTGTCATTATTACCATAACTTTTAAACCTTTGTTGGTTCTACATAGGTGAATTGTACATGTAGCATGACGGACAACATATTCAATCAGGCATGCACAGATATTCAAGCTCAAATGCAAACTACATAAACATTGAAAGAACCTCCTTTTACCGATTTCAGGAATGCTACTTTTGATAAAGTACGTTTATTAACAAAGGGACAAATATAGAGGTAGGTAAATATATCTCACATAAAATGTCTTTGAATGGCTAGGTCATTGCATCTGCGCATTGTACAATATGGGTCTCAAATTTACTGCCACTCAACTCTTACGATAAACCCTTATCATAAGCCTCTTAGGATAAAGAGCCAATCGACTATGGGTATCTGACAGAGCAGCTGATGGCACGCTTATAAACAAGCACACTTGGAATTAAATGCCTTCACACATGCCGTGAATGAACTTTAATATCGCACGCCGGCGCCCAGCGCGTGAGGATAACATTGTGTGACGTCATCAAAGCGTCGCCATGACACGTGTCAGCATGGCTCTTCCCGACGAGCATTGCGCCACTTACCTGTGATACGTAGATGACCTCTAACCCCCGGGCACCAGGTGCAGAGACGCCGTCTGCGCTGTCAACTTGCCACTCTCCTAGCACAAGTTAGGGCCAAATGTCGTCTGCTCTCTTATTGACTATGTAACTTTATACGCCAATCCTACATCCGCTTGGAGATCTGACAGGCAGGAGTCTGCTGTCAGTGCCCATATCTATGGGAATTCGAGGACGCTGACACCTTGACAAGACAGAGAAAGGGGCGTGAATTAGAATTGGCAATCTTTATAGATCATACTTTGCCAATAAAGACAGCATTAGGGACTTGTGAGAGTGTATTGACATTTATAGAGTGCAATGCGTATATAAAAAACAACGCAACAGGCTAAAACTTATATCAGGGGATGGTCATACCTAATCTAATATCGAAATAAAATCTAAGTGATAACATTATTTCTATTTCGCAGGTCATACCTGAACAGGAAAATCACAGGGATTTTATAACCATTCATCTCAATGATTATGATCGACACTATTTTTTTATTTTTTTTTTTTTATATCACGAGCTTTGCTCTATTTATTGAACCGAATTGATTTGCGATACAGTACAATCCATTTTTATATCGTATCAAAACTGCAAAAAGGAAACACGAGACAACAGAACATGTGTAATTTGGGTAACTGATTCGTGATCAATCAAAATCTAGTAATGAAAACAACAAAAAAGGACAAAAGACAAGCGGGCAGCATAGTCATACAAGTCCACCACATCTAGAATACACATGTAGTAGTAGTCGTTTATAAATGATCATGGAATTCCTAATGACCAATATTCTACATACTTTGATGGTAAAGATCATGTTCATGCCCATTTTAATAATAGATACATTTATTTACTACAGACGGGTTACAAGCTGTCAGTTATGAAGATAACTTTGATTCATTCAGTATACAATTGTTTAAAGAAGAGAAGACCAACGTTCCCAATGGTCGCACCCGGGTGCAGAGTATGCTACTAGATACATTGGCTGAGATCGCTATAAAGCATGATAAATGTTTCTTCTTCGTATTTTAAGGTTACGCACCAACCCGCACTCGTGGATATTGGTGGGTGCGGAACAAGGGCACACTAAGGTGAGCGATAATTGGGTCGGTATCTGACTCGCCGATAATAGGGATAGCTAGACGGAAGGACAACTGTATGCAAATGAAGCAAGCCACAGAGGTCAACACACCAACAACTCCAGGGGGCACTCGCGAATGAACCCCCAGAAGTCCCTGTGGTCTGAAGGTGGGCGTGGCCTCTGGCTAATTGACACAAAAGACTGTATGGTTATTGAAACCCCTGAGACTGTATGGGAAAGGACGATTAATGTCAGGTCGCTGCGGGAAAAGGCTGTATGGGTAGACTGAGTTAGAGAAGGGGATTTGTTACTCAGAGAACTAATGGACCGGACATAGTTGTGTTGACCTTACCTTCCTCCCTTCCCCATGGCTACTTGAATAGTGTTATAACAGCCCCGGATGTCACTGACAGGATACGGCCTAGTGTGAACAAATGAAACAGAAATTTCTCTTAGGTAAACAGAGAAGCAACAAGACGTCACAGTCCAATGACACATTTCACTGTATTGGTATAGAGTAATGGCTGTTTTTAATTTTGTTAGATATGGCATACAAGAGCAATTTATGTCGTGTGCATGTACTCAAATTCTGAAACCCTTATGGAAATATATATCTACTTGATACTAAGCACTTTATCTGTCAAAAGTTCAAAAGTAAGTTATTTGCAGGCTCTCCAGTGTGTGATTTACTAACTCCAATTTTCGGTGATGTAGAAATATATCATTGAGAAATTTGGATCATTTTTCATCAATATAATTCAGTTCATTTCTTCATTTATAAGTGGCCCTATTATAAGATTCGACCACCTAGACTTTAACTGATCAGTGAGCATGGAATAATTTCAGAAATACCAGATTGTCATAATTTATGATATGTAGAGAGTATATAGTGACTAGTTTGAATATAATGTAACATATTGCCTAATATGTAAATATCCATGTCTTTTATCCAAGGTGCAAAATATTTTCGTGTCAAATGTCAATTTACAAAAGGTCCGGTAATTTGTTGAAACACATATTCTCAAAGATATCTTTAAAATATGATGCATACACGTTTTATTTCCCAATGCACTATCTACTCAAAGACATCGTTTCTTTTTCTTAGAAGTATCTCTTGTTATCTCTCGAAATACCTTATATAGCACAATACTATTGGAATTATCGACTTGGTCGAAACGTAACCTGGATCAGGGGACATCATGAATTTAATCAATTTATGGAAATCAAATAACTTCCCTCTTGCTAAAACCGTATTGAATATATATATTTGTAAAAAAATATCATACGCCATTAGCATCTAGAATCAGCTAAGAGTGATGATCCTTACTTTTTAATCGCATGATAGTTCCATCAACGTGCGTTTTCCATTTATTATATCTATGAATTTCCTAGATAACCTTATAGTACCTGGCAGCTGCCTAACTTGAAGCTGACACATGGCCGCCAGTGTATGCATGAAATATGTTCGCTAGAAAGATGCCTAAGATAAGTCAAGATGTAGACTTGTTCTTGCCCGCTTCAAAATTTCGGTACACTATCAAAGGATATCACCTCCTAGCATATTAGTTTAACTTGGAAATTCCCTTAATGGGATATAAGGCATCCAGTATTTGCAAAAATGAATGTTTTAAAGTCACTTTGACATTGAAAAGTAAGTTTGATAATAGACACACCCAATACAAAAATATACACGAGTGCCCAGTGGTGCATCAGAATATAATACGGATATGATTAATACCTGCAAATTACTGTGCATATTCATGGCGTCCGTTTGAGGTACTTCACGGACACAAGACTGTGTGTGTGTGTGTGTGTGTGTGTGTGTGTGTGTGTGTGTGTGTGTGTGTGTGTGTGTGTGTGTGTGTGTGTGTGTGTGTATATATATACATATATCAGGTTCGGGACAAGACGAGTAAGATCTACTGGATGGTGGTCTGGCCCATGAGCAACTGGCACGTGCCCAGGTGTATGCAAATGAGATGATCGCGATTGCTGTTGCCATGGGTTTTCATGTACATGGCCGACCTCCCTGCACTGGGGTGGGCCTGATAAGCAACAGGGCTTTGTAGGGTCCGAAAGGGAACCATGACAAAATAAATGCCTCTCATGCCTCTGCTATTTCACGGGGCCATAGGCCTCCACATAGATAAGGCTGCCCACTTAATCACTAACCATCTGACAGAGTATGAATAGAAATATCATTATATATTTCCCCATATAAAGCACGCCAAAAATGGTTATTGCCGACAGAAATATTCGTAGGTTATTGTAACGATAGGTATATTAGTAATTTATTACAACTTCACCATCGATATATTTCTATATGAAATATGAATTCTAAAAAAGCTTTTTCGGCACTTTAGGTCACTCAGACACGAAGTGCTCCTGCACTAATATGGTGTACCTACATCGTTAATTACAAGGTCTCATCAGCAACGCTATGTGTTAATAACAGTCAATTAGAACCAGACTACCCTACAGGAATGCTGTTATACCGAGTGTGAACTTAGTAAGTTTGTTTTTCTGCTCATAATTGAGGAGAGGTATAGAATATACTCAACTAGCATTAGCGGTTGAAATCTAGATCAAATATGTATTGCTGAACAGAATCTTCACTTAATGGTAACTATCGTAGTTCATTGGGACATACTGTCTAGATGATCACGATAATCATAATCATCACCTACACCATAACAAATATCTGCATATGACACATTCATACATGTGCATGTATATATATTCATTCAATAATATGAAGATAGAAGATGAAAAATATTATACGACACTGGGTTAGTTGGACTAAATTGAAACTCAGACATGATTTTAGATGATATGCTGAATATGACAATACTAGCCATCTAGAAATAAGTATATTGATAACATGTCGGTAATGTACAACTGTGAAAACAATGCTGCTTACCTGTTTAACATCATTGTAGCCTCTCTTTTCTAATGAATTCTAATTACATATCAAAGGTATTTCATCCACTTTATGTGACGGACATTACTAGCCCACTTGATGAATGTGGATACAGTGGAAATGATCATCAATCCCATACATCAAGGTAGTCCTAATTCATTAATAGAATATTCAGTTAATTTGGTAATTGAACTGGGACATACAATATGATATTTGTCTAATAGATCCATTTGAAGACATGTAATGTAGAGCCCGGCATCCAGCTACACTATGGTAGCAATTTAAGACATCCCGATGCACTACAATACAAAATGTCAAAAATCATAGACAAATGGGAACATCTTTATCTTACATAAACGTCTAGACTAGGAACATTGGAGTGTATCGTTATTTGTTCTTAGACACATGGTAAGGCCTATCGTTGACGATATGCAGCTAAGTAGAGGCTTAGCATAATGATAGTGCAGAAACATTTATTATTACGGCGACATATGTTGGGCAAGGCTTTTCCCTTGAAGAATATATATATTGCTAGATGTTTTAGTGTAGCCTATATATTACACAATCAAAAAGCAATACTATTTTTGAACTGTATTTATGATATGATAAGCTTATCAATGCTTTTTAGCCCAATTGAATAGAACAGAAGATTACTTAAACAAATGATTTTTAGCGATGGCAGTTTCCCTCCAGATATCACGATACATTTTTCATTACTCCTCATACTTGAGGCAAGGCAAGGCTGTCAGCATTGCTTGTTATATGATTTATCCTACCCCTAATAAAAAAACTCCATAGGCTTAACATTGGGTCACTGTATTCGGTCTGGAGTTCAGAAAAATGAAAAATATCGCTCTAGTGGGATACACTTGACAAATGACGTCATTTGTTAATGTGGAAGTAATTTAGATGGGCGAGGTAGGATAAATTCGAAGCCAAACTCGAGCTAGTTGTGTTATTGTTCATCGCACTCCAGTAAGATCGTGTATTACTGCTCTCGGCTTCGCCTCGCGCAGTAATGCGCGATCTTGTCATCGTGCGATAAACAACAACACGACTAACTCTTGTTAGGTTTCTCCATAATACCGTATGGAAAGCCAATCAGCTGCATACATATACGTGCTTGAAGTGTCTATGATATTCATCCACTTTCCGAGTGATTAAACATAATATTTTAGGGCAATTGAGAGAATAATGAACAACATTTTATGATAATGTGTACATGGAATGGGGAAGGTAACTTTTGCGAACCCGGGGGTTGGATGTTAGATGAACAGAGACAGAAAGTGAACAGTGAAAATCCAATTGGTGAGCAGGACTGAGGCAAACAGGAATTTTGTGGTTTGTAGAATTGACCTTTTTTTGTTGTCCTTCAATACCTGAGACACCAGACAGAAGGCCATCAAATGCAATTAGCGCACAGAAGCCCAGAGAAGGACAAAATGAGCCGTAAATTATCGCCCAGCATTATAACAATGCTTATCAACGCGAGTGACATATAATCGCACTAATTTTCTTTGATTTGAATAAAGAGCGAATTTATTCATTAACTGATCAAAGCAGGGGAGAGGCCTTTGAAGTTATGGTAAAGAGTCAAGGTATGCAGGGAGGCGTATATGACCTTACGTGTCGATACTCTCATACAAGCTCCGCTTGATGTGGAAGGGGGAGGGAAGAAGCGTGCTGCAGCATGGCATGAATTACTTTTAATGATTGGACGCGTGTCAGAGCCCTCAATAACCCTCCCCACTATAGTGCCACTGCCAGCCACACCCACCACTTGTATGTAAATGAGCCCCCCCCCCCCCCCCACCTTCCCTTTCCCTTTGCAGCGGACTCCCTATTGCCTCACCTGACCCCCCCCCCCCCCTCCACCACCACCACCCCACACCACCTCACCTTTCCTGGCACAGCACTTGTATGTAAATCTCCCCGATGAGGCAGGCCGCAGAACGCCCGTCACGCATGGGTTGGTACGGAGGGAATCGTCCAAGCATGACCGATGACAACACCACCACCAGGCGGGGGCAGGGCCGGGAAGAAGGGGTGGTGTACAGTTATGTTCCGCATGGCTGGTTTCCGGGAACAGGCGCTGCGGCCGCTGCTACCCGGGCGTCTCTGAACTAGGGAGTCATACACGCCTGTGACGGATCGTCACGCGTGAGAAGGTCTGGCGTCCCCATGTGTGGGAAAAAGTGGGTCAGGAGAGAGGGTGGGGTGAGGGGAGGGTGATCTTCGCCATATCGACCAAACTCCCGTCTGCCCCTGCAGATGGTTCTCGTGATGCCACCGGAGCTCAGGGTGACATGCTTTGTTCGGGGATTCCTTCACCTAATTGCCTTAAAAAGTTGACACTAGCCATATTTACATGCATGCAGGCTGCACTCTCATACTTAAGCATCCCGTGGGCATACTGATGGGATCTCGCGACACATCAGCCACCCTTTTCCTTACTGATGGATGTATGTATTTTGACATTGACGACATAAGGTATATACATAGACAACTAATGATTTGCAAATGCCGGGCTCATAGCTGTTGGTGTTGTAGATGTCATGGTCTGAGAGACAATAAAGATCTTCCCTACATATAAACGCCGCTAAACCTGATCTAAGTATTACAGTCGCAAACCTGGCATAGTAGTATAAGAATCTGGATCGACGGTTTGGTAATAATGGATCTATGGACATCTGCGTCCAACGGCCAAGACAGTTTAATCTACAAACATTATGCTTGTTTGTTGTGCATCAGCCAATTTCAAAAATCTCAAGTATTTGCAAAATCATAATCGACTCCATAGATGAACGCGGAATTATCTTGACACGAGTCTCCCCTGCTTCTCTCTGTGTCCCTGTCTCTACGACTCCATCTCATCATGAGAAATGTTAGCGGTTTCAAAGAATACATTATCTTGAGTTGATGATAAAAGACGTGTGCATGATTTTGCATATTGAAGACTCCAAAACAATGTTCCGAACGTGCTATGTTCATTCAATAGCAAATGCGTTCTCATGAGACGTATTTTCGTAGAGTGCAGCCTATCGCCACCTTATCTGCAAATCTTGACCGCAATCGAGAGTCTTCTGCCAAGGTGATGACAGAATCTATTTCTATGTACTATACATAGAGTGTCGTGGTGTACAATAATGGAGAATTTGTGAACCTTCACGGGTCTCTTAGGCACAAAGGCACTAAAGCGCAGATACCCAAGCAATGGCTAATAAATAAGTCACAGCTCAGCGTATGCGGCTAAGTGCCCTTGACTTGATAGTCCTTTGCTGGTCTTGAATACTGACATCTGCTACTCCTCCTCCTCCTCCTCCCCCGGCCCCCGCTGCCAGAGGCCCCGGTGCGGAGCATTGGTCATCGCGCTAGGGGTAATCAGATTTCCCTACTAATGAGTCATTAAGAGCAGGGGCGTGCAGCTGCTCTTTCCCTACCTGGCTGACCGTGTTTACAATAGGCACGTGCGGGGTCTGACTACTGAGGCATGCATGTGTTTTTCTCACTGAGATGGCCGAGGGCCACAGGGCGAGAGAGTATAGGGCCCTTCGAGGTGATGAGTAACACCAAGCTATATATTTAGACGGGTTTGTCGGGGTTCATCACTCTCTGATTATCAGGTTAATATCACCCCTGGACGTGTTTCTGCATTTTTCCTTGAACTTCACTGGAGCGGTTTTCCCAACATCCTGTATCTTGGTTTCTTAATGTGTGTAGCTTTCAAACGGAATTAATGGACTCGGATAGAAGTGGAAATAAAGTAATAATGAGATTGCTTATGCACATGTCTATCTTTGACCATGCATTGGTAAATGGGGGATAGGACCAAAGACCCATTTCCATGGGCCGAAAGAAACTAGTGAAGATGTTTAGTTCTCCTAAAATCCCATTACCATTTCCATAGTGGAAATTTCAACCGGTTGGTATTGAAATGACAGAGCAATTAAAATCAAATGTATCAACAGATGAAATGAAATATATAATAAAATGAAAATAGATTTGAAACAAAATGTTCGAGCGACCAAACATCTGGTCTCCTCTTACCGGACGTATATATGATTAGCTATCTCACCCCGGTATTTTTCTCCATAGCCTTGACATTAGGAACTCATACTCCATGGCAGTAAAGGTATTGTACCCAATACGTATACTGGTTAATTGCGTGATTTATTTTGTAAATCAATAATGTTATACGGGGTGAGATAAAATCAGAAACCTACTCGTTTGACCGAAGAGTAATTAACTCAGTTTCGCCTCGTAATTACTCCGTGGTCAATCTCAGTGGAGTACGGACCAAGTTATTTTCATGTCGTGAGTTTCCTTCTATGTATATTAATGGATGAGATATTGAAAATATTGTTATGTAAAATCAGCAATACTAACAGTAATAACTGTAGTAGTAATATAATTTGGACTGTATACATATATTTGGATTTATGAGAATACGACTAGTATTTTTATATAACTGTATCTGTAAAACACCGCATACGCGGTGGCTATATAGTCAATAAACACTGTATACAAAATTGGCCTTCACCGATTTACAGTCAGGAACCACCGACGAACCTCACTGCTGACGCAAAATGGAAATAGGCTTTTTTAAGAACTCAAAAGCCTGCACCGTTTTCGTCGGCCAATGGAAACGGGCCTTTAGTAGGTGTTATTTCGGATTAGAGAATTCGGAATAATCATTTCGTAATCCCTGTTCACCCTATTTCCATTCGATATAGATGGCATATAGTTTTTACTGCTGTTTTTCATTGTAAACAGGGTACATTGGAAGTTAATAGCTGAAATGAACAAGGATATATAAGATGAGATGTGTAATGAAGATATTCCCCTGATTACAAGAATTGTTAGCCAAGCTGAAGCTAGTTTAAGTACTTTATAAGAACATTATTGATAATGATGTTTTGGGTTACAACTGAGATGAATAACTGACTCATGATACTGAAGGAAGATATGTAATTTTCTATATGCCTTAATAAAGGGAGCTAAGCTCATTAAAAAAACAAAAAAACATATTATAATTGTCAGTAGACAATATTTGAGGATACATAAACGTATAATGATGTGTGCACTTACACTCCATAGATCAATGTTCCATACAATGATACACAGTAGTAGTATATTGAATTGGTCAAATGCAGCTGTAAGACTGCGAGGAGGTACGAGTGGTGAAACAGGTCATAAGGGATACGACTAAACAGGATAAAGAAATCCCCATTTATTTGTTTGTATGTATGTATGTATGTTAGTTTGTATGTATGTATGTCTGCATAGTCATGTACAACCTCGGAATGGTCTATAGGTAGGTCTGGGGGATTGTCGGATTGCGTCGCATTTCTCGGCATTCTAGAGACTGTCTCGCTGCAGGGACCACCAACTGTATGTAAATTCTAGGAGGTGGTCTTTGAAGGGGGGTAACACGGGGGAACAAAGCCCCATTGCACGCGAGAATAGGGTGGAGTGGCGGAGGGGATTGGGGCTCTTGTGTTTGTTATGGAGATACGCATGGGTGAACAAACTCCTGGAAGCCGGAGGAATTATGACACGGTTCACCGACGCTGGTGATACGCAGTTCTGAGGACAAGGCCATGGGAATCTGGAGGGCGGGGCTTATCGTACCACAACTGTATGCAAATGAGCCTTCCCAGAAAAGCCACGCCTATTTGGATTTTCGATGGCGTGCATGCCTGTATCGAGAACGTTCTAGACCCCGTGGTCTGACTCACATAAGAATTATCACATCAAAGGTGAACTATTTTATGGAATATATTGCAGTCTTAAAATAACTTAAAAAAGAACGGATTATTCAATTTATACAAAATGTGCATTAACTAAAATCAAATATATCTCTTACATCTGACCATAAAGTTCCTATGTATTCTCATATGAATGATTATGTTAGTTATTTGGTATTGGGTGATAAAAAAGTGTTGTTATTATAATGGGATAACATTGCTTGAAAGTATAGACATGTGAATAGAAATTCATTAGTACGCATATGGCAGTTTATTCAGGTGATATTTGCTGAAGGGGTTATTATGAAACTTTTCTTCTCCATTATAATTTATGACTCAAAAAAGCCTAACATGAATATTTCCCTTATTCGCATGCCATAACGGAATTACATGTACATGTATAAGTAAATGTTTACCCTTATGCAAGTCCTCGGAATCACCAAGTACAATCTTTATTATAGTTGGTTATCATCACAAGGTTTCCAGGCACCTGGTGCCAATTATAAAGTCAACAAGGGACCATTAAAACGAGACGCTATACATCGCTATATACAGTTATATACGTCAATGACGAGTTAAAATGTGTGGTCACGTCCGTGTCATACTGAGGTGACGCAGATGTCCTTGTGTAGAGAAAAAAAAATTATTTGCTCATAAACAACCATCGTTCGAAAGAACTTACAGTTATATACAAAGAATACCAATTCTCTATCATATAAATGATATTTCTGAGATTCTGAGATATATCCAGATATATTTCTAGTTGGTACAAATCTCATGATAGAGAATTGGTATTCTTTGTATATAACTGTAAGTCCTTTCGAACGATGGTTGTTTATGAGCAAATAATTTTTTTTCTCTTGCTTTACGATATACATATATATGTACATGTATATCGTAAAGCAAGAGCTATCGGTTATTAATCACGCATGGCAATTCATTAAACAATACCTGGAATAAAATCTTGACACTACTTGACATTTTACATACATCTACGAGTATTGATAAATTCCTATATTCTGTATTACAGAGAAAGTCAATCTCAGAAATCTATGTTGGAAAATCATGAGGAAAGGGTCATTGGACACCAATGGGACATTTAATTCCTTTATACTTTTTTGATAAACAAATAGATATCAGGACGTCTGATTGTCATAAACTTCACAAGGCTGCATAATAAAAAGATATTTGAGACACCCCTCCCCTCCCACAGACACACCCTCTGTGTTCCCGGTGTCAGCACTATATGACACTGACACGCGGACATCTGCAACCGCGGCATTTTCTTAGTTGTCATTCCATGGCACATGAACACATGCCTGTAGAGACGTCAGACTCAACTCTCCTGACAAAGCACGCGTCAAGCCAGTTTGTGGTTTTGATCAACAATCGCCGCCACGCCCACTGTGGGCGAACCAACGCGCAGACGCAGTGGCAGCATGCAGCTCGATTTATTTGATCTGCTGATAGATGAAGTGGGCGCTGCTTGTACCCTGTGTGCGTACCGATAGCGTCATGCACGCAGCCGGCCGCAACCAGCACAAAGCCACAGCATCCCGTGTATGCGCGCGCACTCAACATGTGGTTAACGCGCGTCCCGTACTGACAAACGGCGGCGCTGTGGGAAGTGACACCTTTATGCAAATGAGGGCCTGACGTCATGACAGTGCCGCGTGCGCGTTCTGTGGCCGTCTACACTGCGCTATGCCAGGAACACTTGTATGGTAATTTCCTGGATCCTAGAAGCGCGGGGCGTGACGAGCGGTCTCGCTTGGATGACTTCGCGGAACATGTGGTGCGTGGTGATGGATGGCGAGACTGTAGGGAGGGGAGGAGTGTGCACGTGACTGGGGAAATGCTAGGAGGAAGGGAGGGCCCCTGTCCTTTGTTGACATTTCGACGCAGTGCCTAACACATGGCTCCACAGAGCTCTATAAAGAACCAAGCGTGCATCTGTCGTCAGGCCTAAAGCGATTAACACGACTCATGTTGTCTTGAAAGACTATGTATAACTACTCAAATGCTTAATGAATTATAAACGATATATTGGATTTATTTCCTACGTCCAGTTTTCTGTAATTGAGATTTGAATATGGAAGGCTTTCCGTCTGTTAAAATGTTTTGAAGAATTTACATATCCGATGGAGAACGTAACGGGGTGAATATTCGGTCAGAATCAGTATTGGTGGCAGGCGCAAAACCAATTAGATCCACGCGCCACCACCCCCAAACTCTGGGTTATAGTTTAGTAATCAAAAGCAATTATTATCAATTATAGCTTCAATTACATTTGCCAACGACCAGAACATTTTAAGTTGATTTATTAAAACAAATTATAATTTGAAGGAATTAAACTGCATACACCTTTTTATATTCCACCTGCTTCCAGTCTGATTTAAATCAGTGTGAAGAGGACGTCAACGTTATTCGGAGTGGTAGTAGCCGTTATCATTCGTGTCTTAGATACTGCAGTATTACGTGTTTATTCAATTGAAACACATGCATAGGAAACACAATTGGAGCAAGTCTTTACCAATTACCCTGCTTTACCAAACCGGTCAGTGATTTATTTATAAAGTGAACGAGTAGTGCTCATGGATGCGATAGTGATTTCACACCATCAGGTGATTTCATTTATACATAGGTAATCAAATACTGCCTTCTGTTTTACAATTATTCGTGAATTAATCAAAGATTTATCATGAAATAACACACCGAGAAGAGTCATGAAATAAATGAAACCGATTTCTATTAGATTTGATTCTATCATATTTGACCTAATTTGTAGTGTAAGTTACACCAAGGAACTGTCAGTATATTACATATAGTCTGTGACTGAGGTATGTTCTCTTACTTATGTCCCCCTTACTCCGTGATCCATCATCAGTTTGCCGTCTCGCCTAACAGGTCCCTATATCCTTACTGCATCAGCCGATGAGGGCAACCGTGCCATTTCCACCCAGCATATCTCTTTGATGAACTTTATCCTCCAAATATTATAAACGAATGTACATAGTTATAATCTCCCTAGTTGTTGTCACCACGATTCTGACCATTATTGCTATTTTAGAAATTCTTCACGAAACCCAAATCCATTTCTGGATGCCTAGGGCTAACATCGTCGGTGAAGAATATAACTTACTTTAAGTTGGGAGATTATTATGGGAGAGTGCACGTGGCAAGCTGAGCGCATACCCATGAGGCACCCACCCGAGCCGACTGGTGCCCAGGTAATTAGATTCACCTGTCAGGTGATCAGAGATCTACACAGATTTGTCAGCTCCTTCCCCCTCACCTCCATCTGTCGACCATCTGTCGGTATTTGTAGTTTGGATCCTTGCTGACTCGTGCTACTTTTATGCATGCATGTATTTTATGACAACATCCCCATCGTATAAAATTGCAATTCTGATTGATAACGCGTTGTGAAGAATTGCACATATATTAGATTCGAACTGTCTCTATATCTGATTAGTGTAAGTAAATAAACAGAATGATCATCACTAAGACATGAACATTGACTTCCCCAATTTCTTGTCATTCATATCTATCATCATGTTGACGTAAGTCATATCTGATTATGCACTCTCATATATCACACATTATGTATGATTGTAGTGTTTCTAAATCCACTCACGTACATACATAGATATATACAGATACAGAACAACACTCACTTCTCTATTGGAGCGGCCATATTTTAGTTGAAGACAGACCACTGCAACTCCATATCGGTTTTTCAGTATATACTAACTCGGATGTCTACGATTTTGCACTTCCCCTATATGTATCCGATATTTGCTTTCTGTATCGGTGTCATATCGGTAGGTCCAAATTTCTATCGTAGTAGGTGGACGCCAGGCCTAATGGTGACTATGGTCCCGATATGCCCCATGATATTACCAGTGCATAAGTGCATATCTTGAAGTGTTATTTCCACTTTAAGATATATGAAAGTATTGATTTGAGACACTTAAACCTAATCAAAAATCACTATCTAATTCAATTCATCTAATTCCAAAATATTATAGATTTCTGATCAGTATCTCAAACGTGAGACTGATTTTCCCGATAGAATACTTTGTGATACTCCCGATTAGCCACCCCAATTTAAACAGGTTTAAATCTCGTAGTCTAGACCCTACAATACGAATTTTGCAACAGTACGAAATCGTAGACCCCCGTTTTGTATCGGTGCCTAATCACAGAGACATCGCCAACTGCCCCGATATTAGGTGACCTTCTGAAGCGATTTTGATTTTGCATCGGAAGGTCCATTGCAGACCATAACGGAGCCACATCGTAGTAGGTGGATGCTAGGCCTAATAGTGATGCGCATCTTAGATGGAAACTAAGATTTCCCCAGGCAGTCACTGCAGAATGCTTGTATTGAGAGAATAGCATCACAATCTTGTCAGCTTTGACATTACCTGAATTTCAAAATATGATGTATTGCACCAGATGGCGACCACAAGAGAAACGTATAGGGAGAAAGGGACCAGTCTTTTAATTAGACAATTACGAGAAAAATGACATACTCGAAGGGTACTTAGTGCACTAGGGTATGCACATAAACCTCTAGAGGCAGAATGATTACTGCACATCTATATTCATACATGTACATATACATTTTGTACATGTACATGAACATATATATGTGTACAGCACAGACATATGTATGAGCGTACATGCGCACATACATACAGGTTGACGTAGTGTCACTTAGTACAGACAACCGGGCCAATTAAATTATCCACTGTCCTAAACCATATGTCCATACATTTATACCATATGTCGAAACAGTATTTCAAATGGTCAAATTAGATCTATTATCTCAATAAGACATCAGAAAACATATGTATGTTTCAACAGAAACATGTTGTTATATGGCATGATGATTCAACAAAAATTACGACTGAAAGATTCCAATAAAAGAGTGTCATGAATATGAGCACTGAATGCCTCTAGTCCCTGCTCCCGAGTCCTTCATTCTCCTCGTGATTAATGTGCCATGCTTTTTGGTGTTATGCACGAACATGTTTCAAAAACTTCCCTAACTGACCTTCTTTCCATCTTTTGTCTCACTCTATTATCTAATTAATATTTGAAACATTGAGATATTTGATTATAAAACATAAACATGTAGACTATTGTACATTGTGCTAATCACATATATCGTACACATGTGTAACGTTTGTTGTGATTTAAAGTAGAATGGGGCACCGTTAGACCCGTAGCAATATGCAAGAACTCATTGACTAAAATGTCAAAATACATAGAAGGAAGTGTGAATAAAAAGCAAACACGCCTTCGTTATTGTAAAGATATAAACTGTCTCAGATGGGCAGGTTTCTTCTACCCCCTACAGTCAAGTGGAGTCATATAATATGGACATATGGTCCGGATGGTCCTTGCCAAGCGAATAAAAAATAAATTAGGTGGATAGACCGAGGGCCCATGACTAATTTCAGTTTCCGGTATTCCCCCTTTTCTAAAGTGACGTGTTGATCTGGGATCAGAGTCGGTAAGTGTTTCATCGCTCCTACTTTGGGGCAAGCCGTTTCAGCACATATTTCTCAGTTGAAAAAAAAAGATTTGAATCCAATTTACATGAGTCCTAGATCAAATTGAAATACACTTTATCTCGAAATGTGGTACAGATATCTCATATCAATTACATTTTATCCTAATTAGCATCCAGACACCTTATATAAAATTCCATATATTTTCTCAATTGATTTTCCAATTTCTTAAATTTGGCGATTGGAGACATATTGAATTGTCAATATTATGGTCAATATTATGCATGCGTTCAACAGGCTTACCATAGTATGCAATCAATGGGAGAATCGCCAGGTGAGATGACAGGAAATGATCGAGGACAGAGTGTAGGGGGATTACCTTATTGGACTATCGTCAAATTGTTTCCTCGTCTCGTCCTCACCCAGCTCATCGCCGTCATCACGAGCGATTTAAACAGGCCTGTAATATGGAGTAGACGTGTAACTGTGAGATTGTTCTGGAGAATTGGTGTGATGGTCGTCACGATAGAAAAAGATAGCAGTTGCCGAGTCGATGATGATGTGGGATGTGGTGGTGTTGATAGTGGTGGCAGTTTTAGTGGAGTTGTTGTTGCTGTGGTAGGAATGGTATTGATATTGGTCATGGTGTTGATAGTATCAGTGGTTTTACCGATGGTAGTAGTGGTGCTGGTAGTGGTGGTAGCAGTGGTGTTGATATTTGTGGCTGTGGTGGAAGTGGCGTTGGTGGAAGTGGCGCTGGTATTTAGATTTTATTGTTGCTGGTAAAAATGGTTTAATTAATGTTTGCAATAGGGTATATATATATATATATATGAATATATATATATATATATATATATATATATATATATATATATATATATATATATATATATATATGAATATGTTCGTGTAATGTATGTGTGTGCGTGTGTGTGTTATGTGTGTATGTGTGTGAATGTATGTGCTAGCTCTTACAAGTACACAATAATTTGTGTAGATTCTCTAACAAGCCTCCATCCATCGTGATTGATATGCCGCTAAGCATGCATGTTGAAAATCATAGGAAGACTCCATGTCTATGCATCAATGTCCATTTCGTCACCATAATCTCCGATTTATATTCACTGTGGTCTAGGATAGAGAGAGTGGATGATAATGAAGGTGTCAGTCTGGTACAAGTCATATCCGTCAGCATATAAATCTATGTAAATGTATGGAGGCTGGAGAAAATCTATTGTTTACGATGTCATGTATTACATGGTGGATTGCAAATTTGTAATCCGGAAACAAGCTACGTCAGCATTGATAATTTTCTGGTTAGAAGACCTACCACCGTCCTTCTTATAACTTGAATATTGAGATAATTACGTGTGGTAAGCAATGTCTTATACATTGTTTATTTCATATGTTTGTGCTGTTTCTCTGGGTTTTTTTATAATGGAAGCAAAACCCGGAGAATAGTCATGTGAATGTGTACACTTTATTTTCCCTGCAGTTGCAATCTGAATTATGCATCCCTTCACTAATATCCATTCTTAATGCACTATACTTCATTTCACGAAACCTCTACACTAAATGTCAGCACTACCAGTGATGCGAATGACATTTAGACGACTATGGAGGGTCATCCGCTCAAAGAAAAAAATCATTTATAAACCATTAATTATGAACCATATAATGCAGAGCTTAGCATGTATTACATTCATCACCTAGGAGAAATTCCGATATTGAATTCCTAATATGAAATCTAGACCGCGCATTTATTAGCAAAAGCACATAAAGCTTAGCGTTATGAGAAAATAACAGACGGCTAATGAATTATCGTAATTAACGCAGGCATTGGCTGCGGTCAAACAGGTCTCCCTTCGCATCCTCCCCTACCCCTGGTCCCTTTTAAACATTTTCATATTCAAACCAAGCTAATAGAACCCTCTTCACTATTTTCCCACGTTCCTCATCGTTAAGTCCGTTTGGTTTTTTTTATTCAGAACTATGCCCGCTGATATCAATCATGGTGTGATTGAAGAAAGATTTGCTCAGGACACCTAGGTTAACAATGTCCCAATTACACTTGATATACTCATCTCCATATAGACAGTGAATGCAGGGAAGCAAATGTGAAATGAGAGTACTTTTACTGGTGAACGAGGCGTGTGTATAGAGTGCGCTCACTAACTGAAGGGACTGGGGAAACCACTGGTTGGGCCGATTACAGCTTTTCCAGCTTACATCTCTGCTTTTCATTGGGTTTGACAGTACATGTGACACTGTGCTTCGATGATTTCGCTCGCCATCCAGTTTGTGATCTCTTCCTTAGTAAGAGAAAAAATATTATTTTCCTACCAGGAATCCACGGTTTCCCGGAACGAAATAACAATATTTACCACAATGAGAAATGAGAGTATGCTCTCAATTACTAGAGTCAAGAGATCCAGTCTGTTTTGCTCGAAATTGCAGTTATTGAAATTATCACGACAAGAAATATTTTTATTAAAGAATGCACAAATTTAACTTTATACGCACACTCAGAGCATAACAATAACCTTTGATAAATCCATTTTTATAGAACTGTATGTAATTACAAAATATTGCATAATCACAATATATCCACCGAGAGCTGCTATATGTGAAATAGCGAGTCACCGTGTATAGAATGCAACTCATTGCATGACAATGATATTACATACTTGGCTGATATTGAATGCAATAATTGTGCGTTAGATTAATGTTAAGAGATATCATCTGTGCTAATTACCTCATGTTATTCTAATCCACAAGTCATTGATAGAGTTTAACAGCTTGTCCTTCTGCTTGGTCGTTGTGGGGGGCCTACACCACCACTGTCTCCAGTCACATGACTTCATCCTGTACCTGTGTGAACCGCCCCCCCCCCCCCCCCCCCCCGGTCCTCCTCCGCCGTCACACCACCTTGAATGAGGCCGGCGCCTCCCCTGGGACATTACACAGATTACACTGACCTGATTAACTGCATGTCTGGACGAACTGCACAAACGAGGGCTGCACGAGAGTCAATGTGCATGTAATAAATATGTCATAGATAGACCGCGATCGAGTTTGACTGAGACATTTCAATAAACTGTGATCATTTCCACATTCATTTTCATATGTACTAAGTCTTAGTTTCGTTGTGTCCGTTATGTATTTATCAAAATATATTTCATGATAAAGTGAGCGAATAGACCTAGATATCTTTAACAAAGTGTTTCAACAACTCTAATTTCAAAAAGCTATTGATCATGTTATATTGAATCACACGTTTATTCATTTTATTCTAAACAAATTATATTATTTCTATTGAGAAAAACGTTTTACCTGAAGCCCTGAGTTAATTTTGTAACATAAATATATGTAATTAGTGAATAATACCACACATGGACAGGAACATCATACACACATGTACTGCTTATGCATAAGGTACATCACTTTATGATCTGCATATATATTTACATCTGATATATATGTTTGATCTATCCGCTCATTCATTTTGTTATACAATTGCTTCGTTTGTTGAAGAGATTATTTAACATACTATGCAGTAACAAGTCACTTCTGTGGGTTACACAGCTTTTATTAAGTTGTCCTTTAGATTATATGAAACCATAGGCTAGTTCCCTGGGGCACGATATGTCTATGATTGTCCATGGGTAGCTGGTTCACATAAGGATAGGGTCACAACTACAGGAACTGCGAATTCACGATCAGAAGAACAGTTGTTTATCTAGTACAGTTTATGTTATCAGTGTAAGAATAATTTCTCTCCTTGTAGATTGGGAAAGTCATGTGGAACATTTTGATATCCTTTGATTGATTTGAATGCAGTCATGATAAACATACAATATCTAAAGGGAAGATTTAAGTATGGAACGTGTTATATTCGTCATGTAATAGTAGACTTGTAATAGCATCGAGAAAAAAAAATCAATAGTTAGAATCTTTTTTTTCAATTTATGGAAGATCCGGCAGAGTTTATTGTGTACATGTAGACGAAACATCTAGATGGGCACATAATAAATAAACAAAGAAGGGTAATAATCACATATATTCAAATGGGATAATTGTGGGATATCAAATATGATATTGCATCTAAATGGTGCTATGGATTTGCTTATATATATGGATAAGTAAACCCATAGCACCATTTAGAACCTAGATATCTGTGTGTGTATGTGTGTCTGTGTTCCAAGCAAACAGGGCAAATCAAAAATCATTATAAATCCTTGGTAGCGTGGGTGTAACTTCCCCTGTAGGTACTAATGTATTGTGTTGGAAGGGTGCCAACTCAGTAAGCTCATTCAGATTTTCGTAATTAAGTCTATGGTGATATGTGTGTATCTTGTATCATATGTATTTATGTTTTCCTTTTCCATTATATGTCAGCCGATAAGTAGGTGTTGCTGAATGCAAATTATGCATGTTTGTTTTACACAACAAGGGTTCAAAAATGATTATGGCCATGCGATATTATCAACTTGTTGGACAATGCAGTAGAACCCTCATAGCTGCTCATCCCCTTATGGTTAACATACCGTAACTTAAAAGCACTATGGCTAAGAATGGAAGGTTGATTTTACACTGTCAAGCAACCCACAGCACAGGCACCTAAAGCGGGATTCACACGATGGGATTCACGTACCCCACAGGGTGTTTGTCTTAAGGCAGTGTGCCATTACACCATTTACAGTTTATTAAGTGCCAATCATGGGCCGATTATTTGATCCTACGCCGATCGTGGATGTATCACCTCCTATTCCTGGTAGTGGAACTGCAGTGGAGCTAGGGCCGCGACCATCGGCGCATTATCAGCTAGCGATCTCCACTTCTTCGTGACTATTTCTTTCACTGATCACGCTACCATCGCCCAATTCTGAGGGAACTTCCCTGTTCTCAGCTGGCCTTTGCCACTCCTAATGCAGGGCAGATTTGCTTAAGAAGTCATTAGGAATTTCAGATGTGTTATCCCCCTCCGTGAGCTTTTCCGGCATAGTTTTTTTGCTGTAGACTTCGGTAGAGGAAGGTGAGAGAATTGCCAGAGGATGAAAGTCAAAATGTATTGACAGCTCGTGAAGCTGCATGTGAAGGTATACAGTCTTTGGCATCCGAGCTCATCAATACAGGCTAGGCATTCTTGTATAACCGTATCGGTGCATGCACCAGCTAACCTTTGACCCTGGGCGTGAAGATGGAGTCTTTAAACAGAATATATTCCATTCACTATTTAACTCCTCCAGTTCTCAAGCCATGGACATATACTTGGAAAATATAAATCTTTAGGTTGTGGGCGGTAAGGACAAACATACACCTATACTCATCATGATGAAAATATGAACTAACCAAGACCAAGACAAGATTAATCGACATTTATATAGTTCACATACATATTTACATACTACATACATAGACACGACTAGAAAGGATTTGGCTGCTGTAAGAACGAACTCCCTCCCTCAGGAAAACACGCCCTATGTACATGCAGTTTACAATTACCAAACTACGGATGCAAATTCTTTCCATGGCTTTGAAGTGGAAAGTAACAACGAGCATAAAAAAGGTGCATTTTAATGGCGGATCCTCGGGACAGAGCGATGCAGACTGTTTTAATTTGCTATTTGTTATTCACATGGACGTGGATGTAAGACTAGGTGATAGGTGTCTGGCTAAAAGATTCCCACATTATAACTAAGCATTGCCTGCGTAGCGCCTGCCACTGGCTACCACTGCGCTATTTATGGGCCGTTTTTCACTGGGGTCCAGATTGGCCCGCCTTCGGTTATGTGAAGGAAGGTATTTTTTCCATCCCTCTCTGCTATGAGTAGTGTATAAGGGGAGGATCCGACTGTGCTACGATCTGCCTTGTACTGGACTGCTCTGGGCTACAGGATCAACAGCACCACACGGGTGGTCACACCAACCTAATCTGTCTACTTCATATCTTCCTAACTCTAAACTTCGTCATATGATATTTACGTGTATCTTCAAATTTCAAAGGGACTTATATTTACACCTTCCAGTATGAAGACTATCGGAGAGAACGTAGCATTCCATTCAGAAAGATTACATGTGGGTGTTCTCTGATTAAGGACTCTTTTTGTGGGGTTAAACATTACATGCATCATCCTGTGCACTGATAAAAGAGCCCATGTAGAGGGGTAATGAGATTCCCCCTCCTAAAAATTGCCTACATACCAGTCGTGAATGCACTACGGGTTAATTTCATTAGACATCTTTTCTGTGGCTTGTCAAATAAAAGAGACACACATCACTGCGTCACTGGGCTGTGTGATGGCAATCTGTAACCCCTGTGCACCCTTGCCACAATAAACAAAAAAATAAGAAAGGAGAGGAAATCATGCACCACCATCACTGCCACGGCAATACACATCACATGAGCCTCAGGCTGGAGCCATTAGGAAAGGTCTTGGCCAGGTTGTAGCCTTCCTCTGGTTCGTGGTTTTAATTATGAGTGACCATTTCCTGCGGTGACACGTTCATCACCCAAAAAGTGTTGAACCTCAGCAGACCGCTATAATCAATTCAAGGATCCATGAGAACCTGAGTAGCAAGTCTGGGATCTGCACATGTTTGGTATTTCTGACAACCATCATGTCTGTGTGTTACACACTTTATTTTTATTGCCATATTATTTTTTATATTATACGATAACATGATGATGGTGACAGAAGTTTCCACCGAACTGGTAGTTGTATAGAGATATTCCATTACCTATCTCGTTTTCTCATATATATTAGATAGCCCTTCCTAATATAATTCTATGGCCTATGAGTTTGGCGTGGATCATATTTGATCATGTGTTATTCAGGTACACACATTTCTGACAAATCCCTTGATAATATTTGAATTTGATTGATTGAATGGTGAATTGATTGACGATCCAGATAGTTTCATAATTCATTAAACTTCATTTCGAAAGAAAACACCGAGGTATTCTTAACCTCACAATAACATAAAATATCAACAGGCTGAAAATAAATATCCTAATGGCAATAGATCAGGAGGGAGAATGTAAAATTATCTGAAGCAGGTATATGCCAGACTATACAGTTAACAAAGCCATAAAGGAAATGGATGACAGCTACAAGAATGCAGACAAAAACAATCATTGGAAAATTTAGAAAACCACCGGAAGTGTACGTGTACGTGTAAGGCGTCGTCAATGTCTGGTGGAAAATACATTTATCTGAGTAGAACGTCACCAGTGTCTGGTGAAAGATATGCGTTGCTGTGTAGAACGTCATTAGTTCCGAGTGTAAGAGTATGTGTACCTGAAAAGAACGTCATCAGTTACTGGTGTGAACTCCGTAGAACGTCAGCAGTACCTGCTGGACAATTTGGACATCTGTGCAGAACGTCATCAAAAGATTCCCCCAAACCTGCTGAATAATTTGGAGTAATTGCCGAGGATAT
The DNA here is from genome assembly GCA_950022655.1 of Alentia gelatinosa. NCBI lineage: Eukaryota > Metazoa > Annelida > Polychaeta > Phyllodocida > Polynoidae > Alentia > Alentia gelatinosa. The sequence goes on along the minus strand of OX465580.1, from coordinate 102,393,614 downwards.
TCTAATCAGATCGAAAGTCTACAAAGAATGGATTTAACATGCAACATCTAGATCGAAGCCTTTAAGAAAAATCTGTGTTAGGCATGCTAGTATAAAAACATAGCCTAGACTGATTCTAAGAAATGGAAACAGATCATTTGATTATCATCAACCTTATTTTGTCCTAATATACCTCAATATTCACAATGTAATCGAAATATATTTCTCTTATCTTATTAGAATTTCCGGCTTATATAGACCCTAAAGTGAGATATATTTCTCTTATCTCACCTTTATACCATTTACTTATGTACTTCCTACTCTCTTTTTTGTGAATTGCCTGTTTTATGAGAATTTCGGACTGTATTATGAAACCTGACGATTATATAAGAATAACCCGTTGCAAGGATAGATACAATAAAGTGAATAAAAAAAGGGTCTACCAAAGTTCACAGGATCAGGATCAGAAACTGTGTGTTGTAAAGATTGGTCTTCTGAAGATCTACGGTGTAGGTTAAGATTCGTGGAAATCTGTATGATAAATGAGCTAGGTCTACAAGTAGATAATAGACAGCATACGATGGATACAAAACACATACATGTATATCAAATCATATACAAGATACATGTATACACTATTCACCAGCTATATCTCCACATTCCATTCATCTCAGTTACTCAGCTCCTTACCTCCCTTTCCCACGTGCTGGCTCCTAACGGTGGGAATGGGAACTAGTCCAGTCCATGGCACCATCTAAGCATCGCACACATTAATTACACATAGACGACGGTGGAAGCACCACAAACGCTACCTCTGTTTAATAATGCTTGCCTAAGGGCACTCACCAACTCACACCACATCTTAGAGAGGTGGGACATGCCCCCACCCGCCCTAACCTCTTCCCTTTTCCTAGACTTACGTGAGTCTCTGAGTCCTATCTATACCCGCAATCCAATCATAAGCCCTTTCCTTGTCGATACCTTTGATGCCATTCTGTCCCGAATATCATTATCAAACTGCCAGGAGAGGGGGGGGGATGCGTGGAAAATGGAAGAGTTACATGGGTGTAAACTACGTCCTTTAGATTCCCCAATTCCGGCAGTAAATGAAGAGAGGAGGAGGGGAGAGGGAGCGATTTGGTTATGGTTGTTATTATCACGAAATTGTGTGATTTCTAATAGCAACCTGTTAAACATATAATTGGTTTTGTAGATCCATCTCTGGATCTAATTCTGTTTTCTTCCTAATAGACAAGATAGAGACTGGGGCAATTCTAGCCTTCCAACCTTTTAGACAACATTGCACACATGTGAATATACCGGACAAACCCATGGGAAAACAAGTGGACTAGATCGACTAAGGTCATGCACGTGAATTTAAATCAGGATTCGGTTCCTAAATCCAATCTTGGGAAATTCCCGAGATAATGATTCCGCTGTTACCAATTTCATATCCCCACAGCAAATATTATGGGTGAATGATATCATATCACTTTGGTATACGTATCAGAATCCCAGAATCTGTCACCTATTAGTCTGTTCTTGGGTGCATTTTATTATTATAAGTGGGTATTGTTTGAGGCTGAGTGAAGGAAATTCTCTAGGGTGATTTTTGGAATTGGTCCCTGGTGCAGGTAGCTGGAGGCGTGGCGCCGGATCGTTCAGCATCGACATGCACCACCGGCCCCTCACCGCCACCTCCCCTCCTGACCACAGGCTCTGACACCTAGGGCTATAGATTCACGCTTCAGTGAACTTGCTACTAGGATTCAGGCTCTACTGCGCAATACGTCGATGAGGCAGGAGTGATGACTGATCAGTATTAGGGTCTATATAAGCCGGAAATTCTAACGATGGTTGTGCGAAGATTACCCCAGTATCTGTATACGTGTACTAGTGGGTATTTCTAGAGACGAGCATTTACAGTATTTAGCATATATTTAAATAAAATAACCATAGGATAAATAAGGATGAACATTCCTGCTGCCAAAGTGTTCAAACGTCAGAATTATTTTTATATTCGTATGGATCATTTTATTTGATCAAATAAAGGGTCCCCTTGGTTCACAATTAAAACTGTCACCGATCAGCTGAACTCAGTTGATTGTTGCTTTTGTTGTTGCAGCTATATTCACATCATGGAATAAAAGTTCAAAGTGAATAGGGATTTAGTACACAACTTCTTAAAGGATGGTTTGAAACATGGTTATATCTATATAGCCACTACTATATCAAATTATATGGTCGTATATATCACGACCGATGTTTCAATTATCAATTAGTCTTTGCGAAGTTTCCTTTTCATTTAACTTGATTGAGTACATTATGCCTTTTGGGTATAATTTCTTGATATTGGATCAAAAGACACAACAATCAGATGCTTTCTGACTATACACAGACAAAAGCAAGGATCCAGGGCATTGTAGTTCTATTGTCAACTAATGATCCTCCAGCAAGGGCCTTTGCCACTCAATAACGATGATTAGTAGTCTCCTATAAGTAAAAAGAGAGAGAGACGACCCCAGCCCAGACCTTTAAAACAAAGGAGGTATCAGTATGACGCGGTACCAGGCTGTTGTCACAACCTGGTCAACCCCTGGTGGCGATGAGAGGAATCATAACAAGGACTTCAAAGGGCAGGACGGTGGTTTTATTTTCCGATTCGATGACTAGGAACAATCAGCAGAGGGAGGTCACAACCAAATGTTACAGACCTGCGGGCCATCGGGGATCCTCATGCTAGGGCGCCAGGCTGGTTAAGCACCCCAGTCCTAAATATGGCGACTAGTGACCTGTAGAAGATACAGGTGTGATATTTAGGTGTAAGGGGATGGGAGGAGGAACCTACAGGAGGCAGGTGGGAGGAGCGATACATCAAAGAGGTGCAGGTAGGGTGGAGCCAGGTGGTGATTAAAAGCATGACACACCTGGTAATATAGACCCCATACCCCCTGGAGGGCATAGGACCCCTACTTGCTACCTGCGGGCTTAATTAGGCCAGTATGTCGCCTGCTACCAGGTTCTTTGTATTGTTTTGCATTTCCTGCACTCAGCCTCACACCTAGATGCATACAGGTTGCCTACAGTATCCCCTAGTGATACCTGTGTTTGGAATGTGCTGGTGTAGATGCCTGGAGAGTATGTCATACATGTCCTACCTCTACTATGTAAAGATTCTTCTCACCTGCCACAAGGTCCCATGCGCGCGTCATGAGACACCATTTCCCTATGGCTATTGTTCGAGACTGTCAGCTGCTAATTCTAGAGATGTCATTCTGTATTGTGACCATTATCTCATGTCCAATGTCTCCAGAAATGGGTGAGAGAATGGTAGCTAAAACAGTAAATTAGCTTCTACCCCCAACTTGACCTTTTCTAATTAGGTCCCATTCCACCAAGCAGGAAAACAATCAATGCTTCTGGTACTATTTTCAGGTCTCACATGTGGATAAAAAGAAGGGTTTGAGATTTTCCAAAGACCAATTACCGAGCTCTGACCACCCATTAAGCTATTGCGAAGCCAATTCTACCTGAAGCGAACACTTAATAATAAGCTTTGAAATGTCAAAGCGATAACACACGTGTAATTATGACCCGGCTTTTGTGAACATTGGAATATAGTGGCGTCTATTGTCAAACCCTAGTTACTGAAACTGAACTACAGTTTGCAGTTCAGCCTGGGAGCTGTTTCAAAACGTGGGTTAAGTCTATGGTTTTGAAACAGGTGAATTGAAAGCCTACATTAACCCCCAAAAACAACTGAGTGCGCTCTCATAAATGTGCATATGATGCCTAAACAGATACATATACAAACATGCATACAAAGACCATAGAATCTGAAATGGTCTATTGGCATGGACTTTTCGCAACGCCTGATAAATCCTGTTCAGCTGCCATGTTTGCTCTGGGAAAAGGTTGCTACGTCGCTATGACGTGTACTGGAGATACTCAATAATCTAAAAGGTAAAGGTTACTAGTTGGCGTTAACTTGGATGTGAATCGCTTGAATATGTGAAAAGCTATGATAAATGCTGTGCTATAGTTGTGCGACTATCACTTTGTAAAGCACCTGTAATAGGTGAAAGAGATTGTCGAGAAAATAAATGACAGTTAGATTACCGTCATGTGACCGTCACATCACTTCACTAATATCAGTTGTTTGTGGTAGCCTCATGTGAAAAACCCTGTCCCTTCAAACGAACCGTAACTTCAACTCCATCTCCGACCCATCCCCGGCGCCTCACCCCATCCCCACACAGGCACCACCCCACCATCGACTTTTGTCCAAGGCCAGGACAGTCTCCCCGATCACCAGGAAACGCGCCCAATTTGTGGGCTTGTCTGTGCTGGTGGTCAAGAGGCAGTCACGTCAGGTGACTTACCCCTGACATGTGGGGAGCAATGTGTGGTTTAGGGTAGTCCCCGTATTCACCCCTCCTACCTGTTCAACCGGATGAACCCTCAAAAGGTGTGGGAAAGGTCGGCAGTTTTGGGAAGTAGGTGCATACATGGAATTTACTGCTTTTTTTTCTTAAAAAAAAAATCTTAATGATGGAAAACGGGAGAGGAGACAAAAAGCAATAGCTCCACTTTCGAGAGAACGCATGCAGTTTTGTATCGTGAGAAAGGAAGTTGTGAAAAAAGCGTAAACCAGCGCTCAGCGTAATTCGCCAAAATAGGCTTCTCCTTTCCCATATATGTATTAACTATTTATTAACCTATCTTTTTATTCGTACATGTTTTCCATATACATGTATTCTTTGATATATCGGTAGAATCTACGGTACGAAACTGGTACAATATGAGGGATATCATATATTCACTAAAACTTGAATAGGATCTCCCGAGTTCCCATATGTTATAGAAGCGCCAAGAATGGTCTCATGAAATGGGAAAGGGGTGATTCTTTTCTGGTCATTTTTTTTATTGGGTAAAGATTCGTTGGTTACAGTACCTCGCTCTTCCATCTTCCCGTACAACAACCGTTTGAGTTCAACACATTATATTCCTCAGCTTTAGATCAGGTCGTTTGCTATATAGGTAACAACTATTAAACAAAACATAATTACATAGGTTGAGTGTGATCAGATTACATATGAATGATGATAATACGTATATATGGATGATAGGTAACAATACAAACCAAAACCAAAACAAACCCCCAAATATATATATATATATATATATATATATATATATATATATATATATATATATATATATATATATATATACATATATATATAATCTCTGAATACATTTCTTCGGGATCGGGTCTGATACTAGGTCAGTACCTGAAAATCTAAAAATCACATAACTACATACATTGAAAGAAAAATATAACGAACAAAATATTTTTTATATTATAAGGAGTTTGTTTATATATGGTAGTCTTAGTGAGGACTGTCAGCAGGGGCGACAGGAAAATATTGTACTGAGGGAACATGTTGTAAATGTGAAGGCAGACACATTTGATAGGAAATAAAGTCTACTTCGTGATGGGGGTCGGGTTTGGGGGGGGGGGGGTAGGCAGCAGGGATGAGAGCAGACTTGGTATAGACTGTACTGATGAGACCAGGCAGAGTAGATGGGAGAGGAGTAGAGCGGGTGTAGAATAAAGAAATGTGTGTAGCCTGTAGATATCAGTCTAGGTGTGGTCTACATAATAGGGTAGACCGGTCGTAGACTAGATATTGGTGAGACTGAGTGCAAGAGGAATGTCAAAGACGTCTACTATAACATCCGACCGTCGACAGGATCAAACATGATATTTTTTTATATAACTATCCAACATGTACATTCCATGATCAAAGAAAGAGCACTGTGCTTCAGACCGGGCAGAACTGTATTGTGCGTGTCGACAGTAGACAGGCATAGGACTGACACTAAATTGCCTCAAGACATTTGTTCCCCTATAACTCTTTGTATATTCATTGAACCGTGACATTTTCGTAATAAGTGTAAAGGATGGAAACCCCGGGAGCCCCATGTTTTAATAGTCTACCATGTAGGGACTTGCAAATTTACTTTAACAGCTTTGATGTTGAATATAAATGCTATTGCGAAATTTTATTCATGTAAATTGTTGCCTATAAGGAGAGGTGAGGAGCAAGTCATGCTAGGGGAAACCCCTTGCCTGGCTGTAGGTCGGCAGACTGTTTGTTGATCACTGGAATGTGATGATCCTACCAGAAATATGGAATAACACTCTTTTTCAGAGAAGAAACCTTTTTCCTCTCCCTTCCTTCTCCTGGCTAAAGATAAAACCGAACATTAGTTGAGCCTACAGCACGATGCATTATTACGGCATGATAAATGTGTGTTTCGGCGGGACGGCATGTCACTGTGTAATAATCACAGGCCGCTAATTATAATTCCCAGCTAAGTGGTAATTTCAAAGGAGCCGCTTCGTAAATACTTTATGAATGATATATGGCTTGGTGTGACTATCGCCCGAAACTTATCTACCCACCCACTCGCCCACCCTCTCACTCACCCAACCCACAACAATTCTTTTCACGTAGGTTATATCCCGTAGATAATACCCCAACCCCCAACAAACTCTTACTATTGTCATACCCCTAACCCTTACCCTAAAGTTCCCGTAATGCACAATACCTGAAGGTGGTGGGCATGGTGGGGGATCTGTAAAGGAAGGTGTCTGCATTGAGAATATGAATTTTTTTTTAAATATTATATACCTGGTATCTACCCCTGGCATCAGTGACAGCTGTATCACTATACATACAGAACTGTTTATGTGTTATACTGCTTTCAAAATGTCATGGAACTCTGGTGTTTATGTAAACATTACTCACAAATTCATAGCATTAATAAATTAATTCGTAACGTTCAACACGGGTACCAATTCAATTAAAGTAGTTTGGACCAGTTTGGAGGTTATAGCTGTCAGGGACATGAATAGGAGATGGCTTAGCGTGTTAGTTCTGAAGACAAAATAATTGGTTACTTAGAGGATTTGGCGAATCATAGGGAGGAGGAGGCATCACGGAACTGACAAAGTATGCTTTGTACTCCACCGACTGGGGTCTAGACTCCAGGCTAGACTTGTGTGATTTACTGAAACAATAACACATGTGAGGTATACAAAAGTGGACCCCTAATTGATTCAACTTAATCAAAATGTAACCCATGCTAAACCCATGATATAATTACTATTCCTAGTGACGGTAAATATGGGTAGCTGTGACCTATAACCTAATGTTCAGAAACGCGGGAAGGATCTTTCCTTCAATACCGCCCCCTATTTATCAAAGTTATCATTACTGCATATCAAGCAAATTATATATCATGAATGAGCAAAATGGATACCATCGAAGTATCGTATAAAGCATAATCAAATTAAGGACATGACACTGAAGAGATATAGATTAATCCATTGAGAATATTACACGTTTTGCCTTCTAATGAATTTATCCTGTTTTGTAGCATATTGTCATCGTTTAATCATTGATAGTATTATACGAACACATTCCATTTTACCCCTCTTTCTTTTTATGCTCTCGTACAACCAAAGAAATTTAAATCATATGTGTTTGAAGTACATTGATATGTTACTAGCATACCTCCTACCAACACAGGTAAAAAGTTACTATAAAAGTTGAAAGAGAAGATTCCCTCAAATCTCCAGATTACAGTCTTGCCATCCAACACGATTTTCAGTAATCCCAGAATATTCCCACATGCACATAAAGCAGTACCTGGAGCGGGCCCGATGGTATCACTCCAAGTCTCTAATGACAGCCGGGGATCAAAGCTAAATCCCGCCTGCTCCTAAATCCACATTTCCCACGACACGATAACATTAATCTGTGATTCAGGATCTGCACCGTCATCAATAATTAAGGATCCATTTTCTTATCTATGCTGGAGATGTCGCTCTCGGCAAACCTCTCAATCAAACTACTGCCCTTTCAACCCCGCCGCCAGAGAGAGCCACCCCAGGTGGGTGCGTTGTTGGAGGCTTATGTCCAGCAGATCCAAGGTGCAAACTCCTGTTTATGTTCCTCGTTCCTGTTAGATGAGTGTTTGGATATCCAGTAGAAATATTATTTGGATGTGTATATATCCATGTTTTACAGTAACGGCGTTTGAAAATTGACCCCATGTATTCACCACAAATGCAATATTATGTATCAATTGGACATACAAGTCATACGCAGATTCCCCTACAAATCTATCATTAATGCGGGCAAATGAACGAGATATTCAGATAAACACTATATTCAGGCTTACCTAATGTAGAGTGTTATATCTCAATGCTTTCAATTCTTCTATGATCGCAACCCTCGAGAGATTATGAGTGAAAGTTATTTCAAGCTCCAATAGAATGAGGCTTTCAATACATATGTTGTGATCGGTCCTGGTGAAAACAGTTAAGAATCGGTATCGGGTAGATTCTGATCCCTCATACAGAAGCGCTCCCACGCCGAGATCAAGTGGCATAGAAGGAGGTGGGGGGGGGGGGGGGGGGTGAGACGGAGAAAGTTCCCACGATCCACTGAGGCGCGGACCCTGAGTCTGTTCAGCGGGGAGAACAAAGGGATGGGTCCGGTGTCTGTTGTATACCTGTCAGCCGGACAAAGTGACCACCAGGCGGCAGTGAAGGCAGGCAACAAGCCGCCTGGTCCCCCGTCACACGGGATGAGTGAACGGAGTGTGTCGGGCACCAGTCCGCCACCAGACAGCCCTGAGGATTAAATCCATCACTGGAGACACACACAGTGTCCTACAGTCAGCGCATACTTGGACTCTGTGCTCGCCGTGATCTGTCCGTCAAGAGCGGTCATTTATCTAGGCCTCGTTACAAATTAAACTGTGATAGCGGACTCTGATATCTGTCTTGTATGTATTAGAAACTAGCTTTATTGTACTGCCATCGTTATCACCAACACTGCTTCAGCGGACAACTGCCACCATCACAGCTACCCCTCCCACAATAAGTACCACCACAGGCATTACCATGACCACTATCACTCAACCCAGCATAAGCAGCTTCATCATGGACATCTCACCTATCATGACAACCACTATCACCATCACCACGAGCACTCTCATCATCACCAACACTGGCATTACCACAACCACAATCACCATGAGCATCTATCCCATCATGACAACCACTACCAGTCTCAAAAGGACGTAACTAGCCTACTGAGACGTAAAACTACACAAACAAACAAACAAACAAATGACAACCACTAGCCCCATCACCACAACTGCTCTCACCTTCACCATCACCAATAATATCATCACAATCAGCACTGACACTGTCACAAATACCACTAGTAGCACCACTGTCACTGATACCACCAGCAACACCACTGGCACTAATATCATCAGCAATGACACTGTCACTAATACCACCAGCAATACCACTGTCACTAATATCACCAGCAACACCACTGGCGCTAATACCATCAGCAATGACACTGTTACTAATACCACCAGCAACAACACTCTCACTGCCACTAATACCACCATCACTACCACCACTGTCATCATCCCACTATCACCATTACCACCTAGCAACACCGCCATTACCGCAACCATCACCGCCTCCATCACCGTCAACCCTCCCCCCTGCAACACGACCACTTCAACAGACAACTACCGCCAAGGTCCTACGTTCAGATCTCCTCAGAAAGATCCAGAATAATGAGATCTTATCTTCAGGAGACACCGTGCTGTGGTCACGTGGTAATTAGCGCTCTACACGGAATATTCAAAGTGACCGGGGGGAGGGGGGTTGTTATAGAGGCAATCAGATCTGAATGGATGCATTCCTGTATGAATGGCCACCATATAGTGACTTCCTGTCCATAGAAACGACACTTGAGAGCTGATGGGGGGTGTCTTCTGTTATCCCCGAGGTGGTATCTGCTGATAACGAATTTCGTTTGATCATCTTAATGGGTATTCCTTATTCAAGTATATGTATTAAGAGGCGATATTGTCGATAGAATGTTCTCAGTATGATTTATACAATTTATTTTCCTCAGCATTACTCTACTATTTATTCTTGTAGACTCTAAAGTGGAATTCACACGATGGGATTCATGTACCTCACAGGGTTGAAAATATTCTGTTCCATTTTAGGGATAAATGTCCGCAAGAATTGCAGGGGAAAAATACAAGTCTGAGAGCAATTGACCACTAAAATTAGATGAAGAAATTGTGTTCGAGTACAGAATCCCAGCAGGATTTGTCTCAGTGAGGTCCATAAATCCCATCGTGTGAATCCCACTTTATTTCAATTCCAAATATGTAATAGCAATAGTAAATATTTGAGGAAATAGCAAATATATGTTGATAACATAGTGAAGGTCAGATTATCTAATGTATGTGTTTATCTGTTATATATATTCTATACACATTAACCCGTTGTATTCTACTTACGTACCTGTATGAATAGTGTATACACATATTACCCATTAAGATCTCGACCATTTAGTGTATATATATTTATAGGACAGGGTATACCTCTACACATTTAGCCTATTGAAAGCTCGATTATTTAATGTCTGTGTTTATGGAAACGGACGTTTGTGATCACCACTTATTTCGCTGACCCCGACTGAAATTTAGGTTGAAGGGTAAGGGGGGAGACCCGGTTAGAGAGGTCAAATTAAAGTGTGCTGGTCAAGCGGTCTGTGATGGTGATCGGTCACACAGGTGTCAGGCACCGGTCATTTGTGGATCCCGGACGGAGTGGGTGTCATTGTGCCAGGCCTAATGAAGGTGGCGGCTGATGAGGCTGGCTGCTGACCACTGCGATGACCGGCGCTGATAAGGGTGGACCCCAGTGACCAGTAATTAACCCCAGGTGGGCATGGGGTGCTGGCTCGGGGTGCAGAGATGGGGATGGGAGGATCACCTGTTGAGTCAGGTGTGGTGTGTGGGGTGTGGGGTGTGGGGTGTATCGACAGATTGATAGTGTGTGCATGTGTGCGTATAGTGCATGTGTGTTGGTGTGTGGATAGTGAGGGCTATCACACATAGTTTTTTATACATTCTCAAGTTATATTCCACATTTGATAATAGAGTCCATATTTCACTAGAGATATATTACATTTACAAGCTTTTAACTATTGATACGATCTCTTTTATTTCTATTTTACTGAACATGGGTGACCCATTCCCCAATTTCGATGTATGTGTGCCGCCTATCGTCGGTGTTACAAACATTTTTTGTGAATATAATGCCCTGAAATATAGTAACATGTTAAGGTTTGTGCTTAAAGATTGGATAGTGTTAGCTATATATAAAATATTGTGATCTAAATATTTAGTTTTTATCTCACCCCTGGTACAAGATTAGCCATGGGAATGACATTGAAAAAATCATACTGAAGGATCATCCATGTAAAGGGACAATACTACGCCATGGTTTAAGATGACGTAGAAATTGACTGGCCAATCAGCAGCCAGGATTTGAGAAAGTAGGAAGATCATGAAGATCTATCCGTTCCTATCTGGTTTTGCTTAAGCAAATTGAATTAGTCTGATACTGTGATCCTATTTAATGTCCTTGATAGGGTGAGATAAATCCAGGACAGCACTCGAATCATAAAATAGACAATACTCAACTCGTTTGGATGCACCATAATCATCACTCGGCCTCACCTCAATGACAAGTACGGCGCAGCCAAACTCGTGGAGTATTGCTTATCAATACGATTTTCAATGCAGTTTATATGAATATGTCTATATATATATTAAACAGTCATTTAAGCCATCAAATGCAAATCCAGAAGCATACAGACATTTGCTGGGTGCTGCTACTTTGACAACTAACATCTTAAGCCTACAAGACAGAGACACGACCATTATGCCCGATCAAACCTTTGCCCGACGGATCCGTCGGGTCGGTCAGAATCGTGTCGCTGTACGCACTTCACAGATCCTATTTTAATCGGGTCCTTGGTGTAATGACTGACTCTCCCCGACTTTAATCGTGTCACTGTATGCACTTCACCGACTGTTCCCGATTCTGAGAAGGCAGTTTGAACAGCGATGCTACCTATCCCCCAGTCCAATTTACAAGTGCCTTACATCGATATGTAGGGGAGACAGAGGCAATGATGAATCTGAAAACGGTTTCCAAATTGAATCTTAATCGGATCTGGAGTTATTAAACTTTGAATTATATTCTATGACTCCACACCAACGGCCCATGGCTTACCCCGGCTCGGCTCCCGGCGGCTCACTTTGATCTCACTGTGGCCGCTGTAAACCCGGGAGGTGTAATCGGCAAGTGCTGGTGTGTTGCTGTATAGCCCCGTTTCCATTTTTTTGAGTTACCCAGAAAGTCTGTTGGTGGTGGCACTGACTGTGCATCGGTATGTCAAAATCGGTGAGGGTAGTAGATTTCACTCAGTGACCAAGCTTTCACTCAGTGGTAGGTGGTGCCACATTGCATATTCTAGGCAGAAAGAGTTGTTGGTCATTTCACGAGCTGGGTTGTTTCCATTGACCGATTTTGGGTCAGCAGTGCCAAAAGTCTGTCGGTGATTCCTGACTGTAGATCGATCAATGGAAACGGGCCTTATGAAGGTATAAGACAGCGACATTCTTGTTCCCGATTATAATCGGTGATCGGATCGGTGAGAATCTGTGGAAAATGTCGCTTATTTAGATTTAGACATTTCCCTAAATGAGTAAATCACAAATCACGATCAGTACAGACCATATCATCCCGACATTTATGTCTACTACCCGCCATTACCCCTGACTCCCCTCTTCTCACACATTTCAAGTACGTCTGTGAAGTATTTCCGGTGGAGGCGGCCATGTTTTAAAGCACTTTGCTGTCAAAATAGCAGCCGTGATTGCTTTCATAATGTGCCCAATGGAAGCAAATTGTCAGCCCGACTGCAAACTCTCACGATGTGGCCAGGAACACTAAAGTGCCAATCAATAGTGGGGTTTCTTTGCCTGTAAACGCGCTGGGAGTAATCCCAAAGTCAATGCTAATTGCGGGGTTAAGCCTTTGTGAAAAGCTTTGTCCCTGAACTAACTGGCTTGTTGGGTATATTTGATTTCCCTTTTGTGGTCATACGTATCTAGTATCGAGTGCAATCTAACAGTCAGTGATCCAAATGAAAGCGTTCTGAATATTCTAAAGGATTTATAAAAATACTGACTTTAATCGATTTATGAAATACAATATCTAAGTATATGAGTTTAAGATCTTACTCAAGGGAAATTGTCAACTGGTTATCTACGTCGCCATATGTCTTTTAGTCGATTTATGTAATAATGGATATGATTATGTTGGTCATCTACTGTATGCCTCACATCCATACGTTTCCAGGGATCAGTGCAAATTTTATGGTCTAAGAAATCATATGATTGATTAATCCATAATGTCCCACAAAGCGCTGGCAACACCCAGATTACACCCAGTGCGTCAATATTGGGACACATTTTCCTACCCTGTAATAATTCAGACTCCTAATAAAAAGTGTAGCTCCCACATTGAGCATGTTATAGACAGAATCTGGTAGGAGTTTTTGTTTTGTCTTCCCGTCTATCCTCTCACATCACCCAAGATGTTAAAGCCATAACGCCCGAACAGCTGAGCTATATCTAAATACCCAAGTCCTGCTGTGTCCTTCTACTTTTCAATAGATTTTTCATTGAAACGGAGATACTTGGTAAGCCGTTTAAAACTTATTCCAAATTTCCGAGGTTTTGAATGCATGTGGAATACACTTATTCAATATGACGGGTATAATCACTGAATTGGGTACTGTAAAGTAGCCACATTGACAGTGTAACTGGGGTAAATATTAACAACGTACACACTTTTATGCCATTCGTGTACAGGGACAATGAGCTCCTCAAGCCAAGAATGACAAAGAAAAACAGTTCCTGAAATATTGACTACTGGGGAGGTTCTCCTGCGTTTAAAGTACAACTGCAATAGTGTTAATTTGACAGGAAATGAGCAACTGCCCACATGCAAAGGCTCGCTACACCATCTATCGCCCCCTGCGTACAGAACTGACCACTGCCCAGGGCTACCAGCTCAACCCTTACCCAAGTGCACTTGACCACTACCATGTCCACTTGATGTCCGTCGGGTATCAGCACACCTTCCTGCGCACCTGTACCCGGCAGGCAGGTGTGGTCAGAGTGATAAGGCACCTGGAAACAAGCGAATAGTGTCTGCCTGTACCTGTCCGCCTCCAGTGGGGCCTAATACCTGTCTAGCTATGATCACCTGTGTCTCCCCTGTATCTCACCTGTGCACAGGTATGTGTACCCTGGAGGTGCATGTCGTTTGGGGGGGGGGGGGGGGTATGGTTGTAGGGGGTTAACAACAGGTAATAGAGGTCACGATTGCAATACACTACAGGCAATACCTAGTGATGAGGAGTCAGCCAATACACAGAGACGTCAGTTATTCCCATTGTGTGTCCCTCTAAAACAAGAATGCTACCTCAATGTAGACAATTTGATTTCTTACAATTTTAAGATGAAATGGAAACGCGTTAGCATTCTACCAATTCACAGGCATCAACTTCATGCGTCGTCATGGACATACATACACAAAAAATATCTATTTGTGCCTAGCTTCTACCGGTAGATTCTTTTCGAGCAAGAATAATGTGCATATCATATCGCATGTTGATAAAATCTAATATTTATCAAAAGATATGACTCTGTTGCTGTCTCTTTACATGATCCATAGGAAAGGTAGAAACAACGTCTTGAATGTCAGAATGAAATATTCAAGGACAATATTCCGACATTGCTTTTCATTTAATAAAATCAACAGAAATCTGAAAAAAAAACTAAACAAAGATGGCTTTCTCCTTTGTGACGTATTCCTTTGCTTGTATCCTTTGTATGTTAACTAAAATCATTATGAAATATAGAATTGCATTATCTCTTATCATATTACCAATAATCAATGACCATATTCAATAAACTTTATCGATTCAGGTGACTGCATTCTTGTTATGCAGCATCTCTAATTAGTATCAGTAAATCAAAGTCCCCAATGTTAGGTCTTGTCCGAGATGACTGCAGTTACTGATTATCATGCCCATTACGATGGTATAGTAGTTTGTCAGGCCCCTGTAATCGGCTTGTATTTAGAACCCAATAAAATCTGCCTATGCAGTTTTCTGTCCCAATATCTAGACAAAGTGGGAAAGCCTGCAACAAAATAATACTTGGGCTTACGTCGGAACCATAAGTCTACATACTCTTCCGTCGTTCGAAGATTCAGTGACGCCCCGAACTCCAAATTATTCTCCCGAAGATCTCTTTTCCCAATGGGCACTCATACCCACACACTCCATATGCATCCCCTTCATGATACGGCCTATATCTACAAATCGAGACAAAAGAATCCTAGACGAGATGATTGGCAGAAACATGGAAATAACATTAAAGTTATCTCTAGAAATCCTCTCATGAAATGTCTCATGAACACATAGAATATACTGTGATACATAGATTCATTCCTTTTTCAACATAAAATTCCTTCCAGGCCTATTTGTATATGGCGGAAATTAGGGGCTGGGTATAATTACCACGGGAGACGTGAGCCATAAATCCAGGTCACTTGGGAATGTAGGGGGTTGTGTAGGAAGGTATGGGGAGGATGAGGCTGGCGGGGATAGGGGCTGTGACAGGGTGGTCACCGTGCTGGTCACTCAGTGTCCACCGTGACCGAGGCACGGGTCAGAGCCAGCACCGGGACTCTGCTCAGCGTGGGGCTGGCGACGTCTTGGCTTCAGGTCAGACTTTACTCAAATGTCCCCTGTCTTTGGGTGTTACAATGTAAAGTGTCGATTTAGGTTCTTTGTCCGGGTGAGAGACCATCCATCATCACGGTGGGTTTCTACTATCTGCGCATTAAAATAACCTTTTCATTAAAAACGAAACAAAGATTACTGAATGATAAATTTGTATCTGTACAACAGATCCTTTGAAATAGCAGACACACGATGCACAGAATCAACCAGATAGAGTTAGTTACACACTCTCTCGAACATACATGATAATATGAAATGAAAACGCAAATACGAATCAAAACAAGTGATATACCTTCCGACATTCTACGATAGACCTTATCGGTGGTGTATACGCGGGTGTATAGGCTACGGATTATAGCTGAATTTCCAATGCGATACCGGTTTTGTGTCTGGAGATGCATCATAAGGCCTATCGTAGTGTATCGGGACCTCAGTGGTGAACGCCGGGCCTTAGGGTGTATTGGACATTTTCATGCGGGGCGATTGCTCATAGATTATATATTTCGGTAATACAACCCTCCACTATGGATGCATATCGTTTCTTAAACATTTAGCGGAGACATTTTGTTCGTGCAAAGAAATGTAGCATGCGATGCTACCGGCTTATACATAGCAGGTTCTGGTTACTAGACCGCGCTTTATTGACTTTACGAGGAAAAAGACATATTTAGAAACATCTACCGGTACCCCTCTCCATTCCGTCCATTCAACCATGCACCTGGCCTTTATATCAGGTCGACCTCTATTTTAAATAGAACAATCTGTGGCTTCCACTTCAGCCTTCCACACGGCCGTGATCGTATAGTGGTTAGTACTTCTCGTTGTGGCCGAGACAACCCAGGTTCGAATCCTGGTCACGGCAGAGGCTGTGTGGTCTCTATCGCGGCAATAAGGCTATGTTTTTCTTTGTCCCGCCTTCAGTTTTCTTTACTCTTATCATTTCAATCTAGAATATCTCAAATTCCAAATCACTGTTGCCTACATCTACACATATCCAACTACATTTTTATGTCGACTATGTAGATATTTCAGATAATTCCAGATAACTATCAGAGACCGATGTGTCTGCTACCCCATTGATAATACGTATGTGTGGATATATTGGCCTGTTCTCATAGAAGCAGTGCAACTGGGTCTAGGGGGAGCAAAAATTAAAATCGTGGAGGATGGTAAAAATAATTATTTGGTCATAATGTCTACAGTATGGATAAACTTTCCCTGAAATATTATTAGTTGAATATTAAAAACTGTGGGCACCAGGGTTCACGGAACATAGGTGCATTGAAATGTGAACGTGCTACGTGGATATTTACCCAAAATAAAGAAAATATGCATTAAAAACAAAAGATTCTATGTTAGTAATATGAATTAAAGGTTAGAATCACGAAACATAAGTAGTAGACTATAATTCATGACTGAATTAGAGTTTTATGTTTTTTCTAGGTCATGATTCAAATTTCCCTATCCTGAAAACCCTGTTTATTTTCTATTACAGAAAAGTACGAACACAACTTTTGCTGTAGTTCTTATAGGAAAATTATTTAAATAAAGTCCAGTACAACCGATGATATTGTAACATCTCTACTTTCAAATGAGTGATTGAACCAATGTGTACAAAATTCCTATACATCCACAAAAGCTTAATAATTGAACTTACTCAAATATCAACTTAGCACGTTTTTGGTGATAGGCTAACTTATCCACGTAGCATGTGTGCATATCATGAATTTGGAAAAACATTCTTTTTTTCAATTTTTTTCTTAACACTTACAGGCAGGGGTAGTGGTTAATTAACCGTAAATATATCAGATACTTTCATATAAACTGAGACACTCAATAACAAATTATATTTTCCTTAAATCAAATACAACTGTATCGACGTAACATGTATTATCCACGTTTGCATGCTTAGTGCTGTACTCTCCATTTTGGCACAAAATTTTAGTTTTCAACATTAGATTTTCATTTTTTCTTGGGGAATATGTTTAGAATTCTTAAAAAATATATGTGGCCAATACATAATCTTACATATATTGCAATTCTATAAGACAAACTGGAAATATTGATAACATATTGCGATTTCTGTGTATCATCTATAAATATATCCACGTAGCATGTTAATCAGAAATACTAGATATTAGGGTAAATCAGTTGATCAAGTTAATGGCCCACAATTACAGGCTTTTATCATTACTCAACAAATCTTTTTAATACAAATATATTTCCAACCACCACCTTGCCTCCTGTGATATTTACATGTCCTATATATTACTCATAATAAGTATAGAATGTTAGAACTTAATATCCACGTAGCACGTTTTCAAGTTACACCAACCTTCACCTTCCAACAATTTCTTAATTTTTTTCATATTTATTCAGATTTTTTATATAAATAATATTTCAACGCAAAATTCATAGGGAAAAAAAAACAACAAAAAAAACCCTGTGGTATGGTATAGTTATTTACAAAAAAAAGGTTTTCTGTGGCATTTCTATGCTCGTTTTGGTGATTTTTCACCTATTTTGACCCCCCTGGAGACCAAAATATTGGTATTTGGTCTATGAAACCTATACTCCCCCTCGAGCACTCGACGAGATCTATCATTTAAAACTGAAAAAAACATATAATACACGGGGGAAAATCTAGAATCCTGGGCAGGTCTAAAATTGGACTAGTTCCATGAGAATAGGCCTATTGTGAAATAATATCCGAAATTAACCATCAGATTGTGTTTCTAAAAACGATATATCAAAGAAAATACAATAGACAATACTTCTAACCAAAAGATTATATATCTGAGAGTAAACCTTATTTCTGGTGGTATGTTTTGTTGAACGAGGCCTAACTTGAGTGTGACCGTCTCCCACCGCTATCTTATTTCTGGTGGTAGTTCAGGAAAATTCAGAGACTATGGAATAATAGATATATATTATATATTCAACTTAGTATTGTCTAGCAAACGCAATATCGACGCATTAGCCGTCTTAATTTTACAAGGGTCGAGAGTTCAAATTACAGCGATCTAATTGTGCAATAGCGAGGTAGTATTTTGTAATTACCCTAAATATCTACATTACCTGCTCATTGGGTGTGTTACTATGGTTCCAGGGGGTCACTTAGAACAAATTCCACCAATATATACATATAAATATATATGCTGAGGATTTTAATTTAGATGGATTCGTCCTACTAAGTGACAAGATTGCCACAATATGCTACTATATGGCGCCTTATAACCTCAATATAGGGCCCTGCTATTACACAAATGACACTGGACCTTCTTTCTGCTCACCGCCTAAATTAGGCCTCCAAGCCTGACCCCCGCCTGACCTTCAATCACATTCTAATCTATGCCGGGAGCTGTGGGAGATACACAAGGAATATACAACCCCGGAATTATACAACCCTTGGCGGTGGGCTCTGTAGAGAAGCAGACACAAGACATCTATAGTCTACGCCAAACTTTGTAGATAACGTTCTAAATATAGGTGAATAAATCAAGGTCGGCTCTGTCCTCTTGATCAAACCTCTGACACTGGAGTCCGGTGTGGTCCCACAAAGAGGGAAAGTGAGAGAAAGCCCCTGTATCCAATCGTATGTTTAATTAGTCCAATCAGCTATATTGGGTGATATGACCACGGTAGGCAGGTGTTGTCCACAAGGTTACAATACTGACCCACAGCGAGCCCTGAAACCCTCACCTGTCCCTTTGATGTCAGGTGGGGTGGCCGGTGTATGGACGGCCATGTCTAACCCTACTTCCATGATCATTCAGTACGCATGCGTATATCTTCCCCTGACTTCCGGATCAAAGCGCCTCCAGCTTCCGCTGTGATCATTCGCCATTTTGTTCTAATTGGTCCGTCGTATAGCATAGTTTATGTCCCGCTTTGGGTTTGACCTCTTGACATTGTCAATTTTCATAATTGGACCATTTTCAGTTTCAACTCTCAACTATGTTCATCATAGTAATTGGTAAAATTATGGAATTCCTGTCGTTTCTCCAAACATTTTCTTGCGCTTTTGGCGTTTTCATCCCTCTATGCTATCCGAGTTGCGGATGTGTCTGAGCGAATCACCAAGAAGGATTTGATTCTAAATAAGGGCTAAATTAAACTTAAAGATTCCCTTTCATCTTCGGCTGTCTTGTAAGACAAGACTACCATCAGAATATATTAAGATATTGATCTTTTACTATACAGAGAGATCGTGATATGGATCTACTGAGTGGGAATACTTCTAACGGAACACGCATTAGACATGCACGATAATCAACTTGTTACATATATGTATAACTACGGACGTCAGTAAAATGTGTAATGGAAGACAATATATAAATATGCATGTCCACATACTCATACGCACACACGTGGTTTAACATCTACAATGGGGTGTATTGTAAAACTAAAATAACTCAACAGTGTTTGGTAAGTCACAGGAAAACATGAAAAGCCTTACTACTTAAGTTTCAAGATGTTTAATACACTAGTCTTTATATTTGTAATTGACCAACAAAACATCAGTTTACTCGGTTATGAATCGGCGTGAACTACTGTTGATTGCGAAAATGCAATCTCCCACCCTCCTTCCTCTCCTCAACTCTAAACGGGGTGTCGGATCAAGGCCACGCAGGACAGATCCCATTTTGGATATTTAACCAAGGGATTAGGCATTTGAGGAGTTGCCCGTTGAGTAAACTAACTTACAGTAATGAGTTCTCATTGAGAAGCTGAGAGGGCTGTGTGTTCACTGCTTGGTGCCGGACACTGTTATTAGCGCCACATAGAGGGGAGGTCAGAACGTAACCTTGGTCGTTGTGCTACCATCGGCCATGGTTCTACTAGTATATATATACATGTACAGTTAACAGAATGATCATTGGATAGCTGTCCTGATTATCTGGATAAGCGTATGAGGTCACATTGATGATGTTCTTACACAATAAATTCAAAGTTACCATACATTGGGTTTAAGACCAATCAAGTGCACGTAGGCCTACACCGTGAAAAGTTCGAACACTATCAAATAAAAAAAAACTCAACTAATTTCTCGGTGTCTCGTTATTGTGAGCATTCTTGTCATGTATTCTTGAAATTTTGACGCAAATTACTTAACATCTTTATTCATATCACCATATACAGAGAGGTTGCCCAAGGCTTATTTGGGGTAGTATCGACCCACAAGCAATAACTACATAACGTTGCATATTTATATGTCTATACCGAGATGGGATGTTGTCTGGCTGTGGTAAGATACACGTATATAATCTACAGTAGTCCCTCCCACACACTGATCACAGCTAATGATATACAACGTCTGATATCACACATCCTGGACATCTTCCTCCTCCAGGGGAAAGTCCAAATCTCTAAGCATATATTTGAATATTTGACAGGAAGGCGACACGAGGAAAATCTGCTTGGAGAGCATACTGTGGCATTCCACTCGGATCTTCATCGATATGGTCGGACATAGAGAGAGAGAATACCATTTAAAGGACACGAGAACTGGCCTCTTCGGCCCATATATCTGTCCCGGGGGAACAGATTACGTAGAATTATTCCATGGCGCAGACCGAGGTAGTATCTAATTTCATTTTATAGGTTTGATTCTGAGGTAGTTCCCTTGCCATCATTATCAAACCTTCAACAATTAAGATTCAAAGTCAAAACCACGAGTTCAAAGTCAAAACCACGAGTGAGAATCTAAACCAACCATCTTTGACTTTCAAAGGTAATTGTTCTATTTTCTAGCATCCATACTCTCAGAATTTTTTTTAATTTTTTTTTTTTTTTAATCAAATATCGCTTTATGAATTGCAGATTAGGCTTCAGAAAAATATAGCCGTTTCTGGTGTTGTCATCGATATGCGCTCCCGACTCTTCACTACCGGTATTTTAACTGTTGAAGTAATCAGAGAGACCAAACCACTGCAGTCTTAATCAGTTGTTACATCCTGTGGGTAGCTCCCCCACGTGATAACCATATGGCGAACCTGTAATAACCAGGTAATGGTCAGGTAACACAGTAGGCACGGATACCTAAATGCGACCATTACACTGAGGTAAATCCGTGTGTACGACGTTATCGTAGGTCGCCGTGCTGATTGTCCCCAGAAGCGGAACTTTGGGATATGTGAGTACGACAATCTCTCGATCCAGGATGTGGTCGTGTGTGAATCCTGTAATAATTCATTATATGCACTAAGGCTTTTGGGGCGTGATTCTCATCTTAACGTCACTATTTTGTGGTTTAACCCTTTAAGAACTGAAGGATGCTCAAGAGACAGTGTTGATACTCTGAAACAGGGAATGACCTGAAAGTACAAAGTACTCCACATTTCTTCTGCTGTACTGTCTAATCTATATTCCTTGAGATCTATCACTGTTATTGTTTTCTGTCTGTTGGACAAATCGTCATTGGAAATCACAGAATCGTATTCAAACCTCTATTGTCCACAAAAATAATTCTATAAAAGATTTCTCTGTGGAAAGTTCAGGAACAGTATGCATTTTAAAGGAACAACAAATGCCAACGTTTGATAATTAGTGAGCCCCAGTATAAAGCAGGAATTACAGAACCCAAAGGATGGGGGGGGGGGGGGGGCATTACATAGAATTATCTAAGCAGCAACAGGGTTTGATTGTAGGGCCGGTCCATCACGTCCAAATCAAACTGCATGCCAGCTAGTAAAGCGCGACTGCCATGAGCTCTAGCCAGCGATATCATATCAAATCATCTGATACCAAGCATTCAGCACAGATGCTTTCATTTACTACCTGTGACCAGGCTTTATTAAACCTATATTCCACCCAGTTATGATTGCACCCATTTAAACATGGCTAGAGCTGGGGGCAACAAGAGATTAGTAGGTTTTACAATGTTATAAAGTACCAAGTGAGTTTCTACTCATTCATGGCCCTTTTCCCACAGGTAATCAGCGATATTCTTTACTGAGACGAAATAAGAATGTAGTAGCGGTAATCATCAGGTTTTATATGATGCATTTATTCTTCAAAATGCCCTATGAAAAAGACACCATTGAAGAATTGATGACGATGATTTATCAAGTAACTAAAGTAGATTCATTAACCCGATGAATCCTGCCAAGGAAGGAGGTTGCATCACGTTTTATCTTAATTAATTGACAACCGTAGAGTTAGAACAGCGTGAAAACTTCCCCGGATACCAAACTAAGAGGTATCACACTAACAGATACTAGACTAAAAGATAACAAACTGAAAGGGGCCACTTTGCGCCTCAGGTAACACAAGGCAATCAGAGTGGACACTTTCAGTGGGGTCAGGTAGGGAAGCGCCTAATTTGGGCCAGATTTAGGCTGGATATCACCTTTCCAATCTCTTGTCTGGCGGGGGGTATCGTGCCCCCCCCCCCCCCCCCCCCCACACACACACACGTTAGATCCCTCACCCAGGTAAATATGTGACACTTTTCTAAAGGTAGTACACAGCGATAGAAGACTTTGACCTCGTTGAATACCTAAAGATTCCACAGCTTCCAGGTACACCAACGGGTAGTCAGGTATCCGCTTTGTCACCCTGCTCCACTACGTCCTTACCACACAGTGATTGCCACTAATCAGTTTAAACAATATATCTTGATGAGATTGAAGCTAATGACATATGACCTCTTAGGATATTCTAAGATTATCAGTTAGAGGGGACTGTTAGAGTATAGACGTAATTGTCTTATCTGTGAGAGTGTATTGCTCATTAAGATCAAGTGATGATTATTTGATTAATGTTGATCTGTATCTGTTACAGTTGACAAGTACGTGTAGTATATTCGTGCCATGGATATAGGTGTATGCGATTTTGGTCTGTCTGTGATATTTGGAAACTGGCTTACTGTCTCTGTACGTCAAAAATGCGCGGTTAAATCATTGATTAGATATCAATTGATATCTGATTGATGAATTTATAAAGTATTTTGACAAACGAAAACAGTCAGCATATTTTCTTATTGTTACTTATCCAAAAAATGGTGAAATAGTACCCAGTCACGTGACGTCATACCCCGTATATTTCGTTTTGACATGCGGCCATACATACGTCGAGGGGAGCAGCGGGCACTATGTGTAGGTGATATGTCCATAGATGTATAATAATAAGTACATGGTTGAGTCAAATATTCTTGTTTAGATACAATGTATATCATTGCATGGGCACCATCGTCACGCGTGTATCATTTGTCTCTGTATGAGTATATTGTTGGATAGTTAGGCGATAGTGTATACATCCATGGGGCTCCTTATGAGGATGTAGTTCGATTGCTCTGACAGTAGATCCTATTTTTTTGGTCAATGGGAAACATAGATGTGGCCTGCAAGTAGGTGTATATAGATATTTTCTTTATAGGTATCGGTGGCCATGCACCTATGTTATCTATATATTTATTATCCACCTAATACAAAGTGTCCATGGAAAACACATAGGGAGTGTGTATGGACATACCCGGCGCATACGGATATGTTGTATGCTCCGGGTGGCGCATACGGAAAAATAGTGCGTACAGAAAAAATAGTGCATAACTAAAATGAACTGATATCGACATGCGACTTGTCCAGAAAAGGTGGATAATAAATACAATATTGATTGGTTTCAGATAAAAGCGGTTGTATGCTCCTCGGAGTTGACTAAGCGCAATATCCTCGCATACGCTTGGATATTACTACGCGTGAACTCCTCGGAGCATACAGCCGTTTGTATCTGAAACCAGTCAATATTGTGTATTTATTAACTATACGTATCTATGTGTGGATAGAAATATATGTGTTTTTACGTGTGAGAACGCAAGCATGCACTAATGTCTGAAGCACCGATCAACCCCTGGTGTGGTCATTGCCCCCTGATATACCACCCCAATGACCATTGACTACGACCTGACCACAGCCACTCAGCTCTATACAGCCCACCAGCAGGTGATGACCACTCTAAAACACACACCTCCACCCCCACCTCTGAGACAGCCAGCCAGCCACCTCCCACCTCAATAAACGCACCCGTCTAATCAGCCAGACTTCATTCACAAAGATGGGAATGACACGTTCACCGTCCCTGCACTAATGGTGAAAGGCAGGATGAGAGGGAGGCGGTGGAGAGACAGGGGGTTGGAGGATGAGGGAGAGGGGAGGGAGAGGAACAGGGAGGGATGCAGGGAGGGAAGTGAAAGGATGGAATAGAAGAAAGTCGGAAATGTAACCAAGAAGGGCAGAGATAAACTTACAATGAGTGAGACTGCTTAAGATGAACACAAGTAAAGACAGGGATTGATAGACTGGTTTCTACAATATAAGGGAAGCAGGTACCGCTAGGGATCGTGAGATGGAGCATTGGCCTTTCTCTAGAAGTACTCACTTTGTACCACGCCCACACCCAAATCTTCATACCCACCCTACTAGCCACACCCCTCCCCACCCCCAACACCCTCCCATGTGCAAAGAGGGTTGATTGAGTTATCTCGGTGGTGGTGGTGACTACCTGGGGAGTCTTGCCTCCAGGGGGGTCTGTCAGGTACAGCCGGGAGCCCCTACCGTTCCCTTTGAAGTGCCGCCCGGGTAGACCGTGCCCATACCTGGCCGGGCAGGTGAGAAAGCGATCATGTCCGGGCGCATCAGATAAGGTCCTATCGCTAAAAGGTGAGGCGGGCAGTGCAGCATAGTGTCCTGTCAGGTGTATAGGGGAGGGGGTGGAGGCGGGCCTGAGAAAGCACAGAGGGAGGGGCACTTGTAGGGCTCTGGGGTTCCATCATTTAACCCCTGTGCCCTGTCTTTAATCAAAAAGCCCCCACCCTTCCTGCAGCTATCGTCCCAGACACACATCCTAGCGCCAAGTCTCTGACACCCTGCTGGTTGTGTGGATTTTGACGCGTCGTTATCTGGGGTTCTTCTCACGATCCACCCTTCTCTATATGAGTATACGGTCTGTATCATATGTGCATATGTTGCGTGCAAAGTTAATGCTTCAAACACTGTGTTGTGCGTACGTTGTACATGTATATAACAGTAGAACCCCGCTTAAGGGAACACCCTCCGTTCCGAGCCAACTGACCCCTTAAGCGGGGTGTGCCCTTAGGCGGGCTTAAAATGATCGAAATAAAGATTTCTGTTCCGAGCAAACTGTCCCCTTAAGCGGGGTGTCCCCTTGAGCGAGGTGTCCCAGAAGCGGGGTTTTACTGTATATGTTCTAGATGTATAGTTGTGCGTGTACATACTATATATATACATGTTTAGTCTGTACATGCTGGAGGTGTCCGATGCGATATTGTCTTAGTCCATGTACCAATTATAACGGAGGCGGAATTGGAATACAGGGGATTTATTTCAGTAAGACACGTTCATAGAACTGTAGATTACATGGAATGTGAACATCGTAATCTTAGAAAAGTCATGAGTATTTAGTGTCCGTAGTAAATAGCCCTGAAATAGAAAAATGTTCTCAAACGTGAGAAATCATGCCAAAGGGCATAGGCATAAATGCCCTAGAACGTGAGTCTTTGACGAAAAAGGTGAGGGTGGGCGGGTTCCGAAGCAAACGCTGTCTTGACGATCGCTGGAGGCGCCCTCTGTGGAGTACTGTGCGCATCTGCGACGGGATCGCGTAAGCGCTAGGTGGCGCCACACATTCCTCCCGTATAATTACTGCCAATTTCCAATTAGCCTCAATTATAACGGAGGCGGAATTGGAATACAGGGGATTTATTTCAGTAAGACACGTTCATAGAACTGTAGATTACATGGAATGTGAACATCGTAATCTTAGAAAAGTCATGAGTATTTAGTGTCCGTAGTAAATAGCCCTGAAATAGAAAAATGTTCTCAAACGTGAGAAATCATGCCAAAGGGCATAGGCATAAATGCCAAACTTATTATTACAGTCAGGAAGGGAGCGACGTCCTTCCCGACGGGGGTAAGTAAGGCCTAATGCCCGTGGCACTGTTCCAGGTGCCATGGTGGGAGATGACACTCTGGGGAACCCCCGCAGCCACGGCATCGTGGACTGCCCCCCTCCTCAAGGAGTGGAGTGTCACTCTCTCGGCCGCCGGGAATCCCACGGCCGCCAGGGCAGCACGCATGACGGCGCACAACGGCCGAGAGGTCAAAGGGGTTGATGATGAGAGGATGAACGCTGGCGCCCGTGGAGGGGCCGGAACGGCCGCGACGTAGTTGGTATAGGCGTCTACCGGGCAGATCAGCGGATCCGCCAAGCGCGGGAGATCGACCACGTGAGGGGGGGCCGCACGTGACCGTGTCTTGGTCGATCTCACGTGGATCCTGAGGAGTCCATGCTGGGGTTGTATATCCGCTCGCTGTAGGGTGTGGGGGCCGCCCCACGAGGTCAACGACGGGGATACGAGGTTCGAGGCCCGTAGAAAGGTGAAGTACGCAATGAGTAGCGCCGCCCGGAGGACGAGGGCCGAGGGCCCGGCCCTGGATAAGTAGAGAAGCACGTGCCGGAGTTCTGGAAGGCGAACTGCAGGGGCGGGTGCCGGGATGTGGGTGGAGAGGCGTCTGGTACCGCGCTGAACCGCGAGGACCTCGTCCGCAAAGAGCGGTGCCGGGTCCCCGCCATGGCGGCGTATCCAGGTCCGGGCTCCTGATAGATAATTGGCGGCCGTTGCCGGGGCCCGAAATGAATTGGCTAGGGCCTGGGTGTAGAGGGCCCCGTAGGCAACGGTCGGCCAGCGAGGGTCGAATCCTGATGAGACGGCGAAACGCACGTAGGCCTGGGCCTGAATGAGGTGGTTCTGGCGCGTCGAGGGGGCCTCAGCCGACGCCAGGGATGCCATCATCTGGGCATGCAGGGGGGTGCCGGTGCCTAGATAGGATGGAAGCAAAAACATCTATGTCAAATACGGGGTTGATAATTACAGAGGAACGGCCGCCAGGAGCGATGGCTTCCGCAACGGCCGCGTACACAAAACTGACATCAACATCCCACAAGGCGGCGGCCAACCAGATCTCGCGGGCCACGGCCGAGACGACCGGGTCGTTAGTTCGGCCTGAGGCGAGGGCCTCAACTGGAGCCATGTCATCCGTGTGGACGACGACGGCCGCCCCGGGTGGCGCCCTCGCGCCGAGGGTAGCAATGCCCTGTAGAATGGCTACCGTGTGGAACCGGAACCCGGGGCCGAGGGCGGCCGCGGTGCCGGGCGCCTCCTGGCGCAAGCTTGCAGTGGCCGTTTCAGCGACGATGACCGCGTCCCTGCTAGACACGAAGATACTGAACGGTTCTCTGTGTGGGGCGACCAAGACTACTGCGTTGGCGGCCGTTGCATAACGTGTAAATCAGCGAAAGTCCTCTTTTACCGCCGCTGGGATGGTCGCCACGCCCACTCCCGGGACTCGAGGTAGGAAGGCGAGAGCACGGGCGACGAACTTGCGGGCTTGTGATACGCAACGGGCGACGTATATGAGGCGGCCGACGATGGACTGGAGGCGGGCCCGGGTGATGGCTTTACGGGCGATCCACGCCTTGCACTCCCTTACCACGTCGGCCAGCCGATCCTCCGGGATGCGCAGGGTCATCGCGACCGTATCTATGTCAATGCCTAGCCATTCCATTCGTTGGGCCGGCGGGCTACACTTATCGGCGGCGAGGACCAGGCCCAAGCGCGCCGCGAGGCCCCCAAAGGCGGTGTAGGCGTCCGTCGCTTCCTGGCGCGTGGCCTCGGCGCCCGCGAAGTCGTCGATGTACGACAACGCGTGGTGGCCCCCGCGGCCCAGGAGGAAGGTTACCGCCCGTGTGACTCTCTGACATGCCGAGGCCGAGAGGCGGGCGCCGAACGGGCAGCACGGGTCAATGTAGTACCTCCCCTCGGCCGCGACGACCTGGAGGGGGAGGTCCCGGGGGTCCACCCGTAGTTGGCGGTAAGCCCTGGCCATGTCGGCTTTCCACAGCCACGCCCCTTTTCCCAGAGCCCGAACTCTCTCCGCGAGGTCGGCGACCGTAGGGAGGGTGCATGTCTGGGCGTACGGCAGATGGGGGCCCATTTCCACGCCCGCGTTGACCCCGCCCCCGGGGGGGAAGGACATGTCGACTATTACTCTCCTACTGGAGGAGCCCTTCTTTGGACGAGTCATGAGGGGAGATACTGCCGACCACGGGGTGAAGGGCAGGTCCCGGAACGGGCCTACCAAAGCCCCCTCCCCGAGCTCCTTCTCCAGGTAGGCCTCGACGTGGCGGGGGTAATTCTCCGCGGAGGTGTGGTTGCGTTGCGTGGAGGTGGGGGGGCTAGCGCCCGTGAATCCCAACGGCCAGCCGTACTCGAGAAATTCGACGACCTGATTATCGTGGTAGTCGACTAGGGCCGCCCTCCATGCATCGATCCGCATGCCCGAGGGAACGGGTATCCGAGCCCCGAGGTAGTTCGGGAGGCCCGAGACCCGGACCTCGCTGTAGGCCCTCTCAATTGCCTCGTGCCCCCCCCACACTCCAGGAGAAGGGCGCGGCCATATGGATTTCACAACCGTTGCATAGGCGGCAGGCCCACACCGTAGGGGCGCAACCCGAGGAACCGGGGGGGTACCTGCCGCGTCCTCACCGTCGCCTGCGGCGCCACCTGCCCTATCTGGGGTCGCGCCTGTGGCGCCCTCTAGCGATTCATCTGCTGAGGTGCTGAACGCGCCTCCGTCGTGGACATGGAGTGTACTTTCAACATAGTAATCAGTGGGGGGGGGCGCGCCGGGACAGCGACGGCCACGACCCCCCGTAACACATTCATCGGCCGTAGGCAACGTGTAGGCCGTAGGCGCAGGTAAACAAACAAATAACTCTTGTACATTGTCGGCTGAAGTGAGGCGGGACGGGTGATGAGTCGCCTCGCCTATCGACGAAAAACCTGGGGGGGGGGGGGGTGGAGACTTGATCCGGGATCCGTGAAGCGCTTGCGGGACTTGCCGCGCTTAGATTCCTCTGTTTAACTCTACATGCTACCTCCGAATGGCCGTTGGATGCCCCCGTATAGACCGAGCAGTAAGCGCAGATGTGGTTCATGCGAATGCCTCCTTCCACGTGCCCGGGGGGCTTATCACACCCCCCCGGTTTGTTGAACGGCTGGCACGGCCTCGCTGTGTCGTCCCTTGCCTTTTTCCCCTTGACATTATCGACTGCATAAGCTATGCGGCCTGCATAGACCTGCGAGATCGCAACCCTGAGGAGCTGAATGCGAGTGTCCTCGAGCCAGCCTAAGCGTAGGCGGCCCTCACTGACCATTGCAAATACGCGTTCTGACCACCTCCGGACCTGTGCAAAGTCGAACTCCCGGGCGTCCTCGAGGACCTCCTCCAGGTGTACCACCAGCGGTGCCACGTATTGGGGGGGGAAATCATCGTCATTAATAATTCGTAACAATGCCCATGCATACTCCGCCAATGTGAGTTCGTTCAGGCCTGTCTTCGCTCTCTCCGGACCTCGATGCACATATAAATGTGGGAAAAACTTATATTTACCGGCTTCTGTGACCCTCGAGGCCGTGGTCTCCAGAATCTTGCGAACTTGGTCCTCGACCTCGTCGTCGGGCCTACCCGGCCTAACGGTCATAGGTGGTACCAAGGCTGCGGCCCGCCTCTGCTCCAAGAGCGCGGCTTGGAGTGTGGTGCCCTGGGATGCCGGCCGTGCGAGCGCTGCCGCCGTGTTGTCGGGTGCCATGGGGCCCAGCGTAGCGGCTGACGTTCCCGCGTAGGATGCCAGGGCAGCCGGGACTCCTCCTTGCTGTGCGGGTGCCGAGGCCACCACCTTTTCGATGAAAGCATTGTCCATACCGTTATTGATGCCCTGGAGGACTCGAGGCTGGAGTGTCTCGGCCGTCGGCGCTTGCATCGAAGGAGGCGAATTGGCTGTATTTGCTGAGGTGCCTGGATCTGAGCAGGCGCCATTGCCATTGAGTTTTGCCGCTATCTCCGCGAGTGCCGTCTCCAAAACACTAAACCTCCTGTCAAAGCTCGCGAACTTGTCGCTTAAAACGACATCGTCGTTTTCCTGGTCTTCAACTACCTTCGTTTGATCCTTCGTCCTTCGCTTTGCAGTGTTTTTACCCATCTTTGCGAGTGATTTGAGCGAGGTCTTAAATTAGCTTCCGAAGCAAACGCTGTCTTGACGATCGCTGGAGGCGCCCTCTGTGGAGTACTGTGCGCATCTGCGACGGGATCGCGTAAGCGCTAGGTGGCGCCACACATTCCTCCCGTATAATTACTGCCAATTTCCAATTAGCCTCAATGCGCACATGCCATATTTATACTGTTTCCTGTATTTTGCAGTGTATGTGAGCAGGATATGACTGTGGGGCATTTGGGTAGTGTATCAACAGGATATTCTCTCATTCTGTCTCCATATGCATCAGCCGTAGCTGAGTCATAGTCTCTGCCAGCATTGACAACAGGGCAGTATACGTAACAATGAGAATCAGTCAAAAAGTTGACAGCAATCGGCTGTTCATTTCATACATATCGCATGGCTATAGTAACATCCTTTTGGTTATTAAAATGATGGATAGTGCCAGGAACACCAATAGGACTGATATCTATGGCCGTAAATCCATGACACAGAGCCATCTATTTTCTACATACACAATGAGAGATCAAAAGAATGTCATATGGAGTGACAAATATGCGTGTGTAATACACATGTACAGGCTGACAAAAATATTTCAGCAGGTTTAACTCAGACATTAACCTACAGGTGCTAACTGATTTCTCAGAAAATCTGCCATCATTTCTCCAGTCTTTTTGTTCAAGACATTGTACATAATAGGTAAAAAAAAATCCCCAATTGTTGCATGTAGCATAATAATTCAGTTTGAATGACCGGAAAACCCTTTGCAATCGCACAATAAAGTAGCAATTCAAATGTATTATTTTCCTGGCATTCCTGAGGTTGTTCAAATTACAACTGATCCTCAAAACTGTAATCCCAAAACATTTACTTTTTGGCAATGGGAGTAGGGGAGAAAGCGGGAATTTAAAAATGATCGAAATGGTTAACTGAAGTTAACGTTACCAAACCTCGATTACAATCTCGTTTTGTCCAAAGAGGTGCTCGAAATACAAAACACTACCCCAACCCTGATCAGAACCCACATCAACAGTCATTGGCTTTCTACGCCGTTTGTTTTGGGATATCTGTAGTGTGGGTGGGGGTCACATTGTTCATGGCTCGAGTACAAATAGGGATCCGGGAGACTGTTTAACTTAATGTTTTAGTGTGAGGTGAGATCGAGGACAACAACAAAGGCTCTGCCGAGGCCAGGACACGTCCACCGGGAACAAGCAGCCGCGTTTACCCAGCCTACTCAGCAGGCATTCTGTAGTTCCGGACCAACAAGTCACAAAACCCTTATTATCGCCCTTGGTAGGTGATCCCGAGGTGTTAAACATTTACCACATGGAAATATACCGAATATATATACTAGGATCACGATTTAAGATATATGAGTTATCATTCAAGAAAAGTTATTAAAATCTTTGTTCTCTGCCTGATTGATATGCTGGATGTCTTCTTTTTCTGAATGCAAACGTGTATGAGTGAAGTTGAAATTTGAGATTTGTTTGTATTTTTGTTGGTTAAATGATGAAGCGGAAGTCCAGCATGTCAGTATCGTGACGCGCATGCGTGGCTCGGTCAGTCACGGCGCTGGTCACCTCGGGACAGGTGCTAAGTAAGCCGAAAACCAGCAGAACTTCTCCTAATCATGTGACACCTCACGTGATCGCTTTGACCGCAACAAACTCAGGACAAGATATTCTCAAAGCTAATTTTACCAGTCCACCATCTCAAACTCGTAATACTAGAACATGTATCCATATCAATCAGTTACCATCATGTTTTGAGACCGTAATAATGTCTTGCATTGAATCTGATATGGTTGCCTGGGATACCATGAAGCTGGTAAGCTAACAAGGCATAAGCGACTAAATATTTAGACGATGGTCACAATGGTTGGCCTTTCTACCTTCACCATCTTTTATATTGTCGACTTAATAAAAGAAATGGCATGAATATGTTTTAAAACGAAATGCGTTATCTCATTCTAAATAATGACCTGACATCTACAGATATTCAGCTTCGGTGAACCCTGATAGACATGTAAAATAAGAAATCATTTGTATATCCCCCCCCCCCCCCCCAAGACCCGTTCTACCATAGACCTGGCGTCAATTCGAGTAATTGCCCCGCAGTTTGGCTGGTACCTAGGGCGGGGTATTTGTCGCGTTAACTATGGTGGTCATACAGGCTGGCCACCGGGGTCCCTGACCTGTAGACGTCCTTGACGTGACCTTCGTTGTGCCCCGCCCCTACTTCTCCGACCTCTGACCTGCCATCTCTCTTTTAACGTCATCTCCCACGGACCATGGTAACCATTCTCACCGTATTGTTGGGAGCAATGCTGAAATACAGTGTATGTGATAAATCTAGAAATATGTATCATATGCACATGAATACCACGTGTAGATGCCTGTTTATATTTACTTCGGATGTTGATATATATGAATACAACAGAGTAGAATAATCCTCCTATTGACTCGGGTCCAGCACATCTCTAATGCATCATAATCAAGCGGGTCATGGCATCCCCTTTCACCTAATACCTGTAAACGGTAACCCTGGGTGATGTCAATAACAATGTTTTGGAGGGTGTACACCATAGCATCGACCTAGGTCGTACTTAGATCGAATCAGATGACCGTAGCTGGAACTCGGCGGAACGAGCTGGAACTAAATGAGGGTTGTGAAATCCACCCTCTATCCGCTGGCCCATGGTCCATCTCTTTGAAGGGCAGAGGTTGGATTTTTTTGGGTGTTTATTCCCTTTTTCTAGCAGGAGTACACAATTTTCGCACTAGTTTTTCACCACTGCAATACATAGTCTGCATATATACATGGGACTCTTGAACATACGAGTATATCTCCACACTAAGAACTACGCACATATACAAATATACATGCCTACTTACATACATGAACATGCATACACACATTGATACATACGTACGGACATACATAATTGAGAGGCAATACAATATACATGTATGTACATGTATTACATATACGTATGTGTCATGCATAGTAGACTTACATGTATGTATATACTATGCATATATATATATATATATATATATATATATATATATATATATATATATATATATATATATATATATGCATATATATATATATATGCATATATATATATATGTATATTGGGGAAAAAATTCTTCAAATAAGTCGCCGTTCTCTTCCTCGTGGAGGTGTGTGGCGGGTTCTTTATTTAAAAAATTGGTACATGTGACCAAACAGGACCAATGGGGACCAGGGTGACAAAGAACATTAACATTTTTTCCTCAGTCTGAACAGAACAGCAAAGAGGATCTAGTCACATACCAGCAGTAGCTCAAGCGATCACGACGTCCTCTATACAATATATATATGTATATATAGGCGGAATAACTTCCTTGTTTTCCAAGTAAAGTCACAATGCCATCATTGATTTGTTGACAAAAAATGTATTATCTATGTTGTTGATTAGATTTGGTTGGTGAGAGAATGTCTATCCATAGGTAATTGTGTGAAGAAGGGTATGTGTTAACGAAGGTGGGTGTCATGTGGTGAGATGACCTTGACCTTGACTCCAGCCGCACCCACTTGTAATCAATCTATGATCTATACGGACACTCATACAGTCCTCCCTCTGACGCTGTACTCGGTATCTACTAAGATTGCCTCTGCCCAACTACCACTGTCGTGCACCTAGTTATTTATTCTACAGCGGGGTTATTGTCTTATCGGCTGTGCGGTGAAGTACACGCCTGTACATGTGTGCGTCAGTGAGTGCAATGCCCTATTCCCTATTTGTCCGTGTTAACCCTATGTGACCAATAGGACTTGATCTATCTTTTGGTTATTGTGTAGGTTTAGCGCTGATTAAAAACAGAGATTGTACTCAGTCTTGCCTATCCGAGATATACTGATCATACACATGCTGATCATACACATACTAAGAGAGAACTGCACTGAGTTCTGTAGTCACTAAAACTACGACATGAGTGTTGTTTGTGAAGTAATCTCATGAGGCAAAGCCAAGTGAGATTGAATAGCAAATCAAATTAGGATGAGGTGACGTCCTTCTCCCTAAGCAATGCTACCTTGAATGACAGTTATTAGAACTGCCCCTAACCACTGTAACTAGAGTGCACTGACAGCTGTGACATCATGATGCCAACAAGCATATATCCAAGGAGTATCGACTGTTATCTATAGAGCCTCTAATCTTTGATGTCCATCTGAGTGGGATAATCATCAAAGTTTCAGCGGGATCAGCTCATCAGGCATCTTATTACACTTTGTGAATGTCAAGGTGATCAGACAAAATGTGTTTTATTACAGTCTGAGTTTGGTTACTCAAAGTCTGAGTTTGGTTACTCAATCTTGTTGGTAGTATTACACTTTATTGGCTAGAGAAGCTTTTAATACTACTGTGAGTGAATGTTGCTGTAGTGCAGAGGTTACAACTTCCTAATAGCTGGGAAAAGATCACAACAACGGTCCCCATTTTCATTGCTTATATTGATCTCTGGTATACTTTAATGTTTAATCATGGAGGGAAATACCAAGTGTAGAAATGGCTGGTTGGCTGAGTGCCAAGTTTAGTTTGGTTTGATTGATCTGACATCCATTGATTATAAAAATATAAGTAAATGTTATCAGCCGGGGTGCCAGATGGGGGTTACCGCAATGGCTCACTGACTGGACAACACCCAAACCTTTAATTTTTTTACTTTTGGAATTCTACGCTCGTTCATCAAATATGAACATGTCAGTTGATCCTAGTATAATCACAGTCACTCAATTCACGCGTTGAGGACTTCAGAATCAATACATAGTTAATGCTTTGATCACAGAAGGTCTTGAGTCATATAGCATTAACAATTATCATTTATACTTACTTATTCAAGGCTGATATACCTGTTTTCCCATATTTGTTGCATCCTTGTGAAATATGCATCGCATGAATTATGAGAATCATATGTACTTAGAACACGGGTACTGGCTATGTTGGTTATCATCTAGAAAATCAGCTGAATGGTTATTCTTAGGAGGGCGTCTCTTGTAACTTATCACTCATTCAGACAAGTAAAACTTCATATCTATCAGATAGACAGTGAAGTCAGTAATTATCTTTTGTAGAAATAGAATTCAAAGTGTCCATGTCAGAATAAACTCAGGGTCATAAGGTGGCCCAGTATACCGAGATATGTTATAGGATAAGCTCGGACATATTCGGGGCCATGTTAAAGATATCTAAAACCATGCACTTAGACAGAGGCCATGCTCCCAATTAGAAAGTCAAACCTCTGGCCCCAGCATTGCTAATCAGTAGGTTATGCTACATGGTTGTCCTAATAAGCAGACCCAGTGTCGTACACACATGTTTACTATTGGCGTGATTGGCGTGATTGGATTTAAGTGGATCGTCCTGCTAAGACAATCAGCGTCAAATAATGGTCCTCTGTAGATCACAGAGCTGTGCTCTTTCCTACAATCACCTCTCCTTTGACAATATTCCCATAACCTTGCCGGTCCCATGGCTGCTCTGTCAGCCTGTTGTACTTCGCGTTAACCCTTTCCGAGCTATGTCTGCTGCTGGATTCTTTAACCCTTTCTGTACGTCATAATGTGACAAACCCCGCATAACGTGTCCCCGCATGGAAGAACAACCATAATGTCGATTGCAAAGATCAATGAAAAAAAGTGACATGCAGCCCCCAGGCAATCTTTGCCGCGAGTCAACAGTGAAAGACATCACGATCATTCCTGTGATGATGTTTGTAGCTCTTTAACATTTACCTCAATTAAGATAGTATTAATATAATTTAAGAAAGGAATTTTGAGTATGGTCAAGTGTTTTGGTGCTCTATGCTATAGCCAAGATCATGGCATTTGCATGAGGATCTACTGCTCCACTGCCATGATAAACTGGCCAGTTCAATATACTAACGGTGTACCCGAAGCTATTTTCCCCAGGTGTCTGTCTTAGCCACACACGCGTAGGAAAAGGGTTAATGTGATCATGAGTGCGTGCTGACCGGATCGTTCCTCAGGCCCTGAAGCAATCACAGTACGTCATGCAATGTGTGTCAGGGCAACAATACCTGCTCTCACGCTACTTGTCGTTTTCACCTTCATGTAGATTGCACTAATGTTTTATGTCCATCTTACATCCCTCTCAAAATGAGAAAATTTCAGGTCGTTTCGTTTAATCTCACCGATATACATTTCAGATTTATCTCAGGATAATGAACTGTCCTTGTGCAATTGAACCGTGATGATTGTTTCGATCATCCGCTTGTTTGTAAATGTCCTTTGTGATCATCGAAGCATGACAGGCATCCTGTTTTGATTTTTATGAATGCTACGCTTCAATGAATCTGGAATATTACTGCCGTACTAGAATGGTGATCAATGTCATAATGGGATGGTCTTCCGCAGTCACGCATCTAGTTCTCGTTCAGATTATGTAATTGGCATTGCATGTGCATCTCTTTAAGTCACGGTTAAGTGCGTACAAAATATTGATATCAAGCACACCAAAACAGTTCTCATAGAGGTCGCATATATTCTCGTGCAACTCACCTAACCACCTATCATTAAAAATTATTACCTGAATCATATGGCAGAGACGAGGTAGGTCGTTGAAGTCATCCAAATGGAACATGTTGTCAAAGTTTGGTGATGACACTCTCTTGCGATAAACAGTAGCCGAAATAAGTGTCAGAAGAGCGATATGGGTTCAGAATTAAGCATACACACCTTACACTCCATCCAGTCCCAGCTGGCCAGCAGAACGAGGACATTTTATAGGGATTTATATTGCCAGTCCATACCGATCCAGGAATCATCATCAAACAAAGCTCTCCACCCATGAAAGCTAGCAAGCTATCAATAAATACCATAATTGTTAAAAATGATTAAAACAAGCCGAAGAGGGGATTAACAGATTAGTTACTATCTTAAATATCCTATTAAAACCTCAGTATATAATTGCTTCACTTTGAAAAACACACAGATTGAAAGATTAATCAAATAAGGAAATGAAATAAACAAGATGATATGTACATTCTCTCACACATGGTTTCGCAAGGTGACGCAGTACGTGCGAAGGTATGTCCCACAGGTAAAAGTCGGTGGCCTTTGTGATCATACTGAGGATGGGAAAGGTGTATGGTGCTGCACACTAGCCCGTGTGTATGTTACCCCAGGAACTGGTACCTAAATCTGCTCCGACCGTCAGCAGCCAATACGCCCCGCGTATTCAGGAGCGAGGGCGAGGAACGACAAGGGGCCGTGAGAATCGGGTGGGGTGATTTTGTGGAGCCAGGGAGGCAGGTACTTCTTGACCCTGCAATACAAAGATAGGGCAAGACATTATATTTCTTATTCCTGGATTCTACATGTTCAGAATTAAATTCTCATGTAAAATTAAATATTGTTAATCATATCTTGATATCGTCGATTGAATTACAGATATTTTTATCTCAACTCTAATCATATCTATGGATAGTATAGTGTATTTGAGAGTGTCTAAAGTGTATGGAATCGAATTTAGTATAACCTTATTATACCCTGGATATAATATGCGAACATGAAAGCAGAATAAAGAATGTAAAACGGCTTGTCATAGGGTGAATTATAACCCAATACCATACCACCTGAGTAAACGTGGGACTAAGGGGAAGGGCGGTGCCATGTCACATACTGGGAAAATAATAGATTCATCACTTCTTCACTGATGATGAACGGTAATGACGATGATGATGTCGGGCCACCACGTATGATGAGATATCTCCATAGATCGTGGTAAGGCACAACTAAATGGAAAGTTTCCCTAACACCGAGCACCAGCACACACCACTAATATTACATTCTACACTATAAAGATAATTACCCATTATTCATGGAAGACAAAATATTTCAGTAATGTATTTTCAGTAAGGAAAGGTAAATAACAAAATTTAAGAGAACAACCATATTGTTGAAATATAACCATAGGTCAATATTAATTAAGAGCAATTGCTGATCATATCATGAACATTTATTAAAATCAATACAATCACACTTGGATGTATATAAGCGCCACCAGTTTCCGTTCTTCATAACCTGTTTTTGCAGAGTGGGTGAAGTTGTAATACTTATGGTGTATGACTGCGTGACGTCCGTCTAATATCCAGAAAGCTTATCAAATTATTTCCGCCAAGATGTCCACCTAATTGATACCCACATTCAGGTAGGGATCATCTCAATTGTGGCCAAACCTATTACATGCCTGAATGATTGTCGCTCAACCATGTTACACTGCACATTTTGCCTACTTGATACTCTAGATGCATGTTATACCATATGGTTTACTATTAATAGCGTATTGAAGCAAATTAAAGACTAGTTTAACTTTGATACTTTCATCACATTTCATATATCCTGTAAAAAGTGTATGGGAGTTTCTATATGATAAAGAGTTAGATATATATCGAAAAAAGTGTGTTTAATGGCTTTTAAGTAATAACAACCTACTCAAAGGACCAATTCAAATAATAAGCTTAGCCTAGAATATATATGGATGAGCATCATGAAAATTGATGAATATATTTGTTTAAAACTTTGGAAATGATTGATATAAAAAGATAATAATCCACCTAGCAAGGAGACCGTGTTTCCCGACTTAATAACTGTTCAAACTCACTCTAGGGGCCAGACCGCTGTATGGGTGGACGTATTGATAAGATCCTATGCATTGCTTATGAATATGGTAATACTTGCTTTGTTATACATGTACATATATATGGCATTAAACTATTCAAGATACCAGGAATCTCTGGTGATATTATCGGGGTTTTATGTCGCGTCATCTGTCAAGCTCATACGAAGAATAGTTCCAGTGTTGTTTACAGAATCTTCCAGAAACCCCAGAGGCAGAGAACGATAGGTCAGATCCTTCTTCCGGCCTTGAGGCAACTTATCGGACATGTCAGTCGGATAATTCATGTCACAGACTTAATTATCCTCCAAGGGTCATTAAAATTATTATAATAATCTGGGTTAGGCGCATGTTAATTGAAGACAGTGGTGGTAGTACCGATAGCCTTCAGCCATTGACAGGCCAGTACTAGTCACCCGCCATAGTTTACCTGACACAATGTGGTGATTGACATTTGGCGGGCGGGCATCTCACCTGGGTTATACCTGAGAGACACCAGAGGTGCCATGGTAACCCCCGAGGCAACGACATCTAGCAAAAAGCTGGGGGGCAAAATAGGGATGGGCGTCTTGTTCACCTTTCCCTCATCTCGCTACATGCATTCATTTTAATTAACTAGGCCTGGTTTTAATATGTATCCTCCTTACATGTATTCATTAATGTATACTAACCAGTATTTCTTTGATGGCTTAGAATCAGTCCCTCAAGGGCTGTATGATTCCATCACAGTTTTGGTAATTGATTTCCATGCAACATTTTCTCTATCATATGTTCAAAGCAGTCTCATTGACATTTGAATAAGCACGAGTGGATGGGATGGTAGCGCATGATGAAACATGTGTAGGGCCTACAAAAACTTGCAAAAAAGAGGAAATGGTATATCCTGCTAAAAGGAAGGTGATAATTGCATGAGAAAAAAAGGTATGGAACCTAGAGGTTTTGTAATTACAATGTATATTCATGAGTGTTTCATTTTTTGAATAATTGACTTAGTTATTTGGGTATTTTGAAAAAATAGGCGTAGAGGATACTCAAGAAGGCAATATTTTCTCGATCTCCGAAAACATAGCTCACAATATAGTTAAGCTCAAACTGATCAACACGCGACTGGGTGTATTTGGTCATGCTCGATGCAGATATGTGTATAGCGCATGCGTCACTAACCGGATCTAAATCCAAAAGCCAATCCGAGCAAGGACATTAATCAGCATAAAGACAACGAGGACTAAGACATTGCTGTAACAATAAGCACCAGCATCCCACCTTATTTACATCTATGAATATGTAATAAGATATAATTACCTTTTTTTTCGCTGACTATGACTCGAGGCCACTCATCAGCCCCCTACCTAACAGCCGCTGTCTGCCAGCCGCCATGACAGTTTCCTTATCGTAGTGGCCAACAGATGACACTGTGATCGTCACCGTGCCCATTAAAACACAGCATTTACATTGGCGAGGCGATTTAGGCATTTTTTTTCTGGCTAGATTCAACTCCTCCCTGACCCTCCTGCCCGGAGAATTGATGAATTCTTCATGGAGGCTGGGAGATAAAACTTTAAGTACACCTCACACGGTAAGGTGATAGGCTGGTCATGTGAAGTTTTGAGTACTCTACCAGCTTGGAATTTGGCTCCCAACAAAACGAGCCTAGGTGATATAAACCTGGCGCACATTCCAATTCATTAACGAGAATAATCACAGCCATTTTTAAGAAAGGATTTTAATTGCATAGAAATTATATCCATCCACTATAAAAATGTCTAGCGGAACAACTATGAGGGTCATAGCTGGTGCAGATGGACTAATAACACTGTTGTAAACTGATAGATATCATTCCTAGACTCCTCATCGGAAGAGTTTCATCTTTAGCAGATGGAAATTCAAGAGTCATAAGGTTTAATATTCTGATGGAGATGGAGAGAGTGG
The DNA here is from genome assembly GCA_950022655.1 of Alentia gelatinosa. Classification (NCBI taxonomy): domain Eukaryota; kingdom Metazoa; phylum Annelida; class Polychaeta; order Phyllodocida; family Polynoidae; genus Alentia; species Alentia gelatinosa. Next base: position 102,352,145 of record OX465580.1, on the reverse strand, counting down.
GGGATGATAGATGGAGGGGGTATTTGAATTTTAAAACCAATATAGATGCGGACAGCAGATTTCCACACACTTGGAAAATTATCGAATACCTTCAGAAGACAAGGCTTTATAGTCATTCTTTGCAAATTTGTAGAAAGCCTTTGTGTGGCATATACGTCTATGAAGCACGTTGGTATGTACAATCAGTGTTACAATCGTTTGATGCTTTGTGCAGACTGACACTTTAATGTACCTGGTCTAGTCTGTGGTCGATCCTATACCCTCTGTGAATCGGAACCGCGCTTGACTGCATATCAATTGAACTCCGGTTCTCACCTTATCGATTCCGCTCCCTATAGCCTAGAGTTCAATAGCGTACAACAATAATCCATTCACATAACAACATACATGTATGCAGTTGCGATCATTGGCAGTTGATCATTTATAATGGATCATATGTTGTATACCGAGGAGAAGAAACATTGAAGCAAAACATCTGATTGATTTGTCATGCTTAATGCATATATTTAAATCTTTGACTGTAAACAGGAAAACTTCTTCAGGATTTCCTTGATGTTTGTGGTAAATGTTTCTACACTTAATATCTAATTGAAACTTAACCTTTGCTATCCAGCTTCTACCACACACACACACACACACACACCTACACATACACACACACACACGAATTATGCACCAGTACAGTACTTTACTAAAACTATATTCTTATATGTCACATTCTTGATATCAGGGTTATAGCATACCGACTTCACATTATCTGAATCAAATCGTCTTATGACAATATGTATCCAAAGAGGTATGAGAAAAGGAATAGTGGAAGACCGCCACAATTTTGAGTAAGCGAATTATTTCCAATGAAAAAAGAATCGGTATCATTTTTTAAACTCATTATTTGCAATTATTATACATGTAAAATCTGAAATCGTTAGTATCCTATACACAAGATTAATCCCTACCTTACTACTCCTACTATATTTGTATAAACTGGGAGTTTCTGTAAGGAATATTCTATGTCACTAGTGAATAAACGCATTACAGAGGAAACCTATGAAAGTTTGTGGTCAGATTTTGTATCCCATCGAGTTTGAATAGCGTAGTAATTCATAAGGCGAAGCCGCGTGAATAACTACGCTATTCAAACGAGATTGAATAAATTGTGACTTCTGGCTTACTTGACGTAGGGAGCGTTCATTGTTTACAGTAAGGGGAGTAGCTATTAAAGGGGGAGTTGATTTAAGGTTATTTGCCTGTTTTTTTTTAAATCACTGCAGTAATGTTAGCCCAGTGATAATACCTTAAATTGATTACTAATCACCCTCACACACCTTCATCACCATAAATACAACAAAGATTTGACTATGAGAGTGTATAAACTAAGGCCCGGCGTCCACCTACTACGATATGGCTCCGATATGCCCTATGATGCACCTCCCGATACAAAATCAAAATCGCGTCGGAAGGTTACCTAATATCGGGGCAGTTGGCCACGTTTCTGCGATTAGACACCGATAAAACCCCCATACAATGCGTGGTGGATTGGCATGTCTAGACATATGTCTACAATTTTGCATCTTCCCGATATGGCACCGATTTTGACATTTTGTATCGGTGCCATATCGGGAGGTCTACGATTCTATTGTAGTAGGTCGACGCCGGGCCTAACTGTCAGCATATGACATCCTCAGAAAAGAGCAAAACCTGCATTTTGTCAATGTAGTTATTTCTACTATCAGAACCAGCGACCATTGAACCTTTGCAACACCTAAGTAGCACTTACAGGTCTGTAGCAGTTTCTGTGATAATTGTGATCTCTACAGCTACTGGCCCTTCTGTAATGAAAAATAAAAAGTGTTGTAATAGCTCTTTGTTGGTCTTGAGGTTAGTACAGGGGGGTTTCCATTGCCATCCATAAATCTGACAACATTAGTCACAGTGTTAGTCCTGTGTTACACTAGTTCATAGTAAACAAACCAACAACCTACCAAGAAAAATTGTGCCAACTGACATCATGTGGTCAATGTTTACAGGGATCTGACATAATCTGATTTATCAGATATTGATTTTCTCAATTCAGCTGGCAATATTGCTTTGAATGTAAATAATAACAAAAGGTTTATTACTTTGTTTTTGGTTAGGCTGCACATGAATATTGTAGCATTCCCTCTAGTCGCTGGAAGTGTATAACCACTTTCCGCGATCGACAGTCAACCAGAGGTTCCGAGACTTCAGTCGCTACCCTGTACTTACCGTGCCAGTACAGGTGGGTTCGGCTTTACCCGCTGGAAAGGGCAGGGAGATGCAGAATCTGCTACCTACCGCTTAACTACGAAGACAAAACAAGACTCCGAACTGTTTCTATATACCGAGCTTTTATTACGGTATATTAAGTTACAGTATGTTGGTGCTTCAGGGCACCAACTAGCGCGGGAAGAGATACTGGTCTCTTCAACGTTGAAAGGTGCTACAACACAACCTTACCAACACATGAGGCTCCAGGCGTTCACTCTATACAGAGGCACTGCGAGAAGTCCTGTCAACCTGTTGTGGACTCAGCCTTATATAGTGGCTGAGTTACATAATGCGGGCGACCCCGTAGCATTTGCATACCCCAGGTCCGCCGGCTTTACCGCACAGCAGGGATCGGCACTCGCGCTACCTAGCGTAAAGTGAAACAATGCTGCTCGACTGCCCTGACCCCTACAATATGATAAGACTACCACATGAAACCGATGTCAGAAGATGTGCTGCTTGACATAGCTCAGCACAACTCCACTACAGTAGTACCTATACCCTGATATGGCTGACATTGATTGATCGCTGTGCAATATCTTTTAACACACGTGTGTGTACATGCTTCCGCTGTCTCAATGGAACACCCCCTTAAGATAGGTCTCAGTGAAACAGGAACATAAGCTCCGGTGCCACCATTTCCTCTGAGGCTCAGGGTCCACTTCCTAGAGGGTGATCATCTATTCCTAATCCAACGTTAACTAGTTTGCAGTAATTGCCCTTAAACTATTACTAGAGGTCGACATTTCTCAAGGGTTGTTGAGCTGACTGATGCAGGGTGTATTACAGGATTTGATTATAGACACTTGATATTTGCATACCAGAATTCATTGTCTTCATTTACTTAGCATTGCTATTTATATATATATATATATATATATATATATATATATATATATATATATGCATATGCATATGCATATGTATACATATACGAAAACATGTTCACACGGGAGAGAATCAGTTTAAGGCTATAGCCGAGGGGCAGGGGTCATGGATATCAAAGTATTTTCCCGGGGGAAGGAGGGGGTGCACTTCATTTTAAGGTATTCCCCAGGTGGAGGGCGCCTAATTTTCAAGGATTCGCTGACGAAAAACCACAACCCCTTACCATAAATAATGAACGCTCCCTTCGTTGTAACAGGCCACATTTGTCATTGGCTATTCATGCTGTGAAGCCATGGTTTAAGGACATGCTGAGGTCATTTCATGTCAAATAACTGGTCTTCCTGTGAGAGATCCTCATCAGTTATGTGTGTAGATCTCAACGTGGATCCGAACTATGAATGACGTGTGATTTATCTGTTAACCATACAACACCGGAGTTAATCAGATACAGTGGTTCCACGTCTGTATCCAAACTATGTGAGCTGAAGGAGTACCGTAAGGTCATTCATGAAATACATGATTAAGAGCTGGTCATTATGGCATGATATAGAACCAATATATTTACTCTTGTGTAGCAAAGTGACTACAACAAATACAAAGAAAAGAAAGAAATTAACAGAAACGAAGGCGACATTGAACAGTTTCTATTGATACCTCATGACATTTTCACAATGACATAATATCTAGGGAAATATATAGAGGGTTTCCTTAAATAACCTTTACTGTCCGTCTATTTCACGTACAAAGATAGGGAGGCCCAGGAGGTTTGGGTGTGTATTTAGCTTAGGATTGTGAATACAGCGATGAAGGGCTACCACTGTACAGGAATGCCGACAATGCCCGTGGGTGGGGGGCACACCAGACAGCAGTCACAAAGTCCAAAACCTTCCACATAGTACTGCCTAATGGACTCAAGGTGGGCGGTTCTTACAACATTAGAATTCTCAAATTCTGTTGTAATATTCTAGGTCATTCTTAAATGTCTATTTTATTCAAAATAAAAGAACATGTGACTAAATTAATATAAAAGCTGAAGTTTATAATCTGCACAACCTAGTATTGCCCCTCCAGGCAGGTACTCATCATTGCAAAGTTAAGTGGGAAATATGGAGTAAATTAGTAGTTATTCATAGGTTTTTGTACCTTGAATCAGGACGACGATACCGTCCCTTGATAGAATTACGGACGCATGTAAATATACTGTTTACTGCATGCTCAGCGTTAATGCTTTTGGATTACAGCTATTTTAAGGAAAACCTTACTACAGCTACGAAGGTCGAATGATCGATAATGGTAATCTTGAATGATATCAGATTATAGACTCTCCTAGCTTCCCTATATTGTACAATGAGAAATTTCTACCGGTCACTCTCAAACGATATGGATGAAATTCGAACTTACGTTGCCGAGGAATATTTTTTATATTTTCTCAGCAATTTACTCGAATGTCGACTGGAATTATGTTAGTCAATATAGAATTGGCACCAGTTGCCACCATATCATAGCGTTATGTATTATTATTACTACTACTACTTATTAATCATAATATCAATATGTATATCCATACTAAAATCAAAAAGGGAGCAAAAGGAAAAGACAACAGAGTTAAGAAGTTTCTATGTAAATGTTAAGAAATGAAATGTTCACACTACCGACTGGAATGTACTACATATATTAGGAAAATAAATTGCTAAAAAAAAGTACATCTACAACAAAGATGATCAAAAAGGAGAGTAGGCAATTGGGAGGTAGGGAGAGAAGGAACTCCTATTTTTCATACTTTTCTAAAGAGGAATGGAGGAATCCAGTTAGCTTACCACAGGACAAGCTCTTGGTATGCATGTGGCACCTGGCATAACAGAGCCGAAGGAGAAGTAGAGAGAAAAATCTCAAAGACAATTTGAATAAAAAATCTAGCCTGGTAAGGAATGTTCCAAAGCTGGTGCCAGCTTTCCTGGTTGGCGAATACCTGTGGTTACCTGTGTTGACGTTGTAGTGTGGATATGTGACAACGTTTTACCTTTTGAGGAGGCTGCACCTTCTTCCTAGAGTAAAAGCCTCACACCACAGTGATTTAGGCTGCTCCAAAGCTGGCGCCGGCACCGGCCCCAGCAACACGCAGTTGTGTGAACATCGAGCTCAAAGCCACCCACACAGCCTTACCTTCTTCCTCTCCTTTCTGCTCTTTCTAGTCATGTTTATGTGTTTTTTTACAGAGTAGGGCGACAGGGATCTGGCACCATTCTACATACCACGGTTTTATTTGTCTGTATTCAATTGAATTACATGTACATGTTATTCTGTTATAGATCTTTGCACACAGAATATTTGTGTTATTATCGTACACTAAATTGGTACTTCCCTGCCATTCCCATCATACCATCAGTCTTTATCGTTGTTAACAATATCATTCATCAAAAAATATTCTGAGAGGCATGTAGGGAGTTAACCCTTAACACTGGCATATTATATGGAAAAGAAAAGGGTAGCAACTGACCACCAGAACTTTACATCAGTATCATTAATTAATTAGGGATTATGTCGACTTAACGTTTTCAAGTACACACATATTAAAAATGTGAGATTACAATGTCCTTAAATGTCTGCATACCTTTTTTTTTTAAACAAACACGGATGTTTACGCCTTCAGACCATGAGATGTTAGAGCCAAGATATGGTAAACTAATGATAGTGAAAATGTGACCCACACCGATCTGTACTACTCCATCATACACCATTCTACCCAATGGAACTTGGTTTTAACATCTCACAGGTGAGACGATGGTAGTGGGTGGCAGGGATGTGTGTCTGTGGGTGGGTGGCCGGGTGGGTGTGTGAGTGGGTAGGGGGTTATTTGGCAAAGGTAGAGAGGTGGGAGATAAAGAGGGCAAGGCGAGGCTCGTGGGAACGAGGGCCCGAAATCTGAGTATCCTATGTTGGTAGCCGTAACGGTGGTGAGTTTAGGAGGTGGTCCATGGAATGCTGAAAGGTGGCATGTGTCTCTCTGTCATACATAAAGGAATTCTAATACAACGTCCATGTAGCACGATCACAATGAGAAATACCTCCTGGGTCGAGCACCAAGAGGTGTCGGCTGGTTGGCGCTAGGAGGGAATATATATTTATAAGTCTGGTTCCTGTACAAAGACTCGGCTATGGCCACCCGAGTTAAACGACTTGCGACGACGAAAAGATCTTTTTAAAAACAACGAAACTGGGTAAAAGTCGAAATAAATACCACGTCGGAGACATGAGAAGTATTGCACAAAACGCTGGACTTGTATTTGGTCTGTTTATCTTCAGTCAAGTCCCAAAGGGAATGTATTTCTAGCCCGATGACGAGGATCCTATGAGTCACTATGAGAAACCCATATGCATTCGCGAGCTGCTCCTTGAGTATAGCTAATTATTGGACAAATATGATATGATGTACTTGTAATTGTTCCTATTCCTATTAAATAAATAATTTCACTGATGCTTTTCATGCACCAGCTTTATATGAAAACTTGTGGCTGGTTTTGCTGTCGATAACATTTATATTTCGAGTCGATTAAACTTATACATATTACTTGATGACAACTGAAAAAAGTATATCACTATAAAATGACATTGTGGAAGACACTGCAGTTTTATTTTACCGTTCACACATTTATCTCACCCCTGGTACAAGTTTAGCCATAGGAATAACATTAGAAATAAATTCTCAACGATCACCCCAGTTAAGGTGACAATACTATACCATGGCCGTGGCGTAGTGTATGTGAGATGACGTCATATGGATTTGCTAAGTATATTCTAATTATTCTGAAATTATGATAATATTTGATGTCATAGAAAGGGGTGAGATAAATCCATAACCGCCCTTGAATCGTAAAATAGACAATACTCCACTCGTTTGGTTGTGCCATAATCGTCACTCGGCTTTGCCTCGATGACGATTGCGGCCCATCCAAACTCCTGGAGCATTGTCCATTTATACGATTCTCGATGCAGTTCTACATAATTCTATGACAATATTCATAGATACAGCTGAATATAACTGAATTGAAAATATCGGAATTCTTATATTCATGATAAAGGCAGACCCCACAATGGTACAGCTGGGAGCTGTTTCAAAACGTGGGTTAAGTCTATGGTTTTGAAACAGCTCCCAGTTTATGTACAATTTGGTGGTAAAGTCTTCATTGTGGATCAGAAGATTCTGTAGTGAGGAACATGGTGGAGGTAATCCCTGGTAACACTTTGAATGGATCTAGTATGTTCTGAGAATGACTGTGTATATCGTGATTGATAAAAGGTGTAGGTGTGTGTATGATGGTTAGTGCTCAATATTTATTGGAAAATGCCACTGTCCTAGCTTAAATCCAGCGCTCTACTCCTGCAGCCGCTTGTATCTCTGCCCTGAGATACAAGCGGAGCGTTTGAGGAGGAGTATTTTGTGCTTTACTTGTAAATAGAGATACACACATTTATATGTCAGGTATTACACACTCATTTCTGTTATTTGTTATGTCAATCCAGAAATAGTCTTAGGGATTGCCTTCTTCAGTGGGAAGATCCTTATGTGTTACAGGGTTTTGTTTGCCAACTTAACACATGTGCTCATTTGAAGGAACAGTATAATCAGCTGTGGTTTAGAGCTGAAAAGGAAAAAGCCGGATTGTCTCTGAAGCTCATTAAACAATTAAAGTATTTCCCAATTCATAGGGATTATAATAAGTGATCACAGCGAAAGGTCAATCTGAGTATAAGCTAGTATGACAATATAGCCAGGCTTTACACCTGCTAAATGTGATGATCATGTAGAATGATATGTATTGTGTCAATTTGAATATCAAGAGTGGGATTTGATCGCTCATATCATAATGTGCCACATCTCTCGTGTCACCGAGAAACAGCTTGTCCTAGAACTAATATGGTCATCATCCTTTGTGTGTTACAAACCAGTGGCTTCGTTTAGGTTGCCTTAAGTGTATCTCTATGTGGGGTAACTTAGGCTTGATGACTGAAGGCCCACGAGAGTAAGACTCGTGGAGAGAAAAAATTCGAACCTATTCTTCTTTTTTCTAAATTTTCTACTCAGCTGTGAACTTTTTTTCTTAAAAGGAAAAGGTAAAAATGGTCAATCTACAAATAGGAAAAAGGCATCTATCCATTTTGGAAATAAAAATAGCATAATGTAAGACATTCAATTTGAACAAATGTCAAATAGTTCCGTATTAAAGTAGATCGAAAGCAACATGATAACTATACGATATGAGTCGAAGGAAGGGGGGTAGCTACTCGTGGGTTTCATCGCCGCCTAGCGGGGTACGGTGGGACCAATATTGGCCTGAGGAGGCGGAGTGTATCGAGGTCAGACATGATTTCTACAAGGCCAAGTAATCACGGCCAGCAGTGCATACCAGATCAAACTAATCAATGCCACCTGTTGATCACTTATAATCATTATTCAGCGGGAGACCAATTCACGTAAAGAAAAATCTCAAAGATTCAAATATGTTCATTTGTTTCGCTTCTCCAGTTGTACATGGCACACATATCACTGGGTAACTGTTCTGCTGCATTTGTTTGAAATATTAGTCTACGTTAATTTTAAAATCTTTATACATGTGTTGATAAACTCTCTATGTAGCAAACCACAGGTACCCATCAACAGATACTAACTTATAGTAAGTATTTACCCAAGTGAATGCAGATATATCGATACTGAAAGATGTTGATGTGAATAAAGGAATCTGTGTTTATGGCACGAACACAAGCACGAGACCATTCATGCAATGAAACACAACATTGAAAGGCCTCGCACGAATGCATCTCCTACTTAGTCCATGAAGACTCAACACATGGATTATAAACAGAGGTACCGAACAAAAGCCAAAGTCAGGCACCCATACATAGACAAAGAGACATTGGCACTCCGCTAATGAATGCTTGGAGAAGATGTGAGTGACAGGCTCAGAGACAGAATGCCACTTTCCCAGGGCTATATACCCCTCCGTACCCCCGAGAGGGGAGAACCTTGTAGCCTTATCAGCCGACCTGGAAGTACGACTGGCACCGGAGTTGGGTTATTGATGGACTGGAGGGGTGAGAGACGAGCGGTCACCCTGTGTCCAGCCTTTGTAGTGACCGCTCCGCTGACCAACCCATGATTGAATGATTAGTGCGACCTGACCGGAAGTAGATTGACCGTACGTCACAGGAGGGCGCCACTGCAAGGTCGGAAGTCGAAATTTGGTTCCTGTGATCTGAGTGATCAGTGGATTCGGGGTATTCCCTACATGTGTGAGGCATTGAAATTGCTACCATGTTTTTAATCTGGTCTACTATTCACAAGGATGGTGATTCTTTAAAAAGAGACCGCGAGGTCGTTAGTTCCTGATATCTAAGATGCGTGCATATTTTCATAATCATTTTGGAGAGAAAATGGGACGGGGAGGGAATGACCATGGTAGAATGACACTGGCCTTAATTAATGAAATTTGTGACCACGAAACAATTGCACTTACTTACTTTATATAAACAAGGAGCATGTAACTATTCCGTCGTAGACGGATACGCGCAGTGAGTGCTAAGCTGTAATAAAGTATAAAGGGAAGGGAGTATGTTGAACACACAAAGGAAAAACTGAGTTACATGTATTTCCCGTGAAAGTATATAATTCATTAGAGGGTGACTGATACTGACCAAGCAATGTCGACTGACCAATACAGACTGACCAATACCGACAAACCAATACTGACTGACTAATACTGCCCATAACATTCGTGGCGCTGGTCGAACCACACACTATCGCACCACTGTGGCCGAGAATTTGCAACGGATCCATGTCACAAGTATGGAGCACTTCTTATAGTAAATATACATATACCTCTTAAATTCGAGTAAGGTATCCCCCATCACTGGTCCATGGTGTGTACTGCAGTCAATGACAGCCTCTACTCAAACACCAGGTCTCAGAAGGTGTGATAGCAAGGCAAGCTCCAAAAAAGGCAGTCTATGCTGTAGGTGTAAGCATGTGACTATATAACATTCTGTGAATTTTCCCATTGCTCCTAATTAGTTTACAAACAAAGTGGCCGCATTAGGTTGATAACTCGCATCAGGAAGGTGGCGGGCTGCTCAGCGTAACAAATGTCGTAGGCTACCAGCAGCCCTGGTATGATTATTGTATTGTCGTGAATTTGTCTGAAAAAATTCCCATACAACCTTCAATTACTCTCTTAGAGAAGAGTTTCCGCTAAGCTGCCTGCATAAATTTCAAAAGAGAGATAGACTGAGAACAACTCTAAAATGCTGTTGTTGTTTTTTTACCTTGCGATGTGCTTTTATGATGCATTTTAAGCGATGCCGAAAACAAAATTTGATGTTTGGTTTTCTGATCTCCTTACCTTGTGAGGAGCCCCTGATACTAGACATTACGCTGGTGTCAGTGCGTTACCGTTTGTGTTTGCCACTTACTAGCTCATGTACCTGTGTCATAGCAAACAATTGCCCGTTCGTCCACTGTCACGCCAAATATTGGTGCTGCTGCGTCTACACTGGAGGGGAGGCCAGCCACTGCTGGAGTAGTCCTAAGTATTTGGCTCATTGACAGCGTCGGGCTCAGCGGAGAAATCGGTTAGGTATTCAATTCTCAGCCTAGGTTGGGTGTCCAAACCTGTCACTGACTCTTATCACTCTTCAATTACATGCATTTTGATTTCCTAAATAGTTATAACACTGACTTAGATGACAAGTCTGTGGTTATAGTACCGTAGTAGTGACCTACCATATATGAAATGGTAGATTTTTTGTCGGATATGCTTGGACTGCTTTCACAGACAGCCTGGAGTCGCACAGGACAGCATTGAGCCTACACTGGCCACCAGAGCAAACGCTTGGGCGAAGGGGTTTTCTGGTGGGGGGAAGGCCTTTTTCGGTATTTCGAAGCAAAGCTATATTTCAAAGTGGGCACTACCTGTGGCTGGGTGGCAATTTGCGGGGATTTTATTTTCGTGTTGAATCATTTCTGTAATTTAATGCATGGGGGGGGGGGGGGGGCACCATTTTTTTAAATATAAGTTTTACACCAATGTCTGTAGCATTGGTTGTGCTTTGGGAACATATCTTGATCGAAAAGACACCAGAATTATGTTGGTTTTTTTGGGTTTTTTTTAAATTTCAATAGGAGGTTAACCTTTTCCAGCGGGTCAACATAAAAAGAAATAAACCTTGTGTATGGGGGCCCAACTTTCTTTTCTTTTACAGGGTAGGGGAGTGGATGAATAACCTTTTTCTATTTTGTTGTGGGGAGGGGACTTCCTGTCCGGGATCGGAGCAACTTTTCAAAGTATCTCCTGTCGGGGACGAGGCGTTAGGAGTCCGATGCACGACTGCACTGATGTGTAGGTGAGGTTTCCACTTTGAATTCGCGCTGAATTTTTTTTAGACACCTAAGAACATCAGCTTTACAAATACAAGACTTGAAAAAAATACTCTTAGATCTAAGAGTTTATAAATACAATGTTTCAAAGTATATCCAAGCAGGGCCAACGTGAAGTGGGGGGGGGGGGATTTAATCAGTATTTCCATGCATTTTCCTTGGGGGGGGGGGTACTTTTTTTTTATTTCTGTGAGGAGGCCCACTTGTTGGCATTTCCCTGGGGCCAATGGGGTATTACATTGGGGGTAAGGGTCTATTTCTATACGAACTGTAAATTATCATCGAGTTTTGTAGTTTGTACAAGCATGGTAGGTCATTATATATTTACTATATACCCAAAATTGATAAAAAAATAATCAACTTAATTTGGCTTAACAACTAATGTTCTATTTTACACGTACGGGAAAGTGTTCCGTATTTTGCAATACGGAGCATTGTTCCGTACAGTATTTTTACGTTATATGTCGAAACGGTGCGCATTTACATGGGTATATAGTAAAGGAGTGCATTAAAAAGGACTTCACAGGTTCAGTAAGAGCAACAGATATCGAGCAGTCTGTTGTATGCTCATTGGTCAGAGCTATGAAGCAGTATCGTGCGTGCTTTGCCTGGTCACTGCATGCCTTAATCTGGATTTAATCAGTGTGCGTGTGGTGGGGGCTGGGGGGGTTACCGCTGGGGAGGGATTAGTGAACACATAGATCATCCACCCCTTCCCCATGGCCTCAGGTCAACCCCTGGGTCAGGCGTGAAGCCTCTACGTCAGCGTTGAAGCCTCCACGGTCTCCACTCTCCTAGCAGAAAAAATCATAGTCTTGGCTCTGCAAGCAGGCATTCTACTCTCCAAACACCCGATTGCTGCGGACTGTCAACATTAGGTCGAAGAGGGCAGCATGAGTGAAGGGAATGCTCAATGACGACGATTGTGTTTGAAGAGTGTGACACATGTTACCCTGCAGTGGGTGGTTAGGGTGTATCACTGTATGCAGTGTGGAGTACGTATGTAGTTGATGTGTGGTAAGGAGTCCTAGGGAGAATGGGGTTGGAGTTCGTTCCTCGTTGCCCCTGCCGATGATCCTGACAATATGACCCTGATCTCTTGCCTCCTTAGCATACCGAAGTCCTGGGCTACCTAGGGAGATAATCCAAAGTTTGCAAATATGGTATTCTGTAAACTAGATCTATGGGGAATCTATATTGACATTATATATTCAACAATAGATTCCAATGTTAGTTTTTTAGAAATTAATCTTATGGTTATCTGCCCATTACAGTTTCTGGTATACGAAGAAGGAAACATGAAAATAAAGCTCATACTGTATCAATGCCCCAAAATCAGGTGAATATTAAAAGGTTATTAAGCCAAAGAGTTTCAATCCATGCTGACTTGTCGTCGCATTGTTTGGATGTATGGTTAGTAGTATCTGAACTTCAGGTATATACCTCTTTTGCTTATGCTGAGGGCAAACATGAGTAAGAACTGAATTGCATAAACACAGGGGATGACATGAATTTGATTTACCAAAGAATGATATTGATCATGTTGGTGTTATTTAAAAACTCTGAATGGTTAAGAAATGATTATTTGAAAAGGTGAATGGACTTATCATCATGTACACAAATGCATTAAATAGTATACATTCTGAAAATAAAAGCGCTAATCAAAATGTTTTCTATCAGTTAAATGTCCCGTTCGCTACAAGAAGACTGGACAGTACCAGATGTATATTTTGTTTGGCTTCAAACATTGTCTGGTGGGTATATTAGGATATGTAAGATGTATGCTAATTTAGAATATGATCGTTCATTTCGTGTTAAAAACTGTCGGTCTCTTAGGAAGAGTATATAACCCAGTGGATATTCTATAAAGGGAATTCTGTGAGAACCGTCGAGGAAAATGTCCAAATTCCATAAGACATAAACTTCAATAAAAGCGGAAGATTTACTGACGTATACGTTTAACAACCTTGATATTCACGGAGGTTTATTGCGTTAGGGTACTTCCTGTCCCATTACAATAATAGTCAACCCAGAATAGACAAGAGTGTGTATAACATCCAGTAGCCAGCCAGTCGGTAAGCCTATGCTTGGAGAGTACATGCTTGCCTTTCAAAGCCTGCGCTCTGGAGGGTGTGAACTTCGTGACCCCGCACTCGGTCACACCCCTCTGTTGCTGATCAGTCTCTGTCCTCCTCACCCCCGTCCTACGTCCCTGAGGAAGGGTGATCAACAAAACCCTGACCACTGCCTGCCACACTCCCACCAGCCTGCTACATACCGCACCACCTCACTCCCCTTGATGACCAAACCGCAAGGTCCTGAGAGATATAACATGGACTCCCACTACAATGTATCTCCGTCGGCTGGTTGCCGCTGGGCAATCAGTGGCACTTTCTAAACATTTGTAAGACTGAAAGTTGTTGGACTTGTGGTGAAAGATGGAGGTTGTTTTTTTATTGAACGAACACGGCCTGAACTCCCCAAATGTAATTTTCGTAATTATGACTATATATCATGTCCTGTATGTGGAATGCCGTCAGTAGATGCCATTATTGATATTCCTCGCCATATCAACTTGGGTTATACCAACGAGTATAGTTCTCTGTAATCGTTGGTCATCCTGAGCACAGTACTGGCCGAACGGACAGGTCCCAACACGTTTCCCCTCTCAGGGCTGACGTGGTGTAGTCACGTGACATTTACGATCGCCACCTGGAGGTACTACCAACACCGGAAATGGGGGGACCCGTACGCAGACTTGAGGGCACTTTGGGCATATTAATCACTAATACAGGAATGACCATATGTCTATAGTTATCAGTATGGGTCCCTCAGGCTTGGCTAGTTTCCCCTGATAAATCTCTATGCTAAGCATCGATGTGGCTGTCATTAGAAATTCATTAAATGGCTTCTAATCAGATGTCTGCATATAAATCTGGTGTGGGTATTTTATAACTGATTTATCTATGTGTACTATAAAGTCAGCTAAAATTTGTATCGAACGTTCTTCTATTATACTTTTGCAAAGTCCTATGTCGGTGTGGATATGGTGTTAAATGAATGAGGTGATCGTGTTCCGAGACGTGTTCAGTGAGTAAGAGATCGATATCAAATAATGTCAATTCGCCTTATCTGTTATGCATTTATATAGAACAACCTGACCAAACTGTACATGCTACAAAACAAGATTGGTTGTTGTTGCTTTTTTTTTTTACAGAATGGGGTCTGTGGCCGAGATCCGCAAACAACATCGATTCCTATCGGATTTTTTAGCATGTGCAAGCATGGTAGACTGTTCTTTATGTATTACATACCCAAGTTCAATCAAATTTCACCATAAACTGGAATAAAAATCATGTTAAATACACAATAATGACTGGTTTTGTGTACGAGTGGCCGTAATCTCCGAGTAGTAATATCCGAGCGATCAACTACGAGGAGATTACGGTCACTCGTATACCAGTCGTTATTCTATTTATTACCCACCTACAATATCAATAACAAGTCTATTACACTTAAAAAGTTTCGCAATACATTTAGTTCCAGACACCACAGCACTGTTAGGCGTGGCAGTAATTCGGTGTAGACTTACATCAATAATATAGTTCGCCACCAACCTGTACTTTTAGTATGCAAAGTGTGTTATTACAATGATTTTTTATGGTAAATGAGTTCATTATGATTGATTCTAAATAATCGACATTGAATGAACATTCAAGAAACTTATTTCGAAGTACATGATGATTCGACCTCATTTTGGACAGGACTATTTTTCCGGAATCTCCTGCAGGAGATTCTGCCATGCCAGAATCTCCGGGTAGCTGTTTCTAGGTGCCCTATACATTTCCTATGGAGACTCCGTAATTGCTATGTAATAAAATGAAAGTCAACACTATGATGGTGTTTCATTGTTTTCAATGATGTTTGAAAAGCGTACGGAACATGGTGCAGTACAGCCTTTAGATATAAGGAGCATCAGTACGAAAATATTGAAAGTACAGCACAGATATGTTATAAGACACAAAGGTTACCAGATTGTGACATGTTTTCCCTCCTTGTTTAGGGAAATCCCCAACGAGAATAACGAGAGGTGATCCAATTGACTTTCTCTTCAATGGTTAGATAAATTGTTTTTGGAAATTGTCCAGAATTGAAAAAAGTATACCATAAGACAAATTTCATACCGCACCAATAACCAAAACATTTGTCACAACCTATAATTAATGGGTTATGTACAATAATGATGCTGGGGTCATAACGTTTATTATATCATTGATAATCAAAGGATCGTAATATTGTTCTGGGTTTCGCGTCCCAGGGGATATATGTCCACAGTAGCGCTCACACAGAGCAACACAAAATTTTACAATGGTGGCAAAGTTGAGTGAGAAAGTGAAACATTTCAGCACTTTGTCTAGCCACAGGGTCCTGGTTTTGTGCTGGAGGCATTTAGGGAATTCCTTCGCCGTCGTGTATGGTTAGTGTAGGTTTTAGTAGCCAGGGGGTGTTGGTCAGTGCTCACTTCTCACGTGGGCGGGCTATGGCCAGCCGTTTTCTCATTTCCCTAAAACCAAGGATTATCAAATGAAGCTAAAAGTGATATACGATATTCCCTAATAGCTATTTGTGTGAAATATGCTTTACATGATCTAACATGTGCCGTTTGAATTGAATTAGACACACGGCTATACGATTGTTACGTTCAAATTTGAGATGTTAAAGCTTATATATGCACATTACATGGTTGGTGTTCAATACCACAAATACTCAGATATCAACAATTATTGTATAGTCTTGATGTCAACAATTAATGTATAGTCTTGAAATCAAAGAGTTCACCTTTTCAGGGTCTAACATCATCGACATACATGGCTATCATATTAAGTGCAGTCGCCATGCATTATACTTAAATTATCATCATAATTAGTACGAAACAGGATAAGAAATCAGTATAAGTGTGATATATTGTTCATGCAAATAGTTAGATGAACTTTTCAGAGTTTCCTTTGTACAATCTTCGATTTCAGACATTGTTCTTCGTTGGAGTGATCACTTGTAGCCCTTTAAGCGCCGATGGAAAGTTCACATGTATTTTCTACCGAAACTTACTGTAACTCTTTCGGTTCGGTTTCGAAGCTCGATATTCAAAAAAAGAATTATTATCATATACCTGTGTGCAAATGTCGCACACTTCCTGGTCAGCGGTATGAATTTCATTAATCACGGCGTGACGAATGAATAAAGTGTACCACATGGTTTGCTGTCGTTCACAACCGCAAAGAATATAATACTGTTTTAATGATATACAGGTATGTAGCGATAAGGACACAGGGTGAGGGTTCTTCATTGTTCAGGTGTGCTTTCGTCCAAACCGACCCTGTCTTCACATATTCCTGCCCTTCGTACCATAGAATATGAAAAGGAAAATATATCAAATCGGAACTGTTTATACTTAAACAAGGCGACTAATTGGTGCGGTCGGTGGCATTCTGGACTTTGGGTGTGGAGTGTGAATCCCACGAGGCTCTTCTGTGTTGCACTGCTCATGTTAATATTCATCTTGTGAGTCTTTTGGAATGACACTTGTTAGAACCCACCACGAAATGGCTTGTCATGGGGGCACCACACACACCGACGACAAGAAAACAATGATCCTACTGACTGTGTGTCGGGAACGACGGCGCCTCCTAAAGCCCAGCATGACGAGGAAACGCTACAAGTGGGCGCTATGACAATCACCTCCCCTGTCAGCCCGCCACATTTACTCTCCAAACACTCGACGGGAGCGAAAACTGAAATAGGAGACCAGTTCATAACACGACCAGCAATGTCCGAGCAGAATCATCGCCCGGTCCCACCCTGCATTCCTGTCGTTCATATACGCAGGAAGAGGGTTCGTCTTTGCCTCGGGGTAAATGCTGGAACACAGAGGGGACTTTAGGGCAGGCTATTGGGGGCTGTCCAGTGGAGAGGCGGAGAGGGGGCGATGGCCATAGGACCGGCCTACTCTCCCCACACAGCACCCGCTAGCACCTTGATGGTGACCGGCTTCTTGTATAATCTAGCACTCAGTAATTGGTATTTAATAATATCTCCGACCTTTTGACCTGTGTAGTAAATTTAGCATGAAGCCTCCTAGTCATCCTCCTCCTCCCACCTCCTCCCTCCCTCGCTCCCTCCCCCCAGAACTCTGCACCCCTCCTCCTGTTCGTGGTTAAAGCCCGAATTAACACTGTTAATTGGCTGCGTAATTAGGTATCAAAAGGTCAGGGCAAGGGTCAAATAGTGGGCAGTGGAGATAGATGATAACAGAGACATCGTTGAATAATGGGTAGGATTCCATTATAGCATGGTGATAATGGAAGGGGGCGGATCCTCCTTGAAAACTATGGGGTACTATTGAGAGGTATGGCGTGATCAAGACGGTGGGGTATATAGAAACCAGACACACACAGGGGGCACTGCTGGCCTGGGGTCAAGGGGTGACCAGACAGTTTGGATCCCACAGGGTGGATGGGGAACAGGGTCAGGGGGTCAAGTAGACCTGGGATCAAAGCGGCCATAAAAGCCGGCACGGAGGACGTAACCCTCAAAGAAGGGGGTATGGGAAGAGGGAGGGGGTGGGTTTGTCTCGGCCGCCATATAGCGACACGGGTGGTGGTCAGTGCGGGGTGCGGGTTGACGACCTCACACCCTCACTGACACCTCTCACTGCCCTCATCGTCTTGGCAGGGTGTCCCGGGGTCAAAGGTCACGTCCGACCTGTGCCCTTGTCACCATGGTAACTCGATGACGTAGGGGACGTCATGACGTACCGCACTTAGCGCTATCTCCGCCCCGGGGGTGGAGGGAGCAGGAGGGTCTCGTGTTCGTCTGAGGCTAAACGAGCGATTACGAAAGGAAAGGTGAGCTTTATAAATGATCTGAATGATCCAGTTACTGGTATTAAACACTTCACACCTTATGGATAACCGCACGAGTCATCATTAAAAAAATGTGATCAGGTTATGACACGACCCTGCTGTCAACGTATCTCGTATCTTACTTCTGTCATTTACCCCCACCCCGACATAAGCAAATTAAGCAATCACAAAAAGAGTAATCAAAGAATCATATGGTGAAATCTGTAACAACGGCCAAGTGCATATATATATATATATATGTTTATATATGTATATATATATATATATATATATATATACATACATACATATATATACATACATATATATATATATACATATATATATATACATATATATATACATATATATATATATATATATATATATATATATATATATATATATATATATATATATATATACGAAAAAAGTAATACGGAATAGTGTTACCCTTATTTGTTTTGAAGGGTGTTATTTCCCCCTTGAAATACACCATTCAGGCTTGTGTGGTCAGAATAGGGGCAATCCAGTACAATCTAGAACAGATTTATCATTAATTAAGTATCATTAAATTGTTCAGGCGTGCCAGCTCACCACGCATTAACACGTCATGATCCACTGCGTAAATGGAAAATTAGAGACATATGTGTCCATAACACCAGCAATATTGAATAATTTACAAATTGAGCCACTGTCATTTCCGAACGATCATTAGAATATTCCAATGGGAAACCTTCACGAGTAGAATAGATAACCTCTCATATCAAATATATATAATATATTCATTTATCGTTTTGACATATACATAATTTTAGTTTTAGCCACATGATATCGTCCAGACAGATAATCTACAGGGGAGACTCCTAAATTATTCCCAATCTTGAATATGACCCATGGGACGACTAATCTAGGTTCCCAAAAGCCTGTCTGTAATTAGTTCCTCTGGGCTGTATCCCATCTTTTCCACCTTCCCTCGGGGGGGGGGGGGGGCGGCTATTCTGGGGGCTGGTCACTTCCCCGTGTGCGTTCCCCGTGGCGTTCCTCAGAGATCAGCTCCCCTAGTGGTGGTGGCGTTGATGGGTCTGCCCTGTATGACACCACGCCCTTATCCTCGCCTATCTTTCCTTATCTGAGGTCAGTCTGAGCCTGTTTCACAGATCATTGCACGTGATGCTGTCTACCGGAAGCGCACAGACCCCCACCTTCAAATCTCCTTCATGTATCCTCTTTAACCCTTGTTCCTCCAGTGCCCTCAGGTTGTACCCCGTTACCCTTTCTTCTGGGGCAGAACTGAGGAAGGAGGAAGGCAGTCCCCAGTGCTTTTATGGTATCTCTCCTTCCGGCGCCCTGTAGGGCCATCCTAAGGCCACATGCACTTGAGACTAACTACCATCGAGTTCGGAGGGGTAGGTCTCATAAACTCTTAAAAAGATCGAAAAGGCTATAGTGTGGGAAAGGGGGATATCTGAAAAAGGGATTACTGGGGATGTGTGTCTATTGAGAAGATGAAACCTCATTAGTGACCTCCTTTAATCTGCGGAATTTGTCTCAGTTATACAGTTCTAAGTTATCTCTAAAACATCCTTGATACTACTCCAAAGCAGGACCTACTGTTAATAGAATATTTCTGAGGATATTTGTCTCAAACAAAAGTAGGCTGTACACCTGTGGTCATAAGGTCCCTATTGAAAAGTAGAGAACTCACTACAATCACTACAAAACTCGCATTGATATGGCCATGTCTATTTATAATAACATTTCACACAGCAACAATGCGTGTATATGTGTCCGATGGTTGCTGCTCAGAGCTGCTCAGGGCCACACCTCCACAGAGGCTTGATTGCGGTGAGGGTGAGATTTAGTATGGAGTGTGGCTCTGTTCTACTCAGAGCTGCTCCGTGCTGCTCAGCCCGAGGTCGAGTCACCTGAGCTGCCACCTAGTGGTGACTATCAGTTACCTCTGTGCTTTAATCGTCTAGATGACCACAGACGGGGTAGTGTTTCTGACGGATCACTGAGAGGGCATCTATAAATCATAACACCTCCCCGTGGTCCTGTCCGTCAGTGACTAGTCCTCTGTACCTGGCACCAGACGCCATCTGTTCTCCATTTGACCCGTGCACTGCTAATTAGTCACTCTGCATATAGATGTAGACAGTGCTCAATACTAAATGGCTCCTATTTATAGACGCACGCAAAGTGCTTCTCACTGCTAAATGGTCACTCTGCATCTTGACTTAGATATTGAGCTGCTGCCTGCTAATGAATCACACTGTCTATATATGCGTATACAATGAGATGATCACTACTAATGGGCTCCTGTATATGTGTGTAGACAATTTCATCCAGATCCTGAGATTACGTAATGAAGTCCCCACTGCTAAGGTAGTCTTTCGAAATTTATAGGCAGGTTTATCATTGTAAATGAAATAAAACCAGGAAAATACAAGAATATTTCTTAAAATTCTTCCCCCTTTTATTTTGTCATCGTGTTTATTGAAACAATGATAAATGGATATTTCTAAAGTTGTTTGATTTGAAAATTCAAGTATTTTCCAATACAGGTCTAGATAAAGATCCCCCTAATTACAAGAACTACAAACCTGGATCTCAATGATAAAACGAACCTAAATGTACAGAATCTATCAGTTTTATTATTTCTCCCCAGATGTATAATTAACAGAGGAAATGATCCAAAGAACCCTACCACGACCACCATTCAGATCAATTATAGTGTTTAGCAAGCGCAGATCTCCACCCTACGCACTGACCAAAGGAGGACTCCTTTGTCGATCCCGGTGGTTTTATGATGGTGCTGGTGGGCGGTGGCGATGCCCACTCTCCCCTTCTCTCGCGCCCTCCGCTGGATCTGAATGTTCCCACGTCACGCCGCCTAGTGGGGCAGGGGGTAATTAATGGGGCGGGGTGTGGAGGTGGCTTGGTACCTGGCGGTGTCAATGCCGACACTGGACCCCTATCACGGGGCCACTCATTAGCATAATGAACTCAGGGTCATGGCTAGACCTTGGGAAGTGCTGATGGCGTGTAATGCGATTTCACAATATCAGTCACATGTTGAATATAATCAGAGGTATAGAAAAGGGAATGATCATATTAACTATATAATCATATATATTGTGTTCACCTTGTGTTACGAATCAACGAATGCGATATGGGCTGTTGTTTTCCGGTTTTTATTCTTATGGTTGCGTTGTGTTCATAGTCAACGCTGTGTTATATATAATTGTGTAAATGGGGTTTTCGCATTCTCCATGAGCATGCCACGTATCGTATTTCGCAACAATCATGAAACGTATCCGTGGCTAGTATCCCGTTGTAAAAGTAAAAGTATCCCGTTTTAACAGAAACGTGTCGTTTTCCGGGTTCTCAATTTTCCCAGCGTGACACACTCTATACACATAGATACGTAAATATCCGTATTTCATCGAAATTCAATGTTTTGTTTTTATTGTTTCATTTCTTCTCTTTCACGACGTATGGCTGTTTTTTGTCAAAATAACTGGTGGCTGATACTGGTCAGTATTTCTCAGATGACTGGTATCCTAGGGACCAAGCGTAGTACCCTAGGCTCGTAAAAACATCAATTCACCTTCAGCACTTGGTGAGTTCTTTGGGTAATTAATTATGCATCCGGCGGATCCACATGATCCTTCCGGATATGAGGGGGGTTTGAAGGTGAGCCGGGTAGTAGATCAAGTGCGATTGAAAAGCCCTGCTTTTAGATCACCAAGTACCATTTTGGGGTTAAAATTATATTTGAGCTCGTGAGTTTGGATGATAATCATAACTTTGATTCCTATCCATGAATAATATTACATTTACTATTTAAAAGAAGGACAGAAAAAGAGAAGAAGAGAAAAAGAATGGAAAAGTGACAGAAAGAATGAATAAATTATATTTCACCATTCAGCTACTTGGACAATGGGCTCAGCCAATGTTCACCAACTTTACAGATGTAAACAATGATGCCTGTGACAACTCTAGGTATCTCAGATTGCCACCTGCAATCACCATCAAAGAGATGTTGTCTGAGTAGGTGAGAAGGACCCAGGTGAACCGGAAGGATCCAGCCCCAACTCCTCCATCACATTCAGGTATGAAGGATAGCCTTCCCTCATGTATATACAGAGATGGCTGCCTCTCAGGTGTGCTCAGCTATGATGGCACACCCATATCTGACTACCTGTATCTTACCTGTGCAGTAACTTACCTGTATACATATATATGTACCTGAGCCGCCCGCCTAGAGGCTTACACCCGCGGTACAAGGGGAGCCCTCCCCGCCCCTCCCCTCAGCCCGCCCCATACCTGTTCACACAATGCCAGCCTTTCACCTGTCGCTGTAGCAGTGGCCAGGAAATGGAGCCCTGATAAAGGTGGGGGGTGATTACTGTGAGAACCTGTGTCAATGGGCAGCGCTTTGCGGGGTCTGTCATCATGCCGACTGTGGTGCACGTCAACGGGAGGGGTTTACAGTGGACGGTGGCCATGCCTCCAGGTGCTTCCGGGCCCTCCAGGGCATGGACATGGGGGACGGGTGTATGGGCGGCGGGAAGCGAGAGGAAGCATCCCGAGCACGGGCCCCAGCCCTCCGGGGATGTAGATTGGTTTGCTGCTGGTAAAAGGCGAGTGAATGGAGTTTTCATTCATGGTTAACATACATAAATACCTATGTGCACACACGGCAATATGTTGTTTGAATGACGCTGGGAATAGTTGCCATATCCACATACCCTTTTAAACTCAAAGTCAAAAAAATTATTAGTGCTTATATTGATGCAGTTTCAACGGTGACATGTCAATCGTGGATCCTCCTTTTGATTATCTGTTCAATACGCTCACGTTACGATCACTTCCAAGTCACATTTTACTTGTAATCAAATTTCATCAAATGTTCTAAGGACGATGCATATAATTTAAAAGGTAAACAACATCTACAAATAATTGATACAGGGACAAATTAAATATCAATAGAGATTGAATACATTATACACGAGCCTCCAACTTCTTCACTGCTGGTTGGCTATATGTCTCACCGGGACAATAGTACTTCGCCGGTCTTAAGCAGAACTTATCCATCTTAGGACTTTTTCTACAGGCAATACTCCTGTTCTCGCATCTCCTTTAATCAGAGTATGACCCCAAAAAGATTCACCCTCATTGAATTGTGATTTGAACTTAAGCTTTGAGCTTTCGATCACGGCGCTTTATAAAGTGAATACTTGTTGAATATTTCTTATAGAGTTACGAAGCATACCTTATCTCGTTAAATGAAACACCAAAAGCGCCGCTATTTCACATCCATGTTGAATCCCCACTTCAATTTAATTGCTTTCAATTTCTTTCACCTTGAGGTGGTTGTAATAGCTCACGTGGCCATGGAAGTGCTCATGACTGAAATAAGACCTGCTCAGTAAGGTAAGGAGAGAGGTCATCAAGTGCGACCCTTCTCTCGCTGTGCCTGAATTAACATTGACAGGGCCTGGGGAGTGTACGCTATCCAGATGTATACAGGGTATGTGTTCCAACATGCCCTAAGCTTGTATAATGTTAAAGAGGGAACAATACAGGACCTGGAGATATTTATTGTAGCCATTGTTGCCTTTGCCAACCCGTTGATCTCCATTATATATACAATGGAGCAGCTCAGAGCTGTTATGTCTGAGTGAGTTCATTCTGTAGGTGGCCGCCCCCTGGCGAAACTGCGGAATGTCACAAGGTAACAACCGTAGGCTGAAGATTCAAATCCCACGCCTTCATGTATGTCACATGCACGTCTACCTTGTACCATGATAAATTGCACAGGCTGTGAAAACTGGTTGGCACCCTATATGTTTTATATGAATATTGTCTGTTTCAGTGAATTTATACATAATACGTTTTTCCATGATAAAGGCTTATTAATGCACAAAAGATAGTTACCAGAAGAAAAGACACCACAAGCAAACTAGTTCACTTGGTATTCAAATCCAGCTGCAACATCAGTCGAATCCCAGACTAACGGCATACTTTATAACAGTACGAGTAGTATTTATACAGAGACAATATCTACACACAGGAGGAAGTATAATTAAAACAGTGTACACATTACAGCCTGGGGAACGTCATACTCACACTAACAACACTTCACCTGTTCTACAGGAATGTTAACACGGCTGGCTACCTGTGGACCTCCGCCACTCCTACTCATCACCACACGGCCTACGCATGCGTACACTTCTCCACGGCGCCTCTGAGACTCCCTCTGGTGGCGGGCCTCCTTTTGTGTTTTCCCCTAGTGGGATCCAAGGGTCCAGACTGGACTAATCGCGGGCATGATAAATCCACCATCTGCTCCTTGTGTGATGTAGTAGGAGACAAATTCACAGCAGGATTCTTTTAGAAGTTTTTAATTTTGCAGGTATGTTTCATCGTGTTTGGGTATCACTGGATAGAAAAGAATCTATACTATTTGGATTTGCGTTGTGCCTTTTCTCTTGTGATGAAAGCTAAAGTATGAATAATCGCGAAATTCCAAATCTAATCAAATTGGTTTAATTCTGATCCAAACTACATGTTGCAGAATTACAGGGTAATGTGGGCGATGGCTGATTGTGTGAGTGCAGGGGGTTGGGAGTTGGAGGTGAGCAAGGTTGTCCCATGATGAGGTAGAAAGTTATCCCGGTGTGGTAGTATGTGATCTAACACAATGTCCTCTGACTAAAAAAAGATCACCCCGCTCCGGACATAATATCTACCTTTTAATGGTGTTTGCCTAAAAACGGAGGAATGTATGTGTCGAGTGTGAGCAGGCATACATAGAGCCGTGGTCGTGGTGTGGTCGTGGCGCTCATAGTACTTACAGGATACAGCTGGGAGGAACATCAGTTAAGGCTGTTTTATAGTACATGTATACGTACAAAGCGTCTGCGTTTCGTCCCAAACTCCCTATAGTAGTGGTAATAGTAGAATTCCGTAATAAGAAGAAACTAAAAGCACATTGTGATAATACAAATCAGCCAGTGAGGCACTGCGAAGCCACCAGAACAAAGTGAAGATGAGGGGATACCACCACCACATAGTGAAGATGAGGGGAAGCCACCAACACACAGTGAAGATGAGGGGAAGCCACCAACACACAGTGAAGATGAGGGGATACCACCACCACACAGTGAAGATGAGGGGAAGCCACCAACACACAGTGAAGATGAGGGGAAGCCACCAACACACAGTGAAGATGAGGGGATACCACCACCACACAGTGAAGATGAGGGGATACCACCACCACACAGTGAAGATGAGGGGAAGCCACCAACACACAGTGAAGATGAGGGGAAGCCACTAACACACAGTGACAATGAGGGGAAGCCTCAAGCATATGGGGAAGATAAACGTATCCTATCACTGTGATGGCGAGTAGAAGTCACCAACTGCCCACGGTTGAGGAGCGTATACTTTTCGCAGGTCATAGTGCTACACACTGGGCCGTACTGCCATCCACCGGTTTGAATCAGCCTTAAGGGATGATTGCCGAGAGGGGTGAGGTAGAGTGACAAAATGGGGTGGGTAGAGCTGGGAGGCAAACATGTTAGTGAATGACACTAAACCAACGTCTGCGTTATGTGAGTGTAGTAATGGTATCAACCTTTGTGCAGTGAAATCAGGTACAATGTGAAGGGATCGGCTACTGTTAGAACCCAACCTAATCAATATTTATGAATTATATGATCTCGCTGTAAAAAGCACACAATGGGCGAGGGTGCACCGTTTACTGACAAAAATATAGTGAGCCACATCCTCACAGACAAGGCCTATTTGTATGTGTGTGGAATGCCGGCTATCATTGTTTTTTTAATGTGGTTACAACCTAAGAGAAAATACATTTTGATAGCCGCAATATACACGTGCGTACATATATATTTCAAGATATAGATAACAGACCATAAGTTCTGGTTATAGAGACCATGTGCCTTGTTCATGTTAAGATAGCAACAGTAATCCAACAAATTGTGGGAAACTAATGTACAGACTTGGCACTGTTTCATGGCTAACAATATAACACACAAAATGGACATACAACATTGGGATCCAAGATAGGACGTGAGTATGTGGCCTTAAGGAGAGGTCAATCAGTCTGTCTTTGTCCTGAACACAGGGATATAATGGTAGCAGTTCTGAGAAAATGAGCTCCATTTTTCAACGTCCAACCATGTGGGAATCTGACCCTTTTATCTTGTAAAGTGGGGAGAAAAGGGCAAACTTGAAATATTCATGTAGTAGGGTGTTCGCCAGAGAATGTCAGCCTGTTAGTTTGATTAAACTTTCAAGCTGCAATACTTGTAATACATGAATAAGTGATGATTAATCATGATTACCACATGGTGGTCCTTAAGTACCGGTCCACTGTCGTGACTTTTGTGCCACTGAAAGGGTGATTCAATACAATACTATAAAGGTGGTGTTCAATTACAGCGGATTGAGGGCCGATCATGGGCCAATCATTTGATCTTATGCCGTTCGCAGGTGCATCGCCTCCTATTCCAGGTAGTGGAGCTGTAGTGGAGCTGTAGTGGAGCTAGGGGTATGATCATTGGCACCCAATTACAATAGTATCTCCACTGATTTTTGACTAGTTTTCCGCTAGTTCTCTCACTGATCGTACTACCATCAGTCCCAGTCAGATGTGATTTCCCTGTTTTTAGCTTGGTTTGACCGCTCACGACGCAGGGAAGAATTGCCGGAAACATCATTAGAAATTTCAGATGTGGTGCTACCTCAAATGAGCTTTCCTGGCACCTGCATTGACTGCTTCCCCACCTAGACTGCAAGGGAGGTGGTCAGGGGCAATACCCGAGACATTGGATATAATTTAAGCACCAGTGTGTGCTATAAACATTTACAACATCAACTCTTATCTTTATCTATCTCCATTATTCAATTACCTGCAATATTTAGCGGAAATTCACGAGCTGTCGATCTCTCTCCCATAGAAACTCGAGACGCGGACACTCCATCACTCAGGTAGTAGTGGCAGTAGTGACAGACAAAATAAGTAATCAGTGCTCCGATCCAGTGCCGATTGAAGAGAGACTTATAAAAAAAACAATTCTTGTGGGAGCAGCACCACCGATTAGGGTAAGAACATCTCAGGTTAAGAACAGGTGGAGAGCCAGAATTGGCGCAGTGGAGCACCGCCTCTAAACCGTGTACACTGCGCTTCTGATAGGCCTTACAATTGACTTCCCGACTCAAATAAAATATTTGATGTATTGGCCATAGAGTTAGGTTTTTCTAATCGAAGTATATCGGTAGGTCTACCATGGTCAATCGGCAGCAGACGGTGCATGGTTTAAAGTGTTAAGTATTTCTAATCGTAGTGTATTGAGAGGTCTCTCGTGGTGAATCGGTGGCAGTGAGTGCACGATTTTAGTAGCCGCTGGGATCCTTAAACCCTTCTTTCATTTCTCCTATCTGCTTGAGTTAGAGAAAATAGCCTCATCTGCACGTGGTCATCATATTTGTTGCCATTTTGTCCGTCCATTTCGTCTCTATTTAATGATTACTTTCATTCCAATAACAAAAATAGTACTTCCCTTAGAATTCCAATCGACCCTCAAATATACCCATCTCAAAGTTTAAGACGACTTACTGAGGGTCTCCTTCTGTGCATAATTTGCACTTTTGTTGTCGTTCAACATTTTCCCGCTCAAAATAATGTCATGCCTAGTTCGTCAGAGTAATTGTTACTTTTGGAATAGTCATTAATTTAAGGATTGTAGTTAACTCTAACAATACCCAGAGTCAACATAACAATTACATCTTGAGCGGCGTTTATTATATCAAAATAGGATAAGGACAGGCTCCAACTCCAGACGAATTCCATGAGAAGAATTCCTATTGAATAGCATAATAGACTAGAGGAATTCCAACTGTACTTTCGCCGTTGCTTCAGGCAGTGGAGAAGCATCGTTTTACATCACCCTTTGCAGAAAGGACCTGCTTTTGTCAATACCACATGTGTTGCCGGTGTCTGGTAGGAAGGTCAGCATAACTCGGTCAGAGGTCAATGGAATCTGGGGTTTTCATGGGTCATGATCTTATGCTTACCAGCCTCATTTTAGCTTATTTCGCCTATAGTCTACTACGCAAACCCTTAGCAGTGTTCTCAGGCACCGTCCCTTTACCCGGCATACTCTTGGCTATTTGATTCGGGTCAGACTCTTTTTTTTATGCTAAACTTCGTCTAAACCGAACTTCCTAACAAAAGACATTTTGTGTTGGTGCTGTGTGCTATTTGTTTATTTGGATCTGAAATCTGCTAGGAGTATGGATTTCGAGTCCAGTTGTCCTGTCATGCCCCCACCCCTACCTACCCATGTGCTTCTGTACCCTGCCCCCTCCCACTAGGCCAACCTCCCATCCTCTGAATCTTCTATAGTTGCTTCTAACCTCCCAGCGTACCCCCCAACATGCCGCCCACCACCCAAACACCCCACCTCAACCCCAGAGGTCTCTATTCTCTGTGTGCTTGGTATGGATTTCACAGGCAAGATGATTGTTCAATTCATTTAAGCTGTCGTTTAAACACTTCCCCTCCCCATCTCCTCCGAACCTAATATAGACAGACCGGACGCAGAAATGTGAGGGTATTTTAAGACCTCCGCTGAGATTCAACAAATATTTGTCCGATAAATTTCATGTCGCAGGAACGTCAGAGATGGACTTGGGAATCGCACTGGATCCTGCCTTATTCCCACAGAAACGTATGTCAGCAGGGGCCAGTTTTTCAAATCAGTCTTGTAGATGTTTACGCTCTGTTCCAGACTATAGACTCTACCCAGAACGGAGATGTTTGTGTCACAGATAATTGAATGCGGATAGATAACCAAGTGATCAGATACAACTCATATATCTATATATTGCTGAATGATAACATCATACCAGTCATCCCCGTTTCTACGTTTTAATTGGTTGATGCATCTGGCGCAACTGCAGCAATGCAACAATTCTTGAAGACTTTCCAGAGGGTATAATATCAAGAACGGTATGACATCTTGTTTGAATGTTTACCAATAAGTAGCCTTTCATTTCTATGTCTGAATGTAAACCAATTTACAATAATCTCATTGCCGACCAATATGTTACCTTTATTATTAACGTCACTTTATAGGTCCATGCTATCAGGAATAAATCCTGAAGGCAAGTTGCCCCTACTTTGTGTACCCTTAGTTCTATAGATTTTAGCATAGAGCTGAGGGTGAGGTTGTATGGAGCAACCCTTTCCTGTGTGTCTCTATCTCGTACCGACATGTACATTATACAGGTAGTTAGAGAGTAAGGTCATACCTCGGCTGTCAGATGTACAATCTGACAACTGAGCCCTTTGCACCCCTTATCCCCCTCCCGTCCCCGGTACAGGTAAACACCACACCTGTGACTGCCAGATTTGAAATCGTAATACTGCTGCGATGCGATTGTTACAGATCCCCAATAAATCGGCCCCACGATAAGCAAATGTGTAGGTTTGTTTATGCTCCAACTCCTTGACCCATATTTGATGGATCCGCTTCATCACTATTCCTTTCAATTTGAACCAAGTGGGACTTGGGGTTCTTTTTCTTTTATTTATTGGGTGCGATTCGTTAGGAAAAAAGACTGATCTGCCATCGTTACCCATGTGACATTTAACAACTACATTTTTACTTCAATATGAATTATTCTGTCACTTTATATCTATACTGTAACATAATGTAATTATAAATATAACATGCATCCTAAACCTACAAAATTTTTGAGACAAAGTTACAACTTCCCTTTTAAAATCTTCCTTCTTTTCTATAGTTCGGACAGTTTCAGGAAGTTCATTCCAGAGTTTGGATCCCCTATAGGACGGTGCCTTTTTGGCAAATTCTGTTTATAATCTTGGGAGTTGGACTATGGTTCCAGATCTGGTTCTAGTCATCACATCTGCATCACGTTTGACATTACTCATTGTTATCATGCTTTTCTGTATGCCTTTTTCAGAATAAAATCTTCTTGTATAAGACAAGAGCAGTTCTACTCGTCGTTCCTGTAGGAAATGTGCTTTGTATGTGTAGTGTGCGCATGTTATTCGTGGCTAGATGCTTATAATCTCGACTTTCATCCTAGGCATTTTAGGACGTGCGCAAATCTACCTGCTCTTCCCAAACTGGAGCGGTACGATTGACACCAACATGATTTGCTCTCACTTATACTCCAGAGTGCTGTGAATATACAAGCAACGACGGCATCGTAGCATTGTGGCCTTTGTCTAAGGTTGGGACGCCACACACGGACCTGTAAACAGGGGTAGGGAAGTGTAGGACATTGAAAGACGTGGACAAGGGGAAGGGGAGGACAGGGGTTAGGGCTATTTATTAACCAATGTCAGGTGTTAATCAAACTCACCTGAATACGTTTTTGTCGTGTTTTCTGGTTGATTTGTGATGGATCTTGGCCCAGCCATCTGCTGTCCTCTCAGAGGTAAACCTAAACTGGTGTCAGTCCCCACAAATTGAAAGAGATTATAAAAATATTTGGTCAAATACACGTCTCTTTATGTATAGAGAAGCGTCTCAACTCCCACGGCTGTGTCTTATTTTTGTAGCTTTTGTCGCCTGTGATCATAAATCTGATATATCAATCACCCAGAAATATGGGCCTAGCAAATCCAAGAAGAATGGGGGTATTATTAAAAGCGGTTAACTAATGTAGGGGTAATGCAGATCCAAGGTAAGGACTGGTAACTTGAGTCCACCAAAATTGTAATCGGGGTCGTTAGTGGTTTAATGCCAAGGCAATAGTCAAAGTCCTATCAATGTGGAATTATAGCGATAGATGTGGATAACAGGCAACTGCACAGCAACATGACTGGGATTCGAACCAAGGATCACCCAACAGAAGGATTTAAAACAAAAATTATTCTGTTAACTGAATCTGCGCGTCATATTTAACCTGTATTTGAATACTAACTTCTACATGGAGGGTGATGCGGTATGGTGCATAAATGGTCGAAATGGTCATAGATCATAGCCTGGGTTTGGTCTGATCTCGATGTGAAATCATCCTTGATGTTGCTACCATATTAACTATCCATATCTGAATGTATCATATCATAGTATTGAAACACACCTAGCAACAATTCCCGGTTCGCTCCATGCAATGCATAAAACCATTTGGAATGTGTAAATATTGTTCCGTTTAGATAAGTCTATAATTAGGGATATATTTTCATGGGAATCAGTCTCAAAGTATAGGTTCGGTGGGTAGGGGATACAGGGTGAAGGAATTACCCTGCGGTCGTCACGCATGCATGCATGTCAGTTCCTGGTGACACGGCGTTCACCCCGCCCCTTTTACCAGCACCACCTGGACGTCCTCCGCCTCCTGACACCCACATTCAACCCCACAACATGCTACCTACTTATTGGTCAGGTAGAAGATGTCCTCCCCCAACTGGTCTCACGGGTAAATGACCTACCCAACCCAATAGGATCCCTAGGGCAGTGTCCCCTCTAACAAAAAGCCCCAACCCCTCACCCCAACCCCCATGACATACCAACACAGGTTAAAGATCGCCACCCCACGAGAGGTTAGTCTGTAGGCCAGCCGTGTGGGTTAATTCTATGAAAACATTATCATTACTAGACATGCTATTGGGGATACACATGTACTACTATGGATGCCGACAGTGACAAATTGAACCTATGACCAGGGCCAGAGTGTCTGGGGGAGGGGTGGGATCAGATCACAATGTCATGAACCTAGAGGAAGGACAATGTAAGTGCAAAAAGCCCATTCCAAAAATAGAAATTATATATGCCTACATCTCAGGTAGTGATTCCATACGGCCCCCCAAGTCTCATATCGGAATGATAGGATGAATATATGATTCCATCACCAGTTCAACACACTCTGGCTCAATAGAAATGCCTAGAGATTCAGTAAGAAAATCAAATACATGTAGAGTAGACTCTCGTTATTATGACTACCTAAAGGACTTGGCCAAAGTGGTCGCCTTCGCGGCGTGGTCGCATTTCCGAGGGCACAATGTAGAAAACAAGATACACCGCTGTTGACCGATTAAGGACATATGTTGAAAAAACAACATCCAATAAAACAACCAACTAGGTCTGTTTCAACATATTGTAATTAGTAAAAATATTATTATAATCATAAAACATTCAATAGCATAGAACAATTAATTATATTGTGTCAAACTCTTCCGTTCGTCAGTCACAGCCAATACACCTTACAAGGTGCCAAATTGATAAATCCCGGCTCCAAACACGCGGTTGGTCGCATCATTGAAAGCACATTCGACATCTTATAATAGTTGGTCTTTAGGCGAGGTGGTCTCAATGACGAGGTCGTCGCATTATACAACATTTATAAACACAAAATAGGGAAAAACGCTTTGGGACTGTACCTAAATGTTCGTAATCCAAGGATGGTCGCATTAGCGAGAAGATGGTTAGGTGAGAGTCTATTGCATTGTTATAAACGTTACGTGCAACATCCACGTTTTCATTTTAACTGTTTCAATCAGCATTAATCCGTCGGGTATGGTTCAAACTTCTCAAGCGATAATGAGAGGAAATAGCAGTTGCCGCTGTATTTCTTTTCCAATTGCTGTGAAGCAGTCAGCCTGTCAGACCATCAGTCTGTCAGTCTGTCACTCGTAACAGGGCTCAGACGTTAGTCTCAGACAGGACGGCTGACAGATGACAGAGAACCATGTCTTGTATAGTCAATCCTCCAGCATACAGTTCACGTTCTGGGAAAGTTCTCTCAATCCCCCCATGGTACATCGGACCTTATATTTACTTTCAGTCAAGGGTCTGAAATCTCCATAGTTTTTTCTTTTTCTTTGTTTGCAAGAGTATGGGATAAGTACACGTACATCCTAAAGCCACCTAAGTCATTGTGACATTTTAAAACAGCATTTATCTTACTGGGAGAGGATGTATAAGCTGGGTGTGTGCCTGTTTTGATAACACGAAAAGCCATCTTCAATCAGTCATGCAATGGATACATGATTGAGAAAGATGTGTAATAGTTGTTATCGTTTTTCATGTTTTCCATGGCGTTGACAAATATTTTGAGAAAGACTTTCAGTTTCTTGACATGCAGGCTAGTTGTATTTGTAGTAGCATTACTAGAAGAAGATGGGAAAAGAAGAAGAATACGA
Source organism: Alentia gelatinosa (assembly GCA_950022655.1). Classification (NCBI taxonomy): domain Eukaryota; kingdom Metazoa; phylum Annelida; class Polychaeta; order Phyllodocida; family Polynoidae; genus Alentia; species Alentia gelatinosa. The sequence goes on along the minus strand of OX465580.1, from coordinate 102,318,424 downwards.
AGAAGTTGTGGAAATTAACATATTACTTTAAAGGCATGCATCAATTTGATGTATCCATGAGCAAAGAAATTCGTCAGATTATATATCTGATAGAGTTTTCTTTAGCTTAATTTTCTGAAATCTGATTTTGCACATCAAATTTCAATTGGGAGTTACCTTGACTACTTTCGAGTGCAACCATAGCATTGCCGCCATGCTGTTGCCCTCTTCATGGTAAAGCAGTTTGTTGGCATCTAATTGCAATAATATAAATAGCTTCACACATGGTCTACTGGATGGTGCTCTGATAATGCATATATTCTCCACTTTTCTTATTATACAGACACCGCCTGCATACAATCTATTCTTACATGTGTACAAGAGTTCCTCATTAATCAGCTTCCATGGATTTATGTACCTGGAAAGATCCTCACACAAAGAGATAGATAACATCTTGAGACGCGACACAAAGCGCATATATCGCCATGCCTTCTAACCCGATAATCAACAACCTTACTCTTAGATCCAATGTATCTATCCTCACGTGTTTCTTTGTTTATGACTGATAGGCGGCACAGGCATGATCTTATATGCATTACAGAAGGGGAAAATAGGCATAGATGTGCAATAGGCCTACAGCGGCCATTTCTCAAAGGCCAAGGTATCTTCTCGTCCTATGTCTGATGTCAGCTACTGTAGATAGATTTTATTAATAGATTGCCAGCAGACTGCCTACAACACTTAGGAACCAAGGGATTCACTATTATGTTGGTGGTGTAATGGATGACCGCCAACACCATTGTGAATTTCTTGCAATAAAAAAAGGAAGTATCTCTCTATCATCAAAACCAATGCCTCTTTCGTAATGGGATCACCACGGTCACTGTGAAATAACAGTGAGCATATCTATGAGATAGTAGAGGAATTACCTTTTATCGATGTGATGGTAACAAATGAGCAGCCATTGACTCGTCTTAAAAAGATGACATCAAGAAGTTTATCAAGGTCTAGCTGCATCTTTTCTCACCACTACAATGCTTTGTGGTCGTAGCAGCTGTCACAGAAGCATTTTACAGGCGGAAAGAATACACCTGGCGCGAGGAATGTGTTACCTGTATGAACACCTGTCCCACCTGGAGAGATTGATCAACCCACTCCCGACCCCTCCTAGTCTCCAGGGGGCGGCGGCACGCTTTTGATCATTGTCGGGACATTGTCGGGGAAGACAACGAGATCCAAGGAAGACACGCGCTTGGAGGGCGCCTCTAAGAGATCCAGGGTAAACATCCCAACCCCACGCGACCACGGCGCCCCTTGGCGGGGGGTATACACGAGCTAGCTGTCACTCAATGTTACAGATTTGTGATTCTTTGCATTCGCGATCATCGCTTATAGAGTTCATGATATGAGATGGCGCCCTTCATTGTGACAGAGAGACTGGGTGAGCTGTGGGGAGGTGTGACAGCGTGATAGCGGGCTCCACACTGGATCCTGACAGAACTGACACCATTGACAGTACCTAAAAGCCTTCATTGTGTATGGTCCAAGGTCACTAACTGTTCTTTATTAATGACTGATAATCCGTTGGAAATAAGCGCGATCCTTTTCCCGGTAGAATATCTCTTTGGAGGGATATTTCAGAGCCATCAGTGAAGGCCACACAGTTTTCATGTGCTAATTAGTACCCTTGTTGAATATATATGATTTCATTACATGTCTTTGTGTTCAAAGCGTCTCTTGGTTTGTTCCATGTAGTTATGTGCTGCTCTTTGTTAGTCTATACTCGTTGGTTGGTCCAATGTGGGAAAGTTTACAGGTTATAACCGACCAGTCTCCTAAAAACTTCAGTCTCGGTAATTGCTCATTGCAAAACTCTTATATGGCTATTTGCAGAATCATACTGGGTGCAGATCAAGGTAGGGGTGGATAAAAGGTATACACCGGGCGTTTCTCTGTGTATCTATGGGATGGGTGGACAAGAGGGTAGTCAATGTGGTCAACAGCGGCTCACCACAGCGGACAAACTCATGGAAAACAAATGACCGCGAAGAGATGGTTGCCATACAGATACCCTGTTGGTTGTGTAAGTGGTAAGCGGTCAGAGGTAGCGGTCATCACAGGTGATAAAGTTCTCTCTGTTGTGGTCAGCTCTTGTGGTGAACACAGGCGTGGCTATGGTCAATAAAGTCAGCATACTTGTTCTTCAGTTATTGTTCAATTTTGGAGTGAACATTTGTCGCACTTTGGATATACAATTATGCCTCGGGGGATGGAACACATGTATACATAATTCTTACTAAGCAACAAAATAGATGTGTACTGGTACCGTTTATCATCAATAGATAGAGCTGAGCTCGCTTTAAAACAAAATCAGGAGAGGTCAAAGGTGAGAATACCCACCTGGACACTAATATACTGTTTCGACGAAGGAGACAAAGTTCTATGATACGATTTATTGTTGGGAATAAGTCCCATTATGTCATGGTACAGATACGTAATAAGGTGGTTTGAGATAAATGAGACATAGTAATTTTCATGTGGTTTACCACATTTGTTAAACATGGCATAGTAGTATCTTGCTAGAAAATGTTTTAAGCGGCACGCTAGAAAATGTTTTAAGTGGCACACTTGGATGAATCTGATTTGATATTGATTTGAAAATAGTTCCCATCAGTTTTTTTGCATATTTTCAGCATGAATTTACTCTAATGCTAAATTTACAACTGAAAGCAGTTACCAGCGGCTGAAACGGCACCGAACCACCGGAAATAAAATCTGTTTATTTGCACGGCCCAAGACCTAAACAAGATGTCACAATATCTCCTCTCAACACCGGAAGAACGATGGCTACCGGAACGTCCCAGAATCCTTTGTGTCGACCATGTGACGACGCTCTGTGGAGGACGCCATTGTGACCTTTGACCTGGTGGCGGATGCCGAAAGTGATGTCTAGCGCCAGGTTAGTTGTTTCCTGGGTGAAAAAAGCATATCGCCAGCCGCTCGTGAGCTCGAAAAATAAAGGTTAGAATCCGTTTCCAGATCAGCCACCGATTGCCGCCATTTCTACCAAGGCACTGGATGAAATTGACTAGGAGAGAAGAGTTTTTATTATTGAAATCGCATATCGATGAATAGAAATCATCGGTCAAACCAGCTCTGATGAATGTTAAAGATGTCTGAAAACAATTTTCCGATTTAGGGTATACCGACCCCAAATCGGTGAATGGAAACAGACATGCAGAGAAGTGGCCACAGATAAATTGTGCATAGATTATACAATAAGGTCTCCAGCGACAATAATCAAAGTGGTTTGAAATCGTTGGTGATGGTCATTGTGTTTAGACCTGTCAAAAATGGCGGAAAAAGGCATACAAAATACCCGCACCGATTTTTAGATACCGACGTGCAGTCGTTTGCCACCACCGACCGACCTTTATGAGAACTCAATTGATCGGTGCCATTTTCGTCGGCCAGTGGAAAATAGTTATATTCATTGATTACTTCCCCAATACAAATACATGTACATTGTACTCATATTATCTCTATGTTTAGGAGGACATCATATGAATGTCACTTTATATCCGCTATTTTGAAGGTCACAGATACTCTTCCACGGATCGTGTGACCAATCACATTGTAATCTACTCTGCGCAAATTACAATTTTTTTAAACATTGTATTATATGGTGAACTCAGACCCAACACCGAAGGCACAGTCTTTTTCAATAGCACCCACACCTTGGTCCTCTCTAACAATGTCCCTTCCTCCTTTTTTTAAATCTAAAATCCCGAAACTGCTCCTGTTACTCCAGTACAAATAGATTATCGATAAAAACTAACACCCCTGTCCTGATATATATATATATATATATATATATATATATATATATATATATATATATATATATATATATATATATATATATATCCGAAGAAGAAATCGACCCAAATGAAGATGCAGTGGAAGGGATCTATAGGGGAGAGGTAAGCGGGGGTGGGATCGGAGGATGGCACATGGTTTGGCTGTGGGGGCGGGGTATGGGGAGAGGGTCATGGAAGGATCTGGCACGCGACCCCATAGGAAGGGGTGATTATGGGAGAAGACACCGAGAGACTTGTCGAGGAGAAATCCAAACAAAGCCATTTGTAGCGTTGTGTGATCTCCCCCAGAACACCTCTTCGGGGGTGCGGGGTAGGGGTAAAGGGGGTGGGGGTGAAGATCCAGATGTAGGCAGAGATGTATGATGTGTGACTGAATGGAATCACTACTACAGACAAAGGATCCAGCACTAAAGAGGACAGCAAAGAGCAGGCGGTGAACTATGTCTAGTGTACAGTAAGAGGCAACTTCCTGTCCTCATGAATATGAGTCGGTGAATCTCCTCAACTTCTTTTGAGCTTCTCCGTTTGGTCGGATTTTGCTACACTTTAAAATTTTGCAAGACTTTTAATTTTGTAGCAAGGAGCAGCAGGTATGGCTAATTCACAGAAGAAGGAAAGTCTTTTCAAATGTTGGGTTATTACTGCACTTTATTGACCTGTTGTCCAAGAGAAGCATCCATCAAAGTCTTAAACCTTTCTTATACTCAGGAAATTCTTTCCTGAAGCGACCATTTGAATAATGCGTAAAGACGAGAGAATGAGGTAAGCGACCACAAGCCACAGTTTACCTCAGAACTGAAAACCCCCGGTGTTCTAAGAACCAGAGTGCAGGTCATGATCGTGTGGAGAACCAGAATGGGTGTGACAAATGAATACCTATGAATGTCTTATTCCATCCAGTCTGTTTTATACTCTATATTTGAAAGGCAGTAGTCAAATCTTTCAAATTTACATATATGTCTGTCAAAAAAGAAAACTCTTTTTTTCTGTTTAGATCTAGATATAATAGATCTTACAAATAGGGATGGTTATCTACTGTACAACAACTGAGCTCGCTTGATGATCTTAGCTGATAATCAGACATCAGGAAAAAAATGTTTTTTCTGTGGTCTACCTGCATGTACCGCAAAGTCATGATATGCTCTTCCTAGAAGATGGTGTATTCCTTCTTCACAGGTGTTATCGTCATACATTGTTTTAGCTTTTGGAGATCTTGTGGTGTATCAGTTTCTCTGATCTTTCCATGAATAACATGACTGCAATTTCCAACAGCATCATGGTTTACCAAAAGAGATACAAGCTCCATGATTTTAACTCACATCATGGATACGCTCACGTACATTTATGAGACATTTCCTGTGTTTTTTTGGCTGTTCATCCTCCCCACCAGAATACCCACAAAAAGAGTCACATGCTTCATGGTGCAAGATCCCTCCAACGAAACCCTCCACCCTTGGTGTGTTGCTGTCTCCCTATTTCTGTGAGCCGTTCTAGGATGATGGAGGTGCTCACTTGATAATCTTATCATCTTTATGGCTGTGTCGATTTTCATGCAGCTCTGTTACATTCAGTCACACTTCGCTACCGACGGTTTTTGTGTGCGCTCTGTACTCGTTCATACAGGGATGACTGCACGATTATAAAATAAAAGCAGGCCACCTGGAGTTGTTTGATAGCTAAATTTTGATGCTCTAATTACACTGTGATGAATGTTATAATCCTATAAAGGCAAATCAGAAGTACATATGTAGGATATGCTGTTAGGATATCCTACATTATTGCTAAGTTGAATCAAAACGTTATAAAGAGGTTTAACTGTAAGAGCCTGGGCCACCTCCCTCCTAGCACCACCATCCCATACATAGCCCCACTATTTCTACGCTTCTGACGCACCTTCCAAGGAGGACAACACACAGCTCCGCACGTCCCTTTGTCCACTCCAATACATTCTCCAGGTTCCCGCCTGGAGGGCTTTAAATCACATCTCACGAGTTCAGAGTGGGGGTGGACACGCTGACGGGTCGCCACACGCAGTGGTGAGCCGAAGAAAAGGTGTAAATTACCAGGATGTGAGTCGTAGACCAGTGCTGCTCCCTGGTGTGTGTTTCTTGTATGGGTCTCATGACGATGTACAGTGAGTGTTAAGACTGATCTCTGTGAGGGTTGACAGTAGGACCTCCAAGTGCCGGGTTTGATCAGAGAGGAGAGAGTGCCTCAAGAGAGTGAAGGGAGGGAATCAATGGTAAACACAGGAAAGGGAAGTTCAGAGTGTTAGAAGTGTGTCATTATTGCGCCCTGTGCTTGAGTACATTTCTCTATGTTTTATGGGACCTTACCCTCTTTACGTGTGTTTATGTATAAACCTAGGCCAGTTCTGAAAGGGTTGATGCCGCCTTTTCTGTTGACCAGTCTAGGAGTGAGTCACTTTGTGAGTCAGATCGATGTATATCAGGTGTGTTACAGTTAGGTCAATTGTTTATGTATATATTACCATATGCATATGGTTGTTTTTTAAACATCACCAAGGTACAATTAACAGTACATCAGAACAATATGTATATCAACATAATATTCATCCTGAAGAAGTTCTTTTAAAATCTTCGTGAAAGGAGTTGCTCAACCAACCGCAGCCTACTCGGAAACAACAGATTACTTACATTTTCCTAATGACCCTATAGATCCAGTTATGAGGTGCCTAGATGACTGACACATGTGGGCAGTAGTAGGGAGAAGTCGATCCACTCGCATTTACTCATACCACAAACAAGAGCACCTCGCCTGAGTGCCTGAACAGCTCGCCGTTTGATACACTGGGCGTAGCTGTGAGCGGTGTGTGGGAGGGCGTCTGGGACCGTGAAAGATCTAAGACTGGAGGAATGTTGTGTTTGAATGTGAGCAGCACTGGATCATAACAGAGACCTGTCACTCCCTGTTCCCAGTACCTATACCCAGGGTGCGTTAGTAAACCCTAATCATGGTACTCACGCGAAGGAATCTACTTTTTATTCATTGATTAAATTAAAAGGCAATAGTGATTGCTGGCCAATCATTTGTATAAAGATGGCGAACTCTATAGCACATTTGCTGCCATCTTTTCACATACCATTGTCAGTAATGATGTCGTCAGTAATAATTGTGGTGCAAATTCCAGGTCTGTATCAACCCTCGTCAGACAGTCAACAAGGCGATAATGAGGCCACTATTTCAGATTCCCACACAAGTTGGCTCAGTAGTGACTCAGTTTTGGGAAATAATGCATCCATCACACCAAGCCCTTTACCTACTCGTCGCACAAGGACCAGGGAGATTTCTCTACTCACAAAATATGATGACTTTGTCCTCGAATAGCCTTCTCATTGGGACTTCATATTCGTCATACCTGCTATGTTTGGACTTGTGTATTATCATTTTGTGACACTTTGTTCCCTCTTTCTTTTCCAGCATGGTTTTGCTGTCATGGGACCATTCGGTCATAGCTTGTGACTATTGTGTTTCTTAATATTTGGACTATACATGTACTTGTCTGCAGGGATGTGGTTGTTTTTCCTTTTAAAAAAAAACAAGAAAATTAATGAAAGGGAGATGCTGGTGGCGATAATGTTGTGAGACACCAGAACACAAGATGGCGGACCAGAGCGCACATAGCAGACAGGGCATGTATTGATATAAGGCCCGGCCCCACTGGTGCGATGCGATTGTCGCATGTCAATAAAAAGTCATAAATGGCCGGCGAGGGTCATAAATATGGCGCCGCTCGTTGCATCGCACACAATCGCTCCTGTGGGGCCGGGCTTGCGTGCGTTTGTGATTATGTGCGATGCGACGGATCCATCACATCGCACATCATGAAATGTTCATGATGTGCGATGGATTCGTCGTACAGGTACAGATTTTTTCATATCATGTTTGTATAGAAACTGTACCACACTTCATTAATTCCAGTTAGTTATACAGGATACCCTGATCAATGCCACCTGGACCTACTACAGTTAATAACTACCACACCTGGGGTCTCAGGAGGTGTGAAAGCTGTGAAAATGCCAGGCTATGCCTTTAGCCTAGGTGTGATTCTGATACTTTGTAAAGTGTGAGGGATAAAAAGTAACATAATTAATTCTAATAAATATTATAATGAAGCTGTATATCTAGGCCTATACATAGATGGTACCAGAAACATTGTGATGAATCTATCGCATCAGTGGGGCATACCCTGAATTTTCCCTGCGATTGAGTGCAATGAATCCATCGCAATAGGGGTCACAAACCCCGCCCGAGTGGCCGTTTATGGGGCCATAAAACGTGTGCGACAATCGCATCGCACCAGTGGGGCCGGACCACTGGTAACTCAACTGCTAATAAAGAAGTGCACCACAGCTTGTATGCCCTAACAATATAGCATTGGGAATACAATACAAATCGTTTGAATCAAATTACATTATTTACAATATTCCAGATGTCAACCAAATATGCAAATATCTAAGTGTCTTTGAAATTAACAGATTGGAATCAAACCGCAATATCTGAGTTAAACCACGGCACAAAATAGTGTCCGATGATATAGGTGTTCAACACTGGAACCTGGCACAGAGGTTGCACAATGGTACCAGAAACACAGTCCATGTTAAAGTTGGGTCCCCGCCTGCTGTAATGAACTGAGTCGTGGCGGCTAGTGTAAACAGACCTGACATAAGTAGTTGGTAGTGGGGTGAGGGTTGGAGGGGGTCATGGCTGAGGATCCAAATACCAGACGGAGGTGTTTCTCAGGCGGGCGTCTGACACACTCACACCACCACCGCCACAGAGCCGGGCACTGTGTGTACCCCCTACTCCTCCAGGGACCTCCAGGCATGATCAGACCTGCCCGGCGACAGACGAGGAGGGAAGGTGACCTCGAAGATCCAGAGGATCCTGAAGGCAAAACACGACCTGGAGGGAGGTGGAGAAGGGGTGGGGGCTGTTCGAGTAAGCAGGGTGGCGTGAGGGCTAAGTGGGGTGACAACCCGGGCCATAACCCCGCTGGGGATGAGAGAGAGAGGAGTAAGGGTTAGCCCTGATCAGCACTGTGGATGTAGGATCACTCCTTAAAACTCGCGGTAATCGAGGTGGTATTTGTCGCAAAACTCAGCTTTCCATAAAGCGTACTTTAAATCGGTTTATCGGTGTGCAGAGAGAATGCATGTCCATGTAGGAGGACTACGTCGAGTCGTTAAAATGCTAGTTCAGCTTCTGGTTTTCACTCGATCAGACGACATTGATATAATATCATCTCAACCTTGACAGTCGCTAGGACGCTTTAGACTATTTTCAAAGATGAGCCGTCATTAAAATAAACCGCATATTGTGTTATTATTTTCAGAGAGTGTCTCTAGACCGACGGTTGGGGTGGAGGCGTGGCGTAGAAAACGAGGCGTGTGAATCGGACCGCTTAGTTTTACATCCTGTCCCCCATTTCATAGATTCTAAATTACGTTGGTGTAATATTTGACGTGATATAGGCACATAAAAGGCATATATATGATTCCAAACAATGTGATCAAATACATAACATAGAGTTTCCAACTGCTAACTGATAGATCATTCAATGTACCATCGTGTCAAATCTCTGCACATGACGTACATCTCGTTTTGGGCGCACCTAAACCAGACTGGGCGGAAAGTATTATAAGTTATTTTAGTACATCTCTATTTATCAACACAGACGCGTGGGAATTGGGATCCAGGCGGAGATGACCAGTATATCTGGTGAGACGCCGGAAAATTCGCATGAGTATACTTCTCAAGGGAAAACGCCGGTCATAGACGATATAGAAACCGCCATCCGCCCTCCAATTCAGAGTCAACTTTGGACAATTCCGGTATGCAAATTTAGTTTTGTGAATTCTCGGACGAATTTCTCGTGGTTCGCTTCTTTTAAATGCGTATAATTTACGTCTACTTCTTTTGTAGTATCAATCTCACCCAAAAGGTGAGGAAATATTTGTAGTAAATCTAAACCATAATACAAAACAACCAGAAGTGTCTACTAATGGATAACATACATGTATTACCTTACGATCTGGCTAGTATATTCTTGATTTTTTTTTGTATTCAGACAAAACATACATGGTCAAAAATCACAAAATAGGAGCAAGTGTCAGAGAAGTCAAGTCTGAGAGAATCATTAATTCCTTTTGCAAATATTATCTCTATATATTAAAGGACTAATGTGAAAAATTGGGAACACTAACTACAATAAATAACCTTAGCACAGGGCTAATATAAAACAAACATGAATATAAAACGTAACATGAAGACCCCCCCCCCCCCCCAAGATTGGGTCATATTGGTTGCTATGGAAACATATGGTTGTCCCTCTTATATTGTTATACAGTTTGACAATATATATAAATAAAAACATGACTAAAAATGTATTGCTATCATTTTTAGCTTACCCAAACTGATATCCTTGGCCATATATCTACTGGGGATCGTAACGTGACGGGGGTCATAACGTGATGAAAATGTGGTGATATTAATGTGGTGGTTGCCAGCCTAGCTGCGTGGCAGGTATACTTTCGGAAAGTCTAGTTCCCGGCGATATCCCACCCTATACACTATTACATAGGTCGGTTCGGTATTTTCAGAAGATATGAGCTTGCCTAGTCACACAGAACACAACTCCACAACTTTAGATAAACAACAGGTTGTTTATTCAACTTCCCAGAGTGATTCCGGTTAGATCACTCCCATAGTACAATACCCTGGCAACAGGTGCCAGGTAGCGTTGGGCAGGCTAATCTTCAACCGGAGTCTCAGACTCGCCTATCACCGCAAGGCTTCGGAAAACCCTACCAAGTGTGAGGGTCCAAGGGTGAGGGACCACTACATTAATTCAACTTCCAACAGTCACAGTGATAAAATATGTTGAATTTATGTGCATGTATACATGCATGTAAACCATCAGAGAAGGTGAACAACTGTAAACGATTATGAAATTGTAATTGAGTGTTTTCTTAAAATGTTTTTATGAACCCTATCCACTTCAGCTTTGCAACAGTGGATAAGGGAAGGTGTACAAGTAAATTTTATTTCATATATATATTCATATATAGGCGTCTCTGTGTGACCTTTAACCCCCAAAACACACAAGGACCACACCGGGACTGCACCAGCAAAATGCCGAAGTTGGTCGTAGTTTGCCGTGCAACACCGGGACCCTGCCGGAACTGCCGCAATTCACCACAATTCACCTGAAGTCAATGGGAAACTTCTATAGTCTACCGGGCTCACAACGTAAGTTGTCGTGGCCGTACCATACCCATACCGCCACCTTAAAGATGAAGTACAGAAATGAGTCTTGATGATAAATTCTTTAAAAATAAAGACCCGCCCCTCACACAGTGAGAGAACGGGCCTGTGTGTATGGCAGTGGTCGTGACCAGTCAGGATGGGAGCAGGGCTAGTCATGGGGTATAATAAGCCAGGTGGGAGGGGGTCTACAGCTCATTCATATGCATGGATCACAGCTCATTTATATGCATGAGATATCTTGTGAGTGCAACAATTTCAATCAATATGAGGAGGTAACCAGGATGATTAACAGACAGACATAGATACATAGACACAGATAGGAAGATATACACTCATACAGATGCAGTATGCACACATAGAATCACACAGCTCGACATTGTGTGACAGACACATATGTGCTCACACAGCTCCAATCACACACACACAGTGACAGACACACATGGCTCTATAGACACTGGTAAAACACACAGATTTATACAGTATAATGGCCCAATCCAAATCTATAACTATAAGGTATAACTTAATAAGGTAAGGACAAATGGCGTTTCAGTCTTACCCCTATCGCTTTCATGACCACAGTCAAGAGAGTCAAACGTTTTTCCTATCGACCCTGTTTTGACGTTTCCCATTGGCCGGCCTCTATAGGCTTCTTGTGAGCCTCATAGCCATTGGTCCTCACCCCCACTGCGTGTGGGTGATGTGTGTGGCTGCTATATGTGTGTTTGGTTCTGAGTATGGGGTGCCGATTGCGGGTGTAAATTCTGGGATTATTTTTTTTTTCTCTTTTCCTCTGTGTGATCTTATTATTCTGTTTCTTGGTTTTGTTATCCTTTTCAAGTGTGTGTGTGTGGGGGGGGGGGGGGGGGGGTGTAGATCTGATGTTAGTGTGTTTGTCTCACACTGTGAAGTTCTGATTGTGTTCTTAGTAGCCTGGGTTCCCTAGATTACTCTGATTTGGTCCCATAGGATGAAAATTCACCAAAATTCTTGTCAGAAAGGTGGAAAAATTAGAAAAAAAGAAAAATGGGATAACTTATATATACTATAACTTATTATACTCACTCTAATAATATGTCATGTTGTGTAGTTGTGTATCCCAGTCTCTACCTACTAAATACAGCCAGTTAATGTGTTCACAGTGACACTCAGAGAGTCAGTGAAGCGCACCCACATGTAATGAAATACGAACATGTCTTTACTCTATACCCATGCCGTATATACTGTAAATACGCACTGTTTCAGCATATGACGTAAAAATACTGTAGGACCGCTGGTCCGTACACTAAAATACGGACCACCTTGCCATACACGGTAATTAAAAAAATGGTTGTTAAGCCAAATGAAATAGATTTTTTTTTAGATTTCGGGTATATAGTAAATACATAACGTCCAACCATGCTTGTACAAGTCACAGAACTCGATGATAATTTACCGTTTACGGAACGAGGCATAAATGCCTCGGTCCGTACAAACCGTAAATTACCATCTCGTTCTATGAATTGTACAGCATGATCAAGACGTTCTATATAAGTATTTTTCCCAGCAATTCAGGCCCCAGGCCCCCATATCCCCCATGTTGAGGGTCGCCGGCTGCCTGTCCCATAATCATAAGAGGCCTGAACAAAGAGACATATCGTATTTGCTGCGATCATGGGTCCCAGTGGTGCTATTGACCATCAAAACATTTCACGTCAACTTGGCAAAGGGGATTTATCACAGAAAACTGGATGTTACCATAACCCCATAGCCCCCATGACATAAAGTGGATCATTTTGCCTGACCCTCAACCCTCACCTAAAACGACATCATGCCAGCCGTAAATCCAAGACCCATCAGATTTCTCGGTTCTGGGGATGCTGATTGAGTTCCTGAGTGTTGTCTTAGACAAATTACTAAAAAAAGAAACCTTGGTACTGTCATACGTTCCCATGTAATATGTGAAGCAATTTCTTTTATTATTATATACCTATTGCTGTATGAACCACACATACTGCCCGCTGCTACCCATGATGTATGTATAGCCGTACGTCACACTGTGACGTATGGGGTATGTGATCATGTGACTAGCTATAATTTCGCCATTTTTAGGTATATAATAATACGAAAACGGGCTGACTGTCTTCGTACGTCAAAATACTTGGTGAAATTATCAATCAGATCTGATCAATAATTTCACCGCATATTTTTGACGTACGAAGAGAGTAAGCCAGTTTCCGTATATTATGACAATACCTGGCTGCCCCCCTTCCTCCCCCATGCAACATTTCATAACGCTTCTTTATACTCCCCCAAAAAAACAGCTCGGAGAATCTATCTGTGTGGGAGTTGGGGCAGGCCAGCGAGCAACGTTGGCTGAAGTGTAAAAACCTGCCTGCAGAGTGCCTGCTTGGTGGAATACCCGCTTAAGTCTCCCTGCACTATCTGCTCTCCCTGAAATTGCAGGGAAGAGAAATTCATCGCAAGGGCTGTCGACCCCCATAATTTTTCTTCTTTTTTTTTTATTTAGTAAAATCAACATACACTGTCGTCTATGGACGTTCTTCCCAGCGATGGCATGCAGAAAACAAAGACAAGACACACTTACATACCACAAAACATGCATACAGAAAAGGCATCTAGGTATTTGAGGATACCAGGTATCTGATGACAACCAGTATTCCATTGAGTATAATGGGGGATGCAAAGTGTGGGTTAGTACAGGATTTGCATGCGTTTTCTGGTCCACTTTGTACCGTCCCATTATTTCGAGATAAATCCCTTTCCCCTAGTCGTCTAGAACAGTTCCTTCCAGTTAATTATGTACGGAGACCCTCAAGTAAAGACCCTCAAGGAAAACATATCTACGTTGTCGGCCAGGGGTAGCTTGAAATTTCAGGACAGGCATCCGATGACCCTCACTATTGTGGATAGGGGGCTCCGGGCCAGGGATCACAGGGAAAAGACCACCAGCTGCCATGTTTGTATCTAATAGCATGTTATTCCGGGATCAGCGGCAAATTGTATACTCCATGGGGGGGGGGGGGGGGGGGGGATGTGGTACCGGAATCTCAGAGGCAGGAATCGCAAAGGATGACCCACTGGCCGATTCTGGATGGAGGGGCCATTTATCGCAGGTAAGGGAACAGGAATCGTTCAGCGGGTACAAATGACATATTAAGACACAAACACATATAAATATGGCGTGTAACATTATTGACATGACTGAGCATGATGCACTGAGGACGGCAACTATTAATTTATTCAACTTTGTTGACCACCTCAATTCAAAGAAATGCTGGGTTGGTGGAACTTACAAGAAATGTCTTGTCAGCTCGTAATTCATTGCATTTACAAGTTGAATTGGTTAGCTCATGCCCCCTTTTAACACGCGCTCTTTTCCTTGTACCCCGCCCACTGCCGGATGCAAACAGAGTTTCTCGCACTTCCGAGATTCACGTGACCTCGACGCCAGAAGGGTCAAAACGAGGCACTTTGGATCCTTCTTGACAACCCCAATCAGCTGACAGCTGGCAGTAGCGTGACAGTCGTGAGAGTACTGACAGTCACACGACGCTTGATGTAGTGAGTGAGCATCAGCTGGTCGTCTTTGTCAGACCCTGAGAAGACTTGTGTGTTGAAATAAGTCAGGGTCATATCAGGGTGATGTATAAACGGTGAGAAGAGATGGCATAGAGGCGTAGTGTGCAAACTCAAATTCTAAATTTCGAATCATTTCTACATCTTATCATACGAATTGCACGTGCTCTACTGTTTTTATCATATCCAAAGATAGCAACAGAACCATGTATAATGAAAGGAAAATCATTTCGTAATTTCATCATTTATAACTGTCCCAGTTTCAAATAAATGATCATAGTGGAAGAAACACTTCTTTGGTTGCGAGTCGGTATCAGAACTAATACACACGCATACTGTCTTTCTCCTGATGAGACATCATACTAGATGGATGGGAAACAGCGAGCAAGGCAATCTACATTGGCAATAACCTTAACATATGTCATACAGCAACTTAGCTTATGATATTTCGTACAATGGTTTATCTTGAAGAACAAACGTAAATGTTTCCAAATACAATAAATGAAAATATTATCTCCTCTAAATTTGCAGCAATGACTATATGGGTCGTATTAGATACATAGTTTCCTTATATTCATTCACAAGGTAAACAAGGATTAAATTCTGAATTATGATTATAGACATTCCTCTGTGGATCACCCTTCTCCTGGTGGTGCTGGAATCGCAGTCATGACTGAACCCTGTCACAGCATGCACCCCTCCTCCATTCTGATCCTACCGTCTCCCCGACCCTCCTACCAATAAAACTTCCCAAGGTAAGCATCGGGGAGCTTCCATTTCGAATGCCAGAACGAAACTTGGCGCGGTCTTTAGGCTATCTCACTCCTGTTTTTTTGCCATAAAATAACTCATTCATGGGGGGGGGGGGGGGGGGGTGATGTCACAGATGTTAGCCACTTAGTCTCACTCGGCTTTGCTGAATGAAACAACTAAAGCTCATGGCGTGTTTTAAGTAGCTATGGATCTTGATACAGTTCTTCTTTTGATTATATCGATACCCATAGATGCGAAGCCGCTGGTTTTTTTTACTATCACCAATTTAGATATATATTTCGAGAGGTTAGATTACTATTGAAGTACATTACACATGTACATTTGAGATATCCTTGTTAGCATTGACTGATTTTGAGGGGGGAAAAGAGAGAGGAAAACGATCCTTTGTCCTTGATTTTGCAATTTTGATCTTCGGTGCAAGACAAATGTGTAACAGCAAAAAGACACTGTGTAACATAATGTGAGTGTTCTTCTATATTGAGTAGATTTTATCGCTCACTACTGCTATTTTTTCCTTTTATGGCGGTTTTCTTTGGAAAGCGCTAACCGTATACTGGAAATGGCCTATAGTGGACCACCCCGACTATCGCCTTGCTCGACAGAAATTGCCGTGGCCTGGCTCCTTTTGTCGACGGGGTCTCGGGGGCTTTGTGACGGCCGGGCCCAGGGCAGTAATGGGCCGGTCTGGATCCCCTTATTGTCGGCCACTCGGGCAAAGATCACAGGGCCCGCCGCACCTATCAGACACACAGGCCGACCAGGTAATTACCCACCTGAAGAAAAGGATCCAACACACGGCAGCGGCCAGCCAACCGGTGCGTTCACATCGAGGGGTGAATGGTCATGCATGGGTGATTACCTGTTGGAAGGGAATGTACCTCAGTGGATCAGGGCTTACAACTGTGTGGGAGCCGGCTTGAGACTGTCTTCCGGCATTTGTGTGGGCAAATAAAAATAGAAACAAAAGCAATGGGTGGCATTTTTGTATGTGGAAATATCTATATACATATCAATAGGTCTGTGTGTATTTAGGATATTGACTATCCCGAAGTAGGTGTAATGGACTGATGTTTAAAGATATGCTTTATTCTATCTCCAGACTTAACAAGATGTGAATGTATGCCACGGTTATGCAATAAGATATTTAAATGCCACTGGTGACATATGAACTTAAAACATGTGGCAGGGTAGGATACCATCTATACATCACTCAATTTCATATAATTGTCTACATGGCGTTCATTGTCCTCCACTCCCCCTCCAGATATCACTCAGCTCCACTTTATGATATCATTCCGCGAAGACAACTCATGCCATACAAACAATCATATGGAATTTCGTGATGTTTCACGATGATATTACATAGTATGTGTAGGGGCACATGCATTGGTTTTATTGTGTTGCTATGAAACACATATATCTTCTATCATATTGATACATAAAGAAACATATAAAAAAAAGGTTATATCTGTACACATGTGCATACTCATAAACCTGTGTGAGCACATGTATAGAAGGGTACTCACAGTGGATGATGACTGACATGTGTGAGTGGTTGGGTGTCTGGTTAATAGCATACCTTCACTCTCAGTGGTCACACTTTGGTGAAAGGGTATAAGTGTCAGCCAGGTACGGAGGTGATACATGTGTTGACATGTGTGCACGTGTACCTGAGACATTACTCTACTTTCTGCCATCTATTACTGCGTATACAAAGACGAAAGTCGATACAGCTATGACTACTGCCTTATCTAGTTGACACGTACTTTCCGTTCATAGTAACCCCATTCATATGAATATAGGATACCAGTGGATCTGTCAGAGATGCACTCTATATATCTTCTTTGCTGGAAATTCACGTGAGCAGCACTATACTAATTTATTTCTTATGAAAGAACTTGCCTTTGAATTTGAATTAAATTTTCTAGGAATATTTTCCTGTTTCCGTTGTTCTTGAGCGCACACTCACGACTACACACATTTCCGTATACACGATCTCTCGAAGTAAATGGGAGTGCATGGGTGCGTCCTAACAAACTATTTGAGAGAACGAGTTTTTTTCTAAACCGAATGGATGAGTGACAGTAAGTGAGACAGTGAGAGCGTGTGTTGGTGGATGCGTGAGCAATAACTCAACTTTGATTTCGATTATATGTTTCTGTGTTTTAAATGTCAACAAACTCCAGCGACTAGAAGATCATGCACTACATGTATCTGTTATAACGTTTATATAAAAGAGATGTTTGTATTATGTATATAATGTCAAATAACAACGAGCAGAGAGACCCTTCGTCATAGACACATATACACAGCAGACCATCTGTGGTCGGAACAGTGATCTCAGATATGTCGCGCGTAGGGTGTGGGCGTGGCCCTGACAGTGGCTGCTGACCTTCAAGCCTTCTCTCCAATCATAGCCACTGTGGTACGTCCAGTGAAGCTGGAGACATACCAAGCGAGAAACGCATCGAGTTCCGTAATCCCCTACACAAAATGGCGTATATGTCAGCCATTATTTGATATTTCACCTGATTATTGCTTCCAAGATGCTAAATTATAGACAGGAGATATTCCTATGAAATAATATCTCACATACACGCCAATTTGTATTGGCGATTCCAGAGATCGCTGCCTTCACTCGCTTGGTGCGTTTCAGGCTTTATGGGGACATCGAACCAAACACTGGCTGGGCGATTGTACATGCCGAGTTGTCAGATTTAATCCATTCCTGCCTTTCCAGAAAATCCGAACAGCTTTCCGTAGCTCACATAGGCACCTAAGGTGAAGCCTACCCCCCCCCCTCCCTTTAGACGATACCCTTATGCGCAGCTCTTAAAGGCTGCGCATAAAATGAACTAGTATATTGCAGAGAGCACAGAGCACGTAGTGATAATAAGCAAACGTTTATTATCTATGAGTTTATCAACCAGTCACATAGTAAATCCCTGATGTATAACTCTATGGGTGAAGGAGATAGAAATATACGATTTGCCGAGAAAAACTTCTGGGCCATGGTAGTGCAGTAAAGATCACAAATTGTTATAATACTGTGTCCGATATGAAGTGCATACTATGGTATATGGGTTAGTAAGGTATGGAAATATCTCTTTGCTTAATGAAATTCATCTATTTTATATTTTTCCACTTTACCATTTATCAATAAATGAGTAGAAGTGTGCGGCTATATAATGAGTCACTTGTTCAGTGGACGAACTATATACAAAAGTGAATGAATACTTCAAAAACAAAATTTCAGAGCTCGTGAAATTTTACTTTTATTTTGAAAGGCATATATCATGTTGTAAGGGAGTGTCATACTAAAAATGTTTTTTACCACTCAAACGCAGAATACCTCGCGCCTCTTATCAGACAATCGTAGATACAATGTGTGACTGGATACATGATGGAAATATATTATTATCACACACACTTGGCATAATATATACATTTTTTGTTCTATACAAAAAGAAATTTGACTTGGGTGAATGGATTGTGCATGGCAAGAATAATTAGAGACACTGTCAAAATTGCTATGTCACCCCAAAAAAGTGTTAATTCTAGCGTCAAAATATATTGTCATCAAATTCATGAAACATAAAACGCATGAAGAAATGTTAATGAGTCATATCACTAGATAAATGAAATCAATTGAAACAATTAGCTAAATGCATGGTATTGTCAGTATAAATACCTAAGTGAATCTCCCGTGACCTGCCTAATTCGTTGGACGGAGTGCAGGGAATGGCCTATGTCCAGGTGTTTCCATGGCAGCCTACACCTGCCATCTATTGTCGACGCATGTGAGCACGCATGCGCTATACGCCACGCATGTTTCCTAGTGACAGACTAAATGGTGACCTTCTAATATATTCACCCCATCCTGGACGAGAGTTATATTTTCTGCTTAGTTTCGTGAATTATCTAATGAATTCCATAATTGTAGGTACGCATGTATTTATATAAATGAGCTTGCGGCGATGGGACAACTATGGAATAGGCCGCAGTTTATTCGGGTATTCTTGAAGTCTAAATTCTTACGCTAAATGCACAGCCGAACAAGTCCATAGCATAGCAGACCGTTCACTGGAAATCACAGACAAAATTTACAGAAAATTCCAATGACAGATGCTCGAAACAACTCCAGGCCTATACTGAGTTTTCTGAGTGTGCAGTGTATATATGGTACTTTATGGGGTATTCCTCTGTCCGTCGCTATAGACATTGTATGTATTCCATGTACATACCCGGGGTACCTACCACACTGTGTCCTCATGTGGAGTGGTCTGCAAAATGTAACTCTGAACGGCAGCACAGCACCATACGGTGCTATCATATTTGACCTAATTTAAGCAGTGCTGACTAGCGATGCTTCAAATTGAAATGGCCCAAAGGGCTAAAATTCATTTAGGAATGTATTAAAACACCATAACCAGTTTAACCATAAGGTCCATTTGTGTGAGAAAAGGAGATACGGAATGTAACTAGCTGAGGGTGAAGTCATAAGGCCCCTTGGTGTACAAATTTATGTTATTTTGTCAGTCCTCTCCTCCTGCTACCATGTCCAGGTTGTAGGGAAACATGTTATCATGGGAGACATAATATACATGTTTGTAGACTGTTGATCCGCCGGATGGCGGGTGTGCTTAGATGACTGGAATAATGTTTCTCAGCCAATCATACGCACTATTAACATGGAGAATATTTAAATATTTCATCGGCGATGATCCTCAATAATAAGTCCTTACACTGTTACAGATCATGCCTGAAGGTATTACGTGTGTACCTGCTCATAACCAATAGATGGCTTCGCATATTCCCTGATAACAGCTGGATGGTGCCTGGTAGCACGTGTGGTAAGGATGTACTATATTTTGTTTATAAATATATAAGAATATTGATCACATTTTAGGAATTTATCAAGATGCGAGAATCTACAATACAGATCCCCTGACATGTTACCTTTGACATAAAAACGCCGGAACACCATACCAAACCTCCCCTATCAATAGTAAAGAAATGTACATACTTCCACATGTATGTACTTTCTGGGATGCTGTTCTAGCAGGGTGCTATGAATGTTTTTAAGTGCCGATTAAATTGCTCGGATTTTGTGGCACAGGGAGAAGGTTAACCACAGGGATCTAACCACATCCAAAACACATGAGGTGAAGGTACAGCAGTGACATCTCCCACTCATCCCCCTGTTTACACAGATTACGTGCCTCGTAAATACACCTGACACTAGGATAGAGATATCGACAGGAGATCCAACCTGTCTACGCTGGATCTCTTCCCGGATCATCAGTCTGATATGAACATTATGTAGACACACCTATTACAGAGATCCCTACCATTTCAGCCCATCCCTATAACTCACAACCGGGAGGGGAGTAGGCCAGTGCAACTACAGTCTCCATGGCCAGTGTTTAGTCATATGATTGCTGTTTAAAAGGGGTGTACTATATCAATTCTGGGAGGTAAGCATGTAGAGTATGAAGGATACTTTCGCAACATTTATAAGTGAAACACTATTGTATAAACAGTAAGAGCATATACATATGCATTATACTACAAATTGATATATAAGCTAGCTAATGTGAATCTGAGGGGTTACTGGAGAACTCGACCCGAAACGAACTCGACCCCTAGGATAAGACAGTTTGATATAGAAGGGAAGATCTGACTAGTTAGATTTTAGTCTAATAAATCAGCGGATATAGAAAATAAGTTCAGTTATGATTAGGTGTAGGGTTAAGGGTAGGGATAGGGTTAGGGTTAGGATATGGTTAGGGTTAGGAATAGGGTTAGGGATAGGGTTAGGGTTAGACCAAACAAGACCAAATATGAAGCCAATATAACATAATTATACTTATCATTAAACATAGTAAATGTATTCATCCAGACGTGTAATAAGATGCTTGAGTTGGGAACATTTAAAAACGTGTCGAGTTCGTTACGGGTCGAGTTCTTAAAACGTGTCGAGTTGGTTACGGATTGAGTTCTTTACGGGTCGAGTTCGTTACGGGTCGAGTTCTCCAGTTTTCTATGGAGGTGGCCATTTTGCCCCCGACGCCAAAGCAACATCAGTAGACAGGTGCAGTTATTTTTTTATAGGGTTTTCTTTTGTTTTGTTCGGCGTTCAATAGAGGGGCTTGGTCTCATCTCTCGATTATCGATGGATTATAGCAACTAATAACAGGTGTTGTACCTGTTATTCCAGCAGGTCATCGTGGAACCAGCAATCACTCTGTACCCTATAGCTAGTTACTGCAAACCATAAAAAGACCATAACCAATTCATTCGTACAGCATAATTTCTAGTAGGCCTCATAGTGCAAGACACTAACGTTTTTAATAATTGTTAATTTCTCTGTCCAACAATTCCTTTATCGCACTATATCTATTGGTTATTCCCCGGGCTGGAAAGGGGTATAATGTAGCTTGCCTTCCACCCCTTGACCTCAAAATAGGGGGTGCGTCTATCCATCCGTCCCCACACTCTGCCTTCCACACCCCGGAGTCAGACTAATTCCGGCATTAAAGTATAGATCATGGCGTACCATAAACAAAAACTTGAGTTCCCACAGTATATCACGTCAATTTAGAAACCAGTGCCATCCTTGTTAAGTTTTATTGTGTCAAATTTTATTTTATGTCACTTTTATGTTTTCATTTGCCATCCCATGAGCATATATTGCGACATGATCCAAATGGTTTACTCAGATGAATGGTATGTGGTAGTGTCAGGGCCGTGTGAGGGACTTCCCCTTGTACTTCATTGACTGTACTTTAAGTTCACCTTACCCCGTGAGAAAGTGGCCTTCCATATATATACATGTGTATACAACATCTTCCCCCCGAGCCTTCAGTCGGTGTTAAACCTCTGCTGGGTAGACTTATTACATAGTTGCCCCGTATATATAGAGTGGCGACCTAGCAACTGGAGTAGAAAGGGATGGAAATGGATCTTTCAAGGGAGCAATGGGTTATTCATAGGAGCTAAGGTTTATCATAACCGATTAACGCATGGACAAAAGAATAAATATGTACAAGAATGTATATAAACCATAGCCAATTTATGTGGCCTGATTTGAAATTGTACAAAATAAGGTACCTCATTTCCATGAACTTTGCCTTTGCTATAGTATACTGGAAGACTTATTTTAATTACTTCAACTAGAATTTACTCAAATTACGATTATTGTTATATTCAATTCATTTCTGCATTAAGGGGGTATATTTCACATTTTCCCTATTCACAATAGATCAGTGGTTATTTCAACACCATACATCAAAATGCAATACCCTTCACCGAAATAGAGTGCACAGCCTTCTTCAGCCACCAACTGCAAACTGATCCTAAACTGTCGAGATAAACCGCTCGACTACAGAGCTGTCTGGCAATATGATGACATTGTATCCAAAAATCAATGTGTTACTGTGAACCTTGTGTTCACCTTACCTTTACTCCGTGGCAACAGGGTTTGCATACTCCCAAAAGTCATGACGTCAACGTACAAGATGCTAACAACCAGACCTCCCCCGCCAGTCCCCAAGCAAAGTTGGGGTAGCGGCGACACACATACTTAGAGGTATATCACTGGAATCCTCTGTTAGACCGAAGCGTCTTCACACTCAGCTTTCTGAAGGAGATCTAGAATTTATTATTCTACATATGCCCGTCATATAACCGCTCACATTCCTGCCAGCATCTTGCTATAATAGTGCGAGTCAACAAAGTGTCAGGTAGACATCCGCACAGCTCTGCAGGCAGTGACTACCGCCCGTGCTCAGATTAGACACCTTCAACGAAAAGAACCCCCACACCGTAGTGCACACAAATTTCCCCACCCCCTTGTCTTTTCTCTAACTTCTTAAAAATATGCATTTGTCTGAGCAACTTCCGGTTGGATTGGATTTTTATTTTTCTCCATGTTGCTGGAACCTTTTTCTTTGCTGCTGCGTGGTATGTATCTACTTGTATCACTCCGCAGGTGGCTGCCCTCAGATGTTGCGATACAAGTACCTGCTGCATAAAACATATATTTATGCTAACGTTTTGTTTGATACACCCGCGAATGTATTTGATCTTGCAAGCTTTATACGTTCTTTATCTCTCAAGGAATGTAGCCGGTCATGTTTCGAACAGTGCATCGCATTTCTATAAATTTTAACCTAAGTTATCTCTGCACCATATTGTATCTAAACTTTGTTTTTTTGTTTTGACTTTGTTTGATTTTTTTAGACGATTATGAACAACAGAGCATTTGTCTTTACATATCTCAACACAGTATTCACTGTTATGCTATTTTCAAAGCCTGGGCCCCATGCTGTGAAAAGAACGTTACTACCTGCATAAAAGCACCTTCTTTCTATTCAAATAAAAATCTCCCACTCACTGTAAATAAGGAAGCTGGTGATTATTGCTGCTATCTGTATTGCCAAGCTTGCTCAAGGAAGATATTTTATCGTTCGAAGATACGCACAGGAAATCTATGATAAATGTGATGTTTTTAAATATCCTTTTCTGTTTTACGAACCACACCTGATTCTTTCCGAGAAGTCAAAGTAGCAGTAATATGCTGTAATTCTCTTTCTTTATATATGATATATAGACATATGCACCGAGAGTTTTTTTTCTTATAAACGGCCACGATCAAAGTTGCATGACCAATAAATTGGCGCGAAGAACCAACCGTCTTTTCTGTTTTCAACGAACTCTTCCATATGTTAGAAATCACAACATTTTATCGGCTAGACTGGGTTTGCCGTCTCTTGAGCATCTGTTCATGTGGTTTCGTGACAAGGCCGTCAGTAATCCAAGCACCTCCCTCTTTGCTGTTACTAATGCAAAACCACAGCAACTCCTACCACCAGACGACATTTTCCTCACACGGGAAATAAGAGGATATTATTCGTGAGACGGTCTCGCATAGCGGCAGGTCAATGGTCCATGGTGTGCGCATAGCCCTGGGGGTAGCTCCATACTCCCCCTTCTCATTTAATGTGGGAAAAAATATGTGAAAATGATCCGAAATGGTTGGCGTTTGTAGAGAGAGAATGGCAGGTAGTGTAGGGAAATGCCCGGGGTGGTCCTGTGTCCTATAGGTGTAAAGGGTATGTATGGATGTATTATATGTATGCGACCTCGCTTATAACTTTAGTCATTTTTGCACAAATGGCGGCTTCTTGGGTGTTAGTGTGTAGTGTTCATAGACATCTCTCTATGAGGAGTATAGGCCCCATAGCTTAAATCATCAACAGTGGTCGTTTGAGGCTAAAAGGGTACTATGCATCCGTACTGCACGAACTGTACGTAGTCCTAAAAGTGAATTTCATCTTTTATAGATTGATAGATACTATATTCTGAAAGTGTTCTTCGTTCAAGCGCGAAAATGCATATGGTTTAGTGTTAAGATGTTTATTTCCTGGTTCTCCCTTGCAAACCTGAGAGACTCGAAGGATGCCAAGTCATTCATCACAATTTTGTCATGAACTGAAAGTGATGTTTTACTCACAGATGGAGACATCTTCGTGTTGCACATTACCACTGTTCGGTCCATCTCTGACAGGCGATTCACCCACAATTTACACCATAATGTTACCATGGTTACTCGAAGGCTGCCATTACCTGCTCTAAGAGCGTTGTGACATCTGTTGAGGCGGGTCCACGCAGAGAGGACTCCACCAGTCAATGTCACCCTGTACGAGAAATGCCGGGTCTCCAGCTACTAAGGGGCCACTTCTCTCCCACATGTCCAGTCGTACCCATCTTGTCAACCTCACCGCCACCACTAACACCAGTCACAAACACAATGTACATATACATTTACCAGATTATACACGCATCCGAAGGGTGATCAGCTAGTAAAACGTCGTCTGTCACTTTTGTGAGTTCAAATCGAGATTCGCGGAGCTATTGATGTCATTTATTTGTTGATGATCTTCACCAGCACGTCAACGGTTTCATAAGCTTCGATGCTACACGCATGAACGTCATCCTCATTGGAGACGTTAATGATTGGATCTGGCAGTTCAATTACTGGGGGTCACTGGGTGCGTACTCGAAGTCGATCCTATATCTCTCCTCTCCCATATCCGCTTCCTTCGTGGCGGCGTCCGAGGATTGACGAGTCGGACAGTATGGCTGAAATTGGCCGTCCTTCAGTGTTGTCAGCACCTTAATATAGGCCCGGTTTGGAGATCCGTCTTAAGAAATTCTTGCGTGTTTTAGAGATAACAACTGATAACAAGATCAATATGGCAACTGCCCCAAAACGAAAGTGAAGGGATTTTAATAATGGGAATCTATAAAAGGATTCTAAAAGCTATGGGAGAATTTGCTTTATATATTTTTGTCGACAGTGCATAGCAGAGTTTGGTCCCAGGGGCTCTGACTGGTGCCCACAGGCAGAGAGCAAAGCCATTGACCTCCTACACTATAATTTTGGTTCTAGTCAGGATACGAGTTAGATAAGGGTTAGATCTTCCTTTATTTGTAGGAGGCACTTTCATGCAACAGAAAGGAATGAGATGGCAATGGATTCTTACATTCTTTATTCTCCTGAATTTGAGATCAGCCAGTGTATTTGGTTCTTTTATAATGACCTGAGAGGTTAGAAACCCTACAGAACTAATCCAAAATGGCGGATGTTGGAATTCAGGGCCTTGTGGGTAGCCTTGTGGAAAAGTCAGTTTTGACATCTAGGTGGTGTGGCTGGATATAATGATCGAGATAGGGAATGTAGAGAAGGACTATTTATACATGAACTGAAGAAACGACCACTTCCAGTTGCCCGATGAACCTCTCTGATTCTGAGGCTGAAGTAGGAGGGAAGTGACACTGGACTATCGGGAACTCCCTCCTCCACCACCCTTGTAAAACACGCTGGATCTGTCCTTGTCCATACCGCGGAGGCACTTCTTACAAATTACCAAAATTTAGCAGGCGTATTACCTGTAGTGGTAAGGGCAGCTTGGCGCAGCAGCTCAGCATAATCAATATAATTGTAGGCCTATTGATTTCATAAGCTGAGGAGAAACTTCCCATGTTTTGAATATGGAAGTTTTTCTTGGCAAGGGGGGCATCCATAAAGTACGTACGCACTGAGGGGGTGGGGGGGAAACATTTCGGAAATTTTGTGCATGCTCCTTGTTTGTCCTATTGCGAACAAGACCGAGAGGGGATGGGGGAGGCTCCACAATTTCGGAGATTCTGCATACATACTTTATGGATTGCCGCAATTCATTCTTGAAATTTTTCAAGATCGATCTAAAGGAACAATACAATATCTAGACAGGGACATCCGTGCACAATATGCTGTAGTAAATCAAACAACAAATATCACATTTTTGATATATCCATTTCTCCTTACTAAATGACTATGTCCATTAGATCACTAACCCTGGGTCAGTGTGTCCTCCTCTGATTTGTTTACAAGTTAACCCTTTGTGTACATTGACGTAACGATCATCCCCTTAACCCTCCGAACCCCGTGCCGACTGGGATAATCCCATCTCACGTCCGGCCTCTCTCAGCAGGTTCACGTCGACGCTGTGACGTAGCCCTGACGTCATCAGTTTGGGTGATTTGAGACCCAGGCCACCTCTAAACAAAGGGATTCAATGTCCGCGTCCGGCCATGGCGCTGTCCCTCTGATCCGGCCGCGCTGTATGTTTGGCCAGCCGGGATATTACATAACCCGTTGCATACACCTCCGCACCCCTCCTCCTGCCCCTAGATGTTTCCTCCAGACACCGACCTTGCGACTGAGGACGTGTGTATGACGTAATCTTTAATCACTCTCCAAACGGAGGTTTAGTGATTCTTGTTTTCGTAGAATGTTACCAATTATTTTTCATACCTGTTCTACCACGTGCAAATAGCATAAGAGGCCAAGATAAAACGCCAATGACCAACATCATATTACTTCTACTGCTTGGTCCATGGTTCAAATGAAATTAAGTCATGGGATCAGAGAACTAGTCCTCTGTCCACTTCAATGGAGCATTTCAATGAAACTGTAAATATGAAACAGACGGGTGTGGTTGAAAGACCTAAACATCTGTTTGGAGACCTGTTCCCAACTCTGTAATTTGTAAACTGAGAAACTCACCCCCCCCCCCCCCCACCTTCCCCTCCCACTTCATGTCCCTGATATGCTCCAGTCCTCCCAGAAGAGCAATCGGGATTAGAGGACAGAACGGCAGGGTGAAGGGTGCGGATGGTGATGCGATCTCTTCACCCCATGGGACTCAGGTGTTTATATACGTTGCCCTAGTTACATGATCATCAGGGTAAAAGGACAGCGGTGATCAGAAGGTGTTGCGGTTGGGTGTGTTTGCTTTATCACCAAACTAGAACTGCTGTGGTAGGGAGCGTGAAATGAGAACACTGAGACTTGTTAAATGACGCCGCGCTCCAAATATAACCTCGCGCTACCTTTATTTAGGCTGGAGCCTGCCCAGCTACCGCCCAGCACATAAAAGTCCAGTTTAGTTGGCTTAGATTTGAAAATAATATCTAAATGTAGCTTGGAAATCTTGGAAATGTAGGACCCTCCTATAAACAAATTTGGAATTTGGTTGATGCCTGAAATTTATTATAGGATAGGTTTAAACGGTAGTAATCTACTAAATCTAAGGATAGGCCTACTAAATTACTGATATACATGTAATAGTTCTAAACGAGGAACTGAACAATAATTTGCAAAATAACATAATAGAATGATACCAATGGTTCAGCAAGGAACCGCCCTATCAATCAACATTCAATTTAAACTTAAACCTACAATCAATTAGATAAAGTGGTTTTGATCTTGGATAATCTGAAAGGCAGGCCTTCTTATTATGTTGTATCCATATTACGACATGTATACCCAACCGCAACCTAACCTCCTGTATGTTCCATCGATACACCAACACTGTGCCATTTACACAGCTAAAAAAATTGTGAGAATATGTTTAAAAACAGCATTTGATTGTAATCATTCCTTGGCATCTAAATGTGAATTCCAACCCGAAAGAAGAGACTGATTTATAGCGTCGTTAGGCCCTGTCGGTGGTGACTCAGATAGAGGTGACACCTATTCGTGCTGATAGGAATGATCAGCGTAGAAGGACCACCACCAACCCCAACCCTCTCTTGTCCTATAAGCACGATTAACTTGGGTGGTGAGTGGGGCTGATTTATTTCACCGGGGTTATCATCTGGCCGACAAAGATTTACATTACCAACAATTAATGGCATTGCAAAGAAGCACCATGGATAGAGAGACACACGCGATACCAGCACTACAAAGGTATCGAAAGTGGACATTTAGGGTGGAGAGTGTGGGAAAATGAGAAGCTATACCTGTCCAACATACCCAGGCAAGAGGAGAGGGGTGAGGGAGGATGACCTATGGCAAGAGATCATTGAGCTCCTAGAGATCCAGATTGAGATCCAGACGACCTGTTAGGGTGGACTGTCTGTCTCCGGGGACCTCGGATCATTTGGATCCCGACTGTTAGATAAGAGCAGGGGCTGATCCTGGAGGTCGGGGTGGGTCGACAGCGGGCCTCACTGGTCAGACCGCCCCCCGGGTGGTTTATGTGGCCGGCCTAGGAATGTGGAATGTACGATGTGTGTAGCCGTGGTTTGCAAAGGCAGGATTCAACACAGCCAGAAAGGGATCCAGTGTGGCGTGATGCGTAGTGATAGCTTGGTCTTCTCTCGATTCACAGTTACTTAGGATTAGGTACAGACTTAAACCCTTTCATTAGGTCCATCCCTGCTTTAAAAAAACTGATAACCTAATTAATAAAATGAAATGGAAAGAAATTGCATTGAGCCGTCATACATCTCGGATCCAAGGTTAAATAATCCTTGATGTCTGTATTTTATACTGAGCATAGCTCTTTTTAGCCCTTTAATCAATATAAGATACAAAATCAGACATGTGCTCGTCCATCGTTGTACACTCTCCGATTATCGATATCTCAAAGAGGAGTCTTTAGGCCTTGATATATTGATATAAATTTTCGCTCTTATATCCCAAAGCATCCACTCTAAAACATAATGAGGAGATTAACGCAGTTGTAGTCGGTCATTATCAGGGAACTAAGTCCAATACGTCAAGGCATCTTTGGCTAAATCATAATCTGCATTAAGGTATGGCTATAACAAAATACATAATGTACTTGGTCTTGAGCCATCGCTTGTAATATCTGGTGGCAAATACGTGATATACCACATTATATATAAGAAATATTCCCTCACACCCTGCCAGCAGAGGTGGTCTGACATGAAGTACAAAAAACATATGCTTTGGTAAAGTTGTTTTTCTCTCAAAACCATAAGGAGCATGTACCTAATCATTTGATACATTGAAGTCCATGAGTGAACTTGGATGCACTGTACCATCAACCTATACATCCAACTAAAGACTTGAGAATGCAGCATATTATGCATGGTTAGGTAATACTTTGCCTTGGGCAATTATTGGAGCTCTGAACCATCTCGATCCTTTTACGGGATATGCCAATTTAAGTTGATGTCACCATGAGAATGTGACTAGCACCGGACCGAAGCCTAATGACTTTAGATTTGATGGAAATTATTTCCATGCCTTGAGGTATTATTGAGGTATTATCACCCTTTTAACCCTGATATCTATTTTTTGGTGCAACCTTCTTTCTAGACTACCTTGTATTGATTCCTACAGGCTTTAAGGAAAGAGTTAAAGCTTTAGTTAAGTCCCGTAGTGCAGAGATGTGACAGGCGGAGGGGCGATAAGTTAGTCAGCTGCGGGCCTCGTCTCCTATCTCATTATGTGAAGCCTGGACTTCCGGTCTGTCTGTCGATGTGTGTTTCACTATGTGTGGGGTCTCACAGCGTGTTTTTTGGCAGTAGGGTCTGGCTTAATTCCACTTAACATGTTCCAACAAGTAAGATTCGCCCATGGTGCTATCTATGAGCGAGGTCCTCCAGCGACCCGACATGTCAACTTTACTTGTATCCAATGTGGATGTTCTAAATTTTGTTTCTATTATTGGAGACTAATTATAGTGCTGTTATCAGACGTGTAGTATAAACGTTACTAATGATATCAATAATGCTGGAAATAATGGCAGGTGGCCCTACTGACATATTTCGTAGAAACCTGTCCTTATGCGTATAAAAAGGTGGGTTGTCTTTTCTTTCAAGTTGATCATTTAAATATTCATTTCATAGATGTAGTAGTACAATAAATCCTGTCCGACGGCAAAGGGATCAAGTGGAAAAAAGGCCACCTTCCAACTTCCCATGAGCATTGGAAAACAATTACACGAAACGAAATCTTTATTAGGTTAGCTGTGAATCATCAGTTAAGGCCATCCCCAACATATATGTATATTTAGTTGCCCATATTCGGCAGGCCTTGCCTGTGCCTCTTGGGATTACAACAGTTGGGAGGTCGGAAAATACCTCTAGCTATGTTTATTTTGGTGTGTACAGCACATATAGATGTTGCCACTGGCGGACATACCCTAACCCTCTCACCCTGTCATCCTCAACACACACAGGAAGTCACCTCCTCTGCTGCGCACACATCGGCCTGTACCTTTGATCTTCTCGGCCGACGGGCAGGTAGACGTTCACCACCGACCCAAGCATGCAAGCCCCACAAGGCATAATTACACGATTGCATTGAATGGGAAAACAGAGGAAGGGAATCGCTAAAGATGGGTCGTTGTTGGAAAATGTATCCCCGCGCTATCATGTCCTATACAGTGCTTCAGCATTTCGAGTGCGAATTATGTCCTATCGTGACATGCACCACCCCCGATAGGCAATGGTGTCCTGTCCCTACATGTCCGCACTGGAAGGAAAACCCCCCAGCCAACTCTTCCTACCGAGGTTTGGTAGCATTGAGACAGAAGATAGAGCTAAAAGAAACGTCATTTCCTGTTGGGAGAGTGTTCTAAAGGTCACCTTTACCCATTGTGTCTGATTTCATAGCGTGCTGATCCCTGCGATCGGCGACGAGCGAGGGATGCCATTGCGCCGCCCCAGGCCTGACATAAGCCCTTCTCTGATTGGTTGCCCCCTCGCCGTTGCTGGTTCGGGCACGAAAGGCTCTGTGCGCCTGGGGACCTTCGCACGCCCGACGTAACAAAGAGTTCATGATCAGACCCGCTTCCGGTTCAGTAGGTCCTGTGTCCATTTTCATGTTGGTGTCTACATGCAGACAAGGAACTATAGCTCCAGGGATGCCCTTTTAAATTCATTATGTCTCATTATATACGTGTTATATGCAAGATCATTTTATGGAAATACACCACCAGTTGAAGTTCTAGGGTTTGTATGCGTGGGAAAAATTATTAGGGTTTATGGGTCTTTCTAATCCAAAGAGGTGTTTCAACGGGTTTCCAATAGACAGGAGCGCCCTTGTGTAAGTCAGATTTCCAACCGTCCATACCCAATCTCGATCAATGGAAGCATACAACGTACAAGGAAAACACGTGCATGGCGCATAAATGAGCCTTCAGTGACGGCCTTTTATCTAATTGGCCATTTTACTTGTGCATTTGAGGTCCCTGAATTAAATTCTATAGATAAAGGCTATGACAGATGACAGAGATAAAACATCGTCTGAGATTTTGTATACCGGTATCTCTCTCTGATTTAATACCCCCCGAAAATTATTGTAATAAGTGAAAGCGATAGACAAAATGCATAGATCCTAAGAATTGTGGAGATGCGTTGTGACATTATCAAGCTGACAGTGCATATTTTATTTTTGTTCTTGGAGACTGAGTGCGCGCACCTGCAATGACAGCTCATCACATGCTTCACATGTTCCATCACGTGCAACATGTAGATGCGTGAGCAACGTGTGACATGCATTCCCACACCTGGAAAGGCGAGGACGCTGATTAACACCTCCTCCCGCTGAGTAGCATCATCATTAACCTATCAGGTAGATTTAATCCTACCACATTCGCAAAACCTATCAACTGACGCTGAAATATTCACGTACAGGGAATACTAATAGTTTATTCCCTTCTATATTTTTCGAGATATTTGTCCAAAAGAAATTCTGAATTTTGAAGCATATCATCAAATATTATTCATATTCTGTTTAAATAAGTGATCATATCATATAATCAAGCTAGTGCAGGAAATTACTTCCTAAATACCCTGGTTTTACATCAATGATAAACAGCATTTTTCAAATCTTCAGCCATCCGGATTCTGCTTCTAAAACCTCCTGATTATATCCACTAGAATAGTTTTTATGTTTCGTTCATCGACAATAACCGCCATACCCTATTTGCTCAATATTGGGGACTTGGGAGAGAATCATGTTATCAGCATGTACTGGTTGTCAATTCATCAACTGGTGTCTCAGTGCTTGATATGAAAGGATATCCCACCTTTTCTGCCCTGCAAGTCCAAATTAATTGGATCCTTTCACATTTAGCTGCCTGCGTGGCATGAACCTGGCATGTCTTGGGGCACCATATGTTGTGATTGTGCCATGGATGACAGACTTTAGTCATGCTACACCAGCCCCCCCCCCCCCGCCCAAACTATGCATGTCGCATGCCATCCATTTGTTCATCCTCTTCTACAGGTTGCCTCCAATAAGCACGGTCTTGGTGCGTAGGATTCCACCACATTGGCTCTGTCCTTTAACTGTACCATTGGGAATGGCCAAATGACTAGGACTCTTTCGTGATGCCTAGGAATACAAAATAATTGGACGATGTGGCTTTAACATGTGATCTCACTGAATACCACAATGAACGCCCCCCGTAGAAAGCGGAAACAACCCTTCGTGACCTTGACAAGCCCTGGGCCCCTTCGAGGCTCGTGATATTTTTGAGAGATTCCTATCTTCCGTAGTCTTTCCCAGCTTATTTCCATTGTCATACAATGATGTGATTTTATCTTTAGCGGCCCTTTCAAGATTTCACGGACCTTGAGCATTCGTTAAATTGATAGCGTTAAATCTCCCTGTTTTCAGTAACCACGGAAACCGGAAACAGCACGCGAAAACTCAATCAAGAGACATGCACTGCAATAAAGGCAAAAATTGCAGCAATTTCAAATTTCTTGGAATCTCTGAATTTTCTTTTGTTACAAACATGTCTGTGACGAATAACCATATACAATTTGAACATGTTTTTGAATAGGTTATACATTTTCTTTGTTGTAAAAACAGCGCCTTCTAGTATGACACATGATTGTCATAACCTCTTATCATGATCCAATAAACAATTAACGGGTGGCCAAGAACTGGTCTTTCTGTGGCGGGACTCATGTTTCACCAGCACTCGTGATCAACGAAATAAATCTTAAAATTTGTTTCTAAAAATTCTTTCATAAGACTGCATCCTATTCTCCCTGGTGGGGGACTTGGAGTTTAATCGGATTCACCTGCCGTGCTGACGTCCATACTTGATGAATTTCCAAATTCTATTCTTAACATATAGATTTCATACACAATATTCATAAAATATCTTCCGTTAGCATACATATAGGCCTAAGTTGTTGGTTGATTTTCGAAAAGCGTTGGTATGATAAAATGGACCACGACCATATCACAACAACTTGATGACCTAATCCACTGGTAGGGGACCTCGTATGATATTCATAATGGTTTACAGATGTATTGTGCCTGTATTTTATACCAAAAGTAAAACGCCGCAGTGTTTTCCCTTGTCAGTCAGCCAAAGTTCTATGTCCTATGCGATGGCATGGTCATTTTGATTTAGTCAAGGTCTCAACCTCCGAGCAGATCCTTTCCATTGCGGGAAAGTGCTTTAGAGCGGTTTCAAATGACAAAGTATATATGGTTGGTTGGTACATAGTCTATCGTCGTCGGAGAGGATCATCCTCCTTTATCGCCCGATTATCGTAGTATGTTTACCCCCTCGGGCGGCGCCAGGCGTACAAATAAACGCCCCCACACGGGACGCTGAGGAACCACTCCCTGATGACCGCCGTCCAGAATCCTTGATTACAGTCATAACATGGTTCTTTGGCCCCACCGCGGGCGTCTCCACCCTGTCTGCGATTGAAGTGGTTCTAAAAGGGAACGCCACTTTCATCTCATTATTTTCCAGGATAATCTCGCGAGGATTTCCGAGAGTGACGGATAAAGGATCGATGATTGTAGCCTAATGTGGTTAGGCTACACGTGCATATATGTTCAGATATGTTTACTTGGTGAGGGCTGACATCAGAGAACAAGTGCAAGATAGTGATATTTACTTTTAAAGAGATGTCTACATGTCTGTTAACCATACTAATTTAGGCCTTGTTATGGAAGACCAATTCTAATGAATTGATGGCTTCAATTAAAGAAGCCATCAATTGGTATATCATGTATTGTGTTCTGTATGCAGTACTTCGTATTTGTCCTATTTGTTAAATGTTCATTGTACAAGGAGGAACATCCTTGAACACGGATGATTTACATACGTTGTAACAATTTTGTTATTTAAAGGAATCATATGAGCCGTCCAGGTCAGATTGCCTAGATCCTACAGTTTATTTTGACACACTAGGCACAAATCCCCAGACAACATCTGAGCTCACAGATCAGAAAGATGCGGCACCTGTTATTTTTTCTAGTGATTAACCACTAAACCTATCTTTATTTAACATGCATAGATGACCATGTTCCTCTGGGATTCTCCGCGCTGTCCACCGGGGATGTGGTACGGAGCCATGTCCAGCTAGCCTTTTCCTCTGATAGCTTTGAAAAAATGGAAGATCGTTGTAACCCTATGATGGATTTTATTAGTCAATAAGCTCTTCGATTGAATTCTAAAAAAGACATTGGTTGACGAAGGGGAAGGTTATCACAGAGGGCTCACTGAAATACGTAAGGAGGAATTCACACGGTGAGATTCATCCACCTCACAGGGTTCAAAATCTCATGAGATTCCGTTCTTTGTTTGGGGAAAATATCGCCAAATAATGCCGCCGGGGAATGACGAAAGGGGGATGGTACAAAATAGCAAGGGAAAAAAGTTCCAAGCAATTCACACAGTACACTTTGTAGGCGATTTTTTTGCTAATGGGGAAAAGAATCGCTTTATAGTGTATATTGGTCATAATAAAACCTAGTGTTAGCATGGAAGGTGAGCCGGTGTGGCACAGAGGAAGGGAGTGGGCTTTGAACCACAAACCTCGTGATCCTCATTCCAGTGTGATATTAACTGTGCCCCACAACCCCCCCCCCCTCTCCACCCACGTCGTGCTCCATCAGTCATGTACACATTGCAGATGCATGTAGTAGGATGCTAAAAAGAGTAATATACACACAAACTATATTTTTATTAAGAGCATAGAACTTTCAGTTTCTTTCCGATTTTGGTATATCTTCATCAACACTCTGAAATCTTATGCTATGATTAATGGAGTGGTTGTGTGGGTGGCTTCCTTTGCAATGCCACACCCTACCCCCCAAAAGGAGTGACCCCCGCCCCTGCCCCCACCCACCCACCACCACCAACGTCATCGTAGTATAGACAGTAAATGAGTCCTGGAGTGGGACATAATTCATAAAGTGAGGGTTGTGGATGGGAGAGGGAGAGGTTTCTGAAGGTACATCTGTTTCAAAGGTAAAAGGGGATGTTGGTCGTGGTATCGAGGGAGTATACCTGTATTTGGTATGAGCGGCCGTATGAGAGGGTTTAGTGGGGTTGTTCGGGAGGAAGTGATGAGAACCCGTGATCAGACCACACCCCTAGGCTATTGCACTCCATGTTGCCCACCTCTGAGAACCATACCCCTTCAGCTAGACGCCACAACCCTCCTGTCACACCCCACTTGTTTCCAGAACCCACATCCTGCACCCACAGCTCACGTCGGTTTAGAAATAAAGCTCAGTCCATTAAAAAAAAATCACTCATGACTATTTCCTCCACTATAATATTTTTTTTATTCCGAAAGGTAATGACGTTGAGGAATGTTCCTTGAACTATGGTTGAATGAGATTCATGCAATGTTTAACACCCATAAAATCTCTCCACGCATTACGATTTTCCATATGGTGCAGGTTGCAAAATGCATTGTCGTAGATTTAACTGTATGTTAACCATAGAGCAACCCCACCAAATCTTATGACTGCCCTATGAGTGTACAGTACGTAACCTGTGTGATTCTAGAAAAAACATTGTCGGGCCAAAACGATGTCCTCTGGGTTTCTTTTACAGAACCTCAGAACTTTCTCATTGGGAAGCAAGCACAATGCATTCTGTCATATGTAGTATCGTTGTTTATGTTCTAAAATAGCTCTATTCTCTTCGGTTTCGTGCAGATCATATCCTGTGTCCAAGGTCGATCTGGTTGCATACAACACAAAGTATGATGATACAGACTCTGTCAATGTGTGCGCCATGTAAAGCTTATACAGCTTTAAGGGGTTATGGGAGAGCCATATAGGCCTATGAGTGGTGGCAGAATTTGGTGTAATTTCTCTTTTATAGGATCCCTTAGCAAATATTGCGCCATAAATAGTATGCGATTGTGAAATACATGTACAAGTAATAAGCCTACCATGTAGGACTGAGTTTCTTGGATTCAATACAGATATATTATTACAGAGTGATCGTTGAGTGTAAGGCGCGCAAGACATCTATAGAGAAACTGCCATAGGGCCATTCAAACCACCCCAGCCCCTCCCTCACCAGCTACAACAATCCCACCGGAAAATTAATAATCTCTGTCCGGTTAGGAACTACAACACGATTCCTTGTTGAGTTCACCTCAATCGCCCCCTCCCCCTGCATACATATTCACAGACACACAGGGAATGCGCTTTGCACGGCGGTTGTAGAAAAAATGGGGGATGGGTGCATGAGGAGACTCATTACAGAAAATATGGCCATCTGTCCCCCTCCAATTCCTCCAACGGGCGGCGGATTTTCCGCCATTTCTCTACATAATAACCCGGCTTTGAACCATAGGGACACAACCAGGGGAGGGGACAGTTGCCACATTGCCCAGGGGTATATGGCGTGTGTATAGGCATCAGGGGCTGTGTTCTAATATCAGTCTTGGGGACTTTTTCTGCTCAAGTCTCAAACCTCATTCTGGTGAGAGTAAATTCCTACTCTGAGCGGGAGTATTTGAAGCAAAGTGGTGAATTATCTTGTGATTGTTTGCGATTCACTCCCGTTCCCTGAGAATAAGGAAATGAATTTGGAAGCGGCTAAAATCATTTCTCTCCTCAGAAATCTTCGAAGACTGCATTTTAGGAACCGACAGTTCTAACTGCTAATTGCCAATAGCTATTTAATTCCTGAATAGCAGGCACATGTATGTTGTTTGACCTAAACCATAGGTAGCCTACACAGACGAGAAAAGAGTGCACATTGTTCCAGAGGATGCGATCACACCTCATAATACCTCGTTTGATTATTCGTAGTCCTATAAAATGTAGCGAATTTTCACATGATTGTACTGTTCTAACAGTGAAATATTTATGAAATTCTTTACTGAAATAAAAACACAGCTTAAAAAGCCATAAAAAAGCCACAACAATAATCAATGACCTACCCTATACAAGAGAGTTAATGTCTTGGTTTGTCATGGTTTCTTTTGCTGCTGTGGGGGGTCAGTGTTTTGTGGGGTTTTTTCCCTTTTCTTTGTACTGTTTGTCTTTTTCAAGTCTTTTTATGTGATTTATTTCTGCTAACTTTGATGTTCATTGATAATCACAGCAGTGGTCGATTAACGTTGTAGTGTAGTCTGGCACGTTCATTTCATAATTTACCGTGCATATGTCGCTTTATCATTGCGCATATAGGCTCTATATCCAGTGAAACAGACTGAGAGACTAGGTTTAATGAAGTAATGCAGAGGAAGGGTTGGGTGGATATGGGGTACATATCTAAGAAAGATTGAGAAAGGATTTCCTTTGCCCTCTAGCTACTATACTTCCTCAGTGAGGTCCTCATCCGGTGAAGAACTACAGGGGATAACAATACGTACCGCCATGGCAGGGTAGCACGGTTTTACCCCAGAATTCCCACCGGAGACTTCGGACCCCCACCCCCATGAGACTTACTTTTAACCCACCAGATAAGGTGGCATTTTCGCCCAAGTGACCAGTTAAATAAATCACAGGGGTGGACGGCAGTGTCCAAATCAGACCCCAACCC
The DNA here is from genome assembly GCA_950022655.1 of Alentia gelatinosa. Taxonomy (NCBI): domain Eukaryota; kingdom Metazoa; phylum Annelida; class Polychaeta; order Phyllodocida; family Polynoidae; genus Alentia; species Alentia gelatinosa. The sequence goes on along the minus strand of OX465580.1, from coordinate 102,279,780 downwards.
CGTAATTAACCCCTGCCCCCTCCCACTCGAGTTTCTATCTCTGATATTGATATCATTTCCTCATCCATACTTGCAAAATCGACGCCGTTTGAAAGTACTCAATTTAATTTCTGTTTGAGAACGATGAAGTTTACTTCCTGGAAAGAATCTACATCTGTGAAGAATTACTAAGGCTACGTTCGGTCCAGTTCCAAGCTTGCAAACATAGATAAAAAGCGGTGATTGCAATTGGCCCATGAACCATGCAGGGTGGGTTTTTTTTTTCTTTTTCTTTTTTCTTTGTTGCGATGCAATTCAAATGACTATGCTATTATGTTTGTGTTTAGGCCTGATTTATATAGCTGTTAAAGATGGTTGATTATAAAATATATGCATCTGATTGATCTAAAAAATTAACATAGCATATTAGCTATAGTCATATGGTACTAGGGTACATTTTCGGAAAGTATAACAAACAGAAAAGAAAGATTTGCTGTAGTAAAAACAACGTACAATTTCAATGTATGTTTTCATATCATAGTGTACCTGCAAACCTTAATTGTGGCAAGACATGAACTGTGATAAAGGAAATTCTAATAATAATACCTGCAAAATTGATAACAATGACGACACTGATAATAACAACAGTAGCCTAATAACGATTATGATGACAGTGATGATGATAATAATAATAATAATAATAATGATAACAACATCAGCAACAACAACAATGATAATGATAACAATGAACTTCAATATACATTAATGGCTACTACTAGCTTGGACTGTTTTATATTATCCACGGTATTGTTCTAACAACTAGATAAGGAATTGGAATTTTATATTGAAAGGTGAAATATATAGGCCTATATAGCCTATTTTTAATGATTTTATTGACATATAGGCTACAGTGGGCGATCTTCCAAGAAATATTATTAAAGATCCTGTGTCATGGAAATTATCAAAAATTGATATGGAATCAGACTTACATATCCTTACAGAATTTAAGGAAATTGTGCGCTGCATAGGTTTATTTAGATAGAATAATTGATGTATAGAGTATCACTTTAATACAAATCGCATATGCACGGACTAGTTTCACAATGTGTGTTACTGTAGTTTTAGCCCGCGTAAAATTCAGACACCTCGTTCTAAACGCATCATCATATGCCTTGGCGGGAAAACATGGTATTGGTCTAAGTGATCTGGCCCAGGGATGTGCATAAATTCACCAAATTATGAATATACATGTTCAATTTGTGTTGCTAAATATGCATTCGTTAACGTAGAAATTCCCGTCCCTAAATACTGCTCATGCAATCAAAAGTTCATTCAGGTTTGACTCCCGGTTATTAAGTGCAGTGATGCTGGATTTAACTTTGATACACTTTAAAGAACCCTGGCGCCAATAACTGATACATTAGCGCGCCAAAATTAGAACGAGGCACCCGGAGACAGCGAGTGATGTGGGCGTGGCTTATTTAGTTGAGCACGTGGGTTTAAACCGAGCAATATGTCGTGAGCAGAATAACCATAGTAACAAGTCATGGTAACTCAAACGTAGCTACACCTTATGTATCGTCCTTGTGCCGTTTATACAATGCCCAACTAACGGAAGATGAGTTGATATTTTATCGTTTAGCGAAAAATACTTACATTATGGCATTCTTGGGAGAATAACAAAACTAAAGCTGTTTACAGGTTTTAATGGAGTAAGAAGTAATGGACAATCGTTATGATCACGGTATTGGAATGAAGCGGTGTTTAACGCTTACAGTTACACTAATGAATCAGAATATAAATTATAATCAAATTCAAAGAGTAAAATCTAAATCTAGATCTAGTAGATTTTTCATTCTACAACCCCATTTATTTACTTGTTCTATATAATAACTTAATCTTTGATTCAACGTAAATAGTATACACTTCAGTGATGCTGCCTTTCTATTTTCAATAAAGCAGAAATCGACATACTTAGGCCCTAGTGTTTGTTTATATTTACAATCAGCTGATAGGCGTGGAAGGGGGATGCACCATGCACTTTGTTGATTTGGACAATATTACTCTTAAATAGCCAAGACGGATGGACGAACATATATATATACCCTACATTTGATCAACAGCTACGTACAGTCGTGCAACGTTTGTGATATTTTCCTCTTCTGTTTTTTTTTTTTTTAATTTTTTAAAAATAATTATCATACGTATATATGTGCATATCTGATTGATTGAAAAAGTATCAAAGGGAGGGATGTGTACTGATGGTGAACAAGGCATAGTTCAATTGTGATCCATAGTGCCTGAATATGCAGTGAAAGTGTAGGATGTCGGCCCAAAAAAGGCAGCAGTATCAAATTTTAATCGATCGAATGTAGGCATTCGTGGTAGCGTAACGGTACGCCGCGTCACACCACACGAATGTAAAACCTGTCATGACTTTTCAGCATCGAAAAATGTTAACTAATGTTTAGCATGTAACAATGGCTAGGCCTTGACTTTTCATCACAGATAAGTGTCAAAGTCTAACTTTTCGCATGCAATGATGGCTAAGCCCTGACTTTTCACCATGGAAAATATCAAAGTCTGACTTTTTAGCATGGCTTAGCCCTGACTTTTCACAGACCTTTGACAGATTCATGGTAAATCCATCACAGAAAAGTGTCAAAGTCTGACTTTTTAGTGTGCGATGATGGCTAAGCCTTACTTTTCACCATGGACAAATATCAAAGTCTGACTTTTTAGCATGGCTAAGCCCTGACTTTTCACTGTGGAAAAATGTCAATGTCTGACTTTTTAGTGTCCTCTGATGGCTAGGCCCTGACATTTCACTGTGGATAATTGTCAAAGACTGACTTTTTAGCATGCAATGATGACTGAGCCCTGACTTTTCATAGACTTTTGACAGCGTCATGGTAAATCCAGTGGAATAGGCCAATGTCAAAATCCGACTTCATACCGTTTAAGAAAAAGGTCAGCAATTTTTCAGTTCACCCCCCCCCTCCCCCACACACTTTCAAAATGTTCTGACGCCCCTGATACAGCTACTTATCAGCATGATATGGAGAGGAAAGAGAAACCTAAAGCAACGGGTGCATTGGAAAACTCCCAGCTTAACAAAGAGGTTCGTTTTGTTAGGAGGATGGTTGGCTGGTTTGCAAGGTTGGCCACTGCTTGGCCGGGTGTAGAGCTGACTGGCATACTACTTGGCTGGTTGATTGAGTAGCTGCAGGTTGGGGACTCCATGGTTTAGATCGCTAGCGTGCTCTTTTGTAAACCTGCCCAGAACCATCGTCACTTTATCATTTGCTACTGTTGTTACTAGACGATTAAGGATTTTAGCAGTGAGCAGGACGCACCTTCCTCATCGGAGACATGAATTGCCATTAGCTCTGGCGCCAGTATCACCCCAATAGCAAGCACACAATTTCCGGTCGATATCTGTTAAGCGTGTACAATTAAACATTTCTATTCTAACCCAAATGTTTGCTGTAATATCAGAAAATCTCCATTTACTTTACACCGATATTAGGATATTACATTCTTCAATGTGATTTAAAATTATATAAATATCACCGACATCCAGGCCATTGACCCACAAATCACAAAGTATTGGATCAGAATACATTCGTGTATATATTTGTTTGGAGAATATCACTTGAGCGCTCACATTTCTGCGCCAATTCCAAGGCACGAACAGCACTTGTACACCAACACAAGTTACCTATGGCCAAGTCTAACTACACCAACGAGACCCCAGAGGAACAAAGACCGAGACAAAGACAACTTAAAGTCACGCGCCCCTCCTCTTCAGCGTACAGCCTACAGGAAGCAGCGACAGTGGTCTCCCTCAAAAGAAACAACAACAACAACAGAAAAAACTTCAGTAAACAACCCACTTATGAAGAATTAAATGTAGTGTTTATCGCTGATTACCTACGACAAGGATGAGCTATGTTACTGCCAGTCCCCCGACTCCAACATTTACCTGGTAAATTAGGTCAAATAAATGTTATTCGAAAAACAAATCAAGTGTGTAGATAACATCGTAACTATCGGTCAAGATAAGATATGTCAATAAGACATAATATTGAGTTTTTGATAGTTCTGAGGTTTGACAGGGATAGGTGTCATATGATTATAGCGGGGGGAAATCAATTCTTTCCCGGGTGTGAACACTTTTCACGGTCCTTGGTAGGAGTTTGGGTGTTTTCCCTTTTCGGATTTTAAAAAAATGGTTATATGGTTATAGCATTGTGATATTTTCTTATTTCTCCTCTGTTTATTGAATGAAACCGAAATAGGTATAGTTTATGTTCCATTTATGTCAGCCATGCCTTCGGCCTACTCACAAACCTTTGTGGTAACCATCAATCTCTCCTCACATACCTGACCCTTTCCATATCTATGATGCCCGCTACCCCCTACCCCGCTCCGACCTTACTATCGCGAACCCATACATTGGCAGCAGACCGTGGGGTTTACATGACTGTGATGGTGCCACATTCCTAGGATGCGATTTGAGCGGGAATCCCAAGGCACTTGGAAACAAAGAACGTCCGGACAAGCAGTCTGTGCACTTTCCCTTGATGCTTTCGAAATATAATATTCAGGCCTGGCGTCCACTGAGTTCCCAATACACTACAATAGACCTTATGATACATCTCCAGATACAAAATCGATATCGCGTGGAAATTCAACTCAAATCCGTAGCCGATACACCAGAGGATACATCCCGATGCACGCACCATAAGGTCTATTGGTATCGGGAGCTCAGTGGACCCCAGGCCTCTAGGCCAGTTCACACTGTGGGGATGGGGGAGGGGGACTTGCGACCGGTGGGGGGGGGGGGGGGGGGGGGGGAGGGGGGGTGGCGAGCAGGTACCTCCAGTATGGGTAAGCCCGGTCGCAAGGTAGGCCTCTGTGTGAACCACCTCCCTTTTCTGTATGACATCGCGACCCTTTTCGGTATGACATTGAGACCCTGGGACGATGTGTATCAACTCTATTCAGTACTTATGGACGCCCTTATGGACATCTAATATTGTCTGAGCAAACAGACATAAATATTATTAAACGATAGCCTCTTTACAAGGTATAGAAAAGGGTCCGCTTGTACGATCCTGGATTATTAAACGGGCCACAGGTCATTAAGGCCAGGAACCCTCTGAACTCCCGACAAACTACGACAAGCGCTCTGACACACTAAGACTCAATATTTCTCATCATTCCGATATAGCGACGATGCAGTAATTCAGTTTCGTACTCTGACATTGTATAAAATGGATCATATGAAACCAATTTTTCTCCACTTTCTTTTCGAGCGTCCTGAAAGGATGGTCGTTGCCTTTTCCATTAGGCATGGGACTGCAAAATTACGGGGCTAAGCCCCCGAAATCCCTACATTTGGGCCACTTTATGCGAGTTCCTGGCCTTGGCTAAGAGGAATGGCCAGAATTTGGCAAAGATTGCTCAACATCTTTCAGGTTTTTCAATTTGAACCCTCAACACCCCCCCCCCCCCCCCCAAAAAAAAGGAAAAAAAATCTACGTGATTTAAACTGATCTCAAGAATGCATCAACAAGCCCTGAAATTCGGGAAACTCCAATGCCCGTTTATAGATTGAATAAGATGCATTAAGTTTTCTACCTCAGTCCAAAAGATGCTACAACTGGTTATATTTGTTAACATTTTAGTTTCATAATATGCCTTTGTAATCTTTATGTTTTTAAGTTAAATATATCGGTATCAAATCGAGTAAATGCATTACTGATATGTATTCAAGTTGATTTTAATGGTCAACCACAGAAAATTAAGTAATAGAAAACCAAAGACAGTCAAGTTATTTTTATACCAAACTTTCGAGACTTTATTTTGTCCTTCACATTTCATGTATTTACACAATACTCCGGTTCAAAAATCATTCTCACATGTGTAAAAATTCATATTGAGTTTCCGTTCTATATACATTGAAAAATCACATTTCATCAGGTTGAGAAGTTGGCAATAATGATATGTCGACACTGGTCAGCTAGGAGTGCTAAGAGAACACTGGAGTGTATGTTGGATCGTGGTCACAGGTCTAGAATTCTATTCCGTGCCCCACATCCTCCCATTCAACAGCTAGTGAGCTAATTTGACAAACGCACTCACAAATAAGTTGTAGTTGACATTGCTATCCACAACAAAAGATACAGCAAGAAATAAACAACCTCTACAGGTACCTTGGCACTTTTTCACATTCAAAAAATTCTCGAGTAGAAATAGCATTTTTCTCATTCATTATTTTTCACATCACTTTCTCTTCATACATAACACTAGAATGCAAACCCAAGGCGACCTATTTACATAACAATATACCATGCAAATTTACACAGTGGCAGCGAACGAACTTTAGTTTTTTTTCAACATTTTCTTTTGTTTGCCATCTCCCCAAAAACTTTTATATTTTTTTTTCGACTTTTTTTAAACGGATATATTGTATAAAGCACACGTTTATTTTAACGAACCTTCCTTAAATGTAATCTACATCCGAAACGAAACAATTTGGTCTTGTTCTAATATAGAACTTTAGGTTTTATCATAATTTTCTTCCACTGTTTGCAGTTAGTAACAGCCTTGATTCGCACTCCCTGCACACACAGTGCTGACTCTAGTATATAAATAGGTGACATGCGATTGCATTGCTGAGGCTTTGGAAGACGAACATCTTTCGCCATGACCATTTAATATCAGACAATAACTAAAAGGACTCACAAGACATACACACTGGTTATGATGGGACAAGTATAGTTTACCCACCTCGCCTATACAACCATTTACGTCGTGAGGGGAAGAAAATATTAATATTAAACTATCACATTTTTGGTCCTCAATGCATAATTATCATTAACTTAGCTATCATAAATGTTGACATAAATTACTTAGCATCCTTGCACAGTAGCAACCGATATACAAATACATTTAAAAAATGTAGTTCCGATTCTTACTGTGTGGTTCTGGTATCACTGTTTTGTTACACTCGGGTTTTCGAATGCTACCCCATCTTACAAGGAGACTGGAAAATCATTGAGGAATCATCATAATATTTTACTTGAGGTATTTGAAGTGGACAATGCCCATGAAGCAGTTTCACGAATAAAGGTAGACTCACAACCAAGGACTACTTGATTATAACCTATAAAGATGAAATACAATGGGGGAAATGTTCAGAATTGCATACGAACTCAGAACATACGAGGCCATTGAGGAAGATCACCATGGGCATGAGAATAAGACTCTATAAAAAATATTTTGGAGCTTTTCTGCGGTTTTTTTTGTTGGCTTTTTGTCAAGTGTTTTCCTCACATGATCAACATGAAATATCTGCGAATACGATATAGGCTGATAATACACGAAAGCGTAACAAAACTAAACAAGTCTCACATGCAGTAAGGCACCTAAAAATGCCCCATTGCTTAACATGAGAATTGCATTAGCACTGTTTTAAGTATAGTCTAAATTCTGCAATCGTTTACCTATATACGTTAGCAATATGTCATGGTGTACAATGGTCTCAAAATAATACGGACTTATCACTGTATCATCAGCAGAGTTATGCGCATATTACCCTTTGAATAATTGTAGGCACTACTATAAGTACACTCAAAGTCTGGGTTACTCCTCTCCCAACATGTCCTGTCAACGTATGGCAGTTATAATGGTATCCACTCGGTCTACCATTATTCACAATATCACAACTGCTCTTGACAAGTCCATAATGGTATACTACCCTGGACCACAAATTACTTTGTATAAATTAAAATAGTTCTGTTTTTAACGTCAAGTGGAGTCTGGTCCCTTCCTCCCTGCGTACTCCTACCCACATCTTATTGTTCAAGGCACATATTAAATGTCATGCAATTGTTATTACACTGTTTCCTAATTATCTGCCCTTTGCCATTCATGAGGTAATAATGTGGTTTTTTCCTCTCTCTCTCTCTCACTTTCTTATACTCCATCGGAAATGCTCTATACACTATAATAATTTTTATCGTGAAGAGTTTTAACTCTACCGATGACCCACCACAAACAATTCCAGGTGGAAAGCTAAGGAGAAGATTGTATAATAAGAAATGCCGCTTACATCTCCTTAACTTCCGCACTTAAAATCGTCTGCGTGGAGCGTGCATCTTTGTTTCGTTGCTATAAATAAATAAGGCTAAATTAAGGTAATCTACTACTTCAAAACACATTGACAGTAGGTGGCAGTGCGAACAGGCAGTTTGCGCGGCCAGCTTTAGTCACATGACCCTCCATTTCAAGTCACATGACCTTCAAGTATGTATTTCGTGTCTTTTCTCCCTCGTTCCCTGATACCAGTTTTTATCACAGACAAAATATCTACTAGTGGTCCGCTAGAGTGCGGCTCTGCACATCCCCCAACATTATATCCTCCATCTTGGAAGCTAGTACAGAACCAGACTCTACATCATACTTGCTTTGTGATACAAGTCGCCATTATAATGATAATAATAAGATATAATAATAGTAATACGGCTTGGGCTGTCAGCCTTCATTAGGCTCACTTGTGTTAAAAATAAAAAATAGCAAGAGAAGAAATTATTACTTTAGGCGTCTCCTAATACTCATCTCGCACATGTACCATACCAAACATTCGAGCCACGGGCTAGGATCTCCATTTGTACCTACGTTGTTTCACTTTTGAAGCTGCAAGTATTGTTTGTTACTTTTTCAAGCAGCACAAAGCGATATAGCTGCCTTGACACAACAACAGGAGCAACCAGCCAACACCTAATATGGTTGGAATGTTTGGCAATATCTTTCACTCACAAGTACCTTTTTTGGGTCTTTCCATAACTGCCAACATATGGCAAAGGGAAAAGCTATCTGAATACTTTTCCAGTCGCTTGTATGCAAATTGTACCAATTACTCACACACTCTGCATACACCAAAGACAAATTTTAACATGGAATACTCAGCAAATATTCTGGCGAACCCTGACTATAAGATCCACCATATTTTTGTGTATTTTAAGAACAGCCTACGTATTATTAGGAATGGATCCTTATCACAGATTACAGTTTTTTTTCATGTTTTTTTTTTGTCTTTTTGGAAATCGTCTACTGTTCAGCCTCAATATATAGAGGTATGCCTTTTTTGGCCAGTTCAGTTTTATTGCACGTGATTGTGCTCCATCCCTCTGAGGAGGGTCTGTGTATGTGTGTGTATGTTGTAGGGGTGGGTCCTGGCACCCCCTCCTATGTCCTAGGCGTCCAGCCGACGTCAGTCCCCGTTTTCCAGGGACGATGTGTTCCCGTCGTGACGACTGCAATTATCATCATCGACATCATATCTTCTGTAAAATAGTATCGGGATTAAACTCCTGGTTTTGCTTTCCGCATCCGTTCCTCATTGTAGCTTGGCATCGTCGTCTTCGTCTTGTTCTGCATCTTCTTCCGCGAGGATATCTCAGCACCGGGCGTTGTGCCTGGTTACAAGGCCCGGGGTCCTGCAGGCAGCAGCCACACCTTCCTTGCCCTGGGGGGCGGGGCCATCTAGACCTGGTCTGCCCGTGGAGGGCGGGGCCAGATCGTTCACCCCTACTGTATACAGAGGACTCCAGTTCCTCCGTACCCCCTTGCTGCTGCGAAGGCGGGCAGGCCGGGCGCGCCGCGGTCTGTGGCTCGATGACTGGAGGGAAGCGAATCGAGGTAGATTAGTAAAATCATGTCTCCAATCACCCATCCCGAATTCGCCGTCCCTCTTCTCTTCCACACTGGTGCTTCGGCGGCCGCTAGCTTACAGGGAGCTGTATGCCTACCGCAGTGCTGGCGTCACTCACAACTACGCCGCCTGGCGTCGTCATGGGGTCGTTAGGTTCTCAGGCCCCTAGGGGCGATGGCGCATCGTCGTCGTCGGCGGCGGCGAGCAGGGCGTTCAGTAGACGATGTCGCGGACGTCGGTGGGAGTTGTTGGCTGGACGCCCTCACACTTTCCCGAGTTGGGCTGGTTTGGGTGAGGCGCCACGTTCTGTGAAGGTACGTTACTGGGTGGCAAGTAGGTGGCCAGAGCCTGTTCAATCTGCTCCTGACAGGCGCGAAGACAGTCCTAGAAAAACACAGCAAAATTGTCGTATTAAATACACTATTCAACTGAGCAAGAATAGTCAAACGATGGCTAATACGATCTGAATTCAGTCAACAGTGGGTAGTTGTCAGGGGCTGGTCAGCATGCGGAGCGTTGCCGCGTGGCGGCGCCACATGTACCAGGCTCCGAATAGCGCCACACAATTTATTTCATATGGGAATTTCTCGCCCCGTAAGCGCGGCTAGGGTTACAAGGGTTCGGGAGTCGGAATTCCAAGACCACCGCACATTATGCGCTCGACTTGGGGAAAGGGGGCGAGGTGGGTGTCTGGTGTTTTTAAAGCGTCTTTGTTATCCAGTGTTTTAGGACTTCTCTTTTTCGTTAACGTGATTGTAACAAGAAACTGGTAGCAGTGGCACTTGCCTCGCGAACAATTTCCATTCTTAATAGTGTTCGTATTGTAGTCTGGTGATAGAATTAGCAAACATACACCCGAGATCTTTATATACCAGAGCGTTAAAAATGTGTCATCACCACTATTGTACTCCAACAAAGGCCTCTAAATTTGAAATGTTTATCCAAGTGCTAATTCAGAATAGCCACCCGCTGGCTGGGTAAGCATTGAGGGCAGGTCTTGCGCAGTAGGAAGGGGGCACAACGGGACACAGGAAATGTCGTGTGGGCCTCTGGTCATCCAGTGCCTGTCGCCATGGTTACCGAGAAATATGACCATCCAAAAGTCCCCTCCAGCTGTGCGACCAGCTGCCTGAGATGTCAAATAGCCCCAGCTCCTCCCAAAACTAATGTCAATCTACTCTCCGCGAAAAGAAATCCATCTCCTCCCCCAACTTGACCAAGCCCTCAAAATGTCGTCTGACTAATGCCAGGAAGTATGGTTAGTACCCTGCTGTCCTCATGCACCCCATTTCACCACGCCAAGGACCAAGATGGATCGGCCACAAGTGGACGAAGGGCTGACCCCTGTGACCCTCAGTGCGACCTACAATCCATCAATCAATTAATGAGTGGGTGTGGTTATTGGGTGATTTGCATACTGCTGTGGTATCTTTCCATTTTGGGCTGACATGACCTTATAACCAGCCCCCTACCCTAATCCCCATTTGGCACCGTTGGTTTCCGTGCCGTTGTACACCCTCTACCCACAAGTGACCCGTCACCAATCAAACCTAAAAGACGACTTTTCCATTGGCTTTTCTTGTCTTTTTCGTGTATGTTTATAAATGTACTGATAGGTTTATGACCCCCCCCCCCCCCCCTTTAGGGGATTGGACTACCGTGGTCCTTTTTGCTCCTTTGATCTGGGGATCCTTTTCGATGGGAATGTCACACAAAACCAGGATTTATATTACTGCTCGAGTATTCAAGAGTTGAACCTCAACTTAAAAAAACACCCAACAATCTCCCCCTCCCCCAATCTAGCTGCACAAATAAAACAACAGCTCAAAAGACAAGCTCGCACAAATCCACAAAGACAATGAGACACTCGTTAAGTCTAAATAAACCCTAAACAAACGTCCTTTCAAAAGGACTCGTTTTCGGTTGAGTTAACTCGCATTAGGAATCTATCTCAAGAGTAAGAAGAAGGGTAAGGAGCACTAACCCTAGACGGAATACCCTTAAGGACCACACCCCAATAATTATCAGTGTCAAAAACCACTACCGGCCAAGCTTAAGCCTAAAACAATAGGGCCTGTTTCACGCATTGTTTTAGGTCCTTTTCTGTGATGGGAAGCCTAATCCCCAGAGGCTCACACTGAAAACAATAGGCTAGCTGCGAGACTGGGAACCTAATTGATGCTCTTGAAGACCAGCTAAAATAACATTCATCGTGAACTTACTTAATGACAAACTGAAATAATATGAAGAAATAATATCATGAACTTACCACGTCGATTGTTGTGATTTTTTGTAGTCTGTTGAGGAGGTTGGATTTCTGGACCCATTCTGGTCCAAGGAGTCCTGTGGCTGCAGCCATGACACTTCCGGCCGCGATCATGGAGGGTGGGTAGATAGCGAACTTGAAGTCTAAAATTTAAAAAAAGAATATGTTTAATTGTCAGAATACTAAATACGCGGAAACATAGACTGGAAAGAAATATTCTCATGTTGTTTACATTATTAGAACCCGAAACGCAATCAACCCCGATTAATGTGTCACTGAGACCACCTGAGACTTCACACAAAAGATATGTCCGTCATTAGGCGTTCTTCACTAAAAGAGCGGCCTAAGCTAGTGGTTACTTATGCCTGATTAAGTCTTTAAAACCATGGCAGGCCTGACTCTAGGCTCTGTCCCGGATTTAGGCCGGCCCCCGCCTATGAAGTGCCCAGTCCCTGTCTCGGCAGTAGACATCTGGGTCACAGTACCCGCCCCGCAATTTGTGTACATATTTCAAGTCCGGCCAAGTGTTACTTACACTCGACCGAGTCTCCTATACAAGTCTCCACTAGGAGACTACACCGTACTTAAAAAATATCACACCCACTCTTTATCTCACTGAGCTAAGGTAGTAAGGTAGGCAAAACTTCGTGGAGATTACCTATTCACACAAAAACCACAGAAGGCATCCTCAGGAGATGGTCTGTGGGAAGAAGCTTTGGTTTTCCCCCAACCCCATCTCACGTGGTTACTGCCCTCCCCGCCACCCCCTCAAGCAAATTCCCACAGTTTATGCTCCTCCTACATTAGGTGGGGCGAAATCAAAAGGATCGAGACATCAGCTTCCCTTTATGACACCAGTGTGGAGCCCGACGAGACATGTAAATGATGCGGTGAGACAGGGCTATGGTAGCACACCTTCAATGGCTGCCTGTGAGACACAGAGGGGGAATGGGGGGGGGGGGGGTCATTAGCGGCGAAGTAACCTTCCGGCGGTGGGTGCCCCCCCCCCCCCCCCCCCACACACACACACCACCAAACCCACACGCCTTCTGCCATCCTCCTCCCCCACCCAAGTCCCCTCCCCGTCTCTATTTTGGGCGGCTTTGAAAGGGACAGTGACTGTTCGGTGAACCCAAACGTCCCCCCAGGCAACAGCTGCCATGTGCTTGTGTTTACAGGGCCGGGCATTTAAAGATGGCGGACGTACACGTAGGGCAATGTCGACCACGAGGTCGGGGAAAAGTAACTTTGTGATACAGTGTGTCCCGGACAAGTTTAACATTTACTAAAATAAGAGAACAAGTTTCAAATGAAGACTGGTATGTGATAAAGAAAGGATATGCTTGAGGTGTAGGCTACATTAACATTGTATAATTTTACTGTATGTTGTTAGATCTACAGGTAGAGATAAAGGTATACGTATGAATATACAGGTGCAAACATACACCACGGCAGGTATTTACGACCTGTGTTGTCTTATCACACAATCCAGGTGGGTCAACATGCCTTCTGATAACTAGTTCAACTAGTGCAGTTAAAGCAGGCTCATATCCGCCAGTGGGCCGACAAATCTTCTCCATGTTTAATCAGAGTGAACAGCTACAACTCAAAGCAGACACTGACCGAAATCGGATTTCTCATTTTCCCGGAATGCTACCCAGGGTCTAGTCTCAAGTTTTCACTAGAGGCCAGAACATGTAGATTTAAGTTGGACCCCCCTCCTCCACTGGCTACGTGGGAGCTGGTTATGTAACTAGAGGTATATTTGGTCAGTTGGTCAGACTGAGTTGAGCCCTGGTATTCGTGCCTCTACCTTACATGACTAACTTGGGTCCAACATGGTAAACCCACCAGTTTAGCCCCCCCCCCCCCCCCCCCCAACACACCCACACACACAGGCGGCCTGGTAAAGCAGGCTTTGTTGACTGTTCCCCCAAAGTTATACGATCCAGGATCTGAGGCCAGGTGAGACCGGAGGAGGTGGAGTAGGGTGGGCGGTGCGGATCGAGGCCCAATATAACAAGGTGGTTAAGCTCTGATCTGTCCTATTCCATTTGACCAACATGTGAACCCAGCTATCTGGAGGAGAGCATGTCTACGCATGTAATACTAACATTCCATCTGTGATTAGTTGATCACGACGTTGTAGAATGCAATACACCCTCCCCCTCTCTCACATATATACAAACCAGGATTTTATCTCGGAGCCTTGTCAGTGGAGCACTGATATATTACAAGTGCATAACAATCTCACCAAATGTTGAATAGGTAGGCAGTAACGGATATATATATATATGACAGAAAAACTTTGTCAAAATATGTATGGATAACTTACCCGTTGCACAAAGTGCGATGAAGGTTTGTGTATGTCTCTTCATTGTTTGTGCTCGCTCCCGGTCTATCGGAAGGCGCGAGATGATTTGTTCTAGGAAGTCCAGAGGCGTAATGGCAGACAAGTCGAACTTAAGCTTGGCCAGTAACAACAGTTCCCAGTCCTGTGAGAAATAAGACAATGCATTTTGTTAAGTAAAATAATCTCTCTAGTACCTTTTACAATGATAACGCTTTTCTAGCTTTGCACATGGTGCTCCAGTAAGATGTAATGAGGGAAATGTGTATACAAATAAGCGTTACTTTTGTCAGATCAGCATGGGGTCAGTCTTGTGTTATGTGTGTGGGCGCTTTTGACTCCGGGAATGCGGAGTTGGACAATAGAAGTGGGGCAGGCAGCTGGATGTACATGGTCATTCCAGCCAACACATGGCCAAGCACCCTCGCATTCAAGACCAACTTAGAATTTTGATTTGTACAAAGTATTCTTTGCCACTAAAAATGTCCGATCTTAGTGAGCATGATGAACACCCATTTCTGACAATGTATAATCCTCAGTAAATTTCTACTTCTTAATCTTATGAATACTTCCCAACAATTACGATCCTTCAATATGTTTGTCAGTCAAAAAACAATCGTCCTTAAACGATTGTATCGCATTCAATAAATTGTTGCATGTCCCATGAATGCGAGTTTGGCAAAGGCCCACTATGGAACCTGCCAACTCCCAAGTGAACACCCTAGGCCCAGCGGTATACCCATGCAATCGTTACATTTGATATATAGAAGCATCTTGATTCGATATTCTATACGTTAAGCCATTTATACAATACATGATTGCATTTAAATCCATAAACTGCGGTATAGTGGAATCCCAGCGTAAATCCATTGATATTTGGGCAGTCAAGTTTCCCATTACTTGACATCTGGCCTCACGAGGGAAGGCCGACACGGTCGCGCCACCTGGTGGGCGAAACATGAACTAGGAAGCCAGGTGTTCGGAATAGGGGGAGCCATCCGAGGTAAAGTTAGGCCGCCGAAACCAAACACCATAAACTCCTAAATCTATGACAATGGTAAAACAACGGATATATGTACCATTAGATCCTCGATGTGAATAGAATTGTCTGTGTAGATGACGAGTTTCTCTGCAGAGAGGGGTTGCGCCTCTTTCAACTTGGAGGCGACGAACATGCATGTGGCTCCCAGCAACTGGAGGTGGGTCTTCTTTATGTCAAAGACAGACAAGAATCTGTCCAAATAGTTCATACTTAGAGGGAAAACCTCCTCCTCACACTTCTGCTCCTCGCATACCTGCAACACAAGATAAGAAGCTTGTCAGACATTGGTGTATAGAAGGGGAAATTCGGTCGAAAAGAAGTTGTTGATAAAAAGGTAGAAGGTGTCAGACTGTGAGTCAGACTGGACTACATGGCGACTGTCTGCGGCCGGGCCGTGGGTGGGCTCGGTCCGTCTCCGGCCTTCCAACACACCCCAAAGCTGGTTTAACTACAGAAACAACATTCCCAAAGCGACCCCTCAATATTATACCTATTTCATACAGTTCCCGGCCATAAACCCATTGTAAATTCTTCTAATAACATAACGTGGAGCGAACGCTAGAGGGTGTTAGTTGGTTCTATGCTGGTTGGTTGACAAGCTGAGGTGAAGCCCCACGCTCGTCAACCCCTCAGCTGATCGCAACACAGACAACTCCCAAACTTTACAAGCATCCCAAGCTGCAACTAACAATCAACCAGCTATAGCCCCAAATTGACCCAAAGTTAAAACACAGCCATACTGATGGGTTCTCCATCAACATATATTCGGGAAATGATGGTTCTTCCTCTTGGGGGAGGTTGTAAGGAAGTTTTGCTTCTTCATACTTGTGGACCCAGCTACGTATACAGTGACAAGATGGCCGCCCGGTCTCAACTCGATCCTCCCAAAACGCCTTCCAGTTTAAGTTAACTACAATTACATGACCAGAAACACTCTTTAATATAGGTGATCAATGGATAGGGGAATATGTTTTGATACTGTTCATATTAAAATCATAGTTATACATGAACAATAATTTGGCTGACACCGTAAAAGACCTGAGTACTTCCGTCTGAAAACCGGTCCGGCGGCTAGGAAATGCGACCCAAATGGCTAGACGGACGAATATCTTAATATCAACTAGAATCTGATCATTGTTGAAAACATGATTAGTTGAACATAAGTTCGACAACGAAAACAAGTACAGTCTGAATGATCTGAAAGTGGTTAGCCGGTCACCTTGACCATAGTACCAAGCTTAGGTACTGCGTCATTTGTTGGAAGCGCAGAGCTGTAGATCTAGGCCGCTTCCCCGTGACTGCCGTGTCCCATGTTGGCTAAGACCCCCACAGTTATCCGATGAAATATAGGCAATCCTTACGAAGAAATGACAAGTATTATGCGTCTAACACTTTCTTTAAATGAATCATTGATGAATTATTGAGATATCCTTCTCGTGTTCACTCTGTGGGTGGAGATTTGTGAGCGTCTGCTGTGAAACCCCTGCAGGGCGCCGGGAATGCTCAATGGTCGGGACGGCGCACCCCTACAACTCGCGCAAAGGTACACACACACACCCTATAGCAGATTAAAACTTACCTGCAACATCCAATTTGAGACCATTTTCCGCATAAATGGCTGGATCTCCGTTTGAACACATTTGTAGTAGTTTGGAGATGCCAGGTATTTATCCTCCGTTGTTAGAAGATTGTGTAGGACCCTATCGTCTTCCAATAACACAGGGTCTTCGTAGGCCCGTTTGACACAGTCCACCTCACTGCATAGCAGATCCATGGTTGTTGAGAAGTCTAAGGAAAAATCCGAGGTAAATTGTGTGCTTTTTCCAGTGATGCAGAGTGCAGAATATCCAAGGTATAGTAGGCAGGTCCAATGGTAAGCAAGCAAAGTAAAGCTGATAGTGTAGATAAAGTGAGGTTTGGACTCAGAGCCGAGGGGTAAGGGCGAAGTGAAAACGGCACCGACTTCCACACAGTCCACGGCTCTGTCAACCTCTGAAGGAATCTGCGGTCGGTCGCCAGCTGTATAGCAATGCTCTCTGGTGAATGAACTGTCAATCAAAGGGCCAGGTGGCTCGATTGGCCATATATGGGAGGCAGACCACGCCCCCTCAATTGGAGACGTGGGTGACAGCTCGCGTTTAGCCAATCACGACGCGGCATATTCTCCAAGCAGATCCCCCGGGGACCCCCATGCCAACAGAAGGGGCTTGGAAGAGGGTACAGGGAGAGTGAAGCTGTAGATTATACTTAGCGAAAAGTGGGACAAGGTTCCAGACAGCGCAGGGAAGTTACTACCTTTAAGTTTAAGGTGCCTTTCGTTAGGGACGCAACTAATGTCCCTTAAAAGGATATCACGGGCAGGATGGCAACAGGCAAACCCTGGCCCTACGAAAGTGGAGTCCCTCAGGTTTGTTGCCGAGTGACAATTTGGCGGCGTTCAGGTTGTAGGGTGCGGGAGTGACATGGTTTTGTACTGGGTGCCCTCGCAGTCGGCAAAGCGTGCCTGGTTTCCTTGTCGCCGGGATCGGGACGTGGGTGGGCCGTGGCCTACCCCTGTCCCCGTCCTACCCTTTCAGTGGTAGACATCGGACAGTGCTCCTTCTCCCTCTCCATACAGTCTTCCTTTACCAAAATTTAAGCCCTAGTTTAAGTCAATGTAGGTAAAACTGTATTGTTTATAAGGCGACATCTTTTGTTTTAGACTCGGGTAAGAGAAATAAGCGAACTAAGGCCATATCGCCATGCTAATACATGCAAATCTGTCAAACGTGAAACCGTGACTGGGTCCCCTCCTCGGTGTGTACTATAAATAGCTCAGTGTTGGACAGGGACATGGCAATGCCGCCTACGAACTACCGACTCTTGCAGTTGCGGCCCTTAGTCAAAAGCTCCCTACAACAATTTATGCATACACTCTGCTAAGATGATAATAAACAAATAACAGAATGTGTATGATATGACCCGGGTGGCTAACTGACTTAATTTAATGAAAGAAATACTCGACATTTTGATGGAAACATGTGAAGGCATGTAAGATACCGCCTTGTTTCGTCGTAGCCTCCACACATTGACCAAACATGATGAAGCCAGCACTTATGACACTAGACGGACAATATAAACCGGTATTTAACATTTTTCGATGTGACGAACAGAAGCAGTCATGTCACCATGAGAATTGTTATGAAATAATGGCAACATCAATAGTCTGTGATTCGGTCGGGACAATTAAACATTAGACCTTGTATCCTAATAAGTCAGTTAATCAAAAACAAAATCACGCTAAATTTAGATCCATGAAAAACATTTCAATTGTAAAACTGAAAAACAATTTGCTCTAGCGGGGAATTTTCCACTGCGCCCTATCTGCTGCCTGGTTCAGTCATAGGCAGTCAGCATCCTTTGTTGAAGCCCGGCGTTCCCAGGGCGGGTGAGAGGGAAGGAGAGCTGTCGAAGACTATAGTATCATTATTCTAGACTTATACCGAACTCATTTTCCTTATCTAACAGCATATCGCAGTATTATATAATGGACGGGAAAAAATATTACCGTTTAAGGAAAAAAATGTTTCATTGGCTGTCAGCTGGGCCTTTCTATAACTCAAACTCAAAGCATCTATTGCATTATTGGAAGGCCAAATAGTTACTTTCAGATTTTAAAAGGATGATGACATGTGTAAAGATGGGTGATTCTCAACTTAAAAATCTTGTTTGGATGGATTAGAAGTATGTATACAAAGGCAGGCGATGCATCCAACCTGTAGAAGTCCACGCCTTCTCCAGTCGTGCGGCTTTGTCACCATTTAGCATATTTCCTACTAGGGGGCAGCAGGGGCGCACTCTGTAGCCGTGACTTGACAGCCCCATGTGTCGGTGAAGCCATTGCAAGACAGAGCTGGAAGGGAGAAGTCAAGGACGAACTGGAACCCATGCGTGCAAAACCTTGCATGAGATTCTTCTTGGTAATGGAAATATGTTGAGATAAAAAAAAATCAACCTAATTTATCTATAGCAAGTGGATCTTCAAAACCGCTTCAAAGAATGTCAATTGCTCCCACGAGCATTTATAGGCCTACTCGTTTTATCACTTTCATACAATAACGTTGATACCACAGATCTCGGTATAGAGAAGAGGTTTACGTGAATTTCTTTTCCTTTCGAGTTTAAAAATATAGTTTAGATTTAAGAATATACTTTTCAGTTGGGACGTTACGAGGCCACGCCCTTTGCATGGCCTCATGAAATAGGTCTATGAATGTACACCAAAAAGGTATCAAAATAATGAAATAAGACCATGGTATAACATGATTAGCATTAGTGATATTATGTATTCCAATGTGAAGTGTACTGGAATCTCGCCTCGGCGTATATAAGTAGGCCTAGACATTACCGGACGTCCCGTTAGCTATCCGGGCAGCGCTTGGTCGATATGTGGGAGGTCACCCTCCTGTCTCACTTCCATACTGCGTAGGCCTTTACTTAATTGACAATAGTCTGCTCTTATGAAAATACGGTGTTCGCAACATTGTGCCGACTGTAATAGCCAAATCTATACTGAAGTTTTCCTCAGGTAAAGTACTACATAAATTGTTCAATTTGAAACGGTGATAATAGAAATGAAACTAATATCATTGTAAGAAACTGATAGGGGTTCAGGCTCTAAATCTTCTGTTATCACCGATCCCACTCCTTCAGAAACCGAAAGTACAACAGTTGCTGGCGGATGTCTACCATAATTCCACATTTTCGTTATCCATACATATCGGCCACACGTTCGTTTTAATACAGTGCACGTTCACTATATATTTGAAACGATAGAGCATGTTCGGTTCCCTGTCGTCGATGTGTGTTCAAGGATGATATTTCTTCAAAACATAATGGATTGCAATTAGTAACTGATAATTGACAGTTGCCTCTATACAATAGAAATTAATCCATCTCCAGACAGAACGTCGCCAACACAGACAAGGGGTGGGGTTGTTGTTCTTGGGCAGCGATACCTGAAGAAATAAAGTATTCTATAATTTTCAAGTCGAAAATAAAGATTCTGTGTAGTTATATGTTAATATATGGGTCACTCATGTGATGTATCGGTTCAGTTATCAAGTCGGTATGTTTCTTGTAAGAAGAGGCATCTATAGAGATAGAGAAAAAGTTTCCTGCAACAAGAAGTACATAGACAAATTTATTCTCTGTTACAACTGACAAACTGAATCGAGATATTTTGTGGTAAGTTTAATGAACATGATCTACCCTTGTATATAACCATTGAAGTGATTCACCTCATGATTAAGCTATAAAAAAAAGTCACGTCTTCAATGTGCTCTATTTGACATTCACCACTTCTATAGTTGTTTAATATAATGTTGCTACAAATACCAGTCACAACATTAAACTCATTGAGATGCAAGTGAAACAAAGGTTTCCTGCTGTTTTAAGAAGTTTACGGGCTAAACTCGGCTTAACTGGGCGTGCTTGTCGCCAAGAGTGTGGGACACTGGAGGAACGGTGTCCAGCCTTCAACAAACTTGAATGACCGTCACAATAGACCTACTGGGTTAATCCTGACACCCTGGGTACATGTCTTTGTCACACCCACGCGACTTCGCCCCGTGCCACGAGGCGGCGCTGCAGTCGCTGCGTTCGCTCGTGTGCCCGTCTCTGAGCCATTCAGAGGCAGGGATACCACAGGTGTTTGGCCTAAGACATTTGTAGCCATATAGATACGCCATTTATCTATAGAGAGATGATCGGCTAAAGGGATGAATATATCCACAGGTGTTCGACTCATATTCATCCGGTATTAGACGTGTTAAACGGGGATTTCAAAAATGGATTATGAGTTCTTTTGCCGAATGTAGGATATATGAGCAATCACGTGTGGACATGTGTAATGCATATGTGTATATAGGTGTGTATATGGCCTAGACTCTACATTTTTAACTGTATAAAATGATACCATATCTGGCAATGCTACATTTTGCTCCCATTTCTGGCGTTCTTCATCGTACATAATAGTTGTCGTTTTGATAAACAAGTTATAAGGCCAATAGAAATCTGATATATGGGTATATTATATACATCTAAGAAAAATGAATAAATGAGAAAGGTGTAGAAATACAATATAATTCAGTAAAATATAGAGCTCTTCTCTGTTGGCCCCCATAGACGCGATTGCATGCATTGGTACACACAAGGGGTCTGGTGTTGACTAGTTTAAACTATCAATTTCTTTTAATTTACATTTCAAGATATCCTTAATACCAGACTTTTTCATCTCCTCGGGCTGGCAGTTCCAGGGTGTATAGCTAGAGTGCAAAGATTATTTTTTGGCGTGTTCTGCTTTTAGTTTCATTAACTTGAACAGTAGTTTACTACAATGCCCCTGGGAGGTGTTTTATAGTAGTGACGATCGTTAATAGTGACCGTTTCCGTTGCATAGACGAGTTATCATACCTGCGCTTGTATGGCATAGTCCGAGAGACTTTGACTGCCTAGCGGACAGTCAGAGAGCACAACCTCTTATTCCCATAGTACAGAAAATCACTTCCTTGTTTCTGAGTAATCCTGTCAATGGCTGTGCATGTTTATGCTCCCTTAACTTCAGAAATGCATAATAATTCCTTTTTGATGATAAAACTTCTGTTTTGTTCCTTTGTGTTACTTTTGGGAGCCTTTTTGTACAACTCATTTAACCACATTTCACCAATTCCAACTCATGTTGGCCATATTTGATAAGCTGGTTCTTGGCAATCCCCCTATGAAGGATTTCCTGCACTTTTGAAACCAGTTTTTTGCTATTTTTGGCGCCTGCACTGGCTGCAGAATTCATTGACATGAATTTTACAAACACTGGCTGTTCTATTACTTAAAACTAATGCAAAGGTAGGAAATTACTGTCATTTTACTGCATTTTGCATCAGGAAACTGTCGACCCCCAAATCAGAAAGATTCAACCTATATTTATAAGGAAAACAGCTGCCTAGCTGAGATGTACATTTTTGGTCGACCAGTTAGCCCAGGCCTCTATGGGACTGCTCTCTGACTGTCTGCACCGCTTCACAGTCAGAGCCTCTCGGACTAGTATGGCACAGCTATATCAAAATCGGTCTGAGACCATCAGTGACCGTGTCAACCCAGCAGGTCTATACAACACCTTGTCTATGAAACACCTCCCAGGTTTCTACAAGTACGTTGACTTCATGTAAGTTAGTACTACAATTGCTATGCGTCGATCTCGGTAGGCTATCTTAAGACCAACGCACACTTGGCGACTTTTTTCCTTGCGATATGCTTGAGACTTTTTAGGAAAAATATCGCAAGGGGGGTGCAATAAACACAGCAGGGGTCGGGAAAAGTCGCCGACAAATTCTGTTCGGGCGTCGGTCACCCCAGCAGGAGGTTACCCGAAAATCTCAAGGCTTATGCATGCACACTTTGAGACTTTCCCTGAGACTTTCCTTGAGACTTTCCCTTTCCGAAAGTCTCAACAATGGATAACTGACTTATGGTAGCTACAAAATAGATGCGAGGTGGGCCATTTTGGCACTTATGGTTTTTTTAACCTTTATTTATACCTATATATTCTAACTCAATATCACGTATGATATTGAATTATACTAAAAAGAATTTTTTTATTCAAAAATATATTTTCCAAGGTTTTCCAGGTTTTTCCAGTCTCTCTGTGAGAATTCCAGGCTTTTTCCAGGCCTGGAAGACCCCAAAGTATAATTCCAGGACCCGAGACCCGGGCCAATGGCCCGCCCAGTGGGAGGTGGCAACCAAAAGTCAAAAGTCTCAAGCGAAAAAATATAACATGTTATATTCGAAAGTCTCAAGGAAAGTCTCAAGGAAAAGTCGGCGACAAACCCCAAATCAGCGGGGGGGAAAGGGGGTGAAAAGGGGGTGCATAATTGCCTCTGCGATATCGCAAGAAAACCATGGCACACATAGCGATATTGTACCGTAAAAAAGTCTCAAGGTGAGTTTTACGGCGACTTTTCCGCTAAAAACGGGAAAAGTCGCCTAGTGTGCGTTGGTCTTTAGTGACAGCATGCAGCTCATTGACAGTGTGCGCCCTGGCCCAATCTCTGAGGCAGAATCGGAGCCCCCTGTTCTGGAGGCGCTGTAGTTTTGAACACCATTTCTGGATGGCGCCCATGAGTATGAAGCAGCAGTACTCAAAAAGGGGAGCAATTGTTTTCTTGTTAACTCAGCATGCCACTTCCAAGGACATTATTCCTGTAGCTTTTGTAAATTTAATAAGTCTATGGTTTAGCTTTCTTACTGTGGCGCATACATGTTTTTTGAAAAGACAAATTACTGTCAACCACCACGCCCAGGTATGGGTATGAATAAATTTGTTGCGACTCATTCTGCCTAGGAATAAGTGTGAGTTTCTGACAGATTTCTGTCGATTGGCAGGTAAATGCATATAACATCCTACACATGATTTATTGTTTTTACCTACGTGGACGTATGCTACGTATACATGTACATGTATCTCCGTTTGGACGATGTCCATACGTACAATATATGTATTCATTTATCTATGCATTCGAGTATACATTTTATCCTCCTATATATCACAGGTATATCCTAAATTAAAAGGAATCTAATCAGTGGTTTAGCATTTTGTTTTCGTGGAGCCTCCGTGGTCGAATTGGCATCCCAGGTTCACTGAGTTCACAAGATCAAATTAGCATAGTGAAATTGGTTACATCCGGCCTGTAGATTTCAACGCTTTTGTTTCACACAGCGTCTGTCAAACCGCTGACGCAAAGTTCTTCAACGTCCATACAATCGCGGGGCCCTGTGTGGAACCCTCATCTAGTTATACCTTCCTGTGAATGCCAATACTAGGCGAGGGCGGTAACCGACCCGTGACCAGTCAGCTATGACGAATTGAACAGCGACCACTGCACTCATCCACCCCGAACCGGTTATCAAGCAGACGACTTTTTAATAGTTGACCACAGCTTGTGACCGCATGGTTATTTCACAAGAGAATTATCCTCGGCAGGCCATGACAATGTTATTCTCTAGATGATCGTTATTCACAGCTTGCGCACACTGTAGCAAGGCCACAAACTACTACAACACGATGACCAGGTCTTGTTCAGCGTCTTGTTCATCATTTGAGATTAGGCTACATTTGGGAACGATGCATGCCCCTCTAGATGAGATTTCAATTCGAGTCATTGCAATACATGTATATATGGTGTTTCAATTTGACTATTTGCTTACTTTTAGGTAGGCCTGTAGAATTATATCAATGAAACCAATTCTAACAGGTAACATATATTATATGACATGTAACACAGAAGGTTGTTTCGGAATTGAAATGCAGTAGTTTGTCCTATACGACTCAAGTGTATGACCATACCATCATTTTGCACTCCAGTCTTTCTCTATTGAAGTACATGTACAGGGAACTTCGTAAACTCCAAAAGAATTTAAACTTGAACTAGTTTGGGCTAATGTATCTTGTTCATATAGATATCTGTTACAGGACATGTAAATACAATCATAACAATACACTTTATTTCAATATGATATTGGAATGAACAATGTAAATGATATTGTGATGCCGAGTTTATCTGACTGAGATTGAGTTTGTATGGATATGTCCTTTTCATTTAAATTGGGACGGAGCGTGGTTTGTATACCTGTCCCCACAGAAAAATAATGCGGAAGACCCACTGGAATGTGAAGTTGCAGTGGTTACCACCCTGGACGAGGGACATGAATGTCAACCATGCAGCCTTCAACATGGTGAGAACGTCGTCTGATAAAGGAGGCTCAACGTCACGTGACCACCACCAAGCGTCTCGGCGTCACGCGGGGGAGCAGCTCCAGCGTCCCTCCAGCGTCCCTGACGCGTCCCCGGAAACTGGGTGCCTGGAAAACACTATCTGCCCGTGCCTGGAAATGATTTCCAGGAGTATGACATCAGAGGACGGGTGTGTGAGTGTCACCTGTTCGTCCGGGACTTTGTATCCATATGATCCCAGCTGCCATCGTGTGACAAGGCTTGCTTTGATAAGTACGGGTGGCGTCTACTGACACCAATGGTCTAGCTATGATATACACGATCTTGGTAGTTGATAATGCAAATGATACTAAAAGTCACCAAAGCTGATCTTTGGTGTATTATTTTGTGTCAAATCGTATAAACAACTTAGAGTTTTTATATGATGTTGAGACTGATGATAATGATAATTTGTTTGTGGCGCTGGTGGTTTTACTGTTTCTGGGTTTTAAAAAAATTGCGATAAAGGACTTAAACACAACAAAAAGAACTGCAGCGCATCATACCAAAATATTGAGTGTTCAGAGAATCAATTCTCGTTTCATTGCTCATACATATGAAAATTATAAGTGCATGCAACCAATTAGCCTTGTTCTTCTTGTGGAACTGTGCACGTAGGACACAGATGTTCAAATAATGATTGTCTGTTATCGATGTCTGGCACTAAGCATACACACCCCATCCGGAGCGGCTAGATGAGAGACGGGACACCCGTATAAATCACCTCGTACCCTCTTAGCACCCTATCCACCCCACTCTCCTACCAACAAACATGCCCTGTCAGATCATGTCCATGACCTCTGGGGGTCACCCGAACTCCTCCTGGTCCCTGTGCTACCTCTCCTGGGTCTCTCCGGAGGTCGTAAACATGCCTCCTCTGTCTGGACCAATGACAACAGCCATCCACCCCACCCTGTACACCCCCTCCCCACTAGCCTCATAACCCACCCACACATACTATACTGTCTGGGTGGTATGTGTGTAGGCACCAACAAAAAGCATGTGTGGTCACACTTTGGCTTTTTTCTCACGCCTTTATACGATGAAGTACTGATAACGCAGGTTGGTGGTTCTTTGATTCGGAGCGTTTTACGAGCTTCGTAAGGGTCGCGACATGAAACACTAGACCTGCTTCTACATAAAAGCTGCTTATGGGGAATGACATTCAACACGGCGGTCAATTGGAATGGCATTCCTTCTAATTTACCCCTTTTGTTTCTATCATGGAGTTCTAAATAGAGATGAATTAGATGAACATCATGCTTTAGACGTCGACAGTGTGAATACTCCGTCTATATACATGTACTGAAGGGATGCACCAAGGGATGCATCAACCTTGTTAACGTGATGAAATAAACTCATTCTTCAGAGATAATATCATGTAATATGGTGTCACGTAATCCAAACAATCCATGACTCTAAATCTGTTGTCCTACATCGCAAACCAATATCATCAAACAGGAAAGATCTTTTCATTTTTTTAAACTGGAAATGGCAAGATTGAGGTTTTGGGAATGATAAAAAACAACATGTCGGTAATTGATGCATCCGCTAAGAATTACTTGAAATCAATTGTGTTTCGCGTGTATTAAGACACAGGTAGAGGTATTTGATTGTGAACCCCTATTTCTATTCCTAGCAGAGAAATCAAATATTCTCAACTAACGAATCATAAAATTGATTGAATGTGTATCCTCTTACCCCCACCACGACATAGTGTCAATTATGGAGCAAACTAACTCGGTTATTGTAAACAATACAACACCTCCATTGGTGAACGGATATCCGTAGAAAAATGCTGAATGTTCAGAGAGTTCCATAAAAAACGAATGTCACTGGACACCTACCGACCCACCCAGCTATATGCACACCCGAAGCCCCTTCAACTTCCTCACTTCATCACTACCACTTGGGGCCAGCTCCTGAAATCAAGTCTTGAGGATTTTCTTCACTAGGAATGCCCCTCAATCTTATATCATAAGCCAGATGCACAAACCCTTACCTGACTGTCAAATCTGCTCTCACACAGTTATACGAGTGGGACATTACTAAATAAAGATATTATATGATGGGATTGTGTGTCATCCATCTCTGTTCTTTAAAGTAGAAATATGGATTCGGATTAATCTGAGACCACTAAAATCTTTTCTCAAGATATTTCTGGGATTTATATTTTCCATGGAACTGGGCCATGCTCCGAAAAGATCCCTACTCGCAGCCTCCAGTAGAGTCAGCCAATCGCATGCAGACACCTTATGGTGCTGTCAACCCCACCCCCAGCCACCCATATCCACGTGTGACCCATGCTTCAGTCCTGTATGACATGTTAGAGATGCTCTCACCCATTTCCCATGACCTGAGGTGTCCCAGATCTGGGTCACTCTGAACGGCCGTCTCCAGGCGCCGCACCTCTCCAAGGTAATCGCTGGTTTCCGGCTTGAGGGCCGTGGAGGAGCGGCGGAATGCTAAGTGGAGGGAGTCCACACATGGAAGGGACCAGCGGAAAGTCATCATTTCACAACAGGAAGTCTAACTTTTTACAATTCTTTAGATCACAGAACATTTTAAAACCAGCAAACTATCAAATTTGACATATCTCTAGGACATCCACATCAATGTCTAAGTATTGGTGTGTTAATCCTTCCCATACAATCCATAAATAAAAACTTAGATGAGCTGTTTGTTCGGCCACACATCTCAACTAGCACCGCTCTGATTCAACAGGTCACATGGTTTCCATATATTACTATGGTGAGTTGCCCATTTCGAGATCAATAGACAAACTTTCCATGGAACCTCCAAATTTGAAGAGATCTTTTTGATTATTGATATAAATCATGACATGTAAGTCACTTTCATAATTCCACCGTTATATCACAAGAATATTGTCACTGTAATAAATGCAATGTAAATATGCATTTGGTAATTGCTGTATCGTACTAGGGTTATAAAAATACGAAATTGGTGGGTTTACATAATTTGGACCACTCGCCCCATTCACTTTACCAAGTGGAAACGGCATGGTAGGTGGGAGATTGAGGCATTGGAGATAACCCTGATGACGCGATCAGGGTAAAGCCGCATACCTCCGGAGAGGACGCCTACCTGTTTGTGCATAAAGTCATCGTATTCTTTTCCAAGCATTGGTCCCCTCCACGCATCCCTTAGTACCCGTAGGCGCTAATGACTGCGGGGAGAGTGAAGCACAAGTCCAACAGGTTGGACGTCATTGCAGAAGATGGACCATTGTTGTAACTAGGGGGCGTCTTAGTGCCGTTACGTCACAGTCATTGTCTGAAGACAAAGAGGCACGCTTCGACCTCCGACTGAAAACACCGCCATCGTCGCCGCCATCTTGGGCAAATAGATGTCGCCATCTTCAAAAAGCAGACGACAATTAGAGGGGACACGATGAAATATTTGGAAAAGGCCTTAGGAGTAGCGTCTAGAGGTTATCCGGAAAGAAATCAATTCAACCTGATGAACCTAGCACATGCTTGGTTCGCATTTATTTTGGATACAGGATACATTTCTTGTGCAGTCTGCTGCCAAATGCGATCGATATAAGTTTGCAATGCTCCTGATTTAGAAGGCAATGAGACATTTCCCTGTAAATCCAAGCTATAAGTCTTCAAGTGTGTGAGTGTGTGTCTGTGGGGGGGGGGGGGGAGTGTTTAAATTCATCTCTACCAACTTGATAACTATAGAAGTGGGACACAAGTAACACCATCTGGCATCTGTGTTAATGATCTTTTTTTTAAGCTTTCATTTCACGATTAAGAAAACATAACATGTATTCTTGTGCCCGCACTTCTTTCTAATGTGGGAATCTTTTGGAAGTTCCCCTCAAATCCATGCCTGTAGGCCTATTCGACGTAAGCAACGCACTCTCACCAGTTGCGAGAAGACGCGCGTGGATACGCGTGGCTCTCCCCGAGTCTTTGTTCTTTGCCTTTTGTTACGCGGTTGTGGTTGAAAAAGAGGAGACGAACAACATTACACAACCGGGCGGTTCCCCACAAAGCTCATCACTCTTTACCGGACCCTCTGTCAATCTGGAACCCACAGTCTCTGAAAGAAGGGGCTGCTTCATAAAAATCCCCGGTGGAGTTGCGATGGTCATCTCTGACTCTGGATTGGTGAGCGATAATTGAATGTCTTTGTGGGGTACCTGCTCGTCTCAAGCCCATTTTTTTCTAAGCGTTCAAAGAGATCTATAATTTAAAGCCATGGGAGTCCGAAGCAATACGTTATTTGATTACCAGCTCTGACGCAGGGGAGACCTGGTGAGAAGAGTGGGAAATTGTAGTGGAGATTAGAGAAATAAAAGGGAAGACGGTTTGGCGTCAGCTATTTCAAAGAGAGTCCGTCTTTGCATCTGAACGCATTTTTCTCTCTCGGTACCGGGAGCCTAAGGATTGCCCCCTAATCAATTTCACATCAATAAAGGATAGGCGTATTTCCCTTTCGCGAATGAAAGCTCTGGCTCTTCGGAACAGTTGATTTTGTTACGTGCGTTGTTATATCACATACATCATTTATTCTAAAAACACACCAATCGTTGAATTTGTCAAAAACCGACAGGACTAATCTCTGTTTTTTATTCAACACACTATTCACCAAGCTTGGTGTTCTCCCGTTTTGCAAGCTTGTACAATTGCTAGAGCGGGTTGTAAAGAACCGTGATATCAACATAGATATTACAATAAATATATGGTGTATATAACAACAAGTGATTGATGAGTACATGGAAACAAGAAAAATATGAAAATGTATGAAAATGTATTTGAACAATACTGGTCTCAATTAGAAAAGGTGACTAGAAACTCCCTTGATTGATAGTATAAATTCATTTCATCAGCCAGGGAGATCCGGCTATGGGAATACCTCCGATATGAAATTTACTGTACGATTATGTAATATGGGCTGTGGTATAGCCCTACCTGTTGTGATGACGAGGCCTGATACCCTACAATATTACATAACACTATACATGTCACCAGGTACTACCAAAGCCTATGTTAATGTACAGAAGGAACCAGTTTAATCTGCGTATGTAAATTTCATGTGAAAATTAGATTAACTCAATCACTGCCAATGCACCGTCACTGGACCTACTTAAAAACTCAGGGCACGTGTCAACATATGACGTCACTGAGTCTGTCAGGTGTTGTGGCAGTAAATCAATTCCTTGCCAATTGGTGTCTGGGAGTTTAGCTAATCTGACAGATGGCATAAACAAGTACAGAATGCTCATTGACTGCAATTACATACGCTTCGGCATTTCTCTGTTTTGTGCTTTCTCAGTGTACCCACTATAACAACGGTACTTTGTATGACACACCCGTAACAAATGTATCACTCGTAAAAAAATAGTGGAAACAAATTTAGATTTAGTCACTATAATAACATTAACATAATTAATAACACGTTGACGTTTTCTTTGTAGTAATGGTGAATCGACCTGTAAATAAAGAAATCATTCATTTATGAAGTTGCTAATTTTCCCTCAGAGTTATGGTCCAATTAGAACACATGGGCGTTTATAGGCTAATGTTTGCTGGGAGGAAGTAACACAGGTGCGTTTTGTTGTACAATTACATTACTAATTGTTGTTCAGTGTATATATCACTAATGAGAATATTAATATTGCATAGACATTCGAGAATTGAGAAATATCTTTGTATTTGAATAGTAGGTTCTTCGGGTACAGGACAAGCCCCGGCGAAGTTCTGCACAGCATGTAACTCGCACTAGTATTCATTCCGAACTCCGGAAGACTTGAATCCACTTCGTGAAATGACAGTCGCTGTCACCATCGATCTCCTACAGATCCCACTCCTACTGTCCACAAACCGCATGACAGACTCATTCCCTGGCTGAGGACCTTCCTTGGCAAAGCTTTGGCAGGGTTTAAAAATGTCAGAACAAAGGTTGGTAGTTGGTCCACTACACGCTCGACGAGGTAAAGAAGTATGTGCCACTTAGTGATTGCCCTCTTGGTTCGCTTAGGGGTGGTTAGTAGGGATTAGGATCACCCAGGCTTGGTGAGGTGCAGCAACAGGGGGTGAGGGCTTAACCACGGGGAAACTCTCTCAGAAGAGGGTTTTCCTGTCACCTCGGGGTCACACTCAGCGACATGCTTCTAATAGCATGATTACAGGTGAGAGAGGGCGTCGCTCTAATACTTCAGGTCAGTAGGTGTCCGATACAGTGGTCTGTACAGTAGGCAATCAGAGGGACATCACTGGTAATCCTGCTAAAGACAGTCTGACACGGTGAGGGGAGGGTAAGCACGGCTAATACAGGTATACAAGAACATGACATGGGAGTGACGCACGCTGCTTCGTCAACTCTCAGGTGTTTTAATAGCACCGCTTTCCATTATTCACACAGGCATCAAGACCGAAGCATCCCACCCACCCACTCAGCACATATGCTGGAACATATAATGATCAGCTTGTGAATGCATCATGGGGTATATTTAACCACACAATCCCCGCCTACCCACTTGCTAAACTGCCGACTACTGCAATCCCTTTGTTTCTCAAGTCTCCTCAACATTCTAAAGTCAATATCAAATATCGGTGATGTAAAATGCTAGTCCAGTGGTTTGATATTTACATATATGTTCATGCAATTCTCCATTGTTTGATATGATACAGTGTTTGTCAGCTTGCTCCTGTGTTCACGCATTTATCATTGCTAGGTCGTGGTGAGTAAAGCATTGCTCGCAGCAAATTGATTGCATTAACTCTACCAGCTGTAGCACACCTCTGCCAAATTAATAATGAAGCAATTTCCAAAAGGGCTATAGTCTAGATATGTAGATAACCAACATGATTTGATGTCTCCATGCACACCATGTTATACTGGGAGATAACCAGCCAAGCACGATTTAACAACTCCATGCACGCGGAACCAGTCAATATCAATGATAAGGATGATAAGGCATGTCAGTATTAAATGTACCATTATGACCTATTGGCTACATCCACATCACTATGTGACATACATCGTCAGATATCTGTTAATAGCTGTTACTATGTTGGCGTGTATCTTTCCCCCAAACACTACCAAAATAGTTCATTGTTTTCCCTTTGAGAAAGAATTGTATTTGAGTAATATATTTAAGGGAAATCCCGAAATGATGATCCAATTTTATTGTGTATTTTTCATACAGAGCAAATGCTTGTAAATGCCATCGCAAAGTCATATAATAAATACACCATTGATAACCACCCCGCTGTCTACCCAAGACCGGATGATAAAGTAAGATCATGTTGTAGGAGTGCGAATTAAAAAAATTCCTGACAACTTCCTTATTGTAACATCACTTTTGACCAGTGAAAGATCCGCCCAAAACCAATTAAGAAAATAAAGGTATTCTATGGGCAACCACATCTGTTTGTCAGCTGCTTTTAATCGAGTTACTCATTCCGTTTGTGCGAAAGTCAAATACAATCCCAATTCCGATTCACTGATTCAGTGAGTCGCCCACTCATCAGCCCCTGGTTACCTCCCACACCCATTATACCAGTCTCCAAACGTGGCCAGGCGCGATCCAATTCCACATAGATTGCGCACAGTAGGGACACTTTACATTTGTTACCGACGTAGTCAGCACCTTACATTTTACTTGATTCCACCACGTAAAAGGATTAAGGGAAATATTGACCTGAATTGGATCAAAAGGACGGCGGTGGAGGTCACCTGAAGGTGGGGGTGTTTGTGGGGGGTGTGGTGGCTGATTGACCCCCTGTGACCCCCGGCAGGAGTAGGACAATGGCGACGTGTCAGGGGGAGAGGGGATGATCCTTGGCAAAAGGACAGGGTGTTTTGGATGTATAGTGACACGTTACGTAATAAGGGATCTGAAGCTGTAGTGAGAAGCTAACAAGTCAAGTCTCCTTCCCTGCCCTCACCCCATGCGGGGAAAGAGCCCTCTCCCTCACTTTCCACTCTCTCCCTATACAATGTATATCCAATCCTTCCATATTTCTCCTGTGCTCCAGCGAGACTCGTCCAGCAAGGTAGCTTCAAGGCGCTCAGTGGCGATGATAAGACATGTGCTAACTGATCGACTGGCCAACCAAATTAGGATCTATCGACGTCATTGATGTTATAGTGAAGGGTGAATAAATACTCTTTTTAGTCTCTATATTTAGATAAAGAAACGTCCATTTTTGGTACAATGAGGTACAATCGGGAGAGCTGGTTCACTGGCCTGGCCTGACCTTCTACTATGCGAAGGCGGCCAATTAGACAGTAATTGGAGTTATTTAGTAAAAATGTAAGTAGTGGGTTGGGTGCATTGCTTTGATTACCATTAGAAACCCTTCATGCGGAGGTGTGGTGAACCCCTCCCCTTGGCGTCACCCCTCTGGAAACCCTGCCCTTATTGTCACTTGCCACCCTGGAGGGTCAGCGAGGTTGGGCGCATCCACTGCATGGGTGTGTTCACCTGTGAGGTGTGTCTTCCTGTGAGGTGAAAGGCATTGTAGCATACCCCTCTTTGATCCCCGAACATTGCACAGCACCTAAATCACAATCTACACGAGGCATATTGAGGTCAGGATAGAATTAGGATTTTAACAGGAAAGATCCCTGGTTAAGTTCACTTCGCTCGGTCAGTCAGTGGTCAGCTTAGCACAACTACCTTTGATACCTTTCCCCCGTCATTCAATGCCTTCGCCAAACCAGCTTTTCAGCACATTAGTACAGATCCTTCATCACACCTCTGTAGGGCAGGGCATACAAAGATCCAGCGTAATGTCCAGAAGGGAATCAATTGTATCGGCATCAGATAAGACATCAATTACAAGGTGGTAGGTGGTGAGCTCACCACCAAACCGACCAACGGACAGCTACTCTGACCCAATGTCTTCTGAGCGCACAGCTTTTCATAGGATCTGAATGTTGGGGTTTACATATCGATATCATTCACATAAATTGTTTTTTTACTCCATTTTCTTCAAATGATTGTCTTGGGTATCGACCGATCTATTCTGGGTTGATAATCCTACGAAATACCTCTCTTAAAATAGGCCGCTCTCTTTGATCTGATTCGGGGTCGATTTACGAGGTTATAAAAGGAGGAGGTGTGATCGGGAATAGTGGGCATGTCGATGTCTTATGAGGGACATCGACATTTTATCCCCAGTTTCCACCGAGCCGATGGTCGGGATTAATTGGGAACAAATACCCATGTCTGATAGGCTTAAGACGCCAAATCAACATCTTCCTATGCCCCATTCTATATGTACGCCGAGAGGTAATGCAGGTTTCCGGATCGGGTGACGTAAAAACGATGGATCTATTCACCCCGTTCTAACGTTTCTGTCGTCTAACTAATACGAGTTAGGTCATCTTACGAAATGTCCCACCTGACAAACGTGGCCTGATCACACTCACCTGGGGTTTGATCTGAGATCTGATGGAACCGACAGCGGACTGAACGAGAAGCTACGTCCACGTTTCACATTCCTCTAACGGCAAGGTACAAAAAATAACCAAACAATTATATCAATAGATTTTGATATATTTGGACATGATCAAATGTGTTTAAAGGGATAAGATATACGAATGGTATCTGAATACAGGTATAGGATCAATTAGCTAAGCAACGCATTTCTTAATCATATGAATTGATGATGATGATAATTAGAATAAAACAAGTAGGGTTAGGGAGACTGTGAAGAAATCTACCATAGATTTACATTCCAGGTTCTAATATAGTTTGGTTTTTATTCACTTCGATATCTTTTTATGTCATAGTTGATCCTTCAAATTTTGATCCCAAAATACACGGGCATTTATCCCAATTCAGCAAAGATAAAATGAGATATTATACTACTTTTACCAAGTAATCTCTATTGATATGTGTACATGCTTGACAATCAAAATATCTCATCGCAACGAAACTCAGAAACGTCTTATTCTCCACCCCCACTCAGCTTTTCCTTTTTTTAAAGAAGGAATGGTCGGTAGCCTACCATTTTCAAGAGCTATTTTCTGATAGTGAAGAGTTTGTTGTCAGGCCGGCTTAGAAGTCCCTTTGGTGTGCAGGGAATATAAATCCGCAAACAGTTAACACCCAGTTTTAACCCCGGCGCCCCGAGACTGTACCCTCTGTGTTCCAACGATGGGCTATCCGCGTGGTGTCTGCGTTCTCCACCAATTATGATTAGTTATAGGGCGATGGCGGATTATAGTGTAGGGATTAAGGAAACACATCAAAGTCGGTTGTGGCGGAAAGCACAGCGACTTGGTCAGGTAAAAGACATATTAGAGGCACAGACTAATTTGGCTCTAGATATTACAAGTGCCTTTAAGACAAATACAATCAGAATGCACGATATATCATACATAGCTATACGTACCTGATATGTATAGATTTGACATTGACTCTATTACTTGAAACGTATAGCCTGCATGTGTTGGATATATGATTATTTCATACGCAAGAAGGTATTGTGTATTGATTTAAAGGATGTTTTCAAAAAAGGAATATTTAGGTATATCAACTTATACATAAAAATCAGACATGCCATACAAGTATAGTTCATTGAATAAATATGAAAATATGAAGCTATACCTACTGGGTGAAACCTTATGCGAATGGTCTCCTGGTGAAGGAATTGGATCACGGCCTTATTGATTAGTAACTGTCTGCCTGAAAGAGGTGATCGTCTCAACTCGTTAGCTGTTAAACTTGACTGAGTCATAAGTAGACTGTGAACAAACGGGGGCGTTTGTTTTGGTACCACAGTAAGGTCAGGTATCTGACGGGGATGTAGGGTTGAACATTGAACTCTAGATTTTAGGCAACTACCATTCTTGGGCTAAATATATCACGGTAACGCTTTGGCCGAAGGTCAGAAACTGCTTCGGGATATCTCCTAGAAATAATATTAGGAAACGTCCTTACTGTGGACAAAACGGTTCATGTTCGAGGTCAGTCGTCGATATCATACTGCCTGATGCCATAGGCGGAAGGCAGTATGATATCGACGACTGACCGAGAACGAGAATCGTTTCATCCACAGTAAGGACGTTTGCTTATTATTATATACCTTAAATCGATGAAAAAAACGACGTTTTAATGACTTATTATGTCACTCTCACAGCGGGCACGAACATAATTATTACTGCACCCCTAGCAGCGGGCAGTATTTCATAGACATCCGGACACAGGTATATAATAATATAGAGGAAACCTATGAAAGTGTGGGGGCAGAGTTTCAATCGCGTAGCGATTCAAACGAGATTGGATCGAGCTCTCACCCTAAACCTGAATAGTTTTTAAAATTATCTCATCCTTCACATTGATTATTGGGCTAACATTTGTGACATAATCCCACGTTGGATATTTTCCCTGAATATCTCATAGGCGTTGGATACGAGTTCCCGATGTAAGGTCTATGGAGAAAGGATACCAGGGGTGACATAAATCTTAAGAATTGCCTAAACTTAGATTCAGAGATTATTTTATTCTCAAAGTCAAGACATGCTCTATGGTGCAAACATTATATGAATATAGAAGCTGGACGTGACTTAATACAGTTCAGCGGCAATACGGAAGGCCGACTGTAAACTGTTAACTTTTAATCCTCCCTGTAATGTCGCCCTGCCATTGGTTGGCTGTTTGAGATGCTCAACCGGTAACTCCACTTTATGTAAGGATCAACAATTTTTTTATTTTTTGTTCATAGATTTCTTTATTGACTGAGGTAGTTTACAACTTCAAGAGAATTTGACAATACTTGAACATGGAGTCAATAAAGCGGCCACGGTATCAGCTGCTATCATGGCAACTGGTTTTCATTACCAGGCCTGCCTTACAAAAATAGCAATGGTAGAACACTGTTAAATAGTGTTGAGATTTCCAAGGTCTAAGGAATATACATCATTTCTCACCTGCAGTACAACATAGTAATGGGAAGAAGACGTTGACAATAATGTCACCTACATTCAGAAAAAAACAATTGCTTAGCAATTTACAAATATTGTAATTGCCTTCACCCCCCCCCCCCCCCCCTTACTTTCTCCTGTTATTATGGACAACGAATCGTCTGCTGGTTGTTGACACTTCCATTTCCTGTTTCTCCCACAGACTGGAGTATTACGGACGAGATAGATCAACACCCGTACCCTAACGTCAGTGTAGGTCTTTGTGAGTTTGCGACGATCGGCGCCAGTGCCATCGTCAGGGGCGTCGAGGTGTGGCGCGTCGCACTGCATCCCTCACTCTCCCCACACCCGACAACCCGACAAACTTCGGTAAACACCTTTCATGTGCGCGAGGCGAACGCGGGGTATGATCGGACACCCTGTCTGTCGATTATAGGGGCAAGTTAGGCCCTTCTGGTCAGCCCTACACAAACATGGGGTGAGGGACCCGGGTGTCAGTGCTGGTTTGCTGGTTATTGTGGTTATATGTGGCCGACAGCCTGACGCCACCAATACCCCGGTTCCAGTCGGTGGCAATAGATGGCGCTTGTCCCGGCCATATTGTTGTCGGCACTCAGTGACCTCCGTACAAATTGTTTGCGTTTATGTTTAGTTTAGAATATACCACGATTTAGTTGTTTGTTGTGAATACATGTAGAACGGTTTGGTAGAGCAAGGTGTTTTTGCCCCCTTTATATATGAACCGCGCATGTAGGCCCTTAGTATCCACAATAAACGCTTGTAGTATTGTTACTTTTTAGTTTATGTCATCATTTCTTATTGTTATTCATTTATCACAAGAGTCTTGATATAGTGTGTACATTTTCCCTTTCAAATAGAGTTGTATCGGCCCGGTGGGGTAGTGTATCTCTGATAATTGTTTGGAATTATTTCCTTCAAGAAAAAGTGAGTTGCTACCTGAGGTACACACTAAAAGAATGGATGGCACATAGGATGTAGGCCTTACTCTTAGGCGCATGAGGAACAAGTTCCCCATGTTTTAACCTATGGGACAAAAATACCAGGGTTTAGATTAAATGGTGTATACATTATATCGAGTTGATGATCGAGTGGCATTTTCCACAACATATGACATGCATTGTACAACCGAGATTAGAACCACAGACCCTTTGATCCGCAGTCATGTGTGCTACCGACAGTCCCAGTATGACACCCACGTCATTGTCAGATCATGTCAAGACGACGATGAAGTGGAATTCACATAGTGGGATTCATGTACCTCACAGGGTTCAAAATCTCATGCAATTCTGTTCCTTTTGGGGGGTAAAGGTCGCCAACAATGGCAGGGAAAAAAAATGTCTCATGGAAATGGAACCCTAAAATTTAGACAAAGGGATTGTGTTTTAGTACAGAATCACAGCAGAATTTGTCTCAGACAAACACCCTGTGAGGTACATGAATCCCATCGTGTGAATCCCACTTGAGATGAGCAAGGAAGCTCTGTGTAGGCCAGAGAATACGTTAAAAAAAACTCCCTGCATGCAAGGTAATACGTAACAAGATCGGCGGTCATTTTGCCTTTTCTTTTTTTATAACTAAGACTTGCAATGGTGAAAAATGAATACAATATAAACTTGTTTGAAATAAAATCACACGCAATCTCCTCGAACTATACTTTATGTCATATCATCGCGAATACTACGATCCAGCCACAACTCTGTCGGTGACCCTTCACGATGTTATGGCAATAAGACTGATATCCACCAACATCGTTATCCTTTCCAATTTGGCACCTTCAAATATATGTGTCTTAAATTGCAATGATGTACTGACATTTCATCGATGAATATAACCTATTGGTACATGTATACCGGTTTCTCAGATCTGGACCTGGAATTAGAGAAAATCAACCCACAAAACCAACAGTAGACATGTTCTTTTCTCTGAGGCACACCTTATAAAGGACTATTCAAATCCGTGATGTGAGCTCCCATACATGTCAGCCTGCTACCTTTTTAGAATATCAGACAATAGGGTGAACCCAACTGGACATCGCATTCTCGGCAGGTCACATTTGACTTCTCAGTGTGGTGTTTCTTTGCCCTTGTCTAACACTGCCTAACCTGTCCCGGAGCCCCCGGTGTTCTGATGACCGGGCTGAGGGCTCACAGAAGCCGGCAGAGCTCTGGGAGGTAACGGTCAGCTGGCTTCACATTGTGTAAGCCCAGCATGGCACACAGATGGACCGAGAGCCAATTACTATGGAGCGGAACGAGTCCGAGGCCCACCCGGGATCGAAACAGGAGAGGGCGAGGGAGAATCAGCATGTATGAGTATTGGTCAATGAAGGTGTGACTACATACAACATGGCGGCCCTCACACTTTCACTGTTGTAGCCACACTCCGTTCTTCAGAAGTTGAATGAATTAGCTCTTTCATTGCACCAAACTCGGGGAAAAGACTACTAATGGGTGTGTTTTGTTGAGAGCACAGGAGCTTGCATGCAGACTATAGCTGAAACCATTAGCCTGCTTGAATTACCAGTTATCCGTTTGGAAGGGAACGTTCCAATTCTTGTTTAGTAGCACCTATAGCAAGAACCAACTAGCCACTCTCCTAGCATAGATCCTGCACTTAACTTCCTGTGGCCATTTGTATCTCTGCACCGACCTGCCTATTTGTGGCAAAATCCGCCCGATCCATCAGTTTTTCAAATATCCTGAACTCTGAACACTTTAACGAGCATTTTGTAGTTCAGTTGTAAGGGTAGATGCACGTATCATATGGTACATACTTTACGCTCTTTCCTGCTATTTGCGATGTTGAGACAGACATGTTCTTGGGGATTACTTTCCTCAGTGGAAAGCACCTTATGTGTTGCACAGTTTTGTTTGTCAACATGCCACATGTGCTCACTCTAAGGGGAAGTCTAATCAAATGTGGATTCACATCATAAAGTGGTTTCAAAGCTCAACAAAAACCAGCTGGATTGTCTGTGGAGCTTATTGGACAATTCCTATATTTCTCAACTCATAACATATACTTTGTTTGAGTTTCATAACCTTTGACAGTTGCCCTGTTTTGAATCTGCAATGTTGGTCTTTAGCAGATACCTGAGTGAGCAACTATGATGTCACTGGTTGAGGCAGTGATTGGCGAGCACTAGCGCTGCAAAAGATCTGGGATGAGAGTGCCAACTTGCTAATGCAACCACTGACACCTGGGACCTGTTTCACTAGTCTTGTGACATGTCTGTGACACCATACAGACATTGGGGTTGTCTAGTTTCATTACAACACAAGTAGCTGCCCTGAGGAAAAGACAGACCATAAACATAAGAATTAGACAAATCTAGACACATCATGGACCTGTTTCACTAGTTTCGTGACAAAAGTGTGAGACAGACTTTAAAAGCGGCACTAACAGTGCAAGCAAGAACGAACAAAACAAAGTCTAATGTCTAGTTCTTATGAAACCGGACACACCATCTAGTCGCCATCTAGACATGTCACGAAACTAGTGAAACAGGTGCCAGTTCTAATTTCTATATATGGTTGTTAAAATAGAGGGACACTACGGCTCAGCCCCCCCCCCCCCCCCCACCCCCACCCCCCCCCCCCCCACACACACACACACACCCACACATCTGACTAGGGCGGAGCAGTAGGGATCATCCTGGTGAACCAGCTCTCTGGCCGACGTCGCCCCCCCCCCCCCCAATAACCCCTACAATGAGAAGAACTGCTGAGTCAGCTGTACAGTAGAACCTCACCTAACGGACACCCCGTGTAAGAGGACGGAAAATGTCCCCCCCCCCCCCCTATTAGATGTCTATTTCAAACTCGCACAAGGGAACACCCCGAATAAGCCGACACCCAGTGTAAGCAGACAGTCATTTTGGTACGAAAACATTTGGCCCTGCATAAACGGACACTTTGCAGGGGCACCTTATAAGTGGACACATTTGCCAGGCCTGAGGGTGACCACTTACACGGGGTTCGACTGTATTGGTAACATATTATCGTTTTGGTGTTACCATGATTATAAATCAAGATGTAATGTAATCCACAGAAAACCAGACAAGCTGATTAAGTTGAAAATTAATTTATTTGGGGTAATTATACATCAAGATGGGGGCGGGGGGGTTGAATCGATTCTTTGCAACGGTTCGTCTACATTTGGTAGACATGTCAAAATAATAAATAAATAAATAAATACATATGTATTTTCAGTCAGCAAAGTTATTATCCATGTCCATAGCTAATGTCTCACATATCTGTGTTTCCAGCTGTGTGAATAGTTCTTATAAGTTTTCCCTACCTTTTTTGTCCCTTCTATCCCAAAATAATGTACACTTATTTCAATTAATGGTCGATTAGGGATGAAATTACTGTAGGAGGCAAGAGAGGAGACCCTGAACCGTTGTTGTCAAGTGGGTGCACTGTCGTATATCGAGAATTATAATACATTTTATTCTGATTATCTCTGACTTAATGGAGCGTCTTCAGACGTGAACAAGGACTTGATAAACAATTTTGAATTTCTCCAAATGAAAGAGGCACGTATTAAAAAATATTGCTCACATTCAGACAACTCGACGGTTGCTAGGGTTTAATTGTTCGAACCTTGTTTATAGGCGTAAGAGTCAGAGGTCCAAACACACATCACCTGTTGTCTCACCTGTTGTACCACCTCTTCTTGTGACGTCATGAGGTGAGAAACAAACGTCACGCACAAAAAGAGAGATGCATCTTTGGTCATCTTTGTCTTTCCTTCTAAAATATGATTAAAACGGAGTGAATTTGGTTTTGATAATACGGGATCGGAGCGCTAGTATATCATGATTGGTCTGCAAATGAGATAGATTCCTATTTTCTGACATTTAAGTTTAAAGGAAAAAAAGAACTTCAGGCAGACATTAATGCCTATTCCAAATGTAAGTTAATAGTATTCATTATGACGTTTCACGTAATAGCCATACAGGTGACGATGGGCGATAAAAGCTTTAGTGCGACCCTCGCCCTGCCATCTCCATTTGCACCACACTCTGTTGGCACCTTTGCAGTTCGCAGGTTGTAGCCTTGCATCTCCGCGTCACCCGACCCCCTGCGCTGGCCGTGTGGCACCTTTTGGCTTCAGCGATTCTTTTGGCACACCTTTCACACCTGTTCCCACCTGGCTTTTGATCCACTGGCTTTAGGCACACCTGCCCTCGGTACCTAGCTGGACCCCACCATACCAAACCCCAACCCTTATGCCCCTTTACTAGTACACCTCTACCCCCTACTGCTGCCAGCCCCGGTGTTCGGGCTCCGCAGGAAGTTGTGCCTGTATGATCTGTGTATCAACGCCCGGTTCCCGGATGCAGCGTTTCGCAGTTTGTCAAGATGCGCGTGGTCGGTGCGCAGTAGCTGCGGAAACCATCAGGGCCAGTTTGATAACGCAGTGAAAAGAGGCGGAGGCAATCGAAAGCTCGTTTGCGTCCTTGTTACGAGAACACAGCCGCCCCTCGGATCTAACCTCCGGGCCTAGAACAATGATGCGGGTGAGGATTGAAGGGGTACGCAAAGGATGGACATTGGGGTCGTGTGGCGGACATCAATAGATTTTCAATGACAGCTTGCTGAGGAGACAAGAGGAAGCCCTAGGATATGCCCGCTAGGGTGATTAAGCTTTCTTTGTCCGTAACGCGTTCACACCTAGTTAGGTTTAATTGTGTCCCGTAACAGATCAAAGTTCTCCTGCACGCCACTCCTACCCTCAGAGGGAAGGGGATGCGTCGCTGGGGTATATCACTCGTAATATGGGTTGGACTAGGGTCCTAACAATGCAGGGGGAGGAAAATCTTTACAGGTAGGTTCAGGTGGGCTGCTGGATGGGTACAGGTGCATGATGGGTGTGACTGCATCCCGCGCTCGGCCAATCAGAATTCTGCTCCTAGCAAACACAACTTTTGAACTTCCGACTTGCGCAATGTTGCACACCTCTGGGCTCTACGCAGGGACTGCTACCTAAATAAGTGTTCAACAGCATACGGCTAGTTAGTAAATCCATATTTAGGAACTCAATAGGAGACCCACTAGACCCGTGAGACAAATGAAAGACAGGTAATAAATCAAAGGATTTCTCTCCCCAGGACCTCCCTACGAGTGAGTACTCTTCTCAACAGGTAGATGACATAATAATTCCACTTTTCCACCCAAATGATTATCGGGGAGATTTCGAATAAAATGCAAATCTGAACGA
Source organism: Alentia gelatinosa (assembly GCA_950022655.1). Classification (NCBI taxonomy): domain Eukaryota; kingdom Metazoa; phylum Annelida; class Polychaeta; order Phyllodocida; family Polynoidae; genus Alentia; species Alentia gelatinosa. The sequence goes on along the minus strand of OX465580.1, from coordinate 102,236,452 downwards.
TTGGATGCACCTAGCTCTTAAATTGAAATAACTCTGCAGGAACCGGCGTCAGTTTGGAAAGAAGAAAATATCTCATGCAAGTAGTCAATCACGGTTATTGGTTTCCTAGGATATTGCAGTAATTCATTGAATTGTACATGTACATGTATAAGTTTATCATCAGGGTTCTTAATATTTTCTTAAATTTTCTAAACAATTTTAAAATTACACCCATTCAAAAACTGATTTTCCAAGACACGTGGGTAGAATAGCAATGGGAACGTCTGCTTTTTCAGCAACAAGCTGCTGTGACCCAACCTTGCATAAAACCTTCAGACACATACGACAGACAGAAGAGGACAACAGTAGACGCAAGGGCCCATTGCTATTCAATGGTTATGTTCACCACCTACAATATACGTTTTATAAAATTGTGTAACGACCTAGGTGGTGATCGAGACATTGCCGTCGGGACCCAGACACGAGGTGTCACAATAGTGTTCCAGTCTGGTCCCCAGTCCACTCCAACTGCAAACTAAAAAGATACGAGTTGTCATCTTGCATAAGGATTCTGTAGTTCCACCTGTGACGGTTACCTGCCTTGCGATGGGGGCGACCAGTTTGGTCTGGTTTCAAGTGGTGGGTGGTCAATCACTGGTCACCTGGCCATCTGCAAGGATCAAAGAAGTGCTGTAACCATCAGCATCCCCCTGGTGGTATGATCCAACCCCTAGTCACGCGTCTTCCACTTCACAGCTCTCGCACCCACAGGGGAACTACCAAGTTAGGTCTGGTAGGGTGGGAGGTGTTGGATCATCGGGGTGGAGGGGGAGGGGGAGGCAGGTGGAGGCTTGACTTTGTGGCTCTTTAGGTGATATTGTGCAACAGGTGATTAGACAGGAATATAAGATGTTTCCTGTCACACCGTAAGAGAAAGGGTGAATACTTCTCTGGCAAGCGCGTTAATTCTGCAAAAATCGAAAGTAATCTTAAGCTTTGTGGTCCGTCTCAGTTGGGCTATAAAAGGACTATGCCAGTCAGTCATTTATGACCCAATCTTTCTTACATTGAACCCTCATTTGACATACACCTATGGCTGTCTTTCATGGCTATAATTTTCTCGAGAACTTGTGTTCGCGCTCTCACACTCTGCTGTGTTCTACATGATCTTTCTTCTACCTGTAGGATCTGAATATCGCATGATTGGTCACAAAAACATGGAATTCACTGCCATCTGCAGATCTGATATTATTCACAAAATGAAGTTGACAGAGCAGTAACAACATCACATGCAGCATCTTAGCCAAGGCTGAAACTACAGCTCCTGCCACCCACAGTTCAGCATGCAACTGACTGCGCCACATATAATATGACTCCAGGTCGTCCATGATAAATATTATGGAATTCTAGCATTAGAAGTCGTCTCTAGCCTAGTTAATGCTTAATCGTATGGCTTCTTCAGTTCACACTGATCTAGACGATTGAATGACAATGAATGGCAGTCGAATCGGGACGTTTGTCTGAAGCTCAAGGATACCTGCCATTGCCTTGTTCATACAGCATGCAAAACGGCTACCTGGCCTTGCACAATACAGGTGTTAAAAGCCAAACGGTACAGGTAACACCAGCGGCTAAATGTGAGAGTAGTTTACTCCCCCCGTTTTTACGTGAAAGGTAAACAAGTTTGATACACTGGGTTGTGTTACATGTGGGAGGGTAGTTTAAGGTGGATTTAGCACCTAAGTTGATGAATATACTGTAAAGGCCAGGAGCACACAGGTATATGTTCATATAATATGTGTGTGTACAGGTTATGCACCTGTGTTTGCTGGGGAAGGAAGAGGGAGAATGTGTTAGATATACACAGTGTGTTAGTTTATTCAAAGGCTTTATCAGTCTGTTTACAAAGTCACCAATATATTTGAATATCTTAAGTACATGTAGTTGGAGCAAATTGCTCTCAAAATTTGCTGGAATTCTTAAGGTTTATTCTATAACTACATGGATATATAATGTCTACAGATATAAAAAGTAATCAGTTAGTGTGAATTAGTGATCTATGTCATAGACTATGTATCTGTAAATTTTCACTTCTCTCATGTCTTCTAATACAACAGGGATAACATCAGAAAAGTTATTTAGTTCCATAATACAATGTCGTGTTTCAATCAGAGTTTTAGGAATTGGCCCCAGATCTTTCAGGCCCCATTCCAAAACTTCGCCGCATATTGTAAAAAGTCAATTCTCTGAGTTTGTAGCGGTGATAAGGCTTACCATCTACTGGAAATTCAATTTCACGTTTCTCAGATACTTAATTATTCATTCCTTTTCTGAATCAAGTATGGCATATTTATTGGACCATTAACAGAAAAATACATATAGTTAAGTACATGCATGTGCAGGTGTTAATGTACTAAGTAAATTTGATTCAGCAATATGCTTGTTCAGACACCACAGAATAGCACATAATGTTAACCTATAGTAACAGGCATGTAAAGGACAGTGTCTAAAGGTGCGTATGTATTTCTTCTGGCCGTCCAAGGTTCAGTCTCTGGTTATTTGACTAATTGTTTTATTTACATAACACTTTACCCTAGAAGCGCAATTCAATAGCTTGGGATGGATGTGGGAATTAGTCCGTCATTTGTTCTCTCCTTACCTCCTCCCTGCACATGACACTGATCTGTTTATCTTACTTGTAATCAATCTTTATCCCAGGTGAGCGACCTAAAGCAAGACAACAGAAGCCATAAGGAGTGGGATGAGGAGCCTTACCGTAAACTGCCAATGCCTTGAGCCCTCACCGCAATCAATATGACCTGGAAATATTGATTCAGTGTGAGATCACTGTATGGATTTATGTCAATATATTTATGGATTATAGGATTATATCACCGTGTTAATCATAATGAAACTATTTATGGCGTTTCATCCACTTCTCTACTCATGACCTATGATTTACTCATTTCGACGCAGACAATTGGATTTATATACACAATATAACCTGGTTTCAGATGTACAAGCGGCCATAATAGAGGGAAACTATGTTCCGGTGAAAGGAAGTCAAAGTTACGAGGTAAGGCTTGGAAAAATTACTGCCCAAGGCCCTGGCCGCGGGCAGTAATTTTTCCAAGCCTTACCGAGTAATTTTGACTTCCTTTCACTGGTACTTGGTTTCCCTATTCCTATATACCTTCAAATGTGGTTTAATAAGAGACAATCTGATTGGTCTAAATGTCAACCTTGGGTAGTATACGGCAACCTTGGGTAGTATACCAACGTTGGGTAGTATCAGATAGTTACTCAACCCCCCAGAGCGTGGTGTAAGCATAGAGTGTACAGCCATAGGTATATAGGAATATCCGAAAACTTTATCAGTTGGTTACGAAGTTCTGATTTCGGTGCTCGATGACATTTTAGGTTTTTTTTTCGTAAACTCCTACTTTCACTAGGAGGAGATCCGTAATATCCCACGTGAAAATTGCACACACCCAATGCGTTGTCTATAGGCCCGTTTCCATTGGCCGTCGAAAACGGTGTCGATTTTTTGTGTTCTCCTTACAGCCTATTTCCATTGGCCATCACCGATATACAGTCAAGAACCACTGACGGACCTTTAGCACTGCTGACGCAAAGTGTAAATGGAAAAGGGCCTCATGGAGACTCCGTAATCAGTGGTTGATAAATATATTCAATTGATGATGTGTAGTATTTCTGGCATCTGCCGCGATTGTCCTTATTCAAAGTCACAGTGGAGAAATGTAGTTGCTTCTTTACAAGGCCATTTGAAATAACTCAAGCCATATAGGGAATTGTGTTTTGGACAGTGATTTGTTGTATGTGTCATAGAAAGCACTCAGTAGCGTTGATTCGAACTTACTTAAACTGCAATGTGACCCAAGAAAGAGGAAATTAGGGTCATGATTAGCTGACATTGGTAAGATTGCATTCACACAAACAGTGCGTGCATGCATGCCGTGGGGACATACATGTACATGAAGTGGGAATGGATGTCCGAATGTTTCAATGCAATGTGGTAACACAAGTATCAGGCACAATGGTGATCTTTTCTCTCACAGATAAGGGTTGGTCAATGGTGATGAATTAAAAGGGCTAAACATAGGGCTTTCTCATGTCCAACTTGGGAACAACCACAGCATTGAGCACTGCAGGGGGTCATTGTCCAGGGCCCAGATCCGGAAGACCGGGGGTATTGTGTACAGGAGGAGGGAGGGGGTGGGGGTCAGTGAGTGTACATGAATAGCGGCCAGTCAGGTGAGAAAGTCTTCAAATCCCTCAACATTCACCAGGTAAGCGATGACAGCAGCGGAGTCAGAGATCGGCTTAGGAATGTTTGGGCCATGAAGGAGCTGAGTGTTGTGTTAACTGTCACTGTGCGTACATGCGTGAACATCTAATGAGTTTGCGAAGTCATCTTTATGTACATATAAGGATTACTACATTGTCTTCATGTGGTGTTATAGTAATCTTTAGGTGGAATGGAGTTTTCATATATGTATAAAATTTACCCTCCAACAGAGTTGTCCATCGTGGAATTTATGCTGTACATATGGGATATGCATAGATTGATATAACTAGGTGATGAATACAGATTGTAAGGCCAGCTGCCAATGGCATATTGTGTCTATTAGGCAAGAATTCGGAAAGTCAAGTTACCTGAGGACATACATTGATTACCGTAAAGTGCAATAAAATCCCAATAGTAACGCCAGTTGTGCTTCCCATTAGGTCCCGAAAATTTTCATTTTATATCTAATTCGTCTGAACCGAATATATAAAAGATGTCCTGCTAGCTATGAGAAAATAACACGATCGTTTGCCTGATAATCCTATGATTACAACAACAACTTTAATTGCTGAGAATGTCCTCCCCCTTTTGTTCGGAGGTTGTCATCTTGATGTGTCAACATGAATGCCAATAGGGCCCTAAATCTTAGTGACTTCCATTATCCAAACACAGGAATTAATAAGTTTGCTGTAGGGAAAACATGAGAGTAGGGGATGAAATAGTCCAAAGTTGTTGGGGGTGATGGAGTGATGTAGTGTATTTCCCCCTTACATAATGTAAACTTTTTATTTACAAGTATTTACAAGTAGTATCACAATAGGGCTTTGAGTTTTTCATGAGCTGACCCCTCCCTTCAAGGCATGTTTATCTTTGGCTTGACACGAATTCTAACAGACAATTGCCGGATTAGCACTGAGCATAGTCAGTGTTTAATGTGCCGTGGTCATTGCCGGTCACATGACCTGTCATATTGTCAGTGTTTACATCGTGTTGATAACCCTGCATAAAGGGACCAGTTTGGACATAGATATAGACGCAAACCTCATTTGTGTCCATGTCCCATTTCATTCTTATCTAATTTGTCATATGTGCAATCTTTATTTGTTCTTGTTTTTCAAACAAGGAACCAAAACCACAGAGTGCAACATGATATTCCAAATACCACTTTGTTTAAACACTGATGCCAGACTATTTGTATGATATTCTACGATATTTTATCATGATCTCTGCTTAGATTATAAATTCATACGCCAGTCTGTACATTTACTTACCCGAAACCCTGAATGAGCTTAGAACTAGACTAAGGGTTACTAGTTTTCCACCTATTATTATTGGCATCACAGGGGCCGACCCTTAGACACCCCCTATAGACCCCCTGCCAACTGGAGGTGCCATGGTGCCCCCTTACCTGGTTCCTCGGGAGTACCACAGCCCGATCCAGGTGAGGAAAGGAGGAGGTCTCCTTGCATCACCTGTCAGTCAAACCTACGCCCAAATTACGACCTGCCCACCACTAACCATAATGCATGCCTCTCGAAAAAGTCATCTACTTTCACTGGAAACAATTGCTTACACGTGAACACCTTCCACCGGCCCACCTCAATGCGCCTGTATTCCTAAAGGTGAGAAGTATACCTTTTGGATTCAGTTGTACAGGCAGTCTAGACTTGACCAATGATTTAACTTTTAAAATGACTATTGTAGACCTCCATAATCAGCAAGAAACTGGCACTTCTATAGGTGATTTGAAATTCAATGAGACTATTCTGTCTCCAGAAAACTGAGGTCTATCAATAACAATTCACCTAGAGATGAAGATAGATTAACGGCAGCTTTAACATTAACAGAGGGTGCACTGATGTGCATGTAATGGTAACAGATCGATGCAGGCTTAACTTGTGGTGCAAAACTTAAATATAACGTTTTCAATAAAAAAAAAAATCTGAAATTGCTCCCATTTGTGCTCGCGCGTGTTTTCTTTTGTTACAGGCAACTGAATTCCATCGCCGCCTTCAAATAGAGTATTATTTAACATTGCTAAACACCTTCATTTAGTCTTTTGTGGCACCCTTTGGTCGCTCACTGTAATCAGATGGTGATCTGGTGTCATCCATTAGTCTCCTCGGGACTGGACTATTGAAGTCCCTGGTATGTGTGATCCAAATTGACGACCGCCCACCGGTGTCTTGATTGCCCCTTGTAACCAGATGCGCACTTGATCCAAAGCGGATCGGCAGACAACTCTTGTGATTCTGACCACCAGGCCTAGCGTATTTATAGCGCAGACTCAGCACACTCATGTACTTCACATGTCATATATAGTTTTATTTTTACGTTGGAAAATATTTTCGTTGAGTACACATGTACACGCTTCCTTTCGTAATCCGTCTATCGAATCCCAGATGAGTGAGAAATATAACTGTATTTACATTGGATGCTTTATATTGATATGAACCAAGGACTTCCAAACAAATGTTGTGGAATTTTTCAATGTATGTATTTTCCTACCACTTTAACCAATTCCGCAACCGTTAATAATGTGCGATTCGATTCCACACTCATTATCCCGACATTTCTGATGACATAGAGAGTAATTCGTACAAGAATGTTAAACTTGCTAACAAATCACATCGCGAAAATTCGAGTCTCTCCCTTATGACTACACTTCTATATATCCCGCACTTAGATCAATTGCCTCACATCGGGCGATAGGCAGAGGATCATTCCCACGCCTGGTAATAGTGTCTGTGCATCTAAAGAGGGGCTGACCAGAGGGCTGAGGGCCATCCAACCCCCACCTGAGTGTCCACCACATCTAGGCACACCTGTCCTGTGATTGGATCACCTTACGCAGGTAGCAGATAGTTTTATCACCTGTGGCAGGTGTTGGACAATCGGCGTTCAGGTGTGGAGTAACCTGGAGTGATTGATGTATGTGTAGAGCTGATAGGATCTTACCTTGGCAGGATCCAAATGGCCCACCTGGGGAGAGGTGTGCTCCAGGCGTTGTATATGTCATCATTACCGTGGACAGCGCCCTCCCCTCACTGTCCACTGACCTCCCGTCAGTGTCAGAGATGCCCTCTCCGGTCGTTAAGCCGCCGGCTCTACGGCTTCTCACGGACTCATTAAGACCAGAAACTCACATGTTAATTGTCTGCATGCTATCGTTGTTGGGTGCAATGGTATGAGAACACATTCTTGGTTATGGTCCTGTACTGGTTTTTTTACTCCGTAACACCGCTGGTACGCTCTCTGATTTTTCTTTTAAAGTTCACCGACGTATAATTCCAATGCATATCTTATATATTTACATAAATTCACATTCGATATATAACTATGTTCCTTGTCATTCAATAAATTACATATCAGTTCCCTGTATATGGCACCCGATATCAAATATACATGTGTATGTATATCCATGTTCACAGTAAGTATTTTAATGGGAACTTAGGTGTGTATGCCATAGATCTCATCAGAAAGTGCATCACATATTCTTTATCACCCGAATTCCTCATTCGAGAACTCTCAGTCACTAATATATGTCGACCAGATACCTTTCTCTGCTGATAATGAACGAATGAATGTCACATTGTAGAAATCTGGAGCAACATGAGCTTGGAAATGAGACATGGCTAAATTCAATTCGATTATCAATTGAACGGTCCTCCCCAGTAATACAGCGAGATAGAAACATGACAGCTGGTCGTGTCTGGTTATGAAATATAGTAGATATAAGGCTGTCATTATCGGAAGCTTTGTTTGCTGAACATATAGAGATTTATGCAATACAATAAAGGTACGTACTTCAAACCCCGTGATAGGAACCTAACCAATGATATGGTGCAATAAAACACAATCGCACAACGGAACAAATTCCCAAATAGATGCAATGAATCACTCAGTTTTGCCTACGTAGAAGCCATACTGGAAGTGTCAATCTATAAAAGACAGTGAGAAGTTATTCTGATACATTTTTCATACTTACTACCCTGGTTCTTTGTGCAACACCGCTCGCCGATTATGCTACGGTGAACCAGCGTGGATGTATGCAAACTCAAAATTCTCCAATTATGTCTGACAATAATATCAACATTGTAACTTGATGGGGAGTCCTCAAAATGGCACTCAGAACGTAAAGGGCAGACATGAAAACGTCTCCGTAATGTAACACCTGAGTGTCTATTTCTGTGTGGGTCTTTCATAGACTAAAAGTGAAATTGGTCTCGTTTAAGTCGATCCCACCTCCCCGTCGCTGAGAACTCATAATGTTGCGTCAGATGAGGTGTGGACGAATTCCGTATACAGTATCCGGGCCATTACGGACATGCCAAGCGCAGAATGACCGCAAACTATACTCCTCATAGACCTTTCCCATGCACAGGTCATGGACGCCACCATTGGCTGCATCTTTATATGGGATTATGTCAGCCACTTAATTCCAGTATCACAATTCCCAAATACGTACTGCCTGACCAAAGGTCATACCAACGAGTATAGAGACTATACTCGTTGGTCATACTCAGTAACTGGTGAGCACAGCTCCCGTTTACTGCTAAGTCTCCCAGTATATTGTGTTTTACTTACCTTCGCGAGTGACTTGGTCTTTTGATTTCCCACAGCATAAATTCTCATGAACCTAGCTCTCAAATAGAAGCACGAACGAGTATAGAGAGCACAGAAAGAAAGTGTACCGTTGGAATCACAGAAAGGAACTTTATCTATGTAGGGAGAGTAACATTGCTATAATTTGATTGCAATGAAGAATTCACCGTCGTCTATTGCTAAAATTGCACATGAGTTGTCCCAGTTACACAGCCGAACAAGCTTTGAAAAACAATAGATGCACTGAAAATCATATTTTTGAATTGTATGTAAAAGGATGAAATTAGCCTAAGAAGTAGTACGTAAAATCGCAGTATCTAATGAATACCTGATTTCCATTAGTAGGATCTGTAGTTTAAAAGGTTTCTGGGGATATGCCACAAAAGGATGAACTATCCTTAAGCTGGGAAACGGTCTATAGTTGAATGTGGTGGACCCAACGATTGGATAATAGAGGGTATCGGTACACCTGACCCACGGCGCCCAGATCCCCAAGGGGGTGTAGGGGCACGGGGCGTGGGGTGGCAGTGATTGGTGTCCAGGGATCCATCCTCCCCAGCTGACAGGTAGTTGGACAAACTAACGTAACCCCAGGTAACGCCTTGATTGAGACATGCTGGTGGCATAGGTTAACTGGAGAAGTGAGCGTTTGAGGGAGGTCTGAATGGGCAGGTTTCCCTGGGGATGGATCCAGATCAGATTGTCTGACACTTCGTGTGGGCGGCATATGACCGTTAACGGGTGAAGGGGAGAGGTCTAAACGCCCATGGGAGACGGCGTGTGTATGAGGGCCTGTAAATTGTTTGGGTGAGGCTGGTGTGTGTTGGTGTGAGGAGGGGGTCAGTGATGTGGTGCTTCTTAATAAATAAATATATTGATACACGCACTACCTGAGCAAGCATACACACATGCGTCTATCAGTGTTACTGGACCTAAGTGAAGAGGTGAAAACGCCATCGCCCCCACGTATCATATGATCTGAAGGAAAGGGACGAGGGTACCGGAAATGCATTTAAGCCATTAGACTGAGAATCAGTATGTAATCAACGCAAAGTGGAGAAACTTGGCGAGTCTGTAGTGTATTAACTATTACCATATGTCTGTGGGAGTTTAGGAAATCACCCTCTTAGGTCATTGGCATTGACAGCTTAAAAATATTTCCAGACTGACACCAAAGTAGGGAAGTATATCAAATGGGCCGTGAGTTGATGTAGATCTTATTGTTTGCCCGATTCACAAAAATACCTCTGAATTACTCGTAGAAAATAGTTCCCCTATGAATAGTTAACTTTACATATTTCTGTCTGGTGCACGTCTGAATAGTGACCTATCACTGGGAAGATAAGATCGGAGAGGAAGTCTCGGTGAGAACAATAGGACTACACGGTATATACAACGCGATTTACAGATAGCTGAAGCCAGTGTTCGCCCCATTGATATGACCAATATCTATTGAACTACGATATGTGTTCCAGCAAAGACAAGCCGATATGACATGGTATATATATGTGTTCGTCAGAAATAAAAGCAATTTCTCTCAAATGTTTTTTCCATAAGGGCATGGACTGCAATTAGAGTAAACGCCGCTTATCCTAACAAATGGCAAGTATGTGGATAGATGAGAAAACTGGTGGCTATAGATATCATATTTAGATGTTTTGAAGAGGCAGTATCGTGTGCGAGTTGTGGCGGAAATGACCAATGAGTTTACAATATATGTATATGTTGGTGTTACTCATAGAGAGAATAAAACAAAATGGCCGTCACCTACACCTGGCAGAGGATCATGGGAATGTGTCACGTGGCCTCACGTGGCATCGTCTGCCAAGGGTACAGACCCCTGAATAGTCTTACGTATTAAACACAAAACGTCTCCCCTCCACCCCTCCGATCATCATTTTTCCCTCTCAGTTTGCCCTCCCAGCCCTTACACCTGTATGCCCACACCCCGATGCCTTGTCTCTGAAAGCAAAGGTCACTGCCCTACTCGTATTAATCGCCCTCATACTCGTTTCGGTCGCGACACGCATTCGCTGTCATTATGTCATCGTGACACAACTCGGATCAAAGCCCTTGTGCTCTGTGCATGTCTGAGAGCCACCTGGCGGTAAGGTGGGCGGTATTAGGGCGGTCCAATACGGTTAGATCAGTGCAGGCACATATTGTGTAACCCCAACAAAACTATACCTGAAAGGCAAGACTCTCTCCCTCTCTCTTTTCTCGCCAGTCGCGACCAAGTCCCCCCTCCTTGAACTCTTTACCCAGGATCTAGTCAATGCATGCTTTCTTTCATCAATTGTACGCAACGAGGGTTGTCCACCCTAAAATCAATCGTAACTTCTCGAGCTCAAGTTTTACATAAGTCCTTGCAATCGACTTCGAACCAGGCCTTGGTAATGGATTTGGTCTGATTTGATATCTAACTGTCCATTCAGAAGCCAATTCTGACATATTTTTGTCAATTTCGTTTAGGAAATTTCTTTATTGAAAAGACCAAAGGTGTAAAAGATTGATTTTGGCTAAGGACATTCCCCGCGAACAAGAGAGGTGATTTGATATGAGATGACATATTCCGCTCGTTTCATTTATCAAAATGACAAAAAATGACAAATATTCCTTTTGTTGGAAGATCTCCAATGAAAGTATTTTGATCAGTCTTTACAACAGTCATTTTGCGGTAAGATATAAACCAGGTGTTTGAACAAACCCACTTGGTGACGCCAGAGTGTGAAATAGAATGCACACTTTTTAATAGCAACATTTATTTTTCCAATATAAGTGTGCAAGTGTCAGTGGTAAAGTACCAACTTTCAGTTTTTTCATTCTCCGATGGCATTCTTAATAATTTCCCTTCCCATATTGAACGATAAAAAGAACAATCATGTATGACGATATCTAGAGTTTGAGTGTTGAAGTAACAATTTTGGGTGTCAAAATCATTAGGGATATGTTGCAAACATAGTAGTGGACATTTAACACGTTAGTTGTAACATACGTTTAATTCTAAAAGGCAATTCTGGCAGAATACATTATGTGCGAAAGTTGGTATAGGAGTGCAAGGCATGAAAAGCTGACACACACTATACTGGCCCAGGTGATGTGGATATACTCTATTTGAGATGGTGACCTTGATTTGCTCAGTATTGGAGTTTTATGACATGTGATTGATATTGTAAACTTAGAACATATCAGAGATACTTTAAGTCCAGTCGTCAGGTAGTTACTGGGTGCATTGATCAGGTAGGCCCCACCCACCCACGCCCTTTTCCCATATTAGTAGTGAAAAACGTGTGGGAAACCTAAAAGAGGACTTACCCATTTCTGTAGAGCACCCCAAGACATCTCACCCTTTTGGCTGCGGACTTATATAACATTGTGATCAGACGATAGTTTCTCTGTAATACATCCCCGGCTGGACGGAATTGATGAGATGTAAATCTATTCAGAATACTGGGGATGGGAGACAGGTCACCAGCCCTTCTGTACGGCCTTTGATAAGGTTGTGTAAGGCAACCACAATGAAGCAGACATCTTGTCTCTGACTACTGTGGAAGTGCCTATACATAACTTTGTGCAAAAGAGTGTATTCCAGGAGATTCTTTTCGTACGTTCATTTATAGAATATGTATGTATGGATATAATAAACCTTTTTTCTTTCCCAATTTTAAGTCGAACGCTTACAGGTACGTAAATGTATGCATAATTTATGCAGAGTGTAAATATATACTAAAAATTCCAAGTACATGTACGCACTCCAGCCAGTCTCCAACCAGGAATTATATCGTTATATATCATTATATTATAGCGTTATATCTGCACAATATAGTAATTTAATTTCTCATATTGAAAACACTGGCATAATTTAATAAAACAAATGGCAGGGGAAAATGGAAAAAATACCGAAATATTTTGGAAACGCCCAGTAATCAGTATGTAGGATATTCCAACAGTCCTCTTATTAGGTACCAACCCTCAATTTGAATTACCAGAAGCACTAGTAGCCATCAGCGACGGTTGCTGTGTAAAGATCTTATTGGTGAACTAGTGAGTAACATAAGAGGTAGAAGTAGGTTGATTTACAGGTACTTGTAGGTGAAACAACCCATAGCGTCGTCCCGTCTCACGGTCCTTCGTTGCTGAGTTATGTAAAGATACTCATGTGTCCATAACGGTCACCACACCACGGTTCCCTACACCGTCTTCCCCAGTGTCCTTAGACGGAAAAACAAACAAATCACCCCACTCGGTTTGACCAAAATAAATAGGGACCCGGATTAGGGTGGGACTGAGAAGTTTGTCAGTAGCGTGTGGCTACCTTCGCTTTACTTTAGTTCTTACTATGAAGTGAAAAGGTGTATGTTCATTTGAGTGATCGGCAATTAGGATATAGACCGTTTATTTAGGTCACTTAGGTAATTTATGATAGGGATAGATATGTTTGTAGATTTTTCTATTGAGACCTACGTCAGCATGGTTTCAAATGCATCAGATCGTTATATATAAGTGTGTGTAACTTTATATAGTGTATAGAATGTAAGTGTTCGTGTTATCAGGAATTGTCACAAAGCGGTAGGCTATATGTATTTATAATTGGTATACGTGTTATTCAGCACATACCGTGCACATTCATATTTCCTTGACTAACTGAAGACCAATCTGTTATAAGAGATGAAAAATTGCCAATAATAGCCCAATAAAAATACACTTACATACAAACATTTAAAGAAAACCGTGTCAACATGCTACGAATATTTTACACCTCAGAGACAAGCAGACATTTGTATGATGGTATGTGGGTAAGATTAGGGACCGGAGTGATGCTTGTACTGAGTGACCACGCCCTCAGGGTGCTAGGTCAGTGGGTGAGTGAGTGAGTGACCAGTGGCCGGAGCCACTGACCACTGCCCCGCAGTCCGGGTGACGCCGTCGTGGTGCCGGTCTGGTACCCGGGTGGCCCCGTCGTGTCGGCCCGTTATCAGCGCCCGTCACCGCCGCCCTCGGATCCCGGGCTCCAGGGCGGGGGCAGGAGACGGGGAGCGTCTCCTAAACCTCTAGATTGTACCCATATCACGATTAAACGGAGTATTCAGGAAACAGGCTCACGACTTGATCCTTCATCACTGGTATGGCCAGTGGTGACAGCGGGATCCCTGCTACTGGTAAATGTGGAAGGTGCTGGGTGTGTGTGTGTTTCTGTGTGTGTGGGGGGGGGGGGGGAGGAGGAGTAAGGTGGAGGGTATTATGCGACTTTTCTTCCTTGAAATATTCAAAATCAAATAGAAGACCTCATTATCATATCGTGTTTGGCAGACGTTGGTGATCAAAATGACCAAGTAAATAGCTCCGCCCTCCTCCCTGGAGAAAGAGCATATTCTAAGCAGACAGACACCAATCTATCTATTCTAAACTTGCTCGAGTCTTTGACCATGGACATTCATTAAAAAATCAAACTACTTTGTGAACATCCTGAAATGCCTGACAGGCCCGGGAATCTCCGAACGGAGGGATTGGGTAGGTGGCAGGGCAGACATAGGATGCAGTCACTGAAGCCAGTCTATACTGGCTTCAGTCCCCGTACCCCTCCACCTACCAGCACCTCTCCTCGCTGAATTCCTGAGAGAGTCCTTGATTAAGTTTGTTTAAGCATTTAATGAATGTCCATAATCGAAGACTTGAGCAAGTCCACAACCACCACCAGCATCGACACTGCTAGCACTACCATTACCATCTTCAGCACCACCGGGGTGGCACCGAAGTCACTGAACCGGAGCGGCCATTACTGCACGCATAAGAGTATGGACGGACTGACAGAATGCGCATGGAGCTAACGATCCCGATACGTCCAATCACCCGTGTGTCTGCAAGGCTGGAGGTGGTGTCATGTCAGTGCTCACCCCCTGACCTCTCGTCCATCACGGCTGACTTCACACGCGCCAGACCTTGACCCATGTTGTCACTGGCTTCACATATGTCCATGTCTGAGCAGGACTTCGACATTGACCATCCTCACGCCATAGGCTGTCCCTATTACCGCCCAACAGACCCACCCTGCTACATTACACCCTATTATACAATTTCTCTTTATTTTTTATTATTGTTTTTAATCATCGTCAATCATATTATCATCATGACTTAGCTTTATGCAAAAAGTATTGTTTATAAAAACGATGAAACATTGCCCGAAAATCACTCCGAGGAAGGTGAGGACCAATTTGTAACGACGCCAGTCATGACGATTCTTTGTTCAATAAAAAAAACACCTTGACCTCTCCGTTCCAGCTGCCCACCCGCTCACTGCTCACCTATCCCTCTCCTCACGCTGCCCACCCCTTCTTCCTGCCCACCTGGATACCTCTCTGCACCTTCACCTCCCGCCCGTCCGAATCTCTCTTCCAGACAATCCAGTCCAACCCCACCCGACCCCCATCCTGCCTCCCCGCCATCCTAAACCTAGGCTCGCTCATATGTCCTACAATCAACAGTCACTAGTGAGAGCTAATTATGATCAGTACTTTGAAACCTCCAGACTTCCTATGACCATCTGTAACTGACTGGAAGAGTTCTGGTGCGTTACGTGTGGAAGTTGAGACAAACTTGTGGTCATGGCAAATGACGCAGGGCTGGGCATGAATTGGGTCCCAGGAGTCCTTCACGTGTATGAGCATGACCACTATTAGAACCATCGAGAGGAAATTAAAGTGGAACACACATTTCTCATCTGCATCTCTCTGGGCTCATTCAGGCGCCTTCAGTGGTCAGCAGACCAGTGGTGAGCACGCTTATCTGTTTCCATGGTCACCAGGTGGTGTGCTACGGCCCAGCACCAGATACTGGGCCTCATTACTGACCATTCCTGGTCAAGGGGTCAATTCGCGTACGACACGTGGGAAAAGTCACTGCCTAAAGCCCCAAAGCCCCCCCCCCCCCCCCCCCCCACGCCTCCCCTGCTCTGCCTCATCACCCCAAGGGTGGGGTAGATTTGAGCAGTGGTGAGAAGGTATATTTATATGGTGTTCTGTATGGCAAGTCGTTTTTATCAGAATTTCTTCTATTGCAGAAATAGTGAATTTCAAATGTGGTTAGCATATATGAAATACGATATATTTATATCCGAATAAAATTCCGCGCTTCAGTACATGTATTTTGTTCTTCCTACTATTGTAAGATACGAATGCGTCATCATATTTTTTTTTTAATCTTCAATTTGAAAGAAAAAAATCAATGTCAGAGCTTTTTAATTTAAATCACAGTGTTGCTTTTATAGATTTGAGTTCAATGTTAGGGAGAACTGGTAAAACGGCTTCCCATGTATATTAGAGTGTCTAATCTTGCGGGAGAAGCACCACTCCTGCTCTCAGGCATGTACTCCCTGCTGAGAAATCTAAACAAACACGTGTATTTGTACATACTTGTGTGAACGAGCCCTTTCCTCACACACGCACATAAATAATGATTAAGCGCTGGACATTCAGCTCAACTGAATAATATGAATTGGGGATTTTCAAACCCACCCACAACAAATTTTTTTTTGCGGTTATCGATGCACTGATGTGTACTGACTGGGTGCAAGATTTGTTAATAGGCTATCTAACTTTCAATTTGAAACACCAACTCGATTGTCGATTGGAAGTAAGTAAAATGTGAATAACATATGTATCTATTATATTGATACAACTCACCATAAAAGCAACCCAAGAACTATGTTATTCCCCACCCTTTTTTTAAAACATTCTCCTAAAAATGCACTTCATTTTGGCTCTTTGACAGATGGTCGCTCGGGTTTGTCACTGTGTGGTCTGCCGCCAGCAACCCGACTCGCAGGATAATTGACTTATCGCTGCTCTCAGTGTTAATCACACGACGTCACGACGTAAGGACCCTGTAGGTGACGTCACGACTCCGTCACGTGATCCTTCCGACGCGCCCTCTGGTGGGCGTCTTCCCCTCTTGGTGGTAGACATAGTCATTAGATCGGCTCTTCGCTCGTTACCTGCTCAAACCCGCCTCTCGTTCTCCAAGCAGATGTTTCTTCATTACTCTATGACTCCGACATAGCCGAGAACTGTGTTTGAAGAGGACGATGCCTGTGGGTGACCTCTACGGCTGCAGGCCAGAATTAAAACAACCTTACGTCCTTAGGGGATCGGTGCCCTTATTGGGAAACTAATGCAGTGCGTAATTAAAGACATGTGAATGAAATTGGCATTGGCCTGGTCTGTGAGTACAAACCCGGGTTCTGGTTAACTGATACGTATCAGTTGGATCTTTGGCATGTTTAATTGATAATTCCCTATGTTTCCGTCTCCGTAGTTCCCTATTAATTCAAATTCAAAATGAATAGTCCACCTGTGTAGAGGTGAAATGCTCTCATATATATATATATATATATATATATATATATATATATATATATATATATATATATATATATATATATATATATATATATATATATATATATCGAAAGATTAAGTAGTCCCGAAACATACCGCCGTTCTTGGAAATAACTTATTCTTCTCGAATTTGTAAGCAAATTAGGCAAATCTGTGGTCTTTACTACAATGATCATGAAACTTTTGAAATTGTCATACTTGTCTTATTTCATTAAATGATAATGAATGTATATTGGACTAACACTAACAGAATAAAACAGAGTCAAGCCATACTGAAATATTGACCTCGTGGCTAATTAGAGAAACTTACGCCTTGTTTGTGTTTATTTACAGGTTACTGTAAACAAAACAAATGAAGAGACTGACGCCTGGTCCTGTATACTAACAAGGAATGTGTTTTCACAAACAGTGAATACCACACCCGTCTTTCACGCAAACAAAGTGTTTCTCCATAGGATAGTCGTTGACCATTCTCACAATAGGCCTTTTTCCATAGGCCGGTGTCGCACGTTATCTGCTTAGTTACGGCACGGCTGAAGCCAAACATTCCCCTGGCAACGTATTCTTTAGCATTGGGTCACTCAGTGTATCAGCGTAATACATTTATAATACCCATGCACATTAATTCCATAGACATAAAAGCGATTGCATCATATTCTATGATATTCCAGCTCCAATTTGGTGTATCACACATGCATATCACCTCAATGATACCATAGATATACCTTAGATAAGACAGGGACACCGAAACTACATACACTGTAATACCTTGGCAGGCCTAGCTATAATATGCTTATCTTTCTCCAAGTTTAAACCAAAACAATTATCAACCATAAAGTTTAGACAGCTCAGACTCGTTGATACAATACTCTAGTTTGTTCCAGCAATTGAATCTGTCGGAAAACAACACTCCTGCAATCACACCCACCGTTCACACTTTAGGTGTGATTGCTGTGTTCTCTATACACATATAGCCAGACTCGGCCAGGTTTGTCCGAGCGGCCGCGTAACTAGGCAGTGGGCCGTTAGGCGGCGCTGAACGGCAACACCTGTATTGCAATGTTTGTGAAAATACGCTAAATTGGATGTATGGACTATTCAGAGAGTGTTAAAAAATAAACCCAGAACATGGACTTGATTAGTATATTCAGCAATAAGACATTGTTTTTATTTCGGGTGGTAAATACCTTGGGTTTTTTGCAATTCAGAGAGTGTAATAAGTAAGTACGGAAACAACTTCAGATAATAACTTGTAAAATCGGCCCATAAATACCCAAATCAATGTAGGTTCACATGCATATATTACATGGTATATTTACATTAAGTATATATATGCATTCAACTATAAAAGCACGCTGAATAAGACTTAACTTTAAAAGTTACTCTTAGTACCTGTTCACAATGTATTCATAACTGTTGGTTTTCACAATGGAAGAGCCGTTTTCTCCTTAGATATAAAACTTTTTGATTGTAAACTGTGAATGTACTTCTTCTTTTACATTGCTTTAAGCATTGTGGCTTATTCATTACTTGTTTGGTATCGTGGGAGTTGCAAATAGTTGTCTGTATCCGAACTTCCGATTCACCTTCAGTGCAGGTGCAGTTCACCAAAGAATAACCCCGCTATGTGTCGCCTTGATGTTCTAAATACTGCAATGACGTCACAGCGTTTATGCAAATCGAGCGCCACATTTTGTCCATTCAATTTCGCTGTATTGTCCCTCCCCAGGGCGCAAATATTATAGCGTACAACACTTCAATTATGATGAGGATTACATCTCTCAGTACACTGTGTATCCTCGAGTAAATCCACCCAGCTGAAATGAATTCGGAAAGCTCCATTATGAAGTATCCAATCAACACCGAATCGAACCCTGCGATGTCGATTCTGGGAGGAGATTGACGGAGACAATGGACAACACAACGGCTATGGGTAGAACCTCCAACCGCCCTCTCACCTACTACCGTAAAGGGTAAAACCGCTGAAGTAGTCATTTATTGATACAGCAGTTTGTGATGAACTTGAGGTGTATTAAAGTGCAGGGGTTCTCTGTGTGTGGTACCTGTTGTTAGCGCTGACTTGGATGAATGTAACAAATGCACTGCCTTCACATCAAAGTCCGAGTCTATTGCAATGCCTCAGGTTTTAATCCCATGTCAAACACTCTGAGAGCGCTTAATGACGATGCAACATGCGGCTTCTGTGACTACCGTCCTGCTAGTACTGCGACTACATAATGGATATGAGCACCCAACCGTTCGATACATCTTATGGAACACTTAATCTGATATGGTATAAAATCAAATCACGACAAGTGTACTGGTAAAACTTTGGAGAATGGTTCTCGCTTTCCCTATTCTCAGCACTGATGGAATTCCCCTATAACTAATTGTATACATTGATAGAAGTCTTGAGAAGTATACCACTTTCATACGATTTTAGATTAACATTGACCTCGTAATGTTCTATCACATGTGAAGAATTCTCAGGAAAGAGTGTTTGAATGAACTTAAACGGAAACCATGGTAGTGATATGCAGGTATGTATGGTTAGATTAATACAACTCGCTTATATCAAAAACAACGTTGAAATCTCTATCATTAGCCGTATATAGGTCTGCGTTACCAGTAATAAGTCATTCAATAACATTACAAATATACAACTTTACCATATTGTAACTATTTTAAGTAGAATTATGCAAGTATAGTTGTGAACCAAACGTGTTTAAGATGCGGATGAAGGGAATTTGATCAGATGCATTGGATTGATTTTTACAGACATATTTCATGTTTATGATAGGCGTAGTGCAATATAAACATACAGCTATCTCCATTTTGTATATCATTTGTCTTTGTTGATGTTTTGTCGTTGCCGTGTACAAATATGAATAATTTTGAATGTAAAGGTTCATTGGTATTCATCTGACCTTCTACACTACAACCATCGTTAACACACCCTTAGTGCACATGTTGCTGTTGTTACGTGTATTAGATATACACCTAGCTCAGCACACGCCACACTGGGGTACATACCTATAACCTGTAGATGAGGATTAACTCACCTTTACCCGTGCCTTTCATCTGTACCGCACACAGGTGTTTAGCGGTATACAGGTGATACATCAGGCAGGGTGAGGTCAGGGGGTAGTCCTGATCCCCATGTAACATAACTACATGCATATCACACGGTACTGATAGCAGTGGTGCACCTTACATAGGATCTTTACCCTATCCCAGGTGGCACACCGGCGTGTGAAAAACTCACGTATAAGGCCCGGTGTCCACCTACTACGATAGACGTTTAAAACCTCCAGATGCACTGCGACACATAATATAAGAACTCGTAGACAATCGGGAACTTCTTTATCAAACACAAACATCTAGACTATGAACATCGGCATGCATCGTAATACATGTATGTTATTAGGTACATGTACATCGTAAAGTCAATCGTAGACGATTTGGAGCTCGTTGGACGCTGGGCCTTACACACTAATATGTTGCACACGTGATCCACACTTACCTGCGACTGCTGCCATGATAGGTGTGTGTTGGCACTGACATGGAGTGTATGTTAGATTAATTCTGGTGGAAATTGATATAATACGATAAAGATCTTCAACAATGATAGTCTAGAATGATATGCAATCTGCACGCAGTTTCCGATATCCTATGTGTATGATGATACAGAATCGCAGGTCGTTCAACAAGTTTACATGGTGAGATGCCTGGTAGATATTTTCAATATCGTGATAAGTTAACTCGGAGTTGGCATTATGGAGCATACCCAGTACGCCACATCTCTTTTATATGTGTCTCGGAAAAGATTTACAAGCTAATATGTACCTTGTCTCATCATTCCAATGATGACTCGTGAGACATCCATATTCCACCTCGGAGAGTGGGTGGGATTCAGAACTAGCACAGAACCAATACGAATGACTGAAATAATCACCAATCTGACATGAAAATAAATTATAATATCATGAAATATTTCTCAAACGTGTAATAGATACCGAAATCTGTGAGTACCATTTCTAAAGATTCCAGTAACATTGTGTTACACCTAACACCCTGGCAGAGGTGACTCACGCGGGGGGGCTTGATTGGTCAGTGGCCTGTGGCTCTCAGGTGTGACAGTGGCCGACCTGGAGCTTTGAAGCACCGCCACAACACCTGACAACAGCACGCCTCATCGGGCAGGTAAACCAGGAACCCAATGTCCACCTCACAGGGCGGCAAATTGGGGAATAATCATCATATTATACACAGATAGGGAACTGACCGCTACACCTGTGTGCGCGCCACACCCACAAAAGCGCCGGCACACCTGTATCCACCTGTGTTCTATCATACACCCCCTGTATGGTCATGCACTGGTCAGCTGCCGGAGGAACCGCCCTGTCCCCCACTCATCTGCCATCCACCCGTACTGCCATATACTGAAAGACACACCAGGGTTGGACCCAAGGGGCAGTAGGCATCCTGAGGGCTCCAGGAGGGGTCTGATGTGCTGCGTCTGTTTGACGGGGTAAATAGAGCGGAATCTAAAATGTCTATGTTCTATTCTTTTGTATTGATTAAACTATAAACGCAAAATACCCGGGCGAATATTTACCTTGTTCATGCTACACGCTTCTAGTAAAATTTTAGACAAGCTGAAATACCCCACACCTAAAGCATTGATTTGTTGAAGAAAAGAAATCGCAAATACATGCTGACTTTGAAAAAGCATTGATATTGATTTTTTTGAAAATTTGTATCCATTCCCTCAGGTGTGAAGGGAGAAGAGATCAATGACATTCATATATACAATGATGATGAAGATGAAGATATTGATGAGTAAAGAACTGGACTGTGAAATGTTTGAATGAATGATTCTGACGTTATGTTGTTGTCTCTATATATGTTATTATACGGTTATTCATCCTGCCGTGTCTCACCCAGAACCTTTCTAGCATAGTACTTTGATACTTGCTGCAGTAAAAACTTATGTCTACTTACTTCAATCCTACAATTCTGTAGGTCCTAGAAGACCAACAATATGCTGGTAGTTGGGTATTGCGCAGTTGTCAGAGCCACCATGGAGCCTTGGGTTACACCCTTAATAACAGCGAAATCAGTGTCACGTGTGCTGAGTCATGGGTGTGGTTGTAGTGCACTCGTACCCCCAAACACTGCATAATTAATGTTTGTAAACCTGATAAACTTATATATAAACACCTCTCATCAGAGGATATGTAGCACCATACTCGTTAAGACATACACGTGTACATGGGGTATTATCACATAATAGATAGTTATACCTCAGACTCGTATTTGTGAGCTTATGGTGATATAACCATAAAGATGACTCTAAGATCATCATAAACTCCTGATAAATACAGTAAATATTCATTTTTTTTATAAAGATATTACACAACCAGGAAGCTCGGGCATGCTCCCATCAGATCGAGTTACATAAACTACGATGTGTTAATTTCAGTTTTTGTAGCTATGCGGATGTGTATGAGTTTGTTGAGATTCCTCAATGTCTTTGTCTCGCTGGCCAGCCCCTACTGACCAGGTATAGGCGGTGCAGACCCCCTCATATTGCTATGTGCACCAGGCTTGGCTTGCCAACCATCTGCTTCCCATCTGACCCTCACTCACAGTCTGCCTGTCCGTCTCTAAACTACGCCATATTCCCTATGATAAATACTCCACCATGCGTCCCACGGCCACATTTTCACTAAACATGCCCCATGCCCGAATATGGACTATTTTGCAAGGGTTCTCGGCATCCATAAAAGCATAGTGTTAGGTTGTATCTTTAGGAAAAGTACCTACGAGGATTACATTTCAGATTTCACCCGAATAATACAATTTATACAATTTTGTTCGAACAGCCCGCTTTACTTTCCTGTTTAATAGGAGCTAGGAGCCAGAGGCTGAAAGAGAAAATGCAGCTCATATGATATATCAAAATAGGACACTCTATGTGAGGCTGAAGTGAAACTAAAATAGGATACACTATGTGTGAAGGAAGCTGTAATAGAGCTATACAACAAGGAAATCAACACAGAAAATAACTTTTTTCAAGACCAGTTTTCTTAACTGAAAAATGTAGTCTCGTAGATGAATTCGTATATTTAGACTTGAAGACCGTGGGCTTGTCTATGGATGTCAGGGGATCTGTCGGTGACAGTCGTCGGGCGCGGGCGGCCACTCGTGTCTGATGGCATTTCCCGGCATCCTGCGCGGCTACAAAGCCGGTCTCCAGCTTCCCTGTGGGGCCGGGCCCCCGGAGAGGGACTGCCATCTATCAAACACCACCAAAAAAGGCAGGAAGAAGCATCTAAGTCAGTGAAAATACTTGACTTTTCCCAGGGGAATATTGTGCTTCTTCAGTTGTGGATAAGGAGAGCTGACAGTCAGATATGAAATAATTCATGTATTCGTAGACTTTATACATACACTTTTGTAACTACTGTATTATGATGCATTCCTTAGAATGTGCTCTTTCTGTTCGTTTATACAAATACGGGTTATTATGAATTTCTAACCATAATTTTAATGAAAACATAAATTATTAAAGATACCTGGCGTCTTCACCTGGGGAATATGAAAAGATGGCGAGGGTTCCACAGAAAGTTTGGAGATCTGCACCCCATCACTCTCCCCCTTCACTCCCCCCCCCCCCCCCCCCCTGCGCCTAGCAGTGGCCTCTGACCCCACGACCCCAACCCGGGACGCTCTCACCCCCTGCCCCTCCTCTCCTCCTAATGTCACGACCTTTCCGTTCTCACGCTCTACAAAAGGGCGCCATGTTATGTAATTGGTGAGCTACGTCACGGCGACGTCATGGCGACGCCACGTCAGAATACATGTCCTTGTATTGAAATTTCAATGGTCTCATTATTAGTAAACCCATACTGCACACCCAATTAGCTGTAAACCCATAATGAACACCGTAAATAGAAACTATACAAATCAAGTATGGTATTGCGGAAAATTCTGTAAACACACTATTTAAAAAATTTGTTTCCATCTTTTGTTGTTAAAGAGGCATAATAGTGCATACCAATGGGTGATGACACACATATTGATATTTATTCAGGGGGGGGGGGGGGCAGGGGGCACACATTGAGGGAGAAACAGTTAAAGTTGTCCAGTGTGTTTCCCACTCATTAAAAATACAGATTCCACTATTCCCTCTTGTTGGTGTCATTCAGCAAAGCAAAGATCTTAACCTATAAAAGGAATGGAAGGGCTGGGTCCAAACATGAGGTCACA
Source organism: Alentia gelatinosa (assembly GCA_950022655.1). NCBI lineage: Eukaryota > Metazoa > Annelida > Polychaeta > Phyllodocida > Polynoidae > Alentia > Alentia gelatinosa. Next base: position 102,211,891 of record OX465580.1, on the reverse strand, counting down.
TTTACCTCTGGAAGATTTTCTCCCGGAAGGTACTTTACTCCCGAACTCTTTTCAACCTCCCCAGTCTCAGGTGTGTAACCAACCCTGAAACAAAATCCTGGATAGAGCTTGTATAATCTATAAAAACCAGGTGCTTCTTGGAACTTTGCCCCTGGATCCCTAGAGGTCCTTTGCCCCTTTGGCCCTAGACCCCTGGCAATATTCTCAGTTAGTCTAAGGTGTTTACTCCCGCTGGATATTGGATATAGATTATAGAATCTGTAAAAAAACAAGTGCTCCTGGGAGCTGCTGAACCCCTTGCAATTTTCCTGGAGAGGCTCATGAGTGTAACTACCCCGCCCCTAACCCCACACCCTGAAACAAAACGCTACAAAGTCTACAGTATGTGAGCCATCAAGCGCCGCAACATTATTAGGGAATCACAAGACTGGTCCCACACACTACTGGGGAGTATGGCACTCTAGTGCACTCTCTATAAAAATCTAGGAGCTTTTGGGTGATTTGCTCCCTGGACCCCAGAGATGCTGTGCCCCCTGTACCTCAAGAGAGGGCTTGCCCCTGGACTCCTAGCAATCTTACCAGGTAGTCTGAGGTGCGTGACTCCCCCCTCCCCTTGCCAAAAAACAAAAATGCTGGATATAATCTATAAAATCCAAGTCTTTCTGGCGCCTTGCCCCTGAATCCCAAGGAGAGGCTTTGCTGCTGTCAATATCCCCAGTTCGCCTTGGGAGTGTAACCGCTCCCCACCCTCCACCATACCAGAAACAAAATGTTGAATACATACATAATCTATAAACTGCAAGTGTTACTAAGGTTTCCCTATTGGTAACTCATCCACTTGCTGTGAAATCAGCTTATATTGCACAGAGTTCTATATTTCCGACACAAACCTGCACCGCCTTGCAACCACAACACACATTGCAGTCTGGTCTCTACCTGTGAAACTCTACCCGCTTTTCAGTTGCCAAGCACCGCACGTGGATCCCAGATCCTGTTGCCATTGTTCCCTAGCGATAGACCTGCACTGACCACCACTCACCGGTCCATGTACACACTCTCCTAGTACCTACCCACTGACTCTCACCCTTTGCCTTCTATAGAAGCAGGGTTCAAATGTGAACATTCCGCGCGAGTTTTCTCCCGCCAGCCCTGTCGTCTTCCCTCTTCCCCCATATTGCTCTGTTTAATATATCTCCAATGTCGAAGTAAACGTCACTTTAGGCACGAAATTGAGTACAAAGAGGTCGTCGGCGCTAGGGCAGGGATGGCGGTGGTAGGAGGTGGGGATGGGGTGTCTGTATCTTGGATCCCCAGTGGCATGTTGACATGGTGATCGGGAGGACGAGGTGGGGATCAAAACTGGCCATGGGGGAAACCTGACCCCATGACAGCCCCAACCCCTTCTCCCGGAGTCAACTACCCGAAAGTGAATTGGCCAGACAACCTTGGCTGACAATAGATGAGACCTCTCTAGGGATGGAGTGAGGGGGGGGGGGGGTCCTATATGAGAATCAACGTGATGGGGGTAGAAGGGAAGGGGCAGTGTGAAGGTGGTGGAAGGAGGGATACCGAGAGTTGGATCCAAGCTGACTTCTTCACCCGTTTGTATGCACCTCCTCACATGGTAAATGGGACCTCATGTTTGGACCCACCCCTTCCAGTCCACCGGCCCCCAAACTCTACCAAACATCTACTGTCTGTAGGCCATCCTTCTAGCCATACCAATATTCAAAGGTTCTATGTAAGACAACAGATATTGTAAAATGGGTTTGGAAAACTATGATCATGGCCTGTCAATCATTTAGAAGTATTTTCACCAAGCAATTGCAGTTAGTATAAGCTTGATTCAATGGATTTTCTCATTGAGGAAACATAATGTTGGTTTGATACTTTGATACTGTAATAACGGATGGTTATAAAAAATATAGTTTCTCGATAACATCAGGTAATAAACATACCATATACTGGCAAACTAGACTGCCCCATTTATACATGTAGACACGAGAGTAATTATGAGATAACGGAGGGGAAGTGGGGAATAATTCAGGAAAAGGACTTGCACCTTTAGGGACCGTACTCTTTTTTGGATGAAAAACATTTAATGCCTTTTTGCTCATGAATGTTTTGCGTGACCAGAGAAACTAAAAGGAAGAGTTTTGGAACTAGTGAAGAGGGAAGAGAGGGTTGGGGTGACGTAGAGAAAAGTGAAGCGCTTCATATACCGTGTCATCCCTATAATCACTGACCAGTCAGACAAATTCTCCAAGTCGCCCTGAGGAAAAAGCGCCTGGATGGAACACTAAAATAAAACTATGTCAACACATGGGGTCAAACAAGGGGTCAGACAAGGAGGTTGGCAGCAGCAGAGGGCGCCACTGACCCCTATAAAGTACGCCACATAATACACGTGCAGTGACATGAAGGCGTACACGGACAGGGTACTGTCTGTCTAATGTAGTCATAACACTGGACAAGGTCTTGTATGCGGAAGACAATGCGGGCAGTGTTCGCCGCGCCCTCTGGCTGCCGCACCAGTGGATCTCAGGCTATACCCGAACTATAACCCTGTAGAGTTAACAGCAGCTCTTTCTTTGCACATGCCCTGTCCGCTCCTCTGTAACTGGCCATCCTAACTGTCCGTCAGTGGTCAAGGCCGCACTCTAATGTCACTTTATTATGGTTCCCGGACTGCTGACCCGAAAATCTGCACCCAAACACCTCAATGACGTGCAGGATGAAGTGGGTAGATGGAGGCATTGGGGGTGCTTCAGGGTAGGGGCAGGGGGTTCATGTCCACGCCAATCGGCGCCAAGGCGCCTGATTCCCGGCCGCATTAGGGCCCTGGTGACCCTCCCTTGCCCCGACATCATATCCTTTAATACGCCACTTAGCACGCCCAGATGAATGGAGACGGTGAAATGATCGCCTTATTAACGTGGCACCGGCGCTCCTGCTGACGCTCCCACTCTAGTGAGGTATGGACCAGTGGGTGTGGGGGTCCAATCTACCCTGGGAAAAGATCACTACCCCTGGAGTCTATCATAGGAGTCAAGGTATGGGGATGCCTGGTGATATGTCACCCCGGTATCACCACCCCCTCCTCACCCCACCTATACCCACCCATCCCAGAGTCTCATCCTGATTCGGTCCTCCCCAACGACCAGGCCCTACCTGACCATTATTAAGGCTGCTGCCTAATGGGTTGTGGTCAGTGCATACATACAGGTGCAGTGGGTGGAGGTAGGTGTGATAGGTGTGGGACTGCCGCGCCCAGTTGACCACAAGTAGACAGACACCAGATTATAAACATACCTCTCGCCATACGGACCTGTGGGAAAACCTGGCCGAGTGCTTGTTTAAATAGAAGCGGCATTGTTTGATCTCATCAGATCCGCCATTGCTATTGCAGGGCATATATAATCTATGCAATGTTATATGTACCTGACAACCTAATAAATATATTCATCTAAGGTTCAACAATTCATGCACGGGGAATGTTTTCAGGTGATTAGATATTACTTATGATATAAAAGATATTAAAATCGTTTCGTTGTTGCATGCGCATCCGTCGTCAGTTCATTAATGGTATAAGGCAAAATGGTGAACGTCTTGGTTATCAATCAGATAATAAATAACATTTTACCCATTACCCAATATTTTATTTTAAGGGTTCTCCATCAATGATATGTTCATTACAAAAGGTGTTGATTCCTATCAGTAACCGCGATATGGTGTTGTGAACGTGATGCTAAATCAGACAGGCTTATCTTTAGAGCTATTCGAACCCATTTTTCCCAAGTAAAAAGTAAGCATGTCATGTATGGTAAATGAGACATGAATTTGATTGTTTTGAACTGGATTCAATTGTCTCGGATAAACAAGTGAACGAATAATTCTAATTCACACCCAGCGCCCATCGATAACACGACTAATCACAACACGAGGATCCTAGTTTGTGCATGGCTCCTATCTCTATGGGCTGTATATATCGACATCTGCTCGCCAAACACCTGAGCATGAGACGGCACCTGCGTATCGCCGTAGGGATGATCCTGGGCCGTATCGAGCCGGACGGCGGGCCCACTAGATGAAGGACTGATTACAGCAGAGAATGGTCTATATAGGTCCGTTTCCATTGGCCGACAAACACTGTGTAGATTTTTTGTGTTCTCCTAATAGCCTATTTCCATTGGTCATTACCGATATACAGCCAGGAACCAGCGACAGACCTTAGCACTGCTGACACAAAATGGAAATAGGCTGTTAGGAGAACACAGAAAATCCAAAGCGTGTGTGTTGGTCAATGGAAAAAGGCATATAGTGTGACGCTACACGCAGAATGACTCTTAACGTTTTCAGAATAGTGCCAGAAGTGAAAGTGAATGTGCATCCTGACTGAATATTGTGAAGTACAGGGTGAAGATTACAGGGTGAAGATTACATACTACTACGACTGCTCTCTCCCTTCCCCCCTCTCTATCTCTCTCTCTCTCTCTCTCTCTCTCTCTGTAAACAAACACACAGATAATGGAGCACTGTGGGAATAGGCACTTCTTGAGTCTACTGAACCTCCAGAATGAAAATTAACTTTGAAAAATATATACATATAATGCATGTACATCTACAGAAACCCACCCATGTGCCTTGTATTTATTTACCTGTATCCTAACGCAGTAAAATATATGTATGTGTGCCAAAACCCTGACGAAAGGAAACCCATTTTCTGTCAATAATACCAAAATTTGTATACAGAAAATTAATAAGATTCGATATAATATATTCACATTCAACAACTTTATCACGACTACCACAGGATGTTGCGTGCTCAGATATGGACAGTGGTCAGTGGGTGAGTGTGAGGGGGAGGCCAGTCATGGCTTTGTAATTGCGCTGGAGAGGTCCATGTAGGGTAGTGTGGAGGCGTCTGCTTGAGCGGAAACCAATGGATCCGCATGTGAAAATCCTCTCCATAGATCTATGTCAATCGTGATAAGATAGATTAGGGTGGGGACAGATAGTGCCCTTACTCCAGTGTATTCCACGTAGAGGTTCAGGCCGTCAGAGGCAGCTTAATTGGGGGGATTCGTAGAATTGGTTCAGGGATCCTAAGTAGGAATCCTCTTCATTGATCTATGTCAATCTTGATTATAGAGATAAAGGAGGTAAGATTAAACGTTATTTCTCCATTGCATTACATGCTCGAGGAAGGATAGTCATTGCTGCTACGTTTGTTATAAACATGCTGTAATAAAACAAGGGCTGAAATTTCGGTATATCGTCTGCGTTATAGATTCATAACACATTTATTGGAATGATCCTATATTTGGATAGTTGGTTACTATATAAGTGCATGTATTCACAAGAAAGCGTTGTGTAATGCCTGCATTGGTATGCCTTATTCAGAAAGTGTACTTTAGGTATGGGATCAAATTGTTATTCAGATTTAACCATATTTGGACGTGCAAAGTACAACATGCGGATAGGCTACAAAATAATGTTCTGGTAAATTGCAGAGGGTGTATTGTAAAAAATTAATTAATGCTGGGTGGAACTGACAAACGACCGGGGTCTTCTGCTGCCTGATGCTATTGGACCTTGGATATGAGTAGTATTGCGGGGTTCTTTTTTCTCTACCATTCGCGTGTGTAGCGTTCTAATATGAGTGCCCAGTATCATGTTCCTAGGACATGCACATGTTAAGTATCAATTTACGGTTTTATAGGTGGAATAAGATAAAGAAAAAACTTGATCTGTGATAAGAGACTAGATGAGGCAAGTTAGATCAAGGGAGGCCTGTCTTTGATTTTCGCCACTGGATTTAGGTTTATCTTGATGACAGAGCACATGTAAACAGGACGATAAGTCCCAGGGTAATTTAGAGTAGGCCAGATGTCCTAATCTCAATGCCTGATAACTCATTACATACACAGGTAAAGGCATCCTGGTCACAGGCCGCCACACCGTCTATTCTGTAACTCCATCCTTTCTGTCATATTTGAAACCCTAAACTACCTACACGAATCAGTGCCTCCAATGCAAAACACTACAATCTGGGGCACGTGGTAATTAAAACTCAGGATCCAACTTATCCTAGCAATCCTATATACTAGATTTACGTATATTTGCCGTCATCCTAGATACTGTAGCTTGACCTTTCCTATAGCGTAAAAATTCGCTCACATCCCACTGCTTGAACTGCCCCTAACGTGTCCAGTCCTACAATCGTACAATAGGTATGATAGAGTATGATGGTGGGTAGTTCTCAGTAGGGGTTGCAAGGGGAGGGGAGAACTGATATTTTTTCGTTGGGGTTGTTGAACGTGGGAAGGAAGGAGGCGGGGTAGAGGGAGGGAAACCTGGACATAAACGCACCGTATATTATATGTGAAGACCTCTCTATACACAGTGGTCAGTCTCCTTTTTGCCACCCACTGACCATCGCTGACCGCTGTCCACTCCGCTCCCAGGCTACCCATGCGTGGATGAATGAGACCCTCTGTTGGACAGAGTGTCAATATACCAGACATACCTATCTTCAGGGTACGGGGTGAATAAACCCCAAACCAATCTAATTCCGGCCAACCCCCTTGTACCTACCCCAGGGGCAGGGCTGCGTTCGGGGCGTGGTGGGGTGGTGGAGGGGATATAGGAGGGTGTGATAAACCCTGGATGGTTCCCATGGCTCCCATGGCTCCTGACCTTACCCAGGTGGCCTTCTCCAAGCAGATTCGACGTATGTCAATTGTATAGTCAATTTTAGAGCCTGGAACTAAGCCTCTGCTGGGAGACTGCCAAACTGGGTGTGATCAGGACTAATGACACCTGCCCTCTAGCAGACATGGAAACGAGGCTGATCTCATCCGTCTCTGTCACGTGGCGTTCATGATGAACGCTGATTGATCAAGTCCTGCCAGCTTCGTTTTCAAGTCTGGTAGGTCCGGCTGATATCCCACGATGCTGTTTGCCATCTGAATCTAGCTATGTGTGATGTTGATGGCGGAAGGAAGATAGTGCATGATGTTTTAATTGATATTTAAAGAGAATTCATTTAAAAGATAGTATATCAAGTTTCTCAAATCCTAGAAGTATTTACATTCAGATAAAATAAAGTTGTTTAGAAGAGCAAATTTTGGTCATTAAATGTTTGAGATATAAATAATAAATGAGAGATATATATGATAGAAATATCTCATATACTCAGGTATAGAGAATATAAACACAAAAGTCATATACACGTACATTTCATTTTCGGTGTTGAGCTTAGGAAATCTAGCTACAAATAGCAATCGTATTCATATTGAATTTTAATCTAACAAGTTATGCTTTCAGCGTATATATTCAACAATATGACGATGTTTCAATAGTAGTAGATATTCAAGGTCATATCGAGACGAATACAATTCCATGAGAAAAGAAAGTAGTAAAAAGGAGCCAGGAATGACAGAGGAACTCTAACCTTTGATAAACCAATACAGGCGAACTTAAATGCAGAACCTAACACATGCATATTTTACGTACATACACATTTTACTTCTACAGTGACATAGAAAGAAAAGGAATAAACTGGTATGGTTATATTAATAGGTTCATGTATGAATAAAATTCCACTCCGACCATATCAAATCAATCATTTCCAATCGAGATGTGGCACATGTATTTTTATTGGCAACGCAAATTGGGCGGGTTCCATACCTATGTCTTATCAGGATATGGGTGCTCGGCCTTGGTCGTATGGAGGTTCTCGGTCTACTGGTTCCTCGTCCGGGATTGAAGTAGGTGCGGCGGGGGTAATCCGGACCAGACCGTCATTCAGCCCCACTGGTCCTTCCGCCTTCCCTGATCTCTGATACAGCCCGCGTTGTGTTTCGCCCACCCGCTGATTCCCTGTCTCGTTCTGTTTTAATTAGTGTCCACAGTGATATATGTTCGCCAATGTTTGTAGACAATCACCAATATTCCGCGACCGTCACACCGCGCCGATCTGTCAGTGAGGTCTCTTGTTTTGGTGGTCTATCTCTCCCATAGCAAATCTGGTAAGAGCAGCAGCAGCAAAAACTAGGAGTGAATGGTATGCTCATCATTGGTGAATGAGTTTGGAATTATAGATAAAGAACAATTAAAAGGTTTGGGTTACTATGGTTGGGTTATATTTAGTCTATTGTGCATTTTCTGCAACCCACTTGCGCCCAGTCAACTTGCTATTTCTGCAACTGACTGCCTAGGATCCAAATATATAACAGCACCAGTGAGTGAGTGAGGTATATTGGTCTCTTTTGATTGTTCCTGGTCAGTTGGGTACACCTCTAGGACACTGACACACTTGCCCTCTGCCCCTTTCCCTCTGTAACAGTGTTAGCACGCAGATGGTGACGGATCAGACATTATTGTGATGTTTTGTGGAATTTTTCTACTTCAGCTAGTCAGGTGGTCAAAAGAGAAAGTGAGAATCTAAAAAGTAAAGTGGTGGTGGTGGAGGGGGGGGGGGGGGGTGCCCTCGTGGTAGTCATATTTGTAAAGAGCCTTCATGATGCAGATAATCGGATAGAGATACGAGATATGATTTCAGCGATCACAAAGGAACAAGGCCGCATGTCAAAGCTTTATGCAAATACATATACATGAACATGTTTTGAATGGAACTAGCTTATCGTGACTCTATTCATTGATACTTGTCCCACAAGAAATGAGACACGTACACTGACATACACACACATGGGAGAACCGAAGTTTAGCGGCAGCGGCGCTGTACGAGGATGTGACCATGAGGTTGATGTTCTAGTCGTCTTTGTCGGGCTGCCGGGAGGAAAATGGCCAGCACCTGACCAGTGGTCAGCAGAGCCCGGAGGGGTCGCACACACGGGGAAGGGTCGTCAATCTGTACAGGGTGTCATCAAAGCCCCGGGAGAAGATGGGTGTGGGTGGGGTGCTGGCCGGGGAGCGGGGTGTGTTGGAGTTCGGGACAGGTCGTGCCAGGCGTCGAGCGGCGGGGTGACCTTCTCCAGAGTGTGGCCGATCCCACCGGGATAATCAGGCACTGCGACACTCCGCCGCCTTTGCTATATCTGATTGCGAGCGAAGGTCGAGCTGTGCAGTGTGAGGCTTGTGTTTGTTATCAGTATGGGGGTGTATGCGGTCAGTGACCGCGCATGTGGGAAGCCACTGTAGGAGATTAGCAATAGAGATTATAATCTTGTCCTTTTACCATTATAAATGAACAAAAAAGGCTACGCATTTAGATGTTCCTGAAATATGTGATGTTCATTCGGCATCTTGACAATGTGTACTACACATGGATATCCTTTCTTCTGATCCATGGTTGATGAAGTGAAGCTTTGGAGGTGTATCAAAGCACGGCTTCGCCAATCCATGTGTGAGGATATTGTAGGGTAACGTTGCAGCCTGTCCGGCATAGTGCGACACGACAGGACAAGACAGTACGTGGCAGTTTGATTCAACAAAAAAACACTCACACCTATCGCGCAACACAGACTAATGCGACTGGTTCGCGTGATATGACGAGATCCTTCGTGAGGATTGGAGTGTTGTAACATCCATTTCTAATGTGCAATAGCATCGAAGACGCACATCGTTATGCGATAGTATATTGTATGTCACGATAGACCCCATCGCTTAGTTGTCACTCTCCCCTGTCCATCTGTTCAACAAACACTTCTTTAGTGTAACCCGGTCGGTACTGAGTGCCATATCATATATTCTCAGAATGGAATGGCATTAGTAACTAAACTCTTTCCTGGTAGGCAATGCCATTTGACATTCCCTTAGTTACAGACAGGGAATATCACATTGCATTCCCTTGTGCATGGCAGGACAATGCTGTTTTTGCTCTTTTGCAATTTTTCCCTAGAAAGATTATTACATAATTATAAAAGATACAGGACATATTTGGATTACCAGTTATTCTGTAAAAATATATCAGAAAGGTTAAAACCCCATACATAAATCATTGTATGTGTGTATTATCTTTATTCCAGAAGAACTCCAATCAATTGGTTCTACAACTATTTGATTTGGTACTCAAGCCTGTACTGATCATGTCGTTTTGTAATGGTCGTTGGTCGTCTTGGTCGTTACTCGATGGAAACTATATAAACCCAAACTAAATGACATATGAGCCGTTTTTTCTCACTATCCATCCGTCTACGTACTGCAGGCCTTCCAAGCCCTTTGTCCCTGCATCCAGATCCTAATAACTCACCTAGCTGGGGGTGGAAAAGGAGGTACCTGTCCCCAACCACCCTGTGAACACCGCCCCACCCAGCACGTAACTCACCCCGGTGGTCGGCCCACTGGTCAGTCGGTGGTCAGTCGAGGTTTTGTCTCTCTGTGAATAAATCAGTGTTTGTGTCGGTGGTGGTGTGGTGGTGGCGCTGAGCTCTGTGAATACCAGTGACGTTTTTACCTGTCGCCTGGAGGGAAACACGTGCGGAGATCTCACGCTGACCACCAGGTGCGACGGCCTACAGGTGTGCTGGCAGTGACTACGGTACGGGGGCGGTGATCAGGGGTGGACACTGGCCGGAGTGAGGGTATTAACGACGGAGGGTGGGGGAGGAGTATAGGGGTTGCAGACATTAATCACAAATTGGATCGCCAAGTATCAGGTATCCGATTCACCCAATCTCACACACACACGCTGAAACGTACACCTACGTTCAATTTTATCCAATCTAATTGAAGTATCGACATGAACTCTGAATGATAATCCTGATCATGTACCGGGAGATTGTACAGTATGTAGTGCAGCAAAATTCAAATACATCAGCATTTCTTTCACTGTCTCAATACAATGGTTTGAATAAAGTGGAAGGGCATTCGCCTAAGTACCAATTTCTGTTGCCACTTGGTGATCACAAGGGAAAATATCATCCTGAAAGTGTGTTTTTGTTTCCGTAAGAATGAATAAAACATTCAATAAAATATATATACCATTCTGTGAGGATATATCAAATTATCCAGCGTGATAGTTGCATTTGACATAGTATCACATTCTTGGGATTCACCAAGGGATGTGATGCAGTATTTTCTTTACAACTTTATTTTAATAGTTCGAGGTGCAGGCACAGGTCAAAATATGTCTCCACTATCGCCGGTATTGAATTAATCATGAACATGATAGGCAGGTTTCAGCCACACAACGAAATTAAAATAACCGAAACTTAATTCATTCAGACAGACCCATTCCCTAAATTCAAATGTCCCATCGATTCAGGCACGTGATGTTCCAGATTTAGGCTCTTCCCTGCCTAAATCTAGGCCTGATGAGCTCTGGTCGGTCTGGTCACTTTTGTCCATCCAAGTATCACACCCCTGGCGCCCCCTGGCGTCGGGGTCAAGTAGCCGCTCCTTTTTACGCAGCAGTGCCCCGCGGTCACTCCCGCCAGGGGGCGCGGCGGATCGGGGATCGACTGGTCACCTGACGCCAGGCTCCACTGCGCACGCGCGACCCCGCGCGGACATGCGCACAGCGTGCCGCCGATGAGACGCGTCGGGATCGAGACGGAGATCTTTTGAGCAAGCCGGTGTCGCGGATTAGGTCGCCGATAATAATCTGATAATCCATCATTGAGCCATCTATGGTGGGTCCCCTCGCTAAAAACGTGGCAGCTCTCCAAGCACGGGCACTGTGAACCCTTTTGAATTATGATACGAGATGATGGGTCAGAGTATTTGCTGGGAGAGTGAGGGGAGTATCACCTAGGGAATATCTAGTTTATTCACCACGTGTATCGTATGGCTGACACGGGGTCAACAGGGATTTAGCAATGGGAACCAACTGGGAAATAAAAACGTGTCAAACTTTGCACAGAGTATCGAAAAAAACGCAATAGATTATAATTGGATGCCCTGTGCGCATTTGTAATAAAACATGATTTCTCAGACCTGCACATGTCAGAAATACAATGATCCACCAGTGGAATAAAGAAAAGCAATTTCATACTTTTTTTAATGGAAATCTATATGGCAGTAAAGGTGTATGAATTACTCCTATGGGTATAATCCAGATCGGTCATTTGTATGCACAGCTTGGAGCACAGATATCTTTATAAAATAGAAACCTGTTACAGTCTTTGAGTAGAGCACTTCTATTCTAAACATTGCATACTTACATATTTAATTTGGAACGTCGCCAATGCCGTCTTTGAGGCTGTGCATTTTAGACAAATACATCTAAGCTTGAATGGTCTTTGAGAAACTACATTCGTGGCCCGTATGGTGGATATTGGCATAAAACGAAAGTAATAAGCATGTATTACCAGGAACGACAAAACCAACATGTTAAAAGAAGTAGCTAAGACGGAAGCATAGAACCTTTCATATACACATGCTAAACAGGATTTCCTATTTAGAGAGGCTTTGGACCGTGTGTAGCTTAATGCCTGGCAAGAGGCCCCATTTGTTTTCTTAGCTATTCATGATATAAAAGCACACCAAAGGTAGCGTTAACTGAAACTACCACAATAGCAGCGACAGTGGAACTATTTGTGCATGATAATATTCCGTTTGTTTGCGCGATTCCTGCTGTGATGCGGGGACTACGTGCTATAGGGACGAACATCAAAGGTGTTTCCAGGAGGTGTGTTTACATATCAATCAATACCCCCCTAGAGAGCATATGTACCTTTAGGCAGGTGAATGACTGGTCAGACAGGTATTCGAACAATATAAACGTAGCATGTCTATGTATAGGTGACTGCAGAGGTGTGACATAGGGCTGTGGAAGGATGGGTGGTGATAATAGGTGATTTCCTCTTACTGACCAACAATGCGAAACATTTCCTCTTTCCCATCGGTCCATCCCTAAAACAAGTCTGTATTCAGCCTGAGCCTCGGGGGTTAACTTTTGTGTGTGTTTTTTTCTTGCTGAAATGTAGCTCATGTTACATCTTGATAATTGTACTCGGTACCACACTAAAAATTTAGTATCCTTTTCTCTAACCAAAACGCAGAAGGGAATATCTAGATAATCGGAAATTCTACACAAAAGATTTATCATTTTGATATAAGGAGGAAATGCTTCACATCATAGATTCGGTGTAGAAATGCGTAGATCATGTCTAGGGAGTTAACAGGTATATGTTTAGGGGTGAATTGTCCGAAGGAATTTCAGATTTCTAGCTATATACCCCATATATAACCCCTATACCCCTATTTGAATCCCTCATGGTTAAAGCGCTTTAGAAGGAAACCCAGGAGGGTCATGCACTTGCAGGTGATAGCACTTAGTGGTCAGGATGTATTGGACCGGATACAGGCCATAGACATTACCTGGTTCCCAACCATGCAGCCCTAGTATCACCTCGGCATGTATGTATTACACCTAATATACCCATCTACTACCACCCCCACCCCTAACCCCACATCCCGTCCCTTAAGCGTACCCCCTGCCGGCGCCTATAGCTCACCTGGCTTTATGTACATTTACAGGAACCCCTCAGCTCTCACCTGTGCGCTGCGCCAGGTGGATCTCCAAGCTGGGAGTAAAGCACCAGGTGCGAGCTACAATGGGATCAAATTGACGTCTACAAGGGGATCTAATGACAGGGCGGACACCTCGGGCAAGAGTTCGGGGGGCAGACCGGACATGGAGGGGAGAGGGAGGGGCTCACCGACCGCTGACCAGTTGACTGGGCCACGTACCCTCAGAACCTGGTCGTGTAACCTCTTGAATCCCCCCGACACCCACCTCCATCCCCTCAAAATATAGCCCCTCTTCCCACCCCCCAGAATTCCTGGTCCCTGAATCGCCTCCATCCGTCTTCTGGAATACTCCACCCTGCCCCTTGGCGGTAGCCCTGGGGATTACAGGGAGCAGGAGGATGGGGTGGAGGGAGAGGTAGTCCGGGGTGCATCGTGAGGCCGGCCTTTTGATGTGGCCAGCCCAGAGGCAGTTCTAATCACCATTGTCCTGTTAACAAACAAGCAGGGGGCGTGTCGTACCCCCGCGTGCAGCCTGTCGGTGCTGTCATGTCGGGGCCTTGCGCACGTTGGTCAGCGAAGTCTCCGGTAAGTGACCGCTCTATGCGCTGACCACTGGGCGGGTATTAACCTGTCAACGCACGGCTCGCACGGGGATGGGCGCCTGCTCGCCATGCCGAGTTTTGTGTACAGTCACAAGGTGTGTGTCTGTGAACATGCTATAGCAGCATTGGGAGGTGGAATAGTTTCAAGGGTTCGATGCTATTTCAAAGGCGATTCATATTTTAACGTGTTTTCTTAGTCCATGTATTCTACTTAGCGATGGAGTAGATCACTGACCTACCTTCCATTGTAGCTCATCTCATCCAGTCAGAAAGCTAATTTCATTGAAAATGACTCAATTACCAAAGTTGTCACTACTAGACTTGCGCGTAGAATTGATATCATAGCATGATGTGACTTAGACCTCCACATACTCCTCTTTAAGAATGGCCATATTCCCCGTATTCCTATCTATGCTCTCAATCATTATCTATATCCCATACCCCTGGCCTAGTCCCATGCAGTATGCTCAATGCCCTCAACCTAGGCTCTACATCAATGTACTGTGTCCATGTCCTATACCAGGGAATATAGAATAAACTTGGTTACTTATACAGACTGCCTATAGCATGCACCCATATGGCTTGTGTAAAGGACCGAGCGCCTGTGACTATCAATTTCAGTGGAATCTTTGACAGTGACGCACGCACTGGGGGACCTTAGATTACAAGCGTCCAGCTACAAGTTCCTCCCTTGTGAACCCTCCCTCCCACCATCAGAAGTAACAGGACCCAACCCCATCTGTACCCCTCCCATCCCCTCAGGCCCTACTTTATATGTCATAGAAGACGTGGGTCTTGTGGCTTACGATCCACCACAGACGGGTTGCTTTGAGATATGTCTTGAAAGAAGGGAATGTTACGTGAGTTTAGAGCGACCTTTAAGTGCTTCAAAGCGTCGCGCCGTGTGGCCGGGTCGCTAGCCCGTTACCAGGGGTTACGCCCTCCGTTGGCGTCATTGTGTAGTGTGCGGCTTCAGAGAGCGACCGCTCGGCTCGCAGCTGTAACCAGAGAATGGTCATAGAGAGACGTGTTACTAATGTAACAGTTGCTAAAGGTCTCCAATGAAAATATCCCCTATCAGCTGACCACACAGTGTTACAAGAACATCACTAGAGGCGCGCGGGGAGGTGGCGGGGTCGTGAATGATGGAGAATCCAGATCGACCGGGTACACAAGGACGCTCAAAGATCAGATCAACGAGGGTAGAGAATATTCGTTGATCAGATGCATGTTTATCAATCCAGGGAAAGCTTTCTACATTCGGTCTTTGGATGATTCTACGATAAGAATACATCAATTCACTTTATTGTGACAAGAATCTTTTTCTGAACACTGATAGACCTGTGATGTGACAGAATATGATAGAGTTGGGTGCCATATACATATACTTCGCTTTTGGCGATAGATCGCAAAGGACTCAAGAACACATTTATTCTACGGGTATTTACATAATCATCCATAAATGTCTCAACTTTGCAACATCTTACAGAAACATAATCCCAAGTTGATAACACAAGCTAAATAAGAATCCTTTTCAAATTTAGGTTTAAAATTCTTTGTATACTAAATATTGCGGAAATAGTGCCAATCGCATTTATCGGCATTCCTATCGAAATGGGTTATACTAATAAAGACATTAGGAAATGTGATATCAGTTACGAATTAAGCTTTTCCGGGACCAATTATATAGGAGTTTTGACAGCCATAAAACCATTATTGCTCTTAATTAGTAGCCAGCAGATCGCCCTATTTTGCCTTTTCCGGCCTGTGTGTGGATTGAGGAACTACGGACAGCCGGACTACTTTCACATCCATTAGGTTTGGATTTTACTTCACCGGTTGCGATTTAGACATCAAACTAATCAGGCACCTATGTTTGTCCTATGAACTGCTACATCAGAGAGAAGATATCATATCTTTACCAGGAGAACAGCGTCTGTTCTTCACCTGTCCTACTCCCCATCCCAACGGTGACTGATTGTTAACTAGATTATATAAATACGGAATGCTTATTACTCATTCAGGACAGAACCGGTAGAAAGAGTGAGTGTATTGAGCGGCAGATGCAACAGAGGCACACGGGCCAATGCTAGATTGAAGATACCATCTTCCTTCATTATTCAGGGCTGGTGATAGCATAGAGCCCTGTGGTACTCGGGAGTGGTTAGCTACCCCCGTGTAGAGGGGCTGGACAATGCTGAGTGGTCAGGACAGCGGGTGTCTTTATTACAGCTCAGCTTTTTGTTCTTGGCGACTTGTAAGAGCTTACACCCTTGACCTATCTGCCTCATCGGCCGCTATCTTTGCATATCTGTGCACGCTGTACTCCTTTCTCATTAACTGTGTACATAAAGAGGGACAGACACAAGCCGTGTGGAATTGTCTCCAGGCTGTTCTTATCTCTGCTCAGAGGAAATCACTGCGAGACCCGGCGGGTGCCGCGGATGAGGAAGTATGGGCAGGGGGCACTGGTGACCACTGCGTAATTGCACTGACCACTGGCCCTAATGAGTGACCACGGGCAGGGGCGTGGCCTCCAGTTGCCTAGGTAACCACGTGTACGTACGTACTTCCGGTTTATTCCTAGGAAGGGGTCACGCGGTTCATTGCATGCGCGGCTATTTTCAGTACCGAGTCAAGTTCGACGTGCGCAACCTCCAGCATGTTCTAGATTTGGGCCAGGTGGAAGGTGTGAGGGGGAGGGTCAAGATGAGTCAATGTGGTCTAGGAGTATGAGTCAAATTCGAAATACCCATATTACCTAAGTGTGCACAATGCGTCATGTTTATCTATACCAATGAAAAATAAACGTGAACGCTGAATTACAATTAGTCACAAATTCGTCCGCGAATGTCATCAAATTGTTGTAAAATAACTGAATTTCTAAGTATATATATATATATATATATATATATATATATATATATATATATATATATATATATTGGGTGTGAACCATAAGACATATATTTACCTGTTTAAGCGTTATTATTATTAGTAGTAAAGATTGTTACTCTGAACAATTTTTACTAGACGAAAGTGATATACAATGTACGTGTAGCACGTGCACACGGAAACTAACTTTACAGACTATCAGATCGTCAGGTATTCTGTTTTA
Source organism: Alentia gelatinosa (assembly GCA_950022655.1). Taxonomy (NCBI): domain Eukaryota; kingdom Metazoa; phylum Annelida; class Polychaeta; order Phyllodocida; family Polynoidae; genus Alentia; species Alentia gelatinosa. Next base: position 102,194,731 of record OX465580.1, on the reverse strand, counting down.
TAGCAACACGGAAAATATATAAAGAAAATGGTAATCCGTAGATCCAGCCTTGCCGTGTGTTCTTCTGGTCAGACCAGGATAAACCACTGGATCCTTTTGAAAAATGTCGCCTGGGGAATAGGCCCATTGACAAGATCCACTATACTACTAACCCACAGTTGATATGAACACTATACTCTTACTAGATCCTGGCTACAAACATTCAGAATGTGCTTAGTATACGGGCGAATTCTACCAAGAAAATCGCCAAGTGACCTAAATATCCAAACCATGGGGTGGAAAGTGGGGAGAAGGATGGGGGAAGGATGAGGTGAAAAAGAGGGTAAAAAGAACGGGGCGTTCATGTGAAACTGAAAACCGAATAATCTCTTGAGTTACATTTACTGGCATTTAGGGGCGACCTAGGAAGACTTTATGATCAGTACAACTTGTTCAGACAAATAGAATGTATATTTTTTCTTGGCTTGATTAAGATTTATATTTTCTCTTGAGTCTTGTTCCACGATAATGAACCTTAAAATTGTCGTACACAGTACAAGACGAAATGGTATTACGAGAAAACGTAGTTACTGAGTCCGTAGGTCTTTCGTATTACATAAAATACGTCCCTAGGCCAAAGGCAGAGGGACGTTCATATGTAACAAAACGCTGAGAACGGCATCCGTATGGCTCAGTCACTACAGGTTTTTTAAACATCATATACCTGAAACTTATGGGAAAATGCCAGTATATATACAAAAAGGTTGTGTAGGTTTAAAGATGTCATAATCTCAATATCTGAATGCTAAACTAACCCATACCAGAGCTATTGAGGAGAAAGTGGTTTGCCCTTGAATGATGGTATCCTCACCACCCCAGAAATTACCCCCAACACCTCGACGTTTAGAATTCTGTCTGAGACTAGCTCAGGTTTCGGTACTAAACACCATCAACATCTATCATCTCAGAATTTTAGAGAGAGGAAGAGAGAGGGAGGGTCGGGTAAAAAAAAAATCAAATTTCTGGATTACATAAGACCCAATTAAGCAGCTCTCGCAGCATACCCCTGTTGTGTGGCGCCATTAGAGGGTTGTTGGTGACGTGTGAGATGGGGGTGGGTAGACAGAGAAAGCTGAGGTGGATGACATGTCAACAATACAGGTGTGAGCTAATTACTGACGGGAAGTGGCCCCACCAGGTAGGGCGGGAGTCTGAGAGACTGAACAGACTTGGCATTTGTCTGTCGTCTGTAAGTGCACCTTTTTGCCTGAGAACTGAATAAGGTTTGTCCCGCATGGTATTGGATGGACAGTTGATGGTGTCTCGTGTCGACGATCTAATGACTTCGGGTTCATTACACGTGTCTCCCACACATCGTTTAACCGGTGCTACCTACTGGGCAGCAGGGGATGACACGTACAGTATTCTATAACTTTTGATTATTCATCTGTAGTTGTATTTGTTACCCTTATTTCTGCCTTACTATTGCTAGCAGCATCCAGATTTGATTAAATCTACCCTCTCTGTTACTCACACTGTTAGCAGTATAAGGTATATGAAATAAGTTCTGAAGAAAATGAACAGTTTTTAATGGTAAACTTTGAGTAACCGCCTCCAAGAGGTGATAAACAAGAATAAGCACATGCTTTACTCCCATGCTTGATTTATGTACTGATACTGTGACAATACATATCCATTCAGTCAATTCTAAATTCACAAACATATTCTAGGAGCAATAGATTTGGCATCGCATACCATGTCTTCATTCTCGTCTTGAAAAGAGCTTTCATGAATATATGGTAAGTTGCTGGAGGACTCTATAACTACTCAATAAATAACGCTCACGAGCTACTTCACGTACAATCTGATTTTTTATTTCCTTCAACCTTGCTTATATCCTTTACCGACCCCCGGTCCTATTACAACCATCCAATCATAGGTCAACAGATAAGACTCCAAGCTGTCAATCATTCATAGCCCCGCCTATACACCTCCACCCGGCAGGGACCCAGGCGGTGGCGATAAGGCCGAACTCCGATCCGTTACAGTCCTCCCTGTTTCAAGCAATTTTGTACCGTTTGTAGAAAATTTCTTTCAATCTACCATTTGTACATAATCAACAAGGTTACATGTCTACTTAATACAGGCGTATCTATAGGAGTTAAAACATCGTTTATCATAAGTCATATCAATCTTGGTTCTATCGTTATTTTGTTCCTTAACCTATCGTAATTACTACGTTACTATGATTATTATCTTTCGTGTCTAATCATCGTTCCACATTTTTTCGTCATTACTAACAGTTATGTCATTGTAATACAATTTTCATTCAATAAAAAGTCAATCGTGTGATCTTTTGGTCAGACCGATTCAGGGTACACAGTAGTGGTCTGTGTGTGGGCGGGTAACAATGGTATGTCTGTCACTGGTTCCTGTCCCAGACTGGTCTGAATCTCGTTAATCTTGTCCTTCACTACTTTCAGAACGAAACGTCGTTTCGTATATATGTACCCAATTACACCTCCTAACATGATCAATACAAAATCGACCAGTCCCAGTGAGACTCCAGAAACTCCCAGACTGTCGAATACCGACATATCGCTTACAGGTGTTATCGTCCAATCGCCTAGGTCTGTTACCGACCTGGTCAATGATCCCAATTGTTTCAATTGTTCATACACTTTATCCTCAATATCTGTCGGCCACGACACCGATACTGCTGGTAGTCTTAACGGCTTTGAAGGCACTAGTTGTACTTGTCTGAATCCTATTTGTACTCCTTTCACTGTCCAATCCTTGGTCTCCAGACCGCACCGTTCACCTAATACCACCTGTGTTATATTTGTTATTATTGCGCGTCTAGCCGTTACTCCTACGCACCGATGTACCACCGTTAAGGTTCTAAACGGAACTATCGTTACCACAAATGGTTTGGAGATGTCTCTCACCACAATTGAATCAGTGTCCGGTTTGTTTCTTATCGTCACGTTGCAGCGGTGTCCACCTTCTCCCGCCACTAGCTGAGCTTCACACGATGGCTGATTATAATGAATCGCCGGAAAACACAGAGCCGGTCTTTGACCTAAACATACATCTTCCCGGGGAATGAACGATGCTCTGGTTTCTGATGATATCGCTACTTTTCTCCTTCCTTCTATGGTGCGTGTCAAGTTGTCCGAGAACAAAACGGGGAAGTAGCGTAGTTCATACATTAAATAAACATCTCTGCTTATGGCTGGTAACAGTATTTTATAGGCCATTTTGTTTTCTCTTACCCATAAGTCGTCTATTTTCACATTCCTGTAGTACCACGATGCTGGAAGTACTGCGTGTCCTTGGTGTTCTAACTCCTTCAATATTGCACTCAGTTCCATCGAGAAGAGTATATCTCTGGATAACGTTCCTCTTTCCAACTGGAGTATCTGCTGGTGAAATAAGTCTGCTGCTCTAGTGAATCGTTCAACTTCTAACTCCATGACTGTGAGTACTTGATTCACTATTTGATTTATTTGCAGCGTTTGAATCGCTAAGATATGGTCATTTACCTTTGCGTTGATGTTGGTGATGATGGATTGTAACTGCGTGGTATGGTCTTGTAGTGCGTGTAGCTCTTTTCTGGTCTGTACTCCATAGTTCTTGGTGATATTTAATAACGACAATAATTGTCCTTCATGTTGTTGCATCCTTGATACGGAAGAGCCTAGTTGGTCTATTCGAAGAGCCAAATTGTCGACTTGACTTTCGGTGGCCACTCCCAGGCATGCTCTAGCCAGTTCCGCAAGAACCGACCTTATACCACGACGTTGTCTTCCCGAGTTGTGCATTTCCTCCTTCACTTTTTCACCGCCCTCTTGTAGAATCCTCATTGTTTGTGCCATTCTTACGTTCCATATTGCTATCGTGTTGGCCTCTACTCGGTCCACCGACAGGTTGGTATAGTGCTGTACTTGTTTCACCAGTCCTGCTAATTCCGGTACACGTGGGGCTTCTAAAGTAACGACTATTGTCCATAATGCTGACACCACTCTCACTTCTCCCTCCATCGTTACTAACACTCCATCTTTCTGTAGTAAGGGTGATGCTTGTGTAGTGGTGCATAGCCCAAGGCTACACAGCAGAAGTATTACGTTGATCATCATCCGATACTGTTTCTTCTGATGTAGACGACCACTCCCGATAATTAACGGTTGTGTTAACTGGTTGTCCTCGTATTGATCTGTGTTCGGCTCTGGTTCGTGGAGTTCGGGTTGACAATTGATCATCGTCTGTGACCATAGACTTCCCATCGTCGGTTATATAGTCAGTGTCTGTCCTGACTGTCTGGCAGGTGTGCTCGGTGTCGCCCAGGTTTCCTGTTGACAGGTGTATACTGCTCTCCTCTTCACCTTCTGACGGTTGTGTATTACCTTGATCTGGGCGGCCCGGTTCACACATTACATAATCCGCTTTGGTAGGGGTTGTGGTCGCCATGTCTTCCCTTTGAAGTTCTTCCATGGCCGAGTCTTCTCGTGTCATGTCTGTATCATTATCAGTTTCTTCCTCTAGTACACTCTCAGGATTGCTAATCGTTCCCTGGCTCGAGTCTGCCAACGTGTTGTTATCATACTCCTCTCCTTCAGTTGATCCGTCCATGTCATATTCCGGTATCTGACACGACCTCCGATTATCTTGCGTGCCACTTTTATCGCTGGAGTGTACTTCAGGAGACTCTGTGTCGGTCTTGGTGTCAAGAGGTGTGACTGACATTGTGGATTGTGTGCGATTGCTACATGTCAACGGTTTGTCACAAGTGTATTCTTTTGGTGTGGCACTCCGTGTCAGTGTCCTATCTTTGTGATGTCGATAATATCGGTCGTGTATTACGTGCCCATTCGAGACTCTCTTTGATGTGTTACCTGTGTCGTGTTCCGTGTTGTGTCCCTTCGTGATAGAAACGGGCTTTGTTCGTTCGTTATCACAATTGTTCGTTAGTTTTCTTGGCCGTGGCAGGTATGTCACCGCTGAGGGGACGGCTTTCAACCTGTCGATATTTACACGTAGTATTGTCCCGGTATGATGACGCAGTGTCACCACGTTGTTTCGAATCTCTTGTATGATATATCCGTGTAGATAAGGAGCTTGAAACGTAGTTTTCCTCACGTTATGCAACAGCACTTCCTGGCCTATTCTATATTCTGGCGCTGGTTTTCTTTGATCCAGCCGATTCTTGTTTTTTGCTTGAATTTGCTGTGTGCATTTCTGTGCTTTGAGCATGGCTTCTTCTCTTTCTCTTATCTGATGATTTAGTACTTTTAGTTCTTCTCCTGGCGGGGTCTTGTGCCGACTTCCTATGGTAGGTGGTTCTCTCCCGTGTTGGAGAAAGAATGGTGAATAACCCGTCACCGTTGAAATGGATGAACGATAAGCCCACAATGCGGTGGGTAGTTTTTTCTCCCACTCCTCGGGTTTTCCTTCCACCAATTTAGCCAACATTGCTTTAATGGTGCCATTGAACCGCTCTGTCTTTGCGTTTGTCATTGGGTGGTAGGCGGTCGAGTATCTCCATTGTATGTGGTGATCGTGACATAGTTGTCGAACTGCAGCGTTGAGGAATTCGGTACCCCTATCCGATATTATGATGTGTGGGGCTCCATGTCGCATTATCCATTGTTCTTTCAAGAATCTAACCACATGCAACGCTCTTTTGTCCGGTATGGGAAGGATCTCGGCCCACCCGGTGCCATGGTCAATACACATTACTGCATACTTGTTCCCTTGAGGTGATTCTGGTAGTGGTCCTATTAAGTCAATACCGATCATTTCGTTGGCTGTGGTGGGTGTGGGTAACGGTTGAGCTGGTGGATAGCTTCTCATCGGTCGATATAGCACACACACTGGACAATTTTGCAATATTTCATGTATTTGTCTTCTCATATTTGGCCACTTGTATCGCAAGGCTATCTGATGAAAAGTTTTCTGCATTTTTTGATGTCCTAGATCCTGATGAATACCCAACACGACCGCTTCCATCAGTTCCGGGGGAACCACTACCCGTGGAAAACTCTGTCCCATTAGTTCGTGCAGCGTGTACAATACGCCGTTGATCACTACATAGTCGTTTTCCTTATTCAATCCTTGTCTATATTCTGGTCTCCGGCTTTGACACTTTATCAATTCCTTTCTGTTTAAGAACCTATCATCCCATTCCTCGTCTTCTGAGACATGGGTCACGTTTGGCTTCGACGGTCGAGACAGTAGCGAAGCTGCTTCTAGTAGATGAGATGAGTTGTCGTCAACAGCGCACATGTTAACTGGAAGCGGGGTTTCATCGTCTGACGGCTGTGAAGGCCGCGGAGGTAGTCGAGAGAGCATGTCAGCTCGGGTATTTGAGACGCCCTTTCGATACTCAATTGGCGCCCCATACTCTGCCAACAAGACGGCCCATCGCTGTATACGAGAGTTCCTCACCTCATGTTTGAAAAAGGAAACCAAGGGCTTGTGATCAGTTATTATTACGAAGTTGGCCCCATATAAATATGGATTCAGCTTTTGCAGCGCATATATGATCGCGAACGCCTCCTTTTCAATGATTGCCCATTTCTTCTGGCTCGTCGTCAGTTGTTTTGATATATATTGCACTGGTCGTTCAATTCCCACTGAATCGATTTGTGTTAATATTCCACCGATGCACGTGTTGCTGGCGTCTACATACAGTTGGTACGGTCTTCGCGAATCAGGAAATGCCATGATCGTGTCTGAGGTTAACATGTTTTTCAGTATTTCAAATGCTGTACATCTCCTCGGTGTCCACTGGAATATTTCATTTTTGTGTGTTAGTTCTACCAGTGGTTCTGCTGCTGCCGCAAAGTTGGGAATACACTGACGGTAGTACCCCGCAAGACCCAGGAATCGCTGTACTTCTTTGACTGAGCCGGGCAGCGCCATATCTTGTATGGCCTCGATCTTGTTAGGGTCAGGTCGTATTCCATGTCTGCCCACAATGTAACCTAGCAGTTTGACTTCGATTTGACGTAGTTTACACTTGTCTGAGTTCACCGTGAGTCTATGTTTGGCTAACAACTGAAACACTTGATCCAAATGATGCGTGTGGTCTTTTTCGTTCTTGGAATACACGATAATGTCGTCCAAGTAGACAAGGGCCGTTTTATCGAGTAGTGAGGACAGTACCATATTGATATAACGCTGCCATGTGGCAGGGCTGTTGCAATAACCTTGCGGCATACGTGCAAATTCGTACAGCCCGCCTGGTGCTGCAAAGGCTGTAATCTCCCTGCTCTCCGGAGTAACCTCAATCTGATAGTAAGCGTTCTTTAAATCAATAACCGAGAACATGGTCGCCCCCGACAGTGCGTCAAAGATGTCCTGTATATGGGGTAGGGGATGCGCATCCTTCTTACACAGTAGGTTGATCTGACGAAAATCAACGCAACACCTGATATTTCCATTTGGTTTCGGCACGATTAGCAGTGGCGACGACCACGGGCTTTGGCTTGGCGTTATTACACCCGCTTGTAACAACTTATCTAGTTCATCCTTTACTTTGTCCTTGAGAGCTAGGGGGATCCGATATGGTTTCTGTCTTATGGGAGCATGTTGTCCAACATCAATATGCATTACTACTTCGGGTGCTGCCTGCAATACTCCTTGTGAATTTTCAAACACCTGTGGATAGAGGGTTCTCCAGTCATCCAGTTCTACGCGAACTCCGGCAACTTCCCTTATAAAATCATCACATGTGCCATAGTTAAACTTCTGGCTGGCTAAGATCACCACCCGATCTGTACAGTTTAGTTCGCATCCCAACACCTCCATCGCGTCAATACCTAGTAACAAATCATGCTTTAGTTGGTCGCACACATACACCGATATCTCCTTTCCCAGCAGGGGTATTTGCGCTACACCTTGTGTTTGTATGGTATGGCCGGATAATGAATGTAACGGAACACCCGGTAAAAGCACTGGTGGACGTTCACTTTCCCTACATAATAATTTCCACATACCGGCGGTCACCAATGATCTCGACGCGCCAGAGTCAACCAGCGTGTGAATTCCCGTGCTTCCCTGTTGCACATGAACACACACGCGTCCGTCTGACGCGGCTATTAGTTTCCCTGGTACTGTCCTTGGTATTGATTATTGGAGTATCCGTTTTGACCATTTTGCGTCCTGTCCAAGTTTTGATTTGGCGTCGTTTGGCCCCTATTCCAATCCCCTTCGTTGTGGAACTGTTGGTTACCTTGCTGATTGTATCCTAGTCCGTTCCGATTTGCACAGTTCATGGCTATGTGGCCATATCCTTGGCACTCATAGCATCGTGTGTTAGACGAGGACGTTCTGTTACCTGTCCCATTGCCCCCGCGACCTCTGCCTCTCCCCCGACCGCGCGGCTGTGGTTGAGGCGTCCCATGTAAAAGATGTTGGGCGCCGCCGACGCCGCACCATGGTCCATGAACATCGGGTTCACGGGCATCGCCTGGTACACCATCCCTCCATTCTGTTGCGCTTGATTCGTTTCTGGTGCTTGTACGGCAGCGACCTCCATTGGTTCCTTGGCTTTGGTAGGTTTCAATGCGACTACCAAGGACTGTATCTGTCGTTCTAGCGATTTCAGCACCCCCGCAACTTCCTTTATGGATGCTTCATCTTCATTACATTTTTGTTTTACGGGAGAGGACACGGCCGCTTGCTCTAAGTCCTCCACATCGAGTTCCAGTACACTAGCATTGTGATTGGCGGCTTCGATGGCTTCGTCTACATTTGCCGGCCTACCACACCCTACCATGTTTCGTAATTGCGTGCTTCGCAGTCCATTTATAAAGAAGTCTTTTAACTGACTTTCTACTAGTTCCATACGTTGCTCTCTTAATGTATAGGCTCGATGCACATCCTCCATGTATCGCTCACTGAATTCACGTACCTTCTCGCAACCGCCTTGCTGTGCTTTTTCCACTTTCCGTCGCAGAGATTTCATCTCCGCTGGACTCAAGAACTTTTTCAAAATAGCTTCTTTCACCGCCTCCCATGTTATCGCTACCGGTGGTTCCTTGCCCGTCAGTTCGTCTTTAACACTGTCCATGTAGCGTGCAAGCCCGCCTTTGGCTTTTGCCGATGCTGCTTCCATCATTAGGGCCTTCCCCGGATCCACGTTGCGTTGCGCATAGTCGAGCGAGTCCACCCACTCACGCAAGGTTGATCGGTCGCATCCATCGGTAATAGGTGTACCTTTCAAGAATTCGTTGAGTCTCCTCCTCGTTGCTTCCACCACCGCTAAATCTAACTTCTTCTGTTCTGCCATCGTTCACCACCGCTTTTCTGTTTGTAAGATTCCAGATCCTGGCAAGATCGCCAATTATAACTACTCAATAAATAACGCTCACGAGCTACTTCACGTACAATCTGATTTTTTATTTCCTTCAACCTTGCTTATATCCTTTACCGACCCCCGGTCCTATTACAACCATCCAATCATAAGTCAACAGATAAGACTCCAAGCTGTCAATCATTCATAGCCCCGCCTATACACCTCCACCCGGCAGGGACCCAGGCGGTGGCGATAAGGCCGAACTCTGATCCGTTACAACTCATTTTGAAGATGAAAGACACGGGTGACCACACTGCCATATTTTAGAACGACATAATGTATTTTTTTCTTCTACATAGTTAGGGTTATTTTCCCCCTTTAAACTATTCGTTCGCGTGCATCTCTTCAGAAAAGCAATTAACCCTTTAAAACCACCTCTGATGCCATAACAACATGAAATTACAGTCCCTCATGTGTCGGATGTTTCACGATAAAATATTTATGATTATAGATAACCTGTGAGTTGTGTTCATAATGTCGCCTGGTTAGGCGGTTGGGGGTCTGGAGACAAATGACGAGTCAAGCGTCTTTGTGGCGTCTGGCACCCGGGACACCCGGCCTTTGACGCCTTACAAAAAGCAGACGACATTTGTCTTGCAGTAATCATGGTGTTACATCTCACCCGATTTTTTCCACGCCCCTTTTTTCGCGCCCGGTTGAAGATGGAACAAGATAAGAACGCGATCAATAAATCAGGAAGAAGGGAGTTGATTTGGGGTCTGGGGTGACCTGGGTACAACAGAGGGTGAAGTGGGGTGACAGGGTTAACGGGGCAGGGGTGTTGGCCCCTACTGACCACTACCGGTACCCAATCCAGCCTGGAGCTCTCCAGACATGGAGGCGCGGAGCTAACAATGTTTCCGGTTGCATCGCATGCTTCACAAGGTTGGGTGGGGTGACGGCCATTGCTGGAGATTACCCCGCTGGTGGGGTAAGATAGATTACCCCCGGTCTCCAGGGCTGGCGCAGTGGGAGGGGGCGCCACAACCCCTCCCACCGGACTCGCCCACCCCACCTCTCACCCTAAGGGTGTGGTCAGTACAGGTAGGGGTTCTCCGTCTCAGTCTGTATCACCGTGGTTCTGGTCTCTTCACCATGCCCCCTACCATCACCCCCTACCTCCATGACACCATACTCCGGCGTCCCATTGTCCTCCCCATATCCCCTGCCTGTTCGTGCTATTGTCATTCCCCGGGTCGCTTGGCGTAATGTTGCCCTATGGGGGCTCTAACTGACCAGTTCAAAAATCTCTACCCGTTGATCACCTCGATGACGGTTAGGTCACTTAGCAACCCAAAGGAAATGCCTAGCATGACCCTCATATACCTGTCTAGTACACTCTCCCAAGGGGAGGTAGAGGGTGGGCAGCATGGTACAATTATAAAGGTCATGGAACAATCGCTGACTTGGGACTTATGTATGATAATATGCAGGTGAGGATCAGGTGGGTGTGGTCATACCTGGATAACATATGGGAGAGGCTTGTTGTGGGCAGGTAAGACTGGGGTTACCTATGGCCCACCTGTAGTGGTCCACAATGCATCCCGCATTGCCTCCCTGAATGATAAGCCGCATTATTTATGAATAATGATAGGGAAGCAGACCAGATTATTTTCTAAATTAATGCTTCTTTTGTATCATGTATCGGCTTAATCATTCACTACCCTTCTTCCACTGTTTTTCACTTTTACCTACATTGAAGTGGAACTAGGCGGATAACATATCCACTCAATATAGTGTATAATCTAGTTCAATGACACAACATGATAGAAATGTAAGCTGCTTATTTTATAAGCATATTTGTAGCACACACAACCTGCCTTTTTACAGTCAAATGCATATTTAGGCTTTCAAGAAACCACTTTTCCAATGTTACCATCATAGATAAAGAATGGATATGTTAGTGATGCCTTTCATCGTGTATATATATATATATATATATATATATATATATATATATATATATATATATATATATATATATATATATATATGTGTATGTATGTATATATATGTATCCATAATTATATATACACATATCTTATATAATATAAACAAAAAATACATACATGGACATACATTACACACATATATATATATGTGTGTGAGTGTGTAATTAAGTACAATGCTTAAAGTCACCCTGCTTAAAGTCATAATCCTCTCGACATACATACATTGTGCCTTCTGGTAATAAGAGATGGATGCAGATTATATAAAATGAATTTATGGGGAAGACGATTTTTTAAAAGGTTAGATCTAAAATGAATTTGGCGCCATAACACTATTATTGACTTCCTCCATTTTGACAGACAGTGCTGATTAAATATTTATATACTAGTCTAATTAGGGATCATTTACGGATTAATCGACCCAGACACTGAGACAGACGGTATCGGCGAAGGTCAGGGGGATAGTGACCCTCCGAGCACTATAAATCCCTCAAACTTTGACCCTCACCAATGCAGACAAAATGTCAAAGACATCAAAAAGACCGCAACCAGCTCAAGTGCTAGTGTCCAGCCATTGTCTTGTACATCCCACGTATCGTGCACCGTACGTTGCTAACAAGCGGCACACCAGCGCCATTGTTTCCCTTCCTTTTGAGAGTTGATCTGCATATGTGTCGCCCACCCATCCGTCTGTCTCTAATCACTCATTAGTGCAAAACGCCAACTTAATTAGTAATTCCACTCTTAAGAACGCACAGCTGGTGGTAAGTAGAGCCCACACAGGATGTATCAACAACCCGACCCTGAGGTAGCCCTATTATAAACCCCTACAGGTGGGAGCATATAGTTAACTAATCCACCCAGCAATTACTTTTTAGACTATATACGAGTCCAGTTATCAATTAGTGAATACAAGGCAGAGGTCTGGTGTTTTGTTATTTCAATAGACATCTGATCAAAGGTTGGGAAGGTGTGTCTGTGCTGGGGAGGTTCTTGCCTGGGACAAAGTAATACTCTGCAGGTGATTAATGGATTACTCTCAATTGATATACTGAAAGTAGTTCAGAGACTTGGGTATTGGTTTTATCATGTTTTTTTATATTCAGTATTATGTGCAGAATTTCTGATGTTTTATTATTTATGTCTTTTTTTCCAACGGTCGGTTAGGAGTCGGTTACTTCATTCTATGCTATTTGAATATATAAAACAGAAGTATGAAAGTATTTTGCCAACTCTGTATATGTGTATATAGTGTTTTTGCACAAATCCGATAGTGATTCACAACAATATAGCTAGCATTTCTTCGGCAAGAGTCAGGTCCAAAGCTCATACAAGCAATAAATCCGCTAGTTAAAACTATATGAGGGTCATAATTCCAACTAATTATCGTCACTTCTCGCATTCATAAAGGTTCACCTGTCAGTTGATAAAGTGGGGTATCATGATCCACACTTGAATCATGACTTGCAGCTACGATTTCCTACCATATATTCCGGCCATATAAAGCGATTTGATACACGGATTAAGACGATCCTGTGTGATATGATTCACGTACTTTGAGACAAGACGAGAGTACCAGCTTTTATTTCACCCCTGGAATAAATGTCCATAGGCTTAACATTGGGAACTCGCTCTCCATGCCCCTACAAGTATTGCAGTCCGTTCTCCATGGTCTATATCATGTGTGTTGTCCATTCTTTTAGTGTGTACAGGGGTGAGATAAATATAAAAAGCAACTCATTTGGTCAAAGAAGTTATTCTCCAACTCGTTTGAATGCTATGTGATATTCACTCGGCTGTTGCCTCGTTCATAACACACCGCATCAAACTCGTGGAGAACGATAGGACCAAAACCTGTTGGTTTCTACTTTAGCTCCAGAGATCTTACTGATATCTATATGACCAGTCAGAAAAGCTTAGTGAACGAGCTTGAATATCATTAAACGATAACCCATATAGGAGGTCTCCTTGTACCCTGTACCTTTACCGGTATAAATTATTCAATTTATACCGGCCCCAGACTGTCGAGATTCGTCTCTGGCGTCCTCGTTACATGGCATTAAGTTATGTTTAGTGTGTTTCCATGTTGGTGACCAGTATGGGGTATGGTCACTCCTCACACACGCCCTGTCATCAACCTGGAGAATAAAAGTCACTGACACCAGTCCCAGCCCCTTGAACATCCCCCGCTCTTATTCACCCCTCTTCTGTCCATGTTTACGAAATGTGTACAATAGGCACCTGTTAGAAGCTGGACAAATTGCAGAATGCTGGCTTGTCCAAATTGGGACAGTTTTAAGTTGCTCTTACGTTGTGGACTAGGTCTTTTGTTGGGTAATTACGACAACAAGCTTGTCGTCATTGTGGAGAGCCGGCGGGTGTCAGAGTACAGTCGGGATGACGGCTGTGTCCGCCGGGAGGTCTCTGATCCACGAGACGGTAAGAAGAGGACACGCCGGTATTTGTTTGGTCAGGTGGGCTTCTGCACGGATAACCTTAGGTAACCACTACCGACAGACATACTTCAAGATGGAGGTATAGAAATTAGGCAGGAATATAGGCTAGAAGCAGCGGCCAACAGGAAGAGTGGATTTCTTTTAAAATCTTTGAGACTCTAAAAACATTGTAGCAACCGTTATTGGTATGGCAGTGACAGTGACTGTTCTGAATCAAAGATTAATCATATATTCTGAAAAACATTATTTCTTAAGATACATAAACAATATTAACTCGCTTCAGATACAAACGGCCGTAATCTCGGAGGACTGGACGCATAGTATTATCCGAACGAATGCGAGGATACTACTTATAGTACAGTCCGAGGAGAATGCTACCGCTTTTATCTGAAAGCAGTCAATATTGTATTTATCAATCAGTATTGAAAAATTAAATCATCAAAGGAAAGTAAAAAAAAAAAAACGCCGATCTTCTTACGCACTACTTGTACACAAGGGACCTTTTTCTTGTATTCTCCCGGATATTACCACAACCCGTAATCTCCGCCCTACGAATTACACAGTCCCTATATATTTAGTGCGGAGACCCCGTAATCGATGGATAAGCAATAAGAAGATGTATACACAATGTATGTATATTCAAATGACCGTTTGATAACAGATGTAGGCCTAGTCTCACTACAAATATAACGCTAGGGTGACAATGCAATGCAATAATGGGTATGGTTTCATATACATCCCAGGGCGCCTATTTGTATGGCCTGGCGTCCACCTACTACGATGGAAATTTAGATCTCCCGATATGGCACCGATACAAAAAGTAAATATCGGAGACATATCGGGAAGGTTCAAAATCGTAGACATATGTCTAGACATGCCAATCAACCATGCATCTTAATGGATATTTTTCGGTGCCTAATCGTAGAACCGTGGTCAACTGCCCCGATTTTAGGTGACCTTCCGACGTGATTTTGTTTTTTTATCGGGAGGTATATCGTAGACCATATCGGAGCCATATCGTAGTAGGTGGACGCCAGGCCTTACTCACCTTTGTTGTATTACGGGCCACAAGCATTTTCTACACGATTATATGTCTACCCTTTACCTGAAAACCATGATAAATTTAGGATGATGTGCACAATATACAAAACCCAATATATTTTTCATATGTCATCATAATTCATAACTATATGGCACACCTAATTAATCACTCATGTGAATTTGGCTAATTCGGTGATCATCATAGGTATCATCAATAGACCTACTCGGACATATTTGTTTGATAAATGTAGGCTAGAGTATACAAGTCACTTATACTCTATTTCCGGAATACAGGCATTCTCACCCGGCCCGCACACGCGTATAAAACAAAGTAAATAAGGCCCCGGTGCCGCGGTGGCGCTCTGTCTGAATGAATGACCGGAACTGTTGCATAGCGTGTCAAGGGTAGACG
The DNA here is from genome assembly GCA_950022655.1 of Alentia gelatinosa. NCBI lineage: Eukaryota > Metazoa > Annelida > Polychaeta > Phyllodocida > Polynoidae > Alentia > Alentia gelatinosa. The sequence goes on along the minus strand of OX465580.1, from coordinate 102,179,533 downwards.
TCAACATGGCGAAACGTTAGCTGGTGGTGGGCAGTGGTGGGCAGCGGGCGGCGACGGCTAGAGGCTTGGTGTCGTGGCTGCAGACGCTTGCGGGACAAGGGGCGCCTGGACAATAATAACTGTGTTTATGTCAACACTCCTCCGCCCGATGCATTCTGGTTCTGGTTTCATTTTCCATTCACCGCGACGCCGCCATGTCTGGAACTGAGTTAAATGGCCAGTCAGCCCCCTCTATTCTCTCCCCACCTCGCCATCCCTCACGTTCTCCAGCGACAGTCACTATATTTCTGTATATTCATTCCAAAGACACTATCATTCTTCATTACAAAACAAAGCGTTTATTTTTTGCGATATACATTTCTGAGGCAGAAGCCAAAATGTTGAGGCAAAATACATCTAGAATGCCAGAGATGTAAGCTGGTTAGTATACACCAAGGCCGACGCAGATTTTAGACATCCCGATGCACCCGACGCACATTCAATTCAATACAATTACGCATCGTAGAGCACGTCGTAAGGTGCGTCGGTGTGCATCGGCAGCCCGGTGGGTTCGGCTTTTAAGTAAAATCTAAAGTACATCTAGATACTTAAATAAGACCTGAAAAACTGTGAGATTATGTTGTTCAAAAGAACCCTTCTATAGTACTCTCGTAAAGTAACCTGTAGAAGACAAATTTGAAGAAGGTCTAGTACTTCAGGACAAGTTGTTCATATTCTCTAATTAGATATGGTTTGACCAACGAATATTACTGCACAGAACAGAATATTTCGAGACTTGGAAAGAAAGTTCTTGAGATGGATTTAGTTATGTACATTCTTAATGTGGGTTGAAAAGCATTGCACCCTTCTCTTTGTTATCACAATTGGTATTTTTGGATCATACAAAGCATGTGGGCATGTCAACAGGTGCAGGAAGCAGTCAGTGAGAACACGCATGTGACGTGATCATGCATGGGGTGGTCAATCTGGCTTGGGTTCACGGGTGTGAGTTGCACCTCGATTGATATACAGACTGACCATTGTCCACTGTGTCCAGCACGCACCTGTCCACGACGACCGACCTGTCCGCACCTCCGTGTGCCTACCGTAAATGACCTAAAATCACCATAATGTAAGATCGAAGGTATGAGATGGGGCCAATAGGAAAATATTGAAGCGGAACGACATAGCCTAGACTCCTGGACTGTGCAGGCAGAATGTTACCGACTGTGCCAGACCGTCCAAGAAACTGTAAAATTGTGCTTCATATAAATTTCTAATAGCAATTATTGTGTGTTTTTGTTCTTCCATTTTATTCAGGAATCACATTATAGTTATTTTCAAACATGTACTTGATCATGGATCTTCTAATCTGTCATCTATTTTGTTAGGAGAAACTTAGAACAAAAGTAATCTCTTCCTGCGGTAAATTCCCTTTTACTGCGATATTTAATGGAAAAGATCTGCGTTTTCAATGAATTTGCCAGTGTGGGTTACTATGGTCGTTACTATAGGATTGGCTCCTGCTCTAATCTTTTGCTTTTGAGATCAAATCACAAGTGACCTGTTCATATGTTGTGTTGTTATGTACATAGTAATTGCTGTTTCAATACTTATTTCTAATCAGAAACTATCCGTAGAGAATTTACAGTCGGGGCCGTGGGGCTTGAGCACCGAGAGGAGGGCAGAGGGCAGTTTGACCAGAGCTGAGTCGGCGCTGGGTTCATGACATTTTCGTGCCGGTCAGTATTATTCGGTTTTCACACGGGCCGCCGCCCCGCACAAACAGATTGGGCTTATGAGGCAGAAACATTGCTCCTGAAAGGATCCCGCAGAAATTGGGATGGAGGGTGGAGGTGGGAGGGTGGGGCTGGAGAGGTGAGAGTGGAGGACGACGTCCATAGCACTGACCCAACGTCGATGGCCCCGACCAGACCAGACTAGACTGGCTTCAGTCTCTAGGCTCCCCGCTAAACAGTTGGCTGGCAACATGCTACCCTAATAGTAATGACCATAACCTCAATGAGAATGTATGGCACATACGTGACATAGTATTCACTGTATGCCATCTGCATGGCATATTCCTGCTTCGTGACGTCATGAAATATTAGCCAATCAGCATATGCAAAAGAAGGTCACAACCCTGTTTTTCCGATCGCCATGTATGTAGCCTTTGTTATAAAGGACAACGATAAGGAAGAGCGTCTACCTATAGACGTATATTATATGTCTTAAAAGTTTTTTAAATAAAAAAAATAGAGAAATATTTTCTATCAACAAGCTGACTGAATAACACACACTGCTTCCACTGCCATTGACATGCTCGCACACTGGCAACATGCATTCGGCAAGATGACAACATGGCGAACTGTAGTTCTCTATTTCAATGATCTTTCTTATTAGATAGATGGCGTGTAAACAATTCTGAATGCCACTCTGGTACTCTATTGTTTACTATTGCACTTATTAGGTAATGTTATGTATTTTGACTTGGCTTCCCTTCGTGAAATTATTATATGAACCCAATGCGTAGCATAACCAACACTAGCAAACTCCTCGTTGCGTTCCGTTATAATATTCTGTCTTACATTTTATCTTCTGATGGTTAGAACAAATTCAAGAGATGAAATTGATGAATATCTAGGAATAATTCTCACCTGAAGACTCTAGCAAATCTACAGATACCACATCGTTCACAAACCAGGTCCACACGATAGAAGACTGACCGGACGAGTGGTCAGTTCCAATGGCAGGCCAGTCCACTGGAAAAAGCTGACCCCTGTCCAGTCGAGCAATCACTGCCTGCAGGAGAGGGAAATTATATCAATTTAGGGGAAAAGCACACAAAACTCCCCTCGCTCTCATGCCATGCGACAGGTGAAAATGCAGCTGAATACAGGTGAAAGCTGCACCATATAGGGCGGCAGCACCTTTCATGTCTTTGATCCGGACTGAAAAGAGGAGGCGGATCATTGGCCTTTCACTGTTTGTATATACTGACCACCGCTCAGTGAACTCATCAAGAGAATAGGAGTGACCACCAGTGGCCGATGCCTGGTTTGAGTGGTGTGTGCTCAATCTGAAAATCCTGAATGGGAAACTCTGACCTGGAACATGCAAGGTTAATATTCACCTGCCTACCGTGTCTGAGGCATCGGAATACCCTTTGAAGTCCCGGGTTCGAAGTGAAATCAGTCAATCATAGATGTGCATATCTTTGTCATTCAACTTCTGGCGTTGGTAGAGCTTCCATGAATTATCTGTACTGCAGAATGAATCGCACGATGCCAATTGATATCTTATATAGTTATCGTAATTTGTGGATCTATAAATCAATACATCTAGATATATAACATTAATGTCACTGTGATTACATTTATATCTTTCAAAAATCACTATAAATCTGTGATTTTTGATATACGAGTAGTAAACATTAAAGTAATATAGTATACCTAGGGCACTTTCCGATTTATCGATTTTTGACTTATGAACCTTTTGCATATCTGTTGAACTGTTTCTATTCTGGGTAGAATAGATTTGTTTGCGCCTCTTGATTGATACATGTGATATAATAATATATCATACTCAAGTAGGATGTGGAAATGCACCATTGTATCAATACAGTGAACGTGTATTATATACATCTCTATTTGCGTATCACTTCTTGTACAATCTGACATAGTTCTTGCAGTACTGGTTGATTATCCTCGGTCCTAATAAACATGCCGTTACACAACTCATTACTAAGTATGACCCAATCTATTATTTATCAATAACAATGTCAAACACTGGCCGCGCCGCGTTTCACACCTCATCGATGGCTCCCAGAAGTAGCAATTATTTTCGCGTTGTTATCATACAGTCTTGTAATGAGCCCCCACACCCAGCTGACCAGCACTGGACACAACAAAAGACGTCATGGTTACTACGTAGGTGATTACGTCACATGATGTCATGACGTATCATCGTGCTGAATTTGATACGTAGGATGGCGGTTTGCCGAACCTTCTGTCATATTGTTAATTCATGGCTAGATTGAGTTCTAAAAGTCTGTACACCAGGTCATCAGCCAGCCGAGCTTATTCACTCATCGTTCGGCCTATTGTCCGCTAGGTGGGGTATCAAAGGAAGCTGGCGTCCCTCGAGAGTCGCCATTTTGTTTATCATACCAGACTACATCGTTCATCAACATGCGACTTGCTTTCTGCCCCGACGCACTACCATTGTTCGAGGTGTACTGCGCAGTTGTCCAGCGTCCCACTAGGGTTTGTGATAGAACCTGTATACAGGCCAGTTGTAGCGGTTACATACTTCGCTCATAATCACCGTGGCGGAAACTTGGCTGCGTTTGAAGGCTGGGAGATCTGAGGAGTTGTGCGCATATTCTAGTAGTCCCCTCTGTCCTGTTATTAGCTACCATTAAGGAAATCTTATCTATGACCTTCTGATAGGGAGGTATTGAAGCTTGCCATATGGTTCCTATATGACTAACCTCAGTCTAGAATCTTTCAAATGCTGCACAGAACACCTAACCCTTAACCTATCATGTACCCTTTTGCAAATGTATTTCTGGCATTAATTCTGGCTTTCTGTAATTCCTTTAGATAAAAAAACAGGTAGATAGCGAGATTACATTACATGTCACTATGTGGAGAAATCTACTGCAGACCGGTCAAGCATAGCCTAAGCCGCAAAAATGGTCAGAACAATGGATTGAAGCAAAGTTCAGTTACCTGCATTAGATTTGTAGAATGCACAGGGAAAAGGAAATGCGTATTAACCTGACCCATTTGAGACATTGTTTCTAATTGGCTCAACATTTTCTCGGGTCTAGAGCTGCAAAGAGGCTGGCTGCATTCCTGAGTCGACGGAAGTCCCCTGAGGCTGTGTCCCGGGCTGTCTAATTGAGGGCCCTCGGGCCAGGGGCCCGGGAACAGTCACTGGCCCTCTCCGGGCATTGGCCGTCCTTCCTGCTTCCCGTATCGGGTGTATTTCTCAGGGCAAGCCTCATGCTTACATAGCTGATTTGACAGACTAAATAACCCCATTCCCCTAGAGCTTGGGGTGGTACACATACATAGACGCACGAGATTTCCGCTGAACCCGAATTGAGGAAGGATAATCTATGGGACTGGTATCGGGATGATGCTAAATGCATCCATAATGGTGCATTTTATGTTATGTCATTACAACTCCCAATCATTAATGCTGGCTTTTATCTATAACTGATTACAGAAGACAATGACTACAATATATTTGCATGGATCTCATTGAATTCATAAAGGGAATCCAGAAAGATTAACAGGCTTGTAATTATAGGAACGTGGGTGTAGCAATACCCAAGGTCATGTGAGATCAAGATGGAGAATATAGGGGTTCAGGTGCTATAGAAGTTGGATTAGCTGGGGAAAAGTGTCAGGGGACGGGATTACGCTTATGGTTTAGAAACTCAATATATACATACGAAGAATCTGCAATGGGTTATTGGGTCTACACTGGTTGAAAATGTGAATAGCATTTCAGTAAAGATAGAGTATGGACATGGTGACTGTGAGGGGAGCGAGGTGCTGGTGGGACTTGTTGTATTGGCGCTGCCGGGTGGGAGGTAGTGGCAGTTTAATAACACCTTTGACACACACCCCGATGGTAGCAGGTGATGAGAGATAGAACCTACCTCTCTGACCACTAATCAACTGACCCAAAGCCTTGTTTCTGCCGTTTGCCTTCTCTATTAGAGCAGCAGCTATAATTGCAGTCCACGGCAAATGGTGACACAAGCAAGCATAACACATCTTTTGATGGGTCGGTTTAGTGCGTGCAGAAGAGACATATGACCGTTCCACCTTTGTCCAAATTGGTAATTTTATCTTCATTCTCTTTTTGAAAAAGATACTGGACACACCGCGGTTTAGTCTGCGTGTGGGTGTTTTTCTTACCGATTCTCTTTTGATTGACCTTCGCTGTCGTGTGGGCGTGCTCAGGACTGATGCCAATCTCCAACCATTGGGAATCTTAGAAAGAAAGGTCGTTTGCTTGATGAGTATCATCTCACAAAGATACATATGCAGAATGTAGTTTGAATCTCAATTTTGACCTATCATTGGTCAACCATGGTCTATGGAACAACCTAAGGTCTAGTGCACAGAGTATTTACCAAAACGTATTACATAAGGAAAGAATGAAACGTGAAATTTTTACTAGGAATACCTAGTACATTTTTAAGTACACAATATTGCGGTTTTCAATATGAGAGTATCATAAGATACGCTCATATAAGGTGCCTTATTTCTATATGCAACGTTAATACAAGAGGGTAAAATTCAGTTTTTCCTAAAATCCAAAGTGAAGTAGTTAAGTACAACTCAAACAACTGCCCAAGTTTCGTTTGGTGATTAGCTTTATTAATGCAGCAGGGTACAACGTTTCGGCGTGGAGTTGCCTTTGTCAAGTCCTAAAAACAAAACAAAAAACACTTTTGTATCATCGGATACATACTGGGAAATGTGCAGTGTTATGTCCTGTCTCGTCAAGCATTATTAGGGAAAATAATGTATATGTATGCAGCTATATCGCAAATTAAGTAAAAGGAGGATAACTGATACAAATAACAGGTCATAAAGTGCCAAGCGATGGCGTGTAAACACATCACATGGACTACACCTAATATTGCTTATGACCCTACAAATACTACAGATTGCCCCAAGTAGCCATGTATGAAGTTTATTTGATATCAAGCCAGAGTCACAAAACAAGGAATTGATAAACAGATAGCAGGCTCCCTCGCTACGCTCTGTTTCTTATCTATATAGCCATGATACCAGCAAAATACCATGGTAACCTGAAGTGCATTCGGTTACCAGGATGGCATTCCACCAAGCTACACTCTCCAAACACCCATCTTGAATACATTGGTACTCACTCCTGACGTATTTCCTGGTTGGAGAGTGAGGGTTCGTCTAGGAAGGTGAAGGGGGTGATAGCACCTCCAGGCCTTTATATCCAGATTGAACCTTGAGAAAAAAGAGGGGGGGGGGGAGTGGTTCTCACTAGAAGACTTCAATCCGGTAGGTATAGAAGAGTGAGAAATGGAGTTGCAGTCTACTGAAAATGGAGAATACCACAGGAATGCTTTTGGGTGGGCAGGTCAGTCTAACATGGAAAGGGGAAGTCCCTGAAACCCTAATAGGTTGTTTTTTATAAGAAGAAGAAGTATTATAAATACCCTCACTATATATCTGCAGAACCCCGATAGGTTTAGAATGAGAGACATGATGGCTGAATGGAAAATATATGCACATTTTCTCCCAATCGTCCGAACACCCATAGTACAGCTATCTTGAAAACTTCATACAATCCGACATCCATTTTTATCTTTTATATAAGAACACTATATGAATAATTTGATGGAGCTCGTAGATATCTTTGTCAGACTCGAGTCTAGATAGTGGAGTGATTCTCTCGAACTGACTTCCCATTCTTGTATCACATTTCTTTCTCAGCACCTTTCAAACGGTTAAATAACAATGTTTGCGGTACAATATGTAATTCCAGCAATGCTATATTCAGAATACAAAATAAGAAACAGGACGACAGGAAACACAACATATTTATTAGTATAATCTTCTATGCTCTGCATAACTGGAACACTACATTGGATTGTGTCTTCAAAGAAGCCACTGAAATGGGTTATGCGTTGCTATGGATATTCCAGACGTGTTGATATGACCCGATAGGGATCGAAGTAGTACGGCCATATTCAGTCACATGACACTTGACAGGGTCACATGATGAGCAGTCTATCGCAGTAGGGACGCCGAGGACAGTCTCTAACCTAATTAATATTCCTCCAGCTAGTCCCTAATCAGTGATTAAGGTTAATCCTCAGTGCAGGTTAGTGCCAGGAGTGGACCACCAGGGGGCGGGATGGAGGTATGGCCGGACTCTCGTTAGTCAATACGCGCATGGACTCCTGGGTAACCAAGACCACCTGAGGGGGGCGGCTGGGCGTAGGTAGGGCGTAAAACATATTTCCGTGCCAGATTCTGCACCCGAGAGACCCATACCACTTTTAAATAACAAATACGGAATATCTATTGGCTATCAACAAATGCGACCACCTGCGGCAAATTTGTTTATTCCAGGGTTTAAGCTAATAGAGACTGTTAGTTATCTACTGTTTGTTGTTCTTTATATTTTATATGCTCTGTTATCTTTGCGATTCACCACCTCTTGAAGCGAGTTCAAAAGCTAGTAAAAGGCTGATTTCATGAAAGGAGTATAACATGGTGTTAGAAATCAAGTACCAATTTGTCTATCCATCTACTATGGCTAGATTCTCAGATACATCAAGGGCCTGAACCCAGCATGTCCTCAATTAAAGCTATGGTTCATAATATCTAAACACTCTCTTTTCGACAGTCAACCGAAGTCGTTTACAGATGCAGACGAGGTAAGAGACTGACAGATTGACAAGACTACTAACTAAGGGTGTGAAAAATACAGTCCATAGTCTATTCAATCCCTTCTGGTATGACTAAAAGATAAAAGGTCATATAGATTCTTGGTGGGGTCTTGGTGGACTAAGGTACCTCATCTGGAATTGAACTGATCCCTAGGAATCACATAACAGGAGATATTTTACGCCCAAAATATCGAAGAAATTCAAGGACCCAGCTGTTGGCCTGGTTATGGAGTGATTCGTCCCTATGGACACCAGAGAACCGGTCGCGTAGTGGCGCCACATGTGCCAAATCCCACGACCTGTCGCCATGAGGACAGGGTGCAAACAACAAGCAAACAAACATGGCCGTTTCAGGTGTAAATACTGGCTAGTGTGCCGACATCACTGACACCTACTGACAGCCGTGACTCGCGCAGTGACGATAGACCACAGGATTATCCGTTAATAAGTCACTGTTAGTAACACTCAAGTAGCCACCATGTGGTAGAGATTCTAAATACAAATTGCACTGGATGTCTTTTTAGACGACAGGTTTCATTGAGCAGGTATGATACAGTGTCCTGTCATTGTTTCGTGGTTCCTACACAAGTTTCTTTTCCCTCCAGTCAAGGTATAGTATAAGGATAAAGAAATAAGAAGTAACAAACTGTCATTTTCCTGTTTCTTATGCATGGTTATCAACTAATACACCTAAAATATTGCTAGTGAAATATGTTTACATAGAAGTGGATATATATAATCGTTAGTGAAATTCGGTTATTAAAGAAGGTAAGGTATGTACAGTTACACTATTTTATTTTCTAATCAAGCTTTTTTTGTGAAATATTTGAATTTGTAAACAACATTTCTCGGACTCGTACCCTGAACCTTTACACGTGGTCACGGTGACGTCTCATGTGGTCCTATCTTCACTTACCCTTCTGACCCTTCACGATGCGTCCCCTTGACCTTCACGGATGACCTTCAACTTTACTTCGGCGACAACGAATGTAACAATTCTTGTAACATCTGTGGCGAGTCAGTAGACAAAGTCCCTTACCTCCCATGAACGAACCCTCCAGCACTTCCAATCCTCCATGTGTAGAACTTGTTGACCTTCTGTCAAGGTCACCGGAAGTGGATCCAGCCACAAAGTCACCTGCATCTGTTTAAGGTCATTCCCTTGTCCAGCGGGATGTGTGACAAGAGAGGATTTGTGCCACTCATAGCCCTAGTCGTTATACGGGACAAAGGGAAAATATATATGAAAATATATGTATGTGAGTATATATATTATGTATTGCCGAACGCATATATCATGTATTAGCGCACGCAACTGTGAACCCATGTGTACATACATTTATGTTCAAAGTATGTGAGCAGGAGTGCAGGCCTGTCAGCATGTGTAGGCCTTTTTACTTCTGTACGATATTCATGTTTAGATTTTTGTTTACATCAAATGTGCATACACGTATAAATGTAGCAGTGATATATATATTTAGAAATACACTGAGGATACAGTGAGGGTTTTAACTATCAGGTAAAATGATGAAGGGGTGGCTGACTCTGTCCTCTACTACCAATGACAGGGGTGGTACCATCCTCCCCCACACCTGACCACAAAGCGGGCATATGGCCAGGCGATGTGCGTCAGATGGTCGCCGCTCCTCAGCGTTTAGAAAGTCATGCGACTTAAAGCCGGGGTCAGTGTCACTGCAACCTGCGTCCATTTGTTTCCTAGAGTTTGTGGGGAAGGGGAGGGTGTAGAACGGCATACGGACAAAGACTGGGTGTACAGGAACTCCCCGCCACGGGAGGGGAGAAAGTGGCCCGTGACCGCCGGAAGTAGAACACAAAGGTCACCGTACAGGGATCTAATGAAGCGTAGGGTTGACTGTAGTCGAGTTCAAACTGAGATCACAGGGGGAAATCTGTGCATTATTTGTGACTATGATATATTCATCAATACAATACTCTCACAATGGGAGGTGATGTCATATCGTTTAACTAGGCCACCAGTTAACACGAAGAGATTCATAATCCAATCTTAAAATAACTTTTTCATGATAATCATGATCTCGCAATGTCTCTAACTAAAATTGTAAACTAAAACTCGAAATCATCAAATGATGATTCCATCTGTGGTATAGCATTGGACGTTGCTGTGGGGAGAATTCCCGATTAATCAAACAATTACAATGTAGCTGCAGTGCATATATTTGAAATTTACGATACTTTGTTACACTCATCTCGCATACACGTCTTCAATCTCATCGTGATTTTACCCTTACAGTTTCTTTTAAATCTTCAAACTTTAAACTTTCATTGATACTAGTTCATTGGATATGAAATAGTTTTTATAGCAGGAATACGGCGCGGCCACACCTGTATGACCTCTCAGGGTAAGGCTAAGTTCTCAGTGACGACTTGTATGGTCATCCCATCTTGTGTAGTATCCCCGTTTCCTTGTGGTAGTAATTGGTTTCATCCTTTTCTCTCATACATTGTTACTAGTTTCTCTGACCCGCCGGTCAAGCTCTGTGTCAAGGTCAGGAAGCACTGAACAGGTGAAGGGGGATCCAGCGAACCATCACTCACACCAATATATACCTTATGGCGGTTCCGTCCACCTTAATACAATTCGCCTGCCCATTCCACCTTCTTGTCACCCATACATACCCTTTTTCTTCAGTCATCCCTTTCTTCTCTCCCGATATTTGGACAGCTGAAATTTAGAGGAAGAGGGTTGTCACCTTGATGACCTCGTCCCCTTTTTCCTGGATCCACCCCTAGCTCCACCAACAGGCCCCACAAGGTCATCCGTCCCCCGAAGGTCGTGTCCAGTAACGGTTTCCCGGAGGATCAAAGGAGGCCCTGGAGGAATCCTCCATTGGACGCATAGTGGGGTGGCGAGAGGCGATGACCCCAATTAAACCCAGCGTTCCGTAAATCAGTCACAGGGATCTGGAATCTTAGGTCCGTTTGGATCTTCATGACCTTGACCGGGCCTAGGCGGCTGATCTCTGATCTCTGGAGTGATCCAGGCTATCGGTCGGCTGCTAACGAACAGAGGGTGTTTGTGACTTTGCGAGAAGACGGCCAGATGGGATGTCCATGTGAAGATTGTGTAGGTATGGGCAAGGCGAGGGCTTTTGTGATGTAGTTCATAGTGACTTGGTCCACCTCATCAGGACGCATCCTGACCCTAACTAACCCCTACCAATAAAACCCAGTTCATCTCGGCAATACTAAGATCGGTACCTCATCCCTATTACTTAGTCATCTCAACCTCACTTGGGCAAATAATGAGCTGAGGTATAAATGAAATGATCTTGGAACATCTTGGCCAACCCCAGCATCAGAATACCTTCATCGCTTTCATGATATAATCTATCGTGGGAACGTCAGACTAACTAATTTTGTCAATAATGGTTCATGCCGATAATAGATGGTAAATCTCACGGAATACCATATGTATAGCAATTTATGTTATCGACAGCAATCTGGTGAGTGTGTTATTGATTGATGGAATATTTATTCATGTGTGTTTTTGTTTGTTTAGTTTAGTTTAGTTTTGTTTTGTTTTGTGTGTGCTTTCGTATACATGTGCGTGTGTGCGTGTGGGGGGGGAGGGGTGGTCATGGTTTTAATTCTCCCAACTATATTCCATTAAGTACTCATTAGTCCAAAGCTTCTGCAAATTCCAAACCAATGGACATACGTGGTGCGACAAAGGAATTAGAGTTCCGTCCTCTGATCATCGCCAGAGAATGCGATAAGTAAAGAATCAGTATTTCTTTTTATTTTCATGCACCATATCCGGGAGTTAGTTAAACAGAAACTCATGAGAACTGTGATAATGGAAAAAAAAAGACGGTACATGTGCATCTATACAGGTGTCGATGTGATGCATCTACCGCCTGAGTGAAAATAATGCTGGAAATATCCTGAGTAGAGATGAGTGAAACATTATGAATATCCGATGATGCGTAATTCCGGCCACCTGCACAGTGTATACTCACTGTCTGAGGAGACTATGACATGACGAGTGTGCTCGTCCATGCAAACGTCTCAATCACAACATGCGAGATACGCATACAGAGAGGAGTCTATGGCACGATTGGAAATACCTTTTCCATAAGCCTATAGGGCAGGATCTATATTTATTTTACACAATTGCACATATCTGTGATAGGCCCTATAAGGAACGTATAGTGTCCCCAAGATTGGCCACAGACACATACATGTACACACACACATACACACATGCATATATATTATATATATTACCGAATATATACCGAATATATATATATATATATATATATATATATATATATATATATTATATATATATATATATATATATATATATATATATATATATATATATATATATATATATATATAGGCCAGAAACACGGGCTCAATGTTTCCTCTAGAGACTTATTGGTCACCTTTATTAGGATCCATTCAAACAAGACGACAATTTTCTCAAGCAGACGTCAAATTGTAGCACCCCGACAGGTGGCGCGACGCCCGGGTGGTATTTCGTAAACATGGCAACCACCAATCACGTCCTTCAATACAAACCAGAGGTATTTTAACTATGACCCCTAGACAATATGTGAATCTGCTAATCCAAGCGAACCTACGTGATGTATAGAATAACGTATGCGAAATCCAGACATAAGACATGGACACTGCATTTCATATCAAGAGATCTGATAAACTATTGAATATGAGACCCTGAATTGTCTCCTTTCTGTTGTGAACGGCTTCATTACGGTGTGGTCCCATCTGATGTGGCTACACCTTCATGATTCCGTTCATGAGTGACGGCAATATGAAGGTAGTCATATATCTCGACCTGACAGCTCTATAATCAGCCACTGGACAATGTAGGTAGACAGTAGAAAGGCTACCAGGCCGACAATGGGATTTGAAGCGACGTCAACAAAGAACACTTGCAGTATCGGGTTGCCTCGCTAATAGGGGCGCCGCCAGAAACCTGCTGAAGGCAAATTACCTATAAACGATTCGCCCACAAAAGATAAACACCAGTATGACCGATAAAGGGCTGGGTATAGCGCCCTTCTGGTGGTCGAAGAAGAAACGTCGTCGAGACAAATGGAGACAGGGACATCTAGGTTGAATGATCACTATACTATACTGCCCAGACCAAACAATGTAAAGTGGAAAGCTTTCAAGCAAATAACTAGAGAGGAACAGACTCAATGCACTGTATATATATATATATATATACATATATATATATAAGATAAGTTTGTATTTATATACATCTATATGTATAACATATGCTTTTTTTAGCATCGATTAGAATTCACAGTTATCCATTATTGAATGAGGACGATTTTAGCTTGGTATTAGTGTGTTTATCAACTGGATTGGGCTTTAGCAACTGTATATCCAGTAAGACCTTAAGGGTATACATTTACGTCTAGAGCATGTATATATAAAGTCTAAGCATGTGTAAATCCTCTAAAGTGACTTGTGTGGCAAAGTACAAAGAAACCAAGAAGAGTACTAACATCTGGGTGACCTTCATTCCATCCTTACTATTTTCTATTTCATTTTTTTCACCTTCCCTCCTCTTCACGGTCATTTGTCCGCGGCCCCATTAGCTATGCATAAAATCCTTCCTCAATAAACTAATTAATTAGAACTCACGCTCGGTGACTCTCCGAGAAAGGTGAGAGTGACAGGGGTAAAATCAGACCAGCATGACCCCCCGAGGTGTGCGGCCAGGGCAGGCAGGCATCCAGGCATAATTAGAGCTTTCTTGTGCTGATTTATTTCGGAGGTGGAGGTGTCTAGTGGTCACTCTTCCCTCCTCCTGCTGCCTCCCCTGGACGGAGGACAATATGGTGGAGGTGTGGACACCGCCGGGCCGGCCTGGGCAACCCTCATCCTTGACCGGGCAGTCTCAATCGACCTGGGTACGACAGAATGGCACATTCCGAAACAGTCGAATCAATTAAAGCGTATTTAATCTGGTGGTGGAGGTGGTGGTGGTGGCCACGACTGGTGACCCAATGGACGACGGATCTTGGGGTGGGTGGCCATTGTTGAGTGGACCTTCATTGGGGGAAACAGGTACTGGCAGGTATGCACCACCCTTTGACCACAGTTTCTTCCAGGGTACGGCTGATAAAAGGGGGCTTCTGGACCACAGTTTCTGATGAAAATGGAAATTTTTATTGCACAATGATTTACAACCTTTCACTAATATTTAATGTATAGAACTTGCGTTTCCAGTCCGTTTCCAATCCGAGGGAATAAGCTTAAAATTGGAATGAGCATTTACAACTGCCTGACAATGCAAGGCTACAGTGGGCAGAGTGGTATTTTCGGTGTTATTGGGGACCTATTATGAAATCCAACCCGTATAACATTGAACGCCATCTATTCCTCCTTGTAGTATTTTACTAATTTATAACAAGACCTCCCGAATCAGATGATAGCTACTGGTCACTTCTCCGAAATTGTTCCCCAAACTGTTGCTTATTCATGTAGAGAAGAAACCGCAGGCCCAGGACCTATTCCCGAGTCCGTTGGCAGGTAGCATACTGTGGCTGGACGCGCGAAATACCACCGGGCATGCTGCCTACGGCCAGAGGTCAATCAGGGTTGATCAAGGTCACACACCTCTAGATCAACCAGGGTCAGAAGGTCACGTCCGCTGACCTCTACGCCTTTGAAGTAAGAGACACTGATAGTTACGAAGCATTAGGCGTCCGCGCGCATGTGGTTAGGAGCTCGGGATTGATTTGACTGCAGATTTTGTCCGTAACTTGAGGGGACTTGGCTTGGTCAAGGTTAGGGGTCCATGTGGTGGTCTAGCCGTTTGCTGAGACAGGGTGTGGGGACGTGGGAGGGGGCGTTGTGGATCGCCGTTGGGCTGAGAATGTACCGGTTCAGTTGTCATACACACACAGATGTATGTGGTGTGGTTTGGGAATGCCAGTTACCGATCGTAGATATGCACTTAGACTAAGAGATTTAGATTAGTTAGATGAAATTGCCTCTTCAATAGTTAGCTCATATAGATACAGATGCATTTTTTGTTTGATGAATACATGATATAACAGTTTTAGGTCCACACTACAAGGAAAAGTAACCGCACTCTTACAAAGTAGTTTCCAATTATCTTAATGGTGAACTTCAATAAGAACTCTGAAAGTCACACGTTTTTTGGTGCTGGAATGATAAAGCTTGTATTTCTCGATTTCTGACTGGTTTCGTGAATCCTCGTCACTAATGATTATTGAGACCTGTAAAAGCTAACGGAAACACCACAGAAAGGTGAAATGTCATGGACCTAGAGTTACTAACGCAGAGACAAGATTTGAACATGGCGCCATACTGTAACGGGTCGAGCGTCAAAGAGTTCTGCTTTTGTCATGTTTTGTGTCATCAGAAAAAGTTAATAGGGTGTTTAAGAAATAACAAAGCGTCTATATCATTATCTAAAACGGCCAAGAGTTCATGCCCCCTGTACCACCTCGGTCACCACTTCGGTTGCCTAATGGACCGCACTTTGACATTTTTTAAAGGAAAATCTGAAACATTTCCTAAAACTGATGTTTAGATTTCTGCCAGCTCAAACCCAGTCTTAATAGCCTAGCCTAGCTAAAGCATATACTTATTCAGAAATAATTCCTGTTTAAAATTTAACAGATTGAAATGCCATTCGATGCTAATCGCTAATAGTTTTGTGTGGTCGATATGTCAAGACTGCTATAAGGGAAGCTATTACTTTGCTAATAACTCTGACTTAAGGAACTATCCCTATGCGATTTGACACCGTTGTCTTTCTGCCATGCGTCCCGCGCATGCTCTTGGAAGATCCTCACATGCTAACGTTTCCTTTGAAGTCACCTCCAGTCACCAGCTGGGATAAAGATCAAGCTCCAGGTAGTGTATCCGTCTGGGTGGCCTATGCCCCTGTCTGGCAGGCCAAAGCTTTCTCTAAATTGGAAACGTAACCAGAGCGGTGCACGGGGAGTGAGATCTGGAGATACGGGGGGAGAGAAAGGCAGACACCTGTCGCCCTGTAGGGGGTGCTACAGTGAACGGGGATCCACTTATAGCCCAGGCTGAGGCTCGGGAGGGCTAGTGATATCAGCCTCTTCATCGGCTCACCAGGTCTCACCCGATGCATCTCGAGTTCTACCAGATGAAAAAATAAAGGAGGCTATACTTGAGTCTGATTCTATAGATGGACGGGGGGTGGTGCGGTCGTGTAGTAGCACCTGATTAGCAATTGAGAATGAAGGGAGAGTCCATCTCACTACGTTAGTTATCCCCTCCTTCAAACTTTCAGAGAACGTTTTCGAATGTATGGTTGCAGTTAAAGTCTACGATAATCGGTCCACGCGTCATTACAGGGATATGGTTATACACTGTTATTTTCCTGTCGATTGTGTTGTTCAGAATTGTTTGCTGCTATCTTCGAGAATCGGCGGTTGTTTTCGAGAAATCTGATAAAGTATATAATAAGTGTGGAAGTCTGGATGTCTGGAAATCAGGGTAATAAAGGAGATGAGACATGGCTGGTCAACTGAAGTTCATATTTTCTCAGGTATCGTCTCGTATCGGTGGTATGAACTGCATGTGCAGTGTGCTGTGCTTCTGGACCTGTACCTGATATATCAGGTTTTTTTTAATGTTGGATTGGAAAGCCGAAATGTAATCTGCTAAAAATTCCCTAACCGTTTATCAGTCCGAACATGTCTATTCTTGAGAATAAGGCTATTGCGACAAAAAGGTGGGCCCAGACTACATAAACAGACCAGCTATTTAAACAGCCATCTTGTTTTAATAACCGCAAAGAATATCAACACTGTTCAGGTCAAGATAATTCTAGAAGGTTTTACAGCTAAGGATCTTGGAAAGGACAGACTGGGACCAAACCCGAATTGTAATACACAGACGCAGTATCACTGGAGGTATCAAGCTGAAGTATTAGCTGAGGATCCTGGGTAGCATCTGCCACCAACCTGTTAGTTGTTCTCATTCTTGTTACACCCATACTCCATATAACTTTTACATGTGAACGTAGCCGTTTCAGACCCTATCATCTATCCCGAGGGGAAGGATGATTGGTGTTGTCATAAATCCTGGAGCATATACTGGGAAAGATGATTAATGTGTGGTGTGAGTTAAAAAGTATATCACCTAGCCAACATGAACATGTACATAAATTCTAATGCAGCCTATAGAAAGTGGACTTCAGTGGCAGACCGAGCCTGAAGCCGTTTACGGTCTTCAATACCACAAACTTTTATAATGAATATGCGACTCCCCCCCAAAAAAGACCCCAAGCTTTTGATGTGGTTTCTGTGGCCAAAACTAGGACGAAAAAAGTTGAAGGGTTGATTCTAAAGGTAGCGCCATGCCCCATGCTCACCTGCAGAGAGAGGGGTGGGGGTAAATGGGGTGCCTTGAGGGTGGGAGCGGGGCTGACACCTGACAAGAGGGGTGTTGTATGGTGTAGCGGGGCACGGCACGTGGGGGCCACGAGCCCCATGCGCAGTGGACCGTGTCCAAACCCCCTACCTCCTCGGCTCTTTTCACCCACCCTACTCCTACTCTTCTACCTCCTTCTCCACCCCTGTCTATCCGCTACCACCTGACACTTTCTAGCAGTGCACGCATGCTGACACAGGTGAATTCTTCTACCTGTATCACTGGTACAGGTGGATTCTCCAACTAACAGATTTTATATTATTACCAGGTGTATACTATATGTACAAATATATTGTATAGATAACATTTAATATGGCTGTGCTGTGAAAGCAGCCGGAAGCATCCGATTTCAACCCTTATAACATCATGCCTCTGTAGCCAGGTGCATTATACCACTGCTGGCTATTCCTGCTTATTTGGCGTATCAAAAGCCTTTACCTCTTCTATAAAGAGTGAACTCCACGTGGGGACACAGCGCTTTGAGATGTCCCACCCCCATCCAGTTGCTTCCATTCAAAAACCCTCAACTTTACATATTGAAGACGAGAGGACAGTGCCGAGGGTGTGTGTGTTTCAGGGAGGTGGGAGAGGGGATATGAGTCAGGGGAGTGCAGTGGTGGACCATAATGGGTGGGGGAATGTGAGTGTGCTTGGCCTGGCATTTTGTCGTAGATACTTTGTCATCTGATGCCCAGTCCGCGGTTCTATTAGATCCCAGTTCCGTTTAAAGTCCTAAAGAATTCCCCCTTTTTACCCTTATCCTCTGCACCATGGTTGCCAGCGGCATGGCAGTCCGGTTGACTTGGTACATAATTCGTGTTTTTTTACTTCTTCTTAATGACAGGACATTTTGCACATGCGTGTCTCGTGCTTTCTCGTTCAGAGGCACGTGTCTCGGTGTGTTTATGGCTGACCTGCGGGCGGCCATTTGCCTTTTCTTCAGCCTGCAAAAGCGTGCCATCGCCAGACCATCAAAGGACCCCAAGCCAGCCTTAATAACCACCCTAAACTCCCCTCCCCCTTCTCGCTCAACATTCTGCACGACCCAGCCACCCCAAGACTATCTAGACACAATTTCGCAAAAGAAACGTGGCTAAAGAGAGATAAAACTTAATTGAATCTTTAGCTGCCCGAGGTGGGTTGGTTTGTCAGGCGTGTGTGTATATGTTGTGGGAGTGGGGTGGGGGGATTCTCAAACGTGGAGCGATGCCAAGACACGCATGTCCCATCTGGGACTTAGAAAGACGGCATTAATGACAGCAGCAAGGTAGACATGATCAGAGGGGGCAGACACTCGTGAAGACATGTAATGTCTGCTCGGCTTACACCTGGGGTGAGGGTGTACAATTTCTGATCCGCTTATGTATCAACCTGCCCAATGGGTCTCTGAAGATTTCTCTCCTTTCTCTCTTTCGCTGTCTAGATCTCCACATATCATCTTTATCTCTATGCCCCCCTCCCACCTTTGTTCTTCAGTATCTCTTTTCTTCATCATAGCAGGACAGTACATGTGCTGCAATTACATTAGATCATAATACCAGCTGATCATATGATAAAAAAATAGATTCACTTTCATGGATCATATGATTAATTTTGTATTGTTTTGATCAGAGCCTGATGCAGAAATCACTGTACGTCAGGAATTTCATGTGATCACTTTCGTACAAATTAACATCAAGATGATTAAAACACAATGTAGGTCTACTATTTTTCTTACTGTAGATAAAACTAGATGAAGAGCTTGTATTCCGAATTTACGGAGGCGTGGTTATTTGAATGGCTCATATTCATATACACTATATTTCTTCTATTATATAGTATATTCTGATTCAGTGTTTTACCCCTTGAATACACGACATACTCAACATAACCTAATCCAATTGTCTACTGGAAAAACAATCTCCTAAATCCTGTTCGTCCAAGATCTATTAAGGAATAGAAAAGTATATCTGAACGTTGATTAGCTCGGGTAGCTATGTGAGAAAATAAACTACGCAGACAGGAATGCAATTTCCAAAGGACGAGGAGGGTGTTAGACAACGCTGGAGGGGTTTCTGTAGGAGTCAGCGCAGATCGAGCCTTAAGAAGAGACGTAGATTGTGATGATGAAAAGTCGTCTGCTCACAATTGATGCCCCCCCCCCCCCCCCCCCACACACACACACACACCACCCAGACTCTTTGCTACAGACAGTCGCACACCTTAAGTCCACTGGAGCCAGTCCTTCTCACCTGACACTAAGCACGAGGGAGCCCCCCATGATCAAAGCCCAGGGGGCAGATTGAGTGGAGTCTACCTCCCACCCCCTCACACACAAGAGACACGTGGCTGGCGTCCTCTCTCACTCCTCGCCAAAGATCGTCATCGTCGCAGAAGTGTGACCTCCACACTCCAGTGACCGTGAGGCCCTGCGAGTTGTGCAGTGGGCCGACTGAAACCTTTCAACTGGAGAGTGATTTTCAACACCTTCTATAGAGAAGTATTGTTTGTGTGTCCACCTCTCTGTACTCTCTATGTGAAGTTATAAGGAGTTCAGTTATTCGTTTTATTTTTGTTTTCGTTTGTTTCATCTTTTTCTCATGTAAAATGTAGCACATGCTTTCAGACATCAGATCTAGGGTACGATGAGATCCCACATTTTCTGATATTCTCAGAAAGTGAACAAATTAAATTTGGGCTATTTGAATTATAATGGGATTGTTTGGAGTGCTAATGTTCTTTTCCTACTTCTATATCTATTTCTACTTATATATAACGGTGAATGTGCAATGTATGAAATAGCAAAACTCATATACTGCTTTGATTTAGTCCAAGTATTTACTGTTATTAATATACAAGTACATGCATAGGTATGTTAAAATACTTGCTTCATGTTAATAACTATAGACTTTGGTAGATTTGCTTGTTTTTGACACGCAACATTTATGAGCCTAGGGCGTTTCCCCTGCACGTGGTTATGGGTTTTGAATCAGTTAAGAAATTGGTTATAGATTTATCGGTTCACCAATATGCAGTAATAGAAATAACCCACTTCGCATCTTTCTCTAATGAAGTCATCGCTGTGGACTAAGGGGTCTATGGACCTTCTACGACAACCGTCTTTCATCTTTCCCCCACGGGTGAGACTCTTCTCCTTTTGAACATTGAGATCAATAAGCGTATCAACAAAGTTAATTACAACTGCAACGTCTGGAGGCTGGCGCCGGGCCCAACGCCTGCAGAGACGGCAGTGCAAATTACAGCTCACAACACCCTGTCGTCACCGACTACAGCAGGCAGCACACAGAAACTTTCTGAAAATTCAGAGCTGAATAGAAACACCGGAACTGTCTCTATGGAAATATGATGGCAATTACACGTTGTGGGTTGTATATGTCGGCAATTTTGGAGCCGCGGAGTCTGAGGCCAGACGAACGGGGAGGAGTTGTGGTGGTCGAGAGGCAGGGTGTGCGGAAAGGATGGAGGGGTTTAGCGGATGATTGTCAGGAGACAGGTAAAAGGTCACCATGTCATCAAGGAGGTGATCATCGTGACATGGCAGTGTCAGGGTGACTTATGTGTATACAATACACGTAGCACACAGCACGAATAATTACACAGCATTTCTGACGACTTTCCTTAGCATACATTTTTTAAGGGGACGGGGGAAGTGGGTGGTGGTGGCGGTCTGCCTTATATAAATTTAGGGGTATCCTTTTGGGAAGCCAAGTGTTACAATTCTTAGTGATTTTTGGAATCGATTCATTTAATAGAACAGAATTACCCCTTTTTTAATCTGTGTTGACTCCAAGTAAAATGTCAACAGAGGAGTAAAATTTATATATCCATGTGCATTTTGAGGATAATATGTATATATATTCTTTCATCTATAAATGGTCTTTCTGAATCTAATCTCCTGTGTAGATAGACCATTTACATCGCTTAGTCTAATATGACGTAGCCAAATTGTTTCATGAAGTGCTAAAGGTCTGGCATACTTCTGCTCAGAAAGGAATTTGAGTAGCACATTCATTTAGGTTCATGATTCAATATATAGGTTCAAATGGCACTCTGTATAGCATGTAGCTGGTGAAAGGAAGCAGGGAGTGGTACAGTCTGCTTACATGTGCTTTTGTAATTACACCAGGGTGAATGACAGGGGACCCGTGCGCCCCAAACAGGGATCGATCGGACTTAATGACGCCTCCCCATCCCCCTTTCCACTCGCGCTCCCCCGGGCGGCCTCTTGATGAACGACAAAGCATGGTGACCGTCATATCAGACATAGCGGCCGTCAGGAGTGTGTGTGGCAGGTAGATCAACGTCAACGTCGCCGCCACCCCCTGAAGTCCCATGGTGATGTGCGGACGTGTCCAGATTAGAAATGAGTTTTACAAATGGATGGATAAGTAGGAGACTGGGTAGTGGATGGGTGGGTATGGCCTGACAAAAGAAAATATGCTTTTCTCCCTTCAGCCTGCATTTTGGCTCGAATTAGTGAGGTTTACTGTTGAGTCTAGGGAACCTATGAAGCGTACAGGACGTGTCCATGACTTTGGCCGTTGAGGCGTTAATGGCTTCACTTAAATGTGGTCGTTGGCTGACTGAGACGTGTTTTTTATGTATTTAATAAGTCTATGATGTTTCTTTTCTATTACAACAAAGTAGGCCTGAATCATTGCCTTACGTATAACATGGATTAGTGTCTCTGATGTTACGTGGTGTATTTGTGACGTCTCTATCTATGACTTCTATTACGATGATGTCTCCATGAGACATGCATATTGAGGAATGCAAGTGACTATAGAATGTGTATGGCATGTTTATAACCTAAATGTGACGTTTATATTAGGTGTCAAGAATATGTGTATGAGGTATATACACCATCACAGTAAGGTACATGATTGTGATGTAGTAGCACCATGTGTATGATGTGTATTAAGTAAATCTAGCGTATCTCTGACGTAGGAGCGGGAGGAATAAAGAGAGGATTCAGATGACAAGGACTGCACAGAAGGTTTAGTGTATGTCCGTGAGATGGTACATACGACTGACATGCGATGCACCTCAACCTGTCATGCTAAACGAGGCACCAGGTAACAGCTGTTCGGCTTGTGCCAGAATCATGTGTGCTTGGTGCCAGTCCTGCCGTGCTGTGCGCGCAGACTGCAGGCATTGTGTGTGACCTGTCCCCGAGTGCATCCTCGCATGCCGCCGAGCGCTTCACCAGGACGGAGAATGCCTTATCTATTACTGCCACTTCCTTTGCGATACATGCTCAATCAATTAAATGTCCCCTGTAGCTTGATTTTATTCTTGAACTTTATTTACCCTGGTACATTCCCTTCCGCCTGCTCCTTCAAACGTCTTATGTGCTGTACTGAATCGAGTGCATGGAGGAATGTTGCACTATAGAAATGTAGGGTTAACGATCGTCCCGGCTACAAATAATGACCTATCAAATAATGATCAGCTAAATCATTCTTCTTATGAAAATTTAGTTTCTTTCCAATGGATTCGACTTGCGATTCCGTTGTGGCAAAATGCATTCTTCTTACCCCATTTCTGGTCGACCAAGGATGGCGGATAGACCTAGCATAATTTAAAACAATTTCTGAATTTCATATATGGGTGTATACATTAGAATATATGTTGAATGCGAATTGTATTAGACCGGTTTGATGCTTTATTGTCAGGGGAAAATCCCATGTGTAAATGAGGCGAGTAAGTTCTCATGATTGATTTTAGGAACAACCCCAGGTGCTCTATGCTATTACCGATTTTGAAATCCAATGCCACGATGTCAGTGACCTTATACTGTCTTTTCGCCGATAAAAAGAGTTTGATTTCGTGTTGGCACAACCTAAGCAAAGATGCGGTGTCAGAGTAAGAACTTTATAGAAGCAAAAACTACCCAGATGTCTGCTTGGGATATGGTTGAGAACGTTAGAATAGCAAATATGTCTGTCATAGCCAAATATTACAACGGTCTGACTATTTAGCAGTCCAGGTATTTACTGCTTAGTCAGTGTAGATTTCCATACAATTATGGTTCACTTGTGGGGCATTTATTTATGCGAATTAACAAGTTCACGTTCAACAGGCCAGGTCTTTTATTAACTCCATCGATGTTCTCTAAATTCATTCTTATTCTTGTTCTTATTTGGGGACAGCTGTGTTTAGCTATTAGAACCCCATCCGTGACACCACTATATACTGTCCTACCAGATGGGGCAGAGAGGCTAGATACCTGATGAGAATTTGACGGCTGATAAGTGGGTGCAACAGGTGTCCTTATAGATTTCTACCTCCTGGACACACCTTTGGCACCAGCTCCTCAACCTGATCCCCCCAGCAACGACAAAGTAAAATAGAGACGTTTTCACAAGAGTGCATGGGGCAGCGGGTTCCAGCAATACATTAACCATGATTGGCAAACTTTGAGTATTGGTGACGGGCTGAAATTTACTGCCCTGGTGCTCCTGGTACCTCGGATATTTCTCATATTACACGCCGTGTGAAGGTTTACGAGACAGGTTCACCTATAAGTCGTTGAACTCTGAAGGGTGTGGCCTTCTCTCTCTTTCCTTAGACGACACTAAGCCAGTTGATGTCCAGTATAGTCCCCCGCCCTAGGTGGTACATGGAACCATGGGTCTTTTGGAGGGTTGCATGACTCCCAGGTTTCAGTGTCGGTACTGGACATGTGTGGCTTTAGACAGGGTGATGTCTTTATGGGGTTTGATCCGCGAGGTTGTGCCCTCTCCCCACCATGCGGCGGTCAAAGCGGTCAGGGTATGGGGGGTCGAAGTGAGCACATGAGGTAGTAAGGGGGTATATGGTAAGGGCTGGGGTCGGGGTCCAGGTGGCATGGTTCACCTCATCGATTGCTAGCCAGGTGAGGCTCTGTCGAATGACTCCACGACCACCCCACCCCCACCCCACCGCTAACCCCTCCCCCTTCCCCATCACCCTAACCCATCCAGGAGACCCCACCCACCTGCCCGTAAGCCGGGATGCCTGCCTGTCCGCGCAGACATCCGATAGCAGCAGGTACCGTGGGGACAGGTGGTAGGCCCCACCCTTCCACCCCTGGCCCTGTACCCCACCCCCGTACTCTACCCCTCTGGTGGCGCGGGTCCACGTATATCATGTAGCAGGGTGTAACAATGGGTCGGGTCTTAGAGACCCCTGCCTCGTCCTCATGTCAGTCACGTGCCGTTTATTTATGACGGCCGTGAAGAGCGGAACATACCTGCCCCCTGGTGCCCTCACCCCTATACTGGATTGCGCAGGACCACCTATACCCCTCTCTCCTCTCTCAACCCCTATTTTCGCTATATCCCAGGTCCAGCCAGTCTCAATCTTGCTCGAGCGGCAGTCTCCGGGCAGTTTGTGTAGGGGGAGGAGTAGCAATCTATAGTCTTCATTCATGCCGCGACATATTCATTGATTTATTCTAATTCTTCTACGAGAACTTAACTTGTTATAGTTTTCTTGTAATATCTTTTGCATGAAATTTCTAACAATGACTATTTGGGTGATAGCGTGTATTTCCTTTCTGATATCTGAAATTATGAAAGAGAAACGTGTGTAATTACTGTATTCATTAAATCAGGTCCCACTTTTCTAATGATCTATACGGACTTTCTCCAAAATATATACCGAGAATGAACTTACACGTGAAAAAATGTATATGAAATTTAATGATGATGCATAGCAAGTTTCTTTAGTTTGCTACTAAATGTCAAAGTTCTGACTGTGCATGTTACGTTAGCCTCTGCTTTTTGCCACACAGTGTGCGTGTGTTTATGGTAAAGAATGATTCTTTCACATCTATGTATCGGCATCCATGTTATTCTTTCTCTCCGGAGGCAATAAACCTGCCGTGTTTGAGCACAATGTGACACACATAAAACGTGTTAACAGATGATCTGCCGAGTCATAATCACCATCCTCACCAATTTAGAATTCTGAGTTCTGACTTTTCCTCTTTTCATTATGATGAAAAGTGGGGGTTTATTTGTCCACGTGGTGGCCTGTAGTGTTCTGGTGTCAATCAGTCGCTACCTTTACATTTAAAATAGCCACTTTACGGATGCTCATTTGCAATAGATGACAAAGAAAGCCCTTTGTATAACTCCAAGATGAAGTGGGTTAACAGGGAATTGATTTTGTCCAGTCATACTCTAAGGGTGAATGTAGTTATGATGTAGTCAGAACACGTATAAAACAGGAATAGCATTGGGAAGTTTCAATATATCATAAGAAATGCCTTTTACAGCAGTTTTAAAGCTACATTTTTACATTAGTCATCTTTGTTGGTCTTTGGACCATTTGCTATTTTATTTGAGTAATTGTAATATCTGGTATAATGCATCATTTAGGTTGAGTGCAATATTCATGTTATCATCTAGCTCTATATGGTAAATGTCATAGTATGTTTCCATATCACAATGGTTCACTTCTTTAATCACTACTTCATCTCATAAGTACATTGCATATGAAACAGAAGGAGGACCCAGCATTTCAATGAGTTGGACATAAATATACACGCACAAGAGTGTATTCTATCTACCACGGTCATTTCACGATTTTCTTCCAATTTTGATATCGTGTCACTTGTGTAACAGTTGTATCAGATTCTTTTAAATCAGAGATTACCCAAATCTATAGTTTTGTTTATTGAGTACCAGACCTCATGCTGAACACAGGCAAGTCTTGAAAGACACTCGCACAAGCCCTTTATTGACGGCTGTCTCGTTACAGTGGCTGTCGCCCTGCCACCAGCAGTCAGTGTTGGAGTGGACCTTTGTCAGACACAGAAACTGACCATCCGCTGACCACCATAGCTCAACTCACACTTCAAGCACGAGTTGTTGTCATCAGTTAGCCGCCAAACACCGAGGCTTCACGCTAGGTTTTGGTAAGGGTTTGGTTTGGCTGCACGACACCCTCCTACTGCCATCGTGCCTCGCACCAGTCTTTGTTCCCCAAGGGAACAGTGGGGTGCTGAGAGAGTGGTACTATGCAACATGCCAGGAAATAAATGGACTTGATTAACGCTTGTTATGCATGCTCCAATTAAAAGGTAACGTGGTAACAACTAATTATCTTCATCCATTCCCATGATATGCATTTTATGCGGCTTTCCACACATACAGCCTCTCTGTGTGTCTTGCCGTGTATTTCTGTTTCAATATCAGGAGAAGCTTTTGTATTTGATTAATTCAGAGATGGAATGTTGAATACAAACTTGACGTGCCTAAGGACGATATACATTACCATTTAATTGCAAATAAAACCAAATACCTGATACGACCACAGCACTAAGATTCAAAGGACGTAATAGTCTGTGTTAATTGAGTCGACAAAGTTATGGGTGCATATGCAACAGGGCAATCAGTTGTAGCCTTCCCATCACCTGACCCTCTGGCACCTTCTCCTGGCCAAGGCAACAAAGAGCATCTTGACGTAGGAATATGGACTTTTTATTTAGGAAATAATCATAGGCCAACGTGGTATCAGCTGTTCTATTTCGGCATTATCATTCTTTAGATAAAAGTTTCACAGATTGCTAAATCGGACCACAGGTTAACTCGGACATTAACTGTACCTGGGACGGACATCTATTCCGGCTGAATGACTTATAAATTCACCAACTGTAAACCTTTGTCGATTCCGATGGTTTCCACATCAATAAGGTCTGCTCCTGCCACAACGCTTTACTCCTAATTATTCCACATGAAGTGAGTACGCCGGGCCAGTGGAATTTGTGGCACCTGTGCCATTTGACTGTAGCGCCCCCACCGGCATTTTGGTGTACTAAGGTTTGGATACTGGCCCGATGCGCAAGATATTTTCGGTCTGTCAAAGCTTGTGGTCATTCAGTCAGTATAAATCAAAAAGGCGGATTTTTGAGAAAAAAAACTAGATATATCATGTCTTTGGAAGTGCCGTTCACGATGATTACGAGATAAATCCTACACAACCTCATTATACGCCTCATGCCCTTTTCAGATTTTATGTTAAAATCTCACTGAAATATTCAGAATACCATCGATACCTACAGGTTGCAAATGTAATGAACCCCAGTGCACACTGATCAATGAAAGACTGGGGGGTGATATTGTGCACGGATGGTGCGCTTATTATGATAAGCTCTTTGCCACACCTGTTCTCCTCACCTGACAGACCTAGTGATGACCAGTCCCTGACCCCCACGACCCCGCTGCCTGTCCCCCACCACTCATACCCATCCCACCACTCTCAACCCTACCTTTAAACCATCATAAAAAAGTAACCGTGGTAAATTTGCGTAACCGTACGCTACAGGGGTTTTACGAGTAGGAGGTGAGAGGAGTATGGTCAGTATGCAATAAAGCCCGTCACTGATGGTTCATAAGAGACTGGTTATAGCAGTTTAGTGCTCCTGAAGATGCCCTCTTGGCTACTGTCCCCTTCGCCCTGACCTTTGTTCCCCTGGACGGTGCCATCATAACGTGACGTTATAATGCAGTGAGGTTACGGCGCTTACCGGGTTCCAGCTCACGCCTGCGGACGCCAGCGCCACACTGAGGGACGCCTGCACAACGCCCGTAAAAAGCGTAAATTGATTTATTCGGTCTCGTCATGGTGGAGTAGTAAAACACCAATTGGCGCCATCTTCATAGAAGGAAAGAATCCCTGCAAATCATATACTTGGGTTTAACGCTTGTGCGTATATCCATACATAAACGTCGAATATCTTGATCAGGCAAAAGTCGAGATACAGTCCGATACCCAGTTCCATCACCAGATCGCTAACGGCACTACCTTTCTGCGTCGCTAGATTACTAATGGTGCTACAGTCCTCAATTACTAAATCGCTGACTGTGCTACCCTTCTGCACTCCCTGATCAATAACGCACTATCTTCTTGCATCATCATAAGGCTGTCGGTGCTACCTTCCTGATTAATCAGATATATAACACGTGAATTGATCATTGCATGGTATCTACGAAGTGACCAAAATGATGGTTCTGAAATAGTAATCATAGTTCATAGCCATGCATCCACAAATGTTATACATGTGCAAGTATTTGAAGTTACCAAAAGAGTAATTTTCTATTATATTCTTCTGTTCTAAATCAAGATGTGCATTCTGATGTTCCTTCCAGGTCCTTCCACAGACTCTGACCACTCAACTGACCATGGCGCGTGTGGCGCCACGCACGGGAAATCCAGGAACTAATAGCTGAAAAGGGGTCCTGGCGCAGGACGAGGGTTGTATTAAGGCCTTTTTCCATTGGCCGACAAACACTGTGTCGATTTTTTGTGTTCGCCTAACAGCCTATTTCCATTTGGCGTCAGCAGTGCTAAGGTCCGTCGGTGGTTCCTGGTTGTGTATCGGTGATGGTCAATGGAAATAAGCTATTGGGAGAACACAAAAAATCTACACAATGTTTGTCGGCTAATGGAAATGGGCCTTCAATGACACGGATTAAAGTTGCATGTATGAAATCCAAATGAAAGATTTGTAACAGGCCAGGAAATAGAACCATTTCACATATTTAACTTTTTCTCATCACTAATCCGAATATGGATTATCGCAACGCATAGTTGGCATTATGTGGTTTATTTATGTTATGAATCGAGTTGTTTATCTGCTTATGTGTTATCCTGATATCAAGATAGCACTGCATGAAATAATATCACATTTAAATGAAATACAAATGAATGTTAGTTTCAAACATTAATGCGTGGGCTTTAATTTCTTGGATGAATGAAAGTGATATAGTTACGGCAACCTATATTTGAACCTTCGGACAAATTGATGAGAATTCATAAACAAACAGTTCAAAACTGTGTAAAGATCCGTCTAGATAAGAGTGAATCTTATTTTTTTAGAAGAAGAATATTAACTCCATTTTCATTGGTAAAATCGTTATCTCTAAACTCGGATGATATTGTAAATATTGTACTTACTTTTCTTCACGAAAATAAAAAATCCCCATCCCCACACCCCTCTCAAGACCTTGACCTCTGGACATTTTGACCGTAGTTTTTGACACAAGGCCATTCAGTGTGATCACTGACACTGTCCACGTATCGGTTTCTTTACATGAGATGATCTATGCTCGCGCGTGACAATAGCCGGTAATAAATTCACTTGGGCTCAAACACACAAAAAAGGAAAACAGGGTCTCAAGTGGTGCTGACCAGAAGGTCAGCCGGCGAGCCGTGTGGGCCATGGTGACGTGTTCAGGACGATCACATGGTCAGAGTTTTTACATAAATCAGACATGAGTTATGTGACATTATTGGGAGGGGTCGATCCCCAGTATCACCCTATCTCCACCTCTCCATGCAACGTGCAGCCCTTTCCAGAGGTACCCCCAACCTCTTCTAACCCCCTCTTTCCTCTCTCTGAATGTCCACTATAATTCATCTCCCATGCTGTTAGGCTGGAGGTCCCTGGTCAGATAAATCATGTCGGGGGGTCAGTTTTTGTATGAATTGACCGCTGTTTGTGAAGTGCTGTGTTCACGAGTGGTAAACGTGTGTGTGGAAGCGGGGGAGGGGTGTGTTGGGGGGGGGGGGTATAATGAGGATAAGAATTGGGAGGGAAGGACAGCAAGCTAGTGTTCAAACTAATATATAGATATTAGTGAATATCTACTGCGTTTGCCTTCCCCCCCCCCCCCCAAAAAAAATATATATATATATATAAAATTTAAAAGAATATATAAAAAATTATGGGCAATTGGGGTATATATATGTGAGGGTGGTGATGGCGATGTGTATAGGTGTTTCTGTGCGAGTGATTGGAGTTGGGGGTTGGGGTGAGCAGACATGAAAGCTATATAGTAGTGGACAATGAAGGTAGAAGAAGAATGGGTCAACAGGCAGGACAATGGGCAGAGGTCGGCGAGTGACCAAAGGGTTCATGATGGTGGGGTGGCAGGGTGGTTAGTTGGATGAGTGAATGGGGTGGGAGGTCAGTACATATAGGTCTGGATAAAACACATACATGCATGCAACACGTAGTGATGGTGGTGGACCCTACTGACCAACACACCTATCAGGATAAAATCCCCGACAAAGACAGACCTGTGCTCTGAACCCCCTCCATGCACCTCCATGGTCGGCATGCAACAATGACCGCGCACTGCGCGTAAAGGGCGCGTAGAAGCCATGGTTCTTTGCACCCCCATCCCTCTCCCCTCACATACTCATACGCCCATTCCACTCATGATGGGGATTTATTGGTCACCTAGGAATGCTTCTGCAGGGGTGAGTTGTCAGGATGGGTTGGGGATGTGGGCATGGGGCTACGATGCTGGTGGGCGTCTTCAAAAGGGGAGTAGAAGGAGGCAGGTGGGTTCAGGGGCTTATACCTTGACTGGAGGCTGTGTGATATTGGGGCGTGGTCAATAGGGGGTTGTGTCTCTATGACAACCGACCTGCTACTTTGGTAGATTCTGCAATTCTACAGGGATTTTATATCCATATACCCCAAAGGTGGGTACCCTCCCATTGCAGGACAAGTATCTTTCCTTGCTGGGTGGACAGTGTAGTACGTGTATGCTACATTTACCTGAAGATTAAAGCAGCGATAAAAGTTATGTGAAATAAATGCTTTTCTGAGGAAATGTCATGAGATGAGATCATTCATCACATGGATGAGATAGTATCTTTTGCTATAGATATTGAATCCCAAATATACTAATGTATAAACTCTAAGCAAATGACAAATACCACTACTCCCTGATCGTAAGTTTATCAAGGGTTCAATTGGTATATCCATCATATTGCAAATAATTGTTGGTATGGACAATCAATCAACATTTCGAATCCCAGGGATTCTTGATCGGGACAGTTGTCCTAATCCAAAATGACAACAATTATTTGAAAAAAAATATACTAAAAACTGAGAGAAACTCCAAAATAACAATATGAAAACGTCCATATTCCGCCCAGAATCAACGCGCCTACACCTCTAGTCACCCCCTTCCCCCCTCCCCTTTCCACACACACACCACCCACCCCAGTTCTTCCAGAAACATGTCTCTAAGGTGCCATGGCCTGCACAGATTACCCGGGCGGATGTTGATTGATAATCACCTATATTGTCGGACAGGTGAGGGTCGCGACACCTGGCGCCAAGTGAGAGTGGTCGGTCGTCAGGTCGGCAGGGGGCGGAGTATACAGGTGGATACATCAAAGCAGGGGTGGCACTGACCTCTGCTGGTCAGCGCCCACAGGTAAGGCCAGGTAAGGCCAGGTAATGGTAGTATGATGTAGTGGTCAGCAGGGGCCTTAGCAGCGCACTGACCACATTACACGCCGACCACACTGACCTGTGGTCAAGGGGTACACACCGGAGTATGCTAACTAGGGGTATTGATAGAAAATGGCGTATATTGAAAACGGGGTTTCCACCAGTGATTATAGAAATAGTGTATATGCATCCTCCAATTGAAGGATAACTGTATCCATTATACATGGTATTGGTGGATTGAGGCCTATACCTACACTATGATTTGTTACAAGATGGGAAAGTGAAATTATATATGATATACATGTAGTTGCGATTGACATCTATGCCAGATAGATGATTGAGCGGGTACTGGTTGGTATAGTTCCTAAAAGAGTCCAAGAATTTAATGTGCCTGTTCTTGGAGGTGAACGTCAAATTATGAACTTATAGATCTATGCAAACAAGTCTCGATTAGAGATCCGCCTCTGCAATATTTTAAATATTCTATAGCAACATTCAAGTAAAAAATATAGCGATCGCCATGAGAGCAAATAAGTCAAATACTACGTTCTATGGATTGTGGATATTCTTGCTATTTTTGTGAAAGTATTCAAAAGGAACATTTAAGCTAATATCAAGGGCCTTATCATCCTATCTATGTTACAGATACTGCTTTGGTGTACCACATCGTGTTTTGTTTACATTGGACTAACAGAACTATAGATGTATATGTATACCCTATAGCCATCGGGGCTAAAACATATACTTAGATATTATCAACTTCAGGTTTGTTTACAATTCTCCTCTTTGGTTGGCTACATTTCAGTACCAGAGCGATGTAGAGGCAGAGAGATATGAACAAGAGTGAGAGTGAGATGGTGTGCAAGAGCTAATATTGAGAAGTATGAATCTGATGCTGGAAATATATCCCCAGGTAAATTGATCTAGAAGAACAACTTATGAAAAGCTTGATGTTCAACATATATATTTTCATATTTGATGCTTGGGTGTTGCAGCCGGGACTGAGGAGTGGCGAGACGACGGTCTGATGGGAGGGGAGCCAAACCCACACATAATTTTACAGTCGAACCAGACTAAAGCGCGCAGGGTTACAACGTGGGACAACTAGGTAGAGGATCAGACATCATGCTCAAGGGAAGCTAGTGATATCTTTGTCACCTGTTAGTCCTCACCTAATACCTCTAACTTTACCTTCTCCTACACCTTCAGCGGGTCCTGCATAAATGTGACTTTTCCATTAACTTCATCCGTATATCACCTGTACCTTTGGAGCTCTGTACCCTCACCTATTACCTCACTTGTACTCTCACTCCGGCCCTTTAATCTCAAATGAACTCTTTCCTTACCTTGCCTGTACCCGTTCTATACCTTCGCTTATGCCCCCACCTGTATCTTTAGCCGTTTCCTCACATATATACTCACCTGCACCCTCACTTGTACTCTTACTTGTACCCTCATCAGTACCCTCGCATATACTCACCTGTACCGTCATTTATACTGTCATCTGTACCCTCACTTGTACCCTAACCTGTGCCCTCACCGACACCGTCACCTGTGTCTTCACCCCAGACCTCTACTCCCGTGGTGGGGGAAGATCTTAGAACTGGGATGGACCTGTCTGGTTATTGGTGAACAAGGTAACCAAACATACCGGAGGGACACGAAGTGCACTCAAATGTTGTACTAGCCACTCTTACATGTCCCCATGTTTACCCCATGTCAACCTCGAACCCAAGTCACTGACGGCGAGGTACCCACCCGGTGGGCGACTTCATCGAGATCTCTTTTTAGATTTAACGATTGCACGGAGACAAACTTTCGTTACAGTGAACTATAGTATATAATGAAAGCGGCCTGTAGTTATTGTTCAGGACTGTGCGTGATTTCGACTATATGTAGTTCAGAATCATTTCATTTGCATTTGTTGATAACGACGAAATATATTTCGTAATGTCACGACAACCGTCTAGAGCCTCGCAAATACAATTGTCGGTGGCTCCCCCTATTGGCGGTGGATCAAGCGGCGGTCTGTGAGGGCTACAGGAAGTTTACTCAATATCGCTCGCTATCCATGGATTTCAGATTGGAGTCGGGGCGTCTATCACAATACCAACCATGCACCTAAGAGGAATTAGGAAAAAAAACATCAGTCTCTAAGAACCGTGTAATTCTCCTCTTTCCTTACGGCTGGTGGAGTAATAGGGCTCCGATCTGAACCTCAAAGATAGCATGGTGGGATGCTGCCTAGGCGCATGTGCGTAGGGTGCGGCGGCAATTTGATTGATGACAGAAAGAGGAGCCCCTGAAACTCAGTGAAAGGGAAATGGGATCCGCACCAGTGCGGCCTCTGGCGGTACGTCTGTGGCCGTGTGGACACAGGAACACCTCAGGATTGACCCTCGGATTGAGGCTACGCCTCTTGACATGCCAAATATTTCACCTTTGGGGTGTGAGCGTCAATGCCGAATGGGAACAGTCAACAAGCCACACCGTTAGTTTTTTATGGCCAATCGGAGAATAGGGGTGCAATCGCACTTGTCCAATGAAGGCTGTCTTGCATTTCCTCTGTTTATATTGTGGTCGTTTAATGATGTCATTTTGAGGGTGAATGTAATTGACCCTTTGGTGTTGAGAATACGCCTGTTATTGCTCACTTATGATATTTGTTCCTCAATAAAGTACCTCTCAACCAAACATGAGGACTGATGCCATTGATCCTATACGACCCCTTTTGCTTAGTAACTAAGAGTTAGTATCTTATAGAGTTAGCAGAAACCTTTGTTTTTGAGTCAAACATTTCTGCTTTCGCTATTGATAGAAATATATTGGTAGTAGCTACGCGTGTTCTAAAATGGGATGGAATAGTACAGAGAGGATGGGAAGGTTTAAAGGTTTTATGGGCGATGAGATATGCCTGATACCAACTCTACGCTCTTATAGATACTCCTTGAGTATCCTAAGTATAGCATTCCCATCTGTGGGATATGATACATGCACATGTAAGCACTACCTTTTATCGTATCTCTCATGTCGATATACCACCTTCTCAAAGTCAAGTTTCGAAACGTTATCAGTAATGACATTGCACCTATGGTATCCTTCAAAAGATAATATGTTTTATCACCAATGATGGTTCATCTTCCCATGATCCCATGATGGTTAGGTGACATAGCGAATGCCCTCGTAGAACATTGCCCCAGACTTAAATGTGCTTGTTCGGCAGATTATAATTCTCATATTCAACCTTTTAACCACAACAATCAAATATGTTCTCTATGGTTAAGATACAAGTAATACAGATATGGATTGTTAGATTACAGTTTCTATATTTGGGAAATATATTCCCTTGGCCTAACTAATCAGGCTAGCTCCGTGAGGTGTGTCCCTTAGTTACGATCAACATGGTCACCCCCACACATAAACATGGAGCTACCATATAACAGCTGTCATCACAGTAACAGTACAAAGTCTTTTATTAAACAGGACAAAGTCATTTATTAAAATTACTATCTACATATACTGATAGTCCCCCTCTAACAGAAATTGCGCGCCAGAGGTATTCACATTTGGGATGATCGCAAGGTCAACCCAACCATAGTGCAATGGAGCCCCCCCCCCCTCGACCTGGGGGAACTGTCAGCGCGATCACTGTCCCAGGTAAGTATATGAAAAGAATCTGTTGGATTCATTTCATATGGAAATAGGTGAATGAGCATTTAAAGAAATCATTGTCAAAGTTAGAGCATGACCGCAAGTGGGTCCACTATTTCATATCATTTTCTGCGATTATCAATTGTTAAACAAAAATTACATCCTCTTATGTTTTTTTAATCTAATCTGGTCAGATAATGACATCCAGCCAGTCTTTGTAAATCAGCCCATTTATCGTCAGAGCAATCTCTCCTCTCATGATGAAAGATTACTCTGAACAGTAACATGCATGTGATGAATAAGGATATGATCGTGTGCTTCGTGGCCTCAACTTTTTGTACCCTAACTACTAGTACTCCTTCTATCCCCAGGAGGCCCCTTGCTATCATTCTAGGGGTACCCTCTCCTGGTGATCCATTTGTAGCAGTGTAATGGACATCTGACAACAGCACCCAACACAAGCAGTCTCCTGGATATTGTCCAGTTCATGCTCCATGTGCAACAGCTTTCTATTACCTCCTCAAGCCCCAACGATGACCACTCATCATGCGCGACCCGGCAGACCAGCACCAAAGCCCGCCGATGACCTCTACAAACATCCCAGGGTCGTATGGGTGACACCTTGTCTGCCGTCGTAGGGGGTGGAGCCCTCGTGGTCAACCTGACATAGGGGATGCTAAGGTGTGGTTGGTTGTACGTAACTAGGAGTGACCGAATATGCATGTATTGGCCACAGACTATCACCTATGCAGCGGCCCCATCATTGTTAGTGCTTGGAAATCAGTTTTTCTCATGATGACTTGGTCAGCAAGCCACCATGGCGTCACTTTTCCTTTTGATGGTGGCGGCGTGTGACATGTCACCATGCAGGTCATCCCTGTGACTGACCAGCGCATCATGTGACTGACCAGTCCATCATAGGCCTTCCTCCAGTGTCTCCGAGAGCACCCCCTTGTGACAAATTACCCCCTGACCATGATGGATGGTGTGATGCTTCGAGTGGTGCAGATCCAAGCTGCTGGGCTTGGCTTGCACGGGCCAGCTTTCACACTGACTGACCAATGGTCGACCCATGACTGCCTGCCTCCTATCTTGTTAGTGCCTAATGACACCCCGTGCTGAACTCGCACTGACCTTCAAAATCCACTCCACCATCCATCATCATTTTCACCACCTCTCCAAGCTGAACGCCGCAGATGGAGGAAAGTGACCAGTGGACACACCACCCTCAAGTTACCATGGTTACGGTGACGACGCCACGGACAGGTATGTGCTTGTGCACGCAGGAAGGCGGGGGGTAGATCAGTTTACCCCCTTTGGCTGGATCCCGCATCATCTGATCCCCCTACCCTGATCCACACTTGATGTCTTTATGACCTTCACCCTCATACTTCTGGTGACCTTGTCCCGACCTTGCGACCTTTTCGCTGACCTTCAGATATCCGAGAAGCCTATCTCGATCTCAGGACTGTCCACCCAATTGCCCCCATTTACCTCGTGAGGCGGGATCCAGTTGACCGCTGCCATGCTGGTGGTGATAGATAGCAGAGGGGTGGGGCGTTCACCCTGCCTGAACTCACCTTGGTCTTACCTGTGGCTCGGTCGCCATGGAGACAATGACCCACGTCCAGGTGAGGGAGTGATGAGTGGGTGCTGACCATAGTGGTCAACGCCCCTTGATCCCTGTCCGCTCGGGTCTCATCCTCCCCCTACTGAGATCCATGGGAACGTCGCTGCCTGACTCTGACCATGGCAGATTCCTAAAAGCAACACGGAGGAATCTTTAAGCAAAGTTATGGTCCTACCCATATCCAAATTAACATTGTCATTCAGTAGAAGTCTCCGTAGCTTACATTGATATATCTAAGGAGTATAAGAATTGTCAGTTTGTCATAACCGATTTGTTTTATTTCATTTCACAATTAATTTTAGGGACAGGCCCCATGTTTCCTGTTGATGCATAAAACTCCATTTGTCATCGGTCAGGTTACAAATAGGCGCTAGGTAATTTCTCATTGACCACTACGTGCTGGTGCGATTACTAAGGCAAATGTACATCTGAATGACATATTCTATATGTCTTAATCATAGTCATATACAGACGTTTGCAGTATTACCGGTTCGTGAAGTACAATTAGGTGCAACACAAAGGCGTCTTAATTGTCATCTGTATTCATTTGGAATGATATATTTGGGTAGACTAGTGTGGTGTCCTGTCAGAAATGTCCTCATCATATATGTTCATCGAAATACCAAAAGTTCCCAAAATCCATTGTCGGTCAAAGCTATAGATAATAAAAGCAAGACAAAGCATAATAATGCAGCAGTTCATTCATGGTATTCGGTGGGTTCATCATAGGCACACACTGGAGGGGAAAAAAGAGAAAGTTGGGAGGTTCCATATGACCATATGGTGCCTGCTGGGTACCAGCATATGATCATCTGATCTTGCCCTGATCCCCGGATCATAAGTGTGGAGTGAAGGTGGAGATAGGTGAAGAGGGTGGGGAGGGTAATTCCGGGACATGGGAGGGGTGGTACGAAGGGATCCATGATAAGACGTAGTGGGAAGGAGGTGGGGCTGACCGGTGGTCAACAGCGGTCACTGCCCACATGAGGGCGCTTTGTGCTCGGTCGGGTTGATCAGGGTGGGATCCAAGGCCCAGGAATGAGACTGACCAGACCGAGCCTGGATCTGTGGGGTCCTGACTGCCCCGCCCCCTACATCATCACCGCACCACAACCCAGGCTGATGGCCACTGGCTCACTCAACACGCCGTCTGTTCATGGCTACAGCCGACAAACTGTCCAGACGTCTGACATGCGTCCAAGACCTTGTGATCCGATCCCAAGAGAGTGAGCCTATCTATGCGAGGGGAGTTCGTAAAGGGAGTTTTTGGGGCTATCAATGTTCATTTATGGAATCAGGGCGGTATTTTAAAAACTAAGAATGATACTGGCTGAACGATTACGATTTGGACTAACCCCAGGCGATAGTGACCACAATCAGAGTGTCAGTGCGTTTTTTTAATGTGAGCCTCAGAATTCCATGAAATCTTTTGCAGTTTTCATCGATCATTGGTTCCTACCTTAGCAGGAGACATTATATTATGAAGAAGCATAGCCACCTCGCACAGGACCTATTGAAAAAGGGACAACTTGTGGCGTTTACATCGAGATATTACTTCCTGATCGCTTTGTAGGACTGTCCTCCATAAAGACTGAGCACTTTAGGTAACGAGAATGCAAAACAGACCACGATAAGATCAATTCCTTTATAGTCCTTAGTTTTAAAAGCACTTCCAGAATGACGATCGAGTATTATACAAATCGTGAGAAATGGTGCAAGAAAACGTAAATTACTTCCACATTAGTATATTTTAATTCATATAAATATTATCTGGTATTTCGCTATTGCCATTATGGATCATCTCACGTCAAAAGCAACTCAGAGCTTTATTTAGATTTCATACCAATCCCTGATAGAATTCAGGCGATTTATATATAAATATGAAATGTTGCTAAGAAGCTCAACTTGTAAAACAAAATTCAATACTGTATATTGGAATGTCTGAGTTCATGTTGTCAGGGATGTTAGGCGATATGCTACAAATTTTCTAAACTTTACTTATTCGTTCTGTTTGTGAAACTCCTTTTGGGGCTGATTGATTGTTTAACGTTCCTAGGTTGAACGCCCTTCGGGTAAACAATTTAGACTTCACTACCCCTCGGCAACAGGCTATCTCCTCAAAATACAAAGTACACCGATGTACCTTTGGCATGTGTTACTGTCTAGGAAGCCACATACTGTATGCTAAATGGCATGGGAAAATGTAGGAGAAATGGCGACAGTCCAGTCGAGGCGATTACCATTCTTAGCATCTCAGGCCCAATTGGAGACCCACTTTATCAGGCACTTTCCCATGGCCACTTGTATCAAGCAGGTGTTCCCCGGCCACACCGACCAATGGTCAGCAAGACTGGGATAAAGATTGGCCAAAGTGACCAATAGCCTGTGTACTGCATGGCACCGATGGAGGGAAAGTGGGTGTGGGGTGGAAGGTTTCAGGTGGGTGATGGATGGACACAAGTGACCAGTGACAGTGGAGAGAGTGGGGGCATGTTGGAGTGAGGGGGTCAGTTTGGGGTCCCTAAGGTAGTGTAGGGCGGGGTAAAAGAGTGGGGTGGGGCGAGTTGAAGCAGGGTGGGGTACAGGTGCCTTGTATCTTGACCATGAAGGCAGATAATGACCGCTGAAGGGTTTCGCCAGTCAGGCTCCAGCATGGACAACCCCCTGCAGCTCCCACCCCTTGAAACTCCCACACCAATGCGTCTCGTGCTTCCAGGAAGGAAACCCTGTGATATGACCCTGGCTGTTGCTACAGCGTACATTCCCCAAGCTCTCGTCAAATTTTCAAACTCTAAACATGAAAACGTGTAAATTACATGTACATGAATGAATAAATATACTATATACGCAATATTACCATGATTTCGATCTGCGTGGTCGTATTGCGTAGATAATGTTGTATTTATTATTCATCATTCCAAATATAAGTTATCAAAGGAAAGAAAAAATAGCTTCCGATATCTCCACACAGTATATATATATATATATATATATATATATATATATATATATATATATATATATATATATATATATATATAGTTGGGTTAAGTAGGGAAATTAGGTGAATAATAAGATTAGTTCCCCCTGCTTACGGAACTAAATTTTGCTGTTTCAATCTATAAAGCTCAAATAACCTCAATGAGCAGAGGTCTTGTAAATGTGATTTTTCACCGGCATCTCAGGAGACGGCATTCAGCGCAGTTGTCATACAGCCGTCCGTTCTGTCGTCAGGGCAGCAAAAAGCCGATGATTTAGGAGCAAAGTGAATTCCTCAAGAGGGCACCATTCATGTCTGCTGCTTGTCACGCCGCTAGGGGGCGCGTCTAGTGCCCCTCTAAGTACAGGGCTCTAAGTTTGGGCTAATTGTAAGGTGGCGGATAATGAGCAGCAGAAGAAGTGACCACTCCCCGCCGGCATGCTATGTCGGAGCGGTCAGTCCACATGCAAACCCCACCCCTGCCACCCCTGAGTACGTGAGGGTGGCCGGAATGCCAAGTTGGACAATGGTCAGTGCGACTATCGATCTGACCATCAGCAGCAGAGGGCACGGACAGGGCGGGGGACCAGTCCCATGCCATGGAGGTCTTGACCACAGTCAACGTCGCAGGCCCCCAAGCGTCTCATCGTCGTATCATACAGGTCTTTAGCCACACAGAATCTGCCGCCGCCAGCTATAGAATTCCCGTCTTTCCCGCGCTCGTAAAGATATGACGATCCCGTACCTAAAACCAGCGCGCCAATTGCTCGAACCCTACATCACGCCAGGTTCAGGTGCTAGGACTCTGCTATTTGTCGTCTGCCATGCCATCACTTAATGTTCGCATGGCGCATGCTCACAGAACGAAGACCCTGTGCCTAGATGAAAGCCCTCAGCACCAGTGGTGCTCCCAGTGGCGATAAGGGACACTGATAAAGGCTCTTTGTAGGAGTAGAAGGGCCTTAAAACTGCTCTGCTTTGTAAAAGAGCGTATAAATCGTGCCTCTACTGGCTCCCGATCTTTGGTTGGTCAAGGAACTCACTAGTCGGAGATCTGTCCTCTGACACTATGCTATGTCCTTATGTCCAATGAAGCATGCTTGTGTATCTCGTACCTTTATCCTGTAAATCTCATTAATGCAATCACCTGACCCCCATGAGCTCATGGTGTCAGTTTTGTCGACTGGCCTCGTAAACAGTATTTTCCTTTAGCAGAGATTATTGTGCCTAAGTAAAATGCATTCGCACCAGTCATATGACCAGGCTGATCGTTAAAAAGGTGTCGATTATGTAAACACATCTCCTAATTAGACAGCGATGATAATGAAGGGTGTCTCAACACGGAATTACAGTGAGGTGGAACTGAATGATAACAATGCGATATACTTGGACAATCAAGAAACGAATCCTTAGTGGTACATGTATACCGGCATAACGTAGGATGATCACTTAAGAATTTGTTACACCTGTTGTTTCTGACTTTTTATTCAGTGGTATTGAAGTGTATGTGTTATTATAGGTGGAGTGATTAGACTAGGAGTATGACTAAGAGTTTATTGTATCCCTACAGTTATCATACATTTTTTATGCATCACACAGTTGGGTCATAGGAAACGGGTAGCTACGGCTTCCAGCTCAACAAGTATCGGAGGGGGTGGGGATGAAAAATGAGGCTGGCCATACCGTGTGAGAATGAGAGTAGGACATTTATGCATGATACATGTGTGAATACGCTATGATATACATGTACCACATGTCTATAACATACAGTATTCTAATGAGTTTCATGGTTTTGTAGATCACCTTCCATCTCCACGTAAACATGCAGACTTCCAATTATATTTGGATCGCTTCACTCGATTTCAAAGGTTACATAGACAAAAGACATATATAATGCATGCCGACGCTGTGATAGTGGATTGAAATACCAGGGTGGAGTAGGTGTGGTCCTCCTGATCAGGCAAGTCCCAGAGCTCCACATTACAACGTAAAGGGTCCGACCTGGTCGTTACCGAAACCATCACCCCCTCCCGTCCTCCTTTCCCTCTGCCGTGTGCAGCCCATGCTTTATATAATAAATCATGCCTGCCTCCCGCAGACCCAGACACGGCACCTGATAAGGGAAGATCAGCTCAAGATCCAAGGGTCGGCTGCATCCAGACAGGGCATAAACATCTTGAGGCCTGGTTGGTGGCCTGGGTATAAGCATACTGACCACTGACCTCGTGTATACACACGCCGGACACTCACAAGTCAAGTCACAGGAGTGCCCCCTCCTCGCCTGACATTCCTCCCACGAAATGTTCTTAAATTCCATGAACTTTATGTGCGGGAGATGGTCTGGGAATTGGTAAATCAGTAGCAGGAGAGGAAAAAATGAAACTCTCCAGGACTCCTCAGCAGCCTTCAACACCAGAAGTGTTTTGAGAGGGTTACTTTGAGCCAGAGATAATGATGGTATTTTGTGGAGAAAAAGTTCACCTGAAATGTATGCAGATATATGTAAATAAACCAGATAGAAAGCTGCGGTATTTATATGAGACAGCTCATGTGTTTATACAGAATAGAAATGAAAATGTTCCAAAATGCGGATTATGACTATTTTCATGTTCGTACATATCCCCGTGTCTCTGTTTATTGAACATGGTATAATGCTGGGAATGTTTCTACACACCATCAACAAGTCCTCTGATTAGTTTCCAATTAGAGTCTAAATATCGCTCTATACCTATCTGCAAGGCAGAATATTGAATTCGGGTAGATTACTGGATGACATTTCTTGCCGGCGATGAGACTTTGAATAGCTCTATCAATCTACAGATCACTACTTCATGGGGAAATGGGCCTCTCATACATCTCTATAGATCCTACACATTAAGAGAAATGATCTTATATAAAACCAATACTTAATGTCTCTGTAGCTTTATGGATAATAAAAGTCATAATTTAGAGGTTGGTAAGCTTAAAGACGTCTGTCTTTGCTTTTAGCCAGTCACACAGACGAGCTACAAGTAGCAGAGGGAGAAGTCAGAATGATAACCATACATGTGAGGCCCTTCACGGCCTTCCGCAAAAGATGAAGGCTATCGTATTTCAACGGACTTAAAGGAAATGAAAATCATATTCGGTTTTTCAAAAAGGAAATTATGCTACTGGAATTTCTCTGGCTCATCACCACAGAGCATTGTTTCCTTTAGATGAAACCGGAGATGTTTGTATTTGACGATATGAATCTAGGTCCCTGTCAGACTAAGATGGTGTATTTTTTCTCATGAAAGCGTTGGTTGTGTTTTTAAACAGGCTTTACTGATAGTTAATCGGCTAAACTATAAATCCAGTATAATCGGAGTCTGGGCACCTGAGCACTAATGTGAAAACAGATACAAAGATAAGATTCAGGTTGACACACTGAAGGATTAGTATTCTCTCCTCCTTCCCATACTGTTTTTATCTTTGAAGATTGGTCACTGCAAGAGCAGCAGCTTAGCCAGGTACGAGCGTGCTAAAGTACAATACACAGATAACAAGTATATCTCTTTTTCTGAAAGCCAAACTGAAGTCCTGTCTGTTGAATTTTTACTATGGGATACGTAAGAGGAGGTCGATGGTGACTAAATTCGTTAAGAAGCCAGGTATCAAGACTGAAAACCATATGAATGCCTTAGTTTTTATTATCATTTTTGCAAAGGTCCAGGTCACTGAGCATGCAGTCCTGATCAGTTCTTAAGTACAACCTAGAGGAGCACAGAACAGTAGAACTAAATAGTAGCAATAATAGTAGTAGTGTTAGTAGTCCAGTGGCGGTAGTGATTCTACTAATGGTCGTGCATGCATGGTAACATATTCTCAATATGTAATATTTTGTCTTATAATTTACTTGCAATGCAATGTGACATGCCTCGTGGGGATTCATTTGAGTCCACACCAACTGCTAGATTCATATGACGTTATCACTTGGACCTAACCCATATGTCCCCAGATAACGTATCGGGCAAGTAGACCGTCATAAGAATGTGAATCTGAACTGCACGATTCACTGTCCCACACCTTCTTCACTGCTCCACCCGACCCCCACTCTTGTAATGAAGAGGGGTACTAATGACGGTCAGGGTGATTGGGGGCAGGAGGGGTGACAAGGCCATGTGAGGGGGTCAGGGGGTGACTGGCCCTCACCTGAAGCCCTCAGCGAAGCTGGATACTGCCATTGTCACCTCCTGACCCACTCCTGACCATTCTGCGCAGCATCCTCTGACATCTAACCACACCATTCTGTTGATAGATATTTCTAAATATTGATTTTCTGAATCAGTTTAGATGCAGAATATCGTTCATACTTTAGCGAAGCTTTCTAAACAGAAGTTTTTCTTTCCATGTATATGTTTTTAATCCAAAATTATTTATTCGCTGTACCTAACACAATCTCATCCCCCACCCCCACCCCCTTCCACTTATCCTAG
Source organism: Alentia gelatinosa (assembly GCA_950022655.1). Taxonomy (NCBI): domain Eukaryota; kingdom Metazoa; phylum Annelida; class Polychaeta; order Phyllodocida; family Polynoidae; genus Alentia; species Alentia gelatinosa. The sequence continues at coordinate 102,134,662 of OX465580.1, read as the reverse complement.
TGTAGTCTTGCCAGGTGACAGATACAATGGAGCGGTCAAGGACAGCTCGCCCCTTCTTCCATACCCTCCCCTGGACAGATGGGGGACCTAGCCACTCCACAGGTAACCCCCCAGGAACTGACCAGTGCTCAAACTGACCATCACAGCTGAGGGGATCAGTGGGGGTATCTGCACGTACAAAGGGGTGAGAGCATGGCCCGGGGTGAGGCTGACGGTGAGGCCTGTTTGGCGGGAGATAGGGCAGCATGGAGACACCTCTATGTGCCTTCTACTGTAGAGGGTGTGGTCAGTCCAATGTAATGGTCAGGGGCAGGGTGGTGGGTTTGTAGAGGCCAGAGGTTAATCCTTGGTGTGTCACTGGTTACCTGAGTGACATGGGTCAGCGTCTGGGATATTCATTTCATCTTTTTACCTGCGTCGACGTTTTCTTGTAACTCAAAAATTCAATGAAATCTCAGAGTGAGCGACGAGTTCTCTATAATCGTTGGAGTGAGTAAACACAATTTATTATCATACCTATGGCAGGAGAATATTTCGTCAATGATAAACAAAGGTGTTGGTAAAGGGCACGTTTCTGATTTTATTTCAATATATTAACCATGCTGTCCCATTTTTGGTGTAATATCCCAGGTGATGAGTTATATAGGCCAGCCATATATATAGAAGGTAAGGATGAGGCTTAAATTAGATATTCATAGAATTATCTAAATATGGAAATAACTGTATGAGAATGTTTAATCAGATTAGAGGTAAAATATGCGAACCCCAAGAAAACTGGCCGTATCCTTGGACACCTGTGTGTATGGCGGCATCTGTGGAAAACCTGCTCATTGTGCCACCCGCACAGTATTGGGTTCCTTTCATGTCAATAAAATCCCCTAACTTTTTATAACACATCGGCAACTTCTATAATAACAAAAAACTGACCTTGGCATTTGTGTTCGGTCCTTTGTAAACCACACACACACCCCGAGTGACCCCTGCCCACTGACCACCACTGACCGCTACTCTGACCTCCTCCCTGTCCCCTCCTCCAGCCTGTGTGTGGCGGTCTGTCGAGGTGTTGTCCAGGCTTTTTCCGACAGAGAAACTCGCGCAACTGGATTACTGATATCGAGTGGAAGATAATCCCTTTGAGACGCGGCTCGGCGGTAGAGGGAGGGGACAGGGGTGGGGAGGTGCCCTGTGTGGCAGCACAGGAGGGGCAGGTGGGTGTGGCACCCTGCCGGCCTTGGATTGTTTGGTCATCGTTTGTTGTGGCCTGCCCCCCAACCCCGCACCCCTCCGCCGACCGGTCACTACTCTGACCTTGGTGACCTTGAAACGACCTATTTGACCTTGTGCTGACCTCCAAGGTCAGCCGCTGACCACTCTACTATGGGCTGCCATACACAGGAAGTCGGAGAGATTAAGGTGTAGGTGCAGGTCGATGCAGAGGAGGTTATAGACCTCCTCGGTGTCGTACTTTTAATGCATTCATCTTGAAAAAAATGCAGTGTTACCTACATATAATGTTTTTCTTTATCTTTTACAGACCTGTTGTTGCTGATATCCAATGGTATCCTCATTTTAAAATCTTTGTTGAGGGATTATACTATAGACCCCTAAGGAGCAAATATTTCGATACAAATGAGGAAATGGAACAAGGAATATGTTTGCTTCACCAAGATTATGACACTTAGAGTCCCTGCTTCACGATGGCCAAACAGTGATAAGAAAAATACATCCATAATGATCATCAATGGAAAATCCGATCATGATTATAACATTAAATAGATACGAGTAATTCGTAGGGAATTCATATAAGATTTCTGCTAGAAGGGCCCTGGTCAGTCTACAGTGCCCGGAGTGTGTACGGCGCCAGCACAGGTGCCCTCCAGTGTCCCTCCACCGTCCGGCAGGTGGCGATAGCGGTCACCTCCCCCATTGTGATCATTGTGGTCCCCGACTACATCGAAAGGGGCATTGTGTGCCATATGTCATTTCTCATAATACCTTGAAGCGGTACTTTTAGTAGCTCGGCCTTTCATATTGTCCACACCTCTGGCCATGCTGACCACACATTGTGTGCAGGCATCACGCCCACTCCTCCCGGCCACTCCAGTGACCACTGCCCTGCCTCTCACCCCGTACGACCGGTCGTCACCCCAGGCCCGCTCAACCTCCACCCTCCTTGTCTAGCCAGGGTATAATAGGTACATATGATATATCATATCCAGTACGTCTCTACTTCCTCACATTATCAAGCCTCGAGCCTGAAAGATTATTTTCTGGTAATTGATGGTATTTTTGAGATGGAGGATGGGGGGATGAGGAGGAGGGTTAAAAGGTGAGAGAAGGGTGAGAGTCTGGACGGGTGGAATAGTGACCACACAGGTGTCTATCGACTGACCGCTACCCAGTACCCCAACTCCTAGTTCCGTCTTTGTAGGAAACACCTGGTCTATATACAATTTGCCGCTCTTTTATTTGATTTATCACAATTTATATTTCCTGTCCTACTAAATCAGTAGCGAAGAACAATTCCTTTTAATCCGGTATAGGCCAACTCTGAATGCGTTCACTGAGAATCCCTCCAAACTCTAATACATGGCCACTATTTCTGCTAATCAAAGTTTGCTAAAACATTTTCTGTCAGTGAATCACCTGAAATAGAAATAAATATCCATACGCATATTTTACATGTAACAATCCCAGTGGATGTCTGACGCAGTCTTCTCTTGGTGACAGATTGCTATTATCAAAAGTTAGATGATGAATAGTATGGGGTTAGAGAGACCTATAGACATAGATAATATACTATGTGTGGCATGTTTTTATTCTTACGTGGTGTCTCTATGTAGAAACCCTGGATTTTTTTATTGTCTCTATGATACTAGTCCCTAATCGTCTATCATATTCTCGTCAATCGTTTGTTTGTCCGATTCATTCTCTATAGATGTATTACTTTGTATTGCACTATAGCTGTCAAGAGAAATATTGCAACATCTACATTGAGTTGTATGTCTCAAAACTACCACGCTATTATGGATCTTTGTTAATATTGGGATATGTATATATAAAAGACACATTCTTTGATATCCCTATTCTCAGAGCAAAGTCTATTCCCATTCTAATAAAGATATTAAATGCCTATCAATAGTATCATTATGGTATATTCATGCTCCACCTGGGCATTCATACCACAAAGAGCAGCCCTAGATGGCTACACACCTCTTTATTTAACGACTGAGTTAGTGTGAATTAATGCACACCTGTGGATGGGTGGAGGGTAGGGGGCGCTATGTGGTACTGACGATTTGCACTCCTTAAATTCGCACTGAAATGATGATAACATGTCTATGGGGAAATGGCAAACACCTGGAAACCTGCTGGCAATTAAGGCGGGTGTACAGAGCGGCACCCACATAGAATAACGCGTCAGCTGTCTGCAGATTAGACGTACATTTCCGGGCATGTTCCTTGTCTGCCTCCACCTGTTCAGACTATAGTAGACTTCTATACATCTGCCACACTCCATACCTATAGAGCCCTCTCAGGGCACCGGTGGTGCCACGATAGGATAACCAATATTGTCCATAACTTAAATTTCAGTTTGATCACAATATTAGTGATCTAAACACATACATTCTTATATGATGTTCTTAAAAATGTATTAATGTGCCTTCAATCATGAAACTTTGCGCAGGTTTATAATGTATGTAATGATTTTACCATACCCGCATGTGTTTCAACCAGAAACCGATTACCTATACCTCTTCCTGGTATTCTTAACTGCAGCCCCCTGAGACTAACAATAAAAATTCTCTAGATTCAGATAAAAGGTTTGTGGACAACGTAGAGGCACTCCTTCGGCGCCCTCTTTCCCCACGCGCTTTACCCCTGTACACCCCACACACGCCCCACCCTCACGCTATCAGTATATCAGTAGAGCCAGCGCCATGACAACAGGTATCCGGTGCTACTTCCCCTTCAACTCCCATCTATCCCTCAACCCTCCGCACCCCATCTCCATCCACCTGCCTCAGCTCCAGTCTCCACAGGTGTACCCCAGGTCACAGCAGACCTTTCCCCCGTCTGCCCGAGGAACACCTTTTGTTCCCACCTACACAGACTAATGAGCGGCAAGACCCTTTGGGAGGAGGAGGTGGGGAGATGGAGGTGCGGGGGGGTTGTCATGGCTTCTGATGTATTTCAATCCATACACCAGCGACACATCTGTGCGTGCCAACACCTGTACGATGTCTATGGAGGGTATATGTACTGATAGCACAGTATCCTAGAGTCGCCCTGGTTACAGAGGCATTATTTCAGGCGTTTCCATACTCCAGCTTTTCAAGATAAAATATCCTGGCTTTGGTGTATACAGTTTCCTTTTAATTTCAGGAGTTGCAGCGTTATCTATTTAACTACGCTTTAAAAAAATCCAGATCATATGTATAAAAAATATGACGGTTATGACACGTGACAAACCCACGTCGTATCATGTAGTTCCCCCAAACCCCAAATCACGAATACGGATATACTGTGTATGTATCAAAATGTAAAACGGTACTAAGACATTATACATCCCCTATACTGTGAACGACATGTTACAAATTGTATGGATCGTAAGAAATACAAATACACAGGCAAAGTTGTTATAACACATGTTCACCAAGTAGCCAAAGAAAACCAGCCTTGGCTGATGGCTACTTCTTTATTGGAAACACATCCTACAATGTAACCCTATAAGATGAATTGTAAACACTCTAACGAACCAATAAAGATTGTCAAAAAAAACAAAAACATTTATTACTTAGGTACTGGGGATCCCAACAAATAAAGTTCCCTACCCATCTTCGCCCTTTCTCTTTTATATGAATCCCCCACCCCCACCCAGAAATGTTAAACAATTACTGAGACATGTTTTCCTTAAATTTGCATTCACTCAAGAAGATTCCACAGGACTTGGGTTTTAAAATTGCTATACAGAGTGAAATCACGCATATCTCTGGGTGACGTGGTATGTAGTCTGCGGACCGTATCGTGTGTTTTTCCCGCCACTGGCAGTAGCAGACGACATTCTACAGGCACGGCTGGAAGCGTTGCTTGGTTAAAGAAATGTTCTGCCAACAACCATGCGTTGTTAGCCACATAATCATCTCGCATGGTAGTGTCCTCATCGCCTGAACCGTGAAAAGAAGGGATTAAGTCTACCTGCTGAGGTCATAGATCACAATAAGGTCATGTTGAGGTCACCAGAAGGTCACCCCTTGCTTGGGTTCGCCTAGGATCAATAGCGGACATGCTTGCTGTGGTCACATGATCCGTTTCCGTGGAAACACGCCGGCGTCACTGAAGAGCGAGAGGACGTGGACGTCACGACTACGGTTCATCACTTTGAAGGACTGCGCATTCGTGGAGGTGTAGCAGTTGTCTAGTTAACGTTGCTATAGACAATACACCTCCTTTCTTAAAGTTAGCTTTCCTGGGCGTACATGATGCATAAACCTATTTTCCTAGAAATAAAAAGGAATCTTGTATTTTTCACTTTCTCCTTTATTTCTTTTCCTTTTTATTAATTTTTTTTCTTCACTATTTCCAGTTTAATCTTTTGGCTTCTGTTGTTTACTTCCATCATCTGTATTGGAATGCTGTGTTATTAAATCTAGATAAAAGACAATGAGATTTCATCCTAATATTTACATCTTCTTCACATTTCTCTCGGAATATCCCACAGGTTCGTGGGTATATTAGCAAAAGGGTAAGTTTTATAATCCCCCACGGGTAGGGGAGGCACACAACATGGAGGATCGAGTCAACATGGGAGGCAGCCACCCAGGACGATAGTACTAGCTTTCTGTGCTTTCTGTTGGATCGGTTGTTTTTCGGTTTAGCCTTTAGTCCGGCTTTGCAAACAAATCATGAGTTTTCCCACGCATTCTTTGAACTGTCCAGCACCGACTGGGGTCATGCAGATATCCATGGCCCAAGGTCACGGTCATTTGCAAGGTCAGACAAGTTCAGCTAGTCTGTCACCAGGGAAACGCTGGCTTGGAATCATCGCGACTGGTGTCCCATGATAAATATTGACATGCTTCCATGCTAATGCTAGTCTTCCGCAGCCCGTGTAACTGGGCCCGCCCAGGAGGCTGTTTACATAAACAAATCCAGAGAGAAGTGACCAATGGGAGGCCGCGGTGCATATGGCGTCTGGGTGGGACATTGTCAGTTTGTGTCTATGATGTAGGACACATCTCCCAAGTCACCTGAGGTTAGAGTCTAAAGACAATATGTGGCTCCATGGTATAGGCACGTCAAATCCATGACTTAACTAGAGTGCACTTATAATCTAGTACATGATTATTATGTTATTTATCATGTTCTTATCTTATTATCTCATATCCTGTTGTTTAACGATTGGTCTAATAAATTCACAACGAAATTGAGTATTTATATGACTGTATCTGGCATGGATATACATACATGTACATGCATCAAAACAAACACCATCTCTTGTTTTCAGTAACATATATATAGGAATATAATAACAGTAACATATATATAATATATAACAGTAAAAGCTTTTCGTCTATTGAGTCACTGACACACTCAAGAAATGAGACACATTTATTCAGTTAACAATACAGTGTCCTTGTATCTAAACCCTTGGATATCCATGATTACATTCCCTTTGTCGTTGCCTTCTAAAACTAGTGATTAGCATAAATAAAACTAGAATCCCCCATATCCCATATAAAAGGTCTAATGCACATGTCAGTTGCATACTTCCGGTCTGCTTTGTGCTCCGTCTAAACTCCTTGTCACCTTTTCTAATTCACAGTTCCGTAATAATGTCACTTTTTCCCCACTTCCGTTCATAGAGGCAGATTGGCGATGTCGGTCACTATAAAACAGAGGCCACATCTATTGATGGAAGCCGAGGGGGATGTATCAGAAAAATGCATGCAGAAGTGTGCCAGTGCTGGGCTCAATAGGAATAACCCCAGTCTCATTTGGGGGGTCACTCTACTGAATAGTGAGGTTCATATTCCTTACGCCAGGTGGTATCAATGACTTGTCAATCAGTCTTTTGGCACAGTTTCCTGAATTCATACGTATTGTTTTGGTATTCGATGGGTAGGAATATTTAGGCAACACTTAGAATATGTTGTGAACGGATGCTAATGTTTGTGTGCTTTGGGGTGTAAATCAAAAGAGAATAATGGGTTTTAGTGCAAATTGGTAACATGTATGATGTGTCTTCATAAAGATAGTCATATGGATGTACAATAATCAATTGACAACTAATGGATTTTTGTAGTTTATACTAAAGTTTTACACTCAGTCATATAAAGGATTTGGTCCGGAAAATATACTAAACATTATGAGAGGGGTCTCCTTGATATAAATATACTTCAAAGTAAAAGAAATATATAAAGGATGTATACACAAACATGTCCTGTTATCCGAAAATGACTGATCTTATTAAAAAGAGATCACATATGAATACATAAATCATTGCATTGAACAGTGTATTTCGTATTCAGGTAAACACATTCGCATTGTGTCTCTGTAGGAAAATGACTAGACACAAAGCTGAGGACACAGCCAAAAGAGTCAATCGGTTCTGCGCTTTACTCCAGCGATCACACCCACCACAGTAAAGGCAGAGATGCATGGGAACCATCCTACTGTTGTGTAGCTGTGTAAATGATGGTAACATGTTACAAATCATTAATTACTACCTGGTCCCTAGGAGTGTGTGACACGACCTGGTGAGGCCATGACACCTGCCGCAGTGTGAGTGCTGCACATGCAATTTGTACCTGCGCCAAAAGACAAAGGAAATGCCGGCACTACTACTCACAACAGGTTGCCTGAGCACTGCACCGGCATGTATATCTCCTTTGGTCATTGGGGTGCACCTGTATGCTTCACATATACCTTTGTTCTCGGACCAGTTCTTGAAGTTGGCCCCAGATCAGGTGTTGTTTTTTTCTGGGTTCTTTTGTTTTTGTTTTAGGAGGTCGAATATCATACATCCGATTCCTGGACGGCGAAAATGTCAAATAGGGAAAAGCTGGTATCTACAATGCATCTGACCGACCTTTGACATTTTTATGGTTCAGCTGTTTCTGTGATGCATATATATGTACGTGTATATGCTAAGTAATGAAGACTTGATATTCCCTTTGTGTATCACTCAGTTATCTAGCAGATGGTACACGATGTAGATGCTGTTTGGCACAAAACCTTCACATCATACTATCATTATTATACGGAAACTGGCTTACTGTCTTCGTACATCAAAAATACACGGTGAAATTATTGATCACATACATCCTGATGCAATAATTTTACCAAGTATTTTGATGTACGAAGACAGCCAGCCTGTTTTCGTATTAAGAGAAAACGTGGTTACTGAGCCCGAAGGGATGGCGGTTCGAGGTATTTTGATGCCATAAAAACGTCCCGACGCTGCAGGCAGAGGGACGTATTTATGGCATCAAAATGCCGAGAATGGCATCCCTTCGAGCTCAGTCACTACGTTTTCTTATTATTACATAGCTAAATATCAACGGCATTTTATGTATCTAATTGGGCTCACACATTCACTATGGTCACAGTGCGCCCGAATATTTAATATGGGCGCCCGAACATTATTTATACTGCACCCCTGGCAGCGGGTAGTATTTCATAGACGTTCGGCCATAGGTATGTAATAATATTATATACCTAAAAATGGCGATATTTTATCTAGTCACGTGATCACATACCCACAAAATATGGCATTAATACGCCATGGGTAGGAACGAGTGGTATATGTAGTTCATACAGCCACAGGTGTATAATAATATCAACAGTTCTTGTATTTGTAGCTCCAGATTCTCGTCTGTTCCCCTGAGTACTAATTACCTAGACTATTACTGCACAAATGAATTTACCATATAGCCAAATCCTCTCCCTAATTACCTCTGTCACCTGAGAGTCCTACATAAGTGCGAGATGATTTACGGTAGTGGTAGCACTTCCTCAGCATTTAGTGCCCATTAAAACCTCGGACAGGAGCGCCGTGGTTGTCTAATCTCCACTGGCTCGTGGCAACGCATTCACCTGTCTGCGTACGCCGCTCAGTGACGTCACATCTCGTAACATGACGTTAGGAGTCGGCGAACATCAAAGTGGTCGCCTGTGTGGACTCACCTGCGAGATGATCCTCAGGAGCCATTAAATACCTACATCCGTACTAACCAGGGTCACTCAGAGATAAAGGGCGCACGCCGCGCCTTGTTTGGCGTCTGTGATTTGAATCAGAATGTCGTCTGCTTCCTCCAAATCTTTCAATAATCCGCAGTTATCATCAGAAATCAATCATCGAGAGCTTTGCCGTTACTGGACTGTGAGCGTGTTAAGCCATAGAAGACCTTTGCTTATTCTTTGTTCGCGTCTTATTTGAAAATGGGATCCCTAAATCCGATTTGCATATCGTATCTTAATTGATTTATCATCTCCTGCTTCAACCTTTCATTTGTTATTGTTTTTCTTGGACGCCACCCATTTTTATGCATCTAAGATATTGATTGAAAATTAGTTGGATAAGAAATCTATCGTCTGTGGTTTTTTGTGGTTTTTAAAAAAATTTTCACTGCAGATGTGAACTTTTAAGATATATATACTGTATATATCAATCACCGCCCCACCCTCATATACCTCAACCGCAATGTGTAAGTGATACAAATAGACCTGGGGCCCCGCGCAGTCTGGAAATATTATAAGACGTTGCGCAACGGTCTTTGTGGACTTTCATACCACCTGCACGTGCAGCACTGACTGCTAGGCCTGTGTCTTCCTGCTCTTATTGTGCCCAGATCTGGCCCTTTTGTCCCGGAACCACTTCTGTAAAAATATACCCAGCTCCGGAGAGTTGCCGAGCTTTTGGCCACATATTCGTGAATGACCCTTGGCTGTGTCGGCGGTACTCTTTGAGGGCAGGAAAGTATGGTGGTAGTGGGCAAAGACAAAGTTAAAAGCAACGATGGGGTTTTAGTGATGGAAGGAGGTGGGGGAGGGTGTGTGTGTGTGTGTGTGGGGGGGGGGGGGGGTGATCTGAAGTGTGCCATGGCGGCTGATTCAAAGTTGAGTAAACTCCATCCGGTGAAAGAATCAAAAGAAGGTGAAAATGCACCGGTGTATGGCTCCATACTGGTCGCTCTGGGTGCCTTCCTGTGATTGCAGGTGTGGTGTAAGCTGACTGTGGCGTTGTGGATTAGAAAGCCTAGTCAACAAGACGTAACATTATCCACGCACACGTACAGAAATACACATTTAGTTGGTGAGATCGTACCTGTTTATCCATATGGGATACTTTCAACTGATGCCTCATCTGCCTTTATTCTCACACTCTCCAATTTAGCTCCATGTCCTGTGGGCGTTCGTTGTGGGCGAAGAAGACTGAATATGTGTGGATAAGATAAAGCTCATCTTATATGATATTATAAAAGCCTCAACTTTAATTGGAATCCTTATAAATGTACGACGTCTTGCTAATGGTCAATTTTCATGCTCATTACTGACACAAGATTCAGTTACATTTCTGTATTTTCCACATTTTCCGCAATTCATAGGAAGACATATAATGTATTTAGAATATGTTAGCCCCTAGGCTATTAGTATGATATTCACATTTATGATAAAACCATTTTTTGATTCAATAGTTTATGGTGTTGATTGCTGTTACATCATATTTGGTGCTCAACTCGGTTGCCCCGAAGAACCCCTGTAGGAGAAAGGGTGATCAACTAAATAATTTTTCTTTTAAACTATCGAACCCCCTCCCCCTCCCATTGCTCGATATTTTCTTTGAACGAAATTGTTGCTTTTGTATAAGAATGGCCGGCTGTTATTCATTCTTCTGACATTCAGAGAAGAAAACTATGGACAGATTTCGAAAAGAAAGTAATCCCATGTTCTCATCTCATTTATATTGACAAAGAGAAGCTTGAGGCTAATTGTATCTTTTAGATAAATAACAATACAAGTAGGGAGAGGATGAACTGGAGTGTCTTACAGCATGAAGTGCTCGGGATAATTCAGGTGTCTCTTTGGCAAGTTGGTTTTAAAATTAAAAAAGACGTCCCTGGCTTTTCCTCCACCGTCTGTCTGCGTTGTTGGCTCATAGGCTAATCCTCTGGCTGAGAAGTAAAGACGGTTACCTTTGGCAGTGTGTACGTTAATCATTACGTTTACCTGTAGGCGTGTTTGCCGCTACGTAACGTCATTAACATGGACTGATAATCTTAGTTGGCTTGAGCCTTATCTGCCCGTGACACCCGGAAGCAGATCAGCAATGACCCTTGCCTCTTTCTCGACTCCTCCTGAATATGTCTGTCAATGTTGCCGTTAATTCTAACGTATCTTTTAGCACCTTTAGTAAAGTACCGACCGGAGAGAGTTTTGATCCCATGTATTTGAACTGTCCACAGTCAGTAATGCCTGGAAAGAGTGCAGTATTTATATTACATGGGGTGATACATATTACTGAGTATTATGATTCAATTGATTGATAGATCTTGAATTGATATTTTGACTTTATTCCTGTGCATATACTTAGCTACCTAAAAACACAAGGCTGAAAATTCATAGTGTCATATATATTTTGATATACATGTCTGTACCTTTACATGTTTATCTTCAGTGTGACATGTCTAGCTAAAGGATTTCAGTTTCAATGCAATCATATATGTAATCCAAACCGGAGTAAATTATTCCTTACAGGATGTTGAGTTTATTTACTCAAATCCTCGGGGTAATCAACCACTTCAACACACGCGAAGGGGAAAAAGTCGATAGAAACAATATAGAGACGACTTATATTACTCAGTAACAGGTTAATAGGGTCAAAGTAAGTGCAGATTCCCAAATGCGCACCTGACTACTGGCGGCGGACTCTCTTGATTCGTGGGCGATAATAAGGGCATTGGTCATATTCCGCCCACCTGAGGTCACTGCGGTCCCCAATAATGACCCAGAGGTTAATGTATGGAAGTTTAAAAGTGCAGGGACATTTTCAATCAAGGGGAGAGTCTACCAAAGGGTGCTGTCCCTCCATTTGGCAAAGGTATTCTTTTAATTGGCGTTCACTGTGATGCAAGATCAAGATCGACGACAGTGGGGAAGTGCACTCGTAGCCCCCAGGGATGATCTCAACTCCTTCTCAGGAACTAAACCATCGGAGTTATTTTTCCATTTCTATTTAGTTGATAACGTTTAAGACGTGTTATTGCGGATATAATATAAATCATGTCTCTGGGAATAGATGAAATAAAAGAAGGAGATATCTGTTATAGAATCTTTTGCTATTTTCGCCTTTCTAGTTTAAAACTTATTTAGAGATATTTAAGATAAACTATATTTTTAGCTTTGTGCACCCCTACACCCCCAAGTCTGGCTGAGATACAGACTGACGCCCTTACCTTACATAATGAGGAGGATACACATTAACCTAATGCAGATGATGGCCATCCCCGGACTCCTGGTTGTAAATCATAGGCCTGGATCCCAGGTGGGTTACTCTGTAGGTGTGAACTCTTTGATCTCTCAGGTATGTACCCGAATATAGCATATACAATGCATTTCTCACGACGCAGTTCTAGGTCAAAAGGTTAATATCCAAGGTCCTACCTTAAAGTTAAATTAAGAAATTGAAATAACGATATATAGAGACTGGTCTCTTTAATAATCATAGAAAATCAGTTGTATTCTCGAAAGGTTTCAGGAACGATTTAAAGAAAATCTTCTAAAATATCATTTACCTATTAAAACAAGCATTGTTATGACGGACCTTTCTTCAACTGATATATGCCTTTTGTAATAAAGCATACATCGGCACATCCTGCCATAGCCAATGCAAAGAGGCCTGAAAACAGAAAGAAGTAATACAATAAAACTAATTGGTATTTTGGAAAATATTTGAGATGGTCTACTGAAGGCTATCAGTCCATATATTTGTTTCTAAAAAAAGGATAAAAGTTACTAGACTACGCCATGAGAATTCTGATGAATAATTTCATTCCCTATGAGAGATGTAAGACAGAATCAATATCTTTGTTGCAAAGGCAATTATCTCATATCCTTTAAACACTGTTCAAGTGGTATTTTTTTCAAACATATATTGCAAATGTCTTATCTCTCCCACAGCAGCGATGCATAGTATGTACTTATATATATCCTTACATGTAATGTCAGCTTTTCGAATCTAATCTGTCACAACTGAATAAGACCTTGATTTCCGACAGGATGTATGTAAGACTGGTGTTACATCGATGTTAATTCTAGTCGGCTGGTCGCACTTAGAACTCCCACGTCTAGGTCTTCTCGTCTGGAAGATTCCTTCCTCCACCCCTTCAGGGATTCTACCCCTTGTGTAACTGACCTGTCTGAGGGGTGTGGTCGATCCCTCCCACACCCTTACTTGCCGGTCTCGATAAACCACCCCTCCGCTCTCCCCGCCTTAATGAAACCCCAATGTAGACTAATTACAGGGCTTAGCGCCAATAACACATCACTAAGTCCGCCCACCGCCCGCTGATCTTTTGACACCATTTTGTTTGCTTTTTCCCCCGTCTGTGTTTTGTCTAGTCTGACCATTCAACTCTTTTGATCCCTGGGTACCGACGCCATTGCTCTAGATGGTTAGATCTACTGCATAGTTAGGAAGGAGACGGTAGCCTTAGACGAGTTTGTTACTGTAGGCATTCACTTCTAAGATTTTGGTTGGAAATGATTCCAGTAGCAGATTCGCGAATCGCATGCATATATATAGAACCTGAGTTGACTTTCCTGTGAATTTCTTTAATTTGGGTTCAAATGATATAGCAGGCAAAGATGTTATAGAAACTCATTTATTTAGCCATATAAGGGGTTATGCCACCGAGAAAGCCACCGATATAGAAAACAAATTAAAAAAAAATGTAAAAAAAACTTCCGCCTTTACATTCTATTTTTAAGTAAAATGCTGTCACCTAGTTTAATAGAAACAGCCCATTCTGAGCCCACTAGTTTTCCAGTTTCAGATGACATTTTCTTCCCTTAAATACGACCACTGGGCAAATCTGCTTTTTTCATAAGTGAATTAGGTCATTTCTTTAATATAATTGCGTGGAAGTCTACTTTAGCCCTGGTAATTTCAAGAATACCAGATGCAAGTATTGATATTCCTCAAAGTAACTACCACTTTACATATTCTGTTATTTTTTTAATACATGTGTATTTCAATAGAGGGAGGTAAGTTAGTTCCGTAGAGTTCTCTTTCAGACAAAAGGAAGATTAATTAAAATAGGTTATTTTGGATGTATATCAATGTCCAGATATAAAAGTAACGATTATCTCATATTCCTGTGCCGATGAAAAAGAAATAACATGGACATATACCGGGATGGGAATACTTTCTACTATGAGATCCTCCAAATAAGTGAAATTCTGTGGTATTTCCAACCTACAGGAGCCTACAGGAGCCTACAGGAGCCTTCAGGAGCCTATATGATCTATATTTTAAATGGAATAGATTATGCTTACTTGTCCTCCAGCCAACATGTCCCAAATCGCATAGTTTCACGAATAAAACTTCAAGTTTTTGTTAGGATGAATTAATCTCGAATTACTTTGCCTCTAACCTATTCATGGGCTAGAGTAAATTTGTCTTTATTTTTGTACACAAACATTCCCCTTGGGCCTCGGCCTAAAACGACGATGTAAACCCCTCGATGAATATGGAGATCAGGGTGATTTTCGATCCTCATGACTAAGAACATACCCACCAGCACCTCCCTCGCCCCCATCTGATTCTTACACGTAGCCACAAACCTCCGCAGGGCAAAATGGAAATAACCCTCAGATTCCACTATGGTCACTTTATCGATGGAGGCTGGGCGAGAGGTGGTGAATCGGTAAAATCTGAATTAATGAAGACCATCCCATCAAATCAACCCTGATCTACGCAGTTTTCCGTGCAAGTCATGCGTGACGAGGGCACGTCATCAAGGATGTTTGCTGATACTTTTCTTCTGAGTTTGGAAATCAGTCTCCAAATTCTCTCGGCCTCAACGAAGAACCAAAGTAGTACGTGTGACAGATAATACGTTTCGGATAGGTAATGGTTGTATTTGATCCCACCGATGATCTTGCCTTCCCCAAGTATTCCTTGATACAGAATGTAAGAATTTGCTCAAGGAGTGTTTTGTCGTATGAGACGTCAGGGTTATATATACAAGGTCATCTATTTGCTTACAATTTGCTATTCTGTGCAATAGGTGAACAGTATTTCAAAGGAGGATTGCCAAATGGCAAGGTTTTATTCGTTGAGGAATTATAAATGGTATTTATCATAATTGTACAGATCGGTGTACAATGTCACGGACTGCCGGGCTAGACTGAATCTGTGCTTGCGAAGATTCAAAGTGCAGAATTGATACTTCAAGTTAGACTTCAAAGGGGTTCACACAAACCGCAAATCGTGGGTCATCCCGTTATGGATCTGGTAATGCATGATGGGGTAAATAAAATCATTAGGAATATTGTATCCTGAATTATGACATGCATTTATAAACTTTGTTGATAATAATTTCATTTTTATCTTCTATAACACGTGATCACGATTACCAAATTGATGTGGGAGGACTTGAACCGCGTCAGATTTTTCCACTCAAAGGTAGATCTTACCAGTCATGAAGAGTTACCTTTTCCGTCAGTGTTCCTCTTTTGACAGGACAATGAGTGGTTGACAAATGAACTTTCTCTTTCTTATCGAGGACCCTCATCTAATAAAATCACCGACTTTTGATCAGAGTATGCCGTCTGTACTGACCGCTAAGGACCCCGGGAAGGTGGAGTGGGAGGTACCAGATGACATTTTAACCAATCTTCCCGCCATTTTCACCTTCAGATTCTATTAGCCCAGACGACGATTAGAGACGCGGCCAGTGATTAGGCCACGTCCACCTCACTCTAATATCGCCCAGATATGGCGTACAGGGGCGGGGAATGGGTGTATTTTCGTATCTGTGTCCGAATAATAGTAAAACCCAGCCCTATTTTCGTACCTGACCACCGTCTGGCCGTAACCACCAGAGAGACAGAGGGCGGCCATTTTCTAATTACCGGTGCCGAGAGCCGACGGGCACGCCCTCTCTCGGCCTTACAGAGAAGGGAACCCGCTATTTTCTCCCAAATGAACATCCGTGTGTACTTTAGCATCATAAGTGCCGGGGTCATTACGGCCTGCAAGCCTGAAGGCCGACTGGCCTGGCTCAGAATGATGACAACCTCGGCGAGCCAGCAACCAGTGCCCTCTGATGACAGACCGCTGAGACAGCGGTCGCCATCTTTGAAGACGCCGACCTCCCTGTGCCCCTCCAAGCAGATTTTGTCTTCCCATTTGCATCTCTTTTCTTTTGTTTTATATTTATTTATTTTGTAGAATATTACCATTTGATATTGATTTTACATTGTTCTTGAAAAGAAACCTTGGTGAGAAGTACCATATGAAATGAAATTGCCTCATCCTTATTCCCGGATAGTTTTTGAGCATGTATTATATACTATAATGGATTTCCAATATTATTAAACCAATCGGCGAATCTGAAACCTCTCATAGGTACTGCTAATTCCGTGTTCGGAATTTGCCATTATGATAATTATGATGCTGTGTACAAGATGTGCCGGCGTGATGCGCAAAGGTTATTGATCTCGCTACTTTTTCATTCGCCAAATATGAAATTCGACTTATTATTTTCTGTTGCGAGGTTTATCGATCGTCAATGTTACTAAGTTGTCAAAGGGTTAATAGTAAGACAGTAACGGAGTCTAAACATCCGCTAGAAGAGCCCCTTTGTCCTTTACTCAAGTCATCCAAGGTCGTTTAGCATAGCCCCAGGGCAGGGCCTTTGCCGAGGGCACTCGAATACGAGGAAAGGGAGAGGGGAAAACTGAGGTCCCTACTCATTAGATCCCGCTTGGGATATGAGGGAGGCTTGTACGGACGATTCACTCTCCACTGGAATGATGGGAATGTGTGGGGATCTCAGAGTATCACTCTTCTGCCCCAGGCGAGATTCAAGGG
Organism: Alentia gelatinosa; assembly: GCA_950022655.1. NCBI lineage: Eukaryota > Metazoa > Annelida > Polychaeta > Phyllodocida > Polynoidae > Alentia > Alentia gelatinosa. Next base: position 102,117,561 of record OX465580.1, on the reverse strand, counting down.
GTGGGGGAGGTGTTTAATGGCTGCTGTTTTGTTCTGCAAATCAATTACTCTACTTTTCGGTGTTGACCTGTGTTTAGAAGCGCTATTCGCTGTCACCGCTGCCGCTAGAGGCGCTCACGTTAAAGAAGCCACAACTCTCTTCCTTTCCCCATGCCCCCCTCCGTGGCAATACCATCGTGACTAATTTTACCTTATAACAAGAAAGAGATGATTCACTGTAGAAGGGCATTTTCTATAGGTCAAAATATAGGGCTGCATTAATAACCTGAAGCAGTTATATTGCGTATTGTATTTCATTTCTCAAATCACCTCATCGTGTTCCTGTTTTTTTCAGCCTTTTCCCCTTGTAAATTACTTTATTGGTCCCAATTGTTATATCATACAGGGAATCGCATCGAATAATTGGTAGAAAATATTCAAATGGTAAAAGATTACGTTGAATAGTTAAGTTTATTGGTCTTTTCTATACGGGTACTGCAGCTAGAATGATCCTAGATTGAGGATTGCAGGTGATCGTTTCCTTGGGTATGAATATGAAACAGACACAAATTGACGATATCTAAAAAAAAGGTATTTCATTTAATTTTCTAGCAAGTCGTTATTTCATCCTCTTTATGTTTTCTGCATGATGTGTGCGAAAATTTCTAGGGGGAAAACAAATCTGCCATAGGAAAGCAGTCCCTTTGGTATTGCCTTTGTCTGGTTTTTATGTTCTTCAATCGAGATTCAGAGGGGATATGCGTGTATCTTGCGTATCTTACTAGAATGAACTACTTTGAAGGTCTCTAACGATGTCTACATTGAGTTGGCAATGTTCGGGTAGATAGTTTTATAACACAATAGGGTCTACAAAGGATAAAAGAAAAAAAAGCAGAAATCAGCAGGCCTTTAAACGAACAAAGCCTTCCCTGCTGGGGGTTGAACATAAAACAATACTCTGGACTCCATGGGAGCCTGCCCCCAGACAAAAGCCGGAACGACGACAGAGGAACCGGCATGGCATTGTCGTGATGTTTGATGGACAGGAGGAGGGTGCCTGTGGCTTGGGGTGTGGGGTTGTTTTGGGGGTGAGGCTAGTATAGGGGTGTGTGAGTGGGGTGGCGATGCACATGAGCTGCTGATAGGGGGTAGGCACAGCCCCTCCAGTGTCCACCTGTCCCTATGGAAACCTGCTCCAATCCCACCTGTCGCATCGTTGCTATGGTGCCGTTTTCATCCTGCCAGTAGCGTCCTTGTCACCGTAGCATTAAGGGGCCAAACCCCAGACTCACTGTAGCGGCCCCCGTGCCAGCCCACGGAACTACAACGCTGGCACATCCCATAGCGGTGCCCATGTGATATATAGGCATGGACAATGGCGATCGTTGGCTACCCACAATAACCACAAAAGGGCACAGACCCAACCATTCCTAGCAACAGCCATAAACTACTTTTGTTAAGGAGAATAAGGAAAAGGAGAGCGATAAGGAAAAAAGAAAATACAGGTACAAGATACCCAGACACTAGACGCCAGCCAGCCACACCCATTGAGTTTCCAGAACCCTACCCCACCCAAACGTCCCAGGGTACCAAACAACAAAGACCCTACGTAGTGCGAGAAAATCCAGTGGCCCTTTTTTTATACATATGGAAGACCTCGGCCTTTACCTCACGGTAGCTCAAAGAAGGGATATTGGCAATGCACTATAAGACTGAAGGATTTCTGGGGTTACAACGGGGAATAGGTCGCCGCATATGTTGCTTGATATTTCTATTATCTGCGATGTGGTTTTAAGAATATCGAGCAAGGGACATCATTTATCGTTATGGATTGAGATGAGGAATAATTAGCAATGTGCGCTTCATTTTACAGACAGATGAGTCCCAAACAAGTGGCGGATAAAGGTGTAGCTCTGAACACCCAACAATCAGGAAGTAATTGGGCAAAATACACCCTAAAGTACCTTCATAATTATAAAGTAGTTCAAAAAAACTGTTGGCGTATGTAATTTTGTTGTCTTTTTGCAGGTTTCTAATGCATAAATTTGAGAGATTTTCTCTTTGTTTCTAATTTGATTGGCCTTTGGTATAGTTTTTGGCGGTGACGCCAGATAAGAGCATAACACTGGAGTGAATAAGACTACCGATTATGTGTTCTGAATGATATATTTGAGTCCAAAAAGGGAAGCCGTTAAAGTTTCTGTTGATAAAAAACCTGTGCATGATTAGTATCAATATTTGAATTCGTTACCATCAAGTAAAAATCATAAAAGAAGTCCAACAAATAATTTCCTCAGACAAAAATGTCTTCTAGTTAAAGAAAAATAGGAAATGCTCCAATTGATTCAAAGCTTAGAAACCTGGTTAAAGTCATTTAAGTCGTGTAACTATGAGACCATACACTACACACTGACCCCTTTATTACAGAAACTAACAGCTGAATCGCAGTTTTTACCTGTAATTTAATCGTTTTGCCTTTCAGGGCTACACATCAAGGAAACGTTATATGTCGGTTCTGAAGTCAATCGCAGGTAGAAACACAGTCAGGTCTTTGTGTGACTGGGCTACCTCCAGCCAGGTGTATGCTCTGGGAATGCGCATGCGTGGAATCGGCCTGTGATGGTGGGGGAGGGGGTCTACAGCCATCTACATGCATGTTTACGCGTGCACTAAGAATCTTCTGTTAGATTGCATGTGTGAATACCGCAACCTGGTGCCATGCATCTGAACGCGTGCGTGCCCCAAGGCTGTTGGGATTCCAGTGCACCCCCACCTCACCTACCCTCCTGTGTTTGATACAAATGCCCTACACAAAACCCCACCTGACCTCCAGACCGCACATTTCCACACAGGTGGCGTTCTGCACTCATTTAGGGCCACCCCCACTGCAGCCCTCCTGCTACTACTGATAAACTGCCGAGAATGAAATCTACTCTGATACCTCATGCAACTATGGAAATGACGAGAAAAAAAGTGTGTTCCTATTATGATGAAGTCTGTACCCAATTTACATACAGCTATCACCAACTCAAACATGCTGTCTCTCTCTAACATTTCTCGCTCTCTCCTTCCTCTCCTATTTTTAGTTCAGCTGTGGAATAATTCCTTGTTTGAGACATTAAAGCGAAAGATATGAAAGATATCTACTGTGTTATGAGGTCTATGGATCGGAGTAGACACTCATGTTGTGAGACATACTGTTGAGATTTCTGTGTCCTTCTCGAGGAAGCCTGAGACATATACATGTACTATTATTCAATAGTTTGATTCATTGTAGAAATATAATCTCTGTCCGTTTCTGACTTGATAATCTCGTTATATACTATCAAACATCAAAGAACATCCAGAGTGAAGCAGATTTGATCTTGTGGTTCCATGTAAAGGCACATCCTTGTTTATTAAAACAGGCTGTTTTCACTTCATGTTGTTAAGTTATGAAAGTCTGCCAACATGATGCACGATTGCTCATGAGCCACTTCAGTAATAAAAATACAGCAAAATATTAAACACATTAGAAGACTTTAATCCATACGAATTGATAAACTAGGACCCATATCAATAGAGTACTACTGTAGATACACGGAACAGCAATCACTCATACCTATAGTCTCACATGCAGTATAGATATCTTTATTGTATTTAAAATGCCTTATGTACACTACAAGTCCTTTTCAGTGGACAAGACTCTCTCCAATTCATTTATAATTTTACTGACAGGAACTCACAAGTTATTTCTTTGAGTAGACCAGTCTCCCGTCTCCAATTTATCCTAGAAATATCACATAGCCATTGAGGCCGGTAAGGGGTGGGGGAGGGTGGTGGTTTGGGTGCAGGCACGCGCCCCACGATGTTGGGGGGGGGGCGGGGGCTAATGGAGGTGAGACACAGGTGAGAGCTGTTCGTCACGCCATCTTGCGGTGAAAACCCGCAGACACCTGCATTATATGAACATAAAAAGAATCTACATTTTTTCCTGGGAGAGGCAACATGGGCTTTTCTTTGTTTTCTCCTCATAAATATGCATTAATTCTGTTCGAGGATTTATTCTTGCAGCAGGTGTCTATGACTTCAAATACACACCTCTGCATATTAATGCAATGAATGTATTATGTAATGATATGCATGTCTTTTGATATTACAGCAATATTAGTATTGGGCACTTTCCCTAAAAAGTCATGCAATGTATGATGATAAATGCAATGTAAGCATAACTAATTGTACAAGTATCAGGATAATTCCTCGCCACTAATCTTTAACATCGGTCTACAGTAAACCGCCCAGACATCAATATAGGCAGTTAACTATTTATATATGCACTGTTAGGGTTATCGTTGTGTCCTTCGAACTAATCTGCATGATACAATGAGAAACAACCCAGCTCAAATTGTCATAAATTTGGGATATTTCCGTGAACAAAGACGAACAAAGAGGTTTTGGGTAATTGTGTTGCCTCAATTGCTAATTGATACACCTGAGTCATATAGACTTGCAACAGGTGTCAGATTTGTATACAGCAGGAGAATCAACCAATTATTCCTAGTACATCAGACATGCGTTGGAATTATTAGTGAAAGCAATGCCTGTTAGTTGTACTAAACGGTGTTCTGTGGTCAGAACAAGTATATAACCACACGCAAGAAGAGCACAATTCCAACTCGTTCATAAATCTCTTTCATGAATACAATATATATATATATATATATATATATATGTGTGTGTGTGTATGTATACATGTATGTATGTATGCATATATATATATATATATATATATATATATATATATATATATATATATATATATATAGATATATATATATATATATGTATATATATATATACGTTCCTATTCTATCATTTGCTTAGAAATGTTTTTGTTCGAAGGAGTTTATTGACAAGAATATATACTTTCATAGCTATCTTCCATACAATCGTCGAACAATTTAACAACTTTCAGAGCATTACATGGACATAGGACAATCACAAACAGAATTAATAGAACAATCACGCCATAATCTGAATCTCATGGTCTTTATGGCTTACCTCATCCTTTGATACCCGGGTGTTTGTGTTGGTAGTGTTATAACGCTTGGTAACGCTTATCAAATGTAGCAATAGGGTTAATTTTGTGACCAATGCAAACTTTTAAAGGGTGGTCACCAGTGCTGTTTGTTGTATGGTAATGCCTTATGCTGATCGTTGAATGATGATTTGTGCTAATTCCATTATCAAATCAATGATTGGTGATTAAAGATCTTCATTGTTGGATATAGCTCTTTGGTGAATGATGACTTGTTCTTGAGATTAAAAATGGTTACGAGTCTCTAAGGGAAACTGGTATTTGAATTAATTCACCAATCAGTACAAATGCTATAGAATAATGCTGATCTGTGAATAATGGTAACCAATTTGCCAGCTGATGAATTATACAGAATAAAGCCAATGTGGGTGTAGTCGCTAAGAAACGAATGGAAAATAGCATTGATATCAAATCGTGATAGTATTTTTATAGTTATGTAAGACCATCGATTGTGATTCTGTTAAATACCTATTGGTCCGGTGTTCCTATCATGCACTGAATATATGATACATAGCATGGTATGTCTTGTTGTTTAAAATGTTGCTAATTCTGTTGAGAAATATCCCTGAGTTGACACTCGACATATTTAGCATTCTGACCAAAGATTTCTCTCATATCAATTAGATTTGATACAGTAACTCGAGTTTTGGAAGCTTATAATAGTATAGTTAGGGCTATATATAGAAGTTATCATAGATCGTGAAAACTCTCTTTTCTTCCTCCGTACTAAATGAACTTTCGGAGATAACCCTGCATGGTATCTGAAGAACTGACTTCCGAACTAGAATAAGCACCCTCCGCATCCACTAGACACATATACCAAAGTCTCCATGTTGTCTCCATGCTGTAACGCTTGTAGTATATTTCTTTATCTATTTGGTTTTTGATCGGTATCATATGTTTCCATCTAGGCACTATCCAGACCACAAACTACATCGTGCATGCACGTTTGAAGTACGTTTATGGGAATCCTTTCATTATGCCTCTACACCTGGTAGCGGAGAAGCCGTGTGTGCAGTCTGGCAGAGAGCGTGCCTGTTCATACACCGACATCCACTATCCACTGATCTCTTCACCACTAACAGTTGCCATTATATTTCTCTATGTTCACGCTCCCCCTATCCCAACCAGGTGGCTCTACAGGCGTACTCAGCGCGTGCCCGCATTCAAACTGGGGAGAAGGGGGAGAAGCAGTAACTTGTAGTGGTGAGGACAGAAATAAAACAAAATATTGCAAAAGGGAATTCCTGGTTATATGTTCCAATATATTTGGTGTTTTTTGCCTCAACTTCAGCCAGACATCGCGATAAGAGGGAGATTCTGTATACGACCTACCGAGGTATCTTCGCAGTGAGAACGTATGAGATAATCGTGACCGGAAACCGATATGCACCAGCATAGAGCAGTCGGGAATCGAACTCTGGACCCCGTGATCCCTAACCCAGTATAGTTTACTCCCTGCAACAGCCCTCCCGCCTCCAAAAATATCATATACATGTACACGTATATATACCTTACGTTACTAATTATCATGACGTTATGAGACCGTTAGGATCGTGGTATACTATTGTGTGCTGATGTATTCCATGAGGGTTTTATTTATGAGTACCAATGTTCTCATTGCGGGGACAGCCTTGATGCAGTTTTTAGAGTTTGGCACTGAGAACCCTTTGCTTGGTTGGCCATGTCACTTTGCCTCCATGCCATATCATCCCAAGGTCTAATCTACAGGTAACTTGTAATCCAATATTTAATTCTACAGGGTCCCAGCACACCACAGTCTCATCTTAATCAACCTTGTATATATGTAAATAATTCCTCTTTCTTGTAGTGTAATTGAGAGAACTTCCTGTAGATCCGGCCTGCATAAGTACGTCTACCGTGACGTCAGATAAAAGCTGCATGCAAAAGGGCATCTGTTGTCGGCGTCTTGCATGTAATGCAATTCCCAGCCAGCTAAAAAGTTCTAGAAGGTCAATGAAAAGAGATTTAGTTCAGATATTGTACATGGAGGGTTTCTTTTCTCCTATTTTTTAAAAGATAAGTAGTCGGTATAAGGGGTGAAAAGGTAGGCTCCAGGCTTTAAGGGTGTACTTCAGTCATCACCTGTGTCGTCGATCTGTGGCCGTCACGCGTCAATGATCTCACCTGTATGGTAATACATGTACATATGTATTGTTGGCTGTCGAGTGGTGTGTCTGCTTTACAACATATATTCTCATATCAAGGTAAGCACATCCAGGTAAGCTGATTTTACGGTTCCTTATTCGAGGAGCCTTACCACTAACGGCAAAAGGTAAACTCCTTAATCTGTCTCTTTTTTCCTTTCTACAAATGTTTCTTTTCTTACACTATACATTCGCAAACCACTGCACTATTTCTACAAGGAGATAGGAGTGACCTGCACTTATCTATCACTATGGATATAGGGTTAGATATACTCATATGAAAGTGAGTATAATGTGGGATTCAGAGGATTGGGGGAGGGGGGTACAGTCTACTAAGGGTCATAGCGGGTAGGGGACATATATACATGTAATGGTATTGGGGAAAGGGATCCAGTTACTGCACCGCTCAATAGACCACCCTACATGTTGATACCCTAAACCATCATCCGCCACTGTCATTTCCTAAGAAAATTACCATTTAGGTATACGGTTTGTGTGATGGGTGTCGGCACGATCCAAAGTCATTCATTTTCTTTCCTGAGGCGGGCTGTCTGTCATGTCTGAGAAAACTGTTTAATTTGAAAGGATGAGATGAGGAGGGTATGTGTCAACAGGATATAGCTCTGATCCGTGCGAGACCCTAGGCAAGCGACTCTCCCTATTTATCATCCTATTCCTCTATTCATCATCAGCACATTCCAACCTCTACTGATACCTGCTATATATCCAAACGTCTATAGAGGACTACATATGATATATACTTTATATTCATATATAAAATAAATGTCTTATTTTACATGCTCAATAGCAATAGCCATACTCATGATACTGTTTTGTCACCATTGTGTATTGAATCACAATGGTGGATTAATAAGCTGAGTCACTCTGCTTGATTACCAGGCTCTGTCTGCACACTGAGTCAGAATACTGAGTCACTATACTTGGTCACTATGCTGAGACACAATGCAAGGTTCAGCATTAACAGAACCACTTGATCAGTTTGCAGTATGTGGTAGAACCACTTGATGCGTCTGCAGTATGTGATCTCTGAAGAACATGATGGGATCAGCTGACAGGTGAGTGGTTGGGGGTAGACTTGGGGTGATTATCCCCGCACTGCTTGGCAAGCGGCCATGGCACGTGCGGCCAACCAGGTACATCGCTGATCCCCCTTAACCCTTCTACCCGCTCCCCCGCACGCGCCCTGCGTCACGCCCGGAAGACCATGGAGCGGGTAAACTAGACTAGCTCGAAACCCTTGCAATCACCCTGATTTATACATTCAAAACGGAAGATAACAGATCCTGCATTTCAATGATGCTCTCCATATACGATTAGCACGGCATTCTCTGTTAAAATCCACACACTTTAGAGCTCTAGAGATCCTTGTAAAGGTGTTGGTGAAGGTTGTATTCTGTCAGGCCCGGCGTCCACTGAGCCCCCAAAATACTACGATATGCTTTAGGATGCATCTCCAGGCACAAAATCGATATCGCATTGGAAAGTTAACTTACTCCGAAGCCGATGCACCCGAGGCTATACCCAGATGCATGCAGCGTAGGGGGTATTAAGACCTCAGTGGACGCCGGGCCTTGCTATCTAGGCAATAAGTCAAAAAGAAAAGTCCATCAAATCATGCTGACTATCATTACTAATGGTTTCAAATTAAAGCCGTTGAGCAAGTCTAGCCAGACACTCTCGGCAGGTGCGAGGCGAAAGTGGGGGATTTATAGGTGATCCCTCAGGTGTGCTGGGCTGACAGGTGGGGTGGGATCCACCGGGTCAGGATCCAGCGTATCGCCCTGTGGACACCACGTGCCATCTGCCCCATCAGGATCACCTTTCCAATGCCCGGCACCTGATCTCAAGTTACCCAGGTACAACACCAAAGAGTCACGGATTTAGGTACTCATACATGGCCATTGAGGCCCTTTAGGAATTTGGGGTGGTTGACAGTATGTGTCGATGGTCCTAAATAGGAGAGGTAGGAAATTGCGATATGGTCTCCTCGCCATTCATTGCTCAAATAGGAACCCTGTCTTTTTCCTATCCGGACATTAAGTAAACACCTCCTCTTCCCCTTTTATTCCCGACATGTTATTCCCATGTTGCTAATGTACCACGATATCATTACTCAGTTTCACTAACCAATTTCCACGAATATCAATGTCCTGCCTTCACTAGAAGATTATATTGATCTAAAGGATTCTCTTGGAGCCTTCCAACGCACCACTAAATTCTGTTTTAATGCAGTATCGTGACAACTAACCTTCGTAATAAGATCATCACGTTCTGAATCATGCACCAAAACATATTTTCCACAGTATATTCCGGAGTTTAGTATCGTTCAATAACTCTTATTGTGATGAAGAGAGGGACTCCTTTTTTCTGTTAGATATTAATCTATTCATATTTTCACCTTTTATCTAGGTACACCCTCCCTCGTGTCTGTTATCTGAATCTTTCATGTTATTCTTCTTTCCATCTTGTTGTCGGGTCATCTTGTCTGATGGTGAGTTGATAAATGTTGTCTAGGCTTAACCCACATGCTGTTAAGCACGACATCGCCAAGCCTCCCTTTTTGTCAAACAGGTGAACTCAGAATCCTCCATATTTTTTCTCCTACCTGCGCAGCACTATATGGGATTGTTGGTATCGCGCCGCCTGCTGGCGGCTGGTGGTAACAGAGTGTGATCACTGTGCCACTACAGTTATATGTGCGTTGTTATAGGGGTATGGTAAATTAATTAAACCAAAGCTCCAAACCAATAGAAATATCAATCAATTCTGAGATTCTGTGAGTCGATATGTTGAAATCCCCAACTAGGAGGATTAAGGAACTTATTGGTTTAAAGTAAAATTGATTTTTACCATACCTTTTGTTGATATTTACTATTGACAATACCTTTTCATTTTCATCATATTGTCTTAGCATCTTTAAAAAGTAAGTCTTTAAAAAAAGGTATTTTATCTAATTCAAATTGCGATCTGTGTATACCAGATCTGGAATACTAAATAAAGACTCGTATCAAATAATAGTAAAGATTTTAGTTATGTTGTTCTGAAATTTCGAGACCATGTAATAAGCAGTACCCTGACCGACCTTGACCTTACACAAGGTTAGTCACCAGGGGAAGTGACAACACAGTTTAATGTTCGCCTGTCACCCCAACATTTGTCACTTCACTGCGTCCTCGTTGGACCCGACGGGGACGGGGGGAGGGGGGAGGGGGCCCGTTCCGCCCCTAAGGGCAAGGCGCCTATACACTATAGGATGGTAGGTAGTTTTTGTGTGTCATAATTCATACTTAGGCCCAATGGAGCCTAGGACCGCGTCCTGACAGCGTTTAATAACTGATCTCCTTTAGGACGACCCCTGGTGAGACATGGCCACAACTTCTTTCCGTCGTTTCTTTCCCCTTGTGGGATTTCTGTTTGGAGGCCCTTTTTCTTTTGACAGCCTTTTCCCTATGGAAGCTCTTTATCTTGCTGACAACGAGTTCCAATTTTAAGTTTCTATAACTATGGAACACATAGCTATATCTTAATGGTTGAAGTATTTCTAAAAATCACTCGTTTTACCTACTCTATAGTGGAGCTCCTGGTTTAACCATGTATTTTTCAAATCCAAAAAAAAACATCTATCTGAATTAACTTTGAACTAGACCGTACCTTAACGCCTCTGTTAGTAGTTTCTGCAACATGTTTTTTTTTGTTGCATTCGTAATTGAATCGACAAGAAGCCACCGCATATCATTCCAAATAGACAGCTTAGCAAGCTACGTTGGCAGTTCCTGAAATGCTATTTCATATTTATGAATACAGGCAGAGCTTCCTCGGAAATGATTAGAGCCATTATATCTTAATTAACGTACCCAATGAAATAGCCAACAGACTAATTCCTTTTTAAAATGATTATTTTATCGTTCCAAACAATCTCCCTCGAGTCCTTCTTTTTCCCAACCAATCACACGACCCCACACCCGCCCTCTATTATCGCCCATCCGTGACGTGACCTCTGAACCCCGTAGAGGTCAGGTCGGACCGAGGCAGGTGCATGCTGGGTAACAGGTTCATCAGCATTCTGAACGATTCATTAGATTTCCATAGGGCTTTCTTCCACGGGTCTTTAACTGCCTCAAATCTACCAATTAATACACACACAAGGGTAGTTTGTACTAGCACAAGACTATTCAGAAGATTATAGTGCATTAAGCTACTTAGAGAGGACTCACGAAAGACTTTTAATTGGCTGACCTAGATTCATTCCCCAAACATACATTGGTTGATTATCTCGGATTATTCACGAATCAAGAGGTTTGTGAACGTTTCCCACTTCCTTTGGGGTCATTTACTTTCCAATCATGTCTGATTCATACTATGGCAAGGTTAATTTAGAAAAGCGACGTTTTTGATACGGTCTACTGGTGATTTCATTTTATCGCATGGATCTCTAGGCGTTGGGAGATTGATCAGTTATCCCATTATTCGTTGATCAATGAGCATGATACAGGTAAAGAATATGTTACAATGTAATCTCCACCTTTCTTGTAGTGAACCTCAGCAGTACAGCATGCAACAAGTGCAGATATACACAATATTACCATGATTTTGATCTGAGTGGCCGTATTCTCCGCGTAGTTGACGCGTAGTAATATTCCGAGCGATAGCGAGGAGTATTGCGTAGCGTGAACTACAAGGAGAATACGGCCACACAGATCGAAATTATGGTAATATTGTATTTATTACTCACTTATTTTTAAGTTTAAGCAAAAAATATGATCGTTAGAAAACTTTTCAACGTAATTAATAAGTTATGTTTGGGACTACTTTCATCTCAAAAATCCGTATCCTCCTAGGAGGGTACGGAGCTCCGTATCCTCCTCAGTAGCGATCTGTAATCTCCATAGGCTTAGTATGGAGACTCCGTATCAGGTGGGTAATAAATAGTATAGGTCCATTGCTGCCTTATACATGTATTCCTATTCAAAATAGAGATTTCAGAATCATGTCAGTTGCTTTCTATCATAACGCTCTTTGCGAACACAGCACGTATTTTTGCAAACTTGGTGATGACAGCAACAGGAACTCTTTCTCAGGTATACATGTATGGATATATGTGTGTAGATGGATATGTCTATATTCCCTATCTGCTTGGATACAGTGTGACCTTCACCCACTTGACTCTGCATCCAGTGAGTGCACTGGATTAAGCCCAACATTGCTCTTTAGTATGTAACAATAGAAAAGAAGGTCATTGGTCAAGGACTCTGGGTTCGGACACACGCTCTACCTTCGCACGGCTATCTCTGTCTCATGCCTCTAATAAACCCTCTGTATACGGTGCTATCTGACAGTCCAGACAGAACCCAGGCGCAGGCTATCCTGGACGAAGGGGTGATAGCGGGAGGAGTCACGGAGTTTGTCACTTCCCACGCAGTGTCCGATAAATCTGCCTTCCCTGTTATAAACCTGTATTTGTATGTGTGTATATGGATTCAGGTTGCCTAGATGTTGGGCCCATCCCTATTAACAGAGGAAGTCGTCAATCCATTGATAACCGAATCTTGATCCTATATCTAAGTGTGTTCGTATGTGTGTGCTATGTCTGACCCCATGAGAAATGCAGTCGACTGTGTTAAAAGTACGTTGTCTAGAAAACGTCCTTTTTAATTTGGTATATATATATATATATATATATATATATATATATATATATATATCTACGAACAGTTTCTCAGAACGACAAAAGATCGAATGGTTTTAAGTCTGCAGATTCTTTTTTTCATTTACGAGATGTTGTTGGTGGCTTATTGAGATATCATTGGAAGTATGATTTTATCAGTTTTTTTCTCCGGCCGCATCTTTGATATATAACGTATTTCCTAGGGCCCGTTTAATAGTCTAGCATCCTACATATACACCCTTTTCTGTATGCATAGATACCCGGGGACAATGTTGGTCAACTTTGTTCAACACTTATGGACGATGTTGTGGACAGCTAATACTGTCTGCTATAACAGACTTAAATGTTATTAAACGATAGCCCTTGTACGAGGTACAGAAATGTACGATCCTAGATTATTAAACGGACCCCTGGAGTATTAACTTTCAAAGGGCAGTCTGGGGAAATCATTGGCAACATTTTCCTTTAAGAATAAATTTTGTTTTTTTCCGTCTATATTTTTATAACTACTTTTATACATACATGTAGTTTGTAAATAATACACACTCTTTTATTAGTAAGTGCCCTTTCGGCACTACACACGCCATTTGTTCCTGGGTCCGACTGATATGATGGTCGATTTGACGGTTAGGCTTTCACAAATTTCGGTAGCCCCTTAACTGCGACCAACCAAACCTGGGGGGTCCTGGCTGTCTGATCCCCGTGCTCCCCACTAGGGGGTGCGATGATCTATGCAAATTACCTCTGGCCCAGGTCAAAGGGTCACCGCGGCTGCGCTTTAAACGTTCGGCGCCCCCTCATTACCCAAATCCGCACAAAACGTCTTTCTTGGTCGTCGTTTTTTACTCGGGTGACATGATAAATTGAAGAAAAGGAGGTCTGGTTTTATCATCGTGGACATGCAAGAGGAGTCGCTTTTCACTAAATTCTGAGCGATAATAAGAAGGAAAGAAGCAGTAGGTGACGCTGGTAATGACAGGCCTAACATCTACTGGGTGTGATCTTCGGGCCCGGCGGTGGGACCCGTGGTAATGGCTCACAAAAGTCTTGATAAATAATGCATCTCAACGTCCATATTTCTTGTATTTCTTGCTCTAGATGTAGGGTTTGAAGATCGTGACCTTTGATTATAGTTAGACTACATACAAGATGACAATTGAATATATTACTTTTACACATGTAGATTTGACATATTACAGCTTTTTTCTAGTTTCAAGGCTTTTGCTATAGTTTATGTTTTGATGATTCGTCATAATGGCACTTTTAACGACAGTAGAGCTCAAGGGGTAATTCTATCATTCTGTTTTCTACCAAATAATGTAAGTGCTTTCTCCCCATATGTAGCACTGCCTCTAAAGTCTTAATATTTTCTCTGGGAGGAATTCAGAAGTCATGGTTTATGAGGTAAAGCGCCAGTTGTTGAGAAGGATCGTTTGACATACAGCCATTTGCAAGGGCGACAGAGGAGGCATCTGAGCCACTGGGGTCCATCGACGATGGGGGTCGGGGACTTGGTCCTTGCACTATCAAGTTAGTAAGAGGAAGTACTCTCTTCATATTTGTTAAAATGATAGATTGATATTTATAGATGTTAAAATAGAAATCTTTGGATGGAAACTTGACGTTGTATGTCAAAATTATTTGTCTTGCTGATCCTCTTGTTTGGAGATACCTGTAGTTTGTTATTGCAGTGTACACTATCTTCTTGAAACATCATGCCCTTTTTTCATGGAATGCCTGAAGACAGTATAGTGTCCTTCTCCAGAGACATCGTTGCTTATTTACCTGTAAGTACACGAAGGAAGCATGGGACTCTCATTGGATGGAACTACATGGCCTCCTTTCTCGGAGAGTGGTCACTATCATCCTATCATATCTTTATATGAATTCCATGGAGTAGTCTAGGGCGATCATGGCGCCTTTCCCTGGCAAAGTATGAAGGAATGAGGGTCTATTAATCCGATAAGGTCTGTACGGAAAGGATTATTACGGGATGCGCGGTAGTGGACGGCAGACAGGAGGTGGGGCTACATCCAGGTAGGGAAGGTGAGAAGGGTGGGTTATACCTCGAGTAACGACCAGGCGTCGACAGGGGGAGGTACCAAGCCTGCAGGTCACATGGTCACGCATGCGTGGTGAGGGTGACATGCGGCACGTGGCGGCACGAGTCGCGCAGGCGATGTCGGGAGACTAGGGACGGGATAACAGTGGGGAAGGGTAGAGGGGTGAAGGAGAGACACTGACAGGTTGACATGGCAACCGAGGGGAACACAGTACACGGACTGGCTTTGTGTAAAGGGGCGCCAGGGATGGGGTTGGGGAAGCACACCTGGCGGCACAGGTGTCACGGCTACAACCTTAAAGGTGTAAATCTACCTTTGCCATAACTCACCTGTGTCTGCAAAGCACCGTGTGCAACAGGATCCCAATCCGAACAGCGCCCATACACACTCTACCCTTTTTCATACTAAAACTACGCTTACTAAGTTCACTGTTGGGTCATGAGAATGCCCTTGAGTTGTTCTACACATGTATTTGAATATTGAATTCTGTACAAGGATAAGAGAAAGGTCTCTAGTAAAGGATATTTGATAAGATTGTATGCATAGAAATAAAATTGCCTTGTGTAGTGTGTACAGGGGTAATGTATACCCGGTACACAGCTAGCGGTCTGCATCTGCACAGACGCTGTTTTTTTCTGACAATACTGAAGGAGGCATGTAAAAGAGCGGCCACAAAATTTATCAGAAATCGAATTCTGAAAAAAATCGAGAATTCAGGATAGGGGCACGAGTCTAGATCGCTGTGCTGAACCCGTCGTATATCAAGATTACCTGTTGAGAGGATGGTCCGGGGGCCATCTCCAGGGTTCGTGCAAATATCTACGGAGGTTATCTCCCTGGAGGGGGGAAATCAGGGGTGGGAGGGGACTCACGTAGTCGTCGCTTACCTGAGGCAACAATCAGTGCTCCAGTCAGCCGGGGATCCACACCAGTCACATGGCTGCTAAGGGTTATCTGAAGGGCGTTATATCTGCAGGTGACACACGCGTCCTTTCCCATGATCTCCTATTGTTCACCTCTCACACCCCTGATCAGACACAGGTGTTATACTTCTCACACATGCGCGCCAAAGTGGCCAATACAGCCATTACAAATATTACACCTTTTCTTCAAAGTGAAGTGTTCTTAAATGAACAGAATTTAGGATTAGATATCAAAAACACAAATGCAAGGCATGCAAAAATTTAGTCAAGCTTTTTTCGTGCAATATCCGTTTTATTGTGTTGATTGTAAAATGCACTTTATCACGCTTGCTGTTCTCTTCATATCCCAATATGCATGGGATATTACTTTCTTATACCATTAGACATTGCGCTTTGTTGGGAGTACAGCTACTTGTCGCCAGTCTCGTAGTCTGGTGATATTCGTGCATGCATTCACTCACTTCCATTGGAGATTTTGTAGTATCTGATTTATTCTTGTTACCACAAAGCATCCTTTTCCAAGCAATGCAATAATTTCCACAAGTCATTCCGATGAGATTTAAATGTCATTAACCGACCATTTAGTATTATTATGTTTCAGAAGGAAGATTAAATGATTGTACATTAATGATATATTGACTTGAATTAACATTCTTACCATACTATTCAACGTATCAAAAAACACATCTTAAACACTTTAATAGAAGGTGCCAATTTGCAATTGACAAAAGATACTTTGAACGGAGATTAAAATTATTGAATTACAGATATCTAAAAAGAAATACGAGATCCAATACGAGAATAAATTTCCATGATCTTGACGGCAGGGTTCCGTCACGCTGAGGGGTGTGCTTTCATGACGCACGGCGCGTGACATGAACCGTGACGTACTACAGTCGAGAAATATCATGTCCATGGTAACAAAAGTGACTGCCCTTCTGTGACGGTTCCCCGCCGACGAAGACCGGAAACGTCTGGGCAGACGACACCAATGTGTCCCCATTAAGCAGGCGTCCATTCTTCAAACATATCCTTTGTCGCGTGGCGTACACACACATATATATATATATATATATATATATATATATATATATATATATATGTACGTATGTATGTATGTATATATATATATATATATATATATATATAAATATATATATATATATGTATATACATGTGTGTATGTATGTATGTATGTATGTATGTATGTATGTATGTATGTATGTATGTATGTATGTGTATATATATATATATATATATATATATATATATATATATATATACGCCACACACGTTGTGCCTGCTTGTAGTTCTCGAGGTCGCGTACACCACAAAGCCACATTGAAGATAGATTCATGGTGGGGCACAATATGATCACTTGATCACGCAAATTGCCTGTAATGGCAGGCGTACCTTCTCATCAAAGGGTGTTCTGGCCAGGTCATGTGATGTATGTACCTCCTGCACGTCTTCGTCGAGCCAGTGGCCAGGGTAATGACTGCAATGATGCTCATTTAGGGTACAAATTACTCTTCTCTCTTTTCAATGTTTACCAGTACTTTCAGTCCTTACATTCCAGAACCTTGAGCTCTTGTTTATAAATCCGTCATATTGATGCCTGGTTTCCCTGTTGGTCAAATATCAAATGTGTCAAATATCTCTTGATGTTATGCAAATTCAGAATGAAACATTATATACATTCATGTAAAAGGGCTGCAAATGCTAAAGCTAAATCAAGAACTTTAGACAGAAATATACAACTCGCTTTGTCTGTGCATTGAATACTTTCTGTTTGCAATATAACTATTTCACTCACACCAATATGATATATCCTAGCAACATATAGCCACTGGCATGGCATGCGTTTGCAGCAATTCTGGTATGTTGAATGGTGATGTTCCTAATGTGCTGATAGATACATGCGTTCCATGGTATAGCTGAGAGGTTGCGTTTGATACTCTGACAGATGATGTAGTGAATGTCTTGCTATAATTACGACCGATGCGCATCCTCTTTATTTTTTAAAAACAATTCTTAGAGTCTCTCTCCTTCTTTCTCTCCCTTTCTGTCAATATCTCTTCCTCTCTGTGTCTCTGTCTGCTGGATGTCTGTCTGTCTTTTTCTTCTGTTGCCATCATTGTCTCTTTTTCTATCTTCTCCTGCTTCCTCGTCTATTCCCGTCTTTATAATTGCTATTATTTTTGTGTGTTTTCCAGATCAACTATGTCTCAAGTTCGCTTGATCGTTTTTATCCCTACCTCATAAACCCTCTCTCTGTCTCTTTTTCACTGTAGTTTCTCTATTCTCTCATCTTCCTTCTCCTTTTGCCTCTTTACAGCTCTTTATGACAAACACACCTATGACTACAATCTGCCTTATAGAGTCATACAAAAGTCTCTAGGTATAACCTTGCTGATTACTTGACATGTTCTATTCTTCCTAATTTACTGATATTAGCCTATCTTAGCAGCTTACATTAGCTACATCTGATAACACGGACGTTATGTCTTCTTATATCCGAGGACCCTCCCCTATTTTGTCCATTAAACAGACGTGATTATCCTTTATATAAGTGTTCTCTGGATTCCGTATAACAGAGGCATTGTCCAGTGCCCCCACCTTCCAGGGCACTATCCGTAGATATCTGAGTATCTGTTAATATGCATGGTCCCTCCTCACATGCAGCAGTGTGCCATCTACACAACTGCATATAAGTACCCGAGGGCAATATACAATTCACGTGTAGGTTAACAATACAAGATACCAGCTGTCCAGATAAAGATCTGCCCAACATGCTGTTTTACAGAAGGATGATATGAACTCCCTTTTCACTCACTACAAGCGAAAGTATAATAACATCATTTGTCACAAGATGGATTTCATATTGCGCAGTGTGGTGAACTGGCTCTCGCGTTCATCAGTCAATGATGGCTGTGTATATTCGCACTGATTGAGGGGTTTCAATGCACTGCCATTCAATGAGGAACTGAAATTAAAAAGGTATTATATATTTATCTTTCATGGTCTTCTTTGAAATTGAAAACCAACACCATTACAAAGGGTTCCTAGTGCAGTGTAATGCCATCGTGTCAAAGAAGATGTGAAGGGACTAAATACCCTAATGGACAGGCAAGATCTTATATTATTGCAGTTACAGCATTGTAACGGCTCTGCGATGACATCGGTGTAGCTCGCTTCCCGTCATATGGTGGCTATTCTAGCCACCAAGAACCATAGTTACCAGCGGAGTCAGTATCTACCTATTATCATAGATATCCTGCAAAGGTTAGGATGATTATTTGATGATAATCAAGAAGATTTTGACAGTTGTTCATGAGTACTGTCACATCATGATAATAAAATAAGTTTCTGATTAATAAGGAGAGGCCATATCAGGTGAGGTATTGCACAGTAGTCCATATCTGCAGCATTTATTTCCCCGCCTCCATACGGATTTGTTATCGTACTGAAAGGATCCCAGCTTACATTGCAGAGACAAAATGTCAAAAAGGTGTGTTTACTTTTCAGATTTACAGCACCTTGTTAGCCCGTATTTTGCACGCCTGCCCAGTGCCATGGAGACCTGATGTCTGGATGGCCTCTTCACATGGTCTCGAGCTGTCGGTAGACATGTACCTTGACGATGACATGCATATCTGCACTCCGAAGAGCCTAGGTGCAAGAGATTATCTGATTATCTTCACAAAGTTCCCATCTGAGCCCCTTCAAAAGTCTTTGGAAACAGATTACACCTGTGATGTTTTCATTTGTTCTCAGATTTCGGATGTAAGACTATTCTAATCTGAGATTTTAAATGAGCAGTTAAGAATACCGATAACTCTGCTTCAGTTTATGAAAAGGGAAGTTCAGATTTCAGGTGCCTTGGCCTTTTTTTGTAAGAATGGAAGAAGAACACTAGTAGTTTGATGCTGAGTAGGGCTAACGAACAATATTCTATTTCGGATTGTCTAATCATTTATCAAATTCAAATCATAGACTGATTCTAGAAATATCTAGGTACCAGGACCCATGTAACACATGTGGCTCTTCATATCAAATTAGTGGTACATGGCATGAGTTTATGAGTTATCCTTGCCTGGTGTGAATTATCACTACAATTAAACTACAGAAATACATAGCATATCTTTTTCTACCGAAGCAAAGTACAGTACTCCTCGAAAATGATATTTTGGGGGGAAAAATAGCCTACACTCAATCAACAGCAAGTGGTAGTACATAGATACAAGATTATTTTGTTTTGCATCACTCTTTTTTCAATGTCTTTTACTCCCATATTAATAGTTTTCTCGTGAGGAGATAACAGTGAGTATCAAACTGGTGTCACTTCAAAAACTAGGCTAACATTTTCATTCTCACACTTTAGTTTCGGTTTAGTCTCAAGTGACCCTGGGGTGACCTTGTATAACCTTGTTTATGTTTAGCCTTACATCTGTTATGAGATATCGACCAATGATCTTTTTATATTATATCTCAGTCCGTTTTGATAATGATTTCCTTTTTAATCGCAAAGCACAAGGTTTTACTTCATTTGAATGCCATGTAACGTTTGAAATGAGATCTGCCCACATTGAGTGTAGAACTTGCTGCGGCCACCCTTTGGGAATCAGGGGAATCATCTTGTCGCAACCAGCGCGAAGGAAATCTAGGTGCACACATTGTCCCGATAGGAAAACACAACCATTGACATAGTTCAAAGATAAATCATTTTATATGGTGTGCTTCTGAGCTCGTTAAACCCTGACCCATCTCATCTCCCTCCCCCTCGTGCTTGGATCCCTCTTCACACCTGAGATGGGAGGATCAAACGGCGAGCCGGCGCTCTCTTTTTTAATACACGATCTGGCCGACTGATCCACTGCCTCAGGTCCCGCACCCTATAGTGACACCACCTCAAAATACCAGTCTCATGTCGTACGACCTGGCGTCAGAGACTACATTACAATATGTGCCCATGCTTTTAAATGGTTTCGGTTTCCACTCTCTATTTTTCCAGTTACAGATATCAGGCCTTTCCCACACTGAGCGCTGTTAAACATTTGAGAGGACATCCACCTAAAATATGTTATGACGACTTCAGATCTGCTGATCAAATTGCCCTTCAAATTTGGGGTTTCCCCTTTTACATGATACTGGTGTCACCTGGAGGACAGAGAGTGTGTGTATGGGGGAGAGGGTCTTTTTCAATTTCTAAGGATAAAAATGCTGTCAGAGTGCAACAAGGAGCATGTAGCTATTCCGTCGTTGATGGATATGCACAGTAAGTAAAATGTTAATGACTTGCTGAGACACTGGTAGAGTGGCGTGTAAAGGTGTGGCATCTGAAGAAATGGCACCTGGTGGTACGGCATACAGCGGAGCGGTATCAGGAGGATCAGGGCCAAGAAAATCTGTATTAGTCTGTATTGGTTAGTCAGTAAACTACCTTGCTTTTTATACACATGTAAAGCCGAATTCATGCAGAAGGATTTATGTATACCTTACGGGGTACTTGCCTGAGGCAGATCTACTATAGATTCTGTACCTGAATACTATCTCTTAGTCTTAATCGTAGGGTCCCATTTTCCTGAGCCTGAAAATGGAAAGGGGCATTCGTCCCCGATGAATTCCCCTCCCATGATACAGAATCTCAAGAGACTAAGATTTTAAACATGTATATTTTATTTTCTTCTCCTTTTTGGGGGTGGGGTGGGGGTGGGGGCGACTTTTGGTGAGGCTATGGTGCCCACTGCTGGGATTTAGTATATCCCAGTTTCAGGAACGTGGTTTTCTCCCCGATCACATGGGGGATGGTCCCTGAATCGCTGACTAAGTATCCCAACTAGCCAATAGGAAGCCAGCATACAGGGTCCCATGTTTTCCATAACCCTCGTTTATGGTGCCATTTATTCCAGAAGATCCCAAGGCGAGCGTTCACACATGGTGAGTCCCGACATCGGTGACAATATATCCTGCCTAAGGAATGTTTTTGGATATTATGTACCAGGTGTGTCCTTCCATGTGAATCTATATGAGTGCACAATTTTCCTTTGAATTGGGAAAAATAAAAAATAAACTGGCATCCTGTAATGAGATTAGTTTGTATTGGGGGGGGGGGGGGGGGAGGTTGTCTGAGACAGGTGAAAATATGTTCACGAAGTAGGCCTACACAAGTTTCAGTGACGTTAGTTTCTATTTGTGAAGGTTGTAGCGGCATTTATCGAAGAGCATCAGATCTGCCTGTAAAGCTTACAAATATTGGTCTTCATCGTTTGATGAATGGTGATGTGGTGTGCCACACTGTTTCACCCGGCCAGTGAGAGTCCGGCCCATGGCGTAGAGTGTTATCACATTCATAAAGTACAATGGCACCTTAGGTTTTAAAGCAAACCATTAGTTTCTGAAACGATGTTAAATACGAAATGTCATCCATTTGTTGTCAATCCGAGCCGTTCCACAGCGCTGCACTGTCATTCTCACCTGTTTTTCATATATTTGATTTCACATGAATATAACCCTCATCATAATCGTCATTATCTCACCATCTCGATGTACCCAAGGGTTCACACGAATTTTGAATGTACTGTAGAACTAGCCAGAATGCTAGATCTTGGAAATAAACAAATAAAAAAAAACCTGGCGTACTACGCTTCAATTGGAACACAACCAATCAGAATAGAAATTTGTATTTTCGATACATGTCCGTTTATGTAGAAACACACCACACTTGCATTCTGGACGAGGAGGTAGATTGGATGGAGATTAGAATTTAGAGATGCAGGCTACAGTAGGTAGGCCAGGTGGGCTTAGTCAACACACTTTGGTCAGGTACAAGGACCATATAATTACATGTGCAGTCACGGGCCGACGTCATAGATTGTGCCAGTCAACGTCAGAGGGCGTTTATTCTCCATGCAGAGTAATGGTTTCAATGACACGAAGGCGCCTCATTCCTCAAGCATTTATTGCATATAAATATACAACCCCAAAGACTTCTCCTACTCAGAAGATGTACAAATAGACATTTTCTCCTAGGATATCTCTTTGTCAGTCACCATCGCTATTGTGTCTTTGATAGCAACCCGCCTTATCCTATGATAGATACTAATGTCAGGAGGAAATTCGAGAAATAAGTATGGCCTCCAGGGCTCGAAGCCTTATGGGGGGAGATGAAAAAGTAATGAATTATATGGAAAATGTCCGAGAGAATCTGATAGGGAGTGGGTTATAGGAAAATGTCGCGGATGAGAGGTCTGAATGAAATGTTCTGTTATGATGTTTGGCAGTTGTAAATATGCGTTTGGGAGATACATATGTCAGAAGTAGAGGCATGGGGAGATGCATGTAAGAATATGATATTATATAATTTGGGGTATGTTTTCGAGGGATGTCAGAGATTTGCCTTTCAGGAAAACTATTCATTCAACTACATACATACTAATGTATCGAAATCATGTGAGTGATGCACATCTACATTTCTTTACATATGTACGCGAAAATATCGTCAGGATTTTGGTATTTATATAAAGATTTATCCTACCCCTAATATAAAATCCCATAGGCTTAAAATTGGGTTTCCGTATGCCACGCTGACTGGCATACGGAGTTTTATATGCCATTAGTGGCATACAGCATTGTTATCACGTAATATTCCAAAATCGAGGAGACGGGGTAGGATAAAATCAAAACCTGATTCGTTTTAATCTTGGCCACCGCATTCCACTCCTGAAGTTTTGGCTCCGGACTTCACTCGGCTTCTCCTCATGAAGTCACTTTGCCAAACTCCGGTTGTGGAATATGGTGGCCAAGATTAAACCTCATCCAGTTTTATATATATATATATATTATCTTATGGGGGTAGAACGGCATGGCCACACTCAGTAAGTCAGCTGTAATAATGTACCGTTCTCACCTGACCATAACTCTAGCACGTATGGAGGGGGCAGCGTCCTCGCTGCAGTTCTAAATATACCTTGTATATCCGACCGGATGAGGATAGGTCCATAGGCGACCACATGTGTGTGGTGGAGGGGATGTGAAGTCTACTGGTAGACGGTATCTCAGTTGATAATGTTGATCCAGGCTCAATCTATGACAGGATTAAGATGGATTACCTTGCCATGTCTTGTATGTATGACACGTTTGTCTGTAGTTTCCCTCATGTATTTTCTCTATTTCTTACAAATTGTGATAAACGGATAATTTGATTCGATTGAACATATGATACATACAATAGCATCTACAATGAAAACATGCATCGTTCTAACCTATTTATATCAGGAATTCCAACTATCTCAGCAAACGTGCATGATATAACACTGTAACTAACATTTTGTGTTAAAGCATAGAATTTAATCCAATACTTGTTTAGTATAGTTTCATAGTGAAACTGAAAAAAATGATTTCTATTCTCTGGCCCATCGCTAGACAAATCATGATAATACCTTTCATAGTTCCTATTTGATCGAACACATATTATCTAAAGAGTGTTGAGAAATAAGTAAAAAAAATTCGTCGGTTGAAATGTAACGTCTGTTAGAAGTTGAGTCTCTTATTTGGATATTTGAATAAATTCCTTTTACTAGGCACTGCAAATTTCTATGGAAGACCCCCTCACTGTGGTAACAAAGATTGATTTAAAGGATCATCGCTATTTACCATTGAATAGCGATGTATCTGTGATCCCAAATGAATCAACCCTCTTTTTCTGTGATGCCATTTTTTATTTTCAATATTATAGTAAGGATAAGAAACCGATTGGAATGTTGCTTGAAAAAGCGAATGCTTATGTAACCACTCAGCCTGAACAGAAAGGAAATACGTTTCCTCAGATGAATTGGGGGAATCATACCAAATCAGGGTGGAACCACCGATGCGTATACATGTATACTTAAAACACTTTGAAGGATATTGCTCTGATAAACATAACTATGAAGCGAGATTCCAATAATTCTTCCATCTCTAGGCTATCCTTTCAAGACAGGATGCACACACACTTATCAAAAAGACCGGGCAAGATATGGACTCTTCATCTTCCTCTTTGGATCGGTATGACCTGCATATAACTTCAACATAAATCTCTCCCCGAATTAGGTCGCAACTTCTTTGATACTGACAGACGATGGCACCAAATGATATGGGAAGAGTACCACTTTTTATCATGCGTATGTTTTCGAGATCTTTGAATCAAGTAGTGCAATTCAGACAATTTATGGGTTTTGTGATAAAGTACAGGTGGTGCACTCTAAGGCCGGTTGCTTAGAGAAACATTCTCACCTCGCTGTCTACAATGTTAGCATGTTCAAATCACGATCTGTCTTCCTCTAACGCATTAAGGACGGATGATACCCTGAGGTATCACCCGGCCCAGGTCGAATAATGCCTCGAGTCATCAACTGTCCCATGATGAATGATTCCTTGAGACACCATTTCTCCAATATCTATGAAATTGCTTAGAGTATGAAAAAAACCATCTAACATGATACTTTCACAGAATGACATTGTATTTAAAGATTCTTGGAAAATGAATAAGAAGTGGAAAGATGCATCAATTCAATTGATGAAATGTAGTCATATCATTAGATTAGACAGGAATGTATATACTGACAATAGCACCTTGCTTATAAATGCTCATTTCCCTGCTACAAGCACCGGTCTGTCAAGAGTTACAATAGCTGGGACAGTGAACAGACCCTTCTTTTAGAAATACATTGTACATGTACATAACACTTCATTATGGTTTATTAGTTCTTTATAGAGGAATTGTTCCTCAGAGCATACATCTGCAATAAACCACAATATGAGAGAGAATCTTATACGACAAGTATTGATAAGGATTTTTAGTGAGGGCTAAGATATTTAGAATGAAGTAAGATGGGGTGGAAAATGTCACAAGGGGGAGCCATTAAATGCAATAATTCTGCTTGCGTCCGATAGTAAATTCTAGAGATCATATTCTTATGTCACACTGATAATGCCCACTATGTCCAATTTATTGCCCTCCAATTCCGGAAATTTCATAAACTAATGGTCTCAGTCTCCAATGAAGCTAACGATTGACGTTCGTTGAATAAGATGTATTTATATACATGTATATAGAGACATATTTTGCTGATCTGAGTAAATATGATTTTTTTTATTACCGACAATTTACAATATATCACGATGATGTATTTGTAATGATTCTCAAATATTGTTGAACTGAGATGGTTTCGCGGATAAATGATTGCAGGGATGAATGAATCAATGCATGAATGGACGTGTGAATGAATGTAAGGGCCACTCATCTTCACTATAGGGTAGTAGTAGATGCTATTCATCGCTGACTGATATAGCATAGTGCAGTGGAGATATCGCATACCTTTGGAGCTGTTAAGGGCCTACTTTAAAGATAACCCCAACACAGGGGTCTCTCTGAATATCACGTGGGTAGGTCACGTGTATACACAATCTTCATAGGCTAGTCTCTCGTTAATATGCAGATGTATGCACGAAGCTGTGTGTCCAGCCTCCTCATCGTTGAACATGAGGTCTGCTGATGGCTGAGGTGGAGAGATAGGTAGGACGACTTGTCGCAGTTAGTTGGCTGTCTGATAAGATACGTGGATGAATGGAATGCGACCGCACTTGGAGTAGATGGTGTGGGTTTAATATCTAAGATAGATAAGGTTACATAATATCTTCAACTTCGGAAATTATAGGTGGGTGAGATGCAGTGCAGTGATTTTCAATAGCCGTTCACCTTGACCTATTGGGTATTTTTTGTTGACAAAATTGTTTATTGACTACATCTACCTTCGTCTCAACATATTGATTTTTCGCTTAGTGGTGTATGTTGCCAGAAAATAAACGCTGATTTGTAAATTCAAAACAAAAATGACAATGATAAAGCATTATCAACAAGTAGATATTTTTCATTATCACAGTAGCATACCTTGCTATTAGATTCATTTACTCACTTTTCCTATTATGGCTGATGCTAGGAACATTGCCCTTTTCTAATAACAATCGAAAAAGTAAAAAGTGTTGCTGCAAGTACAGCCGTCAAGTTCAGAAATCCATTACATTGGGGCTATAGAACGGATTGTTGGATACTTATTCAGTAAAAAAATTTACTTATAAATGCCAAGATGATGGAACCAAAGGTAAGTTAGCATCATAGTGCAGAAGGTCCATTGTAAATATGCTGGTTGTCATATGAAATGGGAAGAGGTAGATGAATAGATATTCATTGTATAAATAGAAATAAAATACGGTTGTTGTACCTCTCAATATAAAAATCAGCTTTGAGCTATCATCAATGATGATAATGTCTGAAGCTATCGTGGAATGTGAAAAAAAAAATGTGGATCAGGCTGGCAGCATACTTCACTCTAAATCTGTGGTTGGAGTCTCGGTCATAGTGCTGTGGATCACAAATTGCCATGCATTTTCGCTCATTGACTAGATATCGCTATCATATGACCCTAACTGTTGCTACGGCAAACACAACCCAAAGGCCAAATCATCTACCTATACCTCATCCTGGTCGTTTCCTATCGGAATCTTTCCCTGGTGACACTATAAATATCTACATAGTTTCCAAAGGGGAGGGAAATCCCATATGATCTGGATTAAATGGCGGTAAATCGTTTGAAAACAAACTGGGCAAACATTGGGGATTAAAATGCTGACCCTGTTGACAGTAGCACTTAAAAGGCATTGCGTTGGGAGGTTTGCCTTCGTGAGTGTTCCCTCTGTGCGGCAAGGGATTCCCTTATGTCTCGTATTAATTCTGTTTTCAAACCAATCAAATCTGTCCCCTACCTTACCTCTACAGAGCAGACAGGGATGACATAAGTGCCCCTAACATACCATCGGAGTCTGGCCTGGATCTGGCAAATAAACGGATTGGCTGTGGGAGGTAAGAATAGGTAAGGGGGTTGGATAGCGCACCTGAGGACAAAGCTAGGTTAACTGGATAGTGTCTGAGATCTTGAGGCTTTTATATGCTTCTTGGGTGTGCATTTAGGGAGAGGAGAAGAGGGTAGGAGTGCTCACATTGCTGTGTTAGCAGCGTGGTAGGGGGCGTGGCATGCTAGAATCCAGGGTGGAGATGATGGCATTCAGAGTTTTCTCGCCAGGGCCCCTGAATCCATATACCTTACCCTCAAGTTGCCCCTGAGCTACACAAGAGCTTCGGGCCACATCCAACACAAAAGACTCAGGCGTGGTTGCTGCGGTCTTTTATAATGACGCCCTATTGTCCGGGAAGGTTCTGCGCATTCAGCCTCAAGTGTAATACCTTCCAGTAGGGTAAACACGCAGCCTCCATGGCCTCCACTCTCAACGTTGCACAAGATGTGGGCATAGCCATCGTCGAGGCCCCTAGCGGGCCCCGCGCGAACCACGCCTGGCCCCGTGCGGTCATGGCCTGAGGGGGTGGTGGCCTGCCAGCGTCTGTGCTTTGTAACTTCCTGTAAAAAGTGCGGCTTTTCCGGACGCGGAAGTGTGCTGAGTACACAGGAGAACAATGTGTGGATCCCCAGTGTTAGGGCCAGGGGTAAGAAGAGTGTTAGTGTGGGGCGGAATGGTGGTCAGCGGGTGGTAGGTGAGGTGTTGTGAAGGGGACCTTTTCGACAACGCTGTACAGTTATTTGGGACCTCTAGATCGAGGACTGAGTCGTCCATGTGTGTGCGGTTTTCCTGAAAAACTACTCTCTCAATCAAGAAAGACTAATACAAACTTAAGACCAATACACACTTTTTGCGACTTTTGCGCTTTTGGGCCGCAACTCGCCGACAATGTGCCCTTGCCACCTTGTGTTGGTACAATATCACAAAGTGTCAATTGCTTGCGCGACTTCTTCCCTTAAAAAGAAGGTTCACTTTTGCCCTTTTCCACGGAAAAAGGTCGTTAACAAATTGTCCCTCAGCAGGGAATGAAAGGTGGGTGGCACAGTATCGCAAGGAAAACGTCGCAAGTAGTTAACACTTGCTGATGTTGTACCGGTACATTGTTACAGGGGCAGTTTGTCAGCGACTTCTCCCCGATAAGACCCAACAATCGCTAAGTGTGTATTGGCCTTATATACCAGCAAGCTTTGTATAGAAAGAAGCAATGTTATCCCGGTTTTTTTATGTTTTGTCTGAAACAATGTTTACATGGCATTCTGTCCAACAGCAATACTTTGGTGAAATTCTTTTTCACTATTCAAAAGCCTTTTGTCACTTTAGTACCTGGTACCTATGAACATACCTATGAACAATGTATGCCTACTTATTAATACTGTTATGTTATATATGTATGTATGTATGTATGTATGTATGTATGTATGTATGTAAGTAGGTAGGTATGCATGTAGGTAGGTAGGACTTGTATGGATGAGTGGATGTGCATATGCCATAGCATAAAGTATACTGTCTTGCAATTTCCTTTCCCAATATTATTGGGTTTTGTTTTATTAGAGTTTTAAAAAGTTGAAATCTATCCTCATGTATTCAACAAAGTGGGCTGATTATTTCGCCTATGACTATTCTTGATTTAGTTATGTCTAACCTTTAGATTTTCTTAAAATTCCAAATTCATTCGTTTTTCCCGTTTACTATCTAGATAAGAGACACTCAGACAATAAAACATTTATGTCCATGTACAATCTTTTCAAACGATTATATTTACATGAAAAAGGATCATTTAAACTGACTTTGTTTTATTAGGGGATTTAGTATTCAGAGAAAGGACGACTAGAAGTAGAACATTTCTGAGGCGGAAACTGTTGCTATGCATGGGGTCGGGAGTGGAGGGGCTAACGGTCGACTGCTACAAGGGCATCCCCTGGAGAGAGACCCTCCCCAAAGTGCGGCATATACTGGTTATCTCCCATGGGGAGGCGAGAGGATGCTAAAGGCCGACCAGGAGGGTCATCTCCAGGTCTCTTTCCTGAACCCCGTCCCTCATGTTATGAGGGGTAGGTCTACTTTTGGAGTCAATGGGTATTAATACTTCTGTGAAATGACTGGATGAAGCTGTTGCTATGCATAGAGACACATACATTAAGGCAACAGAAATGGTGAAGTACAGAAATATTGTCAGTTTATATCATTTTCCTTCTAAGTAACCATATATCGATTGTTTATGTGATTATACATTCCTATTTATTTTGTTTAGGCTATGCTAATGACATTATATTTTAGAATATGGTAAATTTACATACCATTCTTTTATTAAATCCATATTCCCAGTTATACAAATTAATTGTTGGACGTCATCAAATAAAGAGGAAAAATGACACAGAAATATTATTATTATATATCCCTATGTGCAAATGTTTATGAAGTACTGCCCGCTGCTAGGGGTGCAGTAATAATGATGTTCGTGCCCCCTGTGAGTGTGACTAAAAAAGTCATCAAAATGTTGGGTTTTTTTTCATTGATTTAATGTATATAATAATAAGCAAACGTCCTCACTATGGGCGAAACGTTTCTTGGTCAGTCTTACTGCCTTCCGCCTATGGCGTCAGGCAGTATGAAATCAAAGACTGACCTCGAAAAGGAACAATTTCGTCCATAGTAAGGACGTTTCCTAATAGAACTAGATCTTTACATCATACATGCTCTTGTTGAAAAACATTCAATAAATTATAACTGACATTGTCAATTGACATTGATAGGCCTATTCCTCGCTATGCAAACAATTTTCATGTCGGACGTCATCAGATAAAGAGGGGGTAATGACGAAGAAAGATAAGAACTAATCCAAATGTTCTTGTTGAAAAATATTCCATGATTGGTGACTTACACAATTGCCATAAAATTCCGAAAAAGGGACGATCTTGCCAGGATTCGAACCTGGAATCTTCTGATCCGTAGTCAGACGCGTTATCCATTGCGCCACAAGACCCGTGATGTTCGAGGTAGGCAAAAGGTGGGTCATTCAAACCATCTGTTGACCTACATAACATCAATTTCATCCAAACAAGTAACACCACTTGTATTTGCTACCGACACTACGATTAAAGCCATTGTAGACTTATACTTTTGAAAATAATTGCAATTTACATGCATTTGAAGCAGATAATGGAGATTTTGTGACTGTCCTATCGTCCCGGTGGCGTTCGCCCTTCCAGCTCTGGTCGGGGCTGCAGTGTGTCAATGCAGTGTTTTGAAATGTACGTGCCTTGACCGGGTTTTCGCGCTTCACGTTTTGGGAATCTATAACTACGTTTACGTCTTTGCTTCCTTGTAAACAATTGGTAACAATCACAAATAAATCTCAAAGAGATGCCATTGAACTTCCTGATTTAGATATACGTATATAGATATAAGATTTATGTAATGGGAGCCATTTATATACATGTGTGGAGATAGGCCATGAAAGCTAGAGAATAAGAGCTTGGATGAGATTCGAACTATTAACCCAGAAGTCTGCAGTGCGCCACAGCATGCCACCAATGTCACCCTATATCCACCCTATATATATGCAAGTGAAGTGTGTTCCGGTGTGTTTTGCCCCCTTCATCCTATACATTCAGGGTTGCAGAAAGGGGATGCATCAGTCTCAGGCGGGCCGTACTAGTCCCCCGGAGAATAAAGAGGTGGTAAATACAATCTTAAAACGGTTTTGATGTGTTAAAATCTAAGTCACTTTACTCCATCTTCTCTGAGCTTCCTCGTGACAAAGTGCTCTAAGATATATGTGCGTGTTAAATTGATAACTCCCGGGACTTTTCATACTATTACTGTAAGTAAAACCACTGAGATATGGGATAGGGTTACGTGGTGCTTTTAATAGAGTAGGAGCACATCCATTACAGCAGTGTGGGATTATGACTCAACAGGTACCGGAGACACGCGTGGGTCACGTGGCCAAGCTTTCTCAACAGGTAGAGGACTCCTCACATAGACGACCGTTAGCACCTGGAAGTGGGCAATCAGCTTTCATTTTAAACCTCACCTCTTTCACTTGTTTGCCCCTTACGCCCTTCAGAAAAAGGGATTTTCCTAGGAATTAATTACATTGTTGGAGGAATTCATGCTAAAAGCAATGGTATGTTTTGTTATTCATAGATTTTTTTGTGTGAAAAAGTCATGCTTGTAAAAAAAACTACACATTCAGCTGCTCTCTAAATTGTATTTCTTTGACATGGGGTAGATGATGAAAAAGGATTGGTTTTACATACTAGGATATAAAATTCAGAGATAGAATATATTGGCTTCAAACTGGTCTCCTTTTTGATTCATCTGATTTTAGAATGGGATAGATATTTCATTGTGATTATAATAGGAATCTATGGGACTAATAAGGGGTTGCACACAATAGGCTAATCTAATCAAATCAACGGGCATCTATTCGTGTAACACTGATTTAGCTGTATTGTTAACTAGAATGTGAGCAACATTATAGATATGCCCTTTTCAAACCACAGTTTTTGGTCGAGATTTGATACTGCAATCTCTTCAGAATAATGGGTGTTTGCTAGAAGGATTAATGACATTTGATGGGCAGTTCAGCACGATTGGTACTCCATACATAATGCTGGGGGCTGCAAGACGATGGGGTTTGACGGAGGGCCCTCCACATGTCCCCGTCATGGCTTCACATCCCACGCCCCGGACACGACAATAATGGGATGACGCCAATACACTGACTTATAATGGGTTGTGTAACCTGCCGTAACTCCTACACCTAAATCAAACCCCGGCACTGGTCAACACCAGAGGACAAAACATTCAGGTTGCAGCCCCACAGCGTACATTACACCCAAGAGTGGCTTCAAATGCCTGAACACAAGAGGGAGGTTACAGCAGATCTTGTCGTATCACAAGAGGCATCACCTCGCCTACACCCCTACGTGCCGCGTGAGTGTCCTGTAAAGTTCTTAGCGTGATGGGACCTGCAGTAATCTCCCACGTGGATGCACAACCAGTTGTCCTGGCATCGAATCCCAATCTCCTTCCATTGTTCCGCGTAACGGTTCTCGATGCACGCAGAAAGAACCTAAAACCCCGGCTTGTCTCTGGATTTTTCGAAATTGTTTTCTCCTACAGCTCATGTTAATAGAACGACACTTTTTGAATGGATGTTCAACTGAGGTACTTTTCTTCTTTCAGCTCTTTCAGGAACGACAGAACAAGGTGGACTTATGTATCCAACACTGAAAACAATAAATGATTTCTATAAAAAGAAATAAGCGGAAGTAATTCTTAAAGGTTCTGATCGATTTTCTTTAATGATCACATTAACGACGAGCTTAGGGTCTGGATTCCAAGATCTGATATCACCAAAACAGTGACTTAAGTGGTTTAACACTTGGATAACAAACATATTGCATCATACATATTTCCAGACAAACTGTACTATCCATAGTTTTGTTGTATTCTTTTCTTTTATTCTTCTGTGTAATTGCCTTGAACATTCATGAGGTTATATATGTAGTGCGTGTAAATGTCCATACTTATCTCTGGTCTTCATCAATTTCCTTATGATTTCATCTAAGAAAATGATAGTATCAAGAATAGATTAAACATGTTGGATCATATCTTTGTCCTTAACATCATCGTCGTCTCTATAATTTCACTTTTGAGAAATATTATCATCAATCTGCAATTATCATCAATGTAGATTTTGTCTCCTTAGCCATACCTAGCAGGTGTTTACGGAAGATTTTCCACCTCAGCACAGGCTGGCTTCCTCTATTGTCGCCCAGATGAAACGCACAATAGATCCCCTCTTCAGGAGTTGCGTAAATCACACACAAGATGACAAGAAAAAATAACAGCGCGAAAAGTTTTCTTAACCTTCCATGGTGCGTCTGGCCTCTGAAGGTGGCTTGGGTTAATGTGGTAAAATAAAGGAATAAAGGTGAATTATTTGTCATTGCCTGGCCTGAACGGGGGGGAGGAATTTCATGAATAACGTTGCGTCACCCGTGAAAAGAATACCTGGTTACTAAAGTGGTTTATGACACACTTCATCATAGAAAATGATGCGGTACTTGAAGATGACACATCAAAAAGGTTGCAACATGATTTGGAGGATGTTGTATGTTTACCTCTGATGTAAATATATGCATCTGCGTTTTAATGAAACGAGCATGTCAATGATTCTGGAGAGAATTTGTATAAGATAAACGCATAGGTAAAGACAAAATCAAATAAAGTCTGCAGAGTTACTTTTTTTGTGTGTTTTTTGTTTATTTACTTCAATTTCTCCTACAAGGGGAGTTCCTCCAATTGAGTTACATCCAAAAAATACCTGCGTACAATCGATTTTGCGTACAAATACAAGTGTAAGATACGATTGATGAGGTGATTTACATAGCAATGCTATTTACTATACTTCATACAACCATGATAGGGCATCGCTTTACAGATACACTATTTCCGTCTATAGTCCTTATCTAATGATGTATGCATGTAACTATCTATCAGCAAATAATCTTTCTCCATAATCAATAATTCTCCACAATTCAATATATACATATGAAAATGTATCCTATGTCATATGTTTAAATCGGATTAAAAGGTAGAGGAATCAATTGGCAATGCCGACCGTTACAATTTACTGCTAATTACAAATTTATCTCTTTAGTCATCAATGATTGGCCCTTAAGATGCCCGGTTCTCCTCCTCTTGTTTTCAATGGTTAGCAGGTGATCACGCAATTAATTAGTTCTAATTAACGTAAGCCCCTCTGCAAACATCTCTCTACTTATCCATGGGATCGACTCCTATTGGACACAGTATGTATATGGTATGTGCTAGAGTCCCCCGTAGGTGTGCCCCCACCCCACACCAATTTCCACCCCCTGTCTCCGCCGTCAAAGTCATTGTCTTCATTTCGATGTGCTTTTGTCGCGGTGGACAATCTTCACCCGGGTTTATTGTCGGCGGAGTTGGATGGGGTCTCCATCACCTGGAGCAGACTCTCCCACGGTGCCTGTGGTGCCCTCCGGCTGTCAGGTATAGGCTTAGCAAAGGGCCCCATGCTCACCTGCGCGCCCACCAGGGCCCTTTTCACATCACCCTGCGGGTGGGGCCGGGCGTTTTAAAACCATGCTGAGTCAGCATAATCTGGTTCGTTGTTGGTTCTGACGTTACGTTAATTATACCGAAACGCTGTGACATACGTCAGGGTGACGTCAGTGGGACGTCAGTCTGGTAGGTATGGTGTATCCCCTTGGGACGGATTGCATTTCAGATTGTGAATTTTGATATCGGGAAGTCTTGGATATTTTGACATGCCACCTACCGAGCAAGGTCTGCGCTCATTGTTACCATTGCAGTTTTGAACTATTCTTTTGTTTATGGATTAATTACACTCTCGGTGTGACCAATAGAAAGAGTACTTATTCAACCATCGCCATATGACATGTTGCTTCCTTACAAATATTATTTTATAATTTCCCTTAATATCAAAGACTTGATCGATTGCAACATGTAATTCAATACATATACTTTGTTAATGAAGGCGAATTCTGATCAATATATTTACATTTATAATACAATATCATTGATTATACTTATAACTTCTCTGAGAAGGGATACATGTATTCTAAGTCTGGTCTTAACCTATAGTCTGAATATCATCTATGAATTACCAGTAAGATTATATAGGCATACAGCGACGGGCCACAATACATCCACAATAAAATCAGGGTTGCACAGACATAAAACGTAGACAGATCTGTCACGCAAGAAGGAAATGTATCGGGAGGCATCCTCACACATATAGTATATGGCATCCATCCTGGGTTAAAAATCAATCGATATCATGTCACTCTTCTGCGAAAGGTGGTCTTGCCCACCATTTATCTACCAGATGCTTTGACATTCGTGCTTTTCATTTCCACCTGGTGGCATAATCGATCATTTCAAAAATACCCTGGAGTGTTATCAGCTACAGATTGGCACGTTTACCTGTTAAGTCATGCCATGTTCTGCACGTCACATGCGTGGTGATTAGCCACCGTGTTGTCCACAATCATCCTCACATGTTCGACTCAGGCGTAGAAGTCTGGCCTAGGCGGCGGCACATCAAAGCAACAGGATGCTTCGTCACATGCTCCCTTCACATGTTCTCTGTGCATGCCGTGACGGGACATGACGTGACATGCACTTCTATGACGTACATCGCCATGGCAACGGTACCGGAGACGGTATTTAGTTACCTAAGAGCCCCGTTAGAGGGCGTGGTGCATATATTGAGTCTGTGAGAGGCGCTAAAAGCTTATAACTAATAGGTTGGGGTTTAGTCATCACTTAGCTTCTTTCACCTCACATAGAGTCATGTTACTGCATAACTGGCATGACGAAGGTGTAGGGGTATCTTGTAGGGGTGTCTATGTGGGGAAGAGCTAACTGAAACGCGGTAGGGGGTGCATAACATGATGTAACTTGGAGGGGAAGTAGGAAGAGGAGTGATATTCGACCTATATATGTAGGGACAAAGAAAAGTGGTTTTTTTTTCTTTTATTGAGACGAATACTTTAGTATCATGCCATAAAGCTTCATCTAACTAGTGTCCATACCCAGAAATCCAGGATTCTATAATGGAGGTAAAATCAAGCAAAGTGTCAAGATATGCCGTGAAAGGCATGCTTGGCTATAAACTGAACGTCATATCGTCTCGATGATCATAAAGATGATGCGTTAATGAACATTCTTTACTAACATTTCAGTTGAATTCTAAAAATTATAGAATACCATATACATACATGCATGTGGAGCACGAGTGTATAATAATAGCATAATGATTAGGAAAGATTATACATATTGGAAAATTACTGTTAGCAGATTTATCGAAGAAAATCTATGTGATGAAATCGTGTGATTTCAATGGGTAGCTTTTTATGACAAATCGATGCATCATCACCTTCTTTGGTTAACCGTGTATATATATATATATATATATATATATATATATATATATATATATATATATTCAATATTATTAACTCTGTGAATTCACTCTATGATGTTTTGGCAGTGTTCGGGCTTTGGACCCGGTAGTGATATTATATAACAACTTCCTCCTTGAGTGCAGGTTAGGGGCTGGGAGGCAGATCAGAGGCATGTACACATATCATAGTAGAAATCCTGACGTGGCCTCTGTACCTCCCGCCATATCACCCCTTATCCAGGCGCCACATCTTAGTTAATTAATAAATATGTTAATTTGATGATTTTATTTCCATTTTCCTATATATCCACGTTTGAATTAATAAACGATGTCAGTTCCTGCCCGCTTCTCGTCTCTACAAACCATATGCGTTGAATCAACCTTCACTAACGTATATTGACTGCTGGAGACCTGAATATCTATGAAAGTTAATCATATTGGGTTAGAGGACTGAACTTTTACACGTGGATTAGACAGGGTACACTACATACTCTACACCACAAAAGGGTTTCAACCCACGTTATAAATTATACAACGTCCTAGACCAGAAGGGATTTCCCCACACTTCTGTCACCTAACCGAGACTAGGCTATAGAATGAGAATCAATCACATCCTATTATCTAGGAGGCGGGTGTAGAAAGAAAATTTTCAGGAGCGACAGGAGGGAACCCTTAAGAGGTCATGATGTTAAGGCTTTGAGTGCTACTCCGGTAGCATGAGTATATATATGTGTGGGGGGAGGGGGGGCAGAGCTGGATCGAATTGGGCTAGTCCTTTATTCCTTTAGTTGCTGCGCATAGTCCTTATATCCCTATTCGTACCACGACACGTTCTATTCTTGGGGGTGGGGCAGAGGATGTAGGAGCTAGTCGGGTAGTGATATTGATGGGGAATAACTAATAGCCTTTTGTATTGATTTGTGAGGAGGCTGTGGGATACCCCAAAAAACCACCAATTAAGTTTTCAGTCGTTCTCGGTTGCCTCAATTTTTTCTTTGTTAGCGTGGATTTCTTACTGCACTATACGTTCTAAATAGAGCAGTTTTCTTGAAAAGGGGGTTTGCAGCAGGTTAGTCCCTGCGCCGTTACAACTAGCGTCCATGATTCTTGCGGCCATCATCAGGGTACATATTCAACATAACTCTCACCCCACCCACCTCCTGGTTTTTTCTCATGTGAGAAAAACTCTGTTGTTATATGTGGACTACAGACTGCCCGTGTACCCCCTACCCCACAATCTATACAAGGCTTACCAGGGTGCGGGTGGAAGGTGTGGGGAGGAGGTGTGGGGAGGCGGGGTGCTCATGGGGCACGGGCAGGTGGGTTTCAATCAACAGGTAACACAGGTAACCATGTGCCACACCCACCTCGGATGTTCCAGGGGCTGGCCGCCCTCTTAGAGGTGGTGTGCAGGTGGGAAAGGGTACTTGCTCCCCCAGTGGGGGGTTGCCTGTCTCCTAGTTCCTGACCTGATACACACACACCCATGTAACATGGTGTGAGGACGCCGCATGCTCGATCAGAAATACTGACTTTTAGGTTGCCTGGTCACTCGGGTGACTTGGTATTGACACATTGAGGTTCATCTTAATGATGGGACCGGAAAACGTTGACTGATATATATTAAATTCAAAACATAGATAAAGATAATCTGTAACATCCCTTTTGTCACTTGCCAATGAAACAGATAAAGTATATTTACTTATGTAAAGACGAATTTCTCGTTTAGGTTCAGCCTATATAGAGGCTTAGATAACTATATGACGTTCGGCGGCATGATACATTGGGAAAAACAATAATAAGATACACTCCATTCACATAACTAGGGATAAGGCTCCATATACACGGTTATTTTTTCATAATACACGTAGATCCAATATCATCTTGTGTCATCGAGAAAACGCCAAAATGCGACAACAAGATGACTTTATAATCCTGGCTTCTGAACACAAAGTGATATGATCTTCTAAAACCAGCAAAATCCATCGCGCTGTCACATAATTGTAGATCATACTCCTGCATGCAAATATATTATCATATTTAAAAAGTAATGAATGAAGCTAGAGACACATTGATGACTGTGATAAGTGTGTGTGTGGGGGGAGTCCAATGAGTCACAGGTGCAGTGACGTCTGCTTAGCTACAGGTGATGTTTTTTCACCCAAACACCGTAATCCACAGTAACACCCATAATCCCTGCTCATATGGCTTGACCTGTCATCTGCAGGTGGTCTGAGCTCTCTCGGCCTGGCCGTGCACGACTAAATACATTTGGATTAGTGCAACAAGGCATAAAGACTACCTTCTGTATGGAATATGAACCAAACGGGATTTGTCTCCAAACTGCCTTTATTCCAGGATTCCATCCTTCTCTTCACATTACATCCGCAGGTATCAAAGTTTAGAATGGTGCTCGAGACTCCTGAGGATAAGTCCCTCTGTATATAACAGAACGTACAAGCTGACAGCATTCTGTGTCAATTCCGGACATTTTCGTATGTTAAGAGGGAGAATAGATAGGCTGAAAAGACATCCCAACCGAAAAGGTAAATATACGAATTAAGTGACAAAAGGCTTTTAGGCCACACCATGTAGGACGGACTTGATAACGGGTATACAGACTCATGCTGTGGTCAGAGTATTTGTCTTTTTTATCTCTATGGGCTATGAAGGTGATAATTGAGAGTGAAATCAGTTGACCTTAGGAAGAGAGACGTGAATTCAGGTGTACCTGTAATTTGTACAGCTATAGAGCAGAGGTGTAAACACAGGATGGGAGGGCGTCGACGCTGGAGGTAGTAGTTACGTATGGTGAAATCATCATGTGCGACAATGAATTACCTTAATTCAAGGCCAATGAGCGTCCCACGTCGCCGGCGTGGCAGAGGGTCCCAGAAAGCTGACAAGGGACGGAGGAATGTATCTATCAGAGATAAGAAACTACAACAGTCGAAAGCTCAAACTGTTACATCATTTATTCCATTTCAACGAATGCAAGTAAAACAGAAATACGCTGAAACCTCAAACTATTTGTCTTCTTCGGATTTTATCAACTGAATTATCAATGGTGCACATCAATTAAAAAGGAAATTCAAGTTATTATCTATAGAGGAATATGGGTCTAAAACACTAGACTTGTGAGTAAATTTTCTCCGTTCGTTTAACCTCGTGAAGAGGTTTGCGTTGGGAGACAACAGCACGCGCGAATTCCAGTTCGCCTACCCGTACACTCTCTACATTGTGGTCGTAAATGCGATAGGGGTAGGATCGAAAACGCCAAGTCATACCGTTACATAAAACACTAGACTTGTTCATAAGTTGTTGTAGGTAATATAATCTTTTTCCCTAGCCTCTATACATATGTACTTATAAATTCAAAGGGATGGATGCCAAAGATAAGCATTTCTATATATCTTCCTAAATTTAAACCAAAGAAAACTGAAACCAGGAATACGAGTGTGCATGCATTCCTTGTAATTACCACAGTTCATGTATACCTCGTTTGATAGAGGCCGTTTATCAAAGATTAGCCTTACAACTGTGTCTTGCTTCTATGGGAATTAACCCTTATTACCGGCAGCATTACATCACTTTGAGGAGAATCTAACATAATATTTATGCGACCCTTCAATGGATTAGGGAATAATACAGTATAGCTAAAACAACCAAAATAATCCCGCAATTTAGTTTGTATGTTAATGAACATCCCGCCCAAGAGGCTATCCTCATGTGGGTCATAAGTCTGAAGAGGAAACCGTCATTGCCAGTAAGAAGCTACTTCAGGTGAAAATTGTATCTTTAAGAATAAACCCGTATGGCCTCAAAGAAATTAAAACAATAGACCCCCGATAGACAAGATTCTCAGCCAAGTGTTTGGTTAGTGGCGCCATGCCCAATTAAGGAGGCTGTCGCTTTTCTTGCCACCCTCATCATCAAAGTGGGGTTAATTAGACAAGTGTACCAGCATGATGCTTGAGGTGGGTTGAAGATTGTAACCCTCTGAACGATGTGGGGTTTGCATTTCTTAGGGATTCAGAAATTTCCACACAATGTGTCAATCCTGTATTGCAGTGATACAAACGGACACTATAACAATTGATGGCTGGATGGCGAGTCATTCAACCAAGTGTACATGTATCCCGAAGTCAACTTAAGATATCAAAAAATATAAAGAAACATTTTTAAAATCCGAAAATATTTTATGAGATTTGAATTAACTTACTATTAATTTAGAATATCTGAGAGTGATTAACTCTGTTGATAGAAGTTTATTTTCACAAAATGTCTTTAAAATAGTCAAATTGTTTTGAAATACCTAAAACTGAGTCATGCTGAACATGTCTGAAATTGACAAACTTGACATTTTTTTTAATGTCTTCGATATGGGATTATTTGGCAAAACGGTTTTCCATATGACAAAGTTGTTTGTCTCTGGAGCCTAGGAAGCAGAGGTAGCAACGTCCTTGACCAATATAAGAATGTTGTGCAATTTGAATTTGATACTTCCTATTCTGCTGTGCACGATCCCTGTGGAGCGCGCTGCAAACCCCCGGCCACAGAGACACAGCTCCCACGGGTGCCGTAATTAGTATTGTGGGACCTCAGGACCGGATACGGAAGTTTGGAGCGTTTGCTGACAGCCGGCGTGTCGTGACGCTTGTTGCATTGTTGCCATTTGAATTTATCGTCGATATCGCGCCCTACAGTTGTCGGGAGAGTTGGATGACGTAACAGTTTCCGTAACCATTATGCGTATGCTCATGATTTGCCCATTGGATAGGGACGGTACTGTGGCCTGAGTCTGAGTAAAATGAGGTCCATAGGTGCAGCAAATGGTCACCCAGGGCACCCCACAACATTTGGTATTCTCTGTATGTAGATATGTGTCATTTACTGACAATGCTGACTGAGTTTGAATCATCAATATGGTATTATTTCCACGTGTTGTAAAAACGGGTCCTTCTCTTGTGTATGTTTCTTCTGAAAAAGAATAACAGATACGGATGAAAGAGATTTCATATTTTGGGGCAAAATAACGATGGAATAATGTTGATATCGAAGAACCTCTACTTTCATCAGGACACTGGTCAATCTATAACCTTCGTAGTAGTTTTTACTTTTCAAATGACCTTTTGCATGAGACAGCGTTAATAGAGACAGGTTCAACGGGGAAGCTATGTGGATTTGTACACACATCTAAGATAAACTCAGTTATTCATATAAATTCACAGTGTAAATCGTAATCGTATTATTGCACTCATCTTGCACTCATCGTCAAATTATCACTACTCTAATCATAGCTGTTTTTATAATCGCTTCTGTTCGTATTTAACTTTTATTATATTTGCAAAGCGGCATTTTTTCCGGTCTGCCAGCTTCGCGCCATTTTCCTCAAACATCAATTTGGTTGTCTCGTTGATGTCATCCCCGGACCGCGTCACTCGGCGTGACGTCACGGTTACGTCACGATGGCGAAGATTTAAAATTAATCCCTAGCTGGGAGAATCTCATCAGTGTGTTGACGTGCTCAGGGCCATATTTTGATCTTGTTATCGATTGCTTGTCGCCTGACTGGGGGGTTATGTGTGAGAACTCCACACCACCTGTCACGTGACTCGCTTCAGCCATGACAGTAAACGCCATCTAACGGAGGGGTCCGATGAAGCGTTCTCACACCCTCTGGTCCGTAATCCCTAATCCCCTCCATTACGAGCATCATCACTTAATCTCCTGTCAGGTTTAAAAGAGCTTGCATTTCAACATAGATTTCTGCTAATATTCACGGCACTTATCAATTTATACAACTATTTTGTGTTTATAACTTATTTGAAATCTTTTCTGTTACCCCCCAATCTTCTTTGTACTTTTTATATAATTATGTATAACATTGTTTATAAGATACATAACCCTGCCTTTTCACTCGAATGATTCTTTATCCTATATAAAAAAATGTACAAATTCAATTATGCATATTTATAAACATTATATCAGGGCTCCACCAATGCTTCCCCTTCCTGTTTACTAACTTGTCTACTCGCACTCCTGAAGACAATAAATACTTCAGGTTTTTCAGGAGACTGCCAGATGTCAAGCATTCGTTTGGTCTCCAACATTACTTCATGCAGAGAAGACAAGTGCCACCTAAGGCAATTATGACATGCAATTGGTTCTCATCCAACGTTAGCCGTAGTGAAATTCGCTAAGAGATAACTGATTTGGTATGCGCCATCTGTTGCATAGAGTGAGGCTGTCGTGTATCTTTACATCTTTGTCATTTCATCCCAAGCTAGAAATGCATGTATATATTTGTCTACAGGGACAGTTATTCCCAATAGTGACCAGTGACAGGTGGCCTGAGCCTATTGAGTACATGATGAGTAGTGTCTGTCAGGAGTCTGTCACAGGTGTTACATACGCATAGCCTTACGTCACCTATTATCACTCCCACACCCCCATTATCGCCCGCAATAAGTCTTGCTCACTCACTTCGTCCCCAGTCGATAGGACCGCTGTTTATAAACAAAACCACGCGACTATAGGGTCAATATTTGGACATGAGATGTGCGCAGGCGCGCCAGAGGCGTGGTTTCCGGCGTGCCATCTTGGTGAG
Organism: Alentia gelatinosa; assembly: GCA_950022655.1. NCBI lineage: Eukaryota > Metazoa > Annelida > Polychaeta > Phyllodocida > Polynoidae > Alentia > Alentia gelatinosa. The sequence continues at coordinate 102,074,180 of OX465580.1, read as the reverse complement.
ACGCTCTGAGAGTGAATGGGCGGCGCGCTGGTATCTGACGTCTGGAGTCAATAGCATGGGTTGACGTGGGATTTGACTGAGAACGGGGAGACAAGGGGATCTTCCCCAGAGAGCAGACGACAGAGACGCCCGCTTCAAATCCGTGACGTGTCTTTAGGCTTAGGCTTAGAAGTTACAACAACAACTGGGGCACCAGAGAAAACAAGCTTGGGTAGCTCAAGTCTTTGTTAGATTTTGACTCGTGGGTCCACTGATTTAGCAAATGCTTTTGAAAAATAACTGCTTGCAATTTCTGCGCTTCTTATTCTCTCCATCTATATTCCTTTGCCTATACCTACAACGAACCCCTATAAGAACGAACTCCACATATTCAAATCCCATTAGCTCCGCGATGCTCCAAACATGGAGGGAAGATTTGTTGATTTCCCTCGGTATAATTCTAGGGAAAACCCTGAAATAAAAAAACCGATTGTCCACTGCAAAAATCTTGCCTTCCTTCGTCTTGTTCACCTTAGGTTTTTAGGTTACTAGTGTGAGTTTCACCTCGAACACAGCACTGCCCCTCATTAGGGATCGCATACTTGACACTGTCTCGACTGGATAGACTTCCAATATTTTCCCATAGCATCGACTTGAGTCTTGCGTAGTGTGATCAGATATCTTCATTAATGGTGGTGTCTCATTAATTAGTTCTAGCCGACACACAGCCCGTCCTGGTATGTCCACCATCCACAACTATGGCCCTGAAAACGTGTACCTGAAAGTGGCAATACCATCATTCAGTCTGAAGAAATTCTTGGTGATATCATTATCTACATTTATTCCAAACGTAAACTACCACTGTGTAAAATGGAGACATGGAGCAACTATTAGAGACACATCCCATCGGAAACAGAGTAATTGAAATGTGCACTATCTTTTCAGAAAACACAATAAAAGTGAACAAATATCGAAGGGTCCAAGTCTCGGCAGAGAAAACTTCCAAGACTCGTTTTAGGATCCGGCCCCAGTGACTTCTGAGAACGCCCACATGGACAGGGTGGCGCTAGTCGTCTATCAACAGGAGGAGGCGGGGGTGTGAGAGGTGTTAACACCCGCCCTCACCACACCGTCCACTCGGCGGTGACTGTGTGTGCTGCCTGGTGCGAGCAGTGGTCAGTTTGTCACATCGTGGTGGGAACCTCATGCGTCACACCGATCTTTCTGTCGCAAAGCTTTTAGATCTCCAGATTTAGTTTCAGATTGAGTGGGGACATTCATGTCCATCCTTTAATCAGGATAGACAGTTTTAAGCAATTTGGAACAGCACAGTTTCCTGGTTGGTTTAATCCATCTTACTCACATATTGAACACCATTGATACTTTCGTTCTCACTTCAATGTCTCCAAATGTCTCGCGCCTCACCCGCCTGCTTGGTGTCAACAGCCGTTTGGCTTCTCAAGCTTTGTGTCTGCATGGCTTCACCTGCTGTCTTCGAGCCGGGGCCCATTTAACAATCCAGGGGCTTGTTGAATGATCTAGGATCGTACATGAAGACTATTTTCTGTACGCCAAAGAGACCCAGGGACGATGTGGGTCAACTTTATTCAACACTTATGGACGACCTTATGGACGGTTAATACTGCCTTAGCGAATAAACTTAAATATTAATAAACGACAACCCTTGTACGAGGTGCAGAAAAGGGTCTACATTTACGATCCTAGATTAATCAACGGGCCCCTGAATCGTATATGTTATTGACAGCTAATACTGCCTTAGAAAATAGTTTCAAATGTTATTAAACGATAACACTTGTACAAGTCACAGAAAAGGGGCTTCACGCACGATTCTAGATTATTAAACTGGCCCCCGGAGGATTCGTCTTATTTGGTAGAGCTGCAAAATGCATTGTCTAACTAACGAGCGAAAAAATACCCCTTCGATTGACTACGATCACGGTCTGGCCTCAGATTAAACTAGCCATCATATGGGATCAGATTGTTAGATAAAGGAAATTCCAATAGATAAAAGAAAAATTATAACCAGCTCTAACTAAAATACATGGGAATAAAGCTTTTATAGATGTACTATAATATATTTGTATTGGGGAGCAAAATGAAGTTCGAATATTGTTTCGGAATGCTACAATTCTATGGTTAGTCATGCAGATTAAATCAAGTTCTTAACACCGATGCCACACCCATGCAAGTGCACTATATCATTTGCAATTGGTGACAGCTGTAAGTATATTTATAATCAATCACTGAATAAGTGCTGTTTACACTGTCCGCTCTACTTCTGCCAGGAGTAACACCCTTTCACGGTTGATCGAGCAGGTCCCTTCATATCAGGCACACACCCCTTCCGCGTGTCATCGCCTAGAGGACGACCGAGCTCTTACGTAATGTCAGGATTAGTACACTACAATAATCATTCATGATAAACAGCATATTTGCCCTGCTGGTCAATTGAGAGTCCATGCCTGTATCCATCTGATGAATTCTCTCGAGATCAGATGTCATTTGTATATTTTCGAATTCACATTTCGTAAACTGCATCTTGGCATTTGATGATTCACCAAGAGTGTATAACATTTTTATTAGGATTTCAAGTACAGGTATGTTTTAAATCGCCATAGAAAAACATGACGTCTATGTTGTAACTATAATAACAAACTTCCTCCTTTCGAGGCTTATCTCAGTAAAGCCTCAGCGTTACTTCGGCGTGCACTCCAGACTGTTTTCCTAATCGTTACCTCTGCCAAGATTTTTCGCTTCTTGGTCATTGTACATAAACGTTCACAGCTTCTTGCGGGCGGTACCTTGGTTTATCGTCCACCCAGATCTTCATTGCCTCTCAGCTGGCGCTGGGGTGGTGGGCAGAGCGACTAAACACGGCCGCCTAATGAGTCATTACCAGGTTCCTCCTTTGTAAACAATGCCTGCCCACACGGCCGTGCTGCTGCCAATCAACGACTGCCAGCCAATTAATAACCATTACGGGTAATTGGTACCGGGCGGCGCAGGGCATGGCGTGGTGTGCCGATATGGGCAGGTCAAATGAGTGCCATTTAGGGAATTTTCTGTACATAGAGATATATGCATATACTTTGGTATTTCAGAATTCATTTTAGTATCTGCTTCACAATTTTCTGTTATATATTGTCAATAAACAGGGCGCACCCCCAGTGCACTTATAACATAAAACAACGAGAAGCAATTGCGAGAAAACTAAATCTTGCTGAGAAGACGGCAATACAGTAAAATCAATATATATTTTAAAATGGCTTAGAAAATACCAGGGTCATATCTCATGTGGTGGAATCCATGAAAAGCACATATAACGTTCAACTGCTGTACTCACATCCTCCAAAAATTAAGCCACTTTGCACCGCCTCGCCCCCCCCCCCCCCCACCCCCCCCCCCCCTGCTGATTCCTATGTTTGGTATGAACCCAAGATTTGGGTATGGGCTCTATATGCAATAATAACAGCCATGTCATAAGCGGAAGTAGTCTATTACGTAAGAGGGCGTGTGCTCCGTGTTTATATTACTTGCTACAGATAATATAGGGCGTTACTAAATGCAGGAAGGTGTTGTGTTATGCGGGAAACATTTGTGAAGTTTATCTGTAGTACTTCCATAAACGATGTTCGAACGCGATAAGAGTCAATATTGCGTTGATACGAGCACGTGCTATTTGGAATTACCAGAAACATGAATAAAAACAAGCATCGCTCCTTTGCTCAATTTGAGTCTCTTGTTCCTCCCAAATATCGCCATTATCAATATTCATTTTCAATCGATAATCAAATCTAATTTGCTATTGTTTATTGATAAATTTCCATTCTAGAGTCAATATACATGTATAGGACCCCTAAGGATTGTTGCAAGTTTCAATTCTGAATGCTATACAAGATGAAGTATGATAAGGAAGATGATATTAAGTAGGACAGAATAGGTTCATCGACTTCATTCGGCTCAACGCCTAATCTTCCCGCAGTTTCTGATTGGTTACTTTAGGTTAAGGCCCCCTTCCTCACTATGAAGCAGGCTTCGGTGACGCCTCTCAATCCCAGTGAGTCCATGAACATAAAAATGGAGTTCGTATAACCCGTAATCTAATAATCCAAATGGACAATATAAATCACAAATGTAATGTCATATTTATGGATCATGAATAATCATACAAAAATCATACGGTGTCTTTGATTCAATAAAGAATTAATGATGTAGTGATGTATTCACATGTCTGTGTATTTCTTTCTTTTACAGGCCTTCTCAAGGGGAGTGTTTATCTTGTATCCTCTCGGTCGACAGATCGGCTAGACTAACTACATAATATTGGGGAGGAATAACACAAAACTGCTCTCAGACATGGAACCTGTTCACACTGCCATGTCATGTCAATCACTCTTGGCGTAAGCATGACGTCACATTGTTTTCCCACCAAACACCACCCTTGGCCGGACGTCGTCACCGTATGACGCAGTGAGGCGCCACCCAGCGGGGTGTTAGGCAGTCTTGTGTAAAATCTCCACATAAGCACCTGCCCGCTAGATCATCTGCGCCCGTGGATCTTCCGCCGCGTCCCTCTAAGATAACGGAAGTACGTCATGTCTGACACGTCGCGCCGACAATGTATATTGCGTGACGTCATTAGCGCTGTCGCAGTCAATCAAGTGGAACGCGTGCGGCTTATTACCGGACGCGGATGAATCTCGGAGTTTCTGTTTGATTATCTTGAGTGTGGGTGTCTTGTAAACAGCGTCAGATTGGCTATCTTCTGCACAAAGGTGGCGCCTGGATTCCGGCGCCTGTCTGAATGACTAGACTCATGTCTAGAGTGTCGTCATTCTATACGGACACTTGCGCACTGCCTTCGTATGTCAAAAATACGTTGTAAAATTATTGATCAGATAATATGTCCCGATGAAAAGAATTTTGACGTTTAGAGACAGTAAGCCTGTTTTTATATAATAAAATACCAATCAATGGCAATATTGTACCCATAGTCACGGGGTCACAAACCCTGTACGTGTGACGTACGGTCATATATTAGACATGTTTTTTAAAGTCTAACAATAACTGTATGTAGGGATGACCTGCATATAGACAACTGTAATCGATTATTGCAACTACCTATGCACATTATTTCATCTCTCATGTTTACATGTAACTGTTGTGCGGTCATTACGATGACGTCTAATTCCCCACTTGAACATATTCTGTTCCTTCTTTCTAGTCATCAACTTCATGCGGATTTCCTGTAAGGCGTCTATATAGAGGAGGGATAGAATGCAGAGGCTATTCATTAATCATCATAATGAATATCTCTGAAAATGAACAGTTTCTCTACTTTATTTTGTTGTAACACACGCGACGATGGTTGGTGGACATAAACGTCTCCTCCAAAGGTATGTTCTCTTTTTGATGAACATAAGATCGTTTTAGTAATTAATCTATTATCCGTGTGCCTTTGAAAGGAGAGATTCTGCACCGATCTCACCAGTAATGATTACAGAAAGACAATGATAAATGGTATAATGATTATGCTGAAATTACATGATGCAGACATGCAAATTTCGCATTAGGAACCTCCCTAAAAGGCAACCAGACAAAACACTCAGTCATTAAGGCTTTCCGAATGCACGCGCATAAAAATGCACTGAAGACCTTCTTGGACTTCAAAGGGCGTGCAGAAAGAATATATGTTGGATTCAGTACTTAAACAATGCAGTGTGAAAGGGCACTCATTTAGTCATTAGTTGGAACTGGGGAGCTGCTGACTAGGGGGTATTGAAGCATTTGCTAGTAGACGTTTAATTATCTGGGGTTAATTGGCGTATTTAGTTATGTCCCGTCATGATTGGTGATTTAGAAACTTTGTCTGAATTAGAGAGAAACACTGTCAGTTTAGGTGTAAATCGATTACAATAAACACCTTCGGCCAAACACGTTCCTCTTCCAATCTACATGTCTAGGACCTTTAATCTAATTCAAGGAAAAACACTTGTGTACTTCGAAGTATCACCATACCACATACATGTATATCCTATAGAAAAAAACAACATTTACTGTTATACATAGTTCAGAGTCCTCATTAACGTTTGTCTGCATGGATGAAAAATAATATATTCCGTAATAATTATCATCTATACAAAGGCTGTGGATTTTGCCTATTTTTAATGTAGTGACTCGTCAAACCCTTTTAAAATAATTACAAGTATGGGTAAATATATGGATAAACAGACCTCTCAAATGAATATGTTATCTTGTCTGAAAATCTATGACAGATTTAAAACCTGTCTTTGTATACGTGTCAAAACTGTGACCTTTATGGGTAACATGCTAAATTGAGGGCTGCTATAACCTATTTTGTGTCGGGTTCATGCAGCAGGCAGTGTACACATTATGCGATAACTGTGGGCCCTTGTACTCCTATACACCCTCAACCCACCTTTTTTTACAGGAAAAAAGTTGAAGTGAAAGCTACCAGCACCTGTTCGTCACAAAGAATACAAGCAAGCAGCCCACAACCACACCTCAGAAAAATTCGCTTCCTAAACAAACTTCCTCTGCAGATGGGGTGGGGGTGGGGGAGTGTGGGGGGGGGGGGGGGGTAACACAGCTCTTTAAAATCAAAGTATATGGAGTCTAAAGGAACCACACGTAAGACAGATAGTGTCATTATAGTAACATAATGCACGATAGGTGTGATTCCTTATACATTATTCTCATATCTTAACGTTGGGTCACACTGTTAGATTACCATCGCAGTTTACTTTGAGGCTCTAAATCATCGCTATATTATTGAAATGCCTGTAGATCATATCACGGAAAGGACTTCAGAATAAGACTGGCTAAGGGTCACCAAATTGCGTTGAATTGAAAATGTTGTGCCACTGCCAAATTACAAAATTAAATCTTCTTTAATCATATTGAAAGACTGTACGAAATGGTGCCACGTTATAGTTATCTAACTCAATTTTGTTTGTGATAATTGATTGAAATTAAAAATAAAACTACTGACCTCACCTATATGTATAACGCTAATCCTTATGTACCTGTATATGTTATCATGTCTTGCACTGATATGACAATAGGCGCCTGTGGGGGCGTTTGTATGTTTTGAATCCGATAAGTAGCATAAGCTTATCATGCTTAACTATAGGATCGTACGAAGTATATAAATATCCACTTACATGCACTTAAATCAATGTTAAATCAATGTGGAAATCAATCAATAAGTGACAACTTTCTGCGTATGATCGGGGCATCTTTTTATGATGTTATAAACATGTTGTGATCAATACAGGTCGATTCGCATCTTCCTTATTACAAACGGAAAATAAGTATAGCTCCCGGGTCAAGTATTCTAAGATAAAACCAGATAAAGGAGAGGGATTCATTAGAAGTGATTTGCGCATGTCTTTGTGGTCTGCATTGGTTTATTTGGGGGGCTGCAATAATCTATGTACTGTCTATCATGGTTAGCTGGCTTAAATGTTAGTGTTAAACCTTGAGCCCATTAGGGTTGGTATAATCCGGTAGGCTTAGTCTGTAAAGATATACGATTATTATAACAGCTATGAGTGATATTTGATAGCTTACATAAGAATGCACTGCAGGTATGGCAGATGGAATAACTAGTTACATATATAAATTTGACCCGTCAATAACGTCATCAATGTTTTGTTTTAAAATAAAGGTGGAACACCAATCACACGAAAAACTTAGATTACACCATGATAAGATTCTTTGGTCTATATTTATATATTTTTCATTTTGGGGTATGGATTAATATTGGGGTATCTAATAAACGCGATAATTTACAGACGCAGTGTCGGGAGACGCGAGCAATCTGTACGAAGTTGAAACCAGTCTCCGACGTCCATACCAGCATCATCACCCGCTTACTAACAGCTGAGGAATGTGCCTCAAAAATGTTCATTAGACAACATTTGGATCCGGTCTATTGAGTGCGTACACAATAAGCCTTTAGGATCCAGTCTATTTCGTTCCCGCTGACCAACTGACTTCTTTCTTTCTTTTCCCCTTCCGCCAGTTGGCCCACCGGGTACATCCGGCCACCCCAAGGCGTTTCACAATGAGGATCCAAATAATCGCCACGCATAGCTGATGTGGGTGGCCCAACATAACTACAGCGGTCAATGTGTCTGCTGCTTGGAGAGCTAGACATTGGATCTTAGCAGTAACCACAAGTTTCCATGGCGACTTTATCTTGGCCCTTCTGTTGTCGGTGGGATCAAAGAGATCCTCCGATCCCCACGGGGTGAGTGTGGGCACTAAACGTGGTGGCTGATGTAGGCTTGAAGGTGTGCGGGGGGCCTCCAGTGCCGTACTTGCCTCAGGTAAAGCAGACCACAGGTATGGCGAGAATGACCTCTTGTCACGGGGATGGACAAAGGCACTTTCTACCGTCTTAACAGCAGCATCAACCCATCACCGATTCGCTGAGGTTTGTCATTCACAGCCCGAGACAAAATCTCTAACCCTTCAACCCTGTTTCATGAGCACATGTCAAGCACCAAGCTGTCTGTCATCTGAAAACTTCATAAAACAACTTACCTTTTAGTATTCATATCCAGAAAAGGGCAGCACTCGTCAAATTCATAAAGTTTTTTAGCAAACATGGATTTTTTTTTATCATTTTCACATGATACTTTCCATGAACGACAGACAAAAACAACAATGAAACCAAAACAAATAGAAACTCACAATGGCGCATTAAGTTATACATGGAAATTCTCAACCAATATCTCTCATGCAGTAAAATTACATTCACCCCATAAAACAGCGGAGTCACCAAAACTCCCATGAAACCAGTAAAGTAAATTTGAACTGATCTGTTGAATTCGCAATGATAATGAAGAAGGTAAGTGGGTAAAGAGTTTGGATCACGTAAGCAATATGGTGGTTGTTGGAGGTCGCTGTGGGAAGGGGGGTAGACAAACAGACTTGGGGTGGTCAGTTGATCGGATAAGCGCAGATGGACGTGTCATATAATTACCGCCCAAGATGGGTCTCTTCCGCCCCATCACGTTTCATAGGGTGATCCCTCTGTGGAGATCCCACACGCATTCTACCTCGCTCGGGGCTACACAGAGGGGTGATCGACAATGGCATCGGGTTAGGGTCAAGAAAAGGGAAGTGGCTTAATAGCGCTGGAATTCGAGTCGGCAGGGTTGGGGTTGGAGGTGGGGGATTGTTAGAGGGTGAAAATATTGTCTGGTTGATAGGATGCTCTCGTTTCTTTTTAACACTTTAATTTTGACCACTTGAGACGCGGACTCCTTGGTGGGGAGTGGCGAGAGCAATATTAGAGTGCTTAACATGGCAATTTTTAACACACAGGGACGTTAGCTGTTATGAAGCTAACATTTTCAGTGGTCATTGTATACCTATGTGTAATATCACAATCCTTTCTAGCAGTTTCTTAGTATGAAAATAAACATTTAATCCAAGAGATATGTCCTTGATATGTCAACTCATGGGAGACCTAACATGTAATCCTTGTTGAGAGCATATATCCATGTCCATCATGGAGAAATGTGAAATCCCCTCAAATCATAGCATTGACAATGTATTTCTAACATTTCATTTCAAACAGGGCTTTGGTCTATAGATGGCATAGTAATAGGTGTACATATGTTTTTGTGGGCAGATTGGAGATGAGTCAATCATGCACGAATTCAATGATGGAGTGTACTGGCAGATGGTTGGTTGGTAGAGAGTTAACCACTCTAAATAGATCCAAGCTCTATGCGTGAAGCCACGGGACTGGGCGGGGTCATGGATCCACCCTTACTGCCCTAAGCCCCTCCCCTCCCCACAACCCGAAGGGCTGACAGGCAGAGGACAGAACACCCCACTGGGCACTCACCACCAGCGCCGTATGAGAAACACGGATGTGGTCAGAGTAGACAAGGGAGGGCGATCTCCCCCGAAACGGGAGCCATTCACATGTCAATCCGGGCTCCGTGTCCGTTCAATTAAAACAGCGTTATCTCTACAGACTATCGTTATACAGAATATATCGCCCCAACGGGCAAGCAGCCGGTGAAGTTTTTATCAGTAAGCATCCCTTCATATTCTCATTAATAATGTTTTGGTGATAGAGGTATTTTTTTCAGAAATTGTGTTAATTTATATTGGTATTTTTGCCCCATAGACCTAACATTGGGAACTCGTACTCAACGCCCATGGTGTATTGTAAAACAAAAACTCAATTGGGCATAACCTCACAAACGTAAGCCAATTAGTCAGTGATGTAAATGAAATAAAATCTAAACCGCACTCGATGCATGACCACTGAGAATACGAATCTCACTCGGCTTTGCCTCGTGCGATTACTCTGCAACCCAAACTCATGGCATATTTTCAGTGGCTGCGGATCTCGATGCAGTTCCTTCTTATAACCTTATACCTGAGCACTACCTAAAAATCTCGTGAGAATTGCCTCTGTTCAAGCCCCAAGGTACTTCTCAGATACATGTCAGTTCGAGTTGGACATACAAGTAAATGTTATTATCTCACCCCTGGTACAAGTTTAGCCATAGGAATAACATTAGAAAAAAATACTCAACGATCACCCCGGAAAGTGACAATACTACGCCACGCCCGTGGCGTAGTGAATTTGTGATGACGTCATATAGATTTGCTATGTCTATTCTAATTATTGTGAAATTTTGATGATATTCATTGTCATGAAAAGGGGTGAGATAAATCCAGAACCGCACTCGAATCGTAAAATACACAAAACTCCACTCGTTGAAATGGGCCATAATCATCACTCGGCTTCGCCTCGATGATGATTGCGACCCATCCATAAGGAACTCGTGGAGTATTGTCTATTTATACGATTCTCGATGCAGTTCTATATAAGGCCTGGCGTCCACCTACTACGATAGAAATTTAGACCTACCGATATGGTATCGATACAAAAAGCAAATATCGGGGGCATATTGGGAAGGTGCAAAATCGTAGACAAATGTCTAGAGATGCGAATCCACCACGCATCGTAAGGGTTTTTTTTCGGTGCCTAATCGCAGAAACGTGGTCAACTGCCCTGGTATCAGGTGGCCATGCGACACGATTTTGAAATTTCATAGGGAGGTGCATCGTATACTGTATCGGAGCTATATCGTATTAGGTGGACGCCGGGCCTTACACTACACAAGGTGCATTGTTCGTCAGAATATTACATGTCAATCCTAATAGTGCATTTTTGAGGATATATTTACAATATTGACCGTTATGTTTAACACAATTATATTTTTGTTGCGATAACAGAGTGAAAGATCGAATAATCACTACTATTCTCTTGTAACTGTAGGCCAGATAAAGCAGTTGTTGCCCACATACATGTATGTGGGTATTCAGTCTCTATGAAGTTTACTTCTGCTGTTCAATATAATCTCCTTCATATATGCCATGCCTATGTATACGTGGACAATGTGGAAATAACTAACATTTACTGTGGCTACCTTTGTCTCCTAAGGAAACTGCTCAATGCTGGCAGTCTGAAGACAATACTTTACCAAGCGTTCATGTTTGAATGTGACTCCCTGAGTATTCTTCTCCCAAAGGGTGAACGGGCAACCACCTGCATGCATGCTCAACTTCAAACGCTCATTCTATCTGCCCCAACCTCCACCTGCTGAAGGCGGGCAGATTGTTAATTCCACTTGAACCTGGAACATGTAGATACTACGCCTCATTAGGCAGAACAAGGCGCCATCAATCGATGAAAGAAAGTACAAACAATATCAGCTTTTATTGGAGCTTCTGAATGGCACTGGAAATTCAGAATTCCCAGAATTAAATGTTCTTTCATTTTGATAGTCCCAATAAAAATCTATCAATTAATTGCAATTATAGTCATACATTAGTAGAGCAAATAATCAACATGTCAATCAACATTAGATGAAGATAAAATGTCATTGTGCTCGCTATAAAACAGGTACAGTCATCAATCCAAGTAACTAAAGGTTTTGTCATGTTACATTTTAAACGTGTATGTGGGCTTCTCGGTTCAGGATTTCTATGGACACAAATCTGCAGGTGAAACGTACTTTTACAATGTATAGCAGGAGAACCTGTGTCCCGTTGAATGATCTAGTCTTGTACATGAAACCCTTTATCTGTACGCCAAGGAGACCCTTGGACGATGTGGGTCAATCTAATTCAACACTTATGGACGACCTCCTGGACGGCTAAGACCATCTTAGTGAGCGAGCATAGATATTATTAAACAATAACCCTACTACAAGGTAGAAAGAAGGGTCTTCATGTATGAGCCTAGATTAGTCAATGGGCTCCTGACATGGACACGCCCGTGGGAGATTCCCTCCTTCAAACACATTATAACAGCAAACATTGCAGCAAATCCTAGAAAATGCCCAGTAAAAGGTATTTACGGCCTTTTTAGCAGCCAAGTAGGTCCCCTTGACTCAGCATTAGGACCAACTTCATCACCTTAATGAGAAAGACAATGTGCTTTTAGCGACCACAGTTTGGTCACAGTGCAAAAGCTCGGCTTAGCCGCTTAGCTACGCTTATTGTTCTCACAAGGGTCTTTGCTCACTCTCCAGATGACCAAGCTGTCAGGCTCTGTCCTAAAAGCGGAAAGTCATTCAGCAATGTCACAAAGCTAACCCACCCTCTGTGTGAGGGCGCACGGGGCGGAAGTAGTCAACCCCACAATGATGACATAAGGGATCTGGGGTGGATCCTGGAATACCACCATGGAAACCAGGATCAAAGGGGGTATGTTTGGATCCTTAGGTCTGCACCGGCTAGTTGCACTAGGTATGTGGGTATTGTCAGTACCCATTGTCCGGACTCTATTCCTGAACTGGAGAGGTGGCCAAGTGTTAGTCCAACGCCATGACTGTGGCCGGAAGTCCTAATGAAAGGGATAGTTAATGACGATTACCCAGGCTGTCGGAGTTAAGAAGAAAGTAGACCAGATTAAAGTTATCAGAACTATCAAAGACAGGGAATTGAGGACATAAGTCACCAAAGAATAAACAAAACAGACTTGTTTGTTTTTATTGCGTGGTGACCTCAAATCGTCGATGCCGGATCTTTGAGGTGTAGGAGTGTTCTTGGAATGCGATCAAAACACAAACACAATATAAATCTCATCCCCCCAGTTAGGCAAAAAAAACACTTTAGGGTTAACCTTACAGCTGTACTTGAAATGTTTCCTTATTTATTGTGGGGGTAATCTAACCCAATGGACATGTCTCAATAATTGATAATTTCAGTATTATCTCATTCCTTATTTGCCTCTAGGATCTTAACATGTATTCCATTTCTTAGCGCGATGCAGATACGTTCACCCGATGTAGAGACCCAAATATAGTTGCATCTTTCAATGAAGATGCCCCGGTTGAATTAGTGTTAATTGGGAGTCCTGTTGAACAGAAACCCAGCTTAGATCTTGAGTTAATTGTTCGGAAGATTCCGCACAATTATCACACCGAAGCCTCCCAATTAATATCGGACCTCTGATGGTCGACCGTCGCCATTTTGGCTGCAGCCATCATGTGATGTGTGAGGTCGTAGAGGTCAAACGGTCATCAAGACCTTCTTATCAGTGATAAGATGATAAAAAGAAGAGTTCATCCTCTCATCTTGCCCTCCGCTATCGCATTTTTCCTTCCACTCCGCCTCTATGTTCCAAATATGAGTTCCGTACTTACTTCCTGTATTGTAGTAGATAACTCTAATACCCCCGTGAAAGTATTGCGAAAAAAATCTACTTTAAAGAATACTTCATGTATTTGCTTTCTTTCCTTTCCATAAAGAAATATACAGCTGGATGTACGGGTTATTTTTAGTCTATCCTTCATGAAGTCATTCATTTTAGATTAGTGATAGCAATGACCGACTGAAAATATTTAAATACTATTTTATGTACAAGAAAGGACGAACTCAATGATCTAGAAATCCATCTAGGCACAATAAACGAAACCATGAAAAGATACGTGAGTCATGTAAATTACCATGATCAATCTTAGATAGGAAAGCAGTCACACTGTCCACCCTCATCTGACAAAAAGGAGTCAGTATGCAGGTTTCCGAGTAGCATATCCTCATCAGCCTCCGCACCTTCAATACTCGTTTACGTGCCTACCACGCTTGTGATCCGCGAAGTCATAGGTCGCACTCCAAGCGCATACCGCCTCTATCGACAACCCTACTAGAAAGAGTAAACCCCTGCTTGGTGAGCCACCAGATGCCGAAGTCATCAGGTTGGGGTGGCCCTGGGGTCATGCACTCTTGACCCGCAGGCTCATGGTCCTCTCTATTAAAACACACAAAGCTCATGATGGTGATGGCCTAGGACCATGTGTGAGCCAGTCCTCACACTTTTCTTTTAGTCTGAAGCCGTGAAAGCATCACCCGGGGAGCATAGCTACTTCCCGTATTTACAATGTTTACAGTGTGTACAGGTAGGACTAAGAAGTATGAGTCGGCACAGCCGTGTGCAAAATACAATGTACTTGGCGCATACTAGTAAGTAGTAAAAGCATGTGAAGTAACATCAATTTACTGCTCACGAAATTCATTTTGAGAGTGTTTTTTTCCCATCCACATTATTCAAGTTGGTCGAATTCAGTAATGTTGAAGTGAATCCTCTCGGCCACCTCTATATACCGGACAATGGTCACTCCCCTCACCAGTGCTACCACCTCGTGAGCACCACGTGTACTAGTAATGGTCAGTCATACGGTCATGTGACACATGGCCGCATTTTGGAGCCGCCATGTCTTTGGTTTGTTCTTTCAATATTGCATTGAAATACCAACCATAACTGGACTATTAGATCTTGATCAACAATCAGAACATTTGCTCATTGGTTCAGAATTCCAACAAATACACCCACATGAATATCAATTGTGCAAAATGAGGCGGTAACCTATGATTCTATCGGAAGTCAAAGATTATATAAATTTACTTTCGGAGTTTCTGAGGCCCTTCTCTTAATCAACAAGAAGCTTCATTAGCCTCAATGAACAGTCTCCATGTCTGAACCATGTATTTAGAAGTGTTCAACATGTAATCAGGTCAGACTGTTCGCTTTGTGTACTACTTATCTGGTGATGAAGTCTGTCTTTTTTTATGACGGAGGGTATTATCTACCGACATATATAATGATACAGTCCGAAGTCCCTCACATGAGACTTCCCTTTAGTAAGGGAACTTCACCCTCCCTCTCGTTTATCTGGGTTAAAATATGTCTAATTCATGTTTCTACTATTCCTGTAACTACCTTAGAAATTTTTAACAATTAACCTAATTCAGGCTCTTACCAACCATGAGAGAGAATTGCTGCTGCTTACATCCTTGACCCACAGATATTTTCGCCACCTATACTATTTAGATATACTATATGTATAGTATTGGTGAATGAAGGATTTATAGATATACAGGTCCTGCTGGATTCATTCTTATTCATGTTTGATAATAATATATTGAGAGGTTCTTATAACAACATGACTTTAATCACAATACTTGTGAGAGAGAAATTGGCTGGAATATTCAAAGTTGCAAGTAGACGCTCGCGTTCATGTAGGCATGCGACCAAAAGAACAAAACCTCGGACAGCTTGTTGCTGTTTCTGGTGTAGTGCGAAGAACTCATAGTAGGTGGCGCCACATGGCTTATTTGACAATCGGAAAGTGCTACCGTGTTTGTCGAAATGAGGCCATAAATGCAATAGAACTGATATCCCCTGAATAAGAACTGCTACTTTGGGCCACTCTAGTACTGTTTGATGATTTGCCATTCTCTATTTCGAATGATTACCACCATGCGTGCTTATCTATATCAGGGACGATAACTAACAGTGAATGATATCCCCGTAAGTAAGTGTCAGAGGAATCTATTGGCATATTCCCCACTCTGGAGGAATACATGACAGATTCTCTCAGCCCGCTTGAACATTCATATTGATAGTACCAATGGTGCTTTTAATATAATGGAATCGTTTGGAAACCAAAGATACAATATCCGCCTCCCATTGCAGCTTACGAACAAAACAATGATGACTGTAAGTATTGACAGCAATATAACTGCTGCCCCGATCTTTGATCCCGTAGTCTCGTGAGATGCCGCGAGACTTGGTGGATGTATTGTGAGTGTTGGTCTGGTCTCTGAAGGGTGTGGATATGACTGGCACTATGGAATCTGCTGGGAGAGTGAGTGCAGATATCCGCGTCGCCTGGGTTTAGAAGTGACCTTGACCTCGCCCACCCTGGAGAAGGTCATGAAACTGGCTATGCAGGAGGTAAGGGTGGTCACATCCACCTCATTCCCCAGCGAACGTACATTTCAGTTAATAAAGTCAACCGAAGAGGATTACTTTTTGAGAAAGTAATCTCGCCTTCCTCTCTTTGCCTGTCTCTCGGTCTTACCCTTTATCTTCACTCTCGTATCTTTTCTGTCTCTGTCCAGTTTTTTTTTATCGTACCTTTCGTTTTTGGACCAATTTGTATGGATCCGTCCCTAGGGGACCTCGTTTCGAATCGAGTAAATATTTAGTTCAGGCTTTATCCAGTTTCCACAAGTCTGTAGCTTTTACGCATGGTATAGTAATCATTGTCATGGTCATAAGGCGTCAGTTTAAATCAACTTGACTAAACATTCCTCTCTAACTAAAGTATAACCCTGCTCAGTAGATAAGACTTGATCTGTATCAGCTCCCATGTGGTTACACAATGCAATCCTTGTTATTCCAGAAACGAAAAAACGATTCGACATGTCCCAATACTGTGTAATTATTGCCCTGTGCGTTGATACGAACCAGAATCTACAGCGACCTCTGCTGGAAGGGTAGGATGGTGACTGATCGATGGCGCGGTGGCATATATGTTATGGCAAGTCTATAAGGTAAACATATCCGCGAATTATCTTTATCTTTATCTATATCCATTGCATACCTGTGAGTTCTAGATACCATAAAAAGGGAAACACACATTCTACTATTGTTTTCTTTTCATTATATCAGATAGTCAATGCATAGCTTTCAAATCAAAATACCTGAACCTAAATCTAAGCTCTCAACATTTACCAAGGAACTGAAATCAATATTGAATATTTGAACTGACGCCTAATAATTTAGATTTTAGATATTTAATATATCATAATAATCAGGAGATATTAAAGTTTAATTATCATATATATTGACTGTTGGATGTTTAGTTTCAATAGCACACGTCTTGATTTAGATTAAAGACCAAACGGATTGCCATAGCCTGGGGATCTAATAGAAGTAGACAATCAGGGTGGAGACCAAACCCGTAGAGCCGTTAGAGAACACACAGCTACAACAGCCACCCCTTTGTCTCTCTACAGGATCGGGTTCTCCAACAACAGGTTTCCGTTTCTTTTTATTGGCTATCACAATCACAAAATCTCCCTGACGCTGCAGCATGGTGTACTTGTGAAGGAATGGTGTTGTTTCTTGCGGTCTGATGCTCTGGTCTTTTCGTTCACTTGTGTTTATAAGTGTGTTTGCTGCGCTGGCACCATGTCCCTTCCTGTGTTTACGGTTAATATCCTGGCAAGGACTCCAGTCAAAGTCAATATATTACAATGTATTAGTATACAGGTATTTTAAAAAAGAACAGGTTTTCAGTTATATCGTTAAGATCTTTATTTCCCACCGTTGCAAAGTCTGTTGAGGCTGAGGTCTAGACAACACGAGGTCTAGAAAATCACTAAAGAGAAAAACCTCTGAACTGACAGACAAGGCCTCCATAGCGGAGTAAGTTCCCTATAAATAGACTTGAATGATAAAGGGGTCAATGATGTATTAACAGTGTTATACAACATATGTTTTAGTTTTCAAATATTTGAAAGTATATTATACATTTTGTACATGTATCTGCCATCTTTCATCTTTCATCTTTCTTCTTTTCCAACTTCAATAATGTAGTAGGTCTGGAAATAATAGTTATGGAGATAGTTGTTCGGCTCTTTTAACCCTTGGGGGGGGGGGGGGGGGTACCTGGGGCAATAGTATGTGGGTAAAGGCGGGTAATATTGTTTATTTATAGCGCTAGGGGGCGGGAAGTCTGAGGCCAATTGCAATAATTCTATAACTTAAGGACGTGGTAAAACATAAAATCATTAATCTTATTAAATATTTCACCTATAATCTTTACCTTGGTGTTGCATCTATATTCTGTGAAAATTCCATGATTATATATCCAATATTCTCTATTTTATCCCATAAAAACGAAATTATCCAAATTTAAGAAAATGATGCCTTTTAGTATCACTCGGCCCAACAAGATTGATGCCATATGGCATCACCCGCCGTGAATGGGTTGATTGATAGTGTATTTCTAGAGGGAATGGGAATCTACCTATTAGAATAAATTCTGAAGCCCCTCCATCAGTGGACATTTCCGTTTCCTGTAATGGCTATAGATTGCTTTCTTTCCATGTTCTAATCGCAATGCCGAAGCTATCGGTCATTCTCCGAATGTAGTAATATGCATTCTGTATTTCTGTTTTGATCCTATAATTTCATTTATCCCGAAATAAATTCTAAAGATATTGGCTCTAGAAGTGCTCAGTCAGTATCCACACTGAAGCGCTGCAATGACAGACATGTGCGTCATGCTGCCTGCCTAATTATGAATTTAAATATATATGGTTTGTAACGTACAAAAAATACCATTTGCCACTTTGTCCCTCGAAATGCTCGACGGCAAATAAAATGTACACAGTTAAAAAAATTGACATCTTCTGTATGTATTTTCAAAGAATCAATTCAGTATTACAAATAACCTTCAAGGCCGCTTTAGAAGTTCATGGAAATGTAACAAACATGTCTTTATATTTTTGCGACGCCCGGGCGCCACCTTTCTCGTAAGGGACATTTGGAAATCGGCACTTAGCATTTGGTATTTGGTATTTCTGATGTAGCAGGAAACACGGCTGCCCAGCCTTCCACAGAGTCCCTACCCTGGCCGGCTTACCCCTAGGAGGGCTGACCTTGGGGTGACCTTGCGACTCGGCCTTGAGGTTGGGGTTAAAACTGACACTGGTAATACGTGCTAAATATGATGACGTGTCGTCATGGGTTGGATGTACGTCATAGCTTCGTCATGTAGGGCGCATAACACCACAGGAAGGCGTGCATTATTTGTCGATAGTGCTCGTGTTTTATTACTGAGGTCGTACTTCAAGGTCATCCTGATGGACGCTTTATTATTGGAGAAATGTACGTTTGCATACGTCATTGAAGAACCATAGCAGCACCAAAGTTGAAAATCGGAACCACGTATTCATTCCAAATCTCTATTTTCTACTGACTGAGTCTACAAAACGTGACTTTACATTGTCGACTGAAGGCCACTTAGAACAATGAAACTTGCAGTCGCGGAGAGCGATAAAGAGAAGACCACTAAATATTCATTTATTACCTTACTCCGGTGGTATTAAAAAAAAATTAACTACCATTATGATGGTCATATGCATCCGATTAATCGCATTTAAGTATTCCAGGAAAGGTTCTTCCAGGAAATGCCCGTGCTTCAGCAGGGGCGGGGCGCGAATCAAGGGTCACGTGACTCAGTCCGAGTCCCAGGTGACACAGGAATGTGACACGAGTATGTCACGCATGACATGGTTCTTCACTACCCTTCCGGATATTGATTTTTCTTTAATTGCTGAGATATGTGGTGGCTTTTTATCTCAGCAATAGACTCTTGAATATATGATCGTGGCATTACTTAGATATAGAATGCTTTCCTGTAGGAGGTAGCATTTTTCATAATATTCACATGTTATTATAATTATTACTGCTCGCAACCAACTGACATGTTTGAGAACCAAGGATTCTTTGCAAATCCAAAACATTTGGCCAACACTGATATCCTAAATAAATCCGTCTACAATAGACTCTCATCATATAAATTGTTTTGCCTTATTAGAATTTGGCGTGCCCATTATTATGCTGATTCACATTGTTCCTGCTTTGGGTGCTGAGCACATCTTCAGATAAATGCTATGCAATGCTCGGAGAACATTGTTGTATGCTGTTTCAGAGAGTCACTCCCCATCCATACACTTGGTTTTATAAACAATAGGTGCTGTAGTTGTGCTTGGAGAGTGGAGGGATGAGGGACACGTCTCGTTCAGGCTGTGATGGCGATATGTCACGTGGAGATAACGCGAGATTTAGTTTCTCAGGTCACGTGGTCGCACGTGGTATGCTTCCGACCGTAGCTCCACCCAGTGTCTTTGCGGGTGGTATCTTTACTTCCTTTACGGGAGAGTTCCAGAGGAGACTAGAACATCCCCTGGTTACTGTGGTCAGAGATGAAGTCCGAGGTCTAGTTTTTTGCTGTGGTATACATTTTCTATTTGTTCAACAGTTAGTCGTAGTATACTTCTTTTTAATAAGTGAACACATCCCGAATTCAGTTTGTCCTTTAGATTATGTATTATGAATTTTGAAGTTTCTGTTTTCCATAAACATGAACCAAAATGAACTTTTTCCCAAAATAATCTTTCATTGATATTTGAATGAGCATGTCCACTAAATACATGTAAAACCAATTCATAGACTTGAAGAGTAGATCAACTGCAACAGCCGTGTAGAAAGAAGTCTGTTACAGCAACCTAAAAGTGGTGATAAGAAAAAGCTTTGAAATAAGATAGGATACAAACTGAGTTGTTTATAAAGGTTTCTCTCGATATGAACTTTCCATCTGATAACCTTTTTTAAAAGCTTTTTTGTTGGAATGATTCAGATATAAATCAACAGCTACAGGGACATGGTGGTCTTTGTTGTGATTCAACAGTATTTCAGTAAGCCCCACCCTCCCGACTCTCACTACTCCTGATGGCCCAGACTCATTCACTTACCTGTCCAACACCTAATCAGCTCAGGTAGACGCTCTTGTGCTGATCACAGGTGAGTCTAGCTAATCCCGATAATCTACACATTCCACCAGCCCCGTTCTCACGCTGTACCCTTCACGACTAAACCAACACCTTCACTTATGTACCCAGCCTACCCGCACCCCTTGTACCAACACCCAGCACGATCTACAAATTCCCTCTCTCCTGATGACGACCTCGTCACTTGACAAGTTAAGACCGTTTGACGCCAATTGAGTCCACTCTAGAGCCAACAGCTAATACTTCTTACTCTCAGAAAAAATACATACAAAATTCTCATGACCACCATGGCATGCGAAAGATCTTTTATCGGAGGCAATCTTGTCTTGGCTAGCGATGAGACTTCTAATCTCGATCCTACCTGGGACAGACCAATGGTGGAAATCTAGGATAGAGTTCGTTACTTCCTTGACTACAAGATATCTATGGGAATGAAACGCCAATCATACCCCATGCATTGATTTAGAGAGAAAAAAGTATTCTTGATGCATTCCTTGTAAGCAATATATTGGATGATGGAAGGTTCAAGGTTCTTCTTTCTCAAATTTCCATACGGAGAGAATTTGTTTAAAAACAAACTTCAGGGAACTGAATCTAGCACGGATGCTTGCTAGGTCACGTAGAGAATTCGTTATTTTTATGGTCTTTAGTGGGATAATGTCCATGTCTACGTCTGTGAATTAAGTATGTGATAAAAACTTTACTATTGATTACCAACGCCGTGTCCCTATATAAACTGCACTCCAACAAAGGTTCCGCTGAAGTAGACCCGCCAACCCCCCATGGTTGAGCCTGGTTGCAGGCCTAACTTCCGCCTAGTTGGTGGCTTGTTTGTCGTGCCCCGCACGAGGCTAGGCCTGATTGAGGCCTACAGAGGTCAGGCCGGGGGTCATGGGAAGGTATAGGCGGCGTGCCAGGCGCCTGCACACAATTAGACCGGCAAATGAAAAACATGGCTGCCGTACATGGCAAATACCCAGCATGCAACACCTCCAACCTGTTGATAGAGCCTTTTACGCATGATCAAGGTTGGACCATCCCGACGCGTCCCTTGCATCTTTTCTCCTTAAAGCTGTCTCTACATCCGTGTCCCTCCCTCCGTCCTTCTGAAAGGCAATGTGGCGATAACGTCCTTGCTTTCTCCCCATTTCTCCCCGTTTCTTCCAGTGTCTGCCTCTCCCCCCACCATTTCTCTGATTACTCTTTTTGTTCAAGATTTTTGAGTGAGTCTTGTCGTTACAAACTGTATTACCTTCACGCTGCATAATTGTGATTTCTGTTTTGTTAATGATCTTTATTTCATTCTGTTTAAGTTAACAGTTCTTCCATGAAATGATATACAACACGTCACATACATAAACAAACGATAAGTAGGTACAAGAATGATGATGGATAATGATTACATATATACTATAGTTCTGTTAATAACTCATCCATATCCAGCGCAAATGAGATTTGTATTTTCACATTCACTATGTTCGTTTTTCAATACACGAGGTTTTTTTGCATCAACCCTATATCGGATTGGTATTCTTGCAAAAACCTGCCTTTGACAGTCTTTGACCCTTTTCCACTCTGCATCTGTTATTCTTTTTTTCTGCCCTCTTTTCGTCTCAGCTTCCTGAGTCGCTCATTCCCAGTGTGTATACTATTTCTGTCTCTCTCCGTGTTTGCCTCCCTTATTCACCTTTCTTCCTCCCTTCTCCAACCCACATCTCTAATCGCAGCTTCTTTCTACCTGGAGGTATTACACTGGCGCTTTCTCCATTTTCTCAATCCCATTTTTACCCCACATCTAATTTTCATCCTTTTCTCTTTCCCTCTCCACTTTTACGCGGGTTACCCTCTAACCGTGAGAAAAGATCAGCCGAATGAATGTGTTTCTCTGACACACACTCACCACCCCGGGGTGTTGGAGTTTCTGTCGCGAACGCTAGGTGGAACCTCCGTGCACTGTGCTCGTACCCGGCGTGGACATTCTTTGTGGATCTCGCATTTCACAAGGGTTTCACCCTCACCCCACTGATGTGGTACTTGCCTAGCAACTGTCTCAGCGTGTCAGCAGGGGGTTGCCAAGCAGTGTTTCCATGACGACACACGTGGAAGGATCAGTGTCCTCTCACCCGGGCCGTCCTCGACTGGTACCGCATCGCCGACCGGAAGTTGGCCGCACTTGTCTTTGGCCTGAGCAGCTCACAGAGCACTCAGTCACGCGACCATGTGATAGTCGGTCTTAGAGATTGACAATTACTATCTGCCTCGGGAAAAGGAAACGGAAATTGGTTCATCATTTCTGCTTTTTATCTCCATACACACAGCCCTCTCTCTCTCTCTCTCTCTCTCTCTCTCTCTCTCTCTCTCTCTCTCTCTCTCTATCTATCTATCTATCTCTCTCTCTTTTCTCTCTCTCTATCTATTTATCTATCTCTCTCTCTCTACATATGTATATAATACATGTATGTATATATATTTACGTATGTATGAGCTGTATGTATCCACCCGTACATACATACACAAAAGATAATGTGCAAATATTTATGGGTAGGTGAACATTCATAGAGTGGGATAGAGAATGCTAAGCAAATACTTCTAGCATGTAAACTAATAAAAAACTTGGATAGCAAGATGAACTCGTAGTTTGATATTCCCCATTGCCTTTATACATTATTTACAATCTTTAACCTCATTGACAGCTTTATGTCATTCTTAAAATTTCTATATCATTTTACAACCCCAAGCGAGACTTTTATTCACTCTTGGCCTTGCATGGCAACAGGACTTCATACCTCACTTAATATTCCGTTGCAATTGAGTAACACCTCTTGTTGCTTCAGTAATTGAATAACACACACATTACAGCATGCTGCATCATGTGCAAACAGGAAACGACGTGCATTGTAACATATATCCACAAAGTTTACCCAAATCTAAGCACGAGTAAAACTCCCCCTGCTCGCACGTTCTGTTTTAGTGAGCCTGTCTATAGAGATGCCAGCATCGTGCTTCCTCTAAATGCCACGGTGCTTTAACAGGCTGCAGGTAATATCAACGGAGCTGCAGGCATTATGGGACAACCTTTTGGCGATATTACATAACCCTGAAGCCATTCATTGTTACAGGTCCCAGCCAAACCGGAACTAGGGCGAGAACTCTCTTCGACGGCCATTTTCAGCCAATGCTCTCCCACAATCCACTGCGCAGTCCACAACTTACGTCACGTCTAATGAGCCAACAAACACACCCACGGAACAAATCACATAATGATACCTCCCCCATCCACCCACCACCCGACCCACACATTTTCTCTGGTATTGTAAGCGAGCCAAGGAGGCCGAGCGGTGAGCCAACGTTTACAAATTGAAAACATGAGGTTTGTCGGAGGGGGATAGCCCCACCACAGGTGTGTTGACCAAGGGATCAAGAGAGAATACACCTGTCTAGCAGCCTTAGCCTTGTGTCCGTCCTCTGTGGGATTAGACAGTGTATTAACAAGGCTTGGTCTGCGCTACAGGTAAACAGTATTAGCAGGTAGGTGTAGGTGGTGGGGGCACTTGTGTCTACCTATGTCGTACCTTTTATGTACTACTTACACCCCCGACATACCTGTGTGTGTACCTGTGTTAGGCAATGACAAGGGGGTCGAGATATCCTGTCTGTTTCAGCCTCTTGTGGATTCAGCCGAGTGGGCAGTGGAGTTTTACCTTGCTTGATTGGTTGTTGGTGATCCAAGGTGAGTGGGTCAAGAGGGCGTCGTGGTGTAGATCAGGGATTTGTTCCAAGGCTCGCTGTCACCAGGAATACCTGTTGAGAATGTCAATCATCGCCAGGTGAGAGAGCCATGGGAAGATTGACACTAGGGACTCATCTAAATTCATCGTGAAAAGATCATTTATTTTTCTGAGCATTCCTTCAGTTTAGTCCATACTATCAGGTAAATGGATTATTTTTATGCTCATATCTCCGCAAGATGGAATCTTTGTGATTAGGTTAAACGAGAGCAGGGTCTGATGTCCTAATTCTCAACAACAATATGATATTTTACAGCGACAACCTATTCTACAGACGTGGACAATTAGACTGTTTGAGATATATATACATTCATGTTAATAAATAAACGATTTCAAACGTGTTCATTGGAAGTCCTTTGTTTGATAAAATGGTTGAAGTTGCCACAATAAAGAATAAGTATTCTTTTATGGTTACTTCATTTTCATAACAAGTACAACCGTGTATTTATTTGTCTAATATTTTCATCGGGGATCGGGGACTAATCGGTGACTAGCAGTGACAAGGTCATAGTTTTGTAAGTATTGAGGTATTCGGAATGTTATTCTTCAGTCACATTCCCGTTCTGCACTGACAACAGCATCGCCGTCCGACATATTTCACCTACTTTCGGCCATGCACCACCACCACCACCACGTGTACATTCCTCACTGCTTCGACACACTCCTTCACACCAGGTCCTCAGTATCTTTTGTCTCCCGCTAATTGATGCTAGACACAAGAGTTTATGCCAAATGTAAAGAATAGTCAAGACCGATTCTCAGGATGCTGTCCATGTTGGCTCACCCCGCGGCGATCCCTGTCCCCGGTGCCCGCCCCGTGCCCGCCCAGGAGCCGCCCGGAGGGTGAGGAGGTTGGACACCAGGAGGTGGACTGACAGCCCCCTGCCATCAACAGGTATCACAGGCCGTGTTAACCCCGAATTCAGATGAAATGAAACATGACGGCTTCAATCTATGCTAGATGTTCAGGGATTCTCTCCAGATTTGCATGTTTAGTTGAAGACATGTTGGAATATGTTAGGTGGCGTTTGATCTTCGATTACCGCCAGAAAAGCAGAACTTATTTTCGTTTCAATTGTCTAGCCCAAATTCAAAATGTATTTCACCACTTCAAATGCTAAGTTGATTTCCGGTAGATATATCGATCACTTAGAATTTAATTCCAGATATTAATTAATACAAATTTTAGAATCTGTAAATGAATTATCTACGTTTCATTTGTATCAGTTACAATACATATAGCTTCATATTATATAATTAGGTACAAACAGTATGTGAATCAAATATATCAACAATTGCAAAAGCCGTCAGAAATTCTAAAAAGTCATATATTTTCAATAAAACTCTAAGTACCTTTTAAGGATATATCTCGGTAGATTAACTTCTCTCTAGTATTTGCAATAAATGATGCAGCGGCTTGCCATAAACAACCACCCGTTGCGCCCGTGTGAAATGTCAAATATTTTGCCAACAGCCTTTTGTACAGTCAGGAAATGCTCGACAGCGTTACATAGCGTTTCTCACGACGGCCGTTAGGGGGTGCCAACCTCTTCTCTGTGTGAGCAGACGACATTTAGGAATGGCGGCTCCAAATGCTGGTTCCCGTTTGTGTTGTCTGTGAAAGTCTCAGCTATGCCAAACACGATGGGGACCATCACACGCCCTCTACCGTACGAATGGGAAAGGAGAAGGGGCAACCCCCTGCAGCACTGCCGAAGAAAAAAGATACAGGTCCTGATGTAACATGACAGGAATAATATAAATACACACCCCGCCCACCATTGCTGGTTGTGGGGAGATAGCCGTGATGGGATGAAGATAACGGTGATTGTGGTCACCGGGACCTACCGGATTGTCGCCATAGGTTCCCACGCCTCATAAAACGTAGGACGAATAACGTCAAAACTTGATCCACTGAACTTAAGATAGCACCAGCTTACTGAAACATTTGCATGTTTCCTAATATCACTCAAATTTAAATGTTCATTTGATTGTAGTTTTCTTTTGCAAATGTGCCGTATTATAAATGTTATTATAAATGGGTATCAGCATAAAATCGTGGATTTTATGTGTAGCCCCATCTAAAAAGAAGGTTTCCTATTAGAAATTACGTTTATTGACAAAAGAAATCATACACTATATTACGTATGATGTTCTTCCATGAAGATGTCCTTATCACTGACAGTATAATAAAGACATACGGGACTACACATCAGATGTCACATCGGACATAAGACATGGATTTTTATTGATATTCCGTCATGGTTCCTTTTATCCTGCACTTAAGGAGGTGCATATCGGAGCGCAACAGGAGCTCAGTTGACGCAGGGCCTAGCTGTTTACAGCCTCGATCTTCCATTCCTATTTTCAAATATATGTCATTTTTACATTCCTTCTTATTACTTGCCCATGTGATTTTCGGGGGGGGGGGTGCAGTTAATAACTAATTTATTGTTAGTTTCCCATTTATTTAAATTCTCCAATTCAAGCTCACAATTTCACCAATAACTGAAGAAAGAACAAGAGCTAAAAATAGATTGACAGAGCAGTCACATGACCTGGAAGATCGTAAGTGAAAATTTGTGTAGTTTTTATGGTTTATACGAGGAAGAACGCCTATGTAGGCGATTGTAAAACCCAATATGTTTCTGAATTAAATAAAAAGTTAATTCTTGTAAATCATTTCATGTTGATTTGTTCTTTCAAACATAAAGACTAAATCATCGTATGTGTAATATAGCTTTAATAGAAACCAGACTATACACTTATCCCTGCATACAAGAATTTTAAATCATCGATTAACAAAGGCTTCCCAAACTGTTTGTATAACCAATTAATGTAATTATATCACCAAGAAGATTAACCATTTAATAAAATGGGACTGCAATTATTGACGTATAGTTTTCCTGCAGGCAGTAATCAAGTTGTGCGTGTAAAACCATATTTGTCTGTTTATGTTATAACTCTGTATCTCTTGTGTTAAAGTTTTTTTTAATACATGTTATGTTACTGATAGGAAATGTACTTTAGATACCAGTATTATAACACTATGTAGGCTTAGGAAATGTACTATATCTAAATACCTGTATTACCACACTTTTCTTGAACAACAAGCTTCACTTTTAACGTTATGCAATTATCATATCCATAAACTCATCTCATCACTCACTTCCATCACTAGAACTAGAACACTAAAAAAAGACTTGTTTCTCATCACCGCGCGCGTTAGCAAAAACGTTTTTTTCTTTTTTTTTCTTTTTTAGATAAGATGAACCTTGATAAAAACCATGAAAGGTATGAGTATTTGGTATCAAATTAAAGCTCCTGATATCAGGAATACATTCAATGTGGATGTGTGGTTGGCAAAAGGGATGCATCCTTAAGCATTGGCCGCGACAAACTTGGCTCGACGTAAAACGTTGGGCTTCCTGTCGGGACTGGAGGTAAGTCAACAGCCTCTGTGCGAAGTCCGCGACCGGACCCTGGGGACTTACTACCACCGAGCCCGTCGACTTCAGTCGAGTTACGCTCTGTGCAGTCGAACCCCGACGGTCATAAACCATGGGGAGTTGCCAGGAGTGTCAGGGCAGATTTTTTGACAGTCAAAAACTTTCCCCGGCAATACCCCGACGGTCAAGTCGACTTACGATTCGCAATGCTGACGACATAAGGCGAACTCCAAAGTACCCGTCGAGCTACAGCAATGGCATGTCAGGACTGTTGGGGTGATGGTGTGAACCTAACATTATAATAAACATCTAATACAGAGACAATTACACACAGTAAAATGAGTGAGATATTAGGAACTTACAGTGAGAGTGCAAGATATGACCTAAATAAGTTGGTCTGCCGTCCATTTTATGCCACTTCAAAAACCATCTCTGATCCAGCCAAAAAAAAAAAAAAAATTAAAAGCGCCCTCGTCAGATTTTTCATGGCTTGGTGATGAGAAACAAGGTTTTTTTTAGTGGCCTAAGAGACCTTGTATTGTATCACATTTTAATTATTATATATGTACACTATATATTATGTAAACAGATTGTATCACTCAAGAGGGCCCGAACGGAAGACCAGCTCTAAGCTGAGCTCGGAGATTTGTATGCAAATTTTAACTCTAATAAAATCCTTCTTTTTTTTTAAGAAAAAAAAAGACAATTTCTGGAACTGATACACGTTCTCACCTTGTGAAACAGAAAATAGACAACAAATGTGACATCCACCTCCAGTTTCACGTCGCTCGTCTGCTTCCTGTCGACTTCATGAATAGTGGAGACTGAAGATAGTAACCATTGCATTTTGTGCATAGGTTTGGTCGCCAAGAAGAATTCTGCCACTCTCCCCTTTCTCAACCCGTCGAAATATGTCCAGACGATCTCTATAATTACGTTTTAAGATCCATGGATATTACATAATCAAAACCGGTGATATCTTAAACGTAACTGTAAAACGGAGACAGTCGAAGAAAGAGTCAGTAGTATATGGAATCTCGTATTGATCAACTTCAGACCGCATTTCATCTCTTTGTCTTTATAGCACTCTGAAACTTCCGGACCAGATCAAAACGGAATGCCATATCAAAACGAATAGAAATCACTGGTCGTATCAAAGCAATATGGCGCTCTCCATAACAGCGGGAAGTGAGGGCAGGACGGGTCACACACCGGGTTCCCATGAAGATGCTGGCGCCCCCGATCCCTCCCAGGTCAACCCGACCCGCCCTGGAGGAGCTGGATCTTTGTGTTCGGGGATCCGTCGTCAAGGAGACACGTGCGTACCCCCCCCCCCCCCCCCCCCCACACACACACACCCGCTCCCTCCCCTCTTCCCACACTTGTCCCACCGGAAGGGATCAAGACCGATGGGAATTCTGGGAGGAGGAAGTCTGGCCTTAAAGCACGTGACTTAAAGCTGTCTGGTGTCGCTCTTCAAACCCAACCCCCACCTCCGCCTCCCAAATCGCCTCACCCGTTTTAACCCCTGCCAACAAGCTCTTTCTCATCCTATTCCCTTCTCACTCGTCGACTCCTAAATATCGGTTCTAACTACTTTCTACCTACCAGAGAGTCTATATATTGTACTCGCACATATTACAGTCTCTTTGTTCTTGTCGTAGATCCCGATTGGTGTTATTGTATCCATATAAAGATTTGAAGTAGAGACAAATTATATATTCTATATTTAGCACTCTTTATTACTATTTGCATTTGGGATTTTATACCAAAATACAATATGTACGTATCTGTTTCAAAGATAATATGATCAAGGATTTCTCGTACAACAGAAAGCAGAATATTCGCTTATTTCAGCCTTTACATCTGTATTATTCATATTTAAGGTAATTGAATTGTTATTTTTCAATTATATTTATTACTAAATTGGTATTTGTATAAGGAAGTAAAAGTAGATAGATTTATTAAAGTGGCGAAATCTATCAATTGCTTCCATTACCAGGCTTTTGAAAATATGGCAGTCTGGGATGGATTTTATCAGTCTCGACATGGCGAACACACCAAAGCTATTCTGGGTCTGAGGACACTTTTATGACAAAAGCCTGTTAGGCTGTATTGGACATACATGTCTTGTAGTATTATGATATTACTTTGGCATCGACCATGACAAGTCCATGGAAACCACAGTCAGTCCCTCCTACAAGCAACTCCACCAATGACTAAATATTTTCTTACCCACCCTACCCCCAATCTCCAAAAAGATGGCCTCCTTCCTCCTGGGCTTGCAGTCGTTCTTCACACTCTCCTAGCAGATTTTGCACTACACCTCGGAACTGAGGGATTCTAACCCATTTGCCTATTTCATATTGTATTGTTGCATAGACCAGTCAAAAGATTACTCTTTGGATCAGATGACAATTGATCCTGGATAGTGGCATCAAAGAAGAGGAGTCAAACATAACTTTTATGACCTAAAAATTAAACGACGATGTCACTGTGGAGTTCCATGCCTTAGTTTGTCCACACCGTCAATGAGAGACAAGTAGCGGATTTACGCCTTTATTCCAATCTCTTTTACAGAACTGTTACAAACCTAGTAATGTGAATATAATAAAGTAAACGCTACCCATACCATTGGCGCGCCCTCTTTAGTATTTGAGAATCCTGGATCTATTGCTGGCAACATGAATTTATTGATATATTAGACGTTTTGCCTGCGGTACTGTAGATCCCTTACTTGATTGCTTTTATTTCACAAGGAATGTTATTTAGGATAAATATGAACACCAGGTGGTTCTAGATTTATACAATCTGCACTGCTTCAAAGAAGCCATGGGTACAAAACCAAATCTATGCGGGGAGAGCACATCTTCCGGGGGCTGCCGTAGTTATCCCCATGCTGGTAACGGGGTGAGGGACGAGGGACTTCCCCTGGAGTGACACCACACGCCGTGCACTCCGCCTCCACGGTGGGAAGCGGGCCCAGGATCATCTGGACCTGATCGCCCGCTGCCGTGGAGAAAGTAGAGGTGGGAGGGGGAAGAGGGGTGCATTGAAGGGGGCTTACAGAGTCCATGAGAAAAAGTTTGCCTACACTGCATCACCAAAACTGAAAATATTTTCACGAACTCACTGGTGACTAAGGCGACCAAAAGGCACTATTATATTAAATGTTTATTTACATTATCAGTTAGACTAAGCAATTGGATGAATACTCTCTAACTGAGTAACTAGTAATACCATACCAAGGGGCCGGATTAAGAGGAAGGTATGTGTTAGATTTAATCGTAGCACAGGTGAGTGATGATGTACGCTAGAATCCCCGATTTACAATACCGGCGTGCATAGACAAGATTTAGTTTTTTTATGTTGCAATTAAGAATCTTTACATAAGTAAAAACAGAGGGAGAAACAAACAGGATACCAATCAAAATGAATTCTTATAATGACCTGCAATACCGCTGGTGTCAAGTATAACCAAGGCATTATCAACAGCCAATAAGGAAAAAGGTCCAGCACCGAATCACCTCGTATATGATAAGCTGAATATGCAATTGTGGTGCTGAAGGAGTGTTGCGTGAATGTATTCTAGACAAAGTGAATGCATCATTTAATTGCATGTATTCTACATTATAATCAACTATTTGATTTTTTTATATATGGCGAAATTGTGAGGTATAGAAATACAAAGGTTCCTATGGAATGTTATGTGCAGTATTCTTGGCTGGAGTAAAGGAATTCGGTCGTGAATCATCGTTGCCCTACTTTTTCTTTGTATATTTCTTTTTCCTGCGAGTCGCTCCACCTTTGGCCAGGCGTGTATCTGATGGTCGTTGAATTCTAGTCCCCCGTGTTGACAGTAAATCACGGTTATGACACCTCGCCGAGCTTCTCAAGCCGTCACTCACACAGCTCTCCATACCCTCAGTCCCAGTCACAGCAAGCAGCCATCCGGAGTAATGACACATCACAGAGCTAGGGCAATGGTGATAAAATAAATATAGGCAGTGTGTGTCCCGCCCACTACACACACTACTAGCACGAGTATGTTAGGGATGTTTTTGATATACATGTATTTATTTTTGAATAACAAATTCTGATTGTTAGAAATCAAGATGAATTCTCCAATTTTGACAACTTCCAAAGTCTCGAAATGATAATTGAGAATACTTACAAAAGTATATGAAATGTATCCATAATAGAGATTTATAACAATAAAAACATAATTCATTCCAATACATGTTTAGGATCAATTTATGCACAGCCGCTTAACAACTGCCTACCTTAATTTCATAAGATTGCTATTTGTATGATCATTTAAAAGCTGGCATTTATTTGGGGCTTCATCACATTGGAAAATACATCTCGATGGTTTTTTTTCTAGCGAAACGTAGCCTGCCTCAGTTGACTTACTTGCACACTTCGTGGTTTTTGTTTGGACAGTGCGGGGGTGTGACGGCTTCTGGAGGTTAACTCCCTGTCCTCAGCACCACCCGAGACTTTACGCCTGGCAGGGCGCGCCCCTCACACAGCTCTGAGGGCGCTTGGGGTCGGCCACACTGGAGGAACGACAGCAGACGGAGATTACCTCCAGGTGGTTGTTCTTGGGACGGAAGAGCACCCTCAATGCCCACCGCGTCACCCCATATACACGTTCCCACTCACCTCCTCCCACTAGCCCCCTTCCCCCGTCCCCTCTTCACCATCCTGTGTGTGAGACTCCGCCCTGGAGAAAGTGTGTGCTTCAAAGGATCAGTGTCTAGTCAGTTTCACCCTACATGTGGTAGCTGTTACCATTGAGGGCTAGACGATAGGCATTTTGCCCCTACTGGGAATCCAACCTCGATATCTGGAAATGCCCCATTTTTGATAAGTATGACAGCCCCATAGTTATTAGATGCACGTCCATATTTAATTCCTACATCACACAGCTCCTTCCTTCAACTTGAAATATGTTCTATTCCCATACCACTTCAACCATTATATGCACAACTGGCCAGATATAATCCGGGTTTTGCCAGACCACGATGATTTATCATGTTAATATGATCTACCAAAGCTATAAGTTTAAGATTTAGAAATTTGTTGAGAAGGTGAACTTCCCTTAGCCCTTAGTGTACATTTCTGGCTAGCTCTGATGGTGACATATATCATGGACTATAGATAAGGCATATTCATACACTGAACCCCTTCAGATGAGACCATTGAGTAGATCAATGCTCATTTACATACATGTCCAAGTTTGAAGTATGTGTAGTGCTTTATTTTATTGTGTTTGTCCTTCTGGCTTCTTGTGATGGCATACTGCGTTGACTGATTACAAATATTCTAAAGGTACGTATGTAGATGAGATGCCCTTCATAATGAAGAATTCTGTGTTCATGTTCTGAATTACATGAACTCGGAACTGGCAACCTATGGGGGAATGTTAGTTCAGAACATTTTTGGTTTTATGTATTTTAAAGGGGACGCATACTTCATACCTATGTGGGCGTATTCTTAATATGTATTTAGGGGTGTGTGCTGAATAAACCTGGAAAACAGCTGAACCAGGCGCAATTGTCGGTGAGTACCTGTTGCAATGGTCAATGATTGACCACTACCCTGCATGGCTCAGAGATCAAAAGCTGTACACCGCTCCTCCGCCCTCCCCTCCTACTGTCGCCTGTTTAGCGGATAGGTGGACAAGTTGGACAAAGGGCTTTATTTAATTAACTCGAGTGGCACTCCCCCGTAAGAAAGGAAGCCACGCAACGAGGCTTTCTGCCTATCTTGTCCCAACACGACGATCACTCACGCCGCTTTGAAGTGCTAACAAATTAAATATCGCCCACTCCGCGCCCCACGTCACGGCTGACACGTATCTCATGACGTGACGTCACCTCTGACGTCACATGGCGTCATGATCAATAGGGTTTCAGACATACCTGAAGCTCAAGCCACACATTGTAGGCGTCTGTGAGAAAAGAGCCTCTCCTGGATGGAGACTAAAATAGACCCTAAACACCAGGTGACAAATATTATTCCTAGAGAGATTTTTGTGGAAGTCGAGGAGATTTCTGGAAGAGGACGGAGGTGTCGCTAAGCTATTAAGGGAATGTCCCTTGTGCTGTTGTTGGAGAAACAATACAAAAGAGGTCTTTTTCCAAAAGAGAAAACTGAATGAAAGCAGCTATGTATGTTCTCTTGGGTAGAAACTACTCGTATCATCAATTGCCACACATGATAAATTAACTCAAACCATGCGTTCTATCGACTGAAGCAATATTCGCGAAACGTCACAGAAATCGGTATTCTTTTCATCTCATGTTATGCATTTGCGCATTTGTTCTAATCCCCATCCGATAGTCTAACCTCAAAGCCTTCCTTTGACGGCATGACATATCTCTTATTCATCATCAAAAATAATTAG
Source organism: Alentia gelatinosa (assembly GCA_950022655.1). Lineage (NCBI taxonomy): Eukaryota > Metazoa > Annelida > Polychaeta > Phyllodocida > Polynoidae > Alentia > Alentia gelatinosa. The sequence continues at coordinate 102,039,597 of OX465580.1, read as the reverse complement.
CTTTTAGGCAATGTTTGTGGAAATTTCATCACTTTTAACACTACTTAAAATAGTCCTCATTGACAACTACCAGCTCCATTGCATATTTATAGATGAGTGGAGTCCGATAGCCTTGAGCCATGGGGAAAGAGTGAAGGTGAGTAAAAGGTGGTAACAGATACCTGCGAGGTGTGAGATACGGTCAGTGCACACCTGTGCGGCCGGCAGAGATCACAGGCATCACAGCAGGGTGTGAGGAGAGGCTGCACTTAATGATCTCTGAACGGGAGGGATTATCTCAGGTAAGGGTTGAGGTAATGTGATAGGCCTTTAAACAATCCACGTCTAATGGCCTTCAAAATGGAGAATTTAGAGTAAACCACGAGTATCTTCCCACTAAAAGCTGTCTACAACCGGACACAGAAGTCTTAAAGAGATTGTGTGTGCTCCATTCGGAGGGAGCATCAAAGGATATATGTGATAGTGTGTGGGATCTATGAGTTGGATATGTTTAGATTTCCCAGGAGGTTCACCTCTCTTAAAATCTAGCTCTGCCAGCTACTTGCTTGATGTATTAGGTGTACTGCATCAGACCCAGTATTGCGACCCGACCTGACACTACCCTTTGCAGTCCAAACTAAATTTTTATGCATTTCCGAAATCGGTTATGATCCGATGCGACATTGTAGGATCCGACGTGATCATCTATGATCCGACGCGACTCATTTTAAAGGAATGCACATATCCCTTCTTGGATATAAGCTATTCACAATCGATGTGCCGTCATCAGACCATGTATAATAACCAAGTATCAGATGAAAGTAACACACCTGGCCTAGCTCCATCCAATCTATGATTGATATTTAGTTATCTGGAAATCTTTTTTTCATATTCTCAGTTTTAGGCATTGTCATCTTAATCTAATGTTTTGATGTTGTGTTTGCTCTATCAAAAGGGTCTTAAAACGAGGATGCCTTGAGTAGTAAGCGATTTAGATAGAGTTGTGACCAATAACGTTCTGTCAATAAAAGCTGAACTCCTGCAAGTAAAATAAATATGTACCTCATCAAACATCTCATGGTATAAATCTGGCACAGACTGGAAAAATCTAATTTCTTTAAACCGCACATAAAACTATATACAACTAATCAATTTGCTCAAGTGGCTGTAGCGTCGGAGATATATTCTGGCCTATATGGTCACTGGCAAATGTATAACAAACTTGGCAAATACTCGGAAAAAGTTGTTTGAGCGGAAACATTACGACGGCATCTACCCACAATGCAATATTACCTCGCACAAAGCCCGTCGGGAAGTACCCAAAGTGACGCAAGCGCCCCGATGCTTGGTGAGAAATTTGATTGGTCAAAGCTTTCTGGACAACTTGATATGACGTGGTGGATGGACACTATATGCACAGCGTAACCCTACCCGGCATTCCTCAGTACATTTTCTAAATGGGGGAGCACGTGGTGCACAGGTCTGAGTACCAGTTTGGTTTGAGCTGCTGCACCTGAGTTGTGTTTGCACATAGAAGTATGTAACAATGTCCATATGGAGAGAGAGTGTTAAGTAATAATCTTCAGAACAGTCGTGGCTGAGAGGCTTAAAGATATAATTATACACGGCCGTCTAATGAGCCTTGCTGTCGACTATTATACGTTGTGGCTCTTGAGTGTGATGCAAGATTTATATTTGCGTTTGTAAACCTCCCTTTGATGATAGGTACTTTCCACTCTTCATGAGTTGGAGATCCTGTTGCAGACAGTGGAAAATCCAGTGGAATCATTTTGTAATCTTCAATTAATGTATATATATTATGCTGATATATTGAACAAGTGTCTATACATACACATACACACGTCATGGAAGGAGAATAACGAAATATCTATCTATAATCATAAGGTCTAAACAAGTCTACACAGTTTCCTCTCGCATGATGAGACAATTTTGCGCAAAAAAGAAGGACCAAATCTTGTCATTAAATGTTGTCTCTGTTTTAATCTTTTTAAATAAACACACGTGATTCATGTGCGTCTGCATTCTTGTAAATCAAAACATATTTTGGGTATAACAGAGGTTAGTCGTCAACAATTTCTCGAGACTGATTCGAAAAACCAGCCTCGGGGAGTTCTCTATCTAGAAACAAGGCAAATAATCATACTAAAAATCGAGAACATACGTGACATACAAAGGTGGTGTAGTTATCATATGATCTTTTTAAGATCCCAACATTGATTAAAAGTCTCCCACACTCCCTGTTATACACGACAGAAATTAAGATCTATTGATACCCCAATACATTCTTTTATAATTGTTTTCTGTACATGCACAGCGGTTTCTACAAAGTGTTTTTCCTTTCGGTAATTACCCCCATTTAATCTAGTTTACGTGGAGTAGAATCATTTTTTTAATTTGATAGATAGGACTACATATTTGTTCTGTGGATAATGTCACATTATTTGGTTTTATTTAGGTCCTTCCCAGTTGACTATTAAGCCAAATTGTATCATGATTAGCTCATTTAACTCTGTAATGCACTATTATCTATGTTGAACCTTGCAAAACCTCCAGAAACACACTCCCAACAGAACCTATACAGCTGAAACGTATCTCTTAACCATGGTGTTTTACAATTCTTTCACAATGTATATATCCGCTCTCATTAATAAACATATATTTTATACATATATTTTCAATATTCTATACAATGCTTTACCTTAGAATAGATTACAATTGTCTTCTTTATCCCTAACTCTAGCAGAGGAAAGGCTTAATTCTATATGGATCCCTATCTGTTGACACGGTCGGAACATGCTCGTTGGTTTCTACAACACTTTGGCGTGTATATGAACCATTCAAACGCCGTGACATGTTGACAGAACTCGTCTGGTGATTCACAATGAGGGTCTAGGGGTGCGGGTGCGGGGGTTCTGCTACCACAATAGAAGGACAGTGGCGCCGCTATTCCGGGCAGGTGTAGACGGCGTTGGATCCTTTTCTTTGGTCCACCTGCTCCAGGTAGTTTGGATCCCTGTGAAACTGGATGGAGCAGGTGTGTGGATTCGTACAGGTGTGCGGAGGTATGTTCCTTTACAGGTGTTCGTGTCTACAACTCATACAGGTTTTACTGCCATCTGTGTGTCACAAGCACAGGAAGGAATAAACATCTTCAAACTTATGGGATATTTGAAAAGTGTGCAGTGCTATTTTTGCAGACTTCAGACATATATGAATATAGCATTCATAACATTCATCACACACATGTAGACCTACATGGGGTTATTTTCATCAATTCAAAAGTATCAATGATTTTATTGGATACCTCTCTGTATGAAAAAATGGTATAGCTCTCGTTACTGAGCTACAGTTTTATTATAACATTACGGTCGTGATATATTACCTTTTTGTCTGTATCCAGGTTCTTGTGTGTGTGCATATAGGTATATGTATGCACATATTAACCGGACTACTATTATGATTGAATATAATTCAACCCACTGAGTTATCTAAATTAACTGCCGGTAGCAGTGCTATACTTCTATTACTGTTTTGGCGAGGAGCATAATGTCCGCCATATAGATGAAAATAAGGATTGATAAATTGATCGAATTCGGGAATCCAACTTGACTACAAATATTTTTATATTAAATTCAACTGTTAGCCTTAAGTGTTGCAGCCTAATGTCTGCACACGTCAGTTTTCCCAGTGTACAGCAATGAAGGAACAGACGGCATATACGCTTGACCAGCCATGTGGATCGGCAGACAACGCTATTTGGATCCCCTCACTTAAGATCACTGCCTTTGATACAATACACCTGTCCTGCTTGGATCGTCGCTTGGATCTCCCAACCAGGGCGACGCGCGACAGGTGGCAGGATCCAATTGAGGATCCAAACTTTAGATAGGACCAGATGTTCATTAATTACCACCTATTAACAAAGAAGGAATGATCCGTTGTTGTGCGTGTTCAGGGACATTTTTCATACGGAGGTATTTGAACGACCCTGTTATTGCCTTAAAGAAACTAATCCCTATCCGTTGCTAAAGCCAGTACTATGTAAATGATATGTTTGCTGTGTTTGTGAAATGAAAAAAAGGTGATATTTACGTATTCAGTATCTTGCTTTTGGTAACGATAATTTCATAGAAGGATTACGCTTATTAATGGTAACGTACTTCATGGATTGCAATATAGTTCCAAAATTTTACATCCCATACTGTTATCATTCTTAATGCATTAACGTTTAGACACTGTGTATGGAAGGCCATCAAACTAACATGAATAGACATGTTATCGTTGTTGGCTTGATACAAGTCTTTTCTTGCTTTGTCTTTTTAATTAAAATAAATGTTTAACGACAGTAGTATTCGTCATAGAGTAGATGATCTTCCATACCAGGGTATTACCATTACATAACTAGGAGTAAATGGTATATTTATCACTGATAATTTAATAATTAAAAGGTTTGGGTTATACTTTATTTTCTGTAACCTATTGATTGGGTCGAAGACACTGTGAAGGGATAGTTTTTTGCAGCCAGCTCAAAGTCTATATCACCACTCTAACCTTTTGGCAACGTATATGTATCCCACGCTCAATAAACAAATAACGAGTATAATTACATCACAGATAAAGGACAAGGACAGCATACTGAAAACAAGAACACCATCATACAGGGTATTCTAAACAGCCAGTTCTAATGTATTCAAAGGATGCTGAATCTTACACTAATGTCTGCGTTTAATATTAAATATGGTGCTCTCTACTGCGGAAAAGGCCCCAGGATGCTCTTTTACTCTAAAACCCTACAGCTCAATGACGTTCATGTCGCTGTGGAATGTTATATATATATATATATATATATATATATATATATATATATATATATATATATATATATATATATATATATATACATGTATATATAGGGTAGGAACAGTTTCATATATATATATATATATATAATTAAAGCAGACCATCAAAAAAGTTAATTAAATAACCAATGCTGAGTTACAACCTTTACTCGTACGTTATCCGGTTGGCCACCCGTGTCTTGTCGATTTAATCTCCCGTGGTGACTCATTTCACGCGCAAATCATACATTTCTTGCACTGCAGCCAAGCATACACCGATTACTTCCGTAGTTTACAGTGAACACTGTACCAGAAAATTAGAAATTACAGATACAAAAGAAGTTACCTTTATTCTTGTCTTCCTTATGACACTTTAATAGAAGGCCAGTTGGATATTGGAATAGAAACATCAGAGAAATAGGCCTTTTGTATTCCGTGAATAAAAAGGTGGCAGGTAGGAGTACTTCATATCACGCTACAGCCTTTGCGTATGTGAGGGTAGGAACAGTTTCATATCTATATACGTCCCATGAACTCAGTTGATTGTATTTCCCTCGGGGCATAAGGAAGCTTTAAGATGTTTTGATACACCTTTGCAGCTCAGGCTAAGGGGCCATCGCATTTCTGTTCATCTTTTAAGATATCTTGAAGCAGTTTCATGATTTGTCAACATAGATTATTAGCAGGTGGTCTATATATCATGAATGTTAGTAATACATATTTTAGAGCGACAATAGCTTATGGTATCATTTCACTCCACATCCCACTGTGATATGTCTAAACGTAATATCTTATTACATGTGTTCACCTCTAAAAGTTCTTCCCCGTCGCACAGCTATCACAATATTCAGTGTGGTCCAGGCCAAGTGTAGGGTAACCCCCCCCCCCCAACACATACAAACATACACACATACAATGACGTGATTTCTCTCGTACTTACATGAGACTGAAAAGTTCTATAATCCCTTCGAAAACCCCCTCTCCTCAAATCACTTTTCTCACCTATGCCAGCTACATCGCCTCGTAGAAACCACGATGCAGGGCGCTTTCGCCCGAGGCAATGATGCTGGGCCTGAATGAGCCTAAGTGAATACTGTACGACGGTTGGGAAAAGCCTATACTTGAAATTCATTTTGCCCAGCACAGCAGTACTAACCTAGTTTATTATATACTAAATTATATACTAAATTTGTTTCAATCAGTATCCAATGTTGATAACCTGACAAGACTACATGTACTTATGTCTATATGAATTAAAAGGAATGAGAAGTAGCAATATAGATGTTTCACGGAGAATGCATTTCACATGAATGAAGATATGTTTTAAGACCGTTGGAGGCTTTGTAATTATCACCAACGAGCCTCTATTAATTTTCTTTATAGACGAACTATAGAACGCATAGGTAAGTAGTATCAAAAATGTGGGTAAAGTATAGGCAGAACGTAATACTCATAGCTCATTAATACATCTGTAGTTCCATTTTGTAACGATGAGTATATAAAGTTTGCAGTCATATGTTTCGGAAGGAAATGCATAAATGTATATAAATGTATGTACATGTACATATATATACACACATATACTCACACATATATATACTCTTGGGAAAAAGACACAGCAATCACACAGTGCCTGGGCCAAAATGAAAGACGTGTGGATACTAGGTAAGACTTGCATAAGGCTGTCACAAATTTCACCTGAGGGCATGTTTAATTGACGATAAATGAGGTGTATGACTGGGAAAATCCAGGGTAGTCAGTGGCTGATGTAATAGATGATGCCGCGTTTGTTAGGGGAGGGGGGAATTTTCCACTCTATACATATACATAACGCTTTAAAAGCCTATACTTTTACTAATCAATCGGGGGGTAAAAATTCACCAAAAATGTGATATAGCGTGACCCATAAGACACGTGTATGACGGTATATTGTTTTGGTGAGTCATCTGCAATTGTTGCTAGAGAAAGAGTCATGTAAATATATCGCAGGATGGCTGGCAGGCAGGGGTGGGGTATTGGTTGATACACGCGATTACACAAAATAATGGTGTTTGCGAAAACTGGAAGTCTTAAGTTAATTATATGAGAAAGGTTTGCTACACGACAGGTTTCGCGGCACCGTTTAGTTACAGTGTCGTCATGATTGTCCGGTTTGCATGATAGGATTGACCAGCTGGGTCAGGGAGGTGTCAGTTCACAGAGTGTCCTTCAGGGTGGTGTCAAGGGAGCATGTATTTAAACAAAAAGATTGTACTATGCATGGCTGTCCCTGACCCCTGTGTACTGCTGACATGATGACAGGTAAATGAGGGAAAGTCAGTCTAGCTTTACAATACAGAGACAGTGTGTTGTCAGCAATGCCCTTTAGTTTGTTTTGATAATTAGAACCCATGCGCACATAGCACAACTGCCGCATTCAACGCTAAATAAGGACGTTTTTAATTATATAGACACATGAACTGTGTACACACGGAATGATTGCAATTTATGTTTAAAAAAACTAAATATCAGAGGCATAGTGTATCGACATATGAAATCATGTTTATCAATTGCATTCATCACGTGCATTCATCACGTGATGGTCTATATGTGACATCCCGAAGGAACGTCTAGTACTCCACGATCAGTGGTTCAAAGCAGTACCTTAAGAATCCATAGTCAATATGCCAGAGACTCACACGCAAAGTAAATACTTTTAGAGCCTGATAGGGTTTCTTTTCCCTACCACCGTGAACTGCCTCGGGAGTTATCAGATATGTACACCAGGCAAATGCCCTTAGGCTTTATACTTTTCTTGCATTGGAAAACCTTACTGCATTGTCCGGGTTTCGCCTTGGAATGCTTTCAGACACTCTCGATCTTGAGTTAGGGGAACGTGAAATGCACTTGACTAATAAAGGTTAGATTATCTAATCATTATGTTGAGGTTCACTCATAGGCAGGGGCAATTCTTGATGCACTCTCTTGTGAAGCATCTTCGTCATCACGCAAGACCTTGTATTCATTCATTTCCACTTGACTTGACCCTTTGGCTCCCTCCGCGCCATTCCCCAAACTGTGCTATACATATAGTAAACCTTCTCAGCCTCTCAAGAGCAAGGAAGAGTCAGCTGACATCGATGGATTTGACATCCTTTATTAACAGCCTCGATCTTGGGTAGGTCCCTTTGTGATGGTTACCTAAACCAGTACCTTGTGGTGGACATTGTGTTGACTAAGCACTCTCCAACGTTGCACAATCTGCCCGTGTTTGCGTCTCCCAGAGCGGAAGGAATGACGCAGCAGAAAAAAGGACAGCGTGAAGCATCGCACCTTCTCGTGGACAACGGGATTTGTCTGTGGAGGCCGGTACCCAGTGTGGTAATTGTGAATCGGTTGAGGGGACAGGTGACAATAGGGATCCCGCTAGTTATGGGGAATCTTTTGTTGATCTCAAGGCACCTAGAAGTTACGTTAAGAGACACGAAAGCCAATATTAATAGTTTTTTTCAATTCTGTAAGAAACCACCTGTTCAGCTGAATTAAATCAAAGGTTATCATTATTCAGGCAGAGTTTAGATAGATGATCATTTATAAATATCCAAGATGATTCGCCCATGGCCGATACAAAATGTGAAACACCACAAAATCTGTAAATAGTTTCTTTCCATAAAATTGTAAAATTGAGCTATGCATGGGACGCTACTTCTATTGAATAAAGGCATTAAAGCTGACGCTATGTTGTAAAATTTACGCGGTAGACAGCCCTGTGTGCATGCGCAGTTAGAGGGAAAGTGGCTATAGCGCCATCCAGTGAGACGCTGTGGTAACTAATAGCATCAATTGCGCAGTCAGCATGGCCACCTTTGTAAGGTGGTTGCTCCTCTGGGAATACATTCACCATGGGATTTACTGAAATAGCCAAGACGTCGGCAATAGATCTGAGGGAGGCAGTTAAACTACAGGTTGTAAATACATGCACTGTGACCTTAGTCGTGCTTTGTGGGGTCAGCCTCCTTTTTAACACTTTTTCCGGGATTGGTGTTGTCACATTTTCAAGTATAATCTCAAATTCACCTATCAATAATCATCAGTGTTCATAGAAAAATTATATTATCACACACAATTCTCCATTATTATTTGCAAAGCGCAGCATGTGATACTATTTAGTATTTTTTTTATACATGTACTTCCCTTTCTGACCAACACGATTTCTATTGGTTAATTTCTATAAACGCTGGAGGGCATGTATTGGGTGTTTTATAGAGTGTTTATGTTGTTCCCTAGGTCAGCAATCCATAATCAATCAATGTAACGCCTCTGAGCGATAATAGAGCAATAACAGGCAGAAATTACCGTGGGTTGACATAACCCTGTGAGTAACGGGTTCCTAGGGTGATTGACCCTCACCTGTGCCCCCTGGTGGTGACCTCTCTGATGCCATGAAATAGCTACCACTATACCCTTCTGTCGTTATCAAAGACTCACTGTTGGCAGCTCTGACCATGACCCCTGTTGTCATCCTGGCACAGAGGATTTTATAGCGTAAACCTCATGATATTTACCGTTGTGTAGTTCAGTGTATAACATAAAATGAATAATCATCTATCCTCAAACTGGATTGGTCGTACTGACACAATCACCCTATGAGCTGTGAAAAGAGCCCCATGTAAATATGAAATGGCAATCAAGTTTTGAGTCATCATAATCTATCAAACGTTGATTCCAGATTGAACACTTCTTTCTTCTTCATTTTATTCATGAATATTTAAAGACAAATACAATCAGAACTAGCGTGGCATTTTTCCTTGTAGAAATCTAAAAGACAAAGACATACCATAAACACAGACATCACACAAAAATATCACACATGCAAATGAACCTATTGTGTGTTTTTAGATAACAAAACTAATATTTATTATTATATTCTCAGTGCCCTTGTTGCAGTAGATCCATTGTTATAATGGTTTACTGTATGAGGCATCGGACTCACGCAATCTATTCACCTTTAGCCATTAATCAGGTGAGTCTGATGTTGTATCCTCGAAGCGCCTGGAGCATTAAACCCAGGTGGTATAGTGTATGAGGAAGGGTAGAGAGTTGAGGGTGACTCTTCTTTTCCCATGCTGACCCCCCTCCCCATGCATACACCTGGGGTTTAATATTTCCCGCCTGTGCCAACTCTACCTGCCGATAAGAACAGGTGGCTCCCCTTATACTGCTCTATGATACAGGTGGCGCCCCCTATATCTCTCATAAGGGCGTCTCAGATGGCTCTGGGTGGCGGGCGGGGTCAGCGCCGAGGTAGTCAGAGGTCAGATCTGGAGTTGGGGATTGACCATTGTCCGTCAGTATCTGGCTACTGACCTCAGGCTCGGGTTCCGCGCTTACCGCGTGCCCCAAGGCGGGGAAATCCCGACCAATGGTAGGCCTTGACACTGACGTCTTTGCCGCGATGGACAGGACGAGCGGAGAATGGCTGTGCGCATACTCACAGGTTACCGGCTGTTCTGTTCCCTTGTAGGAACCTTTTGAACACATACGGCATAAGGTCATGGCGTATTGGTCGAGCATACTCCAGTATGATGTCCTCTTTATCATACCTGATGCATATATATGTACACGTAATGTAGAACAACAATTGGTATATCTATGTATATATATATATATATATATATATATATATATAGATATATATATATATATAGATATTATATTAAAGAAGTCTATAGAAAAATACAAATGCGTAAACCTAGTTCCTATATACAGTAAAACCCCGGTTCCGGGTCACCCCGCTTAATGGGGCACCCCGCTCAAGGGGAAAATTTCCTCGGAACAGAAATTTTTCCCTCTATTAAGAGTTTATTTTAACCCCGCTTATCTATTTATTCATCCATTTATTATTTTTTAATTTAATTTGTTTTGTTTTCTACATTCATTTATGTAGAATTGGTCATTCAATAAATTCTCTATCTAACAACCAACGTTTCCTTCATCTATATTGGTATACTTTACTATATAACCATCGATAGACCGAAAACCCCGCATAAGGTATACTACCCAAGGCTGCCGTATACTACCCAAGGTTGCTCTATACTACCCACGGTTGACATATAGACTGTAAGATTGTCTCTTACAAAATTCATATGAAAAGCGCAGTGGGAAGGAAACATAATATTAAGGGGGGCGTCCACCAACCACGACAAGGCTACGACAATAGGTTACCGACAAGGTCCACGACTGGCCTATGCCTTGTCGTGGTTGGTGGACTCCAGTTCCCGACAAGAGTCTATGGCAAGGCCACGATAAGGCCACGATTAGAAGCTTGTCAGGAGCCTTCCGACAAGGCTACGATATTATCGAGCATGTTCGATTTTTCCCACGACTGGACCTTTGTTGTGGAGTGTCATGGCGTGGCGGGAGCGTGTCGCAGAGGTCTACAATAGGAAATGTTGGTGGAGCGTGCACTTCCCAACACGCCTCGCCAACGCTATCGTAAAGCCCCCTTCTACGACAAGGATGCGACAAGTGCAGATTGGAACTTTCATGTCGGTACTTGTCGTACCCATGTCGTGGTTGGTAGACGCCACCCTTAAAGTCACTCAATAAGGTTGGATCTGGCTTCGGGTGTGATGGTGGGTGAGCATATAACGCTAATCATCGTTTTTAAACCATATTTGAAGGTATATAGGAATAGGGAAACCAAATTTCCGGAGAGAGAGAGAAAGGCTTGGAAAAATTACTGCCCGCGGCCAAGGCCTTGGGCAGTAATTTTTCCGAGCCTTACCTCGTAACTTTGACTTTCTCTCCCTCTAATACCTGGTACAGCTTTCTGATAATCTGTCATGTCTGTGAGACATAAATCCACAAGACCCCTACCTTCAAATGATATATATGAATCGTTTGATGTGATGTTAAGAAATCAACAGTTTTCTCCCTGTGTCAGATTATCCAGTTCTGGTATACATATATTTTGAAAGAATACAGATATTTTGGGAATTGATTACTGCTCGCAATACAAAGAAATGCGAATGGTGTATAAAGGAATTCCGAAAAAATATAGATGTGACTCTCTGCTGTTGAGCTCTGTTCTTAGAAATTTGGAAATTATATACACGTGGCTAAGATCGCTGCCTTTAGTATCTTCTCAAGACTGGTTTCATAGAAGTAGGCCCATTTGATACAAAGATCGATGAGAGTGTTGGTTAGTAAAAGCTGTCTTCGTAGACACTATCTATCAGCCACCAATAGATTATTAATACGGCCATTGAATGACCTCTGGTCAGCTACAGAATGCGGGTCAAGCTGTCCACAAAGCTTGATGACCATTCAGCTGCGTCCTTGGCATCAAAAGCCCCCCTCCTGCTCCCCGTCCCACCCCCTCTGATGCCCTCTCTACCCCAAACGCCCTCGCGGTCAGTTCATGGGAAGACATGGGCAGGAGGGGGCGTGGCAGGTCCAGATATATGTCAATGTTGGTGTTTACAAACTTCCCAATGGTGCCATTATGACCCTTGACCTTCATTCATACAACCATTGACCAGTGGGCCTCTCCACTGTGCCACGCCCTGTAGAATAAGTGGGGCTCGCATGGAAGAGGGAGACACAGAGAGCGATGGGGTAGGGGTATTGTCCGGGGTGCCTTTCTGTGGCCATACCTCCCCGTGCCCTCTATGTCCAGCAGGGAGAGTGTCCGCCGTGCCATGAAAGGGCCTCTACGGAAGGTCATGCACATGATGAGTAATGATGTCCAGGTAAGGGCATCCACCTTCTATAGTCCTTTCTCCGCACGCTCACCTCAAAGCCTGCTCCTGGGGAATGGCCCCACCCAATCCCCCGCTTCTGTATTCACCCAGGAGCACCTGGACACAGGCGGCGTTTACCTGAAAGGCCGCGGCCATAGACCACCTCATGAAATAATAATGTCAGGTCAAGTAGCCAGGGTGCCGGGCCCGTTAACTTTGACCTTCAGAGTCTTCAGCAACTCATCCAGTTTCAGGTGGTGTAGAATTTAGTAGTTGAAGATTCCTTATCCCAACCCTGGACGTCCCTGCTATGACATGCCCCCTGCCCAGCGTCACCTGGACACTACTCGCCGGGGGGCATGAGTGCTTGATTGGATCATAGGTACACGCCCTACACACTGACCCCCAGACGGCGGTGGTCAGAGGCTTCAGTGAAGGTACCTGGTCAAGGTCACATGAAGGTCACTCTGACATGCTCGTCTCACACCTGGACACATGGTCACGTGAGAATTGCCGACCCTGGTGTCAATGAGGAACTTCTTCAGAGTCTCATTTTGTGTGTGACATGGTCATTGAGGTAATTAAATTGACGGGAAAGTTACTTCAAGTAGTAGGCACTTATAATGACTGGTAACAGTGTAGAATCACACAGCAACGTCTGGCTCTGTTATACAACAGCCTGGGTCGACAGGCTATATAGGCAGAGGTAGATTCATGATATTGTCAATGTTATAGCTATCAAATTGATACCTTGCCTGAATGGTTTGCGCTTTGATTAACTTGCCAAGAAAGATAAACACGAAATAATGAAAAGTGAGCTTGTATATTTTACAAACAAACCGAACGTTTTACTAATGCTGAAAAGAATTATTCGGGATAGTATGATGGTTTGCGATTTTATTAATTTATACATGTTAGATTTCTTCTTAAACTAAAGCATTTTTACTCACATTCCTTACACATACTTCACCCTCTTTTTCTCGGAAACGTTTGTTTTGCGAAGTGCCCAACAAAGCATTCTTACAGAGCCCTCCTCGTGCGTTGTTGGCCTGACAATGTAAGATATCCGGTCTGGATCCCCATACTAAAACATGGACGGAATTCAGCAAGGAGCGGTAAACCTGCAGATAAATGTCAGTTTACACAGGGGAAGTACCGCCACAAATTGCCCTGAGCCTCCACCATGAACAGCAGTCGGTGGAGGTGGCATCAGGCGATGATGGAGGAGAAACACGGATCCGCGGTTTCAGTCTTCTCTGAAGTCTGCCACACGCCGCGACCTGGAATGTAAATCGTCTCATTTTCTGTGTTTATCATACAAATAAAAATTGGTAGAGTCTGGAGTCAGGGTGGGCATAATTAAGGTCTGGTGAGTGTTAGTGGCACGCGCGGATACCTGAATGTATCTGTGGTGTATGTAGAGTGGTGCAGGTGAGTGGATTAGGAGCAGAACCAAGGGTGACTCTGGAGGACACAGGTAAGTATTGTATACAGGAATGCTGGGCAGTGATCACCTGTACTCCAAAGACAACTTACCTGTAGCACTTGTCTCACCTGTCGGGAACATGGGATGCGGGTGTCACGAGGTTTATGCACACTACTCTCAATTAAGAGGAATAAAGATGGAGATGAAGAATGTGGTCTGTAGTGCTGAACTTATTGCATCAAATAAAAGTGTACATGTGCTTGAAGAGGAATCTTTGAATATCTTGCTTTTTGTTTTAATCAATAGATATTGAGACAGGACATTTGCGCATGTATATTGTTGAGTGCATGTATATCCGAATAACTTGGCTTCTTTATACACACTAAAATTCATATCAATATCTTACCCTTTATCATACAACATAGCATTATCTATATGCTATTATTGTTTGCATTTTGGTATTCACTGAAAATACGAATTAATGTTCTTTAAATTCTCCAAATTGTTATCTGACAATTACTTTCACGGTAAGCTCTCCAATAGGGTGGGATTTTTAAAACCTGCTAAATTACCGAAAACAGGGTTATTTAAGGCTAATGTTGTAAAAACGTATCTCATCGATGTAAAAGTGCCATTTTTTGGTGCATCTTTAGATGATCTTTCATTCCAACATAGGGTTTTGTATAGCTCTGAGAAATTTTTCCTTTAGAAAATCAACAAAAACTGTGATTTTCTAGTGTTTTCACTTTTTTTCAAAATCTTGGAGGCACAATGTTGAGCCAATTGTTTCTATTAACTTGTTTAAAGCATATGTATTGAGAAGTGTAGACAATATAGTTTTGAAAATTGGATAAAATTTGAAAAAATATCAAAATGGTCAAATCTATCCGGGACCTTTAAATTTTCCAACTGAGATCCCCATAGAGCATGTTGTCCGACATCCCAATTTTGAGAGGATTGTACTAATGAGATATACAATGAGAAATTAATTTTTCTTTATTGTAAAATGTTGACCAATATCCTGACTGTGAGACCTGAAAGTTTCAACACAATCAGATTATCCATTCTGATATTAAACATTGTGATTCCATGATGATTTTTTTCCAAAAAATTGGGTGTTGGACAACACACATGTTAAAAGATGTACAGAAGAAATGATAATTATAATAGAATAACAAATATTCCTGTATAAATTAGGTATCCCTACCACTTTTGAATACCCAGATTGTTTTTTTCTAAATGAAAAAATATACATTTTGTGTTTCAAAACTAGAAATGTGTTGTCCAACACCCCGGGGTGTCGGACAACATGCCCTGATATGGGTCATGATTTTGGGGTTGTTTCTTATCAATAATTGAGTGGTTTGCTTTGAAAAACGAAGATTTCTATCATTTCATTAAGAATATAAAAAATTATAGCCAAAAACTTTATTTCTTCCAATGTTCTGAGTGATTTTATAAATGTGTTGTCCAACACCCCTTGTGGTGTCCGACACCCCTGTGTGGCCCAACACCAAATATGGCTCAGAGCTTTTGTTTCATATCTAATATGCGATGGAGGTGTTTTGGGTCAGATATAGCATATATCACCATATAATATCAGCTTTTCTCAAATCATAAGCTTTTATAAAGTTTCTTGAAATTTCAAATATTTTATGGGGGTGGACAACATGCAGTATTATACACAATTTCAAAAGGCTCTAAAATCTGAACCATTTGTCTGATTTTGTTGGAATAATGTTTTTCTGGAAGGTACTTAGTAGGAGACTAATATAAAATATAAAAAGAAGTATTATTCTAAAATTATTTTTTGAGTGTATAATCCCAGGAAGAAAGCGTAATTTAGCAGGTTTAAAAAACCTGACCCAATACCTTACTGCACAGTCACAGATTGGAGGTCACTATATTAATAACCTTGGGATGACCTTCTAGCGATGTCAGAGGTGACAGACAGGTGGCAGGGCAGGTGTGTACTCTATCGTCAACGAGATGACCACAGAGTGACCACTCTGTGTGGTCATCGGACCCCACCCTGACTGCATGTTACACAACCCCACCCCCCTCCCTTGCGTATACCCCGAGGAAGGGGAGACCCAGGGAGAGGGGAGGGGAGTTCTCAGTCACCTGCATGGAAATGCACACACAAGTTTCCCCTAGAAATCAGAAAACTCCATCCTGGAGGGCTTGCAATGAACTTGATACGTGCAGTTGTCAACCTCTTATCTCGCGTTATCCACTTTTTATAAATCAGTTAATCGCCCTGTCTGAAGTCTCAAGTTGTCCACCAGTTCCACCATTAGTCTTTCTGGTCTACTGGTTCTGTTAAGCTCGGCTATACTGTATTATCGCTTCTTCTTACCAGTCTTCTATACAGACGGTTGTTGATCTATGCACATATTTTGCCCTCTCAATCCTCTCACCTCCATTCTTGGGGAATAACCTTTATTTTTGTGCCTAGAAATTCCACTCCTTACTCAAACTCGCACTTTTTATCCAATCAAAACTCCTATTTTATGTTTTAACTTTCTTATCCAAAGCTTCATCTTCCCGATCACCCTTTCCTCTTCATTCAGAATTGTCCTAGTTGAATGACATTCATACCTGATCAAAGGTTCAATCTCCAGCTTTCTCGGTTAATTAAAACTGCCCTTTCTATCTATATCTTTCCGACCCTATCATGACTGTTCTATCAAATGAAATATAATCCCCCTACAAGTTCAGTTCACATGTCCAAATGCGCCCTTGTCTCCTTTTCTTTTTTTCTGATCAATCTCATTATCTCCTTAAATACATGTTGTCCTGAGCTAGCATCGTTTACATATATACATTTATCTTTACTTAAAAAACATATTTATAAAGTGTAGGATATAGTCTTAGATTGAATGTGAAATTCTTGCTGTTCCAACCATAATGGTATAAGTGAAATACTTGCAGAGGAAGAATAAAGCGCATTGTTGGTGAAATAAGGCGGAGGTACGCCTACCGTCCTCTCCTCCAATCACGTCCTTTCCCTCCTTCTTCCTTCCCCACCTGTGGAAGCCCCTCCTCCTCCTGCCCCCCTCCCTACGTCTCCTGTTCTCCTAGAAGCAGCGTGCACACCTGTCCCTCTCTCAGCACGTGCCGGCGGTCCTCCCATCCGGTCCCCTCCCTTGGTCTACGCTCACCTAAATCCCGGAGATTGAGGTATGTTTGCATGGAGAAGGAGTCGGGGGACTCGGACGTGGTTGACCGGTCAGCGACAAGGGCTTCCCCTCCGTCTCCCCCAACCTTCCCGCCCGAGAGACACGTGCCAGGTGGGAGGTAAGGGGACGTTCAATTGGTACCCTGATGAAAAAAAAGATCCACTGCTGATCTAAGAGCGTGTCAGCTCCTAAACCGCACATCCTTTTTGTAGGTTCGATCTGGAAAATTACATATCAAGTTTCAGAGTTTATCTAATATCGGTTTACTCACTAAGTGACATGCGTTTCGAGTTTCTGTAGCTGTGGTTGTGTCACACAAAAACACAACCCAAAGAATGGTATTCAAACGAACGCCGAATTTCCTCGGTTGCGGGTGACACAAATATATTGGGCACGACACGAATCGAAACCCTACAAATACCCATTCAAATATTCTATCTATTGGGTCGCCCCCATGCAAGAAAAGGGTATTGGTGAAAGAACTACATGATGGTCACCTCAGCCTGTGTCATCATGCTTTACCGCCACATTGCCTTTTGAGACTGCATATATCGATAGGGGAAAGTTATCAGTATATTAGAATCTCTATAGATTTGGGACGAAATACATTGTATTTTGAGGCAATTCCAATTGGACAGAGTTTTGACTTGGAATTCTAATTTTGTTTCCATTTTTTTCATTTTATCATAGTTTTGAATATTCTCTCAGTGTAAATGGATGCACCCAAATACATATTATCAAGGTGTATTTTTCGGGAAGACAGAATACATCCACCACTTCACACATATCAATTACCTCGTATGCAGTTACAGAGAGCAGACCTTGTTAATATATGCCTTTGGTTAGAATTACTGTAACATCTGAGGTTTATACGCTAAAAACTGAAAATGCACCACATCACAGGATTCATAGGCACCCCCTACCGTTTCTATTTACTTTTTACCTATGACCGCAAGAAAGTCAGCCAAGCAGAACAGAATAGCAGGATAAAGCTTACATATATATAGAGGGAGAGCGAGAGCTGTAAAGGTAGGGTGCGTGATGGTGTGAGGAGTAGATGGTCAGTGATTAGTGAACTCAAACAGGTGGGTTTACTCACCTGTATTACACCTGATTTGCAGTGGGAGTGTTAGCTGGAGAAGTATGTTGGTCGTCACAGGTGGGCTGCCTCACCTATAGACCTCACCTGAGCCCACCTGAAGACACGCGCGGGACACGAGCCACGATGGGCAATCTCTCAACCGTGACGGCCAACCCTGATAAAAACACACACTCCGGTATAAAACACCTGTCAGTAGTGGTCTGCCACACAGGTAAACATTGACCCAGCCACCTCCCTTCTAACTTCCCGTATTAAAAAGTGGGAAAAAGAAAAGAAATTAAACTGGATGAATTCCCCCACGCGCCTTTGCTGCTGGCAGCGGCTATAAAATGTAAAGAGGGTAAGTGGGGCTCACAGGTGTGCCGCGTGAGTTAATCTGTTTAGTGCACGCGGTGACATAAGATGGCAGCTGGCACAAGATCTCTACCTCACTGCCAACATCAGATTTTCCCCTCATTTAGTTTTGATTATATGCAGTAAACCCTGTATATATAGAGATAGTGATGTGTAATAGTGGGCTGTCTTCTCTGGTGGTTTCCGTAGGCTTTATGCTATCAGACTATTGTTATGCTTCTTACCCCTACTCTCTATCTTCAAAAGTTCAAGTGGGTGTTTATCTGTCAATCGGTTTTTTTAATAACGGATTTATGTTTCCTCGATTAGAATAACAAAAACAAAACATTTTAGAAAAGTCCATCGCAGGGATCTGTCCATTCATTCGTTTCGTACAAACTGGCATTCTACAATATACCCCACCTAAGCTTTGGATGCTACAAGGTATACCACCGTTAACTGCCTCCTGGGGATATTGACACCTGTGAGGTGTGAGGGGAGGATCATAAACACACCTGTGCGCATCTCACCTGAGTGCCCGCCTCGGATCTTCGGCAGATCTACTACCACCTGTCTCTCACCTGACACTGTCCCTAGAACTTCACCAGCACCGCCCCCCCCCCCCCCCCCCACCCCCACCCCGCACCCCCATTCTGTGCCCCATCCAGCCCTGGGCGATAATCAAAGGACTTTGGATGTCTGTAGGGGCCCGCAGCAGCTCCTCCCTCTGGGATGTGGGGAAATTTGAAGGTGACAGATGGAGAGAAAGTGTGCCTGTAAGTGTGCAGCTGCCCCGTACGCCCTGATCCTTGAAATAGCCCATTGTCACACAGCTCAAGGTGGTGAGTGTGTACTTTCTGCATGGGACGTGAGGCAGCAATGAGCTCAATGGAGAATGGCTGCCTAGAATTTACGACTGTGTGAGAGTATGTGTGTAATGACTGAACGGTACTCACGGATGAACGATTATGCATGTTGGAGGTCTAGAGGCTATTCCGATTTAATTTTTTTTAATTATATTGGTTCTTTTCCCAATTGCGGTCAGATATTTCTTGTAAAAGAAGACCCCCCTTATCATTTCTGATTTTATTTTCAACAGGATTTTTTTTTATAGTTTCTACATAAATTTGGAAAACAGTCAAGATTTTCCCTCTTATTTACACATAGCCAGAGAGTAGGTCTTACTACATTATATATTTCAATCTGGGAAGTGTTATCGAGAAACGAATTTCCGTTTTCAAAGATCACTGGCTTTGATATTGCTCTAAATAGAGTTAGATGTTTGGTATTATAAATATGAGAACATTGGAGTGTTCCAAATTATACTTTGTATTGGGCGATAAAGCAATGATCATCGACCATCTACATAATCCTACTATAATCGTTGATGTCTGATTCAACAGTGAAAAAAAAATAAAAACTAATTTAGAATGGAAAAACGAATCGCCTGCATTATAAAGGATAAATATGCCGCTAACGTATTCATTGTCAATTGATTCAATAAAGAAGATAAGAAAAGGTAACTGATTGCAATTGATGTTCTATACCAACCTGTTTTGAAATGTTACTGTGGACAGCGCCTACACGGAATAGTCCCTTTTGGAAAATGCCAGATTTGATAGTAATGCATAAGATAAAACCATATTTCTATAATCCATACATAAAACACAATATTATGATAATATTTTGATATAGGACATGTACGCATCTTGTCAAAGTTCTACACACTGTTTAAATCAGTACCCAAATCGCGTACTAAGTTTTTTTTTTTTTCTTTTCTTTTTTTTTTATTCAGGAGTTATTTTATGACAACAATACTCGCTCTCATGAGCGATCTTCCGTATCGTAGTCAGGACATTACAGGACAGTACAGTATAGGCAGATTATACATACATATATACAACAAACATAGGAAAGACAGATTATATACATATACATATGGCTCTATACATTATGTACCCCTTTACATTTCAAAACCAGCACTTCAGTAGTTTTAGAGTCTAGTTCTCTACAGGCATTGTATGTACCACCTCTTTTATTTTCATTTTGAATTTATCTATCCTATCAATCGATTGTATTTCTGGCGCTAGAGTATCCCATAGTAATCCACCCACATAAAGAGGTGATTTCCTGTATTTTTCAGTCCTGGGTCTCTTTATTTTTAATCTTATTTTGTTCTGACTTCGTGTTCTTTTAAAGCCCTCAAAGAGAAATTAGGCAAATCTCACAAGAGAAATGTGTGAAAACTACATAGAACCCTTCAGGATGTGGTGATGAAAGGAAACAATATGTAAGATGGCGAAGCATATTCAGGATTTTTTGTCAAGACGGTCTATAAGGGCTAATTCATGTTATAGCATTTTCCTTTCCATTACATGGAATCTAAATTGCAATATCAAGTGAAATTACCCGTTTTATATTCCATACCTAACCGTTGTATTCAAGCACTTCACAGTGAATGCTGGAACATGGACATCAATCCTACTGCCCTGATTTCCCAGCATAAATAGCAGGTTCTTCACAAGTCCCTTTTAAAGAAGTGTTTGAAAGTTTTTTTCGCCAGGTAATTTCCGTTGGTCGTCGATGAGGCTGAGGCGTGGTAATCGAGGGAGCTATTGAAGGTTAGATGAGGGAAGGTTTGGTGTCAACGTGAAAGAAACGTGTCATTAGGAGAGCATACCGTTTTCCAGTTTGTATGAAGCCCCACTCTTGAACACTCTCCCCAAAAGAGGGCCTCCCTGTGCTATAGTGTCGGCCAGCGGCAGTAGTTTCTGTGGTGTGGCAGCCTTAAGGTAACCTAAGCATTGAGGAAGGGGTTATGATAATACCTTACCTATCATCACACCCCTATCGCACCACACCTCCAGTGTTCCCCACAGCCCTTCATTTTCGCACCTGCCCTGTTTAGTGCCAACCATAACCTTTGACCTCACTGGAACTCCCGACATGCCTCGCGCCTAGACACTGGCGACAATCCGGGCGACAGCGGTGAAAAAATAATAAAAGAACAAAAATGACATTTCATCGCATTATTTGATTTATCATGGGTGTAGGCAGGCCCTTGGGCCCTGGCTGGTTGTGTGAGACTGGACGGAGGGGTGAAGGACAATGCCCGGGCCATGTTGGGTCATGTCCCGCCTAGGGCCGCACAGGGTGGGGTCCCCCTGTCTGAAGGGCATTTGCCCTGGATTTATGTATCTTCTCTAGATGGTGCCCCTTATCATTGCTCCATCCAAACATGTCATTTTTTTATTTAAGCGGGGGGCAGTTGTAGATGACATATTACATGACCTCCAAATCGGCGCCCCTCGACCTATCAAAAAGCACCTGTCCTGAGCTATACATTCAGGACAGGCTTACATTCTTTTCATGCGTCGAGGCTCAATCTCAAAATTTTGTGTCTCGTTTGGTATGAAACTAAATATCAAAAATATTGACTCTTCTCTCCCTCTCTTTCTCAGAAACCGTACAAATATAATTGTATGTGATTAATTCAGCATATTATTTCATTTGTTGGGGGGGGGGTTCTTTATTGCACATTATGCAGACATATATTTTATGGTATTTTAGGGTATGATGTTTTATGGATAGCCCCATAGAGACGATCATCGACCAAATAATGGATTTCACAAAATGTGCGACTTCTTCCAATGATTCATGGGATGGATTGAACGCAAGAATTGTGACTTTACATTCGGTATAGGGATACATTTTTAGACTATGAATTATTTAGTTTTTAATTGTTTATTAATTGATAATTCCAAACGAATAGGTAATGCCTTTACAGAGAGCAAGTTTATTAATGTGACCATTTGATATGCATATTTCTGTGGATATATGCACAACTTGCTCACATCACAGAACAAACAGAAATTGCCTTCTGCACACCTTTAAATAACACAACGCCTGGAGGTATTGATGGACCCTGAGCTGGCTGGACGGGTGTGGACTGACCCCTTTGATGACCCTTGCAGTCAGTGAGCAGGTCAGCACAGATAAGGTGAGGCTCAGCAGCTTACCGCATTAGAATAGAACACAAAGACCCGAACCCTCAGGTATTTAGTCCTGCCCACCTGTCAAGTCATCATTAAAGGTATGCCTCGAGCCTCAGTTAGGAGCAGCCATCATGACCGTCCATTTGTTCGGTACCTAAATGTCGTCTTCTTGCATTCGTGGTGGACCGTCGGCAAGGATTTAGGAGCTGCTGCTGATGCCTCAATATTGGAAGCGCAATTCCTCGGCTCTGAAGTCGTGGGCGATTATATGTGAACCCGCAGGCGTGATGAGCGATAATCCCAGACGTGGTAATGATGGCTCAGGGCGTCTGTGCTGTTGAAATT
Source organism: Alentia gelatinosa (assembly GCA_950022655.1). Classification (NCBI taxonomy): domain Eukaryota; kingdom Metazoa; phylum Annelida; class Polychaeta; order Phyllodocida; family Polynoidae; genus Alentia; species Alentia gelatinosa. The sequence continues at coordinate 102,016,652 of OX465580.1, read as the reverse complement.
GCACAGTTTTACGGATGAAGATTGACAGAGATTGCTTATCTTTGCCACGTTTTTGGGCGGCCGTGGCTCTAACTACAAAAAAGCCCCGTTAAGCCAGTGTTTGAAGTAAAAAAATTCGTAATTTGTATCTTTAATTTGATCAGCAATTATCATCTTTGTTTCCATTATTTCGATTGCATTTTTGATGCGAGATCAACTAATGGCCAAAGTGTCAGCTACTCATTGTAGCGGGTTTACATCACGAGGCTATTCCATTACTGGAATATAGTCACCATGAAATGTCTTTTATTGATATGTCTTGTATTGAAGATAATATTGTTCAATGCTCTATAGACCAAAGCACCATCTCCCTTCTTGTCGTCAAAATAGGAGAAAGGTGCGGCTTGATATCTGGAGTATATCTATGTCTATGAGGAAAGATGGGGACCTTAGTGTAGATGATTATGACACTGGGGCGTGGCTGATGCTCTTACAAAGGTAGAACAACGAGCAATAAACATATATCCAGACAGACCATAGGGAGGTGGTGCAACTGGTTACGTAAAGGACAAAAGCATTGTTACCATACACGCTGACATGTTCATCAGTTGCTATGGTAATGATTCTGATACTTTGGGGGCAGTGTGGCGATTGTCAATCGGGTATTAGCCACGCCCACATGCTAGGGTCCGTCACTATAGGAACGTAATGCCAGTTAGTGGTGGAATGCTTTGATGTTGGCCACGCCCTAATCAAGGGGCTTCTTGGGGGGAGGGGGCAGGTAAATGTACAGCCTAGAACCATCATGTATCCGTCTTGTCATATTCCCATTGGCCTCAAACCAATACACCATATCCCCTACCCCCACATAGCCACAAGGAACCACACCCTCCTCTTCCACCTTGACCAGTACAATGGCTTCCATGGCCACTGACCACAACCACGTTCTCAGGAATGTCCTCTCAGACTGACCACTCACCACCTTCCCACATAGCCCTCCTACAGAGCCCTGACTTTCCCATGGTCGTCACCCCACGAACAATAGACACCTGTTCCCGGGCTTTCTGTGGGTTTAGTCAGCCGTGAGTGGCTGGTGTGTTTATATCTTTGATTATCGCTCAGGTGTGACGTTCACAAGCCTGTTGACCACTGTGGGGAATGTCCGCAGCCCTCTGAAGTCAGTCGCCATGGCGAGATGATAACTAGCAGGACGAGTGTAGAGTATTCTTATCGGAAGGTTCCTCACCCAGCTCTGAGCCCCAACCCCCACAGACTGAGGGTGTTAATGTATTTCTGGCCACTTAACTAAATTATATTGACGGTAATGTCCAAAGCAATTTCCACTTAAGTTGGTATCAGCACTATATTATAGATGGTAGCTGTTGCGATTCCCCAACTAGCCGCTTCAGTGTATATAAATACTATCAATGAAGACTGCATGCTCAAAGACTTCATCATCGATGATCTAGTCTTCATCTATCCGTATATGTGCGTACTCTTTTATGGGTATGCACATGTATGATTTTCTGGGTTATAGGATAATTGCTGGTCACGGATCTAAACAAATATGAACAATGTTAATTACATGTACAATGAGTAACATGGCTATACCAATTGTATATTGGAGATAGATGTCACTGAAAGAGGGATGATGTGTGAATTGAAGCTGCATAGAAGCCAGGCAATCTGTAATCAAAGGAACGACCTCACCGCCTCATGTCTGAAATATTGTCTGGGCAGATCTGGGACTGGTGATGAAGTGTATGGAATTATATCAATCTAATTTGTAAGTATCGAAATGTATACGTTTATCATCATTTTTGAGATTTGCGAGGAATATCCTCGCCGAATATGTAGGATATCACCGGATAAATAGGGCATCACTGAATAACGGATAAACCCTGCAGAATGGACACGCTCAGAGAATGGAGCTTGATATAGGCAACGAGTAAAGAGAAGTGCAAAAACGGACGTCTCTTCTTATTTAATAGGAAATGATATTTAGTACAGAAGCAACAACTGTAAAACAGGGGTCAGGCAATGCATGACGCAGGGATGGTAAAATTATGTCCTGGGTGGAGAAAATAATTGCGCTTGTGTATAACGTGAGAAGAAAGTGTGTGGCATATTTGAATATATCATAAACACGTGTTAAGCAGTTGACTATAAGCGCATCTCTTTGTGTTGCACCAACTTCCTCGTTAGGATAACAATTGTGATAAACCACCACGTGCCCCGCCCAGGTGCCCCTCCCGCTAATCCATCAGATAAACTACAAATCGCCGACTAATGCCTGCGCGCATATCCCCAACCAGTGGAGATAATCTCCGCTGTGCGGTACATCAAGGTCGCTGCACGTTTAATTAGTTATCTCTCCTCAAACCTCGTCTGGCATCCTGTTTCATATTTCAGTTTACACTTCACCAACGGTTCAGCGACGATGAGTTTGAATCCCGTCTGTAGTGTCGTAATTAGTTCCGTAATTAGCCTTCGACCCTGTTGCGCCCCCTGGCGAGGTATTTGGCCGCACGTGGCGTATAGGTGGTGAGGCGTGGAGAGTTTGGATAGGAAGATAGTTGCATCGTCTCATAGGAATGAGAAATCCGTAAAGCTGCTTAGATTTGGGTAAATTGGTAAAACCTGGGAGTTTCGGATGAGATAAAGATGTGGGTTTCGATGAAATCCTGTGTGCGACAGTTTTAAAAGATGAGCGCCTTGAATTGTACACACATAACCAGAAACCATGTATTCCTAAACAAATGTGATGTGATTACCAAGTTCAATTCAGCTTACGAGCTAAAAAGAAAAGTGGAGTAGTTGCAAAATTATGAATGTGTAGATATACATGTTTATTTTGCATTCTCCTTTGGTGGATGAAAACAAAACTTCTGATACTATTATCAAAACCATCTACTTTTTATATACCTATACTGACTTGTATGCAGAGATTTGTATGCAAACCCTAATAGAATCCATCAAAGAAACTTGAACCTTCAATATTGTGTCTCTTCTTTTCTTATTCATTTCTAGTGAGATCATTTATATATGAACATGTTTCTTTAAAAACTGTTTTGTACCTAGTCCATTTATCGTTCAATTTACACATGTTTCTGTTTGATAATGTGTTTTGATATGTAGTTTGCTTCATGAGATAATAATCAATGATTTTTCCTCAATATGGATCCTTTAACATCTTGGATCTGTCGTTATGTAGCACTGTAATCGAATGTGTTAAGTGCACGTGCTCCAACCAAGGATGTGTTATTGTATCCATTACATGCTTGTCTAATCCACAAACTCAATATTAGTTCCTGCTTTGACCGGCAGGGTGCGCGTGGTGGAGTCACGTGGTCAGTTTTAAGTCTGGACCAGGCCACCTACTTCTCCTCTCATCTTATCGCCCTCATCACAACGTCTGGGTTAATCCCAGACCTGCGTGGCGTTAATCTGGCCCTGATTAATCCCACAGGGATATGGTAGACGAAGCAGATCCGGCATATTTAATGGAGGACATCTGACCAGGCCGATAATCCCAATGTGGTATGTTCGTATGTTCCCAGCCCTGCGCTGCCGGCGTCCGATTTGAATTTGACCCGGATATGTTACCGTCTTAGTACGACATTGTACGTACATGTGTCTCAGTTTTCATGATTGTTATACAATGTATGTATACATGCACCAAAGTCCCATGTTGCTGAACTGACCCCCTTTCAATGTAAACAGAAACAAGTGGCTAGATTCTTTTTTGTTCGATTTCACAACCATAATATTATCATCTCAATGCAGTTAACTTGCATGATATTTTCACAACTTTTAAAAAACATGAGGTCTCAAACCAATATACCCCACCCATGCCCCAACAATGCCACAAGGCAATCTTCCTTCCTGTCGTGTACCATTAGTAGCTGCTGAGATAAATTGACAAATTTATCAGAATGTAATCTAATTATTCACTCTTTTTTAGTGATGCTGCTTGGAAGGTTGCTTTTCCCTCTAATGGTGTATTCTTTGGTGAAACAAAGAACTAATTCAATTTGTATTTCATTGAGTAATTAAAATACATTGTCCCTTTTATCATATCCTTTAGTATACAGAACCTGACATCATTAAATTCGGGGACTGACTTAGTGTTCTTTGGGGCTTTTTTCAAATAATGGTATTGTAACCTAGCTATATGTAACGTTCCCGGTTACAGGAATAACTAGAAGATGGAGCTTTTAGATGTTTAATGTAGAGTATAAGAGAAGATCCAATGGACAATATAAACTGGGGAGATATTGAAATAATCCACATCAATGTACAATATCCAGTGGTACAGCAACTATGAATATCCAGCACACATACACAGTAGTCCTTTGTAAATCCTACATGGCACAGTATTTAACACTGACTGTAGTTCACAGTATTACACACAAAAGTCCCATTGGTTGCAGTAGTTCCAGCATAGAAAATGTCCTGTCACATGGTTGGAGCTTGTAGCATGGTCCCAATTATTATCCAAGCTCTATGGCAATAATAGCTGACTTCACGGCTGGTCTTACTCTGATGGTCACGGCTGGTCTTCTGATCATCTCAAGACTGTCCTCCCTTATATACTGGGTATATTTAATATTCAGAGGGTACTGTAGTGTTTCTAAAAATAGATTAAAACATCACCTTCATGATGGATTTTCCCTTACAAGTGACTCCCGGCAAAGCTGTCTCACCATGAATCACATTGGCTCACAGATGTTTTCCACTGCCCTTTTCCTGGAACAGTGCTTGTCATTGCAGGATGAGTTTCTGTAGACCAGCTCAGAATGATAATCCATCAACTATTTGATTATGGGTTTGAACCAGGATGTTACAGAGCACTACATTTGAACATAGAAGTAAAGTCTTATGTATAGAACTATAAGCTAAAACACTATTACACTATCCCTACATGCTTTACTATTTAATGTCACGCTTTTGATTGGGATTGTGGAATTAGTTTGAAATGTCTATTTTCCGGATTCTTGTATATTTCTGCAACTTCGGACATTCACAGAACATGTAGAACAAAGCTGAAAACGCACCCAGTGAGTGAAGGAATTACGAACTCTGGACATGCAAACAAGAAATTGCCGACTTTCACTCGCTTATTTCACGAGATGGGAGGGGATTTTCCTTTTTCGCTCACCGTTTAAAAAACGAAGTAAAATTAACTGGTGAAAATCGGCAATTTATGTTGGTGAGTTCGGAAATCACTTGCTTCACTGGCTTGGTGTGTTTCGACCTTGAAGCCGGGGACACACCAAGCGAAAATGGTACCGATTTCCGGAATCGCCAATACAAAATGGCGTAGATGTGAGATATCAATTCTTATGTCACCTGATTATTGCCTCTGATATGCTTAATTATCGGTTGGAGATTTTACTATTAAATGATATCTCACATAGATGCCAATTTGTGTTGGCGATTCGTTGGCGATTCAAAATGGAAATCTTGCTTGGTGTGTCTCCGGCTTCAGGTATGGGATATGGCAAAACAATCAATTGGCACAGTCATGTGAAGATACTTCATAGGTCAACGCCAAATATCAGAAGATTGTATGGCCCTATATCTGTAAAAAGATAATGCATGTAGCAATCTTTATGTGATACTGCATAGTACACACAAACAATGTGTTAAAACACGACTCTTGTCACAGCATACACGATTTTATCATCAAACATCATTAATCCTGCAGATAGCTAGCGTTATCGCCGTGAATATATCATCAAACCTATAATCTCTGGAGTATCGAATACCAACCACCATACATTAATTCCCCAAGTGACCTATAATTGAGTAGATGTGCGATGTCTAAGAGTACGATCAAAGAATTTTGTTACCTAATCATCTGCATGTATGCTTAACTATCTATTACTTGTAAGTGCCTGTTGATGGGAGAGAGAATTTTTAACATCGATTTCACAAGCTTTTACAAATGTTGCTTCGTCGGCTTTTCCGTTTGAGAATAAATTGAATGGAACAAAAATGTTGAAATGTAGGATGCTAAGACGAAGACGGATGTCGATAGTTTATCTTACTCCTAGGGATTCGTTAACAGTATAAAAGAAGGAGAAAATATACATGCTCATTTCGAAATCTGGTAAGTAAATACCATGCTATATTGATATGGGAAGACTGAGCTTGAAACTGTTTCTGTTAAGTCAGCGGGAATATCTAAGAACATGCAAAAGATTTATATGATTCCTATAGAGGGGCCTAGGCTGATGATCAGTATAAGGAAGGAATTGTAGGAGGTTATACATTTCCCTTTTCCAACATAAATGATTGAGAGACTCGTGCAGGCTCCTAAAGGGCAAAATCCACCAAGCCGATTTCTCACCCGATCAATTGTTCCTGGGTCCTTAAGAGGAAGCTCACGTATTGTAATTTATTTAATTCTGATAATAATAGTTTGATAAATGACCATTTTCAAAGATTTGAGAAATTCTAGGGCATCCGATAAAAATCGGCGATTATCTGGCTACGGAATCGGCTACCGTCGGTCCAGTGGAACACCCCCTTTACCCGTAACTCACCACAGCACACTTAAGCCATACACCCATCAACCATCATGGTTGGGGTCTGGTCGGTATGTATCACAGACGACATTTTTCACAGGTTCATTCATAAGTGTGGACAGGCCCTTTCTTTATACAGCACAGGCTCCGTCATAGATTTACACTGTCACGTCAGTCGTCAATCTTCTGCACAACCTGCTTGCTGCACGACACAGGGGGCGCTGCATGGCACATGGAACAGCACGTTGGGAGAAAAGACATTGTTCTCCCTCTCCAGGAACCCCGGCACAACGCGACGACATATCTTTAATATTGCCCGCTGATGATTATTGTTGTCATGACAACTATGGCACGTGTGAAGTGGGTCATGGAGTCCCCTGGTCAGCTGCGATTAATTGGTCATCTGGAATACGAGGGTAGAGTGGGGCTTGGAACGCAAAAGGCTGACCACTCAGATTGGAACTGATATTGGTTGGAGCTTGAGGAGGGAGGGTGAGTCCGTCTCAAGAACATCTCAATGCCATTTCTTAGGGAAAATGTGATAAAGAAAGTGGGTGACCTTTCATATCCTACACCCACAGTGCGAACTGAGAACATGGTGTATCCAGAAATATGATAAATGACCAGTACTTTATGCAGAGCCAATCAGTTCATTACTACTATTTCTATTTTGTATTCTATGATCCTTACAACAATGACGCCCGTGTTTTGTACTATTGTTAATGGAAAAGGTTCGTGTTACAAATTGATAATTAAGATTTTTCAAATTATTCAGTGTCTCTTTTAACTCATTCCCGGATCTAATGCGGCTGTTAATTGGTATGTATCTGATACCTAGTCCTCTGTCGTACTAAGTACCACGTAATAAGGTATGATTCATATATTTATGAATTGGCCTCAATTGAGTCTCTTCTACAAATATATGTACTGGGAATATTCATTGTACCTCTCAAATAAAATACAGACTGCATAGGAACTTTGGGTTGCGTATAGGAGAACCCCTCACAGAGGAGATTTGAAACATGAGTGTTTAGCAGCTGATCACGCCTTGACCCCTTTACCCCAATCCTATCACAACTTACAAGACACCAGATGCCGTGGTCAGCATGTCCCTGGTAGCCATCTTAATGATATTTATGGGAATCCTCACCAGGGGCTCTGGTCAGCCTCGTTCTAAATGCAAGATGGCTACCACAAGATACTTGAGGTCATGTGGGCGTTGATAAAGTCCTACGACCCTGACCTTTGTGGGTTCTGCAGTGTGCGACAGATTGACATTTGATCATTCAGCCTTGAACGAAAATTCCACGAGAGGGTCATGAGGCCATTTTCATAAACCCATGTCTAAACATTGATTATTTTAAAGCATAATGCTCCTATGACCTACAGAGATTTGCGCATGTATTTTTCATGAATTCACGAACGTTTTTATCTGAAACGTTCGGCATCTTTTCCATACTTCCCCGTAATTCACTTAACCATTCCGGAATATGAGCTTCTTGGCATAAAAATGGAATTAACAATGACGATTAAGCACATTATCACTCATAACTATGTAACTCTAATTTGGATATGGAACTATATTTTCAATGAGGCAGCAAACTAGAGTCATGTATCAAGGGACAGAATGCTGATACATATATACTTGAATGGGGGGTGAAAATCAGTATGAATTCGCAAATATGAATTGTAATATGTCCGGGTGCTGTAGATTAAAGACGGCATTAAAGACATAGACAAATTGCCTAGTGCAGTGAATCTTGATTGAATCCCCATATCTGCATGGACTACGGATCAGGTTCACGTGTCCCCCAAAAGAACTCAGCCCTACATTGTCCCACACGGTCAATTGTGAAGACATTAGGTTCAGCTCCTTAGATCAGTCGAGCATGAGGCTCGAATTCTGATTAGACTCTCCTGTAATGGTAACGTCACCTAAATATGAACATTATCCTGATGGAACACTGGGTGATGGAAAATGCTATCATTGTATTCCATGTACCTACTTTCAATCGAAATGTATTGTAAATTCCAGAAGCCAATTTATATGTTCCTGAATCAAGAATCTTTCAGGACTGAATTTAGACCCCGCCCCCAAGTCACATTCCTGTCGTAGATCTTGTTTAGATGATCCTGCCCGCATGACTCTTGCTCCCCTGCCGCCACCCAGCTGGTCAGATGTCCACTTTCCCAGGCCCCAGCCAGGCAGCATGTCCACCCTGAACTGACCAGGGGCATGTTGGGGACCCCAGGAGCACCCCACCCCCACCCCGACACTATCAGTCACCCTCTATTATTAATCAGCCTTCCCTTCCTCCAAGTAGGTATCAGAGGGAGGGGTGTTGCGAGCCCCTTGGCATTCTGGGACTGCTCCCGTCGGTGCAGATCCAAAGCGAGGTTGACGGTGAGTAATGTGCCCAGTGGAGGGCGCCACTGGATCACGTGACCGGAGGTCGTGGCCTCTCGTTAGGTCATGTGACCACTGGTTGATCCTTCAGGAGAGTAAGGTTATGGGTGACGTGGTGGGGAAAGAGGGCTGGGGTAAGGAGGGTGGTTTATGGGCTTCGGTGTGTGTGTGTGGGGGGGGGGGGGGGGGGGGATGTGTGCTAGGAGGCCTCACACCAAAGCTGTGTCAGGTTGATGGTAAGTACATATTTTTTCGGAGGAAATGTGCCACATACATGTCAACCAAAATAGTTTGAACAGAACTTTAGGCGAAAGGAGATAATTGGAATTAATCTGCATGTTGTATATTAACTTTATCTATTGTAACAGTGTAAGCAAAATAACTGTATTCTGCGCTATACTTCTTTTGTTCTTTAAGTGTGGATTGCAAAACAAAACACCCAATAATGAGTGGGCATGACCACACACAGAAATAGAGACGATGACGGATTGAAATTAGGTTGTGTAGATACACAGAGAGGTCGGTAACGTATTGTATGGATATTTTCCTGATTTGTATATCATTGAAGAGATGAACTACATGCTGTCGATCACAGTCATGAGCCTCGCAGGATTAATCTAACTATGTTCAACCATGCAATGCCTATCTAACAAGGATAGAGATAGTTCAGTGCCTCCACTCATTGAGATTGACCACCAGAGTGGAGTATGACCAACAGATGAGGGTGGCGAGTGACGGGATGTCTGACACCTGGCGAGTTTCCCATAGATCCAACTACCCACACACAAACCACCAACGAAAGGCTACGGAGGGTGGTCGCCGACGGTCCTCATCCATCAAATTAGGAACCGACCGGGGAGCAGCAGTTGGCGTTCATGGACTTGTGACCGGCGTGCTCGGCAATGGAAATGACCTCGGTGGTCAATGACTGGTCAGTTGGTGGTCATCTGATAGTCCAAGCAGCGGTCACCGCAGTCATAATTTGCTTCGTGTGACCCGTCCAGCATGTTGGGAGGAGTGGACATGCGCGAGAAAGCGAAATAGCAGGCATACCAGCCAATGTTAAGGCCGGATCGTGGAAAACCCGAAGAAAACCAGCAATTGCAAGAGCACAGCTGACGGGTTTTCCTATTATTGATTCTTAGTTAATCTGACACAGAATCACAAATGTGCTATTTGTATCACGAAAGGATGAATCAATAGAAATCTGATAAAAATATATGTATATATACTTTTGGCTTAATCAAACGAGAAGATTGATATACATGTCTGTATGTTAAGACCAAACAGTTTCGAAGAGATATCAAAGAGATTTCACATTTTCTCTCGGGTGTCTTTTAATCATTCATACCTCTTTCTGTATTGAATTTAGTGGAAATATTCATGAACCGAGTTTTTAATTGAAAGCCTATACAATTCTTGTAAACAGCACCTGATTAAACATGATAGCAATATAGATGATAAAAGGTCTCGCAATATTTACATCACTGGGTGCATTAGGGACCTATGTCCTTCAGGAAAGATAAAGAACATTCTCTCTAGATCAACTGATACAATAAACTTTGGTGATTTATATACTATGTTCAACATTGTAGTGAGTTGATCATTTTTAAATATGTAAATCTATCAGTCCTCCTTTCGAAACATGTACCATATTCTCCTCTCAGGCAAAATATGTGAACGTGCAAGATAAGGATTGGACTAAGGGAAAAGAAATTGGCCGAAAAATATCTACAAATTAGTACTATCTACTGGTTTGATGGGCTTTGGTCGATGTAGATAAAGACTCTTCAGACCAGTATGACACGCCATATAATCATTGCTTCCCCCCAAGAGTGAGTAGCAAAGACCCGGCTGTGAAGATGGGGGGTCTGTCTCCTCCCTCTCCTACTCATTGAATAGACTGATTTTAGTCCCCATCCCAGACTTCCTGCATAGTGATCAGAGTGATTCCACACTTTCAAAGCTGCATGGCAAGGTAGAGAGCGAGATAATTTTTAACCTATTGCTGGGTCCTGTTCACCCTAATTTGGATGCACCATTTGATATGAGTATTACCGATCGTTAATAGTAAACGTTTCCGTTGCATAGTTAAATTATCATACCTGCGCATGTATGGCACAGCTATATCCAAATAGTTCTTAGACCATCAGTAATCGTTTCAACCTAACTAGTCTATGCAACACCTTGTCTATAAAACACCTCCCTGGTTTGTCCAGGGTTTCGTTCTATGTTCTATGTGAAGGCCCGGCAAGAATTATCAAGTAGCCTTGAGAAGTGAGCCTTACGAAGAATCTTTACTGACCTTGCCCCCTTCCACCCGGTAATGACCTTCTACTACCTAGATATCACAAGGTCATTAAAAGGTGTTGATTTTTGTATGTGGGACCTTTTGAGGAACATTTGGGGACCCTCGTGGTATGACCATGTCTCTTACAAAGACATAAAACGTAAAACCATTAAAAATCTGGTTCATATTCAAAGTTCTGAGCAAGTCTACTCATTAAACATGTGCCTCTCAAAGCTATGGTAAATATGTGCCCAGCATTGTAGCCCAGTGGTCATCAGTGGTCAGTCTATTGGCCCACCTCAGGCTTGACCAGCGGTCATTTCCTTTCCCATGCCTCTCCGTTTCACCCCTGTGGGGGAAGGGGCTGGCCGAGCGGAAAACCCCCCGAAGTAGCATCCAGTGATGAGAGTGACCACTGGGTGGGGTGGGTACAATGCCAGCGGCCTGCTATATATCCTAACTGTAGTGGACAATGGGCAGTGGGGTGGTGGACAGGTGGAAGAGGCAGTGGACAGGTAGGCACAATACCGAGGTACCACAATGATCCACTGGGTCACAAAGGGAGTTAACAACGCGAGAATACTGCAGTGAAATAATTAGCGGTCGTCTGGATGTGCACCCCTCCTCTTCCTCCTGCTGTAGCTACTGGGGGGATAAATACCTCCTCGCTACTAATACCAGTATTTAGCCATATATCTGTTCACTGGGCTGACCACGAAGAAGTGGCTCCCAGTTATATTGATGAAAGTGTCACATACCTATTCCTACATATCTTTTTCTATTTCAGCGGTGAAGTATGATTAGTGTCATCAGTGTCTGTGACCTTACTTGATTGGTATATCGTGATTTAGTTTTCGTGTTTGGGATGGTTCTATTAATCGTTGACCCATTGACGTTTTCAGATACAATATTACATTTTGTAATGTTATGGCTCTTTAACATCTTCTTTTACATTGATATTGGTTTTCTATACGTTGAAAGCGAAATTTGCAGAATTACATGTTTTCATAAAGTCAGTCACAATATTGGTAGTTTGTGTACCATGTCATTTACATGATGAATGTACATATATATGTGTAAAATGATAACTGACGTTAATAATGGAGGACAATTCAATAAGATATAGATAAGTTGGCATTGGTTTTCATGTTACCATGCCCTATAGATATATCCTGATCAAACTATTATTTCTAGGTAGTCAGTGTCCATGCTGCAGTCGAGGACTTTTTAAACATTGCTATTTTTGTTAGTCGGAGTCTCAAATGAACTCCATCTCATAGGATTTACTGTGCTCTTTCCGATGCGTTCAAAACGAAGGTCATTGTTCCGGAGAAGTGTCTCACGGAATGTTGCCCCTTATAATCATCCCACATCCGGGCACCGGAGGATCCTTCATACACATGATTACCCCCGGCTAAATAGAGTCCTAATTGTGACCTTTGACCCTGCACTTACCCACAATGCTCAGCTTCTGTCGTTGCCATTAGCAACAAAACCCTAGACTTTTGGCCATTTTGTTTTCTCGCGCCCTCTCCGACCAGCAATAAATCGTCGGCGCACTGGCTGCTCATTAGTGGCGTCCATTGGCTTCTCACCTCTAGAGCCACCTGATACGCAGGTAAAGGCTGTGGTCATTCCCGTCGTCATGGGAACGACTTGGATCCTTCAACTGGTGACCACTGGATCTGGGGGATCAAGATTCAGCTCCGGTGATTTATGTTCTTTGGTGTGGTCACTCTCTAAATCAACAGTACAATACGGGTCGGTCAAAGCTTGCATGGAGTACACTCTGTGGAAATGTTCACAGAGTCTGGCTAATTTAGTAAGTTTTAATCACTTGACTTTAAGTGGCTTTTCTATGATCATTGCTGATTACTAAGGGTATATTCTACCTATTCAAATGGGTAGTATCAATAGCTATAATATAGCTAAATAGCAGAATGGTCATTCGTTTAAATTTGTACTATATATACAATGTACAACATGTATATATATGAAATGAAATTTTAGATTATTACACGTGTTTCTATAATGCATATTTAAGGCGTTTTACTAAAAGAAGGACATCCTCACACAATACGAAAAAGAGAGCTTGAATACGATGAAAGTAATTGACTACATAATATGAATTGATTATTTAAAAAGTGAAGGAAGTCAGCAAGAAAGACGGACATGTAGCGTAGACGACGACTGTCCCCCAGTTCTCTATCTGGTGTTATCATGTAGTGAACCTAGACTTATCAGATGACTGAAATCTCGACAGATCATCTGTCATTGTTCTCTATAGTCCAACAGGAAGCGTTACCGCAGATATAAATCACTAAAGTACATCGCGTATACCCAACTTAGCACTGCCCCAATATGATATCATTTGCCAAGTTCATCCGAATAATTGTTCATTGTGCCGGAAGCTGTGACAATATACAAGATATGTGATTATAGAGTGTCTGATTTGTAAAAGAACGATGAATATGATACATGCACACAACATGTTATGTTCTGTTGAATGTCAAGGTTTTCTTGGTTCAAGAGTTGCCAACATAACTATAAATCATTCACTAATTATTCATTTCAACCACTCCAAATGATATTAAGGTATGGGGACTGTTGACGTACCAGCAGCAACCATAGAGAGATGCACACACTGCATTTCTAATGCAATAAATAGGTTCGTTCAGCAAATAACATTTATCTCCAATACATCTGAAAGTAAGTTGCAGATGTAATCAGGTTGTGGATACTCAAATATGCATCTCACATAAAGGAGTAGTGCCCTTGTACGCATACGTATATATTCATATATATATATATATATATATATATATATATATATATATATATGTATTACTTTCGGTTAGCTCTCATTGACAGATAGTAGTTATGGTACAGATCCTTGTGCACTGATACGGCACCATAAGATATGTATAATACTTATATACTCTGTTGACACAAGATACAAAGATGTCTCTTTTATCAGTGCCACATAACTGTTGGTTTATCACAAAGTAATCACAATATGGTGATCCAGTTATTAATATCAATGTTCGAGAAATGCCCTTGAAGCACCAATCCAGAAATTATACGAGGAGTTCGAGCCTCGGGAGATCAACATTTTGACCTCTATTGTAAACTTGTATACATTCACCACGCATTGACTATAAGTTTTAACCCTGACCGGAGACACAGGGGTCCGTTGAATGATATTTGTCGACCGTGAGGTTGGACGATATGACTTGTCCAACGATGAACGACATTGTAAACGACCTTATTAATTTGGGCTAGCATAAAACTAGTCGTTGGCATCAGCAGTATCGATCAGTACGTTCTCTATATAAGCACTGATACTGATCAAGTGATGCAGTGGTATTACAGTGGGAAAAGCAGGCTGAGTGGTGCAGTCCCTCTGGATCGGTTCGAATGTTAAAATGTTTCTCACAATCAGGGTGATCCTTATAAAATGATAAAATTTGGTACACACATATTACATGCATTAGTAATTCTCTGTTCACAATATATTTTTAATTGATTGAGATTTAGTACATGAAAAACGAGTTTGACATCGCCCACGACACCTCTAGAAGTGTCTTTCAGGACGGCAAATGGACGACAAAATGTACAACACTTACGACCTTTATGTATATATATATATTAAGGTTCTCGTATCGTTAAAGGCTCGTACGCCTACGACACATTTTTTATGCTACGTTTTGACACCAATGAGACTTGTACGATACTTTTTTTTATCGTAGAATTATTATTCAATGGACGCCAGAATCGCCAACACAAAATGATGTGTATGTGAGGTATCATTTCATAGGAATGTCTCCTACTGGTAATCTCATAAGCAATACACAAGTGAAATATTATCGTAAAACTGGATGAGTTTTAATCTTGACCACCGTATGCCACGACTGGAGTTTGGCAAAGTGACTTCATCAGGCGAAGCCGAGTGAAGTCCGGAGCCAAAACTCAAGGAGTGGCATGCGGTGGCCAAGATTAAAATGATTTAGGTTTTGATTTTATCCTACCACGTCTGCTCGATTTTGGAATATTACGTGATAACAATTCTGTATGCCACTAGTGGCATATAAAACTCTGTATGCCAGTCAGCGTGACATACGGAAACTCAATGTTAAGCCTATGAGATTTTATATTAAGGGTAGGATAAGAAATAATAGCTCACATATACGCCTTTTTCTGTCAGCGATTCTGGAAATTGATGCGATTCTCGCTTGGTGTGTCTCTGGCTTTAGGTATGAGACATGTGCGACTTTGCACCAGCTACTCCTTGTATATGCCTTGTTTTACTTTTTATTTTCCTTTGACGATAATATCATTATGTGCCTGTGTGAGGATTTCCATGCTAACCACAATGCTGGGGCCCGCTGTGACAAACCGTTGTCTCACTCATGAAAAATCAGTACTCCATTCGAAGATGAACGATTGCAATATTCATGCCACTATCACCGTAAATACAAACACAACAAAGAGAATTCGTAACAACAACACACTCGCCAACATTTGAATCGCTGCGAAAGCCAACTAGATCTGGAAATGGCCAATGCGAGATGTCGACACACTATTCAGGTATGGGCATGTGCCAGGTCAAGGCAAAAGTAAGAAGGTTGTCGCGAACGGTCTGCAATCATGGAGAGTTTACTCGCTTCGAATAGACTATTTTGTAAATAGATGAAATAGTGTTCAAATGATTTTGAGGTATGTATATTGATAAGGAAGCGTAGTTTCCATGGTGAATATATGCCATTCTCAGCCTTTCGTCCCGTAAATACGGCCCGCGGTATGGCTATATGTACAGGACGAAAGACCACGATTGGGCATCTTTTCGGCCACTATTTCCTCATAGTAGGGCTAACTTTTAGATCCATGCACAAAAGCAAAGCCTACATATTCTAGGCTGTCACACGACTTCGGGATTGGTTATAAAACGAGGTACCTCTACCACCTTAGGAATCTCCATTCTGGCGTGAAGTTATTAGTGAAATTACTTTCACTATAATCCGTTCAATATAAAGATAGCAGTGCGCCTGCTAGTATGGGACGCTTTTGAAATACATGTTTCATTTGGCTCTTTTCCATCCAGGGGTTCCATTTGGACTCAGCGCGCAGAATCTATTTAGAATGTGGTTCCGGAGCCTCTTTTGATTTCGGACTGATCGGTAAATGGCATGGCGCTATTTAATACCATTTTAATGGGGGAACTGTTAACCATACAAAATGTCACTACCTGAAAATCTTTCAAGAGTATGACAATGATGACGATGACTGAATTCAAACAGAATACAGTGTTTTCCTTGCTGACTGACAGAACAAAAATAGGCAATAGCACTAGTGTACCAGGTGGTGAAATCCCCTTTTTCACTAACAGAATAATGCCTACTAATTTCTGCTTGCATTTAAAAGTGAATGTTTTGCAATAGGGAGGAGATTAGCCAGATTACACCCCATACATTACTCTCTTACATGCAAAAAGGAAGCGTCTTTTGAATATCGCTTTTATACATGACAGATGATTGAAAAACTCTACTTTCTCTCAATAAAACCTGGTTATTTGAGTATGTCGGAAAGTGGCATTATCAATGACCTACAATTTCACTATCAGTGACTTCATGATGACAAAATGTAGTCTCGTTAGCTATCTAGTGATGAGAGTTGGTACAAAAAGGATGTCCTTACGAGCACTCATACACACATCCTTTCACACGTCACTTCCAGGTGTGTTATTTCCTGGCCCGCCACGCGCGTGCGCACACCTGCTGCACGGGTCACGTCTCCTTCTGATCCACTCTTCCCCTCTCACTCTGTCAACAAACCATGTTTGCCTGTTTAACAATGTGCTCTGTCGTGGAGCAGTGATCATTCATTGCATTTTGAGTCGCACCTGGCCCAGGTAAGTACTGCCCTGTGTTTACTTACCCGGTCAAGACTAGTCCAGCACAAGTGGAAATTGCTCGTCAGTCCACAGGTCAAAGGTCAGGAAGGCATAGAATCAAAGGCAGACTGATTTCACCTGACCGGTTCAAGAGGAATTCCAGAACATGGAATTTCTTTCATATATGTGATAGGATTTCAATTTTTATTTTCTATCCCCGCGTTATTTTTTGACCAGGCTATCAATATGTATCTTAAGGATATAATTTCGTATCAATATATTATAGCTCAGAATCATACATGCAGTGTCTGTATTATTTGATACTTCACCTGATTATTGCTTCTGAGACGCTAAATTATCAGTGGGAAATATTACTAGGAAATAATATCTCACAGACATACTATTTTTGTTGGTGATTTCGAGATCGCTGCCGTTTCTTGTTTGGTGTGTCCTAGGCTTTAGGTTGCGGGAAAATATCAAAGAGTAGTAATCAGGAAAATGTCACTCATGTCCATTCTAGTATGATAACGATGTAAACTTCATTGGGTTGTTCATAATCTTGAATCTAGTAGTAGTATCAATATAGAACTCAACAATTTATCTATACACCTGTATCCTGCAAAATGACCTATTAGTTAGCAATGCACTACATCAGGAAAGGATAGTCGGGATCTGTTGCACTTCTATCAACAGTGACCCTCCACATCAGCATACAGGTGTTCCTCGCCCCTATACGACCCATCCCGCCTCCAGGGAGGACTGCCCTGATAGTCGCACCCTCCCACACCTCAACACCCCCTTGCCATCACCACCTCCCCCTGCCTATCTGCGAAGAGACACACCTGCCTAAACATTCCCTACCCGCCCCAGCCACCCACCAATATACCCAGCGGGCACAGTGCCTCAACCCTTATTTAAGGTGATGCAATTTGGGTAGGTGGGCAGTGTTGGGAGTGACTGAGAAAACTTGGTTTTATGGGACAGGTGGGACTTGCTAAGTGTCTCTTATAAAAGGAGGAAAATGTATGCGTTTAGCCTTAAGTACATACTCATGGACAGGTAATGTATTATAAGGCTCAGTATATATAGGCAGAGATTTGTCTAGATACAAATATTTTCTAAGGTAATTTTCCTTGCCACATTTTAGATACCTATCAGTCATATAATTGGCATCAATTGACGTCGGTTCATACCTATATATATCCTTATAGATTCCTGGAATCTAGACTATAAAACAGAACATAAATTCTATTCATATCATGTGATCTTTATCACAGGATACAACGTATCAGTGATTGCTCCTCTTATTATGTTTAGTGCTATGCCTGTTTAATAATAGTGATACTAGCAGCTGTATTTTGTTACAAGTAAAATTGTTTGCAGTAATAGCAACATAGATCATAAAATCAATTTCTGTAGATGAATCTTGGACCACATTATTGAGCGCAAGGAACGATTATTTTAGCCCTTAGAGTTCTCTTTATAAACCTACATGATATAAAGATTAGTTCGAAGCATTTGTAACACCTGCTAGGAACATAAACTTCGTGTAGATACTCTTCAAGCAACATACGTCCATCTTATTTGATATATCTTTTCCTGTCTTTGCTAAAGTGGATTCGTCAGAACAAATGTATATGATTTATCACACACTCAGGTAGAGAAATACCAGATCATACTAATCTTGGGTGTCCTGCTTCTTTTCCTGTCAGTTGCCGACAGAAGTCGACGTGGCGGCATGCAAAGATACAGAACGCAAGGTCAACAAGACGATCTTCGTGTGAGACTACAATGATATTCAACAATGGTCGCCAGAGTCGGTCCTTCAGTTGACCTGGGCGACGCTAAGAGTCATTCAATGATGTTCTTCCACTGTCCCTGGGCGTTTGGTCCTAAATCTGGGTCCCTATTGGTGTGTGTATAACAGAAATTACGATTTAGGAGTCATGTGACCCTGCGGTCACTGTTCCCTAGAAGAGATGGCTCGATGCTACAGGGTAGCATGCTCTCATGCACCATACTTGCCTGCCTGAGTGAACTGTGTTCCTCTGTCCTCATGCCACCATCAAGTCATACATGCATGCTGCTCCACCCCAATGGAAACCACTGATCCAAAGAGGGCTGGGTTCCTCATCTTCTTCAGCCTCACCCCTAGCCTCTCCTGACAGGTCGTTCGTTTCTACCAATATCGCCCAGGGGCACTCATTTCTCCTATTATCGTTCGGGTCTTGTATAGCTTGCCCTTTTTTCTAGATGTAGCATCAGAAAAGAAACGAAAATTTATGCGGAACTGAAATTCTTTTGTGGTTCACGTTAACAGGGACGAGTTAGGGTGGGGACTGCACGCCTGGCGAGGATATAGGAAGGACAAGACATTCTGTTCCCTTGCTTACTCCCGTCTCATAGTAAACTAATAAACTGATAAAAAATCTAAATCTCACCTTGCTTACTTAGGGTCGATTCTATGGTTGGGGTTGTGAAACGGGTTTGTCACGCCATTTATGGAACTTGTTGATTCTAATTTGATACAGTGAATGTTGTGTGTGTTCCGTGCCGTCAAAGTTTGAACTTATTGTGGTACAAATCTGATTTTCTAACGTATAAGTGGATCATACAAGCCTTTTTAGATCAAAAATGTAATAGGGCTAACCTTATTGTGTTTGCTCCACTTACATTTGATTGTATATTTTCTACCAACCTTAACATCGCCGATCAAGAATCATTTTTGTCGAACTGTTCTAGTTACATGCAGTTTAAGATTCGCGGAAGATTCTGTGCCGATCCCTGGAGTAATCCTACCAGAGGAATTGATTTTCCTTGACTTTTATCATGACAGATCGAGAAACATATTGACTAAAACGTAACACATTATTATGACGTATAAAGATGCTGTTTTTTTAGTATTACGCCCTGGTAGCATACTATCGTAATACTGGATGAGTTTTAATCTTGGCCACCGTATGCCATGACTGGGGTTTGGCATAGTGATTTCACGATGCGAAGCCGAGTGAAGTCCGGAGCCCAAACTCCAGGAGTGGAATGCGATGGCCAAGATTAAAACGAATCAGGTTTTGATTTTATCCCACCCTGTCTCCTCGATTTTGTAATATTACCTGATAATAATTTTGTATGCCACTAGTGGGATATAAAACTCCGTATGCCAGTCAGCGTGGCATACGGAAGCTCAATATTAAGCGTAAGGAATTATATATTAGGGGTAGGATAAAAGATCATATCGCGATGAGATTGACTCTATCAGATATGGTTTTATTCCCTGAGGTAAATAAAAGGAAGAGGACATGCTTTCCACTCTGTCAACTCTCTTTCGATGCCCTTGTCTTGAACTTCTGTCTTGCTGGCTGAGGAAATGACAAGGGGCGTTGTCCTGAGCAACGTGCAAGACGATACCATGCCGTTGTGGGTGTGTAAGGACTGTCAAGGGGCCTCGGGGAGAACCCCCGGTGCTGATCCTCCAGGTCCAACCCATTGATACCGATTCCCCCATACATAACCCCCGCCAGTTTCGGGTTAACCAAAGAAAACCAGGCGAAAAGATCACAAAAGCACCCCTGAAATTCTGAAAAAAAAAGCACAAAAGGCTTCGGGTGATCGCCCAGGGCAGGATGCATAATGAACATGGAATACATGTTTGACCCTCCGATAAGGAGAGTTCAGCGATGGGAAAAGGCCACGTACAAAGCCCCATGTCTCTATTATCTACTGATACTTTGTAGTTTGAACATGTAAGCGTAAGTTTGATTAAATGTGCCTGGATTGCATTGTGTTTTGTCAACCGTCGGTTGGTTATTATGCTTTAATTTGAAGCCCTTTGCAGTGGAACAGCGATGAACTTAAGATTTTTTACCTGTATAATGGCAGTGGAAGGCTCGCTTATTTTGAATAGAAACACCAAAGAGTGACATTTTGATTTCATTGGAAAATGAACAAGTAATGTCAGCGTTAAGGACATTTAGATGTTGCAGTCTTTAAAAGGCAGAAAAATCTGATTGTTAAAGCGATGTTACGGTCGTAAATGCTAGCTATTGGCTTCGGTAAAAAATCAGAGAACATGTAATTGCAAATCAATAATGAAAAATGCCAATTTTGTAGGCAACTGACATTTTCCTCTGTATTCTAGGTTCAGACATTGGAACAAACTGAGTGGTAAAGAATATTATAAAGAACGACAGAAACAACATAATACTATATAATAAGAAATGTGTGTATTTCTGCAACGCAGACTGATGACAGTCAGTAGATTAAAACGTTTTGACTCCTCTGAATCCTAAGCAAAAGTATGATTACACGCGTTTTCTATGTGAAGTAGTCTGACTTGAAAATATATAGTTTTGACATTCAGACCAAAGAAATCTTTATATTATATGAACCTATGCTAGAAAATAATCCTCCAAACAGGGATAATGGAAAATAAAAACAAATATTCATGTGATTTTAAGGGACATTTCATTATGTACATACTATATCGTGTATATATTGATGACGAAAGAGTGGTAACAGCCAGTGATGGGGTCTTATGCCAAACAAACTGCTACAAAAGGTATCCATCCGTCCAAGCTCTTTTGAGAAGCAACAGTCTGGTCCATAAAGACTGGACAGAATGTGGTTCCATGGTGCACAGTGAGCTGTCTCATCGATAGCATCTAGAACAGATGGTGATGTGAAGTATGTATCACCTGTATCATGGCCACCATCCGCTATTATCGCCCTCTATCTTTGCTTTATTGGCGTGCGCATAGTTTAGAGTATCAGGGGACAGACCGTCTGCGACATTGTCTACACTCCAGTGGGAACAGAAGGCGGAACAGTCCAGGTAAATGACCGGGCTGGACAGGAGTGACCAATCACTACCCTCTACAGGTGTTTCGGGCGCCTGGGGAGGGTGCGGGTGGCCATCATGTTACCATAGTGACCTGGCACCTGGCTGGGTATAGGGAGGCATGGCGGTCAGTGTGTTCGATGACCTGTGGTCAGTGTGTGAGACACGTATAGCCCAGCCAGATGCCTCTGGAGATGACCCCTCTCCACCTGTCTGATTGAATGATTCCCGCCCACCCGCCCAGCTGCCCCCAACCCCGGCGGACAATACGTGAATACCTTCACCACGTGCCGGCTGGCACCGTATTCTTCAACATTCGAGATCAGTCCTCAGGTACTGGAGGAGACTAATTTCTGTATGGAAACGAGAATACCGCCCATGGGTGAGGGCCGAACGTGTCTATGATGCTTTGATTATCGCTCGAGTAGTATGCCTTTATTCATAATTCAAAATTTATAATTCAAAAACGAAAACTGGCAGAAAGCATTTATAGATTATTGGGGAAAGATAATAAAGGTATGACGTACAATGTATTTAGTTGTTTTGCGAGGGTGGCAGATACAGGTCAATTATCCATCGCCTATCCTCCTCTCCTCTGGCCACACGTTGTCCCCCTCCTTCATTCCCAACTCTCTGAGAGCCACCCCAACTCTGCCAGACAGACAGACACAACTCCATTGTCCAGATATCGGTCTTTGATATATGCTAAGCACCGGCCAGGTTCTATAATCTAATCGGCTCGGCAGAGGGCAGTGCTGTCGCGTGCCCACGGACCGCCCTCCACGCGCCACTTGTTTCCTTCATCGCACCTGCAGCCCCACCTGTCGGACTAGGGGGCAAACGCCCCAAGAGAGGCCACACCCACTCCCAGCCCCACCCTTTCAAACCCCCTCCCCCACCTTTCCTGGCAATGCTGGGTGGGGCTGGGGTGTGGATGGGCGGCCTTAGTGAAGGGTAACATACACACACATCCCGATCGAGCCATGCCTGGCTTGGCCGTTCCTTTGTCCTCTACCAGGCACGTCTATGTCTGTTGTGGTGGACACCCTCCTCCACACGGTTGAGAAAACTCCATTGAGCAAGTTCTAGGATTGCTATGTGAGGGAACATGGGTATCGCACCCACCTGTTGACAGAGATGACATCTCGTCTCTATTTTTTGACCTGTGTTGTTAAATTATTGGCAAGTATGTACGAGCCGATATGTGTGCCTTTGCTGAGACCTTAAGATTAGTTATACCAGTCGGGGTATTGCATATTGCACCCAGTTGATCTAACCTGCCAGACACAATAAAGCACAATGTATGCTGAGAAGGATCTCACCATACATCAGATAACAAGTCTCTGCAGGAGATATGTTGTTTATTATGGCCGGAAACTCGCCCATTGTTCCTTTGTCTGCGCCATGAGAACGATGTCCCTCCGTACGCAACCGCTACAAACCCACAATACCCGTTGAAAACCAACACACGAATGGCAAGGTTTAAATCCTTAGAGATTTCAGAGGTTTCAGTAAAGAGTAACAGGTATAGTTTAGTTAAAGTCTAATCATCTGGAAGGTGCGAGTAACTACAACAAATAGAGCAGAGTCATATAGATCACTTACACGGATAGACAACTTATACTTTTCTTTGCATACAATAGTGGTATTCTACTACATTATTTTGGTTAAATCCCGTATTCTAGTGTACTATTCCTTTTAAGACTTGTTTATTGTGTATGTCTATATGAAGCTGAATGTGCGAGTAACTACAACAAATAGAGCAGAGTCATATAGATCACTTACACGGATAGACAACTTATACTTTTCTTTGCATACAATAGTGGTATTCTACTACATTATTTTGGTTAAATCCCGTATTCTAGTGTACTATTCCTTTTAAGTCCCGCATTCGACCAGCCGGTACTTCTTGGCAGACGGCGAAAGTGTACAATTCCAAAGCTGAACGTAGTCATTAATTCGTGCACCTGCAATTAGAGCAGATGTGTAGTGCCTCGTGTCGTGCACTTGCCCGTAGCACCCCTTCTCCCACCTCCATGCAGTCACACACAACCACTCCGCACGCCCCACCCCACTCATACCCATACACCCCAACCCCCTTGTACCACCTGATTGAGTCCAGCAGTTCACAGCGCAGAGATCTACCTGGCAGGTGGGCAGAAAACGGGACAGGTGGGCAGCTCCTAAACCCGACCCTCCCGTCCACCTGACAATAAAATACCTCTGCTTTGGACGCTGGGCTTGTGCCCGACCATAACGGTCCTGCGCCTGGCTCCTTCCACCTGCGCGCCCTCTAGCGGCGACTGCATAGGATAGGGAGGGGGGGCATTTCTAGGAGGTACCCGGGCGCACGCGCCGGCACATGCGCACCTGCCAGGAATATTTGCATCATTCAAAATTTTGAAAACCAGTGGCGGCTGCATACGGATCCCCAAACTCTTTGTTTGAACTCACCGGGTGATTTGTTGGTCGCTGATAACCGTCGGTCTTCTAGGAACGGGCCAGGCACCTGTTGGGGGTGGAATAACTACACACACAAAACTGACGTCCCTGACCTCTCCAGTGTCAGAGATATTGAATTGCGTCCAGGTGGTACTTATTAATGAGAACAATTTTTTTTATATTGTTCGTGATACAACCAATGGAATGATTCAATGTTGGCAGGGCACATTCATAATTCTCCTAGACAAGCATTGTACTGGGAATATGATTCCAACGGTTGTTTCCATAAGCAAAGAAAGCTGAAAGTAGTGGCCCACAGATCTCATACATTTACTGGATGTTAATTCCCCTCATTTGAATAGAAGATGACAAAATATTTTTTAAATTGTTGCAATGGGATCCATGAATACCAGATAAAAAGATATTTATCTTCAACTCCTCAACCCAACCAAATAAAGGAAAGTTAAGCGTACATTGTATAAGAATACGACCAGAAAGTAACACCGACATGTATTCCGTTTATCAGTATACCAATCTAATATTCATTTCCACGAATAGCATTTTGATTTTCGATGGCTGAAATTTGGGATAGACGAATTCGCCATTCAATGTCAACTGTTCTTTACAGTGCTATACGTCGAGTCGTTTTCAGTTGACGTTTTTAGTGGTCATGGTCTTTGGGCTACGCGTGCCTGTACCCCCTCCCTTTACCCTCCCCCCGTCCCCCTTCACCTCGCCCCGGTCCACCACCCCGAATCACCCCCTCACCCCCTTCACCCTCTTCTTGTGGTCTTTGTTGTTGATGGTGTGTCGTCAGGCGGAACAGGTGCAGCGTTCCTCGGTGAGTCACGTGACTTTCCTGGCAGTCGCAGGAAACAGGTGGAGAAATGTCGTCTGCTTGAGTGCCGAATTGTTCCTGGTGTGCCATATATATACTCCATATAGGTATACGACCGGTCATGATCATACTGAGGATCTTAGAAAATCATAGTTGCTCTGAGGCAGTCTGTGGACAAACTCTCATTTCTGTATACTACATCTTTGTTTGCTGTCTACCTTAACACACGAGCCTGTTGTCTGCATAAAGTATATATGCCTCGCTCCACTGTCTCCACACCTACAATCGCCCGATTTTCCATACCTTTTCTAGTTATATGGAAGACCCTGTCCTACGATACGGCCAGTCCGATATCACGACCTATGGGTCAGCAGTATATCAGCAAGCTGTAAGTACCTTATTTCGTAGACACAATACAAACATCTATGTCAATAAAAGAAAGAGTAATCATTATGAAACAAATGTCAGCATGACATCTCTTCTATCGTTTTCTACAGCCTGGTAAAGATTAAATCATGCAGTTCACCCTTCTATTCTGGAACGGGTTCAGTATCAATGCACACGATTTCTGTTCCTTCACCCTATTGCTCGGATAAACCATAACAACAACCCACTGCCATCTTGGCCCACTTTTCATGGTATGTAAGGGGGTCGAGAGGACAAAGGTCAGCCCTCAGTGACCCCTAACACGGGACCCGAGACGTCGGGGCCGCCCGGCCGTGACGAAGATGGCCTCGAAGGAAGTGGACCTTGTCACTGCTGACATCTGGCGGGCGCCAATGACACCTGTTGGCAAATCCCGGTATTATCGCCCACCCCAGGGGCGCCAGTCTGAGTAGTGGTCATCGTGGGATGATGCCAGGTGATCAGGGAGTGGGCAGTGGGGTGAACGCAGGGGGCTCCGGGCGGTGCCCTGTGGGGTGGACAACTTCTCTCTCACCTGTCCACACTCCACTCACTTACACCTGCACAAATAGTTCTGAACTATACTTACATATGTTGCGGAGGAGGAGGGGCAGGTTTGACAGCCACTCTATGATATGATCAAATGCTTATTCAGAAATATGTCGTATAGTGATATCTACATTCAAAATTATTAGTTATCGGGTATGTCCATTCCAGCCTCACCTCATATAGGCTAAATAATGAAAATACAACCACAATTGGATATCACGTCTCATTGAAAAACTTTTACTATGAACCCTATGATCGATAAAGGCCTGTTACAAACACACCGCATACCTTCACCGAGAGGAGAATGCGAACAATTGACCACATGCTAAGGGAAGACATGTATATACACGAAATCATGTTAATCTCAACGAAGGTCTAGATTATACAAATGACTGTGTGAAATGGGGTAATCCCAGTCAGGGATTCTAACCGCAGGGAGGTTCTTTAGCCCTTTGCATATAAAGATTTAAAGGCACTGGGTCAGGCATGCTTATAGGTATGTGCATGTTCTACGCTGTCGACCCAAAAGCAACAAATATGGGCATGGTTTTGAATGTGTGAGACCCATATTATATACACACACACACATATATATATATATATATACATATATATATTATATAAATATATATACATGAAAGTCACAGATACCCAAAGGTATATATATACATGTATATATATATATATATATATATATATATATATATATATATATATATATATAGTTTCACAAGGGGTAACTTTATGTTGAATGTAGTGTCATCTTGCTCATGACAATCGAGGGGTAAACCAACAAAGTGACATTCAACCTGATTAAGGTCTTACAGGGAAAGCCCCTTGCTTGTCGGAGACCATGGTTCTAATACCCGTGAGATGAACTTCTAGTCATTAAATAGTATATTTATAGATACAACTTGTAGTCGTAAATCTAAGGAATACTTTAAGACTAGAATCATACTATGACATTGGAATTATTATGCCTCAGACTGAGCTCTTATCCTCAACCCTATATTTGACTTACAATACTCAATATGTACTTTGGAGCGTGGGTTTGAGCATGGGCCACATGCTCATATATGTGTACACGCACTGTATCTTTTATCATTATATACCTAGAAATAGTTTAAAACGCCATTTCACACCTCACTATTTCATTGCCTCGCCCTACAGTCAGGCCCGTTTTAATCCTCGAATATTCACATTGACCGATGGTTCTCAGGTGGTCTGTTGGGTAGGCACTGCGCGGTGATGTCCCATGCTTTTACCTCCACGACTATCAGCAGTGCGTCGATACTGGTAACATTGATTTCAGTCAGAAATGTCTTTATTGTGTATGTCTATATGAAGCTGAATGTTTATTTATCTTATGTTGATTTCGGGTACATATGTAGTTGTGGGCTTTCGTATTATGCAAGTTTTTCTTTTGATAAGGGAATTGTCCGCCATTTAGTTTGTTTACATTCTGGCAAGCCTATGAGAATGACAGAGGTCACATGATACGGAGGGACGTAAGGTTAAACTTTTCGTCATTGAAAGTCGAACAGAATATGTACTCCTGGCCAGTAAAAGTGAGACATTCGCCTACGGAAATATGATAATATTATGAACATTTTATCTTTTTGATCAGACTATATAGAAATCCAGTTTAATGTATATGTCCTGAGACCACGTATATTCAAGTTTTAATTTTACATGTTGAACGTAAATGCACCGTGAGCATTCCGAAGGAGGAGGGTAAATTATATGTTAACTCGCAGTGGAGGACATTCACCCACACAATGGGTTAGGTGCACGATGGCCATATGTGCAATATAGGAATGTCAAGTACACGTTACAGAAGAATAACAGGATACAGTAGTATACACCGAAGACGCCCACACACACACACACACAGATAGGATTAAGGAGACAGACATGCTGCAGTGGAGGCAGGTAACTTGTACTACTACCTGTCGTCATACCTGTAAGGCCTAGAAATCAGTCATCCGCTTCGGGCCCAGTTTACCTCACCTGTCTAGGTCATGTGTGCTGTGTGTATATGGGGTAGGGTATGGGACAGAGGCGGTCGGAGTCTACAGCATGGTAGTGTAGCTTGTGTATGTAGTATGTGGTTGAAATCCATGAGAGAAAGCAAGGAAGGCATTGAACACATTCGGATGATATGAATATTATATAACGTAGGCGTACAAATATGAGACAGTATCAGACGTAATGTGTGTATATGCATGTATATATATAAGCCTATTTCTAAATATTTAGCTGCACGGTATGACTATGCGTTGTAATTTATATATATATATATATATATATATATATATATATATATATATATATATATATATATATATCTTTCAAACTCAGTCGGCGTCGGGTGTCAGCAGAGTGGTGGTAGTCAAGCTTTATGAGACCGGATGCTCCTGCGGAGGCATGACTGTCCTCACTGGCCCATCTTCTCAGTCTAATAACAAGATACATGTATGCCCACAGAACCTCTTCCCCCTCCCCATCTCCCTCCCCTACCGACCCCAGTCAGGCCCGCTGTCTGATCGCGAGTACCTGCCACGTGGGGCCCACGCGACAGGTGTCTTGATCTGTTAGGTTGGGTGGATCCAGGTGGGAGGACAGCAGGGCTCACCGGGGCTCCCCCTCCTTCTCCGGGGGCTAGTGCGTTTAGGAGTGGCTTGGGCCCACCCCGTCCTCCTCGGGAGGGGTGGGGGTAGAGCTGGTGGTAGGCGGGGCTCTGTGGCTAGTGAGGAGAGGGGCGTGCAACGCTCTCTAGCTATCTGTGTGGAGTCTGCGAAGTTTAAGTTCTGCTATACTCTAATCCAGTAAAGGGGAAGTCGTGTATTTATTTGTATCATTAAGAAGTGGAAACACAGTTGCCATACAGTAGATATATGCCACATTCTTATACGGTTATATATGCACGTATGTGTACATATTAAGACCACCTTTGGAACTGGGTAAAAATGGTCGTATTCGCTAGGTAGTCACACTATACAAAGAGCACAACATAAAAGATTAGATCTGTTTTAAACATATTATTAAATACCGGTACACGAATGTCTCACTTTTATGCGAAAACAGAAAAGATTCCGTTCGGCCGCACCGTGGCGTAAAATAATTTTACGCCACACCGTACCACGTGACTTGTTGACAAGCAGAGACTAACATTCGAAGGTTGAAATAGGTTGATAATGTAAGTACAACAATGACATTTAAATCGAATATCGGTATATAATAATAAAAAGACATAGTGAGTGTGTCTGAATTCCATCTGTTCCTCGATATTTTGGTCAGAAATATAAAAGCAGTATCATGATAATGAATTGTTCAATGATTAGCAACAATCAATAATACAGAGAGAGGCGGTTAGTGTACCTGAATAGAATCTGTTCCGAGATGTTTTGGTCAGAAACATTCACCGAGTTCGAAGAACGAGGCGAATATATTTCCGGCCAAAACATCGAGGAACAGATATAATTCAGGCACACACTAGGTTTCCTTATTACTGTATACCTATAATTGATATAAACTTCTTTTTTTCTAATATAGGAATGACAGTGGTCACGTGGTACGGAAGGGTGTATGAATAGTCGCACATAGATGCATAATAACAGCATATCAAATCCTTCAGAGCCATTATCTCTTGTCATCTCTAAACTTTACATAAACTAAGGCCAGGGACATGCGACTGTTCGCATTAGTGAAAGCGTTTTTGACATTTGGGTCTTGACATAGGTGGTTTATATGCAACAGTAAGGTGGTCTGAACAATTTTCAAGAATAAGATAGAGTGGAAACGTTTGGGATCGCTCCTAAATATACACAATTAAGAGGTGGTTACATAAGCAAGGTGGTCATTGAGTCTGTTGAGTCTGTTTTGATATCAAAACAAATATCATTTATACGGCTTTAACTATCTATGGTGAAATCAAACCTACTTCAATTATGAATGAATGGTCATCATAATTCAGATAATGTTTTGTTATCATTTTTTATATATTTGCGTTAACTTTATGTTGAAACTAGTTTTATTCATCGCTAAGCACAATTTTAATGGCGCAAGACGCTCTATCATGATAGAAAGATGTCATTGATATATAAAAGGCCTGTCACAGGGGACAACATCTATACAATATGCACACGTTCAATGATGCGGAAACATCTTTCCAAGGGGAGAATCCTTGTGCTAGGTCAGCTGAACATGATCATAGAGGTCATCTGTTGGCCAAGGTCAGCAGGATGTCAAGGTCAGGAGGTCAACAGGAGATCCATTAATACACACGATGAAGGAAACACTTGACAGTGAAGTCATCCCTTTCGCTGTACATACGATCAGTTAACATGCACTGATTTGCAAAGAACAATCAAGCAAAACAGCTTTGATCTTCTCCTTTGATCAATGCAGCTAGAAATTGGTAGGCAGGTTGATTGTGTATGATATTCCTGTCTTTCGTTTAGTTATTGTCGTTTCCAGATTATACCCGTACATCAACAGCAAATGTATACAGAATCTGATGGTTACTTGATATGTATTTAAAGTATCCGCTGGCTGGCATTTCCTCATTCGATAACGACTCAATAAACAATGTCACACAGAATTCATAAAGGATGTAGCTGTATCACCATGGATATATAGTTGTGTATGCTTTAACCGTTAACGTGTATCCTTTAACGAGGTATGCAGGGGATGTATACCGATGTGATTAAGATGTAGGTTTTGCCTTATAAAGGGTCGCCCTTCTGACAGATCCGTTACTGGGATCAACAAAGGGTGACAGAGTAAGGATCGTGTGTCCGGGGCAGCGGGGTGAGGGGGCACGGGGTGGGCGATGGTGGAGGGAAGATCCAAGGTCAGTGAGAGATCCCCACCCTCACCCCGACCCTTTGTTGTCCTGGGATCCCCCGAAGAGATGAACTGCCTGCCCTGTCATAAGGGCCATTGTCCCAGACTAAACCTGTAACCATGACAACGTTTCGCACCTGGCACAAAGTTCAATTTCACAGGACCTGATTGGGTTAATGGAACCAGGTGATGGGTGTGATAGGTGTGTTAGGTTGTACCCCAGCCCTCTATCTACCCCTGCACCTCTCCTTATAACCCTAACCCCGTCCTCATACCTCTTTCTTACCCTTGCAGACTACGTTACAGCTCACCCTCCCTCAGAGTTTATATACTCTATATTCATATTGTAATCATGATTTCTTTCCTCTGGCCATCGTCAGTTTTCATTCTCCATTCTCCCGTAGCCTTATTATTCCAGAAGCCATCATACATGTACGCGTATACTATATGCTGATATAGGCTAGAATCCCTCTCAATATATATTCACGTATCATATCCTTACCATTCTGCTACCTGATATTTATTGTTAATCCTTGAGCATCTGTTTTAATCCCTGCATTCACACATACATACAAAAAGATCCCCTAATAAGTTTCCACATGACCCATATATACCTGGATCCGAACCTGTGTTTATTATTATTCTTGTTTTGCAATGTATATCAATGCCATATCGTTACGCGGTCGAATAAATGAGAAGTGAGGGGACCTTCTAAACCTTTTATAGTTCTCCGTAAGTCCCCAAGAATTGCTCATGTACGTGTGCATGTAGATACCGGCAATGCTATATTTCTCGTACTTACGTGAGGTACAATCAAATGTTGGGTTGGTTTTTTTTAATGCAGATGCTTATATATACCTTTGTACTCTTTATCTGATGCCTAGTACTATATGTACCCTTTTGACCGTCCCGGTACCCTTCCCATACCCCCGTGCCCCCAGCACTACACATCTGTACCCTCCGCCACCTCCTGTCCCCATCGTTCATACCTGCCTCACCTGTACAGGTGGGTACGGGTAAGAGATCCCAGCGCACGATCACCTGGGAGATCACCCTTGCCACCTCTACGCATGACCAGAGCATAAATCCTGCCTCCTTTGTCGGCGCCTTTGTCCACCAGAGGGCGTCAGCGGCGCGCGGATCACGGACTGGTGCATTATGGGACGGGCAAGGTCAACGCCCGACGCGTCAGGGGCACCGGGAAGCCATGGGTCAAGGCCGCGTAGGGGAGATGGGATCAGGGACAAGGAGATGATCGCTCGATCGACCTGACGTCTGGGTCCCTAGGCGGGTCCTCTACCTGGTCAGCCGGGTAGCGATAATGTGATCACTATAGCGCCTGGGAGGAATGGGCGGGGCATGGAGGAGAGACGTTTCCAGAGTTATAGCCTGATTAGAAGACCTGATTCTCTGCCTCCACTGAACGCCTGCTCCAGAGGTGGCGTGTTCCGGGGGAATTCACTATAGACCTACCATGGTCGCACATAATTCGCTAGGCTCTAACTAGTCTTTATCATATATTGAAACTAAAAAAAAGTATCTCATTGCACAATATTGTGCATGAGCAAACTGTACAGTAGATATGAGTATTATTAACAGTAGTACATTTTCTTTCTTTTATCTGTTTTTTCTGCAAAGGCTATTTATTCGCGTGTTTGTTTTATACAAGGATACATACAAGTGATACATTCAAGTCAATTCGTGGGATTCTATGATCAATTCTCTATACAATATATATATATATATATATATATATATATATATATATATATATATATATATATATATATATATATAGCTTAAATGGTCATTTCACAAGTTGCTCTTTTTTATATAAAGATATCTCTACTACCTAACTCGTTACTGACTATTTCCTAACACCTTATGAAAAAGGATTGCCATCCTTGTTTCATTTCTTTTCCATGTTTTAGTGTTCATTGGTATCTGTTCTCCTCTTCGGAGAATCTCTCTAGATTTCTTTAGTACCTTTGAGGTGCTTGTCAAGTACAATGTACATAGTTTACATGACATGTTCTGGATAGGGAGCTAAAACAAGACAAAAACCATGTGTTCCTGTATACAGTTCTTTACTTTGAGAGGCTCCCTATTTTTTAAAGTATAATTCATTAGTGGACTTCTTTCAGATTCGTATCTGCACTCGAACTTCAAACTACATATTGCTCCTCTGAAGTGGATTCAATATCAATAATCAGTTTCTTCCTATCCATAATGTGTAATTCCATGGTTTTTTAGTTGTCTAGGAAGATGAGCATGCATTAACTTCTGGGTGGACTACGAATCTTTTATATCTAGCAACATGCCATACAAGAATTTTGACTTTGAGATGTACATTAGAGTAGAAAGTTTACTCACCCTTCATGCTATGTAACCCCCATTAGACAATAGAAAAGGAAACTTTGAGGGTAGATGATTTCTAGTTATTAGCTAAGAGTTAGTTCAATGTTATTTCAGTCCAGAATACTGAGTGGTTTGGTGAATATGTCATCCTGTAGAGAATTCTTTATTTGAAGTTTATTTTTTAGTGTCAATCAGGTCATCGCAATTCCAGACTTTGTCATGTCTCAATAATCCCTTTCATGTCTATTCTTACCAAAATCTCGGTCACCTAATATTTATCTTAATTATAGCTCTTGTACAATTAATAGGGGTGATGGTATTTTTCCCATCCTCTCAGTAAACTGTTATTTGCACTCCTATAATCATTACTTATTTCTAGACTTTATAATACATGGTGTTTGAACTAGTGAGACATTCTCAGACGGCGGCACTACGACAAGAATCCCACATAAAACCAGAATATGTTGTGCATAGACATATATTTTCTTGTATCTGTAAGTATCATGTACGATTCAAAGTACTTACATGCCTTTTGGGAAAATACATGAATAAGCATTTAGAACAGAGTACATTTTGACGGCGGCAGACGCAGACTACATCATACTCTAAGTTTTTAGTATCTTGGTTCCATGCTAAATTTGTATGCTCTTTTCCTCGTAATCATAAACATGTACCATGCATTGTATTGTGACTTTCTAAATGGGGAATGTGAGATTTGTTAAAAGGGTAGTATTCATATGTACAGTTTATAAGTACGTTTATAAACTTTCAACAGCATCCTTCGTAATCCGGAGAAAAGATTAAGAGGATAAATGTCTGGGTGTAGTTTACACTGTGTCTTTGTCCTCGTTTTAGGCCCTGGTTCCTACATTAAAGTCAATATCGAGACTCTCCCCAACCCGGTCCCAAATTGAACCGTCTCGTGATGGTAAAAGGCTTTTATGAACAGGAAAATAAACGTAATCGGAAGATGATTGAATTATGATGGATAATGATTTGATTAGATGATGTTCGCCTAACTTTAGATGATATCTTAGTGTGGCTAGATTGAATCCATTCCTCAGAATGATTTAGAAGACGGCCCTGGGTTTCTATGTCATGTCAAGCAGAAAAAATAAAAGGATCATTTCTATAGATACAACTTGGATATAGGATACATCATCCCATATAGAAGGTTTGTGTTTGTGTAAACACTACTCGTGTCCAGAGCGTCTATGTTGCTACTGAGACTGCCAAATGTAGTTCAAATTGCATGCTGTCATGGTTACACCTTTGGACTATGTCAGCCTCCAGTCGGCCACACAGAGTAACTAAAGTAATATCCTCTTGTGTGTGGCATCATCAGTGAACCGAGTCAAACTTTACAGATAGAGGAGCCTGGTGGTGTCTCCACAAGGTGACCTTCGTGCACTGATACACAACGACGCCGGGCACTCTCCGTGCTGAGGTTTGCTTATAGGGGACGCTAGTGGGTTTGTTGTCTCAGGCTTGTATACACTGGAGGACAGGGTCGACGGTGGCGTGAGAGGTGGGGGTTGGTGTTGGTGAGTGGAAGCCGGGGTAAAACACTATGGAGAGTATACCTCTCTGTGAGGGTTGGGATATTCCCTGGGGCCCGTTGAATAATCTAGGATCGTATACGAAGACCCTTTCCTGCTCGCCAAGGAGACCTTTAATAGGCCGATGTTGGTCAAATTAATTCAACACTTCTGGACGACCTTATGGACGGCTAAGGCTGTCATAGCGAACCAACTTAAATTCATTAAACAATAACCCTTGTACGAGGTACAGAAAAGGGTCTTTATGTACGATCCTAGATTATTCAATGGGCCCTGGCAGGTCCGAAGTTCTTCTTGTTGCAATTCCTATTCGACTCTATTGGTCCATATTTTAAGAATTTTTAGGAAGATGAATAGAGCTTATCAAGATGGTTGAAATCGCTAAGAAAGGCGATTTCTACTATTCAAAGTAGATTTTGTAGCAAATTACTATCGGGAAATATGATATTATAATCTCAATGTGGACATGCTTCATTAGGACTTCGATGTCATAGTTTATGAAATAATCAGAACTACAGCATACATAATAAAGCAGGGACAGTGTGCCTACTGATGACTAGACATACACGAAAGTGTGCATGTATGTTTCCTGTTGGGGCTATTACGGTATTTTACAAAAGGTCCCAAATGCCGACTTATAAAATTGATATGTACTCTTCCACATCCCGGTGCAGGCCTGCATAGTCGCTATTTATGAAAAGAGTCTCTGACTAGCCAACTCTGAAACAGTTCATGAAACATGTCGTACCATGTGTGTGGGGTGACGTGGGTGGGGATGGTAAAAAAAATCAGACTAGCCACATGACCTGTCACCCAGGTCCCAGTCCCGAACAATCTCCAACCCCATCCCTGCTTTACCCCTCAACTCCACCCCAACTCACCCGCCTGGACTCTCTCCCTACCACAATACTACCCTCGATGATTATAAAGATTAGAGAGGAAAATACACAGAAATTAACGGCAAACTTGCCAGATAGACGGCAGCATGGCACATTAATGTTTCCATTCTCTGATAAAGACGGGATTAACATCTGATGCCTAGAGAACGGCTGCAATACGAATTGGATTAAGCTAGTCATGCAAAGACATGTACATTCCCTTTATGTTGACTTTATAACCGAAGATTAATACTTGACAGATGTGATCCCTGCCGAACGGACTATCAATATTTGACAGACTATCAATGATTGACAAACTGAGAGCAGAACGGGCGTTATTGTAGTACACACGGGAGTGGGCGCCCTTCTCATAGACCCAGCGTCCACGTACTACGATAGCAATTCAAGACCTCCCGATGCACTACAACTCATTACGTAAAAAAATCATAGAAAATCGGAAACATGCTTATCTCACACAAATGTCTAGACTAGGGACATCAGCGTGCATCGTGATCGTTTTTAGGTACATCGTAAGGTCTATCGTAGATGATTTGGAGCTCTGTGGAAGCCAGGCCTAAATCTGGAACTGGATCCAACATTAACAAATCAGGGGGACTGTGGAAAACAATGAAGATATGGTGCTTGAGGGAGTACCAACTCGAAACTGTCCCTTTTCTTGTTCAACAAGTATATGTGTATATGACTTCGATATGATATTCTTTAATTTCAGAGGAGGAGCAACTGAATTGTCATGTGAAACAAGAAGAAAAGAGTGCGTTTACAGAGTCTGTGCACGGTAATCTGTCATGACGCATATCAAAATCCTTGTCGAAATACCTTAGCCTACATCTAAAAGATTAATGACAAAAATTTGATTATTAACGTCCTTCGGTGCCCTCATATATGCAATCTAAGTCGGGCAACCCACTGTGGTACTTGCTGTGGGAATAGCGCTCCCCACTACTGCCACCTAGCGAGTAAATTGTGAAGCTTTCGATGCCCTCATTTCGGGTTTCTTTGTGTTGGGTGCGTATGTTCTAGAAGCTTTTGCATTTTTCACAGCACCATTAACAGCATATATCTATTCTTTTAAAGGGCTCTTGTCACTGTTTTTCTTAGATTGATATATGATATTGGTCTGTATTTAGTGTTATCTTTTTGTCTCTTTTACGGGTGGTACTTTTAGGGCAATGCATCCTAAGATGTCATACATCAAATCCTTAAAAGTAAGTATTAAACATCTGTCTGGAAATCGATCCTTGTATGAAAAATCAATCCTAGATACCAAGTGATGAATTACTTTTGATAATAAAAATCATAAACCAGTGTCGTACTGGATCAAATACTTCATGAAGAATAATCTCAGAAGATATGTTTTTATCTTTCCTTGTCTGTCTTTCGGTTTGCTTCTCTATCCTCCTTGTATATTGGAGGCTGCATATGCCTTTAAGTGAGCTGGTTGTCGTAGCAAGAGGAGGGATATGGAATAGGCTTCTGAGCCTTCTTTTCCCGATCGCTCAAACGCTGGGGCCCTGCGCTGGGGCCTTCCTGTGCTCTTATGTCACTCTCCACACATATTCACTCTGCCACCGGCCACGACCAAACATCTGGGCGGAGAGCGATCTCATCTGGGACAGGCTGTGTCACCAGACAACAGTGCACCGACTGACTGATATACGTGACACACATCCCCAGTTTCGCCTCACCTCTCTGTGCTTCCTCCGCCCCTCCTCCTTCTTCCTCCCGCCCCTCGCCTTCCTCCCACTGCTCCTCCCCCATCTCTCTCTCCTCCACTCTCTACCACAGTCCCTCGCTGAGCACAGCGCTGTCATCTACAGGGCCATTGAAGAACTAAGTCGGGACCTGGCAGGTCGCAAGCCCTGGACGGTGCTGCGCTTTCCAAAGGTCGTCTGCTTGAGTGCTGATATGTGGAGTTTAGTCTAGTATGTTCTTTCAAACCAGTTTATCTTTCCTGGTATTGCAATTAGGTAGAATGTTGCATTCCTACGAGATATACACAAATATATACATGTGTGTGAACTGAGACAAAAGGAATATTAGGAATTATGGGACAAACACTATGCTATATATCCATATCGTGATGACAACTATGTTCAATATTCAACAGAACGGACACTGTGACTGGTCTATCATTACCCGACGTCCCCTTTGTAAATATCCAATTTAATCTATAAGATTCATACATGAAATAAAAATCATGAATCAACTTGTTCAGATTATCTCAGATAGTAATCCACATATTCCTTGATTTTGGGCAGACTGGATGCCTCGTAATATGAGTTGTGAAAAGGTAGAAAAGCCACATGGGGAGCCCAGTGAGGGACTGCTTGACCCTCCCAGCCCCTGTTATTAAGTCATCACATCGGGATGTATGGCATGGTGTCTTGTTTATATTGCCGTGATATCCTGTAGTTTTAATCATCATGGGTATAAGCTTGATAAGTTGTGATAAGAATGGATCAAAGGGGTTGCTAGAAATTTGGTAGACCAATGAAGAATCATAGATGTGGTGATGGTTCTGTGATTAGACCAATATCAATGGAGACATGATGACAAGATTCAATTAAATGTTATATGTTTTATACATTTGATATAGAAATGCATCATAAGGGGCACATCAGGGTTATAGTTATTATTAATTCCCTTTTAAAAATAAATCTCTCCAAAATGTATTAAAATTATTTGACTTCTTTCACTGACACGTGCAGCTTTTGCTTTCTATATAAAACATCAATCATGCGATTAGTCTATGCAGGACTCTGACATAGATACGAAGATCATGAAGATGTAAATACTGACTCAGTCCATTCTAATCCCCCTCAACATCCACTGTCCACCAAAGCCCTACAGTAAAAGGTCACGAACCTGGCAGTCATTCACTACAAACGGCTAAAATAAGGTGCCACTCAACAAACCTCAGATCCTTTCAGAGTTTTATGCGCCTCGTCATCAGGGGCGGTCCTTTCAGCATGCACACCTCGGCTCTTTCAACTCACCAATGTCTCGGCCTTTAAGGACTGCCTCACTAGAGCAAAAAACCTATTAGCATCACTGGAATGCTTTATTTTCTTTAAACTGTTCTAAGGTGTGTCTTATTACAACCTGACAAGGTCCCATTTCTAGTCTGTGTACCTTCTTTAGGTTTCTTTTATAAATCTAACACAATCAATGTTTTTTTTTATCTTATAGTCACTCATGTTCACAATAAAACTTGAAAGATTGAGAATGAAGTGTTGATCTAAAAAAGAGATTAAAACATACCTGGAAGTCCCATAATATATTTCGGCTTGCTTCAACCAAGCGTATTGGTATAAAACAATCCTACTTATAGAAT
The DNA here is from genome assembly GCA_950022655.1 of Alentia gelatinosa. NCBI lineage: Eukaryota > Metazoa > Annelida > Polychaeta > Phyllodocida > Polynoidae > Alentia > Alentia gelatinosa. The sequence goes on along the minus strand of OX465580.1, from coordinate 101,977,484 downwards.
GAATAGACATGATCAAACTTGAAAGTTATTGCCATTTGATAATGTCTATTCATTCTATATAACATGTGATATGATCTTCATTACTGATTTGAGCCCGGGCTTTGGTACAAGACATATACGCCGTATGTAGCACGGTGGTAATTTATCCTATAGATTGTAGTTTTATTATTGTCCGCTGTACGTAATAACACCGAAGGACCATATATTTGATCTTCAAAGATAGCATAGATTACGGCGAAGATATGGTTTATCTATTGTAGGCCTATGTGAAGGCTGTTTGCTGAATACTAGTTGGACGATCATTCCCTGGTTAGGATGATTCAAAAAGTTATCAATGATGACGAAGAGGAGTCGGCTTCAGATAATTGTAGATAGATGACGGAAAATAGTAGGATAGTGCGCCCAAAAGTACTACAAACAGATCAAATTCTGTTTCAGGGGTTGCAGATGTGGGGGTTTCCCTAGCCGCCTAATTCTTAGATCCGGGTGTTCCTTGTTTATGCGTGTTTAATCACCCCGTCTTAATTAAATTAAATCTCTCAGGCAACCCACACACACCGCGCTGCTGCCCCAACCAACGGAGAATGTACATTAAACCACTATTAATTCAAATCGACACCGGTTTCCCTTTTCAAAGGTAATGATATTCTCTTAGCGGTATGGTTAGAGAGTTGCCTTTGACGGCGAGTTGGTGGGTAGAAAAACAAAGGAGTTTGTCTTAATGACGTGTGACCCTGTGATCATCTCAATGATCGCCTCTCCTGGACACACCCCTCTGGTGGTCAGCCACTGTTGACAGTGATACAGGAGAGTATCTGACCTGAGGCAAAGGATCAGGCATTTTGTGTAGTTTAAGAAGCTAATGATCTTTTCAGGAGAGAAAATCTACAAGACAAAGTAATGGTCAGCAATCTTTGACCACGACCCCGCCCCTTTTGCCTGGCCTCTGTCTACACACCTGACCGGGCCCTGTAATCTTCCTAATTAAAGCTTAATTTAATTGCTATTCTGTGGGGTCTGAGCTCCCCAGCGCTGCGGGTAGGGATGGCCTGTGGTATAAGTATGCAGGGGGATATGAAGGCCTGGAGCGGGTGCATAGGTAAGGTATTCTAAATGTTTCACCACTGATGGCTACGCACCAACAAATGGCCACTTTGATCAAGCCTAACATACACAAAAAACACACAAGAACCTGACCACTTAGCGGGTACTCGGATTACCAAGGGTACATTGACTGCAACCCCCTCCACATCCATCCCAGAACAGTGTACAACACCCTCATAATGGAAAAACCCTTCCCCCGTCACCCATCCACTTTCCCTGCCCACCTTCCTGCCTGCATCGTCCAAAGGTTCTATTCTCGCTCTTACATTTTAACGCCTGCATTAGTTCGCCATTCATAAAGGGGTATCCGGACTACAAAACACAGGCTTGGGTTTAGGCTTCAAAGGCCAAGGCAGGCAGTATTGGGTGAAGAGTCAAGGCAAATGGATACATCCTGCCTATACAGAAAGCCAAACCAGCTTACCATGGCCAATGTAACCATCTTCCTCACCTCTCTCTCTCTCTCTCTATGTCTCTCTCTCTCTCTCTCTCTCTCCCTCTCTCTCTCCATCTCTTCTTTTCTATTTAAATATACAATGTATGTATATCCTTCTCTGCATCACCTCTCTCTTCCATTCATAGACAAAGTATATATGCATCTAGTACTTATACATGTACATATATATGCAATATGTAATCTACAAAGTTATACCTATTCACCCCCACCTTTCCCTTTTAACAGTGTATCATATGAAAATACCTTTAATGTTACAATATCAACGGAAAGAGACAGTAGTACGAGAAGCAGGAGGTGTTTGTGATGGCAAGTCAAAGGGGGCTTTGGGATTTCTTCCTCTGTCTAGATGGTGGGGTTCAACGTGATTTCTATTGCAACTCTGTAAATGATGTGTTTGTGATTAATATTATATGTCATAATTACCATGTTGTGATCTAATTGAAAGGGAATGGGCACACAACTATCAGGATATGCGTCACAGTATTAACTGTAGTTATTTTACGTGTTTTTCAATAAAAGTTAAGCCTATATTAGTGTTTATTCGCATATTTCACTTAAATATGGTATCTCTTTTTAAAATGATAGAGGGTAGGGATGATGGAGGGTAGAATTACACAAGTCAGCAATAAGTGGGAGTTGAGTATATATATAGTCATACACATTCAATAGAAAATTATTGAATTTCTCCCAATATTCTATATAATGCATGCATCAGTTGGTGGTGAAAGAATAAGTATACATAAATAAATGCACATAGAAAAAACTTCATGGGAAATGTCGCAGCATGTATACAGACTCCCTACATTGTACACTGCTCATGGGGCTATAAACAGGTACAGGAGGTACGGCTCCAACTATCTACCAGACAGGTGCAAAGATAGTAGTGGTCTGAAGTGGATCCTCGGCTTTATTTAGTTGGATCCCGGCCCGCCACTGACTACCCACCTGTCGCCGACCGGAAGCCTCCTGTTTACTACTCACCTGTGTGATAACATGTGCACCTGATTGGAGCGGCTCACTCTCCACGCGTAGACCCTTCACTCTCCATATCTTAACTCTATGGCATGGTAGCAATTTGTGCATTATTAATAGTGTATCTTAAGTCTTAGTTGAACAGTGGATTAGGCCTGTCAATTCAACAATAAACAACAATACTACAACCATGTACATTTGTGCAATGGTAAATTTTCAACAGGGAATTAAAGGGGGCAGAACTCGTACATTGAGAATAAGTGCGTAAATCTCATTGAACACATAAAGGATTTACCTTGTTCGTGTCATCCCAGATACCTATGAATTGATATGAATCTCGATCTAATTTGCTTTCATAATTTTATATTCTGAAAATAGCTCCAACGATATGATAATAATATCAAACATTAGACTCCCACCCCTTCCCCGATCTAATCCCAAAGTTTTGGACCCTAGGTTTCACCTGTACCTTTTTGGCGTGACTTTAACGTGAATGTTCAGCACCACCCCTCTCTTCCCCCTTACAGGCACACACAATTTAGATAATTGACCCCCCGATCGGAAGCACATATACGGATGAATTACCGGATCTAGAGGCCAGATATACATAAGGTTGATCCTAAATATTCATGAACTGTTGAATTAATGTAATCCAATATCTGCAAATTATAAAGACAAGAAATAGAGCTATACATTCATCCCATTCGGTTTTTTTCTAATTACATTGTAGCTGGACCAGTTTGACGACAGTTGAACCTCTGCCTGCTGATACCCCATTTTATCGACTTCACACCAGAAATCTAATAGATGGCTTTTGTGGATTTATTCTTGCTTTATTTTTTAAGCTCCCTAGCCAGCTTAATTTCCAATCGTCGGCTGTGAAGGCCACGGCGAGAATGTAGGATGAAGCGACTGTGCAGTCATGGCATGGCTAGCGCTAGGTATGTTGTTGTCGTGAACACAACAGAAAACTCCAGTCACTTTGGCAGGTGTGGGGATGGGGTGGGGAGAAGTAACCCGGCTCAGGGAGTCGTGTGGCGAGGGGCTTCCCCTAGAGATCCAATGATCAAACAAGCCGGTGCCGCCATATGTCACCGAGATAACTGCCTACCTGTGAAGCTGACACAGTTCACCTGTCTATAGACTGAGCAAGGTGTGCCCCTCTATGGATGTACACACCTTCCCATTTATGTATATAATACAGACAGTATGGATTTAATGATATTGTGAAAGACATATTCAAAATTGATTATATATACATGCATGTCCAGTTCCTCATATGCATATGTTTATGAAATTATAGATGTATATATCATATCATGGTTAGATAATTCCTACTACTATCGTTATCTATTATACAATGGCTACATTGCTAAGTTGTGTCAATGAAGCGTATATTATTATCAACCTTCATCCTGTATATCATGTTCGACTTCTCATTCAGTCTTGGACCTAGACCCACCCTTAAGTTAGAGCAATTGGGATGCACATACCTATATGTGTATATATATGAACACATACATATATAGCTTTGTGTATTATATAAATCTATAACTTTGTGTATATATGTATACGTGTGAAGACACTTTAATCATTTTATCCCGGGTAGATAAATTTACATCGTAATGTATGCCCTAATATTGTTATAATACTGGTATTCGTTGCGTTTGTCCGTCACACCACGGCATGCTAATTACCATGCATGGTAAAATTATATTGATAAACTCTCATATTAGCCCTTCATGAATGGCCTATCCTTAGCCTCAGATGTCCAAGCCAAATTTCAAATACATTCTTATACCTTGGGTCTTTTTTAATTCTTTCCATAACAATATATGTCAAGAAGTTTTCATCAATCCTTGAAACACGTTGAAATGGCATCATCACTATCTGCCCTGCACCAGTCTACCTTAAACAATTTCCTCAACCTAAATGGAAATAAACACCATGTTATCTGTTCGTTCTGGTTTTTAATACCGACCAAATTAATCCGACATATTTGTGTGATCGGTTCAGGATGGTGACATGTCCAACAACCGTTGACAATAGCAGACACACAAACCAGCTGTATCGTGTTATATTGATGCTAAATGAAATCACATTCCAGTAGTCCTTAGTTCTTTTATATCCCATGAGTCTGGAATAATATAAACCAATCCTAGATTCTAAGTTACAAGGCATTAAAGATTAGTGTTATTACATGCATAATGTTACCATGTCCCTACCACATATGTATATAGTACACATGTTTTGCTTTGGCTAACTAGGAACAGCAAAGCCTTGTTAAGTAGGCCTTTCGTCTTAGATATAGGCTACAACCGCTGTCGTTCCGTATTACTTGAACACTCAGTCCTTAGCATAACGAACGCGGGCGGTCGATTTGGTTGGAGACCCATTCCTTGGAAGCTAGACGAGTATTTCACATTCCTTCATCTGTGTGGGGTCAGGCATTACAAATATGAAAAATTATGACTCTCTTGAATAAGAAACCTCAGTTAAAACATTTCCACAGCTTAAATAAAGCAGCTATTGCAAACTCTCCAGCATGGAGTCCATAGATTTGGTTGTCCAGCATCAGCTCCTTAAGTTATGATCAAATGGGTCTTTTTCGATTTATAATGGAAGAGCGCGGTACACCTAAATCATTTCATCAAAAAAAAGTAGGAGAATATCCTATACGAAATTATCAATCAGTAGGCCATTTGTATTTGAATGTATCAAGGGTGTTTCAATAAACCTAGAGAATGGATTTGATAATTGTTTTCAAGTATCGTCGAAAGGAATATTTATCAAGGTATAGAAATAGAAGCTAGTCAATAGAAGTAGATAGGGTGTGGCTGTGGGAGGAGAGGGAGTGGGGCTATTATGGCATGGCTGTAAAATAGAGTGGCTCCAGTGTTATGACTGGGTGGAAGGGAGTATACCTGGTTTGTCAGGTCTGGGTCAAGTGAGTCTGAATACCAAGTCTGTCCCACCAGATTTGACAGTCTGAATAAAGTATAGTTAGGTCTGTCCCAGCAGATATGAAAATGTAAAAAAATCATATTTACTCATTATTATCATCTAAGAGTTTCCTTTTCTAGTAGCAGATTACACAATCCATAATTATGTGTTTATCAGTTGATGGTAGGATTGACATAGTGAATCCTCTGTATCCAAAAAGGCTATAAACATCAAATTCTATTTTTAGGAACGAAGTCAGTAGTAGGGCAGGGCATATTGTAAGGCTGGATACTGGACACCTGGTCATTTTACCAGGGCTTTACGATTGGCACATGAATACTGAAGGGCTAGTCGTTTTTTTAAAGCAAGGTGAGAGTCTATGTGACGATTCTAACCTCTAGGTGTCGTATATGAGAGCGTTTTCCCGCGCTCAAAAATCCAATATGAGCAGACCTTATTCCTTATTTGTACATTCCCATCAGGATTGCAAAGTAATTTTAATAGCTACACATGGTACACAAAATTTCAGATTATATATCAATATATCTAATGTAATAGATCTAATGACCTGACCAAGCTGTAAATGCTACAAAACGAGATGGGGAAATTGTTTTTTACGGAACGAGGCCCCAAGCCGAGTTCTGTAAATAACACCAATTCCAATCGGGTTTTGTAGCATGTACAAGCATGGTAGGCCGTTCTATATTTATTATATACCATAAATTAATAAAGCCTTACCATATATTGGCATAGAAGACGTGTCTAAATGAAAGCTCACATACTGCTGATGTTTCAAGGTGTTCAGTATAACAGTATACTGCACAGGGTTCAGTATACAATTCATATTGCATAGGAAGGAGCAGTACGTAATTTTCAAATATACTGCTCGGGTATATGATAAATGTATATATATATATATATATATATATATATATATATATATATATGTATATATATATATATATATATATATATGTATATATATATATATATATATATATATATATATGTATATAGATATAGATATATAGATATAGTATTAGATATATAAACTAGCTTGGTTTATCATAATGTGATTCAAACAAAATAGCAATATCACGATTACATTTATCATAAAGTATTAGATAGTCTTTTGGCAATATATCCATCGCTATCTATTAAAGGACCCTTGGGGATAATCGTATAAGAAGTATGCAATATATTCCATAAACTCACGAAGGGTATGAATATTCATGAGGAACGCGTGCCTGGCTTGCTGTCTGGTTAGTTTTGGAGAATGTCAATTTGTCAAACACAAACAACAATGCACCAACGTCCCTCCCCTCCATACAGAGGGATCGAAAATGGATCACGATCAGGGGACACGTGTAGGGGGAGGGTAGTGGATCCTTGGGCTGGATCTCAGTTGCACCTGCCGTTGAGGTCTGAGGGTCTGCGTAATTGCCTTTGGAGTATAGGCTAGTGATTCAATGTAGGGGGTAGATAGGTGGGAGGGTGGATGGAGGGATCCAGACACATGGCACATACCTGTGCACGACTACGAGTGCTCAAAACACCTGGATCTCATCTCAAGTCTACACACCTGCCACTCCAGGGGTGAATGACAATATAAGGAGTGTGTGGCGCTGGCCGGCGTGTGCCGATAACAAAAGATCCCGATCTTCTACCTCGTGACCTTATTGACCCCTGAAGGTCACCCACGTGGTCGTTGCCAAGGTCAAGTGGAGCGTGACCTTAAACTGGGTCCGACTTGAGATCGTCATGCCCCGTGGCGAGGAAAGCGTGCCTTCTCGGGGGCGGGTGCTTGTGAAGGGTTATTATGGAAGTTGGATCCCTATTGAGGCTGGGAGCATGTGACACCTGCTTGTAGATAGGTAGACCCAGACACCACCCTCCCGCCTCATCTCATCCCTTAATAGACCATTCCATCCCCAACTCCACACATCCTCCTCTCAATGCATTACCAAAGCACAAACAGGCCCTCCCCTCACGCTTATACTCGTCTCTACACTAGTTTTCTTCTGTTTCTTTGTTTTTCATTGACACTAAAGACGTATGAGGGTTGTAGTAAGATTACCCTAGTTTACACATGTATAACTTTTTGAATCATATACTTATAAGCTCAGTTCAAAGACTAGAACCTCTGCTGCTTCATAGCTATAATCAATTATTTAAAATCTCTTCACATGCACAATGCTCCACCTAAAAAGTGTCTTGTTAACAATCGCATCATTGCGAATTCGAAATTGGAGGACCACACTAATCAACCTTGACAATATCTACCCGCATAATCCTTAGTAATTTCACACATTATCTGCTCAGGGCTCCGCAAATTGGCATATTTCTAGAAAGGGTTCTTGTCTTACTGTGAGATTAGTGTCTATATGACATGCATTGACCAGTCATTAGTCAACCATTTTTGTGATTTTTTTGTTTTATATAATATTTTGGCGAGTCCTATGACACGTGACGAGCTGGTTTAATGACGTGGTGGCGTCGCGCGTGCTCCTTTCAGTGACGTCAATAGGGGTGTTTGTGCGGATCCCACCTGTTGCTATAGAGATAGATGTTTGATGTAACCCGACCATGTGACGGTGGAGGGGGGTAGTTGTCTGGGTGGTGGGCAGGTGATTTATGCTGTCTGAGGAGCCTCCCTGAGCCCGCCTTACCACCACGCCATGGAGTCACGCTATAAGCCACTCCAAGCTGACGGCTGGCCCCATCCTCTCAACACGAAGAAGCCATGGCGATAGAAGAATCTATGAAAGTTGCAGTTCGTCAAAGGAAGTTATACTCATGCACGTCGTGGCAAGTCTTTACTGTTATACGGATGGCATTTATTTTAGCAATACATGAATATTTACAGCAAGTATGTGTAGAACATACCCGATCTCTGCAAGGGCTTCATTGGTATTCCCACTTGTGGGTATGTAAAAGGATACAAGGGACCTGTTTTGCGACTCTTATAAGGCAGTGATAAAAAAGGGAGGAATTGGACAGGATATCATCAGAATATAAATGCATAGAGCATGACCTGATATTACTTTACCTCCCCGCTCAAACAGGCCAAGAACAAAAGCCGGAATTAATTGTACTTGTTGTAATAATTTGTGATTTATCACGTTATTGACACATCAGTATGTGTAATGTGTGTCATTTGTACCTTCCCATATACTGAGGCGGGATAGCAATATCTCGAGTTTTATAATACAGCTTCTTTTAAAGGACGTATACACTCTTTACTGTATGTCAGTTTGACCACATTACAGGGGTATGATAGGACGCACTATTACAAATAAGATATTGATAACAGATATACGTTCCGAAAATTCCCTGTGATGTGCACTGTCAACATAAAAAGGGGGAACCCTGATACTTTTTGGGAAATGACAACACCTTTACATTGGTAACATTCCTGAATTTGATGAGGAAAAATACATAATGAATATGCATATGTACGTTTACCATTGGAACAGGGTCTTAAATATGCGAATAAACCCAAATCCATTCCCGATAACTCAATCGATTCAGAGGCTATTCAATTTTAGGTAATACCTCCCTACAAAAGGTTCATTAGGAGTGAAGGGCAGAGGCCACTTAGTGCTTTCTAGAGTAGTGTAATATGTTAAATTTCTCTCCGGTATATCCCGTAAAATGTCAATGCATCAGTATTAAGTACCTTACATTGTAGTGGCCTATAAGCTAGGCGATGCGCATGTGCGCACCTGTAGGCGAACACTCCTCCTGAATGTCAATACGCCAGTCTCCAGGCATGTATGGGAGTAGGTAGGGTATAGGGAGGGTGGTGAGTATGGCTGGTTAAACACCAGCAGGTTGGATCCTAAATTGATCCTCTGTGGTGCCCCCAGGGATCCAAAAACTAGGTGACTGGCGGTCGATCACCATGTAGATAGGGCTGGGTGGGGGCCTATACAGTGGACGGGAGGGAAGCTGATGGGGGTTTGGGGGAAGCGGCCTACTTCAAAGAAGGCCCGCGCACCTGCCGGTACAGGTGGGTGGATCGGAGGAGTGGGATCAGATGAGGTCTAGTTCTCCTATCAGGACATCCTGTCGCCACGCGCCGCACGCGTGCCTCCCCCAGCACGCCGCACGCCTCCCACTGCCCGCGGCCGCCCCACTCAAAGGGATGTACCACAGAGGGCAAAGATGCAAAAAACCTGTAGAAATAATATAAACAAAAGTTAAAGGTAATATAAACGAAAATCTAAGATAAAAGTGGGGGGAAATAAACGTAGCTTGAAGCACGTCACAGATGCAGTTGACAAGATAAAAACAGCCTCACAAAAACAAACATATTATTATTAAAAAATATAACATGTTTTTAAAGGAAAGTTTCTCTAATTCGGAAACTGCTATGCACTAATAGCAGCAAAAGATGGATGAAGACGGTTTATGTATTTTGGTGAATACACCATTGTCAAAGGAATGTGAAATAGATGTTTTTCATTGAATTATTAATTCGCTGGTTGTCAATGTAGGAGAGAAATGAGTTTATTGCAAATCGATGTTCATTTTGATCTTGAGATCATTAGGAATACAGAGGGCCAGACTGGAGCGAGCATTGTATATATTATATTCCTCAATAGAGAAACTAGAGGAGGAATGGAATATTGCATTGTACAGCACATAAAGCCTTGTCAGCGGAAGGAGATAAGATGAGAGGGGCTCTCCCAGCACCCTTAACACTACTTGACCAAGCGACCGGTTGATAGGCAAACTTCTATCTTCGTATTCACTGACTTTGTTGACATACAAGCCTGTATGCTATCAGGGAGATAACAATGGTAGGCTCCACTGCTCCCTTACAGAAACCACGGTTATTTATTTGATCACAGGAAATGAGGCTCTTACGGATGGGGTAAAGGCAGGTTAAAGTGGGAATTAAATCTGATTGGCGTCAGTGCAAAAGTCTACCAGATTATCGACCACTGATCGATCTCCCGTGAAATTCAAATTCTATCGATGTGTCATCAATACTCCCTGGAACGGGAACCTTCCGAAACTTTTCAGCAGTCAATGAAGGCCAATTATTAAAGATCAGCATTATTAAAGATCAGGAATTTTCTCCAACAGTCTCAAGCTAGGCTCCGACGGTGAGGGCCTTCTCTGGACAGTAACTGGTAAGATGTATTGTACACGTGGCAGAATATACAGCGTCCATCATAAACATATTTTTCTGTCATCTGAGTGTAATAATTCTGGCGGTAAGCCTATTAGTTAAATCACCCGATTGCCCCAATTCCTTCGTGGAGCACGGTGTGTGTAATTAAACAGACCACTCGATTTACCAGGAGAGGGTCCCCCATTTCAATTTGTGGTATTAAAATTTAAAGACCAAACACTGGGCACAACTACTTTAATTAGTCTGTAAATAAGGTGGGTTCAATGAGTGCCTACATGCTACTGTCTGTAGGTGTAGGTGGAAAGAAGAAAATCAAGAAAAGGTCGGTTTGTGGAGATATCAAGCCTTTGGCCATAGCTAAGCAGCTGCTTAGAAATCACGATAATCAATTTGACATTATATGAATATACAGTTCACCTATCTGTAGCAGCCATTTTTTGTAGGATTAGTTGGGCGGGGGGGGGGGGGGGGGAGGGTCGCCTATAAATAGTAGCTCCTACGAGTATGAATATGAGTCACTTTTTGGAACGTGCGGGGTAGAATGTACAGGTGATGACTTTGATAGTAGGGTTCGGTGAAATTGCCTTTTGTGCCTATAGAAGTACAGTACTTATCAGTGACTAGAGGTTGGCTACAAAACCCCTGGTTAAACTGCTCAAGTGTTCCCGCTAAGTGGATGATCCCAAAGGATCCATTTGCACCTGCCGTGTATGCCATTGCACTGACCCCCTCACATACACACACCTCCTTCAGTGCAGCCACCCAGGCATGACCTCAGAGGTCACGACCCCGAGCCAGAGGTCACGGTCGAGGCGCCACCAATCGGGCAGCGTGTTGACTAGATCATGCCTGTACACTGGAGTGAGCTGCGATTGCAGGAAAGGCAGGCAGCTCCCAATGGTATAGCACGTGGAGGGGGAAATAGGACTACCTCTTCACCCTCCAGGTACCCTGGATGGGTTGGGGAAGAGGGCAGGTAGACAATAGACTGGCTCCCTTTTGATGTTTGCCGACAAAGGGGCACTAGCCGCCTCCAGGGATTAGGCCCTTGTGCTGAGGGGATCTTGTGTTGGGGTCACTTGCAGGGCGCAATGCTTCCCCTGGCAGCAATTATGACTTACAATCTCTCTACAGGTGGCAGAGACCTGCTAAAATATTTGGCAAAAGGGGATGGCAGGGGTATTCCTCTTTCAGGGGGCTAGGGATTGTGACCTGTCTTTTGTTGTCTATTGATGGCAAGAGCGTAAATAGTGTGTATGTATATTCGTGTGTATTGGGGGTGTGACTTATGGGTGGAAGATTGTGAGAGAAGTCTTAGATACATGAGGATGAGCTTAGAAAATGTCAATTCACATGGCCGGTCATGGTGTTCAGCAACATGCTGAGCGCAATATAATCTACACTTTTTTATTTAGTTCTGATGGCGTGGTGATGGGTATCAATGGCTTTATTCGTTGGATCATGATGAATATTTCTTAATTATCTTGGACTATTTGGTAGGAAATAGCTTGTGATTTATTATGATTGCCTGATGATAAATAAAGACTATTTGTCTATGATTGGCTGGTGATAAAAGATATGTAATTTGATCTTATTGGCCAGTGCCAAAGGCTATACTTGTCTGAAAGGCTGATAATGAATAACATGATACCAATTCGTACAGTGATGAATGATGTACTTTCTTAAATGATTTGCTTCTGGTATATACGATGTGATTAGTGGTGGTTAGGTCCTGAAAGATAACAAATGATTAGCTCTTGGTTGGCGATAGATAATTCTGTTGATTGGGTGCTGGATATCATTACCATGTACATGCAAAGGGTCGAAACTACCTGTCCTTACAACTGTCTTCAACTCATACATAGTGAATAACCATAGTTCGCATTCATTGGATCGCCGATTAGATATTGCGTTTAAATACAAATTTTTTCTACCGAAGACAGGATAAAACAGCAGACCTGGAAAATAAGCGCAATGGAATCTTTATTGATGTGCGATACCGAGACATTGTGAATTGCATAAGTATGATATTTGTAGGTACAACTCACATATCGATGACCTTCTCCTCTTTGCCAATTAGTTATATTTTCAAAATGTATCTACATTTCATGTATAATTATGATTTTGTAACTTCTTATTCATAGCAATGATTTGATGCGGGTCCAAATATGGATTTCAGCAAGCGGAGCTTTGCATTATTTACATTAATACCGTACATGAAAATGTCCAGAGTGATGACAGAGCTGTTGGGGCGGTCGGTCCTTGCTGTGATTGTAAGCATGCGCGGGCTAAGAGGTTACCGGACTTTACCTGGATAACTCTTGATAACCTCCCGCCAATGTATGATACACTTACCTCCAGGTAATTTCTGTCATAAAGGTTTTAACTTCGTCAATGTTGACAAGATATATGGGGGTTATGACTACATGTAAATGAGCATTATCAATGTCATTATCAATTAAGATCACCTTCTGTGTCGCATGGGTTATTTTTTTAAATAACTTTCAGTTGAATCATTTCTTTGTATGAAATGTTAAGTAAGCAATTGATTTTTTTTAAATACTCTCATCACGTGAAGATAAGCTGACTTCACACCACACCGAATTGACCAAAGGTTTTCCATGGGACGGGGAAAAAACACCCCAAAAACATACACAGCTGCATTGTAACATCAAAGACTAGAACCGGACGAAACATTTTGACAAGAACATTATTCCATTGTCGTCTGCTCAAACATGATCTTTTTTCTTTGCTAATCACGTGACTAAATCGCGTTGCTCGTCGTCTGGTGTGAATGCTCTTTAAAAGAAGCACATAAGCCGCACTAGGTAACCTCTTGGGTGGGGAGATGGGGTGGCGGTGTGAGGCTATTCAGACAATAATGATCCTACAGGGTTATAATGTAGGCATGTCGCAGACGCCCCTCTGACTGGGTACCTACCTGACACGCGAGCGGCGTCTCATCCAAGAGATCTCATCACACCATCAACTTCTAATTTTCACGGAGGAAAAATTTTCAATATTTTTCATCGTGATAATCACAGGGGAAAATCTATAATTGTTTCCACCAACGTCTGTAGATAAATTGAATTTTGAACACGAAGTATCCATATTGATAATCATTATCAATTATATTATATATGTTGGCATAGTTTCGTAGGTAAACGTTTACATGCTGCACAAATATTTGGTGTTTTTTCGTGGCTTGTGTGTCAGGGTCCACCTTGTGGATGGGGTTAATTAGTAAATCAGACTTTAAATCACTCACCTATCATCATTATCAAATTAACCCAAATAAAGAGGTGGAACCATGGGGTTATTTGATCACATTGAATTGATATCTATTGTGTAAAGTTAAAATGTCATATAACCCTAGTATTCTGCCATATTGATTTAAATGTAAAACATTATAAATTTCCATCACAAAATGGGGGAATATGTGTACAATAAAACTGGTTTCAGATACAAGCGGCCGTAATCTCCCAGGACCAGAGTCTGATTCGAGGAGATTGCGGCTCTTTTAATATAAAACCAGTTTATATTGTGTAAATCAACCACCGTTTGTCGCTAGTAATTGCCATGCTCTAACATTTCCAAAGATTGGAAACTCGAAACAAGTTTCAAAGATTTGAAACTAGATCGATGCACCTCCTATTGTTAATGTGAATATAGTTGCCTGTGGGGTGGCAGCTCTAACGAAAATGGCGGTAATTTGGTGTAGTCTTACGAGAAAGATATAGTTCCACCATGTTTTATATTTATTTTGCTATAAATAAGCTAGCAGGGGGAGATCTGTAAATGCTACATCGCATCATTTTATGACCAAGAGGCTGATACAACAGCCAAGCCTAATGGCTCTGGTTTTCCCCATACAGGGGCAGCAAACTGTCCTACACTATTCTGCCATAGTTGTGCCACTCTGATTTGTGTGCCGTCATGGTAGTAATCTCACTCTGACCAACTACTGCCTGTCTCATGCACAAGTGCTGACCCATTTGTTCTATAATGTACTAAAAGCTCCAAGATGTTCATATCCAACAAGCATGTTCATTATTTCATTATGAATGTATGAAAGATGTATCATAAATATTACCCTTCACTATGAATATATGGAAACTGCATTACATTATATACTGACATGTTATATAAGTCTGTCAAAGGTCTAGAATAATATCAGTTGAGTCTAAAATACTACATACTTCATTTTTCACTATGACATATACCTTTTTTTAATAACAATTATCAGAATCACTATTATTTACATATTTCACAAGGTTCTGGTCACATTACAGCAGTTGAACAGTTTGTTACAAAGTTTCGATTTCCAATCAATCGCAAGTTAATTCATATTGCTGCGCTATGTTTAAATGTTCTCCGGAGGATGGATTTCATGCTAAAATACAGGACAAAACAATACAAGATAAGAATTCTTTGACGACTTTAAGGGAATTTCGGAGAAACTGTCACAGACGAATTGCAGAACTGGAAGTATAACCGTTATGGGTCATGTTAATTGCAAAGTTACCGCTAATGGTCACAAGTGATATCGCAATAGGTGACGTGTGTTGATTAGTTCGCGTTTCGCTCGCTAGAGGCCTATGACGTTTTGGGGACTTCTTTCCAGTAAACTCCTGCTTTTACAACCAGGAGATTACGAGTCTCTGTAATCTTCAGGGAGCTTGAAAATTGCGTACACCCATATGTGTATATAGCTATATAACTCCCTCTACTTGATTAGAAACATCCCATACTGGTCAAAGACCTCTTCAACAACAAAAATGGAGAATACACACACTTGAATTAACGACATTTAACCCAGACATAATTTCTCTCTACATACGTAAAGTCGAGGGACTAAGACGTGTCAATCCCATGCACAATAATCAAGGTCCTCTCGGCGCATCCAGTTCTTCACCTTACAAGTCCATCCCCTACATCTACCATGCACCCGGCTGACATTGAGTTGACCTTCATGGTCCTCTGTTTGACCTCTGACCTTCGTCCTCTGATGTGTGCCGCCCTCACGCAACCAGCTCCCACACACCACGTAACTCCAGGTGAGACAGCCAGGTAATCTGATACAGGAGGGATGTCTCTGTACCCCTCTCCACCCACGCCACCCCTCCACCTTTCTCGTCCGTATGATGAGGTTGTGGGGGAGTAGTGGATCTTATGATTAATTATGCTGGGAACAAGGATATTCTGTGACCACCCATGGGAAGGCCTCTGGGGAAAAGGTGAAACGGACGAGACGTGGTGTCAGTTTTGTCTGAATACCTCACCTTACACGTAGAGGGACACCAGGGTAGGTGGTGGTCATTCACCCGTTACCACCACAAATTTGGTAATATCAGATTGCTTCATTCTCTGTTTACCTTATTCCCATACCTTACAGTAATCTCTGACGTGACCAATGCTGATATAGATATCGTCAATATGAAATAGACGTTCTGTTTATTATATTTAGCTAGAATTTCAAAACACTATCCTAGCAATAACACTCCTGTGAAAATAAGGTTTAGATGAAAATTCAGGCACAACATTGAAGAGGTTCACATCTTTGTTCGAGCAATTTGTTGACAACTGGGGTATAATTTAATCAGCAATGTATCATACTAGATTGACTCCCTACTACTCCCACATATTTTTTAGCAAATCTTTGTTTCTGTCAGATATAACAATCATGCAGTTGAAATCATGGTTTTAAATTACCATAGTAATAGTAGTCTATTAACACATTGTTCATTTTTTCTGTCATTTTTAAGTACATTGTACATAAACTATTAGAGGCCATCTAACCTCTAACCCTTTTATCTTGAATAAACAGGGGAGGATTTTGTGATGATAGATTCATATTCTCTATTTCTGATTACAATCATTTTATCCATCTTGGTTGCAGCCAGTGCGATGACCTGGCCAAAATGAAAAAGGCCAATTTTGAGGGATCCTGATCCTGTCTCTTTGCAGACAGGACGTTCCATCCATCAAAATCCCCCTTGATAGTTGCGTCTAGTAAACTTACAAAAAGGCCCGGATTATTAAGATTTATGTAACGTCAGTGCTACTATCCCTAACACCTTATCAATAGACCATTTGAAAGAAAAACAGACACCACAGAGAATATTTGCTGAACATATATTCCTTTAAAAAACAAACAGAATACCTAGACAGCAAGAATGCGAGCATCCTTTAGAACATCACAACGTTGGAGGATCAATCAAAATTGCTTTTTTAATCGTTTTAACAGGGCAATAAAATCCCAGTTATTCAACTGATATATGTGTTCTTGAATACATATTAGCCCATGGCAAGTGCATTCCATTTTAGTTGGAGCTTTCGTGTATTTTCCATTGAAAAATAAGATTTAACTTTCAAGTTATCACATCTCTTCGTTATTCCTCTTGGACTGAGCCTTCTAAGAAACGACCCATATTTGCCTAACCCATATGATATATGCTTTAGGTTTGTCAATACAGCTTTTGCCGCCCCTCTCCTCGGGCGCGTGGACGGCACGAGACTAGAGAACAGGTGCTGCCCCCTAGACGTGGGAGGGCAGATTCAAGGTGAACTTTGTATTTGTCTTGCTCGCAGTCACGTGACCAAATCCAAGCTCCGCCCCTTGGTTGCCCCCCCCCCCCCCCCCCCCACAACTCCACTTCTTTCCTCTCGTGATCTGTCTATCTATTTGTGTTTCTTTTTTAAACGCCATATTGTCAGGAACGCCAGGCCAGCGTGTTCAAGGGGACATCATTTCGTGTTGGAGCGTATACAAATAAGACGAGGAACCCGGATGACAAAAGACATCCAACTCGGGGCCCTGGGCTATGGATATGGAATTTAATCTTGGACATGGAATGTCAATAACTCGAGGGTGAATTTGAAACGCAGGTTTTAGGTGTTCTTGGGCCGGCTTGTGTTTCTTGTTGGTTCTATATTGATATTATGATGAGCGACAGACTGTCTTGTCAGAAGACTACGTTATACAGAGTCACCTGTAGCCTTTATACCAGGCACCTTTATTATCATATTCGCCGTCCCCTGGCTCCCTGGTGTGTGCCATGTCTTTGAAATATAGTTTCCTTGCAAAGGACACGATGAAGGTCATGGTTCAAAACTGGGCACATCATCTCTGGCGCCAGAATCTCTAATGTATAATTTTTTGTCCGTTCAGAATCTCTGGAGGGGAAGGAATTGCAAGTATTTCCATGCAATAGCATGATTTATTTTTTATCATTAAAAGCCTCTAGTGTAGACGTGTGTTTTGTGTTCTATCGATTTATTCAATCACACCTTTGATTTTTTTTCTCTAATCTTTTTAATCCATCTAAAATCTGCAATTAATTGTCACTCTAAAGGGCTCATTCCACCAGCACAATGGATTTGTCGTGATATATCTTGGTATATCTTATAATATCTTACAGTGTCGCAATGTATCGTACCTCCGTTGTCGCAAAACGTAGCCATGCGGTGTCGGGTGTATGTTTTGGTGCTCCACCACCGCGACACCCTACGACACATAGGCAAAAATGTGCGAATTTGCACATCATTTCACATAATGCATATCGTCCTGATATGATCCGACCAGTTGGTACTACCTGAAGAGAAATATAGCTTCCCGGACAGCGTAACAATTCATACAATATGGACCGATACAATAATAGATGCAATAAATGCAGATGCGGTTGTGATATATTTAATTGCTGATTCCACCGATACACAAGATATAGCGAGATTGGTCACGATTTGGTTGTCTTGCTACATCTGGCTAGGTTTTGATGATCGCGTGCCTATTTTTCTTTTATAACTACGGTTGAGATATGACCTACTATCATTTACAGATCCAGCTTTTAATAATTCTGTGGTCAAGGAGAAGTAGTAGCCATGGCAATATTTTTGTTTTCTACAATCACAGCAGCTTTGACCCCCATTGACCTCTGGTTGACCTTCAATAGATCCAACATGTGGGAGAACTCGTGCAAGCTCGTCCTTTTAAAACTCACATGTGTCATGGGTTCTGATTGGCTAGAGGTACAAAGTAAAATCATTTCAGCATGCTGGGCAATCACTGCTAGCGGCGACCACACCCACCGCAATTCCACCTCATCTCCCCACAACCCCACCCATGCTACCACTTCCGTTCTTTTTGTGCGCATGTGCAGTCTTTTATAGCATGTCAAGGAGGGTCCTATCTTCTCTCATGCTGCATCTAAACTCCCTGTCTCCTGGAGGTCGCGATGGGGACGGGGGTTGGTAGACGGGAAGAGGGGCCGGGATTGCAGCCTTTGATGGATTATCCAATACCACAGCAGAGTTTAATGGATCACAGGCCGTGATTAGCCACGGGTCATTGCACATTGCAATCGGCAGGGCCAGGTGAGGAGGGGTGCAGTGTGCATCGCTGTGCAGCCCCATAGGCGGTGGTACGGGTGGGCAGGGGTGGGGTGGGAGGGGTAACAGGACACTGCTGTGGGGAACAAAGTAGGCGGCTTTGTCAGGTGAGAAAGGCCAGGTAATTGGTTGATGGGCGGAGGATGCGCGGAGCATTGTGCCACCTGGAGAATGGCTGACCTGCCGGGTTATACGGCCGCCTGATGTTACTGTGACAGCAGACTAAGGTCTACACGGAGGAGACTTTCTTGCCTATACCCTTATAGACCCCAACCAGGTTAAACCTATTGGCGGCGCCATCTTTTGAGAGATGCCTACAGAGAAGAATGTAACAATGTACTGGCATGTAATTCAACATGTTATCGAAATATTCCAGTTGTTGATATTGATCAATAAATATTAATACCTATTGTTCAAAAAGTCATCTTGAATCTCTCTCTCTTTCTCTCTTCCCTGGCTCTCTCTCATGAAGCCACATGGCTTCCGCCGTGCGGTGCATAGGAAGGTATTGCCCTATCGCCAAGGCTAGAGAGGTGGGGACTCCCAACTAACCTAATTACCCAATGACTATAGGGAAAATATATGGTGGCCGTGGCTAGAATAGCAGTCACCTAAAGGCACGGAATATCTTTTGTCAAAAGGCCCTTCTATTTTGTGCCAAAGAAAGAAAAAAATGCCGGAAAAACCGCACCCCAACCCTATTGGCAGTGCTTCTCATATTTAGTTCAGATATTACCTAATGCCAGTGCTACTAGAAACCTCGGAGCGGTCTATACTGAGATGTCACCTGTATAGGTGTATAGACGTAGGTTTCCTCCATGCCCCTGCATACAGGTGTGCCAAACGGCAGCATGTCACCTGTCCATGAACCCTCACCTGGTGGATCTTTATCAGGTGTGTGGGTGGGGGGAGCGCATAGATGGCAGGGGCTAAAGGAAGGGGTGTGGCAGAGGCAGGGCTGGTATGAAGGCCGATGGAGGACAAAGATTGGCTGACACAATGTCTAATCATATGTTACGGGAGTTGAAGGTTCCAACACGGACATACAAGCCCTTACCTCGCAATACGTTAACTATCAAAACCCTGTGTCGTGTCATTCCTAAAAAAAAAGCATCATAGTTAAGTGAAATTATTGACAAACTTTTGACATACAAGAGGGAAATAGAAATATTCACCTTTATTGATTTATTGGCTTCTTTTGTTGTTCAAACCCTAATAGATATAATACCTAATGACACAGTTTAAACTGAATGACTGCGGAGGTAATGCCTAAGTGATCTCGGTTAGACGTTTGAAGAGTCTTTCATCTTATCTGATATGGACCGAAGCTTTGAGTATTTTCATTAGAAAACATTATACATGATCGTTGAAGCATCTTTCTATTCGGTTCGTTTATCGTTGTTTATATCTACCCAAAAGTAAACGCCTATCTAGGTTGATCAATATCTACTCCAGTGCCTCTAAACATGAATACAAGCCGCATAAATGTAGGCAAACATGAATATTTTACTCTAGGAGTTCCAGTAAGAACAGCTAAATGCACGTCTTTACTCATTGATCTTGTATAAATCTCCAATGCCAAAATGTAAATTATTTCAGCAGGTCATGTGAGTGGCACTCCCGTGATTTTGATGACTGTCCCAAAGCTTATCAAAAGTTAATAATCCAACATAAATCCTATCCAACGGTGAATGACCTCTGAGTGACCTGGGGTACTTTGGCTGTCATAAGGTATGGACTCAGGTAACGTGCGAAATAATCAGCTAACAAAACAGGTAACAATACAGGTTGGGCAGGTATTACAGATAGCTTATAGTCTACCTGTCGCCGCTGACAGCATGTTACCTTCGCGGCGCGGCACCTGGCAAACGCAAGGTCATTTCACGAGGAGGTCAAGGTCAACAACACTAGGGTCAAGGGCACATATCAAATACGTAGACTTTCATGTCAAGGATGAAGCGTCCATGCTTAGGGCTTTAGGTCTGAGAACTGATTTGAACTCCCGGTGTGGACAAGAACCTAACAGAAGGATTTAGCAATGACTATCGACTGCAGTCCTTGATTGGTTTGTGTATTGTGGTAGGCTCTTTCAAATTCGTGGAATGAAGTATTTCTCAAAGGAGAGTAAAAGAAATGTTGAGAATATAAGCTCTAGTTATGGGACATTGATGCTGGAACCATGGTGATGTTTGCGACTGTTTACACTAACAGTGCCACACATACATGATAAGCATTTAGAAATGTGCCTTACAGCATGACGGTATCAGGAGGTGTCCTGTTTATATACCCATTATAAATATGTATTTTCCATGGCAACACGATCAGCACCGTTTGCACGGATAGGTTTGTTCCAATTTTTGTGTTATTACAATAGGAGTAGACATGGCTGCACCCCGGACATGTGAGGCCGTGTTTATTTACTGACAATATTTAGGTATATTACCGTGTTTTCCTTCAAGCCCTGGGCATGTACTGATAGACAGGAAGTAGGGCCAAAGGTGACCAGGTCTCATACCTCATGAAAGACAGAAAATAAAACTATAACTCAAGATGAAGACCTCCAGAGACGAATAGTTGACTCGGTATAAGTGCAGTAGCACCTACGTAGTAATGGTGGTAGTGATGGTGGCAGTTGTGGCTGCTGTAGGTTTGATGGGGATGGTTGGTGTATTGGGGAGAGTAGTAATAGACACCGTGTTGGTTATTGGTAATGATAGTGTGTATAATGATGGTACATATGCTAATGGTTATAGTATAGATGGATATCGTGGTGTTGGAAAAAGATGTGATTCTAGGAATGATAGAGAAAGTAGTGGTTGTGAGCATGGTGATGTTGAAGGTGGTCGTTTTAATAGTACACTTAATAGCAGTAGCAGTACTAGTGGTGATTGTGTATACACGTGGGTGACGCGAGTAGTGTTAGTGGTGATGGTAGTGGTAATAATGACCAATGATGGGAAGAGTTTTATATTTACTGTTCTACTATGTCATAGGAATGGCTAGGGTCATATGACAGTGGAATTAGACCTATGGGAAGATGTCAGAGGAGCAGTGATTGGAACCCAGCATCTATTGAGGGCTCACCATCATGCAATGATGGTTACAGGAATCTTTACCGGGATTCGACCACATGATCCCATCCTCTGCATGCAACCATGCTACCCCTTGCTAAACACCCTGGATATGATGCTTGCAGCAAAGGTGGTGAGGGCTAAGGCTATAATAGTGGTAATAGTTGCAGTTGTGATTATGGTAGTAGTCCTGACGGGTAGCTAGCTAGCATCACTCTGTGCACTCCTGTTTCAATATGACATTAGGTGTATAACCGCATTACATGCAACCAGTGGGCAGAAAACCTTTTTTTCCCCCTCAGTCCCCGGCGGTGCCCTGTGTTGTCGCCCTCGGTACCATGCGCTGAAGAATGCCGGTACCCTCAGCACAGAGTCCCCCGGTCACCCACACGGGTGGCTTCAGGCGCCCTACATGGGTGCGTTATGGGCGGCCCCGATTCTTCGACGCTGCCGTCTGACCTCAAGCCCTGCTTCTGCTCCTGTGACGTTTTCCACCTTCTGACCCTCTCCGTCGGGAGACTAGTGGCTAGTCGGTAATGATGCTCTGATAGGGAATCCTGTAGAAACACCAGGGTCACATCATAGTGATAAAAAATGTATTTTTAACCATTGAATCCAATGTTATTATAATTACATCTATAGTTTCATAGAATATGGGGGATGGTTCCGTTGCCTATGATTAGGATGAATGGTTCCTGCATTCTGGGAGGTGCGTAAGTATGCAGTGTATGAAATCTCGAGAATTTGTCTCGGGTACATAATGTATAAATTCTGGAATACAGTAGACCTGACGAAGGTTCCTTGGTTTGGATTGTTGGGTATGATCTGCCATCTGTGGAATAACTGATAGTAGACCTGGGACCTCGCTGACAATCCCCGCACATCCTGTGGGGACTATCTACAATCCTACAGTCACCTTGGTTACGGTATCTTTCCAGAGAGAACTGGGTAGCGTGTTGCATATGGCAGGCATCTGGATGGTTGAATGGATGGCTGAACGGAGGTGGGGGTGACTGAGGGGTCCGGGTGCGCTGACGGCGGACGACGGGCGTTGTACAGGTTCTTGGTTTCAGCAGGTCGTGTGATCAGCTGACTAGGTTTCTCACCATGGGAAAATCGGCGGCGCGGAATTTCAGGACTTACCGCCATGACGGGTAGGAGACTGGAGATGAAAGGAAAAAAAGCTTGTTTTTACAGGATCCAAGTTGGAGATGGAAGACTACCCCAAATCCTCCAGCCTCCGCCCCCACCCCCTTACCACCACCACCTCTCCCCGTCTCGTATCCTCCAGTAGGCGGCTTCCCAGTAGGACGAAAGACCACCGTGGAGGATGAAATGTATAACCAATGGTGGTTTTGAATTTTGTGTATGCATGCACGAATGAAATACCACCCACCTGTACCGGGGTCACCCCTTTGTTAACATCATTATGCCTCTAGGTACTACTTGGGAAAGGCACTAGGATGCCTCTAGGCACTCAGCAAGAAGGATGCCATTATGCCTGCAGGCCCTTGCCAAGAAGGACGCTATGATGGGTCCAGGCACCCCTCGAGAAAGATGTCATGATATCTCCACACACTTCCTGAGAATGACATCATGATGCCTCCAATCAAAGAGTGTAGACACTCTTTGTTCCAATCGTTCTCGGGCAAAGATGTCATGAGACCTAATGCAGGAAAACCATCAAAATGCTTCCATACAACTAGAGAGATAGACACCCTGATGCTTCTAGAAATCTCTGAAAATTACTTATTTATGACTCCTTCTATAAGAATAAAGTTCTAGAAGGAATGTGTAACTAACAGTTGTAAGGAAAGGGTTAAACTACGACTCCCAAGAAGCATGTATAAATACGCCGTGTTTTATTCCCGCAGGTTGCGGTTTCACGTCTGTACCGTTTTTAGCGCTTTCAAATACATATTCCACCCTTGCATGGTATGCGGTATTGATGTAAAACAGTTTTTTGATTATGGATGATACTAGAAATTTATTCATTTTGAATATAACGGATGATTTTAGGTACTAGCCATTTAGAGAATGATAAATGCACTGACTCTCCCTTCCTTAGAAATAAATATAGCTTGGGTTATGATCTTTCTAAAGGTTTCCCAACATATAAAATATTCTGTAAAATATAGTCTAACGGGTATGTATTTGTACATATATTTTTTTATCCGCATTCAGTGAGTTGCTGATTGCCCCATATTGTTATTCTGCATGGCGACAAGAGTGAGGAGTGCATGGATTTGTCTTGCTGGCCCAAAACACGGCAATTTACTGATATTAACATGGCCACACTCATATACATCATATGTGTATCTCCTGTTATAATAATGAGCTATAATTCATCTTATTGTGACAGAAATACCAGATGGTGACTAGTTCTATACCCTCCCGCCCCCACCTTCTTTATAATTGAGCGTATAATTATAGTGTGTTCAATGTGGAACACAGAGGTCAGATATCAATGTAAAATTAGCGTGAAAATAAAGTGCAAAGCGGGTGATGCTAGATGCAATATTGTAGGCGATTGGTTTATTTATAATGTATGGCGATATGATTGATATACTGAGTTTCTATTTCTAAGATATAGTTTCTGTTAAGTGGGCAATTTCTGTTCATTTAGTAAGGGGCTAACAATCATAGTATGGCTAAAAGTTAAATTATAATGAGTTTCATTTAGATATTGACCGTCATGATTTATATTATACATCCATCCTATGCTAGAAGCAATCTTTGTGGCAGCCAGAGGTTGACATAGCAATTTCATATTCTTCATTAAACGATACTATATTTTTTAGCTTAAGCAGATAGACCTTAAAGATGGACCCCTTTCTGTGCCATGGATACAGTGCAGACTGACAAGACAAGTTATATGTAGAATGTTCCATGCCGTTTAAAAGAATAGTAATAATAATACATGATATAAATCTGTCATAAAGAGGTCATAGCTGTACCTATCTTTATCATGTTTTAGACTGGTAGGGTTTTGCACTTCAGAAGTGGATGATTTGAACCAGAAAGGTTAAATAGTTTAACCCCTTGTGGCTTCCCAGTAGCCATAGCCATATGACAGTGAAACTAAATACTAAAATAGTCATTTTTCTTTCCTCATTGAGAATGGCTAATATGGTCTTTGAGGGAGTGGGGGTTGAGGAAAGAATATAATAAAGACACCAAGAGAGGTCTATAGTGAACGGGGAGTGTGTTGAGTCATTCAGTCTCACGACACTGATGTTCTTTTTGACACACATACTTTATGCATGCCGAGCCTGGGGAGCATTCCTCGTCCAGCTTGGCTAAGGAGCAGTCTGAACATGTTTGCCTTCTATTATGATATAGTTTACAGGGATGGGGACACCTTCTGACATTCCACTGCCGTTTTAAATACGCCTGACGAGCCTGGGACTGCCGATCTGAAGCATCTAACAAGATAGACCATGATTGGGAAAATTAAGCCTTCAAAGAAAAGAGATCTTATCATCGACAAAGGCCTGTGTGGGACTCCCTCTGAGATGCAATGGTGCAGTAGTCAAATTCTGTTTAAATAACGTTTACAGATTTCCTTCGATGAGTATTTGTTTTTATATCTAATTGTGATGTACATATTATTTAATTATCATATTCCATACCGAAGATATGTTTTTGTACTATTCCATGTTTATTTTATTGCCTGCAGCGCAATATACTCTGCTCAAACCGTCTAGGATTGTTCTTTTTTTTCACTGTCCATAATGTATCCTCGGTGCATGCATATTATGTAGGCTATCAACATATGGTCGCGTTGCGCAAAAAAACACACACCTCCATATGCCGTGTCCTTGCACTTAAAAGTCAATAGTGCAGTGGTTCTTGTTTTCCAGCGGAGGGAAAGGGAGGTAGTATACCCATCTAGGCCTAGCTTTAAATAGGGATGCATTTGTGCTGTTCCATTCAATGATTATGAGCCCACTGCATCATGTACCAATTAATTTGTAACATATCTAGATGATAGGAATAGACAGATAAGCACCGAGGCATAAAGGGGATCGCAGGGTATTTGTCTGAGACAATTATTTTGCCATGCAATCCCCCGCCCGCCTCCCTGAAACAGCATTCTACAAAATACACATGTTCTAGGAGTTTTGCCCTTTGGCACTCTCTGAAAGGACTTTGCAGTTGGACCCCACGAATCTTCCCAGGTGTGCCCACCCCCGTGAAAGATAGTTCTTGTTACTGCCCCGTCACCATGTCTAGGAGTTAATAATGATGGAGACCCACCAATGACGTCATGGGTGGAACCAAGGGTAAAGCAGATACACAAGTAATCACCTTTTTTAGCTAGAACCTCTTTCCAGTACTTACATAGAAGGTCCGACTCCGGTATAAGAGAACAACAAGTCCAGGATCTTTTGTCATATGAAACTTCAAAGATGAGTACATGTACTTTCCACAGGATTGATTATGGATCTCATGATTACAAAGAATCAAAGTTCACTAGTACCTAAGAACTGGATAAAGAATCATATGATTATACAATACTCCACAAGATTGGATGCACTGCAATCATCATTGAGGCGATACCTAGTGATGATTACAGAGCATCCAAACGAGTGGACTATTGTGTATTTAACGATTCAAGTACAGTTCTGGATTTATCCCTTTCATGGCATTTGGAATAGCATCACAATACCAGAATAATTGAAATTACTTTGAAAATCCAGTTAGGAATGTATACATCTTTATCCAACCCCTCATATAAATCTCCATAGACTTAACATGGTGTTACTGTATGCCACGGTTATGGCATAAACTCATGCCATATAAACAATCATATGAAATTTCGTGATGTTTCATGATAACATGTTGACTTCTTGTCTGCTCTCTAAAATCCTAGCCCCTGATTGGCCAGTTTCTTATGATGTCATCTCCCATCAATCTGCCACGACCATGGCATAGTATTGGCACTTTACTTAGGTATATTTTTCTAATGTTATTCCTGTGGCTAAACTTGAACCAGGGGTGAGATAGGTGTGTGTCCCAAGCTAGTAATGCGGATTATGGTGTGCCAAAACCTAGATTCACGTACTGACCACACCAAGTGTTGGTCAGCATTATATGAACCAATTGATGTCATCATAATGTTGACGTCGTACACACTTCCCTTATAAATTCGAGATTCTGCAAATCGTTTTTCAAAATCTCTCCAGCTAGTTACTTATACTATAAACGTCTCGCAGTCTCACAAGCATCACGTTTACATACTGTACTATCGTAAAACTGGATGAGTTTTAATCTTGGCCACTGTATGCCACGACTGGAGTTTGGCAAAGTGACTTCATGAGGCGAAGCCGAGTGAAGTCCGGAGTCAAAACTGCAGGAGTGGCATGCGGTGGCCAAGATTAAAATGAATCAGGTTTTGATTTTATCCTACCCCGTCTCCGCGATTTTGGAATATTATGTGATAAAACTTCTGTATGCCACTAGTGGCATATAAAACTCTGTATGCCAGTCAGCGTGGCATACGGAAACCCAATGTTAAGCCTATGGGATATTATATTAGGGGTAGGATAATACTGTTACCACAATACAGACAGATATATCATTATATAAACAGTTATACCCTACAAGACGGCATGCTCCAAGCAGTGCCAAATAGAAAATATCTCCGACTCCGGTAGTCTGCTGCAGACCACATCTGAGACAAGCTCATGACCTGCTCTGACCCGCGTTGACCTGACCTGACATGTAGTGACCCCAACTGAACCCCCTCTCACCAGAGTTCAGTCAATCAACAGTGAGCGAGAATCTAGTTTCCTTTCCGCCTGTGCGTCCGCCTCGCCTTTTCACGGCGAGCTGCCTTCTGATTGGCTTATGATAGGAATTAAAAGTGTGCTTACGTTTCATGCTTTCGTCAGTGTGCATGCTCCTTGTTAAGAGCGGTAAGAGTTTTTCAAATGTTGGTTCATCTTTTATTAACATGTTGAAGATCAGTTCACAACAGGATGATATATCATTATTAGTTCTATCCTCTTGTCACTCGTAGATACATAATGATAATTGGGGTCAATAACCCTTGGCGAAGGCCCTGCCTGTGTTGAAACATCAGAAGCTTTAGTTTGATCGTGGATGTGCCGGTATTTAAAGACTGGGTTGTGTTCTAAGTTCTCTTATCACGACGCGAGATCAAATCTATGGGAGGGGACCTTGAGAAGAGGATGATGATCCAGCAGCCACGCGACGACATCACGTGATACCTCAGAGAGGGCAGTGCCATCATAACACAGTCGAAGACCCGGTCTAAGCCGTTCCCACCTCATTGGTCGGGGATACACAGACTAGTGCTTTGGATGTAAGGAAACTCAGGCGATGCAATGTGAAATATGGATCCACGAAATGATAAAAAAGACCTCCAATCCTATACATGTATTCTCTATTTAAATCACAGCATTGGCTTGACGATTGGGATATGATAAAATAATTTGTAAGTTTGTCATGAGTCAGCCTCTGGATCTCATATAATCTGCATTTTCAATTTTCCCATGCCATGCTTAAACGTTATTGCATTCAAGATTGTACCTGAAGTTCACCCTTTAATGTGGCATGATAACTGCGTAGCATTGTTAGGTTCATGGACAGACAAATTACAGGTTACAGTTGGCCATGTCATACATGTTGTCTATACATACAGCCGGTACCCAGCAGACCACACGCCTGGCACACTGACA
Source organism: Alentia gelatinosa (assembly GCA_950022655.1). Classification (NCBI taxonomy): domain Eukaryota; kingdom Metazoa; phylum Annelida; class Polychaeta; order Phyllodocida; family Polynoidae; genus Alentia; species Alentia gelatinosa. The sequence goes on along the minus strand of OX465580.1, from coordinate 101,948,699 downwards.
AAGCAGGTGACGGCGGGAACTGTCGTGGTAGCTTGTCCCCGGCCGGTCTTCGACTCAGCAACAGTTCTATTTTAGGGAGCAAGGAACCAGCTCTCCTACCAGAATCTTGGTAGTATATTCCCAGTCTCCAAGATTACGGCTAAAATATCCTTGGCGATTGTAGGAATATGGCGCATGCAATGTAACCTGGGAGTTGGGCGGTGCTTAAAGGATGGTAGGTAAAGCGTTCTTATAAAAACCAGTCACAAGTCCCGAATAATTTTATTATAAATGAAAAGACACTATTATTAGAAACCGGATTCTGCTCCCGTTAATTCTACTGTATTTTTTCTTTTATTTTAGGGTTACCGGTGTTCAACTACTCAATTTTAGTTTCAAAGGATATCAAAACAAGACCAAAGATAGGTGCATTGTACTATTTCGTCTCTTTGAGGTTTCAGATTTTTAGTAAAAAAAAAAAAGATCGTGGATGCTTTGGGACCGTCCATAAATGATGTCATGCAGTAGGTGGGGGGGGGGGGGGTGGTTCCAGTCTCCATGACTAACAATCATAGGGGGTCAGAAATGGTGAAAAATAGCATGATGTCATTTATGAAGAGTCCCTTTCTGACAAAACCATATGCTACCCGTATTCAATCGATTTTTTTATATATCATTTGGAAAATGATTAATCTTTGATGGGATCAGTGGTTAGAGATTGGTCGGATTTAATTCTTTAAAAATATGATTTTATGTTTATGGTATCATAAGTCATTAACAAAAGAGATGCTTATCTCATTCTGAAGTTACAAGGCACATTGAAACATGATTTTCATGACTAGTTGAAAATAAAATATTCTCCACACACAAAAAAACAAAAGAAATACTAGACTCAACAAATACAGCGTAGGACTCTGGTTGAAATCCTTCGATCCTACGGTCTGCAACTAGCCAGTCTAGTGATTATGCTATGCCTTTAGTATCCCAGCTGTTCTTCCTTTGAAAGGATGGATGTGACCATCTCGTTCATGAAACTTATGGCTGGTATTCCAATTTCATATTACATGTACAAATAAGGTGGGGGCGGAGCTGTCCGTGAAGATGAGGGCGGTGTGTTGGGAGCTGGTTGTGGTTGGTGGGATGCCTCGTGAACTGAATGCTACTGACACGGTGGCACTGCAAAGGGCAGGAAGTGGGCGAAACGAGAGACACGTGAACCAGGAAGAGGATCCAGGTCAGCGTTCCGCGCGCAGCAAAAGCCCGCGCTTTTGCCAGACGACAATCGACTGCAGCGTCCCCAGCACGAGGACAACAAAAATGACGCCTTCCGGGGGTTCATGTCCCGCCAGACGATCATTTTACGGTTCCATAGGGTAAAACTGTGCAGAACCCCTCTACTTCTCGCGGAGAGGGCCGATGAAAATCAGGGATGTCAATAATGATGTACATATTGAATGGACGAAAAGAAACTGAATTGAACCTACACTTTGGAATAGGGAGATGGTACCCCAAAATATGGAGGTAACACTCATTTTGCATGCCTCCTAATAAAATACACAGAAAAGAATGAAAGATAGTGTGAACAAATTCTACAATAAGTGAATGAACGACTCTGGGAACTTAGAGGGTTTTTTGTGGGTTTTTTTCTAAATTACTTTTATTGGGTACTGAAACATCTTCCATATGTGCATGTATATACATGAACTTTTCCAGTGAGGTTGTACACCCAATAAAAGGTGGTTTGGGGATACCATATCAGCAATGCGATTGTTTCAGATGGTTTTCATATGGTAACCCTAGACAATCTTATATAACAGACAAAGCTAAGGATAATAAACTCACAAAGACTTTGGTGTAAAACACAAGACATAAAATGATAGCATTACATTAAATGAGTTCACATGAACTAGAAACTATTTTCAAGGCGGGATTGATTCGTAAAGAAGTGTTCTTGAATTCAACAATCGTTGGTGTTAAACGAACAGTCAGTGGTGATGAGTTCCAATGCTGTCCTCCCGTATACTCAACGCTATTAACATAGGTTTGGGTGTTTGGTTGAACAACACGTAGGACTCGAATAAACATAAAAATACTCAGGTGAGCTTTTCTTCGTTCATCTAACAGTGGAAATCATAGTATTGTATCTATCACTGACCTTTCGACAAATTATTAGGAAAAAATATTTTAAATAATTAGGAATTCGACGCAAGCGCCGTGCATTCTCCTAGGAGAATACGGCTTTCCGTATTCTACTCAGTAGCGATCTGTGGGCTCCATAGGCTTAGTATGGGGACTTCGTATTAGTTGGGTGATAAATCTTTTTATTATCCACCTAATACAAAGTGCACATAGGGACTTTGTATGGACATACCCGGCGCATACGGATATGTTGTATGCTCCGGGTGGCGCATACGGAAAAATAGTGCGTATAGAAAAATAGTGCATAATTAAAATGAACTGGTATCGACATATCACTTTTCCAGAAAAGGTGGATAATAAATACAATATAGACTGGTTTCAGATAAAAGCGTTTGTATGGTCCTCAGAGTTGACTCTGCGCAATATCCTCGCATACGCTCGGATATTACTACGCGTCAACTCCTCGGAGCATACGGCCGCTTGTATCTGAAACCAGTCAATATTGTGTATATACGTAAATATTAATATATGTTTTTAGTTTTTTTTTGCAGTTTATCAAATAAATATTTTGAAGCATTGTAAACAGTAAATCACCATAATCAAAGTATGGAACAAAAAACGATTTAAAAATATGAAGGGCACTACTCCTAATTAAGAAAAGCCTAAGCTTGCTTAGTTGATAAGTCCGGTGGTTTATCTTTTGTTATAGATTCTTTGATATGCGCTTCAAACGAGAGGGAGGAGTCAAGGTAATAACCGAGATACTTATGGCTTTTGACATTTTGTATTTCGATATTTAGCAAAATTGAATAACATGAACAATCATTTTAGATCGATAACGAGAGCCATCGTCATATTTTGTCGCAGCTGCATCAGTGGATAACCTATTCAGGTCACACCAGAGTTCAAATTTGTCAGGAGCATCTTGAAGCTTGGTCCTTAGCTCCTCCGTCGTTGTGCCTCCGGTGCCCCTTGTATAAGGGATTGTATCATCAGCATAGAGTCTAATAGAAATATACGGAATATAACTAATCATGTCCTTAACAAATAAAAAAAAGAGTAGGCCCAAGGTTTGAACCCTGAGGGACACCGCAGACCACTCCATTCGGGTCCGAGACTATATTATTTACTTTTGTTGATTGACTGCGATTGAAAATTTTCCATGGTTATATATTACTTAAAAGCGGAGTACCAAAGACACGAGTATGCTCTGAATACACCGTAAGCGCACATCTTGATTGAGTATTGGGCATTTCATTGCAGAGTAATTTGACCAGACAGGCTGAATTTTCTTTAAATTCCATTTATTACCATTATTTGTTCTGTACTCTTTTTGAATCATGTCTCCTATGCAAAATGTCTCCTTTTGTGTTGTTTAAAATATAGATATCTGAACTCCATAGGAGGCAGATTCCCCTTGATGGCAGCTTCAAGGATGGACCACCAGCGTCGAATCGTATCGGTTTATATTGCTGTATCTTCGTTATATCAAACAACTAAATGCCATTATGCATAACAAACTATAAGAAGTAGTCAAAGGTACTTAGTGACATGGTTACACACGTAAAGAAATGCATGGATCTATTTTCATATCTTTGCCCTTATAGTCGATCCTACCGCTAATTCTCAGAAGCATGTACGCAATGTTATTATTGATCTGCATGATTGTTACTTATTATTCAATTATCATCCTTTCATTCCGTTCTCGGTAAGGAAATGGGGAGCTGACTGGAGCATTAACACTGACATCAAAATGATTATAGTGTTTTTAGATCAGTAAATCATAAAGAACGACTCCAACATTGAGTTACCAGTTTCGAGGGACAACAGTCTCTTCCCCTACCTCTGTACTGCTATCATAATGAAAGGGGATGATATTCTTTATCAGTGGTGGTGGAATCGCATACTTTTGATAACAACTGGGGTTATCCATTATTGGATGCGCACGAATTATAGTAACCCCTGGGTTATGGTACAGCTCGATACATACCAACATGATATTTAATTCAGTCACATTTATACCGTTATTAAATGAATGTTGACCTATATAAGTGAGTGTTAACCATTGCTGGATAACATCAAGATGCCAATGCATTTTGGTGTACATTATAATCGTTTGATCCCCTGGGACCATCGGCATATTTGTTTATTTACGTGAATTCTATTAAGTCAAATAAATCATTGATAAAGATGATAAAGAGTAGAGAGCCGGGGACCAAACCTTGACGAACGAAGGTCATCGAAATACCATCTACTTAGGGTATGTGAAAAGGCTATTGGGTAGATGGATTATGACATGTATATGCAATACTGTGTGTCAGAATGTCTATATATAATTGACAACAATGCAGCTATCCATCTAACCGAACTACCAGATTAGTGTTTATGTATCCGAGCAAGCTTGTCATATATTTCTTTGTATTTGAGCATGGAAACTACAATTGACACATGCCGGGTCTGCTATATATACCTGGACTAAAAGAATAAATCCTCCCACACATATTTAGAAAAAAAACATAGAGGACCGTGCGGAAATCCAACACTTATCCGGATTTACACAACTGATATCTTGCACAGATGGTCTCTGCTTCTGTCTCACGTTTTATTTTATTTTTTTCAGTTTTAGCCTCTGTGTTCACCATTGAAGCTGTCGCCGATCCCATATCAAAACACCCGCAGGAACCACGCAGGTTTGATCCGCGAAACCAATCCAAAACATCATGTTTCCACCCACTGCCAACGACCCTCGAGAGGCCATCTGATCCTGTAAATCTCCGGCCTAAGGATGGTTTCTGCCTCCTCTTGTGTTCCCTTTTTGTTTGCCGGGCGCTCGCTGGTGTAAGCAAGGTTTCCACCATCGAACGTGGCATTGTTTTTGCCAAATATTTGATGACCTGGAATTTAGTCCCAGTTGGTCGCTTTGTCTCTTTTTTTTCGCAAGATGGTGGCTGCAGAATTTGCGCATGGTGGGGGAGGATAAGAAACAGGATAGGGACGAATGCTGGCAGTTGTTCTAAGCACTCGTAGTTCGAACGTAAGTGATGCTGATGGTCTACGCATATTAGTTATTGTGTTTGTTGGAATTCTACAACAGATTAGATGTGACACAAGGCTCCTATTCAGTAAGTCTTAATAGTTTTCTTCATTCCGTCTGAGATAGTTGCAACAGCTCCAATCGGGATTATCATTTTTTCACCTAGATTTTCATAGACAGTGACACATGTATGCACAATAGGAGCAATAACCATTAAAGGATATGGATATCATTGATTATCTATCAAACTGGAACACTGAAGTCACCAGGTCAATTCCGGAATATCAACTGCAATTATTCTGATAAAGGCACCCGTCATATGATGTTGTGTGATTTCCCCAGTTTGCGTACGCACTCTAATGGTCGCACGTGTTTGAATGCATTTAATTTCTCATATATGTATGAATTCGTAGATGATCCCCTTTTCCTAACTTTATATTCATCGCTCTAAGAACGTCTGTATTAAAGGAATCACTTTCGATATTTTGAAAATGAAACAAATCTCACTATTATAACAAATCTATCAATGAGAAACGAAATTATATCCCATTGCCTAATATTTTCCGCCATCGATTTGACACAGTGGGAATGTGTGCCACCGTATGTGATACAGTGTGCATGGTATGCCATGTACATGGTATTCATAACTAGGAGTAAATGTCCTTTCCATCCATGATGGAAGAGCGCTGTGTACCTAAATCATTTCATAAAAAAGAGTAAGAGAATATAATAGATTATCAATCAGTAAGCCATTTGTATTTGAAAGTATCAAGAATTTTTCAATAAACCTAGAGAATGGATTTGATAGTTGTTGGCAAGTATCACCAACAGGAATATTTATCCTAATACAATAAAGTGTATCCTAATGCATTAAAATGTTCCTTAGTAAAGTCATATATGGATCTAAGTGTGATAGATTCAATAACCTGGTCAGTGGAGGAATGTTGTTCGGTTACACTAGGTATTTCTACTTAGCTTTACCTCGAAATATTACAACCCGAATAAACAAGATAAAAACAATTCCTTGATGCATCTCAACAAACATAGCAAATGCACCTAAACCCTTGACAAATTCGGAAATAATTATGCATATTGATCATTTCAGTACCGTTTTACTTTGAATTCATTTTGTTGTAGGCCTAACACCATTTAGATTCCAATTATTTGTTGTTTTTGCGGCGGAGTTCTGCTGTGCCTCATTACGTCAAAAACGTAAAAACAATTCGATTTTTTGTTCTATTTACATTCTCCCACGCATAGTCGTTGCGAAAGAACTAGTTTTGAAGAGGCCGTATATATTTCGGTACTTTGTCGTGCATGTATTTTCAGAGATAAAAGTGAATTCCTTGAGGTGTGGTTTGTTTTGTGAACAGCCTCTCAATGTTTGTGATGTAACTAAATCATGCCTGCTCCCAAGTGAATACACAAACTTCCCCCGGAATCATCGTCTTCGCATAGAATACACAAATGTTTAGATCGCACTTATACACATAAATAGACTTTTTTAGCCCCTATGACCATTTATCAGGTGAATATTTCGTGCTCTTAAAACGGGACTTTGGTATAAAATGTCTTCAGGTGAATATTCTATGGTCGTAAAATAGGTATGCAGGATCATTATAAGTCTAATCACTAATATTCCATGGACAGAGGCCATTTTTACCCGTTACTTATCGTACCTTTATAATTATTTTTCTGAAGTCGAGAAAAGGCAAATGTTATTCTGCTCTTCACCTATACATTTTTAGCGCTTTACTAAGCTTTCCTTAAAGCTTGGATATGCGAAATATCCTGAGGTGTATTTGTAGCATGGATGTATTTGTTCCTGATGTTACAGTGTTACCAGTTAACTAGTGTTTTTAAAAGAATTGTGTATTTAACATTATGTTATACATCATGTGCATGTTCAATAGAATTGATGTAGAGATGATATCACTTTCACCTCATAAAATCTTCACTGATCGCTCGATAAATTTGTTCGAGACTATGTCAATATACGATTCGAGCATAGAGAGTATCCTTAATCTCTCACGCTATCCAATTATATAAAAAGGGATAAAACAACAGTCATGCTAACTTCATAAAAGGAGTAGACAGCGGCAGTTTTGATTCCCTTCGCTCGGACTCCTTCGGTCAAATGTATTGCCTTGACAGAAATTTAGCTATACCAAAAAGAGAACATTGTCACGGATCGTATAGATATCCACAATGTATACGAGATACAATCTCCAAACCGATGTTTCATACGAATGTGGCTATGATACGAGGGGTCCACACGAGACCCTGTTTCCTAGACATTTGCCACTCATTCCCTGAGTGAGTGCGATGTAATATTTAGGAAACAGGCCCCATGGACATTCAACCTCGACCTGCTATGTTAAACCCCACGTGCGCGGAACGGACAAAAACGGGCCTTATACTATTTCACCTCACACTTGTACTCTCATTTTTGTCGAAAGTGGCTGAATACTGGTGCCTTGGTGTTTTTTCACTCTCTACGGGAAGAATAGACAAAATGGGCATATATTTTCATTCTCTATGGTTTGTATATTCTTTGAAGATCTGCTGACGTCAATGCGAGCATGGGACTGGTGTACCATGAGACAGGAAGCTCTTTATGATGAGAGACCTAAGAAAAATTCAATGATGGAGACAGTGAGACCCCCAGCCATGGATTTTTCTATCCGATGGCTCTGCTGGTGTCAGATTAAATGATATATGATTAGCTTAGACACATTTCTATCGTTTATAACAAGGCTTACATGCTATTTTTGCATAGCAAACTCCAGTTTAACGCTGCCTGTACGACGCACTTCTAGAACAAAAGTCTTATTTAGAATGTATCAAAAGTACTATTCATTAGTACAAAATTTTCGGAAATTCAAGATGGAGGTAATAAAACTGAAGATTTTTTCTTCCAAATATTTTCTGAAAATGAATTCAATAGAATATAAAAGAATGTATACAATTCTTATTTTGCATGAATTCCCCCATATTCGCTACTGTTTTTGTCATGATGAATTCTCAAAAAGTTGATGCGCAATATCTGGTGGTAGGCCTATCTCTCAAACAGAAATTTACAGAAAAAAGATACACACGATGACGTCTACACCAAAGAATCTTGCACCAAAGGAGTAAACCAAAATGAGAGAAGCATTTGTGGTATATTTCATTAAATCAGTCATAAGTTAGTGAACATTCAAATCATTTCAGAGTACGAGCTATAATGACCTTATTTTGAATGTGAAATATTCCTGAATAAAATTACATGTATTGAATTTTACATCTATAAGTCACAGATATTGATCTTGAGTAACAGTGTATCACGGAAATATTATCACCTGTTTTGAAATGTATACATCCGTTGCCTGTAAACCAGAAAAGGTGCACTTCGAATTGATACATGGAAAATAGATTTTCTCTCGCTAAGGGAAAAAGTTATCTATATGAAAAAGAAAAGAATCGAAAGTTGTTTTCTGCCTTGTATCCCTGCTGGTGACACGTGACTGACATGGTGACGTCACGTCACATTTGATCAGATGGTGATAGTTTAGACGCACGTCAGTGATCTTGCCTGTTACCATGGTGACGGTGAGCATGGCGTGTGTTATGAGGACGCAGGGTAGCGTCCCCCATGCTGCTGTCCTTGACGACAGTCACTAGGCACAGACTGGGCCACTTCCTTTCCCATGCTCCTCGTTTTACCAAAAGGGGGTGAGGGGAGAAACCCCGAGAGAGGACGTGCATGTCTGCACACCCCTGCATACCCCCTACCCCCTGTACCCATATGCCGGGTGAAAGGGCAGGCGATAAAACGCATTGCTTCCTAATAATGTGCGATGTTCTGAAGCAATAAGCTGCATTATGGTCAGTGCAGTAAGGCTAGGGTACCCGACTGGGGTTCACGTCGCTCCACATACACGCACGTAGGAACCCTACTCCCGCCTCTTCATCAACATACCTCGCATAGATCAGCTCTGTTATACTTATGTAAATGCCATACCTTATTTGTCATTGCCAGCTTCAATGATGACAGAAACTTAGATTTCTTGACTTGATCAGCCATTGAACGCCAACGGGAAGGTCCAGTAATCAGTTAAATATCCGAGGCATTATGAGGAAGGTACATAGATGGGAAGGAAATTTATTCCAATGATATTTGGCTTCAGTTTGTATACCATAATGGTGTGTAATTTTAAGTTCTTTAATGTTGGAAGTATAGTACTAGTTATACCTTCCACCTTAATCTACCATTGAACAGATCCGAATGTTCCCACTATCAGTGCAGTTCTATCATATATGCGAATCAAAGTCAATAAATCAAAGGTATCAGATAACTGTTTGATAAGATTTGTTACATTTTCTGTATCATGATAACAGTAATAGCAGATAGCCACGCAAGCATTGTTCACTACAAGAACTATTCAACATAAAACAGTTCAACCAAGAAGCAACTCAACATATGGACTGTTCAACACAAGAGCAGCTCAAACATAAAACAGCTCATCACAAAAGCAGTTCAACAAAGCTGCTCAACACAGGAGCAGCTGCGCAGGTGACGAGAAGGAGGCCATGCAGGAGCATTAGTCAGCATGCGGTGAGGTGATTGATTTGCGCGACTTATACCTCCTTCCCTCTGCAGACGGCCATGCCCACCCCCTAGACACACCGCCACCTGCACATCCCTATCCCAAGTATGGGAAACCTCGGTTGTTTTGCTCTTAAATCAAACATGAGGGTTCACAGTCTTCCCTAGTCACCCCAAGCATCACCATCACTTTGAATACCATGCCAATATCCCTCGAAACAAAGATTGCTTTGTCAATGAGGGCTTCTTTCAAAGGGTATAAGGGTACAAGTAAATGGTCACATCCTTGGACTGAAATGAGGCTGCTGTAGGTACAATATTTCAAGTTCAATGTTCAAGAGAGAGATACTACTTGTAAAAGAATGTATTACTCAGAAAAGTCTGGGTAAGAATATGGACCATGTATAGTGTAGTTTGTGATTTTTATGCATAATCCTCAAATATATCATTGTAATGGTTTCATTGGCATAGATAGAAGATACATGTGTACTCCTTAGAATTTCAAGTGTACAAAGAAGGTTTCCTTTATGAAGCACTTGACCAGGGCTGGGTAGGTTCGCGTATACAAGAGTGTCCAGTTTCCACACCGCCAACAAAGGCTCTTGTGACTATCACGTCGGACAACCAGTAGATGGGGATCGTTGTCTCTTTTTTATGGATCTGTTTTCCTTATCATCGTAGATCTTAAATGGTAACAGTTATGGTAACAGTTATCAAATAATGAGTCGAGACTCTCCGAGTCGACAGATAATTGTAATTAGCGCAAAATGTTTCTTGAGCTGTTTATATCAATGCTTAGTTGTTTTTTTTAGTGTTAAACGTATCATTTGTTTACATATTAATTTCAATTAAGGTGTATTATGTCTGTATTTTTCACTTTGATAACCGTGTCCTTTCGAGATGTCCCTTTGCGTGCGAATATCATGTTTTTATTCGACCGTCCATCCGTTTTCGTGCATGCGCGTGGGATCCTCCCAACGGAAGTTCACGTTAGCTAAGCAGCTATAAGAAACACGGACATCAGGAGGCAGCCGGAAAACCAGTGATCCTCTCACTAACCCCGCCACTTTCAGTCTCTCTACACACAAAAAGAAGATAATAATCAGACCAAATGGTTGACAAGTTGACGGCGCGTTCTGGATCTTTCTGAACCCGCTTCCGTCTACCGTTTGGTGAGGGACGCGGCGAGTGAAGATGCCATTTTTATCTCTCTTTTTTTGCTGTTATTAGAGAAGGCTGACTCAGTAACATCTTCATTCCTGGCCCCCCTCAGGGCAACCGTGGTTGACGCCCGTAGACACCTTAGTCCCTTCCTGTTTATTTTTTAAGGATCACACTTCACTCTATGCCTCCCATCTAACTCCTCCCCCCTCTCTCTATCTCTCTCTGTCTCTCTCTCTGTCTCTCTCTCTCAATCCCCTCTCCCCCCCCCCCCCATCTCTCTTTCACTCTGCTGCGACTTTCCAACCTGTGCCACTCTCCCTTTTCTCTCTGGTTCGTCAACTAGGCATTTTCTTACAAGAGGTTTGCCAGCATCAGATACAGGCACCGGAGGGCAACGATAGTCTGAAAAGGAGGCATATGAGTCATCATCACCTGGTATTAATTGACCAGGCAGCATATTTTTTCTCTTCATTTGTGAGTCACGGAGAGACTAACCCTGGGGCGTATTGCATTTTTATGACAGTACATGCATGTAGCTACCGTGCTTAATCAATGGAGCAACAATTACATTGGTAAAGTCTTTATCAAATAGCGATATGGAAGAAGTATGTATATGCATAGAATAAAGGTATTGCGTGAACATATTTCAATACAGTGACTGTTGAAAGGGCCTTTCATGTGAGGAGGGGGGGGGGGGGTAGTTGATATCGGTCAGGCGGTATCGGTCAGTCAGTATTGGTCAGTCAGTATCAGTCAGTCGATATGGTCAATCAGTTTGAGTCAGTTGACATTGGTTAGTTGGAATTAGTCAGTCTGTATTGGTCACTCAGTTTTGGTTAGTCTATATTGGTTAGTCAGAATCTGTCAGGCAGTATGGGTCAGGCAGTATTGGTTTGTCAGTGCTGCTCAGCCAGTATCAGTCAGTCAGTGTTGTTCAATCGGTATTAGTCAGTCAGTATTGGTCAGTCGGTATTGATCAGTCTACAACAGGTATTGGTCAGTATGTATTGGTCAGTCGGGAAGCCGTAGAGGATAGGAGTGATAACTCCAAACTGAAAACTCCAGTATGAATAAAAATATTTTTAGAAAAAAGAAAAAAGGGGCCGTTGGCATCAGCTGATATTTGAGTCAGCTGGTTTTAATTGCCTGGCCTTTCTCGGTGCTTAGACAAATCGAGTCGCTAAGATAGACTGAATATCATATAACAATTGGATACATTAAACAATAAAGAATGTGAACTTAGTCATTGCCAGATCGTGAATTAGTAATATAAGCTTTACAACCAATTTTGGCCTAGGCACATAGCTGTTGAACCTTGGATTATTTACAGAATCACACTTTGGCCGTCGGGTAGTGCCTTAAACACTCATTTGTTCATCAGAGCTAGCACTGCACATTGTCAGCGTACGTAGCACCTGACTTGTATTTAGTTTAATTTACCACAGCACCCTCTTTTCGACTTCCCACCCAGACAGCTCGTAGGCAGGGACCGGTCTGCCGTGGAGGAGGGGAACAGGAGGACACCTTGTCTGGTGGGTTTCCTGCCTACCACCTGTCTGCTCCGGTCAGATGCTTGTAGACTAAATCGAAAGGGCCAGAAGGCATCGGACTGGGTATGAGGGGCTCTAACAAGCCGCCTCTTTCAGAAGATTCTATACATCGAGATAAAATTAGTTACCTGAGTCCTTTACATCTTTTTTTTCGGGCGGGGGGTGGGGGGTCAATGAAAATAGGGGAAAGAGAGTATTGGATCCTCCCCGCGAAAATGATTGACACTGTTCTATAGGAGTATCTGGTAAAACATGGTTTGCTTAGATGGAGGTGACTTCCCCGCCTAAAATATACTGGATTTTTACAATGTACATCTACGGATATACATGTATGTCATGACACTAATATAAGGTATTATAGACGATTAGATTTCAGGAGCCTTCAAATTTGAATTCTATTATCCTCTCCTAAAAGAATTTGCTATGGTGATTTTACTATTGAATATACTGCACGGCATTTGCCAGGAAATATTACAGTACAGTTAACAAATTTCTAGCTAGAATTTGTATTCTTAAAATACCTGATTTGTCACATTTTCAAACGATGACGGACTTTACTTTGTAATGAAATGATAGGTTTTACTCATTTAAAACCTTTAAAAAAAGGAAAAGTCGGTATGTACCTAATGCACCATCACTTTACACGTGTCGACATCAAATTAAATATAACAAGTAATTAACAAAATAAAACCATACGCCAACTGGACTAGTAATTGATAGACACCAGTCGATCTACCATTCTTACAGCAGAAATTACACCTAATTGTTACTAGTGAATGAACGAGATAGCTATTGTTTTCCTGCATAATATGCTGATGTTTTGGAAGAAATTAACTTTCCAATTAAAGCCGCCGAGGACAAAATGAGGATAATGACTTTATTAGTCGGCGAGTTTCGTACATGTTGCAGTGGTTAGGGAAAGTTCAAACCAGACAGACAACAGATTATTATGAATTTCCAAGGGATTACAGTCATTAATGTCGGTGACATAGGATGTTTGGTCACTTCGATGACTGACATTTGAGATGACAGATATTTGGTCTTGAATGATCACAATGAAAGCAAAACATGGCTCAGAATTACAGCTGTCAGCTGGACGAAATGTGAAAGAATGAATTGTTTTTAGAGCGATATATGTGTTTTATATACATGTAATTTTAGCAGTTTATTCTCTTCGTAATCTTTTTGTGTATGATAATGAGGATATAACATTCGGAGTGGTGTCGTATCTTCAGTATAATGTTACAGCAATATCAACGGCGCTGAATACATACACGGACGTACAAAGCAATGAATTCGTCATGGCATTCACCTGTAAACTATCAGGGCTGACCTGCTTTCGAACCCATTGACGAGGCCAGGGATCGTTATCTGGAAGCCTCCAGCCTTGGAATAACCTGACCCTATTGCCCTGGTCACAATATGGGGGTGCAGTGGAGGGTAGGAGCCCAATACGCTGACCATTGGTCATCGTGCTCATTAACAATACAGGGAAGTGGACCAGGAGGAGAGGTGTTTTGGCAGGCATACGTAGCACCGGTCAGAAGCACATCCTGTCAACATCCATCATCATCACGTCGACCTGACGAGTATTCCTCTTTCTCTCAGCATGTTGTGACACTCTACAAGTAATAAATCACCGCCTACAGACCTTTCCCAGATGCACAGTGGAGAACTTGGGGTTCATTCTATGAAGGTTTTCTCGACTAAGTCTCAGTCTAGAATATACATTCTCGTCTTGCATCAATTGCCTTTTGTAAATGGTAATCTGTGACAGATCCTGATAGATGGCCTGCGGAAATATAAAGAAATGGGAATGGCTAAGACCTCCATGATTTTCCTCAGATAATCCATGAACCTGATTCGAGAAACAAGCCCTTGTAATGCATGGGCCCTACACATTATTGACTGGTTTCAGATACAGGCGTTCGTATGTTCCAAGGAGTTGACGCGCAGTAATATCCGAGTACATGCGAGGATACTTTACAGAGGCAACCCCAAGAAATATACAACTGCTTTTATCTGAAACTAATCTATATTGTATTTATTATCCACCTTTTCCTGACAGGTGGCCTACTGATAATAAAGATATAGATGTCTCTCATTCTATGTGGGGCGTGACGCTTCCCTTGATCGGACCTTATAGTGATGTTTCTATATTCAAGAAACAAATCTGACAATAGCAATATTCGCCATGCATTAGGCGGTCGTCCATATTGGAGTCACACACGTACAAATGACAGACACAGTATATAGGATTGTTACATACAGGACATACCCGGAAAAAAGGACAGACAGGTGTTCACAGTTGCAATCTTTCAAGTACTACACCATTTCTTCCTACTTACTTTTACAATTCTTCATCATACGATATCAGTGTATGAGTTAATTCCTTGATTCTCATTTTGAAATTATAATTTTTTGGTATACTCTGAACTTTGGCTGACAATTTGCTCCACTATTACATGTATTTCCTAATAAATGATGTCGACAACAATGGCCTAACCTCAAAAGTGTCTATAGTAACCCGTTAGGACCTTCTGCTCACCATCTGACCCAACAGACCCCAACCCCCCATCCCCACTCCAACCCAAACCTCACTACACAAGTCTAGAACGACAGAAACGGGCCGTGAATAGGGCTTTTCATCAAATAGCCAAAAGGCAGAAAGCCAAAGGGTAGGGTGATGGAGAGAGCTCTCACCCCCTCACTCCCCTCTCCCGAGATATATAGGGGGAGCGAAGTGATGTGAGGGTGAGGGACATAGGGCACAGTGTCCGCACAACTGGACATGAGATGAGCGCCACAGAAGAGTCCATAGTTGGTCATCACGGTGGACAGTATGAATCACCCGATGTATGTATATGAAGATATATATTTGTATCATCTGGTGTATGTATATGAAGATATATATTTGTATCATCTGGTGTATGTATATGAAGATATATATTTGTATCATCTGGTGTATGTATATGAAGATATATATTTGTATCATCTGGTGTATGTATATGAAGATATATATTTGTATCATCTGGTGTATGTATATGAAGATATATATTTGTATCATCTGGTGTATGTATATGAAGATATATATTTGTATCATCTGGTGTATGTATATGAAGATATATATTTGTATCATCTGGTGTATGTATATGAAGATATATATTTGTATCATCTGGTGTTTGTATATGAAGATATATATTTGTATCATCTGGTGTATGTATATGAAGATATATATATTTGTATCATCTGGTGTATGTATATGAAGATATATATTTGTATCATCTGGTGTATGTATATGAAGATATATATTTGTATCATCTGGTGTATGTATATGAAGATACATATTTGTATCATCTGGTGTATGTATATGAAGATATATATTTGTATCATCTGGTGTATGTATATGAAGATATATATTTGTATCATCTGGTGTATGTATATGAAGATATATATTTGTATCATCTGGTGTATGTATATGAAGATATATATTTGTATCATCTGGTGTATGTATATGAAGATATATATTTGTATCATCTGGTGTATGTATATGAAGATATATATTTGTATCATCTGGTGTATGTATATGAAGATATATATTTGTATCATCTGGTGTATGTATATGAAGATATATATTTGTATCATCTGGTGTATGTATATGAAGATATATATTTGTATCATCTGGTGTATGTATATGAAGATATATATTTGTATCATCTGGTGTATGTATATGAAGATATATATTTGTACACCGGATGTGTTTATCTATTTCCATATATCAACAATATTGATAAAAAGCAGAATAGAGTAAGTTACCTACTCCTGCCCAATGTCTTATATACATTATATCCGATATATTTCTCCGTGCTATGATATGGTGTTGCTATACCTTGGGAGAGTTATGCTGTCCAAGGCAATACAGCCATATCATCGAAAATCACCACATACAATCATGATAATATTGACTAATATTAGATCGGATCTTCTGATGTCTCTTATCGGCCAATACAGGCGAGGCCAACATGAACCAAGGAGGTGAGCCTAATGAGGGACCTGGCTTCCGCATGTGGGGCTTCCGTGACAAGTCACACATATACAAATGACAGACACAATATATAGGATTGTTACATAAGGACATACCCGGTCAAACAGGACAGACAGGTGTTCACAGTTGCAATCTTTCAAGTACTACACCATTTCTTCCTACTTACTTTTACAATTCTTCATCATACGATATCAGTGTATGAGTTAATTCCTTGATTCTCATTTTGAAGTTATCATTTTTGGTATACTCTGAACTTCGGCTGACAATTTGCTCCACTATTACATGTATTTCCTAGTAAATGATGTCGACAACAATGGCCTAACCTCAAAAGTGTCTATAGTAACCCGTTAGGACCTTCTGCTCACCATCTGACCCACCAGACCCAAACCCCCCATCCCCACTCCAACCTCATCTGGTGTATGTATATGAAGATATATATATTTGTATCATCTGGTGTATGTATATGAAGATATATATTTGTATCATCTGGTGTATGTATATGAAGATACATATTTGTATCATCTGGTGTATGTATATGAAGATATATATTTGTATCATCTGGTGTATGTATATGAAGATATATATTTGTACACCGGATGTGTTTATCTATTTCCATATATCAACAATATTGATAAAAAGCAGAATAGAGTAAGTTACCTACTCCTGCCCAATGTCTTATATACATTATATCCGATATATTTCTCCGTGCTATGATATGGTGTTGCTATACCTTGGGAGAGTTATGCTGTCCAAGGCAATACAGCCATATCATCGAAAATTACCACATACAATCATGATGATATTGACTAATATTAGATCGGATCTTCTGATGTCTCTTATCGGCCAATACAGGCGAGGCCAACATGAACCAAGGAGGTGAGCCTAATGAGGGACCTGGCTTCCGCATGTGGGGCTTCCGTGACAAGTGCAGGGTGTGTGTGTATGGGGGAGGGATAGTGGTCAGTGGGTAGTGACCACTAAGGGAACCTGTAAGATGTAGGGGTAGATGTGTAGGGGTGGGCGGGGCCGGTCAAACAGTGGTCAGTGCACTGAGGGACAATAGGGCGGACACCGAAGTGACCACAGGTATGCAGATGGCCAGCGGCGACAGGCTGTTGACCGCTGAAGACTGGTGGCCTGCTGACCGCGAGGTGTTTCACCACGAGTCGCTGGTGATCAGCGCGTGAGGAGAGGATGGGGTGGTATCTCGATCACGTGGGACTCTTTTGAGTTATGTCAGCAGACAAATGAATAACTGATCATTAAGCATGTCTCCAAAGAGACAATCTAACAGCCGTAGTATAGGAAGTAATTGTCTAGAAGTTTGCGTTTATTTTCCACTATGAGACGCATGACTTCATGAGGCTTTTTTTTAGTTAACTTTTTAACCTCCTCCTTAATTGTTCGGGTACTAATACCCGTATTCTTCAATGATCTATTTTATTTTTGAATGTCCCTCTATGTTTGACAAAGGCCCGCAAATTCATGTAATATTTCACCAATCATTTTGTTAATAATTCAAGAAAAGTTAGTATCGTGGAAACACCAGTTTGGGGTATAAGCAAGCTGTTTGGTATTCGCGACATCTACAGGTCATTTATGCGCAAATTATATAATCCCACTTCTTGTGTGTGCCTAAAAAGAAATGGTATCGGCCAACTTTGTAATTGCCCTATTTATATTTATCTCCTCCTCTTCACTCTAACTAAATGTGCTTAATCGTGTTGTAAACTATGGCGCTAAAGAGCCTATCACCACCTTGGCTTTTTACCGGAGCTTTGATCCTCGCCTGGGCTCGTAGTCAGGTGAGTGCGATGAAAGGTGAGGGGTGACCAAGAGTAAAGATGGCGATGTTGATGATGTCGCCATGGACACCTGACCCCTGTTCCTGACCTCTACAATGTCAGGGGTCACAAGGTCAGGCATTGTTTACGTCTTACTTACACTCACCAAGCCCCCATACAATATTCATCCGCGCCTTCCGGCCTATTTGCTCTCGGTGATATTTGAGTTCTTCCGCCGTCCCTTAATCTGTATCACAAACACCTCATTATTATTTCTTTTTCAGCTAATGAATTTAGGTCAGTCCACAGCAATCTCCAGCAGATATTTTGGTCATGTGCTTTTCTAAAACAGATCTCGTAGCTTATGAAGTATCACGACTGATAACAGACACTACACATCTAGCGGTATTTGCAGCCTTTTTCAAGAATAAACATTTTTACCACAAATTTTATGCATTGGTCAATAGATTCTATTCTTAGAAATCCTCATTACTACCACCATCACAATAGCTGATTAGTGTTCATCCAATCACTGCAATCACCCTACTTTTGAATCTCCCGTGATTCCATACACCTTCACAGGAGATTACTGCCCATTGTCCACCTGCCCATTCAAATCGCCACCCCTGGCTGAGTGCCCGGATCCACAAGTAGGATCCATTTGTGCGTCTCCATGGCGACAATATCGGCCCCATAGATGGCTTTGCACTTTTAACAATACCTCCGTCTTCCTCATTGCTTTCTCTACTGATTCCTATCTTCATCCTAGTTGACCATCTGAACGACCTCCACTTTCCGTCTTTTGGGATGTCCAGGTGAAAGGATCCACAGTGGTGGGGATCACAAAGAGAGCTACAATTAAGGGGGTCAAGCACAACGCCTCGCCTCCCGCTAACACAACGTGTCGGTGATGTGTAGCCTCGCCCTGTATTCTGCTCCTCAGGTGTTACCAGGGGTCAGGTGTCCAGGGTTAATTACCAATTAGACGCTGATGCTCCGTGTGTCAGGTTAGTAGCAGTAATAGGTCTGATGGGATCCCTTTTTGTCGCATTTAGTACAGGATTCATTCAAACGATAGTTATCAGTGGAAGTGGGACTGTGTGCGTGCCGTGGCTTTATACATGTGGGGAGGGTGTTTCACTGTTTGATAGAAGAGGAAGGCTAAAGGGGAATGCACCTTAAATGGTACAACCCCCGCCCGACTTCCACCTTTTTTGTGTACCTACTCCATTATTAGGTACATTTTGGGAAAGAATGGAAAAAGTTCCTCTACATCTTAATATAAAAAGTCCTTCACTAGAACAACCATTTGCTAAAGTATGTTAAGCAAGAATGCAACCATCTATCCTCCCAACAGACACTTTAGTTTGATCTGCAATACAGGCATTGGTCAAAGCATATGATACAGAATATGACAGTCGATGAACAGAAAAGGAATATGTCTATAATTCATGTCATATCAATGTTTAAAAGCTTACGTTTATGTTGCATCATGAGATACATGACAAAATGGATGACATTTCCTTTACTCATTCGTGAAACTTTGACTGAGGTTGATTCCTTATACCTGTGTAGAGATGATCACGGAAGATCCAATTGGAAGCCAATCTATACTTTACACGATGGACGCAAAATTTGGAGGCAGAGTGTCATTAGTAGACGGATGTATGTTACGGTGACGGTTTATTTCCTGGGAGGAGATATATATGAAAGGTTTTTGGGGTATAAGAGGTATGTAGTTAGGAGGGAGGGTTCGGGTGGGAGGTCAGGGAAAAGATCTGAGGGGCATTTTTTTCCCCAACCGGATGCATTCACACTCATTTTGACATTGCGGAATGACTTTTCTGCTGGGAGTTAACCGGTGAAGAAGGAAAACAAACAACGTGTGTATTCATGCGCGAGTGCGGTGCGACGGGTGTTCCTCCGCCGTGTCCCGGGTGACACGCGACTAATTGAAAACATAGATCCCATCGAGATAGCCCTCAATGCCGCCCTCTGGCGACGCCGCCCGACAGCAGTGAGCAGATTGGAGTCTGCTCAAATAACTCAGATTCCTTCTCCGAAAGGTGATATGCTCGTCGATTTGCTCGAATGAAACACTGTAGATTGCACTCGCAGGGTGAAGGTATGCAAGTCAATCTGTCGAACCTGGTCAGCATGGAACCGCCTGACGTCCTCTTACTTTCCAGACATTTGTGTAGTTGGAACCTGAGTTACTAAAACCGAATTCTGTTTGGAAATTACAACATGTTACCCTCGATTTTATTTTGGCAATACAGATTTTTGAGGATGGATAAGAAACGTTCGAATGATGATGTGTTTTTATTTTTGTTTCAATTGTGTTATTCTCTCAGTCCAGGCGAGGCCTTCTTGTTTTTTCTCAGAAATATGCCCGTGTACATTTACCATATGAATTACAGATTATGGGGATCCTCGCCTTATGTCTATTTTTGACATCAACCTTACATGGTACGGTAGAATCCTCACCAGTTATCAATGCTAACAAAAGTAGATATAGGAGTTATGCTATCTTTTTGGTTCATCTGTACTCACTATATACCCACTAACTTATTCAACATTCATTACCCATGGAATTATGTCATTTCTTTTCAGACCGAAAATCTGTTGCAAATAGATGTATACATTTACGAATCAGCTACAACCTTGGTCGATCTCTCCGATGACCTTTGACCCACAACCCACGTGCCGTGTATGTTAGATTAAGGTGTGTTCTTTATGTGTGTATATGGGATAGTGGGGTAGGGAGGGGCCTAGCCGATCCAGACAAGGGGATGGGGTGAGAGAGGGTGTTCTATTATACACTGGGTGGTCTCTATCCACCGTGTCTAGCAGAAGCATAAATTGATAAGCTTCACGATAAAACGAGGCCCAGAAATATCTGGTTTCCCTTTACAATGGATCCCTCCACTAGTCCCCCTTCCCTGGTTTGCTCCTATTGGCGTGGAAGGTTGTTCGGTAATGTTAATAAGCTCCTCCCCTTCTGGTACCCTTATCCCTACACCCCGCCCCTATGCTGCGTGGTGGGGTGAAGGGGTGATTAGAAATTGGCTGATTGCGCAGGAAGACTGACACATTTCTGACCCGGTCTCTTGTCGCCAGGTGACCAGGGCTATCTGTGCTAATACGGGGAGATGACCAGAAGAGGGCAAAGTATCACAATAGCTGTCTCCTGACCTTCCGACCCCTACACACGTCCCAGCCCCCATAACCCCATCTACAACCACCAGCACCACCATAATCATCACCAACAAAAGAACCTTGTGTGGTCTGAATTCATCAATATATTCACGGTCAGCAAGGTACACGTCTTCCCAAAATGGTGCTATATGTATAGAATAAGACCAGAATGATGCAGATGACAAATCTATTGAGAGAAGCAGACACCGTTCTCCCACCACTAGATGTCGCTGCGGTCTGGATCCTTGACCTGCAGACGGCGTCTGAGAGGGACGCTGGAGTGGATCCCCCTGGTGGCTGAGTGGCAGGCCCCTGATGGGTGCATTCATGCCTCAGATGAAGCTATAGTGTAGACACTGGAGTAGGTGTGTGCGTGCGCTTTATGTTGTTTAACAAGACACTCCCTGGTGTTTAATGCCACTTCGCCTGATGCACTGTAACTAAACAGTGTCCTTAATGTATCATCTATTAGGCCCCCTATACTAGCCCCGTCCTTCATCTAGTACACGATCCACTTTTTTCAGGGCCATTTTACCATTTCACGTCATTGCGGAACAGGATATTCTATCGAATGCTGAGATTCTATATACTTGAAGTTTATTAAAAGAAAAAATGATACAAATCGTCTTCCCAAACCCTAAGTTCCTCTAAGGATACACCAGTAGGTTACTGATAACATTTTTCTATGATCTATTCTATGTGCTTGGAACAGTGACGACATTTCAATAAAACATATAGGAAAAATTAAAGAGCTTCATAGTCATACACACACTTATAAAAACATCATTCCAATAATTAAAACAATACAATCGTATGCCTACATTGCATTCCCCATCAAAAGAGTCATGTTGTATAAACCTTTCAAGAGATGCCGTCAATCGTCAGTGTGGCTGGTGGACGCGATGTTTCCTTTCGCTAGTTTTATTTATGATTGAACTGGAATTGTCCAGGTTTAGTGCTCAAGTGTAAAGCTTGAAGCTCTGGCGAACATGACGGTGATTCGGTGTAGCCCAACAAGAAATACATAGTTCCGCCATCCTTTATTTTTGTGATTACTCAAGGGATAACTGGCCTCCGTAATCTCTTACTTGAAAATTACACACACCCAATCATTTTTCTAAGGAGGCATTGTAACCCGGTGGTTAATAAAGAGATATAAACAAAAAAGAAATGACATTCTCTTGTAGTAATCACTTTGCATTATGCGTCCTATACTACACGCCCTATCACCGCGGTACTGCCGCATCTACAGCGTAAATCCCCCCTGAAGATACAATCAACATCAGAACAGCCCACGTCAGGTGAGCTTCAGGTGTGGTCACCCCCTGAGGTGTGGTGTCATCTCGCTGCTGATTAGTGCCGGACCCTCCACATACCTGTAATTAACATGCCGCAGCACGCACCCCTCAGTGGAGGACATGTTAATTACGGGAAATGATTTTGCACTCGGGATGGCCAGTTTGTGTGGTTGTCACAAGAGTCAGGGGAGGTCAGTTGTCTTATATAATCATTTTATTTCTATGGTGAGTATTAAAAAAGAAACCAACAAGTTTTGATCAAAGTCGTCGTCCTCCACGAGTTTGATGCGGAGTGATATGAACGAGGCGACAGCCGAGTGGATATCACATAGCATTCAAACGAGTTAGATTCATGGTATATATACATATATATATATATATATATATATATATATATATATATATATATATATATATATATATATATATTGTGTGTGTGTGTGTGTGTCATCCATTCTTTTAGTAAGTACAGAGGTGAGATAAATACCGAAAGAGTTACAGTAAGTTTGGGTAGAAAATACATATGAACTTTCCATCAGCGCATAATGGACTATCCAAAGGGCTACAAGTGATCATTCCAACGTAGAACAAATATAGTTCAGTAACAGGAGTTGGACAACAAGACTTAATAATTATTCATTAACTCTTCTGGATGCCTCCCATACAATCCTCACTCCCCCCCCCCCCCCGGGTCCCTCCCCCCGTCCTCCCCCTATCCCCTAGCGATTCTCCAACTCGTTTGAATGCTACGCATCAAACTTGTAGAGAATGATGATTTGACCAAACCTTGTTGGATTCTTCTTAAATACTTTTGAACGAAATGAATGTGAATGATATTTGAATAATAGGGAAAATCATTTAGCATTGCCATAGTTTGCTCAAAACTAATCTGCGGGTTCAAATTCACAATACCTCAAATGTTATATCATCATTGTGTTATATAACAGGGACTTTATAAGATATCAATGAGCAGATTTTTCGATGAGAGTATAATGTTATATTTTGTTGTGTACAAGGATGGATATGGTTTCTTCTTGCTGGGCGCACATATACCGTATTACCAATGGCATGCGCAGTTGAAAATTAAAATCTGTTTAGTTATTCAAAAATGTCGTTCAATCTAAATGGGGAGCGTTTTAAATGTCACCTGTCTATGGCGGTAACAGAGAGAAGGTTTCAAGGGGGAACTCGATACTGATATTTTAAGTAAAGCCTTCCTGCAGCCTGAATAAGCGGACAAGGTACCTGCAGTCTAAACTAATTCGTCGTTTCCTGTGACGATACCCCCGGAATAGGGTTTACCCTCGTCACCCCTGGTTACCTAATCCCACCTGCCTGAACCCCCTGAACCATGAACTCTGACCTCACCCCACCTGATCAGTTACAGGAAAAGGTGGTCATTTAGTAGACCACTCTTTTTCGCAAATCGAATAGTGTGAAATATGTTTCGTAATAAAACCACTAAGATACCACGAAACCGCAAATATTCCCCGAAACTCGGGAATGCAGTTTGGGTAGTGTTATGATATAGTGCGAAAACCCAATGAATATTTACTTCAGTAAAATTTAAGTGTATGACTATACTTTCACCTGTGATCCCAACTACTAATTACAGGTAGCAGGACTATGTATAAATAATCAGAGACAAATTGTAACTGACCTCTGCGTGACCCTTAGCCCGACCTCTCGGCCTCATATCCCTCTATACTCAGTCTTCTCCCTTTACCCCCGTCCCTTTCACTTCCCCCGGGCAGCATATGCCTTCACAGCAATTTACCTCCATATAGAAATTGCATCGCCGGCTTTTAGTGAGAGCTCACAAAGTGCAAAGATTAGAATGAGTGCAGGGACTAATACTTCCTGACTGCCTTTCATTATTGACATTTCTATGCCTGTGCTCTCGGTCACAATGAACCCAATTCTGATCATTTTGTAGGAGTGCCAGAAATAAACAGCGGAAGTCTGGTTCTTATACAGCAGACGTGAACAATAAAATAAAGGACTACAAATTTGAATCTTTCATTATTTTCGAGAAATTTCTTTTTTTTCTGATAATAGTATTATCCAGGTATGTCATACTTTGAAAGATGATATATGCATCATCCAATATCTAAAATTGCATATATCAGAGGTATCATTAGATTCCTTTGTCTAAATTATTTGTCAAGAACAATCAGGCGCGCAGATATATAAACATTTAATGGACATCTGTACAATGCATAATAGAAAATGTATGATTGCCACCCGTCAAATGTTATTCTCCAGAAGTTATGCTAAGCGTTCGGTGTTGTAGTAGTTAAAGGACGATAAACATGTACCTAACTATTCTTCATTTTCAAGTACCTATATCATCTATTGTTATCATACAAATCATCAAAACTGTGACTAAATATAGCTCCAATGAGTTAGTGGGAAAAAAATGTATGACTTTTATTAGGGTATTTTGTATACAAACACCGAACTCGGCACAGTCGCCGATCTTCCGTGCGGGCCCTTTAAGGCCACTTGATAGATCCGATCAATATACGGAATACTAGGGATAACATATACTTGTTGGTGTAGTGCTAGACAGGCCAAGTTCTGTTTTTGGAGTATTTCGAACTGACTTCTAAAACAAGTCATGTGAACATCTTCACATGAAAGATAACATGTGAAGCCGTTTGAACTTATTCCAAGATGACACAAGAAAATTATAGCTTGCCCACATAACTACTCGAATCTTTACTTCATGTATTTAACTCAAAATGGCATCACTCCCTAACAGCACATACATCACAGTGAACTGACAGTGTACTAAGGGGACTGGTGTATGTATAGTGTGAGCGGATATCCCGTTTGGCTTGCAGGTAGGCTTACAATGATACTCCACATCTGCATAACACCGTAAGGACGATTCTCGTCTCTGCTCTCCCTCTCCCACGCCCGACTCCTCCAGCATGCCTACCCCCCTCCCCCACCTCCCGTGATTATTCACGCCTATCGTCATCCCCCTTACTGTAGCCAAGGACACGGCCTTGCGGGGCCTTTTACCTGGTCATCCAGTCTCACCGTTGATAACCACTTCCTGGAGATCTAAATCTGAAAAAGAAGTCACTTCCTCAATATATGAATTATATATGAGTATCAGTAAATTGACGGTTCTATAGATTTCTTACCGACTGCAGCTATAGTTAAATTGAAACTGGCAATACGTGATAAGGAGTCAAATTAATAAGTTAATGATAGGGTGCAGTGATAGTACACGCAAGAAAAATATCTTATGAATATGAAAAGTAAACCATAGTGGAAGCCACTGATATTCAGGATACATTGGGATGTCATGTGCATATAATATAACAATGTTCAATATAACAATGTACAAAATAACGTTAACGATCAGTGTCCTACCTATATCCATACCTAGGCGGTTTTAAACTATAATACTTTAGTAACAACGGCAAAGCCATTTCGTCAGATATGCTTTTTTCTGGCAAAGTGTGGCAAAGAGTGGTACAGCAAGGTGTGAATTTGTGGTAATACTGTCTCTGAGGTTTGTACACTCTATATCAATCAGATCATACTCGGCCTGGTGGGTGTGAGTATCATCAAGGCACTATAAATATAGTAAACTTGTTCATATCATTTGAACACAATGAGTCAGTGTCAGTGTCGGAGTCTTTTTCACCCTTTCCCAAACATACATCCTGACCCCAGTATCCATCCTTCTGCACCCTCACCACAGGCCCCGAAGGTGGCCGCTACTACAGACCTCTTCATGGCACGGTGTAGAGACCTCACTCAATGCCTGGAGGTCACACAGGTCATCCTCGAGAGGTCCCATACCACATCCCGGGTCTGAAAAGCATATTCTTCCGCTCGTCTCTGCAGTGTGGTCAATGAAGCGCATCGGCCGGGGCGGGATCCTGGGGGTGGACGGGTGGAGGAGGTGGGGGAGGGAAGGGGCACCTCGCCGCCACCCATTCGCCCGGCCAAACAGCGCTTTGATCTCAACGAAGACCTGCTGGCACTTGAGGAAAGTTTAATAGGAATTTCCCACGGCGATCTGTGTGGGTGTTGTACAATTCATACTTCGTGCTTTCAACCCCTACCCCCCACCCAACACACATACACACACACAACGTTCCCTTTTCCCCACGCCTCACGTCAAAATGCCTCAGGATTACGCTGACAAAGGAGGTGGGAGGAGGGTGTCGACACTGGAGTCAGATTAGGCAACGATACGTTTATGCATTTTCCTCGATTGACTGAACGGATAAAAAATCAGGAGGTCAAAGGTGAGGAGATCCAACCAAATGAAAACTCAAACAGGGATGGGAAATCACACCTGAAAAGGTTATCGTGGGATGTTTTTTTATGTGGAAGAAGGCGATGCTTTGGCAGCATTGATTTCATACAGTTTGGAGTCTTGTGTAGGTAGGAAGGAAGGGCCTATTCCCTCCCGCCTTCCCCCCTTCTAAGGTTATTAGTTGAGAGAGGGATGCTCTGATCACTTAGGTCTTTTGTCTCCTATTCAGACTGATGTCACAGAATGCCATGCCGGCGGAGATATGAATATGAATGGTGGACAGACTGCCTAGAAGTACATTTGTGTGTGGTGGAGGGGGGTCAGGTCACGTGACTACTCCTATTTGCATGGAGGTCTCGAGAATCAAACGGGAATCATTCAGAAGAAAGATGAGCCAGGGGCAAAGCTTCCTAAAACCTGTCGTGAGACATTCTGGAGAGAAAAAGAGTCGCTTCAGCTTTTCATCAATGAATAACTTTCGATGCAATTTGTATTGAATCACATTATAATACACCATAGTTCAGTAATTGGATCCCGATGTTACTAATAAAAGCAGGATTTTAATGCAGGAAAACATAAGAGACTGATAGAGGAGACCTTTCTCATGACTGGATTTAGGAACTGGTCCCTGGCTGTACAGGGCAAATGGTGAGAGCTGTTGTCCGTGGGAGGGGTCTATGGGGGGTGTGGAGCGGTACGATGCTCTCTATGTTACTGTACATCTTTCCCACAGTCATCGGCCAAACTAAGCCAATTGAATGCAGAATGAAAGCCAAGCCCGGGGACAATGTTAAAGCATATAGAATTTTATCTCTATTGGTAGGTGTGCTGTGATGTTCCGATATAAAGATGTCAAAGTGCGGTTTGAGATTGAATATAAATGAGTTGGAGTTGTAAGTATTCATGGCTGGGTGGAGAAACATAGTCTTTTTCCGTACATTTCTTTTCGTACATAAATTTGTGCAGACATTTTTCCACCAATAAACAGGGTTTTCTTTCTTTTATATTGCAATGTTGACCTGAATCATTAGAAATAAGATATCATCTAGAATAATGTTGTCTACTAAACCTGTATACTGAATAGCCTACAGATGCAACATTACACTAATGATATTGCAAAGTAATTAATTCTCAATATATAACCAGAATTTACTAATAGTAATAACATCAGATTTTAGAATTGTTTCTATCATCCATGGTAATTGAATATCGATAAATGATGATTAGCAAACACGATTCTTTTATGTATTCATAAAAATGATATACATGTAGTGCCATATACGCATCGTCTTCCTTATCAGTATTTTGTAACGTAATAGACTTCAACCAAATCCTATTGATCTGATATATCGTGGTACTCTTATGATGATAATGTCATTTTCTCATGCGGGTGAAATGCAAATGATCTCAGAAAGAGAGAAACATCTCAATATCGAGAAAAAAGAGCCCGCCGTCAATGACGATAACAATAACAAATAGCAACAACAGAAGGGGCGTGCAGCCGGCGCATTCTTTCCCGTCTTAGAGTCATTCAAGGGAAGAATAGTTTGCCACTTTCCCAAGAGTTGAGGAGGTAGGTGACTGGTCTTAGTATGGTGCAGTGACACAGACTGTGATGATAATGTGAAGTCTTGTGTAAGACCCAGCGAACTATAGACGGAGAGAGAACTGAGAGAAGGAAAGAGAGAGAGAGAAGTCCGTCCGTCCTCACTACACAGTACCACAGCCCCATTCACTCACCCACCCTAGCCCTGTTGTCAGGAACCTGGTTTGTTTAGTGGTAGTTTTTAACACTAATTTATTTCTGTATAGGACAAAGGTCCCACTGTGCTCCGGGGGTTGTATTCCGCCATGAGGCCTGGCAATACCTGTGAGAATGGGATCGAGTTTGGATCCTTGGAATGCCAAGCGTCTAATGCGCCTTGCTGTTTGGGTACAGTCAACTCTCGCTATTAAGGTCGGGGTGTTGTATTAGCGGGGTGTGCGGTTCGGCAAAGTAATCTTACACGGCTATATTTGAAATATCACGTGATATTCATTCTGAAACAATCTAATTTAATCTACGATAATGCGGCATGTACATGACTAAATTATATGTATATGTGTGTTAGATGATGCCAGCATGAAATGCGGGATGTGACATGGAGGCATTAACTATGGATGAAGCTGATGAGGCTTTTGGAAGGTTCTATAAGTTTCATAGGTAAAATAAAATGGGCAGCCAAACAGTGGATTGGGGTTCAATCCAGCCCGGGGGCAGCAGTGCAAGACAAGGCTCAGTCCAGGACAGACTCCAGTGAGCTAGGTTTTGGGAGCCAGTTGCTCACATGCATCATGAGATCCAGGGAAGCCATCACGGCTTGGGCTCATAGGCTGCAGGGATCAATCAGGGATTGATTCTATGTGGCGATCATCGCTTTGAGCAGCTGCTTCACATTTACCTGTCAGAGGATATATCTAATCGATAGAGGACAGGGTCTTCTGAGGGTATGAGCAACAGGATGGGAAGTTAGGCTCAGGTAGCAACTGTTATGGTAGACACAGAGAGGAGTGATTGATGGAAGGTACTGGGTACTGGGTATTGGCTCATTGAACACTGGTCAAGCAGATAAGCTAATGAAGATCCTATGGTGAGATGGTGTCCATGGGATACCTAGAGACTGTACCTGCTTCCCAGGGGGATGTTTAGTATTGACTGTAATACTGTACTGTGGATCTTTTAGCTGTGACATTAAAAGATGCATCCTGAAGGGTTTGACGTGTATCCATTGTGTTTAGACCCTTTAGAACCTGGCTTTGTAGCCGGTAAATCCAGTTGACATGGCAGAAACTGTGGTGATGTTGAAGAGGATCTCTATCATAATTGTTGTGCAGAAAACTAGCCTCTTTGAAACAAATCAATGATATCGCCGTTTCTTTCATACTTGGTTGTAATGCTATAGTGGTATAAGTAATTGCTAAATAATCATATTTAAAAATGATTGTTACTGTTAAAGTGGGGTGACCATATCGAACATTGACCCTATTAGTAACGTTTGTGACTTTTCCGGACGTGGCTATAATAGCGAGTTGGCTGTAATATCGGGAAGGCCATATTACAGGGATACCCTTTAAGTCAGAGTCGACTGTATTTATACACTTTGGGAGTACATATATACACGCTTGCGTGGTAATACAGTTTTTATTACAACTCCAGTGGGCGATATATGGGGGATGGTGGCATGCCGGGGGTGCCGCACAGCACCGTGAATGGAATGTGTTCAATTGAAAGATGATATCCGGAAGTTGCCTTTTTGAGTATATATATTTTTTCAAAATACATGCAGGTCACTCGTGCTTCTAAATTCTTTTCGAACACTACACCTGGCCTATTTTATGTTTCTCTATCGGGGAATCCCCTTTAAATCTTCTAAATATTTAGTGCTGCAAGACGATCGACAATACCATGGAATGCTCAAGTGCGGAAGCCAACTATATAGGGTTTCATATCAAATTGATCTTGATGATCCTAAACTGAATTAAGTGACCAATAGTTAGCTTTGCCTCAAGTCGTGTGGTGTGGACCAACAACCAGTAACAATCGTCCAATCACTCCGTCTTTCTGAACCTAAATGTCATCCCTCGATGGGATAAGTACTGTAGGCCATGGATTTAGGATAGAGCGTTGGGGTCCTTTGGAAGTGCTTTAGCCAACATAAAAGGCACACCACTTATATATTGGCTATCAGGGGCCACGTCCGCCCGTGTTTGGTCGTACTTTTTTGCTCCGCTGTGTGAGGTATGCATTGGAGGTGTTGAAAATACAATTTGATTACTCAGCAAAGATATTGGATATCCCGTGACCTTTCGTGGCTAGTGCTTGGATCACAGTAGGGGTGGGAAAGTGGCCCGTCAGTGTGTATGCCTACATCGCCCTATATGGGGGAGGGGGTGCAGAGAGGTGGCGGCGGGACTGCATTCCTATACTGTGCCATAGAATAGACTGGTGGCATCCCTGCCATGGCCTTTCTCTCCCCTCCATTTCCAACATCTATAAACATGTATATATAATACATATACATATACATATAGCTGATCCCTACACGTTTGCCGAAGCAAGAGTGTTTGACTCCGTGTACCATATAGCTATGGTATGATAACGACTGGCCTGTGATATAGCAGTCAATCTCATCCCTGGTATTCCTTCCCTGTAACTTAACATTGGGAACTCGTACTCAACGTCCATAGAGTATCATAGGAGATATGGGTGAGATAAAATCTGAACCGCACCCGATCCATAGCCACTGATTATACGCCATTCATTTTGGTTTGGTACGTAAACTCACTTGGCTTTGCCTTATGAGATTACTCCACAGCCAAAACTCATGGCATAATTCCAGTGGCCATGGATCTCAATGCGGTTCCTTTCTATAGCCTACAACTGCAGGAAACTAAGCAGAAATCGGATGCAATGTGACTCGAACCAACAACCTTATCATTATTCCTCATACCCTAGTCCTTAGCACGTCCATGTGGTAATAGTACCAACCTACCATGGCAGGTAGGAGCACAATCTGTCCATCATTTGAGGTGGATGCAGAACATGCCGTCAGCAAACTAATCTCAAGGGGACTCCTATATTTTAAGAATAGCATCATCCCTAAGAAGAGGGATGATCTATTCAATTTTACATACCAATCCAAAATATGATAATTTTAAAAGAAATTGTCCCATGAAGAAGATGTTACTTAGCATTTAAATGATTGTAAACAAGCTACTGTTTATTGAAGAGTGCACTGAAATAGAATATGATACACATAAAGACGATACAGCAAAGGCGAAAACATATTCGTACATATGCCACATATTCGTATCTATACAGATATGAATATAATTTCGCTAATACAATGTATATGGCTATTTTAACCATCTTGCCTCACTCTCACTGGTCACATATTCCTGCCATTGTAAAATAGCATCACTTACATAGGCATGGATGGCAGCAGTCTATGCACGCCATCCTCCTTTTATGGACTGGTGGCGGTGTGTTTGAGAACAGGTGAAAAGTCCACAGGTAGAGGCGACATTCAAGTCGCTCTCAGCCTGACCGAGTCCACAAGGCGGGCTGGTTGGGTGTTTAACGCATACCTGTAGGGATTAGCCCGAGTCAGACTTCGTGCGGATCAACTGCCGGGCTCCTCCCCGTCCCGCCCCGTCCCTCCGTCCTCCTCCCACCGCCCACCGCCTGTTGCCGCCCTACCGCCCAGTCTACCACCGCTCGTTCAGGCACTGTTACCAGACCCCCGCCGGGTATTGACAGAAACGGACACTGCCTGCCCCACAGCCGGAGGTGACGCCCTACCCGGTCGGTCGCCGCTAGGTGGCGGCGCAAACCGGAAGCCAGCAAAGGTGGACTGGGAAAACTAACATTTAAACTGTGGCTTTCTGTAAGGGCGACCTTTGATAATGTCGGCGGCAAGATTTAAGCCCGAGGACAGGTCTAAGTCCACATCTCTGATGGTAGGTGGCAGACAGGGAAAGGGTACTTCAGGATAACCACTAGGGTTCAGTGCGAAACGGTCTCAGGGTACGAACATGCAAACCTAAGGAAAGTAATTCTGACCAAGTCAAGTAAACACAACAAGGTTAATCTGTGGAAGTCAGACCCTATACATGTACAATAGACTCCCGCTATAACGACTACCTTAGGCACTGAGTCAAAATGGTCGCATTCGTGAGTTGGTCGCTTAACTGACAGCACCGTGTAATTGGATAGATATCTATGTTCGACATATCATTACAAAAAAAGACCCAATTGCGCATGATAATCAACAAAATTGTGCCGTTTCAGCAAGTCTTTCAAACTTGTTGTTTGTTTACCATCTCCCCTTTCATTGATTCACCTAGTTAACCCACAAATTTCCACAGCCATAGATCTGGTCGCATTAGTGAGAGTAAATTTGATATTTGGGTCTTCAAAATCGTGGTCATTTGGCGAGGTAGTCGCAATAGCGAGTTGGTCGTATTATTGAAAGTTTTGTGAACTTAAAACAGGGGGGAAACGTTTGGCACTGGCTCAAAATGTCCATAATTGTGGTGTGGTCGTATTAGTGAGGTACTCGTTAGATGAGAGTCTACTGCACATTTGAGTATACACACTGGTCATTATATAGTGAACCTGTATGAAATTATGAACAGATAATCGTGGTACAACATTCTCTAATCCAGGCTGAGATAATTGTTTAATATTTATCAAGTATTCAAAGTACACAGATAGAGCGGGCTCGCAGACTACGAATAAGATATAATACACTTTAGGATTAGAAACATTCTAGTGGCAGTTATTCTGCGTCAGGTAAATTGGATTGACTAAATCATTTCCCAATATTATTGCTTACATTGCATTGCCATTTCTTTCCAGTTTAATCTATGTACATGTATAAGGTTACATTTAATACATATCATATCTGATATTGTGCGTTTAGAAATGGTTGACTTTATGACCAACGATTGATGATCACCCAATATGCACTGCGAGCGTATTGATATTTGACCAAAAGTGATATTTATTAATGTATCACGGTTTTGTATTCTCTAATTCAATATACAATTGTTGACCAGATGATTGATTTCGCACGTAAGATCCGTGTATGTTATACAGAGATAAAGTTATTATTGGAATCATGATGGAAGGATCTATATGACTTTACTGGTGTCATAGATTGTGAAATTGTGTGAAACCTTCTCATATGTGACGCATTTGTTTATTACGAATATTACTGAGAGTGAATTAGCGCTAGATTAGAAGCACATGATCTCCCATTTATATTGTTGTGTCGAAAGTCGTGTCGAAAGCGCTATCCTGCCACTGTGACCCCCCCCCCCCCCCCCCCAACACACACACACCACTCCCCTGTGTAATTCTGAAGCCATTACCTCATGCATGGAGCAGGTAACGGGGGGAGTTCCCCATCCCTCCCCGAAGGTAAATTCCCTGTCTGTATATTGTACACAGATTCTGCACCATTCTCGAGTACTGCAGAGGCGGGAAATATGTGCAAATAGTCTCAGCACCCCCTACTCCTCCCTATTGAAAAAAAATCGACGATTTTTATAACTATGAATAATTACTCTATTTACTGTGTCAAAGATCTCTGGTAGGGATGAGGATAGATATGTACCATTCTGAAACGTATTCACAAGTCACATCGAACAGCACGCCAACAATACTGATGTACAACGAATGGTGCTTGATAATTCGAGAATTTCTGGCCAATATCAGTTAGTATTATTCCTGATCCTTTATACGAGCTTGTGCGGCAAGGATCGAGTGATTCAATGGATCTGGGCTATCAGGGCATCTGGGCATCTCTCGGGAAAAGGTAATGTTCAGCAGGTTGAAATATTCTCTGTTGCAAATGTTTGGCGCATGGTGAGGCCCTATGTCTGTAACATCACACCATCCATTGAATGAAAAAGACCTGTTGACCAGATACGTTAATTGAAACTACTTAAATTCAAGAATAGGTTTTGGAAGCTGTTCTTTTATATCAGTACAAGAGTTATACCAATTTATATGAATATATATATATGTATATAGAAAAATATTGACAGGTTGCTATGCGATAACGTCACAGTCGAATTACACTGTCGAAGCGAAAGCTGGGGTCTATGTAGTTATATAAAGTACAACGATGTGTCCGCTATCACTACCCAGACGTTGTACTTAAGGACATAGGCAAACTTTGAGATTCTTTGTGAACCAAACTGGTTTGCATGATAACGTTAAGGAAGTGGCATGAAATAAAAGACAGTTGAATTCAACAACTTACATCACAATCTTTAGTCTGGCATTATATCAGCAGCAGCATTTTCTTTATTAAATCCAACTTTGAATATCTAAATGGGGCATCTCCTTGATCAGGCATCTACCATTTTGAATGAGTTTGAAAATTGAGCTGTTCTCCAGGTATTTCGCTGATTACTGCCTGTGTATTTGTATTTGTTGTATTTATTTATTTCCGCTCTACCCTCTAGCAGAGGCATCAAGTCTGTGGGTCATCAGCAACACTCCAATGTGGCAGACGTTTGTAGAGACTTGCTCTCAATTCACAGAGAGAAATAAGTAATCTGAATAGTATCAGTCTTTGATTTAACCTTTTGGATTGTATTTCCATAATACAGACATGTATTATGTATGTTTATTTATTGTTTAGGATATACTTTGATGTCCCTGGACTGTGTTTCAAAGCAGAAACTGTCAGTCTCAGAATTTGCCTATGACATCAAGTCCGACTCTAGTGAGGAACGAACAGCAGAGTTGCACCACATCTGACTAGCGTTCATGAATGTCAGCTATTCTGTGCCTAAATTTGACTAAAAATGGCTCTTACAACTTGGATAACAGGGGCTTCAGAACATTTTGAAAGTGGGGGGGCAAACTGAAAAATTGCTGACTTTTTTCTCATTTTGCTCAAACCAGTGTAAAAACCATCTTGACTGTGAAACAGGCCAATGTAAAAGTCTGACTTCATATCAAGAATAAAGTCAGCAATTTTTCAGTTCACCCCCCCCCCCCCCCCCACTTTCAATATGTTCTGCCACCCCTGTCGTAGCCAATACGGCTTGTTCCACTAGGTTTAATGTGAGTCTCTGAAAAGTCTGTGCAAAGTCAGGTCTTAGCCATCATAGCACACTAAAAAGTCAGACTTTGACATTTTTCCACATTGAAAAGTCAGGGCTCAGCCATCATTGCCTGCTGAAAAGTCAGAATTTGACATTTTTCACAGTGAAAAGTCAGGGCTTAGCCATCATTGCATGCTGAAAAGTCAGACTTTGACATTTCTCCATGGTGAAAAGTCAGGGCTTAGCCATTATTGCCCGCTGAAAAGTCAGACTGACATTTTTCAATGCTGAAAAGTCAAGACATTTTTTACACTTTGAAGCTGCTGACATTTTTGGGCTGGCAAAAAAGTTGGGGGCAACTGACACCACTGGATAAGGTAGATATATGAAATGTTTTAAACTTATCTCTACGCATTTGTAATGAGTAAATGGACGCGGTAATACGCCATGATACGGACAAAAGCGTAAATTATATATGCACGTTGACGAGGGTATTTAGGTCTGTGAGATTAGCATATTCAGGTTTTAAGCTATTCCTTTCTGCCATGCTCAGAAGTACCAATTACTTCTGCGGTAGCTGCTCCTATAAATGTTCCACTAGAGAAAGCATGTGCAGTTCAGTGTACTTACTCTTAATTCTATACATTATACAAGTGTGTATTTCAACAGATATACGACCAGAATAAGTCAAATCAATAGATATACGACCAGTATAAGTCAAAACTATTACACAGATTTCGACTCAAAAATCTCAGTAAACTATGATATATAGAACTAC
Source organism: Alentia gelatinosa (assembly GCA_950022655.1). Taxonomy (NCBI): domain Eukaryota; kingdom Metazoa; phylum Annelida; class Polychaeta; order Phyllodocida; family Polynoidae; genus Alentia; species Alentia gelatinosa. The sequence continues at coordinate 101,912,253 of OX465580.1, read as the reverse complement.
CTCAGAACAATTAACGAGCAATTAAGATCAAATGGATTATTTAGCATAATGTTATGCTTGGATTATATACCCTGAGCCGGTACTTCCGAAGGCGTGACGAAAAGGAAAGTACCTCGACTGGGAGAGTGACCCAGCTCTCAATGAAGTGGCGCGAATGATCGGGAGTCGCTCGGGAATGCTCGGAGGGACTCGGGGAGTGGGATGTTTGGAGATCAGGTGTTGGGGGCATTGAGGACACCCGTCTCGTGCGGGCTGCGGTCACAGGCACTGTTAGACCGGGACCCCCCACCGCCCTATTTAACATCACATTAACTTGGCATTCATGTGATTAAAGCAGGTCTTATTTCAAAGGAACATGGTCGACAACATTTAACCCCTCCATGCCGCACCCTTGCCCTTTTAACCGACAGGATAGCCGTACAAATATTTTAATTTTATCGTTTCTACTCTTTTCCTCTCTAACTTTCTATCGGAAAATCTATCAACAGTCAACATTTTCAATAAATGCGGTTGCTATGTTCCTATGTGTATATGAAAACGGACTAGTGCATTTACGAATGATTAAATGTGAACGAGTGGAGGATATAAAGGGTTACCCGGACCTTGACCTTGGCCCGGAGGTGGTCCGGACGCGGTACCAGTCTGCGATAGACGCTGGTGAGGCTGGAATTCAATAAAACATGCTATAAAATAAAACCAGATCTCTCCGTGAAAAATACAAATAACTACACCACATACGGTCCCATGCTAGAGAAATTCAAACAAAGGAAAATAATTCTGTCGTTTTTAATTGTAATAGATCCTGCTGTCAATAAGTCATGCAAGATAACTAATTTTACAAGCGCATCATATATGTTCTATCCTGGTGATAGTTGTAATATTTAATGTCATATATGTGTAAGTATCAATGTGATATCAAGAACATTGAAGTACACATATATGGTTTTATCATATGTACGTGCAGCTTATCATATATTTGAACGATCAACAACTGAAGCAAATGTTGCAGGCCATGCCATATCTATTTATATTCTGGATGTTCCATTGCTTACATTGTAAGAAATACGCCATTATTACGATATACGAGAAGCTATGATATGAATATATTTTAAACATGTAAAATGGCATTGGTTGTTTCATATAGATGATTTATATGATACAATATACTTTCAGGGACACAGTTAGTTTCAAGCCTATATTCAACCTATGTGTTTTCGATGATGTATCATAACGTATCGATACGATCATACGATTATGAATACAGAGAAATCTTTTCAATTGTGTGGTAGTAGATGTTCAAAATAGATTTCCTCAATGGCCTACATCAAACTTCGTCATGTCACCTCTTAGTTGGCGATAATGCTCCTTGACCTAGAACAGACTTATGGTGGTTCCTTTTGGGTATCTTATTTGTTTTTCCCCTTTTGTTTTGTTTCTTTATATTATATATATATATATATATATATATATATATATATATATATATATATATATATATATATATATATATATATATATATATATGTGTGTGTGTGTGTGTTTTTAAATGCAGTCATAAAAAAACAGGTAGAATGCAGAGTGCAGGTGTGATACAATATCTTGTCAAACTGGGATGTGTTGACTTGAAAGATTTCAAATCCGTCTTTCAAGTCTACCAGGCGGAAAGCCGTTTACAAGTATCACGGTGGGAATTCCCCATAAACCGTCCCAACAAGGACCAAGAATGGTAGAAAATCGATGTTTCAAAGATAAAAGAATAAATACCAACCGGAAATATGTTGTTGTTGTTGTTGTTGTTGTTGTTGTTGTTGTTGTTGTTGTTGTTGTTGTTGTTGTTGTTGGGTGTTTCTACGAGCTGCCCCCTCCCCTTATGGATTATGAGACCTTTATCTGGTGGCGTCTAGCCTCGTGTCATACATAATCAGGTGTATGATATTTGTACAATGGAAATTGAAATCTGAATCATTGTCTGTAACGTTGAATATGATGCACAACTAATGTTGTTATCCTTCCTCCAGGTGATTGTAAGATCTATAACATTTCACTGATCTAGGGTCACCTACTTGAATTGTTCAAAGTACCTTTATCAGCCTCGTTTAAGGAACTCAACAGTTGCTGCTAAATGGGAATCATCGAAGATGAACTTATAATCGGACCTCGGAGGTTCAATATGTTCACGATTATGTATACATCTGTGTTGCCTTTTAGCAGACCATGAATGCTCAATTAAAAGGAAACAGGTTTCATATCATAATCTATTCCTTGATAAGATTAGAGATGTAGAAATGGTCCCAACGTTTGTGAGTAGGGGGGGGGGGTACTACTCTTTCACAATGAATTTCTAAAGACAATTAAATAGATATATCAACAGTATGAGCGAGAGAGAAAATATTACTCTACGGGAGACTTTTATATCAAAATATATGTAATGGACTAGTTATTCCACTTATTCATTGGAGTAAAAGGCAGGATGGTGTAGGTACGTATAGAGTAGGGTATACTGTACTATAAAGTAAGTTTGGTAGGCCAGGAAGAAATAATGGCAACAGGTTTAGAACTAGCAATCATGGCCTGATATTAAACCTGAAAGATATATATCGCCATATTATGAAAAAAAATCGCTGTACTATTGCTTACTGAAGGTTTTTGATTGGTTGTTAAAATAAGGCTGCAATACAAGAATAGAAGAACATTTGTGTACGATTTAAAGTAAAGGAACTAAATGGAAAAGGTATCTTGAAGAAGTGTAGTGTGCAACAAAGGGATACAATTAGAAAAGACACAGAAAAGACTGTTAGTGAAGGCTATGCGCACCGAGAAGATCCACCAAGCTCACTTGATGGAGAAATATTCGTTTTGATAAAGACATAGAACAATGGTAACCACAATCTGTTGATTAACGCTATTTTGAGATATTGAAGTGGCGGATTTGGTGATAGGCATAAGGAAAGAAAACAGTTAACAACTATGAGGTGTTTCATATCAATGGTAATTTCCCTGATTCTATTTGTTAAAAATCAAGTAATGTCGGGAAAATGTGTGTTTGGGTATCACATATTTTGGATATGTTGTGTAGGGATCAAACATTTTGGAAATTGTGCGTTCGTCCCTTCTTTATTCTATTGAGTAGGCTACAAGATAGACGGGGTGTGAGGGCCGGACTTATCAGAAATTTTGCGTACCGGTACTTACTTTGTGGATGACCAAAGTCTCGTGGAATGAAGTCACATCCCCTCACCAGGTGGCACAAGAAGAAATATTTCCAATATTTACCACTGCAGGGCGCCACCTTAACAGAGATACTAGGTGGCGCCACTTCATACCCAATCACACTGGTTACCTGTGCAAGACTCTGAACCCCGATGCGTACCTACATCCAAGTAATTTAGGTGTTCAACTCGTCAAGGTCGTTACGTTGGTCCGACCTTATGGGAAATCACCCAGATGATTTATGATTTATAAACATCATAGTGCTGTACTAGTCTAGTACAGCTCTATGATAAACATGAACCTGTGATTGCCCAAAATGGTTGGATGTTGGGTGTAACAGGAGATGACTTTTTTGCGTAACCTTTTCGTTCCGTTAGACCTCCCGAGGGCGATCCGTAGTTCGAAAAAAAATTTCGCTACGTGGTGGGGAAGGGAGCTCGAACCTTGCAACGCCCCGTGACAAAACATAACAGGAGATGACATCCGAGTTTGGCATACTGTAGCTCTGAACGCACAAACACAAATCCATTTATTTTTTAAATAATTTATGGAAATTTTTGAATGTATTAAATATTTTAGGCACTCCCGCTAATACTATTGGGCCATTGGTATTATTAGGATCTAAGAGGTCAGGATAAACTATTTGCCAGGAGGCACGTTGGCAAAGGGGTGATGGAAGTTGGTACAGCTTGATACCAATATTGTAAACCTCTGGCAATTGATTTTACGCATGAACTGTGACCAAAAGAATATAGATGTATATGGCATTAGATTTCCATCTACGATATTTCCTAAAATGCAAGAAGAACGCATCAATAGGCCTTTTCCACAGGCCGGTGTCGCACCTTATCTGCTTAGTTACACCATACCTGAAGCCAAACATTCACTTGACAACGTATTCTTTATTATTGGATCACTGAGTGTATGAGCGTAATACGTTCATAATACCCTTGCATATTATTTCCTGAGAAATAATAGCGATTGCATTGTATTATATGGTACCCCAGCTCAAATTTGGTGTAACGTACATGCATATCACCTCAATGATACTTTAGATATACCTTAGATAACACAGGGACACCGAAACTACATACATACTAATACATTGGCAGACCTAGCTATAGTATGCCTATCTTTTTCCAAGATAAAACCAAGATGTAGGTGGGTGGACGTGGCGGCTTACGCGACTATAGAGCAAGTGACTGTCTTAGGCTGCAGAGCACCCGGCTGGGACCTGCTTATGTAAATTTTTTCCTAACTGAAATAATATATCTCCAATAACACCCCGCAAGGTGTGAGGGATATAATATAAGTAAGGGAGAAAATTGATACCAATATAAAACCAAGATGTATATCAATTATAAAGTTTAGACAGTCCAGACTCGTTGATACAATATTCTAGTTTGTTCCAGCAATTCAATCTGTCAAAAAACAACAGTCCTGCAATCACACCCACCATTCACACTTTAGGTGTGATTTCTATATGTCTCTATATGCATGCCGCGGCACTCGCGGTGTTTGTCCGAGCGGCCGCGTATCTAGAAAGGGGGCCGTTAGGCGGCGCTGAACGGCAACACCTGTATTGAGGGTCATACAAAGAAACATATTTATTTCATATGCATGTATTTATTTGCTTGCGAGCACATTGTATTTGCAATATTTCGCGACACATTATATTATAGGGTGCATTGTCCCACAAAGTCATTACATTCTTGTCAGATGTCTCAATGTAAAGTTTTATTTTCTGTTGAAGGATTGCGTAATATACATGACTCAGTCTAAAGTCATAAGATTTTATTTTCATTTTCTCTTGAGAACTCTCCAAATTGTATGGGTGTATGTGTGTATGTTTTTATTTCTTTCAGCCTGTGTCCGTGCTGCGGTTGTTATGAAATTATTTGAATAGTCATGATTGTAAAACTGACAAATCATTATGCAATCCACGATAATGGAAGATCATATTTGCCTTCTTCATGAAATGTCTGCAAAGAAAGGTCTCACAAAAATAGAGGTAAACCTAAACTGACATTATTTTCATATCTGTATAGTCCCCGGGGGAAAGGAGTGGGCGGAATGTGTTGACCAAAATCTGGAATGATTGCTGATGTTACATTCTATCAATGATTCTATTGACAATATGGTAATGAATAAGGCCGGAGATGGGGCAGGATAATTTTCCCCATTTAGGAGGGGGTAGCAAAGATAAATGTGTTTGAGGGGGTGTATGTGAGTAAGTTTCCTCCGTTCGTGTAACTTTGAGGGGGTGTAATTTGACCATCCCAAAGATTGTTTAACGCCAAGTATTTCCGGATGACATGGCACGGAATCTCATCGCCCTGAATAACTCGAACGCTGACGCAGCACTCCGCCAATCCACTGATATTATACACACCAGGCCGAATGTAGAGATGCTAATACGGACTTGTATAATATCAGCCAAGTCCGTGATGCTAATAAGGATTGACACATTGTTCACAATTGATTTTCTAATTGTAGTTGTCGAAGATCACCATCAAATCATGAACTGTGCCTTTTTAAAAGTCGTTTTCCGCATTGAAGTCGTTTAGAAAATATACATTTCGCCAACATGATCTCCATTAAAGAACGCTTTCTAGATCCTGGCATACTTGATGGAGTGACCTTCATAAAGGAGGTAATTTCCTGCTCCTCTAGAAAAATAAAATCTCGAAAATATAAAAATATAATTGATTTATGTAAAGGCAGTTAAGGCGGTAAGTTAAACACAATCTTATGTAGATGTTTCCCAAAGGCGTATCATGAGGAGTGTCAAACGTACATTGAAATTTTGTTAGTTTTATTAGGTGATATTCAAATCTATGGTCTCTACAGTTGGTTTCCTATATTTACATTGAGATGGGATATTTCTGCTCCCAGTGCAGTACCGTATCACTCATGGCATGGTGGCACCACAGAAAACGACCCATAGCTCCCTTCGGTGTGCTCTGCAATTTCTCATGGGGACATCACCTGGACATGCATGTGAGCCCGGACTGCTGTAAACTCCACTCATTAGGACATGGAAACAGAATGAAGCTCGCCACGTCGTGTGTGTAAATTTGCGTTACAAGCGAGAAAATCACAGACTTTTCAACTTAAATTTTTTTATTCTATGTTGGATGTCAGTTGGGGTCAGGGAAAAAAGTGGATTTTTTAAAATTTGGCATTTCTGCCTCAGAGAGACTGGGAAAACCTGGAAAACATGTTCTTGTCGGCCATGACATGGGGCTGAGGATCTGTGGGGAGGTCCAAAACACTTTTCTTTTTTTATTAAATGAGGCTAAATTAATATTATCTATGTTTGACACAAGTTGAAGAAATTACATTTACTGAGTATGAAAAAGTGGATTTCCACGGAAAAATGGAAAACTGACATCTCTGTTATAATGTACCATAAATATTTGCACACTGAGACCAGTAAAGGGAGTGTCCACTGCGCTCCCAACATACTCTGACAAGCCTAACTTTTAGTGGGATTCACACGTAGAGACTAATGTACCAGAAATACGGGTGTACTTCACACATTTCCCTAGTCTCAGACAATTCTCCTTTGGTACAAAATTCTCATGGCAAGGTGCATTTACCAGTCTCAAAGAAAAATGATGAATTTGATTCACATTGAAAAACCCACATGGTACAAAGTCACAGTGAACACTCCCCCTGGCACTCAAGTTCACTTGAAGTGAATGGTTTGAAGAACATGTGACCCTGCTTGCTGGCCTCCTATTGGCTAGGTTGGGTATTCAGTCTGCGACTTAGCAGTGGGCTTATTTGCCTCATCAAAATGCCCTTATACATTTTCCGTCAGCTCCTATAATAGCTTTTGTTTTACAGCATGTGGCGTACGGGGTAGTTCATCAAATGTGCCACAGTTGCCCTTATATATAAGTAAAGAACCTCAAGATAGTGATCATCTAAAATGATTTATATGATTATATTATATTACCTTAGGGCTTAGATCATACCTCTATAGGTTAATACTCTACTATATGGCAGAATGTAGATTCCATCATACATTTTTTTTGTCAATTTCTTAAACTCACTGTATGTTGGGATCGATGGTAAGATTGGAGGTATTTTTTTCCAGGCTATGGCCGTTGATACTGTATCTGGTTAGGGCTAATTATCGCCACCAATTACAATGAAAAAAATACTTGTCTCAGGGAAATGAAACCGTACAATTCAGACAAGATGATTGTGTTCCAGTACAAAATCTCAGCATGATTTCTCTCAGATAATCACCCTTTGAGGTACAGGAAACCCACCGTGTGAATCTCCCTTTAGACTGAGGACGCACTGCTTGCGACATGGTTCTATCCTGGTTCTGTGGATTTTCTATGTTAGAGTATGTCGTAAGCCTTGTTGGAGTGTGTTGGAAGCAGTAGACACCCCTTTTAGTGAATCTAAAACTAGTAGGGGTAGTTGTTTGTCTACGAACCTTTCTGTTTTCATCAAATTCTATCATGGTGTTAACTGGGATGTATATACAGTTACCAAACTGGGCAACGAGTACCGGTAGGTCTTCCGTTCGGGCCCTCTTGGGCCATTTTACAGATAGAGTTGGAATAATAAGTAGATAAGATAAATCCTGGACAAAATGCATGAATAGACAAAAATCGATGGTTTTATGGATAGGCGGTCGTAAATAATGAGAGGCTGACGCGTAGTTGTACATGAGCGTTAGCGAGTGTTCTACGAACTCAACGTCGACCATTTACGAAGAAGATCTCGTTGAATTCTTTGCTCAACTGTTCCTTTCTTCGTTAGAAAACACCATGATGAACTGAGTAGTACATGGAACAACGAACCTCCAATATCTATTGCAGCAATACCAATGTTTAACTTGGTGATTCTTTTAGATGATCTGACACTTTTGCATTAGTGGTGCATTATGGGAAGCGGTGCCTGGTAAACGGAGCCCTATGTTGGGGATATTGTTGGCGGCCTTGTTAAATTCTCAATCCACCTACGTTTCACCGCAACCATGCCAGCTATGTCGGCCTGTCCTTGGGATGGGCAGGAAACCTCACCCCCTTCTTCCCACTCTCACACAGGGAGGATGAGATGCCTAGCCAACTGTACAACATTAAATGTATTACATCGGAAGCGTAATTGTAACATCTATAATAAATGTGCATGGAGTGAAACGATTTTTTTAACCCTGAAATTGCAAACATCCCTTAATATGTTGCATTTAAGAACAAACAGAAAAATGCATTAAAAACATCCTGGAAAAGTATGAATTGGTAATATCCCAAATAACCTGAAGTTGAATTTAGATAAAAGAAGCCAACCAGCATGTATATTGTTGTTATCTAATTCAGTTTTTGATAGTAGGAACAAGTGTGCAGCACTTTATGGTACTGAAATCAGGCATCTCCCATATCAACGCCTACGTATGCACATTTTGGGCATATCAGGAGTGGTCGAACCGGTTACGGGGGTGGGTGGGGGAGGAATAGTTGCTCTGATAAGCGCATCCCATGTAAGCTCTACTGAAATAGCATCTTCAACGGGAATACCTACAACCTCTTGAAATATTTAGTCACATCAATGTACATTAATTAGGACCTATTATTGAGGCTATGGAAAGCAGCCCTTTATCCATGTGCTGGTGTGCAGTGTAGTATGTGGTTCTCGTATATCTAGGACTTCTAATCCACCTATTTCGATCTGAGTGGGCTTCATTGCTATAGTGACACTATAGATTTATATGCAAGCAATAATGACTGACAAAAGGTTGGCGGTATACAATTTCTTTTGCAGATTTATTTTGCTAATTTTATACAAATTTATGCATATTGAACATATTTCACATCTTTTCGCTTAACCGGAATAATAGAATTTATTGTCAAGCGTAAACAAACTTAAAATCTAATAATATGACATAATATACTGAAAAACATTCTTTTTACAAAATGTATTGCACTTAGCCACAGCTGGCAGAATAAATCAATCTAGGCTAGTCCCGGACAAATATAAAGATAGATGAAGTAATGAGTGAGTCATTTTTTCAACGAGCTTTCCGAAGGAATGTTCAAAACTTCAAAATCAGTATAAAAGCTAAACTACATCCTGGAAAGTTTGAACAAATTGTTAAATGTATAAAACTAAATCTGGTCATCTTTCTGATAGTTGACATGCATATATTTTCAAAACAGAGATAGGTATAAACTCACATGAGACACCAAGTGTATGGATCATTCAGCTTAGTCCCGATGCTTTTGCATAGTTTATAAACGAGTTTAAACCTCGTTCATGTCAAGCTTGACTTGTATCTACTTCGTTTAATTACAAAAATATAATGCCAATGGGCAGATACAACCTATCAGCTGATCAAATACACAACAGTTTATCACAAGGTCAGAGATATGCAATGGACCACAGGAAAGCCTGTAAGATGTATGATTTCATAAATAAGGAGGAAACATTGGATATAAATGTATAAGACTTCCCTAGCTTTGGGAAATTTGCAAGGTGCAGCCGTTTCCTAAGGCAAGTGAAAGATCACAATTCGAAATGGGTTTTTTTTTTTCAAATCTAGGTAGATGTAGAGTATAACTGTCTACAAATGTTTACTTGAACGGGTCCTTCTCCTACATAGTCTTGTAGTTATGCATACCCACGTGCATTTTGAAGTCTAAATATTAGAAAATAGAATTATGTCTATATCTAGGTAAATATTTGATAGACATGAAAAATGATTGTTAAATATACTAGATCTTTCTGCCAGGGGAGATTATGATCATACTCAACACAATGAAATAAACAAACTATAATAATGAGCATATCAAAATTTCAGATTGATACACTTGGATACTTATTGGTTATACATGTTTGGCAACATATCAGAAAATATTTATATTCTTCGGGGTATGTGAAACGTGCCCGGAGTGCAAAAAGAGTACTGGCAAAAATACATGCATAATTATTTTCCATACCTTAACGTTTGATATTCACGTTAGCGAATGATATTTTCGTAAAAATGGCAAGTTCATGGAAGAACTTTTATAATTTATTTCTTGAAACTTGAAAATATTCTAACTTTACACAACAATCGAATATCATGACTTGCTTTTCAGTTATTGTTTAACGTTGGATAGATCACTTATTGCTAATGGGATACACAATTATGCGCCGAGGGATAGATCACATGTAATCTCTATCTGGTAATATTTCTTGTACTGTATCTGGATCAATAAATAGAGCATTGCTCTTTTTTTTTTTTTAAACAACAAAAAAAACACAATCAATTGTCTTGAAAGAGGGATTATTGGGAAGAATGAAACACGGCTATATTTTTATATGTAGTTTCTTATTCAGAAGGTTTACCGACCATTCTATGAAAAGGGACACAATTGGGGTTTCGAGTAAAAGACAAAAATGTTACAACCATACAAAAAACGGATATAACCGGACAACTGAATTATCAATAGTACTTATTAACATTTGCCAAATTCCCAGAATAGGGGAAAGAACAGTTTATGAGAGGACACCCACGACATTCGAAAAAAGCAATTGTGGTGGATTTCTTTTCTGTTGTTGTACCTGTGTTCTAATATGTGAAAAAGAGAAGAACACTGGTATTCTTATTCGACCATCAAGTTTTGGTAACCATATTTCTGCCTGCAGAAACTGGAATACACATTTACAGTCGGTGAGCTCTTTGAATTAAAATCTGGGGATTTCTTTGATACGGTATTGTCTTGGGATTGAAGGATTTCATAAACTCAGCCAAAGAAGGCTTTCTTGTGACTCTATAAATGGTAGTTTCAATTTATTCTTCCCATAGCCACTTTCCTTAATACACAAGAGGAACCTATGATAATCAAATGCTGGGCAATTTCATTTGTTTTACCGTAGAGCTCATTTGCTCATTTAAACGAGATTTCATTCTGCTTAACCTAATACCAAGAAATCTGCCAGGTGTATCATTATTGACATTGTACACGAGAATGTAAAAAGTGCGAAAACTTCAGTGGACAACCTACTTTGAGGAGAATGATATTTTGTATGTACATGTGTACGTGTAAAAACAGGGGGGGGGGGGGGGGGGGTTATCATTGGTACTGATTACCCAACTTCGAATCCGACATCCCTGCAATATTTGTCGTAACTACAAGATATCACCGTGAAAATATGCTTGCACGAAAACTATACTATGCAGTTAGATATTTCAGTATCACAAAGCTCAATACAGAGATGATAAATGCATGGATTAAGGCTTAAGTCATGCTGAAAATAAGAATATTTGTTGTGTCTAGCTGAGTACAGAACGGTGTCACCTGAGTTCCAGGTGAGAATGCTGGCGAAGCTCTGTCATGAGGGAATCCTCTGAAGGTTCTTGAAGGTCATCCCTGAAAGATTTCAGATTAGACAATATCAATAATATATCTTTTTCATCTATAATATAATCTGCGCTTAAGGAGATTCCATTCTCCATTGTACAATCAGATTACTACCAAATGCCAGTGTTATAGCTATTTATAATGAGTAGGGTTTGGGAATTGGTGCAATCACCATGATTCAATAAACCCGAACATGTCGGTAAACTGAACATTGCAGGTTATTGTTAAGAGATATTCATTATGACTGTTAACAGAAGAATGATGATTTACCTGAACATATCATGCACAGTAAAATGACCACCCCAGGCTAGTAAGGACACGTCTGACGACTCCTGAACATGTCTCTGTTGGAGACGATCCCAGCGCATGATGAAGTTCTGTACAGATTAAAGATTCAACAAATATTTAAATTTAATTCAAAAGTTATCAAAATTAGCACACTTTGAATAGGACATAGCCGTTTGACGAAAGGTTATAACTTGAGAATATAATACATGACATACAAATAGGTGTTTCTAATTTAGCATTTCTTGTTCGGCTACTTATTTACTGCTATTGTTTTTTATCACACTGGAGGATATTATTAGGTCTTCGACAGACTCCAGAAAAGACTATAGTTGCTATGAATAAAGAAATCATGGCATTATCGTATAGAGTACTTGACCAGAATTTAATTTCCAGAAACATTAATTAACTATTAGTGCCAGGTTGTTCTTGTGCAACATGGCAGCAGGTCCTGTTGAGCCGTAAATGGTTTTAGTTTCACATTCTGACTCAGATAGTTCCTGTGAAGGTCTGGTGGTGGCAACACAATACAGAGACTCTAGCCTGTCAAGTACCCCACCAAGTGTGCATCTCATGAACTATTATCAATAACCAGATGGCGCCACTTCCTCTTGCAGGCAGGTGGAGTGCTGTGGCTGATGGCGTGACTGATAAAGTGGAGACAGCTAAATGTTGTATTGGCATCCTCTGTGAAGTTCCAGGAATGAGTTATATGAGCTGAAGTGTCCAATATTGTAGTACTTACCTCCAGAATTAGAGCTGTGAAGAGGTTGAGCCCAATGACCACAGTGAGGAGCCACCATCCAATGAAGTAAAGCTTCGACCAGCTAGAGATGTCAACGATAAGCACTTTTACAATTTATCTAGATACCCAAATATATATATCTATAGAAGCATGATAACTATGTTTTCCATGCATGCTCTTTTATGAAATATAATAATAAAATTGTTAAATAGCTAATTTCCCTGTTTATTTCTTTGACCAAGTTGTCATGACAACCTCAAAACTAATGTAAGGTAATGTATCTCAGTTAGACCTTTGATTTGAGCTACTACATGAATGAAATGATGAGGATTTTAGAAAAGATCCTTTGGTTTTCTATGAAACATTGGCGGCCATTTCATTTTTTTACATTTAGAGGGCTAAAAATAGATTTCTTAGCTTGGTAAAATTATTTTCTGAAATCCACACCCAAATATTGACCAGTAAGCGTGTCTTACCAAATTTACTCAAAAATGCCCCAAGAAACCTATATTTTAAAATATTGCAAACTATAATCTTTGTGAAATAAGTCATACTTGATAAAAACTGAAGGCTAAACACTTGCATCCTAATATATTGTATTCAAAGAGTTTGATTGATAATTTCCATATTGAATTGATACATAAACAGATATTGTTACGTTCTAATTTACAAGTACATCACTTACTTGTTGACGTATTTGGAATAGGCATCTAAAAAGACCTGCCAGTTGTTGACCACCATTATGTCCCAGAGTACTACGAGTGATGCCTAAGGACAAAAAAGGTACTTAAGTTATTTTATGTAAGTTAACCTTGAGGAACAAGGGATTTATTTAACAATTGAGATGCTGACATTTCTTAATAATTACTTTATTTCTTACATATTGTCTTGTTCATCTTTTCCTGTATTCATCTTCCTTTTCAGTAATACATGCAAAATAGATATTGCAAATATTGATATCAATTTAAGTATATTCACAGGGATGTCAGTTGAGGGCGATGAAAAAAGGAGGACATTTTTCGTGGAACTTACTGCCTCAGAGAGACTGAATAAACATGGAAAGCGCATCATTATTGGCCATGGAATAGGGCTGGGGTGGTATGAGGAGGTTTGAACTATTGTTTATTGGTGTGAATGAGGCTCAGCTTATCCTCTCTTTGTCTTACACAAGAAAAAGGAATTTTATGAACTGAAAATAAAAACAAGGATTTCCTTGGAAAATAAGAGAACTGCTATTCATGTGGTAACTCACCCCAAAATCGTTGAAGTTGTTGGCCCAGTACTCCAGTTGTTCATAGGAACCACAAGGAAACTGTGTCCTGGATATCAGTGAAGAAAAATTGCAAATTGTAAATCTTTCTTGAATACAACGTAGGGCTAAAAATTGGGGGTTCTTAACTCAGGAAAACTAGAGGTCGTTGAATAAACTAGATTGTTTGTTTGGGTAGTTTAACGTCCAATCTGTTCAATTAGACTTGAATAATGGCATATCTGATAAGTTAGGGAATGACATAAATGAACCAAACGTATTAACATATTATTAATCAATACTAGCATGCATTATCAATATATACTAGCATAAAAGACAATATGGGAATTATTGCAATTCTACTCTGTTGGTATCGACTATGTATTTTTATCATGTGCAGTTAAGCAAACATTAGGTTCTCATTGAGATGTACGCAGCTATTGCCTCCAAAATCTCTGGGAATATTTGTAGTTCTTTCAGCTAATATCAGCCTAAGAGGTAAAGCAGTGGCCTATAGGAAATAATCCTTACGTATTTGTGGAGTTTACGTTGTATGTAATCCTGTCTCTGAAAAGTTCCATTCCCAATAAGGCATAGGAATAGTAGAGCACCTGGAAAATGGGGTAAATGATCACTTTGGTTATTTAAAAGATAACACTTACGACGTAGCTTCCGGATTTCTCAGGCTAGTAGATCTTAAATTGTTTTTGCCTCCGTAGAACCTATAAATTGTATATATGTCGAATTTTGGAAATGAAAAAGATAATTCTCTGTTTGAAATTCTGATTCTAATCACTGTCAGGCGAGTTCGTAAAGACTTTTCTGTTGATTACTGAACAAAAAGTCTCTTCGTGTAGAAGATGTTATTATTACAAATGAGGGGACAGATAAAACCGAATACTTACTACAAGGATACCCCCAAAGGCCTTCAGGTTCTTGACCAGGTCTATGAGTGTGTAGACAACTGCTGACATTGCCTGCGTAAACAACGGAATACACTTACACATGCGATCTGGTCACATCAGTTTTCATCTCGATCAAGGCAAACATATTTTTGCTTATCACGATTTATTTAAATGAAACTTCATCTTTCCAATGGTAAATCACGGTGGAAATGTATTGTAATATTGATAACTGGGGAGAGGGTTGGATGGTGGCAAGGAATATCACGCCCCCTAGTATAATAGTGACAAACTAAGCTGAGACACTACAGCCATCTACCGTTAGAATTGTTAACTTAACTTAGCGCAACTGAATCCCTCACCTACACATTCAAGTGATAAGTTTATGTCTTTTGTCGCTATGGTGGGTACTAATTGCGACTATAAACGGTTTCATCTGAGAGATTACTGAGACTGCATTTACAGTGTCAGATCTTGACGGTGATGGTCTCTGTCAATGACTGAGCTTTAGGAGTGAGAGATAGGACAGGTAGTTAAGGGGATAACCTGGGTGACTGCATTTATTACATTTCATGTAATGAATTTCAATTAAAGAACGATTTAATCACTTTCTATCTTCATTTACCACTCAGGATTATACAAAACGAAGTGCACATAAAATAAGTGGCAGTATGTGAGGTGATGACATGTGTGGACATGACTTTATAAACCGTAAACAAAATAATATGAATTCAAACTTCCTATAATAATAAACTTTTACGTGTAGACTTCTTCAAGAAGTAAACGGTGTGTGAGCTGATGACAGATGAAGGATGCGAGTTTAAATGAAGAAAGCTGTCCTACCTTGATCTGAGTGACGATTCGTAATAGTCTGATCATGATGAGCATATTGATGATGCGTACCAGGTTCCACAGGGTCTGACTGTGCACCACTGCCTTGTCACTGTATACAGAGGTCATAAACTATAAAATGTTGTCAAACAGAGAATGTCCCTCGATATAACATATGCCTGTAGGCCGGCAGCAAGTTTACTCTCATTTTATAGGTCATAACTACCACTAAAAAGCAGGTATAAATCAACAAAGAAGTTTAACAGTTCTGTGTTTTGTTAATTATTTCATCTAGCTACTTAAAGAATCTTCCATAGTCGTTATTGATTCATACATATGGCTGATGCCACTTTTAAACTTTGTAATGATATTTCAGAGCACTATATCTGAATAAAAAAAATAAGAGTGATTGAATATTGCTCACCTTCCCCACATAGGTATTCCATACAGAGCCACATATACTATCTCTATGATCTGAAATAAATTATCAATTCCTCATGATATTAATTCCTTATGGGTGGCCAAATATAGGTACAGCAAATATCAAGGTGGACTTCCCAAGAGAAATTAAACACGGTAACGTGGTTTCAACATGAAACAGATATGACAGAAAGTGAAGGGACAGAAACCAAAGGCTTATCAAATCTTCATCAATTATATATATTTTGTTTTTATTTATTTTTTGCATCGGTTTGGGGACTTATCACATCTATCACGATATATACATGTATATCCTTGTCCAGAACGGTATTTCATTCCTACAATTGAGTGTGAGACACTATACTTACCACTAAAACAATCGTGATCAACCCATCAAAAATGTTACCCTTCTCGAAGCAGTATCGCTTCCAACCGAGCGCCCACAACTTAAAGGACTGTTCCAGCAGGTAGTAAAGGATGAACGTCAGGTTCAGTACCTAAAAGGGCGATTCATCAATAGAGTTAACATACTGTCCTATCACACAGCTGTGCTGTGATGGGGTGACATAAATAAACATGAGATCGGAGTATTTTCAGACATAGAACCAATCAGGGTTGTTTTTGGGTTTTTTTCAAATTCTTTTATTGGCAGAGAATCTTTGACAATCATTTCACATCATTTTCCATAGAATCATAATATCGTCAAGCAATAATAGACATCAGGATATTACCTTAACTACGGCTTTTAACCTACGTTGGTTTTCAGGTTCGAGAGGTTAACCCAATATTTATCACGACCACTTCATTTAAACAACTATCCATTCGAACAGGTGGTCTGCTTCTGAATGGGCACTGCATTTCCATGCCTTATTGCTCATTTACTTTAAATGTTATAGAGTATGTGCACTTTTACAACCAGTTCAGTATTCAAATGTAAATGTTCATATTGGATACATAATATGCTGTAAATGTGTATTCCAACTACCTCAATACTATATGTACATGTTGTTTTTTTTCTAATCTATAAAAACATACATTTCAAATCCGAAACACTCTCTACTGCTATGATCTATTATCACCACATCTACATCCCAATTTCATGACTTAACTATGCACTTATATGTGACCATGTATAGCAACTATGACTGTCTGTGGCTGCACCTAGGTTTTGCCGATTCGCTCAGGAGTATCCAACTCAAGATTCATCCCACGGTCCCCGATCAGGTTTCCCCATAATCTCTGTTTTGTTGCATAATGCATGTCTAAATATCAAAGCAAGATAACAGACTTATCTTCAAAATAACAAACTTAACTCACCCCAAGAACAGTGTGACTGGAATTCCGTATGTGGTCGTACTCAGTCGCCAATTCCACCTGGTGACGGAAATGAAATCGACTTTTTTTCACTTGATCGGAATTTTAAAGGGTGAATATAGTCCCCACTCAATAAGGGATAGCAGATGCTAAGAGAGCTAATGATCTTTAGTAAAGGGTAACCCACCTTGCTCAAAGATATTGTCAGGTGGCCTTCACTAGAGCAAATTAGAAAATACATTTATCGAGTAATATACTTACAACAATAATCTTACCTTCGGCCTTGTTTCTGTTTTGTTGTGGTTTTTTTTGGGGTCTTTTTTTCATGGAGTGGGGTGGAGGGTTCTCTACATCAAATATCTTTTTATACCATGGTTGCCAATCTTAACGGATAGGCTAATTCCGAATTCAATGTAATTTTCAAACACGTGGGGGGCGTCTTGACATCACTTACTGAGATACAGATGACGTTGCCCATGGCCATCAGGCATCCCAGATAGGTGAAGTATCGACTCGCGCCGATTGCCTGTAACCTCTTCAGGATCGGACGCCCCATTTCCCGCATCTCAGGGCACTGGGACAAATATGATTTAAATGAGAACACATAACCAGAGTTTCCAGAGGCGCTTCAATGCTAGATTTTATTTAGGAGATATGAAAAAAAGTTATCAGTAGGTTTATTCTGAATATCATACCCAATGAAACGTAGCGAGGCTATGTGGGATATACAACTAAAAATCGGTGCGTCTCAAATATGACTGTCGTTTTGCTTTTTTAATCGACCCTTAAAAACAAGAATATGTGCACTTGAGTCGCTTCGCCTCTGTACAAGGCATCAACTGTGTTTGATCATGTTGAGTAATGCAAAGTCATATTAAAAATGGGAGAGTAATATAAAACAAATGACTGTCTTATCAAATAAAAACGGGAAAAGCCCATCACCCAGTTAGCGGGTGTTACATAGGCTGTGTGAACAGTGGTGAACAGTTGGGCTTAGCCACGTATTGCCATAGGCTGCGTGATATAGTATTTTACTTAGTAGAAACTGAACAAGAGTTAGACTTGTCGGTGTTTATGCCACGACGGGAAGGTTGTGTATTACTACGCAAAGCGTTAGCTGAGCGTAGTGAGGAACAGACCTGACTCGAGTTCGGTTTCGTATTTATCCTACCCCGTCTCTACCCTTTTGATTTACTAAAATATAAATATCTATTGAACGACCAACCAAAGTCCAACCAGAACTTTTGAGTCCAACCGGAACTTTTTTCGGAGCAGCTCACAATCTAGTCGCTGATTGGTTTATTTTTTTATGCCCCTAGAGGCATAAATCGCACTTTATGTCATGGCATGCCGCATAAAATTTGCCTATGTTATGCCTATGGACCGTTTTTATTAGGGGTAGGATAAACAACAAGACTTCCCTGTGTCAATGTTTAATCTCACCCCGGTATTTTTCTCCATAGGCTTAACATTAGGAACTCGTGCTCCACGGCCGTGATGTTCGTGTACCCAATACTCAATGGCTAATTGGGTGATTCATTTTATAAATAAATATTTTTTTACGGGGTGAAATAAAATCAGAAACCCACTCAATGAAAATGACTTGGTCTGCACTCCACCTCGTTTGCCCACAGAGGAATTCACGAAGCGAATTACTGTGGTCAAACGAGGTGGAGTACGGACCAAGCTATTTCAATCTCATGGGTTTTCATCTAAATTCTGTGTTGAATATGAGTACTGACCGTTTTCCTGTTAAACTGATTGTCGATGGCAGCAAACACGTCTTGGAAGTCAACGGAGGTCAACATTCCTCCCATGTTCTCATCCAACTCCTAGAGGACACACAGAGAGAAGGTACACAATCAAAATTATACACACTCCTTTTGCTTTCAACACGCTTTCAAAGACTGAAAAGGTGAATCATCTATGAAGTGGAAGTAGCGAATGTACAAACAAATATGCCTTTATTTCTCCTTGTATAGAATCTGTCGACCTGAAACGTAATGATCCACTTTGGAATACCAATATCACCCATGTACAGAATGCCCTTAATCATACCACAGTAATCCATTTCGAAGAAAAAATTAGTAGTGGAAAGGTGGCTACTTACTCTATATAGCGCTTGTTTGAAGAAGTGAGGTATGGTTGCCTTCTCAATGACCATTCTAGCATGACTGACTGGCACACAATGCCTACATGAGAAAAAAATTACTCTTTAAAAGTCCTTATCAAATTATTTATAGCGTAAATTCTATAATTAACGGGCGCTGTAATATAATCTGAAGTGCATTAAAATGTAAGAGATCAAATAATCTGTAAGGATTATGTTACTGCGTTTTCTACATTGAATGTGTATCTCAATTACG
This sequence comes from Alentia gelatinosa, assembly GCA_950022655.1. Classification (NCBI taxonomy): domain Eukaryota; kingdom Metazoa; phylum Annelida; class Polychaeta; order Phyllodocida; family Polynoidae; genus Alentia; species Alentia gelatinosa. Next base: position 101,892,565 of record OX465580.1, on the reverse strand, counting down.
TCTCCTTTGCTGACCACATATATGCTCAATGCGTGCCAAATATGTCTGGCACAAACAAACTGCCAGTGTATGGAAAGTAGGTAAAACACTCTTAAAAAGTCAGTTGAAATAAGATAAGGACTAAACAAGAGACATGTTCAAAATGAGATCTATATGGCAATGAAAGATTACCCCCTGATTTTAATATTATTCAACAATGTGATGGTTATCTGAATTAAAATGTTACAAGGACTATATTTAAGATGGATATGCATATGTTTATTTCAAAAATAGTTCTAGTTCCTAGTTCTGGTTCCTCACATCCACCACATAGATAACAGGTAAAACTTGAACGTTTCTTATTTCCAAATGCGTAATAACAAAATAACTATCACTTCCATGGCGTCAAAGAAGATAACTTTATGAGGCCGTTAGCAAATTGACAAAAATACGGTTTCGTTGCAAGTATTGCTGATTGTGAACATTATTTCCAGGTGGAATATATAGCATTTAGAAAAAGTTCTTTTACCCTAATGTGTCAAAATTGGACCGGAATTTGACACGCTCAGATCTAGGTCGGAGAACCTCGAAAGCTGCCCTGATGCCCAGCCTCCGCCTGAACAAACTCGCCTGCATAGAATGCTGCGTCAGAAAAAGCACAGTAGTATCAGAAGTAGAACAAACTTAACAAAAATTATCTCATCTCAAGTCTGACAAGTGTCTATGGGTGTAAATTGCTTTCATTCACACTTTTCAGTAGAATGTATAATTCAGGAAGAAAATCCGCAATACAAAACTTTTTCCAGTTAGGTTTCTGAAACAGCTCTACAACACACTGTGATAGGAATGTGTGCTGTGCAATGTTGTAAACTGGTTAAATATTGTCAAAAAACATGCAACACACTCACGACACATGGCCGTTATTGTGAGCGAGTCGGTGGAACGAAGGCAAAGCCAAAACCCATTGCGAGATCCCGATAAACAGGACAACTTTTCTGCAGGAAACATGTCGCATATGCTATCGTAAACCGTATCATAATATTTACCCACTAGCTATGTAAGTTAAAAGCAATGTAGTGGAAATCATTTATCTCTTTCTGTGTTCGGTGATGAAGATGAACCTTACCAGGAAGTATCCTCGGAACTGGTTGTAGATAACAGCCGTCAGCATGTTCATGAAGCAGTACATCCCTGTCAACAAAGCACATAGATTATGAACATACCTTACCAACTAGTAAATATAATCACTCACACATATCTGTCACAGACTCTGTAAACACTGATTATTACCGGGTAAGTAGGAGAAGTTCTTACTACCGGTGCATCGAGATTCGTGTTATATTTGCTCCTTGTACACATCATGAAATATTTAGATGACTGATACAAATAGTAAGAAGGGATAGACGTGCGATCTGCTTAAGCGATTTTTTTTCTAAATTACGTACGGTCGAACACACCCCCGCCCGGGAAAGCGAGACGAAAACGTTACGCAGAAAGGTTTTTGATCCCATGATACAAATAGTAACTGTGGTTTTATATGGAAAACCTTGGGTTACATCCGGAAAATGTACGGAGATGACATACCATGTATAAGTTTAAAGATAACATACCGATAGCCAAGAAGAGGATGAAGTAGATGGCGTAGAAGCGGTTGGAACTGTAAGCTGGCATCATTACTGAAATAAACCAGAAATAATTTTGAGAAATTAGACACCATCTTCAACATGCAAAATACTTCCAAACTATTCATGCATTATAAAAGATTGCAATAATAGATGAAAAATGCCATAAATACTTTGTGCGTGTACAAGACAGACGGACAGATTTGTTTAGCCATATCAGCTCATAAAACCGTTAAGTTTTAATGTTGGAAAGGGAGACTACAAACCAAACACCAATCCGAATTTATCTATAATTGTGACAACTGGTTTTATTAATTCTCCTTCAATACAGCAGTCTCATTCATTCAATTAATTGATTAGCTATGTCAACCTACGTCTTTCGGCCAGTGTGGCCTTCATCAGGGTTACCGTATATGCTTAATGACTGTCACCCCCTTATATAGGTCCTCCCTCAACCTTATTATGGGATATATAAAGAATTAGAGTGCATCATGGGAGTGCCTAAAAAAACAAGATGGTGCTGGTGCTGCCCCTAGAGGGTATAGGTGGTATTACATAGCGGCCCTTGATGATATTACTTATGTGATTAGGACAGTGATGAAAAGGTAAGTAAACAGTTTTGTTTGTACTTTTTCACGCACTAATAAATCCTATATCCAAGAATCCTTATTTACAAAAATATTATCAATGGTTCACAGTATTTATTTCTAGTGTTCATACTTGATGGAGAAGTGATTGAACAATTAATTAGTAACTGAGTTCTTTGAAATCGCTCAAGGTAGTCTCTTTCTAGATAGAGTCAGTGTTCCTGTTCTTCAAGTTGCCAAAGTCATTAGCTAACTCGGGATTGATGGACTGTAGTAGCTGTTTAAATCACATCAGGATTTTAAAATCAGTTTTGTACCCCACAGGCACAGGTGAAATCTTGGTGATAATCGAGAGAAACCACCGAACTTGGCTAATAAATAAAAGTAAGACTGATAAACGGTTTCAAAGTCCCATACGGACTATGTATTCAATTAGCTGGCCGACCATTCGGAACACATTCCTTCTTCAGGGCATTAAATACCGTAGTGAGGAAGGCACATCAAGCACCAGCTATTTATACTAATTAACGAAGTTTTCAGTGAAAGTTACGACATATTTGAGTTCATTGAGAGTCATTTGGGGTGTCATCAGGTGTGTGAGGTCTTCATTGAAATGTCCTTATAAATCCGTAACTAGTTAAAATATTGTATATTGGGTGTAGGATGATATGTGTAGGGGGTGTCTAAATGTACGTTGTTCAAGGAAATACCGAGCGGCTTTGATTCCGTCTTTGTGCGGAATGTTGGTGTACAATGACGAGACATCGATGGTCATTAAAATTACTGTTATTTACGTAAACACATTAAGGGGATATAAGGGGACATTCAGTTATTGGTAATAACAACAGCGGCAACACTACCATGTGCATCTGGCGAAGAGAGTAATAACTAAACTTTACCGTCCGGGTTGTTGGCCGTTGTCAGCAGAACGAGCAGATTGATGATAGAGTCACTCAGAGACTGGAAGTACTTGTTCTTCTTGTCCTCCTGGAAACAGAATTAAATTTCGTGGTGCAGGATGCTGTGGTTTGTCTTTTTTCCGTGTATTCCATATCGTAATAGAATGTACAGATATATTTAATGAGATTCTACCAACAGATTGCAACAAACTTTACGTATAGGGGGATTTACGTAAAGTTTCGGAGTTTCGAAGTTATCTGAAGACACACTTTGGGGTTCGATGTACAATATATTTCAAAGACGCCCATACAGCTGTTAAGTAGGCGGCAACCATTTTATCATAAGTAGAAATACTTTGTTTAAAATAATTTCGGCTTTTGCATAAGCTTCCAATGGTATATTTTCATATCATTAAACATATCGTTCATTAAGAAATAGAAATATTTTAGGTGATTCTGATTTGAAGAGAACGTCATACTACATATTCATCTTTAATATGATATGATTCCGGTCATAGGAGTGATAAACCAAAAGGATTTTGCCAAACCTGGCTGGCTTGAATACGCATGAGAATAATCATACTTACATAATGTTTGGGGAAAAGGAGCATACCAAAGAGCGTGAAGAAATATAGATGAATAAAGAGAAGTAGCAGCACACTGAAAAAAGAAGAAAGATCTATCGGTAAAGCGCTATGAATTCAACTTCATAATTATGCTTACTTTTCGGCCGTTTAGTGGCCTTCATCTGGTCTCTTGGGATATAAGATGTAAACAGTGACTACTGTATTGAATACTTCATTATGCGCATAAGAATGAACTTCTTACCGTACGACTGACGCGTGGTTTGTTTATCAATGTCCTCATCATTCATAACTACGAGTGCCATTACCCAATTAAAAATAGTGGATGATCTTAATATAACTAAGTTAAAAAAATGAAAGCCCATGTACCGGTATTGAATACATCTCAAATGGTTTGCGTACAAATACTATGAAGATTTTACACTAAGAGTAGAGCCTGACAAAAATATAACATAATCTGAATCTAAATTATCCATGTTACAACTTTACACAGGTACAAGGGTGGGTCTTGACTGTAGGACAGTAACAGGTGCTTCTGACCTGATCACTTGTGGCAGGGTACGCCGCAGACAGTTCACAGTCTTCTTCATCAAAGATGAATTTTGTAGGATGAAAAAGGGACGCAGCATCCTCCGAACACGCACTGGCTGGAAAGGAATGCAACAAATCAATCCTCTGAACATGTACCTGCTTAAGGGGAATTTGACAAATTAGTACTGCAAAAACGGACTGACTGAAGAGGAATATGATAATATAATGTTATGGGCATGGACATTCTAAATAGGAATTTCAAAATTTTATCCACAAAACACACTCAGGCAGAAAAAAGGGTATGAAGATTTAATCTCTGCAGACTCTCATTATTATCCTCATAGATGAGAAATAACAGGAGCAATCGCGTATTTATCAAGACAAATTATATGAAATAGCTGGTTCTCTTTCAATAATTCTTCCTGTTAAGAGTAATTAAGTACCCGTACCACAAAACCTAATTCCCATAGGGGGCGACCCTCTACGGTACAAGTGCCACCAGGAACCTTCTCGGTGTCTCAATGGTCCTCTGCACGTCTCTCTAAAGCACAGCGAACCACTACAGTTGACAATTTTTTTTTAGATCAAGCATTGTCTAAAGGACAGTTTCTATTGGAAAACAATTCAATAAAACATATGATTTTCTGTCCCACTCTGAAGTATGCCAGTTTCTCAGAGCTTTAGGTGAGAAATACCTTGAGTCCAGGTTCTTGGAACTGAATGAGATTATTTGAAACTTTTGAATAGTGGAAACTTTCACTTTCATAGATATGTTTCTCCTACCTCGGAACAGCCATAGCCGAGTGACACACACCAGTCAAGTACGGACACCACCATGACCAGCATGTAGCCTACCAGCCATTTGTTGTGTAGCAACTGCTTCCCGCCGCGTAGGTACACCTATAACGACAAGACAGACATTTTAACTATCAAATAGCATCGGAATAAAAGTTAAGTAACGAGTAATTCATTGTCAGAAGCCCCAATGAAGCAATTTCTTAGGGTCAGCATCGGTACCAATGTCTCATGGAACGTCAAAGTACATGGATGTACGTAAACCCTTTTTTATTTGTGAATTATTTCATCCCTTCTACTGAATATTTGGATGTTGTGCTGTTTTATGCCATGGCAACCGCCAGGAGAAATCACAACATGATGGAATCGGCGAAATAGGGACGCGAACTGTGAAACAAAGTGCCACTGCAAATATCTGAGTTTGGATCGTTTAGGACTGCAGGATGGTGAACTTGTGCCAATTCCACGCTGTTTCTGTTTGTTTGAGTAGTTTAAGGTCCAATATTCCACGCTCTTCCTCTTTCCTCCAACTCATGTGCAAGTGTGATGCCTGCTATGCGTACCACTAAAATCATACACTGGCAATAATAGCTAATATTTAATGAATATCTGTGTATGATATATTATCCTACCCCTAATAAAAACGGTCCATAGGCATAACATAGGCAAATTTTATGCGGCAGGCCATGACATAAAATGCGATTTATGCCTCTAGGGGCTTAACAAAATTGACCAATCAGCGACCAGATTGTCAGCTGCTCCAAAAATGTTCCGGTTGACCTCAAAAGTTCCGGTTGGACTTCAGTTGGTCATTCAATCGATATTTGTCTTTTAGTAATCCAAAAGCATAGAGACGGGGTAGGATAAATACGAAACCGAACTCGAGTTAGACTTGTCAGTGTCTATGCCACTCTTGTCAGGTCTGTTCCTCACTACGCTCAGCTAACGCTTCGCGTAGTAATACACGACCTTCCTGGCGTGGCATAAACACAGACAAGTCTAACTCTCGTTCAGTTTCTACTAATTATATCATTTTCTTGATAAAAACCACATTTCAACATATTCACGTTTATATTGTAACAGTAATTCCAAAACAAAGACTCGTAAGTAGTGCTCAAGCATGAAACCTTTAATTATGCAGTATCAATGAATACATCCGTCCAGAATCTGTGTTTCCTTTATTAATTACTAGCTAATATGTCTTGAAGTGATGTCCATGCTCTGTGAACTGCACTCCCAGAATGACCATCACTGAGCTGTGCTCTCTGTATTATAGTAAATCGTGACGTACCATATGGTCTCTCTGTGTCCACCATATTAGCACTGCGGTGTAATAAGAGAAAACGTGGCTACTGAGCCCGTACGGGTGGCCGTTCGAGGTCATTTGATAAAAAAAAAACAGCCCGACGCCGGTTTGCTTGCGATGTTAAGGCTGATGGTGCACGGTAACTGCACATACCATCAGGTAAAATGTGAAACAATGTTTCTTGACTACTCTCTTTAATGAATTCCTGGTTCCAATGACAGTAACTAACCAAAGCTGGATACAAACTATCAGACTTCTAAAATAATCTGTCTAGTGGATTTCAATTTCACATGATCAATATATCATAAAACCCAAATTTGCTCTTAATCCACTTCAGTGTCCAACTCATACGGCAGTGAGATCACTCCATGTTTTCTCCCATTGAGAATCAGTCTGCAGATTGTCGGTAGTCCTTATACCCACAGAGCAGTCTTTTCCACACACACAAACCTGACAGGGTGACCCTACTCCAGGTAGAATAAGCCCTCCAGCACCCATAGGAGTGTTGGCAATGCTCCCGTGTAGCAAGTATCTCTCACACAGCCGAGTATCTACCAGAGGGTGCCTTTTTACTGTCCAGCGCTGATCACATAACTTTCTAATATACCCAGCTATCGACCAAAAAGCAAGCTGCTTCCGCATCACGTGAATAACAATACCTCATACAGCACATATATGTTTTCGACTCTGCGCCATACACATTTCGTTCAATACATTTATTGCAATTCATCATTAGTTTTCACACATGCACACAGTGCAGTCTGCCCGACACTGTATAGTGTGGGTTTCTTTTAATTCTGATGCGGTAACTCGTGATGTTCACATTGCCACCTCCTTCAGAAATTCAAGTTTATATATAAATACATAATACTGACTGGTTTCATATACTTTCATATACTATCAGAAAACATGGCGAAGTGTACAGGTCAAGCAACCGCTTGTAAGGAGATCGTTTGCTCCAGGAATTTATGGTCAGAATGCTCGCTACCTTGGCGACCTAAACTATGGAACCGTTTGTATAGTAACGGACAATTTGTTGACAGTTTGAGGTCACAGTTAAAAGGGGTGTTTCCCGTTTTGATGTGATATCTTGAGTGCGGAATTTTGGATCTGATCTGATCTTCCTATACGGTATTGCATGGTGCTCATCAGGCTCGAATTGGGTGGGGGGGGGGGGGCGGAAGAGGGTGGGACCTGTTAGGTGACAACTAAACTTCTTCAACAAGTAGTTGGAGATAAATAAACTGGGGTCAATGGTTCTGAGGATGAACTGGGGATTCCAATTTACAGGGTCGACAGTCTAAATGTGCTGACTGTCAGAGGCTGTGTTTACCTGCAAGACACAGTCTAAGATGGTAGCTAAAACCGGTTTTTAAAAAAAGGTATCATATACTAGTGTACGTATACTTCGAGGAATTGACGCAAATAATATTCAGGAGCATGTGAGGACATTAGCGTATAATCAACTCCTAGGATAATATGTCGAATTTTATCTGAAACGAGGCATAAAACATATCCGTTTGGACGGGTATGTTGATACACACTCCCTAAGTGTTTTTATGGGCACTTTGTATTAGGAGGAAAATAAATGCAAAGAAAAAAACAGGTGATCTTTAAGAGGACCCTTCAGTTTAACTTTCGTATTGACATCAGTTCAACTTCCCAGCTGAATTTCACTATACATCTATTTATTAGGAATATTCTAGTCTAAAGCCTTGGTTAATTTTATGTCAAATCAGCTAATACACAACTAGCATGGCCATACCATTTAGAGTGCCACCGAATCTGTGAAGGAGAGATGTTTCTCACCTTGATGGTTATATCGGTTATGAGAACGAGCAGGCAGAAGGACTCTATGGACTCTGTGAAGCCGCACGGCAGGGTGATCTTCTCTTGATGTTGACGTGGGTCGGTGCTTATCACTAAAGAGGACGGAAACTCCAGGAATGCCAGCAAGTGTAGGACGATGATGACTATGTTGATAAACCTGAAAGGGGAATTCTCTTTATTTTAAAACTATACGTGCTCAAAGGAAGACACCAGTTTTGTCTAACGAGTATTGTTATATCTGTTGAAAATAACTCTTTATTCTTCAAAAATAGTTCTTAATAGGTTTTCGAACTCGATTCACCCAAACCCTTTCTCTATTGTTATCAAACAATTATTTTGGGCAACGTGGCAAAATGTCTACATACCTTGAAATCTATTTCGTTTTGTTTTTTTATTCAGGCGATTTAAGGACAATGTTGCACAATCGCCTTATCGATAGGCGTCCTTCCATGTGCAGGTCCATAGTTACAACAAACACATGTTCATAACAATACAATTCATCTTTTACATTCAGTCTACTTTACAATAGCTGTTAAATAAAAGTCTAATAGAGATCGTATCATAGCAGATGGATCGGTACAAAGGACTTTGAATCTTACCATTGCATAGGTGTGCTATAATATAAGCGATAGAGCTTCAGTGAACGTTGGTCCACTTTGTGATTGATAGAACGATACTGAAATGTCAAAACAATAATGCCATTCAACTGTGGTTTTAGTATAGTGTTTATTCATCTGAAAATAAATAATATTAACATTATGATGGTATGAAGCCTGTCTAACTCCAGACTCCCAGCGAAAATGGATATCCACTCCAGATTTTGACAATTATACTTTATTCAATTCTGGTTGAAATTTCAGCGGGTTGAGCACTTTCCTTATTTTTCAGAATAGCAACTCCATTTTTACACGATTAATTTGGTCAGTAAAACTGGGTGGCCCAAATAGAATTATACCACGATAAACTTAATATGATAGTCCAACTGGGGTGTTCACAATTTGATATTTTTAGATTGCCATAATGGGGTCATCAGGAATTCTTGGCAGTAAAACATTCATATACAGTTATAATGGAATTGATTCAATGGAGTATTATCAGTCATAAACGTTTCAAGTATAATTAGGATAATTAGCAGCAATACATTTTTTTAAACCCTGTAATACAATTACAATATTAAGTCTAACATGAAAACATAGCATTTCAGTCTCTGTATAGTCAATAGTTCATAGGAAAATCGTTATAATATTAACATAGTGCAGTCGGCGCTAGGAGTACTGATTCCCTCCAACCTACTTGGTTACAAAAGACAGTGATGATCGTCATGGCATTTCAACTAGGCAATGCGGGCATTCTGAAATAATATTTCTGAAACATTTCACGAAGTCAATAAGTCTCCAAAGTTTACTCTGACCCCTTTGAATATGTCGGTCCCACTCTGACCTACCTGGTCAGTTGTGAAATCGTAGAGGGACTCGGAACACGCCCAGTCATCGATCTCGCATCCTGATATAGTTACCAAAAGGAACGGTGTCCATGCTGTTTTTCATTATGACCACTATAACTTATAATATATACAAGTTCGTCGGATCTTTTATGGATTTTGCCAATATGTAAAGCCAATTATAGTCGTAAATTTTGGAAATTCTGACATTTTATAGAAAAAATTAGCTTATGGGTACTTCTCTTCCACTGACGTCTATTTCATGATTACTGTATTTTGGACAAATGGGTACCAAATATTACCTAAGATAAGTTAAGCATCTCCGCAATACTAGGGCGGAAAGAACGGAAACGCGGAAGAGTAATGTATTTACTGAGAGGTATTACAAGAAGTCCCCACCTGAACAGCATCCTCGATAAAGACGCACGCTTGCAGGACAGTATGTTCCTCTGGAGAAGATAAAAGGCAGCCTCTTAGCATCATACACGCCATTTCTCAAACCGGGGAGGTTAATACAGATTAAGACCAGTAAGATTTTCAACAACGAGAAAGACTAGGTCCACCAGCTGACCCTCTCTGTGATTTCAGTCTCCTAGGTTTCACTTTCCGATGACTCCTGCTCGCTCTCTGGTAGCGTCTGCACTACTTTCATCACTGTTAACCTACATCCAGGAACGGAGGTGGCGGGTCAAGGAAGTATGTGTCATGTGGAAAGAGCAAATGTACCTGTTGCTTCAATCCAAGTATCATTCATCACAAGAAGACAATATTATATAACTTTGATGGATGGTAAATAAATTGTAGCTAAATTCTGTCGGTTTTTGTCAGTTGTTACATACTCTATCTTTGATTTACCAAACAACCGTAATAGCTTTTATCAACGAGTAGAGATTTCAGTTGGCCTCTATTCAGAATAACTCATTTCAATGGTGTGTCAGTGTTGGCAGGTTCTTCAGAGGTATATAATAGCCTCATGTTTGCCCCCTGAAGTGGTCCTTCGAATTGACACCCATGCGCGATATGGTGTCAAGTACCGGACAGTGATTGTCAAAATGGAGGTGAATGCACTTACAAATTCATAATTTACAACTATATTTAACAAAATATAATTACCTTTGCAAACTAAATGGCAACAGATCCTGGAATAGATATCTGCACAATACGTATGATATAATTCTATATCAAATCTCTTTTCATTGCTTTATTCCTTTAAAACTATGGCTCTTTGCATTAGTAAATGTTACACATGTGCGTATATAATTTTAGTAACTAGTTCACATAGCCCTTGACATGGTACACTTTTTAGGTGTATAGGGGGTGACATATATGTATACGTTTTCCAAGACTTTTTGCACATCTGTTGAGATTTCATTGTGTCTGGGACTATCTCTCATCAACATCTCCGGAAATTCTACTTCCTCTTTGATACAATTACTTTATGGTTTCAGATTTCATTTCGATAACCGCTGTCATGTGAGAAACCGGGAAATAAGAAAAAAAGAACTACAATTTCAACTATTACATGTAGGTATACACGAATCGAGAGTGAAATAGTTTATTAAGGCCTTGGAGTATGGGAATCAGTTGCAAAAATAAATCTTTTCCAAGACTGACTACCTGAAAATCAGGGGAATTTCCTGACCAGCCCCGACTAATGTTAGACAAAATGTGCCCCACCCCCAGAAAAAAATATAGCAAAAAACTTTATATCAAGAGGTTTTATCATCTTTAGATACTACGGTATATGTCTCTAGTGCTGGCTGTGAGATATGTCAAACAACATTAGCAGCAGAGGTAGCAAAAATGGTTACATACCTGGGGCCTGTTTTTTCAGTTGAGATCATGTCCACTTGAGATCCGCTGAGATCGAAAGTGTTTTTCAGTTGCGATCATTTGAGGTAATCTTAAGTTAAGACTAAGATAAGACCGTTTGGGGCGCTTTGGGTGTTTTTCAGTTGAGATGATCTCAGGGATCTCAAGTAAAAGGATCTCAACTTTGGTCTCAACTTGAGACCAGTTGAAACTTTTTTATCCGGTGCTAAAACTTATCAAAATTAAAAGATATTTAGAGCAAAGTGTATTGATAACCTGGCAAACGTATATTCCAAATTTCATAGTTTTATTGTGGTTATAATAACCATGAGAGACAATTGATAAGCAACATAAAAACAAGGCACTGCACCACTCAGCTAGTTTGTGCTGAACCTACTGTAATGCTCAAAGTCAGTTTCAACTTGAGATCGGTCTCAACTTGACATTGGTTCACAAAAGGTATCGCAAGGGACTTGACATAACAGTTTGGGGCGACAATAGGCAATTTAGAGGCTCTGGTTTACTTAAACCACGGGAAGATCACTATAGAACTTGAGATAGCTCTACACTGAGGGCTAGGGATCTCAACTTGAGATCCTTGGAGTTGAAATCCCCTAAGATTGGCTGTATAGACTTGAGACAACGTCTGAAAAACACTTTCCGCCATTGATCTCAAAGTTGGTCTCAGGATTTTGGATTGATCTTAGCAGATCTCAAGTTGAGATCCTCTCAACTGAAAAACACCCCCCTGGATCCTGACATCACAAAACACTAAAAAATAGATTAAAATGTTTCAAAGGGATGCCACAATATGGTCAGGCAGTAAAAACTGCATAGGAAAAGCTTTAGATTATTTTAGAGACAAATATGTGGAAAATTACAGATGTGTGAAGGGGACAATGATATCATTTCATACCTATGGCCGAACATCTATGAAATACTACCTGCTGCTAGGGGTGCAGTATAAATAATGTTCGGGCGCACTGTGCCTGTAGTGAATATTCAGGCACACTGTGACCATTGGGTCGATTGGTACATATGATAAGTATGTGAAATGGCGTGTTGGTTTTTTTTATTATTTAGTTACGTAATAATAAGAAAACATAGTGATTGCGACTGTAGGGATGCCATTCTTTACCTTTTGATGCCATACATACGTCCCTCTGCTTGCGGCATAGGGACGTATGTATAGCATCAAAAGACCTCAAACTGCGATCCCTTTGGGCTCAGTAACCACGTCTTCTCTTAGTTCACACATGAAAAAGGTTGGTGTAGCACATGAAGTCATGCTTTCACACCTCGCTCCCACCCCCTCCACCTCCCCCCTCCCACCCACACCTCAATCCACCCATCTACACCCTACCTTCAGTAAGTGCGAAAATCAAAGGTGCCAAAACTCAGGGCTGCCCAGAGCCGCTAGAGATGCAGGGATTAGCACAGAATCAATAAACATGGGCCGCTGGTACCCGCCCGAGAACCCTTTGTGTTATAGATTTCAGATAATCTAGAGTGTATTTGATAAGATGTCCCGCCTAACTGTCCCCTTAAGCAGGGTTTTGAAGCATTTCTGTACCGAAAACCTGTCCCCTAAAGTGGGGTGTTCCCTAAAGCGGAGTTAGAATAAACTCTTATTAGAAGGGAAAATTTTCGTTCCGAGCAAATTGTCCCCTTAAGCGGTATGTCCCATTAAGCGGGGTGTCCCGGAACCGGGGTTTTACTGCGATGATTTTTAGCATTTAGAATTGTAAGTGTTCAGGCATTTTCACAGTAGGTCTCTCCAACAGCTGTTGTCATGGTAATCTGACTACTTGCCAGAGCGACAAGTGGATATGTTAACTAGAAGGATGGATCTACAAGTACATAGACAATTATCAATAGTTTTGTGTACAGACGGCCGTAAACCATGAGCTTTGTTTGTATGTTTGGGTAGTTTAACGTCCAATTTGTCCAATTAGACTTACTTTACTCAAATTTGCATATCCTGTTGGAATAACAAGGTATGCTGCCTGGTTGATCGAAAATCCTACATTCCCTGAGGAAGTCAAGAATTCTTTCTTGCCAGTGTAATGGAAAACACTGCGCATTGTTGTCACATTCTTTAGGAATTTCTTCCTGTTCTCTTTGGTGGCCTGACAGTGTAGCATGAGATGTTTTACACTCAGGGGAGTGTTGCATGTCTGGCACACAGGTGCTGCTTCACCTCTTAGGAGATGCCCATGTGTCAGTTTGGTGTGACCAGTCCGCAGACGGGTCAGTTTCACCTGATCAGATCATGTCAGGTTGTTTTTCCTAAAGTTTTGGCTAATAGCCACTACAATTTCTCATAGTTTGTTGTCTCTGGTGCAGTTCCAGAGTTTCTGCCAAGTTTTATGAATGTGCTCCTTGGCCATTGGTTTCAAGTCTGTATGTGGAACCATGTGGGCTCCAACTTTTCTGCTCAATCCACTTTCGACTGCTTGATCTGCAGCTACATTTCCTTCGATTCTGATATGACTCGGCAGCCAACGAGATGCTGACGCATAGTAATGAGGTCAACCGTTAGTAATGAGGTAATGAGGTCAACCGTTTGACGTTGTACTACACTCGCTGCGCTCGTGTATTTCTACGCGTCAACCTCTCGTGGTTTACGGCCGCCTGTCCACAAAACCATCGATTATTGCATTTATTATCCATCTTTTTGAATAAATTAAAGCCAGTAATTGCCATGTTAATGGATATAACACTAGGAAGTATTTCTTTGCTCTATACTACTATAGCAAAAGGGACTATTTTTCCCGTATACGGTACCATGGTTTTGAGGCCGTATACCACAGGTTTGAATCCGTATACCACAGTTATGGTATCTGACAGGTTTTATACAATTGGTAGTGGTTTACTGAGTCCCCATACATTTTCAAATGGGGCTTTGTATACGATGGATAATAAAAGATAAAACAAATGTTTCCATGGGGAAGGGGCAGTGGAAATAAAAATTTGCTGTTTTGACCCAAGGAGTAGCTAGGAACTTTATTAAATACCAAGGTAAATTATTCAGTAATATTTGACCTATATTTATTGTTCATTCTGAGGACATGAAAATGTCCCTAAATAACTTCACTCTCAATTTAAACTAATCAGTGCAGCCCCATAATATTGTGCATTTAGACTAAGTTTAATTAGTCTACTATTATAATAGTAGGCCTACTAATTAAAATTCTAGTCTAATCTACCCTTGGATTATTAGGAGAATTCATATTGACACTCCGGACACTAAGGTGAGTCATGATATTTGTGACCTTATGTCTGTCAGAAAGTAAAAGTGGAGGTGGGGGGTGACCTACCAGGAGGTGGGAACCTATCCTCTTCCGAACTGGTCACTGACGACGCCGCCGACGACTCTACCTCTGGCCAGTCAGTCGACTGTCGAGAATACTGTGACCGGAAAAGACCATAAAAAGGTTGTCTATCTTCAGAGAGTAGTGGCTCTCGTTCTAATCGCTGCATCTTGAGAGCCTGTTCGGAGTGCTAGTCTTTAGTGGACATTATATCACCTGACCTTATTTCAGATAACAAGGTCCGCTCTGCGTCATGTGTACTCTATGTTTTGATGGCCAGCCGCGGAAAATGTCCGTCGGAAGTTGTGACCTAGTTCATGATTAACTGGGTCGACAACACACTGCACCGCTAGAGCAACCTTCGGAAACTCGTTTTGCGGAGCGATAAACCGGAGCGGCGCAGTGTGGGTAGACAATAGGAACTCTTCTGTCGCATGGGAAGGAATCACACACCCGACGTTTGCCGAGAAGCAACTGGGTTGAAGTTCGTGCCTGTCTGAAGTTCGTGCCAGTTATCAAAACCTTTTGCCACCATGTCAGAAAGGAAGGTCTTAAATGTAGGTACAATTACCTAGGTTGAATATATGCAACATTAGGGAATCAGTCCATGCGTAGAGATGTACTTGCAGCTATATTGTTTATGTCACTAATTGTGAGCTGCTGAGCGATAATAAAAGTAGTTTACGTTACTCTTCAGTAGTATACATGTATATTTGATTTCCTTTATGCCTTAAATATGATGATACATGGCAATGGTATGAATCCACCTCGGAGGTTTTTGTAGTTGTCAAAATTAGAGAGTTGTAATCATATAAGGTTAATTTCACTTTCAGCACATTGACTTTACTTTTTCCCATTCGTTAATTTATAAATTATCTTTTCAAGTTTATACTAGATTTGAGTAGTGGCGTGTATTATCGGCAGGCGTGTATTATCGGCACCTCTGACGTTATTTATCGATTTATTCAATAAACACATGGGATAGTAATAATTGAAAGTATAGGATCTATAATTCCTATAATCAACTCACATCTGATATACTATCAGTCGATTTTAGAGATCCATGGTGAATTTATTCAATATTATGTATTTCCTTGTTAAGCGCTGTTCTGCTATAAGTGAGGGAGTTAACTTGTCTATTAATAAATCATTTATCATAAATCATGATTTATATGATTAAATACATAAATTTTGGACAAAAATCAATTCTCCATTGGGTACACAGGCTAAGATTGATTCTAAAGTGTGCCATATTGAAAATATACTTTTACCCTAAGTTAATCACGTGGGGTGCTGATAATACACTCCATTTTCTTGTGTAGTCGTGTATTATCGGCACCTGAATATAATTACCTTATCTTAATTTCAAAATCACACATTTTCAAACATATTATGAAGGTGTATCCCACATTATATGAATCAAACAATAATTGAGAGCTATACAGTGGTGGAAAGTCCTCCTTCTTGAATGGCTGCAATACATATATAAAGGTTCTGTCTATCATGAGAGACTTAAGTCTTTTATAACATGCTAAATCTTTAATTACTTATTCTAGATCTATGTATTGTAGAGATAGAATGTGCAGCAATATAATACACTCCCTGCGCCACTCTGTGTAACATGCAATAAAGGTCTTATAATTTGTCAATTTGTATGCAATTTGTAACGCTTCTCAACACCATGTCAATATAAATGATTCCTCTCTCTATCTATTATTTAAAAAATATTATTAGTCTCATTTAAAAGAAGAGAGAAAGGGGTGCCGATAATACACGCCAGGTGCCGATAATATTGTCTTGTTAACCATATTTCGCTATTATGATGGGCAGAGAACTGTTTTTAGACATTTTATAGAAAAAATGGTCTTAAGGTGCCGATAATACACTCCACTACTCTAGATCTAGATTCTAGATCTAGGTGTAGATTAGTAGATGTAGGTCTATATAAAAATAATATCTTTTCTTTTCAGAAATACTATCCACCGGATTTTGATCCATCAAAAATCCCCAAGTTACGACTTCCACGCAACAGGCAGTATAGCATACGTATCATGGCCCCTTTTAACATGAGGTAAGTTTCTATTTATTTGTTGTCTTTCTTTCAAATTGAGAACGTGATGGAACTTAAACTCAGAGATACAGCGTCCATGACTTTAGTATAGAGAACGGGGACCAGTCAAAGTACCAACCGCAGTCAAAATACTATGGAATTACTATGTTAGCGCTCGTGTATGGTAGCCGTACGGCGAGGTTAGGCTCACGGCCGTACTCACCAAGGCCATAGGCCGCGGTGAGTACGGCCGTGAGCCTAACCGAGACGTACGGCTACCATACACGAGCGCTAACGTCGTAATTCTATTATTATATGCCTTATGATGTATCATAATAGTCAGAATTTACCTTAATCGGCCATAGACAACGGCTCACTTGACACGACAGTGGCTCCAATGACGTTGTATACGTTGTGGTACATGCTTGATGTGTTGCTATAGTGATTGCATTGCTCATTCTCCAAACACATGCTCTGTTATACGATCCCGCATTCAGCAAGCTTCTACAAACTCAACATCTGACCTCCAGATCATAAAACGTACACCATATCCACTAAGTACAGTTTAGATAGCTTAGATATACAGTAAGATACAGTTTAGATAGCTCTGATATACGAAATACATCAGCGCATTGTCTCGACACTGGAACTAGGGTATCCAACATAATTTGACGTTGACAACACGGAGCGTCGCAGTGGACTGTCAGTCTTTGTTGATATCAATTGATTTCGTATATCTAAGCTATCTAAACTGTATCACGTGAATTCTCAATGTTAGCTACCTCGATATCTTGTCAGTAGGCACGTTTACTTGTTCCGGGCCGTTTATGATACGTTGCCAAACTAACGAAGCAATAGCATCCGCCATTTTCAAATTTTGCACCCAGCCAAGTGCTTCGGCCTCTTGGCCAATTAGATTGCGTTATTTTTCAAAGCACTCTGTATGCAGTTCAAAGCACTCTGTATGTAGTTCAAAGCACTCAGTATGTCAATCTCAAAGGCGATGCGTACTAAGCTAGTCGGAGTAACTTGGTTATATAATATTATTACTATAACCCGAGGAGCAGTTACTATTTATACTTAGTTTGTGCATAGGTATATAATAATACCAAATTCGAAGTCGTGGTACCACCCTGTGGGTGTGCAGTTTTCAGCTATTTCCAATTTGATCGATTATTCAAGCGCATCTTCTACCAACCAGGCGAAAACGTTGTACACCAACCACACATCCCCCAGTATGCCAATCATGCAATGTACCCATAACTATTCAGCATGTCCTGCTGAACTGTCAAAGGGTACAAGAGAATAGCAGAAAGAACTTGAAAAACAGTAACAACATATTATGAGGAACTGCTTGGTGGAACAGCTTGCTGTCGGTTCCAGCAGGCGCCGGGCCTTGGTTACTGGGTGACTCACAGTCGCTACCAGACCCGCTAGAGACGTGGTTATTACCTTGAAAAAACACACTCCGGCCGACCAGGCCCGCACGGGAATGCTCAGTCTATTGTTCTGGTTGCGACAACTGTCTGTCCCGTACTAACGGACACCATAAACTTGGATTTTCAGTGTTTTTGATATGATGTCCCTCCAAACTGACCCCTTAAGCGGGGTTTCTAAGCATTTCTGTACCGCACGGGAATGCTCAGTCTATTGTTCTGGTTGCGACAACTGTCTGTCCCGTACAAACGGGCACCATAAACTTGGATTTTCAGTGTTTTTGATATGATGTCCCTCCAAACTGACCCCTTAAGCGGGGTTTTTAAGCATTTCTGTACCGAAAAACTGTCCCCTAAAGCGGGGTGTCCCCTGAAGCAGGGTTAAAATAAACTCTTAATAGAGGGAAAAATTTCCGTTCCGAGCAAATTGTCCCCTGAAGCGGGGTGCCCCCTTAAGCGGGTGGCCCGAAAGAGGGGTTTTACTGTAGTTATTTTTATGAGCAACTTGATCTTCATACCATAAAATGCCTCTAAAGTTGGGCTTTAAATTCACTTGACCAAACCCTTATTTTTTTCTCAACCAATCATTGATAACTCATATGCATGTGATAGATCTCATCAAGCCTATTAATATGACACCCAAATTGTCTTGATATTCCAATAAATAGCTTCAGAATCGACTTTTGAAGATAGGTGAGGTAGAAAGTGTCCCTCAAAAGGTAAATCAGACTATGAGCGGCAGAGCCGCGAACGGGAGTTATGTAAGTGCCTACCACCTCTTGCACATAAGCGTGGCGCGACGATCGCCGTGAGAACGGGTTTCGCTGGTCCTATGTACCTGATAAAGTACCAGCTGCGCACCAGCGAAATTTCCACACTCCAAAACGAGGCGAGTACTGTCAGAGTGAAGCCTACACTGCAGCATGCCCCAAATACCACTATAATAATGAAAATATAAATCGTTCTTCTGTCCTAAATAAACGGCCGAATTTTACAATTAAAACATTGTTAGAAAGCTGAGACCTAGGCCTATCTGTTGGTATATTTATATGATATACCTGTATTATGTGTATGATTTCCTGTTATAGATTGAACATCAGGATTGTATTAGGTAAAAAGAATAAATCATGTTACCTTCCTGTTTTCACTCTGATTTAATGAAAAATCTATCGCCATGACCTATAGAAATAAACATTCTATCTTCTTAGGTATTTCAAGGCGATTAAAATGATACCAATATCACCAGATTGTGATAGATATTTTCTGAGTTAATAGACTATTAAGACAGATGACAAAGTGTCTAAAAGAGCACTAAAAACTAATGTGATCTCATACAAATACTTAGGGGTAATCTTGGATTCACACCTTAACTATAAATCGCATATACACTTAACATTATTAAAAATACCAGTTACAGATTATACAAACTATCAAGAATGAAAACTTATTTGGCAAAAATAATGCGGCTTTAAACTTTGTGGAGATCTGAACTAGTTGTTTCAAAAACATGTTTGCTGTAAAATGTATTCTTAATTTTCTTAAATTACCTCAGGAAATATCTATCACAGCCTGGCAATAAAGGTATCATTTCAATCGTCTTGAAGTACTTAGGAAGATAGGATGGTTATTTCTATAGGTCATCGTGATAGATTTTTTACTAAATCTCTGTGAAGACGGGAAGGTGACATGTTTTAGTATTTTTTACCTGACAATTTCGGATCTTCAAGCTATCATAGGAAATCTGAGCCAAGGTATAGGTTTATCAGCCAATAGACCAGACTCCTAGCTTTCTAACAATGCTTCATTTATAAAAATCAGTCTATTATTCACAACGATAGAACAATTTGCATTCTCCGAGTTAAAAATAAATACCTTTTTCCCCATATCAAATGCTCAGCAGTCAGGTCGCACGCCTCGTTTTCGTGTGACCTATTTGACGGCCCTTACAAGATGGCGCGACTGTGAAGGGGGTCTTAGGCCAGCTGTGCAGTTCCAGCCGGCAAAAAACTAATAAATAAGTTTTTGCTGGATGGGAAAAATCCTGCTAGGCCAACGAGAGTTGGTAGATCAGGTGGGATGTCAGGTTGTAAATCTAGCTGGTGGAACGGCATGGGAGAACTTTTTCAGCCACGGTGCCACAGCAAATGCTCAGCAACCTTGAGGCGATGTACCAACAGGCGCTGGATATTAGTATGAGCGACTTTCGCACCCGTTGAAGGTAGGGGGTCAGAGGCCCGCTTACAGGTTAGCGTTGGGCACACAGGGCAGGCTGGGGGATTCAGTGAGCCGTCGCGGCTCTGGGAGGCTCACGGCGGCTCACGGTCATAGGTCTGCTGACTTCGGGGGGTGGGGGGGGGGGGGGGCATTGAACGGGGGTGTAAAAAGGATCAAATTTCACAAGGAAGGCATATCCATCTTCAGCCTCTTTTATCTATTTATTTTAATTTTTTGTACATTCATATTCATTTATATTGTTTAATTTATATTTATTTGCTTATTTTTTAATAAGCCTTTTAACCTAATAACCATCATTTCCTTCATTTATGTAGGTATTCTCTATTGTATAACCACTGGCATCCTGAAAACCCCGCTGAAGGGGACACCCCGCTTAAGGGACACTTGGCCTGGAACGGAGGGTGGCCCCCTTAAGCGGGGTTTTATTGTAGTTTGCACATGTTCTATGGTTAAAAATGGTATAGAATATGCCTTAACATTTCCATTTAGACAGGGCCCACTATGTTTTATAAGCAACCCCAACATCCTCACATATACCATATACTAAAATTGACCTTTGACCTTAAAATAACCTTGACCTTGGAAGAGGTCATCTCATGCATGGTCACATCCGCCTTGTCATGACCTTCAATCCACTTTTTAAATCCTATTTCTAGCTTCAATAGTTCATGAGAAATATGCATTTTAAGTAATTAAATGTCTCTTGATACCAGCTTGGTGGATCACAAAATTTGGATCACAATTAAACTCTTAAGTTAACTATGGTTAATAGTGGCAGAACGATAGGCTGAATTCCAGGTCTTTGAATGGCCATAACTTTGCTTTAAATTGGCATAAAGACTTCATTCAAAAAGCTAAATCAATCAGTTTTGCAAGATCTTTCAATAGATCACTAGCTAGAGTGCATTGAAGTAAGTCTTAAAAATTAGGTAAGTGCCTACCTATAGGTTTGATGACAGTATGGCAAAGGCATTGAAAGCATGCCGTCTATTCCGCAATGGAGGCGGCCAGTGACCCCGGGACATACCCGGGATGTGTCTGTGATCAAGCGGAGACCGAAAATTCAGACACGGGAGAATTTTAGCACCAGAGCGTGTCATATACTGTTGTAGTCTGAGAGGCTCCGACGGTCAAGCAGTGCAGACAGTCAGAGAGCAGTCCCATAGAGGCCTAGGCTAACTGGTCGACCAAAAATGTACATCTCAGCTCAGCAGCCGTTTTCCTTATAAATATAGGTAGGATCTTTCTGATTTTGTTATAGTTTCCTGAGGCAAAATGCAGTAAAATGACAGTAATTTCCTACCTTTGCATTCGTTCTAGGTAATAGAACAGCCAGTGTTTGTAAAATCCATGTCAATGCATTCTGCAGGCGCCAAAAATAACAAAAACTGGTTTCAAAAGGGCAGGAAATCCTTCACAGGGGATTGCCAGGAACCAGCTTATCAAATATGGCCGACTTGAGTTGGAAGTGTTCAGATGTGGTTAAATGAGTTGTACAAAAAGGCTCCTGAAAGTAACACAAGGAACAAAGCAGGAGTTTTATCATCAAAAGGGAATTATTATACATTTCTGAAGGTAAGGGAGCATAAACATGCACTCACATTGACAGTATTACAGAGAACCAAGGACCTGATATTTTGTACTATGGGAATAAGCAGTTGTGCTCTCTGACTGTCCGCTAGGCAGTCAAAGTCTCTCGGACTAATACTGTTGCTGCCATACTCCGACCATAAACCAACAGACCATTTTGGCCCGACCCCTCAGCTGAGATGTCGGCCATGCATCAAAAGAGCATCTATTTTGTGTGTAGAAGTGTTCCTGCCTCGTATCTATAACTCAAAAGAGCATCTAGTTGATTGAATATACACTAAAAGTATGTGATGTAGAAAGTTTCATATTATAGAAACGATTGGCGGCCTCGGCGTATTACTTGCGTCAATTTCATTTTAATGTCAGTGTTTTTAGAATTTTGGATAAAGGTGGTGCTTCATTGAATGCAGATGGTACGGATTGAGTGCAGATCATAGACCAATCATTTGATCTTATGCTGATCACCAGTGTATCGCCTCCTATTCCTGCTAGTGGAGCTGTAGTAGAGCAACAGCTGTGATCATCAGCACCCGATCGCAGTAGTATATCCTCTGATTTTTTACTAGTTCTTTCACTGATCATGCTACCATCGCCCCATTCAGCTTGGTTATACTGCTCACGATGCAGGGAAGAATTTCTTGAGACAACATTAGAAATTTCAGATGTGGTGCCCCCTCAAATGAGCTTTCCGAGCATCCGTCTTGACTGCTTCCCAGCCTATACCACAAGGGAAGCGATCAGAGATTCCGGGCCATACCTAGGAACCACAAACCTGTGAGCGGAGGCTGAAAGTTCAGACAGTTTTGAAACATTGAACTTCATTATAGTGCCACAATGTGCTACACACAATCATAACATCAAGGCTAATCTTTATATACCATCATTGTTCAATTGACTGCAATATTTAGTGAGAAGTGAAATGCTGTCGATCAACCCTCTGTTCACAACGATGGCACATACTTTTATTTTTGAAAAAAAGAAAAGAGATAAATAACAGTCTAATTTGGCAAATAATGCCCAAAATCAGTGGATTCTGACCCTAAAAGAGAAAAAAAATCAATCCATTTTGACAGAAATAGCCGAGTGCAGCGGACCAGACCTCTAGCAACTGAACAGAGAACTTGTCCATTGTGCGTAATGCGGATAAAGTCCACCAGGCTGCAAAACAGTCAGATCCAGGTTATGGGATTTGTGCGATCATGTTAATGGAGCCCAGTGGAGCAAGTGCTGCCATCCAGTACCGAAAAGGGGAGACTGACAACAAAAAGGAGTCTTGCGAGAGTGGAGTGCTAATGGAGCAGCACCACTGATTAGGGTAAAAACAACCCAGGTTAAGAACGGGTGGAGAACAAATAGAGAACAAGACTCATTCATTTCTGGGAATTCATTTCTGGGAAAGTTCACATGTTCAGTTTGGATATAAGTCTAATTGAACAAATTGGACGTTAAACTAAACAAACAAACAAACATTTGGATAATAATGAATTAATAGAGCTAAGCTCCTTTACCAGAAAAAAATAGATAAAAGACATTTCAGTTACACCAGGCATACATACACATAGCAGAGAATGTAACATGTATTAAAGCCACTGGCCGCGTACCCCGGCCTCTAGATAGGGTGGTATTTCGATTTGTCAGTTTAATGATACATGTACTTCGAAGCTAGGTGGTACTTTGACTGGTAAGGCCACTCAACAAAAAAACTTGTTTCTCATCACCAAGCTATGAAAAATATGACGAGGGCGCTTTGTTTTTTGTTTTTTTTGTTTTTTTTTGAATATCAAAGAGGGCAGACATACAGTATAACCCAGCATAAGCGGCCACCCTCCGATCCAGGCCAAAGTGGCTGCCTACGCGGGCTGTCTTCTTACGCAGGGTTTCCAGATTTTTACTGGATCTACATTTAATGCATCCCTGACACCAGGAGCTTTAATTTGATACTAAATACACATACCTTTCATAATTTTTTATCAACGTTCATCTATTTATAAAAAAAATAAAAAAAATAAAATCTTCTAAAATCGTTTTTTCTGATGCGCGCGGTGATGAGAAACAAATTTTTTTTTTTTAGTGGCCTAACCGATGAATCCGTATAGGGGACAGAGCCATTGTTAGTTCACGAAGCAGTCACTAGGTGGTCGGGGGACAAACCTGTATTCTGGCTCTTTGTTCTTACGAAATTCAACTGCCTTTCAATATTTTACCATGGTTCTCTTGACTCTTTACATCTATCCCAGAGCAGGATGACATAATGATTAAACCCAAGACATGATATTTTCCATATGGAACGCTTTATATAAATATGTGAGCAAGGCTAAAGTTGTGACATTTCCCAATTATCACTCACTTCTTTTCCACCTCCTTTAGTGAAGAAAACCTACTTTTTCACCTCCATTAGTGAAGAACACCTACTCGGGGGGTTGTCATGGCAGCCCCCATGGATCATAGGCTATATGCCGTATAGATAAAATGCAGATTTAGAGTTACCTGTCTTGTAGGTTGTTAGTGAAACTCCAACCTACCTTTATTAGCTTTATCTCTGAAATTGAGAATGCTTTATTGGTAGGTTCTCATTGTGTTTGTCTTGTGTATTGTTAATAGTAAACTACAAACTCTGAGAAATATTCTTATATTTAAGAAGTTTCTTCAATGTAGAATATGTTTAAGGTGAAATAGATTTGGGTTCATAACGTATTACAAGATAATTTTGCATGTAAGCTTTCTTTATCTCAAGCTCTTTTTGAAAAAAAAACTGCCCCAACATTGTGTAAAAACAGAAGGTAAACCTTGACCACTATGTCTTGACATATGCTGGAAGTAATGACTTTTTATAGGAAACGAACCATGCCTTTGCAGTCTTTTTTTTTTGTGCATGTATTAAATTCTTTGTAATAATTTACATTGATTTAGATTGTGGTACTTTGGTAACAACAGCGGTACCCGTGTTTTCCGGCCTCTCAGCACGTCCGGTCCCTGAGCGTTACAGGCGCGTATGGCCCCCGAGTGCGTCCAGTCTCCATATACATTTCAGGCGGAGAAATAACTTAAAAGCTACAAATACGGACGAGTATACAACTAAAAAGTCTTGCTAAATGATGATTGTTCAAAGTATCTAATTCAGGTTTGGGAGTGTTTGGTATTTTGATGATTTCCTAGTGTGTAAGTGTGACTCGTGTGCGGCCTCCACATATATAATGATAAGTCTGTGAATAATTAACTTAGAAAGCAAAATAAGGACTAGTAAAAAGATAAATACGCACATGTCTAGTGTAACTAATGGAAAATTGCAAACAAAAGACAGGCTTCTTTCTGTGAGAAGGTTATGCACGGAAGCCGGGCAAGCTAAGAGGCCTGAAAGACTGGTCTTTCAAACAGATATGGTAATATCAAGTTGGAATCTATTGAATAACAGGTAAGAGTTATATTTAAAAAATACACAAAAAACAGCATAATCACACCTCAAAACACGTGATCTCGAGTGCAACATACTATATCGCAGTCACATGAGAAGACTTTAATATAACATGTATTGTCTTTATTCCAGGTGCAACACATGTGGGGAGTATGTATACAAGGGTAAGAAATTCAACTCACGGAAGGAGACAGTGGAAGATGAAGAGTACTTAGGTCTAAAGATATTCCGCTTTTATATCAAGTGTCCAAGATGTGTGGCGGAAATCGCATTTAAGGTAAGTGCATACATTTCAATGCTTCCTCAAATTTTGATTGATTAAAAGCTGTCTTTCCTGCATTAAGTAGATACGACAAATTGTACAATCTTCAAGGTCATCAGCAAACAACCTGCAAAATCGTTTACCTATTGCTAAAAACATGGCGATGTGTACTAAAGCCATGCATTTGTTACTTAATGCTGAAGAATTGTTGTTCATCTATACTAATGTTGCAACTAATTAAGTCATGTTTCCTGATATTCTATGTTCGCGATGTAGACTTAATTCTGATAAATTAATGTTACTAATTACTAGTATTCTATCTTTGATATTAAACGATACCTATTCTCTTTTTTTATAGACGGACCCAAAGAACACCGACTATGCCCTTGAAGGAGGAGCCACGCGGAACTTTGAGGCCATGAGGACGGCCGAGATGTTGGCCAAGAAGGAGATAGAAGAAAAGGAACAGGAAGAACTCAATAACCCGATGAAGGTCAGTATGTGACTCAATAGTCAGAATGTGACTTCACTAATCGGTGTGTAACTTGTATCATCAGTCACAGTCATAGGATCTGACATGTCCAATTTTAATACAGGCATAGAGTAAATTTCAGAGCGAATGACTTTATAGCTATTTCGTATAATGCGCAGTTAGATCCTGAAAAAAATTCAGCAACCTGAAGTCATAATCCACCAATACTCACTAGAAAAACAATTAATAGGTTGTTAACTTGATACTGCTAACGCACACCTTTGACTCTACAGATATCTAAAGGTGTCCGACTAAAATATCTATATCTGGAAAAAAAATGGAAAAAAAATCTATATATGAAACCAAATATCTATATCTGAAACCAAATGTAACACTGATTGTGAAAAAATCAAACCTGGGAAAACAAGACAACGATTGGGTATTCTTTGTTAGTGGCTACAATTGTAACAGATATCTAGAGCGTGAAATAACGAGCGAACTGTCCTGTGTAGGTGCTGGAAAACCGAACGAAGGCGTCGCAACAGGAGATGGAGATGATCGAGACACTGGAGGAGCTGCGTGAACTCAACTCCCGACACGCCAAGGTGGACACTGAGAGCATGGTCCAATTGCACCGTCGTTACGAGGAGCAGCTTGCCAAGCTGCAGGACGAGGAGGACGAAAAACTCATCAAGTGAGTGCTGTCACCTCCACTGCACGACACAGTAGTGTGTTCTGAGATATCTTATAGGCGTAATAGCCAGGGATGTCAGAGTTCAGGGAAATCCCTGAAATCAGGGTTTTTATAAAGCACAGAAATATTGCCCTCACTATTTAAAAGCGTCAATAGGACCTTATTGTGTCAACCCCATATTGTTTCAGGAACCCCATATACCTGATTTACATATAAATGTGTGCATTGTTACTTCCATGATCTTCAGGCTTTTCCCTGACAAGCTCCCCATAGATAATGCATGGATAAAAATCCCTGAAACCCTTGGACTGTTACCTCACAAACCACTCTGAATGCCCAGCTAACACCAGGAAACAGCTTCATGCTACAATCTCCCATGCACATATTTGGATTAACACTGTGCAACTCATCTCGTCTTTAGCGGAAAAGTCGCCGTAAAACTCCCCTTGCGATATTTTCCCGGTACAATATCGCTAACGTGTGCCATGCTTTCCTTGCAATATCACAGACCCCATTATGCACCCCCTTCCGCCCCCCGCTGATTTGGAGTTGGTCGCCAACCCGTGCACACGGGAGTTACCCCATCCCTTGCGATATACCTGACCCGCAGCTGGTCTCAAACGTCTCAGCCAATGTTTGTCTTCACAGAAACATATCATAATTGTAAAATTTGTCTGGCAAAATTATCTATGAACTTGTCAATTCAATGTCGTCCTACTCCTACATGATATTGAGTTAAGAAATATAAGTATAGATAAAAGTTTTTTGTTTTTTTTAAACATAAGTGCCAAAATAGCCCACCTCGCATCCATTTTGTTGCTACCGGAAGCCGGTTATCCATTGTTGAGACTTTTTGCAAGGAAAAGTCTCAAGGAATGTCTCCAGTAAAGTCTCAAGATGTGCATGGATAGGCGTAGAGATTTGGTAAACCTCCTGCTAGGGGGCCGACGCTCGAAGAAAATTTGTTGGCGAATTTTCCCGACCCCTGCTGCGTTTATTGCACCCCCCCCCCCCCCCCTGCGATATTTTTCCTAGAAAGTTTCAAGCATATCGCAAGGAGAAAAGTCGCCCAGTGTGTGTTGGGCTTATTCATTGTAGTCTATGGGGGGATGGGAATGTCCCAGCGAATAACTTCATGGATTTTCTTCAATGGCTGTTGACATCCCTGTTAATGGTTACTTTATTATTGATATTAGTTATTTTACTTTTTAGACCCCCATAAGATTGATTGTTTAATATACGAATTTCCCTTTTTGATTATGAGAGGTGTGTGAGATTCACAGGGGTACAAATCGGACTGAACAAGCAAATACTCGGACTCGGAGTTAAGACATAAAGATCTCCAAAAGGGAAACATGGTTAAAACTAAAATCGACCCAAGAGTGTGGAAACGAAAGGAATTATGGAATGGGATGAGCTTGTTAAATCCAGTCAAGACTTATGACAATTTTACATCAATTGCATGCATTATTGTCAAACTGAAGAATTATTTTTTAGTTATCAACACAAGTATGCTTTGAACTTCCAGAGATCTGTTTGGTAAAAGCGTGAATGAGGAGTCGGTGAAACGGTTACAAGATGACGGGAATGACGACGAAGATGGTTTAGGAATGCCTCCTGTGAAGAAAATGGTGACAAGTAAAAACCCGACAGATCTCCTCACACAGGTCAGTGGGAATCCCCTGTTAGCAATCATTGAATTTACGTGAGATCAGCAAAGGCATAGAACTGTAGAAATGTATTCCCTTTTAAACTAAGTCTCTCTGATAGGATAGGTTCCTAATTGTATGTGTTACTTAAAAAATAGTATGTAAGTAAATGACGATGATAAACTCTTCATCCCCCTAACTAGAGGTCCAGTAAGGTCGGACTTTAAAAACAAAGAAAGAGTGAAGAAAGACTTTAAAAACAATGAAAGAGTGGACAGAAAACACGAGAGAAACTAGAGAAACCTACCCCCGACGCGATTAATGAAAGGGCACGGTGTTAAAAAAAACTGAGTTGAAGAGAAAGTATTTTATTTAGACTAGATATATATGAGCAGAGGAATATAATTATATTTTATCATTACCTCCACAGAGTACCTCGGACAACAAGAGTTCCTCAAACTCGGTTAAAAAGTCGGGGGCCTGGGGCAGGAACGTCGGCTCCTCCGGCACCTCAAGGAACACCTTGGCCGGACTTGTGCGACGCAAACAACCCACACCAGGGAGCGCCACAACAGGAAAGAGCTCCACCTCCGTGACGCCAGATGGCAGTGCTACGAGTCCCGCGTCCGTACTTGATGTTACTGGCCCTATGGCGTCCTCGGGAGACCCGGGTGGCAACTCGAAGGAAATGTCGTCTGCTTCGGCGACGCTTGTTGCTAATGGTCACCAAGGAGCAGCAAAAACAGCCGGCGCTACGGCACCATCAGGACTCGGTCTCCTGGGAGCTTATTCTGACTCGGACAGTAATGACTCCAGTTAGGAGATATTTGTAGACCCCATGTGTGTATATAGAGTGGTTATTAGGAGGTCCGAAATGTACATAGATTATAGTGTAGTTTTATGTTACACCCACAGTTTGACCTAATGCCAAAGTGTTCAGAAAACACAAACTTTGTGTAATCATACAAACACAAGAAAATCACTTACAATCCGAAATACTTTTTAGGAGGATTATTATCATCGATTTGATAAAACCTATGTTATATTCATTCCCTTGTAGAAATGGGACTCAACATCCAAATTGTAGTTTAAGTTCCCCTAATGTCGAAAATATGGGGATTTCTAAATAAAGATATCAGAAAACATATGAACGTGTTTGTCATTTAATAAATGTTAAAACTTTTCCTACAATACACTGTGGCACCACATGCTGATTTTGAATATTTCAATTTTGTGAATGATTTAAACGAAAATGTGTATTTAAATGCACAACGGACTAACCTAATGTGATCAAGTGAAACTAACTGACAACCTCAATCCCTTAAGTCCTAACTTCTCTACTTCACCCTGATCATGTGAGGATGTTGAGGGTGAAAGGCAAACTAAAAACCGTAACTTGTAGTTACATTGAAATAACGATAAAAATGTTCGACTTTGTGTATGCTGGGTATACATGTACCTTCATTACTTCGCATATTAGGTCCTGCTATGTTATACACTCTTACCAGGAGTAGCTAAGAGCGAAATAATCCATGCAAGTACTAAGTGATAAAAACAGTGCTAAGTCCAAATCGTTACAGAATTGTAGTTATACATTTTTTATATAATCTATGTTTTTAAATTATATGTAAATCATGCGGACAGTAAATGGCCCTCTGAAATCACAGCATTATAAGCAACCCAAGTTGTAACACCAGAGTAGAGTAATGCTTAATCTCCTAGAGGTTGCATTCATTGTTCTAGCCGTAATGGTTTCTCTTCGTTAGGATTAAAAATAGCTGTGCGGGAGAGACTGGCGTTAGTGAAGCTGTCTTTGTTCTGACATTTCCCGGCGGGTGGTTGTTGGTATTAGGAGGTTCGGTACCTTTCAAGTATGCTTGTGTGGAGTACAGTTAAGCCAATGCATATAATGCTTACGGCGTCAGGTCTAAAAATAACCCTTCATTTATGCCTAATTAGATTGCTTCACACTAGCTACTCATGAGCGTATTTGATAATGTGTTAGAGTAAACCTCAAATCAGTGTTTAGGGACTTGTCTGCGGAGGGAAAATGATAGCTGCCGTTTTGTAATTAATGACGATTGGCGACCGTTTTATATCCGTTTGTAATTACAGGGTAAATGTGAATCTAAGTATAGGTTTGGCAGTGGTGGCCTATACGTAAAAAGCAAAAAGGACCTAGACGTGTTTAATCGACCGGGACTAACCAATTTGCATTTAACATCAATGTATGCATTGGAACCCTTCGTTAAATCTCCGAAAAATGTTGCTAGAATTCCAAATTCTGACGTTTTCACCTATTTTATGTCAGTTTCAAGAATGTCGTTTTTCATCTATCAAATCTATTGGTTTGTCTATATTTTTCGTCTGTGCAAATCGCAAAATCGCTTACATAAACATGTATACATAAATATACATGCAAGAGTTGAACTAGAA
Source organism: Alentia gelatinosa (assembly GCA_950022655.1). NCBI lineage: Eukaryota > Metazoa > Annelida > Polychaeta > Phyllodocida > Polynoidae > Alentia > Alentia gelatinosa. The sequence goes on along the minus strand of OX465580.1, from coordinate 101,861,629 downwards.
CTGATTTTCTGTGAATGACCTGAGACAGGGTTTCTGAACAGATTCTTTTTCGTTTCGCCCTCATGTAGCATCTGCAAGCACATACTTTTATTTTTGATCGCAAGGTCTGACTGCTTATTGCAGAATAAACTTGGATATTATTTATTCGTCTTCCATATTTTCCTAAAACTTACCATAGCAAATTAGAAGATGAAGACATTACTTCAGCTATTTCCTCGAATAAAAACGACAAATTCAATGATTCAGTTCAGACTGTTAATTTTTATTTCTTAAATAAATTGACAAATACTGGGTATACATTACATACATTTAAAATGAAAAGTGCACACTCCACTACCAAGCTATCAACAGGCCCTAGACGTATTTCACAACAAGAGAAGATTTGATCCATCTGGGAAATATTTGGGGATATCATCTTCTCACATAAATTATATGCACAACTGTCTTCATTTCTCATTATTATATAATTGAATAGTGACTGTAAATCAAGAGAGCTTGTAGACTCGCTGAGGGTACTGAAGTTGACCCGCTGGCTTTGGTCTACCAGGGGGCGCTGAGGTTTGTTTTTGTGCTTGACAGACAAAATGTAATATGTAATAGAGCACCGGCCCGTCAGACACCGGGTACTGCGGTTATGGAGAAAACAGGGGAACATAGCTGCGGCGTGCCGGCAGATGCCGACAAACAAACCGTGGACCGGGAACATGATAAACAGTCAGATAGACACATCTGTGTAATGATTCGAAGAGGTATAGGCCGAAGCCATTGCAGTTCTCACATACAAGCTCCCCCTGATTTACAGACGACGTATACAACTGTATTCATCATCTAGGGGATGGGGGATGGGGAAGGGATGGTGTCGTCGAATAATAACACTAACATAGAAAGAGAGAACACACTTTCACGCTACAACTGGCTACATTTAAATTACATCCACAACACATATGACCATCCAGGACCATTGTATCATCTTTATTAATAACTTACTCTGGTAACATGAACTGTGATCAACATTAGGGTGTAAAAACATAGAAAAACAGGGGCCGGGGCTTAACTGGTGAACGTCAACCGTATCATTAGGAAGGAAGAATTAGGTCACAATTATGCGCATCCAATAATGACTGTCTGGGGCCTTTTTAAGAATTTAATTTGACAATTTCACATTGTGTGTGGCCTTGCATTCGCACTAACCAAGTATGAAATTGATTCACCGCCGTTTTGAAGAAGGGATGAAAAAGGAGCTTTTACACCCCTCTATAATGACACCTGAGGAGTTGTCTTCCTTCGGTGAATCTGTGCATATGTTGTTTTCAACACAAGGCATTAAATTGAGAAAACCCTTCTGCCCTCATGCGAGCAAGACCACGTGGCGACTTGTCGAGTCACCCATATGTGCTGGCTCACAGAGAGGGATACACAATGGGCATCTGACTATTTCAAGCTCAGGAACATCTTTGAGACTAATTTGACTCTCTCACATCTCTAGCACGCATCTATATTATATGTCAAATTAGTTTCTCGCCACTCAGGCTATGTACCATAACTTGAACTTGGCTCAGGTCAAGTTTCTCATCAAAAATTCTTATATATATATATATAATGTACTTGTCTATATATAAAATGAATACAATCATTCACTCCCTCTCTCTCTCTCTGCTCTTTCTTTCGATATAAAAGAACTAAAAACCGATAAAAATAAATACAAAAGCTGCAATAAATGCTGGAATACACACTTCCTTTTGCAACATGATAGATATGTCCAATGGTACTCGTAAGGAAGATGAGAGGTCTGTACATATCAAGACTTTTTTTCTATTCTTTTTTTTCCTCCAACATTGTTTTTGTCGCCAGAGAAAGTGTAACGCGATTGTTTGAGAATACAAGGAGACAACACACCATCTTCGATGGCTAGGGAGTGGTTGTAGACGGAAACAGTAACACTTTTGCCATGGTTCATCTTGACATTCATACACACCCAGCGGTACCGACGAACATAGAGATGGATCACCAGTCTGGTTTTCCATACCCTAGGACACACACTGACAAAATAGGCCGAGACGAAATATCTGTACTGCACACTTTTAGTTTCCAATATGATCATTTATCATCGATTGACAACTATCCTTATGCTAGAAATCCTCTGCATTTTACCGGTTTGCACTTTTTCTACACACATCTTCCATGGGAGACCGAAACAATCACGAAATCACAACTGAACCAACAGATGCAGCATTAATATTAACAACATACTGGGAATTAATTTTTTGAACATAACATTGGTGAAATGAGGTAGTCCACCAGCCAGACACCCAGTCGATGTAGCCAATATGATCAGTGTAAGCAAATTCATATCAAACATTAAAGATATATCAGTTCTTTAAACTGAAATATTACAGCAAATTGATGTTAAAATCCTCTATTACTAGATGAAAACATTTAATTCCACCAAAAGGAGGATTACAATGACCATATTGACCTTTTGTCGATCGGGGAGAGACTGGCTATTTCTCAGAATATAAGGAGAACGGATATATAAATGACATTCGTCTAAACCTTTCTGATATGGAAAATAAATTTTCCATGATCTTGAGACTGAGGAAGCACACTTGCACCCTATGACTAAAAAAATCTAATTTCCATGCAAGAAAGGTTTCTCTAGAAATTGTTCAGTCAAATGTTAAAGGGGCTGCACTTGCGCGCAGAAGCAAGCAAAACCTTAATGGTACGAAGAAGCAATATAGCAGGGAAGCAAACTTATCACCAGCCAAAAAACGGAAATATAGTTATATTATAATAATAATAAACAAATAAATATCCGAAATCTTTTGTATTCAATGTTAAGTTCCGCACAAAAGTTTATAAATCGTATCCTTTTTAGCAGAATTCAATGCATGAGAAGCATAACATTTAATTTGAATCGACATTTTCTTTTGTGATGACACATTTCAACATCATAGAAATAAATAATAAAGCAAGCTCAACGCATGCACAGTTGAGGTTATCATGATCAAATCATTGCCCTACGTCTGTGCTCAATTCTTTCCCCGTCTTTGATTTTTGTTTTCCGCTAAAATATTCCTGGATTTGCTTAGACACACCCTGGTTTCCTCTGAAGTCGTTATTTTAATTACTAATTCTAAATGCAAAACCTGCTGATTACAACTCTGGTTGAGGTTATTTTGTGTAAGACATTTCCATTTTTGGATCAATCTAATCCAGAATTGAATCAAGTATATTCAAACAAAATACCCACTATAAATTCCTGACATTTGAACCCTGCCAATAGGACTTAATGACTATGTACACTATAAATAAATAGTAGAGCGCTACATTGCTTGGCAAGATGTACATGCAGTAATTCTAAATATCATACACAGCGTGTTATTATTAAATAGTTTAAAAAACAAAAAAAGTCAAATGGAACTGCAAACTACAACGAGAGCGGTGATTATCAAGGGGTGCAAGCAGATACAATCTCCACCAACCAAACAGAATCCCAACACACGCAGTAAATTGGTGACACAATTACTCCTCACTTACATTCCGCTTTTCATTCATACACACAGCCATTCCAAGTTTTAACCGGGATAATATAGTTAACGGTCTATCTTAAATACACATTTGTAGCTCCGTGAGCGAAGCGTTCGCGGGAGGATTCGGGCTGTTTGAGGTACATCGTCAAAACTAAGAAGTGTTAACTAGATATCTTCTAATTGCGTTTTGAATCGTGAAACGAACAACCCTCACACACAAAGACACATACAACTTGATTTAAAGCACTGATCTGCAACCTATTCCCATCTTCCTGGGAAAAAGTCCATGTAGATTGCAAAATCGTGTTTCTTAGAAATTACACACCCGAAGAGGACCGACATTTTGTTTTCATCCATTACCGAACATCATTGTCACAGCACGTCATTGGATTAATTATAATATAGCCTACTCCCATTCAGTTTTCATTGGAACCTATGATACAATGTACATTCTAATACCGGTAGTTAACTATGTCGTAGATTTCTAGCAACAAGAACTGTCGCATGGTTAGTACCAACTACTATTCTAAAAGCAAAACTATTGGGCAATATCATCAATTCTAGCTATTTTTGGGTGGTGCCAGTGAAGACTGACCGGTACCCTTTTGAGTGGTCGGTGGCCAATGAGCTGACGTTACCACCATTAAGACGATTAACACATTTACAAGATGACGTCACAAGCACAAGATGGCGTCACAAGTATATCCATATAGGGAAGGTCTGGTTTTGTTTTCCTGGGCGAGACACCGCCATTTGGGATGTGACACAAGAAGTTGAACAAATTGAAGCCATGCTGGCCGAACGTGAAGAACAGATACTACTGCCTTTGTTTACTAAACAATATCCCCGTATTGTTTTGGGTGTCTGTCACTGCCTATTCATAGATAACAGATCTACGATCAGGAAAGGTTCATTTGATGCTTCGAACTTTGTGTAATGTGTTTTAATCTGATCCCTGTCTCAATAGAAATCGGAAACTGGAATGACTTTTTGGAGTTTCTTACATTTCGTCACACTCATGCTTATCTAAAAGTCTAGGAACAGATATTGAGGGACAGGCCTCCATGCAACTAAAGAAGAGAGAAAATATACGAAACCTGCAAAATCAATTGTTTCTGACCATCTAGTAAGGCCTTGTTCCGCAATAGGAGAATGCAGGACACGGTACCCAACCCTGTAAACCATGATTTATGATGGTTCACAACTCTTGACCAACTCTTGTACAATTACCTAGTAGTATCATTTGCAGTCATATAAATTACAATAATTGGCTATCAATGTTGTTAAGATACATCTGTGTTGATTCACAATCAACAGGACATTATACATATATATTAAAGATTAAATTTTTATGGATTTGTATCATTTACTCTCAAAATATATTACCCTGCAAGCGATAAATGAACATTTCAATTAGACTAATAATTACCCTAATAACCTAGCAATCACAACGTGTTTTGACCATCTATCAGTCAGCATGATTCAGCATGTCGAAGACTACAAAACAAGTTCTCACTTTCGATATGGACTCCCTGCCCTCACGGAGACTCAAAATATGGCAAACCTTTATCATCATATCAATTATCCTAATTACCCTTTTTAATCCGGTGGACCTCTTTGCCAGAGAGCACTTAACGCCTGCCGTGGCTCTCACTAGTCTGTGAGTTCTGAGCAAAAGGTGGGAAATCATTTCATTAAGATGCATCATTGTTGGAGAACATGTTCTGTGAGTGAGGGAGAGAAGTATATGTCGTGGTGGCGCTTCTGCTAGTGGTGGAGAGGAGGGAGGGGAAATAGGTGGCGTCGGCGTAACAAGTCGCTGAATGCTAACCTATTGCACACTACACATCGAGCTCTGCCTAGATGCACCACTAAGCAGCACGAGGGAAACCACTTGGTCCGGTCCTCTGAGTGCTCCGACATCATTCAGGCCGACGCCATGTGACGGGGCACAGGACGCCGCCATCTTGATTTAGCGCCACTTCCGAATGCACCGATCACAGGCATGTGAAATTGGATTATGATCTATTCGTCCCTTATACAAAACAGGAGAACCTGCTGGGGATGATTTGAGGGCCTATTGCTATAGACAAATATTATCATCAAATCACGGGTATGTTTATCGCTTGGCGATCTTGTTCTGGGTTATCATCATAATTTCTACTTTTTAACATTTGATTTATTTTTTTTAATCTTTCGACAGGGTGGTAGCCATTACTACAGACGAAAAGTCTCAAGGGATGATTATATCTACTCTTCTAGCTGACGTAGTGGCATTATTACTACCAGGTTTAATAAGTTCAAGTTTGGGCTAGTCAAGTGAATCATTCCCTAAGAAAAGTAACTACTGACCAAGGAATGAAGGCCCCTCGATTGACGAGGGTTTTTCTGCGTATTTCAGGTTTGCTTGACTTCGGACAGCTGCACGCTAGTCTTAATCAGCGACAACAGGGTCGAGATTTTGACTGGTTTTGTGTATCTTTTCACTTTTTGGGGATAACATTTTTGTTTATCTTCGTGAGCGAAACGAACACATGGGAAGAGAGACGAGACAAGATGTTAAGAGGGTGTTGTGTTGGTGGGTGGGTTACAGATATTCGGAGGTAGTAGCATTATTCTGACAAAACAATCAAAGAGGTTCACGTCAACAGCAGCAAGATACTAGCAAGGGGAAAATACCATCAATCGAGACAGCGGCCCAACGTATCAAGACTTCCTGAAGAACAACGAGTACACATTGCTTAAAGTCCACTTCACAAGAGAAACACACCAACTTGTCAATTGTAAACAGATGAACCAGTAATCATCGCACAGATTAGTATCTCACCACAGACTTAGACCATATTAACTTTTAATACGTTTTATATATGCCACATATAAAAACAAAACTAATTTTATATGTTTAAACATATATAAACCATATCAAAATGCTTGTTCAGAATAAGTACTTCAAATTCATATTACAGTTATTTGCATTTAGCAGAGGAAGGGACAAAAACAAATCGCGTACCAACAGAGTAGAAGTTGAAGTGAAAAAGGTGGTTAATATCAAGGTTTAGGTGTACTCATTTAGCTGGTTTCACCATCAATATCACCAAACGATACGCGGATACCCAGGTACACAAAGCTCATTCACACCCAGTTCAGCACCATAGTAATCAGAGCTGTGTCAGGAACCATTGAGCTCTCTCCTGCACCATCTCCGCAAAAATGTGTGTGCTATACAAACAAAAAGAAAAAAAAGACCCTAAGACTTTCACGATGGTAACAAATAACCACCAGAAATAATGCATGGATCACTGTTTTCATGAAACACAGAGATCGTTTTCATTTGGTACATTGGAAGCCTCGCTTACTTTTGAACTTTGAGACTTTCCCAAATACTTTTCGCGTTTGAGTGTAGTGGGGGTTTTCTTCCGATTTTCCACGTGTACATATAATATATATATATCTATGATAAGAATTTCAGACAGGGGTAAAATAATAACATATACTCTGTAGCCCAGAGAAGCTGCTCTCCTTATTTAGAGTACAATAGGATCGCACTTGTCTGCCAAGGTATAGGCTAAAATCAGCATTCACAACGAGTGAGTCCCGTGACCTATTTAGGAGTTCCTTGAAGTTACATCTGTCAATTTTCTAACTGGATCAAAAACATTTCTTGGTGAAACCTGTAAAAATGACACTCTGTCGCTATGAGACTTCAGTCATAGAATTCAACACGAGGTTTTGGCGGTCGGGTAAACAAGTGGATATATTCTGTCCAAGATTCTTTTAAACCACATTGGCTTCTCACTACCGCTTGTCTTTGTGCTGGTCGCACTGCCACCGTTTACCCACATCGTAATGTTGGGAAAGGGTAGCGATAAGTGGAAGTGGGGGACCAACAAATGTAGGGAAAAATAACTGTATCAAGCCGGAACCGATTCCTTGAGCCCACTCTGGGAACCTCCGCCACCAGTTATGGTGAAACATATAGCTCCAACCAATTACTGCTGACCGAGGGAAACCTAAGGGCAGGGAAGGGCGTGTGGTCAAGGCTGGAGGGGTGCATCTTCAACTCTCATTCCAAAACTTGACACGATTTTCAGCAAATACTCAGTGTTTTTGTTCAGAAAAAGACATTAAAGATAAGGAGGAGGGAAAATAAAAAGACGAAGGAAAAATACGCCGGTGGCAGCACTCATACATTTTCAACGCGTTGGAATGATTGGAATGGACAAGGTTTCACTCACGTTGTATAAAATCCTAGACCCCTTCGAGGACATTTCGAACCTCGACTCCTTGATATTTTCAAAGTTCGACTAGAAGGCACCTTGTTTTTACAACCAAATGAGTCTAGCCTAGGTTTTGACGATAACCAGCAGAATTGTAGGGGTTTTCTGTGTTGTTTAGTACCTTCACCGTCCACTAGGTGAACATTGGCAGCACCTTTCGAGTGGTTTATGACTACGAAAAACGCTTGCACACAAAAGTGAAGGTTCTAGTTCCACGGCTTTAACCTCTAATATTACTGTATCACAACTGGGTCTCCGAGACCAGACTTTTTTCCTTTTACGAATCATACCAGAAATATTCAATTCCACCAAAGAAAAAGAGAAAATGAAACTGAATCTTTAGACCACTGAAAAAAACTTGTTTCTCATCACCAAGCCACGAAATATATGACGAGGGCGCTTTTTTTTTTTTTTTTGCTGGATGAAAGATACAGTAAAATCCTGTATAAGCGGCCACCCTTCGATCCAGGCCAAAGTGTCCGCTTATGCGGGGTGTCCGCTTACGCAGGGCTTCCAAGATTTTTGACTGGTCATACGTTTAATGCATCCCTGAAATCAGGAGCTTTAATTCGATACTAAATACACATACCTTTCTTAATTTCTATCATCTTATTGGTAAAAAAAAAATCTTCTAAAATCGTCTTTTTCTGTTGCGTGCGGTGATGAGAAACAAGTTTTTTTTAGTGGCCTTATAATCCTAAATGTTGACAACCTGGTCGAATTCCAGGTTTTTCCCCCCCTTTTCTCTGTGATTATTCTTATTTATCTTGGTCAAGACCTGAACTCAATGTAAAAGGCTTAGGCACATGAAGTAATGGCTGTGTGTGCCGGACAAGATTTCCGTTCCTAGTTAATTGTGTCAGTAGCAGATGTACCAACTGGTCATTTATCACCAACGGGCAGCTGTATCATGTAAACGTGTGGAATCTACTCCTCATACACACCTTACATTGACTCACTAGTGGAAACACATCGACCCAACAGTCATTACAGTATGAACCTCTTCAGTATAAATAATTACCTAGGCTCGCAGGTTTCGGGTTTGGCTTGTATTGATAAGATCACCTTCAGCACAATTTACGATCGCCTAGTCTCAGCGTGTGATTATATGTTCTGTGAGGTTCACACCTAATATTTTGTGAAAAACAATAATTGACATTAAACATGGCATCAGATGGGTGTACCTTTGGGTTTATAGTCCGCCGACCGGCCATTTCTGCATTGCTTGTAGGTCTACAACTTGTATATCACATTAAATTCATTAATATTTCATTTTTTAAAAAAAATTGACACGAACATGCATAAAAAGAAAATTGGAAAAGACTGGCTTTCATCTCATTGCGACCTAACCTCGAACACTATTAGTACAACAATCATTTTGTCACCTTACAAACTTACTCAAGATCATGTTGAGCCAGGTTATAAAGAAGCCTGGTGGTTTTGTTTCAATTTGTGGAGCCACTGGCACCTCATCTCTCCCACACCTAATCAATTTCTGAGCAGCTCAGAGCAACTCCTCAATCTCTCTTGCTCTCTGCATCTTCATCAACCAGCATTCACTGTGTACCACAGCATTACGTTCAGTCACTCTAATCCCTGCATAATAATTGATAATAATAGTATAATTTGTCTCTCAATATTATTGGTTGTAGTACATAATTTTGTTCTACGTCATAGTCGCGTGGTCAAGCCACGCTGTGTCCTCTACTGGCCGAGATCCTGGGTTCGCGCCGCTGACATGATGAGCAAGTGGCCGTGAAAATTCCATTGTTCCAGCACTCTTTTCACAGTGAATGTTGTACAAAGTCAGTGCTTCTCAACGTCAGGGAGCAGCCCTCCCCTTAATTTGGGCAGTTACAACCACCAGCTCATCGCATAAAAACATACATCGTCCTCTAAGGCCAAGAAACAAACCTGACCCCAATGTTTGCCTTCATGTGTATTTTTGTTTTTTGTTTTTTTTTCCGTTTTTGTCTTTTTTTAAATACCACAGTTACAATACAAGCCCCAATATTCTCGTAATATATATAGATATATCGTAAACATTTTGTGGATGTGGCCTCCAGGCAACTGCTTCGCCACACACATCAATATTATATGTCTCTATGTACACACAAACATACCCTCAATGGGCATTACATACAGCACAATCATCACAAGTTAAAAGATTATGATAAGGATGTTGGCTCTGCCTTCCGCATTCTGAAGCGGCTACTGGGAACCAGCTATAGTTGAATGGACATAAGTAGTAGGTTTCGTGCCTCTTTGTCCGGATTGGTGTTTCTAGCAGAATAAACAATCATCCTTGAGACGTGTTAGTTCTTGTAGTAGGCCTGGGAAATAGTGCAGGCGTCTGTGTCGTCAGCAGAGTTGTTCAAGTATCATCATTTTATACCTGACTGCATCCTAGGTTCATCACCACTGACCAACCTCTGTGGCGTAATGTTTAATGTGCAGTAGTATGAAGGAGTGGTCGCTGTTAAAGAAGTACTTGCAGGTGCTATCATTCCTTTTGTTATTGTGTAACAAATAGCATTTGCTGGACAAACAATGTCGCTACACCACCATCTGTACCACTACAAGTTCGCTTCACAATACGTGACCGATTCACACATATATTCATATAACTATGGATACTTTGCCTATATTTTACATATACAGATGTATACATACATATATATGTCATTTTATATATATATATGTATATAGGACCAAAAGACTCAACTGCGTTTGCAAAATCCTGAGAAAATAAGCCCTGAGTATGGAAGCCTCTTGGTGAACTTTTTGTTGTTGTAGTTTTGTCGCATGTATGTCACGTGACCGGTGTTGTCATGACAACGCTACCACCACACGAGGGGGGCACACCACGTGACCCTACTCTAATCACGTGATATCATAAAACCACTGATGATACCGTCAACAAGACCTTTGGGCCTGGGTCCTGTCGCTGTTTGAAGGCATCACCTTGGTGATTCCATCCGTACACATTTAAACCTTTCAGAACTGCTGCAGGTGGTGCGGTTCTTAAGTAGGTTGTTATGGAATCACATTCTCGCTGACAGGTCCGCGAGTGGCGATAACATACTGAGTATACAGATTTAGGGCGGTGGGGGCTGGGGAACAGAAAGTTGTGAGAACGTTGGCCCCTTCAAGAGTCAATGTTTATCAGCATCAACATTGTAATGTTGCGCCGTGGATGCCGTAGTGATAGTAGTAAAATGAAAAGAGTAGTAGTAGAAGTAGTAGTTGGATTAGTCTTGAAGGAAGCTGATGATTTCATTGCTTTAGAGACGTCACTTCGATTGCGTCGACTTGTCACCAGCTGTACACAAGGTAAACGCAGGTTGCGCCACCGATATATGACCCCGCGAGCCAGGCGGGGTGGTCGGACGGGGGCATCCCCTTCTGACGGGTCCGACCAAGCACCTTCTCATATCATATGTACAAAAAAACATTGACTACAAAAAAAATTAAAGTATGGAGCAAGGCTTCCATTAAAAAAAAAACGAGGCCCAATTCATATCATTTCGTCCCCAAGTGATCTTTCCAAGGCGATTGTTGAAAGCCTTCCAAAGAACACCAGTAGGCTTTTGGATTTAGTAATTCTATAGTATCTACTTTTTAAGTATATATATATGTATAAAAAAAACAGAGAAGAAAAGGGAGGGCCAGTATGACAATCATTGGCCCTGGTGATATAGGCTTTGCTCGTCCATTCTTGGAGATGAGGGGAGAAAATCTTTCCCGTCCTAATACGGGACAATGATGTGAGGTTCTTCATTCGGTGTGGTTGAAGGCAGCGTTGACGGTTAAGCCGGACGATGCAGATGGTGGCGACTAAGTGATCTCAATCCAGACTGAGGCCGTTTCCGCTTGACCGCACATATATGTACACTGTGCACACATCCATTGGACGAGATGATCCAGGCTTAACACCTTCCTCCTCCCCATTCCTCTCCGTTCCTCGTGGTAATAGTAGTAATAAAGAGATTGAAGACTATTTAAGTCGGGCGAGCCAAGTGGACCACACAGCGGGAGAGAACATCCATTGGCTGTGGATAGGTAAACTCATAAAGCTTGTATTGCAACTGTGGGTTATAAATATATAAATATTACACAGGGCATAGTTTGATGAATGCGGCTGGGGTTGTAGTCAGGCTACAGGGGGGAGCCGCTCCCCATTCTTATCAGACGGTCTTCCATTTGTGAGTGTGGCGGCGGGCAAGTGGCGCTGATATTATGCCCAGTGATACACGTCACAGGCACGGCCACGGAATATATACATATATACATGTATATGGATATACACACATACATATATATATAATATATATATACCCCGCCTTTAATTTGTATTGATCCTCTCGTCATCACCATCTTCTTCTTCATGTACGCATCACCAATCATCCTAGCTAGGAAGAATTGCCTAGGTGTAGTATAATGGCTTAAGATCACACCTCCATCTCTATACATCTGTGCTGTTGCGTGAGGCTCAAAGAGTGGCTTATCGAGTGGCTCATCGAGTGGCTCAGCGTGTGGGAGAGCACGTGTGCCGCGGCCGCCGCCGTCGGGTCTTTGTGCACGGGCATGGAGAGGTCGAGCACGGCCGACACCGCCGTGCTGATGGCCAGACTGCTCGGCGTGGGCACCACCGTCTGCGCCGTCAGCGGGCGCGGCGACGAACTCCGACTGTCCGGCTCGGATAAGGATAGCGTCGATGCGCTCTCCGCCTCCATGGGGCTACCGGGCGGCGAGCTGCCCTCCAGAGCGCGCGGGGTCAACGCACGCGGGGTAATCGCCGATGTGGCCACGTCGGCGGCTTTGGCCAGCGCCACTACGCCGTCGGCGGCGCAGGGGGTCGTCGCGGCCGGCGGCGACTTGCAGGTTCGGCACGGTCGAAGTAACGTCGTGTCCACCAGCACCTCACCGTTAGGACCCTTGAAGATGATACCGCAGCACACCTCCGTCCTGTAGAGAACAAGTGTTAAGAAACATTATAAAACAAGAAGTAAAGAAGTATGGCATGCACAAGGGTTTGGTGAGCGTCCATAATGTAGTGAGAACCAGGCGAAATAGATTCGGTAATAGTGTACATATATCGGCATGTTAAGGCCACCACCAGAAAGTTGGGTTTTTTTTACTGAGAAGATTCAACGGGGATCTCATGTTGAGACCAGAAAGCACAAATAACTATCGCGTTCCCATATTAGATTTCATTAATATAACCAATTTCTACTCTTGGATTAGTCCACTTACTTTTTCCAGTAACTTAAGTCGAGGAAGGAGCTGAAGCGCATCGGCGTCGTGTTCTTTTTCCTGCGTCCTTTGGATGTATACTCCTTGCGCGGTGTTGAGTTTTCATAGTCGGAATCGCTGGCTTCTGGACTTGAGCATCGTTCGGATTCGGAGTGGTCGCTGTTCATATCATCACCTAAAATAAGACATTCGTTTTTTTAACATGTCTGAATTCATGTAGGATTGAACGAGTAGGTAGCATTGATGGACCAATGACTTTGAGCTAAATGCATAAACGCGATCAAAAAGAAAAAAGAAAAGTCTTTATGACACCATTTCTGGACACAATCCAGACTGTAACCTAAAATGCACCCATGGGGCTATTCATTACTAACCAGAGGCAACCCCTCCCCAAAACTACCTTCCTTTCAGTCTTTTAAAATCGATTTTCCAAAAAAATTCCAAGCTACCTAGAACGAGAATAGCTACCGACAATCCCGGAATTAAATAGCTAATAGCTCTTAAAATTGGCAAAAGTTCAGAAAGTTTAGTGAAAGGCCAGAAAACGAGTGCCACAAGAGGGATGAGGTGCGAAGTCGTTTCCAGCTCGAGGGCATAGAGGAAGATATCAAAATCTCAAGAATATCTTTCACGAACTTATAACTAAAACGTCACGTCTTAAAGAGACGCTGAATATGTATATTGCGTCGTAACTCAATTCACAATATTTAACTGAGGGAAAAAGAGTCCATCCTCCCACCCCAAATCCCATTTGTATCCTGACTGGGACACGACTCATGTGGGTTGCGCCTGCGCGCTTTATCCTGAGTGGGACACGAGTAGCCAGGGTCGTCTGAGCATGCGTGAACTCGCCATTCTGGGTGCGTGTCACAGACAACAAAAATGGGCGCCCTGCCTGAGAAGGGCGAATAAAAACGAGGGTGGCAGGCCGACCCCGGGCCGGCTGCAGACGGGTAAAACCCACACCGGCGTTGCCAGCCCCTCCCATTCCTCTCCTCCGCCTCCACAAACCCGTTCAGCCTGGCGGGTCCAACCATCCTGGAACATGGTGAGACAGAAACGCAGCATTTCCCGCCCATCGCTTCCATAACGGCCACAGAATGAGTAGAACAGAGATATAATACTGAACAGCCACACCAAATATTTTGATCAAATAAATTACGTTTCCGTATGCTGAGGGGATTATTCTGAATTATTATTTCTTAAGTGGGGGTGGGGACGCTATTGGAGGGGAACAAAAGCAGTGGGCGTTTTTAATGGGGAGCATAGGACAGACACTAAAATGTTAGGAATGGTCGAGTTTACTATTTAAACCTACACTCAGGGTCCAGAAAGGGGGTGTGCGAGCCCCCGCCTCCCACACCCTCTATATCCGTCACTGGGAACCCAAACATAGAGAGACATTTCAGGGAGCGCATCTGTGAAATGATCGCACTATCATCATTTTGTCATAGAATGCTCACGGCAAATATTTCGCTGTCATAGATGTGGGGTAATGTCATCACTTTTCACCTCATCTAGCTTTATCTACCGCACACAATACAAAACGAGACTTATGAGACAGTTGACAGGAAATAAATTATTCAAGGCCATACGCAAACTAGGGCGGATCAGAGATGTCCATTTAGCAGGGCATAAATTGAGGGGATTATTTTCTATAATCCATGGGGGTTGGGAGTGAGGCGGGAGGGGTGATCCCTACCGGCCTTCACCCCGGTTCACCCAGCAGGCGTCTCCAGTCCTCTGGCCGGTCAGACTGTGGATGTGCACCTGGTCCCCTCCAGTGACAATCGCTTAATTTCGTCTGTGCGGACTAGGAAAACGCGGTTCCACTAAAACCCCACTCCTATCCACCACCCAATGACGAAAATTCAAGAGCCTGCTTCCCCCCCCCCCCCCCCCCCCGCCTCTCTCTTGTCTCTACACTTTTACCAGATAAAGATTAAAAACCCTTCTCGTGATCTGCTAATCTCCTTAATACCTGTTGATAAATCCTGTGACAGAAATATGGCCAACACCTGATTTCCGGACACACCCCCCCCCCACCCCCCCACATGTGTGTTGCCCTAAAAACTCACGCGCGCGCACGCGTCAGATAACGCGTCGAGTCGGAGGTAAAGGGGAGGGGGTGGAGGGTGCAAAACGCACTCGGGAATCAAACATTAAAAATAATTCGACGTTGTGATTAGCGTGACCAATTTACCGAGTACATGAACCGCCAAATGATCCAGAAGTAACGGGGGGTCGATGTTGGGCTTTAACCACCCCAGACAGTGGCCTCTATTCCGGTGAAATTGGGTTTGGGGTGGGAGTGGGGGCAGGGATACAACCCTCAATACAAGGCTGAAAATTATCAATTCTGCTATGCTTTCACATTTAAAACAAAACAAAACAAAATCAAAAACAAAAATCACTGACACGACTAAATAGCGCGGCGCACAGTCTTTTAGTTTTTTCACCTTCTGGACAGAAATTCCATTATAATCCCTTACAATGATAAATGCACTTTGAAAATGTGTGGCGCCCAACAGAAACGGCCAGATGCAAAGTGCGCAGTGCAGTCTACCGTTTTATGATGAATGGAGTTACAACACGGTCGGCAGCACCCAGCACCTACTCGTCCACAATAGGGCGCCGCCACACTGCCGCGCCAATTTTCTAACACCCAGACAAAAATCTACTCTTGATTATTTCATGGAAAAAAAAACACCCAAAGAAAAAACAAAAAAAACAACACTTAACAGAAGGAAGAAATCGGTCATACCAACCCCCTCCCACCCAGTGCATAATTCCTCCCACCCAGAAACCCCAGCTTCTGCGTACTGCGGCAGGCCTAAAACATGAAACCACACTATCATGAGCCTGATGTACATTCCCACATGCCCAACCAATCTAGAATAAGCCTAACGTACAATGCTAGGTTCCGACCACCCCGCACCACAACACCACCGCCTTGTAGTTTGTAACGGGAACAGGGGCTAGCTGACCGAGATTGAAGCAGTGCGCTTCCCCAGCCAACCCCACCAGTTCGGACTAAATCATTAATTTGTCTGGCGATAAGCCTCTGTTTACACACCTCATTAAGGTCGACCAGAGCCGTGTTTATGTGAGACCCTCTCTGCTCAGCCAAGTCAGTGACACAATGAACGGCTGGCCGTTAACCCTGACGCATGCCCGAAACAGACGGGCTAACCGGGTAGGTGGGGTGTACATAGGCTGACGGGGTCATTCCATCCACATAAACCAATTAGACGCTTCTATTCGATTGTAAGGATCGAAAAGAGAGAGAAGCTATATTCTACAAGAACTCCTCCCAAAGATATTTGTACAACCCTGACCACGCTGCTAACGACCCAGATTGTGCCCCCAATAGATCCTGGGGCAAAACAGCAAAGAACTCTCCGGTTACTGACTAACCGTTTATCTCCACGCTTTACAGCAGGTTCCCCACATCAGGGGACATAGTTCTGCTGGTCAACGGCGGTCTATCGCTGAGGACGACAAAGGTTCTAGCTGGTCAATTGTGGCTCTATGAAGCATTAACTGTTTTACGTGATATTAAATGTTAGCAGCTGTCCATGGGTTTCGGTTTCGTTTTATTTTATCAACATGGTTTGGAATACATTCTATGCGGTCACACGAAGCTATTGTTCTATGTTGCAGAGAAGGCTGAGTGGGTGGGATGTTGAGCACCGGCTCAGCTAAGTCATATGGCAGGAAAAGCAGTGGGAATCTTTGGGGGATTCGGCTGTGAAACAAGAGCAGCTGGCGAGCAGATAAAGAGCAACAGCCCAGTAGGAGCGGGTTCGGCCTACAGGAGTGGATCAGGTGGGGCATTGCGAGCAGGCTGTAAACTAGGCCGTCACCTCAGGCTGGGGACGAGGAGCTGGTCGTGTGGGGTGGGGATCTAAGGTCAGGCCACAACCATCAATCCTACAGGCAATACAGAGAGGCAATAGCTGTCACCGGCTTCCCGGCGTGTGTGAAATACTGCCTATCAATACAACAAATGTGCCCCCGCTCCAGCAAAGTTCATATGACAGGCTGCGCTAATAGCTATTGCAATACTCGCCCAGTTTAAAGATAGAACAAACAGTTGATAAATAGTCTATCAAATAGTTTAATACACTATCATTGTGGAACATAAATCACAGCGCAGTTTGTTTGTGGGGCACCCAGTATAATGGGAAACCTATGAGCTGTTTAGATTTTACCCCGTGTAAGGGTTCACCCCGCGCAAAAGAAAGATTTTTTCTCGGAACAGAGGGTGTCTCCTTCAAGGCCGTTCCTTTTTTGCATGTGGCTCTTTATTAATGTGTATAGTGAGAACGCCGATTAATTTATGGTTGTTGTCCTGTAACGATCACACTACAACCATAACATGAATGATGATCGATCATCCTATATTGGCTACACGTAATACTGATAGATAATATATTGAAAATGAAAGTTAAGAACCAGGTCAATGACTTATTGTTGATAGTTTATGTGAGGAAAATCTGTGAGCGCCAGGTTAGACACTCATCTCCATCTTATCTGGATCTTTTCTGTGCACTGAATATTTTCTTATCTAATGTGGCCTGCGTGTAACTAACAAGATAATTCCGCGATCATTCCAAGGACGCATACTGGGATAAGTGTCTCTGATTACAGTCAAAAGTTCAGCCCCTAGAGATTGAGCACTGCACACCATTACTGGCACGTTACAAAACAGCGACTCAGTTACTGAACGCCATGCGAGGCCTCGGCCACGATCCATACTCCATGAAGGGCCGGTCAATGCTACCACGCAGTTACCCTGACCGCGATATCCGCCACGCCGGCTGACAACCCGACCCAATTACCCGACAGCTACCGATAGTATTGACCCGACATCGATTACCTTATCCCCTCTATGCACACACATACTTACATACACACACTCTGAGGTTAAGGGTGAAGTGTCCTATCTATGTTCCATGATCGGCTCTATATTGTGGAATCGACAAGGCTGGCGACCCAACTCTACCGATTACAGATGTTTCCTTTTGAAGTATTTTAACAATTCTATTTCTATTTTTGTCGGGACGAGAAGATAGATGATAGAGTGAAGGAGTTGACTCCATATTACCCTCCCATCCCTTCCTTCCAACGGCCATCATAGCCAAAACAATGAATGTTGGGAGGCTATTTGGGTGATTCCAACACAAATGTACCTTCCTCCTCCAGCCGTGTGAGAGATCAGCGGCGCCACACCCAACTCTCGTCTAAATTGCATGGAGGCACTCATCCCTCTTACAACCGTCTGAACAGAGACACCCCCCCCCCCCCCCCCTCCCATACACACACACACACACACACACCTACACACACACAAAATACACCAGGGACCAGGGATGTAAGTTGGGGTCGTGAACAAGTTAGGAAATATTTTACACGTAGAATTTACTGCCTCAGAAAGACAGAGACAGCATGGAAAACGTATGGTTATTAGCCATGGACTGGGACTTGGATGTTTGGGGAGGATTGAACCACTGTTTATTGGCGTGAATGACGCCCAATTTAGTCTCTCTTTGTTTCACACAAGAAAAACGAATTTCATTAACTGAAATTGAAAACAAGGGTATCCTTGTCAAAGGAGCAAAACTGCCATCTCTGAGATAGACAGATACATCCGACCCTCTAGACACACTAGTCAAGAGGGGACACGCAAGCTTTCGCTCTGACGTCAGGAACCTAAAGGTCAGCTAAGGTCACCCGTCCTGTCGCCATATTTCACCTGGCCCCTCCTGATCTAAGCCCTCCCTCCCACCCTCCCTGAAGACTGTGTGACCTGGGATTCTGACCCGACCTTGACCTGACCTTGGTCGGCCCCTCTGGCATTGGTGCCAGTCATGCAATTGGCGTCAGCTCAATTGATGCCGTCTAATTGCCGGGATACTGAGCTGGGAACTAGCTAGGGTGGTGCTGTGTCTTCCCCAACTATCACCCGAGCACTGGTGTCGTGTGCCTGTTTCCATAGACTGCTGGACTCCAGGACCCAAATGGTATTGTCAATGTCCGTAACTCCCAACAACACTATCTCTGTGTTAATTCAACGAAGTCTTTTACATACAGTATCTGCATAAAACCATATACCAAATTATCTGATATCATTTTTATATCATGTTACAATCCTAGAATCGCTTCAACCCTTTGTTCATAACGGTAATCGGAGTCATTATTTATCACTCACCATTACTAGCATTAACGTAAATCATAATGATTACAGTAAATATCAAGATTTTGATAACCACCTATATCATCGTCATTACTACGAGCAGACTTAGTGGCGACGGGATGATACACACTGACGAGAAATTAACCCCTTTAATTATATCTACAATTAGATGCGTGCTCCAGTGCGACTTCCCTAAAGAAAATGTATTCTATTTTTCAAAGAACAGAATTCCAACTGATACCTCTCTATGAGATCCTCTCAATATCGCTGCTAGTCTTTGATTTAATAAAGCGGGGTCTAACTCAATACTATAACGATGTAAGCTTACAGCGTACAACGTAAAACTGGTTGTGTCTTCTCCCACCAGAAAACTATTCCCCTTTGTCTCTAAGCAGTGGTAGTAAAAAAATCACTCACCAATGACGTCGTCGGAGAGGCCGCCGGGGCTCTGAGGAGGCCGGCTGGGGCGAGCCACCTTCTTGTGCTTGTGTTTCTTCTTAGGTCTCCTGGCCAGCTGCTGCTCAGCTTCCTTGTTACGGCTCTTGATCTTGAGGATGGACTTGGTTCCAGGACCGGCACGAGCGTCAACCACCTTTGGAGCAAAAGCACAAAACATGAGCATATACACAGACAGGAAGTATTGAAATGAGTTGGATCAATATGTACCTTAACCATTTCTGTACTATTTGATATAGAACATAGAATTATTGTCATCCAATAATTGAATATTAAAGATTGGTTTTAAAGTACAGTTATTTTTAGTTCTTATTTCACACCACGTAAATAGCATCTATACACCAATGACAAATTAAAAACAATGCATTATTTGTAAACAAAGTCTATGATAGATCACACAGTTGTACACAATCTGGAAATACTACAACGGCACAGACTAAACATGATCATCAAGGGAAAATAACGGTAGTATATTTTTAATCAAACAGTCACTACAACTCTGAGCGAGCGTGTCACCTGTCATTTAACGGCCACAGAAGGCTTCTTTAATAGTAGAGATTACACATTCGTTTAAACCGACATAATCTTTAAGACAAAATTAACACCAGGAAATACCAATAATTTATGAGACATTCTCTATAATTACAGGAAATAACATATAGAACGGGAGTAATTAGATGGTATACCTCCCACTAATTAATTTCTATCATTTTAGTTTCAGCAATGAATATATCATTATTAACCCCAAAGCTAAATTTCACTTTCGACAGCGTAATCAGATGGTCCCGGCATATCATGTATCCCTCTTCCTTAGAAAATTAGTCTACTTAATCCCAACAAAAAAAAACTAAACTTGTTGCTAACTAATTAAAACAGTCTGCCATAAGAAATACCCTTCGTTGGAGATGGTAGGCAGCGTGTACTTTCTGCGAGAGATGGGTGTGGTGGCATCCGTGCTATTTGTACAATACTATTACTTTTATTATTAATTATTGGTTTTTTTACCTATTGCTGGTGCCATATGGCTGGGTTAAACTACGGGCGGTGATGGCAGTGATGTGTGTTTGCGCTTTGGTGGTGGTTGTAGTAAGTAATAGCACCCCTCCCTGCTCTCAGTCTCGCTGCCCACGTGGGGGTGTGTATGTGGGGTATGTGGGGCGTGTTTGCGTGGTGGAGGCGCAGGGTGTGTTCAATGAAGCGACGTCCATCTCGCACAGTCTGCTGACTGGCTGGCCCACGTCCAGTCCCAGTACAGACAGGTGGCGGGAAGATAGTCACACAAACTGATGTCCTAACATTGATTCCCCATCCCCACCAAAAAAGAAAGAAAGAGAAGGTGGGGGGGGGGGGGGGGGGGAACCAGGACACCCGCCAACTCCGTGTTCATCTCTCTTTATGTCTGGGAACGTGAGATCCAGCTTCCACGCTTCCCCACACATAGACATACTGCTCAGTGTGATGGTGTTACTACTTATATACTTGACTGGTGCTACAGACAGGAGCAGAAGGGTATAACAACGCAGAGCAACACATTACAATGCAGTGGTCAGCGCAGGACAAGGTCGAGGAAAGAAACTCGGGATGGCTTTACAAAGCGGTGTGCAATATTATACAAATGATGTACGTTAACGGGTTTTTTTCTGTATAGAGGGAGAAACGGTCAGTGACACCACCCTCCTCAGCCCGCCCCTGCGGTGCCCTCTCGTCTCCCGAACACGGGGATGACCAGGGACCAATGCCAGTTCCCCGACACTGAGCGGGGTATCCAAACGATCACGTTCGGGAAGCATTCCTCGGCTCAGGGGCTGGTGTTCTATACCGCAGAACAGGTAAATAAACAGGAAATGGGAGAATGGGACACTGACAATACCTTATGCACTATCAACACCCACAGTGAAGCCATCTTTGCTATCACACAAAGAAAAGTTGGAGGACAATGATCTTTTTATCAGGTAGGCTTCTCCAGAGTAACAGGTGTGTTTCTTATGAGTTTACAAAAGAAAACTTTACCTGGAACGAGTCAAGCTATAACACATCTAAGGACACCTGTACTTGACGCCCAATCTATCAGGGTGCTGTCTGCTTGGCGTAGGGTTGGGATAATTTACGAACACAGCCGCCTGTGCCAGGCCTCCGCCTCTGGAGTGCTGGCAGGCAGGACTGGGGTACAGACCGTCTGCGTAAACAAGGCTCTCCAGCCCCCCGGTCAGACACCGGGTCTGCACCAGCCACGTGCCAGCCAACCAGACCCATCCAACTGTGTCACACAGTCAGGAATAGCTGTCATACACGACAGTGTAGTATATACCGTGTCATGTTAAGCTTTATCTTCTATAATGTATTGTTTTACACACTGAAGTGTGGTATACACTGTGACTACATCATGAAACCATTGTGTCAGACAGCGCAATATCAATTTTGTTTTTCTGTGTGCCCGTGTACCGTATACACATGTATTGGCACTGTGTTTCGCTATACGTTGTGAGTAGCACACTACACTACCTGCGTCAAAGTGCACTTTTTGTATTGTGAAACCAAGTGATCTGTCCTACTGGCCAACCACTCTGTAATCCGAGCTAGATGGGTAGTACTGTGGGATGGTCGGCGGAGCACAGAACTGTAGAACGGGTAACACTGGTATGTACCTCTAATTCTCACATCTATCACTATGTGTTGCGATATTAAACGGCCGATTGACCTGGATATAAAACGGAGGTCGTACACAAAAAAAAGACAGGACTTATCCCGCATGATGTACCCGCATCGTAACAAAATGTTGTCACCATGGTGACAGAGTGGCGCATGCATTGCGCTGACTGCTCGAAGCACCGTCTCGGGACATTCTCGCGTATTGATGAACCCCAGGGGATGAACTCCTACATTCACCAAGCCCTCTACCCAGCTCCCGCCTGCCATACATACGTCAAATGACTGATACCGGCCCCATTTCAATCCGCCACTGTTTCGATTCACATAAGTCGTCTACCGAGGTAATGCGTCCACGGCATTCCACTGCAGTGTAGACATATTAATCTCTATATGTGCACTGAAAAGCAAAAATGAATTGTTGGATCACATACCAACATACACATATCATATACCTCTCTAAAAAGACGATATTCCCATGACGGCTATACGAAAAGGTTAAAGTCAACATTTAGTCTCTCTCATTTCCTAATACGTGCTCCTGACTGCCGTACATGTAACCCTTGGCTTGTAAACAATTGGTGCCCTTAATGTTGCTAATTATCACGAAGGGTGATCCTGTGCGGGAGTGCGGTTAGCATCCGTTCTCCCTTTCCCTTTAGTATCGTGACTATGCCAATTCAAAACAAAGAGCCCAGTTTAAGATATCTAATAAGGTGACGCCCGAGGTCAATGAACAGTGGGGATCTCCCCCGGAACTATGAGCAGAAGGTTGTGGCTAATCTAGATCTTGGATATGTTTTCATTCTTCTTTGCTCATGTTTCTTTCAACAAACACGGCGTCGAATTCTTGGAAGCGGAGGCCTCTTCACAACATTTACTCGTATCTCTCACGGCCGCCAGCGTGTGTTCTGCGAGTGAGTAATAAGCGACACGAGGATGTAAACAGGACCACTGTGGGGGCATATATACTACGTACCGTGTCTGTTCTACGCACAAACAAACTACGTCCTACAATCATGTGCTGGTGCGTGACGCAGCAACAGGGCCGTCTGGCAGATGACAATCATGTCCTGTAAACTCAAGATATCATATTTTTTCTTGATTCAGTTTTTCCTGGCTATTGACAACTCAGTGGTGAAGATTGAGAACATCAGAACTATCACAATCTTCCCGAATATGGTGAACTTAAATCAATACATTCTGCGAGTTCCACGTAGGTTTGCCGCATGCAAGTATTCAATGACAATTTGTCTCTAACCAAATTCTTCAAGATAGAAAAATGTTATGGTTAGACCCAAATTTAAGACACCATGTTTTCTAAACAACCTTGAATAAATAAGGTGGGATGGTACACGAAAGTAATCTCTATTTGATGGAAAGTACATGTATTCAATATTCACTTCTGTCAATATTGTCCTACCCTATGAGCCAAAAATGTCGTATCTGTTCTACCGAATATACACAATATCAAAGGTTCAAGAACTCCCGGGCACCCCCCCCCCCCTTCCAAACAAAAATAAAACAGACTAAAAAACCCACACCCCACATTGCTCAAATACCTCAACAAATGCCTCTGAATCCTATATCGACCAATATAGTTTACCCCTTCTCTCAGGCCCACTGTGTCATAATAGATTATAACACAGGCACGTCGACCACATGTAGACTGTGTGCTGTGTACCCAGCCGCCCCTCAGTCCATCTCCACGAGCCAGGAGCTATTAAAAGCTGGTCTGACCTTTGCATGCTGCATCTCGTGATTAGGTCACTCCCTCTCCATGACATGCAGCAAACAGCACCTTAAACCCCCTTTGGACCTGGTGAACTAATGAGAAAGTCCACTCCAGTTCTCATCAAGACATAACAAAATAGGGGTGAGCAAGAAAAAATATCTTTCAGTGCCCTGGGTGTGATGGATCAAAGGAATGGCTGGGGTTCGGGCGTCGACAGCAAGACCTACATAGGAACGGGCTCTTAGTGTTACAGTTAAATATAACAACTACCCAGCATGTAGGTTATATGGCTGTACGTGATGGCTTGGTGGTCATTTGTGTATATTTGATGAAGGTTAAATTGCATGAATTCCTCTCAATAGGGGAAATGAAATGCATGTACTTTAATAAAATGGTAATTGCGGTCTAAAGTGGAGAGAGAGTGGAATTTTTAGCAGCGCAGCCATATTAAGTTGTGCCTTCTTATACTGAGTCAAGATGTCTTTTGAAATTACTCTTTTTTTCAATAGATTCGATCTCATCCTGGATGTCTGAAAGACTTGTAACAACATAAATGCAGCACTTCCCGAGGGATGTACACTGCATTGCTTGAATCACTCAGTCATATAGCACACCTCTCAGGGCATGGACGTTCACATACAGGTGGTAAATACGATGTGACCCCCTAAACCACTGGCACGTGGAGACAATCGACGTGGCTGACGGCTGAACCTGCTACAAATGGGCACGGTCGTCAGCAGTGGCCGATAACGGTGCCAGTATGGACATGCATTATAAAAACTACAAATATAGCCACGAGTCTCGTCCGGGGAAATGGGTCATGGGTGAAATCTGTGGCAGATCAATGAAGCGTGATCGGCGCACATTCACCCACGTAACTGTCGACCGGCGGCCACGGTCCGTTGAACCCAAGGTGAGTTAAGTGAACTTTTCTTGTAAGATTTTTTTTTAAATTCTTAACTTCTTTTTACAGTCAATAAGGCTTTGTGGTTTGGGTTTAATTGGGTTTGAGATTCGGCACGGATGGTTTCCGTGTGTGCTGGTATCCGATGAATAGACGTTACCCCCTAGGGTTGTGTTAATTATTAACGGATCACGGGTTGATAGGTGCACCCCAGCCTCCCCCATACACACATATTTCTAATAACGCATGCCTTCTCGGTGCCACCAGTACCGGCTTCTACAATTAATACCCGCGTAACACGGCAACGGCAAATCAAAGCAGGATAAGACCGTCTGTTACGGTGCATTACTTCGTGCATACACTTTCTTTCTCGAGTCTTTTTTTAAAATATTCATTGTGCCTTACTTCCCAAGCATTATGTTATTCCTTTTTTTGTATATAGATTTTTATCGTATTCCATACATATCGTTCTTCCAGGCAATAAATAACAGATATGATTACAAACAAACAAAAACATTTGATTTGACTGTATAAATACAAAGAAAACTCGCTATGCGAGAGAAGCGATATAAAACTTTTTAAAATATTATGCTTTCTCATACTTCCCTAGTTGCTTATATATATATATATTCATGCATATAACAGTTTGTACTTCCTTCGAGTCCTGGATTGAATCGCAATGCAATGCAAGGAGGCATCAGAACAAAATGTACCTATCAAATACACTGTGAAAACTTTGCTCGTAGGCTGAAGGAGTTGGGCGTGGTGTTAGCTACCGTCCCGGGAGTGGCGAGGGGCGGGGGTGAGCTGGCATGTAGTCACGCACTCGGCGCCCCAGACGAGGCCTACACCACCAGTAGACATCTTTTTACCACCTCGACTATTCACTTTTAAGTTTGTTGCACGTTTCTGCATCTCGCCCCCTTTTCACAGGAATTTCGCGGGGCACTACTTCAAAGTGTTCACTGAGCCGTGAAACGTCTGATTCTTCGCACATGAAGTATTTCTTATATGAAATCACGAGTCCACTTCCCCCTGGATTTCGTCAGCTGGGCACTTCAAGGGAAACTTTGTTAGTTTTAGCAGAAGGTATGTGACCCCTCCCCTCTAACTCCCACCCGCCCAAGAACCATGGTCTATTTTCTCAACAAGATTAGTCTTTCTGCAAAATAGAAAAGATGTAGGTTAGTAATGAGACAATGAAGCACCAGTGTTCCATTGACTATAACACAGCTTCCATGTCATTTATAGCACAGACACGACATAGCTGTGGTTGATCCGGCATGTAGTCGCATACAACAATCACTATACAGCAGGGATGTCAGTTATAGTTGGGAAAAAGAAAAGTAGAAATATTTTTCGCGTGGGATTTACTGTGGAAAACATGACAATGTGGGTCATAACATGAGGCTGAGAGTATGAATGGATGGTAACAGCCGCTATTCTTTTTGTGTAAATGTGGCTTAACTGATATCATCTTGTTTTCACACGAGGAAAAATGATTTCCTATACATGTGCACATCGATTTCCATGGAAAGTGGAAAACTGGCATATCTGATATAAACGAAGGGTATTGAGTGTGTGTAATCGCACCTCGTTGCAAAAATTCCCACGACTCCAATAACTTCAAATAGCGGGGATTAGTTTTTTTTAAACACAAACGGCTGACGAACAACACTCTGAGGAACACCAGCAAATTAGCCTCGATAATACGGCAAATCTTTAACTGTGAATCTTACTTAGGTCAGGCTCCATGTACAATACCGTGTCGCCAATGCTGGCAATTTCTATATTATTCAAAATAGTTAACTTGACAAGATATTCCCTCAAAACCGATCTTGACTATTCTTCTTTAGAAAATGATAAGGAGGCGATTGTAATTTGGTGTATTTCCGACATGTTTCGGTATTTAATTATACCTTCATTAGGGATCAGATTTCTCAAAATTATTCAAAATACCTTATATATGAAGGTTAATTCCGGAAATGAGCCACAATAAAAATGACCTTCTTGTATCTATGACTCAGAGGTTTATCTATGTACATGTATTGATGTTTTTAATGTTTCCCATCCGCATCCCTTTATGTGCACACCACTGCACTTAAAACACCATAACATACATCCTATTCTGCAGCGTCCCACGCTGAATGATGCACGAAGCAAACATGTCCCTTAGATCAGTCACAAACAAGAAAAGCGACCTGACCCACTGGTTTATGATCCGCCGACTCTTTGCCACCACAGAAGTCTCTCCCATTTTCCCTTGGGTCACCTGGGAAAAAAGGGTCGCGTTGGTCCTTCTCACCGCCCCCGTATTACGTCAGGCTAGTCATAACATCTGGAGAGACGCTAGGCTAGACCCAAGACAGTCTATATTTTTTAAAGTTTAAAATCATTTCAGCATGTTCGGGAACATAATGCTTTGACTGGACGAAAAAAGGGGGAGTTCGAAACTGATTTTTGATTCTAGCAATGTGTCTGTGTGCCATACAGCGACCTGATATTTTACATATCACTGAAGCGGTATATTCTCGTATCTTTTCGGGTTTATTAGCCCTGTCCTTTGGATAACAACAGAAGTCTTAAAAACTTTAGGCAAACGGGGTTAGAATGCCGTTATCTCAACACCATCGGGATTCTACAATCTGGCTGGAGACTTCCAATTCAAAATACCCTCCAAATCATGCAAATTCCCTTGACAACGGATCAGTCCGCCATCTTGCTGGTCACAACAAAGCAAGATGGTCTAAACTGAGGCCTCACATAATCATTTGATCTGACATTTCTAGAGAAGTCTGATTTTCTCAAGGGAGAGGCTTGAGTGAGTATCACTCAATCCATCCACCCAAATTGAACAACACCAGAAATCAACGTATGAATCAACCCATAGGCTTTGCATTACATAAGTGCTTCAACAAAATGGTGGCCCCCCATGCCTCGGATAATGGAAATAGCGCTACCATCTTCCGGGCTGGACTGGAGAATACTATTCAATCCATTAACCGATACAGTGAACGCAGTGCGGGCACGGGGAATGAATGACAAGTGAACGAGTGGCTTATGTCACTGGTGACATGGCTGATTTGTGGAAGAAGCCCTGGAAGGTTCACAGAGAAACCCTTTCGTCTCTCCCATTAACGAGATATACGAACCCAGTCAGGAGTCACTTCCGTGAGTGTCTTCACTATCGATCCCTCTCATTCTCATACTAGACGCTGCCCATAACACTGAGATGTGGGTCAGATCATTGAATTGCGGCGCATAACCGTATAGCTAGATAACATTCATCTCTGTTGTCGTAGATAACAGGACAACCTTCAGAATAGCTATGGTCATTATTTTCCTCACTCATCTCTCCCAAACTGGTTTTCGGAACAGGCCACCGGGTCTACCTTAATCACTGCACTGAGCCAGTCTGCTTGAATGAAGAGACTTCTTCGGGTCACTTAGCTTCCGGAAATCAAATTACGCGGGGCAACCACAATTCCTGACACACGCCCACACCTCTGTCACCCCCGCCTTAGCCGCGCAGGCCTCCAGAGGACGCAAACAAATGGTGGCAGGGACCTTGCTTAACTTGTAAAACCACAACTAAGAACCACCGCCTTGTCTGCCGTGCAGCCAGCCGTGTGCGACTAGCCGTGTGTGATATATTTATATACACAGAACCTCGCGAGTCTGTGCTTACTCGCCAAGGTAGGGAGTGTATTCAGGTGCCAGTGCTTCCTCACACGCGTGGTACTGGCAGTGGTTCTGGATTGACCCCAACCCTAAATTGACTTTCAGGATTTTGCGCCGTTGCAATCAAGGTTACATGGCAGACATAGCAAATACATCCAAGTAAAATAGATAAAATTAAGATAACAGGAAAGACAAAGGCCACAGAGGCACGTAGACTAGCGTTCCTGCCTATGTTCCAGCGCCCCTCGCCCACTCGATGTGCGTAGCTGACTGGTGCCGCTCGGTACCGACTTGATCAGATGACTCAGTCTGATCTCAGGTAGTAAGGTCCGCGTCCCGTTCGCATGGCCAACAACTTCTGACATGATTCACCACACTTCCTCCTCCGCCTCTTGTTAACTGTACATACGTGACGCGTTTAACCCCAACACTGACCTCTGATTCACCATGCTGCTAGAGACTAGGTGACGAGTGGTACACGAATAGAATGTTGCGCGAATAGATATGAACCGATTTATAACTGCGCATTAATATACACATGTATGTGTAGAGTAAGGTACACAGGCTGACACATGTGTAGAGTGATAGACAGCAGGCAACTGGAAAGGGGTTCAAATAGAGTCACTGTGCTCGATGAAGTATGGACAGATAACAAGACGTCTTCAATTGACGTGTGATATATCAGTTTTATAACAGGGAGTTGAGTAGATAACCCACCACAGATAACCTTTTCACACGAAAAAAAGGCATTACTGATAACAAGAGACCTCTGATATTCTCTTCATTCTGCTACCGATATCCCTGCAGAAAGTGCTATCTGATGTCAGCCCGTTAATTAATTGTTTTCACATCGTGAGCTTGCAGAATATCACGAATTGTTTCGTATATCCGTCTTACTATATTTATACTATATTGCAGATATCATGATACTGTATGTAAAATTTATGGTACTAGGCACATTGATTTTCAAAATATCTCTCCATTGTTATGTTGGTTGCCTTCAAGGAGGATTTCACGGATCCCGCACCATAATCCAGAAGAAATTAATTATCCTATAACACAAATCATTATACACTATCTACTGTTAGCGCGGACGTTAGGACGACATAACAAGAAGTAATTAACGCAAATTGCTCTGTACTCAAACCCCTCACGATATTGCTTTGTAGTCTCAGAACTATCACATTCCCAATTTTATCATGAAATTATGGCCTATTATACCGAGGTCATTCTCTTCACGAGTGAGCAATGTTGTGGTAACCTGGAATCCCGTTCGGCAGTGATTTACAGCTCTCTTCCGCTTACCACGATACATAGTGGCGGAAACTTGAATGTATCGTCCACGTGAGAGGCAGTTTCTCTCCTGTTTACGTTCATGTTGCTTCGGCCATTAATTGATTTGCACCAGCAGGATTCACAGAAGGGAGCCATCCCTTTCTGGTCAAGTGCGCATATGAAGAGCAGCACACACGGCCTGGCCTTAATTCACGTCCTGGCTCTTTCATGGTCTATTTTTTCCCCCTTCTCATCAAGACACACCGCCGGTGGATCTTGCAGCGACAGCTCCAGAGATGGGTTTCTCGGAATCGGGGAGGTGTTATTACAGACATACTGCGCAGTTTACCTTGGTGTCCCTCTGTGACCATGTTTTGACGTCACGCCAATGATAAGGAAGTATACTCGTATTGGGGAAAGCCGCCTCCATCCCCGACCCAGATTTCGGCCTATCTACCCCATACACGCATTGCTAGTTAAGGTCATATCAGGGATATTCAACCGTCTTTCTTTGATCAATTAGACAAAGCGGTCAGTTCTGACCAGCAAGCTCAGGGCATGCCAGGCCGCCGCTCACCAGGTATGTTTGGTCGAGGGCCGTAAAGGGGGCCGGGGGTGGTTTAAGCGAAAACAGGTGAAGCCTGCCCTTCCCCTCCCGTTACCTGGCAAGCTTGTTAACCCCGTGAAGACACGGAACAACAACAACCAGAACGTCCTCATTTAAAACACTTGACCAACTTCTTAGTAAAATGCTATCATTGTTGTGGCTTTCTGAAGGTAAACTTTCCTAGTGAGCGATAGCGTTTATTGACATCATCTCAGGATGGTGAGAACATGTTTACTATACCTTACTCTTAACAGCTATACCACGAACGGATCACTTATTACTGAGCTTATATAAATCGCCTCTCAGGGGTCAAACAAAAGAGAGTGCACACATTTACGTCATTCAAGACCAGCTTTATTCTGTGACGGGTAGGGATTATAAAATACTTTGATTTTATTATCTTTAAATCCAATTTACATGTACATCTCCTTAAATATTTCGCTCAGACTAGAGCACTCTACATGTATTCAGAACTAAGACACATCGTCCTACATAAGGCTCACTCACATTGAAGGGTTCGTCAAGGGGTCATCCACTGTGAACCTTTATATAAGTAGCGAGATTATATAGCAGTCTATTAAAACCTGGTCGACATGGCCGACCTTTCATGAGGTGAGTGAACTAATATGGCACCATTGTCATAGATTCATTAATTATGTATAAAATTAGCGTGACACTCCTCCAACACATCCACCAGCCTCGTCTGGAGACTCGTTAAAAGACCATCTCGTATCCTTATCTGACCTCCCTTTCGGAGAGATTACACAAGTCTGGACGGATTCAGTTGCCTAGCTGACAAAGCATCAAGCATTGGTTAATTACCGTTCGATCAACGAATTCATTTCAACTGTCCAAAATGAGGTATATAAATTGACCACAGGAGACATTCGTCCGCTCTCCTCACACGACACATACCTGTAGATCTAATTATATTCGCACCTTCACCTCCAGCCGCCAGGTCAACAGGTGAGTGGCTATTCATCTGGGTTACATTTGAGGCTCTCCCCTCCCAATAAACTGATTTTGAGGTCACCAATGGCGGCCTGAGGAGGGCGACCTGAGGGTACGACGAGACGCCTTCTATATTGGCCGTTACCATGGCGAGAGATGCGCTGCCGGCGACATTAACACGGAATTTTTAATCCCTGATCCCGCGCTGCTCGTCGACTTGTGGTAAAAACAGAAAACAACGAAACACTAGAGCCGGCGCTTCTTGTCCTTTCCTCGCATGGTAAGAAGCATAATAAACAATGCCTTTAGTGTTAACCAACTTTGTTTAGTGTTGGTGACAGAGGGTGTGCATGTGTACTATGTGACGCATTATGGTGGTGCTAAGACAACATTCTGATGAATTGGCAGGTGTCAGAGTCATACATGGACGTGGATACAATGCGATATACCAAAGACACATAACCACGACCGACGGGATAACACCGGTAAAAAGACTAGACTAAATGCAATAGCTTATTTAGTATATCCCCGGTGTTTTGGAAAATATATGTGCTATGACCCACTTGATTTATCATGATCTGGGGTGAAGTGGGAATGAACGTCGTATTTTCAGAACTGTCCCAACAGAATTCGTAGCAAAGGCATGTTGCCTTAACTTATGAAATTGCGGCAATGGATTCGGTTGGTCTGGTCCAAGTTTGCACTCTCTCCCACCACTACCAACCTTCTATGTCGACATATGCTTTATCTTATAGAGTAAGCTGTGCAGAGGATTTTGACACCTTGATAACTGTTGTCCCGGAAGATATGTCAATGTACAGAGATAAAATACCTGCAGATGTTCAAAGGTCAACCTGCCCGCATGCCCTGGTACACGAGCATGGGCGTGTGGGGTGAGGGAGAGGGCGGGTGCTAGGCAGACCTGCGCAGGTCATGTCAATGACCTCGGGCGACCCCAACATAAAAGACTGGCCGACGAGTGATTGATGGTCTATTGTGAGGGATCTAACCTGGAATCTAAGCCGATGTGATAGTGGCGTGCCTGGTCAAGCATTTACACACAAATAAACACACATACACGCCCAGAAAACACAATCTTCTTTTTGTAGTGCCATTCATTGCTAAACCGATTGAAGCAGGTAAGACTGTTAGGTCAAAAGACGGGACACTATTCGCAAGGTATTCGAAAAAAAACCAAATTGTAACAGTATTGTGAATTTCCCTAGTTTGTAATCTTCACTACTTCACCGCTTACAAAACTCATTTATGAATAGCAATTGGAGTCACACACCAACAGGTCGACAGTTGTATGCTTTAAGATAGAATGATGTTTGAATACAGCATTTTATCTTCCGTAAGGGTAACTGTCATTGAATGTGGAAAATGCTATCATAGATTTCT
Organism: Alentia gelatinosa; assembly: GCA_950022655.1. Taxonomy (NCBI): domain Eukaryota; kingdom Metazoa; phylum Annelida; class Polychaeta; order Phyllodocida; family Polynoidae; genus Alentia; species Alentia gelatinosa. The sequence goes on along the minus strand of OX465580.1, from coordinate 101,828,708 downwards.
GTTGCACACATCAAAGAGGTAATGGTCTAATCAAAGTGCTGTGATCGAAATCCGATCAGAGAACAGTTAACAATATCACCACTATTTTCATACTAGCATACTTTGCTAAAGTCACAGTTCCAAAACACCTAGACCTGTCAATCCAGTGCATGTGAAGGACTCAAAGTTGAATATCAATATACCACAAAGAAAACATCCAATTCAAGAATATGAATCTACTGTCATCCAGCTTTTATCCTGTATACAACAGTGAGTTTATGCGTATAATTTTCGGCTGAACTAAGCTGCATCGTATGTATACAATATACGCAGAATTTCTACGCAATATCTTTTTTGACAATTCTCTTTAACAGGCCATATTTATCCATTTCTGATTATTCTTTGTAAAGTACTATTTTGAATCTGGCCGAAATATACCCTGCTACTGAAGTTGTCCATATGTATATAGACCGGCTGCTGTTATCGGGTTAAACATCCTGCCCGTTGGTCGATATTGAGGAAATGGGTGTGTGAGAGGGTGCATGGCGGACCTGTTTACCTCTCAGCAGTGTCCATCAGATCTCCCCTCACCCCTTCTTACCATCGGCACGACACTGACCTGCCTTCATTCGTCTGTCAAATAACGATACGAAATGTCAGAAATCGATCAGGCGTGAAACGTGCGGGTGTCTGCCACCAGGAGGGGTGTTACCGTGGAGCGACAGGCTGCGGCTGTTGTTGACATTATCTGGCCAGCCTCGTCCTGGTGATTGCCATGACAAACCTGCGAGGCGCCGGTGTCTCGGATGCAAGGTGATGGGGTGCGCACGCTCTTATCAGGCTCTGTGGGTATGGTCCATGGCATTACTCCAAAATGTCACCACACAGAGCCAAGGGCCATAATACCATAACTACCCCGTGATCTGTATCCCCTGTGCGGACAATGTAAATGTATCCATTTCTACTCCTAACCTAGAGAGGGATTACTCATGTAAATATCGGATTGAAATACAGTTCTACAGCATCATGCTCAAGGGTAACACGTATTAAGATGACCAGTTTAGTAAGTATTACATATAGGATGCAGAGGCTTATGAAAAGGCAGACGGAAAGGGCAGACGTGTCGCGTAATTAGAGAGGACACAAAGGCATTAAAAAGGTAGGGTTGGGTGGGTGGAAATAATACATCTACATGTGCTTCCCAGCCGAAACATACCCATATTCAATGAGACTTATTTCTGCCACGCAGAATGGGGCGCTTTTGCCTTATCCTGAGTCAAGGTAATTTGTTGAAGATGCCAGCTATCTGACGGCGCTGAGATTTGTCCCCGGATCATACTTATCTGGATACTTTATCACACGGCCATTACTGCCTTTTATAGTCCGCAGGAATTTCTCGTCCCTTGACTAATATAACCACTGCACCTGGCCGACAGCCTCAGGTCCAGTTAACACTTTCTTAGAATTCAATGAACTGGCCCGCACACACGCGTTACACGGTAAAATCACCGACCTTCCTAGAAGTCTGGAGGTCATCTAGTTGGGTTTAGTAGTAGCTTGTTGTTTGTCCCCATAAGGCGCGCAGATTATACATTAGGTAAATTGACCAAGGCGGAATAATATACACGTAACGAGTGGGCCTGGGCCAAAAAAGATTTTTGTGGTGGTTGGACAAGTTTCATTACCATAAAGATGTGGTTGTCCCGAGGCTGATTGCCAGAACTACGACGGGCCATTGGGTGGGTAGGGTATCTTAAATGAATATATTTTTATTTGGAAATCTCGCTGTTTTCATGGTGCTCTTCATGACTCCACTGGGTAATGGTCTCAGTTACGTAAAGTGTACCTCCATACCTTGACTGGTTAAGGAGTTGCATAAGGCTTAATAAACACGCCCCGACCCATGCATATTCACACGCATGGGCGCCTTGCACGTCTAATTAAGTCGTGCACGATCCCTGCAAATAGCCGTATGTATCCAGGGTCCTGGGCCGTGTAAAACAGCAACCATTCCAGTCTAGAACCACCTCCAGGGATTCTACCCGTTATACTCATTCCAAGACTTTCTGGTGAAGATGCTTTAAGTTAACGAGGTTTTAACCAAGGTGTTAAACTAAAAGCATCCTGACCACGAAAATTTGGATTTTTCTTTGCCAGGAACTTGATTTTCTATCATCATATACCGTAAAATACTGTTGAATTGGCAATTTCTTGCCACGCGATCGACAGGGGAAGTCATGTCCATACCCATATAGAGTAACTCCAACTTGCATCTTTTCTACAACTTTGATCTTAGTAACAATCTCATTGGTTTACATTTCATCAGGTGATACTTTCGATAACGAAACACGCACCCTCGATAATGAAACAAGGACACTCGATGCGATACATCGTGTTACTACACCCTTATCAGTGTTCGGTCATAGGCATACAATAGTACAGGTTATGTAAAATAATTAGCAGGGATAATATCATATAATGAATAAGTAAGCGTGAATACAGCGATCATATTCATGAGACACCATTAGCTCAAGGCTTCTCATTCTATAATCTTGTCAAAGGACTACCGCATCAAATGAAGGATTATGAGTAGGTTTTGCCTCTAGTTTACTAAAGGTACAGAACGACCTATTAGGAGATCATCCAGGTGAGTAGTGTAATATCTCGGTTAAACGACTAAACAACAGCAGTCTTGTAAGGCCTACATGTACATGAGGCTATATAGACTTTGTTAGTTTCCATCAACAGGTGCTGGATCAAGTATGCGGACAGTAGTTGTTATTGTATGATTTAGAGCAGCGTGAGCTTTTTTTCGCCAGCAGATGGTGAATGAAATATAGCTTCGTACTTCGGCTCGACCTCTTGGCTATATGTCCCACAGTGCATGGCCATTAGGTCCTCCTGACATAAAAACTACGGACAATGCACATGCCTTATCAAACCAGGGTTATTGTGTATGACCTCTTCGGTGCAGCAGAATGTCACATGTGTGTATCTGTACGTGGTGCATGCTGACAGGTCGGCAGGTCGCTGAGGGGCCAGTACAGGTCACGGTCCGCGCGTCCTAGAGGTCATCAGTAAAATGTATTGTTCTAAACGTGGCTGGGTTTCGCCTGCAACATGTATACGTGTATACAAAGCACTCTCTCCTTCCGAGGGGTGTGTGCCTGTACATCTATTATTATTATTATTATCTGCTCGTGGCGGCCCGTGTCTTCCTACACTGAGCAGCTCAACAGGTCATCAATCTCTCTGTGGGTATTGGAGGGAGGTCGTTCCCTCTCCAGCTCAGACCTCCTAAGCACTTACAGCAGAAACAACAACGACTTATTAAATGTGCTTCTTTATTTGAATGTTAGACGGTAAATAAGGGTGAATTAAAAATCCTAGTAAAATATACAATTGTGAAGTATGGCTAATTCAGCAGTGTGGGTTGGTTATGATAGGTGGATGGGTGGATAGGTGTATAGCTATTATTATCGTCATAGGTGTCACTTTCCGCAGTAACTTTGAAATGAGGGCTGAGTCGGCTAACTGCCGGCTGACGTCATGACCCAGGTGTGTACGCAGCACGTACCTGCCTCACTTGGTTTACTACGAGGTCACTCCCGTTACGCCCAGTTCACAGACGCCGCGGGGCATGCGGCGTGCGCCACCCCTATAGTAAATAAGCCAGGCCGCTGTTTGGCGCACGCCGCACGTACAGTAAATTTATACGGAGGGACGAAGTCCGGCGCACCCTTGGTAGTCATGTACCTACAGCCGCAAGACGGTATGAGCTCTGTACAGAGTAATCTCCATGGAAGTACTGGTATAGCAAAACACAAACTATTACGAGAGTGTAAATATTTATATAATCTAGTCCGAGTTATTGTTATTTTGATTTATGTGGGGAGCTAGGCGGTGTATGACCGTGGGTCTTTTCTGATCACAATTTCGACTTACGGTCTCTCACTCTCAGAATAGGACTGGTGGGCTCCGAGCTTATACCCGATAACCACCATGAGCGCCAAATGGAAACTACTGAGAATTGAGTGCTGTCCCTACGGTCCGCTAAGTTTTCCCGCGATACCCGCCCACCTCCTTCCCCCACCTGTCCTGAGCCAGGTGAACGTCCTGACCCCGTAACACTACATTCCGAAATGTGCTGCCAGGCTAGGTGCTAGGTACGCGAAGTGAACTCAGTGATTCAGTATCCAGTAAAACAGCAATCTAGACAAACACCCATGCATTGCAGTATAGCAGTTTTTTCATAGGCTGCAAACAAGAGACCTCCCTAATAGACACTTTGCAATGTATGGTAGTAAATGAAATATAAATTGGCATGAAAGAGCAACCTATTCATATCCCACAAAGCAGCTTGTACTTTATGGTCGAGTGTGCATAAAAAGAGAGCATCTGTTTCAGTTGGCATCCTCACACAATGTAGTTATAACAGACAGCTACACAAGAACGAGAGAACGTTGTAAATGTTCCCCTTTTCAAAAGATACCCCCACCCCCTCCCGTGAACATTTAGTGGACTTGACGAAACTGCGTTTCTCTGTTTGTAAACAATATATGAACTGATTAGCTTATGGCATATCCAGATCACGCTTACCAAATGAGTGTACAAAATCACCCAAATGAACTACGCTCCATTAAACTGCGTGCGAAAATCTCAGTGCACATTGTTTGCAATCTGTACACATGTAATACCTTTTGTCCTTGCCTTTTCTATATCACTTTGAAATTACTGTGTTCGAGTGGTGCCTTTGTATTACGCTGCACACAGTGCGTGCAGCTCCTCTTACAAATCTGTACCTATATGATTCCCATTACTAATTAGCATGCGACCTAATCGGTCGAGTAAGCTGGGCTGTATCCTCGGGAAATATGTCCTTGTGAGGAATATAGGCCAACGGTTTTCTGACACAATAATTACCGGTTCCATACACTCTTGACATTTCAGATATACTACACGCAGGTCCTCCGGGTCTGCTGATTACGTTACTATACCAGTTACATGTAATTATCGTACACCTAGGACTATGCTCTCTCAGTAGAGATAGGCATGCTGGAACGTAAACTTTCACAAATGCGATATGCTTAATCGCTGTAGTCTCTATATTTTAAATACACTGATGCGCAACACGAATCTGTCGCTTTTAATGTAGGTATACAAACGAATATCACCTAAAGCCGAGACGTCCTTAAATAAACCCCAAATAGGACTCTCTGCTGCACTACTTCTCGCTAACCATGTAAAAACATGTATATGCCCAACCCCAACAACACACGTACAATATGTAGAGCTCAAACCGTTGGTTCATGCACTAAGCCCTTTCAGTGCATTGCATTACTACGACCAAGCGGGTTCTCTCAGAGGATTGAGCTGGCAACAGTAGTAGCAGAGATAAAACATGGCTTAGACGTCCCTGGCTGAGGGAGGCCTCTAGCACCCGTGTCCTCACCGGGTCTCTCGGCAGTCCCTCCCTCTCTCCCACCCTCCCCGCGCTCCACTCTCCACGTCGAGAAGAGGATCAAAGCCCCGCCTCCTCTGAGTGCCGACATATTGATGCGGTGCTCAGGCTGAACATTAGACTGGCACCACACCCTGTTAAACAGGCCGATGCAGATATTTACACCAGCACGCCTTCCCCCTACACTGGGCTGCGTTTTTTTCCCGACAAAATGTTCTCATATACGCTACCACGTTTGAGTGAAAAAAAATACATATGTATTCTACTGTGGGCGATATGTTTCCTGGTTTTTATTTGGGTCATAGATTTCGAAAACGTCTCTCTTTGTCGCCAGGATCCAACCACTGTCTCTCAAACAATCCATTAATGTACACCAGATTTGGATAAGTGTATATCATATGCAGTCATACGACACTAAGACTTTGAAATACCTATTATTTATAACGTTATTTTGGAATAGAATGACTATGAATAGATATATATATATTCTAGTGTTGCCCGTGTATATGAAATGTCGGAATTCCGACATTTGTCGAAAAACCTGCATTCCTATATGTACGTGCATGTACCATAGTATCCTTCCACGAAACAATTTGCATCTGTCAGTGATTTTAAAACTGAACGAGGTATGGTGCAGGAGTTTGTACGACGCCCCTGGACTGAAACTGCCATCCAGGGTATGGATGAAGCAACTTCATTGTGATATCTTCAGAACCGCCACCAGAGTAGCTAAGGTCTTCATACCAAGGAAATTGTCCCTGATGAAATACTAAGTGGCACTGTAAGCGTCAGAGTATAGGCACTTGTATCCAAATATTGATCCATGTACTCAATGACATCCATTGTGTTTCTAATATGCAGCAATTAATCTCCCTACCTCCAACCTTTACCAAGCTCCCACTGCTGCTTAGGTGTATCTGCATTCTGGTGGAGCATATATCGAGACTTAAATCTTGTGTAACACAGGTTTACATACTTTATATGCCATAATTGGAACTTCATAGATGTTTCTCACAGTCCCCAGGCGAGATGCATAAGTGATTTGTTGGCACCTGATGTTGAACTAGAATGGAGCTGAAAAACTAGATAAATGTACTCCTTCAAATACAATGTGTAACAGCAGGGTCCATCCTGGGATATTTCAGTTCAATGGTATTCAAATTATGGGAGCAAGCATGTTTTTCAGTCCTCTGTTGATGTTGTATTGGAGGAAAACAAAACAAAAACAATTTGATGCTTCAAACATTGTTTCCATCTTTTGTGTCGACCTCGTTGGCTAAGGATTTTGCGTCCAGCAACATCCCGTAACCAGAAGTGGCAAGAGGAGCAGCTCACGAGTGATGTATGATGGAAATACGTGGAGCGACGCTGAGATAACCTCAACTACGAGTAAGCTAGGTACTGGTCGGTCAGAGCCTTTTGGGTTTAACTCCGTCCGGGAGAGCTTCGGCTAGGCGCGATCTGTTGGATGTGAATGGTTAAAAAACTTCACTAATGGGTCACGATTCTTTACTAACCCCCCTGAATGTTTTAGTAGGGTCTATTCCCACGCTTTATCGCCTATAGCCGGGAATTGGAATCTGAGACAGTAACTAGACATGGCAGTGGAGAACTTAAAATAAAAGAGAACTTCCAGTCCTCCTTACCCTTTCCCAGACCCCCATATAGTGACCTCGAGACACACCTCCCCCTCCATTATCCCCTTCTATTCTCCCTGCGCCCTTCGCAGCTTTACAACACTAAACTCTGCTAACAGCAGCATCAGGTCAGTCCCGCCATAAATATCCCAACAGCTAAATGCAGTGCACGTAGGCTACTACGGGATTATGCACGAGAGATACGCGTGCTGGGGAGGAAAATGAAGGGGGTGCTGGTTGGTGTTGCTGGTGGTAGTGGTGTAGGCAAGGCAGGTGGCAGTGGTGTATCTCGTCTCATGCAGTGCGCGTGGTCACCATCCTTGACTCCTCTCCGCTGCTGCTGCTGTTCTCTGGGTCTGTACACGAGTAACCTGGATAGATTTACTCGCTATCTATGAAAACCAATTTGCAGGAAATAGGTAGTGCATGCGATGCAGACGGAGGAATAATAGTGCTCTATTATCCGATATCATGAAGATACCTCCGTCCCCTTTTCCTCCTCTCTTTTTTTCACCCTTGGAATTGAGAGAAGGGGTATTTCATGGTAGCTGTTTCGATACAGGCAGGTACCATGAATAAGTCTGATGCGTTAGCCAGTAGGCACCAGCTCCCTCCAGCAACGTCAAGGTTGGGCATACTGTGACTCCCTACGTTACATGGGGGTGTGGTGGGTGGGAAGGCGTGACAGGCTAGGAGATGGTGTTCCTGGCAGAGATCAATGGGCGCCGACCTGCAGAGAGTGGCGCCATGCAGACCAGAGAGACGCAGACAGACTGGCGACTGGCGCCATCACCCGATACCCCATCCCCTACACACCCTAGTGAGCCCAGCAGGTAAACCTCACCTGCACATTTCACTGCCGTCACGCGTATGTCCCCTTTTCATCCAGGTGAGGCTGAAGGATGTGACCCACTCCACTGCGGGCTATGACTCCCAAACGCTCACATGTATATACACGTATATAAACTGTATTTATTTTGTTTCCCCTCATCTAGTATATACATGGCATTGTACAGTTCTCGTAGTAAGATCTTCTTTTAATGGTTCTAATATACCTGATGCTACTCATAGTGCTGTACCTATGTGTCTCTATCTCACATTTGGGCTCTGCACAGGGAATTGACGATATGATGGATGACATGTTTTCTGATGGAGGCCTGTTATTACTGGATAGGTGATTTACCTCTATATATAACTTGCTCCAAGTAATGCTGTGCAACAAGACCCCGTTCCCTTAATCATGAAAATATACACAGACCAGCTATTTGCGTGTCTTGTGGTAGCTGTGATGAGTATAAAATCAAAGCGATGTTGAACTTTTGCCCGCTGCCAAGCTGACAAGCACCCGCCCGCCATACGGTGGTAGTAGTATATGGACTGGGGATTTTACGCGGGGTCACTCGAGGTAAAGCCGCAATGCGGGCCATCTAGGGACACCTGCACGCCGCCCGCCGCCTGCCGCCCGATCACCGCTTTAGGTCGCCACCAGTAAGGTGCATGTCTGATATCGGGGACAGGTGGGGAAGCCCGGCAGTGCTCAATCAGGTCACAAATTATCACCACACCCGTTACTTTATTTCCGTTAATTTATAACTTCAAGGGCTACCATGGCACTCTTGTAATAACCACATAAAATAAGCTATATCTTCACGTGTATCAGATATCAGAAAAAAAGCAACAAAGTATTTGAATATTACTCGTGTCTGATTTACGGGGATCGGATTACGTGTACTATCCTGGTTAATATCTGCCATGGAAGGTCAGACGGGTAACGTGCACATGTAACATGCCCGTCATCCCCCTCTTATATCTATATTAATTAGCCGTGGCTTCATTGACACAGTGCAGGGCGATTGTGACTCGGTATGCTAGATGACAGGAGTGCATGCGCTTGTTCCCGCCGCTCACGCGATCAATGAATCGCTGCAGGCTGGGTAAAATCCAGTTTACCGGTGATCACGGTTCTGTCGTTCAGCCACATCAGCGTAACAGTGACTGCATATACATATACGTATCCATATATCTACTATATACCCATGTAGTACTTACTGTAAATACGCACAGTTTCGCTATACAACGTAAAAAAAAAAAACCGTACGGAACAGTGTTCTATAACCACAAAACTCGATAATGATTCATGGTTCGCACGGACCTCGGCGAAAATACATACTTTTGAATACATTGTGGGAAGCAAAATCTAAAGATTTAGGACTGAACGTGATGGTCTAGCAGAGGTTTGGTTATAGTGTGACCCATGAAGAAAAAGCTTCGTGCTTCATATGCACGCGTAAGCTCAAGGAATTCTGAGTATGGGAGACGTAGAGAAGATGTAGAGTTATGTGTTAGCATAGATATATATACGTCATACAAGAACGTTAAGGTAGCATGTGGGCGTTGAGAGTAGGTGGAGTGGGAGGTGAGGGATGTAGCAGTGTGGGAGGCAAACGGGGACGGTTAACCAGACTAGACGAGCGGGAGGCGTCGGCCGGCATGGCGGGCGGCACGAGAGAACTGCCGGTAGAGTCAGGTACGACGATGACAGCCTAGCTGATGCGGAAGCGAAGCAAGAAGCGCCGGCCACCACATGAATCAAAGCCCCCCGACCCCTCCTCATCTTCCCGCGCAGGGCTTCGGCCACGCCCACTCGGCGCTGCGTAGTAGTAGCCGGCTACGCCACGCCTCCCGCCATCACCGCGCCTCCAGGCCTCGCGCCATCACCACCACCCCGAGAGAGTCAAGTGGAGAGAGGGTGGCCGAGAACGCAGCAGATTCTTCATGCACGCCCAGCTACTGCTCTTGCTACTGTCAATACTGCCTCTCCTGCCTGTCAAGCTGCAAATGCTGCCCTTGCTGCTGCCAATACTATCTCTATTGCTGTTTAAATCCACATTATCTTTTTTTGTCCTCTTAATTGAACACATAAAGCGTTGTAAATGTCATCTGTTTTGGAACACGTTTTCGTGACATCCAAGACTGGAATACAAATGCAATGCAGGTGTGTATTCATCAATAATTCCCAATCTCCTCTATTCAGTCAATTAACTCTGCTAGTTTCTTTCTGTAATAATGAATAGACTACAAGCTCTACAAGACTACAAGCTCTACTACTGAATATTGTCAATATGAATACAGTGTTGTAATCTCAGTAGGCTTTAACACTCAATACCCTCAGCGTTAGAGACACGGAGCAGACGTCAGGAGGAGTTCTGCACGTTATGCATGCGGACAACTCCATTACCACTGAAGACGAGCATGCACGATCAGCCGTTACAGCCCCCCCCCCCTCCCCCCACCTCTGATGGCCGCTCTCATTAGATTACATCACGGCGAGACGCCAATCGCAAAGGCACATCAGTAACGCCCATCAGGGACCGGTGCCCAGTGACCTATATTTGTTACGTAACAAGCTGCATTTATGATATAATCATTTCAACTCACGCTCCACCAGACAAGCGGTTCAAAAGTAGTAGGAGCTGCTCACGTCAGCGGGCGGCACTTCATTAAGGGGTCAGAAGCGGAGTTTCACAAGGGTTGGTGGCCACCGGCTTTTACTCATTTCTATAATGTAAGTAGTTATCTTAGTTAAGTCTCTCAATCTTTTCCTTAGCTACTGAATGAGGCTTAATTTACGCTCTATTGTTATATCAAACATATTGTGCTAAATGTGCTAACCGCACAGTTAAAATTGTCAGGGATTCAATTCCATATACTACTTACTGTTCCTGACCCTGCCATAAGCACCAGGGTCAACGACCGCTAGGTAGGAGTGGGTCAATGTTCTAAGGATGGGGAACTGTGCAGGAGCAAAGCCCGGAAGGGACATCAGTCAGGTTTGCTCGTCACACAATAATTTCTGTGAAGTCTGCTCCAGCTCCAGGGTTCAGTGACCTGGAGCGCAGGTTCAATGCACGTCTGTCCTCCCGTGTCACTGGCCGTGAGGGTGGTGGAACATTACCGAGGACGGGTGGAGTGTGGGTAGTAGTAGTAGTGACGCCGCTGCATGTGCGTGTGAGTTGGGTCTGCGTTGGGGAGGGTGCCGACAGAGCGGTCATTATCATACATTATCATAGGCTGGCTTAGTTTAACCCCCCGCGTCCCATTGCCATCCTCTTCCTCCAGCCTGCTGCTGCATTGATCTTCCTCCAGTTTCCCTCAAGTCTCAAGTCAATGCCCCCAGCCCCTCACCTCCCCAGTCCGCTGACGCGATCCGCTGCTAGGCAACCAGGTCCTTATTTTCACACGCCCGCCCCTCTCGTTCAAATCCCTCCAGGCGCACACCCCACCCCCGCCCATACACACGTAATCGGTTTTCGCCCGAGCAGAACGTAAAATACGCCGGTGTCAGAAAACGCGACAGACTGCGTCATTCCCCATCAGATCCACAACTAGTGATAATAGTACAAGTAAACGTTTTATACGCAGTAGCAGTACACGTTGTCGTAGTATGTGAATGGGCGGGGTTAAATGACGTCCTTTAGGCAGGAAGTCCTTATCAGTGATTCATACAATTGCGTCACTTAAAGTCTCTCTCATCCAATGGGAGAATCCTATCGTATGTTCTACGTGAGGTATACTTTGGCCCAACCACCACTCGAACTCGAACCCGAACCAGTCTATAACTCTAAAATATATATTCATATTATACCCTCGGGCATAATTAAAAGCTTCCACAGCCCATGGTTAAGCCAAACCTTTATTAACCCCATACAATCCAAGCTACGATAAGAAGTGTAACTCCAATGATTAAAGAGTTCAGGAACCGACTGGAGGATTACATCAAAGTGACAATAGTTCAGAGGGGATGGCTGTAGCCTTGACCCAGGATACTCTTTATTCCGTACAGTATGTTTTCCTACGCCACTTGCCCCTCCGACCTCCCCACCCACTTACCTTCAGCACCTTACGTCACGCCAGTACAAAACAATGACAGCAGTAGGGTGACCTACCTTTCTACCTACGACCACCGGCACATCGCCCCCCTCGACTCACTTTCCTCAGGTGTTTCTACAGGTGGGCTGGCACGTGTTTACGGGCCTGCCAACCTTACTATGTGCTTGATAAACACATCCGCCCCCAGGCCTCTCTCAGGTGGGCAGGCATGTACGTCACAACTAAGAAATACGCAGATACATGCCAGTCATAAGTACATATCAAAACGAACGATGACCGTGTACCGGTGGAACTCCAAGGGCCAATCAGTGCACAATTTTATCTATATTTATTTTGTTTGTTCAAAATATCAATACATTACATGGTACAGAAAACTGGGATTAAATGGAGGGGGGGGGGGGGGAAGATAAATAACGAGATAAAAAAAAACAAAAAAACAGTGTGATTGGGCAAGGGTCAGATAAGAACGTTTGGGAGGGTCACTAGGAATTGGAGATCGAGTAATAGGGCAGACCGTGGGTATGAGGAAGTGCAGGTGACGAGGTAGCGGGGCCAGTAACGGGGAACTGACACCTACAGGGCAAAAAGACAATCCGGGAAACGATGGCATTGGGACTTGAGGGAAGATACAGGGAGGAGGGTGAAGAGGGGCTGGCAATGGGGCCTGACGCCACCAGACAGGCATCGATCGTGTCCTGACGGGGTCTTTTTACAGTAAACATCTCCATACCCTGCCAGCATCGACCCACCGACTGGCTGCACGGTGCACTGACTGTACATGGATGCAGAATAATCCCCCACCCCTTGCTGTTCTCCACACAATCCTTATCCGCTAATATTCTAAGGCTCTGATTGCAGATATCAATATATAACAAAACTTTTTAAACGGAATCTCACTGCTGCACTTGAACAGCCAGTCACCACGACTTTTTGTGTGTTCGTTTTTTAAATAACTCTTTTTAAGTTTGACTACACCGGTTAAAGTATGCTGAATAGACAATACCAAATTACAGTTAGGTATCCATCTACATGTGTCCCCTCTCCACGTATACCTGTACGCCTACCATGTGTGTGGGTCAAACCTGGGTTTCACAATAATCACGCCCAGAACTGACAAAATGGTTACTGATTAACAGAGTAAACATGACCGGATCATGTCAACCGCGTCCAGCTCCAGCTTTCATATTACAGGCTCTGCCAGCCGCACCGAGCCAACTCTTTATCCACGGCCTATCGGCACCCACATCTTTTAATATGAGTTTTTCTTTTTTGCTAACCTTTGCGTCTGTCGATCGCCAAACAGATCGATTCCAGACCGGCGTCTTTTTCTCCAGTCGGCCGCCGACGTCGCCACCACCGAGTAGAATTCCCTATTTTCGGCGCGGACCAAAGAGGTGCTGTTTCAGTCGGTGATTTTTTTTTATCCTTCCCAACTGTGATGACATTCATTAATTATTCAAAATCCATCTTTCATCATCCCATTCCAAGTGGAATTTCTGTTTGTTTTCTTTATTTCATTTTGAAAAGGTTTGGTGTAATCATCGACGAATTTCTGCTGATGCCTGGATCAGACGCATAATAAGGCGTTCTCAAAAGCTCGTTCGTGACCTCCCAACACCTTCCCCATGCCCAACAAACTCGCAAGCACAACCATACAACTAACAATGGTGATGGTCAGGTCAAATAAACACTGGCCCACTCATGCTGCTTAGGGTTAAATTATTCTAATATCACAAAACACGTTCAGGCAATCACACAATATCTCTATATCAATAGGTGTTATGCTGCCTATGCATATTAAGCATGAATAATAGCTATGGATGACACCTTAGCATACTTAAATAATATATAAGGAACAGCTACAGGAACGCGAAGACATGTTAATCTTGTGACACAGACGACGTAAGAATGACGTGGTGACAGACTGACATGCCAATGCGTTCCGGACCGATATGGTGACGTAATATGTACACAAAGTACCAGTGGGTGAGTTGCTGATCAGATACTGGTTGCGAGGGCCGGGGTAGGGCAGGGGTTGGGAGGTGTTATCAAGGCGCCCAATACGTTTAAATATCGACTTGACTGTTCTAAAAGGTGGCTCGGTGCACACAACCTCCTCAAAATACAAAAAAAAACTTTCTCGGCACGCCAATCTCTCACCACTGTCTGCCACTACAGTGATAATTATCTATTTCTTTTTTAATATATTTTGTTTCTATTTTCTAACCAAAAAAAATCAAAACTTATAATGAGGAGCCACAGAAGGCAGATAGAGATACACCCTCGTGCCAAGAATATTCTTCACGTCATTCTTATTTAACACTTGTACTTACAAATTATGTGTAAGTGTGGGTTTCTGATACCAAAGTGACGCTTACAACGACATACCGCGCGTTAACTGACGTGCATAGTCGTTCTTATTACGTCACAACACAGCTGTCCAGTCACAGCGCTGTGACAATACTGACGTTATAGTTATTACGTCAATAGTGACATCATAGCTATTACATAAAGAGGGGAAGCAGCTGGTCTGAATTCCAAACATAACCTCGTCGCTTACGACTGAGCACCGATTTTTCTGAAAAGTTAAGGTGAACTTGGATGGGGTAAGCTGGTCTGGGATAGATTGAGGGGGCGGGTAGTAAACTGCCGGCAAGTCGCGCTGAGCAGTTCCCGAGCGGCTCAGGTGAAAGCGTAGACAATCACTGCCCTAGCGTACATCAATACAGGGTCACAGACTAATCCAATATGCTACCCGTCCCACCCCCTACCCAACCATCACCACCAGGTCTCACCACCCTCCTCCAACTACCTCCCGCCCAGACCAGACCACTCCAACCCGCATAAACCTCTCCTTACTCAAGCCATCGCAGCCACAGTCGCCCATGCCCATTGTAATGCCGACTCGTGGAGAATACATAAATACCACTGGGCAACATTGAGGGCTTCGGTCCCCCGCATTTTTTTAATTGTGAAGTAGTATTGGGCAAGCGGGCGTAGCTGTATTTTCAATCAGAGCACCAGACAGTGGTTCCCTGTAGACAGAGACTGCCGGGCTGGCGACGGGCCAGAGCCACGGGGAGCGAGCGTGCGAGTGTTTAATCACGACGGTCACACAGCGTCAGTTCAACCAATTCTCACCACAGTAGTCACCGCGGAAACACTTCAGCTGCCAGTCTGGACTTATTCCAATCATAATTCCCAGCTGTCTCGTTAGCAAAGGAGCTCCCAAATATATTATATTTGTTCTGAAGTCATGTATAAAATCTGTTTTTGGTTTCTATTTTGTCAGCGCACAGATAAAAATGTTCAGGGAATATCTAAAAGATCATTAAAAGGTGGACATCTTTGGCAATCGCTCCCCTTTTCATGGCTGACAATGCATGAATAGAAATTCAAAGCAGAGGATAATTAATATGTGACAGGGCTCATATGCCAGCATAATAACCTATTCACAGGCATCTGACACCACCTTTTAAGCGTTGGTGAGGAAGCAGGACACAGGAAGTGGTGAGTCTCCAATGTGAACCACTCACCCTTCCGCTCGCGTCCTTTCTATTGCATGATCGCTCCAACCACTTACCTAGTATAGCTCGAATTATGACTCAACCCTTCCTCTCCCCCACGCCTGTCAAGTTTTGCGAAAAATTCAATGGTTTCAAATCACCTCTCCCGTAAATCGTTTATAACTTGAAAAAAATAGAATTCCTAACGATCTTGTGCTTAAATCTCATATGTTCATGAGTGCACCAATTTTCCGACCACGGCATCAATCTAGATACCTAGGAAATGTTTATGGTTTGAGCCCAGTGGTAGTAAACAAGGCGCTGCTGTCCGACAATCGGCTCAACCTCCTGGCTGATGGTATGGGGCGGAGGGGGGGGGGGGGGAGTGTATTGATCAGTGCATATTGATTGCGATGACTACCATGGCTAGAGGTGAGTGTCTGATGCCCCATGAACCACGGGGCTTATTCGGACTTATATAAGGCGACCTGGTGACTAGGGTATGTGTCATCATAAGCACCGCTTTCCAGCAATGGATCTGACTCCGATCACCTAAACATTCACATAACGCTAACATCTAGTATAGCACTCCGTCGGTCTTTTTTAAGTACTTTATTTCGATGGGGGAGTACATCGGCTGTTCTGCCGTTTTGATTGTACCTCCCAATATGAAGGTATACATTTGATTCATCTTCGTCGGATTGCTTAACATAGCATTATAATAGTGTATAATATACAACCTTAGGATAACCCTGTATATTCGGTGTCAACTTCAGCTGCAATTACCAGCGGAGTCACAGGTACAGAGAAGGCCACGTGGGCTGCGGTGCCTGTGGTACCTGACAGTGGTATATGAAGCCAGTGGTTTGTGAGGGTGGGGAGGTAACACACTAACTGAGATACCTAGATTGCGGCATTCGGCTTGCTGAATAACAATAGCCGATGTTATAAAGGAGTGTGCATATAAAACCGCTCTGACACTGAGCACCGCGGAGCTGTGGTATATAGCTGGGCAAAACGATGCGCCAACCTATCTAATCCGGGCCATATCAATGTCGTGGTATAAGACTCAGTACTATCCGTGCGTAGAGTCATTATTTTGGGTCATTCATTAGAGACAATATAACACTTGCTGCTGTCTTGAAACAAAGGGTGACTGAGCATTTTAACTTGGCTGTGAGCCATAATGTGAGACAGAGCCTTTCTGTTGTCTGGACTGTCATGGTGATGATAATGAGCATAGCGTATATGCGATAACCTAATGGAGCCATTATGCCCCGAGTCCCATTGTCTTACGGACTCTAAATCTTGACGTAAGCGTTCCTATGGATTGGTCAAATATATGAACATGAATACCCAGACCAGAACACTGCAGAAATATTCATATAACACAGAACAGCTGGCGGAGTACACACACCAAGCAGCATTGGGGAGAAATAGCGGAACGCATTATACTGCTTCACGTGCTACATATATAAATGTATTACGCAGACAGCAGATCTCCGCCCAATCTCCGATGGACAGATTGCAAACACATAACAGCCAGGTATCTGGAACCTAATAGCTATATGAAACACACCAAAGTCAATATCATAAATGTACCTCAAATAAAACTGCGTCAAACGTCACAGTTTACCTGAGTTAGCTTCGACGTCCGCTTTTGTTATCAACATAAGACGTGGTGAGTTGGGCATTTGATACTTCTCGGCGAGTCGAGGCAGAGAACATGTGCTTCTTCTGCTTTTCTTATCCTGACCTACATTGTCGTTGCTAAACTTCGTCTGTCTGGATCCGCTGAGTCCCCACTACTTTTACACCACCAGTCTTTCTCGTCTCCCTTTCCTCTTATCCGTTTCACATCGCGTTTCCCTCTATTCCCTTTTCAATTTCTCTCTTCTTTCTCTGTTTTACCTCAGCTTCAAGCTTTTCCATCTTATTCCAACACAGACATATAATAATGATATAAAATTTACTTGTACACCTTCCCATAATCCACTGTTGCAAAACAGAAGTGAAAAGGGTTCACAAAAAAAAGTTGTTAAATGAAAAAGCACTCATCAAACTTACATGTTCACAATCGTTTACAGTTGTTCCCCTTCTCTGGTGGTTTACATGTATGTATGCATGTAAATTCAACATATTCTCTCACTGTGATTGTTGGAAGTTGAATGAATATCATGGCGGACTATGGCCCCATAGGCCTAGTGCTATCCAGAAGCCCCCGTCTCCCGGCCTGTTGATTTAAGGCTAAGTATGGTGAAGTACGGCTAAGTATGGCAGCCCCCAATACTCATTAGCCATGGGGGGGGGGGGGGGGGGGGGGGGCTGCCGGGAATTGTCGGTACTGTCGTGCTGGATTTTTTGACAGACCATAACTTTCCCCAACAACTCACCGCTAGCCAAGTCTACCTACGATTCGCAATCCTGACCACCTAAGGTGGACTACGGCAGACCCGACAGAGTACGACCAAGAGGATAATTCACTGTCGGGACTGTCGGGGTGATCGTTTAAACCTAAGAGATTTGACTTCTACAGGCTCATATATTTCGATGATGTTTAGAACATATTACTTTTCATAACGGACTGTCACACTAATAATAGAATCGGTAAAGTACTCTGAAGACTGGTTTTAGGAAACAGATCCATTACTTGCGTCACGACACAAAGTAGAACACTAAGGGTGAGAGGGTCTGATTGTCCCCGCAAGGACGCCAAAGTGTGACCTCTCCACGTCAGAATGCGACCCCGTATCGCTATGACGTCTGACGCCCGAGGCGTCGCTCAGCGGGCACTGACGTAATGCCGTCTTACTGGCTATTGGGCATATCATTTTTTATGTTCTCTCTCACCCCCTGATCATGACTAATAAATGGTGTTTTTTTTAAGTGTCATACGACCATAAATTGGCGTCACTCGTATAGGAAGGTCGTAGTTGGGTGGTGTCACCCCTATGCTGAGTGCAGTTTTGAACATATATGTACCGTGTACTTTCCCACGCGGGGTTCACACAACGGGCAATCATTGAGATGTGTTGTGTATAATATCATCTGTGTAATTAGATCGAGACCAGAGCCTATAAAGCACTAACATTCTTTGAAACAATAATGGGAACATCTTTACTGTATATATGCAAGCAGTTCCTTGAAGGGCATCATAACCAAGTTTAAACCAATTAGCCTGTCCTTCCTCCAAGAAATTATACATTAAATTTACGACGTCAGCAAATATATAATTCCCATCCATACATGAACAGAGTTGTGAATATATAAGTAGTTTCGATATTCATGTATTGTAGGTTGTTTAACGTCACAAACATTCTACATACTACAATGTATATGGAACCCAGCAGCAACTCGTCTAGCACAGCAGGACGTAGAGAAGGTTTTTTCATGGCGGCAGTGTTCCGCACCATCAATATTAATCATAGAATAGGTGCTGAGCAGAGGTAAAACATATGGAGTGCCCGTGATCGCGGGCTGACCTGGCATGCGTCCAGCTGCCAGCGTGTGCAGTCTTCTGAAATCTACAGATGAGTCACAGAGATGTCCGAGTTGAGTGCAGAACATCAGGCACATGTTGTAAATTAGTTAAATTTCGTGGCATTTTACACGGTTATATCACCTGAGAAGATTAATAAGTTTGTTCATTTTTCTATTACAATTTATTTCTAGGAGAAGGTTTCCCATGATGTTGACATTGATTTTTTAAATTTTAATTACCCTATTATTTCAAAATTATAACATTCCTACTATATTTTTGTCAAAGAACCAAGCAATGGGAAGTTTTCTCACTGCATTTCATAGATATTTTTATCTAATATATCTTCCACAAATTAAAACTGTTTTAATGGGTCTCGAGACTGGTTCTGTAGAAACGCAACACGAATTTTGTTCATACCCATGCTGTCATTTGTCCACCAAACCTTGCCTTCGATCCAACTATTTGCGTAACTTTTTATCACTCACTAAACGTTATCTACCGAGTTTCGACAACAGACTTTTGGCATCTACATCTATCATCACTTATAGAGATTAGGTATGCTGAAACATTGTTACAAGCATTCTTGTAATACTTGTACCTGTAATTATTGTTTACAGAACCCGCTCTGACACAATCTCCACAATGCGTGCGAAACTTAAACCATATGCGTGTCTGCTGCGCCACGTTGATGCGGTAGCTCGGACAGTGAAGACTAGCCACGTACCAACAAATATACGTATGAAGTAAAATATAATATACACACATATAAAGCGTTTTATGTATATCCAGGGTTGTTTGTTTTTTCTTGGATGTCTGCCCAACGCTATTTCTGCTTAAAACTAATTTCTAAAACCAATGCCAAGTTTGGGGAAATACCTACTTGGTTCCGAGGAAAACAAAGCGCCTAGATTTCTTTGAAAAGATCCTGGCCTTTTTCCAATGAAGGAAAGCATGAACGAGAGCTTCCTGTCTGTTTTCCTTAAAGTAAACGCCCTACATGATTTTAAGAAATAGGGGCACTTATATCATTGGTGACTAGGATATTGACTAAAACAATCATGTAGGATCAAATAGAAACTGGCAGCAATGTAGACAATGATCACATGATATGGGGAGGCCCCCGCAGGCAGTGGACTTTCTGGGAACGGTTAATATGCCGTAACCATAAACGGGAAACCATGCTGGGAGGCCTTATTCAAAATGGCCCCACTGGGTATTTTCAATAATGTCAGCGCTCAGTACAGGCACTGGGACGTCTGTCCTGCTTTGCTATCACAAAATGAGATCATTTTCAAGTCAGTAGTTACAGATCAGACCTTATTCAATCCAGTATCTGGTACTGAGGCTATACTATATTCAGACCAAAACCTGCTTCTAAGACTATATTTTCATCATACAAAATATCACCTATTGATGACATATTCAGATTTGTTTGGTCACTATGGTGGCATTTTAAGTATCGATTAGGGTAAGAGTGACAGAATAGCTTCCTTATAAGCACTGACCTCCATTCACTTCCTTCCGCGTTCTCTCCCGGAACCCTAATGGGGAGTGGCCCGCCACTGAATATTTATAGTATCACACGTACGCACAGGAATCGATACTCACTTGGAAGAAAGGCCCATCCTTCGCCCCATGTCACTTCTCTTGTAGAATATAAAGGAAGTCCTAACTATCTCTAAAATCGCAATGTTTCATAAACCAGACGTCAGCAAATAACGTGGCCTGTGTCATTTTTCATTAGGTGATATTGGATGGAGTATCCACCTAACTGACCTTTAGGGTGAATGAAGTGGTCTTATACTTCAGGAAGAGGAAATAAACATTATTAATTAGAATTACAGTACTGATTCCGGATGGCATTATGCTTCTCTTTGAAGAGGAACCGTTCCTCCGTCTGAAGGAAGCCAGCATGTGTAGTGTTACACCCCATACCTATTGACTACAAGGACTACTTACATGGTGCCAGTTTCGCGTGGACCCGACGGGCAGTTTCTTCCAGCGCTTGACGAGGAGCACGCAGGCATTGCAGATCTCACCCG
Source organism: Alentia gelatinosa (assembly GCA_950022655.1). Lineage (NCBI taxonomy): Eukaryota > Metazoa > Annelida > Polychaeta > Phyllodocida > Polynoidae > Alentia > Alentia gelatinosa. The sequence goes on along the minus strand of OX465580.1, from coordinate 101,807,712 downwards.
AGCGTTTCTCCTCTATCCAGAAACACTTGGCGAAGTCGGCCTCGTAGCGTTTACTGTCTGTGAAGCGCGAGCTGGACGACTTGGCTCGGCAGATGCAGCAGCCCTTCAGGCTACGATAGATCTTCGGTTTATGGAAGCTGAACATGGTGACGGCTTCCTACTCCCAATGCAGGCATTCAATGCAATCTGTAAGAACAAAGTGGACAAGGTTGTCATAAGAGGTGTTTTTTTTTCTAGTAAACGGTTCCTCCCATTATCATTGATTCCGAATAATAAAATGGTAAATGGGAATATAGGAAAATGGATATAACCGAGTATGAACTACGTTAAGCAAAAGCAGTTTGAAAATGATAACGACGTTCAGTTGGTTCAACGTGATCTTTATAAAGGCTATATTACAAATCGACCAACCCAATCAGACAGACATTTCCCGATTATAGATGGACGTGTCAAGTGTTAGAAACTACTGGTTGAGTCATCCCGGAGATATCATTCGTCTATAACCTAAAAACAATCTTTCTGATTACGAAGCAACTTATGACGGCTGACGTGTAAATGCGTACATTTGATGGGTGACATCAGGAATGTACGTGTTATGTATTCGTAAAACAGAGGCGTACACTTTGGTATGCACTCCATTAAACCGACTTTTCGAATAATCTCTATATGTTATGGGCATATGGTAGGAAGGTAGTGTTTAAAGTGAAAAAAATATGGGGAAAGTGGCACAATTTAGCCATTTCCAAAGTAATATACCACCCACTGATTAGAGAATTGTCCCTATTACCTTTTTAGGTCAGACAACAAACTGACATGAATTACTGAATGAAATAACACACATCATATAATCGATGCCATGTCATATATATATATATATATGACAGGAAATCACTGAGGAGTGAACTAAGGACTTTCACCCGTACCCTGGCACCTCCTTCTCTCCCAGTGGGACAATAGATCCAAAAGACAAAGAATCTAACCCGTCAACTTCCCATATCCTGGAGTATAGACCGGACCACCACAAAGAAGCGAGTTCCTACATAGGTCAGTTGTGTTGTGTTTATATACATAAACACAGTGCCGCCTGAACAGCTCCAAACACCTGGGAAAAGTCCAGCACTGACGTCCCGATAATAATGGGTCTTAACTGTTGTTTTTTGCAGTTTAGCTGAAGTCACTCAAAGTATGTCTCCCAGCATTTTAATCAGTTCACAACGAACCTTGGTCTTACTGGCTTCACAGAGAGGCTTTTGTTTCACGACAACAAAGCCCATACTCGGCTAAGTACCGCGTTCCTCAGAGTGGGTTCGTTGGGTCGGAGGGGTCCTCTTGAGACTAGGGGCAAAGGGTGGGCAATGGGTGGGCAGTGGGGGAGGGGGTTATATGTAACCGCTTAACGGTAAACCCGGTCAAGCTGTGGTGCATGTACGGTGCTAGGATGTAGGTCATAATTTGGAACTTGGCTTACAATGACCCACCAACTCCTCCATTCCTTGTGACCTGGTGTTACCTCCTGGCACTTCTCCAGGACGGCAATGTTTCTCGGCGTGTTGCGTGGTGAACAAACCCGACAACAACCAGCATAAACGCGCGGGCAATGACACTTGACTCATGTCCATGATACAATGGACAAATTACTCTGTACTGCATGGCTGGGCCTTGTCGACCGATGCGCACGTATATTCTGCATTGGACCACTGACTGCGATGTTAATTTATTTTTGCCTCATTCCCTTTCCTATATTACATGGTGTGTCCACATGATAATCGGCGGCCGGTAGTGACATTTCAAACAAGATTTTATTATGTGTATTAATAAGCAGGTGGCACCTCTTCACATCTTCATTGTAGTCGATTTAGGATTCGATGGAGTAAATCACCGGGCGGGATAGTGTTGGTGGGGTTTTTCAGGTTTATAGCCAAAGCAAAAATAAAATCACACGATAGCGAAGTACACAGGAGTGACTTCAAACATATCAAGAATAGAGTTTTGGCAGATGGCAACTTTCAATTTTGATGTCGAGACCACAGATCATCTAGGACGAGTTGGGGTTGGTATTTCAGCATACATTATGTGATTGAAAAATCGTAAATAATCTCATTAATGTTTAAAACAACACAATCTACTTTGTGGGGCAATGCCATCGTCATATAATATTGCGCAAACAGGTGAAGACATCACCATCGAATACTGGAAAATCATTCCTCTTTATCAAGGCGAGTGATTAGAATGTAGAATTGTGATTACAGATCTCCATGGTATAATGACCTCTGAAAATCTTGTTGTGGTCAATTCACCATAGATAGCTGTCCTTCCATGGATTCCATAGATAATCTGAACAGAATTTTCTTCAGTTGGCGGCGGACTTCCTATGTGACCGCGTACATGTTGTTGACTTGGGTGGTGTGAGAATGTTGACACACGACACATTGGATGGGGACGCTACGTATTACGTAATGTAACAGGTGATGCCAGGGCCTTTGTATTGTGTACAGAAAGCTTGGTTGGTACGTAACCTAGCGGGTCTTGACCACCACCTACAGCCAACACAACACAAAGACAGACTGGTTGTGTTTTCTCTGTTCTAGATAAAACCCATGTACTCACTAAGCGAAGTTATGTACGATAATCCAAGCCACAGCCCACACCATCTGAGGAGGCTTGACAGCTGAACTAACTTAGCGGAATTCTTAATTACCGTGAGAAGAAGATATCAATGACACACCCACTACTACAACAACCACCACCGCAGGGAAGAATGTCAGTGATACTGGCATGTAGCACAACTGAAATACCGAGAAGATAATTACCCAGTTCCCCGACTCCGTTGTTTATAAATGACATGACGACGCTTCCCTACGTTTAAGTGTAATTAAGTGGGTATCATTTAGTGACTAACTTCTACAGGCGGGTAAGTATCGCCTGCTGTTTCTCTCGTGGAACTATGACACTTTGCCTTACCTGCCTTACGGGTAAGTTTCAACCCTTGGTGATTTGTGGGGCTGGGGTTGCTGAGGTCGTAGCTGTGGGGGGGGGGGGGGGGGGGTTTCAAGCCCGACTCGTTGTGGTGGAGGGTTACGTCGGGGACGCTAGACCTAGTCGAGTAGAGGCTCTACTCTAGTGAGCGTGGCAAGGAGGTGCGCCCCCCCCCCCCCCCCCCCGCCCTCACCCGCCCACACTCAAGCTTACTTCTGTACCAAGAACTGGTGCGTTTCGAATGTACACAATGACGCAGCTCCAACAACTTGGCCAACAGAGTCCAAAACACCCAAATGAAACAACGTACCTTATAAAGTATGTATCCTCTAGTTAATAATCCCTGGTAGTAATAGATACACACAGCGTTTGCTTTGTGTGTAAGTAGGGAGGATGTCGAGGTATCCCCCTTCTCTGAGCTATTCTTTCTCCGCTCTACAACATACACACAACACACGTCCGTCTCGTACTCCAACCGTGAATCATCTAACGCCCCTGACCCGAACCGACTGCCAGTCCACCCCCTCCCACGACCGCCGCCAACTGGGCCGCCACCAATTAAATATTCATCGCTTTATGTAACTGGAGCACGCTGACCCAGTTCCCGCCCTGTTTGGTCCAGTTTCGCTGACTGCATGGCTGGCTGTGTCCCTTTTCACACTCAAAGGTAGCCTGGATTCCGAGAAATATATGTGCGCGTGCGCTCAGTATTCTGGGCTTTGTGTACATCTGTACCTCCGGTCCAGTTAACTTGGCAGTCCCCAAATCCTGCCCTCCTCGACAAGGCGTGGAGTGGACTCACCTACCTCGGGCTTTGTTGATGCACCAGGCGAGCAGATAGCTTATCGCCGGATAGATTGCTTCCCCCAGTCCAACACCATGGCCTATGTTGTTTTATCATTTGATATAACATGTAATACGCATTGAAATATGTCATTCCTATAAACCACACGGTAAATATTATTAAATTTGATCATTGTTTTTAATGTGAAAAGTAATGTATACAGGTTTAATTAAATTATCATCCCGGTCCTCGGGTCCTTCGTATCGTTATCGGTACCTGGATAGGAGGAATACATGTACATAGCGGCTTTATCAGCCTCTAAGTAAAAACCCCATGACCCATGCACGTGTCATCTCTAATAAACATGCCATGAATTCACATCGTGTTTATGGTAGTCCACTAGGACCCCTGCTCTCCTTTATCTTATGGTGTATTGTCGGTCACAATACACACCATGACATGTAAATGTCCATCGCTCAATAATTTACAACATACGGCCATCCGTAAAGTACGTACGCACGGGGGGGGGGGGGGGGGGGGGCGTACAATTTTGGAAAATTTCCGTATGGTGTATTGTGTTGTAGCCAACTGAGCCCTGTTGTTATCTTAAAGAGCTGGTGGGATCTTATTAAGATGTTGTAAACAACTAAAAGCAACCTGTATTTAACATCATGCTCGAAACCACTTATTCAATTGATCCCCGCATCCTTTGTTTCCCCCTTTTCGATTGAACGCCTCGTCCATATACTTAAATCAATCTGACAAAGTTCTATTCAAACTTAGAATACTCGGAAATATAATGTCGGACAACAGTTTTAAGTGGCCCAGTGATCTTCCAAACCACAGAGGCCGCCCACGCCCTATCTATAGGCATTTACAACTCTGATCTGGAGGTGAAAGATGCTGGGGAACGTGTATTGTCCAGGTGCCGTTGTTATTACACACCTGGAAGGGGGGCAACCACTCATTAGGACCAGGTAGGATGTGGTGGCAGACAGCAGGAGGGTCCAGCGCCAGGTGGTTGAAACAAAAGCCGAGCCGGTGTACCTGTCCGCCCGCCGTGTCCGGTGTGGGCGGTGTGGCCGGTGCGGGCAGAGCGGGCGGTGGACAAAGGGACTGAGCACAGACCGACATAGGCACGTGCCAGCTATAGACCATTCCAAGGTTATTATGTGAATTTCATTTCTTGTTTCAATGCTAGGTTATTAAACAAGTGCAACAAATATCCACGAACATGTAAATACATGAGGTTATGTGTGTCCACAACGGGGTGTATATGATACATTTACATTTGTGTGTATATACATACACATGTTATTTGTGTGGAGAGAATTTCAATGTTACATATTTTTGTGAGTCATGTCCGTGTACGAATTATAAACGCATACGAGGTGCCTTGGATTGACATGTCCTCCGATGCACGCTAAGCAGCCTCTTGACATCTATAAATCATTTATGGGTCAAGTGAGCAGTATTGAAACTAAGAAATTGTTATCATGCCAAACTCCAAACCCATTCTGTACTCGTTACCTATGTTGATAGATAACCGCTATAAATCCAGATATTTCTATAACCAACCGCAGGTGATTCACAGGATTGAGCTTGAAAAGAATATTTATGATATACAGTTTTTCTGTGCTCGCACCATGACAAGAGAGGGATGTTTCCCAAAGCTATACTTTATCCCCTCTTTCATGCTGTTTTTATTGAATTGTGATTAACTATGAGGGGTTCTTTGAAAACTCAATGATGTGATAAAGACATTATACCATTTTAATTCTAATGTTCACAGAGCTAGTCCTCTATTAATACTTTTTTTGTTTTTGTTACCCTGTTGAAAAAAGAATTCGATATTTTCTATGATAACAAAATCCGCTATCCGACTTAACCGGAAATTTGACTCGTTCTTCTGACTTATCACTACTGGTGGCTCCTTTGTTCGGATGCGAACAAAAAGTGATGTTAATTTAGCAAGAGTTAACACCCTTCATTTACCCAAAGACGTTTCTCATGACCTCAACCCCCCACTAACATATCCTCACTGAGATTGATTAAAACCTCAGGTAGGGGTGCTAACGAGGCAGGGGAGGCCTTGGTCCGGATTAATCAACACTGTGTTCACACAATGGGATAGGGGACTACCTAGGACGGTACGGGACTTTGGTCATCAGTGGTCAATCCAGCTGACCTTTCTATCCTTTGTTAAGATAAACCTTAAAGCTAAAAAAAAACCATCAGCATGGCAGACTCGATTCTTTTCGGCCATCTGACTTATATCTGAACGCCCAGAGCTATACAAGTTAGCAGGGGGAGCTCTGCATAGCCTACATTGATGAAAAACTCCAAATATCTGTCTATAAGTTTTCGCTATGACAGCTACGTATTCACGGCCACCAGGAATGGAGTCCTGTCATCCATAGCCACTTCCTTAAAATGTCTCGTCTTTATCACACACACACACTACAATATGAATATTCTACTGTAGGTAGAGGTTGGAGGACGTTAAAGCGCTATGGCATGGCCACGGAATGCAGTACACTATTCATATTGCATGCCCCAAAACGTGAAGTAACTAGAACCAGTACGAGCACTGGTGCACAATAATTGCATGTAAGCTAGCGCTAAATAGCAAAACACGTATCATGTGCCACATATGATAGGATGGTGCTGCGGGGAGGAGGTCAGGAAAAAGAATTGGGGCGTCCATCACGATTCTACGATATGACACCTGTACGTAACATGTCAATGCAAGCTGCCCTTGATCACCTTAGACCCAACGCCGTTCCTAACAATTCTCAGTTAGAAACTACTATATTACCCCGTATTTGTAAAACGATATTGCACTGTTTTCTCAGTGAAAAAAAAACCACACCAAAAACGGTTACTTTAAAGTACCACTCAACCCCACGCCCCCGTGTCCACGGGTCTATTAAAGGTGATAAGTTAGCAAACAGCCCGATGAGACACCCTGTCCGGCGCCACCTCACCCCCACTGGTGCCAAATGTCACCGAACCTAGTTTGATGTGTGTGTGTGGGGGGGGGGGGGGGGGGGGGGAGAGAGAGAGAAAGAGGAGGGGATGGGGTGAGGACAATACCTGCGGAAGTACCTGAAGTTCGTCTGTGACATCTCCACAAACTGAGTCTGACATGCATTTCTCTCTCACTTTTATCCGCACCCCAGCACAAAATGAGCACTAACAGCGTCAATGAGCCATATATGACGAAAGGTTATATTTCAAAGGAATTACATGTCACTGTATTGTTTCTTGTGGGTTTACCACCAATGACCATCCTCTAGCTCATAAGTAATACTTCCCCTTCTCAACGAAAAAATCATGACCGTTTTTTCCCATAAAGCGTTTAGCCTATTTGTTGGCCTACCAGCTAAACTTCAGTTTGGTTCAAAATACAATCAATGTGAATGTTGCTCGATATTCTGACCAAAGAGTAGAATCAAATTCTACTATTTTTGTTCTGATGTAACCTAGCTATATGTAATATTCCTGGTTACACGAATTAATAGAATATGGCGCTTTTAGAGGTTTTATTGTAGAGCAAAAGAGAAGATCCAATGAACAATAAAAACTGGGGAAACTATAAGCTAAAACACTATTACACTGACCCACATTCTGGACACTAAATAGACATATAAATTACACGTTTCCGTACATTAGTCAATATGTGAACGTTGTTTAGTTACCCTCACCGACGTTCCAGACACTGAACATGAGCACATTATAGATTCAAAAACTGCTATCTTTACAGTAAACCTTACATCAACCACCCCCATTTTGGGAACTAAACATACAAAAAGTTGGCATACACACCGACACGTTGCCACGTTACTGTTCCCATAGCAACAAAACACAGGCTATTTGATACCCTATTCGCCCAAACCACGAGAGGAATTTCCAACACCACATCATTAATAAAATATGTGTATCTGGTAGGTAGGCAACATTGTTTTATTCACAAATAGAACACAAAAGAATTCAAACCTACCCAAGAACCACTGGCGGCAGGCAACATTTCAGAAACCAATGAATAACAATGCGTAACATGCATCCAGCTGGTAGGAAAAAAGCGCACCTAATGAACCGTGTTGTGCTTCGCTTCTACTTTTTTCTCATTTTCTTGGTAAGGCATTTGTGTAACCATGACCAGGAAAAATCCATCTGATTATTGGCTGGAAATTAACCATAGAGGTCACGTAACGAGGAATTTGCATACGTTTTTAGGGGAGAGTGCAGGTGACCTCTCTGCCTTGGAGGTATTGAGCCTGGAGCTAAACGTCCGAAGCAGGCCTTAACATGCTAGTGAACTCGACTGGAGGTAACAGCTTGTCGCGAACCAGGTCAGGCGCATTGTAACGGGTAGTTCGGGGGTGAGGTAGTGCAGCACCTCCCTCTGTCTGTCCTACTGATCATTCACCCAATGAAGGATTTGGAAGCAAGGATCCAACCCCGAAAGCCCGGGGCGTGACCGACAAGCCTATAACCGTCATGAAGGAAATGGGGTAGTCAACTAGACTACAATTAACCCTTCAAGCACAACTAACAACCCAACACAACTCAACCCAGTTTTGTGACTACTTATCAACAGACATTTAAACGACACTACAAGTATTTACGGTAACCCGATGGCCATGGATGAGAGGACATTCATGTCAATGTGGCACCGCTTTAATGATTAGATTAACTTAACAATAACAAATTCATTAATCATTTATTTCATATGTAACAGCTGGAAAAAACAATGTACTCTTTATGTCAAATATATACACACACATATATATACACCCACACCTACACCCACCCACACACACATATATGACAGTTACCTGTCAGTAATATTTGCTATGCAATAGGTGAACATGGTAATTGACTCATAGTCATATGTTATGCCATCAGCCACCCGACACTATATTATTCAATATCAATTAAAAAAATTAGTAAGATGTGGCTATGACACCTCTGTAATAAGCCGATGCTACCTTGATAAAAAAAAAATTTAAAAAAATTCAATATCAATTAATACACGTCTTTATATCCAGCTACACATGCATTTTATCAGTATGTATACACTATTACTATACACCTATAGCCGAACGTCTGTGAGTTACTTCCCGCTGCTAAGCATATCGTATAAATAACGTTCGGGCCCGCCGAGTAGTAGGACGTATGGATTCCCTTAGGCTTAAGCATTGCAAAACGTACGTCCCGCTGCTACAGACACTACGGCCCGCTAACTTAAAATATCGCGATAGCAGTGTCCGTGTCAAAAACAAACAAACAAAATGGTCGTTCTCTCCCATTTATAACTTTAGAGACATGCTAAGCCTTACCCGTATGAACTGGTAGTGTATATTGTCCAAATATCGAAGTAAATAACGTATAGCTTTCACCTAAGACAGTTTTAAATGGTTTAACTCTGCGAGATTGATCGATATAAAGGGCCGCTCCGCGTTGTCGATGTCATAATTACGTTGGCTACCAGAGTTCCAGGTCGTCCTGTGTCATGCCGCTCCACGTCGGCAGTTGCCGGGTTTTCACCCTCCCACCTCCCGGTGCTCAGTGGTGCTCAGTGAATGTCGAAGTCGCCGTATTCAAACGCTGATATCTTCGGTTTAAAGTGACCGACCTTCATCATATTTGGTACGATTATAGGTTATATATGTGCCATACTCGTGTTTATTCTTACGGGAGGTGAAGTTACAGTGTCATCTGTTGCTACACATCACTACGATCGTTGCCGGGTTTTTGTCGGCCATTTGATGAAAAAATACGGCCCTCCCGCCTGCGGCGTCGGGCCGTATTTTTTCATCAAATGACCTCGAACGGCCACCCGTACGGGCTCAGTAACCACGTTTTCTCATACTACTGCTAAGCAATACATGGACTGGTGATTTGCGTTGGCCCCAATTCTGATACTTTATTTATCTTACCACTGATATTTTTTCTCCATAGACTTAACCTTGGGAACTAATATCTAACGCCCATGAGATATTTAGGGAAAATATCCAATCTAGGCTTCTCAGCTAGAGTAACAGTCTAGATCATATCTACGAGGATATCATATCTACGAGGATTCTTGCACAAGGAAGTGCTCTAACCCTGTCACTTTGTAGTGCATATCCTTGTCTCCAAAACTATAATATACGATTATGAGCTTCAACTTTGCAAATCCGACATGCGAAGTTCGGGTGACCTTTTCAAGATCTTGTCAACAAATGGCCACAGAGCGGTGTGACCAGCATGATCCAGGCAGAGGGACAGGTCGAGTTTACAGGCGTCCATCAATAGCCAGCCTGGTGGCTGCAGCACCCACAGCCAGACAGCTAGACTGTATACAACAGTGTCAGCCGCCCGTTTAAAACAATGTTTTCGTCTATTCTTTTGTTATTCCTTCGCCATAAAAAGATATATACTGGTATAGCGCGGACGATAAAGTTTAATTGTATTTCACTTCCGACAATTGTGACATGTTTTGTGTAATTCCATGAATTAATAATTATTGATTTAACCTTTAACAACATGAACTAACGGCTAAATATTCCTTCGCGCAATACAGCCATACAAGCAACAACAAGAAATTAATTTCTTTCAGACCAAATTTTTCCGATCCCGGGTGGAAGTGGCTATTCAAATATAGACTTCATTTTCGTAGACGGGAGATTTAGAATATATTGATAACCACCAGAGCTGTAAATGTTCTTAGTTCCTAAACAATGACTTGGGAAAGATGAACATTAGCTCATATGAGAAGCTCACTTCATTAGCAGACAGCTCGGATGGTTGAAATACAATGCGTGCTGAATGTAACAGAACGCGCGTCCCTCAGCGGAAGCGTGCACGGGACGCGCACAAGAACGCGCAGATACGGGCAGTATGATACGGGGGAAGGTCTCGGGAACACCGGTGAGACGCCGCCACCGGAAATGGGGCAACACAGGAGGGCAGGACGTCCGCCTGTCATGCCAACCCGCCTCCGGAAGTGCCGCCCGTGCATGCGCAACACGGATTGTGAGCGGGTCCCCCCATGAGGGCGCTGCGGGAGCTCTGTGCATGCACATTAAACACTGGTGTCAGCATCAACCCGAGATGAGCCCTTTATATCAGCTTTTTAGGTAACAGGGTTGGGCAGGGAAGGTCGGTAGGGTAGAGAGGAAGCGGGCGCCATAATTTCCGGTTAACAAAGGTTGGGGCACTGCACTAAAGGCCACTGGAGGCTTTGGCACCTCGCCACGGACTTGAGTAGGCAGCGTGCATTGGTCAGCAGTGGGGATGTAATTGTAGATGGATCCATTAATTATCTGTGAAGTAGTTGGACTCTGTAGTGACCCACCCTTCGCTTGAAGCTTATCTCTGCCATAATCCTAACGAACTCCGCATGATTAGACAATCAAATGGGCCGCAGTGACATTGATGAACGAGTGACGCAATGTGCACACGCGCGCAGCTGTCTCCATGGGATGTGCGTGCGTTTGCTGCGACTGGTTAGACTTTTCAAATAGAATTCAATTTCGTCTGGGGTTCTCTTGCTGCTCTCTTTCATGTATAGCCATCTCGTAGCGGGCTGGGAGGGGGCTTGGTTAATAATTCACGATGGCTAGAGCGTGCCCCATTGTTTGCCCTGTCTCGTGGGGCAGGGGCTTGGGGCCGACGGAGTGATGCAACGTTCTGCCGGCGTGTGGTAGCGGTAATTGCTAGGGCGGACAGTCGGCCTAACGTCCAGATACTAATGAAATGACAGATGTTTCCCCCGAACCCCTGTCAGTTCCACCAGGGCCAACAGCCACATATGGTTTACTGGACACCAAAGCGGAGGTCGGGCGGACGAGTCAGCGCAACTACACAGACATCCATTATTCAAACATTACGTCCACACAGGGTTCCTGCCCCCTCTATTCATAAAAATGAGAACGTCACTCAAAGTGCCCGAGGTGTGGTAGTGTTGTCACCATTTTGAGGCCCGTTGCCCCCCCCCCCCCCCTTTACACCCCATACCGAGCAGACCAAAGGAGGAAACCCGACAATAATTCATTACATAAGTCAATACATTTCAAAGGCCTAATAATGTCCACATCTAGGTCCAATAGTTCTCTACTATACAATTAATCATCGATCCGTTCCAGACATGGGTAGGCAATTATGATGGATGTTCAATAGTTACGGGATACATAATAATGGCCTGATTTAGTTGGTTTCTGACTCACTATTTTTGTGCCACGGCTTGCAAGGGTTGTGTAGAATCATGAAGAATAAGTTGCATTCAATATTATTTTTTACAAGAGCGGTTGAAAACGCATGCTACAAATTTCTTGTAAATAGTTGAACGATACAGATGAAATTACAGCAGAATTGTACTGTACACTATTACTGAGTTGACAATTACTATGACCTCATAGTGCATACGATACAGCCTTTCATCCTCTATTTCCTAATACACATAAGTTATTTATGAGGCAGCCAGGGCCGTTGTTCTTTTCAGTCATAATGTGTCGGTAATTAAAGCTACCATTCACATGAAAGATTAGCTATATTATTATATTCTACACCGTTGCAATATCGCGGCGAGATCCAATCTCTTTGACGAGGTGCAGATGTCCATGTTTTATATGAGATGAGGTGAGCGTTGGTTTTATCAGCAGGTGCTGGATGGACTTGCCACCCCACCTGCTATGACAAGGCTAGAAAGATAGAATCTCAATGGATCGACCTACACTCTCTACCTTTTGTCAATAACGTCCGAGCCCCCTATATTTACACCACGTCATAAATGCATAGCCATAAAGCCTCGAGATACAGCGGTGGCCGTGAGCGGCACGGCCGTGAGCAGCTCCAGCTATAAATAGATCCTGGCGAGCTGCTCGTCTGGCGAGCAGCGGCACACGGTGTGGAGGAGGAGGCCAGTGAAGGTGGAAGGAACAGGAGGAGGCAGACAAGGCTTCCTGCAAAACCCAAGCCCGGGAGAAGCAGTATTGATCAGAGTCTGTCGGCTACCGAAGCTGGTAAACACGCGCTGCGAGGACAGCAAATATTGTATGTGGGTTAGCGGTGTGCTGGTGGACCCAGGCTGGTAAGAGGTCGGCGACAAACGGCCAATAGCGGCCGCACCCACATCCCCAACCCCCTCCCCACCTATGCACAAGCGGGCAAAATGCACAAGCGGGCAAAAGGAGGGGTTAAGTGTGGGCACTATCAACCCACATCTGACCACCACTACAAAAACGCGACACAAGGTTCCAGCAGCACCAGTAGCAAAACCACCATCACCCTCACCGCCACCACCACTGATGGGAAATGCCGCATGTTGTCAACCCGTCACTGCAACCCTGTCACTACCATATCCCGTATAAGAGAAGGGCCACACCCAATCGACGTAAGCTGGTGCCACGCGGGGCTCCAATCAGGACTCATTTACAGCGAATCTGGGCTCATTGTTAGCCAACCGCCCTGCTAAGAGGCCTCTTTTCCGCACCACTATGGGCTTTTCTATCCTAATGACTTCACGAGGCAATCGTCTATGCCAACGTCCCACATTTCTTTTTTGTCTTTATTCTATTTCTTTCAAGCTAGACAGTAGTAGACACTGCCTGGATGAACATGCTGCCCTACGTATGAAAAACACTGAAGTATCTCACCATATTCATAGTATAGCGAATTTCAAAGTCAATTGGGGTGTGCTTGATATGGAATAAACGTGCAGTAAATGATCTGAAATTAAGATATGGCCATTTAGGCAGCTCATCTAGACTGGTCTAGTTAGAACGGAAAACAATTTCCAGAACATCATCGGATCCCTATGAACCTCACTTTCTAAATTTGGGTTAATGTGCTATTTTGGCTCCATCTGATGAGGAACACTATTGTTGGCCCTGTATCACATTACACACATTTCCACGGCTCGAGGCCCGTAAATCACTGGCCGGGGGTCTCACAGGGGTCAAGGTTCAAGAGGCGGTCCTATACTTTGGCCGCAGATCGGACTGAAATAACGTTTGTCCTGTGAGGAAAATGTGTCCAGTGACAAAGACTACGATGAATGACACCGCCTTCTAGTACGGGTCTCAAATAGCTTTCTAATTTAGTATTCATTTAACCGGTTTCCAACACTAGCTGTGTAAACTAGGAACAGGGGCTGTGTCTAAATATCATAAATTAAGTGTTTGTTAACACTTTCTAAATATGCATCTGAATTTTCAAACATCGAGAAATAATATGGGGTTTGGGGTCCTATCGGCTTTTGTACATGATGCAGAAGCTCTCGTTTAAAGGTCTTCAGTCTCGATAACATTATCAATCCCTGTTCCTCTACCATCAGCACAACTAGAACAAAGTCAGCCTCCACTCAGCATCTGCCCCTCCAAATTCCTGGTGAAGCCCCATAACACCCTGTAACACACCCTCTTCTTCGCCATGCTGCGCCATCAGTACAAAGCTTGACGCCATGCCGCGGGTGGGGGAGACTGCAGGTGGTGGGTGCCAGTCATCCTGCCCAATCAAGGTAGTGTATTTACTTTCTGTCGCTGTTTACCTTCAAACAGAGTGTTTACAAACACTGCAGAGTCCGCCTGGTTCACACACCAGCCGTCACTGTATTTCTCACTGATTACTAGAATGGGTGTTACACCAAGGGGTGGCCGGAGGAGGCTTGTGACCCAGTAGCTGTCTGATGATGAAATTTGTTTGTGATTGTGCATACTCAATAAAGCCCGATTCATACTAGGCGACTTTGGCGCACGTATGTTTTTCAGTTGGCGACTATAAACACACATTTCTAGGAACCTCCTATGTCACTAAGTATGAGGAAGAATAATTTTGACAACACTTCGTCCCGTCATAGCACTCCCAACGCCTAGAAATTTAATGGCTATTTATTTGCATGTGAATACTGGAAATCGGGAAGTGGGTATTGTAGATAAGCATCGATTTGGTGATGCATATTCTACTAATGATTATGTCACGCAGCAGAATGAGCGGTACTGTGTGACTGGGTGATGAACAAGGGGTTCTGTGAATAAGCATTATTTGCTGATGCTTGCCCCATTCACTGAGCCAACCTTTTGTTCATGGTGAGAGGAGCAAGTTGCCTGCTGGGGGAGGGGGTGGGACTGTAGGTCGGTCAAGGCCCAGCCGAAATGCCTCCCCATCCTCCAACACACACATCCTCCTCCAGGTGGGGGTCGGGAGCGGAGAAAGGCATAGAGGTCATGTTGAAACAACGCCAGATCCAATGTCCAACATCTGGAGCAGCGCAAAGTCCTACAGTTTACACAGGCCCCTGAAAATAGCTGTTATTTAGGCGAGTACGTAATCCTTATAGCCATCCATTTTTCCTCGGCAACTCTTGGTCCCGTCACACCAAAAACTTTAGTGTCCTTCTGCGGCTGATAAGGATGCAACTTACATTTACGGGGACAGTGAACAATCAGGTTATCCAGTTGTATCTATGGGAGGACATTGGCCTGTTAAGCAAATAACTGCAGCGGTGGCTTCAACCTTATTACGTATTCCCCAATATCCATTCAGATGCACATCTACTCCTATTTGTCTCCTGCTATTTTTGTTTCCAAACTGATTATGTTTTCAGGGGCATGCTGTGATGCCCCTGGAATCCAAAGGATCACATAATCAAGGATGTCAGAGTTCAGGGAAATCCCTGAAATCAGGGTTTTTCTAGAACACACAAATATTGTCCTCACTACTCAAAAACCTCAATAGAACCTGTGTATGTCAACCCCATATTGTTTCAAGTACCCCACACACCCGATTTCCCTTTAAATATGTGCATTATTACTTACATGATCTTCAGGGTTTTCCCTGAGAAGCTTCCCATTGATAATGCCAGGATGAAAATCCCTGAAATCCCTGAAACCCTTGCACTGTTACCATGCAAACCACTTTGAATGCATAGCTAATACCAGGAACCAGCTCAATATTACAATCTCCCATGCATATATTTGGTTTAAAATCAATAGAACATAGATGGTAGGACTCTGCTTGGAGATCCCAGACTGTAGTACCAGTTCTAATCACCAGGGGATACAGCTTTACTCTTTTGAGTTCCCAGTAAGCATTCTAGTCTGGTGGGGGAAAGGGGGGGGGGGGGGTGAGTTTGTCCCAGCAAATAACTTCAGGGATTTTTCACAAGGGCTGCTGACATCCCTGCATAATAAACACAGATGCAAAAGTTTTTTAAAATTTCAATTAACATCGGTATGGATATGGGCACATCCACCTTTTCTAACAAAAGTTATATATCCAGTTACCTATTTAGACAGAAACAAAAGTTCATACAGATGCACTCACCTCCAAAGAGGTATGTACAACCAAAGAGTTTCCTTACATTCAAGCACATATACTCACAAATGCACATACGTGCAGTTATGTATTCACATAAACAAGACAGATATTGGTAATTCAGAGCGAGACAATCATCAATATAAATACTCGCATACATACACAAATTTACACGGACATGTATGCACAAAGACATACACAGGTTTATATGCATGGAGAAAGACACAACAGAGACACGAATCTGAATTCACTCGCCGCTCGGCCTAAAAGCGCTTGCCGGGCGCTGTGACCTACTCTTTGCGACGGCGTCCTCACGGGGACACGGCGCGTATTGACACACGGGCGGGCGCCGCGCCGCGTGGGGAAAAATCGAGGTGGCACAGATCCACGCGCCCAGAATCTAGGTGAGCAGATTCCCCCCTGCTAGAGTGAGGTGCAGCACTCAAGAGGCCTGGCGAGGTGAGAGGGGGGAGGTTGGGGGAGGGAGGTGGGTGCAACTCCCATCGCCACCCGCAGCTCCCCTTTTCCACCGCCATCCCCAACCCAATCACAAACCCGAAACCGTGCTCCTACCCTTTTCTGTTAACGGAAGACCTCTCCCTTGATAACAACCCATAAGCCATGTCGTGCTCATTATTGCTAATATAACCTTCCTGTATAATTTGAGTATCACTCTTATACGTATTTTAAAATATTTCCCTCAAACATTTGGATTGTTCTCGCAACTCTTTCCCCGAAACCCTGAATTGTTTATAACCTGAAGATCCACACTTCCTACGTCCATCACGACAGTGCCCCTTGCACTATCTGCACTGCCTCCCCAAACATAGATGACCAGAAACCTCTTCCCCATATCATGAATAATTATCACCCCTTCCATATCTTCCCTCGCCAAGAACCCCTTTCCCACGCTACCACCATACCCATACCGACCCGCACACTTGCAAACAATTCAGTGCCTGGCACACACGGACACGCCCACACAGACGCACCTTCCCCGACTCCCCCACAACACTCCCTGCTCCTGATCCTCCTCCCTCCTTACCCCCTCCCACCTCCATCTGGACCCATACTGGGCGTCTACCGGCGATCTGTTGGCATGGATGCCGGTTGCTGACCTTCAGAGGCTGTGTGGATGTAAACATTGGAAGCGCCACTCGGTACACACACACTGTTAACGCTGAACGCTCAATGATGGTGGCGACCTGATGATGGCACCCACAGAGCGCCATCTCTGCTAATGGCTCGCTCGCCAGATCGCCGATAGGAATCGGGCATTGACCCGCACTACAGTTACACGTACCCACAGCCCTGCTCCCTTTGATTACCCATATCGAGTGGCAACCTACATTCTCTGCACCACTGAGGCGCAGAGTGCGAGCTAGTCAGAAGAAAGTTGGGAGGTGGGGGTTGTCTCCCACCCGACTGGGTTTTATTGATTGATCCATTTCATTTGGTTACTTGGACACTACATGTTGATCATGTGAAGCTTCTTTCGTTTCGTGTACTAAAGTTATTTTTTATAAACATAGCTAACGTCAATATAATTTTGAGGGTATGTCAGAGTACGCTGGTGTTGATATATAAAACTGAGTTAGGATATCGAGAACTAGGAGGACCGCCCACTAGGTTGGGGGATTGAAGCCTAGGGTTGACCGAGGCCTAGGTTGGGGGACAGAGGCAAGACCTGAATGCTAATGTGGCGGGTGGGTGGATGGGAGGGAGATGTGAGGGAGGTAGGAGGGAGACAGGGAAGAATGCGTGGTATTTTTTGTTTGTTTGAAAAGGAAAGTTGTGTTGGGCAGTAAAATAGTAGTTCTCGTGGATTTACAATTGAGAAAAATGGGTTTGGGCTAGGGAGATGACCAAAAAGCTAGGCATGGGCATGACACAATTTCCACCCAAATTATCCCAACATCCTATTGACTATTATTAGATGGACAATGTTCCTTTTAAATACTGATATATAGTGGTATGCAATTATCTATACTCCTGCTACTAGTATTAAATAAAAATCAAAGTTTTGTTGGCACAGGTGTTTCAAAGAAGCTTTGCTGCAGCGGCCAAGGTTTCATGCCCTGTCCCTGTGTTGAGTTCCTCCGGTTTAGCAGCTGCTCTTGTTACACCTCCATCTGCTGTACAGAGCAGATGCTGCTACTGCTGCCACTGCTGCTGCGAAACGGGAAGTGAGCGAGAGGCAGAGAACAGTACGAGCGGGCAGACTGAAATGAGTCATCAGACTCAGTCTCGGCGCTGCAGCCTCCTCCCCCTTCCTCTCCACGCAGAGCCGGGCCAGTCAATACTGACAGCCGGGTCTCCGCGCCGTCCGTCCGTCGTCCGCTCCAGAGCCCTCTCGTACCCTGGCCTGGTCGTGCCACAGCCCCTTAGGCACGACACCATCCACAGACAACATAGACACCCTCGGGCAACCCGCTGCATGACACGCCCTGCCAGAGGGGATGCAGGCTGGCAGAGGGTTTTAAGATGGAGGAGCGGGCTTACCTGGAGCACGACAGGGTGATGAAGGTGGTGGTGCTGGTGGGCTAGCTGCAGAGTGACTGACACACCGTCGTCGGGCGGTGGGCGAGCTCTCAATGAGATGAGCTGTACACGACGGCAGCGGCCCAGGCCCTCCCCACACGCGCACCCCCTCCCCCATCAACTCACCCCTCCCCCCACTCTTTGCCTAGGCCAGTGAGCCCCCTCCCTCCCGCTTCCAATTTATCCATTCATGCAACACACTGTGGTTATGCGAAGTGCAGGATTTGCATGAAATCTAGGTTGCTCCTCCCACTCCTGTGCTTGAGCGAGTCTGAGGGGCGCCTGTGTCTACATGACCCAAAACACAACGCGCCCCCATCCCTCCTAACCACACTCCGGTTATGTCCTCAGTGGGACACGGCTGAAACAACCCCCTACACTTTGTGTGTCCCAGCCTATCGCCTAATACTATCTCCAAGACCTTTAATTATTACCATTAGTATTCGAGGCGAAACGTTGTGGTCTCAAAACTAGGACTGTTTTTTCCCCTTCTTTTCGTAATGACAATCGTTTGCCGTGGATTTGAGTCAATTAGAGCAGTAATTTATATGAAGCAGACCACAGTTTTGTATCATTAGATAGGGATGGTTTACAGCTGGTTGGCTGGGTTTTACTGCACGACAATGATTGTGTGGTGATCACAGTAATAATCAATTCACAGTATCTCACATAAAAATATATCTTATCCCAGGAATATATCGTGATCTTGAGCGAGTCCAGGTGGCACAATGGATAATTGACAAATTACAAATGACACGTACTTGCAAAAGATTTTAAACCCAACTAAACCAAGCAATGCAGAAGTGGCTAAAATACCCATTCAGCGATCAATCTGCAAGTGACTGAATCACCAGTGTCAGTTTTTCATCCAGACCAACGATTCAGATGTGTTGTAAATGCAGTTCACTGAACGAGGTGCGTGAGAATAGTAGCGTTACCTTCAGTTCAAAATTATCTTCTCTAATTACCATGCTCTATATTATTTTGTGTGAATTGTTGTCTTCCTCCCAATATTTTCTTACCTTTACTAAATTTTAAATTATTACGAGTAACATAAACATATATATACATGGATATATGACTCTTGTATACGCTATGATTTATGTAATTTGCTATAGTTTTAAGTCATACTAGAAAATAAAGTCAGAGAAAGGCAACAAATATCTTAAATGATAGAATCACCAGATATACTTCCAAGAAATCTGTCTAATATTCTGCTTTTAGTGACTACTATCAAAGAATCAGTATTTCTAAGCAAACTGACAGCAGCGTACTTCTCATACACGGGGCGTTTCTCAGATAAGAGATGATAGCCAGATGACGGACGCGTCACTGGTCGCCGGCAAACATACCCGGCATTCGTCACAGTAGACGGCCGCCATTAAACATCAATTCCCCAGGCAGTAATGGCGGATTGATGACTTCCGGCCACGCACATTGCGTTATCACACACGTGGAGGCAGTGAGTGGAGGAGAGGTGGGTCACCACTTCACCCTGTGGCCAGAACTACTGCCAGCTGCTGTTGACCAGCCCTACCCCATCCATCGTATGATCAATCACTGACCCCCAAAAGCCAGAGTCGAGACATATATGATGCCCTTTATGATTATTTGTTCAATTTGCTGGGGGTAAAGGTTTAGTTACAACAATATGGTGCTCTGCGCGCAATTTCAAAGAGAGATGCAATAAGAGCGAAGAACTGGTGTAAGATTAGCTCCAATCTGTATTTTATTCCTGAATTCCTGTTGACGATCGGCTCCATTATTGGGGGGGGGGGGGGGGGGTGATCACGGATGGCATCAGGCTCATGAGCAGATCAATGTTCTGCAAGTTGCTCCAAGTTTCTAAATTAGTGAACGGATCCTGGGCCATCTTCTACAACTTGCCTCATCGTGCCATTGCGTATTAAGAATATACCAACATGACTTTAAATCTCTAACAGCATCCGTAGAGTGGCGAGGTAGAAGATTCTGGGTGTAGTGGTGGGGTGACGGATGAAGGGTACAACGGCTGGTCACTGACCCTACGCCGGTTTGTGGTCAATCACTGCCACTGGTCAGTTGGCCCTAGTAAGCTGGGCGGTGAGCGGCGCTTATTTTGGTGCCTGACCCTCGATGTGTGTGTGACGGGAGGAGTGTGAGTAACAGTAATACACGGGATCAGAACACACCTCGCTGAATCCGGGGATGCGGGAGTGCGGGTGTTTGGGTGTTTACCAGGGAGGTTTGTAGTCGTGTCAACATAGACTTACATGTAACGCCGCCGACACGCCCGGAAGCACGGGTCACTGGGTCGTTCGTTACACGAGAATTCGCGGCGTGTGCAGGGCCCTCCTGCTCCCTCCTTTCTGGACGAGCATAACCAACGTAACTTGAGACACCCGCATTTCACATACCACACGTCCCTGGTATCATGTATAAACATACACATCCCCACTGCACAACATACAAGCACGCACCCCCCCCCCCCCCTCCCCGGGTCGACGATTCACATCTAATGGCTAACGGATGTTATAGCTGTTCATCACCCATACGCCCATATATGTCCACGCGTCCAGCATCTTCATTATACGCGTGCGTGCTTGAGAGATGTGATTACATAAGATCAGCCATGTGGCATATTGCCTAACACCAAAGAGAGTGGTCGCTTTGTTTACAGGGAGAAACTAAGACAACAAGATGAGAAATTTTCCATTTTAGTACAGAGCTTTAAATTTCACCATTGGCATTTCCTGAAAAAGTTACTAATGATAGTCTAAGGTTATGCAACCGAGGAATACAAGCAACTTGCTGAGGGCTGCGGCTTTACTGGGAATTTACTGTTAAATGATCAATGCCATTGTATGTTATATTGAAGAGAACCGATTAAGTATTCTGGAAAAAACACACTTTAATATCCTGATATGTAATATCCTGCAATGCTAGCTGAAATGGATTTATATGTTCTTGAATAATATAAGTGATTTCCCAGGTTTTTTTTAATGGATGTGGTACACATATAGGATTTCTTATGACTAGAGCCTGTTCATTCGGCCTTATGTGACGTGAGGGAAGAGTAAATAGGACACGGGCACGTGTGCAGAGTTCACATTAAACTACACCACAGGGGTGCAGTAAATATCTCTCCATCGACCTAGGTTTTGTTCTTGATGGCAGGGCCATGGCAGTTTGCCAATTTACAATGATGGGTCAAGCATGCGAGGATTATTTACGAATTTTCAAGAAGATATAGGAATAATATTAATCCATCCGTGACAATCAACAATAACTCATCAGAACTCCCATATCAAGCATTGTACGCTTTGCTTATCATTATGGTGAACTTTTGTAGTGTAGTGGTGCTCAGTGTATGAGTAGCACTACCCTACACAAGGTACCACACTCACAAATCAGGCGTAGTATTACAGCAACTCAAAATATTCTGGCAGGCATTAATTAGATCCACAGAGCATGTCCAAAGCTGTTATAAATCGAGGCATCTTAAACCGGGCTGTCCTGTCACATCAGCCCTCTATATACTGACCACGGTTACGGTGATGCCTTTTTTGAATGGGTTTATCCCTGGGGTGCCAGCTGTAACCAACGAGTTACTGTTACCAGGGCGACTGTGCCCACCCTCGAGCGGAACCCCGTCTCCACAGAGGGCTGGTCTCTGCATATAGATGCTCACGTCATGGAACGCTTATACTTTGTCTCAGCTGGTTACCATGGAGAAACAGCTGGTGAACCCCAATACTGGGGTTGTGTTTACTGATTCCCCTTTCCTCTCCTACTTTCGCTCCTACCAAATACAAACAGACACAACTATAGCTACTCTTTCCCCTAAATTACTCGTATCCATGACAACACCTTGCAAACGACCTCTCCTATGATTAATTACTCGGCTAGATTCTGGCGATGCATGCCTTTTTACTCACGTCATAACCTCTGTCCATACAGTTAGTTAGTAGTCTAAGCACATTTCGAGAACCTTTGAACATTTCTTTTGTGTTCCGAGTATGATGCCTATTTCTTTTGTCTTTCAATTTCTCTGTAATCATCTTTTTTCATGTCAATATTACCAAAACCAGAAGAATGGTCTCCTGATGGTAAAAGCAGGGATGACAGTTGGGGTCAGGAAAAAAAGAGGAAATATTTTCTGTGTGGAATTTACTGCCTCTGAGAGACAAAAAAAACATGGAAAACGTATCAATGTTGACCATGAAATAGGATTGAGGGTGTGTGGAGAGGTTCAAACCATTGTTCTATTGGTGTGGATGAGGCTCAATATATACTTTCTTCGCTATATACATAAAGAATAATTTCATAAACTGTAAATGAAAAAAAGGATTTCCTCGGAAACAAGGAAAACTGCTAGCCCTGTAAAAGCAGGAGTTTACAGAAAAGAATATTCCCAAAATAATTCATCGGAAATCAAAACCATAACTTCATAGCAAAATGATAAATTTCTGTAATGTTAATAGAAATTTGCAAGATATGAAAATAATACCGTTTCTGTAATGATTAATGAAAAAAAAGTATATGAAATCACAAAAATGAAAGATGGTGGAACTACACATTTCTCGTAAGGCTACACAGAGTTACCGCCATGTTCGCCAGAACTCCCACCTTAACATCAACAATGGCAGGTGAATCAATAGTTTCAAATGGAGGTTAATAAAAACAATATAAATTGGTTTCAGATAAAAGCTTTTCCTCGAACCAGACTCTACGTAATATCCTTGCGTGCACTCGGATATAACTACGCGTCTGGTCCTCGGAGATTACGACCGCTTGTATCCAAAACAAGTTAATATTGTGTATGTGTATTGCTAACATACCAATTTTTCATCTTTTATCATATATTTTATCCATAAATCAAGATATGATTTATGGATGATGCGATCACAGTAAGACAGCGTCCCAATCACTAATGGCAAGACTAAGTAACGCATAAAATTGTATTTTGTAATAAGAATTTTCACATAAAATAACGATGACGGACACTTTGTTACTAGGTCTATTTTACTGACATGTCAAGTACCTTAGTCGCTATCATTTGATAGTCATTTAACAGCTTTTTTTTCAAATCTTAAATCTGCTCTTAGTAGGCTATATTATTTTCAATTGCTGCCGTTGTTGACTCAGTCGCAAATTACCGCCATTCCCATCCGTACGTCTCTTAGAAATGACAAGTTTCCTTGTATCCTCCTATTTTCTATCAGAAATAAGTCACCAATGTAACGAGTATACACGCCAGGTGAGTATTATTGTCAATCGCTTGCTTACAATTCCCGTTTGGGATCTGTTTGTTTGTCTGGGTAGTCTTTTTTGCAAACCAATTTGTTCAATTAGACTTTTCCAATCGGGATTAGACAATCTATTGACAATATCAAGTATTGGATATTAGTACGTAGTGAAGAGAAAATACGGTTGCTTATGGTGGGCAAAGCAGTTGATAGGGGGGGGGGGGGGGCGGGTAAGTTCGTAGTTATACAGGGGCATATGTGCCATGCTCGCGACAAGGGCTGGCTAGATGGCTGTACAGACAAAACTCTCCAGGTTAGTAACAGGTCCGTGTTACCATCTGTGTGTCGCGTATTACGTGGAACAATACATGTAGTTCACGCTGGCCCGGTCATGAACTTTGTGGGCAGCGCCAAAACCATGGGCAGCACCAACTCTATCACTCATAACTTATGAACTCCAGAGGGTTCCATAGACACCAGCAAAAACCGGAAGCTCAGGTTAGACTTCTTTTGACAGCTTCTTTACCGAATTCCTAAAAATAAACCCGCACATTGATCAATCAAACCATTTCGTTCCCCCCTTTATTTTTTAGTTGTAGCTGACTTAATAGGATGTGAGATCCCTTTATGTCCATACGCCATAGTACATCAGCATGACTATTGTCTCTGACTCCTGCAAATGTTTCAATTACCACAGGAAGGCTTCAATTGACCATACGCGTAGTTTGCGCCCTCAATACCCTCGGAAATCATCACTGCCAGAATATGTACTGAAAAATGAAATAATCACATCTCTATCCAGAAAGCGGCAAGCATGATCCTGACCTTTCTAATGAGAGTCGGCTACTCAAATAGAACCGCTGTTTGCAGGCATTGACCTGTCTGAGCTGCGCATGCGTGTGTGTGCGTGGGCAGGTTGCCGCAAAGTCCACGGACATAACGTTGCTAGTGCCTCGTACGACACATAAAGAAAGACCGTGTAGATACATACTCAAACTAAGGCTCTATAGTACCTTGTACCTGGTAAGATGTCGGGCAGCAAATGCTAATATCAGGTGTTAATTTCATCATGATACGGCATCTATTTGAACATGTTTTGCATAAGATGATCAGTTATGAATCAAACCTTTTACCAGAGTTCTAAAAAAAAACTGGTGGGAAGAATTTTTCTGATTTATCCACACTGCTATAATTCTCTCCTTTCAAAAGATCATGTTTCTGCAAAAGGAGAGTGTACAGTACTGTTATAATCAACAACAGCCAGTACGCCAATGCTTTGGCAAGTTCATGTAATACCTTCAGTAGGAACGACTACGTGGTGTGTGCATACCTGTGTAAATTAGCTTAATTAGATTGAGTTCATCTGAAGCTATTTATATCCAAAGTATGCAAAATCTACCTCCACTAAGAGAGCGATCGATCCTCCACGTACCCCTCGTGATGGCAAACATTAAAAGGAGGCCCTCGGGAAGAACATAAACATCCCTAGTGGTTTATCTGACTACCCATTCAGTCCAGATTAATGTCCAGCCTATCGAGTCTTACTATTCCGCCCAAAGGAAGTTTGAAGGGCACCCACCGTTGTCAGAGGTCATGAACACTGCGGGTGGGCTTGTCTCCCTGACCGTGACCAGGGCTTGACCTCTGACCTCGGATACTGACCTCTGCACGTGGATGATCTAATGTTCTTCTGCAGCTTAGTATGCATGGGACCTTGGTCCTATTGACCCTTGACCCAGACAGGGGTAACAGTGCGTGGTTAGGGGGGGTGAGCCCGATGTGTGCATTCATATAGCTGGCCTGATTAGTCGCCTGACGACTTTATGACCTGTAGATGCGGACATGGCGGTCACCTAGGGGTCGCCAGTGGGTGGGGGTGGAGCGGTGACCCCTACGAAGGTCACGGATCATCGACCGCCTTGACTAAGTCACAGCGGATCACAATGACGACTGTTAATGCGAGCATCCATGTGAGGCACATTGAGTGTAAATCCATCGACCACTAGGAGATTTACGCGATTACGATCACACTAAATCTTCTTTTCCTTAGTGGTGATTCCACCAGACTAGAAGCTTTATCGGAAAGTTTCTGAAGTCCTTGGAATGTATCAAAGAATATCTTATATGGTGAATCTTTTTGCCCGTCGAATCGTATATGTGTCTGAAATTACCAGAAAAAAATGTGTGCTTCCACCGCCAGCTATGCTTATACAAAATTTTCCAATTTTCATTTCGGCAAGTTTCGGGTGCAACTTCTACTCGAAGAGCTCAAAGGGAACTATTGAAGCGAATCAATTCATGAGGTGGCTGAAAGTACTCAATACCAATATGATTGCGTTTTCTTCCTGTTGTTATCTTGTTTGTTTTGTTTCGTTTTTTTTTTTTTTTTTTTTTTTTTTTTGGGGGGGGGGGGGGGGGGAGGGGCGTTAAATCACTAATTGCTGCGGTTTTATCAATTTGATAGAACAACGGTTATTGCTTTAGATGCTTGCAGCAAGTCTCTGTGGGTCCGCAAAAAACTGTTTGCAAACCAATTTAGTTCGAACCGACTGGGATTTACTACTAGCAGTTTATGAAACTGCAAAGTTTGCCCATGAATTAATTCTAGATCGTGGTGGTAGTAGTAGCACTAGGAGTCTAGGTGTTCTCAATCTGAGAAAGATAGGCAACGGTAGTGTGAACCATTGAACAATATCAATGATCGATCAATATTGTTGAAACTTTCCACGTTTATCCTGAAAAGTACCAGTGTCTCCCGGAAAAGAATCTTTTATCTTTCCTGGTTTGACTGATCTCTGAAGATAATAGTCTCTGGTCGATCCGATCCTCCTCCCGGTATGTCGGTGGTGTCATTTCTGACAGGTACACCACATATACAGCGTCATGTATTAAAGTGCCAACGACACACTGATGACCCTCCCCTGCTGATGTAACTAGTCAGGTTTTCAGGTACGGGTTGATGTACTAATTCTCACACTTTTCATTCTGGCTGCTTCCGGTCAGACCTGACATCTTTTTCTCCAGGAGAAGACGTTGACTCGAAGCATCCCCTTTTTCAAGCAACGACTGCTACAGAAAGCTGCGGCGGCAGAAACAGCATCAGGTTTGCATCATGAGACCTATAAATCAAGATTAGTTGGCAGTTCTCTCGACATGCCCTTGAGTCCATTCAACAACATTATATGTTTTCCAAACCTTCATTTCCAGATGAAATCTTATGCTATTTCCAGAATACATGGTAAGATGCAGGCATATTTCTGCAACCGAGTTCAACAGCCGACAGGGATTCGAGAGAAACGACATGAAGAGGTCGTTCTAAGGAACATACATATGAAATAAAGTCATGGGGCCGCGAGTCAGTCCAGGCGAATGTGCTTTGGTCGGGACTCGGTTGCAGGGTACGGGGCGACGTGGGGTGGGCGTTGACCCACAGGAGCCGACAGGAGCAGAAAGAAAGAGCAGCGAAACTGGTCCAGTCTGAGGTCCAATCGTTCTTGGGTTCGACACCTGGCCACATGTCACAATGATGATGACTATAGCGGGATTAAGCACCGTGCTGTTAAAACGCTCACTCTTTTGCAACAGTCGACACATGCTGCCCCTACAGACGCTGTCTATAAATAGATATTCACTCCTCTATTCCCGGGATCGTTTGGCAGGCGGCCGGCGGCGGTGGCGGCCATGGCAGTGGCGGGCCAGACAGTAATCATTCTCCCAGTCCTGTGAATTAATCGTGAACAAATTCAATTTCCGTTAAGATTTCGCCAGTGACAACACTAGAACACGAATGCCGGAGAGTATCCCGAGCCACCTGTAGGTGAATCGGAGCGATTTGGAGTGCGGTGGTTGTGATTTGGGGGAATTTATTTGAACTGACTCTCGAGAACGCGGATACCGCTACGGGTGGCGGGAAGGTGGCGGAGAAAACAGTCGCCATGGCGGCGTGTTGGGAGGCGTGTAGGGCTCGCGGGCGGGGGAGTGAGCCGGTAAAGCCGACAAACGTGCATGACAATACATCGACTGATCCCTTACCTTCAGGGTTGTTTGTGTCTGTGTTGTACCCCGACGAACACGTACTCCATATGGCGGGGGGTCCGTGATATTCGTCCCAGAGCGGTGTGCAGGTAGGTCCGGCCGCCGGTCTGTGCGTCTCTCCTGACGGTGACAGTGGGCGCGGCGCAGACAAACGTCAAGGGTCGGACCTCACGTGCCAGGTGAGGAGGGATAGAGACACTTTGACAGCACCACGTGTTAATCTTACAGAACACCGACTTGTGTCAGTATCACGGGATCTCTCTTTCCTACGTTCAGGAATGATCGCTTCTCAGCCTATCACTCAGAGTCACTGTCACAAGCCAGTCAGTCAGTGAGTGTGCGGGCTGGTGGTTGGTGGGTCTCGTAGGCTGTAGGAGTCCCGTCTGGGCGGAGGAGGAGGAGGAGGCCTGTGATCCCCCCACCCACTACCAGTGCGTATAATCTCACTCTCCGTCCACAGATGTTTACCGTCGGTATGCGTACGGAATATAGACACGCAAAATACCATCGAGCTCTCTGTGCTTGGAGAGTGAGCGGGTGGGAGCGAAGGAGGGAGGGTGTGCATACGTTCGACAAACTCACGACGAGGCCAGACGGTCGTAAACTCCCCCTCTGATGACGTCACGGGGCTCCCCGTGACGTCAGGGGGCTCCCCCCTCCTTGCTCTCTAGACCGTGGATTCGCGATGTATGGGTGGGTAGTCGACGGGGAGGAGACTGGGGCCGGCGATGGATTCGGGTCCCTGTACGATATGGATGTGCGACTGGCGTCTAGACTCCAAATGTGTACTTGGCGAGTGCACCCAGTCTATTCAACAGTGGGAACTTTGGGTTCCGGTCGTGCTGTGGTTGCTGGCCTATACGCAATCGCATATGATACGGTCAGATGACGGGTAGATTTAAATCAAGAAACGAGGGTGAAGGAATGTAGCAAAACACAAAGGGGCCATCCATAAAGTACGTACGCACCGAGGGGGGGGGGGGGGGGGGGGGGTCAGAAATTTTGGAAAATCTGCGTATGCTCCCTCTTTGTTCTATCGCGTACAAGATTGGGAGAGGGGGTGGGGGGTCCAAAATTTCAGAAATTCGGCGTACGTACTTTATGGATGGCCCCGAACCAGGATCGAATATATGTTTTGAATACGCATAATTTCTCGTCTGTGGAATCCAGTACAATTCTAGTCCGGTGATGAAGGATGTGGAAATGTAATATGCCTCAACTTTCTAACGATGTCTTCTAAGTATAACGTATCCATAGAATTTGTGTATACCAAGATTTGTGTATGCACCAAGAGGATTTGGGTTTATACAACTATAGTGCGAAGTATCGAATCGTATGTCTGCCACGTACATAAGCTTGAGTTCTATTCAAAATATCATAAAACGGATTTCAGATCGATAATTGCCTCGGTCTCCACTACAAATCGGTATAAAATACTCGGGTATAGAATGAGGGGATTCATAGCATCACTATATAAGCGGCCTACTCAGAATCGGGAACAGTCGGTGAAAGTGCGTACACCGAAGTCTTAAGGTCGGGAAGAGTCGGTCATATCCGACAAGGTGGTAATGCCCGACAGGTCGGGAAAGAAATAAAATCGGGTCGGTGAGGTGCGTACATCGACCCGATTGATGCAGATTGTCACAGACCCGACGGATCCGTCGGGCAAAGGTAGAATCGGCCACAGCAGTCGGGTCGGTGTCTTATAGGCTTAAGTTTTATTGAGAGAAAGGAGAGTTTTTCAATCATCTGTCATGTATAAAAGTGATATTCAAAAGACGCTTCCTTTTTGCATGTAAGATAGAAATGTATGGGGTGTAATCTGGCTATTCTCCTCCCTATTGCAAAACTTTCACTTTTAAATGCAAGCAGAACTTAGTAGGCATTTCTTATAGGCTTGATATGGCTATGACGAGGCGCGTCTGAACACACGAGGCGCGTCTGGACACATACATACATATATATATTCAACCACTATGTTATGTCCTGGGTAAATGTAATCTGAAAATGGCTACTTCAAGAAAGTACAATATGAATACACGTACATGTATAATACTATCCATGAAACAGACCACTAGTACCTAAGACGGAATGCCTATCTTCAGGTGAATTACACCATCATAAAAACACATACATCATATCTCAGTGTTTATGGCGTACGGATAAATACGCTTAACCCAGAGGGTATATATTTACTGGACAATTTGTGGGAGTGAGAGGGCAGGAAACACCTGGGGTAGGCGAGAGGGGTTATCAAGTTAAACGTCGCACTACAGTAATCAGTCCCGACTGACGCAATAACACTTCTACGACTGCATGCACCCGTTCGGCACCTGTTCCATGAATCAACTTTTTTTTTGTTCCATGAATCAAGATAATTTGCATATTATAATTTTTAAGATAATCTGCCAGTCTAAACTTCATGACTTTTCGGAACCCATTGAGGTCGTTGTGCTCCCAGTTTACAAATCTCGGCAGTATATCAAGGAACAAGCATCCATCAATATAAAGCCTGAACTAGAGGAGTTTGAGAGACACGTAATATACGTGTATAAAGCTATGATATCCCACAGAAGAGACGTATGACCATGTCGATCTTAAAAAGTATATTGTCACACTCCAATTTCTCTATTGAGAAATGAGAGTGCGATATCCCTTGACCTGAATAAGCTTACTCCTCGCTGGAATTCCGCGAGGCGGACCTTAGGAACCAATCGCGAGGCAACATTTACAGAGTGTCAAGACATATAGCGCGGTAGTTCCACCTAATACCAGTAAAGTCCCCAGCGAGCTTACTTTGTATTAACATCAGATATAAAGCTTTAAACGGGAACCTGGACTTAATTCATTCAGTTCACTATTCAGATTACCACATGTATCACGATATTGTACGTAGACACAAGATAGTAACACTGCAGGAGAACCCAGGTAGCGATCCCGGTTAATTGTTGATTCCACCGACACACAAGATATAGCGAGATTGGTCACGATATGGTTGTCTTGCTAAATCGGGCTAAGTTCGAATAATTACGTGCCTATTTGTCGCGATGTGTCTTGAGGTGTCGCGGTGGTGGTTCACCAAAACACACACATATCGCGACACTGTAAGATATTACAAGATATACCAAGATATATTACGACAAACTATCGTTTTGGTGGAATCAGCACTTAACTCTTACAACACTACACCCCATTTGCCCACTGTCTATACGAGAGACAAACATGTTAAGTTATACAGCAAAGGGATATATGTTACATTCTTGGGATAACTATCATCATCTATGCATCTAATATTCTATGCATATACGTATACCTATACAATATATGTGTATAAAGCTCAACTTACAGTTTCTTCTGAACTGTCGGTCAACTCAGTATGAATGAGTACTGAAATGAAAAAATGTTACGGTTGGTAACTCTGTTGGGTGAATGCGCGTAGTACAGACATACATGCATCTGGAAAACACTGCTTCATGGTATATGAAAGACAATTGATGGCCTCGGTAGAATTGATTATCATAAATATGACATGGAATATATCAACAAAAGAAGTACATTTCATTCTATGAAAACAAAATCAAATAAGTTGTCAATTAATGCTTAAGTCAGCGACTACATTCACACTGACCAGAAGACGGCCTCTGACCGGATGAGAGTCCAAGGCCTCGGTAAAATCTTAGAACAGACGAACTGGCTTCACATCTAGCAAAACCTTACATAACTAGCACAATGATTATGAATATACGAGTAAGTATCAAGAAGATCAAAGTCCTATAGTTTTCAGTTATATCGGAAAAGTGACAACACACACTGGTTAATAGTCCCCAGAAACCCATGCACATGGGTAGTAACGTTATATCTAAATGTACTGCAACAGGCTTGCTGTGGCCATTTGTTCTTACGTATGCGCTGAGTGACAAACCAGCAATTTATGTTGCCCTAATTACTTAATCGATTGCAGATGATAATTCAAATAAACAAAAAATGAAAAGGTGATCAATGACCCCCACATGTATTTCCCCAACGAAAAAGATACCTTCACGGGATACGACCAATCTGATTATGATCACAGACAGAATACATCTTTTTAGGGAGCAGATATCGCCTCGCCCTATATCTAGGCAAACTTTTTAATAGTGGTCTCCGTTTTTTGTTTGATTTGACATTCAGTGGACCCTTCCGGATCAATTACAGGTTAATATTGGTTTTTTTAATACCATTTTACATTTCACCATAACCATAAACTATTTATAAAAAATGAAAATGATTTATCGTACAACATGTATACAGTTATTTTACAAGAACGGGTTACTTTTTTTTTAATTTCAGGAGTGTTGTGCATCTTTCTATTCTGTTGTATACCAATTGGTCTGTCCCCTTTCATTGTTTTGTCCCGGTGGTTAATGAATCTGTGTTTTTTTGTGTTTGTTTTTTTTACAGAAATAAGTGTAAGTGGTTTAAAATCAGTATAATGGGTGACAGAAACGAAGTAGCTTATTAACATGAAAGGGTAATTATATATTACACGAAAAAAATATCATCGACAGGTGGGCAGAGTATTAACTCCACACATTCAAAGCATGACTACATATAGATAGAGTGGCATATATCTTCACTCCAATGACCATGGAGCACCAAAAATATCGGATATGTTCAGTATATAATTCTCAATCGCTTGAACAAGGAAAATTTGATGCATTTGGGATAGGGGTAGGGTATGAAATATTGAACTGGTTTTATGAATTCGTGGCTAGAGCCTTCCCATTACAACCGATGAAATATTGAACAGAGACAGTGAGTCACTTGCGATAGCTTCAATGAATCAAGTAATACTTATTTTTTTCTTTCCTGGATGAGCATTCTATACATTACTTTTGATTCGTACACTGGGGATAATACAATCAGATTAAGGTCTGTAACACGATAAAATATCAATACTTGTCAGATCATTACTAAATATGCTCACTCGGAAGCCAGCTGTCCGATGACCTCTACCAAGATAGCATCTTGTACAGGACATAAAGACAATACCCAGATGACAACCGTCGCCCTAATAGTCCATATTCACATTTTATTATCAATTATTTAAATGCATTTAGTCATGGTGGTTCGGCGACAGGACTGGGGGGTCAGTTGATGGTAGACTCGACCGTTTTCAATTCTCTCATTTCACTATGTGGAACACAAAAGCACATCGCTCAGTACTATCCAGGGAGCGGCAAACAATCCCAATTAAACGGTTTCCCCCACCCATTTTACCCTCCCCTCGAGAGCAATTGGTGTCCGGGATTTCATGATGCCAGCTGCGGAAAATACTGTCCGGTGAGAATGGAGGCGAGGATAATACAGGGGTAGACGGTGAGACCGCTAAAAGGACAGATTACTAATCACCAACAGGTCTTTGTGTTTTTGTCTGAATGTCACAATGACTTTACCTCCGAGGGCGGTGGAGGGGGGGGGGGGGGGAGAGTTAGTACTACAAACTGTGCGGGTGCAAGCAACATTCATCTATGATTTGAATTTACACTGTTAATATTGAATACGCTTTAATTCCTTGTCTATAATGTCTTTGTAGCTACATTGTTTTTATCCATACTGCAATTTTTATGGTATGTTGATGTAATAAACCGATTGCTCTGCACTGTGGTATATACATATATATATATATATATATATACATATACATATACATATATATATATATATATATATATATATATATATATATATATATATATATATATATATAGTAGAACCCCGCCTAACGGACACCCCGCGTAAGCGAACACCCCGCGTTAGCGGGAACCTTTGCTCGGAACGGTTCCCTCTATTAGATGTTTATTTTAACCTCGCGTAAGCGGACACCCCGCGTAAGGGTGTCCGCTTACGCGGGGTTCTACTGTACACACATACATATATACATATATGAGGTGTAACCTTAAAAACTATGTACTAAACCCAAGCAAGACAAAGACAGCAGACAATTGTTTGTTAAAAGTCATATTAGAATATCAACTAACACGTGCCACAATAAATACTTATTGTAATAATATATCACTGAATTAGCTAAGGACAATTCAACATGATAATCCATTATGACACTATTCTCCGGAGCGGAGCCTACGTCACTAAGATACACTGCGTTGCTCGATTGTCTCACTCTGCAGTTTATTTTCCCGAAAGCGGTGCAGTGCACTCCCACACGCACAAAGGGTTAAACAACTTTTCACTCCATTGCAACCAATGTTAAATCCACTGTAAATCTCTGGTAATATCTCAGTAAATATCCAACTTAGGAACACCAAACAAAAAATGGTATAGAGGTGGAGAATAGGAGAAGGTTTTTTTTTTATCAATTCGTTTTGCAAATATTGTTTTATTTGGTGTTTTCCCCAGCAAACTGCCGAAATTGCCGATGCCAGGCTGCTACAAATGTCAAAATAAAAACTTGCTCAAAAGTACAAAAATGTGCAGATTCAAACATTCAAACTTGTATCCCACAATGTTTATTGATATATCTTGTTAGAAACACATCAAAATACCTTTAATTGTGTATATTAATCATGTACAGTGAGTTCAAACATTGATTTACGTTTTGTCGATCGAGCGATAATAACAGAAAGCTAGGGTGATCAAAACTGGCAATACCCTTTGCCCCTAGCGGCCGTGAAAGAAACTAAACGTTCCACTCCCGAGAATCGCTTCATCAGTCTTAGATAGTGTTCTGTCTGTCCATCCCATACAAGGGTATGCCTGAGGATTGTGAACATCAGGCCTATTGTTTCCATATTTGTAACTAAAATGTATAGGTTTTTTCCTATTGAAACAATTTCTCGAGTGTTTATTTACAATAGATTGCGTTCGTTATTGTTTGGCCTATACACCATCGTTACACCAGTAGCAGCGGCCATCTTGGCTTGCCGTGGTTCTAGTCACGTGATAGCATACCCCGTGCGACAGTCTAGGTGGCGTTCGGGTAGAAAAATGACATAGGTAGGAGCGTGTAAGATGTATAGGTGATACGACTAAAGGCATATGATAATAGAAACGGCAAGCCTATAAATCTACTGTACATAACCTAGACATTATGTTATGTAACATTGACTGAGAGGGGACACATTATTCTATATGACATCTTTACATCCCTCGTCAAGAGACCAAAGCGTGGAATTTGTGGAGGAACAAATCGTTAAGGGTATAGTGTAAAAGTTATTTGTTAATTCCCCGTCCTGCTCTATTAGTTCGATGGACCCCAGACTGAGTTATTTTTGGGTATCGCGCGAAAAAGAAAAGTCGATACAGGGTAGACAGGAACTGCACGAAAAAAAACAGCGCGGCTCACCCGTTTTGCTTTAGAGAGTAGTAGGGTGTAGATCAGACGCCTCGTGAATTTGACAAAAAAAACCATTGAAGAGGATTAGGAGTATACACGTCTCCCTTGTTATAACTATTATTGTTGTGCAGCAGCTGGACTGCAGCACAGGTGTCGACTGCCATGCGACCGCCGTGTGGGTCAGCAGAAGGGGTCGAGTGTTCTAGGTGACACAGCACTGTAGAGGACACAGGTGAATGTCAACAAAGAACTATCCATTTTAATCGGCTAATACAGCAGAAAAGCAGTGGATTACCACCAGGTGCTATTGTATGGGATTTACATTTAGGTTGAATCTATGTCATATATGTGCGAGGCTTGGATATGCAGATTATCTATCTTGTGTTTCACAAAGTGACTGAACGATATAACGCTAATCATAAATCTTCCATCACATAATATTGTACTTTAGACCCTCCCCCTTCCCCGCTACTGTCTCGTCCAATAGTTAAGTGTGTATATGGGATACAGGTCAATTAGAGACGAGGATGTGTTTTGCGATTACTGATGAGGTTTAGCTGGGTGTACGGGTGCCAGTATATTGTAGGAGGAAATCGTCGCCAAGCATGGTTGGGAACAGGGTGGAGCTCAGAAGCTGCAATAGACAGGGTGATTACTAGAGGCAAGAGTAATGCACATACGTTATTGATGATGCATATATATCATCAAAGATTACTGAGTGATGTAGAAATATACAGTTACAGGAGATATCGCTGTGTCCCTGTGGTTAGGCTGAAGTATCGATATTTGCTTGTTATGTGGGCGCTAACACATGGGGATCAGGAAGTCGACCGTCATAATGGAAGGGAAAGGTTGGCTCGGTCCAGAATAGATATACAGAATAGCATACAATGGATGCGTAACGTACAGTAATTAATGTGATAAATTCGCGTTCCTCTTCTACAGTGGTACTATCATAAAACTTGATAAGTTTTAATCTGGGCCACCGTATGCCACGACTGGAGTTTGGCACAGTGATTTCACGAGGCGAGTGAAGTCCGGAGCCAAAACTCCAGGAGTGGAATGCGATGGCCACGATTAAAACAAATCAGGTTTTGATTTTATCCTACCCCATCTCCTCGATTTTGGATTATTACGTGATAAAAATTCTGTATGCCACTAGTGGCATATAAAACTCCGTATGCCAGGCAGCGTTGCATACAGAAACTCAATGTTAAGCCTATGGGATTTTATATTAGGGGTAGGATAAATCTCAGAAACATATGAATGATGGAGCGATGTGGAATTGTATATCGGACAGCAAGGACTATGGCAGGACACTACCAATATATTTAGAGAAGAACTGTGTCGTGCAACAAAAGCAATTGAATGGATGCTTAGGCTATGACAGAGGGCTAATTATGTGCGCAGTAGGAAGTACAAACGTATAAAGTTCTACGATTTACTGCACTGAACCAGCAGTTATCACTGTGACAATACTGCGACATGGATGATGGAAAACGATAAAAATCAGTGATGAGGGGATCAATGAAAGGAATGAATACAATAACACGACTAAATCAGAGAGGGAGAATAGAGAGATAAACGGGAAAACCTTTGGCTAAAGTAAGCTGTGGCTAAAGTGCAATGACATGGAAGGGCAAGGATGAGGGCCAGCTGGTGAGATGGGGAAGCAATGACACAGTGAATCCAGGGACAAGGAAGGGTGGAATTGGAATGGATGCGAGTTGACGGAGAGAGGGCATAACATACAATAGGGAAGGGGGACAAGGAGGGGCTTAGGTGAGCCTGGTGGAGTGTTGAAGCACCACAGGAAACCGGCGTGCTCAGGGTAGCTGAAGGAGATGGGAGTGCATGGAGTCCAGACGCGGGTCGGAGGTGTCGCGGTGACTGGTGTGGATAGAAGGACAATGGCCCGAAGTATTTTATGTCAGAGGTGACTCTTATGGTAGACTTATCAATAAAGAATATAAAAAAGAGACAAAATGCTTCAGTATGATGCTGATACATTCCGCCAATGGCATTAGTCACGGTATCACTTATATTTCATATATTATAGTTCATCATGGTTTTATGAATAAACAATATATGCAAAAAGATGTCCTTGGTATTTGTGAATAATTTACACAAGATGATCTAAACTGTTTCTAGCCCTGATGCATGCATGTTTGCAATTACTTAGGAGAAACTAAACGAGAGTTAGTCGTGTTGTTGTTTATCACACGACGGCAATGTCGCGTATTACTGCGCGAGGTGAAGCCGAGTGCAATGATACACAACATTGCCAGAGTGCGATAAACAACATGACTAACTCGAGTTTGGTTTAGAATTTATCCTACCCCGTCTGAATTACTTCAGAAAATTAAAATATGACATAAAACTCACCGATAAGCAGTGATAATCATTGGTCGCTTTTCAAATGACGTCATTTGACAACTGTATCCCACTAGAGCAATAAATTTAATTTTCCTGCACCGTAGACAAAATACAGTCCGCTAATGTTAAGCCTATGGAGTTTTTATTAGGGGTAGGATAGAGAAATGGTGCGCATGTAACTGAAGCGTAGGGCCCTCATCTTCATGCATTGCCTTGCTCATTATCTGTGCATATTAGAATCTGTCTTAGATCACACTACACATATTGCTATTCATACTTAGACTGTTCAATGGGAAACCATTTCTATTAATCTAAACACCTGGTTAAAAAATTGTTTACATAGCTATTATTTAGAATCACTATAACGCTTACCCAGAACCCATAATACAAGTTATCCAACCCCTAATATAAAATCCCATAGGCTTAACATTGGGTTTCCGTATGCCACGCTGACTGGCATACGGAGTTTTATATGCCACTAGTGGCATACAGCATTGTTATCATGTAATATTCCAAAATCGAGGAGATAGGGTAGGATAAAATCAAAACCTGATTCGTTTTAATCTTGGTCACCGCATTCCACTCCTGAAGTTTTGGCTCCAGACTTCACTCGGCTTCGCCTCATGAAGTCACTTTGCCAAACTCCAGTCGTGGAATACGGTGGCCAAGATTAAACCTCATCCAGTTTTACGATAGTATGCGATACCAGGACTGATAACTAAAACATCTCGAAATGACATGTGAGAGTTCATGCCACCAGAGGAGAGGTGAGAGGGGGTGACGAGGTGTGGGAAATAAGGGGGAGATGGCATGGAGATGACGGGGAGAAGGGGAGGTGAACCAACGGTCAGAGGGAGAGAGGGGGGTCCGCATGCCAAATTTCCCACGGTGGAACCTTATGACATTGCACGCCACATACGTCATGGCGGATGCCAGGGGGCGCTCAGTCACAGGTTAGTATGTGTATCGTTATTTCATCGATGATCTGGTGGTACTCTTTTTTGCGCTGAAATAGCAAATCATGAAATAATCAAATCCATAATATATGAATGCTAGGAAGGATTTGAAGACGTGGGGACCTACCGTTAGAATATAGTTAGAATGCACGCGCCTTACATGGTGCAATATCCCACCTAGTTTATTATTTCATCCCGCTGATGTGTGTAATGGTAATGCCGGACTTGAGTAACCCTTAGTTTGCTCAACGAAGATACTCGTTGGTTTGCCAGAGAATACATTAGATTCCGAGCTATAGAGGTAAGATTACCAGGCAAGTGTCTCTTATCAAGGGATTGAATTTGACGGACATAAATCAGGTCTTCCAGGTTCTTCTGGGTTCTTATCGGCTTTGATAGCTAGCTTGTGAATATAAACTAGTAACATTTCAGCTCTCCTTCTAGGACGTGCCACGTTACATAAGTAATGGAGGTTGTTGACAGTGTCTCCAATGGCCCTGTCCTCAGGCAGATACGCAATGTGCGATTCTGAAGGCGCTTCAATGTCACATCAGCCGCGAATGCTAGACAATCAGCATTAAACATCTGGAAGGGACTGGTTGGTTTATTATCACATTATCTTACAAGAATAGACAGTAACACTGGTGGAGAATCCTCAAGTTGCTCAGTACCATCATCCTCATACACATCGAACTGTGCAAACGTCAATGTGCATCTTAACCATCCAACACCAATAATGTCAGAAACGGGCAACAGTGACCAACTATCTACATCACCGACCTCTACATGCTCATCCTGAGCATTTCCTTGCTCCTACACACCGACACACCAATCTGCTCATCGGATGATTAACATGCCAACTGACCCCGCCGCCCAGCTTGTTCATCACTCGGATGATGACCAAGCTGTCAACAACGTCCAAGCTTGACCTTATTCGCTTCAAACTCACAAAGCAGACAGCACAAATGAATGAGTTGATCTGCCACCATGCGACACTGCAAGTAGACCTGAGCAATGCCAAATTCCAGGCCGTCCAATATCCAAAATAAAGCAGAAAATCCTGTGATGCGAAGCCGATGACATCTATCCAGAGCTCAAGCAGCTCGCACTTAACTAAACGGCCCGCATGCAACACCAGCTCCTGCAACAGGGACTTGTGCCAATGCGACAGCAGATTCTCTTTGTGTGGCCACCGTGGATCGAGGCAGGACAGGCGACGTTACGATGACCACCGCCGCTCCTACTCCCACTCCCGAAATGACCGCCACCCTCGGTCAAACTCCCACGACTGAGACTATTAACTTGCCAAATATCAAAACAGGCAACAAGATTACAAGTAGCAAGTATCGCCCAGGCTCGTCTAGCGTAACATGGCTTGACTAACAGTAGGGACACCGTTACGACTGATCAATATTACTAACAAGAATGTCATTATTATGACATAGAACATATCACCCTAAGTTTGGGACTCATCTCTGAAAGATAAACCCTGAAACATATTTATATCGGAGGCATATTTGTTCATAAGAAAGACAAATAATGACTTGCATTCTATATCTTGACAGAAGAAAGTCTGGCTAATATCTGGATAAAATCCGCTCAAGGGCCGTAAGGTCGACTGCATAAGAATAGTGCCGCTGATGCTGAGAAATCCCAGGTACCTAGTCACCATATGTGGATGGGTGAACACATGGAGGTCGCCGTATTCCACAAGGAGAAGCAGCTTGATTGGGTGCCAGTGGTGGCGACGGTGTGTCTGTCAGAGAAAAAATCGGGTTCTACAACCCTGTGAGGCGTGCCAGGAAGGGTTGAGGGATGGGGGTTTGTTGGGAGGAGGATGGAGTGGGGGAAATTTCACGTTATTATGCACCAGGGGCGCTGACCGACCCACTTCCTGCCCAACAGCGACATCTGCCAGGCTCTATCCATCTGCCATAACGAAGTTTTTCCGGAATAAGAATTATCCGAGGCGTCAACTGCTCTTGCTTCGTCTGCGGTTTGCCGGTCAATACTTTTATTACAAACAAAAAACAAAAAAACATGGGCTGATGTAACAGGGTATCTATTGGGGTCCTGATATTAAATGGTATTACATGGCATGTCTCTATACAACAAATTATTGTAAAAAAGGGACTGCACATTATAACCGCCAGCTATGCGTTTTGCGTAGTTATGATCATTTCTAAATCGCATTGGACATTGTCATTGTGGCTGTTCAGCATGCAGATATTATTTACATAACAGTGGCTAATGGGACAGGTGGACATCTTCCCTTCGACTGGATGCCCTCGTTATCAGGACACATCCTCGGCTACACTTTTGGACCCCTAGAGCTCACTCAGCAAACAATACCGACCCCCACCCTCTACTTACGTACACCCATGCCCCACCCGTATGTACCCTGCGGGTCCCGCTATTAGGCACTCGGAACATCTCCAATACATACCCCGATCTGTCGCACGGGCACCCTGACCTTCAATCACCGACAGCTCTCGTCTGTGCACGCGCAGACTATCTGACTTCCGGATCCGGTGCCGCCATGACGGTGGTAATCGATCCCATGTTGCTTCGGTTCCTCCCTATCCTCCCCCACCAATTCCCAGGACCCCCACGATCAGGTCCAATCCGATTCACGACCCGTATATGCAACCACCCGAGCCGCCCCGACTGCGGCTCTCCCTAATTTCGCCCCCATTCCACCATCCCTCGTACCAGATGGCAGCCTTCTAACCCCCTAACCCGATAAGGACGAGGCCCTATCCCTGGCCTCAACACACAGGCTTTGTACTAGCCAATCCGCCCTCCCTACAACTCAAGTTTTACTTCCTCCAATGCCAATATGCCTGTCCCTGTTTCCCCTCATCCTTCAGTTACCCCTATCCTCTATACTTTGTTTTCCTTACCACATCCATCAGGTTAATGTGTTCCTCCCTCTTTTCTCTCTTATCCCTCCTATTTCGCTAAAGCCTCTGCTAGTCTAATATTCCGTCTATTTTCTGATCGCCTTCCCATTACATCTCTATTACAAGCTTGGAGATTGGTAACTCACCAAAAGTGAACATAATTCTTCTACCCTTCTTGATTGCCATACTGTGATACACCCCTTCCCTTCTATGCACTCTCCCTCGTGATTTTAGTTCCCATCTCTCCCCATGTCTCAATTGGCCTCCAACTCCACTCCATCCCTTCTCTATTTTTCCTCTCCCCGCCCTGGTTTCAGCCTATTTCGTCCACCTATCCTTTACTATCCCCTTTCTCTTGATCTCCATCCTGTCTTCCCTACCACCACTCAGTCGCCCTTAACAGCAGTACTCTGCCAAATCCTACAGGAGCACACTAATCTCACATGCCTCCCCATAACTGTTTGTGATGTCAGGATGATAGGGCTATATGGGTGTTATTCAAAATGTCCTGTATTGTCACCCTTTCTTGGCTTATCAATTATCCCCACAGCTGTCAAACGGGACAGAAACGGATTGCACTGTGGCTGCACCTGAACAACTCCAAAGACATTTTTATTTTTACTAGTTATTTTTGAGGCAGTACTAGTCGGAATGGCGTTATTTCTATCAGTCTGAATGGATTTGATTACTTTCTTTTCTACTCTATTACAATGAACAAATTATCATGAAAATGGGCCAAACATTTTTATTGAAATGGGTCAAACAGCACTGATTATTTTCTCTGGGTGGTGTGAAAAGGAGACAAATGATTCTTTTATGAATTATTTTCCCTTGCTTGTGAGCTACTTTACATCATTAAATATCTCCTTTCATGTTCATTTATTCTTTATCTATTATATACAATCATCTTTTTAATATATATATGGTAAGATGATAGACAAGGCCTAGTTTAAATATTTGTGCCTGGGTTATATTCATGGGCGTACATTAAAACGATATTAGTTGATAGCAAATTTGAGATTGTCATATAAGCAGCCTAGGAGGGGCATAGATTGAAATAATTTCCAAAATGACTGACTTCTATCCATCTATTATCGATAATTCCCTCATGGGATGTTTCCGTATTAACGTTGCCCCCTGATTTAGAACACACCCGCAGGCAACCATCGTCTTCTATGGTCCCCTTGGCACCTAGACTGCATTCGCTACAGCTGAGAATACGAAACTACCCTGCGCTGATTACCATGGTTACGAAATAACATTGGATTAGCGAGGGAAAGATGTGTGATGGGATGGGACGGTAGTAGCTAGAGGAAGACGGATGTGATGTTTGGGGATTAACGCAGTATTAAGTGACAGGGCCATATCACGGTAAGATTGCCTAGACCAAATGAGGTGAAAATTTAACTAAACCAAGATATCCACCTCGGAAAAGCATAATGTAGCTATATGGGTGTGAATGGGATCTAATCGATTAGAAAGAATGGGCTCTACTGGAACTATATAATTACCCAATAGAACAAATCCACTATCATCTCATTTGAAAGAGGAAATTGGGAAGTGCAGTGTATATCAAAATGAAAGTAATAGTATACTGGATATTTTCTTTTTTTGTGTCTTTTTTAACCTTGGTGTCCCTAGCGCGAGTAAGAACCTTGGAATATGATCTGAGCATGGCCGTTGTGACAACAGTGGGATGAAGCCAAACAAAGGCCTGTTGAAAGCACTTGTCTATATCAAGAGTAG
Organism: Alentia gelatinosa; assembly: GCA_950022655.1. Lineage (NCBI taxonomy): Eukaryota > Metazoa > Annelida > Polychaeta > Phyllodocida > Polynoidae > Alentia > Alentia gelatinosa. Next base: position 101,764,531 of record OX465580.1, on the reverse strand, counting down.
CACTTTCGTTCCCTTGAGTTTGTATATCTCAACCTCTTCCTATGTTATCTCAACTTGCACCTAGTCCCCCTCTACTGACATCTAATGTAATGATTAGATAGAGTGTCCTTCTGAACAGTCTCTTTCTATTTTTAGAAATTATTTCTTATTCTTTCTAAACAAGTCGCAACAGTTGTTTTTTTAAACCACCTAGCACCCACCTCTATCGCCTTCATCACCGCAACAGGGAGTTTTTCCATCCTGTCATCTACATGTAATATTTTACCACAAATGAGGACGGCTGGCGTCATATACAATAAGCATAGCCTGTAGATAGTTCACACAAAGAGAGATGAGGTTGAGAAGCATGACCTAAGATAGTTGTTCCCCTGGCTACTGGGTACATAGCAAGTAAGTCAAGAGTGAGTATGTGAGGCGGAGGACCAGTAAAGGGGTGAGTGGGCCGTATTTCAGACAACAAACCAGGCACCCCTCCATTTCCGCACTCCAAGTTTGATAACCACTGGGCTTGGGAATTGAATGGGGGTATAATCTTAGGGTTTTGACCGGTAAAGTTTGTTGATCGTAGAGAAGCGTTTCCATGGTACGTAACAAACGGTAGCCTGAAACCATATATTGATGTATACATATGTGCAATGTCTTCTTCCCTTGAAACCATTATCGACGCCGTAGTAAGTCTAAAAACACTCAACGAGGAAAACACGTTCATCGACGTAAATCAAAAAGGAGACACTATAAAGGTGGTTAGCAGACTATGGAATATTAACATTTCCATTAGAGCTACGACAGACAAAGCTGGGAGGATCTTGCAAAAATCCTCGTACAATCCCTGGTGGGGTACTTATACTCCGAGATAATTCACAAGAAATGAATTGTTCGCCCTTTCTTGTCTCCAGAGCCACTGTAGTTATGACAAATACCTTGGAAACATAATACCAGCAAACACAGCAAAATCCCTGCTACATAAATAACTATTATCAATCCAATTGATGGTGAACTTCAAGTGACCCTGTGTAGCACGTTTTACTTTACTACGGGATTAAGCTATATCAGTATATGATATGGATTGCAATGTTATATTGAAAGAATCCGTTGCAGTACCAATATATTTAGGCATCCACAATTCCTATACCCTGCTCGGGAAGATAAAGGTCCTATGGCTCATCAGTGGATTACTGAAGTCCGTGGATACGCATTCACACTCATGAATATCAGTTATTTATGAACAGTTTTCTTCAATAGACCAGATCAGCCAATCTCAATGGAGAAACAACGTAGTAAAAGAACTTGATCATTCGGGATAACAATGACGACATTTGAGCATGCCTGTTTATCCACTGGTTGGAATCTTATTTTGCGGTTGTTAATTACAGCAGAAACCTTATCATATATATTCAGAAACGTGTCTGCCATATCGGCAACAGTTTCACCACGCAAGACATGTTCGAACACGAGTACAAGCACAGTTTTCGGGTGTCAAAGCCCACTCCCTGTTTCATACCGTCCCCGTGATAAGGCATTAATGGTTATGTGTTATCACTGACAGGGGACCTAGAAATAGGGACAAAGTCTGAGTCCAAGGCCGCTTTCCCCAACGCCGGTGTGCAATCTTACATGAGGTATTTAGATCGAGGTGTGCGCGAGTGTGTTGGGATCTGGTATGTAGGGGCGGGGGGATAGCTTTTATAGTGCGTTACTGTAAAGTTGAAAGGTCAAACTTAAGGCTCCGCATTGCTATCTTTTTCATCACTCACTTGAACTGATCATATCATATTCATATATCAGTAGTACATATATTGCAATTATGTACTGTAATTAGTTTTTTTGCTTATCCTTCATATAAAAGATACATACATAACAGATGATATCGATAACAATATTGACTGCGAAAGTCTCTGAAGGATCATCGTATCAGCTAAAATACCATATCGTTTGATGTGAATTCCTTTGAATAAAAAATATATATTTTTTCAATTGAAATGTTATCAAAGATTGCAATGAGCAACACATGATGACAATTAATTTTGATTGACCTTCCTTGAGCTTTTAGAGGCCGGTGTGGTATATGCTTTGACTAATATATATCTTTTAACCATGCATGCATTTCTATTGTTATAACGAACAATGCTCTCTTAAACATGCATCACGACAATGTGACTTGTAGATAGATACGTTGGCAGAAAACCACAAGCACTAAGTTTAAATTCTCAGTTTTGTGTCAATCCCCTGTTCATATTCAAAAAGAATTTAAAGGTTGCATTTCGTGGAGAATTGCTTCAGCCTTATTAATCTAGAGGTTTTTTTTCTCTTCCTTTAGATAGTGACAATGAAATGGCGATATGGGGCAACTTCCGAGGAACAGACTATAAGTGCCCATAGTCCATGTGAACAGGCAGGGACAGGCACCCAAACACAGACTGGACCGTGACCTAGGTGGCGGTGCATTGTATAGTCTGGAGTTGAGGTCTCACTACCAGCCCATCGCCCAATCCAAACATACAGAGTGAAATCAAGTTATGTAAATGCTGCCCTGATCACCGACACCTTCCACACGTAGTAACCAGAGGAGAGTGTCGTGATCAGATGAAAATACATCTCCACACTGACAGCTAACTGTTTAACATTCGGGATTAGTTCACTACCATATGCTGAGGTGATTATGCTTCAAACAAACGAATTACTACATGCATGTAGAATGAATGCACGAGTTGAACTTCAGCATTTGTGCGAAACTAAAAAGGTTAGCGTACTGTACTGATATTTTCCTTTCATGTAATCGTAATGACCAGGGTCAGATTATAGCGACGGATGCTAGTGGATGAGAGGGAAGAGCACAGAGCATACTGCAGATGAAATTACCATTATATAAAGATGTAATTCCCTTTTCTTGATAGCACATCCTCATTCATGAACCTTGAAGTTACAGTAGCCTTCAGAGAAAGTACCAGATATAATAACTGGGGAATTAATGAAGAAACTTATATCTGAGGTCCAAAATAGCCTGGTACTGTGCGATAGCAAAGGGGACATCTGTCGATGAAAACTTTGGTCAAAAGGTGCTGATACTTGTCTACATATATCCGATTATAATAATCTACAAAGTGTTCTGCTGTTAACAATTAACAACTACTGAATTACTAGTATAGAATCAGTTTAAGTGGAGCAGGGTCTTGAAGTGTAATTTTAGTAGGAAACGGCGCCTGGTGAGGGATGTGAGCGCAATAGGCGGGAAAAGACGTCGTCTTAGAGAGTCTGTCGAGATCAGGGTTCATAGACATGACCCAGTCTAGAGAGCTGATTGTGTGTACGCCACCCAAGCCGCCCTCCCACTCGCCACTCAGCCCAAATACAACACACATGTACACAGAAGGCCTCGATACTAACTCGACTCACGGCCAAAGTTAAGACTTGCTGAAGTCTTAGGTTATCAACATTCATTAGATGATTAAAATAACTGATGATATACATTACAATATGTAAGCTTCCCCCAAGCGGGTCCAGGAATCAACCTGTATTCGGTGACTTGGGTGGAGTGTAGGGCGAGGAGTAAAGCTGCAGACACACCAAGCGAGTAATGCAGCGATTTCCGGAATCGCCAACACAAAATGGACTATATGTGAGCTATTATTTTCGCTGCCTTGACTCGCTTTGTGTGTCCCCGGTATAAGGGAAGCGGTTGCAGCACAGGCGGAAGGGTAATGCCGGGGACACACCAAGCGAGTAACGGCAGCGATCTCCAGAATCGCCAACACAAATTTGCGTTATGTGCGATATTATTTCATAGTAATTTCTCCCACCAATAATTTAGCATCTCTGACGCAATAATCAGGTAAAATATGAAATGATATCTCACATATACGCCATTTTGTGTTGGCGATTCCGGAAATCGCCGCGTAACTCGCTTGGTGTGTCTCCAGCTTGAGACACAAGGACTGAGGCCAGTCGAGGCCAAAGTGTATGGCGAAACGACGAGTCGATAATGCTGCTTCATTGCAAAAGTCTGGGATCGTACTTTCAGTAGGACAAAGGTGGGAAAAGTAGGTTGTTGTTTATTAGAAACAAAAGTCATTGAGTAGAGATGGGTGGTATGGATGTGGAGGTACAGGTGGTACAAGTGAATACCCCCATTCCTACTATTTCACAAATTCAAATTTCGCAATTTCACAAACTCACATTCCTAGTTTTGTCCCACACACCTTAGTTCAATATTACCCCACCCCCTACTCTTCTTATCCAAACACTCGATGTGAACGGTTGCTGTTTGTAGATACCTAAAATAAAGAACTATAATCGTCCGCAAATCGGGGACTAATGTGATATCTTGAGTTGTGAACGCATCGTAGGAGGTGAGTGGGTCGGGGGGGGGGGGGGGCAATTTTCATGAATGAACGTGGGAACTATTGTTTAAGTGTTATTTTACTGGCCCCAAGAAGTTAGGGTGACATATTCTTAGCATGCCAACAATAGTATGACCTCGAGCGTGTATATATACCACACTATTTAATCTAGTGAAGGGCTGCAATGCGCGTCGAAACCAGGGTCGACTTTAAAGTTGTAGGCACAGTTTAGTGTGTTTTATGTAAGGTAATGCGATGCTTCGCATAATAAACAGAGATGACCCCGCAGGCTCCCGCGAATGCGCGTCCTACATACCAAAAGCATATCCTGTAATACTTTAGATCTTGAATATTTGTCAAGTTTCAGTTTCTTTTCGCATGTCGATATATCTTTTTGTGAGTGTTCAGTTATTCCCAGGATCAGAGATGGGGGTATTTCCGAAATATATTACAATTTGCCTTACCGAAATTGTTGACAACTGAGCAGGGAACTATTTCAGTTTACGGTATTCTAGACGGGTGGGAGGCATTGTGCCTGCGTGCTTCAACAATGTGTGCTTTGTGTGCCTTATCCGTCAGCTAGTGCAGAAACGTACAATATACATCTACCCCATCCCTCCCCGTCCATCTGGTCGGCTTTACAAGGTATGCTTTATAGTGGTCTATCCAAGCTGACGTCCGCCAATGACATAAGCAGTCTACATTCCTCTCCATTAAAAGCTCTACAAGAAAGAAATGTAGCCCTGCCAACCCAAAGGTTCACCAAGAATACTAATGCACCTAAAGAAGACTTAAAACTGTGGAGTGCCGGATGTACAAATAAGGTAGCATGATCTATGGGACTTCCTTTTCGACGAAGAAGTTGGTATTAAAACAATAGAATGTAATAAAACCAGGAAAGTTTGCCTGTCTTCCACCGTTCCCTTTTGATTCCCTGGCATTAGAAGCAGTGGGATGAATGTCTGAGTCAGACAGCGAGAACAACGCATATCAGTTCACGAAGTTGACCTGAAAAACTGGAACTGACATTTGGAGGAGCTCCTTGGTCTAAATCTAGTCCAGCACCGACAGCACGACAAAAGGTCACATGAGCAGGAGACTGGTGGGTCACATGACCAATTGAAGGCCGACTCCCAAACCTGCCTGTCGACTCGTGAGCTGACGTTCAATGAGAGCAGCCACATCTGGGGTCGAGATTAATTCAAGGCGCATGTGCATTAGTGAACACGTAATGCGCGCAACTCCGCGGGGCTTCGTCAGGGTTGGGGATAGGCGGTGGGAGGGAGGGAGATCAAGTTCCCGGGAATCCTTAATCTAACCATGGTGACCGAACCCAACACACCTCCAATACCACATCCATTCAAAAGGCTTCTAATGTGGCTTCAAATGTGGCTTCCAACCTGGGCCTATCCCATGCCTCCTTCCGCCACTTTAACTTAAAAAACCTTTACATTAAATTTGGATGTTTCAGTTTCAGGGGAAAATATTCAAAGTTGTACAGTTTTATTGCACCAATGATTTTGACAATGGAGAATTAAGTCAACTACAATGCGTTTTCAGTGTCGTGTTCAGTAGTCATTATTTCTATACACAGAACGCCGCAGCAGCCATAGATCAGAGTTCCTCGTTTGCAGATAGCCGGTGACCTGTTGAAGGCTAATCGGGTTGTCTGGATAATCTGGTCTGAACAACCGAAGCATGAGTGAAGTAATACAGAGCCGGCGGCGGAGGCCACTGGACGGCGATAGCCTCGCTTCCGCCGTTGCTACCCGGCGCCGCAGTCTGGACGCCGATTGGCGAGTGCGCATAGTGCAGGTCACTGCCTCGTTCTCACCGCGTTACGTCACAGCGATATCCAGACGGCAGACCCCGCCGCCTCCCTGCCCGCGACCACCACCAATACCGACAACATGGAAGCGCGCTGTTGGGACGCTTGAGGCCCGCCGGGTAGATGGATGGAGAGGAAGGGGAGGTAGTGGCGCGAAACAATTAGCGGCCTGGCTGATTACTCAATCCATAAGCTTTCAGCGTCCAGTGTGAACGCACCTCCTGTCCCAAGGACGCTTGTACTAGTCTGCGAGCAGCCGGTGAATGGACTTTTGTGGGCCGCCCGACTGACTAGACACAATGTCTACATATGAGACGCCAATCACGCTCTATCGATTACATCGCTGCAAACAATATGGCACACCTGGCACTGCTACCATCACTAGCCTTGCCATCACTACTGCCATCACAATCATAGACGGTCCAGGGGAAGTATTCGTTAGAGGAAAACGGAACTAGTTCCCGGCAGAAAATGCACGTTCATCATGCACGTTCCCTTTCTCCTCCCTTCCCTCCCTCCTTATAAATAATAGCGTTACCATGGCAACCAAGCACTTCTTACGTTATGGCTGGGGTTCCAAGTTGACCCAGCAAATATTGAGATTGTGTCGGTATACAATCGGACTGGGTTCCGGGTTTGTGTAATATCCAAGAGGGAGTCTAAATATGGAATTACGACAACATAAATAGTGATTTTAAACTGTGTATTCATAATCTTCGTGTATAAACTATAATGAATCACAATCTGATGAATAACACTGGTGATGATTATCAAATGTACGTACAGTAGAACCCTGGTAGCAGGCCACCCTATTAAGGGAACTACCAACATGCAAGTCGGTCCACTTCATCCAGAACGGAATCCCTTTTTTCCTGTTTATTGTAACCCCTTAAAAAGAACACTGCACCTCAAACCGCTTTGGCTCCGTGGGAAGGGTGCCCTGCTTAATGGGTTTCTATTGTAAACTAGGAGCTCCGCATTATGAGTTGCTTAGAAACAATTAAGGCCTTTCAGTAACTACTCGCTTTAATTAGCTTCACTTTTAATCTGTACAAATGGATAGTTATTCTTGTCTGGTGATAGAAGAGTGTATACATACAAGTACGAATATACACAACGTGAAGCCTTCTGTCCTTAAACATACTTTCTAGTGAAGTTTATTACAGATAACTCATTTGAACTCCTTTGCTGTACTGACAAGTGCGAGCTAAAACCCTGCCCCTTGTGGAAAACATATCTCTATATTCCAAATAAGCGATATTCTAAACCAATCTTTGTTAAAAAAAATATCTTATTGCATTAAAAACGTCAATATGATTAATCTACATAAATCATTGCATGGTGTGGCTGAGATGTGTCTATTTCAAAATCCCCAGGGCGCTCTACCAGATCAGTCATGGTGTTATTCGAATTTGCATTAGAAAGATGACCATCACCAGATCATGGGATGCCATATGCAGGGATGCCAGTTGGGGTCAGGAAAAATTCCTACATGGGGACTGAGGCCAGTCTATGTATCACCTAAAACGCACATGGTGTAGGGGAATCACTCTCCTAACAGATCCTTGGGCATGGACTGGCAGTATAGGATATCTAGATATCTGCTATGAGAGTGGGAATATGTGTAGTTCTGCACTAAATGGGGTACTCTTCAAAGAAAATCATTTAAGAAAGATTACCACACACTATCAGTTCTATATTCTGCAGAATACCTTTACAAGTTCATTAGGCATTCCTCTGATATTTTCTTTTAGACTTTGTAATGCTTTAATAATTCTATTCTCACCTAACATATTTTAAGCCAATCAGATGTCAGTATTTAAGTTTGCCCTTATCCGTAGGAGCATTTCCCACAGGAATCCTACCATCCTACAGCTGTCGGTTGGAGCACTGGGATCTATAGGCTCTCTGACTGAGTGTGCTGTGGGTAGCGGAATTCAGAATTTTGAAAGATAACAGAACAAGTTTATCTATGATTTAAATATTAGGGAACCTGGAGTCTATATTGTTCTCAAAACATACAATTTCTTTAAATTTTCATCTCTTTGAGACTAAAATGAAAATCCTACATGTAGGCAAAATCCTACAAACTGGCATCCCTGCATATGCAGTCTACAATTTACAATGCCGATCGGAATGAAAATATTGCGGTGCAGACACTTACATTAATACATGATTTCAATCTAGATGTGGATCCCACAGGAGGGTGGATGGGAGGGTGGTTCAAGCATAACAAACAGCAGCGGATCGGTAATACCCATTACGCTTAAAATGGGTCGATGAGGCTTCACCATCGGACAGATGATGGCATTGTGATATCAATCCACTGTCATCACTCACTCTCTCACCAACGCTCCATTCACAACAGCCTCATTTTGCGGTCACTGGTACCTTGTCCTCATTTATCAGCCCCTCCCATGTCCGCCTCTTCTAGAATCACAAGATGAATAGGTTAGTTGTGATTATGTCATATCCCTACAGCAGCTGAACCCCAAACCAGGCCAAGGATATCAATCATAGGGTTGGAAACATGGGGAAGGGATAAATAATGGGTTGTAGCACGCGTCTATGGCTATCCTGACTCGTTTGTCCACCCCAAGCCGGGAAAAATTGTGTCCTCATATGCAAAGTACCAAAGACAAGTTTTTTTTTAAACCCGTGATGCGCAGTAATCACCTGACCCAGTTCCTGGGGGATGATAGAGACGGGGGACGATGAATTAGGGACGGATGTCAAATAACAATCGCTCATGCCCCTAAACCCAATGTTTCTAATGTTGTCGCCGTATTTATATGGGCCTATAATTATGTCTCTCTGTGTATGAGAAGACCATAGAAACTCTGTAATCAGAGTTGATAATCCACTTTTTTAAGTCATCCGCCATCGCATTGAAAGAAGGTTGGAGTACTTTGCCATGTTGCACGATGCCCTCAAGGGACCATGCAGGGAGGGGGTTGTGTTGGTGACTCGGTAATCAGGGTAATTGGGTCACTTTTCGGCTGCAGAAAAGAAGCCGTGTGCCAGTTTCTCCCAACAGACCTGACTCTGACGACGTGTTTCGCCGAGAGAAGAGTCCTCTCAAATAGTAGAGCATTATGAAGCTGTCTAATTTGTCATCGACCGTAGGCTTCATCCCCCATTGAACCACCCTTGACTTATGACGGTTGATTACTATGTTTCTCCTTACTTATCATTACGTCATGTAATGACATCGAGTTATGAGATATGAGGATACGGGTATACCTTTATGGATACGAGATTGTCAACTAAGATATTTCTTCTATATTCTTAAAAATAGGGTAATTTGATTTGGTGATAAAATCTCACACCTGCATATTTAGAGGATCCCATACATTACTCCAATCTGTTTAGGTATTGCTCTTTATGGCATTTCCTTATCAAGGGGCTAAATCCATGTACTATACGACGGGCATACCAATTAAGCCCCGCTGCCTCACCAACCAGTCACGTGGGACAAGGCGTCCGCATCTTGAGAGCTACTCAGGGAGTGAGCAACCAATCAGCGTTTGGTATTCTGCAGGCAGCTCTGTCCTCGGTGTGACCTTAGCGGACGCCATTATAATCGACACACTTCCGAGACGTGAGGACCTCGGGTCACCACAAGCGCCACCTGGAGGCGTGCGTTCCGCTCATGTTGCCGCGCACCTAACGCGGTGAGAGCGCCGCATCCCGAAAGCTCTACAGTCATCTATGCGACATTATCGCACACTCCCCATGTGCAATATTTTATACTATGTAATTTTAATGTGTGGCCTCATAAGAAACAGGTGTGCACATGGACCCTGATATGCTCATATGCATGTAATAGTATATGCTAGGAAATGGGTCCCGGCGGATTGCTTTTTTCCCCTGTGTGGATCCTCGCTGACGTTCTAAAACGAGGGGTGGGTGGGGTGGGGAGCTGGAAGTGGGAGGGAGATGCTTTTCCAAAGGCAGCGTGACCTGAGATTACCTCGGCATGATGTATTGACGGCCGCGACCTTTCTGAACGCACGCGCGGAGCGCCCGCCTGCCCTGCCCTGCCAAGGCCGCGTTCACTATGTCAGTTAGATTCAACACCACCGACAATACGGGAAGAAAATAAGTACATACAATCGTTAAATCTTTTTCTTTGTTATATCATGTTTCTGTAAATTAAAGTAGACACACGCAGGTACTTATACAGTGCTGTATACAGAGTCCTGTGCAAACCATACCGTTATTACTTCCCCTCCACTCATCCATTCATTCCAGGCACCAGTAGCAGCGGCACCAAAAGGATACGGAACATTTAACACCCCCCCCCCCCCCCCCCCGTTTCAAGGGAGTGAGTGGTATACTGTGTGGCACATCAATGAATGACCAATCAGTGCACAGCTGTCAGACGATCGACAATAAACTGTTTTGAGGGAATTATGGCTTTCTGTTCTTCTTTCAATTTTTGTTTCTTCTTTTAGATTACTACCATCGCTTATATCCCCTCGAGCATGTATAACACTGTTGGAGAATCCCTGATACAATCAAATCATATGTATTGGTGGCGCAAATCAAACCGTGCCTCTTATTAATGACACCTCTCACCAATGTCAGATGTAGACAGTAGGCGACCGAGCCAACCAACCTGCCTACCCTTGAATCTGTCCAGCCAGCAGCCTGCCCAATCACCCACCTACCTACCTAACCACCAGCCTGCCAATCTATCAGCTGCCCTCCCACCAACCAACCTGCATATCTACTAACTTGCCAGTCACTCACCAACCTGCCCAATCACATACACCCCCCCCCCCCCCCCCCAACCAACGTTCTTAACTACCCATCAACCTATCTATTCATCAACATGCTTATCTACTATCCTGCCTACCCATCCACTTCCGTACCTAACCATCAAACTGCAATTGAATGGCATATTTCGTATTCATTTCCTTGCAAAGCTGGTAATTCCCTCCTAGGCATTACTTTTAAAATACAGTGCTCTTCCTTTGGAGATGGATACTACTTTTGCTTCAAGTCTTTTAAAATATTGCATCAGAAGTTTATCAATAAAATTACATGACTAGACGAGTTAAGAATGCCTATTGGCTGTTGAATGTAAGCCATGATCTAAGACCGTCCATATGGATGAATCATGTGCTCAATAAAAAAAAGTTGTTATCACGTTGAAATATTGCTATCCATCCTCTATCCGACACATCTTTATCGCATCTTCATGTTCAACATGGTCCATTTAAATTTGAAAATTAGCTTCAGTACCTCTCGGTTTTATCAGGACAAGCTCACCACACACAGACGAGGCGCGTGCGCTTTTTAAGCATCGCTGCATTAACATTCCCCACTACCCCGAACCCCCCACACACCTTATCCGAACTCCCTGCCACTTGCTCATCAGCCTCTCAACTCTCACTCTCAGCTGGCACCGTTCTAGGTCAGCCTCAGGTGACGCCGCTTATTCCGCGCGCGCCAGTGACAAATCACAGCCACCCTTTCAGGTCGTCAACCAGCACCGCTGAAGACGTTCCGCGTCCAGCAGACCATTCTGCAGTCCTCAGTCAGACCGAATTGTAGATGCTGGACACACTCTGATGCCTGGAGGTGTCATGGGTCGAGTGACCATTTCGTGTAAAAGGTGGGAGGGGAGGGAGTTAATGATCCTACACTCAGGTTCGTCCTGCATGTGGAACAAACCTTAAGAGATTCCAATGGGCATCATTGAGCCATTCACTATTAAGCTTTGATAGGATAAGTTTACGTTGCTTTAGCATCTTTTGAGTAGGACAACATCATCTTATTTAAAAGGTGAAATTTAGGAGCAGCTTGGCCTCAGTTATATATAATCTTAAGCTTGTTCAATGTCTCTAGAAGTCCTACCTAAAGCATAATCTACTTAGTCGAACCCTTCATTGCCTCGTCTTAAATGCTACATATGCATGTAGTTTGGGGAGGTGCTTTCCACTTAACCACTATGCATCCGGACGTCACACTCATCCTTTGGTGATTGGTTCACCAGCTGCTGCTCCCCTCTAGGTTATCACAGATATCTCAGGTAGGCTTTAATCTGCCTCAGGCATAGCTCAATGGTAAGTCGCGATAGCTGCTCCAGCACAGCGCACTGAGGACGACAGAGTCAGAAGGGCTCCGATCAGGCCCCATTAACCCTGCTGTGCACACCGCCAGAAATAACCCAGCTATTGAGGAGGAGGACGGAGAGGAACCAGAGAGGAGACGGCGAGATCACTCTATGCACCAATGAGAGTAGCGGGGCGTGGGAGTCCCCCTGGGGGCCTCTAGGTAGCAGTGGGCCCACGGTCATGGTATGGTCAGCTGCCGGTCACTGTCCCATGGCGGGTGTGGCCATGGTCATCCGCTGGTCATCCCCGGGGGTAGCAGTGACACGGCGGTGACCCTGGCCTGAGCTAAGGCTGCGATCAGGTCACGACACGGTGACCTAGAAGCGCGACCTCAGTGGCGCCCGACCCCGGCCTGACTCCTTGCCGACCCCGGGCGCCCGCCCATCAATCTCCGCCAGGTACACGACGCCAGCCCCGCCCCTCCTCTGTGCACGTCCACTTTGTCGCCTACTCTCCGCGGTCAATGCCCAGAAACTGCGACCATGGCCATTCCTCGTCTGCCCCGATTCTCCACCACCACCGACACGGCAAATCCTACCACAGCTCACCCCCAAACCCTACTATCGTTATTCCTGTAATGTATATATGTACATTGATATGCCGCAAGTCCCAGATGCTTCTCTATACATGTACATTGGCTTCACCAATCCATACTGTTCTATACTACTTGCCCTAACACTGCTTACTATACCCCACTGCTTGTCCTGTTAGTATCTACTACTCAAGTATGACGCCCTTCGTCTGCTCATCCTCGGTCCCTCGAGGCAGAAGACCAAGAGCTGCTCCGTCGCTGCCTTAAGATGACTGTATATCATCGTACTACTCAGGATTACCCTTTCTGTTAGTATATGTTCTACTATAACCTGGTAGTCACGATAGGGTCAGATATGAACTTAGTAAGCAATCTTCTTCCTCTCTCATTATTATATTTTTGGGAGGGAGGGAGGCAAGAAAGGAGCATGGTGTAAGTGACCACCGAAATATCAAATCCTAATGCAAACGCTGTATTCATTGTATGCCGCGGTATCATGTAACGTCCTGAAAATCAACAATAAAATTCTTGCTAAAAAGAAAGTATATGCTCTACCATCTATTAACACCAAGCGCACCATTCTCCAGCCATTTTCACTTATTGACCTCCTCTACCTGCCTACCATTGCATTTCTAGCCATGTTCCCCTATGAAATTATGCTCTCCTTTTCCGAAGTCTATACCTTTTCTATTCTACACTATTTCTCAACAAATTACCTTTCTGCGTGTAGTTCTTGTAATCAGCATTGAATCATCCCTTATTACTCGGAATAAGCACCACTCCCTCCCCCCCCCCCCCCCCCACACCCACACACACCCACAACCCCCACCCACTGCCACTGATACGCCGACAGGCACTCTGTACGTTGCTTGTCAGCTGGGTACCTGTCATCAATAATTGGTTCATACACCTGCCTTACCCAGCCAATGAACTGGGTCATCCTTTTCAACATCTGATCATTATAATTGCTATGGCTATAAAAGGTACATTATAATAATGCACCCTTCCATGCTTCATTACATTTTGAATAGTTTGGTTTTCAAATAGGTTGAACCAGTTAAATATTGAGGTATCTGTGATTTCCAGTGTCGCGAACAAGATATTTTGACACGTTAAACATTTAGAAAATACATTCTTTACATAATATCTATAATACAGTGAGAATCAATCACATATTTCAATGGTAACTTCAATAATAGAATATATGTTTGACCTTTTGCCCTGACCTGGAATAGTGTGTTTACCTTTTGGAGCTTCACAGTTTGTAAACAATGGGAAAACAAACCAAGTATTTGGGGACTTTTTTACGAACGACAAATTTGAGTATGGGTAACAGTATTCACAATTGAAATAACGTTTTTGTAAAAAAAATAAAAAAAATAAAAAAAAGATTTAAAAAATGTCCCGAGTTCCCATTTGCTTATATTCTTTTCAAACAACCCTCCAACAATACCTGTTGTAGGGGTTTAAAAGACCAAATGGGCTATAAATCACAAAGGCTTGGCACATATCCGTTGAACCATAATTCTATCCCCATTCAAAAGCGTGAACAAGAGAGCATGAGGTAGTATTTGGAGAAAGCATGTTCCCTAATTGGCGGGCACCGAGGGGCAAAAATGGAGCCGTACCACCACCCACCCCCTCCAACTACCCTGCACCCTTGAAACCTCCACATGCCCTCGTCGAGCTCCCATTCTTCTATGACCTTGCATTGACCGCAGATTCCAGCTGACCTAAGCAGACTAGGTAACGGCGAACGACGGGCGGATGGTGGGTGTGGGATGGTGGGTGTGGAGGATGGGGGGATATCCATTAGTTCAGCGCAGCAATTTCTAGGCGTGTGACCCAGTTCTGGTGAACCCATGTGCTATATGGGTTGCGTTCATGCTCGGGGTTCCGTGGCCCCATCAGCACATGACCAGAGCGTGAGGACAACTGCATAGATTATCGACAACCTCTGTTCAAGGCCACCACCAGTACAGCTCTGCAATACATGTACTACATGACTTGCTTCTTTCATCAGAACCGGGGAAAAAAGGTACCCTATATGAATAAATTATCTTCCCGAGACGGTAAATCACCGACGCCTCTGCCTTGATCAAAGGATTATTAGAGGTTTCCTGTAGTAAACGAATACGGGGTATGGCTTGTGATGCCGTTTACAGTGAAGCTTTGATTTTTGTGTGTCTTCGTGGAGGACACTCATCCCGTCCCTTGAGAACCAAAGAGGTAACTCAAGCAGCGAGTTTTAACTCGGCGTTGTTCAGATTGTATTTTACAGCTGGAGTACATGCATGTCTAGCTGACTGGTTCCTAAACCCCTGACTTTGAATTACTCATTCTCTATCCAATACCCTTCCTTCGGTCCACCCCAAATGACCCTAGTGGCTGTAATTAGTGTCCGCCACCTCCCTCTAGTACCATCTCCTCCAATAACATTAAGATCTTGTCGTGTCCAGGATGAACCTTAATGGCCTTCATCCTTCAGATCAATGTCCTGATCCCCAAACATGATTCCATACCCCGCCCCCGCCCGAGCCCCCACGACAGACAGATGCTACCATCAGCACGATACATACGGTCATGGCGCCACCAACCTGGAGTGGGTCAAAATGCGAGGAGTTGGGTGGTGATGGCGTGAGGGAATAGGTCTGCAGTGGAGCTTGGAGAGAGCGAGAGAAGAGGCGGTACAGAAAGAGAGGGTCAGATAGAATGAATTGAGGATAGGACTAGCATGCAGTAATCGAAGGACAGAGAAACAGATGGATGGGAACATAAATGAACAGCAACGATCCGTGTAACGATGGGAGGGACAGAGGTATGGAGGGGCGGTTGGAATAAAAGGAGAAAGGTACAAACCGAGGTAAGGAGAGGAAGACAAAGAGTTAAGGATCAAGAATAGAGATGGGACAGAGGGATTTGGTTTGGTTGATTTACCAAATCCCTCAACTCTTTCCTTGATCCTAGCTATTTGTCTTACTCTCTTTACCTCGGGAAGGAGGGGAAATGGTGTTATGTCAAAGAGATTCAGAGGGAGGGAGGAACAGACAAAAGGCCAAACGGAAGGAGATAGGGTTGGCAAGATGGATGGAGGGGGAATGGGAGAGAAGAAGAGAAGGAAGAAAGGAGAAGAAGGGAGGAATAAGAGGACCATAGGGAATGGCAAACGGGGAGAGGGAGGAAAGAACAGAGGGAAAGAATGGAGATCATTCAGTCGGGTCTGGTGAGTTCAGGTTCATAGAGGGTGTGGAAATATCGAGATCGGACGTTGTCCTGAGCTTTCAGGTCACGACGCTATTATTATTATGCACACGGTGGTGGCGGCGGCAGTGGTGTTAGGCCTGGCCGGGTCGATACAGGCTGACTCCATAACGTGGCGTGGTCGTCGTACCCATGTACAACGCCTATATCATGTACCACTTTCAGTTACTAGGTACTCATTCCCATTTGCATCATGGAGAGGTATGGTCACAGAAAGTGTACACTTGCATGCCTTCAGCCACGGAAATATCAAAGTAGGATATTATTAAATGCATGAGTGTAAAAAGTGAAAATACTGAAATATAGCATATTTTGGGTTGCGCAATTCCTGTAGTAATTACCCTTGCAATCCATATCTTATCCTACCCCAGGGATGTAAGTCGAGACCAAGGAAAAAATCGTAAATCTAAAACCAGTAAAAAAAACCAAACATTTGTAATGTCATATTGGAACAGAATAACTATGAAATCACTATATATTCTACTTTTGTTTTAGTGAACTGTAACTTTTCGTATTTGAAGGGAGATAAATTCAAACTAAACAGGAGATAGCACTCTAGTATTGTGGGTGCTGTCGATGAGTATGAAATATCGGAATTTATGACCAAAAAGAGGGCAGGCAACTCCGTTTGATAGTAGTGCCGACTTGCATGTACACATCCTATACCAGGCACAGGCCATACAACGGTCACACAACAGCGACATGCAACTATTCGGGTTTCGGCAGAGTTTTCCATGAAACCCATTAACTTTTCATGGTTAGCGCTAACATCCGGCCGACCTCAGGAAAGCGAATTCATTATAACTATGCCATGCGGCTAATCATTAAAACAAGGCAAGTACTACCTTATAACTTAAGGACCCCATCAGTTCCCCTTTACAAAACGAGAACGTCTAGGTGATCCAGTCTTAATAGCATGCAATTTATAAAATGCGTGTGTGATTAGGGTTCCGGTTGAGAAGGGTTAACAGGCACTGTGAGGTGGTGACCTTGGAATGACCTCTGGTGGTTGGCCTTTGTAGGGATGTGTATCTGTATTTATAAATCAGTGGAACTAAAACGAGGTCAAGCCCTGAAAGGGCAATTTTGGGTCCGTCCAAGACGCCATAGCGACAGCACAATTAGCACACCTATGACCTAATGGCGGTCAAATCCAAAACAATAGGATCCAAACCAACTGTATGCACATCTATTCGATTTTATAGCCCCCTCCACCAACTTAGACACACACTGTGTTGTTGTCTTCCATGAAGGATTTTGGTTTCTCATGTTCCAAGATTATTTTTGGAAACGTGATGTGAATAACAAGATAGCTCTCAAAATACACGTATACAAACACTTCGAAATTCCTGTATTCAACTTGTACTGTTTGAATTCCTTTACATTTTTGTATTTCTTATCTAGCATTCTTCGTAAATCTGCCTGATGCTTACCTACCTCTCACCATAAAACAGTGTTAATTATTCAGGGAAACCAGACATGGTGCAATGTAATATCCCGAGAGCATACATGTTCTTCTATTTAATGGCCAATTTTAGAGGAGCATGAGGTGGGGTTTATCGTTAATAGATTTATAAATTTTTCGTTATAAAGAGGACATCACTTTCAGGAGTGGAACATAAAACAATAATTCACTAAATTAGTTTAATGTCTACTTTTATACTTTTTTTAATAAAAGTTTACGAGGAGTTTGGCCTCACAGTTCTTGAAATATAATTTGGGGTGTCGGCGAGTCCGAACGTCTGATTCGCGTCATTGTCTTTACAATGTTACTGCTTTACCACGTTTCGTGACCACCTCACAACTCAATGGATTCGACAACTTGGATTCCATATGGTGGATTTATCTGTTTAGATAGGGTGGTCTAATTCAGGGATTCACGGACAGGGGGAAATTCTAATGAGTACTGATAAACGTGTTCATGGTTAAAATTCCTCCTTTCCATTTTTCCACACTTGATAGCCCAATCTCGTTTCCTTTGCTGTCCGTTACACTCTTCTATGACAGTGTACCCATCCTGGTACCTGAGTCATTGAGATGATAAATCTGTAGTGGGCAATATGTGGTCAATAGATGAAGTTAACAAACACTATGTATATACAGAATACATGTACACTTGTACATGTATATCCCAATTTATATTTCACACGCATGTCCTACA
This sequence comes from Alentia gelatinosa, assembly GCA_950022655.1. Lineage (NCBI taxonomy): Eukaryota > Metazoa > Annelida > Polychaeta > Phyllodocida > Polynoidae > Alentia > Alentia gelatinosa. Next base: position 101,746,287 of record OX465580.1, on the reverse strand, counting down.
ATAAGCGTCATATATGAAAGCGTTAGCTATGACTGTGTTATGAATGGCAATAACGACCATTACCAACATGACAATGTTACGGCTATAATAATGATGGGCAGCATAACACGAAGGACCAAGGTACATGTAATTCCAAGAACCTTTTTACAAATTCCAACCTACCCCACAATCCTGTTTGAAAGCTTAATTTCTACATGGGAAAAATTGGGAAGCGTGATTAGGCACAACGACAACTTTCCATGACACAGCCTAATCATAAAATCAAGCTTAATAGACTTGGGTTATAGGACTTAAACATAAATAATGATAACGCTACGACATCATCGGAGCAGATATAAGACTAATCTGGTTCGTGTACTCTCAGCAACATGAGATTTTGCTAATAAGCAGTCCAAAAGATGATGCGATAAATGTGCCAGTTAGGAAAGAGGGCCCCGAGCTTAGTAGGCCATAACGACCGACTGAAGGATGCAGTCGTATTGTATCTGTAATTATTTGAATGTGTAAACACGATACTCACATTGTTGGTGCTTTATACTTAACACATGTCAAATCCATGCGATTCATTTTTCATAATATTTTGATTCTGAATTGCTTATTCAACCCTTAAGGGTGAAGTTGTCTCTCTCGTGTTCACTTCGTATGTGCATGATGGTCGGGGCGTTACCTAGTTCTGATGAAGAGTTTTCGTCAATTCCAAACTATTTAGTTCGATTCCATTTTGCTGAACATATGTTCACTGCTGGAGCTGCCACTTGAAAAAAAACCATATGATTCAATTCCATTTCATACATGGTATGAACTTTTAACAACTCCATTTGTAGGGCCGATGAAAATGATTCATAAGTGTTTTAATGATCTTTGTTTAAATATATTGTTTGATATGTTTAAAGAAATCACAATTCACAAAAATCTGATAGAAACACACTTTCATCAGTGCAAATAGAATACAAATTAGGATTTCACCGGGCGTAAAAAGAGTAATGTCACTGTCCAGACATTCTGGCTATTACGCCATTAACGTCATTGCGCATGCAACTAAAGGCGGTGTAGCGTGTAGGGCATGGAAACGAGCTTTGCGCGTGATCCGCCCCCCTCCCGACCATGGGGGACTGGTGACGCCCGGGGGAAGTTTTGGGGGTGGGGGTGACAGCCGATAGGGGGTAGGGGTACATTGCATGTCTCTCTTGCCCAATGTACCCTGTCTGTCCCCAAACCAGGCTATGAGGGTGGAATATCACTGACAAACCCCCCCCCCCCCCTCCACCTTGTAATTAACTAAATTCGGAATGAAATCCTGAACTCAACAATTGAGTACTCGGAGCGCAGGACTGACTCATATGAGGCGTGGGGCGCGGAATGCATGGTAAGAGGAGGGCGCATGCCTTGTGGTTTAGGGGTTAACTGAAGGTCACTCTATCTTTCTCGAATATTCTACGAAAAGTTATCGGTGAATTAAAAACACACAGATCGATTTCACTGGAATACTAAGAAAGCACAATTTTTAAGTGCACTTTATTTATGAAAATTAAGATCAGATGAAAGCAAACTCATATTCTAGTGATAGATTTAGTGTCACATGGTTTTATCAATGGTACATTGAATCTGTGCTCTTTGCCAACACGGTCACCAATGTTTCAGTGGTCTCTTAGTTGTCATTCATCAGGCAAACAATATCCCTGCCCATCCCTACCCCACCTCCACCCTCAGTTTAGTAAAATTATATGAATATCACAGTAAATATACATTGTGCCAAGAACATTTCAATTCCTAGCAAGTACTGCATTATTTAATCTTTCGAATAAGCCATACTGTGCTATCACTGAACCAGTTTCATGTTAGAAATAGGTCCACAATGAATTGTGTCTCGGATTTTAATTTTGATAAGCTGACAACATGGCTGCCTAACACCCCACTCCTTTTTCTTTTAAGAAAACAAGAATATCTCCATACATATTTTAATATTAACTTTTTTTGTAAATTCAAAAGAACGGTCTCTTGATTTCAATCTATAGTGATGTAATATATCAGCAGCACTTTGATTGAATATCATTTGCACATCAAGCACCACAGAGGAAAGCATCCGACCCTTGACCGGTGGTCTAGCTCCAGGCTATGACGTACTTGAAATCTTACTGGTATCAGATTCGGAGCTAATGACAGTTTACCTTTCGACGATACCAAGCCCAATGTCCACTCGCACTTTGAGCACGATGGAGTCAGGGGGTCAAGTAGGTTCTACACACAAAAGGGGGCTGAGTCAGGCTGTGGTGTTAAAGGAATTTGGGGAAGAGGAGGGAAGTGAGATGGTGACATGGCTCACAGTTTGTGTGTATACACATCCTTCTACCGTCTGTACCCGCTGACACGGGGGTCACGAAAGGGCCATCCACACCCCGCACCAACTATGCAAATGAGCAAACTTAGTGAGGTACGGCTGGATTGCCACGCAGGAAAATACATATGCACACCAGTCTCTCGCCCTGGTGTAATTTGAGTGTGTAGTATGTACTCATTCATAGCTGGACTTTGTTGCTCCGAACGGATATAATACAGAAATCAGTAACTGACATGAGGTTATTGCGAGTGGATGTTAGGGTATCTGTGCCAGTGCGTATCCGTGTGACGTAACAAGTCTCCGTGACGTATCTCATGCGTTGCGTGCATCCAAAGAGAGTAGGTCAGTATCACACTACTTGTCAGCGGCGCGTCAGATTTACTAAGTCCCGACGGGGCTAACAGTTTTATTTCAGCATTAACTCATTCAGATAAATACATATACGTAACTCCCCATTCTGCGTAAATTACATAAGCTGGTCATACTTTTCAGTAACTTTTTTTTGTAAAAACAAAATTCCGACTTATGTACTACGTGTCAAAGAAGGTGGGCACCGCATAAAAAATGACTTCAATTCGACTTATATATGTTAGTCACACTGATTTATGATGCAGTCACACTGGATTAAGACCCATCCTATGCATCATGAAAACGTGGGCACCACGTAATAACTACGCAAATTCAAAGTATTTACTTTCTAGTACTTTATCCAGGCACACTGGCAGCAAATATTGACTTATTCTTTACGTATCAGAAAAAGGGGTCACTACATGTAAGTGTTAATTTCCTCTGTATTGTAAACACGTCTTTTTACTCATCCGTCGTTCCTATAACATTTATCAATGTCTATTAATGTATTGTGACTTATTGCCACCCATGTAGAATTTCCATTTCTTAAAACGCAAACAAACAGAAACATGTGTAAACCGAATACGTCGATTTTATGCGAGTGTGACTGGAGCTTAACCTCGTAGAGCGTTTATTTAGCTTTGGGTTTTATCATATTCATTTCTTAATGTTTATCTTTTCAGATTTATTATGCTTTAGGAACTTTTCGGATTAGTCAGATGGAATGACAATGTGGCTCTGGCTTTAGGAAATCACACTTCTACATGATTTTACACTTTGATATTTACACTATATCGAGAGAGAGAATTTTGTCGCAGATGAAAATTAAAGGCAGTGGTTCGTCACTGGCAAACTCCTCATATGATGCAAATCCACGCTGGTCTCGATGACGACGGGTCGCAGCAACGTCATGTGTATAACGAGGGGAATGGAGATTGTATGTGAATCAACTTGTAATTATAATGTCTTATATCCCAAATAGTCATTGAATGTGAAATTTAACTTTATGAGTAACATACTTGAGTGTGTGAGTATGATGATAAGTATTATTTACTTATGTAGAATCATCGAGATTACACTCTTTGGTGGAATGAAGAAGTAAGAAGCTTCTGGTGGTCTACATTCCTCATGGCTCCGTTATTATCCAGCGCTTGGTATCATTTCGCCATTCATGTAACGTTTAACGAAAATTCAATAACCTTTTGGATCGGGAGAAAAAATGGGTTACTGGTATGGAAATGTTAAAGCTTACTTCCAGTGGGTGAAGGTTGTTCCGTCACACTACATAATTGTTGATCCTACAATTATCTGGGTAGTTCCTTCATAGTAGTAACGGACTACAGGTGATGTGAGCTGCTTCATCTCACCCGGGTAGTTTTCTGTATAGGCTTAATGTTAGAAACTAAACAGCCGTGAAGGTAGTGTACCTAATACACAATGGCCTTTTGGGTGATTTGCTTTATTAATTAACAATGATATATATACAGGGTGAGATAAAATCAGAAACGCACTCGATGAAATTAACTTGGTCCACATTCCACCTCGTTTGACTGCTACGTAATTCACTCAGCTTCACTTTGTGAATTACTTAATGGTCAAAATCGTTGGAGTACGGACCAAGTTATTTTCATATTGCAAGTTTTCTTATAAATATATAATTTAATTGTCTACTGAATAAAAAAGCTGGCTTTTCCAGATATTCGTCCACTTCATTGTATTGCAGTCAACGTCTGAAACGTTGGCAATGTGTTCTCTTACAGAAGCTCGAAGTGGGCGTGCCAAGCTGCATTCATATCTGTTCACTTCTCTTTAGTGGGCGTTTGTGGGCATCTACTTCATTTCATTATGATTTAATTGTGTAAGAGGTGAGTAGGTGACTGACCGAGATTGAAATGGTAGAGGGGTGAATATAAACATGGGAGACACACATACACTCAATCGCCCCGTTTGTTGGTGAAGAAGACTCAAAATCACTATAGCTATTAGGATTTCGAATCATCGATGTGCACTTAGAATACCCATCTTCTAAATTATCAATTATACACCATAGATCTGAGCAATGAGTGACTGATATTCCTCTTTTGCCCTTTCTCCAGCATCAGAGTCAAAACTGGAAACTTTGGAATAGAGTGGATTCGTATGTCCAAACAAGAATAACATAGCCTCTAGTCAAGATGTCATATGAGGTTCACAAACAGTAGATACGGGGATACAATATGACCCTCGGCAACTGCGAACGTAAAATTTCAGTCTAGGACACACAATTCGTACAAACAGCCGCAGGCAGTGTCAAGGCTTGATAAGATTTAAGAGATACTAGTTACAAACGCTTAAGACGAACTGGAATTAGAAAAAAATATATGTGACATTAATAGATTCCATAAAAAAAAAGTTCTGGTACACATATTTCAATGCATACAAAATAAAATAGTTTAATTCCCGTTTTTGCGTAAAATTTCATGGAAACAGCTAAATGACCAATTCAGTTCAGTTGCCCATTAAAGATGAATACCAGCGTAAAAACAACCTGGATGTAGATCTGCATGTTTAATGATTTATGTGCAATACTACATGGTCAAATTTGAAGATATTTTTTTTAACTAATGGTAGAGTATATTGCTATCAAGAACGGTTATTTTTGGATATTCCATGGTTTGTCCCAGTCTTCTAAATTCAAAGATCGCAGGCTGTACAGTTACAACTACATCGCTTATATCAATTGGGCTCGTTATGATGGGAGTTATGTTGGGTATAAAAAAAAACCTGAATTTTTAATCAAAGTGCTTGATTACTGTTGCTGGCCTCACTGACATTAGATTCTAAGAGTCCCCATTGGAGTCACTACTCTGCCTAAGAATTAGGAGAGAAAAACGCTCTTAAACTCATTGAGAAACTTATGAATAATCATATCTAGATATTTTAAGACTGACTATCAATATTGTATAACTAAGAGTAAATGGTATGTTCATCATAGATGAATGAGCGTGCGATTGAATGAGCGTGCAATCATAAATGAATAACAATTGAAAGGTTGGGGTTTCATTCAGTATTTATGTATGGATCGTTTTCTGTAACCCACTTGCACCAACATGCCATCAACTGCCTAAGTCTACGATCCAGATATATCAAGCACCAGTAGGTCAAGGAGGTATTTCGGTCCTGAGTGATTGGTCATGGTCAGTTGGGCACGCGTCTAATACACTGAGACACTGGCACCCTACCCCTTTTCCAGTAGCACAGTGAACAGCACAAAGATAGTGAAGGGATAGTGTTCTGGCAGCATGCTGAAAATGTATGTGTGATCACTCTAATTTCTATATGACGTATATAGCTTGGGCAAGCACGCTCTAATAATACAGAAAATGTTTTTCTTTGTTAAAAAAAATCTAGTGTTCTTTTTCATATGAATGTTGTTTAAATAATGACACCTCATTATGATGGATGATACTATTGATTTATTCTTTAAATGACCAGACCCCTGCGACACATGGCGAGATATTGGTGAAGGGATGTACTAATTCCCATAGGTAACATGTCGATGTGCACATGTTTCAACTTAACTCCTTTTTAGCGATATGCTATAGTTAGTACTATGTTGTAAAGATATATGTGTGTAGTTCCTTAAAAAACACCTAAACCTTTTGTAACTGATTGCTTTTCTATGAATCTATTCATGTGAAATATCTACAGAGAAGTATAGGTCTACCACCCACAAGCTTGAAAACAAAAGACCCACTGTGTTGAAAGTGCTATTCTAAGTTAAACATAATTTGGTATAAGGGAAGGCATCTAGTAGTTATTTGGCGTACTAAATTTGGTAGCTGGTAGAGGTGAACCTTTCCAAGTATAGACCGACACGTACATGACCGAAAATCAACAAACACAACTACTGAGGTAAATAAAGCTAAGCCTAAGACAAAGCTTCGCGCAGATAGGTGAAATTCATATTTCTCTTATGACAAATTTGTGAAAGGTGTATTATATCATTAAACTGGGTTAATTCCCTGTTCTTCAAGAAAATCTGAGCTGAATTGAGCCATAGGTCGCAGCGTTATGACATTTAAGCAACTTTGTGATATACTAATCTCTTTAACGTCAATATATTTCAGTGGATTGCAGCTTTTTTCCAATAGCTAGAATCTAAATGCGATAACATTATTTTACACCCGTGCATGTATTTTAGTTAACGAATGGCAGTTTAACTCCCTTTTTTAAATTAGACTGAAAGAACGGTTTCCACGTCCAATGAGGCCTTTTGTATAATAACTTTGGCAATGTTTCGGAACTACTCATTTCGTCAACAGGGCATTCAATCAAAAGACATAGAACAGACTTAGACTCAGATATGTATATTAATACTTGAAGATCCCGTCGTATACTTCATTGTAGTTCACAGTTAAATGGGATTTCATCATAGTCTATAATTTCAACAATCAGCGGTTTCATTGTACTGAACATTAAGGAACACATAATCAGGCCAATAATAAAGTTTTCAACAAGTGGGTAATAACAACTGTAATCCAGGTTAAGTCCCTGTAACAACTTTAAATATTTCTGTTCTGCTACTACCTATACAGTATATATTGTGTACGGCATGCTGCACTTTATATGTTGATTAATTGGCGGAGTGTGGGCATTCACTTCCACATGGTATCTATGCGAATTTACGTGAATATCAATTTTGAGTACATGATAATATCGTATAACAGCAAAATCGCGATAAAAAGCTGCACACTCCAACAAGGGATTGAGAGCGGCATCGAAAAATAACACGGACATGATAACAACATCCCATGGTCATACATCAAACAAGGCTCGATCAAGTTGATGCTTTTTAAGAAATTTGGCTTCATGGCCTTGTTCAATGAAAACCATGAAGCCTTATCTCGTTTTGCCAGAGGTATGGCCATGATAAGTTTCGTTCTATATAAGTATTCATACCCGATCTGGCCCGGAAGTAGGTGGCGCTAGTTTTACCATCCAAGGAATGAGGGCCGCCATCTTGCTGAAGTACCTACGCAATGCTAAGCCTACGTGTTGATTTGGACATCATGTATTATCGTATTTAATATGTAGGGATGTGTAAAGTACTTCCCTTGCCAATATCAAATTCTCTTGCAGCTTCAAATCAAATAAATATGTGACGGGTTCATTTTGGAATATAAACATGGTGTCAACAAATCATCAAAACATCTGATTTTCTTGTTCATGCGGAGTTTATGTTTATAACATATCTCGATAATGTAGATAACCCTATATTAGAAAGTGGATTAGTAGTTGTTTCACCATTTTACACCCTGAGAGCGAGTTATTTTAATTAATGGATGTTTCTGGTCAGATCAACGAATAGACCAAAGTGTGATTTTTATTGTGTGTGAGATGACTATCATATACCCATGCAATACATTTGATAATTACGTACTGCTGGTTCCTATGCAATATTAATTCTTTACTGCATCCTGTGCACTACCCTATTTACCTGAACACATTGAAATATTGGTAGTGAGTACACTTCACGTTGACAGGTCTTCTATTCCAATGTATGGTAAGATTTCATTAAGTTTTGGTGCGTAATAAACATAAAACAACCTAACATACTTGTACATGTTACAAACCTCTTAAAGATAGTTTGATGTGTTTCTAACAAGATATATGAATAAACTTTGTGGCAGAGAAGTGTGAATGTTTGAACTTGAAGATTTTTGCACTTTTGAGTAAGTTTTATTTTGAGTTGTAGCAACCTGTTAACTGCAATTTCGGCAGATTGCTGGAAAAAATACCAAATAAAACAATCTTTGCATAACAAATTGATAAAAAAGAAACACGTTGGTTTTGAAAATGGGGTGAAAAGTTGCTAAACCCTTCGACCGTTATAGAGTGCACTGCACCGCTTTCGGGAAAACAAACTGTACAAACTGTAAAGCGAGAAAACCGAGCGGCTCAGTGTCCGTTTTTGCGGCCGGACGTACCCATTACTATGTTGCATGACGTCGGCGCCGCTCCCGAGAATACGACCACCGCGCCTAACGACCACTTATTTGAAGACCATAGATTTTTTCTCACTAAAGAGCCGATTCCAACAACAGGATGGATTTGTCGCAATATATCTTGATTTATCTTGTAATATCTTAGTGTCGCGGTGTGTCGTACCTCCGATGTGCTCCACCACTGCGACACCTCAAGACACATTCCGACAAATAGGCACGCGATTATTCAACCCTCGCCCGACTTAGCAAGATAACCAAATCGGGACTAATCTCGCTGCATCTTGTGTGTTGGTGGAATCAGCCCTTAATGGAATTTTGCTGGTTAGCAGAGTGAACCACAGACAGGAGATGGTAAAAGAAAATGAGTTTGAAATATTTATTGGAATGATAAATTGTATTGATTAGCATATGCTATTCAATGTTTTGATCATGTTATCATTCAGTATTCATATCTTCAAAAAATATATCCCCTTTATACTGTGACCTCCTCAATAATGCGAATAATATGGTGATCGTAATAATAAGGTGATCGTAGTGGGAGTCTACTGTACTGACAAACAATCAGAGGCGATAATTCAGCCTTTCTTGCTTTTTGTCATTTCTCTTAATAAGTTGCCTTTAGTTGAGGACTGATAAATTTTGGACGTCCTTATATGACCCAAAGGCATATAAATTAAGCTTGATTGGTACTTACTATGCACTGTGTAGTCGTCAGGGATGTAATTGGCTGTGTGATATCTGTGAACTGCTGTAAAGAAGGGTAATTTCTAAAATTAATTACCATAGGCTAATCACTAGACTGTACATGAAAATGGTGATGCATTATAATATGGACTAAACAGCTAGATCTAGACGATTTTCCAAACTCGTTATGTTCACCTAAATCGCTCCTGGCCTGGCTCTCTATGGAACTGACGAGTAAAATACTCCACGTTTCATGTTCCAACACATTTTATTCAAATAATGCCTTAGTTTTATCAATTGACATGCAACGAATCTTTAACAAAATGAACAGTTTCCCATCAATCATTCTGAATGTAGTGTTTGTCATCTTGCACACCATTGTATAACCGTATGTGTGCAATAATTTCAAACGCAGCTGAGATTGCCAGACACTCCCACTACTGACTGGGATGAAGGCCGATCCCGAAGGCTAACCCTCGGCACGATTCGGGGAAGTAGACTCACCGACGCGGTCAACTTGTCTGGTGTAGTGTCAGCATTAACCTTGCCGAAATGGCAGCTGTGTTTTACTGATAATACCGAAGCTGTCGACTGTCAACGGTTGGATCCTTCGCTAATGTGTCTAGCAAAGGTTTCAGATATATATGGTTGGCATATCAGCGTCTCCGGCAAGTCCTGACCGCGGCATGACCCAAGTCATTGGAATATTCAATGACACAGAAATAACTATGCACGCGACCGAATTCCCCGACTACGCAAAGGCTATAGTCTACCGGCTTGGGTAAACCAGGTCATAGAGAACCTGCAGAAACTTCGAAAGATAACTAATAATCCGTTATATATAAACATTGACAACCTCATTAGAGTGTAGTCGAAGGTTAGTTGATTGTATCAATATATATTTCTTATGGATGCATTGCTTCTTTAAGGAGATGTGTCGTCTTCTTTCAAAACCATCGGCGTCACGAACAAAAGAGAAACTGTCCCCTCGCGAGGTTCACACTCAAGATACTGTGGGAAATTACCCTTTGTTCGGAATATATGGCCATCTTTCCGATTAACATGTTCACTTTTAACCACGATTCTGATCAGAAATCGCGATGACAACATTATAGATGGTTTAAAATGGCCGTTAAAGTTAAGTTACTACGCACCACACAACTAAAAATATCCCTGCGTCGACACGTAACACTTCCAACTGGGAATTTCGAATGGCAGACGGCGAGAGCGTACAGAATGGGTCACCGGCCATGTGTCGATCCTAATTCCGAGCAGAAATTTACCATGAAATACGACAAGACAACTATTCTTACATATACCATTGTAACAATAGTTGTCTTATGAACCATGTTTGTTCAAATATTTCGATGGATTGTGCTGTTATCATAGCTAACTAGTCAAAATTCTTACCAGAGTCGAAGCCTCTTGATGAGCTTTGTTTTCGCCTGTTCAATGAACACGCATGTCCAGAGAGGCGCCATTTGCATAAGTAGGTCATAGAAGCCAGTTCGTCTGCGGCTGAAAAAGCTTGTGTAAGGTTGCTATTTTCGATGAGACATTTGCAACTATGATATCATGCATATTGGTCATTCTGTTTGTATCTATTTACCAAGCTTAGATATTATGGATTGCATCGACAACTTGTACTTTATTTTGTTTGTATCTTTGGTAGATAACTCGTTCGCCCTTGTTGACCCAGAAAAAAATGCGGAACTTGCGCTCATCCGGGCAACGTGGTGAAAACGAGGCTTCATACATTGCCGCGCCGTACTACGTTAACCGGTGGGTGATTGCTCCTTATTCCATGATAGGGTTACGTGGTCGATTCTGTTCGTATAACAGTAATAGCAGCTACGGCTCCGCATAGGTGATGTTCACCCGTCTGTCATAACTTGCGAAAGTTCAATGTTTCGATTGTATTGTGGCACATGCCATACGCCTACTCCGATCCAGACCGGAAGTAGGCGGTGCTATTTTCAGGGTCCGAAGCATGTAGGCCGCCATTTTGTTTAATATCCTATGTAATGCAAAGCCTATAGTCGGATTCGGAGATTCATTTCTAATGCTGTTCAACGTGTATGGATGTATCGCGTTATTCTCAAGCCTCTTTGACAAAATCAGGTCTACTTCTCTTAAAAAATTCAGATCAAATGATTAGGGATGCCTCAGTGTAGACACGAACGTATTCTACGGTACACTATTAATATTATATTTAATACAATATTATTTGATTAACATTAATTGATTAACATTTAACATCTAAAATAACATTATGTTGTGCCTCCTCATAAAAAGGGGCAGGTGAATATGATATCAAGTTACTATAGTTCCAATATTGTTTACATAGTGCATAGAGTGTGTGGTTTCTCATGCTTTCGAGTAATATGTCTCCTATTTGTTGGTGCATCTTCCTGATAATCCTATACATATCAAACGCACATAACTATGCTGGAGTCAGTAATCTGGAGACTGATTCAGGACTATCACCATGATGTAGGGATAACAGAGAGGCCCTGTGCTGCTGGGATATGGGTACCTAGGACATTATAGGACACCACTCAGAGCAGTCACATCATGTGAGGCTCTAGAGCTAAGAACCCTCAACTACAGGAGTGCACAGCATGCTTTGCTAACAGTGGACTAAATTGCAGTGACATTTCAATCAGAAGATCCTGTACATCAACTGATAACTGTTACTTCCCATATTGGCATCATACTTGTAAATTGCGAATTCTTCAGGATATTAAATACAACCTAAACTAAACAGCTCCTGGATTCATCATCTATATCCCCACCTTTACAAAGTATGGTTTTAGCGACACTACATCCATTGCTATATTTAGTGGAGGAAACACCTTTGATATACTTGTCTTGGACACGGATTTGAGTATCTCTGTTTTGCAGTGTTTGCTGGTGTTATGGCTGTTCACTGGTTTCTGTTTAATGTCAGCGGTGTTGTCTTCCTCATCACTGGACAGTCTCTGGCCATCATGTACGTTTACTTCTTCTATTTCTGGAGTGGTTAGTTTGCCGGGTGGCGGGTTGGATGTCGCTGTGGGTGCTAATAGGCTAGTCAAATTGCTTTGGACACTGCTAGGTCCAAATGGTGATGAGAAAGACGAGGATCCAACCAGCTGGTCTCCTCTTCTATATTTGTCTTGCAGGGGCGTCATAACGTTTTGAAAGTGGGGGGGGCGAACTGAAAAATTGCTGACTTTTTTCTTGGTATGAAATCAGACATTTGCCTGTTCCTCTGGATTTACTGTGAATCTGCGAAAAGTCTGCGAAAAGTCAGACTTTGACACTTTTCCACAGTGAAAAGTAAGGGCATAGCCATCAATGCATGCTAAAAAGTCAGACTTTGACACTTTTCCACGGTGAATAGTCAGGGCTTATCCATCATTACACGCTAAAGAGTCAGACTTTGACACTTTTCCACGGTGAAAAATCAAGACCTAGCCTTCATTGCATGCTAAAAAGTCAGACTTTGACACTTTTCCACAGTGAAAAGTCAGGACCTAGCCATCATTACATGCTAAATGGTCAGACTTTGACACTTTTCCATAGTGAAAAGTCAGGGCTTAGCCATCATTGCACGCTAAAGAGTCAGACTCTGACACTTTTCCATGGTGAAGAGTCAGGACCTAGCCATCATTGCTGGCTAAAGAGTCAGACTTTGACACTTTTCCACAGTGAAAAGTCAGGACCTAGCCATCATTGCACGCTAAAGAGTCAGACTTAGACACTTTTTCACGGTGAAAAGTCAGGACCTAGCCATCATTGCATGCTAAAAAGTCCGACTTTGACACTTTTCCACAGTGAAGAGTCAGGGCTTAGCCATCATTGCACGCTAAAGAGTCAGACTTTGACACTTTTCTACGGTGAAAAGTCAGGACCTAGCCTTCATTGCACGCTAAAAAGTCAGACTTTGACACTTTTCCACTTTGAAGAGTCAGGGCTTAGCCATTATTGCATACTAAAGAGTCAGACTTAGACACTTTTCCATGTTGAAGAGTCAGGGCTTAGCCATTATTGCACGCTAAAGAGTCAGACTTTGACACTTTTCCACTGTGAAAAGTCAGGACCTAGCCATCATTGCACGCTAAAAAGTCAGACTTTGACACTTTTCCACGGTGAAAAGTCAGGGCTTAGCCATTATTGCACGCTAAAAAGTCAGACTTTGACACTTTTCCACGGTGAAAAGTCAAGGGTTAGCCATTATTGCACGCTAAAAAGTCAGACTTTGACAATTTTCCACAGTGAAAAGTCGGGCTTAGCCATCATTGCATGCTAAAAAGTCAGGCTTAGACATTTTTCTATGCTGAAAAGTCAAGACAGGTTTTACACACGTTTGAGTAAAATTTTAAGCTGCTGACTTTTTTGGGCTGGCAAAAAAGTGGGGGGGCAGCTGCCCCCCCCCCCCCCCCTATTCTGACGCCACTGTCTTGTGTAACGATGATCTCCTGTGTGGATGTGAACGACAGTTGTGTGGATGTGGATGTGGGAGCAGTTGGTGGTGGTGGACAAGCAATGTCCATAGTCAGGAACTGCTGCTGCACCCAATGCCTATCTTTGGAGGGCCATACGCCCGGCTGGGACATAACCTGTGCAGGCCACTGTGATGGAGGTGGTTCCCACTGACGTACAGACTGCTGCTGAGACTGCTGCTGCTGCTGCTGCTGAGACTGCTGCTGCTGCTGCTGAGACTGCTGCTGCTGAGATAGCTGCTGCTGTGCTCCCCCAACCCACGACCATAGTCATTGTGGATCCACATCATCAACTAGGCCGTGGCCAGTCTTGCTGCTTCCAACTCCTGGCTATTGTTTGTCCAGTCAAAATAAGCCCAAAAAGGGCCTAACCAGTCACAAAAAGCAATAGATTAAATTCTAGTGGCATTCACCTCAGAATACCCTAAATAATGCCAGAATGAAAATTGAAATTAAACCAAGTGGTGGTATTAGGTCAAATTAGAATAAATCTAGTATGGCCACCCTAAATATATGATACCCCATAATTCTGGTATGAATTGAGGTAGAAACACAATTTAAAATGCAAAACATATTGTAGCGATGACACAACACGTTAATTACAGTTGCACGACAATGGTTTTATTCCGTAAGCCTACTCACACCAGCTAGAGTAATCCACAGTTCCCTATGCTAGGCTTAAGTTAGCTAGACCTCAGGAAGAGGTGGGTTTCTGGGCAGGCTTAGTCAGGTGGTGTGGAGACGTCCGCGCTAGTTGAGCTAGATCATCAGAATGTCCCCAGACGCGCACGGGCTCTCTTTATATAGGCGCCCGTGACGTCAGATCAAGGGTCTCGTGAGATCCCTCCGGAGGCCTGCACTCCGGGGCACATCCACCGGAGGATCCTCCATGGTGGACGACCTCCGGAGATGCCTCCACCAGGGGCACCTCCTCCGGAAGGTATACTTATTGAGTAAATATAAGGTGCTATGAGGAATAAATCTAATTTGGCTGAATCTCAGATATTTGATATCATAGCTTACAAAAAATATAGAGATACAGTGGAATATAATGGCAGACATAGACTTTCCAGCTGCAGGAACATTATATATGCGTCTCTCAGATTTATAAGACATAAAATCTGAGATATAGGTGCATACATAATAGAAAAGCACATCATACCTAGTTTGTTTGTTAAATATATATTTATATATGTAGCCTAACTCAAGTTCAGAGAAAGTAGTTGTTCTTCCTATAATGACAAAAAAAACATGATGGCTCCTATGTCCAGAACCACATAAGATGGTAGACCCTATCAGAACTAGCCTAAATTCCTTACATGAGCTTACTGGGAGACTTGCAGAGAGTGACTGAAATATGACAGTATGATATTGATCACTTCAGCCATAGCTTGGAAAGCATTGTTGTTCCTGATCAACTTAAGGGCAGTTGATTTACCAATTATTTACACATCAAAAATATCATCACAATCTAGTGTTGCATTGACAAACATCATGTTATTGTATTATCAATATTTACATTTCCCTTCCCACCAGTTTCTTGGGAGGCAAATGGGGTTCAACAGGGAAAGCCTCTCCTTTAACTAGGATCACCTTAGACCTGGCTAAGGTTGTGACTTGAGGAAGAGAAAGATACAGATGTTTTTACCATGCTGTAAAAATGTTTTCATCTTAGCATTGACAGCATGGACGAAAAATGCAGCAGTTAGACTAATTACTACGCTGCAAAGAGTTTGTTTTGCTCAAAATGGATTTCCTTGCTCTAGGAATGGTGCCACCTTGATTTTGGCTGGCAGGTTGGTAATTTCTTGCATATATTATATTTCTATACTGTAGAAAACGTGAGCCTAATCACCTGCTGGTTTTCTTTTATTATGTCATACCTGGTTGGGACATCTATTGTATAATTATAGTGTCCATTATCTTCAGATTAACAAGCCGAAAAGAGTATATTTACCATATCCAGGTAATGGAACCAGAGCTTTTCAGTTATTTCCTTTTTCAAATCAAAATTGAGAAATACCAACAAATTGCACTATCTTTGCCTCAAGGCATCATAGCATCCTAGCCCTGGGAATGCCTCCAAGCATCATGGCATAGAAGATAGGTTAAAATACAAGAGGGTCTGCATCACTGTCTCCTTTGAAGGAACCATAATCATTTAATGTTATTTTCAGTTATTGAACAAATAAAAGGAAACAAACTTTATGGTTGCAGTTTTCTCTTATCCAGAAGAAAAATTGAAAACCAGTTAATAATTCACTTGCGGATATGGTCACCTGGTTCCAATCATCAAGTGGTGGAGTGAAGACATGAATAACTGTATGACTATAATATCACTCGTAATGCGATAAAGTGAGTCTGAAAATTAAGAGATCTAATGGTACCAGAACTTGTCATTATATATCAGTGTAACAAACTGTGGAACCTACTTAGCAAAGATACTCAGCAACTTCCTAGGGGTGAGCTATTCAAGGTAAGATCAAGGAGGAACTTTTAAACTAGAATGTGGGCAATGGTTTGACCCACTGCTATCAATATATAGTAATTTTTGTCAAAACCTTCTGCTCTATTACTCAACCCCATCAACTCATCTTTTATGTACATATGTAATATAGTTGTACGGAGGAAGTACGTTCTCGGTCAATGTATAGACTGTTCGTGGAATGGCCAGAATACCTGCTTTGGCAGAGGTCATTACTGTACTCTGTTATGGGCAAATAAAAAAAAAAAAAAAGGTGATGAAATTACTTAGATGCTAAACAATTTCGTTTGAATCCTTTTCATGATCAAAAGATCATAGCCTTTTTGGATATAGGAAATTGACCGATTCGGTTTAATATACTAGCATGATGGTAACTGGTGTATGTGTATGTGTGGTACTGTATTTGTCTTGTGTAATGTCCTCGTTGTTGTAATAAACTTTGTGTTTGATATATGTAAGGAAGAACGCCAACAAGCATATTTCTTTTGAAAAACCACATGTATCATGTTCATTAGCCGGTGTTCACATTGTTTTTGTAGCATCGCTATGATAAGTCATTGATTATAAGACAGCCATATTTGACTTTTCATTGTTTCACCTGTTTATTAGAAAGATAAGACCTCCCTGGTGTTATATGCTATATATGTTTGTGTTTCTCAGCTAGGAAAACAGCTGATTAGCTTTTTTTTTATGAAACCATGCGCAGGTGGCGTTGTTAAGACCTAGATTATATATTTTTTTAAGAAGTAGGGGGTGGGATACAGTATCAAAGGCCTTTTTGTAATCTAAGAAGAGTGAAGTTAAGAAAGAACGGATTTCGCGGGTTCTATGTATTTGATCAAGTACCAGCCGCGCACCAGCGAAATTTCCGCATGCCAGAGCGAGGCGAGCGCAGCAAGAGTGAAGACAATACCATGGCGTGTGATAGACCTATACCTTTTTATTAGAAACTATTTTACTATATGAAAAATATTGTTATATTTACACTCATCTCTTCTCACTCACTAGTTTTTTAGTCTAGTTTTCAACCACGTTTTATTAATCTGTACTTTTTTTTGTTTCTAATTGAACAAATTGGAAGTTAAACTACCCGAACAAACAAACAAACAAACTAACAAAGCATCCCGGAAGCTGGCCAGACATTTCAAATACAGTTTAGGAGATACTTGCTAACTGCTTCTTTTTCATCATCAGAGAAGTTTGTATTAATTTGTTGTGCTCAGTAGTGACATGGACGTTCTTGGGGTAGTGCCTCATCTGCCTCTGATGACTCTTGCTCTGCAGTGGGTGCTATTTCCTAGTCTTCTGGGCCCTGTTTTTTAGTCACGACATTCGTAACTTATGACACGTATCTGCCGTAAGTGTGCTAGAGAGATACGATCGTAGAGCAGATACGATACTTAGTGGAGATACGACACTTAGGGAGGTAAAAGGTGTGCTACAGTCACGACACTCGGTGGCCACTGGACCGGAAAATGTGGCTATAAGTGTCGTATGTCTAAGACCACTCTGGACATGTCGTAACAAACGCGGAACTTAACTTCCCGTAGGAATTAAGCAATGGAATTTGAACACGAGTAAGGTATACATATAACCTATCACCGTACCAAATATGAAGAAAATTGGCCACACCGTTATGAAGATATCGGCATTTAAATTTTGTCATAGCAAATACTGCTCTGATGGCCAGTGTACCCCTACAACCAGTGGTCTAATAGCCTACGCTGGTTCCCGGGTAATCCGCTAGGGGTCACGGCGGAATTAGATCTGATTGATAGCCCGATGTTTCAAATTCAAACGTGGATATCTTCATGACGGTGGGTCCGATCGTCTTCATATTTCGTACGATTATAGGTTCTATGTATCCCGTACTCATGTTAAAATTTCATTGCTAAATTCGTAGGGGAAGCACAAGGAATCTACAGTGACGTTTTATAGAACCTAAGACAGTTCTATACTTGTCTTAACTTCTGACATGTATCCCCGCGATTTTACTTTTCGTCCTATGACACTGTCTATAGGACGCCGGCCATCTTTTGTCGGTGAAAATGCCGTAAATTCTAGATACGATCTAAGCGCATCATAGACTTCCGATGTTGTGACTAAAAAACAGGGCCCTGATTCCGAATTATACCAGTGTACAAACGACTCAACAGCAGCAACAGTCACAGGTGTATCCAGTGTATTTCAGCAGTAGTAGGAGCCTTCTTGTGCTTGTGCTTCTCTGGATGCATTTTGCTATGAGTGGTGAGATGTGTGTTCTTCAGCTACTTGAAGTTGAATGAAGACCTGTCGGCCATCCTGTCTTATATATGGGTCATTCCACCAGAAAATGTACTTTTGGTAAAAAAGGGGTAAAAAAAACAAATTTTCTTTTACTTGTGTGCAAAATATACACTTTCAAGTTTTAGGAAAACATGATTCAACTGGGATATTAGTGGGGGGGTCCTCTTAAGGGGACACCCTCCGTTTCGGGCCAAGTGTCCCCTTAAGCGGGGTGTCCCCTTAAGCGGGGTTTTCAGGATGCCAGTGGTTATACAATAGAGAATACCTACATAAATGAAGGAAATGATGGTTATTAGGTTAAAAGGTTTATTAATAAATAAGCAAATAAATATAAATTATACAATATAAATGAATAAAAATTAATATAAATGTACAAAAAATTAAAAATAAATAGATAAAAGAGGTAACTTCTGAGAGAATTCAGCAGCCCCATAAGAGACTCACAGTGAACCGCCCAGAGCCGCAACGGCTCACTGAATACCGTACCTTCAAAGCCCCCAGCCTTCCCTGTGTCGCCCACCGCTAACCTGTAAGCAGACCTCTTACCTGGCACCTTTAGCAGGCGTGAAAATCGCCCATACTAATATCCACTCACAGTCCACTCAGTCTGTCCCGTACAAACGGGCACCATAAACTTGGATTTTCAGTGTTTTTGATATGATGTCCGTCCAAACTGTCCCCTTAAGCAGGGTTTTTAAGCATTTCTGTACCGAAAAACTGTCCCCTAAAGCGGGGTGTCCCCTTAAGCGGGGTGTCCCCTTAAGCGGGGTTAAAATAAACTCTTAATAGAGGGAAAAATTTCCGTTCCGAGCAAACTGTCCCCTAAAGCGGGGTGTCCCCTTAAGAGGGGTGTCCCGGAAGAGGGGTTTTACTGTATATTATTGCCGTCACGTCCGACATATAAAAAACACCCCATACAAAAGTTGATGATAGAGAAATATATTTTATTTTTTTGTAAGACAAAGTTTGTACCAAGTATGCCAAGCCTAGTCTGATGTTATAGACAAGTGGAAAAAATGAACTACATATGCAATCTTTTTCTGTGCTGCCTCAAAGATGCAAATAAAGAAGGTGTTCTCCAAGGGATTACAAAATGAATTTTGTTTTTTCTGTCACTATCTAAATACAATTCACCTTTTTAAATCACAGAAATACTTTTATAGGTTGTATACATGATTTATGTCAAATTAGAAGATGTTCCATGCATTATTTCTTGAGCTCATAGCTTCTGGGAAAAAGGTTTAAAAATCTCTTGGACGTGATATTTTTAATAATGGACGTGATAGAACAGTAAATTCCACTTTCTTGATGAGAAATCCGAAATATGTCCCAAATTATTAAAAGTTCATGTTTCCTTTTGAAAATACATACATTATCTTCAATTCAACCACATATAACAGTACCTTAAATGCCAATGACCTGTTTTTTTTCTTGAAAAACTACAAAGAATGTCCAACTCTTTCTTTCAGATGACACACAAAATACAGTAAAGTATGTTGTTTTCTCACAGTTTGTACTATGAACTCTCTGCATACCTTTTCTCTGTACTATGAAATGTAAAAAAAACAAACTTTAGCCTTAATATTCCTAGAAATACCACATTTCGTGTGCACATGATAAATCTCTTGGACATGATTTTTTTAATAACGGACGTGATAGAAGAGTGACTTCCACTTTCTTCATCACCAATCCCAAATCTGTACACACTTGTTAAAACTTGTTCTTTCTTTTTTAATATACATACATTAGCTTCAATTTAGCCACATATAACACTACCTTTAGTGCCAATGACCTTCTTTAGAGCTGAAAAGACTGCCAAAAATGTGCAACTCTTGCTTCTGATCTATTACAGAAAATAGGAAAGAATATATTATTCTCACATTTTCTTCTGAAAACCTTCTGCAAATCTTTTCTTTATGCTTTTAATTGGAAAAAAAGCAAAGTTCAACCTTTATATTCTTTGAAATACCACACGAATCGCAATACCACATTTCGTGTGGACATCATAGATCTCTTGGACGTGATTTTTTTAATAACGGACGTTATAGAAGAGTGACTTCCACTTTCTTCATCACAAATAATAAATATTGAGCAATTTTTTTTAAACTATTGTTTGTTTTGGAAAATACAGACCTGAGCTTCAATTCAACCACATACAGTAAAACGCCTCTTAAGGGGACACCCTCCGTTCCGGGCCAAGTGCCCCCTTAAGCGGGGTGTCCCTTTAAGCGGGGTTTTCAGTCTGTCAATGGTCATACAATAGAGAATACCTACATAAATGAAGGAAACGATGGTTATTAGGTTAAAATGTTTATCAATAACATAATTAAATAAATAGATATAAATTATATAATATAAATGAATATAAATATAAAAAAAAATTAAAAAAAGATAATAGAGGTTGAAGGTGGATATACCTTCCTTGTAAAATTCGCTCCTTTGTATACCCTCAGTCAATGCCCCCTCCCCCCCACGCCCCCCACCCCAGTAACTTCTGAGAGAAATCAGCAGCCCTAAAAGGACTCATCGTGAGCCACCCAGAGCCGCGACGGCTCACTGAATACCTCACCTTCAAAGCCCCCAGCCCTCCCTGTGTTGCCCACAGCTAACCTGTAAGCGGGCCTCTTACCTGGCACCTTCAGCAGGCGCAAAAATCACTGGTACTAATATCCACTCACTGTGATCTGTTCAAGTAAGTTAAGAAGGGATTTTTTCTAACAGGCTACGTTTGGTGAGCGATTTGAACTCTTTGAGTGTTTCGGTATTCCTTATTAGTGGGGATAGGTCATTCCACATTTGACTACCGGCGTATTCTACACTCCTCATGTACACTGTTGTGTTGGGAGTCAACTATTACCATGAAAAAACGCACTCTGGCCGCCCGGGCCCGCTCGGGAATGCTCAGTCTAAACTTGGATTTTCAGTGTTTTTGATATGATGTCCTTCCAAACTGTCCCCTTAAGCGGGGTTTTTAAGCATTTCTGTACCGAAAAACTGTCCCCTAAAGCGGGGTGTCCCCTTAAGCGGGGTGTCCCTTTAAGCGGGGTTAAAATAAACTCTTAATAGTGGGAAAAATTTCCGTTCCGAGCAAATTGTCCCCTTAAGCGGGGTCCCCTTAAGTGGGGTGTCCCGGAAGAGGGGTTTTACTGTATTAGAGTACCTTCAATGCCAATGAGCTACTTCTTTCTTTTTTTTCTGGAAAAACTACAAAAAATCTTCAACTCTACCTTCTGATCCTACTCAGAATACAGGGAAGTACCTTTTTTTCCTACAATTTGTGTTAAAAACCGTCTCCACACCTTTTCTCTATGCCTAGACATACAAAACTTGCTAAGTTCACCCTTAGTATTCATGTAAATACCACATTCTTGGTGTTCATCATAGATATCTCGGACGTAATATTTTTTAATAACGGACATTATTCTACTAAAAAATCTTTTTACAGTATATGAAGTAATACTTTGTGACATGTTAATGCATAAGAAACTTTAAAACAGCATGATATACTTCCCATGGAAGCTTATTGCTTAATACTTATTCAAATTCTGACACTTTAAAAATACAATTTTTAGCCTTCTAAAGGAAACATCATGAAATAATTTGTAAAACTGCTTCAAGCAGTGACAATTCCAGCAATGCCCCTCAAGAGAGTACTAAATACTGTAACTCAAGTACCTTCTGTGCCTCTATTAATACTGCTGATCCTGCATATGTATATTTAATTATGTATGGTAGCTATGAAATGGAACAAGTTAAAAAAAAGAGCTATGCAGAGAGAGTATGTTTTACTTCCAACACCACATAGACATGGTGTGAGAAGGATTGGGATTTGATGAAGCAGTCAATCTACCACTGCTATAGCATGATGCATGTGCAGCATCTAATTTGCAGTGCACGAGAGACTTGCGTTTCTAAGGATCGCTCTCACGGAAACCATCTCTTTCTTACAGCCCTTCTAAAGAAAAGTGCTTTTGAAACTAAAAACTTTGAAACTAGCTACTCGAACCTTCAAAAGAGGATCACCTTCTGAAGTGTGCAAAAGAGGCAAATATTTAAATTAAAAGACATGCACTTCTCCAATTTTGGAAATTGTGCGTACATACTTCATGGATGGCCCTCAAACTGAAAAAAGAGAAAAGACAAAAATTGGCAAATTACCTATTAAATAATATTAGAAAGGTACATTTGTCTTCTTTGAATGACTATTGTTCAGACTTATATATAGAATAGATAATTTGCCCATGAACTTAATATGATGGCTGTCAGAACAAAAATATTCCTCAAAACCTTTTTTTTTTTTCATCATACCACAGAATATAACTGTCTTCAGTATTCCAGGTGATTTTTTCCAAGGTTTGTTCAAGTCTTATACTTCAAATATGGTTTTGAAAAATCATGCATCATGTCCGACATGAAAATGAACAGCTATGTATCTCCAGAGTTTTAAGTGCATGTTTGGGAAGTATACCATTAAAATATATTGTCATCAGGCTATGCCAAATATAACCTATAGCATTTGCTGAAAAAGCACACTTTTCATTGAAATACTCCTAAAAATTTTGCGGAGCCTTAGAAATAAGGGAAAATACTACTAAACAAAAGCTAATTTACATAACTTCAGGAAATAAATCAATTAGGGAATATATATTAATAGTTTCCACGAAAGAAATAGTGCTAAACTTTAGAAATATCAAAAGGACATGCACTTTTTTTTGTTAATTTCTCACTTTGAATGTCCATAGATTTTTAAAAAATGCAGATAGACCAATAAAAGTAATGATTTTCTGAAAGGGCAGGGTGTTTTCTTTGCACAGAAACAAAAATTCATTTATAATGAAATTATAGCCCATTAACCCCCAAAAAGTATGATTTTCACCAAAAGTACATTTTCTGGTGGAATGACCCATATATACCTAAAGCGGACCACAAGTCAACAGTAATAAATCTTACCCTGCCTTGACTCAACTTACCAGACCTTAGGTCGACGTGAATATCAAATGTAAGTCGCCTTTAGTCAACAGGCTTTATTAGGGCCTACCCTATGGTGCGCTCATTGGCAGCGTCTAACTTGACACGCCATAAGTCGCCGAGCTTCCTGGTGGGACAGGCCTCAAGTTGCAGGCTCTGTGAGAAGTCTTCCACTGAAGCCCAACGACTTACTGTCACAGAGCATTGACGTAAGGCAAGTTGAGGTTGGTTGAGGTCTGTGGTAGAAGCCCCTTCGACTTGAGGCGAACTGTAGCAGTCATAAACCCTGGGAGGTTGCCAGGACTGTAGTACTGGATTTTTTACCACTCTAAACTTTCCCCAACAACACCCTGACAGTCAAGTCAACTTACATTGAATTAAGGCGGCATTGGAAATAGCCATCAAGATACTTCAACGATCTATCAAGGCTGTCGGGACTGTCGGGGTGATGCTGTAAACGTAGTATTAAGGCCTACTTTTTCTACCCGCTGACATCAATTGAATAACAATATGGGTTACATGGCATTGACTTGGGCGACTATTGAGCAAGTGACTGCACCTATCTCTTCCTCCGCTTGCTGCTGTGGTGCACCTGGGACCTGTTTCAGTAGTCTCGTGACATTAGGCCTAGACAGACATCAACAGCAGCACCAACAGTGCAAGCAACAGCGGAAAAAGACTAGCAAATATCAGAAGATCGAAGTGGCCAATCTGCTTCATATTTGCAACAATTATAGCTTATATGTATCCCCTACTCATATTAAAGTGTCATTGCTTAATTCCTACGAGAAGTGAGTGAAACTCTGTGTGTCATCGACTGCAATCTTGTGATCTGTCCGTATGGTGTCACAGACGCCATCTAGACATGTCACGAAACTACTGAAACAGGTCCCTGGCAGGTGTTGCCGTTTAAGCCACCTAACGGCCCACTGTCTAGTTACGCGGGTGCTCGGACAAACACGGCAGAGTCAGGCAGCTTGTATATAGAGAAAAACAGGAATCACACCTAAAGTGTGAACGGTGGGTGTGATTACAGGAATGTTGTTTTTTGACAGATTAAATTGCTGGAACAAACTATGGTATTGTATTAATGGGTCTAAGCTGTCTAAACTGTATAGTTGATAATTATCTTGGTTCTAACTTGGAAAAAGATAAGCATATTATAGCTAGGCCTGCCAATGTATTAGTTTGTATGCAGTTTCAGTGTCTCTTTGTTTTCTAAGGTATATCTAAAGTATCATTGAAGTGATATGCATGTATGATGCATCAAATTGGAGCTGGAATACCATAGAATTTGATACAATCGCTTTTATTTCTATGGAAATAATGTGCATGGGTATTACAAACGTATTCAGTCATACAGCCAGTGCTGCAATGCTAAAGAATACGTTGCCAGGAGGCCTACAGAAAAAGGCCTATTGATGGATATGATTGGTTTCTCTCATAACGAAAACAGATTAACCCTTTCTGATTGGTTGTGACTGCTCTCACTGTGGCAGGAGTGGTAGTGTGTCCAATCACACACAGTTTTGCTGTGTGATGGCTGGTTTGGTGGCTGTTGGACTATTTGGCTGGTGCCCCCTGCTGCTAAAGGCTAGCTCTGCCGAGTCTCCCTAGCGGATGACCGGGGAAGCAGCGTATTGGACCATTGGGCTTGTGGTGGCACCTGGAGGATGTTTTTGGAACTGGCACCCTGTCTCTCTTGACTGCCTCAAATAGGGAGCCAAAGTGAACCCGCTAAAATGACAGATACCCGTGTTCAAAACAAGATTTCCGGAGGCCAGTACGAACGAGGCTTTGTGCTAAACCTATGGGGCTTTGAGGCTAGAATTTTGTTTTTGGTCTCATTTGTTACCTTTTAAGTGTAGTTTACTACTATCGTCTCTGAATAACTCTGTCCCAAAGCTATGATGACAGTTGTTAAGTTTAATAAAAATATGGATTTAAAAAATTAGAGAAAGACATATATATAATCTTGAACCTACATAGTCAAAGTACTGAGCGCCTATATCCAGAAATGGTATTTTGTGAATGGGTATCTGTGGTTTCAGGGGGTTCACTTTGGCTCGCTATGGAGCACTTCTGGTGGAGAGTCAGGGGCCTGTTTCAGAATTTTAGATCCGTTTGCAGATATTCACTCAGTGTTGAAAACATGGACAGAAGACCTTCTAGTTGACAAAGAGACTTCTTTAATAGTGCTGATTAACTACACACGTGTGAAACGCCATAAGACGAAACCGGAAGTTAGTGTATGACTTGCGCAATACAACATCTCCCCTCAAGCTTTTTCAAAGCTTTAATATCTGATAGTAACATATTTTCTATCATTCACATATATATATCGTTCACAAATATATCGCACAAAATGAATATCTCGAATGTCTTTATCTCTGTTGATATATTGATATATGCAATGTCTTTGGTATAGGAGAATATATCAACTCAATGTCCTTTCTGAAATCGTATATATCATTTGTAATGTAACATACCAGGTTTGACAACTGGTCTAGAGGCTCTACCTACCGAGTCTGGGTGGCCTTGGGTGTTGCGGGCCGGAATGCTTTGGAGGGTCGGGCAATTGGACGGACTGAAGTAATGGCGGGTTGTGGAGGTGTTGGTGGATTATGGTCAGGGCGGACAGGAGTTGGAGGGCGGCGAACCTCTGGTGTCTTTGGCATTGGCGGTGCGACGGGTATATCAGGCGGATCCACTGTTGGCTGAACAACCGGTGGCGCAACGGGTTTAACGGCCGCTGCTGGCTGGATGACAGGTGGAGTATTAGCTCGCTGTGTTTCACCAGTGTGAATAAGACTTTTCCTGTTCCTCCTAATGTTAGTTCCCTGTTCGGTCCTTATCATGTCCGACCTCGGATTTGCCTCTCTTTCACCTCTCCGAATATGTCCCTGTCTCTGATGTAGACCCGGTCTCCTTCCTCAAGAGCTGGTAATTTAACAACTTTTGGATCCCGGTCCTTCCGTTCCTTGTACTTATCTCGGTACTTCTCTTCTTTCTGAGCAATCAGCTCTCTACCCACATTGACCTTCCGCGGTTGTGGTCCCATTGGCAACTTGGGGCAAAGTCATCGTGAGTTGAGGATCTCACTACTTGAATATCCGTTGAGTAATGGTGCAGCTCTGTAGGCCAGTAATCCTAAGTGTTGGTTGGCATTCTTCTTTTTATATTCTTCTCTGTCTGCACCGCTCTTTCAGCTCCTCCGTTACCGATCGGATGACGAGGTGACGAGGTAATGTGGGTGAAGCCCCACTCTTCGGCAAACTTTCTGTATTCTTCGTTTGCATACTGAGGTCCGTTGTCGGACACTACAACTTTTGGTATGCCCTGCATAGCGAAGATACCCGACAGCGCGTCTATGATCGTCGGCACTAGCGTATCTGGAAGGACCTTGAAGTCGATCCATCTGCTCGTATGATCCACCGCGATGATGTAATCTATGCCTTTGTGGATGGGAAAACAGATCAGTGCCAATTCTTGTCCATGGTTCTACCTCGAACGACAATGCCATTAACGGTTCTTGTGGCTCAGGCCGCACTCGTGCACATATAAAGCACTGATGAACGATCCTCTCGATCTGCTTTATAATTCCATGCTACCACACTACTGCTCTCGCTCTAGCGTTGCATTTTGTGATACCAAGATGCCCTTCATGGATGGTCTGTAGAGTTTCCTCTTGAAGTATCGTGGGGACTACTAGACGCTCATTGTACATAAGAAGACCCTGTGTGATGGTAAGGTGCTGTCTCTTCTCGTAGTATGGCGCTAAGGATGATGATGAATTCGGTAACACTTCTGGCCATCCTTCTCTCACATACTCCTTCACATGTGACAAAACACCATCTGCATCCTGTGCAAGCCGAATCTTTTCTAGTCTGAGATCTGTAGCAGTATAATGCAATACCTGCCCTGCTATTTCTTCTACTTCGTACACGCCTGTCACATCTTTCTCGGTGGGTTTGCTGGATGGTGCTCTTGACAGTGCATCAGGTGTGTACTGCAACTTCCTCTGCACATGGACTAACTCAGGTGAAAACCTTGTCAAACGTAGCCTAAAGCAGAGTATCCTTGCTGGTTACTTGGACAAATCTGTAGTGCCTAGCAGTGGAACTAACGGACGATGGTCCGTCTCCACGACACACTTGCTGCCTATGATGTATTAGGCAAACTTCTCACATGCCCAAGTGACGGCTAATGCCTCTTTTTCAATCACTGCATAACGCTGCTCGGTTTCAGTTAACGAACGTGACGCATATGCTACAGGACGTCGGTCCCCATCATCATCTACTTGCAGGAGCACCGCTCCAATGCCATAACAGCATGCATCTGACGCGATAATTGTTGGTTTGTTGGGGTCGTAGTGAGCCAAGACTTCTGTCGATGTAGGCATTCCTTTGATCTGGTTGAACACTTTCTCTTGTGGCTCTCCCGACACCCATGCCTAGCCTTCTTCAGAAGAGCCCGAAGCGGCTCGTTCACCTCTGACAGCTTGGGCAAGAACTTCGCTAGTTGGTTTACCATCCCGTGAAACCACTTGAGCTCTGTTGTTGTAGTAGGCTGAGGATAGTCGCGGATAGCCTTGGTCTTTGCTGGGTCAGCAGCAATACTTTTCTCAGAGACGATGTGTCCAAGGAATTTCAACTCGCTCTTTGAAAACTCACACTTCTCGTTCAAGGTGACCCCTGCCACTTCAAATCTCCTTAAGACTTCCTGCACACTCCTATCATGCGTCTCCTGATCAGGCGCATGAATCCCAATGTCGTCCATGTGGACTACTACCCCAGGTATTCCCTCCAGAACCTGGGAAAATCTCCTCTGGAAAACTTCGGAAGCTGAATTTAACCCGAATGGTAGCCTTCGGAAGTATTTTCTCCCGAATGGAGTGATGAAAGTCGTCAACTTCTGGGACTCTTCACCCAATGGGATTTGTCAATGGCCGGATTTAGCAGCGAGCTTAGTGAATACCTTGGAGCCCTTGAAATGGGCAAGATTCTCATCTACACTTGCCATCTGATGTATCTCTCTCTTTACAGCTTTGTTAAGCCCGGTCAGGTCTACTTACAATCGGACGTCACCGTTCGCCTTTGGCACTATCACCAGTCCGGCACACCAGTCGGTGGGCTCGGTGATTGGCGCGATCACCCCCTGCTGTTCCATAGCTTCGAGTTTTTCCTTAACTTTGGGCAGGAGTGGGTGCGGAATGCGTCTTGGTGCGTACACACACATGGGTGTGGCATCTTCACGGAGATTGATTTTCATCGGTTCATCCATTTTCCTTTAAACAGCGCCGGAACTCCGCCTTGAAATTTGGCTTCTCGGACTCGATGTTAAAGACTTCGGACGCTGGTTTAAGTAGTCGCAGCCCTTGTATCGCTGACTTCGATAGTAGGTTATGCCTCTGCTTTTTCATGATGTACACGTTCTCCCGAACATCACTACCACTGACAGTAAGCGTAGCGTTGGACACTGGACCTACGAAAAGGTTGGTCAACTTGACTCCACCGGGACCTTTAAACTCACCGACTAGTCTCTCCAACTTGACGCCTTTCACCCACGGACAATCTTCACCAACGATCGTAATCTTCGATCCACTGTCAAACTTGAAAGTTTTAGGCTGTTGGTTTACTGACACATTTGCCGACCAGAAACTTTCTCTCGAGATATCTCTCACCTCATCCATGAGGTATGAATCTTCCAGATCATGATCTCCCTCTTCGCATTCGTCGCCGCTATCAACCTCGTTGACACGTTTGGCAACACATGCTTGCAAGTAGTGACCCTTCTTCTTGCACTTGAAGCACTTCGAGTCTCGAGTCGGACATGTAATCTTGTTATGTATTTCCTTTCCAGCACACCATTTACACTTCTGACACTGGTTTGGATTTTGGCCTTGACGATTTTGACCTTGACGATTTTGATTATGCGACTTAGCCTTACATGGTTTTCCCGTTTTTCGCCTCTCAGCGTACTCAACTTCCCGACGTGTCACTCCAACTATGGCGCTTTTCTGAACTTTTGTGTCTTCCGCGGCTTTTAGTCTCGCCTCCACTTGACCAAGGTCCGGGTAGGACGCATATTCAGAAGACGCTCGCGACTTTTATCGTCAATCGTACCAATGACTAACCGATCCCAGATCAGATCCTCTTCTATCAGGCCGTTCTGGCACGTCCGTGCTAGTTTCCGAAGTCTGGTTGCAAATGTACTAACCTTCTCATCTGGATTCTGCTTGGCGCTGTTGAAAACAAAGCGCTCGTATAAGACGTTCTGTGTTGGCGTGAAATGCGCGCGCAACTGCGTGAGAATTTCTGTTGGTTGCCGACGCTTCATGTCATCGGTTAAACCGGGTAACGTATTCATTACTCTTCTGCACTCTGACCCCATTATGAGCTTCATCGGAGCCGGCTGTGGAGGCTCACCCTCCACTTGTTGCGGCGCCTCTCCTGCCATTGTTAACCGTGCTTTCAATTTCGTCGAGATCACCCAATCGTTCCATAAATCCTCGAACTCACGCCAATTTTCCGCAAGGTTGCCCTTTAGGGACATGGGCTGAGGAGGAGGTATATTGTATTGGGTGGCCATTTTAAGATCTTTGGAGGAAACTTGACGGGTATTTGGAAGGGTCGACCAATTTTGGATTTGGATTTGGATGGGTTTTACAACTCATCAACAAACGGTGTGACTCAGTAATATATGTAATTCAGTAGCGAACAAATTTTCAATAATGTTCAATCAATGCCTGTGAAATGTGAATTCACCTCGAGATACACACAATTTTTGTTCAACACAATTTATGGCAACAGCAATTATTTGTGCAACACAATTTTTACCACAGTAATTTTTGTTCAACACAATTTATGGCAACACTCAGGTGTCCCTGTTGATTGTCTATTTCAACACTGTAGTCAACTTTGCAGTCTTGTAGACACTAGGCACACCGGTACACTGTCATCACTTAGCAGTTTGTACCAGTTTGGCCCCTGTATCTCCCTGTACTTCGTTTTGGCCACACTCTGCTTCAGTAGTTTGTGCACACATTGACGGAAACCACGACAACATCACGACGGACACATCAATGGACATCACAAAGGACACAGTTGACTTAGGAACTATTCATTATCAATCAGTAAACTGGTCAACTGGACTTAGCTGTACATGTGTTCCTGTGAAGTGTCACTGTAAGCGGTGTGTAGGCAGTGTGTAGGCAGTGTCAGTCACTGTCACTGTGTGACATGTGTCACTGTCTCTCCACTATGTGGTCTGTTTCAGCCATTTCAGATGATGACTGATGGCCAAAAAGGACTCTCAGAGGTGCAGTAAATGTTCACAACGCTGCCACCATGTTGTAAATATGGACAGAAGACCTTCTAGTTGACAAAGAGACTTCTTTGATAGTGCTGATTAACTACACACGTGTGAAACGCCATAAGAGGAAACTGGAAGTTAGCATATGACTTGCGCAATACAACACTCCGTAGTTTTGATTGGGAAAATCTTGTCAGGCCTAGTCAAGACCATATTTTATTGTTAACTGAACTGAGTCCAGATGTTGCCAGGTGTAGGTGTTGTCACTTTCAGTGGTCTTTGGTTGATCCCTCAGAATTTTTTTAGATTCAAAATTCCCCTATTCATTTGAATAACAAGCCTTGAAAGAAGTCCTGACTCCTTCCACTTCCTGTATTGTCAGTGTCGATTGTTACTCTGTTTAGTTAGCTATTACAGATGGGAAGAAGCTTGGAAGTTGTGGATTGATGATATAAACTTTAATCTTCTTAAGCACTACATGTTACAAGCATGGCAGCGATTTGTTGAGTGATAATAAGGGGAAAACGGGAAGCGGCCACCTACGTTATGTAGGGGGTTTTGAGACAAAAAAAAACTCAGTTCCAAGCTAAAGCATAAAATGATTGATTTGAGACCTTAACTTAGCCTTTACCAAATGACTCCAAATTTGCAGTGCAGTATCTTCATTATATGACCAACCAGGTCTGCAAATGTCACATAAGAGAGAATTACCCGGCCGTATTTGTCGCAGATGGGCTACGAAATTCAAATATGTTTGAATTTCATAGACCCTCTACCAGGGGCGTACCCAGGATTTTGTTTCGGGGGGGGGGGGGGGGGGGGGGGGGTCACACCTCTGAAGATTGACAGGGGTCCAGCTAAGAAGCCCCTCTAGGGGGTTACTGAGGCAAGAATTTATTATTTGGAATTTATCGATTATACAAGCTGTATCCAGGACTCTGTTTCAGGGGGGAATGTTGCCAGGGATCCAGCAGCAAAGCTTCTCCTGGAGGGTCCAGGGGGCAAAGCCCCTGGAAGAACTTGAATTTTATAGATTATACAAGCTGTTTATTATACAAGTTTTTGTTTTGGCAATGGCAGTTACACATCTTGTATTATTGACAGGGGTCTGGCAGCAAAGCCCCCTCTGAGTGTCCAGGGGGCAGTTTATAGATTATACAAGCTGTCCCTAGGACTTTCATTGAAGGAGGGGAGTTACACATCTTAGGTTATCTGTGAATATTGGCAGAAGTCTTAACAGCAAAAACTCTCCTTGGGGTCCAGGGGGCGAAGCCCCGGGTAAACCTAGAATTATATATGTTATATGGCCTGTATCCAGGATTTTGTTTAAGGGATGGGATTAGACGTTTAAAGCTAGCTGGGAATATTGCTAGAGGTCTAGCAGTAAAGCCCCTCTTGGGGGTCCAGGGGGCAAAGTCCCTGGAAGAATTTGTATGATATGCAATCTGTATCCAGGAATATTTTTCAGGGACTGGGGCTACACATCTTAGGGTACAGGTCTAGGAATATTGCGAGGGTTCTAGCAGCAAAACTCCTCCAGGGGGTCCAGGGGGTGAAGCTCCTAGAAGAATTTGAATTATGAACATTTTACAAGCTGTCCCCAGGATGTTGTTTCAGGGAGGGGGTTACATATCTTGAGCTATCCGGGAATATTGCCAGAGGTCTAGCAGCAAGCCCCTCCTGGGAGTCCAGGGGGCAAGACCCCCAAGATCACTTTGATTTGTAAAGCTGTATCCAGGATTTTTTTTCAGGTAGACGAGTTATCTGGGAATATTGGCAGGAGTCTAGCAGGAAAGCCCCTCCAGGGGTCCAGGTGACGAAACCCCTGGAGACATATGGATTTCATAGATTGAACAAGCTTTTCCCAGGTTTTTGTTTCAGGGAGGGGGAGATAGATACCTGAGAATACCTGGGGAAAGCCCCTGGAAGCACTTGGACATTAAAAATCATACAAGCCATATCCAGGATTTTATTTCCAGGATTGGGGTTCCACCCATTATGTTATCTGAGAATATTACTAGGGGTCCAGCAGTAAAGCCCTAATGGGGGTTGAGGGGGCAAAGCCCCTAAGATCATTTTATATTTTGTAAGAGCCATACCCTGGACTCTGTTGTTGAGAAGGAGATTTACACATCTGGACTACCTTGGGACATTGTCGGTGGTCTAGTCTAGGGGGCAAAACCCCAAAAGCACATGGATATTAGACATTAAACAAACTGTTCCCAGGATTTCTTTCATGGAAGAGGGGTTACATACCTGGAATTACTTGGAAGATTAGAAGGGGTCTAGGTCTAGGAGGCAAAGCAAATCAGAGTCTTTAAAATTTATTGAATTATTTTTTTTAAATCACACTTAAATGAAAATGTATAGAGGCATGCACTTTTTTGGGGGGGAGGGGGCACACTTGGTACTACCTTATCCAAATTCTCTTAAGTAAGTGCCCCCTGCCCCCCCCCCCCCCCCCAACTAGGTGTCAGTGCATGTGCCAATATGTCTCTCCTGATACAAATAACAATCGATGTATATTAGCATAACTTTTGAACTATAACTTTTCAGTTTGTCGGCGACGAGGCCAAAGTGTTAGACTAAGACTATAAAGGCTACTAGGTGTTTCCATCCATGTGAATCCAATCTGCCATATTTCAAGAAACTGGTAAAAGCGAGAAATACACCCTGCTTAGATTACTGTACTGTGGGAGTATTGTCAGAGATTGGGGAAAAGGTGTGAAGTACTATCATGAAACATCACGAAATTTCATATGATTGTTTATATGGCATGAGTTGTCTTTGCGGCATGATATCATGAAGCGGAGCTGAGTGATATCTGTAGCGGAAGACAGTGAGTGGCATATAAACAATTATATGAAATTAAGGGATGTTTAGATTTTATCCTACCCTGTCACATGTTTTTAACGTCATAGGGAGCCAAAGTGAACCCGCTGAAGCCACAGATACCCACCTACAAAACACCATATCCGGTGGCCAGTAAGAACGAGGCTTAGTGCTAAAGCTATGGGGGTTTGAGGCTAGACTTATGTTTTTGGTCTCGTTTCTTACTTTTGAGGTGGAGTTTATAACTATCATCTGTACATAACTCTGTTTCGAAACTACAATGACAGTTGTTCAGTTTAGCAAAAATATGGATCTAAAAGATTGGAGAACGAGACATATAATCTCCAACCTACATAGTCAAAATACTGAGCGCCTATATCCGGAAATGGTATTTGTGACCGGCTATCTGTGGTTGTAGCGGGTTCACTTTGGTCACCCGTGGCATGTAAATATTTTATGCCATAACCGTGGCATACAGTCACACCATGTTAAGCCTACGGAGATTTATATGAGGGGTAGGATAAACCTATCTCAAGTACTTAAGTTCCTCCTTGAAAATCTTACTTTAGGTGTTGGCAAAGGGGTGTGTCCATCAAGGGCCCACCAGTGGCGGGTCTCGCCTTTGAGCCCCTGGTGAGATGGGCTGGTACT
Organism: Alentia gelatinosa; assembly: GCA_950022655.1. Taxonomy (NCBI): domain Eukaryota; kingdom Metazoa; phylum Annelida; class Polychaeta; order Phyllodocida; family Polynoidae; genus Alentia; species Alentia gelatinosa. The sequence goes on along the minus strand of OX465580.1, from coordinate 101,711,907 downwards.
ACAGTCTACAAGGGCCCCTGGTGTCAAGGACCGGTACTACAGTCAACGAGTCCATGCGAGAGAAGACGAGACTGTCAACTATTATGGGATATGCAAAGGTCAGTTTGCATGTACGCCATTTTGAAAGTTCTAAGTGTTTCCCGCCTAAGTTTTGTTAAATTATTCAGCTCGACGTAAATTACACATTAATTCTGTGAAAGGACAGTGGTAATCTGATGGTTCTTGACCTATACGATTCCTGCTTTAGTTGTCATCGTCACTGATCAACCTGGCAAGTACGTGAGTACTGAGTGAACTGAGGCAGGCTGTCCACGGTCGAAGCTGTGCAGGAATGAGACGGTGCGATTGCCCGAGTTAGACGACTGCCAGCTATTTTCAGTCGGAAAACACTTGGGAGTGACGACTGCCAGTTACATAGTGCCCTCGTAAGTAATACATATTAATAGCAATAATATTCACTAAAGAGTGTACCTGAAAATCATTTTTTAAGATGATGTCAGTAACTGGATGGTGTTATTAAGGAAGTAGAACCACCCACGAACACGTCTGTCATAGTGTCAAGTGACATCTAGATCTAGAATCTAGTCCAAGTCCACGTTCACACACCAAGTCTAATTATAAAGAAACTCAACACAGAATTCGTCTGGTTTAGAATAGTTATTCCTATATCTTAAAGGCATAGTATATTACATACTTCAAATAGATAGCGATGTCAAGCAAAGAAAACATTTACATTTCCCAACAGGTGTGGAGATACAGGCACAGTGGTACTACTATACTGCTGGTAGGTGTAGGCATTCAAAGGTTCGCATTAAATCATGTCATTAAGTGTCAGACATGCTGAAACATGGGTGCAGCTTTGCCAAGGTAATCGTAAAAATAAAGTTCGCTACTCCAGGGCCGACTGAACATTGCCATGCTCACCAAACGTTTGAATTAGTTTTGAACATTGTGATCACTATAGTGGTATACTGAATTAGTGTACTGTGTCAATTCTTTGGGTACTGGAGTGCAATCCGTAAGATATCCTTGATCTTTCGGACCTGAAACTCCTCCAGAACTTACACCGAGTGATATTATACCTGTCACATTTGTTGTCCATGTAAGTTGCTTTAAAGTGTAGGCTATCCATGCTTGAATCTGCTCTCTGAAGCCACACTACATGTCTAGTGTGGCCGGTTTTTGACACATCCTACTAGAGCGAGGAAAGTTATGCAGGAATTGAATAACATTTCCATGTTCATGTACTTGTATATGTCCATGGTCTATGCTATACTAAGAACTAAAAGAAATCGTTAACCTATACACGTTCGAATTATACCTCCCTAGTTTACAAAGATAGTTATCAATCTCAACCCACAACTTCATATGCTGGTTGTCGCGAGAATCACGGAATTTTGTTTAAACCTGCATTTGCGTTTTGGGACTAAAGGATATTTGATATCACATACTGAGCGTTTCATCTAAAACTCTCCCGAATAAGAACTACAAATATATGATCACATCACCCTTTCTAATCTTGAAAATGGAATTTAAAAGATATTTGGCCCGTCATCGAACCATTCTGTACTCTTTATGTAATCAGACAACGTTCATGTCATTGTTATTGAATACCAGTCGACCAAGTAATATATAGGTTTTGACATTTGTTTGGTAGTTTTAACAGAGCTCATCAATTCAAAACGCCCCTGTAGACAACTGCTGTTCGACCCGCATCCATGTAATATTTTTACCCCAATATTGTACACCAGCCAGGGCTTAATTGTGGTACACTCATCCTGCCTCAGGTGTTGGCTTTGGAAATGCAAATATATTGGGCATGTGTATTCCAACCATATTGGTGTTGCTACTAAATTGCTTATCATGTGACATAATGTGCTGTCCAATGATATAAAACAAACAGATCTACAGCATGTAGATTTAATTCACTGATACAGTCGGGACACTGTAGAATGCCTTGACCTGACAACGTATAAACTTCTAAAATTAGTGAATTTTCCCAAACGTAGGTAAAATGAAATATGATTCATAGTTTATGTAGTAATGTAAATCCACAATGCGTTCGAGTAATGTAAATCTATCCAGGATTAACTTAAAATGTCTTCTAAGATTCAATCTTTTTGCTATACCTAGGGTAATTGTGTTTTATTCTAAGAGACTTGATAACGTCCTGTTTGTGTTGTTTCCAGGTGGAAAAACAGTCAAGATGTTTTGGCGGTTTAATTTGTTAACCAATCACATCGACACCATCTTAGACAAATTGGTAAGTTTACTACACCTATGATCATTGAATAATCCATTCATGAGTCTTGACTACATAAAAATGTATGTTTCGTTAATTTCCAATACTTTTTAACCGATACAGATGATATGTAGCTGTTGAGAGAACTTTGTAATATATGTCCAGTACCATTATCTTCATATTCAAAGTGTAAGTGGTCGAAAATATTTTAATGGTCAATATAAGGAAACAAAAGCCCATAAAACAGCGACGTCGACCACAGATTCTCACTGATTTGGTCAACGATTATAATCGGGAACAATAATGTTGATGTCTTGTACCTTCAACGATGCTTGCCGATCACACCTCTCAACTTTAGGGCCTTGTATAGCGACCCAGGCTGCTGCTGTGGATTAATAGAAAATAATTCAAAGTTTAATAAATTTGTTCTATTTAAGATATATGAAAACTGTTTTCAGATCTCTAATCGGCTCTGTCTCCCCTACAAATTTATATGTGGTACTTTGTATATAGAACGGGGGGGATGCATATCATCACTTTTTAAAAACGTACTCAGAATCGGGAACAGTTGGTGAAATGCTTAGTTACAAGATTGAGGTCAGGCAGAGTCGGTCATTACCTCCCTTTAGTGAAGTGTGTACAGCAACACAAATTCTAACCGACCCTACGAATCTGCCGGGCAAGGGTGTGATCGGGAGCAATCAGTGTGTTACTGTCTTATAGGCATAAGATGATAAAACTTTCGACTCAATATATTGTTTACTTCAGGATGTCACTCTTCATGAGGTAATGGACGAAGATGACGTGTTGCAAGAATGCAAATCACAGAATAGAAAACTAATAGACTTGTAAGTATTCTCTGATATTAACCCTTTCCATAAAGCCATCGGTAAGTGCATGACTCACGGGAACAATAACCATCTATATAAGATGAAACTTATTTCCGTAAAAATTACTAAATATTATCACAAGCAATTGTTGATAATTCGATGACTGAAGCCCTTAATTCTATGATAAACTTACACAAGAATTACATGGTTATGTGTACTTAATATGTATTTTTATCTGGTAAATGATGGACCACACCAAAGGAAAATGGAGAAGTCATGTCTGAATCTGCTGTTTGAAATTGACAACATAGTTTTTGAACAGTGATAGCTGATTCTATGGGATAATTTTCCTTTAAGAGCAAATATGACAATTGTTAAAAGAAGTGAACAAAGCCCACTGGTAAGGACTTGATTCTGACTTCATGGAGGCATTGATAGAACGCTCGTCAAACCTGTTGACAAATGGGAACTGACTCAAGGCTCCGCTTATTCCAAACCTAAAATAATTGCATGGCAGAGTAACGTGTCATTGTTAATGCTTAGCTATTCATTGACAGTCGTTGTCAAAACATGAAAGACAGCTATAGTGGTTTGATGTTACTCGTGATATTATGTATTCACGAGTTGAGGGACCACTTTGGAGATTTTAGGCGATATTGATGCCAGTATCACCTAAAACTCCACCCCAAATCGAGCCTGAAGAGCGCCTTCCGAAACCGCTAGGTTGATCGGATCTTTCCCGAAATTCCGCATTCGATGTCACACAAAACGGGAAAACCCCCTTTCAGGGCTGCCACTGGCCCCATATTTCCCATATTTCCCCATATTTTTGGGCTTGCCCTATATTTACCTATATTTTTGCAATTTTGCCCTATATGCCCTATATTTTGAAATTATCATTTAAAAAAAATATTATCATGTAGTGCAGAAATCTTGCATTAAAATTTTTATGATACACTCCTATGCATGGCTTCAGGGCAATTAATCCTCATACTAAGTTAAATTTTTCTGACTGACATTGCATACTATCATACCTATGTAAAAATGTATAAACATCGACAAAATCTCTAGTTAATTGTCAGGGGCATACCCAGGTTTTTTTTTGTGGGGGAAGGGGGCACATCTCTGAAGATTTGTAGAGGTCCAGCTAAAAAATACCCTCCAGTGGGGTACCAGGGCTAAGTCCCGGACACACTTGGATTTCATAGATTATATAAGCTGTATCCAGGACTCACTTTCAGGGGGGATGTTACCAGGGATCCAGCAGCAAAGATCCTCCTGGGGTTCTAGGGGGCAAAGCCCCTGAAAGAATTAGAATTGTATAGATTATACAAGCTGTACCCAGGTTTTGTTTTAATGCCAGTGGTTAGGCCTACACATCTTAGGCTATCTGGGAATATGGACGGGTCTGGCAGCAAAGCCCCCTCTGGGTGTCCAGGGGGCAAAGTCTGTGGAAACATTTGGATTTTATAGATCATACAACCGGTTACTAAGATTTTCTTTGGAGGGGGGTTACACATCTTAAATTGTCTGTGAATATTTGCAGTAGTCTAGCTGCAAAGCCCCTTCGAGGGGGTCCAAGGGGCAAAGCCCCCAGAAGAACTTGAATAATATGCATTATACATATCCAGGGACAGGGGCTACACATCTTAAGTTATCTGGGAATATTGCCAGGGGTCTATCAGCAAAGCCCCTCCTGGGTGTGTAGGAGATGAAGCCCCTGGAAACATTTGTATTTTATAGATTATACAAGCTGTCCCCAGGATTTAGTTTCAGGGATGGGTGTTACTCATCTTAGACTATCTGTGAATATTGCCAGATGTCTAGTAGCAAAACCACTCCTTGGGGTACAGGGGGCAAAGCCCTCAGAAGAACTTACATTATGTACAATCTGTGTCGAATATTTTGTTTCAGGGATTGGGTTACACATCTTAGGCTACCTGAAAAAATTGCTAGGGATTTTGTTTCAGGAGGGGGGGGGGTACATACCTAAGACTACCTAGCAGGATCAGTAGGGGTCTAGTGGCAAAGCCCCTGCTGGGGGTTCTTGAGGCAAACCCCTTAGAAGGACTTGGCTTTTACACATCTGTATACGGTCCGAAGGCAAAGCAGAGAGCTTGGCATTTAGAGTCATTTTAAGTGACATACAGTAAAACCCTGCTTCTGGGACACCTCACTTAAGGTCACACTCTGCTTAAAGTGACACTTTGCTTGGAACAGAAGTTTTTATTTTGTTTACTTTAACCCCAATTAAGGGGCGAGGAGCCCCCTGTGCCCCCCCCCCCCCCCCCTGGCTGCTGGGTATGCCCCTGATTGTTACAATACTCTTGTTTAAGAGAACTACATTTTCAGCATCAGCCCCATATTTGCCCTATATTAGCCCTATATTTTCACTTTCACTGCCCTATATGGAACCCTATATTCCATCAAAAGGGCAGTGGCAGGCCTGCCCTTTCCACCAGTGACATCACACTGTCAACAAATGGTCAGTTACTACACAAACTGCTCCGTAGTTAAGGTGGTCATAGTAGCGAGTGGTCTGACTATAAATACCGGGAGCAGACGATCTGCTCCTCACTTCGATGCGGTAGCTCGAGTTTTTCACTTCGCCACGTTTCAAGTTCTACACTATGAAATAGAAGAGTAAAAAATAGGATACTATCTCTCTCTATATATTTCCTATGTCATGTGGCTCATAAACTTAAAGTTATTATAGATTGAATGCACTAGAAATAAATTGAGGTATGATGCATGAGTGTAAAGAGAGATAACTGTGATGAACTCTCTTATCATGTGTAAGAGTTTAATGTCCCGTGAGCACATTGTATATACATACATGTATGTTAATCTCAGGAAGAAACTGAATTACATTAGTATATTATGATGATATATTGATGATCATAAAAAGACATCAGCGTCATATGACCGAGGAAATTAGGACGAACTCCTAATGTAATAGCGAATGTACCAAGGCCATTATCGATTACTTGAATGTATATATATAGACATTCAAGGGATGGATAATGAAATTTATTCCAACGGGGTTCAGGGTGCTATTATTTACACACGTATGAAATATTATATAATATATTATAAACTGATAATTTCTGGTATTTTATAAAAATTGAACAATGGTATTTGTCCTCTTTTAGCTTGGTTCGCCCTGGGAATCTGGAGGAACTAGTCAACATGGTAACACAGGAGCCATCAGATGATCAGGACGAGAAGATCAAATATAAGTGAGTAACTTTCTCTGTCGTAAACTCAGCAGAGAAATCAAAATAGCCCTTGGAGAGAGAAAATACGGACATCACCCGCCCCATGTAGTGAGCGTATGGATTTGATAAATATATGTACATACCCATCCCCATGAAGTCAGCTTCTACCTCTTCCTGTTGACTCATTTAATTGATATTCGCTAGGTGGTTTATGCCCCTGCGCCAAAGCTTCAAAGGTCAGTTGTGAGAGACGTTTTATGTTTTTCTGGATTCAGGCCAATATGAGATTAGAGAAATTTTATCAGGTGTCCCTGAAGAACATGACAAGAAAAATTATTGTGAAACCATCAGCCTACACTGCAGAGATATTGGACGTTATACTAAACAAACACACAGAGCAGAGAACAGCTTTACCAAAGGATGTTAGCCTGTTATTTGGGAAGCAATGTGTAATAATGATCATAATGATAGAATATCATCATTCCTTAGTGATACAGCCTTAAAACGTGACTGCACTACATAACGCAACTGTAAACAGTGGAGGTTAAAACCGATAACCGGACTGAAGCACCACGGGAGTGAGATTCTCATGTAGTGAAAAACTTGAACCTGTTCTTCTTTTTTGTAGGACTATACTCAGACAAACTTCTTCTTTTATGATTCATTTCGGGCCATGCCGAAATGAAAGTTTAATATAATAAGGAACTGAATCAAGATTTGTAGCCACTGAAAAATGGCATAAGTTTCGGTTATGGAGTAATCTCATAAGGAAAAGCCGAGTGAGATTACTATATAACCAAAACTCATGGCATACCGTCAGTAGCTATGGATCAAGTGCGGTTCAGGTTTGATCTCACCCCTATCACTGACTGGTGTGACCTGTGGAGTGTTGTGTCAATGATCCGTGGCACACCCTTCAGTGAGGCAACATTATACAGCGGGCATAGGGTCCCATGGCCACAGGCAGACCCATCTTGAGACTGTATACTTTTCTTTCACCAGAACCAGACCAGTTCAGTCAGCCAGTCAGTCTCAAAAGGATGTAAATAGCATACCGAAATGTGAAACCACACAAGCAAATGAACAATATCACTGACCGATTGGGTAACATTTGTTACATCATCCCCCATTTAGTTGAATTTTTTTTTTTACAATATTCCATGGGCGTTGAGTATGAGTTCCCAATATTAAGTCTATGGGAAACAAATATCTGGGATGAGGTTATTATACTCTCCCACATCAGAAATTATTTAAACACACAAGATACTTTTATAAATCCAAATTCCCCAATACCTAGAATTTGGGGATGTCTTATTATATCGATCTAATATCAGCCTACTTAACAGACTATACTGGTGCCAGAACCGAGGATTAAAAATCTGTTGAAATTCGAACTCACAGACACCTACTACCGGAATTCACCAAAAATGCAAATAAAAATGACTGCTAAAACGTTGAGACATACTTTATTTCCCTAAAATCATATTTGGGGGATATCGCATTGTGCAGTGTCACAAGGTAGAATTTCTTCCCTCGCAAACAAAAAGAGCAGCCTGAGGATTCCCAGTGATAAAACCGTTTATTTACAGTTGTTTAGGACTTTCCACATGACAACTAGTCGTACTCAGGAAGTGACATTACGACTCAAGCAATTGATCACGCAGGTCAACATTAAATTTGCAAAAGAAATTGATTAAGATCAGGGATTAACTTTTTATTTTTAACCAGGGATTCTAAACACTGACTTTTTCGTGTCATATTCCTCTGCATTTGAATAACATTTTTCCTTTAAATGTTAGTCGACTTATGAATCGAAAGTAGAACCAAAGAGGACAGTTTGAGGTGCTTTAAGCTGGGCTCTTGTGAGCTGCTCCAAGAGAGTGGTCGCATGTATGTAGTGAGTCATTCATCACTGTAGCTTGTCCTATATGGTCACCGCTGTCCTCGGCTTGTCATTGAGCGACTCCACATGTGTTGCTCCCCTGACCTAGATAGACTTACACACACATACGGGTCACGTAAGGGGGTGGTAATAGACAGTATTGCACTCTCTGTGTGGGAAGATTTCCTCGTGCGTTATTTGCATGATGTTAATATTTACTGGCTCCTTTATGATTATGATCAGAGATTAATATGAGCAACATATTCACTGCTCAGTCCTGAGATCCTATTTATCTCAAACACTGGTTTACCAGTATTTCTGACATTAGTCGTAGATCCCAGGGTATTGTGCGTGGGGTAAATATGAGACAAAGAATACACTTGGTCTACTACTACTCAGAGTGTATAGTCCTTATTAAACTCTTACATGATCCCTGGCGGACGGGGAGATACTGCCAATATATCCATCATTGTATACACTGTAGGTATTGCGCTGATATAAGTGCTAAAACTACGTTACGGTAGAAAACTTGTAGGTAATCCGCGATATTATATGCTATATTTCTGTGTCTTCATTTTTTTTGCTGTATAGCTTGGAGCATCCACCATAGATGTGATGTCTCTAAATTGTGGATCTCGATATGCAAAACCTTTCAAAACTGTTATAATCAGCCTTCCATTAATATCTCTGGCTCAATTACTGGTACTTCGGTATAAAATTTGTAGGCGTATGTAGCAGCTGGGATACTGTAACACTAGTATGTGGGAAGACGTGGCGTATCTGGAAGTGCGAGCCTTTCTCCTACCACATACTGTAACACTAGTAGTCTGGTTGTGTGCCAACCACGAAAAGATAAATTGAAAGGTTTGGAGTTAAAGGGGCGTTACAGGTGTGGTGTAGGGGATAGCAGTGATGGTAGGCTTCTATGGTGTCCAACAAACAAACAAATCCAATTCTTACTCTTGTACGTGTTGCCTTTTGGATAGCAACACTAACTCCAGTCAGTGTTAAGCGCTCCTACTCACACTCTACTCTTTGTTGTTTTATCGATGAGCAGGTTTCCTAACACAGCATGTGAGCTGCTTACGTCAGACGTCAGTGAGATTACCGACAAGTTAGCTGGGGATGAGACGTTACTCAACAAAATCTACTCTTTTCTCGAGTCGGAGGCACCTCTCAACCCGCTCCTCGCGTCCTTCTTCAGTAAAGTCATGGGACTCCTGATCACACGCAAAAGCCAACGGGTAAGACCAGTTATCAGGAAGCGATATTATAACTGACATGTTTAGGATTAGACTGTTTTCTATACAAAGTTGTTATGACTTGCATACATTGGATTTGAAATGGATACAATTTTGATAACTTTTCATCGTATATAACGATATGGAAGGTGGTGATATAATGGTAAATGGATTAATTATAGAACGTGGCTATCCCGATCTGCACCCTTGCGCAAAAAAAAAAAATTCAAAAAAATAATAATGGTAAATGGTAGCATGTATCAAATTGCATATGGCATTACATCAGAGCGTAATAGAACAGAGTGATTCGGTCCTTTACAGTTCGGCAGGAGCAACGTTAGATATACAATCAATTTAGATACGTATGACATAGCCTTGGGTAAAACGTCTGTACTAAAATAAACTTAGATATCTGGCAGCGTGTGGTGTTAGTGATTTATTACCCACCTAATACGGAGTCTCCATGCTAAGCCTATGGAACCTACAAATCGCTACTGAGTAGAATACGAACCTCCGGAATATCCTAGGAGAATACGGCTTTTGGGCTACCTGACGGGCATTATAGAAACTAATTTATATAAACAATGCAGAGCGCTTGGGTCGAATTTATAATTATTAACAACATTTTTACCCTAATAATTACTCAAAAGGTGAGTAATAAATACAACATTACCATGATTTCGATCTGAGTGGCCGTATTCTCCTTGTAGTTAACACTTCGTAATACTCGCTATCGCTCGGAGTTTTACGACGTGTCAACTACGCGGAGAATATGGCCACTCAGATCGAAATCATGGTAATATTGTGTATATACGCTGTGCGGTGTAATTAATTTTCTTTGCAATATGCGAAACAAAAAATGGGGGGGGGGGGGGGGGGGAGGGGGTACATTTAATATTCTTGCTGTGTGCAAAAATGTTTTTCCTTTTAACATCGGCCAGTTTGGGAACATTTATGCCGCCACCAGGTGAATTTCGTCTAACATGTTTAATATAAACTACAGTTTCACATTAAGCCCTGTCATTTGACTATAGCCCACTATTGCAGATGGTGGACTTTCTGCGGAGCAAGGAGGACTTTGTTGGCCAGTTACTGCATCACCTGGGCACGTCGGCCGTCATGGACCTGTTGCTCAGACTCATCACATGTATCGATAGCGCCGACTGCAGACTTCTCTGCATCAATGTATGTCAAATCTAATTAATCTCACCGGTTTACTGACCCACCGTGACCCAACTCACACCGGGGTGGGGGTTGGCCCAGTGAGAAGAGCACTGCAATGAGGATTCTATAGAAATTTGCTGTTTTCACCGTGCCGTTTCATATTACCTTCCCGTGACCGCATCGCATAGGTTTCATCTACCAGTCACGAATGGCTCAATTGTATATACAAATACTCATTACTTTCCCCTGGTTACTTGAACCGTGTGTGCCGAATTTAGTTCATTATCTTCAATAGTTTGTTTATACAATCCTATTTGGAAAGCCATTTTTTAAAGGCAGGAAATGTGTCAGTGTAACTTAGCACCTGTTGCCTTTATCTCTCATTGTGTCGGATAAGGCTACTCTCTCTTACTTGGATCTTTCTTAGAACGGTCCTAGTCAATTACTTACTGGGGATGACGTATAAAATAAAAATCCACATCAGTATACTCGTGATAAAATGATAAAATATGTAGATAGTACTTGATAAGATAATAAAAAGTAAGATTGTAATGACCATATGACATATAACTAATGATCTAGAGAGATCTACAACAAATATCTGTCGATCCCTTTCAAAGCTTTCGATTTCATCTAGCCTGTTCACTGTATTTGCTTTTAAGCATAATTAATTTCTGTTCATTTGCAGTGGCTCAACGATCAACAGCTTGTGTTCAAATTAGTGCAAATGATCGACCCATCACAACCAGATGAGGTGAGCATATCTCTTGAACTTAAAGACTACACGTACAGCTTCCTATTTACGCACATACATTCAGAACCATATTTTGAACAACGATGAGTATTAGCTTTTAGTAAATAGATTTTTTTCTGTTCAGTTATGTTGTTAGGATTTTAATCATGTGTACCACCGCATTAAGAACTGCGTCATTCTGTCAAGCCATTACTCACTTGTCAGTATCCCTGAGTTCTTTCCCTCTGTCTTGTCTGAATATTCCTCAATTATTTACCTCCGTCCTTGTGGCTGCTTCATCTTCCGTCCCTTATCATCCTTCTCTCTCTCCGACTCCGACCGCCCTCTGTCCTCTTTGTCCGTCCCTCTCCACTCATGGACATTTATCCTCTCTCTCTCTCCGCCCCCCCCCCCCCCCCCCCCCCCCACCGCCGTCTCCTTCTTTTGGTTACCCTCGCCATTCCTTGCCTCTTCCTTTTCTTTCCCCTGGCTCCCTCTCCCTTTTTAATTATCTTCCATCTATATTATATATAGCGCGAATAATCCATTGGTGCACTTTTTTATTGCTTAACTGTTACGAGTAAGCATTACAGGTGAATCAAAACCCTCTCCTTCCCTCCGTACTCTCCCTTCCATTATTTCTTTCATTTCCCTCAGAAAATAACATGGGTTTCACATTTTGTGTTACAGAAGCACTGCAACGCTGCACAGTCACTCTGTGATATCATCCGTCTTAGCCGGGACCAGATGTCACAACACCAAGAAAAGGCTGATCCTGATCCGCTATTAACGGCAGTCGAATCGTGAGTGTAGCATTATAAATGTTCACTTTGAAGTGTGCCCCATCTCCATGTAATCATACTCCATATCCAAACTTGAATAGCCCGTAAGCGATTCCCGTTACATAGAGGTACTGTCATGAAGTTTAAATCAACCCGCCCCCCACTCCATTGTCTACATGAAACTAATATCATTTGTAGATTTCTCACATATTCAGTTTTTCAGACATTTGTTCAGGGATGTCAGAGTTCAGGGAAATTCCTGGAATCAGGGTTTTTATAAAACACTGCAATATTGTCTTCTGTATTTAAAAGCCTCAATAGAACCTATGTATGTGAACCACATTTTGTCCCAGGAACCCCATATACTTGATTTCCCTATAAATGTCTGTGTTTTTACTTCCATGATTTTCAGGGTTTTCCCTGACAAGCTCCCCATAGATAATGTATGGATGATAATTCCTGAAATCCCTGAAACCCTTGTATTGTTACCATACAAACCATTTTGAATGCATAGCTTACACCAGGAACCAGCTTCATGCTACAACCCACATGCACCTATTTGGTTTAACACCAATAGGACATGCAAGGTAGGGCTCTGTTTGGAGGGCACAGACTGTAGTTCTAGTCCTACTCACCAGGGGACACAGCTTTCAGCATTTTTGAGTTTTGAGTTGGAGCAAACCCACTTGATGTTCTACTCAAATAGGTCAAAGTAATCAACGCTTTAAGGAAAATATCCACTGTGTCCCTTATTGGTTTAATTTTTTCTTTATACTTAGAGTCAATTAATCGCCATTATTCTAACGATGATCACCAGGATCATCTGGATTGGGATATACTTTTTCAACAATGTATATTATCTAGTGATTCAAACGGTTTCCAGAATATAGTTTAAGTCAGTGAAGTATGCAACGAACAAATATATTCAATAACATATTATTTTGGTTTTCTAGGCAGGAGACGATATCAGAATTACTGGCACATATGTTGGAGGGAGAGAAGAATGAATCAGTCATTGTCAATGGCCTCTCTGTCATCCAGACGCTGCTCGAGTTCAAAAAGATGGGGTGAGTTCCACTTTGTAATCCTCAATTTAGGCAGCTTATTTCACACAAAACGGACGACTGCTGTTTGAATTTCATATTTCTCAGACGGATATGTATGTTTATCGTTTACCAGCTTGCATATTGCGTACCATCACTGGACAAGTGGTGGCATCTTTGCCCCTGTAAAGCGGTATCCGTTTCATGTTCTTTGGATCGATCTATAAAAGACTTCGACATTGTGTTCTCGCTATATCCTTACAATCGTCTCGGTGGGAATCGGGAATAAACTGTCAATGATCGACATGCCGACTCTTAACGATCATACCTTTCCATTTATAACCTCACACAGTGACTCGATTATAATCGGCCATTACCCCGACGCAAGTATAACCGGACCCAACGGTAATGTTTAGTTAAGAATATATTACGACGCCACAATCATGGCTGTTATGAATACGATAAAAACAGCTGAAAAGGTTAGCATCCCTTTGCTTAGCAAGAACCCGAAACACCTCGTCTCAGGCACTGGTTGTCGCATAACCTATGAAGTGTAAAAGATAAAGAGAGGTTATCGCAGGGTTATCACGTCACTTGGGAAGACATCGCTCGAGGTGGCTGTCTTTAGTCATACCATGAATATTTTGTTATGGGTCACTGCACTGTATGAATAACATCGACCATTTACATCGGAGGCTCCTACCGTACCTCTTGTATAGAGGGCTTGGATGGCGTGGGGATATAATCATTATTTCATACTACTTCAAAAAGATATGTGATAATAACTTCATCTAAGTGAATGCACAAAGATTGTCTGCGTTTATCATTCAGTTTTAACAAGACGTGGCAAAAACACCTCTGCTACAAGCCGGAAAAAAAAAGCGTTTATCATTCACTGCAACTTGTTCCCACAATCGTATATTGATGTTGTTTTAATCGGGTTCAACTGTTCTGTAAATAGGGATGCATTTATCTTAGATCTAATGGTTCTACAATGCTGAAATCGAAACCGTTTAAGCACTGACTTTGTACAAGGACAGATGCCAGTGATGTGTGACCCAGCTGACTGTTCGTAACTAGGTCAGTAGGACGTCACAATTGTAGAGGCGAGCGTTCACCTCACTATAAAATATACCCTCCGACTACGCCCTTAAAAAGCTTTGCTATCCTGCCAACAGGTTTACGCGTCACTTCATGTCGTAAATAAGACCTGTCCTTCCGGATATCTACCCTTGGGTTATTGTTGTTTTTTTATGGGGGGTAGGTCAAAATCTGGCTGTGCTGAAAAAATATGTGCCATATTCTTCCTTCAATATATAGTATTACATCAGTATATAAAGTACAGTATATAAAGTAGTCCAATGATTTTCGTTTCTGATCACTATTTTTTAGATAAAACAAAAAATTGTGACGTTTGCCTGTTGGTTTAGTAGTGGGTCTCGGACTGCAAGGAGAATAATGTGTGTAGAGACTTTCCCTGTTTCACTGTTAGACCAGACAAGTTCTATTTACGCGACCTGGATATCTTCTCTCAAGTTTGTATTATTAGATGATATGCATTGATGTCACTGGCTTAATATGTTCCTCTGTTGTTATAAGCATGTGTGAGTCCAAGGTCTGAGAGTGAACTTGTCAACATTCAATTAAACCTATCTTGTTATGCCTACAGCGTGGACTTTTTCAAGACGGAGGGTGGCGGGGACCAGTTGACAGCTCTGGACAACGACCGGTTAGCCAGTGCCATCAACAAAACGGTGCAGGCACTGCTACCCCGCCTCAAAGATCTCCACCAGCTGCTCCTCGACCCACCAAAGGTCAGTTGCTGTGGGATGCAGGGGGAACGCAGAAAAACCTGTCACAGTGGTGCTAAGCATCACCCTATGTACATGCAAAACGTTTTAGATTGAAGATGATATTTATGCCTTTAACATTGTGAGGGCTGCAATGGGATTTTTT
Source organism: Alentia gelatinosa (assembly GCA_950022655.1). NCBI lineage: Eukaryota > Metazoa > Annelida > Polychaeta > Phyllodocida > Polynoidae > Alentia > Alentia gelatinosa. Next base: position 101,696,816 of record OX465580.1, on the reverse strand, counting down.
TGTGATCATTCTGGAGAAGTCAGTTTTCCATTTTTCTATGTAAATCCACTTTTGTCATATGCAGTATATGTAATTGCCTTTCCTTGTGTCAAACAAAGATAATATTGATTTTGCCACATTTACGCCAGGTTTGAACCTCCCCAATGACCCCCAGGGCCATTCCATGGCCAACAAGGACATATCCAAAATTTTCGGATCCCTCTGAGGAAGAAAAATACACTTGAAAAATATTATATCTGAAATATAGTACAACTACCAAAGATACTGTTATTAGCAGGTGGACGGTTGGTCTTTAGGTTATGGCTATAGCCTACTGTAGTACACGTGCTTGTAGAGTCACTTGATGACCTGACCACATTTTTGCTTTTTATAGCTCACTAAGTGCAGATAGGAATATAGTCTCTGTTTTGGACAGGAGGTTTTATGGCCATACAATATCTGACAGTTTTAGTATCTAGTGTTTTGATATGGATTTTCAGGAAAAAGAGATTTCAGTTGGGGGAGGGGGCTTTATGAGTCACAGGTCCATTTTTAAGAACTCTTTTATGGGCATATTTCTACCTGTAAAACTGGTTCAATCATAATATAATATGCCTCGTTTGAAAGAGAATAAAAACAGTAGGTGCTAGGAAGTGGAATTTTCTATTTAGATTCTGTATTTGCTGAAATATTCAAGTATTTGTTAAAAGTGGGGGGGGGGGGTTTGGGTGAAATTGGCATACTCAAACAGATGTTTACTCAATATTCATTTATAGTGAGCATCAGTGTAACATTTTCCATCTCCATAAGTGGCACTGACAGTTGCTTACACCCTAGGAAGTGTTATTATTTAGGTAAAATACATATTTGATGTGCTATTCATGTATTTTTTCTAAATCTCATAGGGGGGGGGGGGGGGGGGGGGTCAGCAGGTGTATGAGAGGATGCTTTATTTAGCATATTTACACACAAATAGAAGTCAAAATGGTTCATAACTTTGTTCTAAGAATCAGTCAAGAACCAGTCAAACGATATTGGTTTGTAAAATTATTAACAATATCATTTACCACCAGATATTGGCTTGACCTACTTTATTGGTGTAAATAGAAACAGTTTTGTCCCCCACATGGCCAGGCAGCATGCAGAGAGGTCTGTGTGCACCCATCCATGAAACTATCACCATGAGGCAACTTAAAACGTTTCATATGTAGTAAGGGCATTGCTGATTGCCAATTGAAATCGCCTACAGGCAGCTAAATATATGTGTGCATTGATCAATGAACTGCTGAGTTCATAGAGGGGTAGGGCTTTAAATATCCAATCAATGCAGGCCCTTCCTTATTCATAGATCACATCCTCCCTCCCTCCCTCCCTCCCTCTCCCCCCCCTCCCCCCCCCCCCCTTCTTAATTGTCTTCAGCTACTTGTATTGAGTTTCAAATATGTCCACCCGCTCACTTGGCCTTTTAAAGGCCAATAATTCTACTTTAAAATGCACACTTAGGTCTTGTTGTATAGAGCACTAGAATAATGTTTCCAATATTCACCTGACCCCGACTGACATTCCTGTCATTTAGTTTTTGAAATCGTTTTCATACTGTCATGTGTGATTTCATTGATATTTTGCCTTTCAGCAACATTACTTCGTGATGCATACAACGATAGGTACTCTTGACCCACCCTTGGGGAATGCTCGCCTTCAAACGGCGCGCCTCATCGCCACTCTTCTACTAAATAATACATATAGCATTAACGCAGAGCTCCATCAGCTCGGCACAGTCCAAGTTTTACTGGTAGGTAGTACACAAGTTCTTACGGCTGCTATGATATTCCCAGTATTCAAGAAATTCTGTGATATTTTCAAATTTCATTTTCATCTGAATTCATTAAAAATATGTGTAAAAGGAATCCTTTAAACGAAATACAAGTGTTTAGTAACATGAATATGAAGTATTCTTTCGGATTTCGCCAGCAGCCATTGTTCACTGTTCATTGTGTAGTCATAAAAAATTCCGGAACCGCCAGCATAACTTTATAACAACCAAGGCTAGCGGATAGATTAGATTCCGTAAACACATTTGTGTGATGTTACTGATTGATTGTAAAACGGGTGTTTTGAGGTCAAAGGACCCCGGCATCGTTAAGTGTATGTAACATACAATATAAATAGTACGACAAAACAATAGTTATTCTGTATTGCAGGATCTCTACTTTAAGTACGTGTGGAACAACTTCTTACATACCCAAGTTGAGTCTTGTCTCGGTACCATTCTAAGTACAGTGCCTGCAGAGCCCGAGGAGGGCGACAAAACAGACGTAACACTAATTCAACAAGTGAGTAATCGACTTTCTTATTGGACCGTATCTGGTCAGTATGTCCTGGAACATTCATCTAGGGAAAATATAACCACACGAGATACTTAAGATATTAGTATCTATGCGACATATTAGTATCTACACGACTGCTTATGCCAGTGTCGATATGGTATCTCTACTTTAGTAAAGTGAATTATGAAAATTACGAAAATGTATGAAAAGTTATGAAAATGAAAATTGGACCTATCAATGAAATGATATTCAAAGTTTATATTTTATTAGCAAGGGTGGATTACATTGAATCATACCTAGATCTTCACCCACAGCTATGTAGCATTTACTTACTAATCTAGAAATGTAACATTAAATCTGATCTGTCACTTTTTGTGTTTCAGTTATTAGTAGATTTTAAATTAATACAACGAATTATCGATGCCTGGGAAGATAATGAACAGCACCAGTAAGTACCCCTAATTTTCTTTAATGAATAATTACATAACCTATGAACCGTGATTGCAAAGTTTAGTTTATTTGCAGTACACAAGTACTCATGTTTTTGGCGGAGTTATCAATTTTATTTTATTTTATTTTTTTCATCAGCTTGTCATAGGGGTGTTTTAGCCACGTTCTTATAATCTTTAGAGTTATCAAATATAAGAAGTCTGTATGGATAACATGAAACCGTGATTCTGGTGTTTGGGGGTTCTGAATTATTCATGTTTTTTAAATACCAACTTTTACAAAGTATTAGAAATAAAATTAAGTTGTAAGTGAACGGGGAGTTTTTGAAACGAGGCTCACTCTTGGTCAACTACATTACGTTTGTTATTCCAATAATAAACATGTTGAGATGGTGGAAACCCAAAAGAATGACTTTTTCTGTTTTTAGGTCTCGGCCCGGCGGCCACAGGAGGGGCTTCATGGGCCACTTGACAAAAATATCAAATCACTTAGCTGACAGTTTAGAAAGGGGAAACAACTCCGAGCGAATAAAAAAATATTTCCAAGGTAGGTACTTTCTATACTTACGTGACCAAGTTAAGGTATCAATCATGATATTGATATAAGGTCTGGCCGAACAATAATACCAGTTTTGTATTGAACTGAGTTCTACCAGTATAAATAAAAGATATAAAAAAAAAAATTATAAAAAAAAGGTGTTAAATGTTCTGAGAAATTCTAGGTAGTTGTTAAACTTTGCTAAATTCTCGACTGACCCGCTCCATTTGATTCCGAGAAATTAGTTTCTTCTGGCAGCTATAATTTACTTTACTTATTTCAGTATCTAGTTCACTAGACGTTTCTTACTACTGGAAGTTGTATATGCTAACTGCTAACGGCCTTTAATATGCTATTGGTTATGTTCCTCTCACAAAAAGTAGCGACCCGAGATTTATAATCGATATTTCCATTTTTAATTATTAGCAGGTGGACAGTTGGTCTTTAGGTAATGGCTATAGCCTACTGTAGTACACCAGCTTGTACGGTCACTAGACGACCTGACCATATTTTTGCTTTTTATAGCTCACTAAGGACAGATAGGAATATGATTTTTGTTTTGGATAGAAGGTTTTATGGTCATACCATATCTGACAGTTTTAATTTTTAGTATATTGACATGGATTTTTAGGAAAAAAGATTTCAGTTGGGGGGGGGGGGGACTTTTGAGTCACAGGTCCATTTTTAAGAACTCATTTATGGACATATTTCTACCTGTAAAACTGGTTCAATCATGATATAATATGCCTCATTTGAAAGAGAATAAAAAACAGTAGGTGCGAGGAAGTGGAATCTTTTAAGTAGATTCTATATCTACTGGGATATTCAAGTATTTGTTTTAAAAAAAGGGGTGATTTGTGGTTAAATGGGCATACTCAAACGCATGTTTACTCAATATTGATTTACATTCAGCATTATTGTAACATTTACCATCTCCATATGTGGCACTGACAGATGCTTACACCCTAGGAAGTGTCATTATTAAGGTGAAATGTATATTTGTTGTGCTTTTCATGTATTTTTGCCAAATCTCATAATAGGCAGAAGGTGTATGAGAAGATATTTTATTCATCATATTTACTCACAAACAGAAGCCAAATTGGCTTATAACTTTGTTTTAGGAATCAGTCAAGACCCAGTCAAATGATATTGTTTTGTAAAATAATTTGTAATGTCATTTGCCACCAGATATTGGCTTGACCTACTTTATTGGTGTATATAGGAAAAAGGTTTTTTTTTGGACCCCATGGGCAGGCAGCATGCAGACAGGTTTGTGTGCACTTGTTACCTACTATATCTAAAACGGTAGAATTTCGTCGAATCCGCTTGAAGTTGCTCCCGCACATAGAGACATAGTTAACCAGACTTAGGGCTGGAGACTGAGGAGCCACAAGAGTGAGAATCTTGTGCAGTGTCAAACTCAAACCTGCCCTTCTTTTTTCCAGATCGGTACACAAATGTACTTCTATCTTTAAGATTTGTTTCTAGCTGTACTGAAAACATAATTTAGAACTGTAGTTTTCCGATCTCTTTGCTCTGAGATCAGCCGACGAGATTGAATTGCGCTGGTAGCCCTTTCAAACTCCGCTGGTACCCCTGCCCCACCCACCACCACTCCAGCCATAATTCTAAGTATTTGAACGATGCTCATCACCTGACTCTGTGGAGCAGTCAGCAGGGTGTCCGACTAGTGACGCGGGTGTTGCGAGTTCTATTCCCGCGTTGGCCTCTAGCCTTTTCATTTTCCCCCCGAACTCGGACTCGACGAAGTCGCTAGTCCACATGGCAAAAACGTTTTGTATGTAGGCATTGCTGATTGCCAAATTCTATTTGAAAATGCACACTGAACTCTTGTTATTTAAACTTCCACAGATGCACCAGAAGAATCAAAGGAAAAATGGGAAACATTTGTCTCAGGGACCCTCGCTGAAGTTAACAAGCAAAACACAGTTGACCTGGTAAGGGACCATGAAAGGATATTTTAGATTGTAATGCTCAATGTCTTTCGGGCGAGATTATGAGAATACATCAAAACATAGGATATACTCAAAATGTACGCATGGATTCCTTCTTAGAAATGTGATGTTAGAAAACCGTGTAAATGTGCCTACCTACTGATAACCTGGTGCCTATGCAGCAAGTGGGTACAGTGTGTGATGGTTTCTATCATTCCAATATTTATCTTCTTGAATATAGTCCTCTGGAAATTATTAAGTTCCTCTATCAAAAATCGAAATTTGATGCAGTAATATCTAATGCTTTATAACCAAGTCTCCTGACGTCTACGTTAAGCCTTGCAAGAATTTCCGGGACTCCACACACTGTCATGCTCTCAGTCGACTTTGTATCGTTTCATCCCGTAGGTCGGTAACCACCCGTTGCATTCTAGCAGCGAGGATGACGACCCAGACTTCCGCGACATTCCGTTCCCACAGGATTCGGCCATGCAGCAGGTAATTACGTTTTTCTAATTAAACTGGTCATCTACCGTAGTAAACATCGTTACAGCCTTGTACATAGAAGGGGAAAAAACACAGTCAAAAACAAATTTTTAAAAAGAGCCATGATTCCAGTGATTGTGGGAGTCTTTCTGATACTGAAGTAGCTGATGACCATATTAAACGTTAAGCATGGTCGTGCTAGACGCTTCATTAAGATGTAGTCTGTTTATATCGCCATATTCCATGCTTGATTTATGAAAAAGTAAGTGACAAATAACGAGTGACTTACTGTCTTGTATTTTTTTATTCGACCTTTATCTGGCATAGATGAGGCTACAGGTTAGACCATCCCGGTTTCGTTTATCTTCCGGCGTTTGTTTTTTTTAATTATTTATTAAGTTGATACCATCATCCTTGGGCACCTTGTTAGTCTATACGTATTTAGATTTATAGAATATACTGTTGAGTTTGTCTGTTCCAAACAAACACTTCCATAAATTGTTGGCTGAGTATGAAGGGCAGTTTGGAGTAATTCTCCGTGACTTAACCCCCAAGTGTAGGGCCGGGACACTGTTTGCTGTTGTTTGTTCTTTACAACAGGAGGGTTTTTGTTTGGTCAGACAAGAAGCAATGGTACTCCTCATTATGTGCTATTGTCTTTGTGACCTGACCTCTTCGTTATTTTGATTTCATTTTTTTACGCAAGAGGAAAATGAAAAGTAATATCGCAGTTATTTTTATAGGCTTTTACAAGCTTCGAATAACGCATACCTTTCAATTCACTTAAGGTTTATCGGATATCTTGATATGGATAATTGTATAGATAGTATACTTGTACGTACAGAACAAAATATACTTCACCATACATCCTTAAAACCTCACTAATAGTAATGACAAAATTATGGGAATTTCAGAATATATTCCCAAAGGTTTGTATAGATTTCTGCAAGTAAAAATACAGTGCTTCGATAGCAGCTCATTGCATGAAGCTTACGCGTTCAAAAGTATACTCTTAAAGATAAACTCACAGATGATGATATTAATATAGTGTTAAGGATAGGAACAACAATATGTTATCTCAACATTATACAAACATTTGGATGAGATAAATACTGGTTATCTGCTATTAGCCAAAATGAATAATGAAGACAAAAAAAGTAATGGCGAAAAAAAAATCTCATAATTTATCGTTTCCCTAAACATGTATTTTGATTACTTTGATTTATCAGTAAGTAATATTGGCAGGATTCGTGTGTGCGAGTTGTGGTCACTGTGAAAGCAGGGTGACCTGGACGGGTACTGACTCATCGCATGCTACATCCCTGTTTGCTAACACATGGTCGGTGTACTAAATGTCACCGTTGCATGCAGTTGTTGGGAGGCAGGTGGGCGGCGGGACGTGCTGCCTGTGTAAATTACTCTCTGTCACACCGACCTCCCGGTATGCTCTTCACTCCGCAGCCCATCCGCAGCGCAATGTTTGCTTTCTCAACCACCCAATGCTGCCACACCATAAAACACACCAGTGCGCCCCCGTCAAAATTCATCTCACGACCCACCTCCCTAAAAGAAGTCTCCCCCTCTTGGTATTTCACTGTCCTCCCCTCCTACAGCAGATAAGAAATTAGTTTGAATGGATGTGTATTGTTATCAAGTATTTGTAATTATGAATTTGTTACTGTTACCAATTAGAGACGGTTTCGTCCTATTATCATTGCTTAGCCCATATTCATGTGTACTCTTTTACCCACATCATTGGCGATGTGAGTTGGTCCAGCATGTAACGACTAACTTGTATAGAGGGATACTTTATGACACGTGATAATATATGCATGAGTATAATATGATAAACATTTGATAAATTACCAAATAACAGATTGATAAGCAGATTCGTATTTTATAAAATAGACGTCAGAATAAGTACGAGTATATTGTGTATGTATTGTTATATTGTTATTAACAGCATTGCAAGGATCAACCATTGTTCGAACAGTTGCACCTTTTCACAATTGCATTCTGAAATTCTAAAGTAAATTTTGAAAATCATGAAATGTTATAATAAGACATTGCGTTTTGCCTTCTGAACTTCATCTGGTGATATATATTTACATAATTCCCTCCAGGAACTTCACTTCTAAGCTTCAGAACCTGGAACCAAACCCCATGAAGCTTTGAATAGTTACATTCATTATGAAAGGATAAAAAAATTTGCAGGACAACAGTGACCGGTGTTAAAAGTATGGTTCTGACTTTGATCCGTGAATTGCTGTCTTGTGTGGTTTGTGTGTGTTGGCCATCATGGGACAGGACGGTACGAGTTTCCAAGTAGCACATGCATTTGCACTGCCCAGTGGTATGACCATGAGAAGCATGCTCAGCACTCGGTAGTTTTTAAGTGAAAACATACCCGCCCTCCCCCTGCAATCCGCAGTAACCTAGACGGAACATTTGGTGTTTTTGAAATAATTCATCTCATAAATGCACGTTAACTACATTGCATGAAGACATTGCCCAATTTGAGGGTGTTTATATCTTTTAGTACCTTAATGTAGAGATAGAACCGCCAACATGTACTTTTTAGCCTAACGTAGTACCACTATCCCACAAAGGGGAGGAAGGAGTAAATATGTTGAGGGTCATTTCAACTTGATTACCTAAGGCTAGAGAAGCTGGAAATGGTGGTGTCCTAATCATGAGCTTACCACTCCAACCGACGATGCATGTGCTGCGACAAAACCTTAGCGGTTGGTCAGTCACCAGACCAATACTTAAATCTACGAACATTTTACAATAAGTATAGTCAGATTTATTTAAATTAATGTCGAAATTAATAGAGCGGGTATACATATATATGATATAGATTTCTCTATTTCACAGTAATAATAGTATATGAAAAAGAGGGTTGGGAGAAGTTGATTAAGTTGGTAGTTGTGTGTGACTGACCGGCCAGGTTGTGCCCCGCCCACCATGGCTGACATACCGCATTAATTTGGCCATGCCGCCTCCACCCTCCATACACTACATGTTTGTTTGCGCCTGGTTCCTCTCCGCCAGGCCTTCTCTGACTATCAGCTCCAACAAATGACCAGTAATTTTATTGACCAGTTTGGCTTCAACGAGGAGGAGTATGTCGAACAGCAGGAGAGAGCTGAGTGAGTACCAGTTTGTTTTACAATGGCCATGAAACATAATAGAAGGAGCGACAAATCGTTGTTGATAATTTGTTCATTATGTCCGGGATATCTATATACAAAGGCTAAAGGCCGACGCACACTTTGCGCCATTTTCCTTGAGATAGGCTTATGACTTTGTAGCGAAAATATCACAAGTGGTGTGCTGTCAATGCAGCAGGGGGGAAATGCCGCAACGGAAATTTTATGACGACCTTTCCCCTAAAAACGAGAAAATTCGCAATTTGTGCGTTGGCCTTAACTGTAGTCACACCTAAGTCTTCATTCTACTATGACAGAAAACACACTACCAGCTTAGTATACATGTATTTGTATAATCCCTATCGCCTTTTAGAACAACCATTGACTGCCATAAGTAATCGTTTGCATGACGTGTTTCTAAATGCGATATGGACAAACTTTCATCGATTTTGTACTTTTGAAGATAGGAGATATTCCCTTTTATTCTAAACGTGGTGAAATGGGTAGCTCCAGGGGAAGAAATCCTTTACCTGATCAAAGTTAACCAATATTATAGATTGTAGACATCTCCGGCAACTTAGTTACTAACACAGCTATTTCCTTTAAAGTCCCCTTCACCTCGGTCCATTTTTGTATACTCGTTGGTCTGCGGCACAAACGACGACCAGGACTGAACTCTCCTTATAGAGCTGGTCCGTAAAGGATTAACTGCAACTCAAGTATCTGCTAAAGCTGGGTTTCGTAAGGGGTGTGCTGGCCCCGTAATGATTACACAGCCGACAATATGTACACTGACATGTATATAGACTATTTGTGTGTAATCAGTAAAACGTGAAGTGGCATGTACGCAATGACTCGTGCCCGCTGAGGTAATGCGCTTATCTACTGGTGTCTTGATCACGGCAGAGTCATGAGGTCTGGTCCTCTACTGATAGTGCCTGCCCCATGATTGACCTGTGATAAGGTTGACCACAGTCGTACCTTACAGGCTATTAGGTACCTTAGTACTCTATCATGTCTACCCGCCTGCTTTATTGTGGCCACACGAAGTAGGTCACAGGGGAAAATTGAATATTACGGCTAGAAATAAAGGTGAGCATTTGGAATTCCATGTAATTCGGCACTTATTAGGGTGAGAAATAGGACTATGATTTCCTTTAGATTGGAATTTTTACAATTCCTCAGGCTTCGTTGTCTCGTCGTCATATCAAATACGCTTAAGGTCAATAAGGGAGATGAATGCTATCTATTTCCTGTTATCTAAAAATGGACTTTTCGAGCCGGCCTACTGCGGCACTCAGCTCGTAGGACCGGGTACTAGAGTCCGTATGTACCGCTAAGGACAGGCTTTGTGACAATTTGAATATTCATTCATGTGATATGACGCGTGTTCCTTGATATTATTTTTGATATTGCTTAGGAATTTGAAATATGTAATACCTACATTATTCGAAAAATTCACGTTTATTGGTCCTTTATTTCTAATTTTCTTATTTAAAAAACATGATATTTTTTTTCTTCTATATCTCGGGAAATGATGCATTGAGGCATTACCCGGCTATCCCCGTTTGATGACTTAAGGCATCTCCCAGCGCGAATGGGTTAACCACATTAACCACACTCCTTTACCTAGCCCGGAAATCTGTTTCATTCACACGAAGCCTTACTAAATGTTTTGATTTCAATGGAAATACTTTCGTTTTGCAGTGCTCCATTTGCTGATAGGATCTCGAGTATAAACTTTGACATAAATACGGCAGAGGACAATGTGAGTACCGTTGCCAAAATATGTCACCTGAGTTTGTCACTCACTTACTATGACAGGGAAACGTTGGGCATACTGCCAGTTACGACCTAATTAAGCAGACATGTTGTGGGAGTTGTCCAAGAAAGGTGTCGTGTTCCCTTAGAACTTCCAGCTTTCTTTTCCTTGTCTCTATCATATAGACTTGTAGAGGTTATTCAGTTTATAGGCTATAATCATATACTCAGCAAAATTGAATTCTACATACCAAATGTACGGTGATATGTTTTACGAAAGGCAATATCAAATTCATGTCAGCAGTTGAGTTCTGTTTAAGACAATAATTAGTTTGTAAGGAAGGCACAACTCAAGACAGTGAATTGAAGTAAAAGTTCAGGATGGTATTTATTTGCTTATATTAGATAACAACGTTTCGGATTCATAAAAGATCCTTCATCAGGTTCTCTTTAAGACATCAAATTTTGTAAAGAGTTATGTCTGCTGTTCTAAATTATGTATGTATCAATAGAAACGGGGCACACCCAGTACAAATCTTCAAGGTTAACGCATGTTTGACCATGTCATTATCTTATAATTTAACAAACTGAACTGAATTACAACAGGAGTTCAGCTTTAGTTTTCACAAGTACTCTCTGGTGTTCAAAACGTGTGGAGGGCGTGTATCTCTTATTTGATAAAAATTGGTGGTTGGCACACCAGAAACTGAAGGCTAGGATTGTCAATTTTTGTTGTCAATTTCGGTCACAGTATAATCCAATACTTAAAATAAATTTCAGAGATGGTAGCTTTTCCATTTTCTTTGGAAAACAGCATTTTTGTTTTGAGAATATGAGCTATTTTTCCTGTGTAAACCAAAGATGATGATTTGGGTCTCTGTCAAGGTAATAAAATGGTTCCAACCTCCCCACAGATCCTTATCTCCATACTGTGGCCGACACAAACGTTTTCTCAGCCTCTCTGAGGCACAAATCCTACTTGCATTTTTTTGCTTAACCACCCCACCCCCCACCCCCACCCCCCAACTTCCTTGAATTATAACAATTCAACACGTAAGCATCTGGAACGTACCAGTGATTAAAGAAGTAATCGTAACACCGAATTTGTCGCTAAATTTTAACATGCAATGATGTGATATATATATATTTTAAAAAAATGAGTGGATGAAGAATAAACACTTTTTATCACAGGCGATGTATGTAACCTTGTATTTGAGCAGAATTTAGTTTTGTTTTCACCGTGTTTGAAATGTAAATTCACAGCCCACTACACCCCAACGCGTTGTAAAATACCCAAAGAACTTTCCTAAAAAACAGAACAACTTAAGAAATATCCGGTGCCTGTTACAGCCGAACGCAGCTAGTCTCTTCGAACAAGCATGCAATGATCGCGTACACCAATGTGACGACGACATCGGCAGCGACGAGGAGCTGTGGGAGGAGAAGGAGCTCTATCACTATGCGCAGGGCGACCAAGGCCGGCCCAGGTAAGTGCAGCCGACCATGACACCGCCACGACATGGCCCGCCTGACAGACGAACTGTGTCTGGGGCTGTGGTTGCGTGTTGGGGGTGGGTGGAGTCATTCAGGTGGAAATAGCATAAAATATTCACGTGTTTACTATTATTTACGTGAAAGAAGAAGAAAAACTTTCCTGAAATAATGATGGATTTGTTGGGACATTTCACGCAATATATGGGGTCCGAGTAGTAGTTAAATGATTCACTAGTTCATACTTATAGTAAATTAGAAATTCCAGCCTCTCCTATTCTGCTAGACTATATATTTATTGTGTGGAAGAATATGCTTACTTGTGATATTTTAATTCCTAATGTACTGAATCCTAGTTTCAAGTACATAAATAATGGCAATATCGCCAAATTACTAGTATATTGATGATACGAATTAACCAAGAATTCTGTCGAAGTTTGATTAAAGTGAACAAATGATACATAGCGTGTAACGACACCCTCACGATCTTACCATGTGAAGCCACTGAGGCGTGTGAGACAGCCGTATTCCACAAAAAGGACTCAAGTAATGAATCCAAACTGATTCAGCCTGCCAACTCTACGTACATAATAAGTCATAAAACCTAGGTCAACATGTCTCACAGAGACTACGATCTAGATGTGTCTGCTTCAGTGCGAGTAAGACCAGTTAGGGAAGACGGGTGTGGTGTAAGATTCTAATACCGTTTTTACGAATACAACAGGATATTCGTGCACTACATAGGACTGGTCACTACAGACCACAAAACGGGAAAGGACCATAAAACGTGTAGGGAGTCAAGACCAGTGGTGGAAGTGTTATTTAGGGAGAGTTGACGAGCTAAAGACGATAGTGAAATTTCTCAGTATGTATATTGTGAATTGGTGGCGTCTTGACTGTGTCCATGTGTTTGCACGGTGCAGTAGCGGAGTTGCTGGCCGGAGAGGTCTCGACTCGGGGCCCACCAGCACGGGTGTGGACAGCGACGGAAGCACGGACAGCGAAGAGGAGCTGGACTCTCCACGACGCATCTTGCAGACACCGTCAACCACAGAGAACATGGACATTGACTCCACCATAGGCAGCTCTGCGCAAACAAGTGAGTTTATGATCGTTTATATAATACCACCTGTAATGTACATTTACTCTAACCATTAGATCTCTTAATGTTGATCTCTATTCTTTTCTTTTTTTTCTCTTTTTTTTTGATAAATGTTATTAGGGTACAATCTTGTACAGACACTTCAATGTTCAGCTAGCGCCGTTCTGCCTCTTGGTCCCTCTTGCATTGGAACACGTACTACTGGCAATTACATACCACGTGTCCCCAAAGCATCTCTGGAAATAAAGATGGGTACATTTATGCGAGGAGGTCATAATACGGATTTTACCTTTGAGCTAACTCAAAGAGGAACAGACCTATTTTTGGTATACCAGGGACTAGGTAACAAACACGGGAAGCTACATAATGTACATCTTGGTGCACACTGTCGACGAATTACATGCCATGAGTGGCGTTTTATACCTAGAGAGAAGACGGAGAGAATTAATGGCCTCTTATATGAGGCGTGTAGCACTACGGACAGGAATGATGGGGTTTGGTGATAACCGTAACGATGATATGAATGATACACCTTCTCAGGGGCGTACTGGAGTAGGGAATACGCAGCGACGTACCAGATCAAGTGACAAAATTTTGTTTGAACTACCTAGGCCCAAAACCGAACTGGTAAAAAAATCACGAGGTTATGCGGGTAAATGCATCCGGAACAAGTTACCAGAAAATATAAAGAAGAGTGAAAACAAAAAATCCTTTAAAGCAATGGTTAGGAAACTCCATGAGTTATGACATACTGTAAGCAATGCAGATAAGATACTGCAACTTGAAACCTACTGTAATTAGGAGGACTCAAATGTCATTGCTGCTCTCATATTGGCCGGGAATGCCCGTCTGAACCAGTTACTGTCTCACCTCATGTATTATCATCTTGTGTAATCGTAATTGTTCATTGTAGTTTATAATAGTTACCCTTGATTGCGTTGTTTATAGGTTATATATATATATTGTCAAAATTGTAACCGATACAAGACTACAAATAACGGTATAGTATGAAACTTATTGACGGAAACGGGAAAGTGGTAGACCGCGTATGACTGTATGCGAACAGACCCAATAAAAAAAATCAAAAAAAATCTATGTGTAAGGGTTTGGATGACCTACACCGCAGGCTATATTGATGTACGTGGTGGTAAGTGATATAAGCATCACTTCACAATACAAAGTCAATAGACGAGGAAAGCATATCACCGAACTTAGCTTGGCCGAGCATAGTATAAAGAAAATGACGGAAAGAAAATGATTCGTTAAATGCTTTTTAAACCCCGCCGCTCATTAGATGATTATCTACCTCTATTTATATTAATATACTCATTAACATTTCTGCACCATTTAATAAGAGGAGGGTTTACCCATTAGATGAAGCTAAACGATTAGTCACGCAAACACCCTGTAATGAATTTAATAAAGAAGTTGAAAGGTTGCTGTTTGTAACATTTGTTGTGACGACTTTCTGACGGAAATAATTAGTTAAGTTCAATTTTCTTCAACCTGGAACCCTATAAAATGCCCCAAATGCAATACGTAGATACTAGAATCAAATAAGACGAACGTCCATGAGCATTATCTGCATTCAGCACAATTGATTTCTTCAGCAAACCTCAAGTGACAACCGGTTATAAAGTCCTCACCTTATTGAACAGATTTACATGGACTTTGGGGATGTTGGTTTAGTCATACAAACGTCAGGAGTTATATACTGCCATGTAGAAGACGGGATTATATTTACACGTGCATTCGTCACCGTTTCGTCACGAACACGTACATTGTGATGTATCTTGTAGACCAGAACGCACGGGTCACGTGACATTTGACGTGTACTCGCTGACCTTTTCCGCAGTGACCTAGAAATCTATGACCACAAGCCGTCATCCAATCTCCCCATGTATAGTAGTAGCAGCAGTAGTACCATACAGCAGTACACTTAGTCAAACATAATCTCCTTCCATGATTTACTACCATTCGCTGTATCTGTGATATACGTGTACCAGTGTATATCTAGCCCATGTACAAGAAGAAATGCTAATGTATTTTTGACAAATTCAGGCACGGGATTTACCAGGATTTCCGGATGTTCTGGGTGTTGTTTTTTTTTTTTACATCCCAGGGGTGTAAATCTAAGGTAGATTTAATTGAGGGGTGGGGGGAGAGGGGTTGTTCAAAGTGAAAACTTGAAAGATAGTGATCGATGTTTATGCAATTCTGTCCCTTTTATCTCTCAGTTTAGGCTAATAATTTACTTAGAATAGCTTATAATGCAAGGGCTTCCAGGGTTTTTTCCCCCCTGTGCCCCCACTCAGAGCTACTCTCCATTAACCTCATTGGGGACCCTGTCGATTTATGATCGGCTTAAAAAATTCCGTAGTGGAGAGACCTACACATCCCGTATGCAAATGACACAATTGAAATGTTCGTCTGTCCCCTAGACGAATGGCCCGAGGCGAATACGACAACCCCCGTTGCCATGGATACGGCATCGCCGTGGGAGAGCCAACAACCCACGTCGAGCACAGAGTCAGAGGAAAACTGGGCCAAGTTTGACGACGCAACGTTGGCGAGTGCTGCCGACCCCACCTCCACCTCCTCCGCCCCATCAGAAAACTGGGCAGACTTCAGCAACTTCTCCTCATTAAATAGGTGAGTGGTCCCTACAGTAATGATACTTTACTGGATTCATCTATACACAGTTTATTTTGAACAGTCACGCTAGACACAAACGTGTTTTGATATATCTCCGCTTCCCTCTGATAAAGAATTAATCACTCGGAACTCTACATTTCATATGGACGATATATATGTTCCATTTGCCTAGTTCCCTGTTGTGTTTTCTTCTTTTTTTGTATATATTAAATTTCGTTGAACAGTTACTAAATGGTTACTAACGACCTTGTAGTTACAGAATGATCATGTATGCTTGCAGCACGGATCCCACGCCAGAGCGCAGCACGCCAGTGGCCATGGACACGGCCGACTCTTCTGCTACGACGCTTGGGAACCGAGCAGCTGCTTATTGTAAGTGGTGTGAGTCGTTAGCAGAACCCATGTCATTGATTAAGCGTCTGTCCGTCCATACCTACCTTTATGCATGTTATTGTCTTTAGCCTCCCCCTACGTCTCTATTTATGACTGTTTTTTTTTGTTTTTTGTTTTTTTCAGAAGTGTATGTGCCTCGTATTCTTAACTCTATTTATGTCTGTTATTCCACTGTTCCTTCCATCCCTTAATCCGTCTACCAATAAAAAAAACCCAAAAAAACCCAATGATATTCATATTTCTGATGTGAATTGAGGGAGATCACGCAGCCAAAAAAGTATTTGGAAGAACCGTTGTAACCTAAACAGTTCTACAAACAGGCCTGAAACCCATGGCCAAGGAGCACATTCAAAAACAGAAACTCTGGAATCACACCGGGGACAACAAACCACAAGAATTTGTAGTACAGTATCTACTAGCCAGACCTGTTATTCCCACTGGAAAAACATGTCAGTAAAGTAAGCCAAAGTAACTCCAATTGAACAAATTTGACCTTAAACTACCCAGACAAACAAAAAAACTTCATGTTTCCAAAATAAAGGTATTTACACCTAATAAACTAATCAAACAGGACCTGCTAGCCTTTATGCAGTGTTTCTACTTGCAATCTTTGAATTGAAATTGTGTTCTTTTCCCAGTGGTTTCCAGTTCTCCTGCCGACCTCTGCAGCGAAGTGTCGTCTGTAGACACGTCTCCAGTGGGAGGAGCTTCCAGCGAAGTTACGCCTTCTTCAACTGAAGCCACGCCCACCTCAGCCGAAGAGACGCCAACCTCAGCTGAAGGCTCTCCCATGGGGTAATTAGCCCTGATAGATAAATTTAGTTCATATAGATTGGATACCACGTCCCCAGGAAGGGACTTTAGAATTGTGAAAAAAGCAATTTCCAATACATATCTATGCTCTTCCCTTGTCAAAAAGATTCAAAATTTAGATTTGAATTCATTTTGTCCTATATAAACGCGAGTCCACGTTAGAGAAAGTAAAGCTAATATCAACGCATGATAGATTTCATATTATTTCCGTTAATCTTTGGTCTGTATTTATGGAATAAGATGGATCAAAACTGCATAAATAAAAAAAGCAGCACAACACAATAGTCCGCACTGACTGGTGAATTTAAAGCTGAGATGACGGTGGTGATTACACTGATTTGTTAATTCCAGGAGTACGCTGGAAGAACCGTCTACGAGCAATGGCGTCCCCGCCGGAACTACTTCAGCCACTGAGACTTCAGACGACGGAGTCAGCAGTAGCACAGACGCACATAGTGGCAGGTAACCAGTGTTACTTTTACCTACCTCCTTCTCTTTACTTCTCATTTCCAGTCCATCTAACGTGTGGCCTTTCTCTTTTTATGTGTGAGCGATAAAACAAAAAGGATTTAATTTGTGTAATTATGTTTTTACATATTTATTCTTGGTTTCTATTAAGTGATTTGGATGGTTGATTTTCTAACCGTATTAGAACCATGTAGGGTGACCTGATGGTTGTGTATTTGTGGCGTGTATGTAGTGAGTCTAAGTACTTTGATGTGAATATCCCCATTAGCCTTGCTAAGCGAACTAAGTCATGAGTGATGTCTCCATATTACGAATGTAAAGAGCTTGGCTTTGAAGGGATGCTTAGGTCCTCTTATACTTGCACTCGTCGTCGGTGGCTTCTCCTCCTTGTGCTGTTTACAGTCTCTAACATTCATCTGCACGACGAAGTCGTTCCGGGAAACTCTCTCCGGCTACCATTCTACTATGCACGCCTTTTGTCCACTTCCAGTTCCTACCCCGCCTTACCACCAGCTCAGTTTGCCTGTTGAAGATGGGTTGTATATGCATGGCTCCTTTTCTCCTACACGTTATATCTTCTCCCGTTCCCTGGCGTTGGTCTATCTCCATTCCAGTTTAACGCGGCAAGTCGTCGGGTGTTGAGAAACTAGTCGACCTACCTCTCTGTCGTAATATATCTTTCACCAAGCGGGGTCTGTTTTCTTATCATACCATCTTCTTGTGCATCGTGTTGGTATCGGTGGTGACATGGGTCTTTAATGCCATAGGTTTTTTCTCGTTCACGACTACTCCTTATATAAAAATCTATCGAGATCTGTGCTTTTAGTACACAGGGCACTATGTCTTCTCGTATCGTCCCCAAATGTTGTATGTCCGTGTTGGTGCTGTTATGGGTCGTTGAATGTTTCGGGAGTTGTTGTCTTGTTGAATCCACATGTAATTTCAAAACATGAAAACAAAAAAAGGAGAAAACTAACGTTCCACCCTGCACTGGCTTGGTTTGTACTCTGGATGTGCAGAGAAGCCCGCACGTCTGACCTTGGTGCTGCCTGTGGTGGCCCGTGGCTGACTGCGCCATCCCTGTGGACCGTCCTCATGTTAGGTGGCGACTGTCTGTGTAATAGGGACACAGATACCTGGTCAGCTCGCTCTCCTACACACAGCTTCACTGTTCTGCGGCCAGCCTCTCACCTCTCTATCTGTCCTGCCTGTAGCCCGCCGCCCGAGGTCCGCGCCGACCTGGCCGAGGCGGGCCGCGTGTCTCCCGAGAACACCCCGGCGGCCGACGAGCAAGTGGAGGAGGATGACGACTTGAGTGACAACTTTAAGTACGTATGTGCGAATACGGTGTGAGGGCCCCGCTCTCCATCTCTCTGTCTACCTGCCACACGCCGGCCAATGCCAACGTTGCCTACTTGCTACTAAAAGTACACAATAATAGCAACCTGCTTCGCCCTCAGCTCATCTAACCTCGATTCTCGCTCTCCACAAACGTTACATGGTTTAAATTTTGCTGGTGTTCTTTTTAATATTCCTAAGACTACTGATACCACTGATGGCTTCAGCTTTGTGTTTTCACTGTTTGAAGGGTGACTAACTGTATGGTGAATATGGGAGATGGAATTAACTGTTATTTACATTATATCAGGTACACCAATGACAGATGCACGTGTGTAGGAAAAGGAACACGGTTAATTATTTTTAATGATTAATTTGGACATTATTGAATATCTAACCAACATAAAACCACTATTCATCATTTTCTAATATAATCGTTTTCACTGAAATTGTTAGTTAATGGTATTTACAACTTTCACTTAAAATATAACCAACTAAAGCGACCTTAGTCCATAAATCTTTTACCGTGTATTAAAATGTAAGTTATAACCGCTAACTATCACTATGGAAAGGACAGTAAGAAAAGTGAATAGTTACAGACAAAATAATATGGAACGACAACAAGTCGCAATTAATGTTTGCACTCAGTGGTTGATTTGGTATTGTTTAGATGTAGTATACATTTGTACGGCAAGTATAACGTCTTCAATACTAACTGAAGATTCACCATACGATGAATTCGATCTATACCATTGGTAAGTATGGGTAGTTACAAAAAATGGTATGCTAGCTATTAGTGTGCCCAGTTGAGTAAAGTTGTTATTCTATTATGCGATGCCCAATGATTGGGACTACATTTCTGTTAAATGACTCAGTCGTATAATCAGTCAGAACTGTGCATGGTGTTATCTGTTTCTGTGTTTTATGCTCTTCGAATAACTATTGAGTTACAGTGTTTTCAATCCATGTTAAGTTTATGTATAAATAAATATTATACCGTCAAATCGATTTTAGTTATCTAATACAGATGTTAAGACTGTCATCCAACTCGGTATTTAGCAGTTGAAGTGAAATACTCAGCCTGATTGAATAGAGACCAGACACAAACATCTCAGCACAGGGTTTCGTCATAATTGGTGATTAGACCTGTTAAGGTGAAGTAAAAACAAATTGTTATCAGAAGGAAATGATAGTAGATTTAAAACATCCCTGTGGAGTGTCCAAATGGAAAACTTTTTCAGCAGTCACTCAAGCTGTACACACGTCTCAACTGATCAGATAGGGAAAGACATATTAAGAAAGTCTCTAGATAGAACATTGAATGCCATTTGGCCTTCTGCTCAGTGACAACTTGGTGTTTGCAGCTTCCTGGCAGCCAGTGGTTTGATGCGCGGAGTAGACCTGACTGCAGACAAAGCTGACAACAGTGAAGTGAGCTCCCCGGACAGCCTAGAGGATCACGACGACCGGTCTGAGGGAGCCAAGGTGGAGGAAGCCAGGTGAGCACTGCCTTCAGATGGTTCTTTACACTGTTTTTGAAAGAGACAAATCTCTTTGATTTTATATAAAATATTTGAAACATTGAAAAGAATTGACTGAAATAAGTTAATGAAAGTGAAAAGTTAAATCATTGATAGTCCCTATATACCCTCATGGTTCCCTGGGACGTTAAATCACAAACAAACAATTACACTGTAAACACAGGTTTGACAATTTGATAAAGGAGGTGCATGGTTTTGGGGAGGGGGTTCTCCTTGGCTACCACTGGAAAACATTCAAACACATGCTTCTGGAATATGTGGTACCTATTTCAACCAACTTTGTTTTCGCAAGGGAAAACTTATAGCAATATTCTTGAAATGCCAATACTTTCTATGCTCCTCGGCACAGGTCCTGCTGACTGTCAAAGGTACAAGAAAATAGAAGAAAGTAGTTTGGAAAACAGTAACAACATTAAAATGTTGTTTGAAACTATTCCAAAGAAAGATATCATAAGGTTTTTGAAAGAGACAAATCTCTTGGATTGTTTTTAGAGTTTTTGAAAACATTGAAAAAAATTGACTGAAAAAAGTTTTCGAAAGTGAAAAGCTTAAATCATGGATGGTCCCTATTGACCCTCAGAGTCCCCTGGGATGTTAAGCACAAACAAACAAACGGCACAGGTGTATTTATACCTTTCACAGCTCCAATTCAGATATTCTCTAACGGTGAATATATATATATCATCGGGAATCAAGACCATGGTTTGCCGCTTTAGTACATTAGTTCTTCTTGTTCACTGACCCTGCATTTCACTGTGCATTGCAGAGCGGAAGCCAAGGCTGCCTTAAACGAATTCGCCGCCGCTGCGGGAGCAGGAGCATCAACTCAAAATGGACCTGTTTGAGAACACGCCCCAAAGCAACCCGGGCGTGGTGGCCACGCCTCTTAGCAACCGGGACGGTGATGGCCACGCCCCCTGGTTACGGGTAGCATTGAGGCTGTGAGGCCCCCGTGTAGTGAGAGTGATTCTGAGTGCGAATGGCAATGCATGGCGCCAGCTTGCCGGTCTCACTGAGATGCCGCTGATGACTACAATGACGACAACTCGTACCACGAGAGTGCGTACCACCACCATCACTATCACCACCCATCCCCGTCAGACTGGCTGTCGATGGCACGTTGACCTCCACAAGCAAGCCGTAGCAAATCTAGATGTTTTATTATTGTTATTATTATTGATAATTATTATTATTATTATTATTGTATTCTACTACGTTACTGTGTACGGAGTACATGCTAGGAGAAGGCAGTCCGAGACTGAGCCCTACAACACATTCAATACACTCACCGCACACACACAAGTACTTGGCAGGGAAGCATGTCCAAACACCAGTGTTATTTGAAAAAAGTATATCAGATATTACCTAAATGTATAAACCAAGGAAATTGGTATCATGTCCAGAGAGTTTTCTCAATTGCCTGATAACGCATCAGCCAATAGTTAACACAGAACATATACCATAATCCTAAACAGAGTACTAATGCAAAGGATGAGCTAATGTCGCATTAACATGTCTCGTGACCGGTCGTTCACAGCAGTTTGTGCATCATAGCAGACACGTCTCCTGTACATAAGGCTATGCAAAGCATTGTTAATCGAGCGGTCAGTGTGCCATTTGACACTCCATCTGTGACCGGCCAGGACCAGTCTATATTTGTTGCCATAATATCATTGTTTAGGTTTGACGCCCCAGTCCTCTCCACCACCACACATCTTTATTACGAGGAAAGAAAATTAAGTCAAAACATGTACTCAGTGAGAAAATCGGAAACCCACCCAGTCGGTTACACAGACTAAAAAGAGGATTAAAATAGGTCGTGTTCCGATTGAGATGATATTAGTGACACTCCATTTGATATATCTATATATAAATGTGTATGTCTGTATATGGTGCAGCCTATAGTTCTTTGTAGGGTGATTGGGTGGCGACCTGTGTTGGTCATTAGCCTCAGTACCGTGCTCAACGGGTGATAATTATTGTACTTCCAAGTATATCATGATACGGCGGCCATAAAGCCGCGCTTTCCTTGTGTCTATGGTGTCCAGGGTCACGAGGTCAATTTGTACCATAGCTGATGTAATAACGAGAAAGCCACAGTCTGTGACGCCGTGTCGTACGCCACTTGTGTCAGTGTGAGAGAGTGCGGTATAAACAGCTCATGTTGACAGGTTCTTTTGACTTCTCACCTTCCCCCTTCTCAACAGTCGTTATCCCTTCACTACAGAAAGTGTGATACAACCTTCTGATCTACATGATACCGTGCCCACTCAACGTGCGTTTTACAGAGGAAGAGTTAAATACATAGGCGTGCAATTAATAAATTATAATTGACACTATGTACAAGGATGTGTCCAGGACAATTGCCTCGAAGTGAGACCGGTGGTTCCCTCCAGTTACCATGGCAACTGCAAATAGGAGAGACTCGTTCCTACCTCAAGATGGCGGAGCACCTTTTTGTTTTACACAGTTCTCTGTTGGTTCCTGAATGAAAGGGAATAATCATTTAAATGGGAATTGCCGTTTTAAAATAAACATATAACAGGCTGTCCGGCGTTCAAATCATCTGGAGGACAAACGTCAGTGAGAAAACTCAGTAATCAGTGTAACCATGTGGGCGGGAGCTCACCACTTGTTCCGTCAGTAACTGACCGGCGCGCATTGCGGGGCAGGGCCCAACATTGTTAACGAGAACATTGGTTTTACATTGTTGCCAGAGATCTTCACGGGCAAAATGTCTGTGGTTAGTAATACCTTTATCTCTACCCGTACCTAGCAACAGGTTATTATTATGTTCTATACCTTTTTAAGTGTACAGCAGCTGAAAGGCCGAGCAGAAACAAATTGTTAGCATGTTTAATACTGTATTGAGATATGTAGAAAGAGGCACAAGCTGTAGATTTGTACATGGAGTGGTTTCTTTTTGTAAATGGTGTTTTTGTGCAGTCATGCTGAATCTTAAATCCGTTGGTTGCGCAACTCTGAATGCCCTACCTGTTGGTTGCCGACTTCGACATTACGACAAGCCCTGAAAACACAGCCTTGAGTACTGGACCGACCTTGATTTCGCCAACAGTCGAGCAATGGCTTGAACCCAGTTGTAAAGTTGGACTCGACAACCAAAGGTGTAAAGTGGTGTGAAATAAAAGGCACATTTTTTTGTACATCGCAATAATGTCACCTTTCCAATGGACCTGCAAGTGCAGGCATTTGTATTGTACAAATCTGTAAGATAATGCCAGAGCAAATTGCAGGGTTTGAAGCTAGAAGCAAAGTGTAGTTTGGTTTTAAATCGTTCCTCTCTTATAGAGTGAAGATATTTGAAACCCTGTATAAAGTAGACTGGGCTAGACAGTGCAGTTTAAAGAGACTGCATACGTTACTGGCCTGGCAATAGCACATAGGAGATTCTGTGATGAAGATTTATACTGCTAACGTCTTAATAAACGTCCTTTTCGCCAACAAATATTTTCACTAATTGGTTTCCACTGGAGCTGCAATTTTTCATTGTTAACAATATTTGTTAGAATGAAATTTGTCGTTTACCCAAATTATCTATATTTTGAGAAATATGTCCAAACTAAATGTACTAAGGGGAATGCTGCCATGTATTATCACTATTGTGAGGGGTCATATTAATGCTATTCCCTGCGATAGCGTACCTCACATATTAGCCTTACCTGGATTATCTGAGGGGGTTGTACACCCTGGAATTGAACCGAAAAGTTAAAAAAAATTACTTTATAAATAATTTAAGAAATAACTGGTTTTCGGACTGAAGCTGATAGTAGAAACATACATTTTAAGTGGCAGTTGTCTGGTATCAAAGAAAAATATCTGTATTTTCTGATAGGTTACACGAGACATGCTTTCTATTTTGACCAAGTCGTTTTTCCTTCTCGACGGATAAAACCTGTATATAGCCACTTTAATACGTAGTTGACATGATGTGTATCGTTTAGAAGGGGGATGACCGGAATTTTTAAGTGCATAATTACAGGCATACTTTGTTGGTAGGATTTCCAGTTAGGCGTTTCCGTGCACCAAACCTGTATTTTCCTTTAACTATGCCGCCAAATATATGAAACCGTACGAGTTCATGGGGCCAGATTGTGAGCAGCTTTCCAATATAATCATAATTTATAAGTAATCTTAAGCAAACAAAGATCTAGGACAGATGAAACCCTGGTTTACAATAAGCAAGTCCACAACGTAGGGAGATTTCGTCTTGGGCTAAATTGTCATGTGTGTCTGTGTGGCTATTGGTGGGAGTCCTGTTAGTGTTCGTTGTGGACAGAAAAAGCATCAATGGTATTTTCATCAAATTCATGTAAAATCTAGTGCAAGAAGAATGCCATATTTTGCCATCTATGTTAGTCATGTATTGTATACGTATCCACATACAGATAACGAACCAGTTGGAATGTGATGGTAATATAAGCCAGTTGCATAAACCAGTGGCAAACCAGTTTTGACATGTTGGTAACACTCGGATTTACTGGTGATGATCAAAATAGTTGTTCATGACAAGTTTCGCCCACCTTATCTCACCTTGTGATTCTGCGCACAACAGACAAACCAAACAATTTGGATTTTACGGTTGTCAGTAGAGTAGATTTTGTTCTCGTATCAGCCTTAAATGAAATAGGGGGAAAAAATTATGTAAGATCTTAGTATACATTTTGACAGTTGCATTGAGCCGTCACTTCACAATCTAGGTCAGGAGTTTTCTTTTTTGGTGTCTCTTTCCCCCCACCTCTTCAGGTGATCAAAGGGTGAATGTTAACGTTATGACAATCTCTCCGTAGGCGTAACAAACCTTCAGACATACTGGTAATATACACAGTTTTTTTCCCTAAGTAATGAAAACTAGTTCTATGTATGAAATGGTGATGTAATCCAGTTGTTGCATCAAATACTGGTGAGTAATCTAGTTCTGTGTAGAAACTGGTGATGTGAAGCACTCCTCGGTAAATTCCAGTCATGGAAACCAGGTAGCAAATACATTTGAGGGGAAACCATTTGTGTTTCTATTGTGGTGATATACAAACCAGTTGTTAGCATAAATTGGTGACGTAAACCCATTAGTGTGCCTGTACTGGTGACCTGATCATGTCAAGTGTGCATTAACTGGTGATGTAACCTATTCATGTGCTCACACTAAAGATGCACCCAGTGGGGTGTAAGCACTGGTGGTGGTAACACACGGTATGCCTCTACTGGTGACACATCACGGTCTATAAAGATGGTGACGGGAATCATTCATGCCACCACCCATAACACATTGGTGTGGACTCAATGCATGCCACTAGATCACTGGTGGGTCAGACTGGCCACACAAACCAGGTGCTCATTATAGCCGGCTACACGGTGTCAGAAGTTGTAGATCGACTAGATGGGGAGACTTTAAACGGGGCTTATATTTATCACTCGCAGTCACTTTTCGAAGGAACAAACGCAGTGCTCTCGGGGCATAGATATAATCGTACACACACACACACACACACACCACTATAGCTGAGACATCTAAACAAGTGCCTGGTGCAGGGAGTAGGGGAGGAAACTGCTTTATTATACGGGGAAATTTCTCTCAAATTCTCTAATCATCTGTCCCTGCTTTTCAACAGTTTCACTCACTGTCTTGGGTCTATAGGTCCGGCATTGAGTACATAAAAAAGCTTTTTGTTTTCGCCTCAGAACGCAACAATGACGAATCGTTAGTACATATCAGTAAGGAGTGAGTCTCGGCACTCGGTCGCCCAGTCTCTGGTGGAGAGAGGGGGAGGCTGAGTAGGGCGTCTGGACTCGTCGTGTCGCTAAACTGCTGCGTGAGCTTTTTGGAGATGGGTTTGTTGAGGGCAAGCTGGCGACATGCTGTGCGCACCAGACTGCTAGAGTGACTGTAAATGTTTGTATACTGAGAACTGTTTTATCGCAACGCCGCCCTTCGCAAGTGGGAGGGTTGAGCATGTTAATAATTAGTAATAATTCTAGCTGGGGCCGAGAACAAAAAGGGGGCGACTAAGCTGTATATACAAAAAATCAGTTCCAGGGATAACCATGTTAGTGGTGCCACCGTGTTGGGTGCGTCACTTCTAGTATACCGGCCATTCAGAGTTAATGTGGGCACCAACTTGAAAAACAAAATAGACTGATGGCACTCTACAGAAGGAACTGAGCTTTAGGACCTCGGTTAATTATACTAGACAGTGTAAATTATGTATCATGGTGAATTGAGAGTATATTCTGTACAAATTATAATATTCATTTTCAAACGGAGGGGTTTAATGAGCATGCGCACTGTGAATTTATCTTTTTCTTTGACAGATAAAAAAATGATGTTGCATGACCATACCGTAAATCAATGGCCAACGTCTTGATTAAGTACAGATAAAATACACCAGAACGGTTGTATTTATGGACTTGAATTCTAGATCGGTGCCGACAAACCGATCTCTTCAGTCTTGAAAAAGGCGCGGAGATTTTTGTCCGAAAACGCAAGTGGTGTCTGATATAAGAAACACTGGGTTAATCAATAAATACTGACACAACAACCATATGCTACTGTTGTAATATACTTCACTATTTCTGCGACGGCCAAGTTTTACCCCAAAGCAGTATTTAAAACAAATAATGGAATGTATGGCATATTTGTATGGCTTCTTTTTATTTTATTGTATACTAAATGAAATAAATCTGATATTTGTAGAAGGTTTACAATTATTAAGCTGTGAAAGAATAAAACTGTCAGTTTGTACATAATATCGCTACTGACTTTGTAGTCATTCTCTAGACAAGAACTGAAGGGATGAAGTGACAAATAGTGCATGTACAGCCACAAATAAAGTTAGGGGTAGTAGAGTGTAGAGGCGGAACTCGTCCAGTAAAAGCCATGATTGCCAATAATATTTACCCCCCCCCCCCCCCCAAAAAAAAAAAAAAAATGCTCGAGAAAAGGATAATATGCACCAAAGGAGACAAATTGATATTTAGTAAATGAACTGAACTAGTCCAGTATAACCGTTACAATTTAGAGTGCGCAAATGAATAGTGCCCAGCTAAATCGACGTTGATATGTATTGCCATGGATATGAGTGTTATCACCGAGAAGAACTTGAAGACTAAAAGGTGCTGAGAGAATTATGCAAATATTCTGCGTAGTTTGGAGAACCATACACTATCAGTTCACAGAATATGAGCTAAGAATTTAGTGGGAAAATTAACATTGTCTCACTAAATACGATCATGCTTCGAAAGTCGATGTGAACATTGCGGCAGGATTAAACATTAATTTGTCAACAACATCGCGTGAAATAGGTGAGTAAAAAGTCTGGGCAGAGGACCACGTCCGTGATGAGTATTCTGGGGATATGACTCTGGCTCAGCTTTCGATTGATCCTGAGTGAGTACAAAACTGATCTGCGTTGAGATATCAACACTAGTGCATTATATACCTATGCTGAGACGTCATACAGATACCAACCTTTGCTACAGTTTTGGAAGTCTATCTGATCTAGCATACAGTATGCTTCGGCTCTCCATGCACTCTGGATAGCGGTTTGACGTAGTCATGTTTTGGTAAATAACAAATTATCAATATTCATAGGCAACCTCAATGTGTTTTTTTTTGTCATGACCTTGAAACTGCCTATTTAAAGCTGATGTAAGCAAATTAATCCTTGAGAATGTTATCAATAAAATATAGGGCCCGCCCCTCGCACAGTGAGAGCAGGCCTGTGTGTAGAGCAGCCAGTGCACCTGTCAAACACCACTGGTTACTGTCCCCACGCTGTACTGTGATCAGGGAGGGGGTATACCCAGCTGGCTGAGTGGGCCACTGGTCGTATTACTGTGTGGGGAAGCACTACATACCTCAGATATGGTCTAGACTGACAGTAAGTGTAGTTATATATCCTGTATGAGGAGCAGGTTCACATAGAACTACAGAGACTATCGTAAAACTGGATGAGGTTTAATCTTGGCCACCATATTCCACGACTGAAGTTTGGCAAAGTGACTTCATGAGGCGAAGCCGAGTGAAGTCCGGAGCCAAAACTTCAGGAGTGGAATGCTGTGGCCAAGATTAAAACGAATCAGGTTTTGATTTTATCCTACCCAGTCTCCTCGATTTTGGAATATTACGTGATAACAATTCTGTATGCCACTAGTGGTATATAAAACTCTGTATGCCAGTCAGCGTGGCATACGGAAACTCAATGTTAAGCTTATGGGATTTTATATTAGGGGTAGGATAAATACAAAGACGCCCAGAGATATAGGCATACAGAGATACACAGAAAAAGACATTCAGACACGCTCACAGTGACATACATATATACTCTCAGGTACATACTGATACTAAAGAAGAAACCAACGAGTTTTTGTCAAAGTCGTCGTTTTCCACAAGTTTGATGCAGAGTGATATGAACGAGGCGACAGCCGAGTGAATATCATATAGCATCCAAACGAGCTGGAGAATGACTTCTTTGACCAAAAGGAGTTTCTTTCTGTATTTATCTCACCCCTTGTACACGCTAAAGGAATGGACAACACACAGGATATAAACTATGGAGAACGGTCTGCAATACTTGTAGGGGCATGGAGAACAAGTTCCCAATGTTAAGCCTATGGACATTTATTCCAGGGGTGAGATAAATACATTGACACAAAGATACACATATAATCATACCGATGTATATAAGAATGCATGCAACTCAGAGTCCTACTTTAAGGGACACCTTTGGTCGGAAAGATTCCCTATACTGTAAAACCCCGCTTCCGGGACACCCCGCTTAAGGTGACTCTATACCCAGTATAGGGGAGCAGATTGCCACAGGTGCCCTACACGTTAGCTCTGGTTGGGTTAAATCCGTGGCCGCCTTGACCCATTACCTGTATGCGTCTCTTACTCTCCCAGCAGATGTTTTATGTGACCTGGACCTATGGTTGAAGAATGTATTCAATTCTCACTCTTGAAGCTATTTTTCCATGTTCATATTTCCTTTTGTGTGTATTTTAAATCAAATAACCATAAAGGTAGACTTTATTATGATTTTTGTGAGCTATGAATATTTCTTATGAGTATTTCGGCTCTCAGAGTGCACTGATAAAGAGAGCTGATTGGTCTGAGAGTGAGAATTCGTGGACACGACCAGGGTTTAACATTACCAACCTCTTAGTTGGAGCACAGCATAGACAGAGGTGGCGGCCAATCTACAGGTGCCTCTGCCTCAACGTGGACCAGTGTTGGTGCACACTGCGGTTAGTGTCAGTCTGCAATGCCCCATGCTGCTCCCAGCTGAGACATATAGTTCTTAACCCCGCTCTGCGCACGCTCAAGGACGTCGTGGGCGTGGCTTACTCTTTTGGATTCATTAACTGAGCCTAATTGCCCCATATCAGGTTATGATAGCTAGAATCTCCATATTGCCATCTTGGAGAGGGCGAATCTTGGCCACATAGTTTTCGTCACCAAGCGTAGTTTTACTTCTTCACTTTATCTCGTCTTTTTTCCCAAGGTAAATTCGATGGCTTTCCTGCAGACTTTCTGACACAATGATTAATTATGACGATGTATCCAAGATGTGATGAATATGTTATAGTTTAAATGAAAACATAGACACTTATAAATGATAAATGAATAACATTTATTGAATACGTCAACAATGGATGCTGTACAATTTAATTCTCAGTTTGATCGGGAGAACGGATTGGCTAGATATCATTCATCTTGCTCCACATACTGTCCGCTCAACATCTAGCTGCCGCTTCAGTGTATCAGTTGAACAGTGTGCCAATTAGATTCATCTAGAACCTCCATTTAACTGGGTTCTAAAGAATCGAAGCTATGGGAAATACATTGAGGCGAATTGTGTTTGGAATGAATAGACAAAATTCAAGAATATACAAAGGCTTTTTAAACACCAGATTTTCTTCACTGAGTGATTATTCCCGCTTATGAAAAGTGGTAATAACTCGTACCAGACTCGATAAAGGCCATTATGACATGACTAAACGGCTGGGAGATGTTTACATCTCCTAGGCAGTATTTCACGATTTCATCAACCAATTCTGATAAAATTGTAACACGAAAATAACGGTAGGAAGTGAAACCTTAAATATGTCCCCAAAAGCCATAGGGTACATCTTCCCTAAGCATGACGATATAAGATACGATATCGGGAAACTATACCAAAACGATATTTTGTCTGGTGACCCATGAATTGGCCTTTAATTCAATGCTTGCCATTAGACTGGTATGTTATAATTTAGTACAGACCTCGTTTTCTAAATATGCTATTAGTAGCCCTTTGAGTATTTTATATACACAATATTTCAGTTTCATACAGAATTTTGTAATAGAATATCCACCAACACAAATACTGGACGACCTTGGTCAGTCGGTCATTCATACAATAAATTAAGACGGGAATCTTCCACCTTTACGAACACGGTGCACATTCACGTTTACCAGTGCAGCAAGTCAAATCTACTCCGTACTCCCTTTATACCTGCCCAACGGTAAAGGTGTCCAAGCACATATGATCCTGCTTCAAGAAGGACTCGCAACAGAAAAACAGTTTCCTCCCGGACTTCACCCAACTAATGAATTTTAAACTGAGGAGCAACCAAACTGAGAAATAATCATGTTAATATATGTATGTGTGTGTATTTTGTTTATGCTAATGGGAATGTGATAAAATCTGGGACAACGATTTGACAAAACGTCATCTTTAAAATCCTTTACCGTCGCTACTCATATGCAGAAACGCTCAGCGGGGTCTGATGGGGATGAAACCCCCGCTCCCCAGAATACACGGACTTGTGCTCACTTGCTAGCTCGTGGTAACTTCAGTGTTTAATAATGAGGCACTTTACACTAAAAGCATCACTATATAGGGGTGGAATGATTAATTAATACTAACGAGTAATTGATAACTCTTATCCTCGTGAATTGGCATATCGCCGGGCCCGGACGCGCATACGTTGGACATACTGAGATAGAACGTTGGCCCTCATTGGATCATCCTGTAACTGTGGCCGGGATTGGGTCATTTTGTAATCGGGCTAACAGTCTATTTTCAAGTGTTAATATATACTCTAAGAGAGGTATAAACCACAGCACATCTAATAATAAGAACAAGAGAATCTCTTTAATATTCAGAGGTAATCTTTTGATCTTTGTGCTGGTGTTTTAGAATCAGTGATGTATAACTAATGAATACTGATCTACGTAATATACAGATAAACTGTTTACAGCTTCATACCTGACCCAGAATCATGTTTAAAATGTGAAATACTAACACTGTTTACTTGAGTTGTGGCCTTTATCCAGATTTTGATTAATTCATAATACGTGTTATGTAATCCCCCTTATGACTCCAAATAAAATTATCATGAGAACATCGCACATCACAGTCTACTGAACAACTCTGTCCAAGTCATCATGACGTAATCATATCGTCATCATATATAAGCTCATCAAGGCACCATAACATCTTCCATGTAGTCTATAGCATTACTTTGGTTGTCTGGAGAAACTGTTCGGTCTGTCGTTAAATCGTCCATCTGTAATACAGAAAACCGAAATTAAACCTTAATCTGACAATGTACATATGAAGATCGTTTGTTCGTCGGTGGTTTGATGCTATCTTAGGTCAAAGTAACCTTATGGGCCCTATGACAGATTACATGCGTGTATATATGTTTCTGATGGATCCTATGGCTTAGAGTTCTCCACCAGTGTAACTATAAGGTGTTAGGGATAGTTATCTAAATGAAGACGTCAAAGACCACATTCCCGTTAAAGCTTTATTGCAGGTGTTACTGCAATTATGGCTAGCTGCAGACTGACTAATACATTGAGATGGCGCGTAGGTGTGACTTTATTGATTGGTACCAAGGGGCGCCCTTCACAGTGTGTTACGCAGGGTGAGCTTGACCAGTCAGGCCAAGGGAGAGTGGATGCATGTTTCTCAATAGACGAATTGGAACGTACCAAAACGAGCAACTATTAAGTGCACACAAACTTCTTGATATTATGTTTTAATAATGCGGAAATGTTAACTTCTCGTTTGCACGTGTGCTACGTTGATCGTCCCCACTCACTATCAACCGTACGCAACAATATTTTATTTTCATATTACAGGTAAAAAGGTATCAATACAAAGTGTAGATACAAGTGATTATGACAAAACTGCAGAAGACTTTGGAACTAGTGTTATCGTGATGGAAAACACCAGATGGCAACCATCCTGAAGTCTTCCACTTCCACAATTCTAACTATTTATCTAAGAAAGATAAGTCTTGAAGTATACCAAAAAACATGAAATTTTCATTACATTCGGGGTTACATTTTGTGAGGCTCAGGAACAACACTTGCTTTTGAAGTAATGTTCGGGTCCTAAAATACAGAAGAATAATGTGATCCATAAATATTGGTCCGTGCATGAAGTTAGAGACTCACCCCGCTATTGTCACTCTTGAGTAAATCCTCGCCCCCAGACAGGTCCTCCTCTATCTCCTCCTCCAGCTCATCCTCCAGACTCTTTAGGTTGTGGTCAGAACGAGCAGACCGCGGAGTAGCTCCAAACGGACTCACACTGTAAGTAGAGCCAAAGGGTTATACAAAGTGTTTACCTCCCACGAGATTTACTGACAATGAAAACATGTTCTATATCATATTTACCGGGTTTCACATGGTCACACCATATCGCAGCGAGTCACATCTGCGTTTGTACATTCTTATTTCACACACGAGAACGTTATCACACGAACTCTCGGCTCATAATGAAACATTGTTTACTCTATGATTTATCAAACATAACCAATTCATATAATAAATGGTTACAAAAAAAGAATGATATAATTTATATGTATTAATAATTTCTGAAGTATTGTTTTATTAGTTTTTTTGCAGGGGTTCTTTATTTCCATTTCGCGAAGCTAGAGCCACAATACTGAGGTGCGTAGTCCAGTTACCTCCGCACATATGCACTACTACTATATACCAACACCTCTGCTTGCAGCCGGTACTTTCTGACTCTATACTATGGCTAAATTAGTCAAGAGGAATAATAGGTTATCATCACATTTTAATGCATGTCTATAATGCAATCATCTTACCACAAAACATGTCTTTACAGCAGCCTCATATCAATGACTCTGATCCATATAATTGATACAAGAAATAATAGGTATGCGACTTTAAAGTATAAAGTGTTTTTTGTGTGTCCAAGAAACATAATCGGTGATTAAAGTGATACTTGTAGATAGAAGCATATAGTAACACGGAAATAGTAAGGTTTTGTTTGGTTTCCTTGAAGATACCAGCTGGTGATAGTGAGCTTTCAGTCCTCGTACAAAGAGTTCTCTGAGGCATGCGGAACAGAAAATCTGAGTGAATCCCATAAATACTGAATTTAGTGCGATGTGGCTAATACACCTCTTTGAAAAGCCGATACTGAACGGAATCTGCAAAAAGCGTAAACCTATTGACATTGTAAACTTATGACACTGCTTGAACCATTCGTAAAAAGAAAAGATGATTGCTGGATCAGTGAAGGTTTCAGACAGGAAATATATCTGGTGAGATAAATGCAGATGTGAGAAAGCCTGCAGGTGCAGCATAGATGATACAGCCATGATGTACCTGCCATGTTTCTTCACACTTTTCTCACTCTGTAAACTCTTGCTCCTTTCGCTTCTGTCACTCCTGTCCCACACCGATTAAAAAGCACTATCAAATACATGTAATAATATAACGTACAATCATAGACTTCCATACCGATTAATTGTATTGATTTAACATGTATGCAATGTCTGAGCGGTTCCCCAGTGAATTATATATTAACGATGAGAGAAATGGACATTTTCTTTGTGTTTAATCATGGATAAACATTACCTCAATGCGTATTATAAGTGCAGGTGAAACCACAAAAGTATGACATCCAAAGATTCCAATGCATAACTCAGCAAACGCAAATGAGAGTATGTAACTGCCACCTAGTGGAGAATTATGTGAAAATGTAGCTGATGACGTCATCTACTCTTGTTACTATGTGGCGCAGTGGGAGGTAGAAGGTGGACACTATAACAGGTGTACATCACTTTCAATGAATCCAGCATGCCTTTCCGTTTGATCTATGTTCATCGATCTTGTACTTTGTTTTCCCTGTGTGATATCAGAATCGCCTCACAGTGAAAGCCAGCAACGATTTGTCGATAGTTTAAACCATGGAGCTTGTGCAGAAATGTAATACCTTGTAATGATACTAATGCGTATAGTAATTGAATATAATTTCTGCTTCATGTCATCTTCATCATATAATAAAAGAATGTAGGGCATTTCTTTCATGCAGTGCAGTTGACGGAATAATACAACAATATTAACAATCCTTTTTCTTAGGTGCTTTTCGTTTTTCATCGTGTAAACAACACGAACGTACCTTCATGGCCTGACATAACACGTCTGACATGACGTCACGTGACAT
The DNA here is from genome assembly GCA_950022655.1 of Alentia gelatinosa. NCBI lineage: Eukaryota > Metazoa > Annelida > Polychaeta > Phyllodocida > Polynoidae > Alentia > Alentia gelatinosa. The sequence continues at coordinate 101,661,876 of OX465580.1, read as the reverse complement.
GACACAGGGTGTGGTAACAACACGTGACTGACAGTATGATACAGCGCTACACGGTTACCTGGTACTCTTCTCACTGCGCGAGGTTCTCTCACTGCGGCTAGTCTTTTCACTCCTGTGGCACCAACAGATCCGGTCTCATATTAAACACACGGCTACAGAGCCAAGCGGTTACCTTTTAGGACCTCATAATGGTATAACAATTACATAAAAAGTATTCCCTAAGTTGTAACTCTATGTATGTTGGCCAACCGTAAAGTACGTACGCACTAAGGGGGTAGGGGTAAAATTTTGCGTAAGCGACTTCTTTGTTTTATTGCGTACAAGATAAGCAGTTAAATATTTCAGAAATTATGCGTGCATACTTTATGGATGACCCTATAGCAGACCGAGATGGATAATGTACCAGTACATACTGCTATCCCCGCAGTTGCTCTCGATTTTAAATATACTGTTCTTCTTGATAGCGTTGCGCCGAGGGGTTTGGCTGATCACCTGCGCAAACACTAGTGCATCACGCACACACACAGCCTAACTTCAACCAGAATAGATGGGACACTACCATTGGTTGTGTAAATCATGTGAACAAAGAGAGCCAGTCATTCACCGAAACATTGACCTGAAAAAATCTTTCTTTTCGTATAGTTTATAAAGTGTTAGAGATCGTAAAAAAAACCAACATATGCAGTGTACCTAATGATATCCAGTGTGTCTAAGACATTAAATAACAATTACACTGTACATTACATATATCACCTGGTGTATGTATGAGGTTTAAGCTATGTTACACAGGTGACACATGTCTTCTTTTTAGAGGCTTGTGAGGTAGATCTCATTATACATAGGTGGAGTTAGTATGGTGAGGAAATACTGACGTCGGGGGTCTATTTACCTATAGGAGGGAACCAGATAATAATGTGTACCCAGTCATTCAAATGACGCAGCGTACGACCAATCACATATTGGCGGGACAAACCCAAATACATGTACATTGTATGTACCGCTATGTGAGAATCCTGAACTTACAAGTGCCAAGAATTCACACTGATAAAAGGTAAAACAAATGTTCAACTTACTTTGAACTCTCGAAGTCGTCGTCATAATCATCATCAGGAACGTCTGTAATTAAGAACAAATAATATACTTTGCGATTAAAAACAATAAAATATGTGTCTGGATTTATTGAAATCATACGATATGCACTTACATACCATGCATGTATAACTATATGGGAATTTCTCACTATTTCAAAATCTTGTCACATGTTCTCACATAGTATCATTTTTTCAACAATAAGCGTATATTTAACATTATTCCCTGTCCTTTTATTTATAAATAAACAGAAAAATATCTCATATAGGGGGTTTACAATAAAAGCCTTAGAGCCTTTCAGCATGCAGCCTAACTTACCAAATCCTAGGTCTGTCATTCTTCTGTCAATAGCCTTTATGTCTTTTTCGAGATCAGGAGATTTTGGCGGTTTTGAGTTTTCACCTGGTGCTGTGAAAATAGGAAAATACTTGCTAATTGTATCAAAAGAGGATTAATTGCTGATGTATATCAGATGATTATATGCTACTCATAATCATTACCCCAATCGCTCTGTTCTATAATATGCTAGTATAGTGAGGAGAATCTCCTAAAAAAAATATGTAAAGAAAGGAATATTAATACTTTGCAAGCAAATCTCCTTATCTCAAATGGAATGTGCAATGAGCGCTCAAGACCATAATATAGACATGTGAATCGTCTAAACACTGACAAGACCTTATATTGCCCCCGCCATTTTGAAATAATTGTGGCTGTCCTCAGAAGAAACAAAGTCACTAGATATGGTTATGCAAATACACAGTAGTACGCTGACATCAGGCCACATTTATTTGCCATAAAGATATTCGTCCGTTGCCATTCCCAAATGGATGAGATAAATACATGTGCACTGAATTATGGATGTTAAGTGAGTGAACGAGATATCATTTTCTTTAGGGTTGAAGTGCCTCCCGAAAGTCACAGCGTCTGCACACATACACATCAATGGTCAACGACAGACTGAGAAACCACTACATGTGTCAACGTAGGTGCTGATCCAGAAAAACACTGCACATATCCACACCAACAGCTAGTCACACCACCCTTGTGTGCCGTTTCCTGTTTATTAAATTTCCTGACTTATCTAAAAATCTATACGAGGTTAATCCCCTTCTGCGCACCGCTATGGTAAATAAATACATTGTACCAAAATCATCTGGTACGGCAATCTGCTTTCTAATCGCACCAACTGGGAATGGGATGGAATGACTAATGATCCCATTACTTAGAATATACCATATAAACAACTTATTCCACAACAATATCCCAAATTTCAAGATGTATCTTTCATACTACTTCCGATAAAACAATAATAACTGTACCATGATTACTATTTGTATGGCAATTTTCTAATCCCCCGTTTTTGTGGTGGGATGGGGGTGGGAGGAGGAGGTATCATGGTGAAGTGACTGTGGTGAATAATGTCTCACGTCTATCAAATCAACAAAACAAACACTTTACCATTCCTCTGACTTGACATTAATAACACCTGATGACCATTTCACTAAACAAGACTGATGTACCCTTCTTTTGAAAATCAATAGATGTTGGACAGGTTTGATTGTCATACTAAGAAACGCAATGATCAGTGCTGAACTGGTTCAGACTTGCATAATCGTTCTACTGTCCAACCAGCATCAACCTTTGTAACATTTAATACACTCAGGATAACTCTTATATCGTCATGGGAACACCACAATGAAATGTGTGGGAAACTTAGTAAAATCTATGATGTACTGGATCATTAATTACAGTAACCTTGTTTTCAGACTCTACGAGCTATGTGGTAACATCTATCTTGGTTTGGGTGAAATGGCCCCCAGTTGGTAATCCAAATAATCCGCAGACACAGAATAGAGTGTGTACCTGACCGGTCAAAGCCTCCTCGTCCTCCTTAAAAGTGGCCAGATAAGTCTATGAACTAATATCACCACATAATATTTCGCAAAGATCCACAAAATACAAACGGGAATCCACGCCATAGCCAGAACCAATAATCATAACTATACACTTGATATTCAGTTGTAATTTAATGAAGTTTAGTATATTCACGAAGAGGTCGAAATAGCCAAATTAAGAAGAGTACAGTAAAGATCATTACAGATTAAATCTTAATGGTCTATTATTTCTAATGAAACAATTACACATGAAAGTATCGGTCCTCCGCAGGCAATCATTCTATATACATGTACTACTTTTAAAGTCCATACTCTTTGTGTACCAGACATTCTACTCAAGGGAAAAAAACACGTGAACCATTCAAGTCTGTTCCGGATTATACTTTGCTTAATGTTGGACAATATTCTTCCTGTATAATTCAATCTTGTAGTTACAAATCACACCCTATTTGATGACCATGAATTCAACGCAATATGGGTAGTTTTACGCTGTTTCTATTCTTTGAATGACAGAAAATATCTCACCTAAGGACGGTAAGCCGGCTAATGACGTGAGGCCTCCTCCACTCGTTGTCCGTTTATCTGTCTTCTGTGTGTCGAACTTTACGTCCTTCTTAGGTTTATCACTGACACAAACGAAAATAAGAACTATAGAAACACGCAGCAAGTCGTAAGGTAATGTCACCCTCATGACAAAACAGAATACGTGTTTCTACAAACTTTAAGTGAAATGTCATATACTGCACTAGACCCATTGAGTTGTCTATTGCTTTACAACCATTCAAAATCATTTATTTGCTCCCAAAATGTCCCCTGCAGAAGAGACTAATGCAATCATTGAAAGTTAGGATAGTTTTCTCACGATATGACTAACTATTGAACATGCACGGAGCTGACAGGTGTTTGCATGACGAATCACAACCCAATGAAAATAGTCCTCATATGAAAAACTATGAAAAGGTAAAATTGGTAAAAATAGAAAAAAAATCTATTTTGATTTTAAGATTCTCCACCCTTACTGATGACGATTGATCACATAATCAAGATTTAACACGACCACTCATGCCTATATTTGCGCTTGTCGGTGATACTTTATATGAAAAGATGGAGGGTTAAGCAAAATACCATCCCCTAAAATACAAATCCTACTTGAGTGCTTAAAAAATCCTTAAAGACAAATGGTCTCACTCTGCAAAATGTTAGTTGAAAAAACATGCAAAACCATGTTTGAATAAACGCCAGATGTGGTTAAAACCTGGAGGCAGGTGAATTCTCCGACAATGGCACAATGCCTAAGGTGAAGATATGACTGGTGTTAGATTCCATTATTCTCTATCAAACACTCGACTTACTCATCACATCAGCATAAACACCATGGCTTATTCTAAGTTTTAGGGCTTAGCTTTAGTTGGTAGCGTATGCTGATTTACACGCTCATTCTGTTTGAGACGTCAAGCTGGCGTCACACCGACGTCACAATGACGTTAAACTGACGCTACACGCACTAACCTGTTCCCTATCTTGGTCGGGATTTTAGACGGTCGTGGACTGGTGGGAGAGTCGGCCCTCCTTGGGCTAGTGGGACTCCTAGACCTAGTGCTAGTCAATCAACCATGACAAGTCAAAACTTACTCATTAAATCCAACATCCTTACACATCTAAGACGGACGGACGTCATTCTCATTCTGTCAACAATCAACTCTCTGAATAGAGAATTTCACGTAATCTAGATTAATATACAACAGTATATACAAAGAGACATATAGGTAACAATATACACGTATATATGCATACATGGATGACATAGAAAAGTGCCAGAATGAAATCTCAAGCCTACCTTGTGAATGATTTGGTGTTATTATTGGAGGGAATGGGGTCATCGAAGAAGGGGTCGTCGTCTGCGTCGTCGTCGTTAAAGAAAGAGTTTGTGGACTTCTGAGAGAACTTCATGTCGTTGGGTTTGTCGCTATCTAGATTCTTCTTGTTTTTACTGTCTACTGCATTGCTGCCACCTGCACCCTGCTCAGAGAAGATACAACCACTGGTTACAGAGACGAGCTTGGCAGACCTTAACGTATATTTGGTTTGCTGGGAATCAAAGAGACAGACGGGGATACAGGTGTTTTCTGGAATACAAGAGGCGCGCGGCCATGCAGATTGGAGTGATGGGCGCCTATAGGAGTAGGTATACGTCGCTGACAGAATCGTGCACAAATCAGTTTTAAACACCTATACACACAGCCAAGTATGCTGGGTTTGGTCGGAGGGAAGGATACTGGCCTGTTAGTTTAGGAACCACGGAGTCTCAACTCCTACATCTATATGAGAGTGCGGTATAAATAAAACAAGGAAGGAAGCATACTGAACAGTGAGCAACACAAACAGAAGCATCGTCCATGGATTACCACCCGGCATGCAATGCTGAAGGAAATAATCGTCATGAGAATTTGCACCGAGTTACTAGCACCGTTTGTCTTTTCTGACCATGTGACCACCACAAATCATATTTTAATGGGAAAAGATTGTAAGCTCATTGAACATACAAAATTCGTTCGCTATCTACCATAAGGTATCAAATCATGTCAATGAAGTGATCTTGTAATCCTGAAAAAGAAAAGCGAAAAGGCATGAGTGGTCATAATGAGTGTTCACTAGGAAAAATAAAAAATCCCCCTATGAAATGACTATCATTCGTCTAGAAAAAACCCCAGTAATATATATATGATCCATTAGCTAAACATGAGATAAGTTAACTGTGCCACTGTGACGTTAAAGCATATATAATGGAAGAATTGCTAGTATGATAATGATACAATAACAAATTCTAGGTTCTATTGTAAAAAGTTAGCTTGGTTAATGACTAGTTTTTAATTGGATATATATATGTATATACATGTATCCGTATTTGCATCAGATTTACCTGTTTTTTGTTCTACAATAAAGTGATTGCAATTAAATTACTTTTCACACTTACCTCAAATACAATTTCTTTACTCTCCTATTGGCAACAATATCAAGACATTCCCTTTTACTATTTGTATCGACAAATTCCAGCCTATAAGTAGCAATCTAAATAAGGCATTCAGTTCCCTTAAAGAAATACTAATTATATTGATTTAACATATTAAGGATAGAATTTAGCCAAAATAAACAGGCGTGAGAAAGCAAAGGTTCTGCCTTTTCTAATATAGTAGAGAGAACAGGGACCTATCATTACTTCTAATATTCATTAAGTAGATACGATTAAATATAGTGTAGCGGTCAGAGGGGTGGCGTGGCCAGGGAGGGGCACGGTGTGTCACATGTTCCCAAGCACCACCGGCCCCACTGAGACCCCTGAACCCCACCTGGTTACACCGAAGCCACCGAATACACCAAACTCCACCGAAGTGGGGTTTGGTGGATGCTGGGGTGACATGCGTGACATCACCCATTTGGTATAAATACCGGAGGTGACAGGTAGTCCAGGTATTCTGACAGTTCAGCTCCTTGAGCGAGGACGTTAGCCCCTAGACACTCTTGAAGAGGATTAGTTTAACATTTATTAATCGAGGATCCACATGAGACTTAGATGGTGTACTGCTAGGAACAGCAATAAAGTGAGATTCATACTGGGGCCGTAACTGCTTGGTTGTTGTCGTTGACTAGGAAATCTGTTACAATATCTAACTTTCCGGGATGTGTTTGCAAAAGACTGGAGTGGAAAAGAAACAGCATTGGAATTAAATTCTGGTACACAGCTAGCCTGCAACCCAAGTGTTATTCGACCGCACAGTGACAGTTAGTGTAACACTTTTATGCTGCCTTTTCCTTATGTAAAATAATGACTGCTCAATAAAAAAAATCAGATTGTTTTGGTTCGTTTGTTTGATGCTTTGTTTCACTTTTGTTTTTAGGAAAAACAGTTCTTCCAGTGAAATTCAGAAATTGTGACGGTATCCATTGACTTAGTCACTGGGAGAACTGTTGATGACAAATGCTACCGATAACAATTAAATCCTTTGATTTTGGGACCACTGGTAATGAACTAAACACATTATCTAGCTTAAGCATATGCCTAGTGATTCCACACTGGAAGAAACTACTGTTTATTTAGCAAAAACAATCGTGGTCATCATCGGATGAGACCTATAGCAGTTACTGTCACCTGGTGACAGCAGCATGTATGACTGTTGCCATGAACTGGTGTTCTGAGTAAGGTCACGGTTTTTCAACCAAAACACGATTCACTGTAGTGGGGTAGCACAGTGCAAAACAATTGGTTTTTCACCAGCCCTAAATAATCAGCGCAGATTCAAACTTGAGACTCCTGATCAAACCATCTCTTTTAGGGATGTTACTTGTGGGGTATTTCAGGTTATCCTGATGGACAGGCGAGGACAGCGGCCAGCTGCTCTGAGCAGCTCCCTGAGCAACTCCTCAGAGGTAAACGTATGAAACAAGAGCTGAACTAAGATATGTTCACACACGAATGAATCAAGAACACACTGCCATGTGAGTGCTACTTGCGACTGACTACGCTCAGGTCCACTTCTCGATGAGGTTTACCTTGCGGCCGGTGCTGAGCTGATTGAGTTGTCGTGAGCCAGGTCCCACACGTGGTGACACGAGGTCAGTCACATCCGACGACACACTCGTCTTACACAAGACAAACAGCCGCTTGTACATGGTCAGGAACTCCTCAAAGTCTATGGCTGAAATACAGAAACAGCCAATGTTACAAGAAGCACCTCTCCATGTTAATGCATCCTATGAAAAAAGCTAATTCAATTGAAGACAGAAATAATAATCGCTGGCTCTATATACACATAACACTCATAAGCCCGGTATATTCATTCTGGCCTCTCTCACGCACATCTGACAACAGCCTTGTTGTCATTTATATTAGCAAAGACTTCTCTTAGAGCTTAGAAAGGCGAGGGAGATGGGTGTGCTTCTGACAAGTCCTATGACATAGATGATTAGGTATGCTGAGGTCTTACCGTTACTGAAGTCAATGTCGGCAGCCCGGAATTCATCATTCACGTAACGCTCAATCATGTTTCTAGAAATAATATAGTCACCATATGCAATTAGTCTGTATTTACATTAACTGCATTATATTGAATCAGTAAATGTCAAATTTCCCAACTCTTACTGGAATTATACATACTCAATACCTGCATATCAAACATACCAATTTTAGGCTTCTACAGTGCAACTGAGACGTGCCTTTGACAGGCACTTTAAGCACACAATTTATCGCTATGTGCGTTTTGACAATGTAATTCATGGTAAGCTATAATTTACCTGTGAAAACCTGGGAATATGTCTACAAAGAGAGCGCGCAATTCATCTTTCTCAATCGTGCCACTGTTGTCCTGTCAATACGAAATAACATTGGTTAATTTTCCAATTACATTACAGTTAGCACAAGTCAATCTATCTGCCATTAACAATCTACTATTAGCTTCACATGTAATATCTTATGTCTTTTAATCTATTTTCTGAAGTGCCTCTATTTAAAAGCGAGAAGAAAAGTACCTGATGACTTTACTTACCGTATCATATAAATCAAATTTTTCTCTTGCCTCCACAATATGTTTTGTTGGTAACTCCTATAAAGTTAAAAGAATTACTCGGTTTAATACAATTTGCAAATGTTTGTCTTTGTCAATAACAATCAGATATGTTTTTTTCTTAATTTACTACAATACTAAAAATGAAACCGTGAATTGGTCTTTGAGTTTACTTCTCAAGTTTAGGGGTTCTTCTGAATTTTCATTTTTACTACAATATTATGCGATTTAAAAATAATAACTTCAGTTTGTACTCTTACATGGAGTATTCTAATAATCTCTAACCAACAGCGTTTCGTATGTATCAGACACCATTACAACCAATGCAATCAATTACTCATTTATCACTTTTCCATTTATTTACATATGAACTGCCAAAGTACTAATCTCGAAGGGAGATGTATAATTTCATGGGTGGAGTCCCGAGGATTATTTGAAATAATTGTTCGATATACAAAATCAAAAAGATATATATAGTTTCATACATAAAACTAGAACAGTGCAAAATAGAATTAGTATAGGTCTAACATTATTCACATTAGTATATGGAGTAAAGAAATCGATATGCAATAATCAGGCAAGTATACATGAATACCAGATATAAGCGAATCAAACGCTGTAGTTGAAATGAAAAGTACATGTCATCATAATTTTCAGCTGTCAGTTCACTCCATCAACCAGTAACTTTATTCATTCCAATGTAACAAGTTTCAAATGATCCAAACAATGATTCCAACATTTTAGTAAACAAATTAAAAATTAAAATAAAAACAATCAGCGTCTAACTTAGGAATATCGATGCATACAAGGAATGAAGGGTGACGGAAAGGTGGGGAACATATTGGCCTTGGTTACTTACTGGGACTAATCAAACATTCACACTCGCAGAATGTCAAGTAAAATAGTAAACCTTGCTAGGTGACCAGAGTACCTATTGCACAAGAGTCACCTTAGAGTATCCTTAGAGACTAATCAACATTTCATAGGTATTGATCTAACTTGCGGAATGCCAATCAATAAATATATATCGACTTAAATTTGCGTGGGAATAAAGTTGGAACAAAAACGTGAACTTTAAATTCATCATCTATGTACATGTTTTTTTTCATCCGTGTACAGGTATGATAGAAATTTCTGTTACCGCTTCGGCATCTATACCCCCCAATTGAAATATTTCTCATAGTAGAAATGTATTACTACTTATATAAAATGGTAATTAACTTCTTTTTTTTTGGGGGGGGGGGGGGGGTGTCTTCAAGATGCAGATCTAGATCTAGCTTCATCCTCACATATAAAGGTAACTATCGTTAAAGTTGGTCATTGGTTGTTTGGGTAGTTTAACGTCCAATATGTTCTAGTAGACTTAATTTGGGTTTGATGGTGATCGAATCTATGAGATGGATTTAGGCAGAAATCTCATCCCTACACATTTACCGAAGTTAGAGTTCTTGAACTTCCCACACCACATAGTATCCTTAAAGTATTAACGTACTCGGTTTACTCAAATAGGGGCATGTATTGTGGTATACAGCACGGATCTGTATACAAGTAAATACTAATTGAAAATATTTTTTAAAAAAGCAGTAAATTCTAGCTAGAGCACAGGTTACAGAAAATGCATGTCACGCACAATCATCACAACACACACTGGGGACTCATTTTCTTAGAACGAGTTACATCACCTAGTGGCATGGTAATCTGAACATATTAACTGGATGAAAAATAACTTGTTAAATCCTATTCAGTACCGTATATCATACGGGAGTTGCTACAATAGTCAAGTCGGTGATGCGGAAAACGGAGGTACCACGACAGGGGCTCATTCTAAGTTTCAGTGTTATGTCAATGTTTACATATATAAAAAAAATTGTACCAAACTGCAAGTGATACAGAAGGTGACCAGAAAAATGTTGAAAAGGTTTCCCGATATTTGATTTCGAGTAAAAGTTGTTGATAATGAATTGCCTCATTTTCTATGGAGAATTATCACAAGCAAGCTTCGGGAAGCCAGTGCACTGAATGGTACCTCTATAGTTAATTACGTTCTTTGACATGATATATCCACATTTGTATATCTATATACGGCACAGTTATGAATTGCACGTATTTAATATGAGGAATTGATCTGTCACGTGGGACTGCGATAGCGTATATAAACACAGGGCAGGCTTTACGTTTTCACTATACCAATTCATATTCTCATTATCTTAAGAGCTAAGGACAAAGGCAGTAGTGGGAATACAGAACCGCACTTAAATGCAACATCCAGACGAATATAACAACATGTGACAGGTAAATGAGATTTTCAGGTAGCATAACACCATCACCTTACATCATATTGAAAAGATACATGTATATATTACTATATACCTGTGAGCGAATGTCTATGAAATACTACCCGCTGCTGGGGGTGTAGTATAAATGATGTTCGCGCCCGCCGTGACAGCGGGCCGTAGTAAATGGCAGAGGCTTTGTACAGTTAATGAATCGGCGTTTTAATCGAGTAGGAGGTATATAGTAATAAGAAAACGTAGTGACTGAGCCTGTACGGTGTCCGTTCTCGGTCATTTGACCTCGAACGGCCACCCGTACGGGCTCAGTAACCACGTTTTCTCATAATAATTAAGCAAATGTAACACTGAAAGTGTTGGTGTTGGACATGAAACATCACCTGTTTGACGTCAAGCAGCGTGACGCCACTGACCTTACACGAAATATGCAGCGTCATGCTATGACATAGAATGCTTAACAGGAAGAATTAAGTACCTGTTCCCCGACTTGACCGCAACTGTGTCATGTGGTAGAGCTTTAAGAAGGTCGGAATACTGCAATCAAACTTGTTAACGAACACATATTTGGTATCATACAACAGAGCGGGAAAAGAAAATGTTCTCCACCTAAGATAGTCGTGACCTAGGAGAGAAAATGTCAAAATATTTCTGCATCTAAACAGGGCTGATTGTCTTTGCCATCTCCGAGAACATCTGCAAATCAAATATGGTTTATAATACTCTTCTAATTTACAAACATAAAAAGTGTTGCAAATCGAATCAATAAATGGTCACGTGGTCAAACAAACGGTGCTAGTGCAAAGATAAATCTAACTTCAAATGGCCGCATTTGTGGGGGGTCAAATTTAGGTTAGATGGAAGCTTTTCATCCAGGACTACATTGATAAGGTCCAACATGGCGACTTCCCCAAATAGTACAGTAAATATCCATGCAGAAACAATTTACTCAGGTCGTAAGGACTATTTGAGGAGACTTTCAGATATCCAAGCTCAACATTTAGGGTAAGGTCGAACTCGACAAAACATGCGACAACATATTAGAGAGGATGAATCTACCCATTCTAATTTACAATTCATATCAGACCAGTTTGTTAATGTCAAATTTTTGTTTCCAAATATTGCAAATAGTTAAGTGCGATTATTTCCGGGAGTTTAATCTATGATATTATTATGGTCGATATTGTACTAAAACATATTTAATTTGAGTATTTCGTTTGGGTTACTCGGCTGATGAAGAAGCTTCCCACTAGAAATTTGCTAAGAATATTAGTTTGTAGGTCAATCTATATTCCTGGGAAAGCTGTACTCGTATTTCAGACTACCCATTATAAATTTCTAATATAATACCAAACTATGAAATCAACTATCAATCTTACAACAAAATATGAAACTGTTATTAACCTCAAAACTGAGTACCAAATAGAGGTTAAACCTGAGATTGTTTGTCGGTCTTCTCCATTTCCGTAGCGGAACCGGAAACGTTACCGGGGGTGACCTCGGGAGTGACCCCGGGCGGAGGATCCTGTGAGAAACACAACACAGTATCTTCCTCACCAACAAGTCTCACCAGATCTATGCGTTTCTTTCACTTTATTTAACTCCCCTAGCGGACTTCTTTTGACAAAGTGCATTTTCGGAACACGCTTGAAACGTTCAAATGACATGATACACCTTTAAAGCAAAAGAATAATAGAAAAAGTGTAGAAAGTTAGACTTACAGCGACTTAGCAAATATTACATGAACACTATAATAACGTTAGCAGTTAGAACTTAATTGTTTCAAAATACTTACTATAAGTTTGTATAACAGAAACCACTCAAAGTTAAATATTATTTGTAGAAAGAGTGTTCTTTAAGGCAGATAAAGGAAACATCATGTTAAGTCAAAAGTGAAGTCACAACACTCCTTAATAAAACCTTTTTAAGGTCAGCAGCACGGCATACCTCAGAGGACGAGGATCGCCGGCGTCCGCAGTCTGGTGCTGCCCCCTGGCGGAGGACTTGTACAAGTAGGGGCTGTTTCATCGTGTCCTCAGAGTCTACGATGTCAAGATCACGGGCTAGTGATCCCCGGCCCTCGTATTGGTCGCCCTATGAGAAAACATGGCACGATACAATAAAGTCAACTGATCATTTCAGCTCTTACCGTTTACAAATTCCTAATTCACAATTGATCTTTATTAACAAACACGTATACGTTGTCGCACTTCCTTTGGGTAAGTCAGTCAAATTGGTGGTACAGATTTTAGACAATTACAGTGAATCTCAATATTCTATTCATGGTTCTCAGATTGTTGTAGATGACAGATGGCAATTTAATCACGATATCGTTGATGCCAGTATAATTAATCACATGGACCAAAACAAGTTGCCCAGTTATCTTATTTACACCTATCACTGTATAAATTTACAACAAAATTCTATGGTCTAAGAACACGCTACAGGACCATCTTAAAGGGTACAGGTGACTTACTCAGCCTGAATATTACCAGAGATTACATATTTATATCTTTTAACGCGTTTTCTTGCTATTCACCGTGATGTGTGAGGCATACTTACGATATTTGATTCAGGGTCGAAGACGGCTAACGTGAACTCCATGTTAAAATGTTCCAGGAATTCCCGCACCAGACCCGCCACTAGCCGGCCTGAAAATATCATTTGATTGAAGTGAATACGCCAATCTAACCAAGAGTAAAATGTAGGGTCATATCTATACTACCGTTCATATCTACGACATCCCTACATACATACATGTTTTTGTCGCACACGATGTGACACTAATATGACCAATAAGATAAGCCTTACGTATTTGCCATAATATTAAATTAGGACTGTGCAAATATCTTAGTACTGAATAAACTCATAATTCATCTCGTTTCTAAAAGCCCACAGACAAATACATTCACTATGTTGTGCTCATACTCTTTTATCTGAACCAACTCTAATTGATAATCGTAATATAGCAACATGAAGGGATGAAGGGCTTCGTTTACTCACCCGGCCCTGAAAGAACCGGTCTATGAGAAAAGTCTGCTTTTAATTATCAGCATTAAAGTCTGTTTTGTTTTTTTGGTGTGTTTTTTTCAGCATCAGCTGTGTTTAGAAGTGTATGTGCCTCGTCTCTTTAATTCAGCATTAAAATCTGGAATAACCTATATCAGAATATACATCCACCTAATTGACCCAAATGCGTTTAAAATCGAAATAAAAAAATCATACACTAATTGCTTCGTGGTTCATAATTAGATTGTGATTGCAACTAAGTAACGACTGACAATGGCCTGACAGGTATATTATCTCTTTTCACTAACATTGTCACTAAAATCTTCATTCATGATACATTCCCTCAAGTTAGGTCATGCTTACATATATTACTATCTATACACTCCACAAATTTACATCTAGACCGAAAGTCAGATTGTGATTGCAACTGAGAGTAATTAGGAAAGGTACGACGTGTAATCTCAGCTTGTGACTACTACTGAGTGCAGTTAATAATGGTACAAATTATAATCTCAGCTTTTGACTGCAACTGAGAACCTTATACCCATTTGCATCGTAAAACGTATTACTTTTCCATACTATCAATTATACTCCATAAGATCTCCAACAAACGAGTACAGCTTCAGTACAAAATCCCGAATCCCTACCAAAATTAGTTATATAACAAAACCCATCAACCATAATAGAAGTCCGTATGGATAACATGAAAGCGTATTTCTGGTGTTTAAGTTTGAGGGTTGTTCTGAATTATCCAGAATATAAGACTGAGGCGGGACCAGGCGGAAGAACAGCCCAGCCGCGCTTGGATGGTTTGATATAAACCTACCCGAATAAAACGTATAAAAAAAATGAGAACAAAAAATCTACCCGAACCAAACACAATCTCAACCGGCACATTTGTGATGGTGTTATACCAGAACAATCCAAACCGGTAAGGAAATGCGATTCATCATGATCTAGTGAGGCAACTAAGAACCTGTTTAGATGGCATGTCCTGGCTGAACATTTTTTTATCAATTTAGCTGAGCAAGGTGAGCATATTGCTGGGCCCTCGTAAATGTGTACGCACTTGGTAGCTCATACAGGGGTAATGGTGAAAGGCATTGCCTGAATGTTACCTTTACATAGTATGTGCTTTACAAACACAGCATTCGCAGCGCTCAATCCGTATTTACTTTTCTAGTGATTGCAACTTATACAAACATTCAAGTGGAAGAGTATGGTCAGTGCAGTTAACACCTCCCGGTACCACCAAACTGAACTAGACGAGTCTGTAAGCAACAATCGGAAACTCTTAAAGTTACACGAACATTGATTTGGGCGACAAGGGCCTTCTCTCTGCTATATTTGATTTTCTGGATATGGAAGAAGGAAGGTTTTATGCTGTTTATTTCTGCTTAAATCAACTCCTCTCCTGATACCCTGTTGGACAATGCATGTTCAATCCAAAAGAATTGATCGTCTGTGGTATATTTTTGGTCACCATAAAACGGTACTCAAGATTTAAATTACGAGGCAAACAGACTTCCATTCCCAACAAATGATTCTTTTTATCATATTTTTTCTTCTTCAAAAAGCGGTACTCAATAAATTTGCATCGAATTTCAAACTTGTAGATGTAAAGAATTCAACATAAGTAACAACAAAAGTGGATAAACCTGCGTCAAGTTCGTGTAGGTGTATAAGTGAGCTGTCCGATCAGGCACTCATAATAAAAGCTTCATGATTACATGGTGCGATATTTGGTTGGCTTGTACAAGACATGTTCCAAGAAACACTTATAAACTGCAAATCTACAAAGTAACCATCGATTTAATATGAGACTGCATGAAAGCTGTCCCTTCTTAAGTGCAATCTTTCGTTACTAATCTGCAATAGTTTCATGTAGTGACTAAAGTTTATCAAATGGTGCAAAAAGTATTTGCCTTTCTCTTGTGTAGGTTTCCCGTTATTTTAGTCGGGTTACCTGCAACAGGAAACACTTCTCTCTTTTGATTTGGCCTTTAGTTACTCTAAAAGCTATGTTTATCGAACTATTCAAGCGTTAGGTCATCGTGTTTGCTTAAAAAGTACCGTACATGTACATGTGTATTACTAGTACTCATAGTACTTAAATGCATCATCGTGATTTACTTTATAAACTAGGACCATACTTCACATGTCGAGGCATCTATTCCAGGAATATTTGCTCTATACAGCATTCCGGAGGGTCCTCGACAGGTGGTTGCGCCTTATTTGCAAAAGGGCGATGCTACAGTTGACAGACCCAATCGATTGTGCACAACGAATTATTTTCATGGGAGATGACTTCTTTTTTTTTATAGGTAAAAGTTATCTCAAATAGAAATCTGATCCATCTGATCCATCAAAGGTGTAGTTTGAAGATCGTCAGTCACACCAGAATCTCATAGATTACATATTTCTTTTATCATGATACTCCAAGCTATTCAACACCACAAAATCCTCTTCTCTGTGGCTTTCAGATGACAAGTCCAATTCAAGTTGGCACCTTTGGAGAATGGTGGGGCGGATATCCCTTTTCCTCACGGTTTCGAAAAGTATATATATGTATCGGAGTTTGTCTATCAACCCCTCCTATATGAAGAACTAAAGTGGGTGTTCCATTGGGACAGTGAAGGCGTCGAAAAGCGTGGTGCAGCGTTTTAGGAAGTCGGCGGCGACCATCCGACGTTGGTTTCGTCTGCAGTTATGTTATCATATTTATGCGAGACCTAACCACATACTTTAATGGCGTTGCCATTTTAACTTAAGCCATGCACAGAAATAGTCCTCTTTTGCTTTTCATACATATTAAGTATTTAACAAATTTATAATAATCACAAGAGCTAGATGAATGTACACCTAGCTTTTGTAATTATTTACAATCAATTCAAATTGCCAATTTACTTCTAAGACATAAAAATATGATAAATTAGATTTTGTCGGATTCCTGCAAACGGTGTGCTGTGGGTTCGTTTACTATAAGATATATGTAGCAGAGGCCCGACGTTGTGTCTAATTTTGTGTCTTGAATGTGAAAAATGTATTCCTTCTCGAACTCCTTCATAAACAAATGGAAATGCATATCCTTCATTAGTGTAGGTGGAACTCTGTAACCCAGTCTGATTAAAGTAATGTAGACTAATTAAGCCGGAATAAAGCGTCTACTACTTTCGGCTTTGAGGATAAACCTCAAGTTCAGTCGATAATCCGATTGAAAATAAGGGTGCCGGGGATTAAAGAATTATCTCTGCATTCTACACTTATTTCTCCCTTTTTAGCGTTCTGGATCCGAAAGGATTAGCCGAGGGAATTATCCCTACCAGATCAGTACATCTCAGATTATGTTGTGGTGTTGGTGTACTTGGTGGTAGTGGTGGTAGAGGGAGATCAGGAGTGACCAGCTTACGTGCCTGTGGTCTGAGCAGGGCATGTTACAGGCCCGGGCAGAGTGGTGACAAACACGAGACAGGCAGGTGTTTGTTGGTAAATGACGTAGAGATTATCTCATCACCAACAAACCACACATGAGCCCCGGGCACACCAAGTACAGCTACATGTTTGTATGCGACGGAGCAGTGTTGGGTAATCTAGGAATGTGCTTGAACCCTGATTAGAAAGTGTAAGTTTCCAATTTCATATTTCAACCTTTATATACAACAGGCCCCCTCGACATGTTGATGAAATAGGGATTGCGCTATTAATTTTACTTTTGCTAACAATAACGTAAGACGGAAGGGTTTCGACGGAAGCATGAATCAATGGTAGACCACAGATTATTATATTACTTGATTAAAAAGGCCTCTGATATGGTTCTCTAAAGCATTAAGGCCATCGACATATATAACTGACTGTATGGTCGGAATGAATCAGTGTATCCTCGTATGATACCCTCGTCTATTGACCTAATTGACATCAAAGGGTACCGCCGGGGGCCGGGTTGTAAGCATTTATAGACAATAATGAAAAATGTAAGAACTTCTGAGCTAATTAAGAAATCGCGAAACGGTTTCCATATTCATAATCGCATTTTCTCCACTGCAAATCTGTATATAATACTTGTATATCAAAAAGATTGATACATGCCAATACTTATTAAATGGCCCTTAGATAATCCCGAACTCGCTAATTAGGCCCAATCCAATCAAAAATGACATCAATTCCCATCTAACGAACCAACTAATCAGGAAGAGGTGTTATTGAGTACACTAGGTGTGTCAATGTCTTATGGGCTTTAGAGTGAACCACACAATTTCAAAATATTAAAGAATGTGTTCCTTTTTTGAGAGAAACTGAAGCTAATACACTAACAACAGTTCTTTTATATAAAGGCATTCATACTCTCCCAATCCCATTTTTGGTTACTCATGATGGAAAAGATAGACGGGGCATTATCACCTACTACCTTACAGGGACACTTATAAAATACATGATTACTCTTCAGACCCTGCAACTCCCATAATTGTTCCTGTTATACTTTTGAATTACCATACATCTGGACTCAGGATCTATTGAATTACTTACAGAGAACCTTTATATAATTGAGCTTCTGACTCGGAAGTTTGTCGATATTAGCCAAATCTAGGAAACGGGGCATTGGAATGAGGCGTTACGTGTGCGATAAGGTACACTCGCTTCCTGGCGCGGGATTACAGGGCAAACGGCGGATCATAGCTGAATCGAAGTGTGTGGTCGATCAAGATGTGTGTATCGGGAAGGGGGTCATAGAGCCGGGCCACGTGCCTCCGTCGCCCACCCACCCGCCCGCCAGCGCCGCCACCCTCCGCCCGGCCACCCTGGGAGTGGGGCCCAGCACTCCTGGCCCCTGGACTCGACTTGTTGAGACCAAGGACTTTCTGTGTTGTAATGCTTCGTAGGAGTAATATCACTGCCTTACGATTTGAATCACTTGACGTTTCATAGTAAAATCCGCATGGGTTAGAGTCATATCATTAGTATCTCTAGGTTTATCATGAATATAGAAAGGAAGTGTATCAATGAACCATAAACATTAGAACATGACACTGTTGGGGGTAGTAGTCATCACCTTTATCTGGGTCTATACTTTCTAGGAATGAATGATGTTAAAACAAAATGACGTACACTTATTCTGGACTTCTTGATGAACTATCTATATGTTGTCTTTGAAACTTTCTTCAAAAAACGTTCTTTAAACTCTATTCTAAAAGTTAATTTGGACAGACACCATGCTTGTTGAGTAGTTCGTTAATTATGTGAAATGCATCATTAAAAGTTTATTGTAGGTATTTCTTACCGACATACCTCGAACTAAGCAGCAGAATTGAGGCTTAACACAGCTCGGACTAGTGCAATTTTGTTGGTTTGTCGAGTTAAACCTCCAATATGTTCTATTAGAATCGTTTTGGTTGGATGGTGATCAAATCTATGCGATAAATTTAGGCTTTTGATATCGTATTAAATCCACCACTGCTGGGCGTTAAGGGGAAAAGTGGCTGCAGTGGGATTCAAATCACTAGTATGATAACCTCTTCAAGGGAAGCATTGTGAGCTGCCCAATGGAGGCAGGAATTGGAAGTGCAGTAAGGAAGCATGTTAGAGCTACATGGTGAGCTCCCCAGTGGAGGGGGTGGTTAGGATAGCCTGTATCCCATTTTCTGTAGAATTGTAGCAGTGGCTTGTTACCCTCTTGTGTCAAAGATCCAGTCACTTATTATTCTTTCACATAGTGAAATAGAAACCCGCGAAAGATATTCCATAGAAGCCATAATTATTCAAAAGACTTACCATTTTTGGTGTTTACAAATTTCTTCAGTTCTGCATTGGCAAAAGGTGTCTTGTTCTGTATAATAAATAAGTTGCAATTTAATAAACTAACAACCGCAGTGAAAACCTAACATAGAATGGAAAATTATGTACCTAAACGGTGGGTAATGCATTCTAGTAATTATATCTATATGTAAACATTAAACACAAATAGGTAAAGGGTTCTGAGTTACAAGACGTGCAAATAGGTACTGAAAATACACGCACTACAAATGGGTATTGAAATAAACGTTCTACTACTGCCGTAACTAGTCTAGCATAGCATCATCACCATAACCAAAGAGAGAGATAGAAGCAAGATGTTGTATGATTATCATGTTAAATATTTGTGACAACATGACGAGTCTGCATTTCCTATACTGATTGATAACAGTCTCAAGTCGAAGGTAGCTTTACTGATTACACACCCTGGTTCACTAAATGCAAGATAGTTCAGATCGGACAAATATTCACAGTTAGATACATAGGTACTTGATTACCCGGGAAATAAAACTTTACAGTAATGTACCGAAAAGAGGTTCTTTATGACTAAAAGGGCTACAAGAAAAAACAATTATTTTGAAATTAGAGTCAGTTATGTACACACTTAGATTCTCTACGTATCTACATTTCCCAACATCTATATTCAGAATAAACAGAGTCTTGATTTCATTACTTCTATGACTCATGAGTCGTATTCATGGGACTTAATTTCTAAAGTTGAGTATAATTTGCGTGAGTGTCTTTCAAGTTATGTATCTGACCAGTCACATTATTTCTAGACTCTGGAAAATGGATAAATGGCTTGCAACGCATCGCTGAATCTACCGAGTCATAGATGTGAATGAAACCTTTACTTTGTTCGTTTTGCAGAAATTGCTAGTATATTTTTTACAACTTTCCAATAATCATTTTGCAATAACACAAGAAGTACTTTAAAGCGACCATATCCACATCACTATATTATATATGGCAGTTTCCAAGGTGTATACAAATATATACATCTGAGAATGCTGATTCAGAGATTGGGCCACACATACAGAATGGTATCCATTACTAAGCCTCACACAGAACACACAAATCTTGCCTTATGTATCATTTTCCCCAACTTGCGCATGCGCTCTTCAACATTATGTGCCTAGAAAAACGGTCATGCAAATACTAATGATATGGTAAAAAAAACACTTTGGAGAAAAAAATAAAAATACAACAAGCACATCAATTCCATAAAACTTATCCAGCTAAACTTAAGCTCTGTACCATAAGAAAAGTATATATACCAATAGCTCATTCGAGAAGTTATTTGCCAGCTAAAAACGATCAGGTTCCCTACTGCATAATGTATTATTTTAGTAGTTCACTTGTTTGCCCAGAGCAAAGTCACATTTGGAAGGATCTATAGATGTGAAGAGCTCTTAAAAATATATTCATTGTGAGATTTGATTCACTGAACATGGAAAACACCAATACAATAGGTGTATCTATTATATATATCACTGTAAGATTCACCAAACACTTGTAACCCTAAAAAGGACATATCAGTATTTGATATTTATTTTTCAATAGATAGAAAAAAAACCTACACACCCAATTCATAATAATCGAACAAGGTAAACCATTAATCATAGATCTATTAAAATCTTAGTATTACTTATTAGTTCTTTTTATCAAAACACTTTAAACAAATGGTTCGAACTGATATGATGATAAGCCAATCATGGATACATTGATGAGTTCCTTATTTAAACTAAAGTCCTACTTATTCAAAATTTCATATCGTTACCTGAATTGATTCTTGCTCTTCCAACGCCAGAAATACACTCGCCCGAAGTTGTGCCTTTAGAATGAAAAAGATAATATTGATGAGTTACTTACTAATACATAGTATTAAAAGGCAAATTTCAAAGAGTTTTACAGAACAATAATGTAATTAATAGTACAATTCACCCCATTACAAGCACCGCATGTGTTTTACGGAAAAGGTTACAAAATTGCACCAGCTTGCCAAATAGAGGGAGCATTTTCACTTATTGTTGGTATTCCAAATGAAGATTGGAAGAAACTCAAATATTTCACAATTTAAGATAACATGCACATAAGAACTAATTGTGCCGACGCATTGTGTTAGTCGTATTGCGAACGAGCGCAGAATCCCAAGCATATACCTTGGGTGTTATCATCTTAAAACAAGAGTACTGCTGGGCATTTTATCCGCTTTCTATTGTGATAAACTTGAATTGATGGGAATTAGTCCAGGGTACTCTCCATAATAGGGATACTATTGATGATAATAAATAACGATAGCATATTGTCTCGTCTTCAATCACATCTGACGATCTATGTCGATGCTACAATCTAGCTTTTCTAATAATAATAATATCAATATGCATCCATAAAAAAAGATAAACAGATAGTTATGTATAAAGCATACATGCATAAGGAACAGTTCAGGCATAAATCTTTGGTAATATAATCGCAATCTTCCAGGAGCCCTGCTGTGTTTTTGTCAAGGCACAGAAAAATGGCTGAACAATTCACTTGTGAAAGGTTTTGTGATGGTTTTAACGGTATCTGGACGCTATGCTTTGTAGCCAGCATGCTTCGGTTTTCAGAGGGGGACTGCTTCATCAATGTTGAAGAACAAACTAATGATCTTGTGAGACTGCATTGATTCTGGGACAAATATACTAGTGTTCCTCCATTGTTGTCTCCCTCCACATCAGTCTGTCAGACTGAAGGGTGCACATCCATCTCCCATTGGTGACCAGGACTGTAACCATAGACACTGAACTCCAGGGAGTGAGACAACTGTAGTTACCTTGTGTATTAATCATTACTACAGTAGTACAACTAAGCTAATTCTTTGTGATATAATATGAATGCATTTCATAGCATCAATTCTTGTCATTGAAATAGAACACAAATATGGGAGTCTGCCTCCTTGTTTAGCTAATAATGTCGACCCCACGATGGAAATAGTGAAAAAATTTGGCCCCCTATGACAATAACCCCCAAAAACTGCCCCCCCCCCCCTTGAAATACCCCAAAAAGTTGCCCCCCCCCCCTTGGAATACAAAAAATAAGACCCCCCCCCCCCCCGTCTTAATTATTAAACGCTCCCTATGTAGAAAGGGTTCATCCAACTATTATAGAGGGAAACTACTTTAATACCTGATTATATTGGTAATCAAAATGTCCAGCACAGATGATAAATCACAACTGTCACAACCGAAGTCAAGCCGCCAATCAATGATTCATCATTCAACAAAGTTCGTACCACTGTCAGTCAGTGACTGTTCCGGACGCTGTCTTCACGGTGATAATAAGAAGCTACCCATCTTTGTCAAGAGATATGCCCAAATGGAATTGATGTAATTAATGGCAGTCTAGTACCCGTGAAGTGAAATCTGTTTGGGCATGTTTGTCACTCACACCATCTTCCCTTGCAGATTGAATAGACTCAAGTCTCAAGTACGCCAGTGTTGACAAAAGTCCATCGAGTTCGCAAACAGCGTGACCATAACATAAGAGCTTGACAGTTAAACCATGAATTTGTAGACCGTATCTAGAACTGAGTGAATGTAGACATACCCTGATCTTTCCAAGGACGCCATTGGCTTCCAATGTTTGGGCCACTAAATCACGGAGTTCGGTATCCTCATCCGCCGACATTTTGAAACTTTGCGAGTGATTTCTCGTCGTGTCGCCTGAACTTCCGGTACTGGTTCCATGTGTTACAATGTGGCACCCTATAACTTCTGTCCGGGAATCAGCAACTGGTGGGTCTTCTAGCAGAGATTCTGAACGTTGATCGTCAGCCCATGCCACAAAGAATCTGTAAGGAGAATCGCATACGCTAGTTCCCAGGTCATTCGCTAGGGGGCTCGGCTGAGCATACGCTAGTTCTCCTATCATTCGCGAGGAGGCGCGCCGAAATCTTCCCGGGAGCAGCTCCACAAAAGTGTTCGGGTCTAGTACAGCTCTATGGTTGTATTAAAGTTATTGGCCAAAATAAATCAATACATCTAAGCATCAAGAGCCTTGATTCTATGTTCAAGGTTAAATATGCAATATGCGTTTTACATAACTTATTAGTGCAATTGGATGGCGGGTTGGCGGGGGGGGGGAGGGGTTGCTTGGTGGCAGATTATTGATAACCCCCCCCCCCCCCCCCCCACACACACACACACACCTACACACACCTACACACACACACACACACACACACACACACACACACACACACACACACACACACACACACACACACACACACACACACACACACACACACACACACACACACACACACACACACACCTACACACACACACACTTTTGTACACTCACGTTTAACGATGGGTAAGGCACATGTTTTACATGTTCTCAAGAGGGAATCCAAATTTTCCGTCGATGGAGAATGTATAGGGGGCCTATATGTACATGTAGAAATGTCTACTATATGGAAATCCACATTGTTCATCGATAGTGGGCGCACATCTAATATATGTTCAATTACAAAAAGTTGAAGCTTAAATATATATCATAAAAGAAAAATAAACATGAAATATAAGGAAAACTGCTTTCTTAGCAAAATGTGATCAGAGGAACGAAGTGATCCCTTTTCTGTTCCACGGCTGTCTAAGTTATATAAAACTTTTCGTGATGGATAATTACTCAAGACCAGATCTAAAGAAAACAACATTATTATATTATAATTGTGGATGAAGTGGATGACAGCTAGCATGTAACTATGTACCAGGTGGAAATGGCGTCTTGTTTCAAATTATTATCAAATGCATGTATAGAAATAATTATTTATGGGATAACATACCTTCTTGTGGAGGGGGATTGATGCCGCTCTCGGTATTTTTTGGATGTATTTCCGGGATAAAAGACCACGAACGGACATCAATTTGCCCACAGTAAATATGTTTCCTCATAGTATCTGTCATGCAAATCAAAATATCTGATTATATATTTATTGTTCTTTATAACGCAATGATTCCTATGGTTCAATACCGGTGACCGGTGTAACTGATGTCAGAGAAGTGGTTAGACTCGTTCTATGCTGATTTAAAAGAATATCGGACAATTTGTACCCTGAAAAGTAAAACCCATGTCAATTTCCTGGAAATTGAATATATAAATGATGATCTCCAAGTGTTAGAGAACCTATAGCTTTATTCTTTAATATGAGGGTCAACATGCTAGTTTTTTTTTATATTTAGATCATAGAACTAGAGACATCTAGTGTCTCTGGTTCTTTGTTTAGAAATTAATATCATGGTTATAATTATTACAACAGAATATACAGAAATTGTCAAACTTGCTATACATATAGTAAAACCCATGGCATTTTATTCAAATATAGTCACAGAATATACCGGGTAGTAAATATGTATTGCTACACATTCAAGTATTAAACAGTATAGGCACGGACCTATACACTATGGATAGGAAACCTGGCTTATCTCTGTGTTTGTTCTGTGATGTGTTCGCCTCGGCTGCATTCAACATCTCCTAGTGGCGTTTTGTGGAACTATCAGACTTCTAGTGGCGCCCCTAGTGTCAATGAAGCACAACTTTTGGTTCCCTAGTGGTAAATTTATGAACTAGCATTCTTGACACCTGGGACCCATACTGCCCCTCTGCCATACCACCCCGCCACCTATAGGCCTACTGTCCCTCCACCATACTGTCCCTCAACAATACTGTCCCTCAACCATAGCCTACTGCCCCTCCACCATACTGTCCCTCAACCATACTGTCCCTCCACTATACTTACCCTCCACCTTACTGTCCCTCCACCATACTGTCTCTCCACCATACTAAACCTCTACCATACAACCCCTCCACCATACTGTCCCTCAACCATACTGCCCCTCCACCATACTGTCCCCTCTACTATACTGCCCCTCTACTACACTGCCCCTCCACCATACTGCCCCTCCACCATGCTACCTCTCCATCATACTGCCCCTCTACCATACTGCCCCTCCACCATGCTACCTCTCCACCATACTGCCCCTCTACCATGCTGCCCTTCCACCATGCTGCCCCTCCACCATGCTACCTCTCCACCATACTGCCCCTCTACCATGCTGCCCTTCCACCATGCTGCCCCTCCATCATACTGCCCCTCCACCATACTGCCCCTCCACCATACTGTCCCTCTATCATACTGCCCCTCCACCATACTACGCCTTTCCCATACTGCCCCTCTACTACACTGCCTCTCCACTATACTGCCCCTCCACCATACTGCTCCTCTCCCATACTGCCCCTCCACCATACTGCCCCTTCGCCATACTGCCCCTCTACCATACTGCCCCTCCACTATACTACCCTACATCCCTACATCCTACATCCCTACATCCTACATCCCCACATCTCCACATCCATACATCCCTACATCCCTACAGCCTACATCCCCACAACCTACATCCCCACATCTCCACATCCATTTATCCTACATCCTACTTTCCCACATCCCTACATCCATGCATCCCCACATCCTACATCCCTACATCCCTACATCCCCACATCCCTAAATCACTACATCCATACATCCCCACATCCTACATCCCCACATCCCCACATCCTACATCTTCACATCCATATATCCATACATCCCCACATCCTACTTCCCCACATCCCTACATCATTACATCATTACATCCCTACTTCCCACATCCTGCATCCCCACATCCCTACATCCCCACATCTCCACATGCATACTTACACAGAACGGTATTGAGAATCATATAAATAGACACTACTCCATGAGTTTGGATGTGCCCGAATCATCATTGAGGCGAAGCCGAGTGACGATTATGGCACATTCAAACGAGTGGAATAGTGTCTACTTTACGATTCGAGTGTGGTTCTGGATTTATCTCACCCCTTTCTATGACATTAGATAGTATCAGAATAGTTCGAATATACCTAGCAAATCCAAATCACCTCACCTCACATTCACTACGCCACGGCCGTGTAGTAGTGTCACTTTACGGGGCTGATCGTTGAGTATTTTTTCCTAATGTTATTTCTATGGCTAAGTTGGGATGTGGGGAAGTAGGATGTGGGGATGTATGGATATATGGATGTGGAGATGTAGGATGTAGGGATATAGGATGTGGGGATGTAGGATGTATAGATGTGGAGATGGTGTGATGTAGGGATGTGGGAAGTAGGATGTGGGGATGTAGGGGTGTAATGATGTAGGGATGTTGGGATGTAGTGACTTAGGGATGTAGGGATGTAGGATGTGGGGATGTATGGATGTACTGATTTAGGGATGTGGGGATGTAGGGATGTGGGAAAGTAGGATGTAGGGATGTAGGATGTATGGATGTGAAGATGTGGGGATGTAGGATGTGGGTCAGTTTGGGTGACTTTAGATGATGGCGCCACTGAGAAATGACTGATTTTGGGGGGTGTGGGGATGTATGGATGTAATAATATAGGGATGTTGGGATGGAGTGATTTAGGGATGTGGGGATGTAGGATGTAGGGATATAGGATGTAGTGATTTAGGGAAGTGGGGATGTAGGGATGTTGGAAAGTAGAATGTAGGGGTGTAGGATGTATGGATGTGGAGATGTGGGGATGTAGGATGTGGGTGAGTTTGGGTGTCTTTAGATAATGGCGCCACTGAGAAATGACTGATTTTGGGGCGTTCACCGATGAAAAGTCAAAGTTTCAAAAATGTCCCACTCAATCAGGCCTTTCTAAAGTATTTAGCTGTCTCCCCCAATATAATACCTATTCAGAACAGTTAAAATTATATTCTTAACCCTTCTAGTTTTTTCCAAACTAATGGCAGAGTTTGGGTGACTTTAGATGACGGTGCCACCGAGAAATGACTGATTTTCAGGGGTTCACTAGTGAAAAGTCAAAGATTCAAAATTGTTCCCACTCAATCAGGCCTTTCTGAAGAATTTAGATGTCTTCCCCAATCTAATACCTATTCAGAACAGTTAAAATCATATGCCTAGCCCTTCTGGGAGAGTCCAAACAATTGGCAGAGTTTGGGTGACTTTAGATGGGGGCGCCACAGAGAAATGACTGATTTTGGGGGGTTCACCTGTGAAAAGTCAGAGTTTCAAAAATGTTCCCTGTTAACCAGGCCCTGCTTATGTATTTAGCTGTCTTCCCCAATGTGGAAGCTACTCGGAACAGTTGAAATTATATTCCTAGCCCTTTTGGGAGAGTCCAAACAATTGGCAGAGTTTGGGTGACTTTAGATGGGGGCGCCATAGACAAATGACTGATTTTGGGGGGTTCACCTGTGAAAAGTCATAGTTTCAAAAATGTTCCCTGTTAACCAGGCCCTGCTTATGTATTTAGCTGTCTTCCCCAATGTGGAAGCTACTCAGAACAGTTGAAATTATATTCCTAGCCCTTTTGGGAGAGTCCAAACAATTGGCAGAGTTTGGGTGACTTTAGATGGGGGCGCCATAGAGAAATGACTGATTTTGGGGGGTTCACCTGTGAAAAGTCAGAGTTTCAAAAATGTTCCCTGTTAACCAGGCCCTGCTTATGTATTTAGCTGTCTTCCCCAATGTGGAAGCTACTCAGGACAGTTGAAATTATATTCCTAGCCCTTCTGGGAGAGTCCAAACAATTGGCAGAGTTTGGGTGACTTTAGATGGGGGCGCCACAGAGAAATGACTGATTTTGGGGGTTCACCTGTGAAAAGTCAGAGTTTCAAGAATGTTCCCTGTTAACCAGGCCCTACTTATGTATCTAGCTGTGTTCCCTAATTAGAAACCTACTCAGAACAGTTGGAATTTAAGTTCTATGTTTTCTTGTGGTTAAATCTACCTGCTGCTACTGTGGTGCCGCCCTGGTGGCAAAAACGGGAACTTGAGAACAATAGCGAGTCATAGAGAGATAAGCCAGCAGGCCTGTGTTGCCAACCCAGGTCATTCAAGTCCGTGGTATAGGTCATCACACTTGTTTTGGGGAAAATTGAAGAAAATCATATTTTTCGGTTCATTTCCTGTGTAAATCAAACTAATGCATACCGTACTGCCATAATATTTTACCCATTGGAATTGGATAAGCAAGAGAACTAGCCAGATAATGTGACCGATGATTGAGAATGTTTAAAAACGCCGTGCCCCCTAGCGGATACCCCGGGAACCAGCGTAGCTCCCCCCCTGCCCTGGCCCTGACGGGAGACTGTCCTATTTTCTGGGATAAAAATAGATCTACACTCTTCTAGCACAGTTTACTGTGTGAGCAAAAAGTGCTTTGAGAGTGATGACTGTAACCAGCGCTGGTTCTCGGGCATTAGCAACTTCATGTAGAATACCAGCGGAAGCTGCCTGTCATGGCTGCCTCCATGTAGTGGACACGTTCTGGAATACTCAGGAAAGGTAAGGCTCACCATCCTGTTTTACGCCTTTGATTACCCATAAATTTCAGTAAACACGAGAACACTTCATTGTTCTTGTGAAAATTATATAAATACACCATAATTTTAAGTAGATCTGCTCTAATCGGTTTCTCAAACTGAAACCGATCTCGCAGTCACTTCAGTATAGCATCACTCCTGGCTCCTGGGGGCCTGCTGCTGGGGGGTCACTCCACCCCCACCGCTTCAACCCCGTCCCTCTCCACCATCTCACCCCTCCACTCCAGCCCCCGAGTAACCTTATTTTAGCTCGAAATCGAAAGAGTTTGAGCCTCTCGCACCATACCTTGCAGTCAGCTGGACAACACATGTTAAACACTCTTCCTTAGGGCATGAATTCTACTTAGTCCGACCCTATGCTTATAATTATATAAATATAGCCTTATAGGATATAGACCCGTATACATACACCCAAATACGTTTGGATTGTGAACCATAAGTCATAACTAGAATTCATACACATTACACGTGACAACCATAGTGATATTACTAATGATAGTAAGTCTCGATTGGTGCCGCTATCAAGACCAAACCTATTCGTTGTGAACGCCGTGTTGTTGCAGTGGCCGCCAGAAATGCAGAATAGACACGACCTTCAGGCTTCAACGAGCCTCAAGGCCCCGGTACTCCGTGATTATGCGAGGTTTACACTGGGGCCACAGCGACCACTACGGGTCATGCGAGATTGTTTGTTAAATTGCATCTTTTTTGAAATTGTGGTGAAAGCTAAAAGAGATACCTTACTCCTGAAATATAATTTTGAGTAAAAACTTTGCTATCGAATCGATGTTTACAAGCTTCTGCTCACCAACAGTGAAAATACAGTATACATCCCAGAATCACGTTCTCCAGTACAGTGGTGTCAGAATGGGGATATGGACCGACCGCCGCATTTTTTATGGCCTCCAAAAAAAGTCAGCAAATTCAAATTTTTAAATCAAATTTCAACAATGGCTAAGTATAGACTTTTCAGCATGTAACAGTATCTATAACTGACATTTTAGCATGGAACTATCTCAAAGTTTTAACTTTTTAAAGTTGTAAGTATATCAAAGGCCAACTTTTCAGCATACCCGGTACATAACAATAACTATCCAGGACGTATAGGAGCCTGCTCCACGGGGCCGCTAGCATAGCCATAAAAGTCACTGCACACTGCAGCACAGCCATCATTCCGTCATCGTAGCACCACCGTGTTGATGAATTAGATCTTATCGGTTGCCTGCAAATTCGCTTGCACAGGTCCCATCCAATATCAGCAATGGAATGGGCCTGAGGGTTTGTACACTACAAACATGTTTGGCAGATTCCCGATGGCTCCAGATTCAGTCAACCCGGTGGAACAGGTCGATGTCAAAGTCTGACAAAGGTTCACAATTTTTCAGCCCCCCCCCCCCCCCAATATATCAAAATGTTCTATTATAAAAAAGTTAAAGAGATTGAGCATTTAAATAATGGTATTTCGTTCCCTTAACAAATAATCAAACATGTATCATGTTCTATAGTTTCATAGCATACTGTCCAATCGCAAGAAACTGGATTGTCAACTGCTTGCCACCCAAGAAACTTAGGCTGCGGGCCTGTTTCACCGTGCCTACTCAGATAGAGAGGCACTGCCGTGTGTTGCTCTTTAGCGGCCGGGCATTCAACGGCTATCACCCGGGTAGTTATCTGTGAAAGTGGTCAGGTGTGTGTATCCTATTCCGCTTGTCAACTCAATGAATATTGTGATTCCATTACCTCTGTTTTGAATTACAGAGAAATAATCTGCAAATCTCATTCAATGACGTATTAAGAACCTGCTTGATGCCAAGAGGCGTGACCATGTCAATAGAATTAATGTAGAACAATGTATATCCTGCCAAGTTGTGTGTTAGACGATTCCGCTACCTGTTATCCCATATACACTCGTGGACAGAAAATCACAATACTTTGGTAGGGGAGCTATGGGCAGGCAGCTTGATGGGTAGGCAGGTGGATTGGTAGGCAAGTGGATGGGTAGGCAGGTTGATGCGTAGGCAGGTTGAAGAGTAGGCAGGTTGATGGGTAGGCAAGTTGATAGGTAGGCAGGTTGATGGGTGGGCAGGTTGATGGATAGGCAGGCTGATGGGTGGGCAGGCTGGTGGGTGGGCAGGTTGATGGGCAGGTGGGGTATAAATTACATACATGTCTCGGCAAGGAGGGGATGTTCTTTGGGGATGCTGTATCGTTACGCAATTCCAGAAGTGACACACATACTGGCAGCCTCTCCATCCTCCACTCCTTCCCCTACCTCTCCCCACTTGTATCTCTGCAAGGAATCTTGCACCTACCCCATATTACTTCGTGGTGGCCGCAGTGGAGGCAGCAGTGGTGGAGGCGGCCCCCAGATTATCTCGTTTTCCTCAACACTTGTATACGCAGCTCTATAGAACTGCGCATAAAAAGAACATCTACAATCTTATTAATGAGGTCACTACTATATTATGGCACTCAATTCTGGAATAGTCTAGATCATAGAGAAAATATATTTTGAATGTAAAAGGTATTGGTAAGAGCCAATGTCATCACCATGGCCACAGAAATGACCAAGAAAGATATAAGATATTGGTTCGAAAGTCTAGTCCTAAAATCACAAGATAAATAAATGGATAATACGGTTGTCAGGTCGTTTGACCTAAATGTAAATTTCTATCTCTTACAGGATAAAATGATTGAGAATTCCTCCGGTACCCTTTGTGCATAGTATGGACTGTCTGATTGGTGTCTAACTAATCGTGTTGTGTATTCCACCCCAACACCTTACTACACTGACTGCCGAGCCAGCCGCACTCAGCAGTAGGATGGGATGGGGGGGGGGGGGGGGGGGGTGTCGACACTGGGGTTCTCCGCCATATAGTATGATCCATTATACAGATAAACCCAGGGTTACAGTATGGAACCAGGACGCTACACCATATTAAAAAAATTGTTTTTTTTTATTGAAAACAAAATTCACTATACATGGTGGTCTTCCGTTTTCTTTTGGCCTAATACATACGCCAGTTCATGGTTATTTATTATATACGTTGTGTGTTCATGCTCACAATATCAAATACAACCTTGCAGTTGCAGAAAGAGCCAAGTATATGTATCGCAACATAACCTTGTATGTTACGGTTAATTAACTCTGCCCGTGGCTTCAAAACTGCGATTGGGTTCATCGTTAATCTGCCGTTCATTAATCAATGTTTGCATAAGCAGACGAGGCCAACGTCTGAAAGTTTGTGGCTTGGCCCTTTCATTCCTGATTTCCATCAGTCCATACAATGGAGCACTTTCATTCTCACATTGCCCGTGTTGTTGTGTGGCCGTGCCTTGTGACTTCTAAAGGATCCGATTGGATATCAAGGAAAGAATGCGTTTCGTAGATACTATAGAATAGAATGTAGAAAAAGGGAACAAAACAAATATCAGTTTTATGATTCTACCAAACTAAATCAAATTGATATTCTTTGAATATCTGTAGTAGTTCTATATGACATAAGGCAAACTTATATACAAACGTAACCATGCATATTGGGGCCACAATACTGCACTTAGATTTAAAATACATGTACATGTACATTAAAGAAAGAGAACAGTTGAATCAGAACTTTGGATCACCTAGTCGGTTGAAGATATAGACAATGATCATTTATCTTTTTTGGACGGGCGGCTTTAAACCACGAGAGGTTGACGCATAGTAATAGACGAGCGATAGCGAGTGTGTTGTCTTCGATCTCGAGTGGTTTGCAGAGGCGAGCGTCTAAAAACCATCGATTGTTGTATTTCTTACGCATGGTCATTAAAAATTTCTGTTCCGAGATATTCGATTAAAAGAAATATTTGAAAGCCTTTTGGTTCACAGCTACTAATAAAGAATGAGTAGTTGTTTACTGTGGCCCCATACATTTACAATGGGGACTTCCTAACCCATGGGTAAAAAACGTCATATTCACTTGAATGAATAAATACGCCTGATAAGTTTCTTTATATGTTATCAAATAGATCATTAATAGATTTTCTTTTTATTGCAGAAGGAGAACAAGCAGCTAAAAGCAAAGATCCAGTACGAAAAGAAAAGACAGCCATGGCGGTGCTAGGTGTTCAGCTGGTCATCAGTATGGTGATGGCCAGTGTGCTCTCCAAACTCTCCAATCACATGTCTTTTGGGCGCTGGCTGCTAGTTAACAAACTCGTCCGCTACCTCCACCCTACTGACGACGAGCTCCGCGCCCTTGCCAAGATCCCAATAGACACAGGCAAGGGCGGGCGAGGTCGTAACAAACATACGAACAAGAACGACGCCTTCACCATCCCCAAAAATCTGGAATTCCAGATGGAGTCGGCCCCAGTGGGACGTGATGATATTCTGCCACTCAAGTTCTTCATGGAGTTTCAGTGGCTGATGGACTTTTCATTCGTGGGTTTGGTGATATTTCTTATTACCGAACTTTACTATGCTGTAATACAGCCTGAGAACGAGTTCAATCTGAGCATGCTCTGGTGTTTGCTTGTCGTTGGATTCTCAGTCAAGATCATGTTCTCGTTAACGGTAATCTACTTTCGGACGGAGGAATCGGGTGAAAGGATACTTATTTTCATCTTCACCATGCTTTTCCTTATTTTCGTGATGGGAGTTATGATCACCAGTGAAGATAACTTAGAACTGGGACTCGAACCTGGATATCATAACTTTACAATGGGTGCTAGGTACTTTCTGGAGAAGCAAGGGCTGGGATCACATGGTCCAGCAAATCTTACTACGTTGAAGATAATTCTTGCCATACTTGGAACCATCCTTGGAGCTTTCCTGACCTTCCCTGGACTACGACTAGCCAAGATGCACAATGATGCCTTGAAATATACTAATAACCCTCTACTCAGCATGTGCATGTCAATGAACATGGTGTTCCCACTCTTAATCTCACTGATGTGGGTCAGACCTCTCATGAGAGACTTCCTTGTTAAAAGGAGCATGTACGGACTACCCGTTCTCATGAATGAGGAGCAGTTCGAAGCCGTTCGCATGTTTGTGGTCCTATTTTTCTGTGCCTTCAGATTTCTACTTATGTGGACCCATTTGCAAGCTCACCTCAACATGGCAGTGGCAAAAGTGGACCAGTTAAAGAAAGAAGCCGGACGCATCTCTACAATCGAGCTGCAGCAGATGATCACCAGGGTTTTCTATTATCTCTGCGTTGTTGCACTCCAGTATATGGCGCCACTTGTGTTAGTGTTATACTGCACACTCATGTTGAAAAGTCTCGGTGAAGTAAACATTCTCTCACCATTCGGCATTCGGATACCAGCGCTCACATCCTCAACTGTGGATGAGAAAGGAACTCCGGCACGCTCTAATGTTGAAGAGACGATAACAGAAACGGCTGCACACTTTCAGATTGCTCTTGCTGCCCTCCGAGCAGTTTTCACTCCTTTGTTTTTCCGTGGCGTGCTAACCTTTATATTGTGGTGGACCTGTGTATCATGGTTCACCGCGACAGCTTTTGGGATGCTTTATTACCAATATTTCGCAGTTTAATTCTTCCCCATGATTCATTTTTCAGTGACTATAACTATAAACCGCATTCATATCATTTAAAACAAATGATCTCAGTAAAAAAAAATATTGAACACCGATTAATTTCAATTTGGATGTATGCGACGTGATATCAAGTACAAAGAAAGATTGTTTTTCATGTAACATGGTGCGTTCCTGTATAATAAGGTTAGGTGAGATGACACCTCTAAAACTCACTTATACATAATCTTCCTGTCGCTCTATCTCTATACTTTGATCAGGCAATATAAAAAATGCTATTTAATATCGTTGTCGCTGTGGAAATTAAATTTTTAATCAGTCCGTTCCCTCTTACCTCTAATATTATGCCCTGGAAGTTATATTCAAAGGAATCATCTCAAAAGACGACAGAAAGGGATAACCTATAGATCTATGTATGCCTGTGCTAAATGTGAAGTTATTTAAAACCTGCATGTTTGCAGTGATTTTTCGAAGTGTACTTGAAACCAAAAGTAATAACTAGGTTCAGACTGGTGATGTAAGAGATTTGTATTGATATTCTTGCGTGCGATATTTGATCAATAAATCCATTTATTTACCATTGAACCTAGATTAGCTGAGTGAGCAAACTGATTGTTGAATAGTTAAGTAGCTTGAATGGAGTTCCTCACCCCTCACGGATGTGGTCACCTATAGACCGTAGTCTTTGTGGACTGAATTTTATAAATAAAGTTATGAAAACATCTGTTATTTTTCGTTTAATTCTCATAAGTCTTCCATTTTTCAACAAGTGTTAACATTCACCTTGGTTTGTGGGAAAACAATAAATTGCATCCATACAGCTTATTTCATTCTAATTCGCTTACAGTTAAATGATGATGATTATTTACAAATGGGCTAGACTGCCATGAATAACAGTTCAGATATACCACATACATTCCAGCTGAAACTTCTTTTAATCTTCCCTTGAAAATTATGATCACTTAGTAGTATTCTATACCATCAACCCAAGTATCCATATAATAAATACAGGAATTGCTGAAATATGGCAGGACCTAGTAGAAAAATCAAGCCTTCTGTTCATATTGACTTTTTGCTGTCCAGAACGCTTTCGTGCAATGAATAAATTTGCGTACTCAATCTTCATTATCTGACTTCTTGTCAATTTAAAATGAGTGAAGCCCCTAGTTGACTCTTGCCCCGGGTCAGCACACTGTGGCTGGCTGAATCACAGGTTGGGGTCGCGGGCTGGCGACCAAGTCCGCTAAGTATTTGGCCCTCTTCGCTTGAACGTGCTCCACGAACTTCTGCGTTCGCTGGAGACGCGCGCGTCTGTACCGCTCGAGGCGTTCCTGTATGATGACGTCACTGACTGGACCTCCCTGTGCACGTTCAGCCTCGATTTCCCTCAAGACACATGCGTAGTCTGACTCGCGTTCTAGGCGTTCTCTGTCGGACGCATTCTCATCCCTTGCCTCCTGTGGGTGAATTCAATAGGAAATGAGCATTAGAACAACAAAAGGTCATGTACCTCGTAGAGATCTTCAGCTCTTTTGAAAGCATATCCTACAATTCACAGTGAAACCACCTTTTTTTACTGAACCCAATTAGGTAAATTAGGCCGTTTTATTTGTTTCAGTTATATAGGAATGTCTTGAACAAAATGGTCACCTTCTATTATTTCAAAAACAAGGACAGTGATCCATATTTAAAGAAAACTAAATATGCAGTATTATACATCTGCTATATTCTGTGAAAGTTTGAGAAAAATTACATGGGTTTAACCATGTGAAATACAACTTTAGGTACATTCCATTATGGTATGATCATAATATCAATCTCTAGATAAAAAAAACAGGACGATGACACCCAATTATTAAGATAAATAGGAGATAAGACTTGGATTAAATTTCCCGAAAAATGATATGGGTCTTAATCTTCAAGGCAAATTGTCTGATATGCCTTTAAAGGGTTAGGAGCTTTCATTTTATTGACAGAAATGTAAATAAGACCTACAGTCGAAGAAAATGAGAATCCCTACACTTTGTATCCTTCAACTCACTCCAATCCCATCCTCAAGTACCTATCCAGTTATTTTATCAATAGTACAAAAGGAATTTTACAAAAAAAAAAATTTCCACCGGGAAACTCCCAAACCCACCCCAGGGACCGGGATTTCTTCCACAACGGATGTGAGAGAAATTTTTAAACACAATAGTACAAAAGGATACCAACTTTTGAGGAAATACACATTTCCTGATAGATTCAGGCTTCTCTGTGGAGTTCTATTAAAGGATACTACATATCCTGGCAAAAAGCTAGATCAAAAGATACCGACTATATAGCATTGGGTACCAGAAAAGCATGTCTCTCAGTGTAGTACTGTTTTTTTGTGTAGGGAACCCTGAGTGTATAAAGGGACTATCTAAATGTTAATCTTTTGTCACTTGTTTTATGCCACTGGAAAGTGACATCAGGAACAAATGCCACCCCTGCATATTTACTGAGGCAAGAGATTTTTCTGTTTTACACTACATAAACATGGTGTACGAAGGACTGGCCTTTGGTATAACTGTAAGTTCACCACTGCGGGGGATGAAGGAAAGAGGTGGTTGCAGACTACCCCACAACCTTGTGATTACAACCACTGAGCTAACACCCCAGACCAGAGAAGTACTGGAAGGTAAATGTAACTCAGTCCAAATATTAGCTGTTCTACAATGTCTTATCAGGGTATTTACAGGAATGTACATCAATAATATTTTCAGCTGAAAAAGATAAAACTAAGAAAATCTGAAGACTGGAATCACTGACTGAGAAATTATACATTCCCTTAAATAAGTATCTATTGGGTTAAAATAGAAGCTGCAAATCCAGTATTGTAATTTATATTGGAAATTTGGATGTTTAGACTTTACCTGTTATACATGAATAATTGACACTATCTGGAAGTATCCATTAGTAGCAGAGAAGCACCATTATCCTTCTCCATCGGTTTGACTGTACAGTCTGACTTATTACGTCATAGAATTTGACGCATTACAGATAGGAATCGCACGTAATAATCTATTACCTGATGCACTTGTATTGGCCAAAGAAACAAGGGAATATGAGCCTCTGTGACTGAAACAAGTCTAAGCGTACAATTTTGCGGCATAATGTTAGCGCCAGGAGTAACCAATAATTCAAAATTTGAATCAACCTACCAACGTATTTCACAGCAAATATGAAATATGACGATCTGCTTAAAATGCAGCACCAATTTGGAAGGATAACGATATGCATGTACATACCTGAATTGCCTTGTAGTTTTGTTGGTAATGCAGAACTCCACCAAAAAGATGCCATATACTGAATTCTGGCCATAGAACTTTCATGAACGAGAGAACCGAGTATGAGCTCTGAAAAAAAAAGAGTTTGTGGATAACAGAGGCGTGATAAGTGTCATGTCAGGGCACTATTACACTGTGGCAAATATAAATGTGTCTAGAATTATCCCATTTCTTGCAACATAATGTCGGGAAATATATGATGATAATATTCAAGGTTAACAATATCGTTTGTAAAATATTCATGCAGATATACTGGATAGTGTCATAGGTTGATACTAGGTAATTTCATTGGAGCCAGAATTGTCTCCAGGAGGTGTACCGTTGGTTTTTAAGTGATCTCCTGTTGCAATCCCCGTATATGACGCTGATAAAAACAGATTCTAAACTTTGATCTTGGTTGAGAAGCGACCCCAATGTACATTAAGGCGTTGCAAGAGAGAGTTTCGGCTGTCTTCTCCCTGGGCTGGTCGGTTAATTGAGGACTTTGGAAAGGCCGATATATTTGCAGGGTCGTGACCAATAACGGGAAGATCCAGAAGAGCACTTTTGGTCAGGAGTAAAGGATAGACGTATACATCCATAAATGGGACGGGACATGAAGCTCCCTATAAGATTAAGATGCTAAGAACGCAGGCAAATGACCTTGCCAATGGACAGTGGCGGTACCTGTTGTCAAACGATGGCACTAACTTTTTTAACAGACCCATCCATTAAAAATATAAGCCAAAGAAAGATCTTGTCATTAAAGTAAGTGGGACGCATTTTTCGTTTCTAGAAATACATATATTTAAATCGGGATCATTCATAAATGGATTAAAATGAGGTTAATGGCCTTGAAGCGGTGTAATTTGATAAATATTGTGGTGGGGCGCTATTTTCATCATTAGGGCGATGGGAAGTCGGACGGACACTGTATTCAGCAAAATGAAACCACTCTAAAACTAAATAATTCTAATTATTATACACACCTGCCACAAAAGAAAGTCACTCAGCCTAACTTCACCGGAAGTCCTAACGAGCAAGTCCGGGTCACGAGACAAATTTGTGTAAAGGCATTTCTCGAGCACTTCCTCACTGATATCACTGAAAAAGAGTACACGATAATAGTAATCATATAACAAGTAAAATAAAGTTAATCAAAATATTGGTACATTGAAAGATAAAAAAAGAGATTTGAGTCATCGGCATACATTTTTTTCATGAAAAAAAACCACAACAACTTTGGATGCAGATAGGTTGATGGGCTTAACGTGCTTTCCTTGATGCTGTTACACATAGGAGGCGAGCTTGGCTTAATGGCAGAAGGACAGCTCTACACAGGGAGGGGGCAGAGCTTGTCACATCTACCGCATGACATCTCACGAGCCACAAAGGGACAAGAAAAGACCTCTGAAATTTACATATATCCACGACATACACTCGTCCAACTTACTTTTCCATAATTAGCCCCTGTTTTACTCCTTCAGCCGTTTCACGCATGGCTGCACACATCTCGTCTCGCGACGTGTACGAAAAGCATACATTTAGTATCGCCCTGGAACAGATAAACAATACAAATACTTTCAATGACAGTGTTTGCTAATGTATAAAATGCGCGGCAGAACAGCAGGGATATACAACAGCAGGGTAGAACATATGGAAAAACACGGGAGCGGCAATATAGAGGGAGAGAACAAATATTTTGTGTTTTTAAAGGAGAAAAGTCCTTGAAATGACAAGGTATATATCACGAACAGTATAAATTACGCACACTGCTACTTTTTCTGTTGTGGATAACGAAAATGAAAACACTCGTTGGCAATATACCGGCATTTCACTGGGCCTAGAAATGCCATGCACTGAAAATAAAAAGGTTGAACTTGCAAGATAAGAATGGGCATATTAATGTGCTGTCTAATTGGCCTCTATCTCTTACAGCTATCTAATTGGCCTCTTAAAGCAGAACAAATGAAAGTAACCGATAGAAAAGGTGAGGAGACGCGATGAGGGAGCGC
Organism: Alentia gelatinosa; assembly: GCA_950022655.1. Classification (NCBI taxonomy): domain Eukaryota; kingdom Metazoa; phylum Annelida; class Polychaeta; order Phyllodocida; family Polynoidae; genus Alentia; species Alentia gelatinosa. Next base: position 101,621,982 of record OX465580.1, on the reverse strand, counting down.
GAGGAAGACAGGGCGGATGAGGTAAAAAAAAACAAAAAAAAAACAAATATATTTCAAAGAGGTGGAGGTGGAGGTGTTTAAGCCTCATCATATAATATAGTGAAATAAATGAGATAAAGGGCAGCAGGAGAGAGATGGGATGAGCAATACTCGTGATAATTTATCCTACTCACCGTGTGTTGTGCTTGGAGACGTTAACAGCCTCAGCAATGATCTCCTGAATGTCACGTGGTAGTAAGGAGATGTTACCTAACACCCGTATGGAAACACCATGCTCTTCGATGAGATCTCTTTAACGAAAAAGAAGAATTATTTACCAGGTATTTCTTCGTTTCTTTTGTTCTACACTGACAGGAAGCGTTACTTCCAATGTACCATCGGCTGCAGGCAGAAGGCCTTCACCTTGTAGCCTGAATTCTAGTATTATCAAGCGGGGTGTATCGCAAAGTAATACAATATTTCTAAATTTTGGTGCATCACACCAAATTAACATGATTGTATAAGTCATGGGGGAATACGCTTTTTTGTTTTGACATCTGTAATGATTACCTTTTAATGAACAAGTACTATCACGGCGATATGAACATGACTTCTCTATGTCATCTAGAATGCATTGTTATTTCCCCGCCCGCCACATATAAAAGAGAATCTATCAATATATGTGCAGTGATTTATCGGTCCAAGATGACTTACTGTTCCTTCAGTAGCCGGGTAAACTTTTGCCTCGCAATTTCCATCAGGGCATCTACTTCATCTTTGGAACGCTTAAAGTTTTCTATACTGAAGGCATAAACCGTCACTTCCGTGATCCCCATGTCAAGACACCATTTCAACGTCTGAAAATAGATACAGAGACTTAATTTGTGATATGTCGGAGATCAAAATATTATTGGGCAACATCCTAATTATATCCATCCTGTTCCGCTTAGGCAGAACAAAGTATATAAGGGAGAATTCCTGTCACCACATTCATCATCACCCCCAGTCCCTGATGAAAGCAAAACGCCGAAACTAGTCGGGCAACATGGGAACAGATGATCATATCAATGTAGAACAACATGAAATATTTAACAAGGACTTATTTTATAAGGACTGTAACTGTTTTGAGTAATCGCTGGTTAGTGGCTACAGCACCTCCACTGTTAAAAAAAGAGGATAACAATTAGATAGGGAGAAACGGAAAGAAATAGAATTACCGGATAGGAATCTTTTAAAATTTACATTAAAGAGCTCAATTTTCATAGATGGTAGTCAAAAACAAGGGAACAGTGAAGTGATCATACTTGCGTTGGATAATGCAATGAAAGATGACACTCTCACAATTATACTCACTATACTATCCGGTACGATTCATAAATAATCCTGAAGTAGCATGACTGCTCAGATTAGTTGTATCTAAATAATATTCTTTATAGATCTTATACTTAAGATATATGTATATGGATATGCAAGGGTATAGAATCAAGGTTTCCTGAAAAAAATGTAATAATCTTAAAAAAGTCTGAAGTGGCAACATGGTAGGGACTCTACCCTCTTGGTCTTAAATGACACACAGCGTCCTTAGTTTTAATGATCGTACCTGGGCAAGTTTATTGAAACCCTGGAGGTGTCCCTCGGCGCGATCTATAGAATTCTTGGTGGCGAATCGCCGGTTGCCGTCCATAATGAAGGCAACATGGCGCGGCACGGGGCCAGTTTTTAACACCGAAGTGACTGCCTTTTGCAACCACGTCCGCTCCTCAGGCTTCTCTTGAATCCACGACATTTCAACTGAAGAAAAAAATGGGACTTAAAATCAATTGGAAAAGGTTCCCTCTTACAAGACGTTACTTGTCATACCCAAGCGTGTTTCGTTTTACTATTATTTTCTCCTTGTGATTCCCTATGAGTTTTTCCCTTGTAATTTAGAAAGGTCTACCCAAAGGATGATTTAGAAAATATTACTGTCCATGATTCTAACAACCGCAACCCCTATTTCAATGTTAAAAAAATCATGTATTAGAATTTCTTTTCTGGATATTGTTTTTCTATATTAGTTTTCGTGATATTGGATGTGAAGTAAATATAATAGCTGGTTTTGTCTTGCATATGAAATATAATTAAAATTAACATTGAACATGAAAGGAATCATATCTTAGAATTTCTTTTCTATATCATATTTCTTTTCTATATTAGTTTTCGTGATCTGGGATGTGAAGTGAACAGCTTAGCCGGTATTTTCTTGCTTGTAAAATTTAATTAAATTTTCTGAACTTAAAGCATAAATTGATCAACATCAGTCAACGAAACACGTTCATGCGAAGATGGAGGGTATCTATAATATATGTTACAGGGGTGTTATCAATGTGGTAAATATCTGCTTGCTGACTTCCTGTGGGAGGATAAAAACATAGATCCTACCACAGAACTACATGTAACGATTCGGTATATAATTATATAGCATATTCTGATTATCCATTCATTCATTACACTTGGAGATGGGGAGTTATTTTATTACAATGCATGTGTAGACCAAATTAAAATCAGTTGCAATGTATAGTGTTAAATAACAGCGATATCCAACCTGTAAGATGTGAACAGGGAAGTATAAGTCTCTACTTCATGTCGTACAGTCAGCCATTGGAAATGAATTTACAAGCTAAACTCAGGACTTAGCATTATTAGCACAAACCGACTGAGCTAGCCGGCCACCTTTCCTTTCATTATTACAACATGAAATAATGTGATAGCTACGGCCCCGATGTCATTGCTGGAGGAGCCATGTCCAAAAATCCACAAAAAAATGCAGACAAACAATACGAGATTGCCGATATTTTTTTCTGAGTGTACACTACTCATCATTTAAAGGACTATAGGATACATGCAGTATAGTGAGAACGGATATCTGAAATAGATACTCTAACCTATTAAAGTAACTTTATTGAGCGTGGGAAATCACGCTCATATACATCATCTAGAGGTTAGAATGTTCACTTAGGCTTTCAGTTGACTGCAAATAATCTAACCCTTTACTATCTATGCACCAACTATAAAGGCCTGGTGAAATAGGCAGGTGTTCAGTATCCCAGTCTGACCATACCCCTTCCCCACTACTGACTTGGTTCCTAAAACTTTAATTTTATAGTCTTTTTAGGGACAAATATCCACTATATCAATCCTGTCATTAAATAGCAGACACTTAGTTATGGATACTGTCATCTGCTACTAAAAAAGGAAACTATAAGATGATAATAATGACTAAATATATGCTATATACATGTTCAAATCTGATGGGACAGACCTAATACACTGTATTCATGGGACAGACTTCAAGCCCACTTTGTACAGACCTAACAAACTAGTTTCACATACTTCCTTCAACCCTGTCACCAAGCCTTGCGCCTGAGACTTAATAGACTTGCTGAAACCCTTGATCATGGACCTTCATGAAGACAGGGAGGGAGACACACAGCAACAGATAATGATGCAGATGATGACAGAGACAGAAGGGAGACTGACACAGGGACAGGTAAACAGACAGAGAGTCAGATATATGCAGACAGGGACAGAGACAATGAGACAGACAGAGATGCAGATAGGTGAAGGTTTAGGCATAACACTCTAGGCCTGAAGCCAGTCTACCTTACAGTCATGCCATAATACTCATCACCCCCTTCCTGTCCCACAACCACTCCCCATCTACTTTACTGATCAGCTAGCTGTACTCAAGAGCCTGTTTGCTATGGCTTAATGCATGTATATTTCAAATCTGATGGGACAGACCTGACTGTATAGCATTGGAACTCCCATATCTGATGGACCAGACCATTTACTATGCTATTCTTAATGTTATATCTGATGGAACAGACCAGCAAACACAGACCCAGTAAGGAGGTATGGGGTTGGTGGAAGGTAGGTATATGACTCTTAACTCCAACACTCTATATTGGCACCTCCCACCCCCTGCCACACACACACTCCTTGAACCTGTCATACTTGCACCCATATAATACTTGATTATGAGACATTTTTAATGCATTAGGATACACTGATTTTAATATCAGAAATGAGTTTCACTAAGTAATCAGTTTCCATTTGTTTAAACATATATATTTCTATATCTTGATTGATATTTCTGTTAACGATACATGCAAACCACTATTAAATTGATTCTCTAGGTTTATTGAAACATTCTTGATATTTGTTCCTGATCAAATACAGATGGCTCAAATACATAATTTCTTATGACATTCTCTTTCTTTTATTTCATGAAGTCATTTAGGTGTACTGCGCTCAAGTCTATCATAAATGGAAATAATATCAGCTCCTAGTTGATTTATATACACAGACGAAACATTGCGATGGTTAATTATTATAAAATCATTATATCAGAATTCCTAGGGATTCATTCGTTGTTTTCTAGAGCTTTTTGAGAGTTAATTAGCCAGTATAACCAACCCTGGCCACAACAACCTCAATGAAGTTGATGGAGTGAATGTTTTACCTAGTTGAGTGTGGTTTATCAAGCAAAGGTTAATAATTTTCACGTGAAAGTGATTTGACCCTATTCAATAGCGCCGTATCCCTACTAACCCAATGAATTGGCGTGTAATAAAATATAGTCCATTTTATCTGAAGCAATACCTGAGATATCTTTTAAACGCCCCTTGTAAAAGCGACACTGCACTAGAGAAGCTGGCTTAATTGACCCCGCCCCTTTATATAAGATGATGCAATACATCTAGTCTACATTCTATATAGTCAACACAAATGGCATATCGTCCCTGTGAAGTAAATAGAGACTGTCAAATATATAATGTTGTTCATGTCACAATACTAAGGACCAATACTTGTATTAATAACGCTTGTTTTTACAAGTCATTCGCCACCTGAGGAATATCCGTAAGTGGTCTTGGCTCAGTAACAAGGGTGACACATAACGCCATGTAGTAGGCCTACGAGATAAGGCTATCGCCACCACTGGCAATAGACAATGCACATGACTTATGCCAGTTATGGACTCGGAGTTCTGCAGTTAAAAAAGACAATGAAGACATAGGGTATACCTTATGTTTACAATGTTGAAGTAGAGTTACTATACATTGAAACTAAGCTTATGTTAGTTGTGTCCATACAATGTGACACCGGTCGCACTGAGCCCGCGGCGGCAGACTCGATAGGCTGCCCGGGACCCAGGAGACACACCGGGGCCGACGGGCGACACCCCGGCCCCTGCATCACCAAGATTAACTACAATATCATATTCAAGATCAATCTTTTCGTGAAGAACCACAGACTTCAAATTAGTTACACTGAGACGTCATGTAACGGACTATTATCCCAAATGCTCCTAAAAGTTGATCAACCGCGACTACATGGGCTGGGCAGCACCGAGACTCGAGAGCAGCCTCCGTGACGGGAACAGCTGGGCTGAGCCCCGCGGTACCCGAGGAGGGGGCGTTTGACACGTCAGAGAATATACTACACATTGAAAGGAACAAATCTGAAGTCTAGGATAGAAATTAAACTACGGATTCAATAAATACCTCAGCTCCCTGTTATTTCCTAGTATTTGGTCATGTAAAGTCTATAGAGTGGCTTCCCATCACAGCGTAGAATAGACAGGCCAGTAAAACCGTGAATCCTCGGCCTCGTGACGTCACACATGCAACATGGCGGCAGGTGCGTGTCCTCACAACATGTTAGATTCCTCCGCATGAAGTTCTAATTTATATATGCGGAGGACATGAATAAATAAAAGCTAGGTTCGGAGTACTACAATATTGTGTGGTTATACTAAACTGATGATGTAAAGAATGCATATTTAGGGACAAGGCATAAATGGTCTAAGATCTAGAACTATATTGATTGCGGAAGGACACACACCTTAGGGACTGAGTGATCCGACCAACGTTTTGATGGTGTCGAAAATAACATGAAAATGGCGACTTCGTAATATATGATTCCATGAGATTGTTGACTCTGCTTCCTAGTGATGAGGACAAGAATACAGATTTAAAATGCCTGGATGCGAAGAGAGTAATGAGGACTGTTCCCAACTCGAACTGGGTAAGCTGAAACGGCTTCCTGACTGAATTCCACACCTTCGACATCGCCAAGTGTTGTGACCATGTGTTCCTGAAAATTGGTTTGTTTTCTTTCAGAACTTTACTTCTTAATCGCCCGATTCCTATCATCTGGACCATGCAAGAAATCAGCTGATGTAAGTATCTGTCCAGTTGTCGATTTCCACAATGGTTTTGAGGCCTATCTGACACATTTTCTTTGTCTTACAGGCGTTGAAGGAGGAATTGAAAGAACACAAGGTAGGCGAAATCTCTTTTACTACGATTCCATTCATTCGCGGCAAAACGTGTTCCTCGTAGTAAAATAACAATCATAGTTTGTTATGTTTGAATCTATAAGATACCTAAGATCTCAGGATGTCCATTTGACCGGTTTTAATTGTCCCACTACCGACAGTGCTAATCCAACATTGACACCTTTGTCTTGCAGCTTCTTTTTCGAAGATTAGATTGGGAAGGCGGAGAACACTTTAGAAGTTATGACAATTTGGTAAGAAACTTGTTTATTGTGATAATTCTTCAGAGTTTACAGGGATACATGAACATTGTCATGAGATGGTCAAAATGTCAATTTTTAGCTGTTGACACCATCTTGTAGCCTAATATCTCCCGATTCCAACAATATATAACTTGTATAGGTGATTTTGGGGATCTTCCGAGATATTTGGGCACAAAATGTGAAAATTTGACCAGAAATTAACATATCAAGGGTACGCTGGCCGGACAGTGATGTCAGCACGACAGAGGTCACAGCCGACCAATCAGCTACCGAGCTGGGTGGGTATGGTTGTTATGCTAATGACACGCGGGGAGCTACGGAGCTAAAAATAGCAAAACAGCCACTTCCAGCGTTTGCAGAGAGGCACTGAAAGGATATTACAAAAGCGCTATCTGGTCACGTATCTACGTATAGTTTTTGAAGCTATGTAATTACAAAATAGAATTGTATTTGGCATATATTTAACACCAATAAGGTGCGTTTATGAAATCGGTGGCAAATGCTTGAAGGAGAGGTCCATCTGATAACTGTGCCCCCATATGGTACCTCATTCTGACAGGCGCAGCTGTCAAGCTCCGGTGGCGGTGCCAGTAGTGTGGGTCGATCGAGCCTTCGGGCGTGAGAGCACCTACATAGTCATCGGTTGATATACAGACATTAATTTTTATTCTTGAGCAAAATCATCACATTGTAAAAGATGCTAAAAACCATATAAAGATTCAGTATTGGTGAAACAATCTTGCGAACATGTAGGCCTACTGTCACACTGTCATTGGGATTGTTTTCCGTCTTAATGCTAAGCCAATACACAAGTTGAATCGATGGGATGTCGAGCACCATGAAAATGATTTTTTTAAGTACCGAGCGCAAATGAAGTCTCGCAAACCGGATCCAGTTTTGCGGATACATGATATGAACTTCTAGATTTAACAAAGGACCAGAATAAATGAAAGCGGCAACCGTTTCATTTGACTCATGTAGGCTACATGATTCATACCGGCCTACTGACTCAGAAAGTGCTGGGATATAGTGCATTGAGATAGATCTATACCGGTATTAACTCTTTCTTTCACCGAAAATAATGAACACAGCCCTAAAGACTAAAGTGATTGTAGAATACGTTGATACATGTAATATAGACACCGATTTGTTGCTGACATTAAAGCGTCTAATTGTATGTTATATTAATATGATTTTAAATAGGGAACCTTTGAAACCTTGTAATTTGATCATTTTTTAGAATACGCTGGTGAGCTTATCACTTAAGTTTTGCGTATCTGATTTTTCCCATTACAAGAATATTAATTTCTAATTTCAAGAAAGGAAAAAAGGTTGGCTCCGTATTGTAGAAAAAAAGATAGACGGGCTAATATCAGCATATGAAAAAAAAAGGATAAGTTTTCAGCTTAGGAATCACCTCGCGCGCTCAAAGCCGTTGATATTGCTCAATATCTCTGCTCAATATCTTTGCACACAGCTGGATATCTTCAGACATATTAGTAATGACCACCTACTCAAGGTGGTTCAGAGGATCGGACCTTTGCTGGAGAAAGATGTCAAGTCCAGTGTTCGCGGAGTTTCCTCTCTTCTCGGGGCCGGTCGCCAGTCGCTACTCAGGACAGCAAAAGGTCAGCATCTATGCTTATCTAATATGGTCATTAAACGACACATAGTCCTAGATTGTCCTTCATCTGGGACAGCGTTTTATCCAGTGCTTGCATGGCTAATATTGTTCACTAGCAGTGACACTAGGTGGCGCCACAGCAGCGACTTTTGAGTGGAAATTTTCCATCAAACCAAGTGATCTTAATAAATCTAACCTATATCATGTTGCATTCATTTGAGTAATTTTAGATCTGGGTATCCTATTTGAGTAATTTTAGATCTGGGTATTCCTTAGAATCCTATTGTATCTTGACATTAATAGAAAACGGTATTCTGAAAAGAGGTCAAGGTTGAGGGTCCAAATGCCCAAGGTCATTTTACATAAAGTAAATACTAATGTAATTCTTTAAGAGAACCGCAGATATGGTGGGTCAGTAGATAAAGTCACAGTATCAAAAGAGGGTGGTGGGTTTCAAGCCCTTCACCTAAACACTATTTCAAAAAGATGTGGTGGTGGGGCCTTTCAATCATGCACCCTTTCTCTCATGTATCCTTTCACTCATGCACCCTCTCGCCCAACCATGGTTTCACCCATGCATCCTTTCGCTCATGTATCAAGATGTCAATGCAATGTCATAAGCATTCTTGTAAATAATCATTGGTGTAATGGTAACTACAGCTCACTGAGTGAAGTACGCTTATCAGTAAGGGACATGGACACCAAATTAACTGGTTTACATTGTGCACTGAAAACTATATTATTGTGATATTTACAAACTGTGAAGTCGGTTTTTCATAATCATTTGAACTTTAATGTATTCTTACCATGAACAATCCCAAATTCTCGGTGTTGGCGAATGAAAGAATCAACTATGGTCATGTCTTTCATATGGATCCCCCAAAAGAATAATGTTGTATATTGCGTCGTTAGCTGGGTGTGGCTTAAGGCACTTTCTAAAGAATAGTGATAATTTTGAGAACATGGCAGAGAATTGATGGAAGCAAATGTCTTTCATTACAGACGTCGACCATGTCCGGTGGCCTGGCGCCACATATGCAGCCTGTTATAATGGTAAACCACTACTACCTCCCAATAACCTCATCCACACCAATATTCGTAAGTATTTTAAAATGATGTTTTCTATCAATGAATGTTTTTTTTATAATTGTTCTTACTGAATGTGCTTTGTATAGAGAGACTTTCAGTACTGTTGGATTATAATGGAATTTAATCTTCGAAATTTTTTCTATTTTCATTTGGCCCGGTCAGAGGCTAGTGACTAATTTATTGTGTAGTAGGCATGCAGTCATCTCATGAAATGGATATCATACGTCTTTAGGAATAGATATTTTATGAAAAATTGATTTTCAATGAGTAACAAATCAGACAAACAATTGATAAATGTGCCTAATATTCTACTTCTAAGTGTTATGAAAATCTCTGGATCTTTGGGTGAAAAAGGGATGGTTTTGTAGATGATGTGTGCTACTCGTTTTTTGACCTCGGCTTCTTGTTTCAGCACAAATTTCCGCGGCATACCACATGTCAGGCACGGTCAACGTGGATCTGGCCCGCTACACTGCCATCTACAACCGCATGACAAGAGCTTTCCGCGCACTCGGTCACCTTTCCGCTGTCTACTGCATCTGCTTTGACCGAACAGGGTCTTTCATTATTACGGTAGGTAGCTTTGTTGTTTGATAGTACGTCTAGCGACATTTTGCATGTCACAAATTGTATATCAGGCTTATGTAGGTTTGAAAACCTTTAAAACTACAGTTTACAATGTGAGCTACTCCGTGGGCCCTCATGGAGCGTCAGATTTGCTCAAGAGTCGGTAATGGCAAATATGCTATATTAACTATTATGTTCCGTGAATAACTATTAGCATTTCCGTTCATCAGACGTCTGTTGTCAGATTACGTTTGTTACCCCACGGTCATGCTTGTACATAATTGCAATATGGGTGTCTTTGCCTATACCATCCTTATCATCAGTCTGCTCTTATTTCTATAGCTGGTGCTGCCATCTATCGCTATTTTATTAGTTCACGTGTCTCTCACCAGAGGCCAGTACTGGCATAGCTTGAAGTTAAGAAGTTTACCGGTATACAACAAACTGGGAGAATTAACCGATATAACAACCATGAACATTGGACTTCATTGCGCTTTCTTCTTTTCGTCGACTATATCCCATTTTTAGTTTTATTGAAATAATCTGACGTCTCAACAAATACTTATGGAAAATTACCGTTGTCCATAAAGGACGCCATGCAGCGGGGGTCCAGTCTCCATGACCACGAATGATAAGGGTTGTATGACATGGCATGATACGAGGGTAGACAAAAATTGTCAAAAATAGCTTGACGTCATTTATTGGAACCCCTATGTTACATGTTGAAAATATTTGATCACTATGATGTATCTCAGTGATAAACGAGGAGGTGAATTTGCACTTTCAGGGTGCAGACGACCACTTAATAAAAATATGGGGGTCTCAAACGGGCCGGCTTCTCTCCACCCTGCGCGGCCACTCGTCTGAGATCACAGACATCGCAGTAAACTACGAGAACACGCTCCTGGCGGCGGGAAGTTGCGATAAGACAATTCGCGCCTGGTGTCTGCGCACGATGGCGCCAGTGGCGGTGCTTCATGGCCATACAGGGATGATCACATCTCTGTCCTTCTGTCCCTACATCCGCGGGGACCACCGCTACCTCCTGTCCACGGGCGGAGACGGCTGCGTTTGTTATTGGCAGTGGTCCACCAAGGACAACAAGTTCAAGTATATATTTTTTGTATTATTTAAGTTCTGAGAAATTCTAAGAAATCATAACCAAATCCTTAAAATACCAGGCTGTTTAAGATCTATGGAAAAAGATTCATAGACCTCTCTTAGATGTTTTTCTCCTTCTATTTAATCAAGTAAAACATTAAAGATATCTTTACCCAGCCATTCACTATTTATAGAAAACTGACGTATGAAAGAGATCACAATTATATTGTCGTATAAGAAACAAGTGACTCATTTTCGTTTGTGGTTCATTCACCATCATAGCAGACATCTGTATTTTTTGAGTTGAGGGATGCCAATGATCAAGTCATTTAAGATTTACCTCCATGTAAATTATGATAGACGTACGCTAGTAAAATTTTGTTTTTAAGCACATCCTTTCCATAGATATAACCACAGGCATATTTTGAAATGTTCAATGTTTATCTTGTTACTGTAACCTTACTGGTGGGTTTCTATTTTAGCCCTAAGCCCATAAAGTTCATCGAGCGGTCACGTGCTGGTGCCCAGATGCTCTGCTCCTCCTTCAGTCCAGGTACACCACAATTCATTATGTAGAGATTCTTTAAGGTATATATTGAAATCATAGACCGCAGTTATTTACGCCCTTTCCTTTTTATTCAAGAACCACATTTCACATCTAACAGCGTGGTAATTTACCAGCTAGAGGAAGGAAAATACATGGGATAGATTTGTAGCGCATGCGACTGGAATAATGTTTAGCCCAGATTTTACTCACTGTGGGTTTTCTGTTCTCTTTTATCGTGTTAAATATATGTTTCTGGTTTGATTTAGGTGGAGTATTCCTGGCCACTGGTAGTTCCGACCATGTTGTCCGCGTCTATTGCTTCACCTCGAGTCTCCCTGAGAAAATCTGTGAATTGGAGGCACATACTGTAAGTACAGAAATGACAGCTTTTTCATTTTTAGTACTTAAAGTTCTTTTTCCTTGTGTCAAACATAGATGATATTAATTGAGCCTTACTCACACCAATAAACACTAGCTGACATTGATGTTTTATTGTTCTAACTGAGGTAGCAAATTCCATGCGAAGAATATTTCCATTTTGTGCTAACACCACCTGACACCCCTTTAAGTAACACATTGAAGAGAGTAGTACTGCCATCTATTCCATCCTACCACTTTAGGAATGAAGATGACACTTTAAGAATAAAAGTGATATGATAAATCATCAAATTGGTTTTACAAAGATACACAATTGAACGTGCAAAGTGAACGTCAAATATTTTCAATTATTCGAAATTAGGAGCTTACGATTCATCAAACTGTATCAGCACATATGTCAGTATGTCTCAGAAGACGTGAATATTGAGTTTACTCCCTTCTGACAGGACCGTGTTGACAGCATACAGTACAGTAACCATAGTAACCGGTTTGTAAGCGGCAGTAAAGACGGCAATGCTCGTATCTGGAGATACGAAAGACAGGAATGGAAGGCAACTGTTCTTAACGCGGCCAGTAAACTGCCCGGGTGAGTCAAATATGAATATACATTTCTGCATTTCCGTACACTGGATTATCGCAGAACTATACAGATGAATACTATTGTGGAGAAGATTTGATTCAATTGGACGCCAAAATTCGTTTATTAAGAAAGTATTAAATGCAGCTGAGATGAGGAGACGTTCATATTATATTTATTAATGGAACATGACATGTGATAAGAGTAAGAACGTGTTCAGTTGTATTTATAATAAAGGAATAACATTAGGTAAATTAAGATTAATTCATAAAAATACGAACATGGGTACAAAGTTGTAACAGCAGTTTATGGTATAGCGTGCATACTCGGCGGTTGTCTACACTCCGCTGGTCATTACCATCAATAAAAAACGATAAAAATCTTTGCAATCCTTGTCTGTTTACCGTGTTACAGTGCCCCCTCTTCCGAAGAAGACACCAAGTCCAACAAGTGCAAGGTGAACATGATTTGCTGGAGTGAGAACGACCAGTATGTCATCATTGCCGTTAACGATTACACATTGAAGATCTGGGATTCCTACACGGGCACCTTACTGCATATACTCGGCGTAAGTACATTAAATTCACGTTAAGATAGTACGTCACTAAGTGACCCCTTTCACAGTCCCTCATGCCTTCTTTGAAATAGTACGCGAGGCATGAATTTCTTTGCATGCTGTACAAAGGTAAGTATGTCGGGTAATTAACTATTCAATAGTGCCTGTTTTCCCCTTCTCTTTTTTGTCCTATATCAAAGCCTATGTAGATAATTAAAGTTCCTCGCCATATACCCGATGAAGATACTCTCGGCATATAACGCTTTCATATTGCTTAGAGATGAGGTGGTGGAGGAAAATATTCGCACTAACTCAGAGATGGGCTAATTCCTTTTTAAAAAAATGAGTCCGTTATTTTTTTATTCTTAGAGATGAATGTAAATAATATGTTTGTAATATTTTGATGGAATATTTTATATGTAACAAATGTTAGCGCCAGAAGGTGAGTCTCCTTCTTAAGTACATCAAAGCATTTTGGGAACAGAATTTTATTGTTAACTAGATTTTCCATTGAACCATAAAACAATCATATGTATTCGGTTCCTTCTGTAAATAATTCCAACTTTTTGTTGTTGCCATGTTTATTGGTGCGCATGCACGACATTACCCTATTAAGGACATTTTGGGATCGGGCACTTTCATACAAGTTTAGTATAGGAATGTGTCGTTGCTGTTCCAGTTTTGTTATTTTTTTCAACGTGTGAGTTGTCTTGTCTGTATGGTCAAGTTTTTGAAATAAGATAAGGCTATTTCAGTAACTCGGTTTGTAACACAATATATGTGATTTTACATCGTAGTTTTTTGATATAACGAAATATGTTTAGTGTTACTATAATGGTCACTCAGATAGTTTGGTGATGTTTTGCAAGGCATTTAAAGCGTTTGATAACTTTATACTGAGGGATTGATCAGCCAGGTTACCAAAGTCCAAAGAGTGATGGCGTGAACAATTTTATGACAAAATAGGTTTTCCAATTCGGGGTAACATAATACTAAATGAGAGGGTTAATCTTGTCAAACAGTAAATGTCACAATTGCTATAGCAATTGATTACGATAGTGATTTGTCAACGTACTGAATTGAACCTGATAGTGTATGCAGATGCATGCAAATGAAGTCCTTTATTGAACGCTGTTGCAGTTGAGTATTATAATGATGTGTTAAAGAACTGAAATGAGTTTGGTGGTAATTGCAGGGTCACACGGATGAGGTCTTTGTACTGGAGGCTAATCCAGTCGATTACCGCATCTTGTTGAGTGCAGGCCATGATGGAAACATAATATTATGGGATATCGTCTCCGGTAACATGATCACCAAGTACTTCAATTCGGTAAGTATATCGAGCATGCACTTTCTCCTGGTAACATGAATATTTACATCCCAATTTCTTAAAAATAGCAAGACATTACCTTAAGATCAAAACGAAGGTAACAAGGTAATCAATTTGTTATTAGCAGGTGGACAGTTGGTCTTTAGGTTATGGCTATAGCCTACTGTAGTACAACTGCTTGTAGAGTCACTAAGTGACCTGACCACATTTTTGCCTTTTATAGCTAACTAAGTACAGATAGGAATATGATTTCTGTTTTGGACAGAAGGTTTTATGGTGGTTCAATGCCATACAGTTTTGATATTTAGCATTTTGGTATGGATTTTAAAATAACAGTCAATTCAGTTTGGGGGGGGGGGGGGGGACATTTGTAGTCACAGGTCCATTTTTAAGAACTCCTTTATGCACATATTTCTACCCCTTAAACTGGTTCAATCATAATATGATATGCCTCATTTGAAAGAGAATAAAAAAACAGTAGGTGCTAGGAAGTGGAATTTTCAAGGTAGATTCTACATTTACTGAGATATTCAAGTATTTGTTGAAAGTGGGGGGGGGGGGAGGGGGTTGAGTGAAATGGGCATACTCAAACAGATGTTTACTCAATAATGATTTACAGTGAGCATTAGTGTAACATTTACAATCTCCATATGTGGCACTGACAGTTGCTTACACCCTAGAAAGTGTCATTATTTAGGTTAAACTTGTATTTGGCATGATATTCATGTATTTTTGCCTAATTTCATAGCATGGGGGGGTATCAGCCATCTTTGAATTTTAGTGCAGTCATGTTCTCCCAGAGGGCTCTAGTTCCTGTCACTCTCCAAGCATATTGGCACATGCCCTATACCTATATCCTTATAAGAACACTAAGTATCTGGTTGAAGCTCAACCTCACTTTGAACATGGAGCCTGTAGTATGTCAAACTAACACTAGATGGGACCATAACTAAGTACAGATAGGTATATGATTTCTTTTTTTCTGGAGAAGTTTTATGGTAATGCAATATCCTAGTTTTATTATTTAGTATTTTGACATTGATTTAAAAAAGACTAACTACTTTATGAACTTCCCCAAACACCTGACAGGCCCAGTAATCAAAGACTTGTAAGATATGCACAAAAGTTGTATAAGTTTCTCCTATGGTAACCCAACACCTCTCTTTCCCCCTCCCCTATAACTCTAATTCCTTCCAACTCCTGGGGGGCTTCCTTGATCTCATAGTAATTAATTATCGGTGGACCTTGTATTGAGTTTTAAATGCGTCCACCTGCTAATTTGGCCTTTAAAGGCCAATATTTCTATTTTAAAATGTACTCTTAGCTCTTGTTCCTGTCCATGAATCATGTAATATTTCATGGAATGTGGTTTATAAAACTGATAATAGGTAAGGTTTCAGTTCCTCTGTCATTAACATTTTTAAAACTTAAGCACAGAAAATGTGCTGATTAAATTCAGCGTTAAAGGTTTGATTTAATGTCTCTTAATGGGTAAAGGGCATAAAATGATAACATCCCAACAGACAGTGTTATCATTCTATTCCATTACGTTTATTTCACTTCACCGAATTTAAGGATGCCTCGGTAAGCGGACACGATATATTTTTTTTGTTGTGCACACTTACTTTGTAACGATACATAACTAACAAATGTAATGAAAATTAAATCTGAACGTTAAAATATCCAGTTATTAAAAAGATAGAAAAAAGTAAAGTCATTGACAAGTGGTACTCATAATAATCTGATAAGAAAAAAGTAAAGTAATTGATAAGTGGTACCCATATTAATCTGATAAACAATTGTTTTCTTATGGTTAAATGTATCATTATAATCTTTAAAGTGTAAGTTAAAGCTGTCAGTATCGGAGAAGAATAAAGTGAAACTAACATTAAGCTTGCAAGTCTTGAATTGAATGCCTTACACTTGTGCTTATGAAAATAGTTCACTTTAGTTTGGTGCAAGTTTGGGCAAAGTTGGTCCTTGTGTAAACTATTGGTATGTCTGGAGATGAATCTCGCTGAATCATGGTATTGGCCGCTTTGCCTTTTGCTCTGCCTGTTTTACCCCTTGTTTTCAATCCCTCTTCTATCTATAGACGAGGTAATGGAGCCTGTTGCAATAGCCAGTCCCATCTCATTAAGTTTGGTTTGTGCTGCAGATTGAGGGTCAGGGGCACGGAGCCGTGTACGACTGTAAATGGTCGCCGGACGGACAAAGCTTTGCTACGACAGACTCACACGGCTTCACTATGCTGTATATATTCGGCTCCAATGAGAGATACCTTAGAGTGAGTATTTACTGCCATGTCAACTCACTCATACAGGATGAGTAGCATATTGTCATTTCCCACAGTGAGAGAATATTTTTAGTGTTTGTAGATGCTTCAATGTCAAGTTAAACGATAATAAAGTCCTCGAGAAATAACATTTTGATAAAATATTATATCAGGTTGAATACGTGTCCATTGGGATCATCTGTTGGTCTTTCCCCTTTCCCTTCGTGTTTTTGTGCTTGACTTCCTTTGTCACTTACTGACGATCTAATCACGTTATGGCTCAGTAACTCACACCCAACCTGTCTCTATCAGCTGCCCGAGGAGATGTTCTTCCACACAGACTACCGACCACTCATCCGTGATGCAAACAACTTTGTTCTGGATGAACAAACGCAGCAGCCACCTCACCTCATGCCGCCGCCCTTCCTGGTCGACATAGACGGCAACCCGCACCCGGCCTGGTTGCAGCGCCTGGTACCAGGACGAGAAATCATGGCAGACTCCATGTTAGTTCCACAGATCGGCTACGCACCCAACGGTCAGTTCAGATTTTAGGACACGAGTGCCCTATAAAGTACAGTAGAACCCCGTGTAAGCGGTCACCCTCCGTTCCGGGCCAAAGTCTCCGCTTACGCGGGGTGTCCGCTTATGCTAGGTTAAAATAAACATCTAATAGAGGGAACCGTTCCAAACGAAGGTGTCCGTTAACGCAGGGTGTCCGTCAGGCGGCGTTCTACGTGTACTTTTTTTGGTTTTATAAATATCGACTGACTATCGCTTTTTAACGGGTGTTCGTCCTAACTCATCATTCATCATTACCGTTACACAGGAGATCGCGAGGTCCTGGACGAGATCCCCATAGACCCGGAATCGGAACCAGAAGAGGAAGTTATCGTGGAAGGTGACCGACAGCCTCCTAGCATTGACGACATGATTCAGCGGTTACAGCGGCGGCAGGACCAACGCGCAGAACATCGGGAGCCTCGCGAGCCGCGTATGCAGTCCCCACGCCAGGACGGGCCTCTCTCGCCGCCCATCCGGGGGCCGCGGCGGAGCGGGGAGGTGGAGGGCGTGCGCGCGGCGAGCGGCAACGTGCCGGTGTCGCAGCGCGCCACTCCCAGAGATATCGCCGCCTGGAGACAGCGCGTCGTGGTGTGGGGTCTGGACCCAGCTATAATCAGGTAGGCGTATGTGATTTACTGGCGGACAAGATATCAGGCAGGGGTAGTGACTCACTGCTCTTACCTGATATCCTCCTCACTGTGAGGAAGGGGGTTAAATTAACGAAGCTATGGGTATGACAATCACATGGGTAATACACAAGGGTTGATTGTATTTGATACTGTAGCTCTGATTCTTTCTTGCAACAAAATTGTATAAATTGAATTTATACTTTTCAGACTTTTATGAAGCATGGATACACGCGAAAAATTATACTAGCATATATCGTTGTTGAATCCGTTAGGAAAAACGCCCCATATCATGTATTTTTTGTTTTACACTTTGTTGCAGGACTGATCAAGAATTTCGACAGGCACTTGCAGAAGACGAGATAAAGAGATATGTTACAGAAAAAAAGAGGAAACCACTTGCAGGGTCTGAGGTATAGTGTCACCATATAGGAGTAGATTAGGTCTTTTTGAAGAACTGCTTTATATAGATATACTAATCTAAAATGATTATAGTAAAACTACCGCGTGACACGCACATGTAAGAAATACCAAGATACATTGTGCAGATTATTCAATGCCAGTGCTATGCTATTGATGAATACCAAGATTCAAGGTGTTTCTCTGTGTCATTGATTATGGCATGACTAGTTTGGGAGACTCGCGTTTTCAATAGTTTTCTGGCATATCAATATCATGAACTAATGCATCAGCCTAGAGATAAATGGAAATACGGATGACTTACAACTAACCATATTTGTTTTACATATAGTATTAAAGGAACTTCTGAATAACACCAATTTTGATGCCGCTCAAACAATTACTCACTGGTGAACACTGTGGTGCTGTGATTAAAAGAAGCGGCATGGCCATCCCCCGATGCTTCTTCTCAGTAGCTGTAGCACTAGACCCCCGATACTTATAATTAATGAATCAAAAGACCCCGTCTTATAACATTAGTTTTCTTTGTGTGACAGAACGATTCCAGTGATTCTGGTGGTCATATCCGCACCAGACATCAGCGACAACGGACGAGAAGACGACAAAACCGGTCAACCTTACAGACGAGTCGGAACCGCCTCACCACACGCGCCTTGTATGACACAGAAGAGGTGAGGCCTCACAACTACCCTCTCAAAACACAGAGTCTGAAGTTTGACACTCACTCATCAGGGATGGCCATTTGTGAATAGCTTTCAAGTCAGACTTGGGTTAGCTTCTCGCCAGTTATAAAACTGAGTCTTGCAAGCTCACAAGTTTTGAATCCAAGGATTGTAACAGGTTTTCTTTGGGCGTCGACAAATGGGACGTAAACGCCCCAAATTAGTATCTATTTTAATTGATATTGTCAGTCAATCTTATTTGAATAATCCGACAGAAATTTGTTTAAATATCTATTTTCTAATCCTAAATTAGCTATTTTGCGACAACTTTAAGATATCAAATATGGCCCTGCCTGTAATTGATATATCCAATTGTATAACAATACACACAGGTTCATTTAAGCGTAAGAACTTCAGCAAATTTCAGACTTTGTGGTTACAATTTGGCGCAGTGCCATTGGTTTGGTGGAGTACTAACAACCCATGGCCCTAGGTCAGTCAGGATGAACAAGTTTAGTCAGATCAGGCCAAATAGTGTGAATGTGGGTGTCAATACGGAAAATGTCGAATTGAAATGATCCAAAATTGTGTGAAAGATTGATGTAAATATGAATAATGTTGAATCTAAATGTCCCAAAGCTGTGTACATGATTCATATAAATTAATTCAAAAGTTACCGCCAACTATTCAAAATGGTTTGATATTAGGTTCCGAGCGCAAAACATTATGTACTATATAGTAAATATAAGATCATGTAGATAGCAGTAAAATATAGTACTATCTCATGCTCTGTCATTTCTAACGCGGAAAACATTTTTTCTTCTCTTGCTGTCTGATAGATCTAGCTCACATCATTTATTTTGGTGGTTTGTTTATTTTCGCTCCTTCTTTCCTTACATTTCTTTCCTTTTAAATTTTGGTGACGGAATATAAGTTTCAAAGTGGGTCGGTCTGCATGAACCTTTGTTTTTGTGATGCATGTTCAGATTGTAAGCAAACTGGTAAAGCTCCCAGGTTTGAAATGAATATTATGTTTCAGCCATGCCTTTACTTCCCTAATTAAACGAATAATAGCGCAATTCACGCTATAGCTACTGAAAAAAAGTTAAACAATCTCATTGCTATGCCCCGAGTGCAGACTAAATAAAGAAAAACAAAGACTAAATGTAACGATCAGATCTGATTTCGTTCTTTTTTCCCGTTGGTCATATCATGATTAACCATTCTACCATTTCTGGTGGCCCTTGGTTTTATATAACTACGGTTGACTTAGACATGTAACTTAGACATGTACAGTACATTATACACAACAAACAGGATGAGGCAACAGCGAATCGATAGGGAACCAAACTAAAGCCGTTCACTAAATAGTTCTAGAATACAACTAAATGGAGACTTCGTTGCTTTAGCCATATAGGTTTGAGACTAGAATTTTGTTATAGGGTACAGTTGTTACTCTGGAGTGAATTAAATGACGATTGTTTCTGAATAAATATGAAGATAAATTACGTTGAGAATACTCGCGATATACATTTGAGAATGAGGCTTATATTCTTGTATAACTTGCGCTATATAATACTCAGATGGAGTATCCACCATCTGACGAAAAAGAATATCGAAGAGAAAAAACGCCTATTCCCATATAAAAATTAGTTGGTTAACCTACACAGCATACATATTGCATGGTTTATAATGGTTTTTAATCATGACAGGAATTTGGTGACGTAAAGAAACAGAATTTTGAAAGACCTAAACTACTTATCTGCTTCTTGAAGAGCCATAAAGGGAAATTACTTTATTGAGAGTAAAGATAATGTCATTCCTCCTGGAAATAAGTAACAAATCTGCAATAAGTTCGATTCTTTCCTTATGTTTTTCAACTTGACATAACAGTTAGTGTAATAAACTGTGGAAGTTTGTATAAAATAAAGCAATTAAACCAAGTAAATATGAGGGAAAAAACTGGATAAATAACATGCATATTACCTGAGATGCAACCAGTATAAAACTGAAGAAACTTCTATAAAAGTTGGCTAAGCCGGTAAAATTTAGCTTTCAAGAGACTGACCAAGCTTTATATTTACCGTTATCCATCATATATACTCCCGTAGACATCTAAAAAAAAAAAGACATTAGAATTGGCTAGAACAGCCATTGTTACAAAGGAAAAAGGTGAAATATTGCAGTCTCAATCTAATAGGGTATTGTAGTTTTGGAAATAATTTGATCGTGAATAATGTTAAAAATTCAACATGAATCCTTGCTGTAAGTGGTGGCTGTGTTGTTATGTTGTGTGAATGTTATTGCATGTGGTGCGTGGGTCCTAGACTCTGAGGGCCCTCTTTAATTTAGCTAGCACTAGTTTAGTTAACTCACTACCCTCCCACGTGACCCTGAGTAACAGATCCTGCTGTGCGGTATGCCGCGGGTGCGTGTGCATCTTCAGGCCTATTTTCAGGAGGAGGAGGATGAGGACGAAGAAGACGCAATAAACCGGTCAGCTTCAGCGTCCGAGGCCGAGCAGGTGGAGAGTGACCAGATATGGAACTCCTCCTCCAGTGATAGGTGAGTTGGTTTACTTCTCGAGCGATCTACTTCAAAGTGTCACTAGATCTAGTGTGGGGGGTATGGTATTTCCCGTAAGGCTATTCGCCCATAAAAAATAATTCCAAATTGCAAAAACCTATCGGAATAAGAGGAATCTATCTCCTCTATATAATCGGGTATCAACACTGGTTAAGTGTATCTCTAATAGAATCATATCCCAGCATCTCGCGTCCATTCTATATTTCCAATTAATACTGTGCCACTCACGCTGATTAGTGCTAAAGTATTTCTGGACTGGACATCACTGAATATCATATATCAGATAAGTATCTTGTAAGGGATATAGTACTATGAATATGTATGTGCTTAGATGTCTGCTATATCTGGAAACTCGTCATTGCAGATACCAGAATAGCTTAATTCTTAACTTTATCGCATACCTTGTTTTCGCTTCAGTGAATCCAGTGAGTATTCCGACTGGGCCGCTGATGGTGGCATCAACCTACAGCCCCCAAAACGCACCTCAACACGACAGACAAAAAAGAAACGCCTTAGCTCCTCAGAAGAGGAGGATGACGAAGAAGAGGAGGCGGTGGCTTCCACGTCACAGGGAACCTCACAAAAAAAGACTCCAAAGGCTGCTCCAAAAAAGAAAGACTTGCGAAAACTAAAGCGTGAAAGACAGCAACGGCAAGTCCTAAAGCGACAAGATAGTATAGTAGAGCTACCCGAAGCATTCAAGCCCCCTGATTGGCTCACCAATGCCATTCCACGAAAGACGCCATATGTGCCTCAGATGGGAGATGAGATCATCTACTTCCAGCAGGGACACCGGCTCTATCTGAACGCCGTCCAGCACCACAACGTCTACACTATCAACGTCCAGAAAAACCAGCCATGGACTAAGTTCCCAAACCTTAGGGTGAGCTTCTGGTATTTACTTTCTCTCTGTTTTCCTTCATGCATATGGTGTTAAGGGGCTGATCTATCAGACACACATGACAAGCTAAGGTGGTGGTCGTGCAGTGATCCCGCAGTGCTCTTGTGCAGTCAACGGTGGTCTGGTACGTATAGGCATTGGCGCGGTGGAACGTTACACACTCAAGATGCTGCTAAAACCTGATCAAATAGCTTTTTGTGTGGTGCCTGCATAGCGCGCGCACAGTTGCCACCTGTTCAACCCCCCCCCCCCCCCCCCTACCCCCCATGGGCCTGTGAGGTTGCACACTATAAACATGTTCAGAAGACATCCGACTACAGCACCTCCTGGTGGAACGGGACCATTAGAAATGTGTTTTCCGAAGATTCATGGAGAATATCATGTCACCACATTTTCATGGAGAATAAAATAGAAAATACTTCACATTATGTTTCTTACAAATAAACTAGTTTTGATTAAAAATGTCCATCCTTTTTAGAGAAAAAAAGTATGTTACATGTGGAATATTAATGTATTCGTCTGTATAATCATCACAGAATACTCCAGATATTGCATAAAAGAAGCGTTCAAAGCATTTCATACGTACGTGCACTAATGTCATGATAAAGTTAAATACAATTTTGTTCAATTCTGTAACAGATTAAACCTTACAAACTGGTATATATTTTGATAGTTTTTGAATTGGTATCTAATTTTATTTTCTCGTGACGCACAAGATATTTAACGTCATCGTGGTGGTATTGCACGACATGCGCAACAGTAACGTTATTCACCTACCTGCAGGACCAGGAGCTGGTGAAGGTGGTGGGACTGAAGTACGAGATCCGCCCTCCTCGCCTAGTCTGTCTCAAGCTGGCCTTCATTGATCCGGAGACGTCGCACCTCTCCGGGGGTTCCTTCACCTTAAAGTACCATGACATGGCAGATGTCATTGACTTCCTGGTGCTGAAGCAGACTTACGACAAGGCCATGAGCCGCCACTGGAAGGCGAACGATCGCTTCCGGTCCATGATCGACGACGCCTGGTGGATGGGCAAGATCACCATTCAGGAGCCATTCCAAACCGAGTTTCCGGACAGCATGTTCCAGTGTTTCCATGTGCAGTACGTATCTGGCTTTATAGTCAAACTATCTGGCTTTATAGTCAAACTCAATTTCCAAAAATGTGAATACCTAAAATTAGTCGGTCCACTAATTTGATGCTTGCTTGTGTTTCTGTTCCTCTTTTACTTCCTTAACATTGATTGACCGCAACCTGTTTGGTTATATTGGGTGCAACAAACTTGGTTGGCCATTAAAGAGAATTTGAGAGCACCTATCTGCTCCTTACCTAAATCGATTATGTTAGATTATCTGATAGTGTGTGAGCTGCTCGCCATTGAAGGTCATTTAGAGATAAGTAATGGAAATCAAAATGGTTCTATATTTTTCCGGGTTTTATTTCATTCAGATGGGACAATAATGAGCGAGAAAGGATGAGCCCTTGGGATCTTGAACCGTTAGACACCGCCCGTAAGTATGCTAGTTACGTCATGAAATCTGAATATGTTTGTTCTTTTATTTATCCCGAATTTAATCTGACGCTGCCGAGATAAAGTGACATACATATGTATCTAAAAGATAAGAAAACAGTAAGCAGGCTTCAAATAGATTTACACTACTAACGAGGAAGAGGAAAAGCCTAATCTCTTACATCGTGCATCCTGTGATATCTAAAGAAATAACCCAAAGACTTCCCTTGTTCATACAGGTATGCCGACGGAGGTGGGAGGCAGTGTGGAGGTCACTCAGAAGGAGTTCTCTATGATGATCTACCATCCCAAGGAGTGTGAGTGGCCTGACTGCGAGCGTGATGTGGAGTGTGACCGCATCTCGCACGGCCTTGAGTCTGTCATGGAGCTATCCATAGCTGAGCACTTTCTTGCCCCCGTCGACCTTAACGCATTCCCTGCCTACGCCATGGTCATCGAGTACCCCGTCGACCTGAGCACGATCAAAGCACGCTTAGAGAACAGATACTACAGGTACAGCGAAATCAATAAGGGTTGCTTCAGTTGTTTTATTTCAGTGGTATAGAAATGACTAGTATTATATTCCAATCTCTTAGAGACAGGTTGGATGTGATATGATATTGTCTTATGGCAGAAAGAACTATCGCATAAACTGTACATACTTTCTGTTTGGGTGCGCTGTAATCGTCACTCGGATTCGCCTCCAGGGCGAGTTTAGTTAGAAAAAAAAAGCAAAACAAACCCCAACAACATAACTGATACAGCACGGCCCTTCATCCAACCAAACTAATTCGGTGTTCTTATATCAGTGTGTGTTCTAATCTCTCTCTTTAGACGTGTTACGAGTGTACAATATGACGTACGGTACATCGAGACAAATGCCTCAAAGTTCAACGAGCCCAACAGCCGTATTGTCAAGTGTGCTAAACTGGTCACTGAACTCGCCCTGCGCTTCATCAGGTAAGCTCACTTTCTTCAACAACCTCAACATTCATGCATTGGACGGAAGGATTAACCTCAGACACTGTCAGTGGGTTACTTTGATGATTTAGAGGATGACCCATTAAAATCTCAATTCCTAACAATACCTTCACTGAGTACTTGGGGCAATAATTATCTATCCTCTATTTGAATATGTATATGTACATTTCTAGTTGTATGACTGCATACTCCAGGCAGTATCAATAGATTCAAAGATTTGATAAGCACTGTAATAATAGCCGCGTTGTTATGATTATAAAGACAGTAATTATAAAGACTAGATGGAAATTGTGATGCAATGGTAGCTGCATAAACGCTATAACCTTTGTGACTCACTACATTTATTTTTGTTCCACTGATAATCACTGCACGCAAACCATGCTCTTTGTGATTTGAAACAATATATAGACTAATCTTGATTGACTATGTAAAATATAATCTTTGTGATCTAAATGATAGTCACTGCATGGAAATTATGCCGTCTGTTACTCCGAAGAGTAACTGCATGAAACCATGCCCTTTGGACCTCAAGTGATAGGCACTGCATTAACATTATGCTCATCGTAGTTCAAGTGATGGTGACCGTATGAATACCATACCCTTTGTGATTTTAATGAGACATTGCTTGAACACTGTGTCGTTTGTAGTTTCACTGACAGCATTTCTGTGCACGCGATGCCCTACGTGATTTCAGTGAAAGTCAATTTATGCAAACTGCCCCCAATAATTCACTGGGAATATCGATGTAAACATTGCACTCGTTACGTTTCAGTGATAGCAATTGCATTGATCCAATGCCCATCTACGCAGAATTAGCTAAAGACGTTAACTTTAAGATCCCAATGCGGTCTGCAGCATCTCGACCAGAATACGATGAAGACACAGAGGTGGACATTGACGAGCCATCTTCCAGCACTGCCACTAGAAAGGTCAGTATATCTTCATCTTCTCAACAAGGATGCTGCCTTAATTGACAGCATTTATATATTCTCAAACCAAAAGCTTGTGTCACGTCTGTACATAGCTCTGTTAAGTAATCAGCACTGGGAATGATTTGCTAAATTCGGCTTTCCCAAAATAGCATGTTACTACTTTGAAGGGAGGGGACACTTTTCCCAAAATGATTTAAAAGGACAATTTTTTCAACCAAGAACCAAGAATTTTGCTTTCTTGGTCACGTCAACAAGAACCCAGAGTTAGTGGGATGAAACTCAATCACCGATTTTACATAAACGAAATATGGAGTTACATAAACAAGCCATTTGGAAAATATTGAGCAAAATGAAAACCAGACGTCACATCATGTACTATACACCTATGCCTAAAAATACTCCAAATACCAACCTCTGCTATGCAAGTGGTAGTTGAAGCGTACCAGCATACTGTGCCAGTATGGCGCCATACCACCATACTTTGAACACTCAATCTGATTGGTTAAGAAAATCAACTGACCTATTTATGACGCGATGCCGCGACATTGCGATGCCTTGCGTAAACAATTGTTACAAAATGTAAACAAAGTCGATCGTAAGCAAATGATTGCTCAAACATATGCTATTTGTGGGTATATATGAAAATATAGAAAATAATGACCAAATAAGGCTAGCATAGCGATTCACAGCAATCTAATAACTAGTATATGAAGTGTCAAGCGATATTACGAAACATACTAACATAGCAACACGAGTGCGTGTAATAACGGAAATACGGAAATAAATCATAAATAATCAATATCAGGACCCAAAAAAACAGACAGGAAATTAATGAATAATATTCTGAGACTAATAATCACAAAACAAAGAATTTTCTAATAGTTTTAATTCTATTTACGAAATCGTGGCTATGAATGCTTCGATAACGCCGTTAATGAGGTCAAGTAGTCACCCCCGGATGTTCTGCAATACGTTCTGCTCAATGGTTGTGGTTGGAGAGTAAAACCACTCTGTAAACCACTTTCGCCCTCCCATGCGTCTTTGATTATCACTTCGAGTTTGACATCGACACATTATTGTGAGTTTTTGAATATTTACGGATAGTTAGAGGTGTATAGTACAAGTGAAACTTGTTAACCTAATTGGGATGGCTCCTCGTACCTTGTTTCTTTCGCTAAATCTACCGCATGAGCTCGTAGAGCGAATGCGGTAGATTTAGCGAAAGAAACGCGGTATGAGGAGCCATCCCAATTAGGTTAACTAGTTTCCCTAAAGTACAAATTGATAGACGTACTGGTACAAACGTGACAACGCACGGGAACACGCACATGCTGGCTTATTCAGTACGTGTTAAACATCGTCTGAGGTTGTGATATTGATGAAATTATTGTGTTCATCTTTTATCAGTCGAAGAAAAAGAAGAAGAGTATCAAGATTCCTGATAAAAACGAGTGGAAGTCGGAGTGTCGGGAGCTGCTCTTAACGCTTATACAGTGTGAAGACTCGACACCTTTCCGAGCAGCTGTAGATCCTTTTGAATACCCGGTACGTGAACTACTGTGTCCCTATCTGTCTTTATATCTCTTACGCTGTGTAAGTCTGTCAATGATTGCGTCATTGTGTATCTGCATGTGTCCATGTTTAAAGCTCTCTTTGCGTTCCTGTCAATTTATAATGTCACCTGATATTATTACATGTACTATTAAAGCTAAATACAGCGGGTAATTCTATTTTTCTTTATTGTAGGTATGTATGTGTATCTGTCTGTGGCTGTGGTATAACTAAGTGACTGTATCTCGGGTAGATTATGTCTTAGATATATGTTTGATAGAAAAGCATTCAGTTGATTTCATAAACTGATAGAAAACGCATCTTTCAAAACAAACGGTATAAACCGCTTTCGTATAGATATAATGGAATTATTTCATTGAATTGAAAAAGAATATGTCACCTCATCATGTAGATTAACTTTCCGATTTTACAGTAATAATATAAATCCACTGTACTCCTATTGCCAGTCAATCCGTTTGATTGTACACTGTCTTATATGTTTTCAGACGTACTATGAGATCATAGACCACCCGATGGACCTCGGCACGATACGGGAACAGCTAGAATGTAGCGTGTACGAGACACCTATTGAGTTCTGTAAAGACATGAGGCTCATTTTTAACAACTCGCGGTCGTACAATACCAACAAGCGATCACGGGTGAGTGTTTCTGATATGTCATTTTCTACGCTAGATAACATGTCGGGTTCCTGTTCAGCATCGGCGAACCGTTAACAGGTTTTTTTTTAAAGAATGGGTGACCCAAACATTCCCCAAATTGATAAATCCAGCGGTGTATCAAAATATATACGACACATAGTCCATTGCTTACATCTAGTTTTGTAGGGAAGCATGTTGGTTACAACAGATTGATATGGACAATTTGCGCAAGACATAAAACTGCGCAGATAAACTGGATTTGATAAACCTTGCTTATATGAAGTCCGTTTCCACCACAGTGTATAATCAGCGGATGCTGAACGACTAAAATTCAAGGTTAAATCAATTTCTAAAGGTTACTTGCAAGTTTCCGGGAAGATATTACTTGGAAGTTGCTTCATTAAAAAAGCAAACCCCCTGTGTTAGTCCCATATACAATTTTGTCGTGAATTCTAATTTGCAAGATCGGCATAAAGAGCTGGAGCACAACCAAACTGTGTGAGAAGACAGATTTGTGTTTATAGTTTTACAATGTTTAACCTTTTTCATTCCCCTTCAAATTAAACCTGGTTACATTCGGATTTAAACGTTCACAGACAAAATTAAAAAAAGGCTTTATTCCCGACCTAACATCTGTCCGTCCCAGTATTAACAATGTGGTATCATCACAGATATACGTCATGACGTTGAGGTTATCGGCGATGTTTGAAGACCAAATTCGGCCGATTATCAACAATTATAAATCTGCATTGAAGTATGAAAAAACAGGAAGACTGCCACCAAATGTGAAGTAAGTGTGTCTTCTTGATTTCTATAAGGTAGAGAATGAGCACTGTTGAAAATGTATTTGAAATATGCCCCTTCATAATTAAAGAGTTAAACAGATTTCTTACATGGCAGATGTTCGTACATTGAAGACTAGACACGGTAAAGTTTTGTACAGAATTTGCTCGGCATTATGCAAAAGGACTGTACTAAGGTAGAACACTCAGATGTATTTCATTATCCCTACCTTCGCTCTGCCTACTATGCGTTTCTTAGATTATAGGAATGACAAAAAAACGCTTTAAAATTGTAGGAAACAAATAAAGAAGAAGCAGAACGGGACAGGGCCCAGCACGTCCACTCCCCGGAACAAGTCCGTGCCACAGCCGGGCGAGTCGGGCATGTCCTCGTCCACCACCCCGAACACAAGTCACACGAGCGCGTCGACCACCAAGTCCACACCAGCCACGTCCTCCGCGGGAGCAAGTAAGGCCCAGTCTACCACCTCAAAGACTCCCTCTCCGCCAAAGACACGCTCGTCTAGCCCACAGAAACAGAGCCAGCGCACCGCAAGAACGGGTCAGCATCTCTAGGGTTGCCTGTACACGTGTGTGTTTGTGGATGATGTGGATGAGGCTAGTCGGTGTGGTCTTATTTCCTTAGGTCCATTCTGATCTTAATTTACATAGAGCAACGAAAGGAAGCTTATATTCTTTCGGGAGACTTGCTGAATAGAAGCTGTAATGTGAAAATATCGTCCTAAAAGTGAACCGTTTTATTTCTGTAATTCTATTCTATAAATTCCAATTTTTTTTATGAAAGGAATTGTATTATAAATTGACTGCACCAAATAGGGAACTCACAAAGAAGCGATAGATGGTGAAATAGCGTCAAATCTAGCTGGACACAGACTAACAGGATGTGGTTATGCGAATGGTGTATGCTGTTGCAGCTTCAGCGAGCGACTGTTCATGAAAGTGCTTGATGATGTGACCTGCGAGTGGCATGAACTTCCAAAAGGGCAGCTGGGAACCAAGCCCAAATGTTGGTCATGAAACCCATGTTCAGATGAACTTTTCCCTTCAAAGAAACGTTCCCCAGGCCGTGAACATGAGATTCATGACTAATATTTTGACTGGCACTTTCCTAATTGCATTGTTGAATTGTTTCGCTTGCAGTTAAACGGAAACGTGTTTCTAGCAGTGAAGAGGACGGCGTGGATTCAGACTCGGATTCAGATTACACCGAATTTGAACCGAAACCACGTAAACGGCCTCCTCCTCGCAAGAAACGGCCCACAAAACCACCAGCCAAACCCAAGAAAAGACAAAAAGGTATTTCATTTCAATCAGTAATTATTAGCGTCGGTAAGAATCGCGCACAAAAAAAGGAAGCGTGTCCAAAACATGGACGCAAACATTTCGTTAGGTTAATGTTTTCATACAAAAACATATATAGATTAAAAGTAGAGCTAATTTTCTCAAAAGAAAAAAAAACGTTTGGATATTTAAATTACAATTCTTGTGCATCTTGTTAAACAAAAGAATGCCAACGACTGAATTGATTCACAAGCGATTTCTGTTATGATATTAAATGTACTCTGAGTTTACTTCGAGGGAGAGCTGGTGAGAGAGCGTGATGTGTCCGATCAGAGCTGGGACAGATCACAGAATGCCGAGCAGTGCAGCTGCGCTACCCTAGTTGGGGAAGGTGCCCTCTGCCGTGCTTGCGGGCGTATCCTAGTGCTTTCCCCGGCAACCGTCATCTCAATCTCCACAATAGTACCCTCTCTTATCTGAACTCCAATCACTTAATTGAGGTATATGCATCTGCGCCCCTGTACCTTTCATGATGTGCGTATATGTATATATATATCACACACATATATATTATACATGTGAGGGTATACATGTGAGGGTATATGTGTACATGTGTCCAAACATGTTGTGTATCTATTTTTTCTCGTAAAGTGAAAAAATTGAACCGTAAAAAGTAACATATATGTATGTCTACAAGTAAAAGGTCAGGAAACCTTTCAGATTTTAATTCAAATGGCCATTCTAATGACCTTTCATTGTATTTCTATTTATGCATGATTTTTACACTTTTTTTTTCTACACATCACACCAAACCAGAACCCCCCCCCCCCCCCCCGAAACCGTGATGTCATCCTGTCAACAACCGGCGTCACCATACGCTTTATTCTGTTGCCAACGTCGCCATGGTAGCGAGTGGTCTGACTATAAATAACGCGAGCAGACGACTGTTCCGTCAGTTTGATGCGGTAGCTCGAGCTAGTGACACCTTAGGCACGTCTTAAGATTTTTTGTTTTTGTTGCGGCTTGCCGTGATCACTAAATTCCTCCTTGTTTTAACAGGTGGGGTCTCCAACGGTCACAGTGCGCGGTACGGCACACGCAACACGACGGGCACCCTCAAGCGCAAGTCCTACGAGGACGACCTCTCAATGGACGAGCTGAAGGACGACGACAGTGACAGTGCCACCGAGGTGAGCGATTCGTCGGCCGACGACACGGAGGAAGAGGTGCAGCCCAAGAAGGGCACAAGGGTAAAGGGAGCAGCCGCTCGGCAGGCAACGGAATCCCGCACCACCGGCAAGCGGAAAAAGATCCAGTCTGACTCGGACGACACTGAGGAGGAGGAGCAGGAAGACAAGGACTCTGATGATGACTCTGATGACGACTCAGAAAAGGAGGGTGGTAACTCTAACGCAAATTCGGATAGTGACGATGATAATGACGACAACGATGATGACTCTGATGGTGATGACTCTGATGATGAGACAGAGGTAGATGGTGGCTCCTCGGACAGTGGCTCGGAGGTGGGTGTACGACGCTCACGACGGACTTCTACCCGACAAAACACCAAGGCCACTAAGAGCGTCACAGACGAGGCACAGCGGCGGAGTCTGTCTACAGAACGTGATCGGCCCAAGCGGATCAGCCCCCGCAGTGGAAGCAAGACAACCCCAAAGAGGAAACCATTCCAGGACGATTCTTCTTATGATGAGGGCGGTGACGAGCCTAGTGCCTCGCGCTTCGCAGGTAGGAAGCGCCCCAAACTACGAGTGAGTACTCGTAACGCAGGGCGGCGCACGGTGCACTATGAGGAGGACAGTGACTTTGAGACGCCGGCACGTCAAGCGGATAATAACTCGGACAATTCAGACACAGATGACAGACCACTCACCACAAGCATGAGCAGCCGAGGGCGAATACGGAAACTCACTCCTAGAGCTAGAGCCAACCTCTTGGGCAATTTCTGCTAGCATTTATTATTCCAGATGATATGATCATGGTTTGACAGACTAAAAAGCCTGTACAGTGTTGAACAAAGGACCTTTCTTTTTTTTTGCTAATCTGTGGATTCTTTTTTTTTGTTTTGAGAGAGAGAATAAGTTGGATATAGAAGAGCCTGGGTGGATGTCATTCTTATCATTGTGTGATCAGGGTACGAGACGCAGTTGAACATGTGATAGGCGTGAATCCGTTAACAACTCATTATTACTGCCATGAGATGGCGACACAGGTTTTCATCGCACAGCTGATAGGCGGGCACACAACCCGCCGACAGAGGGCATGGTGGTTGTGAATCAGAACAGGAATGCAAGAGATATTTTTGTACATACCAATTCATAAACTGAACTTTAAAAAAGAAAAAAAAACATGCCATTACAATTTCCAGCGTAGCATTTTTTCCTAAGGACGGATATATATCGGTGCTTTTAAGATAATTGGAATTGAGATGATGGGGAAGGGGGTCGCTTGCTACTAATCTACACTGCTGTAAAAAGAACAGAAATCAGAACAAAAGCGCCTCGGGCTCAGAGCCTGTATTTTCCACCTATTTATTATGTTTTTGCTAATTGTTTGACCCGATAGTCGTGTGTCAAATTGCACCCCAGCATCCATTGACATAGCCATTCTATAATCGGGTGGTTCCGTTCAAATGTCCAGAACCATTTTGGGTTCATAGTTCATTGCAGGTTCGCTAATGTCTCAAAGGGAACCATGCGGTCCGTATTTAACAGCCACAACAGGCGGGAAGTGTGATATTGTACCTCGTGTTAATTATTGGAAATTTCCCCCAAAATTCATTAGTACGTGAATTTATCAAATATTAATCCATTATTTACACATTTCGGCAGCTATTGTTTCCATAATTACATGTAGTTGTACTTAAATGAATGTCAATAAATCAACTCAAAGGTTTCTTAAAACTTGACCGAACTGAGTACTATCTTGCAAGTATTGTTTTCATATAGGGTATTTCTATCCATTTTTCACGACCATGCTTTTGAATGTCTAGTGATAAATGAATATGTAATTAATTACTAGATTAATTAAGGGGTATTTCTCCAGCACGAAAAAGAAAAAATATAATTCTATTGTATTTGTGAAATTCAACCTTGAGCTGCATTTGTTTCAGAAGTTTATTTAAAGTATCTGCTTTTCTTTCAATTTCTTATCGTGCCTTGCTGCGGGTGGTACTTTCCTATTGTTAAATTCGTAGTTTTGATATTATTTAAAGTATTAAGTGAAATGCTTTCGAATAATGGCTGTGACAGCAGTTTGTATGTATCTAAGAAAACGTGAACAGTTTAATGTGTCGCCCACTTGTTCAGAGTTGGTGTGACACGCGATTTGGACTATTAGAATGCTTAAGCGTTGTGATAAACAGACTGACGTTATGTCTCTTGACGAGCATTTGAAAACAGAAACACAAAAACATGAAGCTCAAGGTTATCTATGCATTTGAATGACGAAGACAGGCCAGTCAGACTGTGGAGAATAAATAGCAACGTCTAGTCAGTTGTAACAATATTCCATCGTGTATAAATAAATAAATTCTTTCCATTTTCGCACTTTCTTGTTAAATAGTGAAGTATTTTGTGGGGCATGTCTTCAATGTATGACTCTAGCATAGGTATGTAGTATAGGTTATATGGGTTTTCAATAAATAAGTACCAGTTTATAAAATGTTATCACAAATATCTGTTTGGGATTAATTGATACTGTTGTCTGGCTTTGTGGAACTTATCATCTGCGACAAGTGAGAGGTCTAGTGGTGTTAGATTTAGTGGCCTCTGTGATACATCAAATTTTGGAATTGAGGTGTTCATGGAATAGGCAAGTAAGTGGCACTGGCTGCATGAGGCATCAAATTTTGGAATTGAGGTGTTCACGGGACAGGATAGTAATTGGCACTGGTAAGCTGCGCTGGGTACTACTGCAAGGATGCGTTCTCAGGGAATTTAAGGGTTTCAGGGTATTTCTTTAACTTTAATCATATCCATGAATTTGACTGAAGTGTAGGTTATAGGCAACCGGTAGCAGAAACCCAGGAACCGGGACCCGGTGGCCGTTACCCGGCAGCACTCGGTATTCCGTGTGTCCCAGAACCTTGGAGAGTCTAGGATAGTTATAATCAGAGGCACCCAATTTCTAAATAATGTCCTTATCTTCTTGGGATATTGGCTCGCACTGGAAAAAAAGAGAAGTCGCAGCTCAATGTACATTGGGGTGGGCGGTCATTCTAGTTTGCTGAGTTCCGCCTGTGTACGCCGCTGGGTATATCTCCGCCGAGCCTCCTAGCGGATACCCCGGGAACCAGCGTATCATTCTGGGAACATCCACACTGCGCCTCTCCGGTTTATGGTCCCGCAAAACCACTCTCCCAGCAGATATCCTGCGCTCTATTTCCTGTAGTCGCTTTGTATCTCTGCCCCAACCTGCCTGTTTGGGCTCAAATCTGGCCCATACGCCAGTTATTCAATTATCCTAAATTCTGAGAGATTTGCAGGGTATTTTGTGTTCTACATGTAAATAGAGATGCACATATTTATATGGTAAACAAAATACTCTCATTTCTATTATTATTTATGTCAAGCCAGACACAGCCTCTGGGATTACTTTCTACAGTGGAAAGCACCTCATGTGTTGCAGGGCTTTGTTTTGTCAACAATGCCATGTGCTCCTCTGAAGGAGCAGTCTAATCAACTGTGAATTCCCATTATGAAATGGTTTAAGTCTAAAAAAGAAACAGCTAGATTTTCTGTCAAGCTCCCTTAACAGTTCCCATATTTCCAAACTCATGATATGTGGGTTGTTTGACTTGTATAACTGTCGACAGCTGCCTTGTTTTGAATCTGAAATGCTGGCTGGTTCCCCCTGTACTTAGTTGATACCTTGAGAACCAGCATATGGCGTCACTGGGTTGGGGCAGAGATTAAGCCAGCGCTAGCGCCGCGAAAGTTCTGGGGGGAGAGTGCCGCAAAACCTGTCCTCTAGCGGACGACTGGGGAACCAGCACAGAGCCCCTGGCGAGGAAGATTGGTACTACAAACATGTGTCTCTAGGCAGATTCTTCTTGACGATTGGGTTATGGCCAGTACAGGATCTCTGTTAGGAGACTGTAGTGCGTTAAGCCCACACTGCATCGCTCAAGCATCCTACTTTGTCAAGGGTTTTGCCGAGCGATAAACCGGAGCCGTGCAGTGTACATTAACCAGACAAACAGTTCGCTTAAGGGGGAGTGGTGCAATGAGTAATATCTCTGAAAAAGGGCCTCAGTAGAACGATTGCCACATATACCGGCCGTGTTTCTCTTTAAAAGAGCATAGAGTCTCCGGATCCGTTAAAAAAATGCCACGACAACGACAAATATCATCTCTGAGGCATATATGTCTACTTAATATCGCTCATAATATGGACAAATTGTGGTGCGCCGACTACGTTAACAACTTCTTAGACCAGGGTCAGTTCATCGATGTTATAGGGCCGTTCGAGGAATTTCGTAAGTATATATGAATCGGTTACTTTAGCCTTATTTAGGGGTCCCTCCCACCTACTACGATTAAGTCTACGGTTATCCCTTTGGCCGTGTCGGTAACAAACTGAAAAAAATCGTAGAGGTGTCGCCGACGAACTCCTCAATAAGACCAGGAACCCACCAACCCCGATAAAGTCCCCGATAGACTTCCCGATAGAGTGCCGATTGGAATTGAACAATTCTTGTCGGGAAAATTTTCCTATCGTAGCGGTGGGCGCCATCTTAACCCTTTAAGGGCGGATGATGCCTTAAGGCATCACCCGGCAGGGGGCGGATGATGCCCTAAGGCATCAACCGGCAGGGGGCGGATGATGCCTTAAGGCATCATTTGCTGGATATTTATATAATTGTTTTTCAAAAGGAAATATTTTAACAATCAACTTGAAATTTTCACAGAATGTAGGTGTAATATCATATTTTTGAAATCTAAATAATAGGAATAAAATATTAATAATACTAATAGCATATCATATCACGTGATAAATCTTCGAATTTAGAGTTCAGAGGACAATACCCCCGTCCCCTAGAACTATACATAGTCACTAGTAGCCGTCCCCAAGTGTGTAGTTCAGCCATAGGCACCCGTCCTTAAAGGGTTAGTATTCCACCAACAAGACAAAAACGTTGTACAGTGCCCGTATGGCGGTTGCTGGCAGATCTGCTCTATTTTAATCATCTGTCGGGTTGGTGGAAGCACACACCAGACGTTTCAGCAGGCGTCGGCTCTCTCGCCAGATGTTCCAACAGACGTCTGGTCTAAGTTATGACGTCTGTTGGAGGATATTGGGGGTCACTAGAGCGTCGCCTGATCGAGCGTCTGCTGGGGCGTTCGGCCATTTCCCAGCTGAAATGCGCTTCCACCCACCAGAATTTTCAGGCGATACCCCAACCGATACCCCCAACAACCCTCCACAAGATGTAACTATAACGTCGGCCGAATAACTAATTTATTAGGTTTTTGTCTGCTGGAATTGGGCATCTGGCCGATGCATTTGAAGAGTACGGCAGCCGCCCGCAGGCTCTGCCGGGAGTTGCGGCGAGGGAATGCCGCCAACATAGTGTGGCTGATACCGGCAATACCCAAAGCCGCGAACAGACATAGAAAATTCCGACACTTTCGGTATTTTCGGCAGAATTCTAGCACCAGAGCGTGCCATACACATTCATAACATCACTCCATATCTTTATTTACCTTCATTGTTCGATTTAACGTTTAGTTCCGCGGTTATTTGACATTCTCTGACCGTTTCCGAGCGTACAAATC
This sequence comes from Alentia gelatinosa, assembly GCA_950022655.1. NCBI lineage: Eukaryota > Metazoa > Annelida > Polychaeta > Phyllodocida > Polynoidae > Alentia > Alentia gelatinosa. Next base: position 101,585,100 of record OX465580.1, on the reverse strand, counting down.
CCGACACAGCACCCGCCCGTGAGCTCTTCCGGACCCGCCGCGAGGGAAGGCCGCCAACACGGCGCGGCCGACATTGGTGATACCCGACATAAAAAATTCTGACACTTTCGGCAGAATTCTAGCACCATAGCATGCCATACACATTCATAACATCAATCCTTATCTTTATTTACCTTCATTGTTCGGTTTACCGCAGTATTTCGCGGTTATTTGACAAGCTATCGACGTTCCCATACAAAATCCAACATAGTGGCACTCTGCTCGGCTTGATACGCGGCTTTCGCGGGTTCGGAGCGTTGTAGTGTATCGCCACACATGGCGCCGCCTATTGGAGAACTCGATTACCACGTAAAATGTGGCTAATGTCCACCAGTCAGCGCCTCGGCTGAGACGTCGGCTAGGATCTGCTGGAGCTTCGAACCCACCAGACGCTCGTATGGCGACCACATGAGCGTCTGTTGGGGGTTCCGGTGGAGCAGCGACACATTTTGATGCAATTTGGCCAGACGTTTCAGCCGACGTCTGTCGAAAAGTCGGCTGGAACGTCTTTTTTGCTCAGAAAAAGCGGTTGTTTGGTGGAATCGGCCCTTTACGATGCAGATCCCGATTCAACCACGACTGGAAATTCTTATCGTAGCCCTTATGTCTGGATTCAACATGTTTGATATTTTCTACGATTGGAATTCTATCGGGCATAAAGCGCATTCCGATTGGAATTTCTGGTAGGCTGTGCATTACGATAGCGTTTCCGATTCATTCCCGACGTAACTCCAATTGTAGTGTATGTTAATGAAGGTGCTGGTATCAGGAACATCAAAAGCTTGGCGCATGTTTTTGAATATCATTATGTGTTTACAAGCTATTTTCTGACTCTTGAGTTATCTGGACACTTCCGGTTCAAAATCCTCTCCTAAGTGGCTGGTTCCACCAACACGATGAATTTGCCGTGGTATGTCTTGGTACCAATATATTTTGTTACATCTTAAAGGCCATGCTCCATTGCGCCAATCTTCTGGAGATTGATTTGGTCACTGACCGATCAGCTCTCAGTCACCGATAGTGGAGCTGTAGTGGAGTCCCGATCCCCCCCGACAGTCGGTGCTAAAACTCCTAGCGGTGCTCCACACCGGAGATTGAGAGCCGATCTAATGGGGACTGGGAAAAATCCGGTCCCCAGCCAGTCGCCTAAGTGGAGCAGCAGCAGCAACCGAGGTAAGATCAAGAAAAGTGCTGTTATGTATTTCAGCTCCACCTATGGTCCAGGAGCTCCTTGAGATATTGACTAGTCTAAATGCACTGAAACGGCATCATCTTCACTTGTTGATAAATCATAACCTGAAGCGTGTGAACCTCTCTTCGCTGAAGCCCGTGTCCAACACCAACGCCATAGTCAGACTCGTCAACTGGCGGTGTTCTGTAAGTTTCCTCTTCATTTAGAAGTGGTGTATTATTTGAAAGTTAAGAATTAAACATGATAGCAGAAATTTATATAACAGAAGGTATATCATCATAAAAGTCCTTAGCCCTGTTAATACAGATACATTGATTAATCTATTCATTAATACGAATTTTAACATAAATAGGCGTACAAACAGTTTCCCCCATAATTCTAAAATTAAATATTAATATTTTGACTTGTAACATAAATGTCTATGTACGAATATTGTTGAGTAATTATTTTACTTTCCCTGTGGCGTTTCAGAAATTAACTGAATTAAATCTGGAGGGCTGCAGGCAGGTGTCGGCCCAGGTACTCTGTGAGGTGGCTGAGTCTTTCTCCAACATGGTCAGCCTTGATCTGAGCCGTACAAAGTGCACTGACCAAGTTCTAACCATGCTGGGTCATCATTGCTACGAGCTGCGTGAGTTGAAGGTCACTGGCTGCCCTGTCACAGACATGGGTATTGTGAACCTTTGTGTTACCTTTCCAAGGGACCGACAGAAATGTCCGAAGCTAGCCAGACTTGACCTAGATGAAACAAGAGTATCTATGAAGGGAGTAAAAGAGGCTATTTCAAATTTACCCAGGTTACAATGGCTCGCACATCCGTCCCTGTGCTTTGCCATAGCAAAACTGCATAGTGAAAATACCAACACGGACGCTGTGATTTCTAAGGATCATCAATACAATTTGATGAACCTTGAACTGCAAAAGATTGGAGGTATGTGGGGATGTCATATGGAACATTGTGCTGCTACTTCATGTGCTTTATGCCCCAGAGTGACCAATGTGAGGATGGTCTGTTCAACAGACCAAGTGGTGCCCAGTCTTTGTACGCTAACTAACCTCTGCTCGTTAGAATTAATGGAGGAAGACATTGTGGATTTTGGATCTAATATTCTAGGCCTACTTCAGATCCGAGGATCCAATCTAGCCTTTCTGCAATTGGGAGAGGTTAATGGGATTGACCTTGATATTATTGGTGTCACCTGCCCAAATCTCAGACATTTAATATTAGTGTACAGCCAAAATGAAGTAGTATTCGCAGAAAACTCCTTCCCGAATCTTGTCAAGAAAGCGGTTTGTCCCCCCTTCCTGAAACTTCGACAGCTGGAACTGTTGTTTTTCAGTGAACTGTGTACTATGACATCGGATAGTCTGGTGTCAATGCTGATTCATTGTAAAATCCTGAAAACCCTCTATCTGGTCGGAGTTCAGGCTCTTACTGACGAGGCTTTTGATAATGTACTGAGGGAAAATCCATTTGCTCACTTGGAGAAACTTGATTTGATGAATTGCAATCGAATCACTGGCGAAGCTGTGTTACCTATGTTTACAATGAACAACGTCCTGTCTGTGGTGAACCTGCAACATTGCCGCGAGATAACGCGAGCGGATTATGATGAGTACACACAAATAATCAAGGATAAAAAGTACTTGCTTGAATTATCGTGGGTGTGAATTGTACTGATCTTAAATGTTATCCAGTATCCGTGGCGGGAACCACACCCCTGGTGAGTGAAGTGAACACTAATAAATCATGTGACTATTGTTAATTATATTTTTGTTATTCTTGTACAATATTGTTATACAGATTTATATAATTTTGAGACAAAGTAAATGTGGGTGATCACTTATATATTGACATGTATATATACTGTATACTATATTATTTCTATACTGATATATGGTATCGAAGTCTCTTGATATTATTATAACCTTTTTATGAAACAGTCTTGGTAAATTGTGATAAACTCATTAGAACAATTTTCTCTTATACATATTGTCATTAATGTTAGATTTTGTGCAAAGTGTGAAAATGTAATATATCAATATATACAACAAGTCTTTGATAATCTAAATTGTAACAATAAGACATAAAAGCCCAATGGATCTAGGAATTTTAACAATGACAAAGGGATGACTACTGCAGTGCATATCTGTGAAGTCGGAGTGACCCAAGGTGTCGCATACGTTATTTGCTTTATGCGCCTCGACACAAGTCGTTCTGATCTATGCATGTTATGATGGAAGATCTAATTACTAAGAAATATCCATAGCTATAATACCATTCTATTTAAAGTACACACAAAAGGAAATGATAACATCGAGAGTATGAAATATCTGTGGGGAGAGTGACTGACACTTACAGCATGCGGCTCAAGGTGGCAGTGGATTTAAAGGCACATAGGACATTTTGGCCTGAAAATTAAAACCCATGTCATTTTCCTGAGAATTGAATATGATGATCTCTAAGTATTGTAGAATACATATCTAACTTAAAAATCGGGGGTCACCTTGCTAGTGTTCGTTTTCGATGTTATCATAATTTTATTATAGAATACATAGAAATTCTAAAAGATTGCTTTTCATATAGTAAAACCCATGTCATTTTCTTCAAAATTTCACCGACTATAGTAGACATATAAAACTTCACATTTAAGTCTTAAGATTCCCAGATCACTAACCTATTTTTTGAGAGAATTGAAGAAAACCACATTTTTCAGTCCCTTTCCTATGTATCAAATCAAATGTAAATTGGCCTATTTTACCCATTACGATTGGATAAACTGGAGGAAACATTAAATTTAGTTTTTTAGAATTAGAATGAATCACAAGGAACCAGTTGTGATGGTTTATTGACAATATTTGAAAATCACCAGGTAGCGCCACCGTTAAATATAGGATATGCCTAAGACTGGCCCCAGTCCCTGGATTCTATGGCTACCCTCCTCGTTGGGATACAGGGACTAGTAGAATCGTTATTTGTGTTTGTATTTTTCTCTCTTTTGGTGTGTTTTCCGTCATACCGCGGGTATGGTTAGAAAACCACCTTTCCAAAGAAATGTCATTCTATGTGGCGAGAAAAAAGGAACTGGGGGAGCCACTGTGGTGGTGACCGCCGTAATACTCTATGGAAGGAAGGTGAACATTGGTTCTTTGGCTTTCCCGCCTCTCTTTGTCTGTAAAATCAGCCAATGGGAAGAGCGTATTTTGATCATGTGATCAATCGAACCAATGAAGGTCTTCGACTGTAAATAATTAATATTCATGAATCTCCCTGAGGCGCTGGACAAGCGTCAGGTCAGTCACTTGCTCGATAGTCGCGGTAGCGCCTCGTTAACCAAGTAGAATCGTTATTTGTGTTGGATTTGTGGCGCTGTTTAGCGCCAGTATTTCCAACACTCTCCACACAGGTATCCTGGGTACTGGTCAGGATATCTGCTGGGAGATTGATACCCTCTTTGATCTTAATCAGGTCACAGTCAGGAATAGGCGAAATTTATTGCTATGATAACACAGGCGGCCAGGGAACTGGAGGGGGGAGGGGTAGGAGGAGGTATAGGGTTACAGGGAGTGCCTTGGTGCCATAAACAGGAGATTCTGTTCATAGTGGACAAGTCTTTGGTTCATGGGCCAGTCAGAGAAGGATACATACTTTAATGAACTTTATTCTTATTTTTTATTGAATCATTTAATAAATGTTCATAATCAAAGACTTGAGCAAGTCTAGATATGCCTTTAACTACAGCAGAGCTAACGTGCGACGCAAGCATTTGCTCTATTGACCAGTGTGCAAATAGGTCAGATATGCCTCAAGAAGTCGAGTCTCCCTCTCCCTCCAGAGGTATCGTCTATGGAACAAATCCGAAGCACTATTTTTGTTGTTGATCTATCAATAAACAACTCATCAATAACATTTGGTTGACTGCCAATTACCATCTCAATCTCAAAGGAAATAGTATTTTCCATGACCTTCAATAATAATAGAAAGCTAGATCGAAGTAGTCAAATAACATGGTTACAGACACATATTGGTGCGGAAACAGTGTCTCCAACCTGGGTGCGCTTGACCAAATATACGCATACCCACGTGGCATGCATGCCGTTGTATCGACCAGTCCATTACTCCAACCTGTGTGCATATGCCTGGACTGTTGACACTCTTGCCAACACGGGCTGCCCAGCTTAACTCCGGGTGCTTTGACCACCGGTCAATATAACTGTGTGAGCAGCTCATAGGGGATCACTTTTCTACATCATAATAGCTGGGGCTCATAGCACCATTCAGAGAGCAGGTACCCGGTACCGATATCTTTCAAGGCACAACCGAGGACATATTTTATATAAACGCTGAACTTTTCCAGAGGCCATACTAACATTTTTATCAAGTGGATTACAATGCGCAAGGTGCGAGTTACATCACATAACAGCCCTCATGGTATGCATCTTTGGATTGGTAGAACTCACCCGACGTTCCGTGGCGAGTTGTTCACGCTGTGTCAGGTGGAACCCATGACAACCGGATTATGAAATACAACTTATAGCATGCTAAACGAAGTGACAATGGCGTTCAGGACATAGGATTAGGACACAATTGCAATTTTTATTTAAACAGGCTATGAATATAGAAAGTAGAGTTGGGTCTTTTATGGTGTAATAGGCCACACACCTCTGAAAAGCAGATCCACTCTAAAATATACCAACAAATAATTGTTTCCAGGAAAATACGACAAGGAAAATGTGCAACAGGTACCGCAATTGTTATATAAATGTGCATTGTGGTCTCAACTGATGAAAAACTTGGAACCGTCGTCTTATTACTGATTTCATTACCGTAGAACCTGTCACCAAGGAATAAGGAAACGTCATCTATGTCCGTGGCTGGACAGTCTTTTTTTTAACCTTGATTCATTTGATATTGGACGACCGGTAGGGCCCGATAGGTGAGAAATACACCCAGCTAAGCAAACCGTGGCACATAGAATATCACGATTCTAAGTATCAAATCACAAGAAGGTAAGTGAGATCAATCTGGAGTGGCTTCAACATTATGGTGGCTGTAAAAGATAAGAGTGATGATAATTCACTTTACTCTGAGACACCGATGGACCCCAACTCGAACGAGTGTCCAGAGAGAGATGGGGGGACGCAGAGCGCTAGCTCACTACGGCAACAGCACGCTGCAACATCAGGCCGGGGCTTGCAGGAACTCCCCGATCTCACGCCAGGTGGCGACACAGAAAGAGGCGTTGACTCCGTCTCAAGTTACAAGATAGATGAAACGCAGGAATTAACCAGACGGAACAGTTTTAAGTATATCAAGCGGAACGGGTTGAAGACAGTGCAACAGAACAGCCGTAAACGTAATCAGCAAGGTGCCACCCCCTTTAAACGACCACTGAAGTTGGCTGATATCCGCGAACTCCAATCAAAGAAAGGTAAGCTGAACAGTAGAAATCCTTTCGGGGTGGGGATAAAAAAAAAAAGATCAAAAATAGTGTGACTTTATTGATGGACAGTCCATAAACATTGGGCCACCCAAAACTGTGTCAGTCAGATTTTGAAACGGTTGCTAAGGGGCCGTTGTTTATTTACTGTTGGGGCGACATAGTTTTCGTGTGTGTGTGTGTGTGTGTGTGTGTGTGTGTGTGTGTGTGGGGGGGGGGGGGGGGTGGGGGGGTATGTGAAAGTAAACTTTTGTCCGCTATTTCCGAGGTGGGGGGGGGGGGGATTTCTTTTTGCATTCCCATTACATTCCCATTTACAATGTAAATTTAATGAGGTAAATATATAAAATCAAGGTGTTGGGCACATTTTTTTCGAGGGAAATGACAGTAGAAGAATCTACGAAATGAAACTTTATGCCAAAGAAATTGAAGAAAATGTGTTGAGAAATTAAGTGAACACAAATTTGCCCCCCCCCCCAAATTTGTGTTCACTTAATTCCTGGGTCCTTAAGTTTAAGTGTTGATTTGTCTGAGCTACTCGGGATATGTTTGTTTATTTGTGTCCAAAATTTATTAGAGTCTAGGTGGTACTGTTCTTGGATGTAGTTTTGCTTTGCTCTAAGTATAGCAGTTTTCACCTGATTTCTAAGTCTTTTTGCGACAATCCAGTCCTCGTCTAAGTTGGAACGTTGGGCCTGTCTCCAGGCATTGTCTTTCTCTAGAATCTGACCTATTATGGTGTTTGTGAGCTTTGTTCAATTTTGAATAACATATCTTTCCTAGCTTCGTTTGGTTCGGTGTGGTGGGAAAAATTTGTCCAATCTGTTTGTAGTCTATCTTTGCAGTAGTTTTTATACGATCGTCCAAAGTATTGTTTCTGCTTATACTTACTTTTATCTTTCTTCTTAGTGATACAAATGCTGCTATGGTCACTGATACTATAGCTCAGGACCCTTGCCTCCTTAATATGACTCATGTTTGTAAATATTAGGTCAATTTTGTTCGCAAATCTGGTAGGTGCTGTTATTTGTTGGGTCAAGTTCGCTTCAGTTTTTAGGCTTTTTAATGTCTGGGTGTCAAGGTTGTTACCATCTGAGTAGTTTATATTAAAGTCGCCTAGAAGTGTTATTTCGGCATTATACTCGCTTTCAACTGCGACTATTTGTTCCAAGAGAGTGTCGACAAAGGATGTTACATTGCCAGGGTTTGGCCTATAAATGATATTGACTAGTTGTTTCTTCTGGTTGGTTGGTTAAATAAGTAGCCACAAATTTTCAATGTTATGTGTACTTAGGTTAAGATCGTGCAGGATATCGAAGTCGATGTCTTCCTTGATGTAGGCTGCTACGCCGCCCCCCACTTTCACTTCACCTTTCTCATTAAGCCATTTGCGATCGTTTCGGACTAAGTTGTAGCCTGGGATTTGAAACATTAGTTCGTTGAAGCTAGACGTGAGCCAGGTCTCCGACATTGTAAATACCTGCGCACCTGAGTTCTGTACAGTTATATTTATCAGGTCAGATTTGTTTGTGAGGCTTTGGAGATTGGAGTGAGAGATGTGGAACCCCTTCCCAAGATCAGAGCGGTCAACCATATTTATAGCACTTGAGGGGGGTGTGTACATGTCTTACTACCAGGTTTTTATTGTACTGGAAAAGGTGAGAATCACATTTGCATGTTATCGTTATCATGTTGATGTGTGTTTTGGTAGCTGACGATGTCATCATGCCCCGAGGAGGCTCACCTATATGACGTAAAATACTACATAGGGGGGAGACAGATAGCTTTGCTTAAAGTTAAGATTTTAGGTAGGTAAGATGTTAACTTACAGTTTGTCGTCTTCTCTAAGTTGGGGGGGGGGGGAAGTGTAAGGTCCTTGCGTGACTACCACACGAGGTTGACTTGTGAGTGTCTTGGATTGCTCATGTGCTTGGGGCTGGTATTTTGCTGGAGGTGGTGCATCTGGATATTTCAGGTTGTGGGTTGAAATGAGCGTGACTTCCACACTTGGCTGATTAGCATGTCTACCACACTACAGGGGTAGTGATTTTGCTACAAGAAAAGACATGTCCGGTTAGACATTTATGCATACAAGTTTCCATGCAGTGATCAAATACAGTGTCAATTGAATAAACGAAATGATTAGCAATACAAGAGTTCAAAATACAGATATTTTTATGTGACTAATATACAGTGTAGGTCATTGGCAAACTAGTTAATCATCTCAGAAAAGGAGACGTAAAATTGCTGTTTTACTATCCTCGTATTGCTAGGCATTAGCACGATGTTATCTTAGAGCTAGGGTCTTAAAGACAACTTGTAATACTCAACAGTGAAACGTCTGAAGAATTCTTGAAAGAGAAATCAGGTTATAACTACACTTAGTTCTGTCAACTCACGTGCCTTGCAAGAAGGAAAATGGGCCTTCGAAGTCTGGATAAATATATCATAATTGAGATTAGCGAGAGGAAGAAAACAACTTATATACAGTCAGTAGAGGGGTGGCTCAGTGTCCAGGTATTTCTTATAGTTTGCTGAGGCGTGAATACCACTCCACAGCTAGATAGATGTGATAAGATAGGACATGTCTACCACTCCCTATGTGTCGGCTCTAGGAAGGAATCACTCAGTTACACGTTAAATGAAAATTTTCTCTAAGTGTATAAACAATGTTCCTGGCGAACATAGATTTGGTGTCTGGCGAGAGATGTATGCCATCAGTCATAGTTCCAGTGTATCTATGACCCATTTGTCCGTGACGTACCTTATGCACTTGTTGGTACATAAGAGGGGTTTTGATATTCGCTTGGTTAAAATTATGTAGGCCTCCAGTTATCTTGGCCTCCAGTTATCTAAATTTGCTTTATATTCATGGCTTTTGAGTAGGAGGGTGATAATCCCCATTTTTTGTTCCACTTCAGAGTGACCTTCCTGATATGAAAATACTAATGATTCATAGAGGGACTCCTGAATTTGTGTCTAGAATGTTTTGTAAACCTCTACTCTGAGACTGTTGGATCCTGATGTTTTATTTGTATTCATTTTTTTTCAAGGCTACAGCTAGTTCTGTTTTGGTTAGTGGTTGTTCTGATAATTCCTTTTCTCAAAACTCAAACTCTGGGAGGAAGGGGTTGATCTTCTCATCTGTCCAGCCATTCCCCAGTGTTCTTTTCCTGTTTGTGTGTAATTTTTTATTTATAATATTGATAAATTGTTTCTCTAATTCTCTTGGGCTACATGACTTTATCTTGTTTATCATTCAACACATGTGAGATCAGTTTATTACTATAATTCTTTTTTTCTAAATTCAAGAAATAGCTAAGGTGTGGATGAATGTGTGTGTATGTGGGTTGGTGTTACAGCCCACAATCACTAACTCCAACACCAACCAAAGTCCATACCTATCCTCACACTCAACAATGAACACAAACACCCACATCCACTCATACCTTCGTACACTGAAAAACACCTACATCAACACCCATCAACCCGAGCACCCACCCCCAAACCCAACAGCACTAAAACTCACATGCAAAACCTTGTGCCACCAACATAGATACCCACCAATACTCACAACCATAAACACCCACAACCACATCAGCATCCATAAACCCCATCATCCTCAGCCACACCCACCAACACCCACTCGCAACACCACCCACACAATATAAACACCCACATCCACAGGTCAGTCATGTAGGTGGGCAGAAAGATGGGTTTGCAGTCAAGTGCATGGGTAGTCAGAGGTGTGGACAGTAAGTGGATGGGCAGTCAAACAGGTAGGCAGTCAGACAGTCACATATAGGGATTGTCAGTTGGATGGAAAATATGATGGGAGGGCAGTCAGCTAGGTGAGCAGCCAGGTGGATGGACAGTCAGCTAGATGGGCAGTCAGGTGGATGGACACTAGATTCAATAGCAGTCAGATAGATAGACAGTCAAGTAGATGGGTAATCAGGTGGATGGGCAGGAAGATGGTCAGGTAGTAAGGTGGAGGGTACTCTGCTTTGAAAGAAACTACCAGTGGGCGGGGCAGGTAAGTCATATCACATACCAACCTGCCTACTCCCTATAGTCCTGAGTGTTTAATATGGGTAAAACAACAATATCTAGTATCATCAAATGCAGTATTTGTAAAAGATAAAATTTTCAAAAATTAAGTAGATAGAATTCAAGAGAACTTCACAAAGAATACATAACAGAACTTTTCAGGCCCAAGTTTCGAAAATTGTGGTGCCACCTGCCATTTTATCAAAGAACTTTGGCCTGGGGTCATATTTCTGCTTGAATCACTTACCTTACAAATAAGCAAGAAAGACTTGACTTTTCTTCAGTCCTATCTCAGTCAATAATCAGCATAGATACTTCAAATCAAGAATGGTTTGTAGATGAACTACCACAGAATAAAATTAGCAGGTTATCATTTTGATTAAATTTTATCTAGAGGTAATCGTTGGCAGTTTCTAACTATGCCATATGCCAAAAATGCAATAATGTCAGAAAATCACGTTTAGGGCACTTTTGGACTCTTTGTCATCTGTCATAATGCTTCTGTATCTCAGGAAATATCTATCACAGCCTGACAATAAAGTAATATAAACCACTTTTTTTTTTTTTTAATTTATTGGTCGCAATTCAACTACAAAGGTTGGTTTTCAATTACGGCCCCAAAACAATCAATTGGGTTCAAATCATTCATTGATTACAAATAAACATAGTATTACGAGATAGACAATAATGGAAAACGATGAGGAAAATTACAGTAAATGACTGGGCAGTGAGAAATACTGGTCTTGTTTGAAGGCTTCCATATCCAAGTGCTATTCATGCAATAATTTAATAATATGGATAAATAGGATGCACATAAAACTGTTTATCTGATAAGCATTTCTAGCCTAGATTAGGTAGGGACCTAATGCCATTCCTAAAAGCAATTTTTCCCTGTAATGACTTGGTGTCTTCTGGAAGAGTGTTCCAGAGAAGACAACCTCTGTTACCTGGGGAGTTTTTGTAAAATTTGGTTTTGGGTCTTCTTAATTCAAAAAGTAATTTGTCACAAGACCGTAACACTGGCCTGTCATTCACTACTATATGCTCTTCAGGAACTTCTAGAGTACCATACTCGTTTAGGTATACCCTTCTCATATAAGTAAGCATTAACTCATTACGTCTACGTTCTAATGTAGTAGTCACAGTTTTTTCATGAAGCTGTTCGACAGTGTTCACCAGGGCATGATCACAGAGGACGATCCACAGGCCCAGGTTCTGGAGCCGCTGGAATTTTCTACACCATATCTTGTAAGCTCCATCAACCATTAAACAGGCGTAGTCAAACAATGGCAAAATTGCTTGTTTGTACACCTTAAGTGCTACCTTCTGCGACATTAACAAGTAGCAGAAGAACATCTTATGTTGACAGAACAGTGTCGAAGAAAGAAGTAGGGAATAAAATACATCAAAGTCTCACATAAAATTTACACTAGCGCTTTCTAGGACTTACATAGCACAGTCCAGCTGAAATCCATATCCAAAAGTCCCTCCCTCCCTCCCTCACAGCCTTCCTCCCTACCGCCCTCTGTCCCTGCCTCCCAGCCTCCAGGCCTGCCTCTCTCCCTGCCTGCCTCCCTCCCTTCAGCCTCCTGGCTTCCCTCCCTGCCTCCCTCCCTGTCTTCCAGCCTCCCTGTCTCCCTGCATGCCTGCCTCCCGAAATTTGATCATCATGTATTCTCCTTGGGGATCATTGCACAACTTCCAAAAACACCTAAAAGCTGATGTCAGCACTCAGTACCCGTCAGCACTGGTGGAGAGGCAGGGAGAGGTTGCACCACCCAACCAATAGCGACTTATGTCAGCGCTCATATATACTCCTTTGAAGATTCCGCGATACTGACATGTCCCTCTGAAAGTCCTATACATGTAACATGCCGTGATGATTTTGAACGATTCCTCTTACAAATAACAGCGACGATTTCGAATCATCGCTGTATAAACGAGGGAGGCCTATAATGGATTGGACCTTTCATAGCGGACAATCGCCCATTGCCAAATCGACGAAATCGGTTATTTCATACCTTGTTACGGCAAATCTGGGGACATAATTCACCCTTTGTTTTATTTACCCCCGAGATTCCCACTTAACAGGTACACAAACAAACAATATGAAAAGTGATGTCTCAGCCTATGACGTCTAGGGGGTTTCCCCGTATTGGACTATAAATATACCCGTCAGGCAGTCAGCGTTCAAGAGACAACCAGCCTGCAGCTGTTATCGTGTAAGGCCCGGTACCCCGTCATCACGTGACTGTTTACTCTGCACATCACTACTCGTTGGTTTTGTATGGGTTACGGTCAGGGTTTAAGTTTGTCATGAATGTGGTCATGTTGTCGTTTTGATCCGTACGGATGGACGAGGAAACTACACCCCTGCATACAGGTAAGGGTGATGACATACAACTCCTACCAGGGTGCTCCGCCCACCCCGTTCACCTGTGCACACAGGTAGGACTTGTGTTATTGATTGCAGTGACATTGCACTGGGACTGCACACTTGGCATGTCTGACCATAACGATTACCGTCTGTCACTAGATGTTTTTCTGGTGTGCAGGCTGTCAACCAATATAATTTACCACGTATAGAACACACGCTGTGCGTGCTTCCCTGTGATCACCTGCTGGACATTTAGATTGATTACATACATGTATAATTATATTATATAGAAGTCCATGTTTACACGTGTACCATATACATGCACATAGGGTTATATAATTGCAAATCCTGCTGCTCTTACGTCCAAGAAGTCAACGGGATATTTTCATTCAGTGTTGCACAAATACATACATGTACTTATGTTTGAATGCTGGTCAATGTATGTAGTCATACAATAGCTGGGGCGGAGAAAGGAGTGGGTGCAGATATCCCTACTTCTGAGACTGCCTTTGGTTTTCTTATACTTTTGTGGTGTTCTGTCCAACACATAGAGTAACAGGAGCAGTGACGAAATTTATGTATGTGTGTCTGTATGTATAAGATATCTGAAAAGGAAATTGCCTTGATTAAATTCATGGGGGAGGCACTAATTTTCTGCATTATTTTTTCAAACCACCCCATTTTTGCGTCTATCAACTTGGTAAATTAGGTTGATATACGGTCGCTCATGCTACTGTGGCTTCTTCAGACATACACTGCATGTATAATTAGATTATCTCCGTACCTCGAGAAAGTAGTGTACGTTACATAGTTAGAATAAAGAACTATAATTGCCTATGGTTGCCTTATTATGAAAGAGTTTAATTACTGTTACTGTATTTGAATTTCAACACGTTGCAAATGCCTTATCTCCAGGCAACTACCATGAACTGCGACTATACCATTAACAATGTGGTGAAATGTATGGCTTACCGAGTTGTATTTTATTTTGTCTTTCCTTTCCCCGCCCCACTTCCTTCCTCTCTCCTTCCTTCCCCTCTCCTTCCTTCCTTCCTTCCCTCCCCCTCCCTCCCTCTCTCTCCCCCCCTCCCTTCCTCCCTCTAGGCTACTTTCCTCCTGTCTCTCCTCCCTCCTCACTTCCTCTCTGCCTCTGTTCCTTCCTCCATCCCCCATTCCTCCCTCCTGCCCTCCCTCCTCCATACCTTTATTTCCCCCTTCCACCCTCCCTTATTCCCTCCCTCCTTCCCAATCATTACTCCTGTCTTCTGTCCTACCCCTTCCTTCCTTCCTTCCTTCCTTCCTTCCTTCCTTCCTTCCTTCCTTCCTTCCTTCCTTCCTTCCCTCCTTCCTTCCTTCCTTCCTTCCTTCCTTCCTTCCTTCCTTCCTTCCCTCCCTCATACCTTTTTCAATTTACTTCTTTCCTTCATTCATTCCTTCCATTATTCCTCACTCCTCCTTCCTTCTTGCCTTCCTCCCTTTCCCTGTCTTGCTCTATCCTTCGTCCCTCCTTCCTACTTTCCTCTTTTCTGTCCCTACTTCCTTCCACCTCACTATGTCACTTTTCCTTCCTTAACTCCTCCCTCCCTCCTCCATTTCTCCCGCTTTCCCTCCCATGTCCATTCCCCCTGTCTTTCCTTTTCCCCCTCCCTCCTTCATTCCCTTCCTCATTCCCAATCTTTGCTCCTGCCTACTGTCTTATCCTTTCCATCATTACTCTCTACATACTTCTACCCTTCACTCCTTTTTTTCCACTCATTCCTTTCTTAATTCCTTCCTTCTAATATTCATCCATCCCTACACTCCTTCATTCTTTCATTCCAAATCTTCACTCCTTCCTTTCTTCATCCTCTCCTTCACCCCTTCATTTCTTCCCTCCTATCTCCCTTTCTTCACATCTTTCCTTAACTCCTTAATTTCTTTGTTCATTCCTTCACTCATTCTTTCATCTATTCCTGCCTTCATTCTTTCTTTCATTCATATTCACTTCATTCACTCCCACCTTCCGTTGCCTCTTCAACCCTTCTTTCTCACTAGCGTTTTTGAGCACGGGAAATCGCGCTCATATACGTCATCTAGAGGTTAGAATGCTCACACAGGGTTTCAGCTTACTGCAGAGAATCTAACACTTCACTGTCCATGTTCCAACTACAAAGGCCTGGTTAGATGAGCAGGGGTCCAGTATCAAGTCTTACTATACCCCCTGCCCCACTACTGACTTGGTTCCTTTTAATAGAACTTTCATGGCTGAGTGACCTTGTGATGTGCTGCCATTAGTGCATCAAGTGCTAAGGGGCTATCAGAAAGCCAACTGAGTGGCATAGCTGACCTGTTAGCCAGAGAAATAGGGCAGTTGACCAAGACCCTCAATGAAAAATTCAGTCACAACTGTGACGAGTTGAATTTGATACTTAAGAAATGTGATACTTAAGAAACATTTTCAATGTATTAAGATACACCTATTTTGATTAAATAATCATTTGCCATCTGTTGGCACATGTAGATTTCTATAGCATGATAAATATTCCTGTTGGTGATACTTGAGAACAACTATCAAATCTATTCTCTGAGTTTATTGAAACATTCTTACTTTTATTTAATGAAATGATTAAGGTATACCGCGCTCTTCCATTATAAATGGAAATAATATTTGCTCCTAGTTCCTTCACTGCTTCCTGCATTACATCTGTCACTGCTTCCTTCCTTCCTTCCTTACTTCACTTCTTCCTGCACTTCTTCAGAACCCTCATGCCTTCATTCCCTACTACCTTTCTTTATTCCCTCCTTTCACTCCTTCTTTCACCCCTTCCTTTATTCATTCGCCTTTTCTTTAGTCTTTCTTTTATTCCGTCGTACACTGTGTCCTTCATTCATTCAATCGTCCCTTTCCTCCTCTCGGAAGTGCTTCCCAACCAGCATTCCTTCCTTCTTCCACCCCTTCATTCCTTCCCTCCTTAATTCCTTCATTCTCCCCGTCCTTCGCTGCTTACTATCCTTTTTTCTTTTACCCCCCCCCCTTCTTTCCTTCACTGCACTCATTCCTTTCTCTTTCTTCTCCACTCCACTTCCTTCATTCCCTATTTCTCCCCTATTTTTCCTTTCTTCTTTCCTTCCCTCACTCCTTCCTTCTTTCCCTCTTTTACTCCTTCCTGAGCAACTTGACTGGTCCAAGCATGACTGCCCTGGTTTGACCCAACTAGTCTGGTACATGTATTTACTATATGTATAGTCTGTCCTGACTGGTCCAACCTGTTCAACCCAACCGAGTTAGACTTGGCCGACTTAACCGACCTTCTCCGACCTACCCAATTCGCTTCATTTGCAATTTCCTGATTGCCTGTTTCGGTGATGGTGTTTAATTAAGTTCTTTAGTCAATTCTCAAATATGTTGACAAAGTATGCTGACAAAGCCCATCTTAGCTCTCAGCTAGGACCAGAAATTTTCTTGGGATAGGTGAAAATGGAGAAACGTCAGGGACTTTCTCTACCCTGGCCACCAACAGGGCTCTTCGCTGAACCTTGGAGGGGAGCTTTCATTGTGTATGGCTAGGCCGGGTGGGGGGGGGGGGGGGGGGGCACAGTTCTCAGGAGTGGAACTGTATTTCTTTCTATTCCAAGGGGGGGGGGGGAGGGGCAACTTTCTTTTTGGTATTCCCATGATTCATGTCGCAAAGACTGTGACCCCCACCCCAGCCATAAATGATGACAATTACATTGGGGGCCTATGAGGCTTCCCAACTATCTTTCACTTTTTCCCAGATTGTTTTTGTATTTTGCTTATAAACTGGTATACATTAACATTAGCAGGCACCCGGTGTAAGTATTTTCATACAGGTGGGTTAAAATGGGGGGAGGGGGTTGCCGTAAGTATACCTGGTTTCTCGGAGTATTGTTGGGACAAGCTTGTGTATTGGATTCAATAGAGCACGTCCCCCCGCTAGTTGGCCTATAAATGCCAATAATGCTATTCTACAATGCAGGCCAAGCTCTTGTTTAATGATTAGATAATTTCTGCCATACCATAGAGGACCTAATACATATACCTTAGTTGTATACGACGCCCCTGCAGGTATCGTCGTTCCACACGCCGCTTCCACGAAATCCTACGCAAGAGAGTGGTCACTCTGTGTGTATTGACTCGAGGGTCACGGATTGCATGTGCCGTGTTGGCACAAGCCTGTTCTGCTAGATTTACATTCGGTGCTTGTTATGACGGAGTTCGCCCCTCTGGCGTTAAGTATTTGTGGTTATATCAACGTTTGAATGGGGGAGGGGTTGGTTGCGCGAGGAAATAGTTCTTCTTGATTAGCCACCCCGAACAGCTGCGAAATCTCGCCAGCAGGGTGCATGGAATAATGTGATATGAATGCCTGTTCAGTAGCTATTATATTACCCTCGGTACGGATATAGATGGAGGAGATTATTACAGTGTAGTCAAGCAAACATGGATCATAGGTTTCGTGTTCGAGGAAGTAGCGAGGATAGTACTAGTCATTCTGACTCGGACCAAGCACCTGATGAAGATACACCTGAATATTCTGCCTACCTGGCGTCCCATATGCAGCGTGTAGACGATCTGCTCCGACAGGCAACATGTACTGTATACGTTAAATCTATCTTTGGTTGATAACATGTTATATACATTGAATCTATGATTGGTTAATAACATTCAAGTCTACTCTATGCGTTAGATCTATCTTTGATTTGCAGGCCTATTATATATACCTGAAATCCATCTTTGGTTAATAACATGTTGGCCTACTCTATACATTAAATTTAACTTTGATTACTAACATATGTACTGTATAGATTAGTCACGGATTTGGATGACCGTAGGTATAGGTACGTGGTTTAGTAGATCTGTCAGTAATATCAGAGAGCTAGACATCTTATGTACTAAACATGTTGGAACCATCTTTAACAACATGATGTGTATACGGCAGAACTATCTTTATCAACATGTAGTGTTTACGTTAGAACCAAAAAGTATATTATCGTATATAGTATACATTATAACCATGCATAGACTGTCAACAAACCTTAGAACCATAGATTTTTAAATTTATCTTAGAACCATATTATTAAATGTATTAAGAATATGTATGGTTAAAATCTTTTCCTGTTCACGTATCCCCGGTCCCTGTGGGGGGTGTGGGGTGTGTACTCAAGAAATTTTTTTTCTAGAGCACACACCCCACACCCCCCACAGGGACCTTTTTCTAGAGCACACACCCCACACCCCCCACAGGGACCGGGGATACGTGAACAGGAAAAGATTTTAACCACATGTATACATACTCTCCCAATACCCACCAGGTGACAAGTATGTGATTAGAACAAAGTGAACTTAAGATAAGCTTCAAATCATTCAGCCACCAACAAGCCTGATGAGAAATTCGAAACTGCTGGGTACTGGATCCAAACACAAATGGACCAAGTAGAAGCACGCCATTTCAGACACCAGGGGTACACTAAGAACATTAGTAACAGAAAACCACACCAGAGGGCAGCACAAATCCAACTGGTCCCCCACACTTTCCACAACACAGACCAAAGCTCCTAAAGAAGCATGGATCTGATTGGAAGCAAACATATTCCCGCCTAAAAACATGTAGACGGACGAATGAAATGGAGAGATTGAGTCACATGAACCTATGGACCAATCGGTGCGAAGCTAACCCAACACGGGACGCATCGAGCCTAGTCACATACCAGCTGTCGCTTGCGCTGATACAACGTCTAAAAATCTATTAAGAATATGTAGTTTAGAAACACAAGCTATGTGTATGCACAATATTATAGAGGAAACCCATGGAAGTTTAGGGTCTGAGCTCGTATCCCATCGAGTTTGAATCACGTAGTAATTCACAAGGCGAAGCCGCGTGAATTGCTATGTGATTCAAATGAGATGGGATCGAGCTCTGATCCTAAACTTGAATGGGTTTCTGAATTTATCTCACCCTTAATATTGACTAATGGGCTAACATTTGTGACATTATCCCCCATTGGATATTTTTCCTAAATATCTAATAGGTGTTAGATTCGAGTTCCCAATGTTAAGTCTATGGAGAAAAAATATCTGGGGTGAGATAATCGTTGGTTAGAGGTGCCTCATTAGGCCTAAACAAGGTCATTAAACCATACCTTTCATGGTGACCCTTAGGCCACTAAAAAAACAAACTTGTTTCTCATCACCGCGCGCATCAGAAAAAACGATTTTAGAAGATTTTTTTATTTTTATGAACCTTGATAGAAATTATGAAAGGTATGTGTATTTAGTATCAAATTAAAGCTCCTGATGTCAGGGATGCATTAAATGTATAGCCAGTAAAAATCTGGAAACCCTGTGTAAGCAGACACCCCATGTAAGCAGCCACTTTGGCCCGGATCGTAGGGTGTCCGCTTATGCGGGGTTTTACTGTATGTCTGCCATCTTTGATATAGCAAAAAAAAGAGAAAAAAAAGATAGAAGCGCCCTCGTCATATTTTTCATGGCTTGGTGATGAGAAACAAGTGATTTTTATTGGCCTTACTCTACCACTTTTAATTCAATGTGAATATCAAGAGATGTCACGAGTTTGAGTCTGACTTTATTTATGCCACGCATTTTGATGGCTCCATAATTTCACGAGTCGAAGACGAGTAACATTACGGAGCCATGGACAGTGTATCTCTATGGACTGGAAGCGGGCCATAGATAAGAGTGTGAGGGTGGCGCCTATGTGTGCCGCACCTCGACCGCGGCGCCACGTAGTGGCCAAACATGTGAACTATACTCAGACTGTAGTACTTCAAATGGCCACCAGGGACTTTCAAAACGTCCAAAAAATTGCAATTTTCCTTAGATACTTAGAATAAAGATAAAAGCCTAATTCAAAGTGTCCCAGAGAGGCCTCTAATGATTACTTTGTAAGGGCTATGTCTCATAAAGCTGAGACATTTTGAAGATTTTAATCTAGGGGAGTACTTTTGATGTTTTTATATGTCGGGCAATAGTCTTGACATGGTCATTCTATAGTGACAAACAGTTTCCCATTTTTCTTGAATACTTAGAATAAAGATAGAAGCACAATTCAAAGTGTTTTAGAATGGCCTGTAAAACTATTTCGTAAGGGCTAGGTCTCCTAAAGCTCGGACATTTTCAAGATTTTAATCTCGGGGAGTACTTTTGATGTATTTTTTATGTCTGCAACAGTCTCAACCCTGTCAATCCAAAGTGACAAAAAGTTTCACATTTCTTTGAACCACATAGAATGAAGATAGAACCACAATTCAAAGGGTTCTAGAAAGGCCTATATTAACTATAATGCACTGGGCATATATCAAGAGACTGAAACATTCCAAAGATTTTGTAATCAGGGGATGCTTTTCATGAATTATTCAGATTCGGACAGTGGCCTAGATTTGTACTGTGGCACCAAAGTGACAAAAAGTTTCACATTTTTTTAGACCACTTAAAATGAAGATAGAACCACAATTCAAAGTGTTCTAGAAAGGCCTATATTAACTATAATGCAATGGGCATATATCAGGAGACTGAAACATTCAAAAGATTTTGTAATCAGGGGATGCTTTTCATGAATTTTTCAGTCTCGGACAGTGGCCTAGATTTGTACTGTGGCCCCAAAGTCACAAAACGTTTCACATTTTTTTAGACCACATAGA
The DNA here is from genome assembly GCA_950022655.1 of Alentia gelatinosa. Lineage (NCBI taxonomy): Eukaryota > Metazoa > Annelida > Polychaeta > Phyllodocida > Polynoidae > Alentia > Alentia gelatinosa. The sequence goes on along the minus strand of OX465580.1, from coordinate 101,564,339 downwards.
ATGAAGATAGAACCACAATTCAAAATGTTCTAGAAAAGCCTATATTAACTATAATGCACTGGGCATATATCAAGAGACTGGAGCGTTTTGAAAATTTTCTAATCAGGGGATGCATTTCATAAATTTTTCAGTCTCAGACAGTGTCCCAGATTTGTACTGTGGCACCAAAGTGACAAAAAGTTTCACATTTTTTTAGACCACATAGAATGAAGATAGAACCACAATTCAAAGTGTTCTAGAAAGGCCTATATTAACTCTAATGCAATGGGCATATATCAGGAGACTGAAACATTCAAAAGATTTTGTAATCAGGGGATGCTTTTCATGAATTTTTCAGTCTCGGACGGTGGCCTAGATTTGTACTGTGGCCCCAAAGTCACAAAAAGTTTCACATTTTTTTAGACCACATAGAATGAAGATAGAACCACAATTCAAAATGTTCTAGAAAGGCCTATATTAACTATAATGCACTGGGCATATATCAAGAGACTGGGGCGTTTTGAAAATTTTCTAATCAGGGGATGCATTTCATAAATTGTTCAGTCTCAGACAGTGTCCCAGATTTGTACTGTGGCACGAAAGTGACAAAAAGTTTCACACTTTTTTTAGACCACTTAGAATGAAGATAGAACCACAATTCAAAGTGTTCTAGAAAGGCCCATATTAACTATAATGCAATGGGCATATATCAGGAGACTGAAACATTCAAAAAATTTTGTAATCAGGGGATGCTTTTCATGAATTTTTCAGTCTCGGACAGTGGCCTAGATTTGTACTGTGGCCCCAAAGTCACAAAAAGTTTCACACTTTTTTAGAACACATAGAATGAAGATAGAACCACAAGAAAGGCCTATATTAACTATAATGCAATAGGCATATATCATTAATCTTTCAGTCTCAGCCTCATGAGACCTGGCAACAAAAAACCTCAAAACTACTCCCCAAGAAAAAAAATCTTCGAAATGTCCGAGCCTTAGGAGACCTAGCCCTTACAAAATAGTTTTACAGGACTTTCTGAAACACTTTGAATGGTGCTTCTATCTTCATTCTAAGTATTTGAGAAAAATGGGAAACTTTTTGTCACTTCAGAATGACAGTGTTGAGACTGTTGCCCGCCATAAAAAAACATCAAAATTGCTCCCGAGATGAAAACTTTAAAAATGTCTCAGCCTTATGAAACCTAGCCCTTACAAAGTAGTTTTTACAGGACTTTCTGAAACACTTTGAATGGTGCTTCTATCTTCATTCTGAGTATTCGAGAAAAATGGGAAACTTTTTGTCACTTCAGAATGACAGTGTTGAGACTGTTGCCCGCCATAAAAAAAACCTCAAAAGTGCTCCCCGAGATGAAAACTTTAAAAATGTCTCAGCTTTATGAAACCTAGCCCTTGCAAAACAGTTTATACAGGACTTTCTGAAACACTTTGAATGGTGCTTCTATCTTCATTCTAAGTATTTGAGAAAAATGGGAAACTTTTTGTCACTTCAGAATGACAGTGTTGAGACTGTTGCCCGCCATAAAAAAAAACCTCAAAAGTGCTCCCCGAGATGAAAACTTTAAAAATGTCTCAGCCTTATAAAACCTAGCCCTTACAAAGTAGTTTTTACAAGACTTTCTGAAACACTTTGAATTGTGCTTCTATCTTCATTCTAAGTATTTGAGAAAAATGGGAAACTTTTTGTCACTTCAGAATGACAGTGTTGAGACTGTTGCCCGCCATAAAAAAACATCAAAAGTGCTCCCCGAGATGAAAATCTTAGAAATGTCTCAGCCTTATGAAACCTAGCCCTTACAAAATAGTTTTTACAGGACTTTCTGAAACACTTTGAATTGTGCTTCTATCTTCACTTTAAGTATTCAAGAAAAATGGGAAACTTTTTGTCACTGCAGACTCACTTTAGCTTAGATCATAAAAATTATGAAAATTAGGACCTGATCTGAAAACTTTTTGACCATCCTAGCCTTATAATCTATACACCATACATTACATATTTTAATAATTTTTCTAAAATACTTAGAATAAAGATAGAACTATAATTACAAATCGTCACAGAAATACCTGTAATAACTGTAATGCATTTCATATATATTACTGTAGCACCATCTAGTGGCAATTCGCGGAACTACGCGCAAAACGGTGGCGCCGCCTATGGCGGGTGTATGTATTAAAGTGCGGCAGTGATCGGCCCACGGCAGGGCCCGCTTCCAGTCCATAGAGTTGTATGTCCATGACGGAGCTAACAAAATGAGTGGCATATATAAGCTCAAACTGAAACGAGTGGGGTCTAGATTTTATCCTACCCCATTTCCATATTTTTTCAGTATCAGAAAGTAGTGGCATAAACAACACTTTATGTCACGCCCGTGAAATAAACAAATCCCATGTTAAGCCTATGGCGTTTTTTTATTAGGGGTAGGATAATTAAGGGAAACTAGTTAACCTAATTGGGATGGGTCCTCGTCCCACGTTACTTTCACTAAACCTACCACATGAGCTCGTAGAGCGAATGCGGTAGGTTTAGCGAAAGTAACAAGGGACGAGGAGCCATCCCTATTAGGTTAAAAAGTTTCACTTGTACTATACACCTCTAAATATCTGTAAATATTTAAAAAATTGCCAAAATGTGTCAATGTTTAATTGCTAAACAAAGTCGTCTGGGCAGGCGGAAGTGACTTTCTGCTATGCAACTTTCTCACAATGTTCATAGCCACGATTTCGTAAATGAAATTCAAACTATTAGAATATTCTTTTCTTTGGGAATAATAGTGTCATAATATTATTCATAAATTTCCTGTAATTTTTTTTTCTCCAGATATGGTATTTCCGATAATACACATACTCACGTTTCAGATTAAGTGTTCGAAGTGTGGTGGTATGGCGCCATACCGGCACAGTATAGTGGTATGCCTCAACTACCACTTGGATAGCAGAGGTTGGTATTTGGAGTATTCTGGGGCATAGGTGTATAGTATTAGGTTATACTAAATGGTTTTGTAAACGTCTTCCCACTACTGCCTTCCACCACCACTCTCGCATGTCTTTTCGTCGTTCTTTGAAGTGCTCCTTTTTGTCCCTCATCTATAGGCCTATAAAATTTCTCATAATTCTGTTTCCGTTCTCAGGATATGTCCCTGTCACAACAGAAAAGACTATCTATGTTTGCTCTTTGCTCTATCTAGGCTGATAATTAATCGAAAGCCATTATATACATGTACAGAGTCACAAGAAGAGAAGATGGCGTCCATGTTTATGTCTTCCTGACCCGACATAGAACAGAATGAAAAGAAGCAGATGATCTCGAGTATTAACTGAGGCTTTTCTTTTTTGTTATCTTGTTTAAAAAAAAAAGTATGTGTAGATTGAAATAGGGTATTTTTCTAAAGGAAAATATGTCCTTATATTTGCGCCTGTATGATGGTTGCGTCGGGATCCACGTCGGTACCACATGGTTCATGGTTTGCACAAAAAAAAACCCACAAAAAAAACCTCAAGATGCACTACGTCTAGATAAAAGCGATGGTGCCCCAAACACATATCCATCTCGGAACAAACACACACTCACAGATATGTGAGCGGGAATCCTAAGAGTTAGATCCGTCATTTGGATGAATAGGACGTGGCTAGAACACCTCTTTTTAATCTGGGGGGTGTTGGTTATGCTCGGCAAATCCTCCAAAATAAATTGCCCCCCCCCTCGGAGATACCTTCAAATGAAATGCCCCCCCCCCTCGGAAATACCTCAAAATAAGCCGCCCCCCTGACAAATACCCTGATATACGCCCCCCTCCCCTAGGCAATAGCCTTAAGTCGATTCTTTCTCATATATACATGTATTTGTACACATATAATGTAAAGTAAATAAAGCCAGGTGAATTCTGGGCAAATCTTGAAGATCTATAATCAAATCCTCCAATATGCAGCACTTGTGAAATGTTGCCTGTTAATGATGGTTTATGAGCAATGGCTGCAAACTGGTGTATCATAGTTATAGGATTAGATATCCACCATCTAGGAAGTTCTATTGAGACAGTGGGGGCACCAAAAAGACAACTTGTATGTGCTAAGGGAGCGTTCATTAACTATCGCCCAGGGGGGGGGGGCACAATTTTTCTAACACGGATCAGTCAAAAAAAAGTTGGCCGCCCCATGGGAATACCAAAAAAAAAAGTTGGCCCCCCATGGGAATACAAAAAAAAAAGTTGGCCCCCCCCCCTTGGAATACCCCAATAAAAACATCGCCCCCCCCCCTTCGGAATAGGGTAAAAGCACAGAGGAGGCTTAATTGATGTGGCATTTTTCCCATAAGGCTTTCCTTCTTTGCTTTAGAACAAACCCAGCTACATTCGGTCTTTTGTCAAAGTTTTGACCAATCTCAGTAGCCAAGTGTTAGGGGTGTTCACCTTAAGCATGGTAGGTCATGGCTTCAAACCCCAGTCGGGTTAACCAATTACTAATTACTAATTATATGTCCGGTTCGCATACTCGATCAACATTGTGTGGAAGAACAATGTACAACATTGAACTCAATAAAGATCATTAAAAAAAAACAAAAAAAACTTACACAGTACCTACTGCTCATTTGGCTTGACACCTGCCATAAGAATGAGGAGTAAGGGGCTAGTGCCCGAGTGGAAGATTGCGAATACTAGACCATCTTGCATGGCAGATTACAATAAGTCTTAGTATGATGACCTCCCACTCCACAGACATAGCACTGCCAGGTGTTATAGTACCTCACATATTATCTTCTCTGCCACAATCACCATGCTTATAGATATGTAAATTTCTTAAATCTGCTAGAAGAGATAAGACACTATTGGCCTTTAAATTGTATAGATTATCCAAAATACACAGTTCTAGAACCTCCTATGTGGGTGAATCACAAAAACGTAAAATCCCCCCCCCCCCAGGCAAATACCTCTAAATAAATTGCCCCCCCCCCCACAGGCAAATACCCTAATATAATTTGCCCCCCCCCCTCCAATAGCTCACCCCCCCCTGCCGTAAATAATGAACGGTCCCTAAGCTGGAAAACCTGGCGGGATGTCTATAGTCCTGAGCGATTTATATGGGTAATATCACAGTATCTAGTTCAATCAAATGCAGCATTTGTAAAAGATACAAATTTTGAAAATTAAGTAGATAGAAATCAAGAAAACTTCATAAAGAATACATAACAGAACTTTTCAGGTCATCATTTTATCAAAAAACTTTGGCCTGAGGTCATATTTCTGCTTGAATCACTGACATTATAAGTAAGCAAGAAATACTTGATTTTGCTTCAGTCCTATCTCAGTCAATATTTGGCATGTATACTTTAGATAAAGAGTGATTTGTAGATGAACCCCCACAGAATGCAACTAGTAGGGTATCTTATTGATTATATATTATTTAGAGGTAATTATTGGCCGTTTCTAGCTATGCCATATGCTAAAAATGCAATAATATCAGAAAATCACATTTTATGGCATGTTTGGAGTGTTTGTCATCTGTCATAATGCTCCTGTATCTCAGGAAATATCTATCACAGCCTGACAATATAGGTATCATTTTAATTGTCTTGAAATAGCTAAGAAGATAAGGTATTTATTTCTATGGGTCATTGCAATAGATCTTTCATTAAATCACTGTGAAGACAGGAAGGTAACATGTTTTAGTTTTTGTACCTAGCAATTTCCGATGTTCAATCTACGACAGGAAATCTTAGCCATAATACAGGTATATAAGGTATACAGCAATAGATAGGGTCAGGTCTTAGCTTTCTAACAATGTTTTCTTTATAAAAATCGCCCCGTTATTTACGAAACAACAGCGATTTCCCTTTTTCAAGTTAGAAAAAAACTATTTTTTTGTCCCATATTAAACGCTCAGGACTATAGTGTTCATTTGAAATGGCAGATGGCGTCTCGGGCATCATTCACTTTGCCTGGTACCTAGCACTACTTACATGTCCAGACAGGGTCGAGCGATCCAGAGAAACATTCCGACAAGGTGCCCGTACGCGGGAGCGCTCTCCTGTCAGATGTTTAGTTCTTTATAAGGACTCCGTGCAAGGAATGTGGTTAGAGATTGTTTTCAGCACCACTTTGACCACAGCTTCGTGAGAGTACAATTTCCAGACTGGGTGTTTACAATGCCGTTGCTATTTACCCATGCACAACCAAATCAGCAGTGCTAACACCAAATCTTTTTGTGTACAATAGGTCTAACCCCAACCGAGTTGGACCCGGATGAAAGATCGGAACTGATCGACCAAGAGGAGAGCAACAGTCTTCACGAAACCGTCTTCAGGGTAGGGGAAGCTCCGGCGACAGAGGGACAGGACGGTAGTCAACCCAACGACCCGTTCAGGGAGGGTCCCAGTTCGTCGGGGGCCTCTTTCCAACGCATTCACGGGATTACCACTGAAAGTTCCGAGGATAACCCTTCAGTGTCTATTGGAATCGCCCCTGTCGACCAGGCGGCAGCCGCCGTCTCTCCACGACATAAGAAACAGAGCGGAGTAAAATTCCCAACCGCGGGTGGTAGCACTACCCCGGCCGAAGAGACCGGCCGCAGGATGATCGCTAACGGCGGCATGGAGGAGGAAAGTCCGGTAGAGGATCAAGGCGGGAAGCGGTCCCTGCTCGGCACTCAGGGCCCGGTGATCGAGTTGTCCTCGATGATCACAACCCCAAGCGCAAAACGGTCCGAGAGCATTGATATTTCAAATGCTTCTCTTCACCAGGTAAGCATGGATATAGTTAAGCTTTTCACGTTGCATTAAAACCTTTCAAAATAATAAAACCCATCACCATATAACAGAACTAAAAGCTTGGACGAGGTTCTGGCTTTGGTGCAGAAGTAGGTTAACATTACAAGTCATAACATTAACAGGCGCATTACGCTAGGTAGATAGTAGGCCTACCAGTCTCTTTATTATACGTAATACATGTAGGCCTACTACTGGTACATGTATTTCATGTAATATACTTTAAATGTAGTACCGGTATGCCATTCATGATTTGTTTCTTATAATAATCTTTATTAAAACTGCAGATCCGTGGCCTCTAGCGTGTAAGCATAGGAAATGTCACTTTGCAGTCTCGTATCGGGCCGGGAAAGGCTTATAAGCTAGAGGCCACGGATCTGCAGTTTTACCCCTTGGGTAACATAAATGGAATAATTATGGATTCATGCTTCCTATGAGAAAAGAGAAGATGAGATACGGTATACTGCTATTCTTCACTGGTAGGGGATGGTGAATGATATAAGGTATTTTCAGAAATGTTTAGAATGTTCTTAACTTTTGTCTGAAGCTCAAATACATATCCTTTCAACGAGAAAGCAGTTTTAACAACCAATGAATAATTCTACAAGTACCCGGTATATAATCTCAGGGTTTTTTTTGGCATATCAGATTTTCTGGAAAATTAGTAATCTTGCTAAAGTTATGGAGTAACTTTGGCCCAAGGTGTAACTTTTAGGCTCATCAACTTTTCTTATATTATCTTTATAAGATTCTGTTGTTTTCATGTATCTGATTTTTATAACTTGTGCTGTGCATGAACCTTTGGTTTTGACTTGTTCAAAATATCATTATTGATTAATTGCCATTTTATTGGTACCATAAAAAGGTATTCCTTTGGGCCACCCAGGCTAGCTTTAACCCAAGCATAGAAAGATAATGTTGCTTCTGTTTACCCCAGAAAGTTTATTTCATTCATCAATTACTTGACAACGTCAATTGAATACTTATGGATTCATGCTTTATATGAAAAAAGATAATATAAGAGATACTACTATTCTTTAGTAAATAATGTAAGGTATTTCCATGAATAATATATAAGATATATTTAAACAAAACAAAAACTTAAATGAAATCAGTGCAATGAAAAGATTCTGATAAAAAGAATTCGTATGAATAAAACAAATTATGTCACACATCCTATAAACATACATACACATCTTATTTAAAAAAAAAATGAAATAGAGGATTGGTTTGGGCGGGGGCGGGGGTAAAAAAAGATAGCAAATACCCTGAAATGATGAAAGTGAATTAAATTGATTGAAATATAATGATAAGAATACGAGTAAAGAAAAGAAAACCAAGCAAATAAGTAAGATAAGGAAAAGAACTTTTTTGAAACCCCAATTTGAGTTTGAATAGGTAAGAAAATAATTGGGTCAAAGTTACCCCATGGCTAGGGTAGCTTTGACCCAGCCTTGCTTGATGTAAATCACTATAACAGATCAATGAAAAAGGGAACTACATAAAATACCAATAATAATTCTACATTATAACAACAAATATTCCCATGTACCGCCTCATACCATGTTTTATTTTTGAAAATATAAAAGATGGGCCAAAGTAACCCCATTTTACGCTCACACATGCATTTTGTCCCAAATTTATTTTTTGTCCGTGTTGTCAATTAGTTAATCTTGCTTACCTATTGTACATATTAGATACTGATATGTCAAAACCTGATTTATGAATATGGTGATGTCAAACCTGTAATGTATTTCTAGACTCTAGTCTAGGCATGTTGGTACTACACTCTGACCTTTACATTTAGGCTATGAAATTTCACTAATATTTTTAGATTGATATTATAGCTTGAAAAATTATTACCAGTATAGCATACATTATGAATATGATTTATCGATTGTTAGTAGGTTGCATGCCTGTATTCCAAGATTACTACAGGCGCCGTAGGCATTTTATTTCAGCATAACAGGTCTAGGAGTCCTTCCCCGAGGAGATATTTACAGCCATACCCCAGACCTAAAACAGAATATTCACCAACGAAATTTAATTCCTTTTGGAATTTGTACCAGGTATTGAACCGGTATATTTAGCATTTTATTTGATGCATATTTCCTTCCTGCATTACACTCATGCCTAGAGCTTCTCGATGCATGCACCAGATTCGCTTCAGATCTGCAACATTATACATGTATAATGGTGAAGGAAATATTCTATGAGGAAGCTATATACATGTAAAGCTTTGCGTTTAAAAGGCATGGACCCGACATATAGAATACTTTATTTTCCAGTAGTGGTACGCATGCTATCGAGGATTCAAGATTCAATATAAAAATTAAATTTTGCATGTTATTTTGAGGGAGTGGTGGCAGCTTGTTTAGGCTTGCATACTACCCATTCATGTATTACCATTGAAATGTAGGCCAGTCTGTCACCTACTCAGGTGGCACTATTGAGCCTGGTAATACGAAGCTTTACATACAATCATCGTGCAAAGTAACCCACAAATCTGCGCTAAATGCCACCCTAACATATTATGTTATATAACATGCGGTTAAGCTCGAAATCAACCTTACAGATCTAACATAAGAATAAGTCTAAGATAAAGAAAAAATACAATATTATTATTTTCAATACGAGAATGTGCAGCAACGTTTTTCTTTTATGCTTAGAGATTTACCTGTTGATAAAAGGTTATGTGTATACATACATGTACGTAGTTTACCTGTCTTGTCTATGTTGTGACAAAATGCCATAAAACCTCTTTAGCCGAATTGTGTTTCTTGCAAACTTCATTATCTTCCTAGAGGACTGCTCTGTTCACTTCTCAGTAGAATTTCTCTAAGCCACGAGGATCCTCTACAATGATTCCCCCCAAAAGAATTATAGCATGATCCACGTGCCGATCTTTGTCGTATATATCTGCAGTCAAAAAACGATTGACCTCCACGTCATTAAATTAACAGTTCACCACATTTTTATACCCATCTAATACAATTGTGGAAAAGCTTAGGGCGTAAGTTAGGGTTCACATTTGTCCAGGAATTGGGTTTAACATTTTCAAGTATTGTAGTCTCGAGAATGTTTGCCCTCTTTTATTAGATGTCAGTGTTGTGAAGTAAGGTTGAGAGAGCGACAAGAACGCTTACATTCAAATACGGTCATTCTCCCAACGCTACTTATTTGCTTCGATACTTATTTTCATAAAGGGTATTTTATATTTTTAAAAAAACCCAATGAAATATACGTTGTCTGAAATTAATTCACCTCCAATTAAAGGTCGTAGCATGAAATCAGCTTTCGCTTTCTTCGAATGTCTTGTTCTATGTAATATATCAATAAGAATTGTTGAGAAATGGCAGTTACATTACCAGTGACGGATTTATAAAATATTTCATTATGTAGCATATTTTGTGAACAGAATCGGATTCGTTATAAATCAATGTTTATATAATAATTTGTTAAGAACAACAAAACGAAGATGTGCATTAACTCTATAGAATAGAAAAATAGAAAGAATTTGCCATCTCATGTTGTTGGAATTGAAAAAAAAACCCAGGTATATCAGTAAGGTTTTATAGATGATATTTCAAAATATTAGCGATACTATATTGACATGTAATATTCTTCCCCTTTCATGAAAGTCTCATTCTCACAGTTCTTCCTGAACATAATAGAAGGGAGAAACAATATCTTCACATAGAATACATGGAAATAACGATGAATAGGAAGAAGCACTTGCTAAACTGACATTAAGCTCGTCTTCCTCATGTATCTCTGAACATTGAATTGTGGCTAATACAAGTCCGAGCTCTAACAGATGCTACCTTCCTGTATTTCTGAACATGTCTTTTACACATACACTTGCCTTCTTGTGACAGTTGGCGCGTGATGGTGACGTCGACACGATGCAGCGTGTGCTCTCTGGACTCAGAGGCAACGTGATCAAGAAGGTGAACGCGCATGACGACTCAGACCTGTCGGCACTGCATTACGCTGCCCGCTACAACCACGTAGCCGCAGTACAGCTACTCGTACAGAACAATGCCAGTAAGTACCCAGTTATCAACCCTCTCTCGTCAACTTTAAGGGGTGGTTCCACCAACACGATGGATTTGCCGTGGTATGTCTTGGTGTATCTTGTTATATCTTAGGCTGTCAGGATATGCCTTACCTACATTGTCGCAAAATGTAGCCATGCAGTGTCGGGTGTATGTTTTGGTGCTCCACCACAGCGACACCTCAAGAAACATTGTGACAAATAGGCACGCGATAATTCAAACTTAGCCCGACTTAGCAAGACAACCAAATCAGGACTAATCTCAATGCATCTTGTCTGTTGGTGGAATCAGCACTTTATGTTACATCACGTTCACTCCAGATGCTCAGGAGAATGCATGTGAGGGCGAGGTTACCCAAATGATTACTCCACAATGTCTCGTTCTAATAAACCTTTTTCTGCTAGGCCTATTAAAGTGAGCCTAATTTCAGAGATTTGTGAAGTTGGCCAAACATCGACATGTAGATAGCAACGTATGGTTTAGCATTACAAGACTGAGTGTATGCCTGGCCAATACTGTCACGTATCTATGAAGCTAGCCTCACTTTAGTCTCAGTTCACTCCGGGTATGTGCGCTTGAATGATTACTACGCGGTACTCTCTCCCTGTTACCCTAGGGCACTCGAAAGAGTCCCTAGGCTTCGCAAGAACCCTAATTCTCCTTCATACTTATACCAAGGTAAGTACTCGTATAATTACCGATTCTCCGCAGAGAGACGTATGGTTAGCAGGGATGCCAGTTTTTAGTCATTTTAGGTATTCAGGTTATCTAAGCATAAACTACACTAAACACCCATGCACGTGTTGGATAGGCCTAGAATCATCGGTATTCAACCAGTACCGATCGGATTCCTAGAGTCAACCTACCACTAGCCCCCACAGAGGAGTCCGAAAGGTAGGAACTAAGTGTTAGGCAGATAGTTAATAGTGGGTGGATGTCATAGGGTGCAAGTTGTAATCTAAAAAAAAACAATGTATATAAATGGTAAACGGGATGTCATGGTTCTGGTGATGCTGTTAGTTGGACATGTTGGATCATTGGGATCGTAAAAACAGAACGACCTTTCTCAAAGCACGAGGACAGTCGGTCTGACATGGGTGAAACCCTGTCAGGGATTATTTGTGACATTTGTGTGAGTCTTGTCGGATACCCGTCACAACAGTCATGACATCACATGGTAGTCCCTGCAAACTGGTAATATGTCTCTATAACATTGTGATGATAGAGATCTCTTACTGAGGGCATCGCTGGTCTTGGGATTAGAACAATGAGCGTTCCATGAGCTCCGAGAGTTGTCATAGAGGGGTGTCTGTTATTATCATTGTGTTGACTAATATGTCGGCTACATCTACACTTTGGTATATGAATAGGAGACGGGAAACAGATTTATTCATGGAATATGGACAGTGATGCTTACATAAACCCTGTTATAAACAACACAGTTTTCATTTTATTTAATTTTTTTGTTTGTTAAAGTTTATTGCCCATTTCTGTACAAACAGTTCATCCAATGGGCATTTTCAGCCAATACATCAAGATCACCAGGTATATAGAAGATATTTGATATGTAAATAACAAGGTAATATTAAATAGTTGGAGTTATAATAATATTGAAGTTGATACTAATAATGAGTAATAATGAAATGTAGATGGTAAATGAAACAGATCATCCTTTTAGATATCAAGCATTGATATAGCCTTTTTGAAACATGCAATTCCAGCTATCTTCTGAATAGCTGAGCTTAGTTTTACCCACAACTGATTCCCTCTGAGACGTGGGGACTTTTCATTTTACCTCCTTTATGTGCATAGACCTTGAAACAAATTTGACTGTCACTACGCGTTCCAATACGTCTTAAGTCTAGATTTGTTGGGTCTTTCGACTGTTTAAACATGTGCTTTAAGAGCTGCCGATCCCTTCTACTAGCTAGTTTTTCCATGGCTCCTGTGTTTTCCCGAAGTGAATGAATACTTTGGTACCTATTCTGGCGCACCCTAGAATAACCCTGAATTACTCCAAGTGATCTGTTTTGTAGTCATTCTAAAAATTGAAGATCAGACCCTCTCGCACCACCCGTAACGAAACTGCAGTATTCTAGTAATGGACGAATGCAAGATGTATAGATCAACAAAGCAGTCTCCTTAGTAATAGACTTTCGGATTTTCTCTAGTTTATAAAGCCGATTATTGAAGGTCTTTGTCAGTTTTGTAACATGCTTAGTTAAACTTAGGTCGCCATCTAGTTCCACCCCCAGGTAATAGACCTTATTCCACAGGCTGGTGTCGCACGTTATCTGCTTAGTTACGCCATGTCTGAAGCCAAGCATTCACCTTGCAACGTATTCTCTAGAATTGGATCACTGAGTGAATGAAAGTAATACGTTTATAATACCCATGCACATTATTTCCATGGAGATAACAGCAATTGCATCGTATTCTATTCCATATCCCCTCAATGATACTTACCTTAGATAACACAGGGACCCCAAAACAGGATACTCATATAGAACGTCCTGACCATGCTGTACAATTCACAGAACGAGATGGTAATTTACGGTTTGTACGGACCGAGGCATTTATGCTGAGTTCCGTACAAACGGTAAATTATCATCGAGTTCTGTGACTTGTACAAGCATGGTTGGACGTTATATATTTACTATATACCCGAAATTTAAAAAAAAATCAATTTCATTTGGCTTAACAACCAATTTTTTAATAAACGTGTATGGCAAGGTGGTCCGTATTTTAGTGTACGGACTGGTAGTTCGTACAGTATATTTACGTCATATGCCGAAACGGTGCATATTTACAGTATATACGGCATGGGTATATAGTAAAGACTAATACATTGGCAGATCTAGCTATAATATGCTTATTTTTTCTAAGTTAAAGCCAAGATAATGATCAACTATGAAGTTTAGACAGCCCAGACTTGTTAAGACAATTCCCTAGATTGTTCCAGCAGTTTAATCTGTCAAAAAACAACACTCCTGTAATCACACCCACCGTTCACACTTGAGGTGTGATTACTGTATGTCCCTATATGCATATGGCTGACCTCGGCGGTGTTTATCCGAGCGGCCACGTAACTAGACAGTGGGCGCTGAACGGCAACACGTGTATTGTAACTTACTACGTCTCCATTTTGTCCTTTAGAGATACATGCATCGAGATATCCTAAAATCCATTTGTTTCGTCTAAAAGCATCATATTAGTCGATCAGTACAGTAGAGTAAATATTGGAAGGACATGATTTCATCAGTTCCTTTGATCTATTATAACAAGTAACGAACTCTCTATGAGTATACAATATGAATGGGTCCTTGTAGACCTTGCTACGCTATTCCTGGAGTCATTCGCGGGAATAGTACGCCGTGATGCCTGGAGGCATTCCCAGGAGTATTACGCTATGATGTCTTTAGGCATCATTCCGAAATTTAAGTAATTGCTATTTTTTCAATGAAATAATGCGAATATTTTGATAATATTTTTCCAACCTATGTAAATTTATCATTACTATTGTATAATATCCTAATTATTTGGGATTACCATGGAGGTGTGATAAAATGATGTCACGGGGGATATTGTGAAAAGTATCAACGTATTACAGGGGTGAAAATGGTACTGCAGCGGCATATTTTAGGGTGTCTTTTGGTGTTATGCCGCGTAATGAAATGGTTAACTGTTACAATTAAGTGCAGTAAGAAAAAGAACTCTTTTTGTGTGTGGAAGAATGAAGTATTCCTTACAATGTGAATGAAAGAAGAACATAAGTAACAAATAATAGATCGATGAAAGTTTAGAAGGCTTTGTCCCACAGGCTGGGCAGATAAAGTTGTGCAGGTGTATAAGTGACCCTATTCTGGTAACCCATCGTCTCCCTCGGTCAACAAAGGGTGACACGAGAACCGGCTCGAGGCATGCAGGGCATAATGTTTGCTTGCAATGTGGTGTGATGGAATCATGGCCAGTCACAGCTTTCAAAATTTACGGAACAGACTGTTCATACCATAACTTGCCGTGGTGTGTATTGAACTTGTTATGATTGCTCTACGAGATCTGGAGGTACCTGCTATAAAAAACAGGAAGCCTATTGAATAGGAATAGGCTATTCCTCACGGCCCTGTCACGCAGGGTCTCAACCTGTCGTCGTCTCAGTGCCCTACATGTCTATAATGAGTTGCTGTCCATTGCGGTGCCATGCCTTCTCTGTTATACAATGCTCCACTATCCCATGCCTCCCCTCCGCACACTATTTCAATGATCATGCATCTCTCTGTATATGGTGTAACAATATTGAATGCTGCAAACGACCAAACGAAAACAAAGTTAATAAAGTTTTATATACAGATCCATACCATACTGCAAAATCACTGAAATGAATTTCAACATGGGAGAGTACAAAGTTTTTCAGTAAAGATAATAGGATTAAAGATTACCCAAGCATTACTATGGGTGACCGATTGCGGATAATCACTATGGATAACAAAGCCTCTCAGCATGACCCAGATCTGCTTCAGCACATTTTAGGAAAAGGGGACACGATTCTGACTTGTTTGCTGGTCCTTTATATGTTGTTCTCTGCCTTTGCCAAGCAGGAGGCCTCATACCAAATACCAGTGTACGTAACCTCTTGGTGCTCTGATAACCGCGAGTGGTAGAAATAGCCACCGTCCCCGCCCCACACCCACCACTTCAAGTGTACACAGGCTGGAGTGTGTGTGCGAGTTTAGTAGCCATGCTCGGAACGCAATGACGACCGCTGTCTCTATTTTGGCCTAGATACCTTGATTCACTTGATACTGTAATAAATGTGCGCCATGGAAAATTCATGTCGGTGGGACTTTAGACACAGTGTCAGTTAATTCACCTTTTGCTCATTGAAGTTGGAAATAACATAGCTACTAAAATGCCTGTGTTCTAATTAAGTGATTCCAAGGTTATGTGAACCATCCTTGTATCCATAATGGTCTAATATGAATATCGTGAACCTAATGTCACCAATGTCATACGGGTGTTCTTGCCTTTAAACGTTCATATTCACACACTAGATGGTCATCTACTTGTTACTCTTCCCGACTATGAGTGGTTTACGGAAACTGTGCCTCACATACATGTATTAAATATTGAAACCCGAAGTGACAGGGATGAGCACTAATTACTCAATTATCAGAGAATGTTCTACCCGTCAGTATTACCGACACCAGCCTGGGAGCTATTTTATAGTCGCGATTTTCATTGATAGCGATTAACAATAACCCCGGAGTGATTGACCGATTAATACTGAGATAATCCATGGTGAGTGGATCATAGACCCGATCATAGTTTGCTTAAAACTCACTGTCCAATTAATCGCTAATAGCGATAATGTAGATGATCGCAGTTTCTATAGGTATTTGTAGACATAATTCTATTTGTTGGGACGCGATGGCCTCAAAACGGTCGGTATTAACGATTAGCACAACTATAAAACACCTGCCAGCACTGGCGCCAACCTCATATTGTATAACACAATGCAGTAATAACATACAATGTATATTATTGCGTTATGGCACGGTATCATAATTGGTTTGAGGACCGGGTCATATTGTTGCAAAAGCTGGTGAACGAGTTAGTATGACTCAATTTGACCATTGCTATCATGTTTATGTATGTATAAATGTACACAGAGGCATGAACGAAAGATGGAATCTTTGAAGCCTATAAGACAGCGACATGCTGATTGTTCCTGATCACATCTTTTCGCGACGGATCCATCGTGTCGGTCAGAATCGTGTCGCTATATGCACTTCACAGACCTGATTATAATCGGGTCGGGCATTACTCGCATATGGGTAATGACCGACTCTGCTGCACCTTAATCTTGTCACTGTACACACTTTACTTACTGTTCTGATTCTGAGTAGGCTGTTTAAATACCTATGATATGTACCCCCCCCCCCCCCGTTTGCGAACAAGTATTATACACCGATTTGTAGGGGAAACAACAGCAGTTATAAGTTTGAAAACAGTTTTCCGATATCTTAAATAGAACAGAAGCTACCAAGCTTTGCATTATAGTCTATTAAGGTCTATCGCCTGGCCCGGGCAGGTCAGACTCCCGGCCGTTCTCTTTGATTTCAATCGGTTCGTTTTATGAGGTTATTAAGGGAAGAGGTGTGATCGGGAAGAATATATGAGGGTATTAGACAGCGACATTATAGATGCCGATTATTATCGTCGATTGGATCGGTGATAATCTGTAATAGATGTCGCTGTCTTATGGGCTTAAGATACACATGTATGTGATTGTGAAGTAAAGGGAGCTTTTACTTACCGCTTCACGCTCACAGACTTTATACACCTCCTTTCATATACTTGCAGCATGGAGTTGTCCCATTACCTTAAGTCCATATAAGGAATAGAGTAGACCGAGTAGCCAATGACTGCATTCGCAGCAAATCCCGACCTTCACCCTGACCTCCTTACATGTTATTTTTTAGCGCCTTGGTAGGGCTATACAGTCGAGAGTTGACCTCGAATCATAGGGGCCACAACCACCCTCGCAGAACGTTAGGGCCCACCACCTTAAAGTCGGGACGTTAGGGCCCACCCTACACCGGGGGTGTGAAAGCCTCAGTCGCACCTCGGCTGCACCGCGATGCCGCGGTCACACCTGTGGTGCCGGGAGGGAGATGTGGCATAAATAAACGTTAGGGCCCACCTAATTTTGCATAATTGGTTAATGTTTGTATACTGGAGAACTAGACCTGTAAAAAACTCGACCCGTAACCCTATCCCTATCCCTAACCCTATCCCTAACCCTATCCCTAACCCTATCCCTATCCCTAACCCTAACCCTAACCCTAACCCTAACCCTAACCCTAACCCTAACCCTAACCCTAACCCTAACCCTATCCCTATCCCTAACCTTAACCCTAACCCGAGCCCTAACGTCCCGATGTGTGGGCCCTAACGTCCCGACTTTCGGGTGGTGGGCCCTAACGTCTACATACCGTTCTTTGTGGCCCATCCAAATTAATTAAAAAATGAAAATGGAATTCTGAAGACGAAGCAACACCCAAAAATCTCACACACAGGCATGACAAAGAGTAAGGGTGTTCATTTTTTGTTATGTGGTTTTTTGTTGTCTTCTTTGGGGGGAGGGGGGATGGTTCCTATTGAAACTCCCTATGATTTACACCATCCCTATGATGTATAGGGGTAGGTGGAAGACTCTTAGCTGGAAGACTAATAGCTCATGCTCATGCACATACTTATATAGAACGTCCTGACCATGCTGTACAAGTCACAGAACGAGATGGTAATTTACGATTTGTACGGACCGAGGCATTTATGCCGAGTTCCGTACAAACCGCAAATTATCATCGAGTTTTGTGACTTGTACAAGCATGGTTGGACGTTATATATTTACTATATACCCGAAATAAAAAAAACAACTCATTAATTTAAATTTTAACAACCAATATCTAATAAATGTGTATGGCAAGGTGATCCGTATTTTGGTGTACGGACCAGCGGTCCGTACAGAATTTTTACGTCATATGCTGAAACGGTGCGTATTTACAGTATATATGGCATGGGTATATAGTAAACATTATTACGAATATGACAGACAGGATAAGGATATACTGTATAGCATGTTTAATGTATAACCTCTTTGTCATGCATGTTGTAATATGTATTCCTATATACCCATTATTGAACTAAATAGAGTTACATACCGGTGCTGGGGGGTGCATTAAAAATAAGTTATGTGTCGAGGTTGACGTTTTTGTCCCGCTCTGACGTTTTCGTCCCGCTCTGATCATGTGATACAATACAGCAGCGGGACGAAACAATAGCTGTTGTGGTTACTCGATAAGGGTGGTCACTTGCTTCGAAAGTGTTTCAGGTAAAGAATTAAGTATTTTTATCGATATTTGAAGGTATATAGGAATAGGGAAACCAAGTACCGGTAAGCAAAAGTCAAAGTTACTCGGTAAGGCTTGGAAAAATTACTGCCCGTGGCTGACGCCTTGGGCAGTAATTTTTCCAAGCCTTACCTCGTAACTTTGAACTTTTGCTCACCGGAACATAGTTTCCCTCTATTATCTCACCCCGGTATGTTTCTCTATAGGCTTAACATTAGGAACTCGTACTCCATGGCCATGAAGTTTGTGTACCCAACACTCAATGGCTAATTTGGTGATTCATTTTATCACTAAATAATGTTTACGGGGTGAGATAAAATCAGAAACCCACTTGATGAAAATAAGTTGGTCTGCACTTCACCTCATTTGACCGCAGAGTAATTTACTCAGCTTCGCTTCATGAATTACTCTGCAGTCAAACTCGGTGGAGTACGGACCAAGCTATTTTCATCTCGTGGGTCTCCTTCTAATAACTAATGGAGGGGTCAGACCTGTTACCACACCTGCGGTGGAGGTGAGTCAGGGTCAGGGCTGACAGAGTGTCAACACGAGACTCGTCACGTAGGTCGCTGTCCTACTCTCTGACTGGTCGATATCCGTATGTCCTCAGACACGGTCTCCGCACCTCCAGCGTGACGCAACCAGGAAATCACAGCAGGTACTAAGCTACCGAGATCTATGCACAGCTGTGTACATTATCGTAGCCTGGTATAAACATCCATAGACTTAACATTAGCAACCCGTACTCAACAGGCTTGCGAATATGGTAACTAATACTCAATGGGTGATAAACAGATAACTATTTCCGGGCTGATATATAATCAGAACATATTCATGCATGGTTTGAGTCCCTATTCGCCATCTCGTTTGGAGCGCTTCAGAATATTCACTCGGCTATCGCCTCGTTCGTATTACTGCGCACTCCAAACTCGATGGTGAACGGGGATACAGGCTCAAAATTCATCAATTTCTTTCTTTAGATTTAGAAAATGAGGCGAATCCACTTCTTTACCGATGGAAAAAAACCAATTTCTTTCTTAATACCTCATTAAAATACAGTTGTCTCCTTCAATGTTGAAGCAAACAATTTAGTTCACATCGTTATACTGAAATTCATATACTTATTAACAAAAAGAGTTCCACAATAAACGAGGGTCAAGACACCTAGTTCGTACCAACTTGATTTATGATAGTTAGTCTGAGTGGTAATTCTTTGGCCCGGAGAGATTTGTGATACGTTAACAACAAATACCTTGAGATTGCACAGCATTACAGTATTTCATCAAATTATCCATTAATTCATAAAGATAATCTCGAATGACCTCATAGTTAAAATGATACCGATAGATCTGCGTAAAACAGATTGAATGATCATATGTGTCATGGTAAAGATAGCGTTAGCGATATATATGATAAGAGAATTAGGAGATGACAGAACAAAACACAGTGTTGACGTAAGGCTGTTTAGTGTTATCTGGGCATATTAGGGGATTATTCAGAATAACCAACCTTCTGTGTTTTTAATCACAGATTTGTATCTAAGATATTGGATACCAACCAATCTTATTAACATATTGGAATAGATTAAGTGATAAGAGATACTAGAATCAAGCTATTATTGGCAACATAATATTTCTCTGCGTGGCGATAAAGCACTCAGAAAGAAAAAGAAAAGAAAACTCGATATCGTCAAGTAGTAAAGCGGATCTTTTTGAGGAGACTATTCGTCATTGGACTCCTCAGTGTTGTGATATAGAATATACAGTGCGGTCGTAGCGGTGACAACACTGAAATCCATATGTGATTATAAGAAAGGAATAGGAGAGGATCCGACAGTTTTTGTTGCCTTCTTAGAAAATTTCTGAGAGTATGTAATAGCATTAAATTTAGAGAGATAGTGATACAATTTAGAACTTTGGAAACATTTACTAAATACATTTTGATATAATCAGCAGAAGGGATGAAGCAATAGACCTAGCTTTGCATATTTCTGTATGAATTCGAAAAAAAAGATTAGATGCCTCTTCTTTATTGACAACGCAGCTTAGAAACATTGGAAATGCATACAATATTATGTGTGAATCAGCCTTATTGTTTACGACAGTAGAGTTAATACAGGCTACTTTAATAGTATATATAAATAAATATCCTCCTGGAACCCTTTTAGACAATACTTCGTTTTCCGATGAAAATTAAACTACGCTGCAAGCATCATTCCAGATGTTAGGGCAAGTGTTGTATCATAGTCATTTAACATGAACACGGATGGCACCATTGACCGTTATACTTAGTACTGACGTCATAGATAATCGGTTATCACGCAGAGCGTCTTATTGTAGGATGGTTTTGCGCTTGAAACCTGTGATGTCTCATTGACGGTTAACCAAAATATATGAATAAAAAAGACAAAAAAAAGAGAGACTGGCTCTGTCAATACAGTGGAAGGGCAATGCTTTCTCGTCCCACCACAGGGTCCCACTATAACCAGATATAAACGCTAGGATATTCATGGTCGGTAACTTAGGGTTAGAGAGCGTAAATAAAGCGAGGTATATTTGGAACATGTCCAAAGTTAGTGTTGTGTGTCGATGTGTGTAAAGGCCAGATAACGTTGTACAGCCTAGCCGCTCAATAGGACCTAGAGGATAAACGTCTAATTCTATTGTTGGTAATGCATCATGGATTTGTGTCCATAACAAGAAATATGCTTTAAGAGTAGAGTGTCTGCTCATTCCCAATGGAGAATGTTGCAAACACTGCTTTTATGAACAGGCCTCTTGTGCAAAACTGAGTCCGAGATGTTTTTACTGTTTTGAATATATAGATTAAGGTGCAGCCTTTAGACTTGACGTACAGTCAGGGCGTGGCCGCATTTGTCGAGGTTGGATGATATTGTGTGGTTGGATGTTACAGGTAACGGGGGAATACACATGGTATACATGTTTATCAATATCTACACGTGTAGTATGTCAATGATGGCCATTCAAACTCTCGCTCCTACAATCTTCTTTATGAGTCAGTCGGAGGTTAAATGTGACATTGAAAAACAACGAATCAAATGATAAAAAGGTAACATATACACTGGAGCAATAATGAGAAACTGTGTAGCGAACTTCCTGAATAAAAAAAAAAAAAAAAATCAAATGCGCGGAGACTTTAGACCCTGTGTGGACAGCGAAAAAGAGAGAAGAGATACCAGATTCTAACAACGTTAAGAGATGAGTCTGACGAGTCCTGCACATCAGTCTGCTGACATGGCTCTGGGTTTTCCACAGAATGACTCACGCTGTACGCCCTCTGGGAGTAGTCAGCCTGAACCAATTCGTCCAGCAAAGCCCTTCGATGTAGATTGATAATACCCTTTCATTCAGCCAGCGTCAGCAGTTTTCACCGTCTTCCCTCCAGATGCTATCATAAACAGAGCGTATATGGGGCCTTTACAAACACCAGTTTGTCCAATATAAGTTAGTCCGAGAAACTCTGCCTGTCTGGAACTGTGGGCACCAGTCAGTCAGAGCCTTTCGGGCTGTATGACCTACAGACTCTGTGTTTGTACATTGCCGAATGGTGTCTTGTATAAACCATTACTCAATCGCCAGCTATGGCTGTATTTTGTCCAAGGTTCTTGGAGATTTAAAACATTCTGTGTCATGAAATATTTTCTGGGCAGTCAAATATCCGCCTGATAAATTCCTTGCAAATTTCCAAAGTAATAGATAGTGTTAATCAATAGTAAAGATACAATAGTACTTAACTTAATTACTAATGGACTGACTATTAGTCTTTATGGATGATGTCATTAGTTACAATATGCAGATCGATAAGACATAGCGCAGTCAAGTGCAGGCTGAAAAGATCATCGGTGGTTTTAATACACTCTGATATAAACCGTAGTGTGTGGATACATATTTAGTACTTTGATGATGAATACGGTTTAGGAATGGCTTCGTGGCTTGATCTCTCCAGCCTGATGTATGTAAAGCCTGGCCGGTTGCCAAGATACCGGCGTGACCTACCTCACCCTCACCCCCGCGAGTAGAACGTGCTCTTCTGTGGTTTGTTTTCTTTTCTCCCAAAACACTAATATACACATGTACACAGTATCCTGGTATATTTAGCAAAGGCCCTGTGCACTAGTGGTTTTGAAGTAGTATGGTGACTGTCATACATTATTGGTCAGGGTGGTACATGATAGATTACGTAACTTGTTGACAGGCTGTTTTAGAACCAAGTTCTGCCAACTCGTAACCCGTTAAACAAGAGTATAACAGTATCGGCTATCCATAACACAGGAATCTCTCGGGTATGAAACTGTTGCCATTATGGAGAATGATTCCACTTTATCAGCCTATCGTTTATCCAGTTCGGGGCCTGCGCATTATCGCTTATGTGGGCATACCTGTAAAACCAATCAAACTCCAAAACACCTTATCAAGATTATAGCCTGCGGCCTCTATACAAGATGGTGATTACATTAGAATAACCAAAATGAAAATGTGACAATCGATTTATTAATTTTCATTTCTAATGCCAAACATGATACAGTAGATAGAAATTACAAGGAGAGCAATATAATGCAGAGCATACCATAACCAAGTGAGGGTGTGGCGGTAGGCTTGCAGCACGTGTTTACCATACAGCCATCATGCAATGACGTAGAACGGTGTATACACACAGCTCAGCACACCTGTAGCTCGTGTTAGGCCTCGTTTAGCCGGAATGCAGCCTCAAATCTAGCCAATACTAACCATACACCCGTGCTTTAACACGAATCGCATATTAGGACTGTGCCATATTTAAGTAGGTTATTTCCAGCACGATAGCGTTTGCCAGAACCTGCGATCCGATCAAGTGATCACTTTGTAGAAATTATATAACTTGTTTGCGCCTTCCAGAAACCTTCCAGAGTTGAGTATGCAGGGATGTATAGCCGAGGGCCGATTACCCAGTTCCCAATGGATATGAATCCATGTTAGATAATCTGTTACTGTATAATATAGAATTTGTAGAATACTGCAATGGAAGCAGATGATTGGGGATTAGATAATGGTTAAACACAAAACAGACCATAGTAGATGAACGGCCATCCTGGATTTTAACCTCAAACTTATAAGACTACAAGATTAGACCTTCGATTAGTACTTGAATGATATGTATTCTAATTCTGATTTAACCTTGAAATTATTCATATACACCCTGATGGTGTACTTTCTTTTCCTACCACCATGAGCATTCTGAAAGCACCACGCAAAGTTGGTTCCTTATTAACGTGATGTTCAGAAGAACTGGATTTACACTGGGACGCTGCGGGTCATTACTTCTTCATTGGTAGGAGGAATGATATGATTCACAAATAACATAGATGAGATGTGTGCATTATAGAGGGCTGTTAAACACAGTGTTGCAGGTTTATTTAACCAGCAGAATCCACGAATCGATGGTCACGTTGGACGTGGGTTAGGGCGCATCGATTCTCCCTGGAGACATTCACCGCAGATCTGTTGTCACAACTGTCCGGTGTTTGCACACACCGTAGTCGTTGTAAAACACATCCTCTATGAATTACCGCAGGGTAATTATTGGACAGTACATTAGGAATATGAGTTATTCTAGGACAATTACATATAGATGGGTATATTCGTTCTTTACTAAAGGTTAATACTAATTTAATCTCGTCGTATTCATTGGTGGTCATATAATATTTATCAAATTTGTATTTGATACTAATTTACAACAGAATGGACGCAGATCTGATAGAGGCCTCCTGATTGTTGATGCTGAATTGGAAACGCTGCTGATTGTTGATGCGGGAAAGTGCACTTCCCAGTGGGGCAGACTAGTTATTTACTTGGGCAACATCTGGCTTTGTTTATTTGCCGCTCTATATGGACTTCCAGGGAAATTAGTAGGAAATTGCGCCACCGCTTGTATGGGTATTACATGCTTTTTTAACACTCAGTACTTATTCATACAGTAAATAAAAATCATCAGCTACCATAATTGGGAGATTTTTTGCATAGTGCAACACTATTGTCTCCTTCGCTAGCTCCGTTGAAAACCATAATTGGGAGATAATATTGCGTCAGATTTGGCTTTAAGAAAATTTGAATGCATATATATTCCAGATTCACACACAATGGAGATCTATATATTCCTGTTCTTGGGAACCATACGCGTATTATTTAATCAGCACTGATATATACACTGTCTCTAAAATACGCGAATTGAACGCTAGTAAACTGTTAATGCTAGCTCCTGCGTGGAATGATTAGGGAAGCTACACATCAAAATGGGTGTTGTAAATAGCATCTAACTACCGTAATATACTTTTAGCTTGCATTAAGCCTATGTAAGTGCTGGCCTACCAAGGGATCAGGTGATGTGGAGCAAAACTTGGTCCATGCAATATTTATCAGCGCAGACGACTTTGACTTCCGGAGGCTGTGAGACCCCGGATGTGCGATATATTAGCATCTCTCCTTGACAACAGAATGATGGAAGCACGCATTCAAGCATGGCGTCACATCCCAGTGCAGAACGCGTCTCGGTTGAATAAAGTCTAAACCAGAAACCTTCGTTAAGTGGTTTCGTTCCAGGCACTACCCATTAATAATTGAAACATTGGAACTGCTACTGAGCGTTCGTTTTGACTACAGTGATACATCACTACTGCACCAGTTATTAGCTTCATGACCCTGGCAGAAATCATGTAACACGCCTACATAAAACTTGCTGCCCCTCAATTGAACAGTAATTTGTATATGAGATGTTTCGCCATTTTATGGACCCGATGCCTAATTTTATTCAGAAATGCATGAATTTCTTAAATCATTCTGAATGTTGCACATATCTATTTATTAGTGTGATTTGATTTTTTTATTAGTATAATTTAAGTTGGGTTGGCATATTTTGCCCAATTTCAGATGTATTTTCATGATGAGGAGTATTCACTCATTTAAGTACTAAATCAATGCCCGCATGGAGATTGACAAATTGTATTTTTATATTGTATCATATATCATGTATTAGAACTGGATGTTATTGATTTTCAGAGTAAATAGAGTGCACCATCATGTTTAGATTGAGGAGTGCCATAATGACTATCTCTGTGGAATAACTGGTGATATTGACCGACTGTCCCTTTTGTTTAGATGATTGTGTTTATATTATTGGCCTACAGATAACATGCACTCTGATAGAATAAACACAGAAACCACAGAAACGGATACAGATCACAGCTTGTGATGACAATAGGATGAATTAGAAAAAAAACACGGAATCAGACCTGATATCGAGAATAGAGAAGGCAAATAAAACAAAATAGACATTGAAAGATTTATGGACAGATTACAGATAAGGGAAGTTGGAGAAGACTAAAGAAAAGTTAATAATGATAGGAAAGGGTCATTTGGTCGCATTTTCAGAGAAAGAGATGTGTGACTTATAACCCAGGATGTATAAACAAATTGGGTAACTATTATGACCTAATTTTACCGATGTCATTATACTGAGTAGGTGCCTCATTTAACTAATCATGCCAATTACGTACTGTCTGTACTTGAGATAACACGTCTTTCAGTGCACAATGTACATGTCATGTATAGAGTAAAAACAAGGCGGGTAAAAACTACGCAACTGACCATCGAGTGTAGATTTAGACTCGTTGGTCGGACTCCCCCGGCTCATGTCACTGAGTTAGATGTTTTTCTGATGTTACCCAGACAAGCGAGCACGTGTATCCCCCCCCAAAAATATTCCTGGAAATCCCGTGTTTCTATATTTATCTCATGATGCTAAAAATAACTGTGACGCAATGTCTGACGCTGTGACGCCATCATGAGTCAGAGCAGCTCAGTCATTGCTCATGCCCACTTAGTCCAATACCAAAAATAACCACAAACTATCTATATAGATTGTTCCAATATCTGAAAAGACGGCCGTGCATGTCTGTACTCTAAAACTAATGGTATCTATTGCATATCCCATTTAGGTTCCTAATTTTTATACCTTTACATCAGTGTTGTTTCGTTTATTCTGTTTCACACGGCTACTTAAACAACGCTACTGCACATAATCAGTCTTTATTTTAAAAAATGAAAAGGTGTAGGAAATGACCAACCATCATTCATCAAATGTATTGATTTTAAAAAAAAATCTTATATCAACCAATTTAATACTGGCGATTGATTTGTTTGTTAAATTTGTTCCAAATGCATAAGTTTTGGCAAAGGAGGGGTGTGTGGCATTCACCAATTCACTGAATATGACCTGGTGGTTCAATGTTCCCCTTGATTGAGACACCTTCTAATTATCTGCTATTTTGTTTTTATAGATCCCAACGATGTGGACTCAGAGGGAGGGGCGCCTCTCCACTTCGCAGCTCGCTATAAGCGCATGCGTCTGGGCGCACAGACAGGGGAGAGCGGTACAGAGACGGTAAGAAGTTACACCTACCTCGTCACTCTCATAATATATAGGTTCCTGCGGCTGTTTCATTGTCAGTCATTAGTGTAATTATCCATTCGATGAATGAATAATAGAATAATGCGACTTGATATTGATCCTACTCTGCAATGTTGATGGAGTATCTTATAATTGTTGGTAAGTAATGAATTTGTCCACCTACCATTAGGGTCTCCTGGGATGTTAAACAAACAAACAAACAAACAAACAATTTGTCCATTCCCAAGACCCATGCATCGCTGGCTAATCCCGACCATTGGAGTTGTGTCCTGGCTATTATTGATTTTTATATCCACTGCTCTTTGTACAGCTATCAAGTAAAGCCTATTGCATTAGACCACTGTCTTTTTTCTAGCATCCTAGGCGTGAATCAACGGTTACATTCAGATTTATCGACGAGGTAAACGACACAAAATCTAAATTACTTTAGCCGATTACCTCAGCTTTTTCACATCCTTGAAAAAGAAATAAACTTGAAATACACAGTTTGCCCTGAAATATATTTTCAACACTGGTCACTACTAGAGATGTAAACTTATCAATCAATTCGGCGTAGTCGTGTGCACGATTGATTGATATAGACTGTGTCTAGAAATCCTCTCCCAAACAGATGCACTTCAAGCCTCTGTTGCTTAAGTTAAAGAGGAACTATACTCACGACCACAAGTAAAAACAAATCTTTCATACATAGTTCACAGCAAATGAAAGAAAGATTTTTCCATATCGAAAGCGTTTGTGTGATAATAAGTAGGCGTGTAGATATGTATGTTGTTACACCACGTAGCTGAAATCACGTGATATAATTTAAAAAATGTCGTTTGTAGATTTATTTTCATTGGGTTTTTCTCCCAAATTGTTACGCCATATTATGTGACTCTAGTATAGGGGCAGGACCATTCATCGTAATCCTACTGAAATCTGCCCATCCATTTGACTTCTGTCATCGCCACAGTAGTTTGGGAGATGCACCTACTGATATGCATAATACTTTTCATCCTGATTAAGCCATAGCGGAGTATACCGCCTGCATATAATTTGTAGAAAGTTTAATGTATTATTTGATCGTTGTTAGAATCATCAGCTTCTGAAGAGTCCCAAGAATAAGGAAAGGAAAACCCTCATTCGAGCAGACCCTCATATTAAGCAGCTATTCAAATGTGACCAAACATATCGTGATTTAAAAGGAATTTTGAACACGCCGTTGTTATTCTCTTAGACTGACATTATGTACAAAGAAAATTAGTTTAGGATATATGCTATTTAACGTCTATAGCTATGAAACGTTTTTCCCTGGCGAAACGTTTATCGCACACTGACGCATTCCGCCTCACAGCTTTACACCTAAATACCCACAAAAGAGCCAACAAAACATGTATACCCAACACAAAATGTGATTATTCGGTAAGCCTTACACAACAAGAATCTGACACTTACGACGTTATCATTCCCATTTGGCTTAATGACTTTGCTACACATTAGCCAAAATAAGGCTTGCATTCTTCGCACAGGTTCTTGTTTATGCTTCTTAATGATCCGTATATACTTATTATATTGGCGTTTAAACTTGTAGCACTTAAATTTTAGCTCATCAGTGGGACTTGGACTGATCTGTGATCATTCCACCAATTGACATCCTTATATGAGTCAAAATACGTCATATGGATTTGCTAAGTATATTTTAACGATTTTGATGTTGTGATGCTATTTAATGGCAGAGAAAGGGGTAAGATAAATCCAGAACCACACTCGAATCGTAAAATACACAATACTCCACTCGTTTGGATGTACCGTAATCGTCACTCGGCTTCGCCTCGATGACGATTGCAGCGCATCCAAACTCGTGGAGTATTGTGCATTTATACGATTCTCGATGTAGTTCTATATAAATACTCCACGAGTTTGGATGGGCCGCAATCGTCATCGAGGCGAAGCCGAGTGACGATTACAGCCCATTTAAACGATTTGAGTGCAGTTCTAGATTTATCTCACCCCTTTTTATCAAATTAAATATCATCAAACTTTCACAATAATTAGAATAGACTTACCAAATCCATATGACGTCATCCCAAATTCACTACGCCGCGTAGAATTGTCACTTTACGGGGGTGATCGTTGAGTATTTTTTTCTAATGTTATTCCTATGGCTAAACTTATACCAGGGGTGAGATAAAGCCTGTACTTATATGATCATTGTTCTAACAGATAACATTTTACACTGGGATTGTGTAATAGACTATAATGTTCATCCTAATCAAACCCAGTAACTTCATCGGTCATATGTCAGTGTATACTCCCTTACACTTTTACCTATTAACACCTAATATCCTCGACATTTTTGATAATGACTTGATTGAGAGAGGCATCATGTTTGCTATATTAACTGTAATAATCTAAACTGCCTTGTCTTTAACCTTTGAACCTCTGTAGGACGATGAGAATCCTGTGGAATCGGAAGAAACTCCTGTAAATCTCCTTTCCATTCTAATGCTTGATCCTTGTCTGTTGCATGTTGGTTTTGGAATAGAGCTCAACATCTCCACACTAACCCTGAATACCCAATCCAGGCACAGCCATACAACCTAAGATATGGTCTCCTAGTTGTACCCAAAATAAACCTTATTTGAAATGGCCATTGAAAATATTGCCATTAAAGCAAATATCCAAATTGACTTATTCATTTTTTTTGTCAAAGCAAATCTCAATTCCCTTATGCCCATATTTCATGGCAGTATGGTAAAAAATATACTTGCAATGAATGTTTGTTAGATTGTTGAATCACCAATTCTTCAGCTCATATTTTTTCAGTTTATAAAAAAACGTTCCCGTGATTTTGAAAAGTGTTGTTAGAAGAAAATGTATTAAAAAAACCTTGATAATTGTTCACATCGTTTACAGTGAACCCACAGAAAAAAAACGTGCACATCAAGTAAATACTGTAAACACTGCTTGAAGGTTTTCATGTGATACTAGGATATGAGGGGATGACTGGGATTTCGAGCCCTGTATCATGTTGTATTTTTCTTTTTATATTTCTTGGAAGACGTGCCATATATTCTCACCATTATAGTTGTTATTAATCACTTTGTGTATTCATGCATGTTGGGAGGGTTAGCTTCACTTTGACACACTAAAATGGTACTAAATGTACCTGAAATAGTACAACCTGCAAAAATAGAGATACTCCCATCATTTGAGACCGATGTAGGACTTCCAGTTTTGCGAGGTACCATTCAGCCTAACTTCAATCAGTGAAAATTGTATAATCTCGAATGAAAGTTTTGGCTAAAACTCTCGAATGATGTCTTAACCATATCAGTATAATGTATAATGTTTCAGTATAATGTTTCACTATGTAGTGTTCACATGGCATAGAGTAGAGATGGGACATGTGTATTAAACCTTATTATTGAAGAACTACGTGTCCCATAGATGTATTGCAATTTCACTTGCAATTTCACTTGCAATTTCACTTGCTATATTCCAAGTGTACTATTGGTAATGGGGACATGTTTGGTACACTAAAATATGGACTATCAACAACACACATTTTATAGCATGCATAGATTCCTCTAAACTCACAACACGAGTCATATCTGAAGCTTCTACAGAATGTATTGCTTTGCATGAAATATGTCTTGATATATTATATATGTGTACAGTGATGTACTGGAATTATAGAAGCTGGTAACTTAAATATATATCCATTAGTGTTTGACACAAAATATGCCAGTATTTGAATATTTTGTGGACAAGATAGTGTATGACAGTATGCATGTATGCATGTATCAAGGTATGGACACGAATCACAAACTACTGCCATGCGTGACTGCTAATTTTTTTTCTTGCTTTGACAGTTCAATAATATAGGGACCAGTAAGAAAATTATTCATTAAAAAGCGAGGGATGAAATGGGCCAAAGTCATGTCTTCAATACCAAGCTTTCTATTAAAACGGTGAATGCATGTTATTCAAGCCAAATATTATGAAGCATCATGTAATGTTCATGGTTCTTTGAGTTTTCAAAACCTTTTCTGTTGATTCTGGAATTCTTCCTGCAAAGAGAAAAAAATGCATTAGATGCTAATTTTGCTCTATATTACATCGTTGGTAAAATAAGAGAACAATTTGTTCTGCCTATCTTCTAGCCTGTTGTTACTAAGCAGGGTGTTTTCTCCCTCTTCTTATTTTAAGAGTCTTATGAGGACTTCATTCTGTCAATAAGTTGCACTAAAGAGAAACCAGTGGATCCCAATGATATGTGTTTTTAGGCTCATATCATGCCAAATGGTATAAATGGGCAAAATTCCCCCGCCCCCAACCTTATTTCACATGCCATAACCATTTCCTGACGGCATTAGACTTAAATGAATGAAGAAACATTATACTTCAATCATTTAAGGGTTTTGTCATTAAGAATTCAGTATTTTCTACTCCAGAGGGTTTTGAAGTTAGAATAAACCTTACCTCTGTTTTATAATATATACACAAAAATATTGCATGTGCTGTTTCACGGTGTCCTAAAAATCTTGATTTCATAAATTTTTAAGATTCATGGTTTTCTTCAAATTTATTCAATGACTTAGCCATTATATACAACGATTTAGAAATATGTCTCCTATTCATATAACTCAATATTTCGTTTGTACACATTATAGATTAGATTCTGTAGAGAACTTAAATAGGTAGTATTTGAATATATTGCATGTTCCTACGCTGGTGAGGTTCATTTAGTAACACTTTTACAAGAACTACAGAAGTACGCATATCTTGGTAGAATCAACTTTATTCAATGAAAGACATATCAGGCTATCTTGTAGACATAAAGTGTAATTGACTTGGATTACACATATCTCCTCAACGTAATTTAGAAGGAAATTATCAATGTGAGATATTAACGTACAGAGATATTATCAATATATTAACATATTTCCTTGCATTTCTGCCTGTTCACACTAAATATCCTTGATATATTTTAGTGGTTTCTAGAGAGGCGTCGTGTATACTATATTACTGTCATAATCTAAACTGCATTGTCCTTTAATCTTTGACCCTCTGTAGGACGCTGAGAATCCCACGGAATCTGAAGAAATTCCTGTAAATTTGCTTTCTATTTTATTGCTTGATCCTTGTCTGTCGCATGTTTGTCTTGGAATAGAGCTTAACATCTCCACACTAACCCTGAACACCCAATCCAGGGATAGCCATAAAAAAGGTCTTCTAGTTGTACCCAAAATAAACCTAATCTATTTGTCAGTCCTATGAATTATTTGAAATGACCACTGAAAATATAAACTATATAACTAAATAACTATACAAATCAAATTATTGGTTCCTTGTCAAATGAAATCTAATTCCCCATTTACTAAGTGAATCCCTGTGAATTTAAAAAGCGTTGTGAGTAGAAAATCTCATTGAAAAGGAAATAATACAGTGATTAGTGTTCATATCATTTAACGTGGACCATTAGAAAAAGCATGTGAACATCATGTAAATATGATGTTAATACTGCTTGAAGGTTAACATGGCATACTAGGATATTGAGGGAATGACTGGATTATTGAGCCCTGTATCATGTCATATTTTTCTTTTAATATTTCTTGGACTACTTACCATATATATTCACCATTGTTCACCATTATGATGACTATATCACTTAGGGTCTTAGTGCATGCCACGGATAGCTTCACTTTAGTTTTGGACACACTTGACTGGCAATAAATGTACCTAAATTGGGACAACTTGCAAAAACAGTGGTACTCTGCCCTTTGAGACCAATGTAGAACTACCAGTCATAAAAAGCACCATTGAACCTGACTTTGTGAAAATATGATCTCAAATGAAAGTTTGGCTCAATAACTGGAATGATGTCTCAACCTATCTAAAACTATCTGTGTCACACAGATTTGTTCAAATATTTGTTCACCTGCTGCATCACATATGTAACCCTTGGGTACGCATATGATACACTGTAGTTTGGTAAAAAGCCATGTTTGAAGCTACTACAGAATTGCTTTGAATGGACTCAGTCTGAATATATGCGTGTTCTGTGATGTACTGGAATTAGATCTGTAGGTAACACAAATATATAACCATAGTATTTGACACAAAGGGTACCGATATATGAATATTCAAGGCACGGGCTGCCCCTTGACATTTTGGAAATATAGGTACAAAGAAGAGACCTAAGTTATTAAAAAGGAAGGAAAAACATTTCCAAAATTCAAGTCTTATACTGTGACTACTATTAAAATGGTGAATGCATATTGTTCAAGCTAAATTATATCATGCTCGTCAGAAATAAACCTTGAATGTGGATACTGGAATTCTTCTGCTAGGTAAAAGGAATGAAATGATGCAATACAAATTGCAAGTGTTGGGCCTAGTTTGTATGGTTGATAAATGATAACAACGCATGTTATCTCCCGTCTTCTTGTAGCTGAAGAGGATATTTTATTTTCTTTATCTTTGAGCCTTATCAAAGACTACATACCCAAAATATTGACGGTTTGAGGCTTGTCAGAGAGTCGCAACAAAATGAAACCAGTACAAATTGTGTTCTCCCTCGATCAAGTATGTTCCCTGCCCCCGCACAATTTTCAACAGAGCTCTATTTTCGAAGGCCCAATATGCATCGCTTTATAACTGGTGGTTGTCAGGAAGTTATATTTGTCGTTTCGTGGTTGGTCCAGTGGTACCTGTGATGGCAAATTCCATTTTGTGTTTGACGCCAAAGACGGTTATTTAGCGGGTTCTCACATAGTTTTTGTTTCACCTCGACATCTACTTTAGAACACAGTAGTTGTGCTTTTGTATGAATTTGTATTTTGAAGACAATGATGGGATAATGGAACTTGCACATAAGTTGGATCCCAAGGAAATATGTGTCTTTTATAGACATCTTTATGATTATTTTATGTGTGGCGCAAGTTATACTTTATCAATATATTCGCTTGATGCATGGAGGCTCTTATACAAGTGATACTATATTCGATTTGTACGGATTAGAATTGATTATTATTCGAATTCTAATTTGCTTATTAATTGCACCAATCTCTTTGATTAAGAAGATAAC
Source organism: Alentia gelatinosa (assembly GCA_950022655.1). Lineage (NCBI taxonomy): Eukaryota > Metazoa > Annelida > Polychaeta > Phyllodocida > Polynoidae > Alentia > Alentia gelatinosa. Next base: position 101,530,080 of record OX465580.1, on the reverse strand, counting down.
TACCAATGTAAAAGATTAACTTATAAAACCATATCCAGTCATGTAAAGTGGATGCAATCGTGTTAATTTGAATATAGAGGGATTCTTTGAATCTAAATCATTACTCAAAAGTATTCCTCCGTTAAATTGCAACCGAAAAGAATACAAGTTCGCGGATACTTGGAGGGACGTGGGTAACTATATAGCTTATATTATTCAGTATAGCCGGGGATTATTTTACTATAGCTATAGACCTAGAGCAACACGTCATATTTATCTTGACATTTTATATATCCAGTCTCGCCGTATTAAACCCATTCCTTATTCGTTCTGTAGACAACATGTTTTAAAAGTGTAGTCACTCACCAGACTGTGAACTGAATACTTACCTCAGCTCCTCTGTTCCGTACCATCAGGAGACCATCTCGACAGGCATCGAGTCCACACCAGAAAACAGTGTTATTATGTACCTGGTGTCGCAGAAAGCCAACGTGAACGCACAGGACATCTACGGCTGTACTCCACTCCACTTCGCCGCCATGAGAGGCAACGAGGTCGCCGCCAAGGAGCTTCTCTCTTCCCCAAACTGTAACATCGAGGTGAGTCCTTCTTTTTTTTGTAAATATATTTGTATTTATTTAGGTATCTTAAATCTTTGAATTAGTTGTATACTTATCTTTTTTTCAATGCTTCATGTTTTAGTCAGGGATGCCAGTTTTCCATCTTTCCGTGGAAATCCACTTTTCCTTTTTTATCAGTATATAATTCATTTTTCTTGTGTAAAACAAAGATTTATTAATTGATTCTCCTTCACTCCTATGATACAGTGTTTGAACCTCCCATCAAACCCTCAGTCTCGCACCGTGGCTGACACTGACACGTGTTCCACGTTTTTCTGGTCTCTCTGTGGCAGCAAATTCCACGTGAAAAATATTTCCACTTTTTTGTCTCGCTCCAAATGACAACCCTGTTTAGTAAATCCGCAATTATTCTCTCTATCCTACAGTCCAAAGACAAGCAGAGCATGACGGCACTCCACCTAGCGGCGTCCCACGACGAGCCGGAGGTTGTGCGCATGCTCATCAGTAAGGGCGCCCACCTGATGTGTCAGGACGAGGAGGGCGGCATCCCGCTGCACTTCGCCTGTATGGAGGGGTCCCTGGAGGTGGTCCGCATGCTGTTTGAGGCGGCCGAGCAGATCAACGGCACCTGGGTGCCCGTGCACGAGATGGTGTCGGCCGAGGACAGTCAGGCCAACACGCCGCTCCATCTGGCCGTCGAGAACAGGTCGTTAGAAGTGGCCAAGCTCTGCCTCGAGAAAGGTGGGTTATCCGTGCCTTAGATGGGGAGTTATATCAAGTGAGGAAAACAGTAACAACATGATAATGTTGTTTGGAACTATTTCAAAGAGGTATATCATTTTTGAAAGAGATAAATCGCTTTGATGGTTTTAGAGTATTTGAAAATATTGAAAACAATTGACAGAAATAGGTCTACGAAAGTGAAAAGCCGAAATCATTGATGGTCCCTATATACCCTCAGGGTCCCCTGGGACGTTAATCCATGAACAAACAAACAAACAATATAAAGTAAGGAGTGATTTAGAAAAAAAACCCTTCAAAATTCCGGCACAATACTCATACTGACCTCCAGCAATCTCCGCGATATCATTTGAATAAACCAGACTCAGTTAATTGGAATTGATTTAAGTTGGTCTATCTGCGTTATTAGCAGGTGGACGGTTGGTCTTTAGGTTATGGCTATAGCCTACTGTAGTACAACTGCTTGTAGAGTCACTAAGTGACCTGACCACATTTTTGCCTTTTATAGCTACCTAAGTACAGATAGGAATATAATTTCTGTTTTTGGACAAAAGGTTTTATGGTGGTACAATGCAATACAGTTTTGATATTTAGTATTTTGGTATGGATTCAAAAAAAATAGTGAATTCAGTTTGGGGGGGACTTCTGTAGTCACAGGTCCATTTTTAAGAACTCCTTTATGCACATATTTCTACCCCTTAAACTGGTTCAATCATAATATAATATGCCTCATTTGAAAGAGAATAAAAAACAGTAGGTGCTAGGAAGTGGAATTTTCTAGGTGGATTCTATATTTACTGAGATATTCAAGTATTTGGGGGGGGGGGGGGGGGATTTTCAGTGAAATTGGCATACTCAGACACATGTCTACTCAATATTGATTTACATTTAGCATTAGTGTAACATTTACAATCTCCATATGTGGCACTGACAGTTGCTTACACCCTAGAAAGTGTCATTATTAAGGTGAAATGTATATTTGATGTGCTATTCATGTATTTTTGCCAAATCTCATAATGGGAGGGGGGGGAGGCAGAAGGTGTTTGAGAAGATATTTTATCCATCATATTTACACACAAACAGAAGTCAAAATGGTTCATAACTTTGTTTTAGGAATGAGTCAAGACCCAGTCAAATGATATTGTTTTGTAAAATCATTTGTAATGTCATTTACCACCAGATATTGGCTTGACCTACTTTATTGGTGTACTTAGGAATAGAGTTTTTCCCCCCAGTTTGAGCCACATGGTCAGAGGGAAGGTTTGTGTGCACTCATCCATGAAGATGAAACTGAATAACGTTTCCTATGTACTCAGGTCATTCTTGATTGGCAATTGAATAGAGATTTGTCCCCCACATGGCCAGGGAGCATGCAGACAGGGCTCACTGTATGTGTGCACTGAACCATGAAGGGTATTGCTGATTGCTAATTGAAATCGCCTACAGGTAGATAAATACACTCTGGATTCTAAAAAGGATCAATACAGGCTGTTTTCTATTCATGGATGACTGGCCATTAGACTACCTTTAGTCCCAACACTTTCTGTTGGCCTCTCCCCTCCTTGTAAATAAGTCTATTGAGTTTTAAAGGCGTCCACCTGCTCATTTGGTCTTTAAAGGCCAATATTTCTTTTTGATAATGCACTCTTAGCTCTTGTTATCGAATATTTTCTGTGTGCGTTTTGAAATAGATGTTATAAATGAAATACTTCCATATGATATCCGAATGCCGAATGATGCCAGGGGAGTGTTTATCGCATATTTGAATCATTCTTCATTGTTGACTCGAATAAATAACCTATTCATGACTGCTGTTTTTGCTGTGGTTGATCCTGTGTCGTCTGTCTTTAGGAGCCCTGGTGAACGCCACCCGCGACAACTACATGACGCCGCTCCACCTGGCGGCCGTGAACGGTGAGCTGGACATCGTCAAGCTGCTCATAGAGCACAACGCGCGCGTCGACGCGCTCGACACTGCGCAACAGACGCCGCTACACGCCGCCGCCGAGTACGACCACTCGGATGTGGTCGAGTACCTGCTCGACAAGTAGGTGGCGCTTTTTCACTATTTTTTTCATGTTCTTAATTTTTTTTACATTTTTCTCACAATGACTGCTCGCACCAAGGTGAAGTGATTTGGGTTCGTAGATACTCATGAACTCTGAGCAATAAAGGACGGGGTTCAAGAACTGTATCTTCACTTGTGATTATTTTTACCACACCGTCGTGCTTAGTTACTTAGCTTGTCTCTATTTGGGTGCATTTCTCATTTGTGTTTCTACCGAATCACAGGATGTCCGAAGATCTACGCTTTGTGTCGTGGGAAAACTGTGTGCAATGGCACAAGTGCTAAAAGGATGTGGGGGTTATTCCAAAGGAGTTCTAAATATAGGGAAGAGCATTGGGGCATATCATAGAACCAACTCATTCTTTGATCACTTAAAGGCCAGGAGGGAATAACAGAACGCTTTCCTGTTCCCCAAATCTTCTTACATAAGAAACGTTATTTCTCTCACCAGAATTGACGGTTTTCAGGCTATAATAGATTTTATTCTCACCCACAAACATAATCGTTTTCTTGTTATCAGTTATCTTAAATGTAATAATTTGTATACTTCACACGGTTTCTAAAACAACGGCTTCTATCATTCCCTGTCCTGTATACACACCTAGCTTTCTGTGTGCCGAATCGTTTTAAGTGTCACCAGTTGCATAACGGAACCGATAGGAATACATAACGCACCATAGAATAGCCTGTGGGCTAGAGGAGTGCCCCATGCCTGCAGTGACATTTTCCCTCTCCCGATAATAAGGGTGATGCAGTGGGGGTGGCTATTTGGAGTCCATAAAGGATGTGAACTTCCTTTCTTTTACCAATCATCACTCCATACCTGAATATGCTCACCTAATTCTATGTAATACATACATGATCTTAACAGTATTTTCATCATTGAAGCTTACTATAACGTACATAAAGGCAATAATTGAGGCGAGTGTATTACATTGTCAACCTTGATTGCCAATAATTGCCATATTAAAGGGCTTATCAATAGGGACTATCTTTTGCTCCATAGAGGGATGCAAGTTTTCCGAAAAATGATCATATAGATTGGTAACGCTCGCAGAGTTAAAATATAGTTTAGAATACATGGCAAGAACACTTCATCACACAGCCGATGCTACCTTGAGAATGACAAATACATGTCAGAACCAAACCGTTGCTATGCGATCTCCCGGGAGGCATTGTCAAAAGAACAATGGTGCATAACAACCACCCTACACGGCAGTGACATCACACTGGCGTGGGCATTCTCCCAGCATAACTTCTGGGTGAATGTACATAGAACCAAGCAGGTTTTTGGTTCAAAACACTGTCACATTGACAGAGTTAGGGGTGGGGCTCTAAGGTTTCGTCCGGATCGGACTCTTCAGGCATCTTTAAGTTGGGCTGCTCCAAGGCATATGACATTGTCACATTTAATGGGGATACACTTAATGTAAACCCAGGTCACTTTAAAGGAGTTTTTAAAGTGGAAAAAAAAAAAAATAAAAAAAAATACAGAGGTAAAATATATATCGATGCATACCCATTCTGTTCTAAAATAATGTTATAAATGATTCTATTTTCGTAAGCGTTTTAAATTTCCGACTTTGATCCCTGTCTCTAGCACAAAGGGACTTGTTTTCCCATGTAAAGTGGCTTTGAGGCCCTGGTATCTAACAGTTTCTAAACATTGGCTGTGTTATAATGAGTCTCCATAGATTTTCAATGGTGATTTTGTATATGATAGATGATAAAACGCATTGATGATACTCTTCACCTGTGTACAGGGGGGCTGAGATTAACCGCCACGACAAAGACAACTACAGTCCCTTGCTGCTGACCGCTGTGGAGGGCAACGCCAAGACGCTGGCCCTGCTGCTACGACGTAAGGCTAAGATCTACGACGTGGACAAGTCGGACAAGACGGCGCTCTTCTTGTGCGCCGAGCAGGACAAGCTGGAGGCCCTACAGGTGAGCTGCGCATTTTGAGCTGGAAACCCTGAGCTGTGTGTGTTTGTGTGTCTTATCTCAGGCACTTCACAAAGACGGGTTGAATTGCATGTGGAGATTATAACGTTTACACGACGCCATTATTTCACATGTAGTCTGGGGGAAAGATGTCCATGATTCCAACCATATCTTTCTAATTCTTGTGGTTCTATGGTCAAGAAAGTATTTTGAGTTAAGAATACGAGGCAGATATACTTCTAAACACAACCTATGAAAAATAAACAAAACAAATATAACCAAACAAAAAGAAAGTATTTTGATGTAATGCATAAACCGCCAGAAGAAAATGAATTGTTTATTATTACTACAATAGGGTTTATATTAGAACACACGAGTCACTTCATCAGTATATTGAATGGGCCATTTACAGCAGTGACATGTTTACCCACTCGCTAGCAGATATAGCAAAATCATCATATTTAGTGAGAATCAAAGTCGATACTCCTCTTGGCTTGTTGGCGTTATACGCTCGAATGAACATGATTTGCGTCTACAAAATTATAAAATTGCAAAGTAACTGTATATATTTGGACTGGGGAAAATGAATAGGTCTGGTTACTAACCGATTTAATGCCATACGTACTGTGTATTTACCAGTGTAAATATAGCTAAATTATGACTTATAATTAAGTCGAACTTTAATGTCATATGTATTTGGTGAATATCGAAAAAAAATCAGAAAAGAAGTGTTGACAGAAAAATATCCTGTAACATTTCAGAACCAATGACTTGGATTTCGGTCTGTTTTGCAATGGCATTAGTCCTACTGTGTCCATGCTTGTTTTAATTTTAATAAACACGTTGCAGACCATTGGTAATGAGAAAACAGAAAACATGATTTATTCAAAACGGCGCTGATTTTATGTTTTCAGGTGTTGCTGTCCCATCCGCAGGCTAAGGCCTTGTTAGACGTCAGTGACCGCTACGATAACACACCGCTCCATGTAGCAGCCCAGAATGGCTACCTCAGTATTGTCAAGGTAAACGAAAGTCTACCTGTAAACCTTACAAAACCTTATAGACAAACTACGTTCGACCCTGGTTAACGTATATTTTAATCTAATATTGGAGTAAATGTTGTTGGCGATATATTGGAAATTTTAAAATTTTGGAACAGAGGAAATTTAAAATCTTAGAAATACCCTGTAATTTTAACGGAATAGAATACTTGACAGTTAATTGGGAATGTATGTTTATTATAGGCTGAAAATACTATTAGCTTCTGTAAATAGTGTTTATCGCATAAATGATTCATAGGTTTAGTATAGTAAAATTAGTTGTAAATATATTTTCTCTAACGATCCGTAAGATGCAAAGAAAAATTCAAAACGTTCAAAGTGATCTTTCAGGATTTCCTCGGAAGTTTTAGGGCCGTTCTTCATTAGATTTCCATGAAATTCTTTTCTTCAGCTTTTACGTTCCTAGTCTCGAAATTGCTGCGTAGTTCTCATCCATGCATACACAGCTGTAGAAGTCATGATGGGAAATACAAATAATGATGTAACCTGTTGACGCTGCCACAAGTGTACACGTCTTAGTAAATATGTAAGATGACTGAAGTGAACTTCTTGAAATTTTAGGTGTATTGGCAGGAGCTGATTTTATTAGGAATGGGTTTTCTTCTTTACAGATATATTGGCTTTGTGCAGTAGATTACGTGAACCATTGTTATAGACTTTTGTAGTAATTACAATCCACCTCTTAGATCTAGAATGGAACGATTCGCAGATCAACACTGGGTGTGTACTTCTGACATGATACCCAGAAACCATTAAATGTTTGAGCCGTCCCGCTTGTAGGCTTTATTGGACCATGGTTCGGACTTGGAGTTTAAGAACGAAGAGGACAGAACGCCCATTCACGATGCTGCGATGCATGGCAAGACATCGTAAGTGCATCCAGTCGGCATTTAGCTCCGTGATAGCCTTGGTGTGTGTGTTTAAGGACACAACTCCCTTTCAGGACTTTCCAAGACAGTCTCCTTCTGTAACCTTTGCGCTGTACATTGCTTTTGTATAAAGGGCATCTGCTAAGCTTGTCCGCAACAGAAATTATCAGAGCAAACAGACAGTGAAATTAAATGTGTCTATTGAAAGATTACGACTTGGCAATAATCTCTTTGTATTTCGGCATAGTGCATCCTTTTAAACTATTATAATCTACAATATAGCAGAATGCAAATATGAAGAGACCAAAAGAAGTAAATTTTTCTTTTAAAAAGGTTTAAAGTGATATTAAAGCCTTCTTCTGAAGCTCACTGTTATATCGTGTTTAACAGTGCTGGATGTCTTGGTGTTTTAATGTTTACCATAAACCTTTTAAAAGCAATACAGCGCTTTGGTCGAATAAGAAACTACTATCGTAACTACATTCGTATAGATATTTGATATAATTCATATTACCCGTCTTAAGAATATTTTACCCCTTTTTGACATATTAATTAAGTGGGTTTTGGTCTGTGAAATAACCATAGGTGTCTCTGTTAAGTGAAGATGTGTGTTATACTTGGTGTGCACCCCTCGTTAAGATTGCTTACACCCGGGTTTGATTATTATTAGTTGACTATTATCCTTTAATCCCTTTCTAACTTGGAATGAACATTTTTCAGATAGACATCCGTGCGAAATCACAAGACCGTAAACCTACTAATTTACTTAGGATTTTTCCATCAATCCTACTTTCCAGGTGGAGGTCCCAAGAATGTTCATATGCTTGCATATGTGTTATTAATTGATGTCTGCCGCCCTTGGCTGTTTTAAAATTATACATTCAGTTGTTTCCCAGGCAAAACAAAACGGAGGTGCAACACTCATAACCGTTCAGGAGACCTCGTCTCAAAAATGATTGTCGGTGCTTCAATTGGTTTATACATGACTGATGAGAAATGGCAGTGGGCATGGCAATTGCTCGATTTGACGATTATAGATGAATGTTTCATTGGTTATTGTTACACGTAGGAACTTCTCGATGCCGGGTCTGATATCGGCGCCAAAAACGAAGAGGAGCAGACGCCTGTCCACCTAGCGGCCACAACGGGCAAAACCGCGTAAGACGCCGCTCAAGGCGCCATCTGTAGGCTGACCTTGTGCTTTCGCATGCCGTTTAGGCAATACGCTTTGGTGCTTGTGGGGCTTGATTTTCCTTTTGCAAGTTAAGGCAGAATTCAAAAGTGACTCATTAGCTTTTGAGTAACAGAAGACAAAGTGATTTTTATTTGAGACCTTCCATTAACGGATTCATGCAACAAACGTATGCTGGTGTTTGTGACAAAATACCTGGAGAATCACACAGAAAGGAAAGGCTATAGGCGCCCTATTTCCATACTGTGTATTGTAATTCACTCCTTGCATACTTAATGGAAGGTAGAAATTAAAAATGTTGAAATAAATACAACACCAGTAGAATTTTCAAAAGATGATAGAATAGATTCTGTGGGAAATTATAAAAGTGTGTTTCATTTTGTTCACTGCAACCATGGAGAGTATACTCCCAATACACTGTCCATGCTGCAACAGTGCCCGCACAGGTTGAATTAGTGTTTCTACTAACTATTTAAAAACGAAATAAAAAAAATAAAACCACAATATCCAATGTGATTATATAGTTTTATAATGGCACGATATCTGTCCGTAGCTAGTTGCAAAGCCTAACGCGGTAGATGGCGACTTGCATGCTAAACATTCACCACATACCACTACTACTGTAGGGGAAACTACACATGTATATATATATATATATGTATATATATATATATATGTTACCTGTTGATCTGCGCCGTCTGACATTTGATACTTTGCTGTGAAAGATGTGTCAATTAACTGTGACACGTGGGGCTCTTTGACTGCAAGGGTAGAGAATCGTCTGGTTTCTTGCTTACGAGTGTGGTATTGGGTGACTATGCTGTATGCCCAAGCGTTGGGACTATTCATGCTCATCTGCCCACAGTGTGAAGTCTCGAGGACGTGGCGATCTCATTCTTGTCCGCACCACTTCCCCGAAAATGTCGTCTGTTTGTGTAATGGAAGACTGATGACTTCACCGTCTTTGAAATGCATTGAAACAAGTGCCCAGTGGTAGTAGTAAAGTAATTTGCTTGAAGAAAGGATGTGTACTCAGTTATTTCGTTTCTTAAGATATGTAAGGATTTTTTCTACAAGATGCTTAACTTTAGTACAGCCAGAAAGAAAACCCCACATAAACACAGACAGTCGACCCCTCTTCCCAGTCACTTCCTTTATTGCAGCCACTACCTTTCACAAGGGCACTATAAAAAGAAAATAACGCATGTATTTGAATGTATCGTGCTGGTTCTAATGGAGGCATCTCACTAGTTTAGTAACTTTCTCGATGAAAAAAAGTGGCTTTGTTAAAGGAGACTTGACTGCACCCTTAGCACCTACATCCTCATAGTTTGCCGCACCCCTAAACGACAGAACCATGCTTTCATATTGTAGCATTATTAAAGCAGACCAGCAGCCTAACAATCTGACACGTCACTCTACTGTGTGATCCAATCGGGGGTTGATCCGGTATGCGCTGACAAGGTGGTCATGTTGTTAATTTGGATTTATCAGTGAAAAATAGAAATCAGATGAGAAAGTGGTCACAGTTGATAATTTTCACTTCACATCCATGGGAGTAGCCGTAGGGAGCCATATGCAGTAATGAATCAGTGCAATATGAATGAGAGCATGAGCACGGTTTTCCCCGTACCAACATGAGTTGATACGGATCTGGTGAGATGTATCATTCGGTTGCTCCAGGGTGAGAAGAAAGAACTCATTTGCTTTTAAGAAAAGACATCCAACTTTATAACTAAGGACATTCTATGAGTGTAATGTTTGATAAGTTTGGGTGATGCATTTCCATATCTTTTACAACTCTACAATTCTGTTCCTAACCGTCTTTTTTCCAGATATTGGCCATCATCTGAGTGTATTGAAGGTTGAAATGTACTTGACGTGTTTACTGTTTATTTGCCATCACTTTGTAGATATCCTATAACACGTTTTGTTTTGTATTTTTTGTATGCAAGTATTTTAGCATTACTTGTTTATCGTCTTCCTTATTTGTTTTTAGTGTTTAGTCAACTAAACATTTCGTCGCCGTGTACTTACTAAACTGATCTTGTAATAATTCTATCGGTAATATTTTAGAATAAAGGGCTTACACTGTTTGGGGCTGCCCATAGTCGATTATATTTCTAAGATACATTATATATGAGATGCGAATGCTTTATCCATTACATTCAACAAAGTTACACATTATTATAGGTGTTTTAGATTTAACGAGATTTACTAATTAGTAACAATTTTCAAGTTAAAGCTACTAACATATTCAACCGATAAAGACATCTAATTCAATGAGAACCTGTGAAATTTTGAATCATTATAAAGCGAAAATCTGGCAGCCATTTCATCGCTATATAAAAACCATGTCGTGTATGAATAAGATTAACCAGGCTGTAAACAGTGTATGTTGACTGACAGTTTTATTTTCTTGGACAGAGTGGTACGCGAACTGGTAAAGCGGAACAAGACCGTTGTGAATCACGAAGACGAGGACTCCAACACGGCGCTCCATCTAGCGGCTCTGGCAGGACACAACAAGGTGGTGAAGGAGCTCATAGAGTGTGGAGCTGACATCGAGGCCAGGTAATGACGTCAGACACGGCGTAACGTCACGTACTGTTAACGTCACATACACGTGTGTTGGTGGTCTCTACCAAGTACCACGCTATCAGTGAAGACTGTCACATGAGCTAATTTTATTATAGTATTTTACTAATTTTTTTATTTTTTTTATTAAAGCAAAATAAGAATTTACAAGCTTATTAGCCATCTTCTGCAAAGCAGGTTTTCATCAGGTGCGAGTCTCTTGCTACAACTTAAAATATAATCAATTTCCTAACATTTGAATGTATTTTAGTTTTTATGAACTTGTAAATAAATTTGCGTAAATGTATCCTGTTCAATGTCAGACCGTCATCTTCTTGAGTAAACATCACAATCAATCTTAATATGACCATGGTATATTGCCTGTGCCTCAGGAACACGACGCTGTGGACACCTCTGGACTGCGCGGCAGCTAAGGGCTGGCCGAAGATCGTGCGTACCTTACTGGACGCAGACGCGCCCGTGGACCCGATGGACAAACGCAAGACAACCCCTCTGCATCTGGCGTCCGGACTAGGTCACGTGTCCGTGGTCAACCTGCTCCTCGAGTGGAACGCCAACGTCCGGCAACGCGACACCAACGGCAACAACTGCCTGGACCGGGCCATTGACGGCGGCCACAAGTAAGTCACAGGTGTTCGTTATGTTGACAAACCCACCAGTCTGTGATACAGGCTATTCTTATTTACTGAGGGTACATTTATAGTGATATCTGCATTACATCCCACCACAAATGCATGAGTTGCTGTGGGTTTAATCAAAAGGGACTTAGTAAAAATAGAGCAAGTCGCATTTGCCCTGTGGTTGGCTTTTTTAATACATAACTGTGTGTGCTTATGTATTACTACGATAAACCCAAAGTAAAACATTAATGATATAGACTTATAATGACTGATAATGTCCTCCAATAATAACTATTACTAATGGAGTTGATAAGTCCACTTTTTTGGTTTAAGATTACAAATTGAAATAATCTTTTATTCCTCAATTAAGCATAGACTAAAACATTATGGTTCCGGGTGCTTTTTTGTATCCTTTCTATGCTACAATACACTGGTAGACGGGTACGTTGATTAACACGTGTTTCCCTCCTCGTGCTGCAGGGACGTCGTATTGGCCATCATTAATAGTCCACACTGGAAACACGCTCTGATGAACGAGACCTTGGATCTAAGCACGGGGCTTAGGCAAACACCGATGCGTAAACTCATACAGAAGATGCCAGGTTAGCGAATATATAACGTCACAGATAACTGTAGGTAATAAATCAAGTAAACGCTTGTGGCCACAGCAAAAAGAATACAAACCAAAACATAATAAATAGAAATATTGAATATTGTGCCTTTGATGAAATGGTACATGTACAAATGTAATACCATATCTGTATTACATAATTTGTATCACACGTGTTTTCCTAAAACTATGTGTTCCTTTTTTCAGTAAGAAAATCATATTAAGCCATCTATTTAAACCGCGGACAATCTTCCTGCTGTTGCAAAATTAAAAGATATTTCATCCGAATGACTGACCTAGAAAAATCAAATACATAAACTTCCTACTTTGTATCAGCTTGATGTGAATACCTCTCCGAGTGTGTGCTGCTTTATTTCAGATGAGGCGGAATGTGTGTTCAGTCACTGCACGACGTCAGAGATCAGTAACCCTGACCATCCCGACTACTCCATCACCTTCAACTATGAGTTCTTGGATGATATGTACGCGTGCTGGCGAGAGGAGGGAATGTCGGAGAGTGTCTCTGTATCAGGTAGGTGCTGCGGTTTTAAAATTGAACTAAGATTCTTGGTTCTCGTGAAATGGTACACAGTATGAAAAATGGTTATTGCATATCTGATAAAGGAGAAACGCCCTTTTAGGCAAATTGTCTCGCACCCGCAACTGTGAGGAAATTGTGACTATCCCATTAAAGCGATACTTAAGTATACAACTATTTGAATTCATTTTACATGAAGGCGCTCCACCTTTCATAACAATACCATAGACAATGAACTATATACAACACTAAAACAAATAGTGACATACAGAATTACATAGATCACCTTTCAAACATTTATTCATTAAACCGCTATTAGCCTACTGAGAATATCGTTGAACGAATTTTCCACGATTTATCCGACAAAGATGATTAATATGGCCCGATATTTGCTGAATAATGAATGTAAGTTACGGCTATTTTTGTTCTCGACAGATGAAATTTTCGATGATGAGAACCACCTGTTACCCAACATTAAGCCGTACTCAAGCGACGCGGGCGTGCTGAAGAAGAACCACCCTCTGAGCATCATGGTGCGCTGTAACCAGGAGGACCTGCTCGCCCACCCGCTCGTCACCTCGCTTCTCCAGCACAAGTGGGAGAGCTTCGGTCGCTACATCTACTACGTCAGCTTAACCCTCTTCGCTATCTACATGATCTTTTTGACGGCTTACATCTTGGTCGCCAGGCCACCTTACAGTTTCGTGTAAGGCAGTTTTCTTAATAGTATCGAATGTAGATGAAATGGCAATTGATGTTGAAAGGTATTACTAACAATATTGTCCATGATATTTAGGTAACCTTGTTCGTTTGAATAACAAAATAAAATTATGTCTAATGTGTTTTCGCTAAACCTTTACTAAGTTCACAAATATTCTATGTCGTTTTATTCACTAGTTGCTAAAGATATTGAGTTAGAGAATATAGAATAGGAAAATAATGTTAATATTTTTCCCAATCTTTTATTTGTGTATTTTTCATGTAAAGATAATTGAGAGCAATATTTCATGTAAATATAGGCTTTTGTTTTTCACAGAAAAACGCGATAACAATAAAACACTTTGCCAACGCATTGTTGTATTTCCACAGGTCGCAAATACAGAATTCTTCCAGTCTCCTGTCACAATGTGAGAAGATTCGACCACACTACGCAGTGAATGCTGTAGCAAGTTGGATTTTTGTCTCCTTCGGGAAGTACGTCATAATGGGACTAGCAGCGTTCAACATATTACGAGAAGTAAATATCTGTTTAAAGTACCCTTGTCTCGATTCTTTTAGCTCTTGTTTTTAATCTTCAATTTATATCATCTTGTGATAAAGGTGTTATAGCAGCGTCTTAATAAATTCTATTTTCTTCTCTTCTATCAGATATTCCAACTTTATAATTCAAAGTTGAATTACCTCGGCTGGGAGAATTTAATCGAGTGGGTAATCTACATAACAGCTGTCCTCTTCGTGTTCGACTTCGACAGTTGCCAGCAACAGACGGGAATACGTACGGTACGGCTTGCATTTTCTATTACTAGTATGGTTGGAAGTGAATATTCAGAAATGAATCATTCGCATGTTTATGTGCCAGTCACCGACAAATTCCCACGGAATCGTTCAATACCATTAATATTTGATCTAGTAAACATTGTCCAAATAACTTTAAGTATTGATAAGTTCTATTTTTGAATATAAAAAAAACCAAACGATTGGTCATTGCCTTCTGAAATTTGACATATCATATAGATTATTCAAATCCTTCTCGGAGACTGATCTATGATAATCAAACCCTCGTATTACCAGAATTAAAGTCAATCAGGGCGCATTGTTTGCTGTGTTTCAGGATTGGCAGTGGCAGCTTGGCGCTGTGGCTGGATTCTTAGGCTGGATTGAGCTTGTGTTGCTGATTCGTAAGTTACCGCGGTTCGGTATATACGTGGTGATGTTCGTAGACGTACTCAAGACCTTCATATCTTTCTTCCCCGTCTTCCTCATGTTCATCTTCGCCTTCGCCATCAGCTTCTACGCCCTCTTCCAGAACCAGGTTAGTGTAAGACAGTCAATCTAAATGGTGATATAGTATTTTTTTTTTCATATCTTACTTTTTGTCACGGTGAGTGTGAGTATTGAATGTACATTAAGGTTTCTCCAATTTAATTCCAAAATATTTCCAACTTATCTGTATAATTGTTGTGATATCAGTTGTCGAGGAGATCTAGAATTCAAAACAAATTATTTACTTGCCAAACAGAAAGCTTTACAGTCAGTCCGTCGGTCACCCAGACGACCCGACAGTCATTCAACCAGTCACCCAAGCCGGTGGTAAAAATATTTTATATTCTACAACCATTGTTCAGCGAAGTGTCTGATCAACACAATAAAGAATCCTTATCAAAGATCCACTGATATTCCAGGAACCGATGTCTGACATAGGCCGCTCCATCATTAAGACGTCTGTGATGATGATCGGAGAGTTTGAATTCGTCGACTTGTTCTATAGTAATGGCGTAGCCTACCAGGAAGTCTCCTTTGCCATCTTTACTATCTTCATGGTGATAATGAGCATTATCATCATGAACTTACTGGTAAGTACCCGAAATATCACATGGTACATGATGTATGTTTTATTAGTATATTGCACCTTTTAAGTGCTCATTCATCCCGACCTAACTTGTCAACAAATGGGCCAGGGTCGGCTTAGATCTCACTTCCAGGTGGAACACTGCCATAAGAGGTTGAACTTGATTAATGGCACTTATTTCTGGAAATACACTTTATCCCAGTTCAGGTACTTGCCATTAAACATTCCAACCTCAAATTTAGAATATATATGAATACATTCAAACATCAATTTTTGTAGAACTAATCAGACTATTCTACGCGGTCTCTTTTTGCATCTACCTACGATGGCTTTTATGTATAGGCTACTTTTGAGAGAGTTTTATATTACTCTGAATTTACTTTGACAATCGTTGAAGGCGATGGCTATATGCGAGTGCTCCATTTGTATTGCTAGTGTTTTCATTCTCAAACCACCCTCTACTTTGACAGGTTGGTCTCGCTGTAGACGACATTAAGGCTGTACAAGAACAGGCTGTTCTCAAGAGACTGGCCATGCAGGTAAAACATATCTCCGTCTTTAGATCCTATCGTCTATTAACCTTAGTCCTTCTAGGAAATTCACCAATCATGTCACACATTTGTAAACTGGTCTCCCGTCTTCGTCAGCGCTATCTTTATTTTCAAGGATGTAATGGTAATTGTTTAGCAAAGCCATAACAAGATCAGGTTTTGATATATGAACACTAATGGGAAAACCTTTCGATACAACGTGTCACATTCTGGTGTGGTGTCCCTGATCTGTGTTGCGGTTAAGTCGATATGGAAAAGATCAATAGTCATTCTAGTTGTTTTGAGAAGAGTACGTCATGAGAATGCAATTGAAAGCTTCGTCATCTCCAGTTTTTGGTCATCATAGAGTAGTCTCTACTTGTAATGTAGAAATATAAAGTACATGTATATGATAGGCCAGATATATGAGAATTAATGACTCAGATATATTAGTGACTCAGATATATTAATGTTCAATAATTCTCATTCTGGATGCGGTGCAACTATAGGTTGAATTGGCTCTAGACGTGGAGTCCCTACTTCCACAATGGATACGCCGAAAGTTCATCCGTCGTTGTAAGATTATCCACCCCAACCGTCTCAAAGGATGTTGGGCCAAGTGCCCCAACCTGGATGCTTCATCATTGTCATCATCTGCAATTACCAAAGCCCTCAATCCAGAATTGGTAAGTCAGAACAGATAAAAGATTAAGTGCACTAGTATCCTCTTTATATATTTCGAAAGAATACATTGTACCAACCCCAGTTTTGTAGAATCAACACCGTTCAATGGCTATAACTGCTCCTATTGCAGTTTCCCAAGAAACTATGGTTAACAACTCAGAATTGTTTCATCTGACTGTAATCTTCTGAATCGTTATGCCTTCAAAACAAACAAAAGGCAACTTATTCAATGTCCATTTCCAATTCATTATAATCGAGGCGTCCCTGCCAAAGAGATATAAAACTTTGGACCAAGTAGTTTCCGTGATTAACATAAAGAATGCGATATCCCTATACAATCTGTATGTATTTAGAGTAAAGATTATATATTATATGTCTGAGCTGAACTGAGTATTGTTATGATCAATTTCTGAATACTGTCCTCACGCGCTTTCTTGCTACTTAAGGCTTATAACGTCTGTGAAGAATCAAAATATAGATAAACATCTTTATCCAAGGGGTCTTTAAGAGTATTTGTATCAATAGTTTAACGTTGTCGTTTTATTGTAATTCTCCTGAAAGCCTCATGACGTCAGGGGACGGGCATACGAGTTTACCCCCCTACCGGCGACACCGGGAACTAACCACGTGGTGTCAGAGCTGGTTCTGGCTCGCTCAGAGCGGGTACATGACTAAAGTGGTTTTCTGAGTGACTCCTTTTCAGCTCAATCATAAATTCAAATGTGTATAGCCGAGATGTGGTCAGAGTTGTATTTAAATGACGCATTGATCTTGAAAAGAAATATTACTACGCAAAATTCACTTCCTGCAGTGATGTACACTCGGCCATACCGTATGAATTTATGGTTGCTCACCACTGTTCAGACCCAGTTCATATTGTGTTTAAATACTTGGTGGCTGGTGCTTAGATAATAGATGCTTGTCTAGTTAAAACCGCACTTGATGGCTCAATCAAAATAGAAGAATTTACACGAATTAAGATCTTGTTCTAGAACTCAGTCATAAGCGGGAGAATACGAAAGGCCGGTTCCACCGTGCGGACGGTATAGCCACAAAATTCAGCAGACCGGTGGAGCAGGTTACATGCTCAACAGTGGCGGTCGCTGGACGGTGGTACGATGAAAGATATAGGTGTTGTCGGTAACCCGCCGGTGGTGCCCACATGGCCGCCGTACGACGTCGGCCATGGAGCGGGTCTATGGGTTTATACACTATTGGCATAGTTGGCAGACGCACGACGGCGTCAAATTCAGTCAACGCGGTGGAACATGTCTTAAATAAACTGACGACTGGTACGCCATGTCAGACGCGGTCGTGAAAGGTTTAAACATTGATTGGAATCCCATATAGAAAAGAGTAGCGATATTTACCATTCAAAAAGCCAACCGGTAATCGTCAGGTTATTCCGAATATGATTATTGTACACAAGTAGTGGTGTTTTGTCGAAAATCACGTTCAGTATTTTGAACGTTTAGCACCAAGCTGAAGTATTTATACACAGGGCGTTACATTCATAGAATGCTTCTCAATATGTTTAGCATTTTACGCGTTCAGCATTGTCATAACCCCACTTCGCTACCTAATTTATTGTTTGTTTGCCAGTCCAATATTTCATCAACTTCATATGACATTACTCTGTAGCTGAAAGCAGGAACACCTTTGTTTTTGCTATTCTATTTCTGTCCACACGTTTAGAGTTATGGAGGTGGACATTAGCATTTGAGTTACGCATGATTGAGATCGTACCATTGAGACATTCCCCCGATGCTGTACTTGTTGGGAATGACTCAAACTTGCGTCTATAGATGAGACGGGACTAAGTAAAAGTGCACACAGTCAAAAGTCATATTTATTTTCTCTTTTCCAACACATCGATTCGAATCGCATGCGGGGTCGGAATTAGCACATTTGACGTTAAGATATTGAACATTGAAAAAGACATTTAAGGGTAACGATCTTCTGTCAACAGCCGTAAAGCTAATATAAGATTATAAGAGTGCACTGCTCTCGAAAATTCAGAGATGATTATGTTTATAATGTATTGACCTACTAATTAAAGTATTCATGAATGTTATCCAATTATAGAAATACATTACTAATAAGCAATGTTATGCCGTTTACCTCATAACGCATTGTCATACAATATGCTTTTGTCGGAATTTATATCAGATTTTCATATCAAGTGTCGTCTTCTTTTTTTTTAGAATGAGATGGAACAACTGCAGGAGACTCAGGAGAAGATGATGGAGAATATTAACAACCTCCGGTTCCGGGTGAAGAACCTGACTCAGCAGAACGAGACGTTGACGAACATGATGCAGGCTCTACTTACACATCACAATGTGGAGTTCGTCGAGGAGGATTTCCAGGAGGATAACAACAAATAAACACCGACTTCGGCCAAACCTTTTTGAATATACAGAAAAGTGTATACACATCCCCAATTAAATACCTCTTGGAAATAACCAGCAGGATATTCTGTCAATCAAACATCATATATATACATTCTTGTTATCGACGAATGGATTGCTGATTTTTAGGAGATATTTTCCAAAGAGGAGGAGACTTTATGATAATATATGAGGAGATTCCAGCAGTGTGAAACCCGAGGACCTGATGAGCAGCCCGACTAACCGCTGAGTCACTGACATGGGATTACCAGCAAGGGATCGCCATAGGTCTCTTTAGGTATTAAGTCGTGCAGAATGGTAACAAGGATAACAGATAATGCCGGACTTAACGAGACGTTTCTGGAGCTAAGATGCGAGACTCCAGATAATAAGCAGAGATTTCCCAGAGTCGCTCAAGTTATCTGCGACAGAGAAGTTATATAACGCTGTTATCGTAACAGAGAGAGCGAAAGAGGAAATTATAAAACTAAGAGAAGTTATCTATGGTCTCACAAATGGGATGTGAATATTGCACTTAATGATAGATCTGACGAGCTTCAAACGGGTGTAAATGTATTGTTCTACATAAATTTTCAATGAGACAGTTACTTGTTCTGAGTAATATAGTATATTGTTAGCTGAGATAGTGATATTAGTAGCAGTACCGCTGGGCACCGCAGGGGGCCCGGCTTTGGCAGCCAAAGGCTTTGTATCTTCATGAGAATGTTATAGTGAAAATTAAGAATCGGACATGTTTGATATATGATATTCTGCTGTATTTTTCGCTTTGAGAAAACCTTTTGGTATACTTGTATATGATATATTCTAAGGGCACTGAGTTCTTTGATATAAAAAGTTATATATATATATATATACAACAACAAAAAGAGTTATATACATGACAACGAATCTGAGATTTTTGCTGTCCAATATCTATTTCATCTTAGTCAAGCAGGCCCTATTCTTGTAAGCTCTACTCTTGTCTTTCCTCTAATATTAAATGGACTGCAAATATTGATTATAGAAACATTTGTTACACATAGAATCACTTGATTTTCGCATTCCTGTGCCCTTCGATTCCAGCAAAATTGAGAATTATAAAAATTTATATTACACCAGTTACAAGTGCCTGTTTTGGGAACGAGAGATTAATTATATTTGGAAACACATTTCAGACTTTGCAGTTTTTACAATTATAGGTAGTGGGTATCTTTTAAGAAGGGCTTGCTAGCACTATTTGTAAACCTTGCCCATATCTTTGACATCTCTGTGTATTTATTTTCGGCCAGAAGTTATCGACCAAACTATTGATGGCATTTATGTTTGGGTCTATGCAATTTATTACCTCTTGAAGTATAGTTCAGTCCATTTAATCAAAAGTTCATAGATCAAACAGATCGTAGAGATGCAGGGAATAAATACAAGCAGATCTGTAAATAATTGTGAAACTTGAGTTCTTCAGGTCGACAGGGTCCACCCCATGGATTCACGGTATTCGTGGATCACACCAATGAACGGTCAGATTATTGTGATTATGAGGGTGCGATTTATATGATGTTCACATTCTTTATACCCCAGCTCCCATCTGGTATTCCGTGGATAAATCGCCCAGAATGACATAAAGCATGTCTTTTGAGCCCAAGTAGATTCCTAAAGTAGCAAACGATACTCAACCCACCTAAAGTTTAATATGTACTAACTGTGATCTTTATTTATTAACTCGCATGGTTTACAAAATATATACCATCCGACATTAGCTCCAACTTGAACTGAAATATTGTCAATTCATTTTGTACAGTCTTCTAGCGAAATCCTGCTGTAGCGTAAGGACCTCGTACGAAATCAAATGCTTGTAAATGTTAGAGATTATTCAAGACAGTCGCTGCTTATATCGAACCCATCGTTCTGATATAGTTAATGACATTGTTGACACAGCATGACGTAGAGATAGGTTTTATATATTATGGAACTGCCCCCCCCTCTTACAAATATAACAAAGCCTGAAAAACATTCTTAGATTTGAATATAGTACGGGAACAAACGAAAACAAAAAAGAACATTTTGCCATCTGTGTTGCAACTGACTATATGTAACTCATGGATCTAAATTATGTATACCGTTATCAGAAAAAGACATGTTGAGCATCCAGTGTTTTGCATGTAGTTTTACTACCCCCCCCCCCCCCCCAGTAGAGTCTAAGGTAACACATGTTTACCCATCCCCTTTATATTACCACAATGTAGTATTCTTCCCCAGAAGCCAAAGTAGGGATGATCGATGTTGATGTTAGTACATAACTAAGATGAAAATGTTTTGTCGGTGGAACTGCTTGTCAGTGTAGACTTATTTTGTTTCTCTTATCTGAAAAGACTCGATAAATTGTTCTGACTGTGATGCTGCTGCTGACTGGCCTCCCTTATGATTGTACTTCTAAAGAGCTGAAATTTATTATATACATCTAGTTCACATGAAAATGAATTATAACGAGTAAGATGTTTATAGCATAATGGTTAATCATCATTTGATGTGCTTCAATCCCTCAGTATATATGGTATTTGTTAGCGCGGACGTTCACATGTTTTTCTTCAAATAAAGATAACTTTCTGCAGACTGAAGCTGATATGATCTTGCTGCAGAGTTAATATATTTCAAAACTTGATGTTAATGAGTTGAGTATATATTATTAATACTTGCATGTTAAATTGGGAGCATTGTTTTATCTGTCACTGATTGGTTCCCAATGGGTGTGCGTAAATAATATGTTCTCTGAACAGAGTATTTTTCTATTGTTATATTATGGATATATGTGCGAATAAATCGGTATTAGAATATGTCCCTGTATTTCTTGTTGTTTGCGAATTAGTACATAGTTAGCATGTAGGATGACATGCAGACCGTATGGGGTTAACACAGCCCTTAACCCTTTGAGGACGCATGATGCCTGGAGGCATCACCGTGCTAAAGGCGCATGATGCCTGGAGGCATCACCGCACTAAAGACGCATGATGCCTTGAGGCATCATTGTCCCAATATTAAGAAAAATGCAACACAAACAAAGAAATACTAGAGCAATATTCATGAAATCTTCAGAAAATGTAGATATAATATCATATTTAGTATTTCTATTAAAAAGAAATAAAATATTAATGATTATGTATCATATTGCATGATTACAAACTTGGATATCAGTTTTAACTATTATGTGGCCGTCCTGTAGCCAGACAGACTGCCACCAGTATCCGTCCTTATGGGAGTAGCTGGACCCCAGGCAGCCTTCCTTAAAGGGTTGAAGACAAATGCTGGTAGTTGGGTGATTTCTAAATTATATAAGTTCTATATATCAGCAAATAAAAATTAAAAAAAAAAGGCATATCACCATGCTAACTTCTATGGGAGGGCTATCTGAAAATGTATGTGTTAAATATCGGTGTTTATGGGAAACTGCAATATTTCGACTTTGTTGCTAAATGACACTGATGTTCTATTGCTATCTTCAAATAATTCTGGATTATGATAGTTGGGAACATGTACAAATGAGAAATGCTAAAAAATACTATGTCACCATGCTAATTTCTATGGGAAGGCCATCTGAAGAAGGTAAGTGCTTATCTATTGGTGTCTATGAGAAACTGCTACATTTTCATGGCCCCAGATGGCAGCACCAGTGTTAAACCAGGGGGGCGTTTCGATACCTACCCGCATTTGTCTTTAAGAGAAGGGAATACAATACATGCTTCGGAGTTCAAAGAATCTCTGATAGCACTAAGAAAATTTTGCATAGAAATGAATTTGTTCTCAGCAGGTGGACGGTTGGTCTTTAGGTTATGGCTATAAAAGTCCTCCCCCCCCCCCAATAAAAACAACTGAAATCTCATTTTTTCTTCTTCTAAAATTCCATGTCAAAATAATAAAAACTAAAAATCTCCCCTCCACCCCGATCTCCCCCTCCCGACCTCCTCATCCACTCCCGACCTTCCGCTGTAAAGGGCAATATTTCTATATGAAAATGCACTTTTAGCTCTTGTTTAAAACATTAGGCTGGTCCACTAGGATAGGGAGATCAGGGTGAACGAAATAATGGTTTCTATGCCTTAATCATACACAAGGGGCGGCAGCAGAAATCTTTAGATGTGATAAGCAATGGTCTAAATCGTTTCTATCAGGTGTTGTCGCTAAGGGGTTGAAACAAACTCAGAATTGCCTCCTCTGAGAGCTGTGCCCCTCTTATTTTAACCTCGTTGGTTCAACAGGAAAATAGATTTTATGGATAAAATCCATTGGCATACACTGGTACCACAACATATAAACTATGTACACGGAAAAGGTGTACAAAACATTAAAGAACATGGGCTATTAGGGGTTGGATTTCATTTTTAGGGGGGTCAAGGATTGCATGACAAAACATGACAAGGGTGGGGTGTCAAAATGATAAGAAAAGTATGACGTCATTTTGGATATTACACCATGCAATACTCTGACAAAGTTGAGATGGGCACATGAGCACATGAGCACATACATTCAAGCAAAGATCTTACCGTAACATGAAATGTGCCACAATAGATTCATCCCTAATTTGCTGGGGGGAGGGGGGTCTTCCTCCTAGGCAACAGCCCTGAAGGACAGGCAAGGGGGGTCTATTTTGTGGAGTGACAATTGTCAGAGGGCATTCAAAAATCTGGAAGGGGACAATCTTTCAGGGCTGAGCTGCCAGTGTGATCAAACATCAGTCATTCGAATGTGAACATAGAACTTTGTTATTGGGCGCACGGTACCATCCGATTTTCTTGGGGGACATAGCGATTGGACTGAAATGAATATATCTTCAGGTTAGTGAAATGAAAACAAGTGCAATCTGGTTACCAGTAATACTACATGTACCTTCACGCTATACCCTATATTTGGTTTTGCCACTGCGCAGCTTAGTACCCGTATGTAGTACCAGGTGGCGCCTCGGGCGGGGAGTCTGGACATTGTTAACCTCCCCGTGATGGCAGCATTCTCACAGTAGGAATGTCAAATGACATCATCTGAGAAAGATGCTGGGCAGTGGAGTCATCCTAACGTTTGTTACGAAACATGCTAAAGCTGAGTTGAAGGCAGGTAGATTCCTGCAGAGACAACACCTCGATCTGTATTTAACAAGTTAAACAAAGTACTCGTTTTTTGGTCTGTTAATTGTATTTCTTGACTCGATTTGGATGCATGTCTCCTAAGATTTCAAGAAGATCGTAGTTGCGTTCACTGATGAAGAAAACTCTACCCCACTACAATGCTTGAAGTCACTTTTTAAAAAAAATTTTTATTCAAGTTTATTTACAGACGGTACATACGTTCATCTGTTGCCAGACGATCTTCCACGCTGGCGTCTACATATAATATACAAATACAGGACAGACAATTTTAATGACATTCATTCACCATTCACACTACATTTACATAACTATATACCTTTTCATACTTTCTGTTCTACAATGAATGTCTACTGACATTTTTTATATTTTTATTATCATCCAGAGTCTTCTGACTTCTTTCTAGTAATCTGTATTCTCGAATCCCTTTTCCTTTCCCATTATTTAGCCATTTCATAATTGATTTTTAGTCTATTACATTACATATTTCTTCTTTAACTTTCATCTTAAAGTTATCGCCTTCTATTCTTTGTGTTCCTTGTGTTAACCTGTCCCAGTATATAGATCCGACATATAGAGGCGAGTGCCTATACTTTTCTAAGTTTGGTTTTCTTATCTTGATCCTGATCTTTTGTTCTGCCCTTGTTCTCAATATATCTGTCTCATATATATGATTTTTATCCCTTGTCCACCATTTTATCAAGGTCAGCAGATGTCTATGCTCAAGAGATCTTATTTTACAAGTGTCATATATTTGTTTTGTATTCATTTCTCTTGCTTTGTTAAATCCTATTGCTGTTCTTAATGTCTTATTTACCAAGGTTTGAATCTGTCTTCTATTTCGCTCTGATGTACTATAATAAATAAAATCTGCATATTCTATTACCGGTATTATCATTTGTTTCGCTAGTTTTATACTTGATGCCCTATTTAATAAATATCTCATTTTTCTCTAGTCTAAACAGTTTAATATTCACTTCATTTACCACTTTAGTTACTTGATCATTAAAATTTATTTTCCTATCTATCCATACACCCAAGTACTTGTATTTATTTACTGCTGCAATATCTGTATCTCCCATTTTTACTTTAAGCATCTCATTTAATCCTTTTTTATTTCCCACCCACATTACTTTTGTTTTCCCATAGTTTATTCTAATTTTGTTCATCTTTGTCCAGTTATCAACTGATAAAAGGTCTGCTTCTAGTTTATTTTGAACTTCCTGTTGATTTTTTTCCACTAAGTAATACACAGTCTTCTGCGTACATAATCATTTTACCATAGTTCAATTCTTTATGCAAATTATTTATAAAAATTATGAACAGCAGGGGCCCTAACACCGACCCCTGCGGCACTCCACACTCCTCTTCTAATTCTCTTGATAAATTTTTCAGTAGTTTAGTCTTACATGTTCTTCCTTTTAAATAATCTATTAAAACATTTATTAATTTACTATTTATACCTATTTCATATAATTTATTTATCAGTATTCTGTGATCCACGCTATCAAAGGCTTTTTGATAATCTAAATATACTACCCCTACAATATTTTTATTGTTTAACTGCATATGTAACTTTTCTAAGAGGGTAAAAATTGCTTGTGCCGTTGATTTCTTTGGTAAAAATCCGAATTGTTCTAAAGCTATCCAGTTTTTCTCATTAATTTCTGTAAATAAAATTTTGTGAATTATTTTTTCATAAATTTTCGAAATCATTGATAGGACCGTAATAGGCCTCCAGTTATTATAAAGTTCTAGGTTCCCTTCCTTCGGTAGTGGTGTTATTATACCATGTTTTAAGATGTTGGGGAAGTACTCTTGTTTTAGACTATGGTTTATCAGTTCTACTAATACCTTTGGTTTTTGAAGTATTATTGCCTTTAAGTATTCCGAGTGCACAAAGTTAAATCCTGTCGATTTGCCATTTTCTAACGATTTCACTATCTTTGTAACTTCATTTACATTCATACATATTTCTTCATCAGATTTCATTCCATTTATATTATAACTTTCTACGTATTCACTTTCCACCTGATATTGGTTACACTGATCTTCTTTATCATATTTACCTATAGTGGCGAAGTGCTTATTCATTTCATTTATTATTATATACCTATGCACTAACTCAGTGTAAATACGTACTGCTGCTAGGGGTATAGTTATCGTACACAGAATGCACTGTACGCCGTGAATCGTTGTACTGGTGCCTTTGGATAGTGACAGACTGCATCCTTTGGATGACAGACTGCATCCTTTGACCCTCACCAGCACGCTTTGGGTGACAGACTGCACCCTTTGACGAAATAACGCAATCTGATTGGCCGAGAGGCCGACAACAGAATTCTAGGTGCAAGATTCAAAAATGGCTGATCGCTTCACTTCGCGAGTTCTGTGTCGTCGTACAGTAACCACGGAGCGAGTTCGTGCGAAAATACATCAAACATCGAGGTGGAATACGATAACGAATTACGTGATACACTTTAGATAGCTTAAATATGCGAGAAATATCGATTTCGATACGTTCACGGGCCGAGCGGGCGACTCGTTGATGTCAACAAATAGCAGAGACACTGCACCGCTCGAGTGGAGATGTCCGACGGGACGATCGAGCGTAGCAGGGTGACCCTGCGTTAATTTATGCGGCGGGATAATGTATTCGCGCCTGCGCTGTGATCACTTCCTGTTATCAACATCCGGCGTGTCTGCTAGTGTACGCATCGTCTTTGCGAGTTGCGCCAAGTGACTTCTACGTCGAATTACGGTCAGTTTTAGGGAATTAAGACCGAATTAAGGTATATAATAATATGAAACCATAGTGATGGTGACAGTACGGGGTAGATTTACTCGTTGTTTCGGAGAAATTCGTTCTGAACTCGCCGTGCCGGCTCGTTCAGAACGAATTTCTCCTAAACAACTCATAAATCTACCCCGTACTGTCACCATAACTATGGTTTCACATAATATAGTTATTTCATTATCACCTTTCTTTAGCGGATAGTCTTTGTTCTTACCTTTTCCTCCAGTCCAGATGTTATTCAATGTCCTCCAGAATTTTTTTTGATTTTTTTGATTTTCATTTAGACTCTTCTGAATCTTCTCTGATTCGAATCTTCTGATTCCTTTCGTTATTTCATTCCGTAGCGTTCTTATTTCGGACAACATATTGTTTCTTGCTGCATCATTAATGTCTAATTTTATGTACTTTTTAAATAAAATTCTTCTCTTTTCTATTTTAACTGTCACTTTTTTCGGTAAACAAACATCATCTTTCATTCGTATTCCTCTAGTTTTTATAGGACATTCCTTATTTAATTCCTTTTCTAAATACTTTATAAAACATTCACATGGTTCATAATTATTATCTAGTTCTTCAAATTTGAAATCTTTCATGATTCTATCCCTGGTTTCTTTGTTCATTTTTTTCATTTCTCTATATTCTATAATCTTTCTTTCCTTTTTTATCTTCTTCATTTTACGTATCGCATAAATCATTATATGGTCGGATAAATAATAATTGATATTTCCAGAAGAATCTACATATTTGCTATTAGTATAAATGTGATCTATTTTACTAGCCCCTTCCTTATAGATAAAGGTATTATTAGTCTCTACAACTTCCAATTGATGTTCTAGGAGAAATTTTTTCATTACTCTATACTTGGTACATTTTTTTGTGTTTAGATTTATGTTCATATCCCCCATTATCCATACTTCATGTTTCTTAAATTTCTTATTTTGTAACATATTTCCTAAAAAGTTATAGCATCCCTCTACATTGTCCCCCGGCGGTCTGTACATTGATATTACTAACTTCTTCTTTCGGTTCGGTTCAAGTATTTCTATTGGTAAACATTCTATCTCCTTACTAGATATACTATACTCGTCTAGTACTTTCCCATGAGTACTAATTTCATTTGCTATATACATGCACACCCCTCCCCCTATATTTGTCCTTGTATAATTCCTGTCTATTCTAAATAATGTCATATCTGGCAAATCTAACATATTAGGTGCATATTTCTCACTTAACCACGTCTCACTTAGCGCTATAAAGTCAACTCCTACAAAATTATATTTAAAATCTCCTAGTTTTGAATATAAACTTCTTACATTGGCAGTAATAAATTTCATTCCCTTTGTCTTACATAATCTTTCAGGTGTTATATACATTATTAATTATAATAACCAGCTTACTACTATCACAATCACTCATACATTCATACATACCCATCATGGCGGGAGGTGCGACAACACTGTTGGATAATTCTAATTTCGATTTCCAACAGAGCCAGTTTAGAGTCATATACTCTTTTCCTGGCATAATTACTGTGATAGCTGAAGTCACAAATTTTGTAATATTTTTGTACTTTAGTATAATATATACCATAAGCATTTTAGACATCCTTTCGTTTTGGAACTTCAGAACTTGAACGAACATAGAAAATATATATTGAGGCTTATAAAGTGTAAAAAGTAGTAAGGCAGCAGACCAGTTTTTTAAACCATACCTTTAGTTCATTGTAGTATCTGGTAAATTTACTATCATTTTCTATATTTATTTATTATAACACTAGTACAAGTACAAAATTACATCTTCAATGATCATGTTTCTCATCAATTTTACACACGTATCCCCGGTCTTCTGACCACATTTTTCTCATTGGGCTTCTACCCACTCTAATACATATATATATCATTTCGATCAAGCCTTTTCTTTCATTTGATCGCAGTATTTCAGTTTAAGTCTTCTGACTCTATACTGTATATATTTTTCTCAATAATTGGGTTTCTACCCATGCATACCTCGTGCCACATTTTTATCAATGCATTGACTTAGCAACTTCATTATCTTATACTGTGTATCAATGTTCGGGTGGATACCGTCTACCAGTTTGGTGTATTTATGTACGGTAGGTCCACCAACAATGTTCTTGTGGATCACTCTTCCAAGGTACGGTGTAAGTACGTTGTTGGTCATGTTGAGAAACGAAATTTCCTCATTTATCTCTTTGATAGATACATCTAGTTTTGTCTGTAGTTTATGATCACCAGTGTATATCCTATTTGCCACGTTTAGATGAAGTCCAAACACTGATCCAAAGACCACACTACAGTCCTTATCCATAGCCTTGACTGCTAAATACATATCATTGAAGCCGTCAGTCACCCTCTTGACCAAGTCGCTCACATTGCCTTCAATTAACCCTATTTTCACTGGGTTATAGTCCTTGACCGTTATAGAGATGGTTCCGCCCACCGTGTAGATTGCTTGAAATCGATGACCCATTCCTAGCGCTCTCTTCATTTCATTCAACGCGATGACTGTCATCTGATCAATGGTCGCTCCGCCTTGATAGCAAACCCAGCAGTCGTAATTTCGGATTTCGTCCAGTATCCATTGTGCATCTCTGCCTCGTGAATCTCCCACTATGAGACATTTTGGCCAAGGCATCGCCATTTTTTCGTACTTCACTATTATCTTCTTAACACCTTATTTTGGTGAACATAAAACACAGTAATTACTATCATAACAAGTAATGTACATTTTTATACAGATTTTACAATCCTAACAATGTTTCATTTTCTCTTTTCCAAGTTCTTCTATTTTAATCTTACCAGATTCTTTTAGTTTTTTACATTATTATTGCGTAGTCGTTCCTCTTCTTTTAATATTTCTGTTTGCATTTCTCTCCTCAACTCTTCCCTTAACCTCATAAGTATTTTGCCTAATCGGTTATGCCCTGGCATTGTCTGGATCGGGTACTCATCCGCTGCAATGTCTATTCCTCCTCCCCATTGTCTATCTCTAGTCCCCTCGATCAGTTGTAGTGGGTGACTGTGTACCAGTTCTCTGAGTAAACTCTGATTTTGCCTGTACTTCTCTTCGACTACGAAAGTCATTACCTCGTATTTCCTTCTCTCCCAGTCAAACCCTACCTCACATGTATCCCCAATTCTTTTGGCTGCATATCCATTTCTGGCTTTCAGTATTTCTATTACTAAGTCCGGTCTACCGTTTAGCCTGCACTTCTCTGACTGATATACATGTTCAGCAGTTTTGTAGATCAACCCATTGTACGATATTTCTACCGGAAAAAAATTCCTTAAATATGCGCCTTCACCCATGAAGACTATTGCTTTATTTAGTCTTCGCAGCCCATACACAGTTGTAGTTTCTGGCTCTGAATTAGCATGATCTGTTGTACCACTTTGACCTATATGCTTATTTATAGTGTCATCAACTAACCGTTCTGGTTCTTGATTTACCGCTATTTCTGGTTCAACCTCATTTCGCTTCATTTCCTCAGTGCCCACCGCTTGGATTGGTACTATTGGCTGCTTGTATGTATCGTTTGTATTTACAGTATCTTCACTTTTGTTCTTTGTTTGAATTAGTGTTTGTGATATGTCCGCATTTACTTGGTCTCCTGACCTGTAATACCCATATCTTTGTTTTTGTTGTACGTGGACTGAATTTCCCTGGTTTTTCCATGGAATGTATGTGTCTGGAATGTTTTCAAGGTAGTTACTATTGTACCATGTGCCTGCAATGCATACTTCATCACCTCTGAGTTGCGTAGATAAGCCTTGCTTTCTGCAGTATATAGCTATAGCTCTAGCTCTTGCTTTAGCCTGTCGCACTTCTGGAATTTCATCAGCATTTATAAAAATGTAACGATATCCATCTATGCCTTTTAGTTGCCTTTTAGCTCTCATAACACTGTCCCTCATTCTTATTGACGTGAAACACACCAAAAGGGGGGATACTCTTGTCCTTTGTTTTCTCTGCTTTTACTACGTTGGACAAAATTTAGATCACTGAGTGTTATTTCTGGAACTATGTTTTGTAGGACTCCAAGCGCAGCTTTGTATGGGTTCTCATTAAATTGATCTGGTATACCTTCAATATATACATTTAATCGTCTATGTGAAGCATATCTATTCTCAGTAGTATCTTTTGGTGTCATCGATTTAAGTTCTTCAATGTCTCTACCATGTTGTATTGCATTTTCTGCTACACTTATCAAGTCAGCCTGTGCTACATTAAGTGCTCTTTTCATCTTTTCCCTGAGTTCCTCGATATCTTTCTCGACTTTTACTTCTCTCTCTTGTGAGGTTTGTTGTAGTTTTTCTACTTTCCCTTGTAGTTCTTCTATGCCCTTTTTCATGTCTATTTGTGCTTCGTGCAATTCTACATGTTTACTCTCCATGTCTCCTTTCACTTCCGTCATCACTTTATCTACCTTTTTAAACCTTTTCTCTAGCGTTTCTAAGGTATTGTCTAGATTATCATTCACATCGCCTAGTGATTTGTTTTGCGTATTACTCAGTTTTTCTACTCTTCCTAACCTCTGTTCAATTGAGTCACATTTTTGCTTTAGGCTTTTTTCAACATTACCAATCATTTCTCTAACACCTTCGTTAACATCCCCTATTTTCTTTGTTAACTTTGTGCTGTTGTTTTCGACCTTACTTAGTCTTTTATCAATAGTATCGCAGTTTTTTTTCATACTCTGTTGTACTCCTGCGATGGACTCCTTTATTGTACACTAGCTTTCTCAAAGCCTTCATCCATTTTCGTTGTCAAACTTTCCATTGAGTTATTGAGTTTACCTAACAATTCATCAATCAAATTTTGCGAAATGTTAACCTGTTCACATTTCTTCTTACTCACTGTTTTCCTCTTATTGGCTACTTTCTTTGGTGGTTCCTCACCCGGTGATGTTATTCCTTTGTTTACACTTTGCTCAGTACTATACGACCTTGTGCGTTTGGCTCTACGAAGCCGGCAGTTGTAAACAGCTGTAGGTTTTACTTTGTAATTGTTCCCTATTATCGCCTCTGCTGGTTCCTCTACCTGTTGGGATACATCATCTACTGGTTCCTCGTTCATGTCAATACCGGCACTAGCATTCTCCTGACCTTGTGTTTGTACTATTTCTATACTATTATCAACATTTCCTGAATCTTCATTTGCCTCATTTTGTTCTGGTATAGAATCGTTCACCGAATTTCTACCACCTGTATCATTTTCGTTTACCTTCTCCATACTTTTGTTTTGCTTTCAAGATGGCGATCTCGCTCCCACTGCACACCTTGCAGTTCACAAGCTTGTTTTCACCAATACAACAGTTTATACAAGTATACGTCTACAATATTGACCACGATCTGATCACAGACCATTCACACGTAAGTACACAATTCAGAATTTTTTCATTCCCTATCAAGACTTAGTTATTTACAATGTATCTGCTGCCTTACTTACACTACCTCCTACCTTACTCCCGTCAACTCTCATCTCTGGTGACGGGAGTACATATATTGGAAACAGGTTCAGAACAATCGTGGCTATCGTACTCCCCAAGATAAAGAAAATGCCAATAACCAGCACAATATGAAATCCCCGAGTGCCATCCACACGTTATCTAATGTCCTCTATTTGTTGTTTATTGTTTCTCTCGTTTAAGGTTTATAAAAGTATAATTGGATTTACTTGATTTTGATATTGATACATGTGGAAGGCAAATAAGGACGTAGTAAATGAGAATCGGTTGAATAGATCCACCCTGGAAAGTAATCTTTACCTACCCAGACAAAAAAATGAAAGATTCCTCAAATCTGCGATATATACGGGCATATGAATATGGAATTCCTCCCCCCCCCCCCCCCCCACATGGGTCCCAACAAACTGAATCGCATAACTTGCTATCAATCTGCAAGTTGGGTGGCACCGGCAGGGCAATGTTTTGTGTTTTTTTGGGGTAGTTTGATATCCAATTTGTTCAATTAGATTTATTTTGGTTTATATACTAAAATTTTCATATTCTATTGGAATAACAAGGTATGCTGCCTGGTTGATCCAGACATCTTACTCTTCTCAATTATATCTCAAAAATCTTACATTCCTTGAGGAAGTCAAGGACTTCTCTCTTCCCAGTGTTATGGAAAACACTGGGCATTTCTGTTATAGTCTTTAGGAATTTCTTCCTGCTCCTTTTTTATGGCCTGACAATGTAGCCTGAGATGTTTTACATCAGTGGAGTGTTGTGTGTCTGGCACACAGGTCCTAATTCAATTCACAGGAGGTGCCCATGTGTCAGTTTGGTTCGACCCGTCAGCAGAGTGATCAGTTTCACCTTTTCGGCTCTTGTCAGGTTGTCTTTCCTAAAGTTCTGGCTAGTAGCCATTATGATTTCTTGTAGTTTGTTGTCTCTGGTGCAGATCCAGAGTTTCTGGCAAGTTTCTTTAATGTGCTACTTGGCCATTGGTTTCAGGTCTGTATGTGGAACTGATGTGCTCCAACTCTTCTACTTATTGTGTTTTTGGCTGCTTGATCCGTAGGTTTGTTTCCCTCGATTCCGATATGACTCGGTAACCAGCACATGGTTACCTCTTTGCCATGTTCTCTCTTCAGTTCTGTATATGACTTTAATGTCTCTAATGACAGCATTCTTTGGATCATGCTGTCCAATGGCTTGTAGACAAGATTTAGAGAATACAAAATTCTTGTGTTGTGACATTTTCATCCACGTTACGGCATGCAATGAACCTTCAGCTTCAGTGAAGATGCTGCTTTTGCCATGAAGGGCTTTCTTCAGGCCTCTGTATAGGGTGTGGACTCCAAATCCAACACGGTTAGGCCTACCCTCTTTTGAGCCACTATATATACCGGTACATGGTCTTTGAAATGAGTCTTCATGGTCTGGTATTCCTTGAGAAAAACAGTTTCAGGGGTGTCAAGTTTCTTGTTCTTTGCTAGGTCAAAGAGGATTGGTGGTTTTTCCTGATCCCATGGAGGGGTTTCAGGTGACCTCTATGCTCTTATTCTCTTCATTTGGATACTTGCTTCTCGGTCCTGAGCTCATGCTTTGACCAGGAATAGTGCTATGGCATTTAGTTTGTCTTTATACATTTGGTGATTTTCTTTGAGGTTGGACAACTGCTGTTTTTACATACATTTCATTGAAAATCAAGTTGTAGGCTGGGTTTCTTGGATTGGCCCTTGCTCTCATGGAGTATTGTACAGACAGTCCCTCCTGTTGGAAATTGAAGGGATTCCTGTTTCTACATACAGGCTTGGGGCTGGTGTTGTTCTAAATGCCCTCCCCCCCCCCCAGGCACAGTCCTAGGCCTTGGTTCTCGACCAGTAAGATTTTACTGCTGATTTATATACAGTTGATCCATAGTCCAGTTGTGTTTGGACGTACATCATGTTCACAGTTAGCAGTGTTTCACAGTCTTTTCCCAAGTGAGGATGACTGAGGACCTTCAGGAGATTTATAGCTTTCTGACACTGAGAACTTGAAGCCGTTTTTGTCACTCAAAATATGAAGTTTGTCGAGTGTTTGCTGTAGTTTTGTTTCTACTTTGTGCATGAATATGCCCTTGTAGCAGAGGTCATCTATGCAGTGGTGATGCTCCTGCCATCTGGTGGACGTTGGTAGCGTTATTGCTTTTTGTTAGTTTCCTGTTCATTCAGTAGGGGTCGCCTCGACCGTGCCTCCATACAACATACGTCACTCGGGCAATGCAAAAGCCGGGGATCGAGCAAGGCAGTGTGCTGCCGTGTTGGGATTTGTAGGGAAGGATGATAGCTTGTCAACTTTCTGCTGAATACTGCTGTTAACTAAACAATGAAGGTAAATAAAGACATGCATTGATGTTATGAATGTGTATTGCACACTCTGGTGCTAAAATTCTACCCAAACTACCGAAACTGTCAGTTTTCAGTCTATGTTCGTGGGTTAGTTGGTCGCAGGTGTCGCCCGTTCATGGTGACTGTGTCCAGTGAGGTAAAGGCCGGGAGCAGTCAATGGAGGAGCCATATTCGCATTAAACCTACTGGCCGGCCTGGTAGTTCAGCCAGCAAAAGCTAATCAATCAGCTTTTGCTGGCAATCCATTCCAGGCGGCACCGGATGATTTGGTGTGGACATGATCTCATATATTTTAGGCCCGCCCGCCAGCCTGCTCACTGGAGGAGCGGTTTTTTTGGGATTAGAGCAGGGCGGCACTCTTCAGGCCGCAGCTGGCCACCTGGCAGCGGTATATTTTACCCCAAATAAGGACCTGGCAGTGCCAGGCCATGCCGGGGGTACCTTCGATACTCTTCCACTAAGCAGGTTTTCGCCAACATCATGGCAAAGCCGACGACCCCTGCATGGGGCCCAGCCGGGGCTAGTGACTGGTTGATGGAACACTTGCTTTAATAGGAGACATGGAACAACGAAAGGCCTGAGAGAAACTAATCATGCATAAGTAACATATTACCCAGGAGGCTGAGGTCACTTTTGAAACTGAGATGAACTAGTTAAGGTTAAGAAGTTAAGGTTAACCTGAAATGTACAAAATATTGTTGAAAACCAGAATTGTAGAACATTACTGGAATTGTGACCAACAAGGATATGGTTTCTTTTCCATAAGGCCCGGCGTCCACCTGCTACGATAGAATCGTAGACCTCCCGATATGGCACCGATACAAAATGTCAAAATCAGTGCCATATCGGGAAGGTGCAAAATCGTAGACATATGTCTAGACATGCCAATCCACCATGCATTGTATGGGGATTTTATCGGTGTCTAATCGCAGAAATGTGGTCAACTGCCCCGATATTAGGTGACCTTCCGACCTCCTAGGCAAGATAAGACATCTAGTAACTAAAAAGATGGCATGCAAAATTTACAAACAAAGCATAACCCCAGTTATCGATTATGCTTCATATTTACATGATTGCGGAACACAACGTTTTTAAGGGACAAATTGCAAAGGACTCAGAATCGGGGACTTCGATTATGTCTTGGTGTGGGACCCCGGGTGCACACTGTTGAAAACTTACATGGTATAACTGGAATCCAATACTTAGAGAGAAGGCGAGATGAAATGTTACTTACCTACACCAGACGAAGGCTGTTCTCATCAATGGGTGTACACAAGACGATTCATTATGTACATGAAAAACGTACTGATTCAAGTATGGTGACGAGAGCTAGATCGGGAACGATGCTACACCTTCCGAGACTGAATACAGAATTTGCGAAGAAAGCACCGTTCTACAGAGGTTCGTCTTTTTGGAACAAATTACCTGAATGGATAAGAATATTAGACAAGAAGGAAACCTTTAAGCATCATATCAGGAAAACAACAGCATTGAGATGAAATCAGATATAATAACATACTTAACCACAAATTAAATTAAATGAATGTTGTAAGCGAATTCTGTACCAGGTCCTACCCCCCCCCCCCTCCCCACCCTTGACCCCCTTGTAGACAGATTAACATAAGGACTAAATAACCTTTTCCTTGATGCACCGCCCTGACTAGTAGTTTAACAGGATACTCTGTGTATTAAAAATACACAACAATAAGCAATCGAGACCGAGGAATCAAGATAGATTCCATGGTGAGCTAGTAAATGACTTATCAATGTAATAAATCGATGAACAGCACTAAGAAACAATGAGCGAGTAGTCACGAATGACGACATGCTCAAAATGCAAAAAGGACAAAACGCGACTGTAATCAAATATACCAACTTATGTTTATCAGGATAAAAGTGAACTACTACTCGGGGCATGAGTGAACAAAAGGAGCATGAAAACATGACTCTGATCCAAAAAAACCTGAACACCCATGTGTCGACTACCTCTCGTCATCCTCATCACTTACTGTTATCACAATGTGCCACTGAATCGTTATATGTGTCTCTGCACAACCACTTATTATTATTACTATTATTATTATATTGTACACCACCTTGCACTGTTCCAAAGTTGTAACCTGTTGCTATGTTACCCTTATATTTCGTTACCCTAAAAAAAAATGTGACGAAAGCAGCCTAGAGTAAACAGATAATGTAGAAATCAACTTGTCACAAGGTAGATGGAAGATCGAAGTCTTTGTACTGACGAATCTAACCTAATAAAAAAAAAACAAAAAAAAACAAATTTTGATTTTTTATCGGGAGGTGCATCGTAGAGCATATCGGTGCCATATCGTAGTAGTTGGACGCCGGGCCTTAGAATGGTAATCAAACGGAGAATAATGAGCCAGTTGTGTGCTTAAGCTTTAAATGCAGTTAGGAGAGCAAATGGATCAGATCACAAAGTAGCGATGAAACGTAACACTGTTCAGGAAAAGAACATGATGAAAACAACTAAATGTATGATTGAATTGCGTCAAATAGAAACTGTTTTTGCTATAGAAAAAAGTGAGAGAAGGTGTTTTCACAAGAACCCCAAAACAATATATAGAGATAGCATGACTGGTAATTTGAACGCAATATCAGTGGACTCTTATACAATGAGACCCTAGACCCATAGCCTCACGTCGGCAGCACGTGACACGGAACCATTCTCAGCGATAGAATCAGAGAGTCACGTTGCCGGAAGTAGCAATGCGCTGGTTCCTGGTGAGATGCTGTCCCAGGAGACACTGGGTGTGCCACCTAGTGTCAACCCCGGAGAGTAGGATGGCGTGAAAAGCTTACATCTACTCTGTGAACGCTAACCCGCGATAGATTGGTTTTTCCTTCGCTGCTCTCCCTATGATCAGGGCGAAGTGCGGTATGGTGAGGAGACGGACATAAAGACTGACTACACATTCTCCACTAACCATGGCTGACCTTTACTGCCGTTCTGTTGATGCCAGCGATGAGGGGAGTATAGTGGAAGGGACTTCCGTCCATAGTCCTTTATGTTGTCGCATGTGTTCAAGTCTCGCTGTCCGGATGAGTGATGAGTTTTGCTTAGAGTTCAACTTAGTCAGAATTCCACACTTGGTCGGACAGTGGGTGATGCTGAGTCATTCCATTGCTGAGGTCTCTTTCATGTGTCCATTGTAGCAACAAAAGGGCTGTGGAAAGACCAGCTCTATGGGGTACTGACGGCATAAACACAGCTTGGCTTTGTGAAAGTGTAATATTATTAGTCATTCAGTTGTTAGAAGTAGATCAAAATAGGACAAAGCTAGGTATGATTATGTGCAAATTGCACAGGTCCATACAAATAAAATGATTAATTCATCACTCGTGGTACAATGCTCGAGGTCCTGTGCAGCTTTAATAGTACTTTTTATGGCCATTCGTTTTGATGTATTCACTGATAACTCATGAAAATGAATTTTCCATTTGGAAATGGACTCTCAAAGGGTTAGAATCCATGACGTGGACTCTCAAAGGAGTATCCATGGTCTGTCTCAGAATGGATAAAACCCTATAACGGCATTACCTTCAATGGCATGCACACAGGCATGCACGTGCAATGTCTTTTTCCACTTATTGCAGAAACACAATTCACTACCGCTGGGAGAGTTGCCAAGTAAAACGCATGGTATCTGCTTGCAAACAGAGACTCCAACACAAACAACACTTGGAGACAACATCAGATAATATGAAGAGAGTGGTACATCTCTGGGGTGCCCTGGATACAGCATAACAAAGGTACTTCTGCGCCAGGCAACAATCTAAGCACTATACTTGTCTAAATACGATAAGGTCCTTTTCATTAGTGCCTTCTTCCAGTGAGGACGCCCGGGAGAGGGCGTAGGCAACGATGGGAGGGCATGGTGAGTAGAAGACGGCTGGTGGCAGGGCAATTGGGTGGGAGGAGATACGTACATGCAGCAAAAAGGGGGTGAGGTGGTCAGAGGGATTGTGGCGGATACGACGGGAAGTCATGCACCGTGGGTCCAGGAGGACACTGGGGCAGGCTTTGAGTATAGGCCCCGTCCTCGAGATGGGAGATCCGACGTGGTGGCGCTGATGAATGCCCCGTGCAGCGCGTGGCGCCTCTAGCGGCGTGTAGCTCGCGGCGGGACGAGCAGCTCGGGTTTGCCGAGGCTTGGTCCCCGGGGAGGGAGACGCGAGGAACGGGCGCGGGGCTCAACGCGGCGCCCACGGGGCTGACCCAAGGTGGGGCGGGGATTAGGCAAGGTAGAGCCCCTCTACCTCGGCCCCACCGCTTCCCTCACAGCCCCCAACGTTGAGACATACATCATACACAAAGTGAGTCTGTGACAGCAATGCGTGCCGCCAGTCTTATCTCTAGCTACAAGGAATGCCGCGTGCACTGTTAAAAAATCTGCTTATCATCTGCGCGCCAACCGTAGGGAAGAAGCCGTCTTAAACGGGACCGTGGCTGGGGAGGAGTGGGGTCAGCGCCTAATCTCCGCCACGATGGGGCAGCGCCGAGTGGCTTTTTTCCAGTTCGCATTCGACAGGAATTTAGAAACCATTCAGTGACATTTCCGTCCACAAAGCAGCGGCCACCGCCTGGAAAATCCATCTGGCACGATCTGGAACGATCCATTCCAGACCGGGCGGCAAACAACATTGTCAGATGAAAGCAATAACGGCGGTGATCAACGCACGCGGTCGCCCGGAAAATGGAGAAAAACGCCCCGCGGTGCCGCCCCGTGGTGGCCACAAACGGGAACTACTATAGTCTGTTCCCAGAGGTTGGCCCGCTGTTGCTGATAATGGTGACTAGTCCGAAGGTGACTGAATGAGAAACTTGCTTGCCACTTGTTTACTACCTGTGGTGATACGTCTGCAAGCTTATATCCATATCAAAAGACTTGAATAGGCCCCTGCTATATCTCTGTGTTCTTTAATTTGAATCAAAAAGAGTGAAACAGAGTTTAACACCAAACTGCTACATCCAGTAATGGAGGTGGTACGAGAATGGAGCAGTGCCATTTGTTTTTTTATCTCATTAATTGTATGTGATGTGTTCCACGATATCTGACACTGGAATATGGGAAGTATAATTAAAACAGATCAGTCATTACCTATTTACAATCACGCTTAGTCGTTTTTGTTTAGGAAATAAAATGCTGTGTATGAAAGTTACCATCACCCATTCAACTCCTGATGTTTGAAAGGGGTCTTTCATTATAGGGCATATTCTATTTATGAAGATTCTTTTTAGGTTTTGAAACGTTCTAATGATTTTTCGTGTTGCGCGTAAAATGCGGAAGAATCTGTTCGTGGCTGGGCCTACTTCCCAACCACGATTACTGGTTGCAGTGAAAATGCAATTACTTTAAAAGACAAATAATGTCGGCTATGAAAGTCAGTCGACCGCAATGACTCGTGATTACATTTACCCATTTAACACAAACAGAATGGCCCAATTACTGCTCCAAATTATTAAATCAATTTTGGTATACGAAAGCAGGGGCAATGTTTACTTCACAAGGAAATGCTTGTGTTTCATCCAGGGCAATGTTTGCCCTGGACAAGCTGAATTATGCTAACATATTGGTCACATAATTCAGCTCGACAGCCTCTATTTGTAAATACCATTAGAATGAATAGACCTTTGAAGGACAACAAATCGAAACCAAGGGCCACTCAGTGGATTCATGCTATCTCCTTCTCATCCTTTTTTTTATGTGAAATGAATGTGATTTAATCACACCAACGTGCATAAACTGACGAAGTTGAATGGATTATATTCAATTGGAAAAAGTATGATTCTGATACATATAAACTGGCTGTCTGTATATACCATTCTTTATCTCGGTTGTTTGGCATGTTTGGGTTGTTTATCATCCTAATTTGCATATTGACTTATTCAAAGCTGGTTTTACTTTAATCAAACCACGATGCAACCATCTCAAAGTATTACCTGTCTTGAAACAAATGATCAATCAATTGAAATATTCCAGCAAAGAATGGACGGAAGAGATTAGTTATTTTATGATCACATACAAGATTACACAACTTCAATTATTTAACGTAATTTCTGGAGCACAGTAGATCCTTGTTTGCGGGACAACTCTTTTACCTGAAACAGAATCCCTTTTTTCAGGTTAATCGGGACACACTGGGAACATGGCGTATCTATATAGAACTGCGGCGAGAATCGTATAAATAGACAATACTACACGAGTTTGGATGGGCCCCAATCGTCATCGAGGTGAAGCCAAGTGACGAATAAGGCACAACCAAATGAGTGAAATATTGTGTATTTTATGATTCGAGTGCGGTTCTGGATTTATCCCACCCCTTTCTATGATATTAAATATCATCCAAATTTCAGAATGATTAGAATATACTTAGCAAATTCATATGACGTCATTTCAAATTCACTACGCCATGGCCGGGGCGTAGTATTGTCACTTTACGGGGGTGATCATTGAGAATTTTTTTCTAATGTTATTCCTATGGCTAAACTTGTACCAGGGATGAGATAAACCACTTAGTGGGGTTCTACAGCATCTCAATGTTAATACTACTATTTTCATGTTGACGAAGCTTCTTCCACTGAAATCTTTTTCTTTGGTGCTCCAACAAATCAAGATTACGACATTGACATCCTATTTGACAGCGCAACATTTATGTTTAACTGCTTTTTACACAAAACATATCACTTGACATAGATATCCATGTTTCCTGTGTCAATTATCACATTTCAATTAAAATCCTTATTAAAACTTCACATGCAATGCGTACTCTTGCTGAATGATCCGCTGCGTGGCTGCACAGTGGCGTACTTAGGAACTTTTTTCTCGCGTCAGTAACGACATCATACAATTCAGTGGACATCCCATTACTGCTTCGTCATACAGCTCGCTATAATTTCAAACATAATACAAGGCATCCCCTGACAGTATCCACTTTACCCGTCCAGTGTCCGTGATTACACCAAGCTGAAATCCCCTCAACAATGCTTAACCTACTTATACAGCCCATATAACAACCTAAGCGTCTGTTAAGATAGACAGCTGGTGTTGAAAAAGTCATCTGCTTTAATTAATGGGAACAAAGAGTGTACGTTCACAAAGGGAGCCTCTGTAAGATGTCGATACCATGAGACCATCACACACAAAAAGCTTAGTCTATGGAAACCACTCTTGTATGTTAGTGGCTGATAATGTGCTCCTACTTTAGGAACCTGACATTTTCTTTTATCTCGCATACTGCATCCGGTACCGTCGTGGTACAGCAATAGGATCATATCATTATGCAGGACGTGGTGCAATGTTTTACTTCGTACCACACCATTCAAGCTCCCTGACTGTGTAAAACATAAACAATCCGTTTCTAGTTAAAAAGTCACTCAAATGCATTAACTCTTATTTCCCACCTGATTGGCAGGAGATGGAAAAAAAGATTGCTGTTTTGCAGTATGACACGTTCCTGTTTTGACACCGGAACTACTTGATTCTTAGTGCTCCAATTGCGTTGACTGTTGCTTAGAAACAACAATATAGTGCGGTTTGTTTCCATTTTTTCTTAGACTCCCACATGCCAACATAGGAATATCCAAACTGAATGTTGCCACCATAGAAACGTTTCTGTGATGATATATGGGTACCATTGTGAAGCGCATAACAGAGATTCACCTCCTTACCAATGATTAATTGTGCGTCCTTATCGATGGCTTCCCGGGATCTGTTTACCACTTTAAAGTAGGTCCGCTCGTACTATCAGCCCAAATATCTTAATTTACAAATAATTACACTGACTTGATCTCATGACTCTCTTCCACTATACAGTAGAACAATGATACTACTTTTCTATTTCCTTAAATATACTGACACTATCAGAAACACCAAAGGACCCTTCTGCCGCACCCTTCCCAAGGTCACGCGAGTCAGCTGAGCATCGGGCCCTAGTTACAGGACAAAAGACCTCCAACGGTCATCACTACAGATTCAGTAACTACGTTTCTTAATAGTAATTTTCATAAAAAATAAGCAATGCGACCAGAAGTATGACATGACTGCATCAATATAAACATAGGCTCCTTATCACATCAGCTATCTTTTTTGTGCAACAGCAA
The DNA here is from genome assembly GCA_950022655.1 of Alentia gelatinosa. Taxonomy (NCBI): domain Eukaryota; kingdom Metazoa; phylum Annelida; class Polychaeta; order Phyllodocida; family Polynoidae; genus Alentia; species Alentia gelatinosa. The sequence continues at coordinate 101,487,189 of OX465580.1, read as the reverse complement.
ACATGTACATTTATAAATAGTATATCAACTATAACATGATTCTTTTTTTGCCATTTCCTGTTGTAGATGTAATTATTGTGTATCATATATCGTCAATGTTGCACTTATTCCTTGAAGTAATTCATGTTGATAATCAAGAGCTAGCCAATATAGTGTTGGCACAAAGCTGATAACAAATAAACAAAATGAGAAGCCCTGGTTACTAGAATCATTGAGAAAAACTCTGCTGAACGGCACTCATAACTACAAGGGGTTTCTATATTCTTTGCTCAGACATTTCTTATAGTACTGAAGGCTGAAACTAATCATGATATTATTCAGTCTCTAACCTTGTTTTGTATACTAGTTTTAGGCTCAACATGGAGGGGCCATATCGACGATTCAGCTTTAACAGACAGTCAGCACAGCCCCATGCATTTTGATTTTAATAATTTTGGGAAGAATAATCCGGATGATAATTAGGTTGTTCCTGAGAATGATTTTAAAAACCAGGGTAAGGACTGACTTGTTCCTTCTTCAGCTGAACATATGAACTGTCATTGAATAAAAGGCCTTGGGAGAGACCCAGACACACGTAGACCACCGTGCTCTTTCTACCCATAATTGGAGGTGTAAAAAGGAATCGGGTCAACCAAGTCAACAACTCCATTAGAAGCCCCTCACTTACTCGCTCCACCTAGCTGTGCAGTGCTCTTAGCGAAATTCCTCCGCACAAAGAAAATAGTTCCCGAATCCGACCTGATGATCGCGAGGAATTACGGGTAACTGGGCGCCGGAAGTGATACCAGACGTGACATCCGGCCATCGACCAGCCCTCCAGGGGGCGTTGCAGTTGGCGGAGGAGGTAGCGGGGGGCAAGTTGTATCCGTGGTACGGGGTCAGAGGTGGTGTTTAGCGAAAGTGGCGACGGTTGATTTATACCGTTTGGCGAGACAATATCTTAATACCACTCCGCGGGCATGGCAAGCCTTATGTGATGATGAAGACGAATGTAGATATGGGTCAGCAGGGACTCTGGCTGCCGGGGAAATGATTTGTGAAGACTGCGCCTCCTCTCGTCATTCGGCCCCCGCCCATGTCGACAGCGACGATACATCTTCACCGCGTCCAGAGACTTGTCTACCCCCAAAGGTCCCCATTCCCACAGTTGTGTCTAGGGACACTGGCGTTATGTGTAGAGTAAATCTACCATTACTATATCATGATTCCTAATATCTTTGTGAAGTTTTAACCCATAGACGTACTATAAGAAGTCCATGGTGCTTGACAACAGGATATTCAAGATGTGAGACGATATAGATTTCATAGACGGATTTCATAGACCTCAGTATGCTTTTCAGAAATCGACATACCTCAACAGAGGCATGGGTATGATACGATTATCTTCCCTAGACGATTGTCATGGGTAGACCGTTATATGTGGCGTTTCCATCTGCCGACGAAAAAAAACCACCGATTGCATGCAGCCTCTGAAAAGTCAGTCGGTGGCTCTGTTTGAGATATCGTCGGTGCCCATAATCGGTAGCGGTTAGAAGACATGTGTCCGAACGATTTTTGACACTGAAATTCATTCAGCCATCGATTAGCTGAACATGGAGACATTTCGTCGGTGGTACAGAAAGTCGGTCGTTGGTGCTATATTGCGTAATGATGAAGAAAGAAGTTGTTGACCCTTTCTGTTTCCATTGTTGCAAGAGAAGTATCACATAATCGGTCGATGAGCAATGATCGGTGGTTATAATCGGCAGGTGGAAAAGCCACGATGTAAGAAAATACAAGCAGACTATCCCATAGCAGTGACAGGAATTAAGGCTGGGATTAGCATTGCCTAACATATTTTCATACAGAATGACAATGGCGATTCTGTGTATCGATATATTGAAAAAAAATAAAACGATGAGAAGGGTATTGCACTATGTTTTTTTACCCTACCGGAAGTGAGGTATACCATACCAATGGCAAACATGGATAGGTCCCCTGGGGTAAACCTGTCGTAAAAATATGCCTCATCTATATGAATATGGTTTATACCAAAGAGGACACAACAACACCGGTCGTTCAAAACACTCAGTGTTTCCCGTCGGAAGGCCAACGTGATTCTTGAACGGTGCGGAGGGAAACCTCCATTTCATTTCGGCCCTCATAATAACAAGCAGAGGAAGCCAACTTTTAAAAAAATGGGGGCAGTTGAAGGAAGGCGCCGCGTTGGGCCATTTATCACAGAAGCCAATATTCAGGCGACGTGAAGCGGTGGGCTAAGTGGTGCACTCTGAATATAGATGTAGCGTGAGCCACTCCCAGATTAGTCCGAGCTAATCGAGTACTCACTCGGCTATTTTATCACAGATCGCCCGATCCGAAAACAATTATTGCAGGACACCAGGCCGTCGCCATTGAGGGGCTAGTAGGCGAGAAGAAGTAGTGATGGATTGGGATTGGGAGGTAATTAAGGGCCGGGCAATGTAATTAGTTCGCGGTGGGTAATCACGGTAGATCAGACAGACATCTGCATGCGAACTCAGGGTTATCGTGGTCAGCTTGCCTTGGACTTAAAGTTTTAATTCAGTCCTTGACGCTTTGATACTGAACATTTAAACTTATATTATGCATTCCAATATTTCCTGATACCCAAGGTGAGACATTAGTACTTGATGAATTGATAGCTTAGAACATATATATCTTATGATATGTAATATGCATTCGCCTTGGCCTAGTATGTGTACATTTACTAAAGCGAGTTGAATATGGATAATCCCATGCAGCTGAGAGATCCATAAGCAGTAGCAGATACATAGCACCATATGTCCAAACGTTAAATCTCGTGAGCGAATGGGGAGGCTGTGACAGGATAACCTGTGCAATACCCTTTTAACGATAGGAAACTTTAATTAAAGACTACACAAATTTCGTACTTTGCGGTTTGAGTATTGTCAAATACACGTGAGACATTCGTTTGGAAATCCATGGAAAGCAACACAAGCATATATGATATCATAGTTTGATATTCAGTATCTAGTTGTTCTATTTTCCTAAGAATATTATACGAACAGTTTGTTGTCCAGAAAGGGATACGTTTGTGAGTTCTGGATTTTCCCTCCTCCCCAAATATTGGCAGGAAGATCAAGGGAAACAGACTAAGAAAGTAGGACACAGACGGTCATGTTCTAATTTCGAAACCTTGGGTCCTTTCATTCTCTTCACAACAGCGTGATTGCCTGATGCAATTCTCGTTACCTAGTGAAATCTGTATTCCGCGGAACGAGACAAAGACCGTGGAAAGGTCATTATGTCCTAACCCTTAGAGCACTTCCCTTACCGTGACACACGAGTCTACATACTGATGATGTCATCGAGGCAATTCTTGGTGACTGCGTGTAACAGTGTTATAGACGCCTAATATTCCCATACTTGTAGTTTATGCTTCTCAAGAACGGTTCGAGTACACTGTCACACTCATAGTGACGTTAATCACCGCTTTTTATATTCAAACTCTTTCGGCTTTCAGATCAGGAAGGAGTAGGCCAGGGGAGGGTAGAGCCTGTTTACTTTCAGCATTTGGTCTTCAGTTTCTGGGCAGACAAGTCCTGACAACCCCCTTCATCTCCAACCCTGACCGGAATACATACTCCCTGCACAGAATGGGTAATCCAGGCCCTAGATCTGCGAATCAGTTTGCGTGAATAATTCTAAGTACTCCAGGGGGAGACTGGTCCTCGAGCCTCAAACTCGTTTAGTGCGTTCACGCACGGCTGTGCCTTATTAGCGCGTTATTGGACTTACGTTGATGCCATCAGCGTTCAGTTGTGCCGTGACGGAAATTAAGTTTGTTTAGGTATTGATCGCCTTACGCCAAAGACGCGCCCCACGCTTTGACCTTCGTCGGGCGCCGCGCCCGGCTCCCTATCGCCCGGCGCCCGGGCTCCCTGTTTCCCGCCGCCCGCGTGCCACCCTGCCCGGGCACGTGCACCTATAGAGGATGGCGTGTTGAGTGTCCCGGTACTACGTCACACGTCAAGCTCATCAAACATCATTGCTGTAGTGACGCAGATGTGGTCAGAGCGTAGCACAAGGGACCATAGGCACCGACCAAAGACGTACTCATTTGGAAAATTGTCGCCGTTCCTTAAAAGCCATACCCTATCTTTCACCTGCTGTCGAATTACTGGTTCTCGTGTCTGTACTTCTGGAAATATCTTTATACTAACTACCTCCCCTGCACAAACTGCCATAATAGATCCGACGACTATACAACCAAATGATTAATGAATTGGAAACTTCCACCGCTCCATATGCTGCCCATGTGCATGTTTTCCTTTCACTAGAAGTTCAATTTAAACGTTGTTTGTCATTGCAACAGGTGCTCTTTGATTATATTGATACCATGCCCTTTTTGCATCTGCTTTGACTAACTTTATGAATTCTGGAATTGTATAGTCAATAGCATTTGCCTCAATATGTACTAGCTTTCTTCACACATCTGTCAGAACCACACGTTCATCAGCACCATTCCTCTCCGTCATTCTTTCTCATCAAGCGATAATACGTCATCCTTCTTTTGCAGTCATCTATTTGGCCTGTGCGACTACAGTTAGCAAGCGAATATCCGCTATGGCAGTATCCATCGGCGATCCGCATCAAACATTTGCTAAGGACCATTCATAAAAAAAGTTAACAAATGCCAATGGGTGATGGGATTAGAGAACCCTGGGGTTCAAAATCTACGTTAACAAATACTACGGATAGAAGTATACTAAATTAGAACATAACCGACCCCTTTCCATACTACTATTGCGTGTCCCATATTAGGGCTCCCATTTATATCTCCCTCACCGCAATTACTGCCAAATATTGCCAGGATTAATGTGATAATTTCCCTAGAATGATGGCCGGAATCTTTAAAGAATCAGATGGGAGGTTAAAATTGAAGAGAAAAATATAAGCTTTCTCCTCGAAAATTCACAAAGCATATGTATATGTATATGTGAGTGTAAATATACGACATGCAAACTGTATTCCAATACCTATGTGTTTACGATACAGCTATAACCATTATAGAAACACAGATCCATACCTTTGGCAGAACCATATATGCATTATCATCGTACAACCTTCATCACCATATATTACATCACCACCATGCCTCTTTCCGAACCATGCATTAATTACCGAGATACATCTACCCCAATGATACATACATCACCACATAAATCCGTTATGTATCTCTACCATAAGTTCATCCCCACCATTCTCCCAAGCCTGGAATTACTGTCATGCGCCCATAGCAAGCGTGCGCCTGTCACTCCTTCACAATAATACCCAATAGCAAGCCCAACCTTTAAGGAATCCCACCCATGCCGGTCTCACTGATAAAGGGTATTCAGTACAGGGGCTATCGGTCGACTTTTGTCAGTGGCTCGGTGAATGATGGCGATGGGGAGCCCGGGGCTGACCCGCACCGCCCAGGCCATTTCTCTGCTACAGTGCCGTGATAGACAGGTATTTGATAGCAAGTACCATGAACCTCTGGTAACACTCACCACACCATAGAAAGTAACCAGGGGTTAAATCATAAAGGAGAATGACCCAATGGGGTAACATCATATGGAACCGTTGTGGCAGTGGTTTGTGGCTTTGACAATATATATCACAATGGAATGTACACGATAGAGTATTTCACTTTTCGTTCCTTATGTGATGTGAACAAGGATTATATGTGATTGAGAAAACATAGCAAAGTTTGTTTAATCCTGGGCTCATATTCTAGGAGAATAAATCAGGTGAAACAGGTGAATCGTTCAAGATTTGCCTTAGCACCTACTGGCTTAACTTAAATCGATCGTCATTGGCTGCTTCGCTCTGCCCACTCTAGATTCTAGTACTTCTAGTAAATGGTATTTTTCATAGCTCTTTCACATAAAACTATTCAGGGTTTTTCAATTGTCTAAGCATCCAAAGGCTTAAACTTTGAATTCATTTCCGCAAAAAATATAAAATGTGCCTAGACTGGTGCAAATAAAGCCAGGTGCCATCTGCTGTCACAGGTACAAAAACACCCCTGTGACCAGGTTACAAAAAGCCATACACAGTAACGAGTCCTCCGTGATGTACAAATATATACATGGCCATAGGCCGATGACGATGAGATATGATGAAATGGTTGAATAAAATTTGTTGTCGAGAATGAATAAGAAAATCTGAGTCGCTTATCTCAGATGTGAGAATTAACAGAGAAACTAGTCGAACATGTTGGAGAGTGTCTGGTTCTATGCGTACCGGTGAGGGGATGTATGTGAAAATGTAAGTGTATACATACGTGTGGTCGCACAAACTCCCAGAGGCGGAGGACACGCGGCGTCCCAGCAGACGACGTGAGATCACGCGACACCCGCGAGCGTCCCAGAAAGTGCGACGTGAGTGATAATAGGGGACGTAACACAAATCGAGCCGGACACGCAACGGGTAATTGGACACCGTAGACTGGGGGCTACGGGCGGCGATTACGGCCGGCATATTAATCAGCCCCTCCTCATACACCGATAGGCTACAGCGGCTTTATTGCGGGTATGGGATTAGGAGGAAGGGCATTAGAAGCTCCACACCCAATATGCTCTCCTGAGGCCGCATCTTAACTTAAGCACCGATGATATTTTCACGCCGAGATGTCAGACACGGGCGCATGAAATGATAATGAAGTGATAACCTAAAGCCTCATGGCCTGGGGCCTCATCTTCTATGGTGATAAGGACTAATAAAAAGAAGGCTTTTTAGGGGACATATTGATAGCCTGATGAGATTGCCCCAGCCAAGAGCATATCTTAGTGTTATGCAGATGAAAGAAGGCTCTGTCCGCAATTGAAAAATATTGGTCCAAGTGATTTCTGGGTAATACCTTTAAATAGCTATAAACCTTGATCGCCTTCTGCGACAAAAACAATAAATCATTACAAATCTGGTTAGCCGGATGAACCAGCTTTGATTCAATCGTCTGGAACTAGGCCTTAACGCCGAAGCTCGGGTTATTTGACAGACAGTCAAACATTCATATGAAATGCTAGGTTGAATTTTTTTGTTTGTCTTTTATTTATACTGGAGGGTCTACTAGGGTGGACCCCTGTTTCAGTAGGCTCCAGTTATAGTTGTAGGTTCGATTGATTCAAATTTCACTGCAATCGGTATTAAGTAAACATACGAAGAGTTTGAACTTGCCTTCTCCCTGTGCCCAGACCAAGTTGCACGTTGGGTATTTTAAGGACATTTGTTTTGGTTCGTGTTGCCTAGCAACCAAAGGGAAGCCGCCGTGTCCCAGTTTGCACCGGGGCAACCCCGCCCCCTGGGGACGGTGGTGATCACTACCCGCAGCCGGCAGTTGTCTGGCTTGGACCTGATAGCTTTAGCTTGTCTTTGCCTTCACGTGAGCAGTACCCTTTTTATCTCGTCTCTAGATGGGGGTTTACCCGACCCCACGGCAAGTCGAGGCCAGGGAAAACAAAGCAGTGCACCGGAGCGCCGACCCCGAAACTGCCGCTCTTCAAACGTCTCGGCGCGCGCTCATATGTCGTCTGCTCTGTGACCCCAGCATGGCGTAAGGTCAAACGGACGCTGAAGGCACAGGATGTAGGAAATTCCTTACCCCTTGATATCTTACCACTGACTTACCTCTATTACCAAAAGGAAGAGATGGGTCCAACGGAAGAAAGAGATGGGTCCAACGGAAAGAAGACATTCATATTTTCAGTACCACAAGACATATCTTCTTCGTTATATTGGATATCAAAAGGTGTTTTCTGTCTCAGAGTTTTTTTAGGGAGATTTCCGCCTCGACATATTTGCTGCTTCTTCGATCTTTGTACCTATGGAACATGTGTTTATTTAGTACTGAAACAATAATACCTAGGCCCCTAATAGTAATATGGAGGTCTTTTCTTTTAATTCGGAAATGTCTGAATGCATTATAATTCCGAGAAAAAAATGTTAGGGTATTTTAAATACGTAACTTGATTATATCACTCACTTTCAGCACCGTGATAGACAAGCTATTAATTTTCCATGATGCCGTGGCTCACTCTTTTGACTCAGAGCGTTTTCAGCTCATTGGAAAGAAAATACTGGCAGATATTGTGACAAAACCTTGATTGGTGTTTGTAAATGCTTTGGTTGAAATTTTGATTAGTCTTTACTTTAACCGGAGAAGTAATTAAACTAAGGGAATGCGTGACAGTGCATCAGACAACCATTCACAAGTTCCGCTTGATAATCAGCAATAATCAGCAATAAACCTGAGAATAGTCCCACTTTCCATGTTCTACTACTACTACTACTACTACTACTACTACTTCTACCGATCATCACCAATTAATAGACACAAGGGGCTGTCCATAGATGATGTCACACTTTTTAACGGCATATTTATGACCCCCGCATCCCCGTCACACTCTCAGACGAAGTTTTAATCTGTATCGTTTTAAAAGTTTTCCATCTATTCTTACCCCCTAAGTGTGACGTCATTTATAGATAGGCCCCTAGAACGCCACTCAATGTTAAGTACCACTGGCCAACCGCCAGTAGAGAATTGGACAGCATTCTGCAAGCATAATTCAATTTTTCGTTCGTTTGCGAATTTACGGACCTTTGTGTATGTGCTATACCGCCAGCCGTCTGCAATTCCCAATTTTCATATACTACTTATAGTTAAACACCATACGCGTTACTGAGTGCTCCAATAGTTTCCGCTAAGATGAAATGATACATAATGGCATAGGTTTAATTGTACAAAACCTGATTTGATAAACACCAATAGAATATTATTGTTATGGATAGCTACATATTAAAGTATCTAAACTCACCATGTTACGTCAAAAAACTCATCCTAATGAAGTAGGTGTATACGGTCTTTCCAATAAGGATCTCGAGCACCATCCAGTTAACTGAGATATACGAAAATCAACAACATACTGATACTATGCACTATGGAAATAAACGACAATTAATTGGAACTCCAATAATCGTTGGTCTAATTATGTTGTGAATAAATAGTTGTCAATTCTTTGCAGTACCTATCATGCCTGTATGGCTAGCAGTTACCAAGCTCAGTGACCAAGTGGTAGGGGTGTTTGCCTCGAGCATAGGAGGTCGGTGGTTCAAACCCCATCGGATCATACCAAAGACCAACTGCTCATTTCGGCTTAACACCCGCCATTAGAATGAGGAGTGTGGGGGCTTGGTTTCACTGAACAACAACCAGTGACAAGCTACTTACGTATAGGGCCCAAGAGGAAGAATGGCTGTATCTCCGAACTCGATGGTGTATACGATATTCCCTCAACAGAATTGACAAAAATAAGTTACATTGACCTAGGCCGCGGTGGACCCTAGAGGTAACAACCATGGGGCCAACTCTACATAATTTAGTTAAGTGGCACTCACGGTTCATCCTATCCCGCTTCTGCAAACTTAACTTTAGCGTCGCATCAATTAAGACTAAAGTATCTATTACCACATAAAATCTTTAAGTCCGAGTAAATCTATCTTTGTCGAGATGGTCTGGAAACTGAGATTATTCCGATATGGAATGCTTATCGCCGTGAATGTGTCGACCTTCAATAATGATGAGAGAAGTTACATTGCATGTCTAGTACCACACTGCAGCTGAGTACCTTGATGTTATGCAATATTTCAGGGCGATGATCTGAAGACATCGGGATCTATATTGTGGACAGTTCTTTGAAACATTGAGTTGAGACGGTGCATTATGTCGAGTAGACGCAGTAGTTCTGCCTGCATACATCAACGTGGCGCCATTTTTATGGGCGCGTTATGGTTTCGTGTGTGATATCGAAGAAAGATCCGTCAGAAACCTTATTGGTCTTCTCCTGAGCTATGATGTATAGAAGCCATTAATCTATGACAGGGACATATCTTGTGACTGTGACATCCTACTTGCAAACTATATAATATGTAGAAACTATCACGTTTAAGCCCGAAATTGGAGGTTTATCATGGATTTCATATTGTACCTAGATCTTCTGTTTTTTACTTTAAAGGGAGAATTTAAGTGTGAGTGTATAAAGTGCACTAATTATTTTATTCATTCAGTTACGTCTCTATTCAAAGTCGGAATCAGAGGCTTTCGATCGTGAATCAAGTATTCCTTTATACTTTGGTAAATATCTCTTCTATTTTTTATCCGGCCATCTTGTCTCCGTGGTGGTTCTATGGCCTTATTCCATAGCGATATCTGATGCTGCTTCGTGTGTCATTACTTTCCGGTCGTTTCTGTCTTGTGAAAACTGAGTCACAGACCCAGCCCCATATATCATGCCAGGCGCTCGTTTAGTCACAGGCCGCCCGCCTGCGTTATGGATCGCCCTACGTTTCACAATTACATGAGGAATTATTATGGATTTTTAAGTCTCGACAATTTCACTGCTCAGAGAGGTTTCACCGACGACCAGCCTGGACCCGTTAATTAAGTGGCCGTGAGTGTCTCTGAGCTGCTCCTACTTCTACGTCCCGCTTGACACGTCATAAAAACATGCCATGATTAAACGTGCACCAAGCTGGCTATATTGGGACTTTAGTTGAAATGACACTTCAAGAAAAGCTTAATAAACACGTCGAAAAAGCATGGCACCTAGCATCGATCATCGACATGTCAGTAGTAATAGCCTATTTGTGCCCAACTCTATCAGGCGCGCCACGTATTGTACCTAGACATCTAATTATACCATCCCCGAATGGTACATAGAGTCCTGTCCGCTAGGGTCGCAGCGCACTGCTCTGGAAATGCGTTTTATTCTAAAAATAGGGACTTGTTGCGGAGCACATGTAAATGAAAAAGAAAACAAATCTCGATAATTAGAACGGAGATGTCAGGAGAATACAGCAGATGCTGTCAAGAGTATCCAATTAAATATGTTTTTGCTACTATGGATATTTTGTATTTTCTTCTTATCAAGCAAAGAAGGTGTAGGTAGATTTCAAGCAAAAGGGGAAAATGTGAAGTCTTCATATTCAGGAAAGTCCGATATTGTTCGTGAGAAGTATATGTGATTTGTATTTTGACGCTGGCGATCATAATCATTAGTTCATGTTATGTTGAGCCAGTGGAGTCACCCTAACCATTTTGAAAAGCTCTTCCCTCGGTTAAAAATATTTGCTCCAAAAATTCCAAAATACAAGTTTAAGCGCTGATTTTGGACTTAACTGGATTGGTGTATAACGTGCACTAATTTCAGAACCTACTGATAATTATTTGGATACACCTATCATCGCCCATTTTAGTCTAGTGCTGATATGGCTCCATGCCTTCAGTGTCCCAGTGTTGGGAACGGACGGGTGCCACCCTGTTGACAATCAACTAGGTCAATGACGAAAGTATGTGCCATTAATTTGATACATGATGAGTTGTTTTGGTTTATGCACACATTTATTATCCACATAATACAAAGTGTCTATAGAAAACACAGGGAAGCATGTATCTACATACCCGGAGCATACATACATACCCGGAGCATACAGATCTGTTATATGCTCCGGGCTGCAAAAACCGGCGCATTCGGAAATAATGTGTTTGAAAAACTAGTGCATACCTTAATTAACTAATATCGGTACGCCAATTGTCAGGAAAAGGTGGATAGTGAATACAATATAGACTGATTTCAGATACAAGCAGTCGTATGCTCCGAGAAGTTGACGCGTAGTAATATCCGAGCGCATGCGAGTTACCAGTATGCGGTTACCCGGTTACCAGTTATTGATAGAGATGTACATGGATGTATTGTTACATAACCTGGCCACAATTATATTTTTATACAGGTATTAGGTTACATGTATATGTCAACCAATTTCAGTATTTGCTGTATTTGATATCTGCATGTCTTACCAAAGTGTTATATCGACTGTAACCAGGTTGAATACGGGATTCATGAATTAAAGCAAAAATGCATACGAGGGACAATTATCAATCAAGGGTTTCTATCCGCAAATCTCTACAATCAAAGACTTCTGAAGCCTTCCTAACAGCTGCTAGGATTTCCAAGGGCGTGAGGTCATAGAAACCGTCACTTATCACAGCTTACCAGACTAAGGGTAGAAGGGTACCGGGACGCAGTCAGAGCTCAGCCAGTGACAGATAGATGCGATGTACTTGGAAGAAGCCGCGTGCCACGACAGGACTCTTCACTGAGCCTCCCAATTGAGGCTCGTGTAAATCTATCTTGATGTCGTCTGGCCCAGAAGGTGGTGCCTTTATTAGGAATGCTGAGGGTTTCTAGTGACGTCAGCCTGTAGTGACGCAGAGAGGGTAAGTGCGTTGCGATGTAAGACGAACGTCCCTGGTCTATTGACCTGATTAAGCTCGAACAAAGCTGCGGGTCCGACCCTGACTTAATACGATAACAGGTTGGCGGACGGCTTTCAAGTAGGACCACGTCAGCGGCATGTGTTAGCCATCAACCACCACTACAAAACCGCCCCCTAGTGGGTATGGGACCTGGATAAGAGCTCATTATCACGCTCTAAAATATCTCCTTTCCCGGGCGAAACCCCAGATGGGACTACCACTATGCCTCACAAGGCTGGCCGGGGTACATCGTGTCCTCATTGTTTCTCTCACCATGCCCATGCCCTGGAGGTTGTTAAGGACCTTAGCATCTTGCCGATTTATGTCTTGATGGGCTTATGTTGGCGTCCTTAGGGGTCACATAAATCTGAGACACCAGCTCGGGCATGGAGCGGGTTTTGTGTGTTCACCACCAGGGGGCAGGGCATGAATCAGGGAGCGCCCCCGTCGGCCACGCCCGACACCAGTCAAAACTGATGCCCCGTGTCCCACTCCTGACCGTGGTCTACTAGTTTTATTGGACAGGCGGTCTCTTACCGGCAACCCCGCTCTGCACCTTACTGGGCAATCCAGAGTCCCTCACCCCTCGCCCCACCCCCAGTCCCCTCGTCAATGAGTGTGTGTCCGGGTGTTTTTGTGCATGTGTGTGGCTGGGTATATGTCAAAGTGTAGGGGTACGTCGGGAATCCCCACTTTGACGCACATTCAGCAGACAGGAGAATCCACGAAGCTAACCATCCGAATGATTGATCAGCGCATGCGTCGAGGGGATGCCGGGGTAAACCACTTCCGGAAAATATCATTGCTGATAAATATACCCTGGACTGTCCTGGCCAGGCCCTGCTGGTCGTGTCGCCCCTGATACCAGTAATATGTGGTCGCATTGGAGCTGAAATAATCGATAGAATCAGTGACCTGGCCTAAACCGTCCGGCCGACAATAGAATGAGGCCCGGCGGGTGGTGAGCGTCCGCCTGTCACGTGGTGAGGTCGTCCCATTTGTTTCACAAACTCCTCGACTATAGCAGCCGCTGCCACTCCTCTCTCTCTCTCTTTCTCTCTCTCTCTCTCTCTCTCTCTCTCTCGCTCTCTCTCTCCGCGTCTTGTCGATGCTGGAGGAAATTTAAAATGGACTGGGTTAGCTGCGTTGTACTTTGCGTTAATGAAGTTCTGTGGATAGTGGGTGGTTACACAGTGGTGTCATATATCACCTCTTGGTCACACCCGCACTACACTTAGAGCACTGTGGCCGTTCTGTTATATTGGAATAAGTACTTTTTATTTGTCAAGATGTCCGACTCACAAACCTGAGGCCACGAATTAAACTTATATGCCTTTTTCTTTTAGTAATAATCACGATGTATTATGATTTAAGTCCCAGGGGCTGGGATCGTAAATGAAAACCATTTTCTGTAACTCGCACAAGGGTTATCGTTGGATAAAATTTAAATCTGTTAGCTACGGACATTTTGTCTTCAAAAAGCGTCTTATTTCAGCTAAGTTTTCAAGATCTGAACGGGAATTGTGAGAATGGTGCGAGGAATTACCCTGAATAAGACAGGCATGGCTTATACATGTATTTACAAGTTAAAGGCTTTTACAGGTTTTATCATTCAATGTAGACCTTTTCAAATCAATAGGTATGTCAATTACCCTATATAATTAAAGAAGAATGGTGAACTAATCGTTTCTGGTGCAATTTTCCCAGTACTAACAGAAATTGCTTTCTTGGTTTCGATTAATATTGGACACAGACCTCTAAGCTGTACCCGATGGGTTACGTTGCATGTCGTTTGACGATAAAGCATACGTAGCAGGTCATTCAGGTTGACAATGACTACACAATAGAAGAGATCCCAGCGGCCGCCAATGCTTTCATAGACAACATCCCCATTGTCTCTGATCAAGGGCATTTTGTTTGCTTTTAATTTTACAAATGACACGGTGAGCGCTCTGCACCCATAAATCGTTCTGTCTAAACAAGGCAGTGCATGGCGAGGCACGCACGACAGCAATATCAGAGCAGTAAACGTCGATTGTTTAGTGTCACTGTAGGGGGCAGTGGCTATTTAATGTTCACTTAGATGATGCAGGTTTAATGCGTCAGCGCATTGGAAATAGAATATACAGGCACATCTGTGTATGATATTATTCTACAGTGATGCTGTTAACTGTTGTTCAATCTAAGAAAATTTGAGACACTGCTCAAATATTGCCTAAGGTATCGCCAACACATTTCTGCAACCAATAAACAAGGAACAGGAAACTAGGTGAGATGGCTTGGTGGTTATTTCCATCGTTATATAGGAGAATTACCATACTGTATAGGTTACCCGAGAATATAATGTTGATGAAAGAGTCTTCAACTCAAACCATCTTCCTCATTTTAATCGACGTCATTTGACAAATCTTTCTCCAATTACATCATGATTAATTACTTTGTCTTTTGATTCTGGTAAATTGGTTGATTCACATGAGAAACAATACTTTATTCAATACCAGAAGCAAGTGTACCTGTCTTTTACGGCATACACTGCTAGCCGGTATAGACATATTAGATTCATGTGAGTTTATACCTCCATGAAGTAGAGTAAGTAATTTTAATGCACGGACCGTGTTTAACAAAATATACAATGTAGTCTGGTTTGATCTATTGAATTTAAGTAATTGAGCAAGTATGCTTTAGAAACACTCCCACTGGGTATCTACAATACAATGATATATTATAGTGGTTTACATAGAAATTATAACTATACATGAAACTATGTACAGCTACTCACCAAACACTGGCTGTTTTTAAAAGGTATTATGAAACGATTATTCATACTTTACACAGAGTCTACCTCTATGTCTGGTGATCGCAAATTACGACCATTACGATCGTTGATGACAACATTTTCTTTAATTGTTGATCTCCTTCCAAATCAATGAGATGCTTTAGGACACTCATCCACGCTTAATCGAGATAAGGGGAGACCTGTCTATAAACAGAGACCTGGCATCTCCACCCATCCATGCCCTTAGGACATTCGTAACAAATCGAATAGATGTTAATGTACTCGGAGAACCTCTGCCACCATCCAAATCACAACGAACACTCATCTTCAGATCGATCACACACCATTCTACATGCGTGTGTAATGCGCACCATACTTTGGGGGACAACAGTTTGAATATTATTTCGGCCTGCGATTATTCTTGCCTCCGAATATAAAGAATCGATAATAATGCCTAAAAAAGGTGTGTTTCTGGTTACCACCAAAAGAAAATTATGTAGGGAGTTTTTTCCATTCCGCTGTCACCAACAACAATAAAGATGATATGAAAAGTATGAAATACTTTCATTTACAACTACTCCTGATGAAGATATATAAACTATATTGAAACGTTGAGTTGGTAGAATTTGTTCGTTCCAATGGGCTCAACGTGAACCTGCATGTTTGGAAAACCCCGGTCCGCTTCCCTGTTCTCTCTATTCGTGGCCGCAACGCGGTGGAAAAAGGTACACTCCAGCTAGGCCCCGTTCATCTACACCTATATCGAAACGTTGAGTTTTTACATGAATCATTCAATCACCATCTCATTGCCTTGACTGTACTTCCTCCTACAATCATCAATAAAAGTTTTCAACTATACTTGAACGAGTCAGCGGGCCGTTGAATAAACCACGAAGACAAAAAGGTGTCTTAGAATTGTCTTTGGGGGCATAGTGTTGTATAAAAAAGCGTGTTGTAAGTATAAGAAGTTATCTTATCGTCGAGCACCAGCACCAGAAACGAACGAACTTTATTCAACAGCCCCCTGGTTTTGTGTGGTTAACTCTCTTCTACTTTTATTTATATACTATAACCAGCACATTTGGTTGAATTGTAATTCCAAACTATATTCTAACAAGATTAAAGGTTTTTGTACACATAGGCCAACATTTATGAGTATAACTACCATATTATGATATATCTATTTGCAGATGTCTATGTGCAGATGTTTTTTTAACTCAATAGTTTATTTTACCCTGTTTTTTCTTTTTGTATTTTGCTCCTTCCTCGGTCACTACCCAAAACGCCCACCACAGACCCAGCATTAAACTGAAGGTCTATTAAGCGAGTCTTTTCGCCCCAAGTGCGGCTAGTACAGGTGTAAATAGGAAACATATACTGCTTTTTCCTCAACCTTTCATCTTTGTTCAATCAATAATCGAGGTTCAGCATTTATTGGCCAAAAGCGTAAACAGGATGAACGATTCTGAAGCATACGGGAACAAAAGTTAGATTTTGATACAATTCCAGCTTGGATCGCTTTAAATAAAGCGGACATTAAAAAATTATCTAGATAAACAGGACCACGTAGTGAATAGAGAGCAGGAAAAGGGGCGCTTTGAAATTATGACTGATCAGAAGTGAACTAGGATGATAACATTGGGATAGTTGATCTGCATTTTACAATTTCATTGCAGAAAAGGTCGATATTAAGTCTACGGTCTTGTGTTATGTTAAGATGATAATTTACAATATATGGATGACTGCAACCCCCCCCCCCCAAAAAAAAAAAGAGAAGAAGAAGAAGAAGAAAAATTGTGATAATGAATGCATAACTTCGACCTCACACAGGCAACCCCAGTCCCCGACACACTAACCAGGGAGACTGGGCACTTCCATGCAGGGGCCCATGCGCAGCACATTCTTTACCAGAACAGCGAGGAATCCCGGAGACTGGGGCAGATTTTGAGTTCACACCATGGGCAAAGTCGGTGGGCCTCAAAAGGAAGACCACAGAGGTTTTATCTGCTGAGGAGTATGCCTACTTCAAAATCCTAGTCATTATGACAGCAATAGACGTCAAGGAGCTGGGGATACCATTTGGCCGGCTGAGATGGTTACAACAAGTTCTTGCCAAGCTGCATAACCCAAACTTTATAGAGACACCCGAGAGGAGGAGGAGCAAGTCAGAGGACAGTGAGGACGACAATGATACACCCTCAATGACGGATAACAATGACTGACAACAACACGGGCCTACTCGATGCAGCCTCCAGGTGGGAGAAGGTCTTAGAGGCTCTGAAGGTGAGCGACGATGGTGTGAAAGGAAAGCGCGGCGGCCAGGCGGAGGGCTACGGGGGGGGGGGGGGGGGGGCACCGACCAGCAGCAGATTAAACAGCTACAAACCCACGGTGCTTCGGATGATCAAGGCTGGTGGAAAGAAGGCCCTCAAGTTATCAGACTTTGTGTCCGAGCATGTGAATCTATGTATAGCAAAAAAGAAAAAGACACGGTCAGATTCACAGAAGCGAGGGCGGGATGATGGTGCTCATCCTGGATGAAACCATACCCATATACATCACCATAGCAGAGTGGGGTGCAGTGAACATACAAGTGATGTACCAGCTGATGAGGGATGATGACCTAGCCAGATGCAACCTGGAGGATTACCTGGCATACACGGTGTACATATTTGAGCTGGCATCTAAATTTAAGTGGACATCCATGTTAGGGCTCGACACATGCTACAGGGAACTCCAGGCCCAAAACATGTACAGGTGGGGAGACAAGGTGTCTGTTCCCCAAGCAAAACACTGCCAGAATAATAGCAAACTGCACAAGAAAGGAGGGCACCACAGATCGACCAAGCAGGACAAGACAAGCAGGACAAGACAAGGGGTGTGACGCCTCTTCACTAACAATGGAGAATGCCCATACAGAGAGAGGTGTAAATTCCAGCACAAATCGGCCTCGGATTGTGGCACCAAGGCCCGCAAGAGGGGCGTGGCTTTGATACCGGGGGCCTGGGAGCAACTGGCTGCCCTCCCTAATCCCGGTGGTAGTATTAATGATGGCAGCATGCTGGTAGACCTACCAATGCATACTACAGCATCAAAATTCATCAGGACAACTTCCCTTTGGCGGGATTACAAAGGGATTTCGGAGCGGGTAGTCCCATGTATATGTATGATATCATCTCATGTTTGGTGCACGCTGAGTGCTTCCATTTTCAATCGCTTAATGCTATGTGTCCATCTTATGATGCAGTCCCTAGGCTATCCAGATGTGTGTGCTTATTTAGATGATCTTTTGGTGTGAGGCAAGATGAAGAAGGAGTGTCTAGATGCGCTCAACACGCTCCACAGACTCCAGAGACACTTAGCCTTTGCGGTCAACTATAACAAGGTGTGATGCTGACCTTGTGCCTCACATTCCTAGGGGTGGAATTGGACACCCTACAACATGTGCTTAGGCTACAAAGGGAGAAGGTGGAGGCACTACAGATTAGTGTGAACGATATGCTAAGTAACAGAACGTTTTCCCGCAAGGCGTTGGAGTCCCTGGTGGGGGAGCTGAGCTGGGCCTCACACGTTGTGTATGGAGGCAAGTTGTTTACCAGGTGACTTCTGGACAGGGTGGTGGCCTTAGGGGCCCCCTCCCATCGCACATGGATTTCGACGTCGATGCGTGCCGACCTCAAGTATGATCAGATTTCCTTGTTATGTTCAATGGCCAGGTCCTGCTATTAGAGAAGCGCGTTTACACCCCCTTAACCATTAATGCATGCCTCAGCGGGGCAGGGGGGTGTATGGAAGGCAGTGGTATCATGTCAGATGGAGGGACTGTCCGAACGTGGCTGGCCTACCGTTTAATTACCTGGAGGTGTTGGCCCTGGAACCAGCCGCCAGGCTCTTTGCCAACGAATTGAAGAATAGGCTAGTTCATGTTTACTCGGATAACAAGGCAGCAATAGCAATAATCAACAATGGGGCGTTCAAGGACTACCGGGTAATTAACAGCTTGCAGCAAATTTTCTGGCCCTCAGCGGTTTATAATAATTTCAGGCTGAAAGCCAGTCACTACCCAGGCCGCTATAATACCTTAGTTGACGTGGCCAACCATATGGATGAGGATGGACTAGAACCAATATACATGGCCTTGGCTAGGGTGAAGATAGATATTAGTCAGTTGGACCATAGAGCAAAAACTCTCACTGACAATGCTTTCGCCCACAATATCAACAGAGCCTACACGGCTCATAGGATGCCCACAGCCCCCCCCCCCCCCCCTCACGGCCACTGCGTTTACGACAGCAATCTACACAGCGCTTCGGTGGAAGGGAGTTGATACCTCCCCCTTCAGCTCCCACAGCTTCAGGAGAGGGGGAGCCAGTTTCCTGTGGGGGGCAGGAGTGCTGGAAGCTTGCATTAGGTACCTGGGAGACTCTGCATCCAATGCCTCAACCCTTTACACCATAGCCCACCCCGCTAGCGCTGGGCCAGTTAACCTCTCAAATGGTGGTGACCATACCCATTTCTAAACAGTTTCAACTGTGACTCTACACTACTACTACTACTACTACTACCTATGTGGGACTTTGGGGAGACGACACACAGTTGAACAGCGCAAGAGCTTATGCTTCATATGGACTAATTAGCTTATCCATGTTAGTTTCCTTATACATATAGGTGCTAATCGACCTCATTATTAATTTGACCTGCTATGTCTTTTTGTAACTTACTTATACGTTTTTTCTTATATTATGACGTAATGGTTGACTCTTATGTCAGTGACATGCTTGTATCAGGTTACATAACCTTGTTAGTCTGAATCATGTTATAATGGTCAAGTGCGTATCAGGTTATCTATCTTCTTTAGTTTTAACCATGTTATGACTAGTTGTTTCTAATAATCTAACAACTTCTAGCGCACTTCTTGGATAAAATGGTTTAATATGGTATAGCTAGAGTAATAATAAGTAATACTGAATTAAAACCCCGTGCAGTCTATAAGAAGCATTGTATCGATACGAGATTGATTTTGTTGCTTGCTCTCTTTACACCCGACCGCTCCAGGCACTCCCTACTTCCGGCCTTCCACTCTCCAGCCATAAATCGACGGTAGTCACTCTCCAACCACAAATTGACTCCAAACTTTTTATTTTCCTTACACAAACAGATTCATCTTCAGTTTCGACCACAATCTGGCGATTCTTAAATCATATTCAACCTATTTCATCCTCGCTCTTCACCCTCAATACGAGATGTATCCTGTCTTTCTTCACAGTGTCAGGTTATGCATGTTTCATCCTGCATTTAGTGCTCAGGTCTGGGCTACTTCTATCTGAGAAGAGTTATTTTGGGATCCCATCCTCTATTGATGAACTAATCATGGTGTAAAGAGCAAATGTTTAATGAATGTGTTTATAACTGCAATCCGTGTCGGGATTGCACAGAACCAGAAAGTCGGCAATACATACCTTTCATCTATTTTCAAGAAAGATCTTTATCTATTAATGGACCCGTTTGATTCCCTGGTGGAACATTCTATCACTATTCAAACAATGTTAAAATACATGTACCATAAGGCCATGTAAATAATCAACTACTCGCATACTGCGTTTGGTTAATCCGTAAAGTGGGGGGCCGCTGTTAAAGTTTTAAAATCCATGAACACGTACTAGAATCTTGCAAACGTGTACTATTCAGATATATGGAGCTCTTGTTCTTCTTGTTCTTCTTGTTCTTGTTCTTGTTCTTGTTCTTGTTTTTGTTTTTGTTCTTCTTGTTCTTGTTCTTCTTGTTCTTCTTGTTCTTCTTGTTCTTGTTCTTGTTCTTGTTCGTGTTCTTGTTCTTGTTCTTCTTGTTCTTGTTCTTGTTCTTGTTTTTGTTCTTCTTGTTCTTGTTCTTGTTCTTCTAGAATCTTGCAAACGTGTACTATTCAGATATATGGAAGTCTTCTTGTTCTTGTTGTTTTTGTTCTTGTTCTTCTTGTTCTTCTTGTTCTTGTTCGTGTTCTTGTTCTTGTTTGTGTTCTTCTTGTTCTTCTTGTTCTTCTTGTTCTTCTTGTTCTTGTTCTTCTTGTTCTTCTTGTTCTTGTTCTTCTTGTTCTTCTTGTTCTTCTTGTTTTTGTTCTTGTTCTTGTTCTTCTTGTTCTTCTTGTTCTTCTTGTTCTTGTTCTTGTTCTTGTTCTTCTTGTTCTTCTTGTTCTTCTTGTTCTTCTTGTTCTTCTTGTTCTTCTTCTTCTTCTTCTTCTTCTTCTTCTTCTTCTTCTTCTTCTTCTTCTTCTTCTTCTTCTTCTTCTTCTTCTTCTTCTTCTTCTTCTTCTTCATCATCATCATCAAAAACATGAAGCTTAATGTCCCATAGAAGACCGTCTACTTCTTTCTTTCTCAAATCAATAAGTGATGTGCACTCTCTCTAACTCCTCGAGTAGTAACCAAGAGTAAATATGTCGTATATTCACTCTCCAGCTCCTGTTCGCTTCACTCTCCATCCACAGTCTGATCGTTTGATTCACACCCGGCTGCAGCACACATCAATCAGAGTCAGTCACACGCCTGAGCAGCTCAGGACCTAGAGCTGCTCCGTCCCAGGGCATGTCCGGTCGAAGGTTCGGGTAAGGTCTTGGGATGAGAGTGGAGCTTCTGATGGTGTAGTTATTGAAACTACGAGTGACAGTATCTCTTTGCTGGTATGATCCCTCTATACGTTGAGGGTGCAACTTGGCCTCAGGTTCGCGTAAACTGGTAAACATCTGACCCAGGGTAATTGATTTGTTTAAATGTAGGATGTCTGTTTATACACCAGACAGCAGAGTGGAAAGGGGAAGTCTTTGAACTATATATGTTTGTTATGGAGATGCTAAATTTACGCATCGCAGATCAATAAGTAAGCTAGCATCAAACTGAAACGTGTTTTCACTTCTATGTAATCATTGAATAGCGGAATTGTTACCTGAAGATATGCGCGCATGTATGTAAGGATATGTTCCTATGCATGTTTTTAGGTGTAATTATGTGTATGTATGTATATGTGTGCATAGATGCACATGTGTATGTATGGTTTTATACTTAGAGTATGGATGTATGGATGTGATGTTTGGAAAAAGTCATGCCAACTTGACCGCAATTATGTATTGCCATAGTATGGACCATAGTATTACAGTAAATTGATAATATGGCAATGTTAAAGAGAAAACAGCCACCTCTCTTCAGCTCTAAATTCAATAACGCTTCCCAATAGAGACGTCGCTTATGGAGTCAAGTTACCGACATTTTAACAGAAGCTCTGGAGCCATTAAACTATCTATTTCCACTAGTTGTAGCAACCTATTTCTACCACCCTCATCATGTGTGGACAACACTGAGACTCGCCTAATCACATGAGAGTGTCCTATAGGCCCGTTCCCATTGGCCTACGAAAACGGCGTATATTTTTTGTTCTTCTAAAAGCCTATTTACATTGGCAATCACAGTCAGGAACTACCAACAGACCTTTAGCACTGCTGACGCAAAATGGAAATGGAGAACTAGAAAAATCCACACCGTTTTCGTCGGCCAATGGAAACGGCCTTATATATGCATACGTTATTTCGGAAGTAGTGTGATATCATCCGCCTATCAATGATTTTGTTGGAATGCATGTCTTGTATTGAAATACCTAGAAAACTATGTCTACAACTCCCTTCCCCCAACATTATCGTTGACTGTGATTCAAAAGGAATCCATCCACTTATCTATATTCGTAAATGAGCCCTCATGCAATTATAGTTGATGATGCGATACAGTAAATGTGTCCCTGGGACACTCAACACGACGTGGCGGCTGACCGCGCGGCACCGGGCAAAGAGTGGGGTCTGGAGTCTCTCCAGCCCGCGGCGTGGTGCCCTACCACTTGCCGGAGGAGGCGCCGCCCGCCCGCCCGCTCGCCCACCCGCTCCCTCCAGCCCTCCTCGGCGTGGTGCGATGTGGCCAGGCGGCGGTGAACGACGGGGCGGCTTTTAGTCCTGCTCGCGCGGCCACTGGAGAGGCCAACGCCGGCCGGCTGTAGGAGAAACTGGCCAGCGATAGGCCCGGCTCTCTACACTCACAGCCACTCTTGTCACACCCACACTCCGCAGTAAGTCAGCCTCACATCCAGCGAGTGGCACTCTAACAGTCATCTGGAGTACAGCTGACTCCCGCACCACAGCCAGAAGTACTACGTGGGTGGGTGTGACTGGAACTCTCCATTCACCTCCTACAGCATTCACGCTGATTGTCATACCTTCACTTCTTAGAACTGTTATATATCATCAACACCCACCCCCAAGTACCACCAGAGACGACAAAGAGTATCAGCTGGGTGACGTGTTTACTTATATACCTGGAATACAAACCTCAGAACAGAGAATATTGTCTGAGAGAGAACTGTGTACCGTAAAACCTCACAATGTCAGAGAACTCCTGGATCTAACGCCTTAAGCGTGTCACGGTGAATCGATAGTTACACGCCAGTAGACAGGCAGACGACAACCGAGAACGACACCACCCGACAAGCGTGATCTATAACAACAATGGCAGCACGGTGACCCACCTAAGGACGTTAATCACTTTGTCTGTGTGACGTTACCCGTCAATGACAAATCACGCTAATGAACTTCGGGTGGGAGATAGAGGAAGACACACATCTATATGTACGCTCTTCTCTCCTAATTGATTCCGGAATCTTATTAGTGGTGGCTATGTAATACTACAGCCACCGCTTTCAGTTTCAGACCTGCCATTCTGTGGAGGCACATAAAACAATCACTGTAGACCAAAGCAGTGGTTGACTCCTCTTAAAACACACTATTGATGGTACACAGGTGTGGCATATGTAACTATGACAGCACGGTGTCTTTGAAGATTTTCTCCTGTCCTTGAGCACAAATCCCAGGTGGGATAAACAATCAAAACACCTATGGCCTATCCTGGAGGACGTCCTACCTTTACGCATCAGCGGGCTTTCATAGTCACTGCACCGCCAACGCCCGCCCCACACACTGCAATCTCAGGCTGTGGCAGCCTTGGCCATGTTCTCCACGGTCAAGAGATACCAGGGGTTGGACTCGTGGTCGGGGAGACCCTGGATGCACACCTGAACAGGTGCGTTAATGTGTCCGCGCATTAGCCCGGAGAAAGGCATACCGGAGATTAACACGGACATATTCCCACGTGACCCACATGTAGTGACCAGACTCACCTGAGAGCGACAGGCAGCAGTGGGGAAAAGCTCATCCCATGAAGTGTCCTTGAAAGAGGACCTAGCAATGTATATTTACAGTATCTCAATGACTTACTCCTCCGGATGACCATTACTGGTCAACAGCTGGAACAATTATTCTTTTGGAGTCATCTTTCCAGCGTTGGTATCCTATCAATGATCGGACAATCACGATAAGCCACGTAACTACGTCATACGAAGAACAATGATCCACACAGCTCTAAAAAATAGCAATTTAACTGGTGAATATCTGTAACCCACGACAAATAGTAACTCTTTAAGAGTCGGACCCCTTCTCCATCTTCGCGTTTCTACAGGTACCACGTGTGAGATTCCTTTAGGAGCGGGAGGTAGACAGCTCTGAGCAGTTCGACAGTCTCTGACTGGACGGCTATGGGTACGTGCGTGGCGGCTCAGTGCCGGGGGAGCGGGCGGGGAGGAGCCGGGCTTGGCTCTGATGTCAGCCGATAACTACCCGTGGGTTTAGTATCTATTGAAACAGGTTACCCGGTGGCCGCAGTGAGCCTTATTTCCCGCCCATCCACTTCCCCTGGGCCGCGCACGGCCGAGGTGGCACAGAACAGCCCCCCAATCCCCACGCCTCTGCTACACCCCATACTGCTCATACACACCCCACCCCAGCGATCCACTGTTGGGATGTCATGTGGGATTGCCTCGAGCGGAAAGAGAACCGAGATGAGAGGAGGGCTAGCCAACAGACTTTCAGACACAGAAAAGTACTGTGGTTTTAATCAGCAGTCAATTGGTGACATAGAAACATAGATAGACAGAGGGATTTGTCATAGGAAGAGTACAGAGGTTTCGGATTTATTCTTTGAGGTCAATTAGCATGACATAAATTCATAGATGTAGTGGCAGTATACATAGATACAGAAAAGTCCTTGACAGAAGTGAGCCTTTTAACAGCAAATTAGAAGGAGGAGGAGCACACAGGCTGGGAAAAAGAAACCGTTTACACTTAGTGACTGTTGACTGTCAAGTCTCTGACAGGGTTCAGGAACAGAGGCGGTAGACAGTGGATTGTACCCTCCCCACTCCGCCCCTCCGACGTGAGACACCAAGGCGGCCGTCACGGGGGCGTCCGGCGGCCAGAGGGCGTCAGGTGGCGCTTCCAGCACGCCCGCCGCTCACACCTGGCGGCCGCCTTCCGCGCATCACCAGGAGGCTCGACGCACCTGCCGGAGCCACCCTGGAGGAAGCGCGGCGGCCGTCATGGGGCAGCGTCTGGCCAAGAAGGAGGTGGAGGAGGGACTGCGGCTCTACAATCAACAGCAGTTTAACGACGCCGTCAAGCTGTGGCGCCGCGCCTTGCGGAAGCTGGCCGGGCGCCGGGACCGTTTCACGGCCTTGGGTTACCTGGCGGCGGCGCATGGTGACGCCGGGCGTTTCCGTGACATGCTGTCCTTCTCCGTGCAGCAGATCGACCTGGCGAACGACGCGGACAGCGCGGCGCTGCGGGCCGAGGCCTACCTAAATCTGGCTCGCAGTAACGAGCGCCTCTGTGAGTACCACAAGGCGGCGTCCTACTGCCGTCACGCGCTGCAGAACGCGCCCGCAGACCCGCGCATCCACGGCTACGTGCACCTCACCCTGGGCCAGGCCTACTTCGGCTTCTCTAACTTCTCCAGGGCGCTGGACAGCTACGACCAGGCCCTGCGCGTGGCTCAGCAACACGAGGAGCCGCCCTTGGAGTTACAGGTGTACAGTCAACTGGGGATCCTCTTCACCACCCTCAAGGACTACGAGAAGGGGTTGGCGTATCACCTCAAGGCAACCGAGCTGGCCAAGAGCTTCAAGATTTGCGACTTCACTTCCAGGTTCCAGAGAATAACTGTCTTCAACATGGCGTACCCATACAGAAAGATGGGGAAACTTGATGAGGCTATGGAATGTTGTGAGGTGAGTGGTGCTGTTATGTATCTAACCTCTTCAATTCCCTATGTGGTTTCCTGATAAATATATGTAAAGGAGTCGAGTGTTTGGTCGTGTTGTGACCTTTACAGACCCTAGTTGCCTGAGGCGCCGCGTGGTCAGTGTCCTCACGTCCCTACCATTCACCAGCACCCCATCTATTAGTGCCCTCACCCGGCGACACGTGTTCTCCTCGCTGCCCGAGATAGATGACCCGCTGTGAGCAGCTCGCACGTGGACGGGTGGGCGAGCAGGTCTAAGCCTCATGCGCCGTCACCAACTGACCTCACATGGGCCTCTCGCACCACGTACTGTGCATTTATCCGAAACCCTTCAAGTAATGAATACTGCCAGTCCCTTCCGCATACATTTGCCTATTGATCCACGCAATATATTGGTGAAAACATCTCCAGCCTTTCCTTCCCCATTTTATTCTATAACCTCACCACACAACCACCGCTTTATCTCGAGAACCTATTTCGATATATACCAATGGAAGCATGCATCCCTTAACCCTCTTTCTTGTATCATTATACCAATGCCATTAAAGGGAAAACCGTGCCAGAAGTAATTCCCTTCAGACAGCAGAAGGGTTTACCTCCCCTGCCCACCCCCCACCCCCATACCTGCACCCCTCCAAACAGACTTGCCTGCACGCATGTACTATAAAACACCCCCTATCCCCCACCCACTGACTGACCACGTGCTGCTGACAGCAAGGAGCAGGACGTATTGGATTGATCATTGCATGTCGAGCAGCTCGCGGCGTGGCATGAGCAGTATGGAGCAGGTCTGATAGGTAATGGCCTGGGGAGTGCAGGTGTCGGTCCCCAACACGCCCGCTCTACCTAGTGTCCACTTTCCTTGGTACGTCACATATTGATATTCCGCAGATCATCTAGTACATGTACATGTATGTTTAAACCAAATATATATTGCGACTTATTCTATATTAGTTCTATTCGGCTAAAGAGTGGGGTTTTTCTCTTTAATAGCAAAATATGTCTTTTTGTTGGTCTTTTCCGGATGGCGGGCGAAGTTTATATCCTTGAGAGCAAAATACAAATACCTCTTTTTATAAGGGTCACATTAGTCTAATGTGCAGTGGAATATCATCCAGCCGCATTAGCTAAACAACCAGAAAGAAATGATTTTTGGTGTTTTAACATGA
Organism: Alentia gelatinosa; assembly: GCA_950022655.1. Lineage (NCBI taxonomy): Eukaryota > Metazoa > Annelida > Polychaeta > Phyllodocida > Polynoidae > Alentia > Alentia gelatinosa. The sequence goes on along the minus strand of OX465580.1, from coordinate 101,459,745 downwards.
CTTGATGTTACAAAATAGTTCGTTATGTTTATAACTAGGCGCGAAATATTCATACCCAGTCCATATCAATTTAAAACAGCTAATATGAATAATTTCTATAAATATGTGTGCAACTTGTATTTGTTTCAAAAGAGCATTCGGATGTATGGTGCAAATCTGACTAATCTATATGATTGTGTTTAGTCATATCATGAAGTTGGACTGAAACGTACATAATCTCAATGTGTATATCTATCGACCTTGGTATGTACCAACTTTGGAAATGTCATAAACCATTACGCTTAATATGGAAAATATAGTTACTACCTTATCGCAAAAATACGGAACTATTCATAGATCTTCCCATTGATCCAGGGTCCGTAACATACGTTGCTCGGTCCTTACAGTAACCCTATTTAGATACATAACCTGCATACTCTTCCGTATTCTTGTACAGTTAAGGGTGGTTATGTAACGTGGAACCTTACACTAGTGCATATTGTTGTAGTGCTCAATGAGGAGGCTGGTGCCTCCCAAGATAGGAACTTATTATGTAGATTCCGTTACTATAAAAGAAAATGTAATAAAGGATGGACAGGCTGGTCGGAGGGTTACCTCATTACATCTGTAATGGTTCCTAAAAGGGGAAGGCGTTTAAACACTGGTAGGTCGAGCTTAAAGTTACATGGTTTGACCATAGTAGGTACCATTCGACGAGTAAAATGAAGTTAAGTCAATACTATTACCTTCCACAAAAGATCGACATAGAAGCAGAATGATTATAATAACCCTTATTACAACTGTTATTAACATTCACCCAAAAGAAAAATACCGGTGGGCGAGGTATAAAAATGTGAAATTACGGTCATTATATTCGAAAATACAATTTCGAAAATGAGTATGAAAACAAATTTGATTGGGTCAAACGGATCCGCTCCGTCCAACAATTCCCATCAGAGGCGCCACTGCCGACTCAACACTGAGCACGTGACTGAGAACACAACCGCCAGGGGCGTTGTGTGACTGGTGACGTCAGAGCGGTCTGGCTACTTCCACCCTGCAGTAAGTCGGTGGGCCATGAGTGAGTAAGTGGGAGAAGGCGTGGTAGGTGGTGGTGGTAGCTGGAGATGGGCTTGCGTGGACAACGTTTCGTGATGTCCGGTCTCATCCCGCTCCTTTCACACACTGCCCGAGGATACCTACTGACCACAACGCGGCCATACATAAGGCACTGACGCTCCCCTCGGTGCTTTCTATATGACCAAGTCCTTCAATATTTATAGTGCCTTTGAAAAGGGTGAGCAGCTCAGAAAGTGAGAGCAGCTCTGACCGCAACGGATATCACTTTCATAAATGTCCCTCAAAACGTATGTGTTGAAAGCATTTGTATAAAAATTTCTAAAATGTATAGCTGATTTACAGTCCAACCTAAATTCCTTTCTTCTTTCCTTTTATGTGACATCTTGTCTTGTCATGTCTATGGGGGTTTTTTTCTCAGTAAAATCTTACTTATTTCCTCGTGCATATTCCTGTCCTAACTATACATGATTTCATCGCCCAGAAATGGCTGGAACAATCGACGTTCACTATACAATTGTACCATGTGTATTGAGTGGAACCTTGCTCGCTTATGAATGAGAAAATGTCATAGCAAGAGATGTTAGGTAAAAATGATAAAAAGGGTGGCAACTTCATTAAAGGCTAGGAGCTGAGTCAGTTAGGCTGATGAGATGAGATAGATTTAAACATTTTATGACTGACTGTGAGCGAAAGAAGTTGCAACAGATTCGACAATCCTTTGCGGTAAGAAAGAAGACAATATACTTATATAGAACGTCCTGACCATGCTGTACAAGTCACAGAACGAGATGACAATTTACGGTATGTACGGACCGAGGCGTTTACGCCGAGTTCCATACAATCGGTAAATTGTTATCGAGTTCTGTGACTTGTACGAGCATGGTTGGACGTTATATATTTACTATATACCCGAAATTTAAAAAAAAATCAATTTAATTTTTCTTAACAACCAAAATTTTAATAAATGTGTATGGGTAGGTAGTCCGTATTTTGGTGTACGGACCAGTGGTCCGTACAGTATTTTTACGTCATATACCGAAACGGTACGTATTTACAGTATATACGGCATGGGTATATAGTAAACTACAAAACCATGTTCAGCTCGGCAAACTGAGGGATGGTCCATACTTCTTAAAGGTGAAATCGCCTGCTCACAGGACGCCATCCGATACCTGCACAGTCTGAGTGAGTCGTCAGTGAAACCATTACATGCGGCGTAATCGGACAATTAGCTGCGAGCAGCTCTGAGAGCAGCTCGGCATCAGGTCGTGAGCAGGTCGTTTAACCTCACCGCGCGCCGCACCACACGCCAGTAATATCATTCATATCACTTAGCGCTACCGCTTCCTTCCACGCCGCTTGATCATCTGTCCCATTAAGGATTACTATTGATCTCAATCCCGCATTCGCGCTACCATTGTTTCCCGCCGAGCGTGTTTGCAGCCCCCTCCCTCCCCCTCCGTCCATGTTTACCTTCCTGGAATTACATTTTTCTTATATTGATCAGACACAATTTCCAGAGGCGAAGCCGGGGCCTACTTGGAGCGGCGGCCACTTTCCCCCAACCCGAACACCGTCGGGAATGTTTGGAAATCATTTCCGGGACTTGATGAAGACAATTCCTGCGCGATTCTTAAGATTATCGACGTTGCATGATTGATAAACAGAGTGAATGATGTGGAAGTTGATGAAACATTCGCCCTATCCGAATGGAGGGTTGCTGAGTAAATATTATGGTTCTAATATTGTTCCCAACTATCCATGTTGCTGCTGAAGTTTGCCCTCTTTGATTATGTAATCTGAGGAATCAGGGAGTGTAAAATTAAAAATGACCCACAGATCCACAGCATTGACTGCCGTTGATACAGTCCGAAACTACATGACAGTACTTTAATCACTTTGCAGATTGGGTCCTCCTGAAATAAACATAAACACTCACAGCTAACCTTCTAATCAGCAATCCTGTCTCGACGATGAAAGTGCGATGTGCAGAGGAATATTTGAAAGAACCTCAAAGGCTGCACCTCTCATCTTTTGTTGTCCCTCCTTGACCCTGGATAAACGTTAGTCCAGGACCTGGATTAAAGAAAAAGGCACCACTCAGTCTGGCTGTGGGAGCGGCAGGCAGGAGTGTGCACGGACAGAACCAGGCTCCAGCTGCATGAGGAGGGGGAGGGGAAACGAGTAGTCAAAAAGGGAGGTCGTTAAGCTGTGGTTCTCCACGTATTTGTCTCTGCCTCCTCCAAGTCGCTTAAAACACACGCAGTCACTCCACCCAGCTGAAAGGTCAAGGCTGTCCCACACAGGAGCTGCGCGTCTGGCCGCAGCTCGGGGGTACGTCATACCAGAGGGCGCCATCAACACATTAGTTCTTGTTCCGGTACAGGTGTACAGGTGGTAGACTCTATAGTGACCAAGAGAACACAGTTCTCCCCCTTACATACATGTATATAATACTGGGTGTTTCTACAATAGCGCCGACAACAGGCAACAGTATTCTAACAATGTATGTATTATAGGCGGTAATAACAATGACCAGCACTGCTAAAATTCTATCGAGTACTCTCACAATTATTCACGAATTAATTATGTCCTTGTTCGTGGTATACAAGTACATTTACCATCTATATAACACGATCCCCAGATTTCCAGCTATCTTTATCTGGTGAGAAGTTGTTTTATTTTGAAATACTCCCACCGAAGCCAAAGGCAAAGCGCCAAAGTGACATCAACATCCGCCTTGTGTTACTCAAAAGAAACGGCTTGATGCGTTTCGCGAATTTATAATGTGCATGGTACATGTATATGTGTAAGCGCCTGTTTATTAGAAAGCATTCAAGTAACGTCTTTAAGGTAATCCGGATTATTTCATCTCTATTGAAAATTGTGTCCGATCCCGGAAAGCCACTGGTCCTCCATTTCAATATAACAGGACCTGGGGCCCGTTTAAAATCTTTTGGTCTTAGCGGAAGAGTCCAGCATGGATCACACCAGGGATCTAAGAGCTATTTGAGGAGAGAATACTATTCATGTTTGATAATCTCTGTCGTCCATAGGGCGAGAAATCTTGAATAATTAGTCTTCTTCAACTGAATTTGATACCGGGCCAGGACAAATAGGCTGTCAGAAAGGATTGGGGCCCCTATGGAGGATGACTGCAGGTAATGCCACATCGTACTGGTTTTGGTAACTCTTTTCATGTTTTATGATTATAAATGAATCAAACTAAATTCTTAGACATTCTCTCGATTTATATTCGAGACTATAATAAACACATTTCCGCTAGTTTAATTGAGTAACAAGGCTGTTGTTTGTTAATTTGAATCATCTACGAGACCTCAGGGGAGGTCCTCCGCTAGGATATTTTCTGTAAGTGGACGAGGTATAGAAGATATGGGCCACTGTTGTTAACCACTTATGTCCACGGGGGCAGTGTCTTTATATTGAAACTAGGCCTTGTTCGATATTTTCTACAGTGATATAATTTTTTTTCACTGGAAACCTGTCCACAGAAAAACATTCCAGTAGATTACCCCCCCCCCCCCCCTTAGGGTTGAGACCACTCTACCAGGAAAGAATTTTTTAATTGTAATATAATATCGTTTTCGGGTGTATAGCTATACGCCTCCATGATCAAAAATTGAATCCTAGACTTCTTCGAATGAAATGTGGTCTTACAAATATTGTTTCCAGGTTTGGATATACTGTTAGATATTGTTAGATATGACAAATAAAGTCATTCTAATGATAATATCTACCAGAGCTTTTTTGTGCGACCCTCCAATAGGATGTTGTTAAACATTGACGGTTTGTCAATATTAAGAATCTTTAGATTCAAAGAAACAGTTTAACAAAGTACATAATCTACAGTAAAAATAATTATTCTAATTAGGGAATAACGAAAATAAACCTCCTGTTGAGCAGTAGGTTCACGGTCTATATACAATACCCATGTATCTAACTACATAGAGGTGCACACAGATGGTGGCAGAGCTACTGACGTTCTGTTACTTGTCAAAACATTCCACTGTAAGCCCAGTGGAACAACATAGGCATGCATTAACATGTTTACAGAACAAATAGCTCAATGCGCACGTGTGGTTCTATGGTAAAGAAGATGTAGTTTTCAGGGAGATCGTTGAACCACTACCAGTGCTTAACTCCATTCACTGAGTGGCATGGTGGGTTGGGTCAACCCATTAATACGTATTGCACAAAAAGGTTTATTCAATTAGCTTATTTATCCTCTGGCTCGGAGGTTAGCTGCAGAGGTTCCTCTGGCCCAGGCTGTCCGGTATACGTGTGTGTATCAACGATACTCTTCTCCCTTTCATCAAAATTTTACTCATTTCCAGTAACACAGTAACACATTATGAGTATTTATGCACATATGCATGTCATTATTTCCAAAATGTCGATAACACTCATTATTTTGGCTCGTAATGTCAAGAAGAATCATAGCAAAGAAAGAGATCAAGTTAAGTTTCCGTCAGAAATGTTCCCTAATGGAGATTCAATTTAATTGATAGTTGCTACAGCGAATACAATGAAATAAACATATCAAAATATCACATACAGATCGCACAGCACTTCACAAATAGTACACAGTGAGAATTACTCTCCAGAAGGTATACAATGGCAAACGCGTATTTGAAGGTGAGGAAAGTGAAAGTGAATACATTTGTACTAGTAATCTAAAAAGGGATAATATAAAGCTGTTACCTAGATAAGTATGACCAAGTGTATAAATGTGTATACAAATATGTCGTATCACCCACAGCCAATGGGAACGAAATCTCGCAATGAACGAGAGTGGCCGGTAGTTAGCTGCGTGTGGCAGCGCCACCTACTGTACTGGTTTGACATCATTATGGCGCACCTGGCTGCACGAAACATCAAAAGAAATACCCCTACCCAGTTTGAACATCAAAGCCTCTGCCTGGAGATTACGGAAAGAAAACAAATTTAAGTCGCAGAAAGCTGCAGAGACTGAGATTGGTGTGGGAGGCCTGGCTCTTCCGGTGGCCCCGACGGTGACACAGGTGGGGTGGCGAAAGGGAGGGGATAAAGTAGTAGTGGGCACGGATGCGACCTGCAATAAGGAAATGGGGGATTAGAAGAGTAAGAAGATCGGTGAGGAAATGAGGAAGTGGCGAGGAAGGGTGGGTATAAGAGAACAGGGAGCAGCAGGGTGGTGGAGAGAATAATGACAGGAGGAGAGTGTCTGCTGGGGAGATAATTAACATCTTCTGAAGAGGATGTAAGTAGAACTAGAAGGGACTTGCGATATAGGGCTGTTACTTACAAGGTCTGTCCTTTCATTGCGTCAGCTGGTAGTTCTGAGAGGTGGCAGAGCTTTTGCTTTCATATAGGACTGGCTTTAAATTGAGGTGAACGAGTCTGGGCCCGTTGCTCCATTTTTCGTGGTATCGCTAGCCAAAATCAGATCACAATTTTATTTCTACGATTATTCTAACGATCCGACTGAAAAAGTGTTGCTCCCGTGATATCGGATCGTATCCCTATATTCACGTAGTATCGCTAATTTTTACGTAGCGATAGCGATACAAACTATTCTGGGGCACAAATTGAATGAGACAGGGAATGATTCATTAGTTCTTTAATTAAATACAGATGGCCTGACAGTTAAAACTGCTCTGAGACCTGGTGGTGGGAATCGCTATTTCCTATAGGTAGAAGAACAAGGGGCGGGGGTTGTAGTGCCACTATGGAACATTATTAAGAATATCCGACAAGGCCGTTTTAACCTACAGCGATACGATCCGCAATGGTGTGTAGGTGCGCTTAAAAGTATCCCTAATAAAAGGCGTGTTTTACGCGGCGATGCGGCTGTACGATTCAGACACGATCCGCTAATTTTCTTGAGCAACGTTTAGGCCTTCGGGTCGCTATTCTCCGATCCACAAAGACATCGTTGACAAACGTGGGGCAACGCCTGTGCGGGTAGGGCATTAACTTGTAGATCTAGAGTGGCTAATGGAAGAAGAATAGATGTAGCAAATGCCTCGCAGAATTTAAATAGCAAAGACAGTTTTGTGGCATGCAAAATATGCGCCTGAGAGAACTACTGCTGGTAATTCTGGGGTTGGAAGGGCTTCTCCTGTTAGGCCCGATGGGGATAACTGTGCTTTGAGAAGCTGGGACAGACTTCCCTCGGGCTTGGTAAACCTTGAGATGGCAGTCCTTCATTTCACAATTCAAGACCAGGAAAGCCTCAAGAGCATCGAATGGGTTGGTGCTGGAGGAAGTATTTGTGGTAGATTTAGAGTTTTGGAACCTAATGCTAAAACTGAACGTAATAGAATCTAAATACAAAGGGCTGGTTCAGGTATACATATACCACTTAAATTAACAGGGAAGGGCACTATCAGGGCATGTGTGCTCAAGTCACGTAGGCTGAGACTGCCATGCCAAAGCTCGTATGATCAAGGTTGCAGGGTAATGGGAGCTTTGTGGTTGCCAGTGCGGCACAGCCGGGCTGGACCTGCCTTGATGGAAGTTGATCAGGCTTAGATCTAGTACCGTGCATTCAGACTCTGCGCGTGAGAAGCTCCCCTAGACCACCCCTCTGTCTCACTGCTCCTTACCTGCGTCACGTGAGTGAATGGTATACGCAGGAGATTCCAGTCCCAGCTCAGGTAGAGCCCCCCCAAGTGCAATCACAGAAAAGGGGCCATTTGCGTGATGTAGTGCCAAACACCACCGCCCGCCTCAAACATAATATCAGACCGGAAGCAGTGGCAGTACAAGGCCCCCCCTCCCCCATTCACCGCCTGTATCTCCTTCTGCTCGATGGATGGTCGCCCCCTACTGCTGGACGCACCCCTTGCTCCCTCCTCCTAGTGGCAAAACACCTCCTCCCTCTACACACACATTCTCCTAAAAGCTGAACGCTACAGTGACCGACATCTCCCAAACGAAAATTAAACTAGCCGCAGTGTGGTATTACCCGCGCCCGACAACACAATGGGTTTTTGTGGGATGCGCTGCAAGAGGCAATATCTACGGCTGCCAGCTGTGATGCCACTTTCATCAGGAGCAGAGAGGAAAGCTATGTATCCGTTGGTGTCTGTGTGAGGAGGGGGAGGGGAGGTTTCAATGGTATAGTTTTGTGAAAGTCCAGGCCATAGTAACCCCGAGAGGCGAGACCTATGTGATCCTAGCAACCAATCCGCTGAGATGTGCAGAGAGGATCATTTGACCCCAACTGAGAAGGCCGAATCAGAAATGGAAAAAGAAATAGATTTTTAAAAAAGAAGAAAAAACCTTTGTTTCAATACTGAGTGAAAGGGTTTTATTGAAATTCATACGCCATACGTCTAAGTGATTTGAATTGCACTAGAAAACTTCAGAGCTCTATATTTGTCGACTAAGATCTTATGTTGAATCATTTCAGGGGAATCCAACATCGAATCAATAAGATAGAATTGTGCCGGACACCTTAAAACTTCCTTGAAGATGCCGGAACTACGTCGAATCTCGTTCCCGGTTTTTGTTCTTCCCTCTCCTATATGAGAGACTGGGCCTATTGGAAACAGATATAGAGGGGAGCATAATAAAGGCTGGCTGGTGGCTCTTCCTAGCGGCTCGGGGGTTTATGGGAAGGCGTTATGAGGACTTAGTGGTGAGCCGTATTTGCACACTGCCTTAGCTTTGACCTTCCCGAAATCCTTTCTACGCTCCGTCCCTGCTGTACAAACACAGCTTTGTTTCTGCGAATACGCAATCCTCAACGGTGAGATCTAGGCAATAAAGAACCGCAACCTTGACATAAACGTATATACGTATTGTATATACATATATATAGCCAACTGGTGTACTGAAAACAAATCAACGGTTAATGTCAAGAAAACTAAATACATGTTCTTTGGATCTCCTCATAAAATAGCTGGCATTCGGCCACAAGAGCTAAAACTGAAAAATCAATCACTGGAAAGAGATTATCATTTTAAATATTTAGGCTTTATCATGGATCAATATCTTACCTTCAATAAACATGCTGAGTACACTATTCAAAAGGTATCATCAAAATTATATATTCTAACTAAAATTCGAAAATATTTAACCAGAATGGCGGCTGTTCTATTATATAAGACCATGGTGTTACCATATTTTGATTATGGGGACATTTTCAGATTGGGATGTAATAATAGGATGAAAAGTCAACTACAAACAAAACATAACTTAGGATTAAGGGTGTGTTTGGGTCGAGATGGCAGATCAAACGTACTTAGTCTTCACAGGGATGCAGGGACACCTATGTTGGTTGACCGGGAGGAGATGCATATGTTGAATTATATGTTTAAACAAAAATATAACAGACGTTTGATAGACAGTGATATACGATTTACTAGACAATCTAATGCAGTTATGTTTAAAATTATACGACCACATTGTGAGAAATACAAAACAAGTGTATTGTATAAAGGAGCTCAGCTCTGGTACTCTCTTCCTAGTATAACTCGTAATATTGATGGTTATGACTCATTTAAATTACAAATGAAGAAGAAAGCTATTTCCAAAGTGTATAGCTGAGGGGTGCACTATTCCTGTGGTATTTGAGAAATGGCTCCGATATTCTGGGGTTATTCTGGCATCCTTTTCGTTGTCAATAGTGTGATATTATTTCTGAGCCACGTTCCTTTCACTGACATGGATATAAATGTAATTGTGTTGTTTTACCTATTGGTTATCCTATTTTGATTGTCAAATGGATCAGTGTGACAGTTGATATCTATGTTGGTACCTTTGCCAAAATTAAGTTAATTTTGATGATTGTTACGGGAAATGTGAGGACTAGAGACTATGGCAATGGACTGAAAGTATCAAGTTGGCCAGACCAATGGATCCATATCTTTAAGAATGAGACTTTATTGAAGGTGTTATCACCAATACGTAATTTCTATATTAATCCTATGGAATCTTTTCATATAGGCTAGCTTAGCCTGGCTATGTAATTTTCTTTCATGAAATTTGTATATCATTGTAAACACAACTACTTATATATACATGCATGTATCTATCTCCAGTTGTGCATATCGCCTGTTTTGAATCTCTAAAAAGCGGTGATATAGATTGTGTAAAGTATTGTTGCTAGGGCCAAAAAAGGTATGTTTCTGCTTACATATAACCCAAAACTTATTAGGTAAGAAGCGGGACATCTTTTTTAAATAATTCTTTTATTTATTCCTTCAGTCACCATCAACAGACAATGAGTAACAAACCAGTTTTATTTCAGGATATGCATATGGTTAATAGTAGACGTTCATTTTTGAAAAGAAGAACAGCCTGGAGTTTGAATTCAATGATTCAAGTTCCATTATACATAAACGGCTAGAGGCCATACATAAGGATGTAGCTATGTTACTAAGATTTGGGAATTTGTCTTTAACCTTTTCTTCCATATTATATTGCATACAGGTTATAGATTGGGGGTGCTGGGCAGATGTTCCAGAAACCTTGCATACATATTTGACTGATATGGAGTCATATCATCCAATGAAAGAGTCATAAAAAAGATTTCCAGAAGGCTTTGACACGGCATCCCACTCCAAACTATAGGGGGGGGGGGGGGGGTTGTTATACTAACAACAGAGTATTCATATTGGTACGGCCAAGAATACCGATTGCTGAGACAATTGAGGCGAGTACCCCTTTCGCTGGTTTGCAAGTTTTCTTATGTAAAGCATCGTGCAAAGTTTACTGAATGTACCATCAAAAAGACCCAACAAAGAAATCGATAAAAAAAACCATAGGAACCAGCATGTCTTCAAATACATGTATTCTCTACGTGAATTGTTGGGACGACTGTTAAGACAACTTCATCTATACACTCATTGGACATTAGCTACAACACCTTAAACTTTTTTTCAGAGGTAAATATTCAAATGGACTCCTCAGTTTCTCCCATGTCAGCCATTGAGTGTGTTTATTCTTCTTTTAGCTGATGATCTCCAGCAATTAAGTAGCAGCAGTTTTGCAGTGCAACACCTGCCTCAGAGCTTCCAAGGTCATTGGGTTAAGATTGTATATGACTTTCTCTGCCAGAGTACAACAGCTTTGTCCTGGAGTACACTGTGATCCTATTGTCACGTACAGTAGCTAAGGCCTAATCTTATAGACTAGCTAACCCAGTGACAAGAAAAGAGAATTCAGAATATCTTCTATACTAAATGAAGAAGACAGATAACCATACACAGATATGTATTAGCAATATATATGATAACATAGTATACAGTTACATAACAATTCTCATCAACATACAAAATCATATACACTTCTGTAGTGTTCATATAATATAAGTCCTCTTGGTCAAAGCAGTACTCACAGTCTATCACTTTCAGTTATTGTTCAATGTCTCCTTGACTTGTGGATATAGATGATCCAAAGTAGTGGTAGCCGTCATCGGTCTCTTTTTCTCCAGTGCTTGGGTGATAGTAGCTTATGGAGAAGCCCAATCCTCAGTAAAGGCCTCTGTAGCCTAGTGTCCTATGGTATTTCAAGCCTGACACTGCAGTGGTAGTAATGCTGAGCAGCCTGGAGATGCTGACGCCACGGTGTCTGGGTTCCAAGTGAGCTGTGAGTGCAAATCTGCCTCCTTATATATCCTATAGGGGTTCAGTCCAAACGAAGACAGGGGATGGTTCAAACGCTGGGAGTGGCAGTCCAAACAATTAGGCCTTAACCTCTATCTGGAGCGAGGACCTGTTAGGAAGCACCCTGTGATATTCTTAATACATACATCACACTATAAATAGATCAAAGTCAATCTCCTTAAACATCAAGATAGGAGATATTGATATTTCAAGTGTAGTGTGATGAACAATGCCTCCATCAGAGTATTTGAAAAGAATCTTTAATCTTCCTATATTTTTAAACCTGGTTAATAATTGAGTTGTTGATTCCTGTATTGATTGTAGGTCATTGCAAGTATATGTTATTGCTAGTCATTGAATATATTGAATAAATATTCTGATATTAAGTATTACCTGCTATCAAAAATGAAAAGGGAGAGGCTCCAAGTATTATCAAATAAGGCATTTAGATTGGCGTCAGATATATGAAATGTAAGTTGAAGTAACATATCAATGAAATAACCATCAATTATTTAAATGAGATCCAATACCCTCATATGCGAAAAGATTAATATGGGATAGGTGCGTAAGATTAAACATATTTATATGAAATATAAATATATTCATATACGGTGACATATGAGATCAATGGTTAAAACCAGATTAATGCTAGGTTATGTCCTGCCATGTAGTATACCGTTTGGGGCCATCCATAAAGTATGTACGCAGAATTTCCGAAAGTTTTGACCCCGATCCCCTACCGATCTTGTACGCAATAGAACAAAGAAGGATCCTGCGCAAAATTATATTTGTCACCTAGTCCTATCCAGTCTCAAGAAGTCATGCGATTTATTTGCTCAGTCATATACTACATATACCAGAGTAGTAGTATTCCTCGCACTAACATAGAGTGGAAGTATCGGTGTAGTTATGGTCTAGTTATGGAGGTCCCTACACAAAAACCCGGACAGCAATTGGTGATGCCGACTTGCATGCATTATCATTAACGTGAAGGATGTCAGCTCTGAAGCGAGTTTGCCTGACCTGAGCGTTTAGCTGACACCTACGTTGACAGAACAGGTTTACGGTGGCAGTTCACATGTCGTGTGTCACGCATTTTTTTAGGAACTACTCATTTTTTATAACTGGGGGAAGAGGCATAAAAGTCTTAGAGGCATAAGACAACCTTCTCAGCTTTCCCTGTTCGTGGAATTTGTACAATTTATTCTGCATAGCCGATTTGGGCTTTCCTGCCATCTTCTGGAGTCATCATGCTCACCCATCTGGTGGTCTTACCCATATGGTGGTTTTGGAGGGAGAAAATACACAAAAAATGCAACCCCTCCAGTAGGTGTGCCAAGTCGCTGTGATTTTCAGATGGAGCCAGATATTTTAGTGGCTGTGCCCCTGGTAGTCTGTGTGTCATACACCACCTGGACAGTTTTTGATTCAAAAGTTCAGGAAATAATTGTGCTGGAGTCCCAAGGACACATAAAACTGGAGTTTAATTGAGGAATTAGAACAAACAGTGTAAAAATATGAACTGGCAAGAGGTAGTGTTCCATGTTAGTGGGTCCATTTTCCAGTAGCATCACTATTGTGAAGGGGGGTGGGGCATTTTGCAGGAGGGGGTGGGGCATTTTTTAAAAATAACATTTCTAAGGGGAGGGGCCTGCTTTTTTGTGTTTTCATGGGGGTCAACTTAAAAAAACCAATCATATTGTGAAAGTGTGCCCCCCCTGCCATGAATAAAGATCGCCCCCTACCGTGCTCATAATAAATTCAAACCACATGGAGACACAGCAGCAAGGGACCATTATAAATCCTGGAAGACACCAACACCGACGTAGAATTCAGACATCCCGATGCACACAAATGCGTTCCTCAACGAAGATATTCTGCGTCATAGATTACGTCATAAGGAAAGCAATGTCTGCACATGTGTGCATCGCAGTGCGTCAGAACAGGTTTAGGATGAAAAAAAGGATTATATGGTCCCGACACAGGATACGACGCAATAAGCATTCGTACGCAAATAACAGGCAGGAATTCACCTTAAAGACCCCTCTAGTTCTCTATTTGCTTTTCTGATAAATACTTAAATGTAATGACTAGGTGCTTACACACATACCCATGCATATACTTTCGAGATTTAACTTGACGGTGGCTCCCTGATATATACTGTGCATATTAAACATAATCCCATCATGTAGTCAGTCATCTGTAAAGGCACCGTACCGACGTGGTAAGCCAAGTTATGACAGTAAATCAATTTTCCTGTTTATCAATATTAAGAAATGGTCACGCGACTTGGCAGTTTGAGAGATGTATCTTTGAACAAAATACAGAGGCCTGAAGGTGGGTGGCGTGACTGGGAGGTGTTGGTGATAGGTGGGTGGTCCTTGTGCCTGTCACGCTACTTACAGATGGTTGGCCCACACACCTGTCAATGACTGAACTCATATCTTCCCCGATACGACTATGGTCTAAATCTTCTACTGTCAAGATATAAATTCTGATTTCCTGTTGAGATTACGCTCTAAGGATGTGTGCACAATTTCGATTCTCAGCGAGAAGCTGTCTATGCCTTAAGTAGTAGTACCGAAGGAGAAAAAGATCCTGTTTCCTGAAATGAGTATTATTTCGAAAGTGTATGCCACAGTTAGACGTTATTATTTGAGGTTTTAGAATGCTGAACACATTCATAGATCCCCCGGGAACCGAAGTCTATCAAGGTGCTTTAATCCTGAATGAATCCCGTCAGAATATGCTATGTACGTATCTTTATAAAATACAACAAGAGTCATTTTAAAGCCCAGCATATTCATGCATATATATATATATATATATATATATATATATATATATATATATATATATATATATATATCCTAAAGTTAGCAAAAACGCAAAAACGAATGAGTAAGTGCAGGAATCAAAGAGTGGAAGATTCAACTAAACAAGGTTTGAATGAAATGAATGACAAATACGTCATTACGATGAGAAAAATTATACTCCTCACTAAGTTCCTCACTAAGTTCCTCACTAAGTTCCTCCGGTATTGGCTATGTCAACTTAAACCATCTTTAAGGCAATAGTTTCAATTAAAGAAGGTGATTTCTACCGTAAATGATAACGCTTGCGGAATATATGTGTGGCCTCTTCAGTCTGATCTATTGTCTCGAAGGAACCTTATTAGTGTTCATTCCTATAATCAAGACGAACACAGGATTGGATTTATTTTTGGCGTCCACCTACTACGATAGTAATTCAAAGCTTCCCGATGCAACAATGCATATGTCATATTAGACAATCGGGAACATCTTTAACTTAAACAAACGGATAGACTAGGGCATCAGGATATATTCCAATCGGTTTTTAGGTACATCGTTTGGCCTATCGTAGACGATCTTCATTTCCATGGACGCCGGGCCTTATGTTCTGTGTATGCAGAGAGTTTGAAATTCAGGTACATGTGCACCATTTGGCTCTATATCAGGGGGTGATTTTCATGTGTAGAATACTGGGGTGCGTTTTAAAACCTTGGTCGTGGTCGAGGAGACTACCAGCGATCATACGGGCAAGACAAGGAGACAGCGGGCGAGAAAAACTGTGATCAGTTGTAATGTAGAGACCTGTGAGTGAAGATTTGACCGAAGGAGACCGCTGTATTTATACTGATCACCTAAGAGCTGGTCACTATAGTCTGTACCGGCCCTCCGTCCCGCAGTGAATATTCTAAAATGAGAATGTGGTGATATGAATGCATGTAGGCCAATACGAGAACAAAACCCTACCGTGTGTCCAGATAAATCAGAAAATAACTTTAGAATCATAGCCGTCGATTAATATACACGTCAAATTCTGAGTTATTGTTTGGAGATTTCGGTGCTAATCCTTCTCCACGTGCTTGAGATTTATCCCTCTGACTGTCTGACGTGGTGTGTGTCTGGTGGCTTTTGCGGATGGACACAGACAGGTAGAGGTCCGGGGCTGAAGCAAGGGTGTCAGTCCCCGAGATTAGGGGTGGCTGCCCTGCAGTGTATAACGGATGGATAAAGAAACCAGAGGGTGCAAGACCCTTAACCCCGGGGTCTAGGCGTTGTTAGTGAAGCGAATATTTCCTACCTCGTGGGAAATTCACTGTTTGGAGCAAGTCATGAATCTCGAGGTATAGTGCTCGGTATGGAAGTCCAAAACTGCCCCAGAGGTGTTGGGGCCAAGCTCCCGGGTATAGAAAAGGGCATTTGAACCGGTATATCGGTTTATGTGTCCCTGTACTTTATGAACCGTAGAACTCCTTCCTATAACCCCAAGAACATTCACGTATCACAACATTTGAAAAATCCCCAGACACAATTACTCAATATCGTTGGGTATTTTTCATCATGTAGTAAACATGGTTACTGAAGCATGTTACGAACTTCCAGAATATAGTACAGGGACTGTCTTTGGTGGAATTACCATTTCTTAGATGGACGGAAGTGGCCTTGGGACCACCACCGCCTAGGGGGTGAGTGCTCTGTGTGTGGGAGACATGTTCAGTGCGTGGTTATTGAATCAATACCCCTGTCTCTGTACGTCCGCCCTCAAGTCTCGGACGCCGTTTAATTTGTGGAGGGAAATGCTGGGGGCTAGTCGCTGGTTCCCCCGTGTGTGTAATGCGCGGATTACCAGCGTGGCGAGAGTATGGCGTCGCTGGCCGGGTACCGTCTTCATCACGAGGCAGCAGACGGCTGAAATTACCCGAAATAACTCTATTACTTTGTCATCTGATCCCGCGCTATGCTGCTTCGTCCTCTCGCGTCGGCAAACACATCAACTTTCAAAAGGCCCTAAATGCTCTCGATATGGAAATGATCACTTCAACGGGAGAGCGGCGGTGGTTGACATTCAATGCAGCCAAATCAAATTCCCGCTCTCCAGGAAAAAGGAGGGAAGGAGGTGCACTCCATTGGATGTCGTCTGCTCTCTGTGGGCAGCGGACACTTTTTTGGCAGGAAGTTGGGGGTCCTGTGAGGATAGCGTGGGAGGGATTCGGTATAGCTTGCTACTGTGGCAATTGCTGGGTACAATTATACGATACAGATTTAATTTCTTACGGTGCACCTTACGCGTCCATTACATTCATTCTCGCAGCTTTTCATGGGATATCAGCGCCCCTGGCGACAGGGGTGTTGGAGCCAGTCGGTGCCATTTGCACTCGCTTACCGCCGGGGTCAGAGACTGAATGGCTGTCAGGGTGGCCCGGCAGAATTGGCCTGCTTTGGTATTCTGACTAGGGTCCACGCTAAAAGGTGGGGAGCCGTCCCGCTTACAAAGCAGCTCGCTCCGATAAGACAGCCGCATTCGGATCGAAGCGAATTAACACAACGGAGAAATACGGCCCGGGCAGCCATCTTGGCCGAACGACCCGCCATCTGGTGGGCGTCATGAGAAGTTCGCCGTAGCCAGGTGTCGATTTCCGGTTGCCATGACGGCGCCGCTTTCCCATCGTGATTGACCTTTCTCCACAGCACCATCGTAACACTTATGGAACAACGCCCTGTACTTGGAAGAAACGTGTCTCTAAACAACGAAAATCTTTGCCCTTGGCGATGCATCTACTTGGCATGTACATTAAAGAAGGTGGCTTGCAGAAGACCAGTTTTGTCCACTGTGTTCTGTAGAGGAACCCTATTCAAGTTTAGGGTCAGAGCTGGTATCAAATCGAGTTTGAACCGCGTAGTAATTCAGAAGGTGAAGCCACGTGAATTACGTAGTGATCCAAACGAGATTGGATCGAGCTCTGACCCTTAACTTGAATAGGTTTCTGAATTTATCTCACCCTTCACATTGACTAATGGGCTAACCTTTGTGACATAATCCCCCATTGGATATTTTTCCTAAATATCTCATGGGCGTTGGATACGAGTTCCCTATGTTAACTCTATAGAGAAAAAATACCAGGGGTGAAATAATGCAGAGAAACTTTGGTTTTCAGTTTATGTGTTTGTCAATATCTTTTTATCACCATACGGAGAGATAGGGGTATCGCGCTTCTTTAATGTTTGAAGGACAGATCCGACAAGTACTGTTAAGATCTCACATCTTTTTCCTAACCAACATCGGCTGAGCTGTGGACCTTTGTGGCGACACGTTTTAACAATTGTTTAAAGCTTCAATTAAGGCAGGTTTGCCGGCGTTGTTTTTAGGTCAGAGCATGGAGGCAGTCGCGTGACATGTCAAAACGTGTGCGTGAGGCCAGGAGTTCTAGCGAGCATTTCCGGGTTTTTATCAAAGGGCCAGTGTTTACAGCGAACACGAAACTCCCATTTTTCTTACACATTGGTGCTATCCGCCGGTTTCCTTAAAGACTCCGCTGATATACCTGAGCTACTCCCTGAGCTGCTTTTTCGTGCTTGTCTGCTCTAGCCCCATAGAGCTGTACCACAGATGTATTCTAATTATATATCCTCAACATTATAGGGTGTTCACAGTGACCTACGCCGGCATTGATAAAGCTACATTATATTCGTAGAAAGGCTCCAATATCAAAACAAAGATTATTGATGGAAGAAGTCTGCAAAATATTGTACTAAGTTAACATCTTTCAACGTCTTATTCATTCCATTATAAAATGTATAGTATAACATTCTTTGATAAGTTATTTGAAAAATATTCGCGCCCAAAGCCATCTCTAAAGTAATTTCGACTTCTTCGTGTTCTATGAAGTGCATCCAGCATCTCCCATAGATATTTGCCACTTGTACTGCTTCGCTGATTGGTAAAGTAGGGTAAGTTAAGTTTTTAGATCCAGAATGAGTACAAATGTTACTGAAGTCTACCGTGGCCGATTAAGTTCAGTTCTACACATGTAGATGTTCATGTGTACTTTTATTATGTCTCAGTGTGATGTTACTTCACTGTTTATAGTTAAAATGGACATCGTTTATTTCACTTGTATGGCCATGGCTCAGGTGAAACCATGAATTTTAGTTAGTTTTTTAATGACCGCAAGACAACACATCTTATCCACGTATAGGTCTTTCAGTGTGTGCCATATATTCATCTTCTCTGAACTGATCGAGACCGTGTAGCCACACATATGTACGTGAACATTGTTCCTAAATTACATATAATATGACCAATTCCTAGGCTGCGGAGACGATCAAAGCATCAGCAATTGCTTTCTTAGCAACCAGACTAATTGGGATGAGCATCTTTAACGTTATGTTAAATACCAGAACCGAATTTTCTCTGAAAGATCCTTCATCAATGGTCAAGATGGATTGAGTTGCCCATTGAATGCCTCCTAGGGAAATGACTGAATTGCCCATTGTCATTGAATCAGTGGAGCACAGTGCTGCCGCGTACCACCAGTGCCTGGAGAAATTAACACATGGCATGTCATCATGTAGAATGTACAGACAGCAATATCTAGCTGGCCACAGTGGAGGGCGGGGTGAGGGGCGGGCCTCTGTAGCGCTGCATGACAGGCATTATACACCCGTGCCCCCAATCACACGCCGCGCCTCACGCCCTCTCCCGGCCAGCCACAAACCTAGCAGTTAGCTCGTTGCATGTCCGGCGGTTCCTTGGTATGGCAAGCAATCACAAAGACGGCTCAAGGCTGGCTATCTGGTATCGGGGCCTCGCATGGTGGCACCGCCCCCCATCACCCCACCGCCATGGTTCTAATGACTTTGGCCGGCGCGTCCCGCTTCGTTTATACACCGCAGAACCCCCATTATCGCCCGATCACCGGACTGCCAGTCTTGGGCCCAGTGCCGGGCCCGTCCTACAAGCTGCCATAGAATAGCTGCCGATAGTAAATGAAACCACCGCTAGAGCTTTCTCCATTCACAACATATGCCATTGAGTATTATATGTTCATCCACACTGCTGCAATTAGTAGATCACTTAACTTTATGCAATATTCGGTCCATCTGGACATGTATACTTTCTAACATCCCAGACTTGTGGCCGGTGTCCACTGCTTCCGACATACTCCGACAAGGCTTTACGAACGCAATCCATTCCTATGACACACAGCAGATGTGCACTTCGTGCCCTAATATGGTGGAAGATCCTGTTCGGAATATCACTTCACGAATGCTGATGGATCTTGTCCCTTCTTTGTTCGATATCTCTGGACTCGTCTTGGTCTTAATATGTATTCTGTACACGTCCTCATACACCCATTCCACACAATATCCCAGAACAAGGCGTAATCAAGGGTATGCAATCAAGGCGTGACTTGGGAACCCATGCATTTATCTAAATCTCGTAGGGGTGAGACGGTAGCCCGCTGAGCGTTGGCTTCCGAATCTAGCCGTAACTGAAAAAATATGCAACAAAATGTGCTGACGGTGGTATCAGGCTGTCGAAGACCAGTGGAAGATATCTTTCCCTTGCAGCATACTACCCGGGAAGTTGGTAGCAGATACAATTCTTACCCTTTTGGTCATTATTCAATTCTGCCCCTATGTGCTAACAGCCTGTTGGCATATTACATACCGTTCTACCGCAAAAAAAAACTGAATAGGTTTATAGGTGAAGGGTGTGAAATATTTCTTGGAGCTTTATATTGGTCTGAGCTTTGAAGTCTAAAGCCTGAATTGTGATAAGCAGATTTATATGTAGACTAGCGGCTTCGTCGATTAATATTTGGCTACCTCCTCCACCCCCCCCCCCCCCCCCCACCCCACCTATTCGCAACTGACGTCATGCCCTCTAGCGGGTGAACAGGAAACCATTGTAAACCCGTGGTTATTATTCCGATGACACAGGGGTTTGAGCTGATCATCAGCGATGAGACCTGTTTGGATCGATACCAGTGAAAGTTGGAGTCTCATTGGTTTCTCACGAGGAAAGTAGATCAATAAACTACAATACTAATCTTTGATTTCGGCACGGCTTGGAATAGATCATAAGAGAGAAGGTTTGTTTCTGTATAAATCTACAAAAAAGAAGAACAGGTTCGAATTCAACAGTACACGAGAATCTCACTCTCCAGGCACAGGTCTGGTTCACTATGTCTCTATGTGTGGGAAATACTCCAAACAGATTCGGCGGAAATCTAACGTTTTATATGTGGTAGGCAAAAAACGACTTCCTGGTACATATGACATAACATACTCATAACTATAACAACGACTTGATGGGGTAACAGCAATAAACCTCATTAGTAGATAAAAGATAAGCTATAATTCTATAGGTCAAGGGTGTAAACATGCCATACTTCTTCCTGGGAATAGTTTACAACCAAATTTTACGGAAGTGTGTGTGTGTGTAACATGAAGCATTGATAAATTGGTGTATCTCCTGGGTAGCAGTTTTGGTTTTTATTCACGATGCACTATAAAAATCGTAGTAAGGAAAATCTGCAAGATTCCTTTCGTCGTAATGGTGGGAAGTCTTCTTTTTACAAGGAAATATGAGGAGTTCTGAAACAAACTCTAAAACAGTGGAATCCGATTATTACCTTTCTTGCTGCTTCCTGATAAAATCTCTCCTTAAAGTAAATGCATGGGATTATCTTGCCGTTGTAGGATTCTACTTTCAATGACAACCACCCACATTTCTTCCATCTGGTTATCTCGAGACTGGCGTTTCTTCTGGTGAAATTTAATTACACTTAGTTCGGCGTGGATGCATGAGTCCTGGTGGTATTGCCCAGGGATATTGTCTTGTCGCCATTTTAACAGTCTTAAAAAGATGACACACCCCAGATTTAACAGATTCATATTGTACAATGAACTCATAGAGCCTTTCCCATAGGAATGAAAAAGAATATGCTGGAACTAAATGTCTATAACAAAAAGACAGACTTTTGAATATAACACCAGGTGGTGAACAAGCTGTCCCCATACAAGGGTAAGAGCCTATATGAATAATGCTATGACTGTTTCTTCAAATCCTGCTTAAATACATCCTCCTCCGTTGGGTTGCATTTACATTGTAACTATTTTACCCATTTTGTCTCTGCGATGCCCTTCCACCACCAATCTTTGGTGATTGTGAACGTATCTATCATCTAATTGTGGATCTTCTGTTATCATCATCGCTGCACGCCGCCCCAGGGAAGTTAGGCTTGGAATGCGGCCTTGCCTCTGGAAGAGCAACACAGCAACACCGCCGCCATCAGTTTCCATTTAGAGCGACAAGAGACGTGCGCTTTATTGCCCGCCTGAAAATTGCAGTCTGGACCGGAAGGACCGACGGTTTAACACATGCGCAGTGACAGAGTCGCCTTTTGCGAGGCGCGCACTTGGTCTAGGTGGGATATAGGCGGCATTTGCTGTAGAATCATGAAAACAGGTGCCGGACATTAGCCAGAAGTGGTGTTGGTAACTGAAAAGGGAGATCACACTGAATGGTGTTAAAGACCGATCATAGCGCAACTAACGGTGATCATATGGTAATCTCTCATTGAACATAGGGCTGGATATGAACCCCCCACCGCCTCTAACAAGTGCTCACCATTTCTGTCTCGTCTCTTTCCCACCATAAGTATGGCGCAGGATAGCAACACATTAACAGGGAGATTTGTGTCTGAAAGTTCGGTATACTAAATATACACTGGCGCACCTTTCCCATCTTGTCAGGTCACTTTGGAGGCCCCTTTGCACCTTTTTTTAATTTTTTTTTTACTAATGTATAGGTCCATAGGCATTGCTCAGCCTCATTGGAGGCCTCCGACCAATTCTTCATTCTAATGTCGTAAAGGGGCACTCATAGTCACCACAAAGTGATTCCCTCTATGAAACACATGTAGTGTATAATTCAATTCAGATCCATATAGATTTTCACGCGCAAAGGATACAAAATGGGGTGTTGGATGAATTTTCATTTCGTTTTAGCATCGATAATACCCCTAATTTGTCAGATATGAACTGTTCATTCATCAAGAATGGGCAATCCACAGAACTGGGGATAACGTTCCCACAACAAGCTGAACTTCCAACGCCATAAACCACTACGTATGGTCGACAACATACCTGATTAGTTCAATTGGATTGTGAACAATGGATGAGAAACGACCTTGTTTGACTGTATGCAGATTAGGAGACGATGGCCTATATAAACATCCTTATGGAATGGAGGAGCTGTTCAAGACCTGATACTTGATGGAGTATTATGCCATTGGTTAACTGAGGTTTTTCTTTTAATATATCCTACTTAGATTACCTGCCATCTTTAGGCATTTTACTGGAGGTCTTGAAAAACATTGGGATAAATCAAAACTCCATCATACGTGTATATTGTTAAAAGTGCCGACGAGTCCCTTGCTTTTACTACCATACGAGAGCTATATTATTGAGAGGATCACATATCGGATGCAAGGCCCTCTCTTAATTACTCTTGAGGTTATCCTTGCCGATGGAAATAGAGTGAGATTTGAGAGCGCACACAGAGAGCCCGGAGGTTCACGGCATCACCTTGTGTTCAATGGACAGCCTGTAGTATACAGAGCAAGGACTTCCATCCTGGTCACACCAGACTCAGGGTCAGATGTGCCATCTCCACTCTTCCTCTTTCTTCTCATCGACTCCTCTCCGCGCCCCGCCCTCCCCCATGTCGCCTTTCCCTCACTCTCCTCAACCTCCAGGGTCAGGCGGCAGAGACAGCAGACACCCCCCTCACGGAACGACTCCAGGGCTGGCCGCTGGTGTCACTCTAGACGAGGCAGGGCGCGTCCCATTCAGGCAGATTAATCCTCATGACACCAGGTCCTCCTGCCTCCTCCAGGGCCTCGGTAGTCGCGGCTCCTCTGGTGTATACGCAGGCCTTACGGACGAGCCGCTTGACCTGCGTGATTAGATACAGTATGAGGCCTGAATGGCGGCAATTTGCTTGCCGCTTCAGTGAATGTGCAATATAGTATGCCGAGGGGAATATTCATAAAGTACGCCGACAGAGGCATTCAGCCTTCTCCCATCACGGATTTAATCAAGGCGTGGCCAGGAATGAAACGCAATTCCTAGACTCCAGGAACTCCACTGCAGTTAAGTAAATTTGCCACTGACTTTCTGTCCACTTGCATTTGAGTGTTGTTTTCCTGAGGGTATATTCAAAATTGCACTTAGTTATTGATGTTACGTCCAAAGCAATCAGAAACATGTCTAGCAATTTGGGATGGAGGACTGATACCAGCATTTCCAGAATAAATCATAAAAGGCGTGAACTTAGCGTACCTTAGCTCATTTTTGGGATGCTTCTTAATATACAGCACCTTTAGTATTACTCACGCTATCCACCGGATGTTTCCACACATTTATGGGCGTCATGTATTATGTGTCGGTGAATGAATAGACGCACAGAACATGGCCTCCAGCCTTCCACATTGTCGTCCACGTCAGAGCTTGCGCCTGAATGGCACCAGTCTCCCGCCTCTCTGGCATGCACCCTGGCCTCCTTATCTCCCGCCCACTCTAATATTAGATTTAATTCTACATTGAAAGACTGTGACAGCACCGCCGGGTCTTCCCCGGAAAACCTCATTCGGCGAATTGTTCGCGGTCGAATCTGCGTTTACATCTTGATTGAAATGACGGTTGGAAGTAGTTGGAGCATGTGCGCTAGTGATAGTCGGCAACACTTGACATGGGTGTATCGCGAGATAAAACTACAATAGAAAATGATTATGGTAGGTCATAATCTCTGGTGATAAAATGAGAGGGGGGGTAGTTGGGGACACGGGGGGCGGGGGCGTCGGGAGAATGAGCCACAAGCTGTGGCTTATGAGAACGGAAAAAGATAGGTGTTTATTGTTAGGTACAATTATCCACGACCGTAGTTATTCTAAATATACATTAGTATTCTTGAATGATATTATAGAATTTTGTGATTTTAGTTTTGCGTGATAGACATGGATACATCTTGATTAAAGTGTCAACGTAATACATGAGGCAATAGACACCAATATAACCTCTGTGTTTAGTAAGCGCATAATGGCAAGACAGAAAATGAATATGAGTTTTTATAAATATCTCTGGCACGACTCAGATTTGAGAAACTCTATATGAGAAAGGTGACTTTTCCAGAAAAGTCTTTGCCTGTGCAATTACCAGTGCGGGAATTGAGTTAACGTAAACCGCTAATTGGAAGTTTTAATCTCGGTTGGTATCAAACATCTTACTCTCGAATTCTGATACGGATGGAACAGAGGGAACTTTACTATTTTAGAATTCAGATGGCAGATAACTTGGAAAATGAGTTATTTACGAGCTAATCACTCTCAAACTGACAAGGAGATCAGTATCTATGGGGCCGTTACTAACCAGAGGAGCCGACACCTGATTGGTTATGAGCGATTGCAGTGACGTCTCAGGCAAGGAGCTGCTCTGAGCAGGTCCTATTCTCATGAATCCAGAACGAAGCTGGGAACACCTCGTAGCGCCAAGACATCAATGTTTTAGTGCCTCACCTCCGTCACAATTATTACCCCCTTCCCCATATCCCTGCCCCTTGCCTCGTACAATACCCTCAGGCCCAACAATGGCCAAAACAGTACAAAAACCTTGCGGGACCACACCGTCTTTGTTGACCCATTATCACCGTGGCCTTTCCCCTCGGGTTAAAAGATGCATTTTTTCAAAGTCTATTACACAGCAGCAGAGGTTTTGATCCTCGACGATTCCCGTGCAAATTGCCTCGATTTTTTTTTCACTTCACGGAGACGCTTGATTGCTCCTGCCCCCTCCCAACTCACGGAAACTGTTCAATCCCCTCAACTCTGGGCCCCCTATTCCCCTGCTCCTTCCACCACTTTCGTTGGTTTTACGTTGGGAGAAAAACGTGGCCATTTCTCACATTGTCAAACTGGGTCGGGCGGACCGGAGCCACTTCATACCGTGTAATCAAGTTCATGAAGACTCTGCTGTCGAAAAAGCTCACGAATGAGAGGTTGAGAGGACCCGCCCAATAAAGTAACACAAGTGGCCAGGAAACGCCCGTGACAACATGCCCCGGATGCAGTGCTACTCTGCAGAACACTGAGGCTGACGACAAAAAGAAGAAACAATTATTGTTTCAGTCATGTACATGTTCCAGCTTAAAGTTCTGTTATTATTTTTCCCCAAGTCATAATGACAATACTATTACGTATAATCATTCCACAAAGTAACAACAATTAAGCCTAGGCTGTATCACAACAATGTCAGAAAAT
The DNA here is from genome assembly GCA_950022655.1 of Alentia gelatinosa. Lineage (NCBI taxonomy): Eukaryota > Metazoa > Annelida > Polychaeta > Phyllodocida > Polynoidae > Alentia > Alentia gelatinosa. The sequence goes on along the minus strand of OX465580.1, from coordinate 101,433,939 downwards.
ATAGTGCCTAAACGAATAGAACACAGGGCCCCGCAAATCAAATAGCAACAGCAGGCCACCGTCGCACCACGCCCACTCCTCCATCGCAAAGTCTTAAATCATACACAATATATGTTCTGAAATCTACACTGTGGTTGGCATAGCCCAGCAAAAAGATAAACCTCTTTACGAGTTCCAATCTAGACTATTCCGGGTGCTTTCCAATTTCCCCATCCCCATTCCTTAAACAAAAAGCCACCGTCTGGTTGTCAAGGGGACTCTACAGCAGGCCCTTCGCCTTGCCTTGATCTGCAGGAATAGGGAAGAGCCCCCATTTATTATTTAGCCGTGGATCAATAAGGGGTAGGGCCGGGGGTACGGGGTGGGACCCGGGTAGGGCGTAGATAAGATAGGAGACAATGCGGGTGTGTGGTCGAGCGGAAAGAGCGCCGAATCCCAGCCTGGGGAGTGAAGGATCGGGCCCGGGCACCGCCGCCCCGTAGGAAGACGAGAACGAAGGAGAAAGAGAGAGACAGCAAAATGAGAGAATAAGAACAGACAGAGGCTTGTATAAGAAGAACCAAATGGATAGGCAAACAGACAGAGAACGACAAAGTGAGACAAAGACATAAAAAAGAACCATGGGGAGACAGAAAGAGATATAAATCGAGATACATACAGACAAAGAAGGACCGATAGACGCAAACAGATAGACGTACAACCCAAAGCAGAGGGACAGACAGAAGTGCAAAACTAAGATAAGATAGTGATGAGGTCATATAGATACACATAGACAGCAGAGGGACAGAGAAACAGAAATAGCGAGACATGTCGCAACACAAAAAGTTACGATAGTATACAGAGGCACACGGCAACACACGTAGAGCAACGCATATCAGACAGGGCTGACGAAAGTTGGACAGACAGCCTTGAGAAGATGAAATACATTATAAACGTATATGATATAAGAGAGACAATAGGGAAAGGAAACTTTAGATGTTTATAAACTGGTGAAGTCGAGATGGGTGAGACAAAAATATTTATGTTTTCAATCGTCTTCAAACAAACTGATAGCTTTAAGACAGTCACAGGAATACAAAACAAGGATAAAAGACAATACCAATAGGATTCAAGTAAAGAGGCGACATATTCAATAGACGGTGCGTTTGAAAGGCAGATGATTGGCTGTCCTTGCGCTCATAAGACAGCAACATCTACCACCGATTCTCACCGATCCGATCGACCATGAGAATCGGGAACAAGAATGTCCATGTCTTATACTCTCATACAGCGACACATCGGTGCTTGCTGATCACACCTATATTAAGCCTATAAGACAGAAACACACGGATTCTTCCCGATCACAACTTGGCCCAAGGGATCCATCAGGTCGGTCAGAATCGGTGAATTTCATGTCGCTATATGCACTTTCTGTCATCCAGTAATAATTGTCGCTTGAGATTATATCCTTGGTGGATCAGCAAATAAACCCTGCACAAAAGTTGTCGCCTACCGTCGGCCCACCGTCGTGTCCATCAAGACCTGTCAACGGCAAGCATCTGCTTGTCTGTTGGTCATCGGCGACCGTCTGTCGGCTCTAAATATCATTGTTTTGCTGATCCACCAAACTGTCTAGCCGACAGATGAGAATAACTTGAACTTAATTTGCATAATTGGTGCATCGCCTGGAACGTTGGCTGTAATTTCTGTTGGCTAGAAAAATTCATTTGATTTTCAGCCGACAAGCCGACAGGCCGACAAGGCTTTCCCAGGGTCCGTGTTGAGCGCTCACCCGAACACACCGTGACACACACCGTCAATATTGCACAAGTGCTACACGCAATGCGCTGAAACAGCGACAATTAAGATTTGTGGTACTCTGGGCGGAATCCTAACCTCACAGCATGATATACACATTCATAACATCAAGCCTTATCTTTATTTATCTCCATTGTTCGGTTGAATCGCAGTATCTCTCAACACTGCCATACACATCCTGACACGGGGACACACTTCTCCGCGCGATACGCAGCTTTTGCGGGTTCAGAGCATCGTAGTGTATCGCCGCTCGCCACACCGCCGGTTGACTGGAAATCAGTGGCTTTGGTGGATTATCTCAGACATTCTGCTGACTCTGGACCTCCCAGCAGACATACATTGGTGAGGATCGTCGGCTACAAGGTAAAATTCTGTTGCCAAAGTGTCTGCTGACCTTCTGCTGTGTCTATTTTGGTCGATCACACGCTTAAGATTGTCGCGTTATGCACTTCATCAACTGTTCCCAATTTGGAGTAGGTAATCTCAATAGCAATGGTCCGTATCTCCTCGTCCTATATGCAAGTACTATACACCGGTTTGTAGGGGAGACTAAGGCAATCATAGGTCTGGAAACCATTTTCTGATATCTAAAATAGAAAAGAAGGGCTTTTCTTATGGGCTTTATGCGCTTGGGTTGCAACACGCTGACTCTTCCCGACCACATCTTTGCCCGTCAGGTCGGTTAAAATCTCTGAACTTAATATTGTTGTACACATTTTACAGACCATCTTTCGCTGTGCAAGGCCATTAAGTGGAGAGGTTAGTCAGGAAGCTTTAATGTGTTGCTGTATGAGGATATAAGACATCAGCATCCTTGTTTTCGATTCTCGTCGTCAATCACATCGGTGTGAATCGGTGGGAGATGTCACGGTCTTATGGGCTTCATAGGCTCTGATTTACTGAAAGGTAAATGTGAATATATGAAAATGACATTGATAAGAGCAGCAACAGTTTAGATTGACTGTTGCGATCAAGGTGAGTCAGAATAAAGAAGGTGGTCGATTATTGAGGATGATGGGAAATATCTAGATTATGGAAGACTACGGTTTGTTCAGACCATGATAGAGAAGTGGTGATCGTATATGTGGCTAGGATATGGGGTCAGGAAGGAAGGAAAAAACGTACTTCCACAATAAAGTCGTTCAGCATCTAAAGCCCTACAGGGTGCGCCCCTTGTACTCCGGAAAATGAAGCGTGACGAGCCAAGACTTCCGGGGCCAGCAGGAAATCAAATCGAGGCTACGTTATTGCTATGGCTATAGCCCTGGCCCCTGGTGAGCATATATCTCTTCCAAGTCCCCACTTGGCATTCATTGTATTATCCCGGGTTCTTATGCATGCCCGATCATGTCGAAACTGTCAACTTTGATGGATCGTTCTGAGTTACATAATTTAACTATGCAAACAATGGCTAAGCCACCTCTAAATTGTATAAAGCCCGGATGGACAGTGGTGGATGGTGATACAGAGGTATACGCACCCTTAAATATCTACACACGCAAAGAAGCCGACAAAGCTGGTAACGTCTAGAGGCAACCGATGAAGACAGATCATCGAGAGGCGCTGCCAAAAGACAAAAAGACGAAGACGTAGCGGCACAGCTATAGCAGTGGGAGGGGTGGGGAGTACAACGCATGGCAAAATCAATCGGGATAAAGGCGTAGCGACATACGCGGCTCACAAAATGCCGTGACTATGGAGAAAGGGGGAGTTGGACTGAGTTTGAGGTGCGGGGACGGCCAGGGAGAGATTTGGAGAGGGGCTGTGAGGGGTCAGATCGGGCCCCATGTCGCCGGACACGGCACCGATCGATGTCCGGCGGCGCCCTGTCCACCCGCACACGGTTTTCCCCGGCAGACTCGTCCTCTCCCGGCGGCCGCTGACCACACGGTGGGCCGGGATTGGGAGAGGGGCGAGGACACAGCACTCCCCTCATCTGGGGGATGATAGCTAATATCGGATCTCGGCGTTTGGAGATAACGTCGTCAGTTTTAGCCGCCGCTGCCGATACTGGACATTTGGAGACAGATAAGGTCCTTAGAGAGGTGTAGGGGTGAAGTTGTGGGGGTGGGACACATGGATGTGCCGATGCCAAGTGGGGTGGGGGCCGTACCCGGACCTTATCGGGCGGGCGGGTGGTCGGGCAGGGGGGACCGAGAAAGGCGGGGTGAGGGCGGTGTGCGGGGGAAGGAGGACTGCCCGCCACTGGACTTATCGGCCATATGGAGATAAATGGTGGCGGGGGCAGTAAACGCCCCACGGTCGATATGGCACCGATACCCATCAGTGAGATGCTCAGTGATACATCGACCGGGAGGGGTTCCGTGTAGCCGCCACCGTCTCCAGTCCATGCAAAGATTTATAATAAAGGTCAATCCAAGCCCTCCTCTGCCTACACAGGATGCCCGCCAATGGATTCGTTTACCCGCTTTACGTTGTATACAGGCTCAGTTCACTCTGACAATTTCTCTGATCCAGAGCCAGGCTTTTCTGTAAAGACCATCTGGCAAAGCTGGATGAATTGATTAGATTTATCACAGGTGGCTTATTTCCCGAGCACCTGAACGCATGTAAACATAAAAAGAGAAGGTCAAAGAAACACACTGGATCCTGGTCAGAATAACAAATGGTTCTGGAAACCCTCAAATGGGTTCGGCCAGATAATCCGATAAGGTTTAGCACCTCCGAGGCCTGGGTTGGGTTCCTAAAATCCTTTTCGGAAACCTGTACTCAAATTTACTAATCTCACATATACCAATTGCCAAGAATACAAGTAAATTGTATCTAATCACGGTATTATTCATCTGTATTCCCTCCCAACTTCCTCTTCATAGTATGCTGTGGCCGTCAGTGGAAAGTCTGAGTGAAGAGAATTTTCATGGTTATTTCCTAAAGACAGCAAAAGTAATTCATGAATATGCTTTATCTGGCAATAGGTAATATAACTTGTCCATGCCATTTAAACGCACCTAGTCAAGGTAGTTGGGCTAATAGAAGACATTGAAGACTAGGGAAATGAAGTTTCCAACATAGAGCCCTGAGATCCAAAACGCATAACTATATACAACATGGATTCTCCACATTGGTTGGAGACCTATCTATTTCTAGTAGCGCACGGCGGTACCCAGCAAGACTTAGATATCCAGTCTATTGAACCAGTACCAACGTGTAAGCACGCTACACTGAGTCTGTCCTTAGGCATCAAAGATAGACACTTCATTTGTAGCCTTGCATGTATGATAATCGTGAATGGATGGGGTTGTATTCCTCTGAAATCAATATCTACGGATGTTACAGTTCACCTGTCTCACCTATTCCCACCTGCATTTGAGACATTCATCCATAACCAACACTCCCTTGACCATATCCTCTTGAAGCCATCAGAAATAATTACATTAGTCGTCCCTGTTTTTAGCCTAAAGAACCCCTAATGCGTTCCGTGCTGATACACAAGAAATCTCTGGTGCTTCTTTAAAAGATGACTATGGTTTCACTCCCACTCACGCTGAGATTGGCGGATTACTTCACAGAAGATGCGATTAGAATGAAGCACGCTTTCAAGCCGTTATACCCAGTGCCTCATCAGTACAGTGTTCTGGTCAATAGAAGCGAATCCAAGTTGGCATTATATCGTTGTAATGGCTCTTACTCTAAGAGACAGACAAGGCAGCCATCATGCCGTTTAGAGGCATGTAGGCGTGTGGTCCTACCCAATTGGAATAATATGTATGGACAGTTGTCTTTCTCGCCATCACAGACACTGTTCCTATTACTTACACAGCGCTATGGAATTCTATCCAAATCAAATAAGCAACGGTCGCCTTTACACACTTTTACACCACGGGCTCTTCATTGAGGATTCCCATCTACGGTTTCAGTATCCTATTACATGGGAAACGAGAGGGAAAGGGGAAGGGAGTTTAGTGGCTGATTGAGGGGAAAGCGGGTGGGTGAACAGGGAAAGAGGGGGTAGACAAGATCTGTCTGTGTCCGCCATATTGGATAACGCATACCAAACGTCATCATGCGATATATTTTTTGTCAGCCGCATGACATATCTGACTTTATCCTGCAGTATAGATCTATAGCCTGTATCTGATGCGTGACAAGGAACCTGCCTAATGGAGGCTATGTAACCACACTATACCGAAATACGTGCACGTGACTGGAATGCCATAGAGATACATATTATTATGTTTCCTGTAGGATTATTCCTATACCCCTTTTGTTATTCAAGTAGATATGTGAAGATATTTGCAAACAATGTGTTTGGATGATTGAATTTTCTTGATGGCAGTCATGCTGACTAATATGACCAATTCAATATTCTTTAGATATCGGTCTTAGCTTTGATACATGTGCTTAATGATAAGGTTTTAAAGTCTTAACTATACTGCAATGCATTCCATATTTTTTGTGCAGTACTGGTAGCATATTCCACATATCAATGACACTTTCCACATATCAATGACACTGGGTCCCTTTCTGAAACTTTTAAAGAAAAAAACGCGAAAAGGGAAGAGACGGCTTAGAAGTATTCAAAGCCTATATTCAAAAGCATGCAAGTCAGTGCAGATCAACTAATGTCCCATGAATCCGGTTTTCTGAGTACTTATCTTCCAAATGCAATGTACCTGTTCGGACTTATGTCAAGCCTTCTATTTGCTACAAAGCAACAGGATTCTAGAAATACGCGAGAATGAGATCCCCAAGGTACATGCACGGAGACTCACACGCTTCAGTATACTCGCATGCATATCAATCTTCCCGTGCCTCTTCCTCGATTCAATATGGCGGCACCGTAGTATAGTCTTGACTTAGACTATTGGGTCTCAATGTGCACCGAATGGAATATTGTGAAGCCTCTAATTACCCGCTATCCACATTACTACCGCTCCAGGTACTACCACCCCATGTCCCCTCCTTAGTAAACAACAACGCCGCAGGCTTTATGTTTACCCTCCTTTTTCTCATCCACTTCTTCTCTACGGTCCACTAACACCCCTACCCCTCCTACTATCCTCTCCATCGTACAAAGACTACACCCTGGACTGCGTAACGCCGGGGCTTTATGTTTGCTCAGTCATCGCCCTCTCTACCCATCCACGGCGCTCAACCGCTCTCCCTCCCCGCGTCCGGCATCAGAAAACGCCGGCCGCGTCCGAACGGTCGTTTGTCGGCCAATCAGCGCCGACTTTGTTGTGGTTTTATCGGACACGCGGGCGGGGGGTGGGGGTGGACGCCCGACGCCCGGTCCCGACGGCGCCTCTTCCCGCCACAGATTCGTATGCCGACAGTGTCAAAAGACTCTTATCAGTACCGTCCCGCCCAGCGGCCCCCCTTCTGCCCTCCCTACAGCCCCTCTCACAGCCCCTCATGGGCCCCTCACACCCCCTCATGGCGTGCCGACTGCTTTACAAATAAGCCACAATGAGGACGGCCGTGGAGGACGTCCGGATTTGGAAAGTCTGTTTCTGTCAGTTGCCTGCCTGTCATTATTCGCCTGGAGCGAGTGGCGCATCTACTTGTCAGTCATACTTTTGACGGCTTGTTTTCAGTGACGGGTTTTACTGCAGCGCCATCTGTGGCTTATGATAGTACCTTTATCAACGTGCGTGATGTGTTTTTAATCGTCATCGGGGATTTCCTTTTTTATTTAGATTGTTACTCCAGATGAGAGTGTCTCTGTTTCCCTTTTTTACTCCGTTTGGGAGTTGAGCGTGGTAATCCACAGTCTGCAGGCCCCACCCCTCACAGCGGTGTCAGTGGCCGCGTGGAGTGATTCTACGCTAAATAATCAAAAGTACATCCCTTCAGATGATGATTGTTATACGATTCTGCATGTGATGCGTCTTGGGACAAGCTGGTACTTTTAAATAGGAATATACTTAATGAAAACCCTTGGTTGGCATGGGTGATTGCTTGAAGAGAACCCTAATTTTAATAAACGTGGAAACGGTTTTTGTACAACAGTTTATGACCAAAGGACATTTGTTCGCAATATATTTAGTGATCAGAAACCTATTTGGGAAGGGTGTATCTTTTGTCAACTGCAACCTCCGGTTACATATCTTATTTTTCCAGGCTATCTCTCCTTTGTACTTGTTTATCAGAGTTTGTTTTGAGCTATACTTCGCCCTCTGCCTTGAGATCTATTTTGCCGTATTCAGAGGAACCACAGGTAACATTGTAAATAAAACGCTTTATTTTCACCCCTTCTAATAACTTACACAAATATCGCAATTTCCTGTACTACTATCTGACGTAAAGGAGCTTGTAGCCCATTGGATGTAAATCACTCAACATGACTGCCAGGACGTTTTTGCATATATATCAAAAATATGCATTGGATTCAATATGGCTCAGAGAACATTTGGGAGCCTTCTGCTAGAAGAATAATGTGATATTAGATATTCCTCTTTATTTTCCACTTTAAAGTAACATTGCTATACCCTTGTTTCTGTGACAACTCAACATACTACTTACACGGAGAAAATCTGAAGCATACTGATGCAATAGACTTTTTCCACAGGCTGGTTTCGCACCTTATTTGCTTGGTTACGCAATAACCACCAATAATTTTCTGGGTTACACGTACATATCGCCCCAGTAATACTTCAGATATAATTAAGACAGACCTGGTAGAGATACAGGTTTATTATCCTCTTTGGGGAAAAAACGGTCATCAACTGATTTTAGATCTTTGTGTACGTACAATTCAAAGTAACGATGGGTAATAAAAAGAACCGGGTTTGAGACAATTAACATGTATAGACCTATATCAGTTTCGATGAAGCTCACTATTTGAATTTCTTGCTAATGTTGATCATGCGCAAATTAATGTCTATATGTTAATCGAATTCCCGGGCGGTAACAAGCAATTAACGTTCAAGGGTTGTAACTTTGGTTAACATAGTTCACCTTGGATGGCAGGCCTGATAGATGGTCTTAAGCTAAAGCATGGTATTCAGTGTTCATTGTAATTGGATTACACATAATCGTCGAAGTCTAGGCTTTGTAGCACCCAACGAGGTCTTGTACTATTTGTCCAGCCCTGGAATAGCCCAGGGGAACGGAGTTTTAATCATATCTTACAACTACAGGAGGTCCCTGTGGGGGGTGTACTATTTGCCGACCGTTAAACACTACCGGGCACAATCAGTCCACTGTCTTTGCCTTTAATGAAAAGCATTTCTCTGCTCTTTACCTTGTTCACTCCAGGAGCGACCCTTAACCTACTGACCCTCTCCCCTTCTCCAGCAACCGGTATCGGGTATGTGGCTGTCTGATTGTGTTTGCCCTTTCCAGGAACCAGCACCCTTTGTGGGGGTGGACAGGGGAGGGTGTGGGGGAGGGGGTTGTCCGGTGTGACCCGGCCACCGGCGGGTCTTCTCCGCCCCTTGCTCCGCCCCCTGACACCCTGTCACGACTGTCTCTGCGAGCAGTTGGGGAAACTGCTGGCACCAATACAGAGCAGCTCGTTCGACTGGTGGCGAGCGTGTCCAGACTTAGCCTACAGTACCCGGGGCTGTTTTCGTAGTCTACTCTGTTTCCCAGGTCCGCCCATTTTTCTTCTATTTATTTTAACCCTTGTCTTGTTTTTATCCCTTTTTTTCGTGTGAGAGCAATTCCACCAATGTGCGCACTCGAGCCAATTCACTGCCGACCTGTATAGGGTTTCTACAGGCCCACACCAAAGCCCCCATGACACGGCTATTGGCTAAGCGCAGGCCGGAGCGCTTTCATCGGAGCCCCACAATCCGGCTAGGTTTCTCTCTGGCTTTACACCGGATCCAGCGACGGGAGGCTAGTGACCTCTGGCAGATTAAAGCAGCTAAAAACGGCATAGCAGCTAGCTTAGAGGGGGCTCAGCTTTCTGCCGAACTGCGCAGTGATCTGGTTGAATATCAGGACAAAACAACGGGGGACTCATCACACCCACCTACACTCCCCCAGTCGTCCCCCTCAGCTGCACCACCGGCTGAGCCTGCATCCGATCCCCGCCGGCCTATTGAACTTTCACCGCGCCAAACAAGAGATTCCAGAAAATCCATGTCCGCGAGCCGAGGAGGAGTCTTGGGGTTTAACAGAGTCAATAAATTGATTCCGTGGAGAAAACATGTTTGTATTGATATCAGGGCACTAGTAAGACTGCCGACTCGGATATCCAAATGATTATTGAGTGGTGTACGCTGAGGGGGACCTGCCTGGCAGTAATCTGGTGGTTGTCCACCTTCCTGTATATTGAAACGTCTGTCGTTTATTTGCCGCCGTTCGTTTCCTGTTTCGGCAGGTCACATTTCGCTGGCTGCGGTCTTACATTTCCTTCATCGACATATTCCCTATATATGAGTATTTTTCTAGTCCCCTCCTATTCCTCCTTTACTCCTTGCCCCTGTTAGCTATATTTATCAACTCCCCTTTCCCTGTGCCGTTTCTCTTTATTGGTCTCAATGATTTCTCCTTGTACATCATTATTACCTTCTGTTTGGTTAGGTACCTAACCCTTTATACTTTCCTTGATCATGTTGAAAACAAAACAATGCTATGAACATTCATAGTATCTCAACCCATAAAACATTTAACGATAAAATATCGGATACGAAAAACTGCCCACCATTATTAATCTATGCATTGGACGATGGCAAGGAGCTTGTCGGTGGGGGGTGGGGGTTAATTGTGATGTCTATTGTGATGTCATTATAGCCACGCATCCCCCGACTCGTCATATAAACGATAGAAAAAGTGATATAGATAAAAAAAAAAAAATTACAACAGACAACTTATTTTGGGGAGAACCTACCGTACTCCCATACCGATACACACTCCCCGGGGCCAATGCGGCGTTGAGATAATGGTGGATTATCTGGTCCGGGCGTCCCGCGTCCGCCGTTGGGACTCGGTCGGGGTTAACAAGTCGGACCTGTGCGACTGGCACGGGGCGGTCACTGCCGTGCGTTCAAGTGATGTCTGCTGATGGAGGTGGGTATCAGCCGTGGCCGCCATTGATGAATGATGCCCACAGGACGTCCGCCAGGCAACAGATGGAGCTTTACTTCCTGTACCTGCCCGAGATAATAGGTCGGTATCTCCCCATACACATACACTGTAGTAGCGCTGCCTTGATGTACTTCCGGTAGCCATGTTGGAGCTACTGGTTTACAAGTCCCCACAAAGGTAGGTCCGGATGGCCGTTATTTGCGATTCAGTCTTCGTCCTTGTGAAATGAATCATATGTGGAAAATACATGGGCCAGTCTGATGGCGGGTACTTCGAATGGTATGCTGCATATACGGCTCAAGATAATTCAAATAATAATCATATTTTTCGAACACTATTGTGTTCAATCCTGTATTTAGATGAGAGAAACCCACAGTAACCAATCAGAAAGCGTTTGGGGAAGAAGAGAAATACAGTATATACCATTACTGGCAAATAGGAAACCTTATAAATGTATATATTCACGAAACGATAAGACCAATAGGAGTGTGAACATACAAAAGCAATGTGAAAGCGCGAATCTACAGACAGAAGCTTATGGCGGAGATAAGATAAGACCCAATGTGACCATCGAATAATAAAATCCTGTTATTGGGAGTGGGAAAAGCAATACGTGCAATGCAATAGGTACAAATGAGGCTTAAGTACCCAGTAGTGAAATGCTAAAGCTGTGATACAAATAGTCCATTCTGGCTTGAGAAGCATTTATGGAGAGCATATATAGTTTTCATCTACTGTGAACAACAGACATCGATAAACTTATACCATATGCCATATGCTACAAATTACCTTTGATATACCTTCTTCTGAATGTTTATGCATTTGACATGTTAAAAGTCTAAATACCTCACAGCTGAGTGTCTATGCCAATAGATAATAAAAAAAAGCCATAAACATTTAATTCCGGTTATAGCAATGGCGGAGTAATGCTATTAAATTGTAAGGCTTGTAGCAAATGTGGAAATATGATGACGCCATGGCCGAGATAAGGAACACCGATGTGATTATGTTCTTGCTGTTTCATCAGTATTCGATTACGCTATGTAACAGATTGAAAACTGAAGATTGATCTTGTCATAAAAAAATGGCATTTTACTTGTGGCGGTCTTAACTATCACGTCTTATTACGTCACAGCAACATGCTATGGGCAAAGATTTTATTAATCATTCACAGAATAGGACCATTAATTATACGGCCAATGTAATCTAAGCCAGGGCCCAAGGAACACCCCTTTCTTAAGAACGAGGTCCTAAAATATGTCTCTTGTAGCTATCATTAATTAAGACAGCCCCTGCGCTCTGGAGACTACGTCGTAAAACAAAAGCCGTTTGATCCTCGGAAGTTGGGTGCTTGCCGGTACAAGCTACAGGATGGATGGATAACAGCCGCTTCACGCATGCGTAACCACGTGATATGATTGCTGATTATCCCCGGCGAGCTGCAGTCACGAGAAGCCTGTGCCTCCCGGAGCCTGTGTCCGTCGTCCCTTGTGGTGGACCGTGGTGAGCCTCAGAAAGATTAAGTGTTTATCATAAAGGCAGTCTGCCATATGCAGCTGGGGTGGATAGCATTATGACATTTTTTTTAGATAGAATTGAAATAGATGGCTTCGCCCCAGGAGACAATATGGGTAACTCATCGCCTTTCTTAGTGTAGGCCCATCCGGCTCTGTACTATATACTATTAACAACATCCATCTTATAAGGCTGTATGAGGTGTTACTATATCAATGTGCATATCGGTACAGTCATAGTTTTTCTCTTCCTGAAAAAGTCCTTCTGAGGATTATAAAAAGAGGTAGACAACATATGTTGAATGAAGGTGTTTATTATGACCATTCTGATAACCTAACATAATGTAGGATGGTTTAGTGCAGCATTGATTTTCCTAATCGCATCACTTGAGTCAGATTGATTTAGATAAATTCATTTATGTCGATGGCATTTTTAATCAGCCAAATTGTTAGGGAACTCCCAGAAGATCCAAAGTAAAATGGGATGTCAAAGTAAAAGACACATTACAGATATTCATGATGAGGAGAAGTGAAATTAGGAGACATAAAAACTGATTCTCTAGATGTTTAGGAGAAAGAATTTTCTTTAAGTAAGAGATGTTCATGATCTAGCATTGGTTTTGCAGGGTGCCTTATTATTTGGATACTTGGAGAGTATTAATTTCCCGAATACAGTGACAGGCGATATAATCTCTTTGGAGAGCACATAAAGTGCCATGGGTGTTCCATTGGACGAATCCAACGCCTTTAGACGTCTGCCAAACAGGTTTATAGTGTACGAACCCACAGGTAAGATCAAAGGCAGTGTGGGCTACGTTTGTAGGCATCCGACAAAAGCTATTTTATCGGGTTTTCTGGGTCGTCGCCTGTTAAACCACCGTGCAGCCGCCGCCGTTGAGCATGTTGCCTCCTCCATTATACCAATTGCTATAACCATCTTATCAACAGCCGCCGTTTGGCCGTCATACAATGATTTTTTGTGGTCGTGGAATCAGCCTGCCCTTCATATTTACTGACCTTTAAAGCACCAACCGATAGAATGTGGCTGAAGCAGGTTGGTCATAACCACCTTGCATTCCATTTGTTTTGTGATCCTTGTTATGTTAGAGACTTCTGCTTCGATATCCCAAAATATTTCTTTTTTCATAATATCCCAATACTGACGAAACTATAGTCCACCCAAATTCGTACTCTATCCACTCAACCCTACAAATCGCAAACGCGCCCACCAGCACGCTTGCATGGGTTGGAACGGAGAATGGTGTAGAGATGGTGTCCCGGGAGAGGGTATTTATAGAGTACGAGGCGACAGAAAGAGGGGCTGAGACAGGGTCTGTGTCTGTGAAGGGGGTTTGAAGCCTGTCCTTTTTTTTAACTCCGCCGGTCGTAATGGCAGAGCGGTGATCATCTTCCTCCGTTTGATCGCCGATTTACAACCGGCCCGCGGTCGCCGCACTCAGTCACGGACGGCAAGGAGGACGGGGCGGGAGTAAAGGGGTGATGGGCTGCATGAGAGGGGTGAAGGACGGAAGGGGTGGCAGGGTGAGGGCATACCCAGCAAAGGGAGACTGTGATGGTTTGAGAATGAGGTGATTAAAGCTACGATAGTCAGGGTTATAGGTGACGGGGTTATGAGATAAAGTTAACGGGTGGGAAATTTGTCTTTCAGAGGACGGGTGAGGATGAAAGATTTATATAAGCGTTGTGGTGGTTCTTTGAGGGTACCTTGCTGACTACACACACACACACACACACATATATATATATGTGTGTGTGTGGTGTGTGTGTGTGAGGGGTATATATATATATATATATATATATATATATATATATATATATACATATACATGTATATACCCGGGGATAAGAGGAAACTGCAAGAAGGGGGGCGAGAATGATATTTGAGAGATGCGCAGTTAGTGTATACGCTGAACAGGTGCATGAGAGCGTCCAGGCTGTTTGATTTACACGGTGGTGGATAGGGCCTTGTGACATAAATCGTTGTTACTTTTGTGTGAATTGTTTGCGGTTATATTTATAAGGCTTGTAAATTAAGCGATGATCGTAATGCGGTAGCTGAAATATGACGATCCACTTTGTCCTCGAAAGGAAGACATCAATTCCCAACGTCATAAATGGTTCTCTGCACTTTTTTAAGTGGGGCTCCTGACGATATACTACGCTATAATCTCAGTGCTATATGGAGCCTGAGATAAAACGCTTTGCTGAGTGTTGCACCATTTCTTTTAAGTTCCCAGACCGAATGGCACGTTTGACACGCCCGGCTGCCAAGCACATTCATTATAGGAATATCCACTGAGCTATTATTTCAAATGCTCCCTTGCCGGAAACCCGTTACGGGAGTCAATCTCAGTCTGACGGACGATTTCCGGCTGCCTTTTGTGCCTCTGCTGCTGGAGATCAGGCGACGGCAGCGCGGGATTTCGTCGAAATGATTCAATTAGCCGGCTCCGAGGCCACAGGGCTAAGAAGAAAGCCAAGAAAATCAGATTTTCGTCTGATTCGTTGCGCTCACTGACCAACAGGGCCGGAACACGAACGCGGGGTCCGGAGTGCCGTGATTGGCTATTCCGGACCACGTGATTGTTTTCCCGCCACGTCTGGGGTCGGCGTCCTCAGCCGGTACTACGACTGCTATTATAAAAGATCCACCAGATGGCGCCGCCGTGACTCCACTTGCACTGACATGACGAGAACGCTAAGTATTCTCGTGACGCTACCCTAAATGCCCAGTGCCTCTCTTTAGTTCAGGATAACTATATTCTCCATAGGAATGTTCATACAGGGTCCTATGCTTAACTGCCAGTTCCAAATGCCATAGAAGATCCAGTAAGGAAACTAAGGAATTTAGCGGTACCATGCTGTAAGGTTTATTGGCACTCATGGACAACCTGCAACACCGCAGACATACAGCACAGCGCAAACCAACCACCAGCCCCGTCCCTGGGAAACGCCACAGGGGGAAAAAGCACCCTCATTATGGCAATGAATACAGAAGGGCATCTGGGGTTAATTTGCTGGGATTTACCGGGCTGTGCGCGACTTAGATCTGCGAACATTCAATTTGATAGCGACAGTACGAGGGCCATGACGAATCGGTTACAAATGACTCCTCTCTTGTGAGATGCAGTGACAAATGGCGCGATGGCAGCGAGATGAAATTATTCATGAAGTGTCCGGGTGCCCTGTTTTTACCGCGCCATCATTGTACGCCTGAAGGGCACCACGCATAGAGATGAAGGTCGCCTTGGGTATAAAGCAAAAGCTACCTCCGAGCTGCTCAGTGAGCATTGAAATATGTAACCTTCTATTTGATACTGAACTCAAGACTGATAATTGTCTACACGGTCCTTGGGGATATCCAATACTAATCAGCGGGTGCAAATTGCTTAGAGGGATTGAGAACGAGAATATGGATGTTTTAGTTCAGTGATCAGAAGCAGAAGACAGTGTGGGACAGGTGGTATTCTAGAGGACGCACAGTAGCTATAGCTGCAACAGTATTTCAATGCCCTGGTGTCTTTAGCTTCCGCTTGGATTCACTCCTGCCGCCAGGTATTGAGTAGTGGTATACATTGAAAGTCCATCTATTTGCTACGTATATAAAGTGCTTATGTTTCCTCTTGAAATAATTCACTTATATAAACTTTACAATGATTGCACAGAGAGGTTTCTAGGTGAGAACAGTTTGTCAAATCAGACAAACCCTCCCACAAATGCACTTCTATGTTGTGGGGATATTATGAGACTGGCAGTGAAGGCCACGTATTGAGAGGTAGTATACATATCCTTGTTACGCTACATGCTGTAGTCTAATGTAAAGTGGGAATCTCACGATGGGATTCACGTACCTCACATGGTGTTTGTCTGAAACAAATCCTGCTGAGATTCTGAACTGGAACACAATCTCCTTGTTTGAATTGTATGGTTCCATTTCTCTGAGACAAGTATTTTCCCCTGAAATTATCAGCGACAATTACTCCTAACAGGGTACAGAATCCCATGAGATTTTGATTTTAAACATCTTTCAAATCTATATAGGGTCATTTCGGTGAGACAAATGGACCTGCTGCAGCTATGTACCTGCCCTAGCCAATAAGAGGCCAGCAAGCATGATTACATGTTTGTAACACCCCTCACCTCAAGGGCAATTGTGTCCCAGGGTGAGTGTTCACTGTGACTATGTCTAAGATTATGTACCAGGTGTGTCCTCCAATGTGAGTCCAATTCACAATTTTTCTTTGAGACTGATAAAAGCACTTTGGCATGGGAATTTGTACCAACCGAGAATTGTCTGAGACTAGGGGAAAGGTGTGAAATACACCAGTCTCAGGTACGTGAGTCTCCACATGTGAATCCCACTTAACTCCATATGGCCTAAAGACTTATCTTTATATTGGAGTCAATACTAGGCATAAGGACTCAGACATGCATATGCCAAAAAGGAAGAGAGGAATGCTTAATGACCGTACAATGGGAGTTGAATGAAAAGGAACATATGGAGTTGAGGCCTGATACTTATTTAGGATCTTCCAAAACATGAAGTCGACACCACAGTCAACCATAACGTGACCCATGTGAGCGCTCTTTAATGCCTGTTATGTTAGTCGCCGTGTGAATCTACATTTAGCGTGATAATGGGAATGTAACCGAAAAGGACATAAATATTCCATATGAAGAAACCAGGTGTCCTTCCTTTATCACGCTCACCTGACCTACTGTATTTAACAACCCGTTGATATTTACATCTGCCTCTCTCTGGCCCGAGTTAAAATGACTATTTAATATCTTTTGAATCTAACACACATAAACACAGAGGCGCTTGTTAATGGTGATGCACAGGAATATCGGGTATGTCAGGTAGCCGTCGGAAACAACCCCTGAGTTCTTCGTTGACATATATCCTTCCATAGGGATTTAAGAGCAACCTTGAAACAAACGCCTTCTCAGTCTCGAACTGCAGCCATTTTACATTCCTCTTCCTCGGGTCTCTAGCCTGGACTACCACAGGCAGTTTCCGGCCGGGAACTCCGTATGTAAGTGGTAAGAGGTGCCGTCTAACCACACGGCACCTCTATGGGATCCCTCCGAAATGGCATCTCTCTAGATATATACCGGCGTTTATACTTGACGACTAAAAACGTGACGAATGCAGATCGCCTAGAAAATAGTCGACAGGTGGTGCTCGATCGCGCAATATTGTCAGCAATAGTTACGAATCAAGATTTCTGCATAATCGCAAGGTAGTGCCAAATTGCACAATCACACATCATCAGACGATCTGTAATCCTTGTTTTTGCCTATTTTGACAGTACTATTGCTGTCCCAGTGGTAAATTGGATTTCTGCAAATTAGGCATTTTTCCCCAAGGAGGATTTTTTTGTGGACTTTTAATCTGATGTTCTAGGGACCTCCCTGAGATGCATTGTGAAGAAAAAAAAATTGCAATTTGTGGTGAGTCGGGCCTAAATAATGTCGTGGATTGACTAGATCATGTAGCGGTCCTGCGGCCAACCGGCGTCTACCTGGCGGGTCTTCGGTATCTGCCCAGCGTCCCATCATGAAGGTGAAGGATTCAAATGTAGTCTGCTAGGTGGTTTGGAAGCGTCTTGTGTATTCGTTAAATATAATAGATATTAGATTATTAGATAAGGGAAAAGCTACAATAATATTTCGAATAAATGACCTGTATGTAAAATAATAGTTAAAGGGGACGTTGTTTGTAAACTTGTTTCGAGGTGATCTGAAAAATAATCAAATCTATATACTGACAGAGATTAGGCACCAGAATGTCTCTTAAGCGACATTGTGAATATTCTTATGCCTTTATTATTTGAAAGAGCATTTGGACAAATAAAGCTAGACTTAACAAATCTATAAATGAGTGAGCATCCTCTTGCCCCTCCTCGAAGCAGAACATATTTTACTACAATAACTGTGCCAAAGCAAAAATTTATATGACACTTCTTCTCCTGAGTGAGGAAAAGTGTGATACGGTGACCTACTTGGCATGGAGTCAGAGTTGCCACCATTCAATTTTGATGGCATTGGAAAAGCGTGAGGTGTTTAAAACTCACTCAACAGCATCACTTCCCCAAATTGGAGCTCTGAAAGTGAGAAATAGAGCATTTATCTTGAGAAATATCCATTAAACAGAAAACCTGTTCGACCCAAGTTGTGAATCGTCAATTCCCCAAATAATAAATCAATCAGTCCACGTCCACAAACACCTAGGAAATTACCAGTTGTGGTGAAAGGCCAGATGGCTCTACGCCGTATGGGAAAGAAAAAAGGTGCCTCACCTATTGAAATTTACGAGTTCGAAATAGACGCCGTTCCCTAGGATGCTTCCCTTTGGCATTAGCTCCAAGGAAAAATGGCGGTCATAAATCTGAGCAGAGGGATTGAATTACACGTCCTGTCATCCAGGGACTACCGCAAAATTGTGATATACGAATGACAATTAGGCCAGAGAAGATAAATGATGAGGTGTTCATTACCAGTGAGACATGAATAGTTAGAGAACCTGACTAAGAGACAACAGGAAAGAACACCTACTGTGGTGAAATTTTAAATCTAAAAGGTCAAAGAACTTTGCAGAAAAGAGGCATTACGGGAGAAATTAGTGTAGATGTACGGGATTTGATAAAGCATTGGTTGCTTTGACCATGGACCAACTGATAATTGAGAGTCGCGAAGGACTGGTAGCCACACAGACAAGGTTTATCACTTTAGTATACTGCAACTCCGATTCACAAGCATACTAAGCAATGAAATCAAAACTAATAGAGAATTCTTATCTTTCAAATTAGTCATCTGTTGTGTTGTTATCTATTACAATAGATAACATATGTGAAAGTAATTTTAGTGATTATAACATTGGCACACACAGATGACTATTCATTTACAGAGCTCATTACACAATCCCCTTTTCTAGTGACAGTTAACGAGAACTCATGCATGCATCAATAGGATAAATCCTCCTTGGGCGCCATCAGGAATGATTGATTTGATACGTCGTTAACATGACCGCAACAGTTCCATCTCCGTCTAGTTTCGATGTCAAACATTCATTGACAGCAGATCTCGTTTCAGGTTTGAGGAGCAGTGATTCTATATAACGCATAGCCAGATCATTTTAGTGGTGCTATCGAATTAGTACAGAAGCCACTTGGTGTTCCAAAGTAGTATACCTGTACTGTTTGACGGGGACCACTTGTCTAAAGTGACCTAAACATAAACTGACCTAAGGTTATCCAATGAGGTTTAAATGTATGACTGTGATCTTGCCGACAGTATATTTTACCCATATGCTATCCATATATGATATTTATCAGCTCTCTGTTGGTGGCTAAGCCCCTGATATTCCTTTTAGTGACTTGTTGTTGGTCAATCCTATTCTGCTCTAGAGCCCCCGTTGTGGGACAAACCCTGATGTTTCCTTCCATCTTAGGGATGAGACATACAGACATCACCTACATACATTTTTTTTTTTTCTTTTTAGACTTTTATTTATCCTGGAGAGAATACCGTAGGGAGTAGAATCTCCCTATCTTCCCGGTGCTCCAGCGTTAATAGTTCCTTGCCTCTTATACCCACAGAGTGGGTTTACAAATCAGGCGGGCTATATGCTCATACTTAAAACTAGGTGCAGTACAGGATATTCGTTGGGTCCAAGAACAATGATCAAGAGTATAGGGTAACCACCCTTTGTTAATCCTAGAAATTGCTCAGACAGATTACAAAATGCTACTACTTGTTCGGAAAACATTTGTCAATATATGGTGATTTTGTGTTGACACTACAAGCAGTATGTTGCTGGTTCTATATGATAGGGGTTGGGGGAAAAGAACCACCTTCCCGGGGGGAAAAAAACAGCCTTTCTCAGACCTCTTCAGGTGTTATATGTTATCAATACCGGTTTAGTCGAGTTCTCAGCTTGTTTTTTAACAGTTTGGTCATGTCTTCCTGATTGTTTATCAGTCTTACCTCTGACGTAAGTCGGTTCCAGAGTTCAGCAGATTTGTACTCTACGGAGTGTTGGTATTTTGTGCAATTGATTTGTCTGGGGACTGACAGGACAGGGCCCGTAAATAATCTAGTTTCTCTCGTTTGTTTTTCTAAATACCGGTCATCCCTTGCCCTTAAGAAACCCAGTTTCAGTAGTTAGTGTTCGCGTCTGTCGGATAGATGGTTAATGTTAAAATGCTTACGCAAGATGTTTGTAGGCATTGTGTAGTTTGACTTATAGCAGATTCGGAGGGCCCGATTTTGGCATCTTTGGAGTTTAGTGGTAAGTGTTGTCGCATGTGCACATTGCTATGGGCAACCACATGGTTATGTGTTCACATGTACCTGATTCGTAGCTTTCAACAAAAATAACCAAATTTTGTTTAAATCCAATAACTACTGTATCATCGATAGAAAAAATGCCTTGAGGCATCATGTGTCCATAGGGCGGTATAACCTAGAGGCATCATGTGTCAATAATGCAGTGATACCGAGAGACATCATGAATCCTTAAAGAATCGAATATGGTTGCCAAATGAGAATTATTGAAAACAGCTATGTTTGACCATTTTTGTCCGCATGTGTCATGGTTGATCAAGCAAACCTTGACCCGCCCCCCTCTAAAATTAGTCTCATACTGAGAGCCTCCCTCTCCCTAGAGCCCATTATTTTAGACCTAGCAACATTTTCCCTTGTGACTTAAGTCCGGAAATTTGAAAACATTTTTCCCTTTGATCACAGACAACCCCTTCCATCCCTTTCACCGGTAAACCCTCTCTTCCGCTCAAGGCAAACTGCTTTTCAGCCAGGCAGGCCAATGACAGGCAGGATATTCACAGGCAGTGCACTGGCAGAAATTCTTTAGTCTTGCAGATCACTTTCTTTTAAGGGGGTCATCTTGCCCATCCCTGCCCCACATATATATACCGCATATGCAGACATATTACATCATTATTATTAATATTATAGCCCTTATTGTGTACAGACTAACTCACTTAAAGCGCCATTCCAAGACATCATTATGATCTATCACATATTCATAATCACACCATTCTATAAATACTGTGTCTATAATTGTACTCTGTATCATTGTAATTCAACATGTTCTTAATTGAGTTTACCTTATACTTGAAATTACCTTTGACAGTGTATGGTCATAATAGAATACCAAATGCAACAATTTGAATTATGTCCAATTAAAAAGAAAAAGTGTGAAAATGAGAGCTAAAAGGATATTAACCTCTGAGATGTTCTTCAGAAGCGGAAAACGTATGTCCAAGTGATATCATGAGACTTAACACGGCGGTGGTGAACTTAGTTATTACAGAGGTCACCGGGCTGTTGGGTGTCACTGCTATTGCCTGTGGAGGGGATGACGGTGGAGAAGGTGGGGAGGGGCGTCTTCAGCAAACCTAGTCAATCAACTACCAGTGTAACTCCATCATTGAGGCCTACCCCTACAATGTAGCGCAAGTTAATGGATCGTACAAGCCCTTCCCTTTCCTTTGCCTATTAGTATCCTTCCTCCCAACCCACAGATCACTTTCTCTGGGAATGGATTGATTTCCGTGAAAATCTTCACGATTTTACGCTATTGGGGGACATAACGTATCGCTTTCAATTTAATATCCTACAAAATAGCGCTTCATTCTGAGCAGTGCAAACGCCTTTCATGTTTAGTTTGCATTGACATACAACTTGCTGTCGGTATTTAGTATTTTTCCTGTTATTGATTATGCCTTTATTGGGCATGTGGCATTTATATATTGATTCTTCTGACAGTAATGGTACCTCTACTACAAAATCATGTTGTAACAGTACCGTCTCCGTCCCTGTTAATATGATCATCCAATGTGAGCGAATGTATTAACGAAGTATTATATTGTTTATCAGACGACTTAAAACAATGTACTCTCTGCTTGATCTATTTTACCAATTGACTGTCTTACTAAAATCGAGAATCGTCATAATGCCATTCAACTTTACGCCCAACCATTACAAATACACACGGACACAATGAATAGAAGGTATTCAGACGGGGGTATACACCTGGTATTATTATCCAGATCCTTTTGCCGCAGGAAAAAAAATGAACCAATCCTTCAGGATGTTTGGCAATATGCTGGCTATAAAAGGTTTTGATAGTCTGGGTCGCCCGAGACATGTACAGTCTCTGTTTCTATCCGTCATCATCATAAGCGGCCCCAGTAGGCAGCCCGACACTGACCCGCGAATTGCACGTTCAACTTCTAAGGCAGTCGCTTTATTTCAGCACGATATTACGCCGGTTTGGAACTGTACTGCTTTGGGTGACCAACGCTTTTCTAATCGGTAGCCAGCAAATGCCTTCTCATCAGTACACCTGAATGATGGCTTTCTTTTCTCGGCGTTTGGTGGGGAATTCGGAGAGAGGGGAGTGTCGGCCATTCCCTTACTCTCCAACCACTACCATCCACCCTGAACCCAATCACATTACACTCATCCGTCACTGCAGAAAAGGATTGGTCCGAACGCTACCACGTGACCATGGCGGTCGACCTCGTTTTCAGTGGTGGCCAGAAGCATGTAGGAATCCCCCTCCACCCCCCCCCCCCCCACACACACACACACACTCAATGTTCGAGGTATTTCGTGGTGCAATCTTACTATAGGGCCACTTCGTGGTGGCGCACTCTACTCGAGGTTATAGGCCTTCCGCACAGCATGAGCGCGCAGTGAATCGCGTCCTTGACATGAGGCACGTGATTCCAGTCAGCTCACGCCTAAAACTCTGCAATTGTCAGGGTTATTCATTACAGTGAACGTCTCAGCTCCCGGCGAACTATATTGATGTTCTCACCTTGAATTAATGCTAAATACATGAAATAGGATGATTCACAAAGTGTCGGAAAAGGCAATCAAAATCATGGGAATTCTGATCTTTCACGTATTTCTGTTCATATTCCGAATGAATACAACATACACATATAACATACACGTCAACGGTTACAAAACTCCATAATTCTGAATGGAAACAAAACAGATGTTTGAGATCCCGCAAAAAGATTTATAATTGAAAATTCCAGCTTCTGCAACAATAACACTTGCTACAGGTGCTCCGGAGTACCTAATCTACGAACACATCCAACTCAAAAGCTTTGATGCGGTGTCGATAAACCAAACTAAGAAAACCTAAATTAAAACTTTCAACGCTTGTTCCATCGACAGTTCACGGCCAAATTAATTGAGACAGAAATCAGTTTGCACGTCAGTTCGCGTGTCACCTGGTCTCGTTGATTTGATGCCTGATATCTAATGTCGTGCTATCTGTTCATGGTTTGCAGGATGCCCT
This sequence comes from Alentia gelatinosa, assembly GCA_950022655.1. Lineage (NCBI taxonomy): Eukaryota > Metazoa > Annelida > Polychaeta > Phyllodocida > Polynoidae > Alentia > Alentia gelatinosa. Next base: position 101,410,266 of record OX465580.1, on the reverse strand, counting down.
GAAGATGGCGCTGGCGGAAAACGACCGACTGATGCAGGCCAGGTGTTTGTGTTGTTTCGCCGATGTCTACCGACGAAAGAGCGACGTCCAGGTAAAAATATACAAAATACCTGACTCAAGATCACGTAATTTTAAAACGTTTGGCATCGGAGGAACGGCAGCCTTGTGGACCATGTCAGAGGAGGATTTCCACTACTCCTAGAACAATATTGTAAACCACTGTAAAAAAGCAAGACAGACGCTCAATCCCATTTAACACAGTATTGGCTATTATTGCCCTTCAGAAACATGTTCTGACCTATATATTAGCTATTTTCTTCTACATATTGCATAGCACTAGAGTCATACTTCCGTTACCCCTTAGAGTACCGATCTTGGATTCCACATACGATTCCACAGAAATCAAATAGGAACACACATTGATATGATACAGGCAGGGTGCGTTACCATTTAAGGTTCAATCATATTCAAACCTTCTCAAGAGACATACTAAGGACTGAGCACCATCTGACCGATTGCATTCACTCAATTTCTTGGCAACGTCACTGAGTTTGTCAATATAATTTTGTGCGTTTCTCATCGTGATTTTCGATAATATCAAGTTATCGTTGAAGGCGTGGCAAAATTACCCCTTTTCCTAGATCCCACAATAAACTTCACACTGGCTTCTGTTTCAGCGTGCTTATCCCCGGTACGAGGCGGCCATCAACATTCTGGTGGAGATTGGCGACCGGTATGGACAGATCGACGTGCTGGCTGGCATGGCCAAGACCATGGTGCTCATGCGCCAGCTGGCCAAGGTGTGCGAGTGCAAGGTACAGTCTAATGTTGTCACTAACCAAGGACATGCCATGACATATATTGGTGATGAGTGCAACTGTTAGGCCCTCCAGCCGCCTTCTGGGGATGCTTAGAGTCGGTTATAAGATCAAATAGTAATTTTTAGTGTGGTCTGATACTGTGCGACAAAGAAGAGAGAGAAATGTGTGTCTTGACAAACTGAAATTCATATAACTTTTCTGATAATGAAAGGTAATAAAGGGGTATTTAAAGAGCCGAGAATGTTAAAGATGAAGATAGCAGCGTAACGTACACTGGCATTAAATCTGACTTATTTTGATTAACGCACGAAGAAAAGTAAACAGATGCAAATAACTGTAAGTTGAAATAATAAGGACTAAACAGAAAACATGATCATTGCTAGATCTATATGGTATTGAAGGTTTCTTTTCCTGATTAGTCAATATTACCTAACAATGTATTTATTTGTGTACACTGGTTCTTTATTATCCATCGTATACAAAGCCACCATTGAAAATGTATGGGGACTCAGTAAACCACTAGCCATTGTATAAAACTTATCAGATACCACAACTGTGGTATACGCCCTCAAAACCATGGTATACAGGAAAAATAGTCCCTTTGTGCTAAAAAGCAAAGAAATAGTCCCTATTGTCATACCCTTTAATATGGCAATCACTGGGTTTAATTTATTTGAAAAGATGGATAATAAATGCAACAAACGATGGTTTTGTGGGCAGACGTCTCTGTAAACCACTCGAGGTTGACGTCGTAATACACTAGCTAGTGCTCGTGTGTTACTATGCGTCAACTCCTTGTGGTTTACGGCCGCCTGAATCCACATGAAGGGCATAACTGCTAGCTCATTCAAATATAGAATGCAGTATTATCGTAAAACTGGATGGGTTTTAATCTTGGCCACCATATACCAAGACTGGAGTTTAGTATAGTGACTTCATGAGGCGAAGCTGAGTGAAGTCTGGAGCCAAAACTCCAGGAGTGGCATGCAGTGGCCAAGATTAAAACACATCAGGTTTTGATTTTATCCTACCCCGTCTCCTCAATTTTGGAATATTATGTGATAACAATTCTGTATGCAACTAGTGGCAAACAAAACTCTGTATGCCAGGCAGCATGGCATACGGAAACTCAATGTCAAACCTACGGGATTTTTATATTAGGGGTAGGATAAATACATTTACCTCACCTCTGGTATTTTTCTCACCATAGCCTTAAGATTGGGAACTCATACTCAACCCCTATGGAGTATTATAAAACAATATTGAATGGGGGATGATGTAACACATGTTCGCCAATCACTATTGATAGGGATGAGATAAAATCTAAACGGCACTCGATCCATAACCACTAAAAATACGCCACTCACTTTGGTTTGCTACATGTAATCTCAGGCGGCTTTGCCGCGTGAGATTAGTCCGCAAGCAAAATTCATGGCATATTTTTAGTGGCTATGAATCTTGATGCTGTACCTTCACAATATTTAGCATGAAACATTGATATACATGTGTCCAATCATATCCACCTTGTGTTTTACTTAATTGATTAAAGAGAAGTCTTTCTACGATATTTGGGTTATTTCTATTACAGGCATTGGAATACAACTCCAAAGCGCTGGATCTCTCGCATAGCATAGGCAACAAGGTGGGTTGCTTTAAAATACAAACGTACATGTTTAGCTATGCAATGTTGCTATACATCAATTAAGGTAGAACTGATAGTGTTGGTAAGATGAACTTCTTTTCGTTGACCTATATTTGGTCAGTGTGAAGCTTGCCTAAAGTCATGTTTAACTTCTGCCTGAACAACAGTATCTAAATTTATTCTTCAAAAGAGGAAAAAGAAAAATTGCCTGTTGGAGATCCTCCTCATGCTAGAAGTTTGGTAAACCTTTAAGACAACGCCTCGCTCCCGGCTCACCACCTTATCTACATCGATCTCGGAGCTGTTTATTACCTAGTGCGCCATGTCGACGCCGGATGTGCCAATCTAGGTTACGGAGCATGCGGCCTGGTGTACCCCAAAAGTAGGTCAGTATCCTGAGCGCGAGTCGGTATAGCGCCTGGGTCAACACGGGTTGAATCCAGCAGAGAGACCAGTCTCATCTCCGGGGTCATATACGAATTCGCCTCTGCACACTCATACATTCAACTCGGCGAGGCATATGACATCCTTCTCACATAGTTGAGTCTCTCCATGACACAATATTGACCCAATGTTTACACCCCAACAGCGTCAGATATTGTAAACGTATCCGGGAAAATCTTTTTTCAATACTTACAGATCGAGTCACGTCGGGAAAATGTAAATAAACAGAAGCTCCAATTGTCCAAAGGTAGAAGTCATATCCATAGCCATGCCCCTATACTGCCCAGCAATTGAGCCAGGTTCGATGGCATATTTCAATATACTACTGATATACAGCAGTGGCGGTGACTGAGTAGTATATAGAATGGGTGATCCAAAGACGGCTATTCGAGGCTGTCCATAAAGTATGTACGAAAAATTTCTTAAATATCTCAACCCCTTTTCCCAGCCCATCATGTGCGCACTAGATTAAAGAAAGAACTTACGCAAAATTTCCGAAATTTCTTACCTCCCCACCCTCCCTGCTGTGTACGTAATTTTATGGATGGCCCCTTCGGGATTCTTTCAATTGGAACCAGAATGCCTTTAGATAATTATTTCCTTAATCTGCACGGTCAAGATTGAGTAGCACTCAGATCTGTTTTGAAAATTACTGTTAGCAATTGAATCATGGTTTCTAAACTTCCACATCTTAGACCAATTACACAAAGACCGTTATGCGCACAACTCAGCTGGGCCTAGTTTTTCAGGAGGTGGGTGCTAAAACAGCCGTTCGGAAGGTTTGTCTTAGAAAAACCATTGTAGTAAGCATGTGTTTGTAGTTACGACAAACGTTATAAGCGATGAATAAAGATCGCGGAGCATCACAGTAGGTTATGCACAAATCGTCTGAGTGGTGCAGCGCCTGCATCTTTCAAAATTTTAGTCAAATATGTTTCAAGTTAATCACAAGAAAATTATGAAATTTGGGGTATAGATACACCATATATATAAAAAATCCATTGCTCCAAATATTATTCATTTTCAATGAGTCTAAACATCTGAAAAAGAGCTATAACCGGCCATTATTCCCTGTATGACATGTCTGACCTTATCGTTGGTTGTGACAGTTTGGGCGACTATTTGACCTACGATACCCTACGATTATCATTACTATGGGGGACCTTAAACTGCCCTACGTGTCGTACTAAAGGGCCGCAGGTCCATAGGACGCCTCCAAACGGTCACTATGAATGCCCCCCCCCCCCCCCCACCCCCGGGTATCTTGTGGTCTCAATTGAAGTTGGAAACCAGTTGGGTTGCATTTTTTATACAATCAATATTATATTGAATATTGGTGTATATGAATTCGGATCTTGATGATACTATAAAACCGCCTGGTTACTTCAAATAGCATCACTCATTCATGAGCCTCAATGGAAAGCTGGAATATGAGAATAAACTACACTTGACAGGAACCATGATGAAGTCCTGTGTTTTTGTAACTCCCTAGATGCACCAGCTGCGTTGTCACCTCCGTATGCAGGAGTTGTATCGGTCGCTAGGAGACGACGCCATGACGGAGGAGTCGGGTCTACACGTACGCCGCCTACTGGCAGACATGGATCTCTTCTGTGGCGTCTGCAACAAAGCAATGGGCGACAAGAGTGACCGACTGGAGGCGCTGCAGTGCTGCCATCTTGTGCACGCCAGGTATTCTTATATATGTCATAGTAGATCTATCAATACGCCATGAAAGCTTATTTCACTCCACTAAGGGGAATCCAGCTGGGAGAGTGACATGATCTATTATGCTGACGATTGCTGGGACTCACATACACAAAACTGCACGTGTACACTTGTATTGGTGGCGATCGTCTCAATGCTAGCTTCGTAGGAAGATTCATTTTTAAGTAATGAAAAAGAACTACCTCTAATATAGTGAAACTTTTTTTTGCAGATGTTCCTCGCAGCTTACCCGCAGCTCCGCTGGGCGGCGTGGCAGTCGCGTCATCAACTGTTCCAAATGTCGGAAGACGCTTCCTCGAACGCCAGTCTCCACTACTTCCGCCGGAACTGGAAGCCAGCCTCCGGGAACACCTGTATCTGTGTGTAGCCTGACTCTGAATCCGCTGCCACCTCCAGGCGGCCAGGACTGCTCCGGATCGGGCTCCGGACCGGTGGCGAGGCCCGGGACCCCCGCCCCGCGGACGTCAGCCGTATCGTGTGACCCGAACACGGGCAATGTCGTGTCGAGCGTGCTCGGGACCAATACGGTGGTGCACGGGAACCCGGTGTACTTATGACACACGGACTCGGCCCCCGGAAGCCCGAGGGCCATCTGCCACATGTAACATCTCAAAGGTGGTATAGCCTAACAGTAGTGTGCCTCACGGGCAGGCGGCAAGGGTAGAACGATTGTCGTCAGCGATGATTCGGCATTGCCATAACTCTATGCCTGCCTTGTGGGACAAACGCGTCCCTGACATCTTTACCTACTATGCACATAGGGTAGTGTACGTATCTGCCCCACTGTCACATGTGACTGGCACTAGTGACTGAGGTGTGAATAGCCAATTGACGTTACATGTAATAGTGACTAGTGTTACAGGTGTTAGCAGACATTCTGTGATGCACCCTGTCTTTGGCACATGTAGCAGATACTAGGTGGCAGCTCTAGCGGTCACCCTCGCATGGTAGGGGAATAAGCCAGGACTGTTATCAGCTATCCTCCTCATGACTGACAGATACAGGTGGCAGCACCAGCAAGCAGCCTACGCACATTAAAAGTACCAGACAATGAAGACCACACTAGCCTGATTCACCTTCCTCCCATGAACCTGCTGTGTTATTATGAACACATGGATCATTAGAGAAGAACTTCTCTCTGACGGAATAAGGACGTATCATCTACGGTCATGAACGCGATATTCATTGAAAGTGGCCTTCCATATATCGATGATAAGGACCTGATATTATCTCCATTGATTAAAAAAGGGATCAGAGAATTAAGAAACAGTTTGTAATTGATCTTCTGAATAGTCTGACCATGGAAAATGATGACATTTGATAGTATCATGTAATTAAGTTGATAAAATGCCGTCCGAATATCCAAGTTTGAACACAAACAATACTTTATAAAGTTGGTGTTGGAAATATCTTACAATGGAAGATGTAATCTCTGACGACTTGAATTGTAGGCCGCTATGAAAGTTTTTCCTTTAGGTGGCGCGGCGATCACGCGCCGAAGTCACGTGGGTGAGCATGTGGTTAGCCATCCTGCCAATCACTGTAATCTGGATTTGTGCTTATCCATGCTAATCTATGCTCGTCCAACTCTCTGAAGGATAGAACTACATTTCGGTCGCAAATATCCTCTGAGAATAGGGAGATACATTGATCTAGTCCGTGGCAAATCAAGATGGGGTGTATCGAAGGTGAGACTACCACGCAAGATGACTTTTGCCGACGGTATATTGATTGCTATATATTATTCTTCCTTTCCTAAAAACTAAAAGAGCAAATATTGAATGCCTCTGACATTTGCGATAATATACATTTATACAGAGGCATATTCATTTGCGCACTGTAATTAAATGCACAACAAACTGGATATGAATTGAATACATTAAAAAAGGATTGTGTCTTCGGCTTTACTATAGGTCTTGTTGAACCGTTGAACCTAAACGCACCTATCATTACAGAGAGAGCTTCCTGGTTTCCGAATTCCATGCTGTAAGCGCACCTGGGAAACGGAGGAAGGGTTAACATATTACCTATTGTCTTTCAAAATGATCAAAGATAATCGATTCCTCATTAGTCAATATCTCGTCTTCTTCAATGTAATCATTCTGAACCAACGTATTCATAGCATTTCTCCTAGGCATATGAGGTTTTATCCCTTGGCCAACTAGTGTCGATATATATGTTAGTCCATCTATGAGATTTGAGCTTTTTATCTAGCATATCTGTGACAAACCTGAATCGTCAGTAGTAGCTCAATCCTAATTGTATAGTTACATAATTCACTATAGAGCTGCTTTGCTTATTTCAAAGTTTGGCAGTGAATTATTTGACTCAGTGATTCTGTAAATCTATTCCTAGATGTGTTTAGGTGTTTGAGTAAGCGTTTACAATGCACTAATAGCGTATACTGATCCATAATTTACCCCCCTCCCTAATGAATACCAGTGGATGTTTATATCATTACCAATCAAATCTGTTCCAGTTTTATACCACCTATATCATTCAGATTGAGACCCTATGTGATCGTATTTGTATAATTGTATAAACTGATCATGGAGATCTAAAATGAAATACAGATATGATTTTCCAAATATGTACATTCTGTGTAATATTCTTTGGTTCAATAATTACAATATATTATTGTTGTGCTTGATAGACTGCAGTACAGTTGTTTATATCAACAACTAATCACAAATATACAATCCCAGCTTACATATTCAACGTCATACAAAAGACAATTCAGCGAAAATACGAATATACTTAATTATTCTCCTCTGCTGGAGACGTATAATTATATAGATCCAATACTGCTGAAATATACTGATACATTGAGCACACTACAATGCAGTACTGAGAAATGGCCCTAATCGAGTGCTTGAAAGACTACAGTGGCCTCCTACGTATCTCTAAATTTGACATTTTTTCCTATGTCAGTTGGGGTGTGGATGGAACCCCAAAACCCTAGACCACCATGCTAGTGTCATAAATTAATTGGTCCCCCGTATAATAATTAGAGTATTTATCCTGATGACTAAACGATGTCCCAAATATGAATATAAGCTGAAGAATTTACCAGCAATGCTGGAATTGTTCCCCTTTTTCATTTTTTAGAATTTTCTGTCCGCCACTATGTAATATTCCATGCCTTCGATTGATATAATCTACCTGATATGATTTCCTCTCTCTACATATTGTCCCCTCAGTATACAATACAGGAAAGCTGCCCTCCAGGCATCACTAATCACTATTACGAGTCAGCGTAATTATTGATAATGATCGAAGTTTGACCAATATTCTATATGGTACTTCATCAATGAAGCCCTGCATTGACTGTGAAGATTTGATATCATTTACGAAATTTCACCCTAATAAATTGGGTTATACAGCAGACTATTACAGCGGATGCAAAGTGGAACCTTGGAACCGACCAACTATGCTTAAGGCAATGTAGAGGAAAGCTGAGCAGAGGCTCCAAGAGAGGTGCAAAAATAATACCTGTGAGCAGAACAAGCCATGCATACCCTCTGTATTGGTCAACAATAGAAGTAGAACAGGGACAATCTGTGTCCATTTTCTTGGCTACAAGGATTACCAGGCAGCGTTGCCACGTAAAAATTATTTTGGTTAGAATTTTGTTTCTTTTATTTTAGTGTCATGACTCTTAAGAAAGTAAATGTTTGCATCTCATTCAAATATTGCTTAATGGATCAGAGCCTTTACAATTATTTATAAATCTGTTTCATTCTCAAAATTATTCAGATTTTTTTGTGCAAAAAAAAACGATTTCCCGGCACAACTTTGATGATTCTTCTTTTCTCTTTTTTAAAACTCAGAACGAAGAATCTGACAATTCACCAAAAATATATCTAAAATGTGTTGATTAAATATGAACCAGTACTTGGACATTTCGTGTGTGCTGCCCTCTGGCGTCTGTGGCAGCACATGACCTGCGCACGTGCGGATAACGCCAATGACGCATGGCGCCATGCTCACCCGGTGCAGATAATCCGCTGGTCTCATGATGATCCCTTATAAAGCCCGCTGCCCCTTCAGACTACACCCAAACCAGAGTGCAGAGTCAGCGTCTGAGGCCGTCAGGGGGGGCCAGTCAGGTAAGTCACGGTGATGTTATTCCCTTTAACAACACGTATAGTTATATGTAACAGTGCACTAGAGACCTTTTCTCTTTCTATAAATATAGAGGATTTGTGAACTTTTCTAATATTTATGATAAAAAATGAAATTTCTGAAATCCTGTCAGTCTACGAAACGGAAGTGTTCTACACCCCATATTTAAATTCAAAACGACTATGTATGAGGATTACGTTGCATTATTCAAGGATTGAACTATAATCTCAACAAAATTGATATATAAAAAAGCTGCCTAAGTGTACTTTTGAAGAAATATATTAGACATTGTCATCTAGGGTGCAATGAGTCAGTCTACGAAACTACAAATCAAATGAGTTGTAGTATTTTCATTGTCATTCATTAGTGAAACATATGTAAATATGCATAGTGACAGGTAACATCAACATGTAGACATTCATACAAAATATACGGAATAAATGTGTAAATATTGAAGACAAAATACCTATTTCCCCATATGATTTAAGATTTTTGATATAAACTATTTTCTGGTAGAATGTTCTGGCATAAGGTAGTCATATTACAATTCTCTTCGTTGGGTCTACGAAACGGCTGTCTACGAATCGGCCAGATTTACTTCTTCAAATGGTCAAAGTAAGAGGATCTTTCAGGGATTTTTGCCAAAAATTATTTGATATAGATGAAAGGGTTAAACAGAATGCATTAGTGTTTGAAAGACCATCTAGATAATTTGTATGTGTCGTTTCTTTTTGCCGTTTCGTAGGCTGACAAACAGTACATTTCTAAACTGTAAAATTGAATATCTGGGGTACTATCTTTTATTAGTGAAAAATGTAATTGTCACAAAATCCCCAAATATCGTAGTTAGGTATCAGATAATTTTCAATCAAATTAAAAGAATTTTGTCAAATTGCATCACTTTCGTGGGAGTCGATTATATATATATATATATATATATATATATATATATATATATATATATATATGTATATATGTATATGTATATGTGTGTGTGTGTGTGTGTGTGTGTGTGTGTGTGTGTGTGTGTGTGTGTGTGTGTGCGTGCGTGCGTGCGTGCGTGCGTGTATGTGTGTGCATGGTCGAGAGAGAGAGAGAGAGAGAGAGAGAGAGAGAGAGAGAGATGTCAGTGTTTTCCAATTAGATGTCGCACTTAGAATAACAAAGCGCCATCCACCTGTTTGCATCTTCACCTTCCTTTAAGGTCAGCTGCTTCAGAGGAGATGTCATATTGGGCAGCATTAAAGGGTCTATCACGAAAACAACATATGTCTCTATTATCAGTATATAAAAACAAAGGCCAACGTATTGACCGTGTTAGAGAAGCGGACTCTGTTATATACAGCAGGTGTAAGAGGCTCTTGGGGTATGGCTTCATCACTACATTTAACACAAATATATTCTCTGCTCAATCTGTTCAAGCACGTATTAAAAGATCAACCTGCATGGTGGTAGACATGGAAAAGCAAGCGTCATATGTACGATGAGCTAGGCGTTCGGCACAAATGATACATATAGTAATATCAAAAAGACCATATCTAGATCCAGGAGCTAGGGCATATAAATCAGCATACTTTAATACCGATCTATATCTCTCCCTCATAAAATGTGGTCATAAGTACTGTTTTTACATCCGTTTATGGGTCTTATTCAAAAGGTGACGTGTACATCTGTTGAGTGCATCTAATAATGTTTTGCACGTGTTGGTGCATGTGAGTGTAATGCTAGCTCTAGTGCCGCCAATTAATTACTGTAAAGAAAGTCCGTTTTACTAGTACACCACTTAGAGTTAGGCCTCTATGAATTACCAGATAAATTGTCATTTTCCACAAAGTGGACAATATGAGAACACTTCTGTGATAATTGTTGTTGTAAATAGAGCTTAAAACGCTGATCTAATATCAGAATGAGGATAGATAGTGTATACTAATTGTTTCTCATTTCAGACACTGGAGCTAATGAGACCAATCGCTCTTCACCTGGATGAGAGCCGTGTCATGTGACGCCCCCACCCCGTGCCGGACCCTCAGTGCTCCACGACACCAGGGGGCGCATGGAGGTCGGAGTACCTGGGCGGCACTTCCTATATTTACCTGATGATATTGACGTCGCTGGTGATGGTGGCGGCTGCGGTGGCGGTGGTGGTGGCGGTGAAGGCAGTTGGACGCGGTGACAACGAACACGGACAGGTAGCACCTGCAGGTGTGTAGGCGCGTGAGCGGGCTGGGGTCTGCTGTATGCACAGGTAGACGAACACAGATACCCGCCCATTAGCGCTGGGGCGAGCACAGGAGAAGGAGAGAGAGGGAAAGCATCCCTCACCTGAACCCCGCGCCATGGACCGACTCCTTATGTCAGAGGAACAGTTTGATAACTCTCTGTCTGACCTCTCCAATACTAACGCGGCCCTCTGCGCGCACCAGCCATCACAGGACCTCAACGGCAACCACTACTCTGGAGGAGGAGGAGGAGGAGGAGGAGTGGGACCCATAGACGTTGGTCGGGATTCCAGCTTCCCCGTGGCTAGCACGTCAGAGTCGGCGCGGGGCGACATCGTCCCCCCTGGCGGTAATAAAGCCGGCTTTCCGTTCCCCGGGAGGTCTTTGGCAGGCCGCAGTGTCGAAGGGTGGAGCAGCCATATGAACAATTTAGGTCGACGTCCACTACCAGAAGTGCCGCCTCCGCCGCAGCCACAGCCTCCAGGTCACGGCCGCGGGAAGAGGTCACATCCGGGGATTGAGGATATGATCACTTTCAGTCCACTTACCACCCCTGACGTATTCACCATTCCCGCATCAACATCCTCCTCACGGCCGCTTCAGCGTACTGCCAGTATGGAGCTGGTGGCCTTTAGGTCCCCGCCCACCTCCCTGGTTCTAACAGCGGCCAGTCCCGGACCCCCCGTGGCCGCGGTGCCGCTTCCGGCCCTGGTGTCGCAGGCCGGACAGGGACGCTACACCCAAAAGCTTGTGCCCCATCAATCAGCTGGGGAACCGTTCTGGTTCCCATCCCCGAGCGCGCAACGCACCCTCCGCACCGTCGAGAGCTCGTCCGGCTACAGGGAAATGGGACACGGATCCGGAAACGACCCACGCGGCGTTCCTGACCTGCGCAGTATCGCCTCCGGTGCGCTCGTCGACATAGAGATCCCGTCGTCCTATGCGGGGTCGAGCGTTAGCATCACTGGAAGTCAAACGACGTTGCTGTCGACGGCCTCCCCGTACAAGCGGGGCAGTGTGCGGCGCAGTATGAGCGCTGACTCGCTGTTCGGCCGTCAGCCATCGCTCGGGGAATGTCCCGCCCCGCTGGTGGTCCTCCCCGGAAGTAACCGGCCCCCGTCCGAGGAGGGCGCCCTCCCGATGTCGATGAAACGAACCACCTCCCTCGACCAATTGTGCATCGTGTCGCCCTACCCAATGCCGCCGCTGACCTGCTTCGTCGACAGGAAAACTGCTGAGGTAGGCGCTTGATTTTTCAACCCTTTGATTTTTAAGAATATGCTACCATTGTACTAATTTGATGGGACTTCAGATTAGATCGTCCTTTATCTGAACTCCTGCAAAGATTGGTTGAGTACTAAGAATGAACTGCATTGATCAAGATCAATACCTGCTGAAAATACGCCATTAGTTTTTGTTACGGAGTAATCTCACTAGGCAAAGCCGAATGAGATTATGTAGTTAAATGAAAACGAATGGCTTATTTTCAGTGCCTATGGATTGACTGCAGTCCAGATTTTATCTCACTCCTATCACTGACTAATTGGCTGATGTTTGCGGTGTAATAGCCCATTGGGTATTTATTCTACATTATTATCCATCGTATACAAAGCCCCGATTGAAAATGTATGGGGACTCAGTAAACCACAATTGTTTAAAACCTATCAGATACCACTTCTGCGGTATACGGATTCAAACCTGTGGTATGCGGTCTCAAAACCATGGTATATGGGAAAATAGTCCCTTTGTGCTATAGTCCTTTTGTGAAATAGGCCATATTGTTATACCCTTTAATAAGGTAATTACTGGGTTTAATGTATTCGAAAAGATGGATAATAAATGCAACAAACGATGATTTTGTGGACAGGCGGCTTTGTAAACCACTCGAGGTTGACGTCGTAATACACGTCAACCGCTCGAGGTATACGGCTGCCTGTCCATAAAACCATCGATTATTGTTTATATACTCCATGGATATGGAATGCGACTTCCCAATGTTAGGTCTATGGGGAAAAGAGTACCAGGGGTGAGATAAATCCTCCTATGCCATTAGAGAACGTTAACTACACAAAGTACTTTATATCATCTGTTACCTCAGAGAATTATTAGATTTTATCAATTGTTATGACTTTTTGACTTATTGTCTATCGTTAAAATATATTGATAATGAATGCAGCTATATTATCCTGGATAGGTAGGTGAGGAGATCAAACTTTCAGTTATCCACATTAGTTTTCGCTTCGATTGAAAAATAATATTTTATGGGGACTCAACCCATGCCTATAGTCACATGAAACGTAGCACTACTTACATCGTACTTAAAAGATGCAGTCATGGACCCAACTATACAACTAATTGTTATATTCGTGGATATACCCATATAGACAAATTAGAAAGACTAAATTATAACACAGAACAGAACTCATAAGGGAGATCGGAGATAGGATAGGTTGACAGCATGGGTATACATTAAAAAAAGAAGCACATCAGTGTTACTCTGGGGGGGGGGGGATCCGTATGACCCATACATGCTCCTACACATATTGATATAACTCAATTCCGATTTATATCATCGTAAGCGAATCTTTAGAAAATAATCACATTTTCTCTTTTGATTAACATGGTAGCACTTATCTAAATGAAACAAATATCACAGGGCATCCGTCTATGGCCTCGTAGTTGACAGTAGGCTATCTATCTCCTCTTGCTCCGTACTTTGATCTATAATATGGCCGGAAGCCAATTCGCAGTACACAGCCGTCAGACACGCCGGGGACAGTTATGCAGCTGAGATTACCAATACAGAAGGAGTGGCGACTTAGCTGATGGTAGCTGTCAGGATCTATTGCGGGTAGCCACACCAGGATAACATAAAGCATACCCGCCTCCGACAAATTGAGGATTAAAGGCATATCTACAATTCACGGTGGCGCCATCTGGTGACCTCTAAATAATGTCAATTATCAGTTAAAAAAAATTTGGGGATTAATTCTAATTCTAAATGAATGTATTAAACCTTTTGTCTAGTTTATCCAATCTTGATAGGTAACATAGACCAAGTCACATTTGCTTGATATATATATATAGGAAATGTATTGAAAAATATGGTTTCTCTAATTCTTTTAAAACAAGCATGGTGACCTAAGATATTCTAAACGTAAATAAGTAGTACTATGCATGCACTACATTCTGTGAAGATTTGAGAGAAATTACATGGGTTTTACTATGAGAAAAACCAACATTTTAGAATTCGTATATATTCTATTATGAAATTTACACAAAATTGATCTCTACATCAAAAGCTAGCACGGTGACCCTCGATTTGTAGGTTACGTATGTGCTCTACAACACTTTGAACACATCATATTCAATTATCAGGAGAATGACACAGGTTTTATTCTTCAGGCCAATTGTTCCATATGCTTTTAAGCCGGCATTTACACTAGATGACTAGAAACGTGACGACCGTAGATCATATGGCCAATAGTCGTCGAGGTGCTCAAATACGCAATATGGGCCGCAATAGTTGTCCGCCCAAGAACTTCCTCAAGTGTTTACACTAGACTCTAGACACTTTTTATAGAAATGTACCGTCTTGCAATATTCCTCAGCATCAAATTGTCTTGATCTTCGCCAGGTAGTGACAAAGTGCATAATGTGACATAATCAGACGGTCTGTAGCCGTCACTCCTTTGGCGTTTACTCGTTTTCAGCCAGACAGAAGGCTGAAAGTACAAGGTTGGGTCAGTGTTGGTGTAAGGAGTGTGTATGCAGGACTATGATAAATATTTATTTTTTGTCTATTATGTCGATGCATATATATACGCCAGCATATCTATTATATTGATACAATGTATACTCGGGCATGAAATATGGCCATTGCGTGCGCATACATCGAGTTTACGTCAATTGTAAGCAATCATTACCATATGATATAAACGTTCGGTTGATCGTCATAACTAGTGCTAGATAACAAGATATAATACAATGTATGTAGTTGTGCAATTATTTTATGTAGGTTGATTAAAAAAATATAGGAAACTACCTAAGTGACTGTTTTTCATCCAATTGGAGTAAACCCTACAGATCTTCAGTTTTCTACCAATTTCACCATGTCGGAAGCGCACACATTGGCTGTCTTTTAGTACTTTTTTATACTATTATTTTTGTACATTGGCTGTCCTTTTGCTATATTTAAAAAAAATTAAATTGAAAATAATGGCTCAATAAACATGAAGCTTTTGGAGAATGTATACTTATCCATTGAATCAATTTCTTGACCGGTGAAGGATTATGATGAGATGGGATGGTAAAAGAAACAAAGAAAATAGGCAAAAATTGCCTGTTAATGCTATTTAGTGCTGGTGACTCTGCAAAACGTGCTTGCTAACTAGCTTCAATGCTGACCTCCTGCGGTGGCATGCAGATCAGGTATCGCTTTGAGGGCCGTTTTAAAAGCGGTCTTAGTACCGAGATGTTTTAGGACCTCCGTTTGTCCATTCCAGAGAGTCTCTCCTCGGAATTTAGGTGATTTCTTGTAGAACTCACTCTGTGGCTTACGCTTTTTAAATTTATTGGCACTAGTACCCGGCTCCATGACTGTAGCCCTGCCGAGGGTACCCGGCGCGATAGGGTTAAAGGATTAATATATGTAATTAATCAAAAGATACCCAATAGGGGTTTTTGAAAGATTTTATAATCTTGCTAATATAATATTGAATTTTCTATATAACACAGACTTGGATGATTAATGGCAAATGAAATAAAAGTAACAGTAGTGTCCCCTAGGTACAGAGATCGGAAAAATTGTGGCGTAGATTGTGGCGTAAATTTGCGTAAACATAACTCTAAATTGCCTAACTACAGGATTAACATAAACGTATACGGATGTGGGCGTAAATATAACGCAAATATGAGGGTTTGTTACGGCCGAGGAGACAAACACTCACATCCCAGATCAGATTGTGTTTCTTAGAAGTGTTTAGAATCTACACTCTGTCCCGTGTCATCTGGTGTCAGAGGACAGTCACCATCAGAGGCCATACCTGTTGTATTGGTCTCCGCTTTTGAAAGCAAGATCTGGTTAATATTCTCTCTATTCGTGAACAACCGGAAGAGGTGACGCAGAGCATTAATGCACATAGAATGCGGGTTATATTATATATGCAATACCTTTTTATTCCTTTAATTAAAGTTGAAGAATGAGAGAGAAAAAAATCCCAATATGATATTCAGCCTTAACGTTCCAGACAGAAATTTCCAACCTTTACACTGATACATGTATGTTCATATCTGTGCCTCTGACATTGTATTTGACATACATAATTAGGAAATACATGTATTATATTTTTAGGGTTCTCCCAAAATTAGATTTATGTTATCCAATATTGCAAAGGGCCCTTGGAATTTCAGTTATACATTAGAGGACAATTTGGATATTCAAAGAGGTTCCTGGCTCTCCTGTTGTCAATAGCTAGGTTGGATGCTGCTGTATTTACCAATATTGTCCTTATCCTGAGCTTATATTTCCAATGTATTGTGGGACTGCTGGGCATTATCAAGAAGTAAACCGAGAGAACGAGCGGTCTAAGTAGACCGGAGTTACACTCTACCATTACCATTACATTTACCTTCCACATATTGTCCAATCTTTGTCTCGAACTGTAGATCTATATATAAATGTCTAGTGTGTAGTAAAGATAGTACGAATTACATGTATTCTGTTTTCAAAAACCGTCGCCCCTCAAAGGAAAACGGGCAATATGATGCGGTAGTTTGTGCTGTGGTAACACAATTCATGTGTGTCCTCATAATTGAGCCACGGAATAGTTGGACAGGATTTGTGTAAAACGGTTCCTTTGCTTATATACATGTACTTATGTGATACCACTGGGCCGCACCTCCGTGATACAGACAAGAGGGGAAACAGCGAGGTCAGTGCCTTATTCAACTGGTATGATTTGTTTTTCTTCTTTTTTTGTTAGGGTCCGACTCTGGTGTGCCAGTATCTCTTTTTGTCAAGGAAAACATCTTTTCATTACGAGCCATTGGATCGTCCACAAAACTATCTATTGCAAATATTCAATATATCTATGTGAATGCGTTGCTCTAGGAAAGCTGGGGGCCGTTTCACTAGTGGGGTGGTATAAGCGAGAGCTAGGCCCGCAACAGTGCCAGCAACAGCGATACCAACAGTGACAATGACAAGTTCCCGTTTTATCAGTGCTCTCACTGTTGAGGTGAGACCAGGGACCTGTTTCACTAGTCTGGTGACATGTCTGTGACACCATACAGACATTGGGTTTGTCTAGTTTCGTGACACCACAAGTAGCTGCCCTTAGGAAATACAGACCCCAAACATAAGAATTAGACAAATCTAGACACATCATGGACCTGTTTCACTAGTTCTGTGACAAAAGTGTTAGACAGATATGAATGCCGATTTTCTTCATATTTGGTACGATTAAAGGTCATATATATATACCTTTCTCGTGTAAAAATTTCATTGCTTAATTCCTATGGGAAGGGGTGAAATTCCACGTCATCGCGGCCCGTCGACGAATAAATTCGAACGTCACACGCGTGTGCATAGCTAGACCTGTGCCAACAGTGAGAGTTGGTGTCACCTCAACAGCGAGACCACTGATGAAACGCGAATTTGGGGTTGATACTGTTGGTGCCACTGTTGGGGCCACTGTTGCGGTCTCACCTCTCGCTTTCACTCCACTACTAGTGAAACAGCTCCCTGGATTATGATAGTAGGGAACATGTTCAAATGAGAAATGCTAAAAATACTATATATCATACTACATATTATACCTTCTAATGAAACGCAAACTGCCGCTTTGCTGCCACTGTTACAAACAGCGAGACTTATAGCTCCTAGTGAAACAGCCCCCTGAATTATTTGAAGATAGCAACAGAACATCAGTGTCATTAAGCAACAAAGTCAAAATATTGCAGTTTCCCATAGACAACAATAGTTAAGCACTTATCTTTTCAGATGGCCCTCCCATAGAAGTTAGCATGGTGACATGCCAATTTTTTTTTGCAATTTCTATTTGCTGATATATGGAACTTATATTATTTGCAAAAATCAATAGAATTTAAAAATCACCCAACTACCAGCATATGTCTTTAATAGTGATTAAGATTATAGTGTATCATGACTTTAAATCGAATATTGTCGCTATGTAGAAAGTTAACTTAGAACTTAAATAGCCAAATTATGTTCATCCTCATTCTCATTATGCCGCTCAGGCTGTGCAAAACCCAGGGATTGAGCGAAGGAGTGTGCTGCCATGTTGAGAACTGTACAGGAACACTGACAGATCATCAACTATCCACATTGATGTTATGAATGTGTATAGCACACTTTAGCGCTAAAATTCTGCCCAAATTACCCAACTTTCAGTCTCCGCTTGTAGGTTAGTGGCTCGCGGGTACCGCCTTTCCATGTTAATGGTGTCCACATAGTTATAGGTGGGGAGCATTCAATGCTGATGCTGGCAAGGCTCATGACAGTGCTGGCTGGCCACCACTAAATATCTATTCCAATAGATTTCAGGCAGTCGGCTTGGTGGAGGAGAGGCGAAATGGGCTTTAGGCCAGATGGACAGGCCGCGGACAGGGTTATTTACTCACAGCGAGGAGCTGGCACCACCTGTCACTGGCTGGGCATACCTTCTGTGCTTTACCACTGAGCAAATCATCACTACCAATGCAAAGAATGGGCCAGCGATGACCACACGGGTGTCAGCTAGCGCCGGCTTGGTAGAGCAGCTACTTTGTCAAACAACTCACTATGTCAGCAAGACTGGGCAGAACAACAACCGTGCCCAGAGTGATGTAAACTTTACCTGAATAAAAGTGTGAACAAAATAAAATAAAATGGAGCAGGGAGTACATGGCCTGAGAAAGCTCTATTCAATGGTATGCTGACTGATCATTGATTTCAGAATTGTGATCATTGACAACACTCTGTTGTAGGGCTGTATGACTGGCTATTTTGGGTGCTCCTGGCATGTTAGGGTATATTAAAGAATTTTTCTTACGGGATTCCAACATCCTGTATGAAATCATGTAGGCTGTCTGGTCGGATATTTTAGGTCAGGCGTCCACCTACTACGATGTGGCTCCGATATGGTCTACGATGCACCTCCCGATAAAAATCAAGATCGCGTCGGAAGGTCACCTAATATCGGGGCAGTTGACCACGTTTCTGCGATTAGACACCGATAAAAAACCCATACAATGCGTGGTGGATTGGCTTGTCTAGACATATGTCTACGATTTTGCACCTTCCCGATATGGCACCGATTTTGACATTTTGTATCGGCGCCATATCGGGAGGTCTACGATTCTATCGTAGTAGGTGGACGCCGGGCCTTATTCTTTGTTACTGTGAGGATGGGGGAATCTGGCATGGTGTATCATTTGATATCACAGGTTGGTCGGTTGATTATTCTGTTGGTTTTGTTGGCTGTCACTTTCGTATTTATGTTCGGAATTTTTATATGATTTAGAAGTTTGGCTTATCCTGTGGTGAACTAAACAAAATGGCTAAAAGTACTATCAACAGAATCTCTCCTCTGAAACTCCCCAACATGGAGAGTGCTGTGCGGTCCATAACTATCAAATATGCCCATACTTATCAAAAAAGACATGAGCTGATGATACTGAAAAGCCCTGAGTAAAATGGTGTTGCCGAGTCACAGTGGGATGAATTGCACAATATAGTGGATACTGTGCATTCCATGTTGGCCAAGGCGAAACTGCCGTGTACATTCTAGGCTGAGGCTGTTTAACAGCGGTCTATTTGAGGAACTGGAGCTAACTGCTAACTTTAGTTGAACCCCTTACTGGTGAGGAGTGTCTGGATGTCTGCCATATGCCCACATTCCAAAGGATGGGGGGATAAAGTTCGACTCAAAAGGGTTCGACTCCTGGGATATGGCATTACCACAAAAGGATGTAGACTGCACGATAGGAAGCAAGAAAGTGTGCTCCACAGTTGGGACGTCATCTTTGATGAGTCGAAAGTGGATTTGAGAAGGAGTCTGTAACCCCGGTGAAGTAGGTGGTTGTGCCAAATACATTTGTATGAAATAATACTTCATGTGGAAGTACTGCACTATTAAGGATATGGTGGAAGATATGCTGACCAAGGGTCTCACCAAGGACCAGTTTTATAAAATTGGAACCGCGCTGGAGTAAGAACATCTAGTCAATTAATAAAAACTAAACAAACTGAAACTTAGCATATAGGATTCTCTGTAAATCCAGTCATTCTGTTTTATATATCTGATATGCAAAGTAGCTTTTTACAGTGACCTTTGAAATATCTACTACTAAGTCAGTGAGACATTTAATTTGAGCTACTACATGACCATATAAATGAAATAATGAGGATTTTAGAAAAGATTCTATGATCTTCTAATTGATATTTGCGAGCATTTTGTTTTTTGTCATTTAGAAGGCTAAAAATAGACTTTTCAGCTTGGTAAAATGATTTTTCGAAATCTACACCCCAAAAGTGACCTAAAAATGTTTCTTACCAAATTTTACTCAAAAATGCCCCTAGAAATCAAATAGCTGGTTTTGATTCTAGTCTATTGGTGTATATATGAGAGTTGTGGAGGTGGGAGAGGTTCAGACAACTTGTGTGAGATTTAGCAAGGAGAACTGTTGTATAACAGAATGCATAAGAGTATAACTGTACGTGTCTCACACCTGAGCCCAGTCTTCGTTCAGATATAAGGGATGTGATAGAAATAGTCACTAACATACCTGACCCGGCGTTTACACTAGACGATTATAGGCGGCGATTCTTGAACCTGACGACTTTCAACCGTAAAAGTCCAGAAATCGTCTAATGTAAACGCCAAGAGTGTGGCGACTGCAGATCGTCTGGTTACATCTGGTTACGCAATAAAGCACCACCTCACGACTATTAGACACGCTCTGACCACGGCGACTATTTTAAGTGGGTTTGAATTAGTCGTCTACATAGGCGGCGATTCTGTGAAAGTAGAGTCGTCGCCCCCCTGCACTTTGGAAAGAAAACGTGTACTTTGCTTCGACCATATTGGGGTTATGGGGGGGGGGGGGGTGAGGGGGGGGGATAGGTGGGTGTGGGGGTTTTGGTTGGGATATGTACATTGTCCAGGTGCTTTTGTATTGGGGCAGGTAGTGATATTTTTTATGTGATGTTTTATTTAGGCAGTGATTTATATTGAAAACTAGGGGGAGGAGTGCTTATTCTATCTTTATTTCTGCTGGGGGAGGGGCTTCTTTTTTTTAATCATGAGATGGTGCTAATTTTTGTTTTGAAATATTTTCAGGGTTTAAAAAAAAAATACGGGGGTTCAATTTGATTCAGGTGCCTATGTTGGGGGGGGTTGTATATTCATTGGGGCAAGGGACTTATTTTGGTAACTCTGGGGGGGAGCAGGGGTAATTTTACCTAAATTCTTCCTTTGGGAGATTTTAACAGAAATGCCTAATATTTCCTGAGGGGGGGGGAGGGGGGTGGGGTTGGGATTTAGGACAAAATGTCGGTGGGGCGGGGGGTGGGGGGCAAATATTTGATATCAATTTTTGGATGAGATTATGCTATTTTTGTTCATATATTTCCTGGGGATTGGGCATTTAAGGGGTGGACATTTTTTTTCCAGGTGACAATGTTGAGGGTGTTTGTGCTTTTTGTATAATATATTTTGATCTGGGCAGGGGACCTAAGATTGGTATACCTGTGGGGGGGGGGGGGGCTAATTCTATTTTCCATGGTGGTCCCAATAATTTTTTAATGGGGGGGGGGGGAGGGCGTTTTGAAGAAAATAATTTGGGGGGAAGGCAAATTTTTTCAGGTGCATCTGTGTAGAGGGGGGACGATTTCGGGGGGGGGGGTGAAGGGAGGAACCGAGACAGGCAGACCGAGGTTAACTCAATCAATCGCCTATGTCCATTTCTATTGAAAGTCGTCAGTGTAAACGCTTGAGTAGAATCTGAGGCTGACGACTTTTGCGGTGGACATTGCCACCACCTGACGACTATTGGCTGACGATCTACAGTCGCCACGTATTTAGTCGTCTAATGTAAACGCCGGGTGACACGCTCAACACAACAAAGCCACTGATCTATATGAGGACGAGTGCGTCAGTGCAGTATAGGCGCACTTATTTTGCAAACATTACAGGCAAAGAGATCACATACAGGCGATGTCATTGATAATGAATGAAAAGTCTGTCATCTTTATGAATGATTTATATCTATAATTGTACAAACCAGAACTTTTGAAAGCAAAAATACTCAAGATGATCATTTGAAGCCGAATTGTTTCCAAGTAAAAGAGACTCTTCAATAGGTAGAATCTTGAAACCGATGAAATGTATCTTAACAGTACGAACAACTGGAATAAAGTGTTATAACACAGGCATGACTTCAGTTCCTTACGTACATGTCGTCAGCCCTGCTATTTCTCTCTCAAACTATTTCTGTTCATTGGTGTCCTTCCCGATAACCCTTTAACCTTCATTATTTGATCTTAATTGAGACATCAGTGTATCTGAATGGAATCTGATATCTTGGTAGGAAATATTCACCGTGTTCGAATAACGAGCTGAAACTTTCCGATCAAAATATTGAGGAACAGATGGAATGGAATTCAAATGCACTCATGTCTCATAATTATAACATACCTGGAAATCATGAACCATGCCATTTTACAACTCACTTTTTCGAGAATATTACATAACTAGAAATCATTTAAAAAGACACGTAATTCTTTTATCATCTCAACAAGTCACATGGTATGGAGGATAGTATCATTCACAGTTCGTCGTGCTGTGACAAACGGAATCCGTACAGCTGGCCGGTAAGTGTGAAATATTTGCGCACAGGTAAATATATAGAACAACCTGACCATCCTGTAAATGCTACAAATCGAGATGGGGAATTGATGTTTCTTCCCGTGAATAATATCAATTCTCATCAAGTTTCATAGCATGTACAAGTACGTTGGGTTGTTTTATATTTATTCTATACTTGAATTTATTCAAATCTTACAATATATTGGCATAGAAAACATGTAAAAGGGAAAAGTCTACACACTGCCGACCTTTCAACGTGCTCAGTACAACAGTGCACTGGGCAGGGTGCAGTAGAAAATGTGTACTGCATAGGGAGTAGCCGTATGTAATTGTCAAATGTAACGCAAATGTTAAATGTGACGCAATATAATAGATAATAATAGCTATAAGGCCCGGCGTCCAACTACTACGATAGGACTTTAAGACCTTCCTATGCACGACAATGCATCATGTAAAAACCATAGACAATCCGGAACCGCTATATCTTACACAAAGGTCCAGACAAGTAACATCGGTGTGCCTGGTATTCATTATCTGTGTTTATATGTATGCTTGTGTGTGTGACCCACACTAACCAGGTAGACCAATACCCTGCACATTAGTAGCTATCTCTGTATGACAATAACTGGGGCAAGTCTGACCTCTTTGTGGAGGCAAACAATACCTGGTAGTTGGTTCCACGTAGATCATTACATGTAGAGCGAGAAGTGTCGTTGAACCTGGTCACATTCGTCAATAAATCAATGCGCGAGTCCGTTATATGCCAAGGGCATCCCAAAGACACTCACCGGCAAATCAAACACCGTCAGCATTCACTAGAGCTGCGGGGCGTGCTGTGTGGAAATAGGTAGAGGCATACCTGAGGGCAGAAAATATATTAAAGAAGTCCCCGCCTTACCCTATTTGCTTGTGCTAAGTAAGCTCTTTGCAAAATCACAATCCCCACTTCCATCTTCTTCACTGGCACCATTTCAATTATATTAACACTCCTAGAGTTTAACATTAAAGAACCTGATGCAGTATGTATACAGGCATTGGCAGAACTACATACACGTATTCTATACGGCATATAGCCTATGATCCATGGGCGCCGCCATGACGCCCCCCCGAGTAGGTGTTCTTCACTAAAGGAGGTGAAAAAGTAGGTGTTCTTCACTAAAGGAGGTGGGAAAGAAGTGAGTGATAATTGGGAAATGTCACAACTTTAGCCTTGCTCAAATATTTATATAAAGTGTTCCATATGGAAAATATCATGTCTTGGGTTTAGTTATTATGTCATCCTACTTTGGGATGGGTGTAGAGAGACAAGGGAACCATGGTAAAATATTGAAAGGCAGTTGAATTTTGTAAGAACAAAGAGCCAGAATACAGGTTTGTCCCCCGACCACCTAGTGACTGCTTCGTGAACTAACAATGGCTCTGTCCCCTATAAAACTTCGTGATGCTTGGCCTTGAAAACCTCAAATGCCATATAGAGTTGAGGAATGAGTTTAGTATGCTGCTATCGCGATAGCCTTTAACTCTATATATTGTGACTATCGACATGGGTAAGAAAATGACAAAATGGCCATGGAAGGCCAGTCTTTTAGCTTCATCTTAGTACCTACAATGACATGATCGGTCATAGCTTTAGCACTATGCAATTTCAGTAGAAGAAGAATTGTGTCCCAACACCTTATTGGTCTGACAATTAATCCCCCTGGTACTTAATAGAAGGCATTATCTGACGGGATCCCCGTATACACTGGTTCCTTGGGCCACGCTGTTCTTTGCCAATAGCCCTTTTTCCACAGGTCGGTGTGGCACGGTATCTAAGTTGTTACGCAATGCCTGCAGCCAAACATACCCCTGGCAAGGTATACTTTAGCATTGGATCAGTGAGCATATAAAAGTAATACGCTTATAATTATAAATACCCATGTATATTATTTCCAGATAAATAATAATGATTGCATCGTATTCTATGGCATCCCAGCTCAAATCTGGTATGTCACACATGCGTCAATAATACTGTGAAAAAAACCCACTCCTGCAATCACACCCACCGTGCACACTTTAAGTGTAAGGGGGTGCGTCCACCAACCACGACAAGGCTGCGACAACGGCTTTCCGACAAGGTCCACGACAGCTCTACGATAGGAAGCCTTGTCGTAGCCTTGTCGTGGTTGGTGGACCACAGTTCCCGACAAGAGGCTACGACAAGGCCACGACAGGCTGCGACATGAACCTTGTCGGGGGCCTGTCGGGGGCCTTCCGACAAGGTTACGACAAAATCGAACATGTTCGATTTTGGTGCCGTGTCGTGACGTGTCGTGGCGTGTCGGGAGGTTGTCGCAGAGGTCTACGATAGAATATTTAGGTGGAGCGTGCACTTCCCGACAGGCTGCGACAAGGGGTCACGACAGCCCCCCTTCTCACGACAAGGCTGCGACAAGGCTGCGATTGGAACTTTCTTGTCGGCGCATGTCGCAGCCCTGTCGTGGTTGGTGGACGCACCCCCTAATTGCTAAGTGACCCTTTGGGCAGAAGTCCGGACTCAGCCTTGTTTGTCCGAGCGACCGCGTAACTAGAGAGTGCACCGTTGGGCGGCGCTGAACGGCAACACCTGTATTTCGCCTAAACATAGTAGTATCTGGAATTGTCACATTTCGACAGGGAGTATTTGCAAATGGTAAGCATATTTTCTACCAGGTCCGGGAGTTAAAGAACTACAATTTACGTTTGCACGTCCTGATGAATGATACAGGTATGCTTTATATAGATGAAGAGCAGACATTGTGGAGACAACGTTAGTGTGGAATTGCTTTCGATACCACTTTTTTTTTTATAGAAATATTGGCATTTTTCCATATCCTAAAGTGCACAAAGTTATTTTGAATTGAGCCTTTAACGACGTTTTCATGTTATACCCGCAGTGACCCTACCTTCCAATTTCCCTTTGAAATGTTACTTTGTGCGACAATTAAGTAAGACCTACAGATAGAGAAAAAACTAATTATGGAATACCGGGAAATACATTAGTTTTACCTGATACTTGTTCAAGCACAGCTGACATTTACTTTCTTCACACTGTATGAATAATAAATCAATTATGGCAGCCAAACAGAAGCCTCTATAGAGAATTTTTCACTTTGTGCGACAATTAAGCAAGACCTACAGATATGAAGAGAAACAAATGATGGAATACCGGGAAATACATGCGTTTTACCTGATACTTGTTGAAGCACAGCTGTCATGTACCTTTTCCATACTGTATGAGCCCTGAATTCATAATGACAGCCAGACGGAGGCCTCTACAGAGTATTTTTGTAGCATGTAACAGAACAGTGTAAAAGTGAATACATTAATAGAGACTATCTTTCAGTACAAACAGGTGCAATGAGCCACGTGAGAATAGGCTTGTAATAGACTTCATTTAAACACGTTTCACAATAACGTGTTTTTGGGGAGAGATATTAAATTCCATGGAATTACATAAACGTACCTGGTGCTAACATGTGTCCTTGGAGGATGTTATAGACGAGAGTCGCTGTTGTATGATGGCAAAGATTATGGATTCTTGTATGTATAGTAGCCAAAACAAATTATCATTACAACGATTTTCCATGTTTATTTTTGTTTTTCATCATTGAGAGCACCCACCACTTTTCTCTCTGTACCAACTTGATAGGAACGTGATTGTTGTACAGAGTTCACTATACCACTCTATGACTGAGGTCGCAGATGATTACATGATTACTGGTAGTAAACTAATCTTATCATATTACAGATGGTGAGGTCGATGTCGATGGAGGAACGGGCGTCGCTGGCCCTGTCTATGGACGAGCCCATTTGCCGGATATGCTGGCAGGGTGCTGAGGCCGAGGAGTGCATGCAGACGTGCTACTGTAGTACCTACGTACACCAGTCTTGTGTACAGCGCTGGTTAAGTGTGGCCAAGATAACCTATTGCGAGGTGTGTAGGTACCAATATAAGGCCTACCGCAAGATGAAACCCCTCTCTGAGGTGAGTTAGATCTATTTAAGGTTGATCATTCTGCCAAACCACCTGTATCCATGCTAAACCTGTATTATTTCGTACAATGCAAAAAGATGTTAGGGTTATCTCATGCCCCCTTCTAAGCTTTCATGGTCCGGACAGTAAGTTCACATCAGGGAATTAAACAAAAGCCTTAAAAAGCTACAAGTCATGAATGGTTATAGAAGGCTAACTGAATTCCTTTATTTCAGAGGGTTGGAACAATTCTCCCTCTATAGCAATCATATATGATGAGAGCATTTTGTATCTGTATGCGCAGTCCATGTGTACTGCCCTTTGTGACAGACAGACAGGTGTGGAAGTATTTACCCCGAGAGCAGCTCAAACATAACACCATGAGTGGAGCATGTATTGATCCCATTGTGGATGAAAGGTTTAGAGTATTGCAGCACACTGAATGTGCTGTAATACCTTGTAGGCGTGTCACAGGTACCTGTATAAAGATCTATGAACCCGATTTTGATCAATTAACTGTCTATCAATATTAGATAGACGTGTGATAAATTAGAGCAAGATGGGGTGTGGCTGATAAACATAAACCAAGTTTATGTCTGGCAAGTTGTTATATTGCAGACAGATGTACAGCTGGTGTATATTTGACAGGTGAAATATCCAAGTCCGGCTGGTAGTTGTTTGCCAGATCGATTTTAACAAATATATGTAGCCATGTTACTATCTGGACTACGGGTGCCTGGTAGATGTCCATTTGGCTTGGCAGATAGAAACCTGTCTTGTGTATGTCTTCCATTGGCTGATCAATAAGCAGAATATTACTTATGTGACTTCTTTTTTTTAATATTGAGCTTCGCTCTATTTATTGAACCGAAAGAGTTACAGTTTGGGTAGAAAATACATGTGAACTTTCCATCAGAGTTTAATGGACTATCCAAAAGGCTACAAGTGATCCCTCCAACGAAGAACAATGCTTGAAATCGAAGATTGTACATAGGAAACTCTGAAATATTGTATCTAACTATTTGCATGAACAATATAGCACACTTGTACTAATTTCTAGCCCGAGGAAAAAGGAACAACAAATATAGTTCCGTAACAGGAGTTGGACAACAAGACTTAATAATTAATACTGAACTCTTGGTGGATTCCTCCGCTTCCCAGACAATCCTCACTTCTTCCCTGAGGGTCCCTCCCCCCCCCCTTCCATCCTCCCCCTATCCTCTAGCTGAGTAAATCAAACGGCCAGATCAACCTGGATATGTGTGAGGATGGGCTTCCATTTCTTGAATTTTTCCGGTTTGTTCTCCAAAAGGCAGATATGTTCCTCGGTCCTTAATTGGTAACAAAACTCTGATAACCAGGAGAGAAAATCAATTTTACTCTCATGGAAAAGTCTTTGTCTATAAAGATAAAACTTTAAGGAAAGGAGGATGAAATTTAGAACTTTCGGGAAAAAACCATTGATACACTGGCCAAGAAGAATATCCCTTTCTGTCAAGTTTAAGGGCTTCTTACTGAAATTACTGTACCAGCAAGCGAACATGTTCCAAAGTAGTCTCACTTTGCAGCAAGAATAGAAGAAGTGGCAGATTGCATCTTTGGTATTACAGAAACCACAAAGAGGACTCTCAACCACCTTTCTCTGGAAGAGGTAGCTGTTAGTGGGGACTATTCTATGTAGAATTTTGTATTGTAGAGATTGATACTTGGTGATTCTTGTTACCCTAAATGGTAAATTATATAATTTCTGCCAAGGGAAGGCGGCCGGAGAATCCTTGTCCGGTTGCAGTAGATTATTATCTCTCAGGAAGGCTAACCACTTTTCCCAAGAGACTGGAATCTGTTGGCCCAAAGAGGTGAGGAAATCATATATGACCCGACTCGCAGCCTTGGCAATGTTAATTATTTCCTGCTTATTGTTGTGGACCAGATAAGCTAGCTCATTAACCTCACAGGCATCAAAGGACATGGATCTCACCCACGGGATGTTCCTATGAATTGTTAGTCGAGGAAGGTACCCCTGACTTCATATTTTTCCTTAATCTCCGCTATTGTCATGAATCGCTTGTTGCAGATGATATCACCTTGAGGATACCTGTTTATGTGACTATTTTTGTTTTAAATCTAATGTTGACACAGAACAGAATGCTAATAGTAGTCTCACTTCCCATATTGCCATTCATACATTGGTGGATTTATGATCAATGTAAGGTTGAGCAAAGAGATATAGTTTATAATACGAGAGACACAATCAATATTAAACCTATGGTCGAACGACCGCACAAGGATTTTTATAAGAAAGGGCCTCTGTATAGAGGAAGTCTGATGTGGAGTAGACTCCCGCAAAGAGTTAAAGGAATTGAAAATAGAGAATTATTTAAAATGGAGGTAAAAGAAAGAGTTGCGAAAGGGATATTTGCGCTGGTCTAGGATATTATGGTACGTATAACGACTTGGAAATGATTATATCACTGGCTAAAAGGAAAAAGTAATAAGCGAAACAAACAGATAGAAATAAGACCTGAATAGGGTCTGGGTATTGTGTCACTGTGTTGTAATGTTTATGTTTATCTATGTTCTGTGTGTAATAATTGTTTATTTTGTTAATAGATATTGAAAATAGTAATAAGTTTAAAGAGATACCAACAGTTAGTAAACCAAAGGATGTGACCCGCAAATGACTTCGATGGATCATAAATATGTCAAAAGTGTGATGAAATAAGTGAGTAGAGCCAATTGATAATTTTGTGGTCGAGCGACCAATATAAGGAAAAGTAAACACCTAAGATGGGTGGAGATTACTAGTAGCATTTGTTGGTATATGTAAGTATACTACTTCCTGAGACCATATTTATATATAATGGTCACTTGTTGTTATCAACTTGTAATTAATCTGTCAGATTAATTCGGAAAACACTGTTATATTTTGTACTATAGTCGTACGTAAATCACTTGATGAAGGTGAAAGAGATATTAAAAAAAATATTTAAAAAATTAGTAAGACAGGACACAATATCCACAATGCATATATAAAACCAAGAAAACAAGGACCTCCACGACAAAAAACAAGCAGTTTTATCATAAATATATTGTATCCACAAAGAGCACATTCTATAGGAAGCTCGGGTAATAATCCAGTGGTCTAAACCGACCTTTCATGACAAAGGGTCACTGTTTCGAGTGCTTTAGTTCATGGGACAGAGGTTCCCATGACACCTATTTCACAAAATCATAAGCTGTTTTCCTTGGGGATTGGACCCTCACTTTTCCCATAACAGAAAAGACTAGCATTAATAACTACAGTAGAGAAACTTCGTTCGAAGTGAAGTACAAATCCAGTCTGTCAACAAGGTATCGTATCTTTCTATTCCACTGCAAGCCACATGTGGTGCTAATTTCAGTGCTTGGAGAGAATCCCATAGAAAACAGCTGAGATGTTTTATAAAGATATCATACGGACTTTATGGATAGCAACCCCCCCCCCCCTCAAGTATTCTGCAAATAATAGCTGGATGGTGGTCACGGGAATAAATATATATACGGCTACAGAGTATACCATTGGCTTTCTTACAGTGGCGGTGGTGGCCTCACAAGAATCGGCATTTGGCTCAGTTAGAGGCTACTGTCATCCTGCTGGGAGTCGTGACGCCTCCCCTTCTATGTGGAATAATTCTCTGCAGCCAGAAGATTGCTGAATATCTCAAGACTCCAGAAAACGCCTGGAAGACAGCTGGTACGTGACTCGGCCCATGTTAAATGCCTCGTATGCAGATTGATTTGATTTGGTCGTTAGACCAGGGTACTCACCTTCAAATTGCATCTCATATATAGTTTGCCACTTTGAATTTTATGTAGGGTCATACTCGCACAACCATCAACCTCAAGTTATTTTATCTTTGGATAGTTTCAGTTCTTCTAAATACCCAGTAAATATTTCTATCTGGTTTGTTTCAGCGTTAATATTTATGCAACAACGTCACTTCATGTTGTCGCATTTCGTTTAAGTATAAAGATAATGGTGAATATTTCTTGAGTAAGGTACCGTGTAAAATTGTTTATTAATATTTCTGAACAGATTCAGTTGCCATACAGGTAATCCATATACATGTACATTATCATTATATATTATACGGTCTCACGTCCGCGTATCTTTACCCCCACAGGACTGATGACGCTTGTGATGGTATCAGTGGGCACGTACCTGGGAGCAATCCTCTATTTCTGCCATAAGTTCGCCACGGTGTGTAAAATCTGGACTAACTCTAACCGAACCACGGTGGTCACGGTTGTTCCCCTCACACCGGCCCAGCGCCGGCCCAAACTAGACCCATGCCGAGTCTGGTCCATCTCCTGATGAGATCCCATAACCACCCGACACGACTCACCACGAACCATCCTGCAGGTCCAGCCTCGATATGTTCGCCAGCTGAACTTCACTCACCGAAGACTGTTACCGTCTACACACTTCACATGTGTGGCCGTGGCCAGGATTTGGTGGGTGGACGTCAACAAACTATTTACATGAATCGTAGTTTGTCTAGCAGATAATTGCAGCTCTGTCATCACTTGTGCCGCTTCACTATTCCCTCTGGCCACGGAACTGCTTACACCATTTACTAAACCTGGGATATTAAACTCACTCTTGTCTGGCAGATGTTTGTTGCTATGATTTATCGAATATTAGACTTAGAGAAAACTAAAATTTTCAACCGGGCACATGAGGAAAATATCAAGGTGTGACCATATCATTAAGGAAATAATCCAAGTTAATTAGTAATTTGAAAATATGGTTCCAAGGACAGTTTGAAAGGGGTGTAACTATAAGTGTATTTAGTAATTACATAAACCGTGGTTCAAGGGGCGTCTTTTACTTGTAATTGATCAACTATTGCACTTCACGAGCCCTATAGCTGATCACCTACTGACAATTTACAAACGTATAAAGCCATAGCTAGATCAACATAGATATAAGATAAATGAGCCTCTGTGTCGTGGGAGAGTTGAAGCAACGAAGCCTTAGTATCATCGTAGAAATATTTTACGTGAAAAAGAAATGCGTCACTATTATTTTCATTCTATATACATTTACATTCTATTTATAGATATATATATATATGAGTATATAACATTATGGATACGGGGCTTGTAGTCTGAAATCATCTGTAAAACATTGAATGTTTAACTTTTAGGTTACTGCAGAAAAATACTATTGTAAATAGGTACCTGTTTCTAGAGGACAAATGTTGTGTTACATCTACTTATGTATGGAACCTACCATAAACATTCTTTCGATTTTGTTATCATATTCATAGTACGATCGGTTATCATATTGATAATATGATCGATACTTTCCTCAGAACTTCAACGAGGAATGTTTTGTGTTCACTATCTGTATCCCCATACAAAACCAGTAGATGTTACTGTATTTTGATTCAATATTTGAAAATGCGCCAAGGTTATTATTTCCATAAATATATTTGAGTGTTGTCTATTTACTCAAAGTAATGCTATTGAATCGAGTAACAGCAAATCGGTGAGTTACAATTACATTCCTAAATCACGCCGATCAGTAAGGATTTCAGCGACGTTTTATGAACTTCTATACACGTGATACTATTATTTATGCAGTAACGAGGAGCCTGACTGGCAAGCACGTTTTAACTCACGTGTAGGATCGTTAATAATCTCATTATCCTTCTAGTCATTTGGTTCAATAAATCAATAGCGGTCCTGGATTACCCTGGCCGACCCTAGTCTGCATCCATTCGACAACAACCCCAGACATTCATTTCGTGCATATTCCCTCAGTAATTTCCTTTTTTGTGAATTTGAATTGCCTTATGTATTCATTACAATTCTCCTTAGTTGTCAGTCAAGCCTAGAGAAACGTATTTTATGTGCCTAACTGTTGGCGAAAAGCAGGAGTCCAGCGGATTCCCCTAATAACCGTCAGATACTGTTGTAACATGTATATTTATTCATTCCATAATTACAGGTATGTTTTTTTTTCAATATACGAATATGTATTTCACTAATGTGATGTGTTCAATAATGCCATATTTTGTTTCAAATCATGGTAAGAAAATGGTTAATTGAGAACACACGAGACACATTACGAAAGTTCACCCCTTGGAATATGAAGATTGGCATGGATGTCGGATTGCATATCACTCCTTCCCTACACAGGTCTTGGTTCAATATGACTGAAGGTTTTTTTGTGGGTTTCTGGGAGTTGATATTACCTTATGGCGGTTTACCATACAAGCAGTGTTATCTGGGACACTACCTAATGCCGCAGCCACCTGTCGCCAGTTGTAGCGCTAATTAGTACCAGGGGTTCCGTTTGGTGACGCCTCTGAGTTTATAGTTAGATATAGTCTTTGATACTATATCTTTACTATATATACATAAATATATATACCATGGCCTACTGGTTGTATTCGTCTTTACCGAATCATTGAATTTGTAATACTGAAATTACATTACATTGTGTACGTGAGAAAGTGTACTAAAATGGCAACTACAGGTAGCCTCAGTGGCTCAGTGGGCTGGTCTACCTGGGAGGGGGTGGGGGGAAGGTATCTACATATACAACAAGAAATTTGTAATGCTTTGTGATTACGTATCTCTCATAATCAATTTTATTTTGTCTGTTGAATAAATAAATACCGATATAAGCTATTTGGATATAATAAACTCTACGAAATGTTTCCTTGCTTCAATGAAATTCATAGATTACAAGTCAGATTACAAAAGCAACAAATGAAGTTAAGATATATTTTCTGTGGCAGATATCATTGACTACCATTTATACATGTTTTTTCCTGTTAATTTCTTAAATATCTGTGTGATAACACCTCAGTTCAACAAA
The DNA here is from genome assembly GCA_950022655.1 of Alentia gelatinosa. Taxonomy (NCBI): domain Eukaryota; kingdom Metazoa; phylum Annelida; class Polychaeta; order Phyllodocida; family Polynoidae; genus Alentia; species Alentia gelatinosa. The sequence continues at coordinate 101,376,552 of OX465580.1, read as the reverse complement.
TAACACATCAGAACCATCCTCAAAATTATATATGGTGTAAGCCATAAATAGCAGGGTACTCCAGCGTACTAGGATCGTGTGAAGTTTGACTCTATCTAAATAATCAATGAATTGTTACTTATCCTAAGAAACAAAAAATAAATCTTGGTGGTAAATGAACTGTTAATTCCAAGGTCCCAGTTGGACACAGACAACTCTGATTGAATTTTCATTCCTTTTTAATCAATGTTTCTGTTCTTTAAAAACTTTCTTCATGACAGGGAATGAAATATACAATATAGACACCCACAATTTATGAGCTTTCCTTATAGTATCATGATAGAATGGATTCATGGTGGAATGGTGCTTGGGAATGACGAGGAAATAGAATTACATGGAAGGAAGTGATAGAAAAGCGGTCAACTATGGAGCCGTATTTATGATGATTCTTGCTTATTATGTAAAGGATTAAAGGTCATTCTGTTAGAGTTACTAAAGGCTATCTGCTAGTAGAGGGATTGTTGTTGGGGTGCCTTAAGATAACGAAGACTTTTACTTCCAATTGAGAGCTGAGACGGACGTTTACGGTAGTACGTTCAGTGTGTGTGTGCAAGATACCTGCCACTTCCGCACATCCGATATCCAGTATCTACAATGTTGTTCTTGTCTCCAATTAATATCAAACGATTTTTATATCATAAAAAATGCACTGATTTGAGTAGTTAAATTAGTTCACGTGGGCTGCAATTGGCCTATGTTGGTCCTGTGTGCCCAAGGTACCCTCCCCCTCCCCAAAACAGAAGATTTTGTCAGAGTAGAAATGTTGAGAATCTACTGATAATTAACGTCTATAAAGCCTGATATTAAAGCGCGAGATGACTAATGTAGGGCGCCTCGCATTCTACATCTTGGCAATCTGCTGGAGCGCTTACTGGTAAGACACTGATTGCCTTTATATAATATTGAATAACCATACCCAAGGTTGCCTAGCACTTTGATTATTCGACCGTCAGTGACCTCTGGAAGTGTATTAGACACGCAGGGCCGTACCCGTGGGGGGGGGGGGGGGGGGGGGCACAGAGGGGAATTTTGTTTCTATCTTTCTTAGCTAAATAGTTATGGTGATATACACCAATAGGTCACTTTTACATAAGTAAGAAATATGTGTATTGACATGATGGCACTCACATACGTATTTAGGGGTGGGAGTCACTCGGTACACGTTCAGAGGGATACAGTTAAGGAAGTCCTAGGTAGGTCATGTCCTCAAAAAACATACAGATCCCTCTAAACCCCTTTGTTAAATTGTCATTCATTAAAGCAATTATGCCACCTAAAATCCAATCTATAAAAACCAAGCACTTTAGGGGAGCTTTGGCCCCGGACCCCCAAAGAGACACTTTCCCCCCAGACCCTTTGCTTTCTTCCCAGGCAGTCTAATGTGAGTAATCGTTCTCTCTCCTGGACCAAAATCCTGGATACAACTTGTATCATATCTAAACTCCACGTGCTTCCAGGGGCTTCATCCCCTAGACCCCCAAGAAGTAGTCTGCCTCTGGAACCAGGATATTCCCAGGTTGTCTCAGCATGTGTAACTTCCACTGCCCAAAACCAAAATCCTACAAACAGCTTGTATAACATATAAAATGCAAGTGCTTCCAGGGGCTTCACCCCCTGGACCCAACAGAGGGTATTTGGCACTCAACTCGTATGTCAACTATGTAACCTAAAAAGGCAAAAAGCTATAAAAGCCCCCCCCCCCCCCCCCTTCCTTCTAACAAAACCTTGAGGGCTGTGTGTAAAATTTGTAAAGTGCACTTATTTCCAGGGGCTTTGCCCCCTGGACCCCAAGAAGGTCTTTGCTATTGGACCTCTGACAATATTACCACGTAGCCTCAGGTGTGCACATCCCCCCTCCTTTCTTCAAATAAAGTCCTCGATTAAGCTTGTATAATCCATAAAATACAAATGTTTCCAAAGTATCACCCCCTGGATCCCTCAAAGGGGATTTGACACTTAAGCTTGATGTCAACTATATAACCTAAAATACTATCTAATCTGAAAAAACCAAGAACTTTTGGAAGGCTTTCCCTCCTGGACCCTCAAGTAGGCACTTTGTCCCTGGACTCCTTGGAATATACCAAGGTGTGCACCAACCCTCCTTAAACAATATACTGGCTACAACTTGTATAATATCTGATATCCAACTGCTTCCAAGGGCTTTCCCCCCTTGAACCGCAGGAGGGGCTAAGCTACTAGTCCCCTTGGAAACATCCCAAGTAGTCTCAGGTACTTAACAACCCCCTTCCTGAAACAAAATCCAGGATACAGCCTGAATAATATCTAAAACTCAAATGCCTTATGGGGCTTTGTGCCCTGGACCCCAGGAGATGACTTTGCTGCTTGACCCCTGGCAATATTCCTAGGTAGTCTCAAAAGTGTGACTATCCCTTCCCTGTATCAAATTTCTGAGTACAGCTTGTATAATCTATCAAATCTAAATGCTTCTGGGCCCCCTAGACCCCCTAGGGAGGCTTTGTTCCTGGACCCCTGGCAATATACCCAGATAGGTGTTTAATCGCCCTCCTTCAAATGAAATCCTGGATATAGCTTGAGTAATCTATAAAGTCTATATGCTTGTGTGGACTGTGCTCCCTGGATCCACAAGAAGGCCTTTGCTATTGGACTATTAATATTCCCAAATAAAATCCTAGACACAACTGGTAAAATATATAAAATCTAAGTGCTGCAGGGGGCTTTCCCCCTGCATCCCCAGGAGGTCGTTGGATATCTGCCAATAGTTAAAAGGTAGTCAAAGGTGTGCCCCTCCCCCCCCCCCCCCCCCCCGAAGCAAAATCCTGGGTACACCCCAGGACACGCGAATATTCTGTAGGATTGAGTCCAAGTAATATTATCTCAAGGCATTTTGCCTGCCCAATGTCAACAACATACGATTTTTAGTGGTCGAAACTGTAGTGCATCATGAAAATACAAGAACTTTGCCGATTCTCCAATGGGTGTCAGCAGCATCATAGCTCAAGAGAAAAATCGAGTAGGTTTGTTACATTGGCCATCGCGGTGTATCAAACATAGCTACTCCAGTCACTTTTCTTTATTTGTGAAATTTCTGTTTTTCCGGTTTAAATGATTTTTCCAGTGTGTATTTACGGTATATACCCTGTGCACCACGTAGGCGGCGTTCATGTATCTATACGACATGGGTATGATCGGGTAGTATTTGAAGGTGAGACAACCACAGGTATATCAATATTACCAAATGAACAGGTCCTTTTGAACAGACTCATATTTCCGTAAATATCACAAATATCCTCACTGCTCCTCTCATATAAATCTTGCATCCAATTGCTATGTTACAGATTAGCATGCAACTAAAGAAGAAATCAAAAAGTTTTGGTCAAAATCTTCGTTTTCCATGAGTTTGGTGCGGAGTGATACAATTGAGGCGAAGCTGAGCGAATATCGTAGAGCATTCAAATAAGTTTAAACAATGACTTTGACCAAAACCAGTCGCTTTCTGTATTTATCTTACCCCTGTTCGCACTAAAAGAATAAAAAATACACTGGATATATGACGTCATAGACCATGGATAATGGACTGTAGGGGCATAGAGAACGAGTTACCGATGATAAGCCTATGGGACAAAAATGCCATGGGTGAGATAACGTACTTTTGAATTGTACCCCTTGAACAGTAGTTTGTTGTTTAAAAATAAGTTTCCTGGATGGATCATTCATTACATTTCTGTAGGTGATTCCAGTGTAGTTAAAAAGAGTAACTAAGTGATTCTTTCAAACCATACTTTAATAAGTTGACAATACAACACAAATTGGGTAGAATATTACATTTTGGGAGTACAATGGGCATTATCAAAATATAATTAAGACAGGTAACATTTACTTTTGTCGTCAGCCTCCGTGTAACGTGGATATGAAGACAATTTTATCTTTTTCTTCCAACACATAATCCAATTCTCCCTGAAAAAAGGAAAATCATATAATAACTATCATGCCAGGAAATCAGGCAATGAAGTTGACAAATATAATCATATAAAAGATCATGTGAAAAGAATGACCACATAGTATTTTCCTATAAAATCCATACATTTATTAATACCTCTATAGAAACTACTTCATAAACATATTTCGCTGAGGGCGGACAAACGACAAAAACTCCTCATTTAACCAGTCTTCCGTCCCTTAGCCATTATGAGCTTCATCAATGTGACGTCTAATTATCCAAATACCAGCAGACATCACAGATTTACTTTTGGGATTATATATACATGAACGTACCATTAGTTCCCAATCTGCATCATTCACTAGGATGAGAATCCCCGGCCTCCTGAAACCAAAACAAGAAACATGCTATTTTCAGTCGTAGATCTCTTCAGTATCTTACAATGCCTACAGGATTTCCATATCCCTGATTAAAATGGAAAAAAAAAAAAAAAAAAAAGAATGTTGCAGTTCTATTATGCCGTTACATGGATGTCAGTTGGGGTCGTGAAAAACAGAGATGAACTATTTTTCAATATGGAATTTACTGACTGGGAGAAACTGAAGAAACATGGAAAAAACATCGTTATTGGCCATGGAATGTGTGGGGAAGTTTGAACCATTGTTTATTGGTGTGAATGGGGCTCAATATTCCCGTTTTACACAATAAAAAATAACAATTTTTAAACTGAAAAATAAAACAAGGATTTCCTTGCAAAATATGAAAACTATCTCTGTACATACCCCATCATGATTTCTTTCTTTCTACGTTTTCAAATGGCCATAAACGATCATAGAAAAAAAGGAATAGCTCAGAGAACAGCAGATAAATTGTGCCATCAACTTACACAGTTTCGCCTTGTATGAACAGTTCGGGTCGTTCTTTTAACAGATTCTCTCTAATCCACACTAATAACGTACGTATTGTCCCTGTAAACAGAATAAATCTTCATAAAGGTCCGTCTTAGAATTGACTGCATTGTTGCATAAATCCATTCATATGGCGATATGAAAAAAAGCTCTGACAAAACGGCATATACTCAATGACTCCTTGAACAATTTAACAATAAGTCAATTCAATGAGAGTAGCTGAAAGACATTTCCTCAGCTTCAAAATGTGCGGTCAGTAATTAACAGGACACAAGATTTCTCACCTGTATGACAGGAGACGTTTTGATGTTTAGACCAATCCTTGCTAGTTTTTTATCTTTATTTACCAAGGTGCCAATTATCTTATGAAATCACTTATTAGGACATAATATTCATCAAACATACGTCTTTCACGAGCCTAATCAAAACACGTGTTATTTTGATTAAGATGCAGATGTTTAGATATAATTAATTGGTTTACATTGAAATAAAACGGGTGCATGATACATCCCACTAGATACCAGAATGTAACATGCACCCGTTTTAGTTCAATGTATACCAAATTGTAGTGTTTACATGCGTTCATTACATTATCATGGATCTGGATTATGGAATAAGCAAGCAGTGGTAACACGAAAAACTGAATCATACAAAATTTTTATATCGATGTCAAAAAGAAAAACTCTGGATAAATTATCATCTATACCATATGAAGAAATATCTGTGGAAGATCTGTCCCAAATGATAGAACTGGTCGTAATAAAAAAAAAAAAAAATGATATCTATACAATTCATGTACCTCCGTATAAAATAATAATTCAGTGGATATGTTACTTAGAGTGTATAAGGACGACTCTTAGTCACCTGAGGGTTTGATAGAAGTATCAAATGGATTATGGATTAGTAGTAACCGCATTATGAAGCTGATATTGTAACTACATAGTTTGTAAGGCAATACCAAGAAAACCAATTGCTTTGCAATTGAGGTATATGCCCCTTCATTGATCTATGTTATATGTTAACTGAATCTATCAAGGATCTGTATTTGTTTATGTGATCAATAAAGAAACCATAAATTTTTTTAAAAGAAATAGAGTATGGTTGACTTGTGATTAACTGTAACATGTACTTGCATCGTGTTTCTGTCTCCGGTAGGGTGACGTCGTGCTTTTTAATCTTATCAAATAACAGCTCTGCTCCGCCACTGGAAACCCAAAAGAGAGGAATTTTCATTACAACCTATCTAAATCAATTAACATGATTTCTGATAAACTAAAACCCATTGGTAATGAAATTATAAAGTGATGTCATAGCCAGAGCACGCTATGGTAACGACGGTGGTTTGGAATCAACCATTCCTTCATTCAAGGTAGCATCATAGTTGGTAATAGGTATAGTGTGCCAGGCAGGCAGAGCACTAGAGAGGAGAGGCACGGGCTACGACCACCGCCGGTGGAAGAGGGGTAGGACCCACCTTCGGGGAGGGGTCTGGCCTGGAACAAGGGTCGACAGCAGTGAAGATTTGCCACTCGGTGGGGCGGGTCCCACCGCCGGTGGAGGTAACCCACCGCCGGTGGATGAGGACCCACCGTCGGTGGAGGGAAGAACCCGCCGCCTGTGGACGGGTCCACCGCCGGTGGACCCTCCACTGCCGGTGAAGAGGACCGCGGTGGACGCTGTGACGTCATCTACTTCCTATAAAAGGAGCAGCGCCAACACCCTGGGGACACTTCTGACGTTGGACCACTTCCGGACTAGCTCTGCCTTTAGCCTGCCCCGCCCTGTGCCAGTACTTTCGAGTACCTTTAGAGTAATTTAGAGTGACTGAATATACGCGGAACAACTAGATCTGTGCAGCATCTTTTATTGATAATAAAACTATTGTGAACTCTATTTTGCGTGTCGTCGTTGTGGTATCTTTCTGTTACAATACTTTATAGCCACGCTATTTCTAACAGAAATATGTATAACCTACAAGATTCTATTGATATATATTTCTTTTCGAGTACACTTATTCATTACCACAATCAATTGGTATGTAGGATGCTGGGTATCTTAAGAAACTGGATAGAGGTTTAGAACTGGTGCAGAACTAGAGGGTGTTCTGGTCTTGTTATATTTCACAGTATTTTACTGACAATAGCTAACAATACTAACCGTTACTGAAGCGATAAGTCCAGAAGAGTACATAAAATTAGCCATATTATGCTATCACTGAACTAGTTTAAGTTTTTTGGTTGTTATATCTTTTTTTCATCTGCTCCAGTAAGAAGTGTTTTGGCTCCGTCCACCACATTTAAACCAGTTTCATGGTTGGAAATATGTTCACAATTAACTTTGACTGAGCATAGATCTTTTTACCACTCTACAAATCAGATGTTTCCATGTAAAAGAATAGGGTACATGCTGAGTATGTGGGGTATGTTCTGGGAGAGTGTCCACGGTAGGTTTAATGTCTTCACGTAGGCGCAATCGGCATTTCCGTTTATTAACCACTTCCGACAAGTCTAACATATTCGCTGTCGTCTTTGAATGGCGTGTCAAGTCAGTTTCACGTCAAATTACGGTAGGTTTTGACTATCTAAAAACGAATTCAGGTATATAATAATATGAAACCATGGTGATGGTGAGAATACAGGGTAGTTTTGTTATTGTGTCTGAGAAATGCGTTCAGAGCTTGCTGTAAACAGCTCCTTCTGAACGAGACAACTCAAAAAGCTAGACTGAATTGCCGCCATAACTATGGTTTACATACGGTAATAGGTATTACTAAATCATTAAATGTGTATATCTGAGTTAAAACTATCCTCTTCACCCTCCCACCCCCCACCTTGTGACCGGACATACATGTACATGTGGGCACAAGGTGGGTGTGACCAAGACCAACTGAGGATGACCAATCGAAAATATGCTGGAGACATCCACACCCTGGGTCCTCTCTTTCTTTGGTCAAGTTTGGACTCTATGCCACTACGGTATATAAACATAGCATATTATCGCCCAGTAAGCTTAATGTCCCTATTAGTGACCGCAATAATATCAAATAATTACAATATAGTACGTTTAACTATTAAATGATATAAGACCAGTTTCTTTCATACTCGGTAAGGTGAGATGGTTCTTGAGAAACACTGGATTATGAATATAAAAGTTAATGCCAACCTGAATTCTAGTGTGACATGCATGGCGGTCGCCATCTTGCAAATTTAGCTGGTATTCGGCTTGGCTGGGTTCCGCCTGTGTTCGCCGCCTGGCATTGCTGGTTCCCCGGTCAATCGCGAGGGGGCGCGGCGAAATCAGAATTAGAAGCGGATGGTGCCCACCTCTTCGCGCGGCACAGCAAAGATGGAGGTTTCTCCCAGGCAGTTTAAAGATGAGTTACAGAAAATAGTTTTGATGATAATGTCATTGAATATATAGAACCACACAGTGAGACGACGGGTCTCTGTTTTTTTGAGCAGCGGTCACGACCAGTCAGGTCGGCAGTAGAGCCAGTCAGGAGAGGGATCTACAGGTCATTTATATTCAGGGATTGTGGCAAGTCAGAGGTCGGTCATGGTGGGCCATGGCCATGGATATCCTGTGAGTGCAGCTATTTCATTTTGTGTTAGGAGTGGTGGGACATAATTATTATACTCACTCTAACAATATGCCATGTAATGTAGTTGTGTATCCCAGTCTCATCCTACTAAATGCAGCAATGTGTACATGTGTTCACACTGTAGTGTAATCACAGTGAGACTCAGTGAAGCATACACAGTGCTCACAGGGGGTTTATAGGTGGCCTAGCCCTAGGGCAGACAGCACAGGCGGGGCTTACTCTTTAGAATGAATCAACAGAGATTAATTGGTTTGTATCAGCTTTAAGTAGAATTCACAAGGTGGGATTTGTGTACCTCAAAGGGCTTTTGTCTGAGACAAATCCCAAATTCTGGATCACGATCTCGTCTGAATGGTCGGCCTTTTTTTCAGAGAAGATTTTCCCCATACAATTGTCGGCGACAACTACCCACTGACGAGGAATAAATTCTCAAGAGATTATAATTTCAAATACGTTAAAGTGGGATTCACACGATAGCATTCATGTACCTCACAGGGTGTTCGTGTGAGACAAATCCTGCTGAGATTCTGTACTTAGAACACAATTTCTTCGTCTAAATTGTAGGGTTACATTCCCCTGAGACATGTTTTTCCCCTGCCATTGTTGGCAACATTTACCCCTAAAAAGGAACAGGATCTCATGAGATTTTGAACCCTCTGAGGTACATAAATCCCACCGTGTGAATTCCACTTCAATATTTATTGGGCATTTTGGTAAGACAAATGGGCCCACTGCTGAGTCCCTAACCGAACCTAGCCAATAGGAAGTCAGGATGCAGGATCACATGATGTTCACACCTGTCACCTCAAGGGTACTAAAGTCTCAAAGTGAGTGTTCACTGGAACTTGTAGCAGGTATGTCCTTCCATGTGAATCAAATTCGCCGTTTTCCTTGAGACTATGATGAGAAAAAAATGGCACCTTGCGCTGGGATTTTTATACCACCGGGGAATTGCCTAGGGAAAAGGTGTGAAGTACACCCGTTTCAGGTACATTGTCCCTACGTGTGAATCCCGCTTTAGACATGCTGGTTGCCTACACTATCTCCGCCCTTTACTTATTATCACTAGAGGTGTGGGCATCTGGCATGGAATTTAGGAGAGCCACCAGCTGTAGAGACGCCTTGAGGTTTGAGGACGAGTTGAGGCTTGGGTCCTATGAATGAGCCGATCAGTAGACGCTTTAAAGCCATAGACCTCTACTCATGATTTTATTCAATAGCTGTAGTTCTGGTTGTCAGGGGCAACACATAAACTGGACACAAGTGGACAGATGATTTATGTATTTTCAAATACTTTAGTTCTATTCAGAATATCTTACATTCATTTGCAGCTCTTAAACCTTTCCTCACCGGACCTGGTAGCAGGTGCACGTCTTTAAATGCAGCATGCCCGACACCAGACCTTGAGTAGTGCAGGCCTATGTTACAATTGTTGAGAAAATTTATTCTTTTTCCTATTTAAAGTTGTCTGTCAATCTTTCCATGGTGAGAACTATGGAATTTTTATCAATATAAGGGTGTTTTGAATAATCTCTGAACAAATTATAAAGATCCATTTTGAACCAACTGAGGTAAATGATTTTAACAGACAATAGAAAATGATGCCTTGAAGTATCCTTTTCTATCACTAGCTTTGGGAGTGACATGAAGCATCATTTGCTCTATCCAAGGGAGTGCCTTAGGGCATCATTGGTAAGGAAAGAGTTAAGATGTTTTTAATGAATTGTGTATTAATTGTAAATTAATGATAATTCTTCTGACCGTCACTGCCTCAGACAAATAGTCGAACACTTATATAACATACCAACCTGTGACGTACTTGGTCACCTGACCACCGTGGGACGCCATTCCTCCTTGCTCACCTGAAGCGTGTGGACTCATACAGAGATTTTTCGTTAAAGACCTATCCACAAAGTACATTAGTGTAAATCCAATATGGCTGATTGAGTTCTACAAAATACCCTAATCTGAGTTCGAATAAAGATATAAACATGATTTAAATTGCAAAATATATGTTTTCTTAGGTGGGATATATCATAGTGGCCTTTAAAAAATGATACAGCAGTATATAATGGCAGACATAGACTTTCCAGCTACGGGAACATTATGTAGAACGATTGACCTTTGAGATATTTGTAAAGTCACCACTGCTGGAGGTGAAAGAGAAGAGTGGCTGTAGTGGGACTTGCACCCCAACAGTCCTCCAACTTTGGCTATTACCACCCCCTCATCATACCATATAGCTGTAATCAAATCGGTGTGAATAATATCATGGATGATAATTTTTACAAGTTGAACATGATAATCCTTGCAGCATGGGGCATAAGGCATCCTATGAATTTTCACTTGTCCTTCTTTAAACATTAAGTAGTAGTGTGGGTGGGTGGGTGGGTGGGATAAAACTCTGAAGGTTGCTTCTGGCTAGTTGTGGTGCTCAAATATTGCCAGAGATGTCCAGATGGCATCTCATAATTCCATTGTTCATCGATAGGTGGTGCCTCTGTGAATTATTGTCAGTTGCTTCGATTAACTCCCAATTATGGCACAATGATATTTAGAGGTTTTTCATGTTTTCATCTCAGCTTAAATACCATATTCACTGCACTGCATAAACATTAATATAATTCCCCTGATATAGATGTTAGTCTATATTATCATAAAAGGTTTCCTTGTGTGTCCTTGTGTGTCCCACCTGCCTGTCCAAGTCCTGTATGCCATGTATCCTATATGTCCATGTATCCCACACACAATCTAACCTCTTCTACTCCCTCTATACAAACCCTATAAGGATTCTGGTTATATATTTATATATGTGGCTTAAATTAAGTTCAGAGAAAGTTGTTATTCTCCCTATAATGACAAAAAAGACAGTGATGGCCCCTATGTCCAAAACCACAATAGAACTCAATCAGAACTACTAGAATTTGTTGACCTGGGCTTACAGGGAGACTTGCAGAGAGTGGGTGAAATATGAGAGTATAATATCAATTTCATTGTATCATGAACACTTCAGCTATAGCTTCGAAAGCATTGTTCTTCTTGATCAACTTTAGGGCAGTTGGTTTACCAATGATTTACACATCAAAAATATCATCATAATAGTCTTGCATTGATAAACATTATGTTATTGAACTATCAATATTTTCATTTCACTTGCAACCAGTAAAACTTGTATTGCCATGTTGATATCAGAACAGACTGTAGAAGACAAGAGTCAAATCAACTGCTGGTTTTCTATTATTCTTTTACCCCTGGTTGGGACATCTATTGTATAATTATTATGCCCATTGCTAATGCCCAGTGTCTTCAAACCTAACAAGCCCAAAAGAGTATATTTACCATATGCAGGTAATGGAACCAGAGCTTTTCAGTTATTTCCCTTTTCAAATAAAATTTAGGAATAACAACAAATTACATTAGCTCAGTTGCAATATAGTGTCTTCAAGATCCGCCATGGTTGATCCTGAAATAAGTGTATCAAGCTGTTCTAGGACACCTTGAAGTAATTCTGTAACATTTTCCCTTCGGTCTTTTTCAATCACCTGAATACTCTGAACCAAATGGGCTGAATATTTTGTTTAGTTTCTTTAATGATTAACCTCTCATGTATAAAACAATTTTAAAGCGATTTTACAGCTATTTTCAGTATTATTTCAACATAACCATTGTGAAATCACAACATAATTTTTTGATGATATGAATCAATGTATTGTCTTTGATAATTTTAGAAAATATTATTAAAATCTTTGCCTAATTTCTTTTAAAAAAAGGCAAATTTACTGAAATTTCCAAGAAGGATGCCCCAAGTCCTGAATCATAGCATACTAGGCCTGGGAATGCCTCAAGGCATCATAACATACTAGTCCTGGGAAGGCATCCAAGCATCATGGCATAGCAAATGGGTTAAAATACAGGAGGGTCTGCATCACTGTTTTCTTTGTAAGAACCATAATCATTGAATGTTATTTTCAGTTATTGTAACACAAAAAAAGGAAACAAAGTTTTTGGTTGCAGTTTTCTCTCAATTCAGAAGAAAAATTGAAACCAATTAATCCCTTGCAGATATGATTATCTCTAATAGTACAACTTATATTTTGGATTGTCCTCTTCCTTCTGAAAAATCAAATGTATCCTGTTCCTTAGCAAGTGTTGGCATTGTTTTTGTGGCATCGCCATGAAAATAATTGGATACAAAGCAGCCATATTGGACATTTCATTGTTCCACCTGTTAACTAGAAAGATAGGACTTCCCTGGTGTGATATATATGTGTTTCTCAGCTAGGAAAACAGCTGTTTAGCTTTTTTAAACATCTTTTTCAAACTTAAATTAGGGTATTTCGTAGAACTCAAGCAGCCATATTCGATTTACACTGATGTACTCTGTTTTTAGGTCTTTTCTCATTATTTATATGAATTCCCCACCCCAGAAAACATGTTTAGCATTTTAAATCATGTTTATATCTTCATTCAAACCCAAATTATAGTATTTCATAGAATTTAGGCAGCCATATTGAATTTACGCTAATTTATTCAAGAGATATGGTTTCACTTGTGATTTGTATGGATTGCCCACCCCAGAAAACATATATTGAGCATTTTAAATCATGTTTCTATCTCAATTTAAACCAGAATTATGGAGTTTCACATATTTGGGGTGGCCATATTGGATTTATGCTAATTTGACCTACTTCCACTACTTGGATTAATATCGGTTTTCATTCTGGTAATATGTAAGGTATTTTGAGATGAATGGCACTGGAATTAAATCTATTGCTTTTTGTGGCCGGTCAAACCTTATTTTGACTGGACTACTAGGATACATGTCCCTTTTAGGTTTGCATACATACGTTTAGGCCTTATCGTACGATTCACAGGTATGTACACAAGTGACTCCAATGAACAGCAGCTTTTGCAATGTCATCCCCATGATCGTCCTAAAGGCATACCCTACAATTCTCAGTGGCGCCACCTGGACTTTTTTTATATTCAAATTTATATTCATTCAAATCTTTTTTGTGTGATATATTCCGAAACCAAATGGACAAAATTTAAGTTTTTCTTTCTTTTTTCTGCCTAAACCAGTGATTAATTTTGGCCCATTATCATGATTGATATAGGAAATAGATTAAAAAAATAAGGACGATGACCTAATGTTTTTAAAACTGACCTGTCTAGTGGTATACATTCTGTAAATGTTTGAAGAGAATAGCATAGGTTTTACTCCGTTAAAAATAACTTTAAATTTTCTACATATTCCATCATATTATTATATGAAAAGTAAATAGAAAAAAATTACAAGTGCCAGGTGGATGTGTGCGCTGGAGCAGGTCACGCCTCACCGGGGGTACACAAACGTTTGGCCTAAGCTTTCATGACGTCGAAATCCGGCTTTTCCGGTGGAGCACCCTGTAAGTTTCCGCAATTTGGCACTTAGGGGCCATCCATAAAGTATGTACGCAGAATTTCTGAAATTTTGGAACCCCCCACCCCCTCTCCCAATCTTGTACGCGATAGAACAAAGAGGGAGCATACGCAGATTTTCCAAAATTTCTGACCCCCCACCCCCCCCTCGGTGTGTACGTACTTTATCGATGGCCCCTTATATAAATATGAACTAAAACTACTCTCGTTCGAGTTCCAGCAACGCCGCATTATTATCAGGCCTGCCAATTCTCACGAATTTAGATAATCTTCGATATGGGGGTATCAGACGCTGTTTTATTTTTGTTTCTATAATTTTAAGTTTAAAAGTTACATCAATGATAAATTATAGCTCTAATGCCACATTCAAGATCTTCCGGGGCCTGAACCCCGTGGAATCCTAGCGGGTTAGTTGACTCTGCACCCTGGCCTACATGAACCAGGGATGCCAGTGAGGTTTGGGGAAAAAACGGAAATATCTAATCCCATATTTATCACCAATACTTCACCATAAATGATACTTCAGCACTTGAATCTCTGGATATTTCAGGTATATTTTGTGATATCACTTGTGTTCAGAATAAAAGTTGATATTGTGTAAGAGTTGAAATCATGTTGTCTGTGTATCAGACTTGCCTAAATCTTCACATCTTTACAATTCAAGATCCCATACTGAACTATTAAACGATTATACCAAATCTGATCTGAAAAAATTGAATTTGAAAATTTTAAAAAAATGCCTAAAAGACTTGAACAAGTCTAGGCAAGCACGGGAAGAATATAGGTCGACTCTTATCACTCTCCCGACACAGGTTTGGTTTCCAGGGTTTCACTGGTAGCCTATGGCAGTTTACCATGGACACAGGGAGTTCCGGGGAAAACCCGGTGGCTAAACGGGTGGTTCTAGTTACCACCGAGTCCTATGGCAGGCCCAGGGCTAGTGCTCACGCGGCCGGGGCTGCGCTACGGGCCTCCGCTACCGGCCGCTATTATACATTTCATTTGATTAATTTGGAATAAAAAAAACACCGGAAACCCAGAGAACCCCGGAAAACTGACATCCCTGTTCATTGAACTCTTACTATGTTCAGTATGAATAATTGGCAGCCCTGCATTATCATTGCCTAGGTGACGATAATTTTAGTTCTTTTTATCTTAGTGTTGCTTGGTCAACTCACGGACCTATACCCTAATACAAGTCCGTGGTCAACTTAACCTATTATTAGATTCTTTCAATCAAGGAAGATTACCTAGTTTTTGGTGCTACACATTTACTGTGTTCAATTATATTATTGAGTAAATTAAATGGTTTTGACTAGTATATGAAAACTAACTTTATTTTGTTTCAAGGTAGAATTGCTGAGGGAAAAGGACTTAGCCTCGTCTTGCTTCATTTTTCGAAAACCAACTTTTAGACTATTATATTGATCTCTAAATCAGCATGCTGAGTCAATCTTTCAGTTAGATTAGAGTTTTAATTTGGGACGTGGCTAGATCTATCGACCATTTTGTTTCGCAGTAAACGCAAATTGGATGACAGTTCAAACTGTCACGCCTATTTATAGTAAAGTACCATGTGACCCATCTCGACCAATCAGCGCGCTGTCTGTCTCAGGGTGACAGCGCATTGTTTAGATCATGCGAGGGCTTAGAATTTTCGTTGGCAACCGTGTCAACAAGTTATTTTGGCCCCTAAGAAGTGGAAATATCTTAAGTTAGGTATTTCTGAGTGAAGCAGTTATATCTACGAGAATCTTCAGGCTGCATTTAACCATTTCGAACTGTGAAAATTTACGTTTTTATAGGTTACATCGGTTCCTTTGAAAAAAAAATAAAGGCTCAAGAATCAAAATATAGGTTTTAAAGGTTTCACTGGGAGGCCTGAGTTTCACATAATTAACAAAGCTGAATGACATTTCAATTCGTTTAATTCAATATGAATGTATATACAGGTCTAGAAAAATAACATTTTTGTGAAGATATATGAACACGTGGGTCTTAACATGCAAGCTAAACAATTAATTTCGGTAGTAGTCAGGAATGATTAGTTCCATTTGCTTATATCTCGATAAATAATATCTTAAGTTTATCAGAATGATAAAGATGTGTTGTGTATGTTAAGCAACGTTGGTTTGGCTCAGTTCAACTGTGCCTTGTGTGGAAGATGGACATAGTCCGAGAAGTGTTTGTGTGTTGTTTGTACTGTAGCACAGCTTCAGTTTCTTTGGAGATTTGAGAAGTAAATCGGTGTCGTCTGTATGTTGTTTGCATAAGCAGCTTAGAAGGCAAAGCCACCTTGGGGGACGTTGGATGCAGCGTTGAATTGATATCCAGTGGCATCACTGGATTCTGGCGCGACATCTGCAACTTCTTCCTCCTAAAACAAACGAGAAATTGGATAATAACATAAGTAAGAAAGCTGACGTGGTATCGAGCAAGTCGATGTTTCTCCTCCCTCTGGTACGCACCTGGGGAAGATTATTCATTAAAACCGGACAGAACTTGACCACTGATGGTTCTAGCAGATCACGTGATCAGTTTCCCGGACGGACTGATTTTAAGACGATGAGACGGGAAAGGTTGGAGACTAATACAATTCGATAAGAGGAGGTAGATGTGACTAATTTTTGAAGATCATAGCTGAAATATTGATTAAAAAAAAAAAAGAACTTTGATGAATTTCACACTTGACAAGGCTGTGCATACAGTCTAAGAATAAACTGTCATTACTTCTAACACATTGCACAATAAAGGCCTGGTTATGCTTAATCATTTTCATCCTACATACTTGTTTCCACCCTATTCTTTACATCAAGTATGATCACAGTTCAGCCCTGCCTCTTCACAGCGTTCAGACACGCCGTCTTGTTTGTTTTCATTCTATAGCCAATGCATGCGCTCACTGAGGTTACCAAAATCAGGCATATGCATCGATCTGTCCCTGTGGTCTGATTCCGCCGAGCCCCTACCAGATGACCCGGGAACCAGCATAGCATTAGCAGAGCTGACCTCTGGTGTCAATTTTCCGAACTGATATACATTTGGTTCTCTCTCTTCAGGTCGATTTAAGAGAAGGAAATGCTCGTTTTCCTCCAGATTTATTTGATAGTTTCTATTATATAATTTTTTCGGCGAATTGCAGCTGCGTTATGGTCTCTGCGAAGACTAGATTATGCTTGGTTCCATTTTCAGACTCTTGAGGGGGGGGGGGGGGCTCTGAAACGGTTTTGGAATTGTTTGAAACAGTCGTTTGGAGGTGTCGCTTGGATGGGCATAGGGAAGAATTAAATTTGTACCAATTTTTTTCTCAGACGTATGGCCTCATGTTCTGTTGAGTTTTGTTGACCAATTTTCCTTTGTGAGAAAATTCTTACAAAAGAGACTTGGCCAACAGATCTCAACAGAACATGGCCATATGTCCGAGAAAAGTATCTACAAAAATAAGAAAATAAGTAATGCCTAATTGAATGTGAAAACCTATTTGGCAAATTTGCAAATGCAAATATACTTCTCTTTCTCATGTGTCATATAAGAGTTATAATAAATCATGACTAGAAGGACCTATAAATGTCAACTGCAAGGTATTGTGGTATAACAAATTAATACTAGTCCAAGATTCTATATGGCAACTCACAGGTACTAGAGCATACCAAACGTATGCCTGAAAATGAGATAACCACATCAACCATAACCACAGAGAAACCAGAATGTTGAGAACACTGAATGCTACGAGATTTTCTTAATAAAGGAATTAGACATACCTCTCCAGCGTAGTATTTATCAATGATGGCCAAGGCAGTGTGGTAGACTTCCTCGTTCTCGTGTTGCTGAAGATTTTCTATCTTGTCAACACCTCCCTCTTGTTCAATCATCAGAGCAACTGTCTCGACCTGACCAATCTGATCAGCAGCCTACATAGGAAAACAAATATGTTGATCAAGAATATTTTTGAAGATTACAATTTTACTTTTGGAGATATATTGAACAATATAACAATTTAATATAACAATGACCTCCGCATTAACGTCATTCTATTTTTACAATTCGACTTCATTTTTGAAAGAAGTAAACATATATATGATGATACTATTAACACGTTGGAGATCTCTGAGAAAATTATGAATGATAAATTCAGAGACTGCTTACATTGAGGATGTTGCTGATGCCATCGAGAAGAACTCGCACAACCTTGGGGTCCTTTGCAGCCAGGAGGTCACACATTGGCTTGAGGCAGTTCATTTGGACCAGACCGGCGATCTGCTCTACTGAGCCACCAGAGGTCAGGTTAGTCACCGCCCACGCTGCTTCCTTCTGGCTCTTGAAGTCTCCCTGATAAAATATGTGAACAAAGAAAGTGGTGAATACGTTGTGAGGATGAATATGTTGTGAGGGAGAAAGCGTGATACTTTTTCTATATTAGTGTGTGTATATTTTCACGTATACATTAAATATACCTCATATTCTCTTGGAGATTTATTGGTATATCCATAAGTTTCATACTGAAAAAAATTCGAGGCCGCCACGTTCAGCACAACTATTTCTATATTAGTTTGTTGTATATTTAGGCTTTCCGTTGAATATACGCAGGTGAAACTAACAGAGCCTATCCTACTTACATCATTATCTCTAACGAACTTATATCAATAGTTTAAACCCAATTTAAGAAGGACGAACCTGGGAAAAGTGAAATCAAAATCATTTAACCAAAGTTAGATTTTGTGTTGTGGCAAAAAGTAAACCTAGCAATTTCCATTTGTAAATATATCATTTCCATAAAGCTTTGAAAATGAACATGACCCGTGTGCAATATATGTTGTTACACGTAACGACTTACCAGTGCGGTCAAAATAGTTGTGGTTAACAAAAATTAAAACGAAGCTTGTGCCGCAGCAGATAACAGAATAGGAGCACTCACGTTTGCGAGCACGCTGATCACGAGAGGCATGATGCCGGCGTCGAGGGCGCTCTGGATCTGCTTGGTGTTACCCGCCGTGATGTTGGAGATGGCCCAGGCCGCCTCCTTCTGGATGTTGGGTTTGTGGTGCCGCAGAAGGACGTGGAAGGCAGCCAGCGCTCCCGCGTCAATGACACACTGAGCAAATGAAAATGAAATCGTAATTATTTTTAGTCTGATGATCAATAAGTGTACTCTGCGGGATAAATTTCAATATATAAAAACAGGCAATGAATTTGGAAAATGAAATGAAATCCGGGAAAAGGGTATCGGGGGGGGGGGGGGGGTCAGGGGCCTGTAATTTGACATTCAGAGAGAGTTCTGCCTGAGCCGAGATTTAATGTCGTTTTATCATATTAACTTACTTCCTCCTCGGATTTACTGTGATCTCAAGAATGACCCTTGGAATGTAAAGAAAATCCAAACAAACTACTCCTAGAAAAGGTAAAGGAATGCGATTTGAATTTCTCACCTGTGTTTGTGAATCGTCACCTGTGACAATATTGCCAGTAGCTCTTAGGGCTGGGGTAACGATGCTTACTTCATTGCACATAAGTAACTCCACCAGGCGCGGTACAACACCTGAAAACACAGCGAATCAGCATCAAGTTAGTATTTTTCTATGGATAATCAGAAGCTATAATGAGCAGACATTCTGGATAATCAGAAGCTATATTGAGCACAGATTCTGGATGCTCAGTTGCCTTTCCCACATAATTAGATCACCTCAATTATTTGTCCCTCTAGCGTTTCTAGGGACTACACACTAAGTAACATCGGACGGCTATAATTGATCATGTGCTATGATCAAGATATGTTTTTGAAGTACAGTACATGTACATCTTGATGTCTTTTATGAAACTTAAAAGTAAACCATGACTTTGTGTTAACTCAATATTGAGATCCTTATGCCATAGGTTTGTGTGTAGATGTGGCGGTGTCTTACCTATGTTGATGACTTCCTGGATCTTGTCATTGGTGCCGTCCGTGACATAGGACAGCGCCCAGCATGCGTCACTCAGCACCTCCTTATCTTGATGCAACGCCAGTTTAGCCAGGGAGGGGAGCACCTCTTGCAGGGTGGACACGGGTGGCGGGGGGTTCTTGTTCCTACACAGATTGGAGATAGTCCACGTCACGTTACGCAGAAAGGCAGCCTATGGTTCAAATAAAAAATAAACATACATATAAATAATGTATGTATTAGACAGTAGTAATGTGTGTACTCCCAAATACTTCCTGATATAAATTTTCATTTTAGGTAAATGCATCGAAAATTTCCACACTCAGATACCAGCATGATCAAGGAGAAGAGAACACGCAATTTACGAATATTTTTTATCTCAAATCTGATCTGATTTGATACACCATAGATCCAGCCTTTATTATTAGTTGTACAATTATCATCGACTTACTGGTGTGTCTGCGGAGACGAGCGCAAGCAGAGGCTGGACACAGCCATTCTTGATGACATGATCACGAAGTTCGGGTCCGTCACCGGCGATGTTGCCAATGGCCCACACCGCCTGCTCGGCAACATTATTGTGCTGTGAAGAGAGGAGTTTGACGAAGGGCCCCACGGCTCCAGCGTTGACAACGGCCTTTGTTTGGTTAGACGTTCCTGATGCGATATTTGTCAGAGCCCACGCCGCCTCGAACTGGAGGTCGGGTCTACAACCGTAATAGAACAAAATTTCAGTGCTTAGTTTTCAGAAAATTCAGGGAAATACGCAGCCGTGGAAGTTGTGCATTCCCAAGTCTAGCCTGTAGAACTTGAAATAACAAGAAAGTCCCCATGTTTGGAATTCTAACGTTTGTGGTTCAGCTTCAGTCTATGTCTGTTCGCTCTAAGCCTCTTACAGTCCTGATGGCATATTTAGGATCCCCGCACCTCATCTGAACAACTGATGTAATTACAATGTGGTAGATCACTTAGGACTGCTCACCGGTCAGTGTGGGCGAGAAACTCGACGAGTCGTGGAATGACACCGGCAGAGATGACGTCATCAATTGGAGGTTGTCGCTCGCGTGACAGCAGTTTCCTGGCCGACTGAACACATGTGAACTGGATGTCTCCGTCTGCTCCCTGGATTCCATTGATAATTTCTACCATGGACAACTGTGGGCCCTGCATAACAAATGACAGACATGGTAAGGTTAAACCCATATCAAACAAGTTTTCATTTAAAAATAGCACTATTGGTAGTTGACAGCTCAATACAGAAAAAAATGAAGGAGAATGAAACTCCTATTCTTGTCTATACAATAGTGCCCACCAGGTTCCAGCCTTGCTACGTGACTGGAAGGTGGTGGGGAAGGGCCTGCATTGATTGAACATTAGAATCAGCAGGGCAGCTAACTGGGAAGAAATGTATTTAATTCATCTTTTGCTATTACTGGACCAGAATCTACTGCCTCAGAGAGAACGATATAACGTAGAGAGAATGTCTGTATGAACCAGAATATGGGGCAGTTTCTGTGGGGGAAGGTTCAAACCTAGATTTTAATGGTGAGAATTAGAGAATCAGAAATATTGGTTTACATAGGGATAAATAATTTTATATACAGAACATGGAAAATTTTGATCTCCACGGAAAAGTGGGTAGCTGTTATCTCTTTATGTGGTGTGGAAAGTAGAACTCCGGAGATTCACCCAATAGATTCGATGACCAGCCCTCTAAATGCTACCCATAACATGTCGCCATTCTTTGACACCCAAATAAATTTCCTATTTACCTCTCCGATATTTTTTTTTTTAATTCCTAATGAAGTGCAGATTAACACATCCACACACTTACTGGCAAATAGGCAAGGACAATATTACCTTGTTTTGCTCCTTGAGGGGACTCGTCCCTTCTTCATCGACAGGCATGTTGAGGTTTCGTCTTTTTGTAAACTGGTCATCTTTCTTGGCTTTTCGGAGTTCTACACTTGTTTCTACGCGCCGCCGGCGCATTTCCTGAAAGAAGAAACATTGATAGCTATACATTTAGTCATAGGTACAAGCCTACATGAAATATCGAATCACAAATTGCAGGGTTTTTTTTCATTATAAATGAAAATCTTAATATTTTGATCCATAATATATCGTAATACTAGGCCCCCTCTGCAAGGTCATGAACCTCCATAAGTCGTAGTATGTCTGAAGTGCTGATTCCACCAACACACAAGATGTAGCAAAATTAGTACCGATTTGGTCGTCTTGCTTAATCAGGCTAGGACTGAATAATCGCTTGCCTATTTGTCGCAATGTCTTGAGGTGTCGCGGTGGTGGAGCACCAAAACATACACAAGAAATCGTGCGGCTGTATTTTGTGACCTAGGAGATACTACACATTCCGACACTGTAAGATGTAACAAGATACACCAAGATATACCATGGCAAATCCATCCTGTTGGTGGAATCAGCCCTTAAGGTGTGAATCAATAGGGAATTGCGTCAACTGGAGTGGAACAGTGAAATAACTTACGTCTGTGTCCTTGCCCTTATTTTTGTAGGTGCTAAGGCGGGAACGGTTTTCGGAAGGCATTTTTATTTTTTATTTCACTCCTCAAAGATAGCAAATCTGAAACAAACAATGCAAATAGGTAATTAATATACATGATTCCCCGCATTTTGAGACTTTTCAAATATCAATCGTGATTGAGATCGTGAGAGCCTGCAGACTCAACAGAGCTTCGCCAGAGTACGGCTGGCTTAGATTTTGCATAATTTTGAAGATTGTTAACAATAACCTTGCTCTGGATAGCTATAAATTATCTGAATACTTGGGTCCCTTTTACAAGGATGCCAATTGGGATTCAGAAAAGAAAAGTTGAAAGTTTCTTTGGCACACAGCCACATACCGCACCACTTCCGCAATTGGGTAGGGTCCTCTACGATTGAGGATGATAACTTCATTTGAATTAGCCTATAGTGTGACTTTCACCAGATGACATGATTTGGCCGTCATTTTAAATCGATATTACTTAAAATAAGCATAATGAAAAAAAAAACCTTTGTTAAAAAAACTTGTGTTATTTTAGAAATAACTACCGATCAGGTGTCATCATATTCGCCAGATCATCTGGTGACTTCTTGTTTAAAATACCCTCCGAAACACAAAGGACATGTCTGCTGGTGACAACAAATCGCTGACAAAGTGTAAAATGGTGAAAAAATGTCGTTTTAATAGGATTACATACAATATTCAGGCATGATTTAAACATGCCAACTCTACAGACTGTAGAAGTAGACAGAGGCCACATGTGCTAGACAGGAAGTATCTTTTATGTTACCTTTAGTACTACAGAGTGGTACAAAGGTATGACTGGATAACACTACATCCCCCTCATTTTTACTTAAGGGAGTCATTTGTACTAAATGATAATAAATGCTTAACACTCTTTGGCTAGTGGTCCTAGGTATTTTGCTTTTGATCTTACTTCCGGATTAGAATACCCAACTAGTAATATGTAAAAGTTAACATACTTTTCTTAGATCTTACTAAACCTATACATATAGTAAATTCTTAAAACTTAAGACTTGGTATGACTATGTGTTTTACTCTACTACAGTGGCACACATCTTTAGGAGTCATTGTTTATGAACATGACTAAAACTCTACACATGTTTGAATATCATACTGGTATAAGTTTCTGTGTACACACTTTGTCTCAGCTCATTGACTGGATTTAAATATAAGAGTCTTTGCTTTTGTCGTTTGCAGATTGAGATCTGTTAGCACCTTATAAGCATATTTTAAGTACAGCAAGTCCTTCATGAGATAAGACTGTTCCTCTGGACTACTAAAGGGATTATTCTACCCTTTTGATATGCAGTCATAGTTATTTTTGTTAGTCTCTTTCCTCCTTCTAATCATGATGGACATTCCGTCAGAAATCATAGGTATTGACTGGGCCTATACATCCTGCTTTGGGTTTGGTTTTATGACCCTTCTAATGCTAGACTTTTTGACGGGCTCTGGCTCAACCTCCCTTGGCTTTTGGATTAACCTACTAAACTATTACATAGGAAAACTTCAGATTATTGGAATATTTATCTTATCTTAATTGAATGAATTACAGATTCGGTAAAAGCGCAGATCCTGGGCCTCTAGCTTATAGCATAGGGACGCACCGGGTAGCCTACGATCTTTCGGCGTTTTCGAACCAAATCATCTATTTTAACTGGGGAAAAGGCTAGAATCTGGATCTCCACACATTAATTGCCAAACTACGATGTTATTTACCTGTAAATAACCGTTTTTTCCGCCGGGATGGGTTGGAGAACATTATCATTAGTTTCTTAGTTTTTATTTTGAAAAGCCCGGATCTATTCTCGGGAGCGGAACGTTTAGTTTCTGTCACAACCGCTTGGGGCAAAGGGTTAAGCCAGTTTCGATCACCCTAGCTTTCTGTTATTATCGCTCGATCGACAAAACGTAAATCAATGTTTGAACTCACTGTACATGATTAATATACACAATTAAAGGTATTTTGATGTATTTCTAACAAGATATATCAATAAACATTGTGGGATACAAGTTTGAATGTTTGAATCTGCACATTTTTGTACTTTTGAGCAAGTTTTTATTTTGACATTTGTAGCAGCCTGTTATCCGTTTTTCGGCAGATTACTGGAGAAAAGACCAAATAAAACAATCTTTGCAAAACGAATTGATACAAAAAAAAAACACCAAACACCTTCCCCTACTCTTCATCTCCATTCCATTTTTTGTTTGATGTCTCTATGTTGGATATTTACTGAGATATTACCAGAGAAATACAGTGGATTTAACATTGGTTGCAATGGGGTGGAAAGTTGTTTAACCCTTCGAACGTAATAGAGTGCACTGCACCGCTTTCGGGAAAGCAAACTGCAAAACTATAAAAACCGAGCGGCGCAGGGTCAGTTTTTGCGGCCGGACGAACCCGTTACTACGTTGCGTGACGTCGGCGCCGCTCCCGAGAATTTGCATTTAAGCTGGTTCCTGGCAAAACCTCTGTTTTGCCTTTTTCCCCATTAGGGTTAGGATTAAGGCTAACCCTAAACCTAACCCTATTTTAGGGTAGGGTTAGGCTGACATGGCGCCGTTTTCGAAAAATCGGAATTACGACTTTGTTGACTCATTACGTCGAAAATAACGGTTAGTTTTAGGTAAATAAGCTTGTATTTTGGTAATTAATATGTCCTGATTCCAAATCTAGTCTTTTTATTCCGTTAAAATCGATGGTTTGGTTCGAAAACTGCGAAAGATCTGTTATATGCTAGAGGCCCCGGATCTGAGCTTTTACCACAGATTCTCTCTGCAATGTACAGAAACCACACAGATCTATATTATAATTCATATTGAATAATACATGGTTTCTAACAGTAACATCAAAAAGTCAGAAATACTAGGTATCACCACGCCGAATCGTCATGAAAATTATTCAATTCATGCCTTTAAATGAACTGTCTAAAGATATCACCAAATAACCAGAACCTAGCCTAAACGGATATAATAGTTTTAAGTGAGGCAGCCCAAACGCCAGTTATGGATTTGCCATCATTTGGTGAGTGAGCAATGAATATGAATCCATCTCCAGAGCCTTCAATTATGTTGGTAACACGATTACATATTCATATATTATAAAAAGATAACACTTTTCATAAAAGTCCCTCTTGATTTCTCAGTGAACTTCGCTTATGATCTGCATAGTGTTATTTGGACTATTTCGCTGATGCCTTTCCCGAGTCCGACCGTTGAGATTAGACTTTTCAAATCTTGGACTGGTTTCAAGTACAGGTACAAATCCGAAGTATTCTCCCCTACCAAACTACGATGTCTATGCGAAGTAGTTTGATGAATTAGGTTCGTGAATTTGCCCATGGAAATGGTGCCGCCTTCGGTCCACTGATTTCAAATATATGGCGCGATTTACGCATGATACCACAATCCGTCTTGAAGAATGCCCGGGCACTCGGGTCAAATTCAAATTGTCAACAGTATGCTCACCGTATTTGATCAGGTTAACACAAAGAAAGAACTTCTGTATCAAAGCTTCTTTGATTTCGATCTGATACTCATCCTACCGTAATCCACTGAGAGAATCGCAGCATTATAACACTGACCTCTTTTTCCAATTTGTAAAAGAACTCATTCAAATTGTTCTGTGACAGCGGGTGTCAAACACGTGGAGAAAATTTTGGTTTACGGGCACCTGCTAAGTAGTCCGTAGACGCAGCACCCGACTATTGTCTCATACAACAGACTGAGATACATATACGAGCAAAATTACATGTGTTCACTAATAAGTTTGCATCGAAAGATCGTATTTAACAAAACATGACACACAGTACTCACATAGATGTTGACCCGATGAGAGATGACGAGTACTCTACTTTTGAAAGAGGAACAAGAAGTTTAAAGGGCCGACTTGCTAAAAGCTGATTGGTCGGACCTTATTTGACCTAGTTTTTTATTGGCTGCTGCTAGGCTACCATGTGTGGATATATATGATAAGTATGAGCCATTATCTTAAAATATTCCCAATAACATTCATTGGTACTACAGATTAGTGCATTTCCATCACCAATATGTAAAAATAGGATTGATAATGGAATAGACACCGACGAACGTAGTTCAACAAACTCACTGAAGGTGGCAGGATATGTATGCTGTAAGACACTTTCCCGCCTTCATGGTCTGGTTGCACGTCAGTTATGTGGACACGACTGGGCGACCAAGAGATAATTGTACCATTTGTGTACCCGTCGAGCAAGGGCGCACCGAGGATTTCGTTTCGAGTGGTGGTGGGGAGGCGGGGGGCAGGGGCGTAGGCCTACCTACGATTTTTTTTGGGGGGGGGGGGGGGGGGGTGAGCACACTTTGGCAGCCCCCCCCCCCCCCCCCCAACTTTTTTGCCATCCTCCAAAATGTCAGCACCTTAAAATTTAACTCAAGTGTAAAAACTGTCTTGACTTTCCAACACAGAAGAATGTCAAAGTCTGACATTTTAGCATGCAGTGATGGCTAAGGGAGTGTTCATTAATTATGACCGGGGGGGGGCACAGTTTTTAAGGGGGTGTGCAACTTTTTATTGGATATTTCAAGGAAGGGAGGCAAATTTTTTTTTGTATTCTGCCTTGTATTCAACGCTTTTAGATAAACAATGAGGACTCCCATACCATATCACAAGAAATCAGCTTAGTTTTACTACTACAGTAATGATTAACACACAAGGTAACCATAGTTGTATCACTTCCATGGTCCATGGTTACAGTCCCGTTTCTCTACTGGGAGATGGATACATGTACACCCTCCCTCAGTCTGACAGACTGATGTGGACCGAGACAACAATGGACAAACACTAGTACATTTGTCCAAGAATCAAAGCAGTCTCACAAGATCATTAGTCTTTTCTTCAACATCAATGAATTAGGAGCATTTACTACAACATAAAGTGCTACAAAATGCCCTGTTGCTGCTTATTTCATTAAGATTATCATATTTATGGAAGAGCACTATGAGCAATAAAAACTCATTTAGAACTCTACATTGAGAACTTAAAGGGGTTCTACATGCAAATAATAGATCTTGCAATGGAGCCTGATGACTACCAACTGGTGGCACAAATCAAGAGAGCAGTTGCTGCTGAATATTTGAACGTGAACAACCAAGTCTCAATATGTGACTGCATTGAGAATTAGGTTCTTGGTAGTCAAGCTTTATGATTGATTATATATCTACAGGGGAGATGGGGGCTTCCAGCATGTCTGCTAGCTGCTAGCTCTAAGTATAGGGTTGAAGAGTTAAATATGACATCACACACCAGCCTTGCCTTTAACTTGAAAGTGGGGAATTCAAAAAGTGGCAGAAGGAAAGGCTTCGTGCTTGACTTTGAAACTTGTTGGCAAAACTCAGATGAGGCTATGACAAGTGTGTGCCCAAATTAGATTTGGAATGGTGCCAACAGCTGAAATAAGGTAAACATCTTCATGTTTTTGAGGTATAGTAATGAGAAAACTGTAAACCTGAGTTTATAATGTTCTAATTCCTCACCTGTATTCCTTGACGTTTAAAACCTGGTCTAAACACCTCATTTTAAACATCTGTGCAACAAAGTTTTCCAGGTATTGGAACATTACTCCACAGGAGTAGTTTTGGTCATAATGTAAATCTGGTGGCGAGATGACACGAACACACACGTGAGTTTCAAGGCTGTATTCCAACTGACTTGTATTTTGACTCATTCAGCTTATAAAGGGAGCAATGCATGTAGACGGTTTGACGTTCTAATTGACACGCCGGCTTTACCGTGGGAATAAGCGTTCAGGCTCGGCGTTCAGGCTCGGCGACCGCATGCAGGCGGTTTGACGTTAAAATTGACACGCCAGCGTTGGATGTTTGGATAGCGGTTGCCGTTCTACAACAGCTCCCAACACAAAGTTTTCAAGTATTTGAAAAACTAATTATTAAAGTTCATTTCAGTCTGACTAGCTAGATTGGCATAGGTTATTATTTACAATATAATTCCACTTGAGTTATGACATTAACTGCATTGGCATAGGTATTATTTACATTCATAATTTCACCAGAACTACAATATTGGCTTCTAACAAGTATGCACTGTGGCTGCTGTGAGCCTTGGCTTGACTTCAAAAACAAAGAAAAAACAAAAAATTATTAAAGTTCATTTTGGTCTGATTAGCTACATTGGCATAGGTTATTATTTACAACATAATTCCACTTGAGTTATGACATTAACTGCATTAGCATAGGTATTATAATTAAAGTTCATTTCGGTCTGATTAGCTACATTGGCATAGGTTATTATTTACAACATAATTCCACTTGAGTTATGACATTAACTGCATTAGCATAGATATTATTAACATTCATAATTTCACCAGAACTACAATATTGGCTTCTAACAAGTACGCACTATGGCTGCTGTGAGCCTTGGCTTGACTTCAAAAACAACGAAAAAAAAACAAAACAAGTTACACATCTAATTATATAAGGCTAACATAGATTCGTCTAAAGCCTTGTCCGTTTGGTAGGCAGGAGGTCCATCCGCACGATGTGTGTGTGTGTGTGGGGGGGGGGGGGGGTTCCTCTGCCATTTCCTCTCGGTGGGGCTGGTGTTCCTTTGATGGGGTTTGGGGGGGGGGGGGGGGATAGCGGTTGCCGTTCTACAATAATCTGCCTACTTTAGCTGGAGCTCCACAAGGCAATGAGACAAAGGTCTCATATGGTAGCAATAGCCGTATCTCTGCACTAACCTGCCTGTTCGGGACAAAATCTGTCCCATCTGCCAGTTTTTCAAATATCCTAAATTATTAGCACTTTGGGGAGTATTTTGTGTTCTACTTGTAGATAGAGATGGACATATTTATATGGTAAATAACATACAATCATTTCTGTTATTTGTTATATCAAACCAGAGTCTCTGGGATTTTTTTTCAGTGGAAAACACCACATGAGTTATTGGGTTTGGTTTTGTCAACAAAACCCATGTGCTCCTTTGAATGGGCAGTCTAGTGAATGTGGTATTCGCATTATAAAGTGGTTTAAGGCTAAAAAAAAATAAGAAAAGAAAAAAGAAACAGCCATAATGTCTGTGAAGCTCATTTAAAAATTCCTATATTTCCCAATTCATAGTGTTGTTTGACTTTCATAACTTTCGAAAGTTGCCTTGATTTTAATCTGAAATGTTGTTGAGACAGAGATTAGCAGTGCTAACACTGCAAAAGATCTGGGAGGAGAGTGTCCAAGTGTCTCATCACCATCTGCATGCTTACTGTGACATTGGGAAAGTAGCAGAGGGCCAGTGTCTCAGGGCCTTAGCGGCATGTCTAACTGACCATGACAAATCACGAGACTGAAATACCTCATTGACCCACTAGTGCTTGATACCTTTGGATCCAAGACAGGCAGTTGCAGAAATGGCTGCGAGTGGCAGGGGGCGTACCCAGGATTTTGTTTCGGGAGGGGGGGGGGGGGCACACCTTGGACTACCTTGGATGATAGGTTTGGGCTCCAGGGGTCAAAGTCCCAGCAGCACTTACAGTTTGTAGATTATACAAGCTGTATAAAAGATTTTGTTTGGGGTAGGGGGACACACACCTGAGGCCATCTGGGAATATTGCCAGGGGTCCAGTAGCAAAGCCCCTGTTGGGAGAGGGTGCCCCCGGAAGAATTTGGATTTTATAGATTATACGAGCTGCACCTAGGATTGTTATTTCTAAATTTTTAGAACCAAAAGTTTTTTCCAAATCTTGTGTTTGAAAGTGGGGGGTTGGTATTCTAAAAATTTTGAATCACATACAAAATACAGTCCCCAAACGTACCTGACGAGCCGCAAGACGGCAAAACTGCACAAAAAAACAAATATTTCAGGCAATAATAACACAGATCTTACCCAGCTGGACTCCATCTTGGGGTCAAGGCAGGTGGGATCAGGTCATATCCTGTGAGAGGACCAATAACAAGCCTAGAAATCAATGTGTACATGTCTCCATAGACACCAACCACTAGAACCAATGAGACGGAAATAAGTTTTCCAGCGCGAATTCAAAGTGGAAAAACTCACCTATAATCATCAGTGCAGTCGTACATCAGACTCCAGACGCCGCGTCCCTGACAGTTGACTGCATCTAGCATTGTGTTATGGGGATTGGGAGCCATACACATGAGACTACCTGGGTAGCTTGCCAGGGGTCCAGGAGGCAAAGTCTTCAGATTCACTTGGGTTTTTATACAAGCTGCATCAAGGATCCAGGGAGGGGGGTTGTTACACAACTGAGACTACCTGGAATGTTGCTAGAGGACTAATAGCATAACCCCTCTGGGAGGTCCAGGGGGGGTAAGTCCCCTGAAAGCACTTTGGTTTAAGATATAATTTATAAATCTATATCTATATCACTATATATTAGTGTTCTTCACTAAAGGAGGTGCAAAAGAAGTGAGTGATAATTTAGCCTTGCTGACATATATTTATAAACTGTTCCATGAGAAAAACATCATGTCCTGGGTTAAATCATTATGTCATCCTGCTCTGGGATTGGTGTAGAGAATCAAGGGAACCATGGTGAAATATTGAAAGGCAGTTTAATTTCATAAGAACAAAGAGCATATGATACAGGTTCTGCCCCCCCCCCCCCCCCCCCAATGGGGCCTGCCATACTGCCGGCTAGTGACTGCTTCATGAAGTAACAATGGCTCTGTTCCCTATAGATTGAATTGTCTATTTATGTTACATAATTGATATAGGGGTCGAGTGGCAAAACCTCTCTGTGGGGTCAAGGGGGTGAAGCCAGGGGAAGCATTTAGATTTTGTAGATGATACAAGCTGTTCCCAGGATATTTGTTTGGGCATGGGATTTACACACCTGAGACAACCTGGGAAGATCTGTGGTGGTTTAAAAGTTAAGACCCTCCTGGGTTTTTGGGTTTTTTTTATTTTACATATAATTCAACTGAAGATAGGTGGTCTCCATTATAAGAATACAGAATCAGGACTATTGCAAGTATCAATGTAGTCAAATACAAGTCACAAAAAGATTACCTAAGTTGATAATAAGTGGTAAGATTAATTAGTTAGCAAACACGTGAAAAATGAAATCTGGCACATAGCAAAGCCCATGGAATCATTAGGATTCCATAGATTATACAAGCTGTTCCAGGGATTTAGCTAAACATTTAACAGGGGTTCCAGCAAAAAATCTCCAGCTGGGAGTTCAGGGAGTGAAGCCCCCGGAAGCAGTTGGGTAGCCTAGTAGAAAAGTTGGTTTTGAAATTTGGTGATTTAGCTGCATATAGTCGAGACAGGAGATGTAGGTATAATTTAATCATAAACTGGGACTATTTTTTTCATCATCTGAAGAAATTGCTACTTATATGTCCAAAACGTAGGGCACATTTTGAGGCTTTCTCAGTTCACCCACACGACACATTGACACATTTTTTCTTATAAAATTATTTATAAGACATCTTTGAAGTTAAGAGTGCATGAACATATATATATATATATATATATATACTGAAATTTGGAAAGGCCTATAGGCAGAGAAGTCTGTTTTCTATTTGCTTGAAAAGGACAGTCAAAGACTAAATATAACCAATCCTTTAATTTAGTTATAATTCCACGCTCCACGCTAATGACGAACACACCATTTACTTCTATTTAGATGATACGGCAACAAGGGCATATATAGAGAGCGTATTAGAGGCATCTGTCTATTCAGAAGGGGTCTGGGACCTCACCTGTATAGCCATTACCCCAAATATGTACCCCTTACCCCCCACCCCGAAGATAGGGTCTCGCGTGGAAATATCTCACTCGTGAATATTAATGTAACCTTTTGATTATAAAAGATGGAAACAAAATTCAAAAATGTCTTTACGGAATTTTCAGTCGGAACAGAACAATACTCCCTGACTGAATGACTCGGAAAATTTCGGAGGGGTAGGGACAGCACGTGCCCCTTGTGACGAAGTTGTTACGCCCCTTCACTCACTGCTTCAGGTGGTTTATGGCACATTACTACTTAGCTGTTGATGTGCAGGCGCAGACAGCTTTTGCAGACCCAAGAGCTATAAAAATCATATTATGTAAACCACATCACGCTACAGCATTTATAGGGTAAGTTAACCGGTGCCACGTACACTCTGTGGTGGCGCCAAGCCTGTGGGCTGACCCCGCCTGATACTACAGCACCCAATGAAAATCGTCAAGCCTCGCTGTCAAATTGGTCAAATAACTGGGTCACTTCCGGTATAAACATTATTAACATGGCTGACTACTTGACTACAGATTGACTCGTCACCCTTTGTCAGAACTTATCTCTGATCCTATTTCTTTCCGCGCATGGTAAGTATTCTTCCTCACTTAATAATTTGTACGTGGCACAGTTAATGACCATGCTTAGCTGTAGTTCGCCAATTGCCAACACCGAATATTGATGACAAGTGCCAAAGGAAGTTGCCTGGCTGATGCCGATTCTGACACTGGGACAGCGCTTCGGGGAATAAAAATCCGCCAATTTAGAGACAGATGTAAAATGTATAAATAAATGTTGTGTCTAGATACTGATAGTATAGTTGAAAAGTTCTTGATAAGTAGACCTGTCTTGGCAGCGTTGATTTGACTGATAACAAAATATCTCTTATTAGTATCAACGAAAACAATTTTCCACCGGGTGGTCGTCCCTGGCTCCCCGCCTTAGTGCCTATGATGATGGTGGTAGCGGTACTTAGGGCAGTTAGGCCATGGGAAGTCCTATTAGTATTACGGAACTCGGCGTAAACCGAGTTCCGTACAAACCATGAATTATTGTCGAGTTTTGTAATTTGTACAAGCATGGTAGGTCGTTCTATGTTCACTATATACCCCAATTTTTAAAAACCAATATTTTAATAAACGGTGTATGGGAATGTAACATTGTAGGCCATATTTTCCTGTACAGACCAGTACAGTATTTTTTTCGTCAGTAGGCCTATCTATATACAGCATTGGTATGAATCATATATGTTTTGCGGTGACTACCATTTTACGGTAGCGATTGGACGATTTGCAGTGGATGTTTTGCGTTGAGCATGTGGACGATTTGCTGTGATATTTTCAAACAAATGAAATTTCCCAAACAAGGAAATAACTTGAATTATCCTCTAAACCAAGAGGACATATTTACGCGATCAGCCAATCATAACCTGATGAGATTGTACGCAATTGAAACTGCTGGGATGGCCCAGAAAGTTAAAAACATCTGGACAAACAGTGTACACACACTCCCAAAATATATACAGAACGGGGCACCACCACTGGCTCCCTTGAACATAATGCCAAAGAGTCACACCAGAGAACGCCACTGTAACACATGTTTACACTGGTCCCCCTCCAAAGGCCTCCAAACACTTCTATACCAAAACAATACATTGGCTTAGACCATTTCCCGCCACCCTTTGTCTTGATCTACACCAACCATGGACAGCATCAGACAACATGTGACCTACATTAACCAGTGTGGGCCTTCCTTTGAAGTTGACCGGGATAAATTAACTCCCACGCAATCCGCCGGCCAAGAGAACGCTATCACATACCAGCAGTTGCTCAGCCGATCGCACATCTTTACCTATTTTCACATATATTCCCTATCATGCATCTGAATATAATCTTATTGGTCGTTTCCCCATGTCTTTAGCAGTTTATTAGTCTTTACCTGGGATTCTATCAAAGAAAAACCTTCTGGTGACCAAAAAATGAGAACTGGTCATATGCACACGCTTGGAAATAGATTTGTAAAAGGAACCTGGCAAAACTCATAAATTTTCCCCAAAGCATTACAAAATTATACATGAAAACATTCCCAAAGATACTCCCAAAAATATTCCTTGATATTAGATTATAATAGCCTTGACAGCCTTTACTCAGGTACATGAATTCTAAATATTTGCAAGAGGTGAATTGGAACCGCAAAACTTCCACCACGGCACATGGAGAATGTCAGGGCAAAACGTCTAAACCCACCAACAACAAAACAAACAAACCTTCCAAATAGTAATTAGATGATTTGCGGTGACCACCTATTTACGGTGGACGATTTGTGGTGGGTTCTGCCAGGTTCCTTTTACAAATCTACAAATCTATTTCAAAGTGTGTGCATATGACCAGTTCTCATTTTTTGGTCACCAGAAGGTTTTTCTTTGATACCATATGACCTACCTAACCTAAACGAACTACATGACCTACACACAGATGTAAACGAAATTCTAAATATTGCTAAGGAACTTAATATTAACAAGCAATCAATGATAAAAGACATTAATTCTTGTATCTTTAAGGCTGTATTCCACCAAACAACCGCTTTTTCAACGTCAACAGACGTTCCAGTCGAACTTTCAGCCGACGTCGGCTGAAACGTCTGGCCAAATTGCTTCAAAATGCGTCGCTGCTCCACTGAAAGCCCCTACAGACGCTGATGTGGTCGTCATACGAGCGTCTGGTGGGTTCGAAGTTCCAGCAGATCCTAGCCGACGCCCCTGCCATGGCGGCGACTGGTGGACGTTGGCCGCATTTTACGTAGTAATCGAGTTTTCCGATAGGCGGCGCGGCGTGCGGTGATACACTGCGACACTCCAAAACCGCACAAACCGCATATCGAGCGGAGCAGTGTATCAGCGTGTCGGGATTTTAAATCGAACAATGAAGGTAAATAAAGATAAGGATTGATGTTATGAATGTATATGACATGCTATGGTGCTAGAATTCTGCCGAAAGTGTCAGGATTTTTTATGTCGGGTATCGCCGGTGTCAGCCGCGCCGTGTTGGCGGCCTTCCCTCACCGGGGGTCCGGCAGAGCTCGAGGGCGGGTGCTGTGTCGGGATTTGTACGGGAACGGTCAGAAAACGTCAAATAACCGCGGAATTACACATTTAATGGAACAATGAAGGTAAATAAAGATAATGATTGATGTTATGAATGTGTATGGCACGCTATGGTGCTAGAATTCTGCCGAAAGTGTCGGAATTTTCAATGTCCGTTCGCGGCTTCGGGTATCGCCGGTATCGCTCACACTATGTTGGCGGCGTTCCCTCGCCGCAACTCCTGGCAGAGCCCGCGGGCGGGTGTCGTACCTCTTCAAATGCATCGGCCAGATGCCCAATTCCAGCCGATAAAAATCTAATGAATCAGTTTTTCACGAGATGAGCACATTCCGTCTCTTAGAGGGTTATTGGAGTATCGGTTGGGATATCGCCTGAAAAAATCTGGTTGGTGGAAGCATATTTCAAATGGCTCTCCTGCCAGACGCTCAGCAACCGTGAGGCGACGCCCCAACAACCCCAATATCCTCCAACAGACGTCAATTTCAACTGCTGGAATGTCTGGCGGGAGAGCAGACGCCCGCTGAAACGTCTGGTGTGTGCTTCCACCAACCTGACAGATGCTTTAAAATAGAGCAGATCTGCCAGCAACCGCAGCAACCGCCATACGGGCGCTGTACAACGATTTTGTCTTGTTGGTGGAATACAGGCTTTAGAGACGCAATGATAATTATTCCCTATATTTTTTTGAATCTTCATAAAAATGTTTTTACTAATGGTGATATCCCTCAAACCTGGAAAGACGCTGTAATCTACCCGATTCCAAAAGGCGGTGATAAGTTCTCTGTTAGTAACCTTAGGCCTATCTCTCTGCTACCAGTTATAGACAAAGTAATGGAAAAAATTGTATATAACACCATAAATAGTTTTTTTCGATCAACTTAGCATTATTTCTAATAAGCAATATGGTTTCAGAAAAGGGTGCTCCATAGAGGTTTATTAAATCATCATATGCTTCATGTAAACGGTGTTCCGCTGGTGAAAGCGGTCTCTTACAAATACCTTGGTATGTACCTCGACCCTTTCCTTGATTATCATTTTCATATCAACAATTTTAAGAAAACGATCTCCTACAGAATGTTTCAAATAGTGAAAATGCAACCATTCCTCAGTATCAAAGCTGCTTTACATGTCTATAAAACTGGTATTTTACCTTATTTCGATTACGGGGATGTTTTGTGTACAAATTGCTCAAAAAGATACGATCATGAACTGCAGTTACTCCAAAATAAATGCCTAAGCATTTGTCTCCGCAAAAACTACTATACCTCGAACAACGAGATACATGTTACCTCTGAGACCCCTATTTAAGTGATAGGAGAACTACTCATTTACTAAATTTTATGTTCAGACGAATCTCCAAAGGAATCAATGTTTCTATACCTACTCGTCCAACTAGACTTCACACAGCACCTGTATCCTTGGTTTGTAGACCCATTTGTTTTGCTTATACTACATCAATCCACTACAAGGGTGGAACTCTTTGGAACTCTAAACTCTCGATTGTTAGAGACACACCGGACTAAAAAACTTTCAAATCATTGACAAAGAAGAAACTACTTCAAACCCTCTTATAGAGATTGTATAGGATTGTTGCATCAATGATTTTTTTATCCTATTGTATATATTGTTATGTTGTTATAAATAACTCCTCGACCCAAGGAATGGATTGAATGCCAATTTTGTGAGGCCGGATCATTAAAACCATTCTGCACAGGACTGAGATCCTTCTCCGCTTTATTGGTCCTAAAATTTTATAAGCGAATGTGAACATGGATACATCTGTATTATAACCAGACCAATAAAGAAATCTAAAAAAAAAGAATCCCAGGTAAAGACTAATAAACTGCTAAAGACATGGGGAAAACGACTAGTAAGATTATATTTAGATGCATGATAGGGAATATATGTGAAAATATCACAGCAAATCGTCCGCATGCTCAACGTAAATAGTCCAATCACCACCGCGAAACGGTAGTCACCACAAAACATCTATGATTCGTGGTAGCGACTTGGGGAGTATGACAAATACAATATAGAGGAAACCATAGAACTTCTCTGTCAGAATTTATTGAGAGTGGTTAGGGTTGACAAATATGCCATAAGTTAGATAGCATAATAATTTCACGGGGCAAAATTTGAAGAAATCACATAGCGATCAATGAAATTGCATAATAGGGTTAGTCAACCCTAACCACCCGAATTTGTTTCAGATTTTACTTTACCCTGGGTATTTTTCCCCATAGTCTTAACATTTGGAACTCATACTCAAGACCAATAGGTTATTGTATAGAGAATACCCAATTTGCGATGATGTCAAAAACATTAGCAAGTCACTGATAGGGGTGACATAAAATCTTGGCCGTGTTTTTAAGCCACGATAATTATTGGCAATGATAACCTACGATGGGGCTGCAAATCTACGAAATTTTAGAAGATAGGCACTGGCAGGTGTTCTTCAGATGCAGTCATGAATTACACCACATACCACACCACACCACAAATGAAGCTTGAGTCTCATCATTCACATATTATCGTTTTTAATGATGCAATACATAGTTTGGCAGTTTTCCTCTTTTCTAAATATGAACGTCACTGCAGCAGATTCAGGGGCGATCACCTTCACTGCAAGCGGCGTGCGGTGATACACTGCGACACTCCAAAACCGCACAAACCGCATATCGAGCGGAGCAGTGTATCAGCGTGTCGGGATTTTAAATCGAACAATGAAGGTAAATAAAGATAAGGATTGATGTTATGAATGTATATGACATGCTATGGTGCTAGAATTCTGCCGAAAGTGTCAGGATTTTTTATGTCGGGTATCGCCGGTGTCAGCCGCGCCGTGTTGGCGGCCTTCCCTCACCGGGGGTCCGGCAGAGCTCGAGGGCGGGTGCTGTGTCGGGATTTGTACGGGAACGGTCAGAAAACGTCAAATAACCGCGGAATTACACATTTAATGGAACAATGAAGGTAAATAAAGATAATGATTGATGTTATGAATGTGTATGGCACGCTATGGTGCTAGAATTCTGCCGAAAGTGTCGGAATTTTCAATGTCCGTTCGCGGCTTCGGGTATCGCCGGTATCGCTCACACTATGTTGGCGGCGTTCCCTCGCCGCAACTCCTGGCAGAGCCCGCGGGCGGGTGTCGTACCTCTTCAAATGCATCGGCCAGATGCCCAATTCCAGCCGATAAAAATCTAATGAATCAGTTTTTCACGAGATGAGCACATTCCGTCTCTTAGAGGGTTATTGGAGTATCGGTTGGGATATCGCCTGAAAAAATCTGGTTGGTGGAAGCATATTTCAAATGGCTCTCCTGCCAGACGCTCAGCAACCGTGAGGCGACGCCCCAACAACCCCAATATCCTCCAACAGACGTCAATTTCAACTGCTGGAATGTCTGGCGGGAGAGCAGACGCCCGCTGAAACGTCTGGTGTGTGCTTCCACCAACCTGACAGATGCTTTAAAATAGAGCAGATCTGCCAGCAACCGCAGCAACCGCCATACGGGCGCTGTACAACGATTTTGTCTTGTTGGTGGAATACAGGCTTTAGAGACGCAATGATAATTATTCCCTATATTTTTTTGAATCTTCATAAAAATGTTTTTACTAATGGTGATATCCCTCAAACCTGGAAAGACGCTGTAATCTACCCGATTCCAAAAGGCGGTGATAAGTTCTCTGTTAGTAACCTTAGGCCTATCTCTCTGCTACCAGTTATAGACAAAGTAATGGAAAAAATTGTATATAACACCATAAATAGTTTTTTTCGATCAACTTAGCATTATTTCTAATAAGCAATATGGTTTCAGAAAAGGGTGCTCCATAGAGGTTTATTAAATCATCATATGCTTCATGTAAACGGTGTTCCGCTGGTGAAAGCGGTCTCTTACAAATACCTTGGTATGTACCTCGACCCTTTCCTTGATTATCATTTTCATATCAACAATTTTAAGAAAACGATCTCCTACAGAATGTTTCAAATAGTGAAAATGCAACCATTCCTCAGTATCAAAGCTGCTTTACATGTCTATAAAACTGGTATTTTACCTTATTTCGATTACGGGGATGTTTTGTGTACAAATTGCTCAAAAAGATACGATCATGAACTGCAGTTACTCCAAAATAAATGCCTAAGCATTTGTCTCCGCAAAAACTACTATACCTCGAACAACGAGATACATGTTACCTCTGAGACCCCTATTTAAGTGATAGGAGAACTACTCATTTACTAAATTTTATGTTCAGACGAATCTCCAAAGGAATCAATGTTTCTATACCTACTCGTCCAACTAGACTTCACACAGCACCTGTATCCTTGGTTTGTAGACCCATTTGTTTTGCTTATACTACATCAATCCACTACAAGGGTGGAACTCTTTGGAACTCTAAACTCTCGATTGTTAGAGACACACCGGACTAAAAAACTTTCAAATCATTGACAAAGAAGAAACTACTTCAAACCCTCTTATAGAGATTGTATAGGATTGTTGCATCAATGATTTTTTTATCCTATTGTATATATTGTTATGTTGTTATAAATAACTCCTCGACCCAAGGAATGGATTGAATGCCAATTTTGTGAGGCCGGATCATTAAAACCATTCTGCACAGGACTGAGATCCTTCTCCGCTTTATTGGTCCTAAAATTTTATAAGCGAATGTGAACATGGATACATCTGTATTATAACCAGACCAATAAAGAAATCTAAAAAAAAAGAATCCCAGGTAAAGACTAATAAACTGCTAAAGACATGGGGAAAACGACTAGTAAGATTATATTTAGATGCATGATAGGGAATATATGTGAAAATATCACAGCAAATCGTCCGCATGCTCAACGTAAATAGTCCAATCACCACCGCGAAACGGTAGTCACCACAAAACATCTATGATTCGTGGTAGCGACTTGGGGAGTATGACAAATACAATATAGAGGAAACCATAGAACTTCTCTGTCAGAATTTATTGAGAGTGGTTAGGGTTGACAAATATGCCATAAGTTAGATAGCATAATAATTTCACGGGGCAAAATTTGAAGAAATCACATAGCGATCAATGAAATTGCATAATAGGGTTAGTCAACCCTAACCACCCGAATTTGTTTCAGATTTTACTTTACCCTGGGTATTTTTCCCCATAGTCTTAACATTTGGAACTCATACTCAAGACCAATAGGTTATTGTATAGAGAATACCCAATTTGCGATGATGTCAAAAACATTAGCAAGTCACTGATAGGGGTGACATAAAATCTTGGCCGTGTTTTTAAGCCACGATAATTATTGGCAATGATAACCTACGATGGGGCTGCAAATCTACGAAATTTTAGAAGATAGGCACTGGCAGGTGTTCTTCAGATGCAGTCATGAATTACACCACATACCACACCACACCACAAATGAAGCTTGAGTCTCATCATTCACATATTATCGTTTTTAATGATGCAATACATAGTTTGGCAGTTTTCCTCTTTTCTAAATATGAACGTCACTGCAGCAGATTCAGGGGCGATCACCTTCACTGCAAGGAATGCAGTCAGGTACTCCGGGCAATACCCTTAAGTGCAGGCCGAAAATTTGAAGGATTAGACAAATTTTTTATCACCAGAGTTTGCTATAAACAATCATAACATCAAAGCTTAGCTTCAATTACCTGCAGTTTTAAATGAACAGCAGTGTTTAGTGGAAATT
The DNA here is from genome assembly GCA_950022655.1 of Alentia gelatinosa. Taxonomy (NCBI): domain Eukaryota; kingdom Metazoa; phylum Annelida; class Polychaeta; order Phyllodocida; family Polynoidae; genus Alentia; species Alentia gelatinosa. The sequence goes on along the minus strand of OX465580.1, from coordinate 101,335,661 downwards.
CACGAGCTGTTTATCACCCTCCCGTACAAATCCATAATGGTGAACACTGCACCACTCAGTAGTGGTAGTGTTCGAAAGCAAAGTTTTTATAAACAAAATACAATAAATGACGGTCTAATTTGGGTAAATAAAGCAAATTATCACCAATTCTGTTTGTAATTGATCTGCTTCAACAAGAATAGCTGGATGCAGCAGATCTGCTCTATAATAATTGATCAGGGAATTAGTCTATTGCATATAATGCTATAAATGTCCACCAGACGGTGTAACAATTGGTGCCCTATCATGGGGATCTCCGCTATCGCGTTAAAGGAGCCCAGTGAAGCCAGACCCAAACAATTCTTGCAGGGGTGGAGTGCTAATGGAGCAACACCACCGATTCTCGTAAGATAGGGGTAAGAATGACAACGTACGATCAGGTAGAGAATTGGGTGGAGAATGGATGGAGAACACAAACCAGTGCAGTGAAGCACCGCCTTGAGAAAATCCTTGTGTACAGTTTCTATTAAAAAACATTCTTGTGTAAAACAAACAGAAATAAATTGGGCCTTATTCAGGCCAAAACCACTGTGGTTCAAACCCCTCCACACACCCCGCCCCATTCCATGGCTAATAAAGATGTGTTTTCCATTTTTTCTCAGTCTCGCTATAGCAGTAAATTCAAAATGACACCAATGAATACAGAGATATTTCAAACTGTATATTGGATCATTAAAAGCCATAATATGTGAATAACAGGACTGAAGCTGGTACTTAACAAGTGAAGTGTATGAAACCTTTTATCTTCAATCATAACCTTTAATTAACATACGTAACTACCGTTTGGTGGTGCTACGATAATTCACGACCACATCTGAAGAATATCTGCCAATAATTATCTTACAAACTATTGTAGATTTGCAGCCTGATCATAGGTTATCTTTTCCAATGATTATCATAAAATGAAGACGTGGCTATATCTGGACTGCACTGAGAGAGCAGCTACCGCAATGTGGGTGGGAGTTTAAACTGTCACACCTTTTATAGTCTTGTACCATGTGACCCTAACGGACCAATTGGGGCGCCGCTGTCATGTTGGGTAGCAGGGCGTTGTGAGTTGTCAGGGCCATGGAATTGTTGTCAGGGGGATGTCAACAACTGTCAGGGAGGCTCCAAATACTGTCAAGCCAATGGGGTTTTCTAGCTAAGTATGGCGATTTCATCTTAATGAATCTTAAGGCTACATACTGGGTGACAGTGAGAAAATCATCACTTTATTTAAGTGGTTATCAGGCCAATTGATAGCTGATATTTTATGTCTGGAATGATGAACAACAAGAGTTGTTTGGGGGATTCTTTTACATTGTTTACTAGAAATAAAGAGTGTTCCCAGATAATTATTCATTTATGAATGTTGGTTTTTAGGGAAATCACAAAGAAAAAAAAAGCCAATGATTATCATGAATGAAAAACACCATCCAGGTGTGAGATAGAAGACTTAAAAAGAACGGGATCGAGAATGGTATAAATAGAAAATACTCCATGAGTTTGGAATATTTTATATTTATAATATCAGAATAATTCAAATGACTCGGGCAAATCCATTTACGATTGTATAAATCTCCAAATCTACCCACAGTTAAACCACTCGGCAGTTTCTTTTTTCGGTCCTGCTTTGAGATACGTTTTCATGAGGATTTCATTTTTTGGGAAACAAGTTCTTTGACTCTCCTAAAAGCACTCCTTCTGTAATCTAAGCGGCTTTTGAAATCTTGACACGCTCGGTGTGCACTGTGTTTTGATTCAGCCCATGTAACAGGGATGCCAGTTTTCAATGTTTCCATTGAAATTCTTGTTTTCGTTTTCAGTGAATTAAAAGTATTTCTCGTTGAATAATATTGACAGGACAAGTGCTAAATTACCAAAGGCAGCTACAGCCCTTGATTCCCACACTGAAACTCCCCACTGATCCATGTAAAATTGGACTCTCTCCCCTGATGCTTTGATCCCCCACTCACTGAGGCCCCCCCCCCCCCCCCCCGCCCCCAACACACACACATACCCTCAGCCTCACGCCGTTGCCGCTTTCAAGGTTCCCCTGGTCCCCTGTGAGTAGCAATTCAATGGAGAAACATGGATTGAAAACAGACAATGGCTGTGATAGGTCTAAATTCAGTGAAGTTTTATTCATTTCTAGGCCTAACTAAACCCCACTTTGTGTGTGATATGTGTTCAGATTCTAATTAATACACCATTAACTGTTTCATGATATAAATGACTGAAAAAAATCTCTTCTATATTTTTGTATTTGAATAATTTACTGCTGCCACCAATCCATGAGTTGCTTGTTGTGGATGCCGTCATCTTGGATTAGCAGACAGGGGAACTACAGAAACATGACAATTCACTAAAGATAAATGTCAAAAAGCCCTGAATTTACTGAAGGTCCTCTGCCATACAAGGTGGGGGGCCGATAGAGAGATCTTGATCACTCTCTACAAAGCCTACATTCAATCAAGATTAGACTATGGATCCATAGTGTATGGCTCAGCCAGCAAAAGCTATCTGAACAGACTAAAACCAATCCAGAACCAAGGCCTTAGACTTTGTCTTGGTGCATTCCGCACCTCTCCCCAAAAGAGTTTGGAAATAGAAGCTCTGATACCACCACTTGAGCTCCGTAGAGAGACATTATCTCTACAGTATGCAATCAAGACAAAGGTAAACTCGAGAAACCCAACACATGAGACAATATTCAAAAAGAATAACCAGAGACTATTTGAGAACAAACCAAGAGTAGCCTCACCATATGCTACTTCTATCAGAAGTCTCTTGGAGAAAACAAACCTCCCTCTCAATGATCTGAGGGAGCTAACTCCATCAAGTGCACCTCCCTGGCTGGAGGAAAAACCTGGGATTATTCTTGATCTAAGTAAGAACAAAAAAGGTGAAACTAGCACTTTCCAGTTCAAAACTGAACTGGAAAAGATAGAGAAGGACCACAAAGAGTACATTCCCATATACACTGATGGGTCGAAAGAAGGACAAAAAGTGGGCTTTGCTGTCCATACACCATATGGTAATCTGACTGCTGCATTACCTGGCCAGGCCAGTATTTTCACTGCAGAGACCAGTGCAATACTGAAAGCCCTATACTGGGCAGGTGTCTCACACCATCGTAAATTCATCATATATTCTGACTCAAAGTCATGTCTTCAAAGTATCCTCCAATACTCTCCGACAAACCCTTTGGTAAGAGAAGTTCGAGAGAGGATTTCCATTTTGAAGAAAAGAAGGAAAGACATAGTTCTATGCTGGCTACCAAGCCACATAGGAATTGATGGAAATGAAGAGGCAGACAGAGCAGCAAAGAAAGCTCTGAAGTTGCATCCCGGTACAGTGAAAATTCCACACACGGATATGACAGCTCCAATAAGAGAAATGACAATGAATAAATGGCAATCTGACTGGAACAAGCAAATAAGAAACAAACTACATACCATTCACTCAACTGTGAATGGGAAGAGAAACTGTGGGGGATTAAGTCGTAGTGAACAGGTGAAGTTGACCCGTCTGAAAATAGGTCACTCCAGACTTACACACGAATATCTCCTGAAAGGGGAAAATCCCCCAATATGCCAAGCATGCAATGTACCCATCACTGTCGAGCATATCCTGCTGAACTGTAAAAGGGTACAAGAGAATAGAAGAAAGCATTTGAAAAACAGTAACAACATGAAAATGTTGTTTGAAACTATTCCAAAGAAAGATATCATCATGTTTTTGAAAGAGACAAATCTCTTTGATTTTATATAAAGTATTTGAAACATTGAAAATAATTGACTGAAATAAGTCTATGAAAGTGAAAAGTTAAATCATTGATAGTCCCTATATACCCTCAGGGTCCCCTGGGACGTTAAACCACAAACAAACAACAAACACTAAAGATAGTGAAATGTCATAGTTTCTGCTAAATAATGTAGGTAAATATCACAAATACTTAGCAATCAATATCAGCAGAAGGAGAAGAAGCATGCTACTATGTTGTTGCCAGTGTACAAGTGAGGCACTTGAATCAGACTACTTGGAAGTCAGACTTTGATTTAATCTGAGTCGATGAGTTAGATTGTCATCAACTCAGTTGGGTTGAGGACCAGGTCAATGTCGCTGACTCATACCATGACTGGCTGTGTAACATCACAGCACTGATGACAAAACTGACCATGGGGTCTCAGACAAGGTGGTCATGGCCCTCTCACATGGGTCCCCTCACATGTTGTGCGGCTGCCATTGCAAAAATACACCGTTAGAGGAAAAGTGTGATTGTTTCCCTCAGCCTGACAATGCACCTATGTTGAGAGTGCGAAAGTTGAATAAAAAATGTCAACAGGGTATTGTCATGAGAGCCATTAATGCAGATGGATATGTATTTCTCAGAGACTCTGCAGAATATTGTTGGTACTATTTCAGGTGTCAAGCATCGCATAACTCTGATACTAGCTCATTACCGCAGAGGTCGATGATAAAATGCAACATGTCTGGTTTATTATAAACCAATGCACGTATATCTCACAATTACTAACCTCTGCTAAGCAAATAGTAACTGCAAAGTAGTCACAGGGTGTGCAGTAAAATCCCATACTGCACAGTGTGCAGTAAGTACTACCGTCTGTACCATGTGACTTGTTGACATTTATAGTAAAAACTAAACAAACAAAATGGCGGTCGTTTCCCTGATTCAGGGGTATACCTACACATTACGATCACCCAGCACTAGACACATAAAATTAACAAATAGTAAGCATCGCAAAGACATAGACAGTATCACCCTAGACAAGAAAGACTTTAGGACCAGCGAATAAGCGGGTGTTAAGTGGAATATGACTGTAACGTTCTCGTATAGCAAAAGGCATAGCAACGTGCATAGCAACATTTGATGTCATGTAGAAACCGGCTGCAAACCGGCAGGAAACTTTAGGTTTAGTGAAATCAAAGTATGCAGGACTGATGCCTCTCTACTTGTTTGTTATGAATCGATAATGACTGAATTGTCGAATTAGAGGCTAATAATGTAAAATATATCTGAATACGTGGCTATGGGTATTCACTATTCGAGCTACCGCTCGATAAAATAATTATGTAAAATATATGATTAAATTGGTCATTTTAGGTATATGATAAAGGGAATACTAATATAGTATATTATATATTCCCGACTCGAACTCGCCTAACCGCTCGTTTAGTACGATTTAATTAAACTAACTTGTTCGGCTCCTCCGTCTTGGTACACTATCCTATATTCTCTAACCTCACACGCCCCTTACCTCACTTTTACCAAGATCTACATTCTGTATACCCCGACACATGCAGGAGCATTGTGCATACCACCTGGCGGCCAATAAAAACCAGCTTCGGCTGAAGGCCCAGCCTATTTATTGGCAGAAAAATGTATTATCACCTAATGATATTGTACGTTTGAAAATGAGTTGCCGATAAAGAATGATATAAATTTTTTTTTAAAACTACCGTATGAAGGGAGGGAAATGCATAAGAGCAGCTTGGTGATATGTGAAATCGTCAATATTAGTTATGACTGATATCTAAATACTGTTCACACATTATCATAGATACATATTATCAATCACTACCTTAAATCATGAGAACACATTGTTTGGGAGATACTAGAAAAAAGATGTAGCAATCCAATTGCTCGCTTTCCATCCACAAGACCATGTCACACATTCTCAGTGAAGCTGATGACAAGGCTACTGGCTATATAATGCAAATATTTGATGTAATACCAGCATTTTCTTGTCAAGAAAATGGTGACGTGTTTTGGGATTGTTCTTTTCATTTTGGTCATCGTTTTGATTAAGAATTTCTGTGGCAAGCAAATACTTCTTCGAATCTGAGATTGCACTAACATCACCAAATCTTTATCATCTGCAATGCACTTATGCGCATCAGTTGCAAGAGAGACCAGATGCCGACTTCATTATTGCCTAGACGTATTACAGAATATATCACGTGTTCCTAGGCTATAATCTGTCGCAAAGCCCGCATAGATGTGTATATGAATATTCCGACAGGTAGATATGACCAAACACCGTGGCGGCTAGACTTTCTCCAATGTACATGTATTTCAATGCTTTCTCACATCTTGGAAACACTTGAATGCAGACGATTCTGTGGATTCTTAACTATTGTACTTAGTCCCTTTAACATTTAGAATATGGGGTTTCCTGTAAAGTCCATTAGATTTATCACATGTCACATAAATCGACCAAGCTTGTAATTTTCAACTCCAATGCCCTGGGTGTTGAAGACTGGCTATAGACTATGGCCACATCAAAAACAACCTAATGCTGACATGATTCGAATATTCTAGTTATCTACAGGCCCCTGTTAATTTTTAGATATGAAATTGATCACCTTTTGATTATGTCTGAGTAAATATTATCCAAATATAGGAGTTATTGCTTGGTTTGATTATGGCTTGATCTTACAATCAATGATAGTCCTAAATGTTCAGATGATGATTATCAGAACTTTTTAAGATGGCCTTGTCAAGTCGGTCCATGTTAGTAAGTATTGTTTGTCAGCCTCTCAGGCGCTCTAATTATAGAAAGGATGTGCTTCCTCAAACTGGTACCAGATTATTAATACTCATGTGGCAGCCCTTTGACCCGCCCAGATCACGTTTTTTACAATGTAGATATTGTTCTGAGTAGAATGCCTTGTCAAAACCTCCTGGAAGCCACGTTGTATGATTCTCCCCTGGGGTCATTTCATACTTGTTATTACTCTGGTGGCTAAAACGTGAAAGAAAAACCTTTCTTGGAGAAATGCTTGTCTCTGTTTTCTTAAGTGCATGGTGTGTATTGGTAAAAGGTATCAGCCACCTGTGCAAGACCCTATGGGCATAATATATGAAAGACCCACCAAGTCTTATGATTCTGAATCACAAATTATAACTTTTCACAATATGAACGACATATATAGACACGTGTTGTTGTTTTTTTGCTTTGTTCGGTTGAGTTAGAAATGATACTGCACCTTCGCAAAGTTCTTTTTTTACTTGACTAGCCGCACCCTTCCTTGCCTTGTCCTAAACGAAGACAATTTTGACCCACCGCCCTGACTCTCCATCATGTATACACTATATTGAAGAAAGGATGTATGTATACAAAGATTCAGCATACATACCCGATAGTCCCTTGCCATCTATGTATCATGGAAGATGTAATTATAATGAATGTCAGCCTATATGGCACCGAGCCTACCCTGCTTCCCCAACTATCTGTTAAAGGCTAACTGCAAGTTAAGATGGTCCAACAACTCGACATTAGATGTCATTGCCTGAAAGGGTCTAAGCTGTATTCTAACCCCCACCCCCCCCCCCTCCACACAATCCCTACGTAGTTTTTGGGCTCTATGTAACCAGAAACACGCTGTTTGGATGGGAGGGGATGGTAATATATCAGTTGGATCTTTGCTTGAAAATAAGATCACTTTTGTAGTAGTCGTTGATGTAGAAGGAGGTATTACAGAACTATCAAATGGAACATTTACATTCTCTCTAATACTATTAATTTTCTCTTGAGGTTGTGTCCTAGAATTGTAGGGATTATCTGTCACATTCATCCATGGCTTTATTCTATAAGTTTCCTTATTTGGAGGTGAAAAGGATCGAAGCGCGAAGTGTAGTTTAATACTGGACCACACATGTACTACTTTCTCCCACATTAGTGTTTTGGCATGTATATATATATATATCACTTCAGTATTATTAATAATCAATAGATATCTAATCATGTCACTGAGTTGATAGATGTGGTGTTGATGGGTCTGTGCTGCCATTTTAATGCAATACAATACCTATATTCTCTTTGACATATATTAGTTGAGATGAAAATATAATGTCTTTTTTGGTCAGCTACTGCTAGACATTACATGGACATGTTGTTTTGTAAATGCCCTACATAGCAGAGATAAACCGGGTGATAACCTTTTGTTTTGCTGCTGCTTGACAGCTGATCAAAACATGATCGCCGTTCTTCCAGGACACAGTGACCGAAATTAGTTGGATAACTCTAACTTGATAAGACCTGGGATCGGAATAACAGTGCATCTCCACAGAAAAGGTGACTTGAGGTAAACAGATAAAGGAAATACTTGGTGAGAAACAAATAGGCCGTGTGAAACTTCCTCGAGATAATAAACTGTGTCATCGCCCTGGATGAGTGCCTGATTTACATATTTAAATGAGCTCTAGTTGACCACGTGCCCGGGTGATGTATCATCAGCGCGTAGGATCAATATACACAAGGCAGCCCGGATGACCCTTTTCAAAGTGCTTTGCACCACCGGGTCCTGGCGTTCCGGACCATTCCCCGTGTTGGAGTCAGAGGATTTAGATGTGTGTCATTTCACAGAGATGCTTGAAGACTTAGAATATTGTGTTGCGGGGCCAAATGGCCTGGGGTCCGACTCCCAATTTACTACATACAATGGATCGGTGAGTAAAATAATAACGACTTCTACCAAGTTTCTTATCAAAGTAACGCTTACAATAGTCATACCTTTTAAACAGCACCATAACTATGGTTTCTTTAAAGAATATTACAATCACAATATGGCAATCTATGGTTGGGCTCGTTCTGTTGTCATGACTTATTAAGTCGCAGCCAAAGCCTGGCGCTTATAGTACATTTTGCCAATCAATGTGGTTTTGACGGTGCTGTAAATCATTTATGCTTTCTAGCACGACAGGGAAGGTACCTATTCTAAATATCTCTACAAACATGCACGCCAGGTCTTTAAAAGAATTTTGATTCGTTTCATAAGCGAAAGGGGGAGTGAATATAACTTTTGTTACTCAGATCAAAGTAGCTGCTATACGGTGATAAAGAACAATGCATAAGTCACTGCGTCTGCACTTGACCCCAAATCTCAAAAGTACATTTGTACTTTAGCGACCAGAATAATGCTAAATAGCAGTGACCAATAATAACCTGGTACATTGTCCCCGTAAACCTGCACAGAGTTAAAACGAGTGGTCTGAAGTTATCTCTATATTTCCTCGTGCTGCAATATGATTTAAAAGCAATAACTTATAGATCTACCTTAGACCTACAGCATACATGCAATTCGAACTTCTGATCTGAACTTAGAATATGATATAATCTTGTGGTATAGATTTACCATGGAATGCATGGCAATGCTGTCTAAAATGTCAAAATACTCTCAATATTGATGATAGAATTCGAACTTTATTTATATTTGAATATTGTTAAATTATCTTAATATTTTAGATCATTCAATTTGAATTTGGCATTAAAACCTTTTAAGATAGTACGATCCCAATTACTATCTACATTTTGGTAAATCTTTGAAGTCAGGATAGCTTCATAGTTTAAAAAACATGCCTGGATATTACGAGTCAATTCTATCTTAATAGATTATTCTGTGTGCGCACCCCTGACAGTTTTTATATGTAGGGGGCTATTTATACCAGGAAAGTCGCATCTGTACTTGTAGAGGATGTCAGCAACATCCTGTCCATCTCATTCTCCGAACAGAGATTTGATCTAAAATACGGGGCGAAATACACTTCTGATCCCAACCGATGCCACCGAAAAAAAATCCGAACAAAGATTTGGTCTCTCCGCTCCGCAATTGAACGGTGGATTCTGAGGGAGAATGTGGCTACGTGTATTCTCGCAGGTGGCTTGCCAACCACCAACCGCTACCTCAGCTGCTCAGTCTTACCACGGCTCAAGTTTATGGTCGTTCGGGTCACATGGTACAATCTGACACATTTCTTGGGTTCCTGGAAACATTTCATGGAATCCTGTCCCAAAATTCCCTACCCTTTTATCTTTGTCATTATCCGTTATCTTTATCCCTTATCGAATTAAGTACCTTTGTTTGGGGTCTCCTGAATCCGGATTTGGCTGGCTCGAACTATAGAAATGGATGAAATACCACTTAACTCTGATGTCTTTTTTGTAATCAAGGCACGGAGTACTGGCATTTTTATAACTTTGTTTCTGGTATATGTGCCGTCTGATTTGTGCATAGTAAATACCTTCATAGGCAAATCAATATATATATATATATATATATATATATATATATATATATATATATATATATATATATATATATATATATATATATATATATATATATATATATATAAATGGACTTAACTGTTCTATTGCCTTATCTTTTGTGTTCCATCGGAGGAGAAAGTTTCGAGTGTTTTGCTTGGTCTCGTTATCACTGAAGTTTGTAAAAACGGTTTCGCGGCTTTGGATGACAGTAGAGTTTACCGATTGATTCTGTAGAAAAATATGATAAGCTATTGTTTAACTGGTGATATGAAACACGGAAATTGCTTTTTATGTATCGCCATATGCTCTTATCACTATCTTGATTGTTTTGTTGTGCTCATATTGAACAATAGTCTGCCCAGGGATCCTATTGATAACTACTCACGGTTTTTTCTTAAAGGATTGAAGTTGAATATCATGCTCAGAATATGATACAAATTGATTCACTTTAATTAATGGTGGTAGAATGTCGAGCTTTTTTACTATCGCTCATTGGGTGACGGAAAGGATCAATGTATAAGTCATATGCATGACTGCATGAAACTTTGTCGCTCGTGCACTACTTCCGATAACTGACGGATTCTGAAAGTCATAGGCCTCTACATCGACAATCTATTTATGCAGGTCTTTTTCAACTTTATATGTCTTATCAATTATGCACACAACAAGATCTTCTGCATCAATCATCAAAACCGTCAAGAAGTCCGTTTTTGCCGCTTAATTTGTTAACAATATTTAAAGCCAACACGAAAACTCAAGTTACACGGCCAATTTATTTGTTATAGGTCCATATTTAAAGACTAACACGGTCTAACGCTAGATACCTTCAAAACCGGTCAATTCTGATTAAAGCGATTGAGAACAATGATTTCATATTTCCACAAAGTCTCTTCTAAAGTCTGAGAAGCCCATTTTCCACAGATTCTCACCGATCCGATCACCGATTATAGTCGGGAACAAGAATGTCGCTGTCTTATAACCTGTGCAGGGGCAGGTTTTGAACCTGTGCTTAAACAAAAGATATTTTACATTGCCTGAAGATAATCAATTTAGGGGACGAGGAACGAAATATATTCAGCCGAAAGCCTTTCCTCAACAGTGGTAGATGTACTGCTATATCAAAGGTCAATCTTTCTTACACCTTGTCTATGTGGTGTGGGAAGTAAATGAACTCTCTCCTCCGTAAATGTGTTGGGGTGAAATAATCACCAGAATTCATCACATGTATTTGATTGCCACGCTTGTGGTGTAGAATAACCTTGAGAAAGTCTGGAAAGGATCTGTAATGGTTGACTGGATGTTAAATCAAACCAGCCAATTCTCACACCTATGAATATCACTAATTGTCTCCGTTTTGTGCATATTGCAGAGTAGACCCTGGCCAACGACGCCAGCCATGATGCGTGCTTGGCGCCAAGTGAATGCGCGGCTGGTGGAGCTCTACCAGTACATGCATCTCATTTTCGGAACGGCCACCTACGCCCCGGTGCCCCCGAGCAACCACATCCAGCTCACAGCCCACGCCATTTTTGATCTGATCCACATGCGTAAACGGCACCGTGAGCAGCTCGCCAGGGCGACGGCGGAGGATGAGCTGCTCGGGGGAGTCGTCGGCAATGAGAAGAACTGCAGTAGTGCCGTCTGCAAGGGACAGCGGCAACTAGCGGAGGTGCAGGAGGCCGAGGGGTGGCGCAGGGTGAAGAGTCTGTTACAGGAGTGCACCCAGCTTGATACGTTGTTGCAGGTAATGTTCAGGGTATTCATATCATTCATGCCAATTTCATGTATAGTTTAATGTGTACCGGGCTAATAGTCTATGTCATACGTCTCCATGATTTTCTCAAATAGATTGAGATATGAAAGAGATGGTATTTTGGTTTTGTTTATGACCAAATTTGTTTGACCATATGTAAGGGATACGTAAGATTTTCAAGGTTATTGCACATATTCAAATCAAAGTGGATAACTAGAATTGCAAGGATATGACTTCTAATCCCAGATGGATTTTTGTGTTACAAGTTTCTATCAGAATTAACAAATGGTATATATACTTGGTTAGTTCTGGTATTTCTGTCATAACTTCCTTTCAAATTGAGATATTATTCTTCACTGGTAGTCTAGAAAAAAGTTCCATTTATAGCTGATATTTTTTATTGATTGATAGTTACTGACACAATTGAAGAATACATGAATTTATTTCCCCCTACTTACTTGTTCTTGATGAACTCTTCCTGGTAAGATACAACAGTCATATACTAGTAGTAATGTCTGAAAACTGTTTCTGGACCTGACAGGTAACCGTTGACGATGGTCCTAACGTACTTTTGACGTGTGTGATCGAGAACGACCAGGACGTTATCCAGCTGCTCATAGAAGAGGGTGTTGACCTGAACCAGCCGCACTGCACACTACCCCTCCACCTGGCGGCCAGCATGGGCAACCTGCCCGTGGTCGTCATGCTGCTCAACGCCGGCGCCAACCCGGCCCTGGAGGCGGGCATGTGCTACCCGAGTCTGCACACGCCCATCAAGCACGTGCCGTCACGCTTCCACTTCCTGGAGACGGACATCTTCGTGTGTGACAGCGACCACCAGCTGGCGCTCATGTACGCCATCGAACACGACCACGTGGACACGGTCCGCTGCCTGCTCGAGTTCGGCGCCGCTAGGATGGTGCACAAGAACTGGCCGTACCATCGGTACCCGCTGCACTACGCGTGTCAGCACGGCGCGGAGCAGTGCGTGCGGTACCTGGCCGGCATCCGGCCGGAGGAGGTGAACGCCGTGGACGAGGACGGCCTCACGCCGCTGCTGCGCGCCGTGCAGTGGGGCCACGCGCTCGTCAAGTTCCTCGTCGAGACGGGCGCTAACGTACACGCCAAGACGCGCCGCCAGCGGGGGGCCTTACACCTGCTCTACTCGAACATCCAGAACCCGCTGGAGCTGCACGCCACCACCAAATTTCTGCTGGGCACGGGTATGGAGCAGGACATCAACCAGGTGGACTCACAGGGCCACTCGCCGCTGCACGACCTCATCGCTCAGGTGAACCGTATCGTGGGCGACGAGCCCGGCGGTGAGACCCGGTCAGCGGGCAGTCTGCGGCAGAAGGACTTTGACGAACAAGTGATCGCCACCATGGACTTGCTGTTGAGTTTTAACTGTGATGCCAACATTTTTAACAACAGTGGAGTGACTGCGCTACACAAACTGCTGTTGTCGCTGGACTTTGTGCTCAGTGCGGACCCAAGCAGCATCACGTTAGAGACGCTTCCTGCGAGACAACAGTATAAGATCGACTTCCCCGTGATTAAAAAGGCCATAGAGGTGTTACTGCACCACGGGGCGAACCCTAACGCTCTGACCACCGCCAGCCGGGGCCCGCTCATCATCATGCTGCAGATGTTAGTGAACATGGACCCGGTCTTGACCACGCAGTACAGCAGCGGTTACCTCCAGTGTCTGGTGGTGCTACTGGAGCACGGGGCACAGCCCAGTCTCAACCTGCACACGCACCTCAACGTGGTGGCGACCATGACCAAGTACGGCCATTGCTGTCTGCAGATCCGCAGCCGCGACACTCAGGACGCCGTGTCGGAGGTCCTCCAGCGGGTTCTCACCCTGCTACTGCGGCACGGCCTCAACTCCAACCACTCCACGCACGGACGTAAAACCAAGTACCTGGAGTGCACCAGTGGTAACATCCTCCTGGAGACGGTGAAGCTGGCTGCATTCATCTGGCAGCCCACGGACCTCCTCCGAGTACACTCCTGGGTCCTCACTCTACTTCAGGGTGGCGCCGACCCGGATGTCGAGCCGTACCCCTCGGACCCCATTATTTGTCACTCTCAGGGCTCCATCTTTCTTAAGCCAAAGGGCACGCAGGCAGTCAATCAGTACATGTACGACATCCAAGACTTTAGTCAGATTTTCGATGGTGGCTTGGCGGAGATGCTGCTGTTACTTTTCTTTAACACAATGGACCACGACGCATTGTTTCAGTGCATGAATACCGCCAAGTTCCTCTCCCGCTTCGACCCAAACAGGGCACCGAGCGGACGCTTCTTACAGCTGATTCATACTCTCTCCTCTCGGCCGAGAAGCCTCAAACAAGTTGCCAGAGTTACAATATACAAATCCATCGACCGACAACTCTCTCTGCGCGTGCCACACTTACCTCTCCCAACACCACTACGGAACTATCTCCTCAACGTAGAGTAAATATATACAGTACACAACGAATATGAAACAGTGTGAATATTGATATGTCTTTTTTCTTTACATTGTTATTGGTATTTGGTTTGTTATTGATTTTTTTAATGTAATTCTAGGATATTGTGGCACAACGAATCATTAACGTTCCAGTAATAAGATGCACTTCTAATCAAAAATAGAATTGTACATTCTTCAGAGATGTTATTTATTAAGTAAAACCAGCAGAGATTAATTGGATCGCTGGGGTGGGGCTACAATTTTCGACTGTGTGCAACATTCTATATTCAAGATTATAAACCAGTGGCGTACAATTAGAGCGATCTATTTATCCTCTCCAAGTTTCTAGTGACATCACGTTTAATCGATTTTATATTTCCCAGACTCTGTTAAAGTGCCTTGTATTCAACCTGTACCCACGGGTGCATATTCTTCAGTCACACCAACCCTGAAAACACTGAATGTTCAAAATTTTGTTGAAAGTTTGCGTTTCTTTCTGTCTGTCGCTGATAAGCTCATCACTTAGAGAATACGAAGAACATGTTTACTGAATACCAGTATTGTGATTAACTGATGTGTTATCCACAGTTTGGCAACACTTGTACCACATAGGTATGTTGAACATCGCGGTCTTTATGTGCAGTCTCTGGTGCTAATATAGAGAATTATTGTCACATATGCTATCTTTACAATAACAAGTATCCATGGCGAGCGAAGTAAAATGAGACGATTCCACCAAAAATTTGGTCTTCTTTGAATATTCAAATTTGTGAAACCTTTCTTGAGTAACTTTATTATCGATTATGCAAGCCTTCTATCATTAACAGAAGTTTATACTATTGATTCAGTCGTTGAGTAATATAAAGGGAATTATATATTGTGGATAAAATCGTTGTGAGGTATGATTACAGGTAGTACCCCTTTGTGGAGGTATGGGGAACATTTTGGTGCAGTAAATCATTAAAAAACACTCAATAATGACGGGCAAATCGTGTTTAGCAATACTTCCATATTAGAAACATTTGTGTTGAGTTGACTTCTTCCACGTTTCGTGGACTCTATGTGCACAGTATTCATCTTGACTAATTGAATATGGGTTGTATCCTGGTTCATCGAGTATGTTCATTGTACATTGTATATTGTACATTATATTGTCATGCACCTAGTTTGTATTCTGTAAGACACTCTTTCTCGTTTGACATCCTCTTCTGTTTTTCAACTACATGTATATAAATAGATGGTGACTAAGGCCCCGAACCCACTAGTGTGACGCGATGGTCTCAAGCCAATAAAAGGGAATAAGCGCCGAGTACGGGCCATAAAAACGGTGGCGCCATAAAAATCGTATTGCACACGATTGCAACAGTGCGGCCAGGCTTGCCATTGTGTGCAACGCGACAGATCTGTCACATAGCAAATCATGAAATGTTCATGATGTGCGACGGATTTGTCACGTTTGTGTTCTACCTATATATTATACATGTGTCCTCAGAATATGCTACACTACTGTGGCCGAGTGCAGTGTTTTCATACACTGTTCCACTTCCCACTGAGGTGCAAGGTATCAGGTGTGACAGCTAAACGAGTTAAGGAAATGTAAACCTGTACATAGTCAGATTGGCATAAATACTATAAAGAAGGTTAGAGGAATTCCAGATCTACGGTAGGTAGAAAGGAACAATTTAACGTCCCGCAGGCTCTTTCGTGAGAGACTAAACCCAATCGCAGTGCATACCCTCTGCTTTTCTGGCGATTGTATGCAATGCATCCGTCACAGTTGGGTAATAAAATAGGTTGAAGGGGCATTTATGGGTCCACATAACATGTGCGATGATCGCGTCGCACTAATGGGGCTGGGCCTTTAGGCATCAAAGTACATATCCGGCAATGGGCTTATTTTCTGCAAAGAACGCCCATGCAACCTGTTTGTGTATTCGTTGTATAAATATGTAAATGACTTGTACACATAATCGTAGCTGTCCTTTTGGACCTATGGGTATATATTAGTAAAAACGGTACTGGTTATTAAGACGTGCCCCTTTGACTAGCCAGACTGGTTCTCTAATATATATAAGAAGGGATCATAGTGGGAGCCACTGTTCAACGCTGCGTTTTATTTGGGGTTTTCAGAAGATCCCAAGAAGAATAGCTATGCGCCTTTTGAGGAAAAAAACCAGGATAATCGGGAGCATCATATGTCATTGTATTATTACTCATCAATTTTTATGATAAATCAGATTTGTTTAACTAAAATGCATAATCGGAACTGGTATACATCTGATTTTGATTAAATTTTGTCAATGCTAAGTTGCCGTGCTTAATAGATATTATTGAAAGAACTGAGATATGAAATGCAGTTCTTCCATGTTTCATATTCCGATGTTATGTAGTCTTTTTCGTTTGTTGTCTTTATAAAGAATGACTGAATGGTTAAGGACACCGTATGCGTCTGGACACTTTTATGTTGTCTTTACTTTCTTTATTCCTCTTCATAACCACCACAGTGGTGATATGTAAGAACGGCTCGGTGTTCATTAGTGGAAGTAGGAGGGGATGCTTTAACATCTCAAATACATGTTATTTTCTATACTTCAACTAAATAGATTTGCAAATGTGCCATTGTGGGGTGTCTTGTATTCACATTATATTCGGTTGTCTTTTAACCGTTAACCGAAATGTTACATTTTTTTCTACAATTCGAAACAAGCCGAATTAAAACGAGAAAAGTGAGCACGAAATCTCAGAGAAGCTAGTCCGCTGTTCAACCTGTGTTTACTTTGTAAATTGAAGTAGTTGAATAGAGATGAAGTAAACAAGGCGTTATTTCTACAGAGCTGGTTTCATTAATAGATTCTGAATTTATGATCTCCACAAATACGTTCGCGTATAGCAAAATTGTATGAATTATCGAGAAAAGGATTTGCGTGAACCCCCTTTTCAAATAAATGAATGTCCAGAAAAGGCCTTTATTCCTGTTGGTAATTGAGTTTCAATGAGCAGATTAACCCCACGCGGTTCTACTGAAAATAGTCAGATCTGGAGACCAGTCTCAAGTAGCCGTCAGGTGATTTTCATAATTTATGTTTCTAAATTTCTAGCTGACTGGTCATGGATAAATATCTATTTCCAGTTTCTCTAAAAATCTTCTCTTTTTTTCTTCTTTTTTCATAATTTGTACCTGGTATTATGATTTTGAAGTAACCTTTTCGCAAAATGTTGTAGTGAATCAAGATATACTCAAAAAGATGTTAAGTTTCTGTTTTCACAGAATTAGCTTGGAATTGAATAATTCAGGCATTTTACGATCCAATCCTATATTCAGCACTAAATAATGTCTGTTATCATATACCTATGGTCGAACATATATGAAATACTACCCGCTGTTAAGGGGTGCATTAATAATGCTCTTGCCCGCTGTGAATTAATACGTAGCCTGTAGTGCGGCCACCACTCACCAAACGGCGTGTACATGGCTCAAAGTGGGCCTGTTGGAGGGTGGTGACTGAGGCAGGCTGAGAGCTGCCTGGACCCAGTATGGCGGCCGCTCTGTAAGCGCATGCGCGGGTAGCAAAACCAAAACAAACAAGATGGTGTGTCTGGTACGATGTATCGAATCGCGATTAGATAAGATATATAGAATGAATAAAAAAGTATGTACCATGTTACATGGTACATACTTTTGTAGCAGGGGGATCCCTAACAGCTGGAGCATGCGCACCAAAAACAAATCTGAAGGTAGGGAACTCAGAGAAAGGGAAATTCTACTCTAAATCACATTTAGTTTTGAAAATTTATATTTCCTGATGAATAGTATATATATACAAATGCATCAGAACATATTGTCAATTCGATTTAATAATTTGAGAAGTTTACTCATCTAACAGCTAGCACATGGTTTGTTTGGTATTCCCTGAGTTTGAATGTGTTCTATTTATAGTATGCCCAACGAGAAAATTCCCACATCCGGCCAATCAGCAGCCGACTCTGGTAGACTCCTACAGACCCTGTGCGCCCCAGCGGTCGTAAAAGAGACTAATAGATATGTCGCACGAACGGTAGAATAGGGAGCCAAAGTGAACCCGCTGAAACCACAGATACCCACCTACAAAACACCATTTCCGGTGGCCAGTAAGAACGAGGCCTAGTGCTAAACCTATGGGGCTTTCAGGCTAGACTTTCGTTCTTGGTCTCTTTTGTTACTTTTGAAGTGTAGTTTACTACTATCGTCTCTGAATAACTCTGTTTCGAAACTACGATGACAGTTGTTAAGTTTATTAAAAATTTGGATCTAAAAGATTGGTGAATGAGACATATAATCTTGAACCTACATAGTCAAAGTACTGAGCGCCTATACCCGGAAATACTATTTTGTAACCGGCTATCTGTGGTTGCAACGGGTTCACTTTGGCTCCCTATAGTCTGGACACATTCTCCTGTTCAGATATCCCGGACTATTGGATGTACTACTATTCTGATGTGATTTTAATGTAAACAAATGAAAAGAATAGTATTTAGACATGAGAATTACTTGTTGTGATATGCTTAATTTCAGCAAATCATGGACTTCATCACTGCGCATGCTCGTGGGCAATAATTACCACTTTTCGCAAGGCAACCGTTCATTGCATCACAGCGGCCCTAAGGATTGAGCCCTATCATCAATCGTGTGATAGGCTGTTATTTGATGATTTCGTAAGGGATAGAAATGGCATTCTAAATTATTTAAAGGTATATAATTATAAGCAAACATCCTAACTAAATGCCAAACTTATTGTTCTCGGTCAATTACGGGAAATATTATAAAGAGACGTCACGAGTTTGAGTCAGAGTTTATTTATGCCACGCATTTTGTTGGCTCTGTAATTTCACGAGTTGAAGACGAGTGACATTACAAAGCCAACAAAATGAGTGGCATAATAAGTCTTTTTCCCAAATTGGTTCAAATTTATAGTACGAACAGTATAAAAAGAATATAGATCATAAGGAAATATTATCGTAAAACTGGATGAGGTTTAATCACGGCCACCGTATTCCACAACTGGAGTTTGGCAAAGTGACTTCATGAGGCGAAGCCGAGTGAAGTTCGGAGCCAAAACTTCAGGAGTGGAATGCGGTGGCCAAGATTAAAACAAAATCAGGTTTTGATTTTATATATATATATCCTACCCTATCTCTATTTTGGAATATTAATAATGCTGTATGCCACTAGTGGCATATAAAACTCTGTATGCCAGTCAGCATGCCATACGGAAACCCAATGTTAAGCCTATGGGATTTTATATTAGGGGTAGGATGAAATACAGGAGAGAGCTATCTAGGGTTGTCTTATACGAAGAAAAATTATCCTATATACTGAAATGTGGATTTCCATGGACAAGTGGAAAGCTCAAAAATCAGATGAAAATTGTCCTTTTTCAGTCTTTACTTTATTTCATGAAATACTGAGAGGGTAGCCTACTCAAAACAGCATGTACTACATATGGCAGGTCAATGTACAGGCCTTCTAACTTATGTATATTGTAGGGTTTTGATCAGTGGATAACTCAGAAGCAGTCTACATTTGAAGTTCACTAGGCTTGACTTGTTTATTATATTTAGTACCTCGGATATACACTGTAGGGGGCACAACAAGGGTATGAGGTCCGAAGAGAGCTCATACGAGGGTTCTGGTTTGATAATCGAATGTATTGTGGGGAAGGACATTTGTAGCTGACGATCCACAAGGCATTTAATTGTCCATTTCTGTCTAATTTATTATTGGGGTGGCTGTAGTATCCTTGTATACTATTGCATCTAATGTCCAATGTTTGGTCTCTATATGTGTGTTACTGTTAACATGACACACTAACTGTAAGCTGCTGCCATCTGTGAGCAACTCTAACAACTACTCATGTATGACCTCTATGTGGTATTTCTAGAAACAGGGGATTGTGACATACCTCTCTCTCTCTGTCCATAACCTTGGTACCATGAAGACAGGAATAAATGCTGCCATAATAATCCACCATCATCCTGCCTTAGTTCCCATATTTTAGACTCTAGTACAGTCTGTTGTCGCCAGTGCCAGGGCACACAGGCTCAAACTCAAACTGTTATGCGCTGCCATTTTAAGGCTGTATTCCACCAAACAACCGCTTTTTCAACTTCAACAGACGTTCCAGCCGACCTTTCAGCCGACGTCGGCTGAAACGTCTGGCCAAATTGGTTCAAAATGCGTCGCTGCTCCACCGAAACCCCCAACAGACGCTCATGTGGTCACCATACGGGCGTCGGGTGGGTTCGAAGTTCCAGCAGATCCTAGCCGACGCCCCAGCCGTGGCGCCGACTGGTGGACGTTAGCCGCATTTTTACATAGTAATCGAGTTCCCCGATAGGCGGCGCGGTGTGCGGCGATACACTGCGACGCTCTGAACCCGCGAAAGCCGCGTATCGAGCAGAGCAGTGTGTCGGCGTGTTGGGTTTTGTACGGGAACGGTCAGAAAACGTCAAATAACCGAGGAATTACATACTTAATCGAACAATGAAGGTAAATAAAGATAAGGATTGATGTTATGAATGTGTATGGCACGCTATGGTGCTAGAATTCTGCCAATATATCGAAAGTGTCGGAATGTACGATGTCCATTCGCGGCTTCGGGTATCGCCAGTATCGCTCACACTATGTTGGCGGCGTTCCCTCGCCGCAACTCCCGGCAGAGCCCGCGGCGGGTGTCGTACTCTTCAAATGTATCGGCCAGACGCCCAATTCCAGGACACAAAAACCTAATCCATCAGTAATTTCGGCCGACGCTATATTTACATCTTGTGGAGGGTTGTTGGGGGTATCGGATGGGGGATCGCCTGAAAATTCTGGTAGGTGGAAGCGCATTACAGCTGGGGAATGCCCAAACGCCCCACCAGACGCTCAGCAACCGTGAGGCGACATCCCATCAAACCCAATATCCTCTAACCGACGTCTTGAAACGTCGGGCAGGAGAGCAGACGCCTGCTGAAACGTGTGGTTTGTGCTTCCACCAACCCGACAGATGATTTAAAATAGAGCAGATCTGCCAGCAACCCTAGCAACCGCCATACGGACACTGTACAACGATTTTGTCTTGTTGGTGGAATACAGGCTTTAAGGTGGGAATTCCTGCCTCTGCTGATACTCAGCTACCCTGAGTGATTTGCCAGTAACCAGTGTGTTACTCTTCAGGCATAGTACCTAGAGTATCTTTTAATGGGCATGTACTTAATTGATCAGCTTTGAGAGTTATAACTCTACCTCGACAGCCTCGCGGATTTCTACTTGTCAAACTGATGCTTTAAATAGAACAGCCAACCCTGATATTCCTCTCACTGAAGGGGACTGGCCAATAATGGCCATGCTCTGTTAGACCTTCACGTACCGTAACCCGGAGGTGGAGTGGTGCGTGAACGGACTACCCATATTGCACATAGGGAGCCAAAGTGAACCCGCTCCAACCACCGATAGCCGGTCACAAAATAGTATTTCCGGATATAGGCACTCAGTACTTAGTCTATGTAGGTTCGAGATTATATGTCTCATTCACCAATCTTTTAGATCCATATTTTTAATAAACTTAACAACTGTCATCGTAGTTTTGAAACAAAGTTATTCAGAGACGATAGCTATAATCTTCACTTGAAAAGTAACAAACGAGACCAAAAACTGAAGTCTAGCCTCAAACCCCCATAGCTTTAGCACTAAGCCTCGTGTTTTGTAGGTGGGTATCTGTGGTTTCAGCGGGTTCACTTTGGCTCCCTATAATCACCTCTCCTAGTGGGAACACCCCTGGCGTGCTGTGGGTGAATCGAATTAGCAAGAGCAGCATTATTTATCAATTTAAACCATTAGAAATTTTGTTAT
The DNA here is from genome assembly GCA_950022655.1 of Alentia gelatinosa. Taxonomy (NCBI): domain Eukaryota; kingdom Metazoa; phylum Annelida; class Polychaeta; order Phyllodocida; family Polynoidae; genus Alentia; species Alentia gelatinosa. The sequence continues at coordinate 101,313,483 of OX465580.1, read as the reverse complement.
TGATCAAATACAAACTAGTAGTGTTAGAGGGAAGATATTTGAAATATTTTGTCAGATTCATGTACATTTATATAATGTTATTAGTTCTCCAAAATATCACTATGTGGCACCACTTGCAACCATTACAAATCCTCATTCAAGTCTACGCCAAAGTGTGATTCAGGTCGGTTTTGTCCTCTGGTTCCCTTGAACCAGACAACAAATGTGGACTTCTACCCCTAAGGATGACAGGGGTAAAAAACGTGAATAACAAGCTCTCACCCAATAGCTCGTTCATCGGGCCTGTCGTCCCCAACCATAGTTGAAAATAAATGGGCCCCAGGATCCGATGTCTGAGATTAGGACTAAATGCTGAGAGGAAACATTCATCGCACCATCCTCTGGAAATCATAAAGTAATTTAAATTATTTTTCTTAAACTAAAGATTTAATAGGAATATTTGTGGATTTTAAAGAAAAGGAATCATGGTAATTAATTCTTAACAAGTTTTAATTGAAAAGAAATTACCAGAAGTAGTTATCAGGCAAATATAGCAATCAAAGACAAATGCTGGTAGTTGAGACTTCTAAATTCTATTGATTTTTGCAAATTACTCTGGATAGTATACGTTTGATATATTAGCAAATAGAAGATGCAAAAAGGCATGTCACCATGCTGACTTCTATGGGAAGGCCATCTGAAGAAGGTAAGTGCTTAACCATTGGTATCTATGGGAAACTGCAATATTTTCACTTCGTGGCTAGATGACACTGATGGTCTATTGATATCTTCAAATAATTCTGGATTCTGATAGTTGGAAACATACAAATGAGAAATGCTAAAAAAATACTATGTCACCATGAAAACTTCAAGGGAAAGGCCATCTGAAGAAGGTAGGTGCTTAGCTATTGGTGTCTATGGGAAACTGCAATATTTTCATTAATCCAGATGGCAGCATCAGAGTAAAATTGAGTTCTGAATGTATATAGAGGACACTGCCATACCAACCCGCATTTGTCTTTGTGGCTGATACAAACCGTTTGATCTGTCAATTAATTCTAAAGAGTAGGCCCCGCCTACACGGCCGTTAGGCACGTGCAGAACGGGGCATACAGGTGTACATCACGGCTGAGGTATGGGGTCCACGTCGCTACAAGGTAACCTGCACTGTCTGCCCTAGATCACCTGTAAAACCCCTCTCCATGTCTAAAATGAGTACAAGGACCCAGAATAACGCTTGGAGAGTTTCCAAAGAGAATGGTCCCGTTTTGGTACTTCCCTACACCTCTGCCAGTTGAGATATAATCCATAGGCTCCACTCTACACTGCCTCTGCGGTTGTGTTGGGTGGAGCCTAGCTTTTAGAATTCATTAACCTAGCCTAAATGCTTTATATAAGCTTTAAACATAACTTCCAGAAACGATTTATAGGCATTATTCATGAAATAAGGTATGCATTTCAAATCTAAGGCCTTGTACTATCCAAACTGCCTCAAATCGAGCAACCTGGTGTAATCTTTCACTGAAAATATTTTATGATTTGATCAGGTTTGAGCATCTGTAAAAACGAGTTGCAACCACCCATTAAAACTGTACGATCAGTTTGAAGACAGATAGACTAAGTTAATAGCGACCGTTTGGGCGACAATAATTAACGATCACTGGTACATCGAAAAGCTCCAAAGGGGTCTTAGTTACTGACCAATTCAGCATTAATGCAAGATTAATCGACTAGTTAACACCTAGCCCTCCAAACGTTCATTGCTACTATAAAGGTCTGGTTCTACCAACGCAATGGATTTGCCATAGTATATCTTGTTATATTTTAGTTGCGATATGGTGTACCCCTGTTGTCTATTTTGGTGCTTCACCACATCTGGCAAATTGCACAAGACTATTCAAGACCTACAAAGATTTAGCAAGACAACCAAATCGTGACTAATTACACTATATCTTGTGTGTTGGTGGAATCACCACTTTAAACACCACCCTAGGCCTTGGTTGTGATTTAGTTTGAGAAAAGCATTTTGTACAACCAAAAAAATCCATAAATGCTGACGAGGCCACCTCTTAGACCTCAGGTCTACGTAGGCAAAAGGCTGAACTGGACCAAGTATATATCATCCGGTTAGTGCAAGACGAACAAAATATTCTTGAGGTTTAAAGTGTTAACCATCTAACATTTTCAAATTATTACCTCAGCCCTTGAGTCAAACCAGTTTAAAGGACATGAACAATGTTCGAATATTTTTAAGGAAGTATAATTTAAATACTGGAAAAGAAAAAGTGAATCTTCTCGGAAAAGGTGGGAACTGGCATCTTTGAAGAATGTGATAAAGAACATAACTGGAGGAATTCCCTTCAATCGTGACTTTATTATATCGCTCTGTACACTTGTCTGCATTTCATATCTGTGGTCCGATATCAGTTCTCTACTGTTGTTTAGCAGCGATTCTCCGGTCACGCTCCTCAGCGATGGTAAGCTTCACTCCTTTGCCGCGGGGCAGGGATACCCACGGCTTGTTGCCCTTGCCGATGATGAACACGTTTACCAGCCTGAAAAGCGCCAATTCATTAGTTAATATATTTACTAGTATCCATCTACCTTGCTTCAAACTCATAGCAGCTGTACCATGAAATGCCACATGAAAGTCTTTGGGTCACAAGACAGAATATGTACACGAAGTAGTCCCTGGAATTTCCAACTATCCCTAAGACATCCCTAATAATATGATAAATGTTTGCGTATCAAAAACGTACGCCAACTTAATATTTTCAGATCAAAATTATCCAGCACCAGGTTATTACTGATATGAGTTATCCTATAGGTTTGCATTTGTAAGGAATCTGTTTGCGGGTCAACCGTTTTTGTACAGTAGTGCTGTATTATGGGTGTTCAAATTATTTCCTTCAAGAACAAAAGTTGACAAAATAATGTTTAGGATATTGGGTGCCTAAGTTGACATACCGTGTGGCGAAGGTGTGGCCGAGAGCATCCTTAACATGGACGATGTCGAATGACCCAGGGTGCCTCTCACGGTGAGTCACAAGACCAACACGCCCCAAGTTACGACCTCCTGTGATCATGCACACGTTTCCTGGAAGAAACCGTGAACAACATTGATTACTGATAGAAACACTGAGGACTTAAAATGGATACATTATTAGGTGCAGCTATTGCTGTCCCGTACATGGATACTGGTTTATCATAGAGTTTGAGAAATAAGTATCCGATGTACAAAGGTTTATGTAGCTTCAGCTTGAACCCACGGTAGAATTGGCACCCACCGTGGCTCGATTGTGAAGCAAAGTTCCTTCTCCTCTTGAGATTTATTGAATACGTTTCATAAGACGAATGCTCACTTCTGTAAACAAGGGACCATTTTAATAATCTTACTATCCCTGTTAAGATTCTTAATCGTAGCATACAAATCAGAATCAGTCCCACATTTACTAAAGCCATATCAACTTACCAGAGTCGAACTTAATGTAATCCTTGATCTTTCCGGTGTCGATATCAACCTGAACAGTATCGTTGACCTTGACGAGGGGGTCTGGGTAGCGGATGGTGCGGCCGTCGTGTGTCACGACGTATGGCACACGATTCTGGTGGGTTCCCACCTTCTTCACTTTGCATAACTTGTACTGTTGTAATGAATAAAAACGTATTTAGAAAAGCAGTAAAGGAAATATTCTTGTGTGAAATTTATGTCTCAGAGACTGAGAAAACCTGAGACAATTTCATTAACTGGAACTGAAAAAAATAAAGACAAATTCCATCTCTGTTACGCCCAATCGTGGTACTAGCCAATAGAATATTCCTAAGGGTTAAGAAGAGCATTTTTTGTGCTACCTGTGCGAAAAATAATACAGCGCGAGATTCCAAAATTACGTTCTCACCTTCGCCTCTTCAGGTGAAATCCGGTGAACGGCAAAGCGTCCCTTGACGTCATAGATCAGGCGGAAGTTCTCAGCTGTCTTCTCAATTTTGATGACATCTGGATTACAAAATAGCCTTTAAGTTACAGTTCACTATATTGACTGACGGTAAAACCAAATGGATTATAAACTGAATCAGATTCAGTTGCAGGGTATACAGTTTGGATAGAACAAAAAGGGCGAAAGTCATCAATTGCCCTAGCAAATGACCAGTGAGCTATCCTAGCCTAGATTTTACGCATTTCCCTGGCTAGTCTAAGGCTGGGTATTTCCGCTGAAGCTAAATAATCAATAGTAAAAATGAATTAATGGATATTTGAATAAACATTCATGGAACATTTGGGTAAGGATTCGTTGAAAAAGTTGGGGAATAGGGATGGGGGCGATGAAAGTCCACTGTGTGGATGTCTTTTTCTTCAATGTAGTCACTTGGCACGTTTTGCTAATGACGTGGAGTTTTAAGTTTCAGCAACAATTGGTCCATCCTGAATACAACTTAGGTCGACACAACTGTACAGCATCACATCATAGGGATATGCCTTTAGTAAATGTAGCTCTGGAGTAAAATATTATTTACCCATCCTTTACGCGTTTCGAGCACAAAATTTAAGATGAAGGAAAGTGTTGGTCATGTTCATATAATCACTTACAGGTTAAGAAAGACTCATTAATTGGTAGTTTAAATTTTCAATTGTAATATTCTATCAGGGATAGGCTAACAAGAGTCCCTGATTCCGGCAACACTACAAAACTGACGCCCTACTGGTAAAATTGCGCCATCGGTAAAACTGAAATTTTACGCACCCATGAATCCAGCAGGGTAAGTTTGGTCTGTCCGGACTTTGCCGTCGATCTTGATCAACCTTTGGTGGAGGATCTTCTTGACCTCGGTATACGTCAAAGCATACTTCAGGCGGTTACGAAGGAACAACATCAGGGGCAGACACTCGCGTGTCTTGTGTGGTCCGCTGCTGGGCTTGGGGGCCTGAAAATACGTGGCTCAGTCATTAACATTTCAAAATTGACTAGATGAGAAGTGAATGAGAAAAGTGGTTGCAGCTTGACCGTTTAATCCATTGTTTTTAATGACTTAGCTCATTCCCGATGTATTAACCGAAAAGACTACCGCGTGTAAACTAATTTCTCTCAAAATATTCATTCTCATAACAAAATTTAATGGTTGGAACTGTAGTTCAAATTTAGGACTACATACGGGACCCTACATACATATGGATACTAATATGAGGAAACAGAATACTTACGAAAACACCACCCAATTTGTCCAGCATCCAGTGCTTGGGCGCATGGAGACGCTTCAAATGTTTTTTCGGACCACGCACCTGCAGAGAACACAAAAATCGTTAGATCTCAAATATAAATGCCGTACCAACATCGTGGTACAGATCACCCGTCTTCAAATACTAAGACAAGTGAGAAAAGTATCTCGCATGTGCCTTCATCATACCGTGCCAGAATCAATGGGGCATAACTCTGGCGGTATATACGATGGAAGATATTGCTCTAGCTTTGAGCCTGGACCGGTATGTTATTGGGGAAAACTCCCTGCATAGTTGCAACATGCCGGCTTGATTTGAAAGCACTTTCTTAATATCGTTATAAAACTTTGCTAATGACGGCCGAAAAAAACACAAAGTTACACCCACTTATTCCGCATCATAATCAGTCTATCACACTGAAAGTTAATGCGTCACAGTCGGAGTTTGTCCACGATAAGTTCTTTGCGTTACAGTTATTTCTATACATTAAGTATATGTATTGACGTACATATCATGGGTACCATATCACTACAATATCACAACATTTGCAGCACACTACCATGCTTCTCTAAGTTGATAGTGCACATCAGAGTTTGACAGATATGCTGCTGTCAACAAAGCTACGTTCCTTCTCAATGCGACTGCCAGTCAGTTGTAACGAATATTTCTCAATTAGAAAAACAAAGTAAGTAACACTCTAAAACACAACGATCATTATAAGAATCCACGCCTGTCGGTAAAACAACATTTGAAGATCCCTGACAGAATCGTCATCTGTGATCAGGAAGGTACCATGTTGACATCGGGGCCGTCATGTGTATGTCCATGTATACAAGGTCCAAAACAAAGCAAGTATTCCGTATATTACAAAAATTATTCCACGTATAATATGTTTAAGATGTATACTTGCCATTTCTCAGTGTAAAATTAGCAGATATGCGATACTAAACCCAAGATGTCAAGAGATTTAAATGAAGTCACAACGAAAGGGTACCCACCATCTTGGATGGTTTTAGAAAGAGAGCGATCCCGGCATGCAATGTTTACAATTTGATTTCCGGTTCCGGAAACCCGTACGGAGAGCAACTTAGCTGGTACCCGGCGCTCCTTATTTTAAACTTGTGTCACAAGAATCGGAACCATTTACAAGCCGTGTGCAAAAGACAAGTGTACAAGGAACTTTTACGTCCAGCTCGGCCAAATATCTATCATGGCCAGCGGGGGCAAAGTTATAGTGATAGAACCAAATGACAGTGTGGAAGTGTCTTTAGAAGAATTGATTCAGGCTCAAGAAGAATGTATGGAAACCGACGAAAGTTATTTGACTCCTGTGTTTATAGAATCTGACGGTGATAGTGTACACAATCATGATGAGCAGTACAATGCAACGGACTCGAAAACAAATGTGATCGCTGTTGACACCCAAGAAACCGAGCCAACCATCACGAATAATGGGACCACGGAACCACAGGGTACTCAACCAGCCACTGACACTGGAAGTACTATGGGAATGCGAGGAGAACCTGATGGGTAAGACCTGCTACTCACTGAGTTTCAGCTTTCATCGTCATCATCTGACATTCAATTTCAACGCGAGTATCCTCCTAAAATATTAGTTGGCTACAAAATTTCCCTACTTGGTGAAACAGCAGATCGGGGGCCTTTAAGCTAGGGAACGGCACTTCGTGCACGGGGCAGCGTACGATCTGTCGGCATTTTCGAAAAAAATCTGAATCTCCATATATATCAATTACCGAAATACGATATTATTTACCTGTAAATACGATGTATGGACTATATGACACAGTCACAGGAACGTTATGGCATGGACGATATGGCACACCTAGTCGGCTAGTGAATACAAAAGAACTGAGCCTTCAAGAGAACTGAGCCAGAGGTGTGATTGCGAACTGAGCCTTCACTAGGCTTCAGGAGAACTGAGCCTCCAAGAGAAGTGAGCCTGGCTCAGTCAGTGCTGGGCTGTAGGGGTAATGCTGGACGATAAGCTTTGGAGCCGGCACGCCTCGCTTTTCCGCGCGTGAGCGACGGACCATATGCTTTTTCTTGACTTCAGCTACATGCCATTTTTTGTTTCGGTAATAACCACAGATCTGTGCGGCCGATTGTCTTTATATTTGGAAGGCTTATAGGTCACATATGTCCCTAACTCGTCTAAAAGTGTCAATGCTTAATTCCTATGGAAAGTGCAGAAAGTTCTGTGTACGGTACGGCCCGTCGATCTATTCGACTGTGAGTGTGAGTGATATCAAACTTGGACAGTCCTGTCAAGGACCGCACATTTTCTGGGTGATTTCACCCACTTCTCATAAGAATTAAGACATGAAACTTTAACATAACGTAGGGAAATATGTAACCTATAAACTTATAAAATATGAAGAAGATTGGCCACTCCGAAACACCGATATTCGAAAACAAAGCGTATCATTTGAGGCGGAAACGGCGCCAACTACCAAAAACGAATTGTATCGTCCAATTCACGAAGCTTATCGTCCCAAGCGTAAAGGCTTCCAAGCGTATGGTCCAAGGACCGGCTGGAATAGGATCTGTATGTGGATATAGCTGAAATTTCCATTTCTGATATTGGTTATCCGATTTGAATACTTATAAAAACTGTTAAACCTGCGATAATTGTGGGTTACGGTTCAAGAGTCTATCACCATAGGCATCGAACGTCGGCAACCAGCAAGCACCAGAACTTGTAAACAGACTGGATTACGGGATACCTCAATAGGTCCTATAAGGACAAGACATTTTATTAAATCCCGTTTTCACGGCTTGGTTTATTTACAATAGTATTTACAAAGATTACAATACTGAATGTCTGAATAAATATGTCACATTACAAATACAAATTTATTGAAATGGTGTAGGCCAGGTCAACATTTGTGCAACATTACTTCGCACATCTGGGCCCTTTTTTTCAGTCACGACATCGTAGGAACCGTTTTGGTTATATCAGCGAATCTAATCGGCCGACCTTCTTCATAATATTAAGTACATTTATTGGTCATATGTATCCCTTACTCGTGTTAAAGTTTCAAGTCTTAGTTCCTACGGGAAGTGAATTTCCGATGTCATTATGAACGATTGTCGTCACTGAAAAACAGGGCCCTGGCTCAGTTGGTAGCGCTAAATCTCAACCCCAGGCTCAGTTCTCCTGAAGGCTCAGTTCGCACCTCTGGCTCAGTTCTCTTGCGGGCTCAGTTCTCCAGGTACCCACTCACTTAGACGATATGGCACACTTGCTTAGACGATTTGGCATACTTTTTATTTCAATATTCTTCTGAATATCTACACTATTTTTATTAATAGGGGTATTGAATTCTTCATTAAATATTCTTTATCTCAGTTTTTATTTGGAGATTCTAGGTGCAATATTAGCAGTTGACATGTTGTTTTTTATGGGAATTGGACGCCTTGAGCCTTTAGTTTTACCGATTGAGCCTGCTGTCAGTGCGAAAACGTGGACGCCTTGAGCCCACCCCATGGACGCCTAGAGCCTACACCATTGTAGTTCCGATTGGCGGGTTAGGGTTAAAATAGGGTTGGGTTACGGTTGTATATATTTATGACTATAAACCAGAATAAGTGCACTTTTCAAAGTTTTTACACCTAGAAGCTCAAGGCCACTAAAACGGGGTAGGCTCAAGGCGTCCACAGGGTAGGCTCAAGACGTCCACAGAAAGGTTCAAGGCGTCTAGGGCTCAAGGCGTCCATAAACCGTTTTTTTTTATCAACGAATAACGTTCTCCAAAACCTGTGATATGATTAAAACAGAAAGTGTGCCAAATGGTCATACCATACTCCTCTTTTTGAATCAAACTATAAACTGACCGATCGTTTCCCAAATGTATTTTTCCATCTATTAGTCTTTACCTGGTGCTTCTACGCCAATTATTCACAGAGTTTTGACCCGAGATAAATACGGGGGGAAAATCATATTTTCCACCCACGAAAAAACGTATGGTCCGTCGCTCAAGCGCTGGAAACCGAGGCGTGCCGGCAATATTAAGAGGGGCAAAGTTGGTTACAGCAAATCCTCCAAATCTGAAGACAAAAACCCACCATTTTCAAGGCTAAAATCTTGAGTAATTTTTGGACTAATACAGCTATAGTCATGATTTTAATAGCATGAAATTTGTAAAAAGAGCATTTAGAATTTGTCATGTGGTCTCCCTAATGTTGCTAACAGAATTCGATTAGGGGCCATCCATAAAGTACGTACGCTTGTATAGGTGTGTAGGTGTGAGTTTAGGGGTGTGTGTGTGTTTATATATACCAGGAGTGCTGTTGGGAGGGCAGCCAGCGAGATGGAAAGGTTGATCGGGGGGGGGGGGGGGGTCGATAAGTAGGTGGATAGGCATATTGAATCATATTACCCCTCACCATATTGGCTCTCACCATATTGGCTCTCATCTTACTGTCCCTCAAAGAAACTGTCCCTCAACCATACTGCTCCTCCACAATACTGCCCCTGAATCAAATTGCATCAAACCATACTGCCCCTCACACATATTGTCGTTCAATTATACTGCTCCAAACTATACTGCCTCTCACCCATGCCAACCCTTGACCATGCTGCTCTTCACCGTACTGTCCCTTAACCATACTGCCGCTCACCTAAATCATATTGCCCCTCCACAACACAGCCCCTAAACGATACTGTCTCTTAACAATTCAAAACACATTTGAAAATTGTATACGTGTATATCATTTAACTGTAGTTTGGCTCAGATAATACTGAATTCTGTACGATGGAATAGTTTCCTCGGTCAGTTTGAAAGGTGAGTCCTATTCTACAGAAATCTAATTCTATATGATTTTTATCCTCTGATTCTGATTCTAACAACAGGTCAGCAATGAATGTACTACTGTGTTTTTCTATGATGTCTCCAACCATAATCGTTAACAATAATATGTATCTTGGAACACACTGTATAAAAAACTGTCCTATAGGGAGAAAATGTATTGACATTTATTACCCACCTAATACGGAGTCTCCATGCTAAGCCTATGGAGCCTACAGATCGCTACTGAGTAGAATACGGACCTCCAGAATCTCCTAGGAGGATATGGTTTTTTGGGCCTCCTGACGGGCATTATGGGAACTAATTCATATAAACAATGCACGGCGCTTGGGTCGAATTTTTAATTATTTACCAGATTATTTTCATAATAATTGCTCGAAAGGTGAGTAACAAAAACAACATTACCATGATTTCGATCTGTGTGGCCGTATTCTCCTTGTAGTTGACACTACGTAATACTCCTCGCTCACTTGATTCTTAAGCCTTTATTTTTTTCAAAGGAACCTATATAACCTATAAAAATCTATATTTTCACTGCCATGCATTTATATGTGTACAGAAAATCTTAGAAGTTAACTTGACACAAAGTTGTATTGTCGAATGACAAGAAATCCATATTCCTTTATACCTATGAGCGAACAACCTATGGTTACCTAACGCTGCTGGGGGTGGAATAACTTTTGTTTATTACCCAGGTTGACGTTTACTACCCAGGTTGACAGTTCTGGGAGGTTTAGACCAATCAGATCGTCTCTTACATAATTTTATGAAAAGCGTAGTGGGGAGAAAACATATAGTGTCAGTTTAGTCTATAAGGCTGGATCTAGCTTCGGATTTGATGGCAGGTAAGCAAATAATGTTTTTTTATCGATATTAGCCAACAATTGCAGGTATATAGAAACCATATACTGGTGGAAATAAGTCACAATTATTATATACCCGTGCACGAAACTGACGCCTATACTGTATGTAAGTATTATTTAGATATTATATGTATGTGCACGAAATTCAGTGTACGGGCACCGGGTGCGCGAAACAGGAAGCTGTTAACTTGTTCCCGACTGTTTATTACACATACGAACCAGCGAAAAAATATGGAAGGCTATGTCTAAGTATCGACAATAAATATACACAATTAAATCCTCAAAGTTGTACATAAATATATTAATATATATAAAACACCAAGATACAAGGTTAAAAATATAAATGAAATCGGCACACCATAGCGCCAGACACGATCGGCATACCATAGCTCGCAAAATGAAAACAAACCGCTGGCGTCACAATGTCGTCAAGGAGAGTGATAGCGGTGGGTTGAAGCAGAGATTAGACAGCACAAGCACCATGAAAGATCTGCTGGGAGAGTGAGCGGTAACTTTGACGTCACACAGCAACTTTTAGACAGGCTCCAGCCTTGCTATCATATCGATAGCAACATTGTCGCGAAAACCACGATTCAAGTACACGATGCTCTGCCCAGCAATTTTGATAATGGTGTTTAGGTAAATATTTAACTAAGTATAACGATTTGAGGGTATATAATAAATAGAATACAGTCTAGGCTACGATTGACATCGTTTTGTACTTGGTCCTAGGTCCAGTTTTACGTCCTTCGCTCTACGAGCTCAGGAAGTAAAACTGGACCTAGGACCACGTACAAAACGACGTCCACGTAGCCTAAGCCTGTATTCTCTAATTACTCGGTAAGGCCTGGAAAAATTCCCTCGTAATGTTGACTTATTCCCACCAGAACATAGTTTCTCTCTATTATTTTTCCAGACACATTGATTGTATTAATGACTTCTTTTCAATAATTATTTGTTTTTATGAGGTGAAAAAAATATGGAGACATATTTTTATACTATACAAATTACAACTAAGAATAGACAATTATATCTATTTCATTATCAAATCCCCGCGGAAAAAAAATAATGAAAAGGCTGGGAGAGGTTAAAAGGGGCTAGAAGGTGGACTGGCCGCGGCGCTTCCAGCAGGAGGTTGCGTCCAAAAGGTACATATTGCAAGGAAAAAATGAAAAATGCTTCATTTGAAGTTCTCAAGAAAAAGTCGACGACCAACTCCCTCTCGGCAGAGGTGAAATGGGGGTCGTACAATATGACAAGGAAACCCATGCACACCTTGAGATATTGTACTGTAAAAATATCTCAATTGAAGTTTTGCGCCGACTTTTCCCCTAAAAACGGTAAAGTCGCAAAGTGTGCAATATCCTTTAGATAGTTTACCGCACATCCAACGTTTCAACAAATTTAGTAGCTCTCAAAGTATATGTTATTTAGATTGAGTTTTCTGTATACACATAATGTAAGACTGAAAATAGTTTAACAAATCATTATACGGGTGATTGAATATATAGGTTTTGTTATATAGAACGAGCTGACCGTCTTGTACAAGCTACGAAACGAGATGATAATTTAAGATTAGTATAGTAAGTATAGAACTACCGTACGTCGCATTCAAGACTTTTTTTATTTTGCTACATTGACACAAGCCAGCGGCTAGGCGCAATATAGCACTGCGCCTATGGAGGTTTGTACCTTTTTTTTCATGCCGATGACATTATGTTTTTAGTACATAAATAATGATAAAAAGACATATGAAACACATTTCTGGAGTTGTTTTGTGTGTAAAAATAAATATGTTATGGAGAAATCATGAAAATGCGATATGCCTGATAGGTGGCGCCAGGTGCACTCTGTCTTATAGTAGGCGTAGGGCTTCATTTTCCCAACTTACCACTATTTATAGCGGTAAGATCACCATGGGATTACCATGGGAACCGTTCTTCAGAAATCATGTTAATTACGATATATAATTTGGGTTTCTTTATTCAGAGACCTTTTTTAAATTGATGCATTATTTCCTGATATATAATGTTCAAATATCAAAATACTGCATTTATGCAGCAGCAGTATTCCTATGGTGCTGCATAAATGCAGCAGTGGTACTGGCGTGGTGCTGCATATATGTAGCAGTGGTAGTGAAGGGTTAAAGGTGATGTTTAGATGGAGATTCATTGGATGAGAAATGATTTTGATGATCCATAGACTTCCATACACCCCCTAAAATGCTCTTAAAATGACAAATTCAAGAGCTCCATGGGGCCTTGTGCGGCTCCCTGGACCCCACACAGGCATAAACCCCTCAATTGGCAAAATCAAAAAATGTTTTATGCTTGATTTATAGCATTGACAATCTGCTTTGTCTTTTTCTTCCAGGTACATGAAGCATACGATTTCAACAGACAGGATCCTTCTTCAATTTAACCCTGGGGACAACCCTATGCCAATGCACCCGTCCCATGTCACACTATCACTGGAGAGCAGCCACCAGGATCCACAGACCAAGACAAAGGAGATCAAGCATTATTCGTACGTTTCTATGCATTCCACTTGATAAACAACACAGTTGTTTATTAGCGGGTGGACGGTTTGTCCCGTTGTCTTGCCTATTGTAGCACACCCACGGTGTTAAACAGGATCTAAGCAATAACGCGTGTATTTAGAATACGTGGCTGTGCACTATCCAAAGCACATCCCTACAGGGTTAGTATGTAGGAGGAGTGTCCTCTCTCGGGGGAGGGATTGGGAGGGGGCGGAGATTGGACCACTCCAAGAAACTTTGAAAAAATAGTCCTGAAATTGAGTAATCTGGTGCATTCTGAGAATTTGCATGTCTTTAGCTTTCATAAACCCCAGTATTTCTAATCAATATGTGGTACACAGTTCTATAGGGTACATAGCTATTGGGGCTTACCATGGAGGAATTTTAGCCTTGTCTCAATATTATCTATAGACTTTAACAACTGATAACTGTGGTTGCCCCCCAGGTATCTTTTAATTTCTTGGCGGATGATGGCAAAACTGGCAATCACACTGTGTCATATAGTTTAACTTTAGTTTATGACATGATTATGAAGATCTAGAACACATCCTTGGCTGTGTTTTTCTGATATTGGCCGTGCAAATCTATTTTGGTCAGAACGTTTTATGCCCATATAACATCTTTATTTTTGATATTTTGTCATGGAATTCTAAAATGAATCTAATTTTAGTTTTGGCCTGACTCTTATTTTCAGAACTCTTTCAGGGACATATTGCTTCCCCTAAAATTGACTTAACATTATCGTAGTATGGCTCATTTGAACGTAGTATTTATTTTTCTGGGCAAATAAATGATCATATACCTATATATTGAAATTAATTTGATTGTATTCCGTGATTAAAATTTGATTGCGAATTAATCTGCAAAGAAATCTTAGCCACATATAGACTAGTCCATCATGGAAGTCAATCCCGCTGTCTTAATAACGTTGCAGGTTCAGGTGTGAGTATGAAGGTTGTGAAAGAACATACAGCACTGCAGGAAACTTGAAAACTCATCAGAAAACACACAAAGGTATGCTTACTTGAGTATTTGTACTTCTGTATTCTCTGTTTTGCTCAAGAGGTGCATCTTAGTTTCTCAAATTGATCTTAGTTTCTAATTGGCAGCAGCGACGAATTTATCGTACTGTACGTTGCAGCACAGTTCCTGGGGTATGCCCCACTAAAGCAATGTGATTGTCGCAATGTTTCTGGTGCCGCCTTGTATCTCTCCATGTGCATGTGTACCAATATATGTTTCTATATGATAGGTCACTAAAAAAGTAAATGAAGAAAACACTTTTTGCTCCGATAGATTGGACTAGTATTTCAGATCTTGTACACAAAGAATGTCTTCCTGACCATTTTTTTATAGAATCTGGCAGGCTTAAATGTCAACACAGTTCAATGACAGTTTGCTCAATATCCAAGCATCGGGCGTAGAAAACAAGCTGGGCGAAACTGACCTATATACCATTCAAAATAAATATCCGACTGTGCGACTGAGAAAGCTGATATTAGGACAAGACACAATGTAACTGAGAGAAAGGGAAACCCTCGAGCCCGATACATCAGTAGTTATAGGCTTATTTCATTAGGTACGATGGTCACCCAGTAGTACAAAGTGTTTGCCTTCAAGGTCATACCCTCCAATACGCTAAATTCTATGTCCAAGCTTCGACAAATCGTTCAAATCCGCTTGTACTAAAAATTGTAGAATTCGCAATTTTTATATTGCGAAACTTTTCTGTGGTAAAGAAACTGGTAATTTCCACACCCTCGTTCCTGCTAGGAAACCTACTATATGAACATACATGAATCATTTATACGTTTCAAATACAGGGCTTATACTGAATTCAAAGGTAACACATGCAAGTCAGTAAACTAACATAGCTGTATCAGATGTGTGTTAGTATGTTATGTAAACATCAGACAAAAACAGTCCTCATCGCAGTGTCAAATTCCAGTATATATGCTGTACCACATGCTTCAGCTTCATAAATGTCAACAGGATTCACCAAAGTCTTGGAATAGCTTGACTTGTAGATTTGATGTTCTGGCCAGGTCATTTGTAAGTTGATGATAATTCTGGGTTCCTCATAAAAGAGAGAACGAGAGATATAATTAAGTTTATGCTTACTACGCAAATTGTGTCAAGTAAACCTAGCTGAGGTGTTGACTTCAGGGCATATAGAAAGTTTGCTTCCTGGCCCTTGACCGCAATTGTCGCTATTGCTCGAAATTCAGTAGCACAGGACGACTACACTGCTTGGTCAATAGTATGACCTACACCTGTAAATTCAGTATGACCTGCAAGAGTGCCTAGGCCTTCCCTGTGGAAACGATGTGGCCTCTAGTAAAAATCCTACGACTATCATGGAGTAGTAATCTACCAGCATCTCAATTTCTATAGTGACATAAATAAGATAATCAAGAGTGTAAGTAAGAAATATTCAAGCTGGGAAAATTTAAGAAAGCAACAACTCCTGACCTTAAGGCATCAACCGGCTGGGGGGCGGATGATGCCTTAAGGCATCATAGGCATCATTTGCTGGATTTGTTTTTGAAAAGGAAATATTTTAACAATAAACCATAAATTTGAACAGAATGTAGGTGTAACATCATATTTTCGAATTCTAAATGATAAAAATAGATATATTAAGGAAAACAAATTACATCACGTGA
Source organism: Alentia gelatinosa (assembly GCA_950022655.1). NCBI lineage: Eukaryota > Metazoa > Annelida > Polychaeta > Phyllodocida > Polynoidae > Alentia > Alentia gelatinosa. The sequence continues at coordinate 101,297,392 of OX465580.1, read as the reverse complement.
TAAACCTTTGAATTTTGAGTTCAGAGGACAGTGCCCCCGTCCCCTAGAACTGTACAGTGGGGACGAAGCATGTCATGCTTTGGGTACAGCTACCGCTTGAATGCACTGTCACGTGATAAAGCGTTGACATCATCTTTCACTTGCTATCGAACAATTCCCTTGCTGATCAATGCGTTTCTAGCTAAATTGCTATGTTGATCGTTTATCATAGGCCCTGACCATGATGCCACGGATTGGGGGCGTGGTTTGTTGTTATAGCAATGGCTCAGTTGTGACGATCTTAAGGAATCTCAGGTTGAGACTGAGATGCGACCGTTTCGGGTGATCTAGGTGTTTTTCAGTTGAGATAATCTCAGGGGATCTCAAGTGAAATGATCTCAAAAACGGTCTCAACCTGAGACCAGTTGGTACTTGTCATAACTTTTTTAAGGTGCTAATTCTTATTCAAATAAGAAAATATTAAGAGTAAAAGGTACTAATAATCTGACATACCTATATCTCAAATTTCATAGTTTTCCTGTGGTTATTAAGACCATGATGAACATTTGTTTGGAGATCTGAAAAAAGGCAGGCACTGCACTACTCAGGTAGCTTGTGTACCCTACTGTGTTGCTCGATTTTTATTTGAACAGGGTGAGGTCAAGGTAAACGCCTCGTTCCGTATGAACCGTAAATTATCATCTCGTTTTGTAGCTTGTACAGCATGGTCAGGACGTTCTATATAATTACTGTCTATCAATGCATTGCCTGTCTGTAGTGAATTGCGTCACAGTCAGCTGCTTTTTAGCAGGCTGCCTGTCATTGCACTGCTTCTCTCTGGACTGCCTACCAATGAGCCGCCTGCCAGTTGGCTGCTTATTGGTGCGCTGTCCGTCGGTGGCCTGCCAGTGTACTACCTGCCAGTTGGCTGCTTATTGGTGCGCTGTCCGTCGGTGGCCTGCCAGTGTACTACCTGCCAGTTGGCTGCTTATTGGTGCGCTGTCCGTCGGTGGCCTGCCAGTGTACTACCTGCCAGTTGGCTGCTTATTGGTGCGCTGTCCGTCGGTGACCTGCCAGTGTATTACCTGTCAGTTGGCTGCTGGTTGTCACTCTGCCTGTCAGTATACTGTTTCTCAGCGTGCTGCCGGTCAGTGCACTGCCTGCCTCTTATCACTCTGATAATCAACGCTATTCTACAAGATCTGCTTACTACTGTACTGCCCTAACTCCCTCATCTATTCAGTTAATCAGCCCAGTCAATCATCTCCTCTGGGTTGCTTGCTCATCCCAAGACTTCTCTGTATTCTCTATTTCGGGCCCTATCCACTTCTCGATTCCAGCCATCTTTACCGTTGAGTAGTAAACAACCTTTGACTGGTTGGTTGCGGTGCATCTACACAGTACGTCTTGACTGTTTTCTTGTATAATCCATTGTTTTATCTGGTAGGTGGTGGCCTAGGATGTGTAAAATATATGTGCTTTGTATAAAATAAAACTTCACAATAACTTGAAAAATTACTTAAATTGTCTTTGTAGGAGAATATACGTTTGCTTGCAACGAGCCAGCCTGTGGGAAGGCGTTCCTTACATCTTATAGTCTTAAAATCCATGTACGTGTGCACACACACGAAAAGCCATTCGAGTGCGAGGTGAGAGGATGCGAAAAGGCTTTCAACACGTTATACAGGTAAAGAAAGTGGCCTGATCTGCGGTCTCTTTTCACTTTTTGTTAGTTTAGACTGCTTTACATATTTCATTCCCTTATACACCAGCTCATAAAGATTAGTTCCCCTTTTTTAGTTTAATTTTGTTCATATGCCAGTATCACCACTTTGTAGTTGGCAAATAGAAAAATCGACGATAAGCCACGTTACAAGCCATAGATCAGGTCTCCGCATCCCAATAGGTGTTCACCGCATTGCTTGTTACATCATTCCTTTTTGTAAAATAATGCTAGGTACCGAGTTACTGTCAATATCTTCAAGAAATCCTTTTGTTGCAGTTCATGTATAAATGCATAGGAGTTGCATGCAGGACCAACGTAGTTTAAGCAGATCATACCAACATCTTCCCCTATTTTGTGTATTCCCAGTGGCCCGTGATACTAGTGCCGGTTACTTTGAAAATCTATCAGTATTGACCTATCGGGAATTTAGATTGTATACACTCGTATTTGAGTGTATTTGGTTATATACGAAACTAAAATATGGGTAAATAACTCATGGAGCATAGGATTTGTGTAATCCACCAAGTTTGGTTAATAGGTAAGCGGGTCCCACGGATTTGTACCTCGTTATGCGTGATAAATGTAGTAGACGAGAGTGACGAGTACAGACGGTCCGGATTCACACGAAGCCTCTTGGCCTGTGATGGAAGTAGGTCAGGGGGGCCAAATATAATCGCTTGACATGAACCTGAAATAACAAATGGCAGTCGGCAGTGATACGCTTGTACACATAATGTGGGAAAAGCCACACAACACTGGAGGTGGGGGTCATACCCTGTACTGTATTTCCGAGGAGGGGCCTGTCCCAATGAAATAGACATCTATTTCAGATTGTATTTTGTCAAGTGGCAACTCCGAAACCACCCAAGTCAAATACGACACATTTTATTTCGGCCATGCATTCTAGCACAACATTTCAACGGTTAAGTCTTTGTATGTTGAATTTCAATGGATATAATTGTTAATTCCTATACCTTCAGAAGCTCGATTCAGAAGAGTTTCTATATGTTAAGTATCGGATGCTGGAAATGATTTGTGCCCAAAGATAGATAAAGGTTGTATCTGCTAATCAAATCCTGCTTTGTATAGTATACCAAAATATGTACACGATGTCCAAAACGAAGAAAATATTCTCCTTGGGCCATACAGGAGAGAACCAACAATGAACCCAACTAGAACAGCCAGTCATTACAGAGCCACTTGATTTTGCTATAGAGATCCATTTGCAGAGACGAAGGGTGTGGAAGAAATCAATAAGGGTCACGGTGTCCGAAGAGTTGCGTTGGGTATTCAGTAAAAATTGAAAGGAAATTTTTCCAAAATTTCTTCCATCATGATTTGCACCAATTCATTTTGCGGTGAAAAGTAAGTTATGTGAACATGATGGGAAGCTTTTTTGGCCGGGAGCTATTTCTGGCAGTGTTACCGAGAAGGTAGTTCGCCTCGTCAATCCACACAAAGACTGAAAGGTAGCTGGGAAGTGACCCCATAACTCGCCAATCTTAAACCCCAGGAAATTATTTTGGGGTTTAAAATTTCCCTAAACTTAGCTTTGTTCCACTGTAACCCTACTCCCCATCTACGACATAAATAAAGAATTAGACGGTGTCTGATGTTAAATACTAAAAGCGCCGAGGGTATTGCCAATGATAATTGTAACATTTCTGTTGATATAGACATGACTTCATTGTATAGAATACTTATAGCTTTAGACTTCTAATTTTACTCTGCAGATTACGGGCACACCAGCGTCTCCACACTGGGAACACATTCAACTGTGACGAGGAAGGCTGCACCAAATATTTCACCACACTTAGTGACCTCCGCAAACACATCCGGACCCACACCGGCGAGAAACCCTACAGGTGAGTGGCTGCTTCGGACCGGGAACAGTAAGTTTGGAGAGAGTAAATTGATTGCGTTAGATCCTCCATTCCTCCGCAGTACCCTTGTAGAAGAGGTGTTGAATGTTTCCATGAAAACACTTGTAAATCGGAACTGGTAACTCTCTCCTGTGAAATTTACGATTATACGAGTGACTTAGTGTTTTCAGTGGGTCTATCTATTCTATAGATAGACCTGGTTGTTCATATAGAGTGTTTTTTTGTCATTACACCTAACTATTCTATATGTGTGATAAATCCTAGCCTTATGACACTGCAAGTTTGGGCAAGTTATGACGCAATTGGTGCAAAATGTTGTTACGACTTATTCACCTCCTAAGGTCATCTATGATATCATTACAAAACAGAATAAACTTTAGTCACTTTTACCATGGACTAAGAGTAATTATATAGGTCCGTGTTTTAACATAATCATGAGTAATTTAAACGAAATACACTTTAGTCACATAATTTCCAACAATGGCCATGAATACCACTCAAAATTGATCTGATGAAGAAGATGGCTGCACAGGAGACGCAACCTTGACTTGGTCTGGTAACTTCCATCACAAATCCAGGAGTCTTTAGTGCAGCATGTTTGCAGCAGTTTTGTCTGTACACATTTCATATACCAACCTCAGATCTACATGCAACACATAGAGCTTCTGGCTATTACATTTTTGAACACCTATAGATACCAGGGCTAAGAACGTACACAGGTATATGTATATATCAGCTTATTTACATGATAAATTGATTATTAGCGTTTACTTTTCTTATCTTTGCCATTTCCATTTCTTTTGAAATCTTTACTATTCATGAGTGTCCTCGCTACTCCCATACAGGTGCCAAGAGGATGGCTGCTCAAAGGCCTTTGCAGCGAGTCACCATCTCAAAACACATGTTCGGACTCATACGGGCAAGTTATATAAAGTTTTAATTCTTCAAGTATTCTCTCGGAAATAGTCTCCATTTTCCATTCAGTGGAATGTCAAAAGAATGTCAATGACTTAAAGTTTAGTAAAGTAAGGAAGACTTCACTAGCTTTAGAAACACAACATGTTTTCTTGTGTTTTTCTGTAAAGAAAATATGTTCGCCACGTGCGTCAGAATTTGATTTACATCGCTTCGTAACTAATATACAAATCGGTTAAAACTGTAGGCTTCTTGTGCAACTCGTGATTACAGTGTTATATAAGTGTGGGCTAAGTAATGTATAACACATTTGAGCGAAGTTGTGTATCCAGTCTAGTGACGGGAGGTGCATTTACTACCAACTAGCGGAAATTGTATTGAATTATTATCAAATGGCATCCTGATTCAAGTACATAACATTTAGTGATCGAGAAAAACAATAATAGGTAGTAAGATAATGTCCACGGATAATGTTTTCGACACTGTTTATGATGATATTGATGGGTCAACCCCCAGTAACGGATGAATTGAGCACGTTTAGCTTATTGATAGAGTGGAGAAGGAAAGAGGGGGTCAACGAAGCATTGCTGATTTCTCCGTCATGTATACATTGGATTTGCTAACATTGGTTCTTGATTCACCGTGGTGCAGGTGAAAAGCCGTACGCATGCAGCGAGGACGGATGTAAGAAGGCGTTTACCACGCAGTACTCCCTGAAAACTCACCAGACCAGGCACGGAAAGCGCCCCAATGACAAGGTGTGCATCATTGACAGGCCTGCTTCTGTTTGTCTCTTTTACCTTGTGTGAGATGCCTCCTTGAATACGACTGTCGCTTTAACTCAGTCAACGTGGGAAACATTTTCTCCACCCATATTAAATGCTTAAACCTTGGTGGAATATATATTCATCATTTTCAAGAAAAGGCAAATTGCGTTCAATGCTAGTATAATCTATGCTGAGTCTTTCTAACAGAAAAACACAAATATTGATGTAATTCCTCTTCGGCTATGAATTATATACCTCTGTTCTCCACCTATATGGCATTCCACATTATTGGATATTATAGACCCAGAACTCTCAATGAATTCTCACGGTTTCTGAAAAAGACATTTTTTTCATATTGAAAATGCAATCACATGTTCTTCTGCTTCACGGATAAAACATATTCCCATGCAAGTACATTATCACATTATTCTGTAGAATCAACCAAAACTACAATTTATTTTCATCAGAACACAGCTGTAGCAACATCAGAACCCGGGGGATCCATTACGGCTTCTCCTCTGACAGGTTTACAAACCATGCCTCACGGGACCGGATTAGACACGATAAAACAGGTATGCTAAAATAAGTGACCAAATAAAACCTCAGTCCAAGTTTATAGGAGACTACAGAGCTTATTGAACATACAAATGTGTTTACATGGAAGATTAATTGAAAATTGTACTCTGAAAACCATCATACATCTTAGATCATTTAAATGCTATTGTAATCTAAGCATGTCGCTATTCCTCTAATTTATTCCTTTAAAAGAATATAGGCAAATACTTTTGTTGATTTAAACTAATTACATGGAGACGGCAACTATATCATTATATGCCGATGGACGAATGTATTACATTCACTGGTCAACTGTTTGGATTTCATGTGTTACTCCGCGACGAATGAATATAGTTTCACCCTCTGAACCATGTGACTTGCTATCATTCAAAACGATAATTTACCTGACTAGCATGTATAGTTCATTACATCTTGCGTATGCGTCATGATTGTTTATAATTTATCTAGGTTTTTAAGGATAATCAGATATAGCTACAAAAAGTGGAAGTAGAACGAATGTAACAACATTACACAGAATGGTACAGCTGGAGGACAGGAGAGAGTCACACCTCCTTGTCCATATGCAGAAACAGTCATATATTCAAGAATTATTACAAAAGAAAACAGCTGGTACCAGAGCCCAAACAGTCCCACTTTTCAAAATTATGAAACTAAATTCTGAACAATATAAAAAAGTGTTGAGCAACTCAATAGAACAAGTTCTTACCGGTGCAAAGACAACTAGAGACGACCCAATCCTTTAAGCAAGACCAAAAACTTGCATTGAAAACAAAGATCCCGTAACTCATGTATGTTATCACCATAAAGTGTAATATGCGATCAACATAACGGCTGAGACGATATTGCTTTTTATGTTACAAATAAATGTGATATAGTAACTATTGAAATGTATCATACACCATTGTATTGTACTGTACATACGTTGCATGATTGCGTGCTATTACAAGAAAGAATTGATGAAATGTAAAATTACTTCGCTGGGATCACGTTGAGACCAGTTCTTTTAAAGCTGAGTGATTTCCCATGTTAAAAAAAAGGTATATCAAAATATGAGAGAGAAAGTAAGGGTGTCTGAATGAAATCTTCCTTCCTATGTCTGTTTCTTCGTACTGCATTCTTCAAAGCTCGTTATGTCTAAACACCAAAATAACTCGCGACAGATTACATTCAGGCACCCCACTGTCTCCGTATAGTACGGTATACAGAAGTGCTTTCTTCAATTGAGCTCAGTTGGAAGTAGACGTTTCTAGAGTGGCTGTTCATAGATTTGATTTGTAGATGAGTTTTCAAATGAAAAAAGAATAGTGAATTATTTGGGTCACCATACACAAGATGCATATAGGTAGGAACTTGTTTACTTTGGAAAGTAGGATATGCCCACAACTAGGCTTTTCTTGAGACTCGTAGATGATGCCTTAAAGACACGTCTAGTATTGAGTCAAGTAATGAGACTTGCTGCTTGCAGGACGACCTGAGCAACTCACTGGACACGGATCAGCTCATTAACTCAGTTTGTACCTCATCGGGCGTAGAAGTTGTCCACATGGCCGAAACTACCGACATCCCAACTACAGCGTCAACCTCAACATTGCCACCTCAAGGTACCTAAGTGTTTCATGAGAGAATATTGTTCCTATGTCCTTAACAATTATATAATTCAATTATAATTAGTGATATTAACGACGGAACAATTTTTTTTTTAAAGTGACACTGGTGAATCCACTGTAGCAAAACATTTGTAACCATTGCAATTTGCTTGCGCCGACTCGGAGAAAATCATCTTTTTGAAGTTGAACTGCATACATGAATTATGGAAATAGTGACGGTAGCGCAATATTCAAAATAGATATCAGATTTCAGACTCTTTTTTTGCCAACCCCGACCTGTATCCCTATAACAGGTAAAATATACCCTTTTCCGTTGCAACATGATCAGAAGAACCCCAACTAATCACTGTAGATTGTGTCACAGAGGAAGACGGCACCATTCAGCACATGGTACAGCCTGTGATGTCAACTGTTGACGATGAACAGGGTAACCCTGTAGTCCAGCACTACCTCATCACTACCGGTCCCGGAAACTCATCTGGGACACTGACCACCATCTCTGAGGAAGCCGTCCAGTTGCTGAAACACGCCCAGTCCCATGTAGAACAAGTGAGATATCCTTGAATCACTATGTATCGGTACGCCCAATGATATACACCAACGCAGCTTAGTCCACATTGTTCCAACTCAGTATCTTTATTTCAGGCTTAGTTTACACAGGCCTCTGGGCTTGATTTATTGCTAACTTATTGAAAGTGCATTGTGATATCGTGGAAGTTTGATATTGCTAATAGGATATACCATTACCATATTTTTTTACTCCTATAAAATCAAATGACCACTGGAAATATACTTTTGAAGTAACCTTCACAGCCTCTTTAATAATTCTTTTAAATGTTTCTATAAATTGTTTATGTATTGTATAAGATATACAATACATATATATTATGGTTGTATACATGTATAAGATATATTATTGATCGTTATTGAATATTTTGTAACCAGTTTACTACAATATTTGAATTCACAATCGAAACATTAATCATGTGTTTCAGTCGTGTAAATATCTAAATAATTAAGAAATTGTAAACCTGCTTTGCAGAGAATATTTTGTAACTTTCCTTTTACATGCTGTGAAGTCTCTACAACTTTCTAAAGCGCCTGGCCTTATATAGACGTTTTGGGATGTACTCTAAATCTAGAGGTGGTGAGGGTATAACGCTGTAACCTGACAGTTCTTTGTCTTCACTCCTGCAGGTGATGACAGGCCAGCCATGCCAGCAGTGTACGAGCAGCATGCAGGACAACGAACAGGAAGACGCGCAGTCATTGGCTGTATCCGACTCCTCCCTCCCATTGACTGTAGCGGACGGGTCACTCCCCCTCACCGTGTCTGACGGGTCCCTGCCACTCACCGTACCGGACGGCTCCCTGCCGTTAACCGTACCGGACGGCTCCCTGCCGTTAACCGTACCGGACGGCTCCCTGCCGTTAACCGTACCGGACGGAACGTTACCACTGGCTGTCACTGACCAGGTGCTGTCTGTCACCGATCGGACGTTACCGCTCTCCGTGTCCGACCAGGTGCTGACGTCTGCGGCGGACACGGGACTCAGCGGGCACGGGGCCGCTGAGAGCGTGGTCACGCAGAGCGGAGCAGGCTCCCTCTCTATGGATGCGACCCCGCTCTTCCATGCCAGCCTCGACCAGCTCACAGCCGAGATGACACAGGACAAGGACGAGGCTTGGCAGTTCGACCTCGCCTCGTTCACTCAGCCAGAGTGCGCCGAGACGATAGACCAAGATAAGACGGGTTCGCTTTATCAACTACAGCAATGAAAGAGGTTGTGTCATAACGCGTGCAGCTTAGTCCACTACAGTGCCGATAATGCAGTCCCGGAAGAAGTATACGCTTAAAGGTTACCATGTGAAGTACTTCCCTGTCATTATGTTTTCAAATAACCTTCTTGTCGCATGCGTTTTCAGCAAGGAGAAGAGATTGAGTTTTGTTTTGTGAAGCATTGGTATGGTTTTCATGGGGGGAATGGTCCACGAACTAAATTACAATTTTAGTTTAATTCAGGCTCGTCTATAATATATATATATATAATAGACGAGCCTGAATTAAACTAAAACTATATATATATATATACATATATATATATACATTTATATATATATATACATATATATATACATATATATACATATATATATATATACATACATATATATATATATACATGTATATATATATATATATATAAATTACAATTTCCCGGTTGTTATACCAGCAGGTATACTTTGCATTTATATAGGAGTTTCATAATTTGATTGACTTAAATTTTGATTCACCTGCGTTGCGTCAATGTGATTTATCATGATTTGTTATACAAATATGTGCCATCTCTGGTGATCTTTGAGAAAGTGTCATTACTGTCTGGACCATTCAAAACTGCTGCTCCTGATGAGTTGACGATACGAGTGTACTGTCTTGGAGGATGAATCCTGTTGAGCAATTGATCAATGACAAGGGAGTCGCCATATGATATGTAAATTTTCTACATTCATATAGTTCGGGAACAATTCCACTTATTCCTAAAGGCTGACAAGTTTTAAGAAAGATAATAATAACTGAAACTGCTTTCACGAAAAGTATTATCCAACTTTCAATTTCTAACCTCATGACCAATAGTCAAGTATAATTGATATGGCAAATTGTTTATTCCAGAAGGGATATACTTAAAATAATCAGAAAATAACTTTCCACACCGACACATATTAAATCTTTGAATTTGTTTTAACTCCTCCAGTAGCCCACCTTTAAAAAAACAAAAGGTTAAGAAAAACATGAAAGAACGTCATGTTTTTATTAACTGATTTTTATCAAATCATTTATCAGAATCTTCTATTGAATAGAAAACGCAAGTTATGAAATTAATTGACAATGAAATTACCGATTCTATTATGCATGTAATTATTGTATTGAGAGGCACCCTCGAGGTAGTCTCCAAGTCGACCTTGTTTATTTCTGTTATGGGCACGCTGATAAAACATGTAAATACTATTAAAGCCATGTAAATGTCCGTTTGGCTACTGCAGGTCACCCAGGAATGGATTATCGAATCTGTATAAGAAAAGCTTGTCTGTGATTATTGAAAAACTATAGAGAAAATGGTTAACACTAGTCCATTGTCATTGTTATCCCAAAGGTACGAACTTAATCATCTCTGTAATATCAAAAAATGTACCTGAACTGGGTTTCTTATTAATCAGATTTCCCAATACAACTCCACCATTCTCTAGAACTATGACTTACATTAATTGGCATGTATTTTCAGCTGATTAATATTTTCCTACATATTGGGTTGCATAAAGATGTTTTTCTGTCAATATATGCCATGAAATTAATATAAGTAGCAGTGGCTAAATGAAGTTTCAGAGTTATGAGTATTTATCAGTTGCCAACAGCAGTAAAAAAAAAATTGATCCAGCTAGAGGTTATTTGAATTTGACCTACGCATAGGATGCATCAGTGGATGGAAACTTGTACCTACTTCTCATGTGTCTCTAACATATATCCACTTTCATATCAGAACTATTTATTATTAGTGCTTGTCGTCTGCTGAAAGCAGGTGCTAGCACTGTTTTGTGAACCAACCTGTCACGTATTAAAATGTGAAGGACAGGGCACTTGTACCGAAATAATGCAAAAAGCACTAATTAAGATGGGCTAGAGGTGTTGAGTGCAGGAAATGCCATATTGCACTATTTTGGGACCTAGCATGTGGCTGGTCGCCATCACTTGAACACGAGCATTCATATCCATCATTACACTAAGGTAATCTCATTCTTATCAGCTCATGGACACACTTCGTAATAACTCAAGTCCATTGTTTTAACTAAAAATGAGTGGCTTTAGCACGACAAAGACAGTTGACAAATTAGTCGTATGTGTAACTCGCGATTACCCATTCATGCTAAATTAGTTTCTCTGATACGACGTACATGTTTTCATCTAGTATGAATTTTTGTTTTCTTCTTGATCCAGAGTTTCTATAGCTACGTCTTAAACACTTCTAGTATGAATTTACTCCTGTATGGATGATTTTATAAATGCATTATTATTGACTATAGTACACTTATTTTTCTAAACTGTTTGTTCTCTTCAGGCATTTATAGCCATATTGTGTTTAAACTGATTGCACTTAATTCAAACATGACGTCCTCTTTGAATTGATTATAAAGCATATCGCAACTGACTTTCGGAATGTGAATTACATGAACACAATATACAAGGTTTGGTACATAAACGAAGTCAGATCGAGGAACTACATCGATGGAAAACGGTTCTGAATATAAACGGTGCAGCTACGGTATAAGTTTTCAGTGGTTTACTCAATTTAACTCACTGAAGTTGAACGAGTTTGTAGTATACTTTGAATTTATGAGGATCATGTTATGGGTAATCACTATGCACAATATCACGAAATATAGCAGGAGAAAGGATCCTTGGATTCCTACCGTAATGTGCAGTGGACTTATTTGATCAGTTTATGGAATATTTTATTGAAGAAATCAATCTCTGGGAAGAATACTATTTCCATCGATACAGATGTTGTATGCTCGAACTACACAGTATTATGCTTTCGATCTCTATAACTCCTTTGGTACTTACATTATAAATTGTCCAGTACTGACGACAGGTGTTCCTGCCATATGCTGCGTCAATTTAGTGTTTAGAAACTGAAATCTGTGAATTTCATGTCGCCTGATGCCCATACCACCCACTAGAGGTTTATAATGCTCTTGAAGCTGATAATTTGAGGGGCGGTCAATATAAAAATACGTTTTCAGGAAATTAGTTATTGTGTATTTTGGCAAAGATGTACGTGCGATTATATTATTCTGTTTTTGTTGTGTCTTGTGGGAGAGCCCCACCCCCACCACATACCCCACCCCAATATGTAAGAAGACTTCAGCCACCGCCTCAGAATATTTCTTTTGAAATACCTTTCTTGTATGAATATGTATTTAACCCCCTCCATTCTTCTACTACATTCTTGAATCATTCGTTTGTAATTTTCCTAATAAATGTCCTTAAACTATAGTATCTTGTTTTTCAGGTTTCACTCAAGCTTTTTCTTCAAATCTAGTATCATCAGAAATTTCTTTTCATGACCAGGTCTCCTAGTCATTCAAAATGTTTGCCTATCCTTGTCTGGTAATCCATGTGTACACCATTTTCAAACAAAAATTTAATCAATTTTGCCAAGCCTCCTCTCGGTGTTTCACCAGCTGTAGGGTAAAGAGGGTGGTGATGGCCCTAACAGTTGACCCAAAATGTGTTGACTTTACCATGTATACCCAAGAATTCATAGCAGATAAGCGAATAACATTTCGAATACATAACTGCTGTGCCTTATATTCGCGTATAGAGCATGTTGGTCGTGAGGTCAGTGAGCTGTCTTTAATTGAGAGTGTCGATGGTTGCTGAGGAATATGCAAAGACTTCTGATCCGCGTTCCAACTGACCTGAGCGGACAGGTGCTTATCAAGTATAGCAATTCTAATACCATGGCTTATACCTAATCAAAGAAAACAACATTATATAACTAGTGTTACGTTATAATAACATGAGACTTAACATGAGGTTCCCTTAGTCCAACATGTGTTCTGTTGGGAAAGTGTCAGGAAATTGCTAACTAGTCAGGATATTAGATAAATCTTTAAGGTCTTTTTTTTCTAAATGGTCATTGCAGTGTTCATAGCTCGAGATGATGTGCGTTCTAGATACTTGTATAATTTATGAGAACACAGGTCATTTTGACAATCACTGATTTCCTTAAATGATTTCGGGGGCTTTAGCTTTTCTCTTTGTAGTCTTTAGAAATCCACTTTCCCTATAACCATTCTTAATGCACAAAATCAGCGCCTAATATGGCGCATAATGAATTGGTTAAAAATCTGTATCATCTACTGATATTGACTTCCCTTAATGGCTAAAGTGAGAACAATTTTGATTATAGATAAGCTTGTTTATTCAGTAAAGAATTCTTGAAAGATCAGATTTCAGCTCGCAGTGAATTGTTTGAAATTGAGAGTCAAACCTATATTTATATATTTGTGTGCTTATAATAGTTTTCAGGTTTATCCAAAACTCTTGACTTCAAGGGTAACATCATGATTGAGATAAAGAGGCATTACTGCGATTTATTTGTGAAGAAATGGAATTCATCGTTAGTTAGCAATTTATACATGTATAAATTATTGCGATGCCAGAATCACACCATGATCTTGGATATTGTATACCACATCTGCCACTATAGAATCGTGAAGGGAAAACGGTTTGTAAACGATATCATACTGGTAGCGCGTTAAGGCCAGCTCTTCTGAGTTGAGCGTATGCCAGTTAGAATAAATGTCTTTAAAAAAAGTGAATTTGTAGATCCTACTTGTGAAAGGAGGACTTGGCATTAAAAAAGTACTGCCTACCATGTAGGCTACTCTAAGAGAAAACCTGTGTTAATAAAGATTACAGATGGACATTGCATCGTGTTTTGTAAATACTTATTGGTTGAATATGTGCCAATATACTAATACATTCTGGTTTGTGTGTGTCCGAAATTGCATGAGGATGCCAGTGTACTAAATTTGTCCTAAATCGTATTCTTTTAGATACATCTCACTGTCTTTTGAATATATCTTATTCTATTGGATTGGTTGATGGATGAGCAGGCCGACGTGTACGAAATTTAACCCTTCACAGACAGGGGTCTATGGCAGACCCATGTCGTTTGAGACGGGTACCAGGGACAGATATGATGCTAGGGGGCGAGCCTATTGTTGTTCAAACACAGAATCTATTATTTGATTATGTGATATGACACTTAAACTTTGATTTTATTATTAGCAGGTGGACGGTTGTTCTCAAGGTTATGGCTATAGCCTACTGTAGTACACATGCTTGTAAAGTGACTAGGCGACCTGACCACATTTTTGTCTTTTATAGCTGACTAAGTACAGATAGGAATATGATTTCTGTTTTGAACACAAGGTTTTATCATGGTACAATGCCTTACAGTTTTAGAATTTAGTATTTTGGCATGGATTTTTTAGAAATAGTGAATCCAGTTGGGGGGGGGGGGGACTTTTTGTAGTCACAAGTCCATTTTTAAGAACTCCTTTATGGACATATTTCTACCCCTTAAACTGGTTGAATCATAATATAATATGCCTCGGGGATTTTGTATGAAATGGGTATACTTAAACAGAGGTTTGCTCAATATTGATTAACAGGGAGCATTGGTGTATCATTTACCATCTCCATAAGTGGCACTGACTGTTGCTTACACTCTAGGAAGTGTAATTATTCTGGTTGAACTTGTATTTGGCATGATATTCATGTATTTTTGCCTAATTTCATAGCATGGGGGCGGGGGTAGCAGCAATCTTTGAATTGTAATCTAGCCATGTTCCCCCAGAGGACTCTGTGGTTCCTATCACTCTCCAAGCATATTTGCACATGCCTTATACCTATATCCTTACAGGGATGCCAGTTTTCAATGTTTCCATTGAAATTCATGTTTTCGTTTTCAGTGAATAAAAAGTCTTTTTCCTTGAATAATATTGACAATAAAATTCTAAATTACCCAAGTCAACCAAAGGCCATGTTTCCAACACTGAACATGCCCACATATCCATGTAGAAATTGAAATCTTTCCCCTGATGCCTTGAAATTCTCACTCACTGAGCCCCTCCTCATACCCTCATCCCCACGCAGTTGCTGTTTTCAAGGTTCTCCCATCTCCCAGTCCCCTGTGAACAGCAGTTCAATGGGACTCAGGGATTGAAAACAGACAATAGTGTTTCATGATTAAAATTTCTGAAAAAGAGTCTTTTATATTTCTAAATTTGAATAATTTACTGCTGACACCGACCCATGTGGTGCTTGTTATGGAGGTCGCCATCTTGGATTAGCAGACAGAGGAACTGCAGTCATGGCAATTCTCTAAAGATGGTATATAATCAGTTTCAATTGAATAACGTAGGTAATTACCACACATCTTATTACACATATCTTGTAACTAATGCAGTGTTTTTATTGTTGAATTCACCATAATTTTCCACATAGAGACAGTGAGCGATAATAGGGGACGTTGAAAAACGCCGCGAAATGTGTAGGTACATAAACGAAAATCGGAATGCATAAAACTTATCGGGGGGGGGGGGGGGGTCTTGTTGGCCTAGGAATCAGTGACTCCCATTCTCCCTGTATTGCCTTACAAAATATTTCAATGTTTTTTTCTGACTCCAACTGGCATCCCTGTCCTAAATATCTGGTTGAAGCTCAGCCTCACTTTGAACTTGGAGCCTGTAGTATGGCCAACTAAAACCAGATGGAGCCATAACTATGTACAGATAGGTATATGATTTATTTTTTATTTTGGACAAGTTTTATGGCAATATCCTATAGTTTTATTAGCAGGTGGACGGTTGGTCTTTAGGTTATGGCTATAGCCTACTGTAGTACACATGCTTGTAGAGTCACTAAGTGACCTGACCACATCTTTGCTTTTTATGGCCAACCAACTACAGATAGGAAAATAATTTCTGTTTTAGACAGAAGGTTTTATGGTGGTACAATGCCTTACAGTTCTAGTATTTAGTATTTTGGCATCAACTTTTTCAGAAAAGTGAATTCAGTTTGGGGGGGATTTTGGTAGTCACAGGTCCATTTTTAAGAACTCCTTTATGGACATATTTCTACCCCTTAAACTGGTTGAATCATAATATGATATGCCTCATTAGAAACAGAATAAAAAACACTAGGTGCCAGGCAGTGTAATTTCCAAGGTTGATCTATATTTACTGAGATATTCAAGTGTTTGTTTAAAGTGGGGGGATTTTAAGTGAAATATGCATACTCAAACAGAGGTTTACTCAATATTGATTTACAGTAAGCATTGGTGTAACATTTACATCTCCATAAGTGGCACTGACTGTTGCTTACTCTCTAGGAAGTGTAATTATTCTGGTCGAACTTGTATCTGGCATGATATTCATGTATTTTTGCCTAATTTCATAGCATGGGGGCGGGGGGTAGCAGTCATCTTTGAATTGTAATCCAGTCATGTTCCCCCAGAGGAAACTGTGGTTCCTACCACTCTCCTAGACCGGTTCCCTGCCCATATGAATAAGGGGCAGGTAACGGGTTCTGACGTCACGCTAGCACGACCTTCAACTCGCCAGCTCTCGCGCCGATGTCTCACGAGAACAGAACACACTGCAGCGCTCACAGATCGGCCGCCCAGGCAGCTCTCAGCCTGCCTCAGTCACCACCCTCCAACAGGCCCACCTTGAGCCGTGTACACGCCGTCTGGTGAGTGGTTGCCGCACTACAGGCTTAGGTGGCGCAATCCCACAATGCAACAGCGTTACCAATAATGCACCATAAAAATGGAACCCGTTACCTGGCCTATAGTCTAACTAGGCCAGGCTTCCAGGCTAACCACTCTCCAAGCATATTGGCACAGCCTCACTTTGAACTTAGAGCTTGTAGTATAGTCAACCAACACTAGATGGTGCCATAAGTAAGTGCAGATGTTGTTGTTTTTTATAAATTATATAGCAATGCAATATCTTATAGTTTTATTATTTTTCAGTTTGACCTTGTATTAATTGAATATTCAAGAATCATGAATAATCATACAGAGGATATACTGCATGTCTCTGAGCCTAGTACAGCCACCTGACCGCATGCCTTACCCCTACCCCTACACACAACTACTGGCCTCAGTCCCTGTATCTTATTGCTTTCCACCTAACATCACTGTCACCACCTCCTGGGATTAATTGAACATTCAAGAATCGTGCAAAATTATAAAGAGGATACACTGTATGTCTCTGACCACTCCCATCTGCCGTGGGTGGTAGGGAGATGTGTGAATGCTACATACTTCTTCAAACATTTATACATAACTTTGTAAGACTGACACAAGACTGCAGTAAGACTGATACAAAACTTGCAAGAATGTTTTAAGGCTGATTTAAGACTGTTGCAAAACTGTTGTATGACTGTTGAAAGACTGTTGCAAGGCTGATTCAAGACTGTTGCGAGACTGTTGTAAGACTGTTGTAAAACTGATACAAGACCGTTGCTACAAGACTGTTGTAAGACTGTTACAAGACTGTTGTTAGACTGATACAAGACTGTTGTGAGATTTGTAAGACTGTTGCAAGACTGTTGTAAGGCTAATATGAGACTGGTAAGACTGTTGTAAGCCTGATACAAGACTGTTGCAATAATTCTGTAAGACTGTTGCAAGACTGTAGCAAGACTGTTGTAAGGCTGATAGAAGAATGTTGTAACGACTGTTGCAAGACTTTTGTAAGACTTGCAAGACTGCAATAAGACTGTTGCAAGACCTGTAACAACTGTTGGAAGACTGTTGTTATACTGTTGTAAGACTGACATAAGACTGTTGTAATACTGCAGTAAGACTGTTGTAAGGCTAATATGAGACTGTGGTAAGACTGTTGTAAGGCTGATACAAGATTGTTGCAAGACTTTTGTAAGACTGCTATAAGACTTGTAAGACTGTTGGAAGACTTGTGAGACTGTTGGAAGGCTGATATAATATGATATGATATGGGGTGTTAATAGATTTAATATTACATTTATCTTGTTTAAACTGATTTAAAAAGTTATATTTTTTGGACTTCTTTATAAATAACTTTGTACAACCAAAAATATGGCAATGCCATATCAACGTTTGTATCCTTATTTAGTATTTTGACATGGATTTAAAAAAAAAAGTCATTTCAGTTAGGGGGTGAACTTTTTTAGTCACAGGTCCATTTTGAAGAACACCTTGGCAGGGTCTGGTCTCTCCCTACACTAGTAATTAATTATTAGCAGACCATGTATTGAATTTTAAATGCGTCCACCTGCTAATTTGGCCTTTAACCCTTTCACAACCGCTGCTGCATATATGCAGCACCACGCCAGTACCGCTGCTGCATTTATGCAGCACCATAAGAAAACCGCTGCTGCATAAATGCAGCACCATGGGAGAACCGCTGCTGCATAAATGCAGCATTTTGATATAACAACATGGGAGACATTATATCTCCGGAAATAATGAATTGATTTAAAAAAGTTTTCACTGAATAAATAAAACCATATTATATATCGTAATTAACAGAATTTATAAAGAATGGTCGCCATGGTGATTTTTATACACTACTATAAATAGCAGTGAGTTCAAAAAGCGCGGCAGTCGAGTCAATCGCCACCAAGATGTCCAACTCGGGCTCCGATTGGGAGGACATAGACGATATTCCGCTAAATCAGATTGCCAACTGCATTACAAAAAAAAGGAGATTCTATTTTTTCCCGTTTCGGACCTATGCTTTTACCTTTGTGGTTGGACAGAAAAATCATTCGAGTTTTGTCTACGATTCATTGATCACTTATGTTAGCTGCTAGGCGCACGATCCAAAACAAAGATGACCGATTTGAGAAGACCAAAGTACCTTGTCCTGTTGTCATTAAAGATTATTGTTCATATATGGGAGGTGTGGATCTCGCAGATCAGATGATTCAATTCACCACTTGCACATAAGTGTGGCGCTGCGATCGGGTTACGCTGGTTGCATGTAACTAGGCCCTACTTGCCGAAAACTAGCAACAGGCTTGCTTGTGAAAACGAGGCAAGATACTTTACCTGTGTTGGCAGTATGGCTTCAGACCCATAAGCACAGATTTAACTAAAAATGTAATTTGTTGTTGTGTCGTGAATAACAGGCCAATCTTTATAAATAAAACATTGTTAGAAAGCTAAAACTTAAGCCTATTTGTTGGTATAATATCATATACCTGTGTTTTGGCTAAGATTTCCAGTCGTAGATTGAACATCCAGATTATTTTGGTAAAAAAATCCACAAAAATGTTACCTTCCTGTTTTCACAGTGATTTAATGAAAAATCTATCGCGATGACCTATAGAAATAAACATCCTATCTTTTTAAGTATTTCAGGACGATTAATATGATACCTATATTGCCAGGCTGTGATAAATATTTCCTGAGATAATGGAGCATTGGGTCTGACAGTATTGGCACTATATGTACCTTGGAACAAAAACTTTTTTCTAACTTGAAAAAATGTGAATTGCTCTGGCTTTGTGTATAACAGGCCGATCTATATAAATAAATCATTGTTAGAAAGCTAAGACTCTGGTCTATTTGTTGATATAGATATCACATACCTATGCCTTGGCTAAAATTTCCTGTGATAGCTTAAAAACTTAGATTTTTGCTGACAAATTCCTAAATTTCCTGACAATTAACTGACACATTATTAGTCCATTACCTCAGGAAATATCCATCACAGCCTGGTAATATTGGTATCATTTTGATTGTCATGAGATACCTAATAAGATAGGATGGTTATTTCTATATGTCATCGTAATAGATTTTTCATTAAATCACTGTGAAAGGAAGGTAAAATATTTTAGTGTTTTTTACATAAACAATTCCGATGTTTAATCTCTGACAGGAAATCTTATTCATATCACAGGTATTTTATATATATATCGGCAGATAGGCCCAAGTTTCAGGTTTCTAACAATGTATTGTTTATAAAAATCGGCCGATTATTTATCACGTGAGAGCTATTTCCATCTTTCAGGTTAGAAAAACACTATTTTTTTATCAGTACTCTGGACTGAGTGCAGAGGGCTTGCCTCGTTTTCGTTCGATCTACCTAGGCGGCCATTACAATATGGCGCCAGTGTGAAGAGGGTCAATATTATGGGTATGGAGAAAAAGCCAGAAGTGGCCTATGAAATTATTCTTTTTTATTATGGAGGTGATCAAATCTAACGCCCATGTGATCTATAATACTACGATTGACAAGAAAATAACCCTGTTCGAGTTCACGCTAGGTCTAGTTCAACAAATAAATAAATCCACAGATTTATCTATTGCTCCCTCTCCTACGGTTAGTAGACTCAAATCTAGATGTTTCATTCAGCTAACGAAAAGATGTGCTTATTGCAAAGTATGTAGGGAGAAATGTAAAAAAAATGATAATGAACGTCGACCAACACAAACTAAATATGAATGTATTAATTGTAAAGTCGCCCTATGTGTCGATCCTTGCTTCAGGTTGTACCATACGAAAGTCAACTATGTAGAATAATCTGTTTTTACATTGACAGGTGCGTGTTACACCTTGAGTTTCTCGTACTGAAATAAATACATATACATAATAAATGATTATCTAATGTAGAAATTCACTTACCTGAACATGTTGTCTGGTTCTCTTTTTTATTTGAAGTAAATCCATGCAGGCGTTGTGGAAATATTAATTATTTTCGAAGCGATGTCAAACCACTGTCACTCTCTCTCCTCCATCTTGTTTTAGTGTCATTGTTCACATTTTCACAGATCCACTTTGTAAATTCAATCTAGTCGAGCAATATAAATCCCGTGAATAATGAATTGGACAGTTAGATAGCCTGATGTCTGGGCTTTCTTCCCGTAGTATTCCCGTTATCAATTTCGTAGTATTAATATTATTAATTGATGATTTTCTGCTGGGCCTCTCTGGGGTGCGAAGCAAAATATAACTGTCACTGTCAGTGTGACGCCGTAGTGAATACGTTCAGTCTAAATCACAATTCTAATAATTACTGGCCGATAAAACATAATAAAATATATACAGGAAGATTCCTACAAGTCCATAGATCATCTATATCTAGGTTTAGTCTCATTTAAATCGTCATATTAATGCTACGGGGCCATTTGCGTAATGACCTATTTCGGCGATCATTCCCTAGATTAACTTTAGACGTGAAGCCATTCATATTAACAAGTGAAAGTCTCTGTACATTGACACGGGCCGGCTCGACGTAGTTTCCCATTTTCTCCATAATATATCGACTGTCCATAGAAATCAATGGTATAGCCAGGTTCATAAGGCTTTCTTTATATTCGGGTGACCAGCTTATATGATTGTGATCAATTCAAATATTAACAACAGATCAGAACAGGTCCACTGCCCCTACGTAGATTCTCCCAGATTCTGTCCAATAAAACATAACAAAATATATACGGGAAGAATCCTACAAGTCCATAGATCATCTATATCTAAGTTTAGTCTCATTTAAATCATCGTATTAATGCTACAGGGCCATTTGTGTAATGACCTATTTCGGCGATCGTTCCCTAGATTAACTTTTGACTGGAGTCAATGACAGCTTGCTCGGCCGGCCCCCGATAGGCATGAACCAAATGTAATATTTCTGCTATAAAGATCATTCCCCCGTATAAACCACTGCCACAGACAGATTCTTCAGGCTTTTTTATATTAATTCAATCCAGCATTGTTGATGTCATTGGGTAGAATAGTTCATAATAGACCAAACCAGCACACTGTCGTCGTTGAAGTTGCCTCAGACGCCCATTCATATAACATGGCGAACACTGTCACAACTTGTTCTGTAACTTCCGATGAATTTTGCAATCATCTAACGTAAATCCCATATGTAACGAATGGCACCATGAAAAAGCCTGATGTCTCTTCTATTTTCTGGTAGTAATGGTGATGTTGAATATATATGATTAATATTAATAATCTGTGTTCTGCTGCTACAAGTCACACACTCTCCGCACCACGCGGTTAGCATAGAGATGATGCGAAGCCTTACACCTACTATAAGACAGAGCGCAGTAGGCGCCACCTATAAGGCTTACCGCATTTTCATCATTTCTCCATAATATATTAATATAATACACAAAATAACTCTAGAAACGTGTTCTCCATATCTTTTTATTATTATTTATGTAAAAAAACATAATGTCATCGCAATAAAAAAAAAAGATCCAGATTTCCATAGGCGCAGTGCTATATTGGGCCTAGCCACAGGCCTGTGTCAATGTAGCAAATTGACAAACTATCAAATTATTTCCCGTACTTGGAAATATGATTAAAATTATTATATATCAATTTCATTTATAATTAATGGTATGGAAATATAGCCTGACGTCTCCTCTAATTTCCTATAGTATTGTTATAAATTAATCATTAACCTAAATGATTTTTATTTGCAAATTACTGACACGCCCCTATGCTTTTGGCGCCATTTTGCAACGCTTCAGAAAAATGCTGGTTCTTAACGTCTGTTTAAATGTGCGACGTGCGGTAGTAGTGAGGAAGTTCTCCACGGGGGGGCGCAGTGGTTAACAGAATGCGTGCCACGCTAGGTGCGGTCGTTAAAGGGTTAAAGGCCAATATTTCTATTTCAAAATGCACTCTTAGCTCTTGTTTGTTTACGTAGATTTGCCCTATGCTGAGGAATGCCTCAAGGCATCATTTGCTCTACACTATAGAATGTCTCAAGGAATCATTCGCCCCCAATGGGTTAATGGGTAGGCAGGTTGATGGTTGGACAGGTCAGTGGTTGGGCAAGGGGGTCATTGAGAAGATGTGAGAGGAACTGGCGCCTCTCTCCTAAACAAACACGAAATCGGCCTCCCCAGATGTAGACGCCAATGCCGAAGCTAGTTCCGACCTTCCCTCCTAAACTTGCACCTCCCATCAGTTCGATACGGAGCTCTATATGAGTTGCGCATGAAAAGGAAAACTGGCATCTTTGAATATACGTGTACTACTCTTAGCCATTTGTCAGATATTATAACCACTAAACCCGCTTGGGGGGGGGGGGGTATCCATAAAGTATTACACTCTGAGTGGGGGGAGGAGGGTAAAACATTTTGCTTGTAGCACTTCTTTGGTCTTTTGTGTACGTACTTTTTGGATGGTCCGGAGATATACAGGGATGCCAATTTGATTTTTGTCTAAAACATAAATGCCAAAATCATTAGGTCCATCAAACTGCTATAATCTAGGTTTACTACCCAATTGCCCCCCAGCTTCTTGGGGACTGTTGGAAACGCTCCTTCAGCCGAACGTTTAAGTGGTGATTCTACCAACAGACAAGATATAGCAAGATTAGTCACAATTTGATTGTCTTGCTAAATCTTCATAGATCTTGAATAATAGCTTGCACATCTACCATGATGTGTCTTAAGGTATCGCGGTGGTGGAGCACCAAAATAGACAAACAACATCGCACGCAATGTATCACAACGGCAGTATGATAAATCGCGACACTATAAGATATAACACGATATAACAAGATATACCACGGCAAATCCAGTCTTTTGGGAAATTTCGTTTTCAAATTGGCTGAAATCATTTTACAAACAATTTTTATTGTATGCATTCAGAAACATGTGAAACACGTATTTGTTATAAAAGATTTACATATAAAGGGTTAACAAACGCCTGTTTTACACAGACGACGAGTCTTTGAGTCGGTACAATGCACTTGGGTCAATCCGACGTTTTGTCCTTTCTGGCAATAATGGAAAAATTCTGAATGTACTAGGAAAGAGCTCATTGCATGCTTCTCGGAACTTGTCTATACGCCAGCAGTATATGCAGGGATTCACCATCGTGTTCATGTAACCCCAACACAGAAGTACATTCCCAGCCAAATAGTGGCTACTCACTGTTCGAGACAAGTTCCAATGAACAACTGCCACAGAATATGGCAGCCAGCATAAAATGTAAACCATAAATAACATGAGGATGGTCTTGAATGCCCTTGTTTTGAAACTCATGTCAACGCCGATGATTTGAGGATGGGCAACCATAGATAGACCAAGGCGTGTGACGTTACCTTCCAAGCAGTTTTGCACGTGTATCCGGTTGCCACGTTTTCGTACGGTATTCGCTATGCAGAGGTACGTGTAGCTGAGAGTCAACATGGGTCCATAGAAAATGAGTATCATGGACATAATTAGATAGCCAATATCAAACGATGACCGGTACTCTGCCAGAACACACTGCATCCAACCCTCGTAGTGCCGGTACAAACCCCAGCCTACTACTGGCGGAAAACCTAGTGCCGCTGACATACACCAGGTGGCACCAATCATGACCTTGGCTCTGAAAGGCGTCAGTTTGTCACGCTTCTGGACAATGATGAGGAAGCGGTCTATGCTTATGGCAAACAACACGAAAACTGCCTCACATATGAATACTCTGTGGAGAAAGGCGACAACCCTGCACATGACAACTCCAAAGACCCATGAATGTGCTAGCAATGTGGTAAGAGCAAAAGGCATGCATCCGGTGGACAGCAGGATGTTGGATAGAGCCATGTTGGCCAGCAGTAAGTTGATAGCCGACCGCATGGCAGGTTTTTGATAAACAATCAAGCAGACGACACTGTTTCCAAATATAGATCCAAGCATTGTTATTATCATCAGTATTGCAAGGGGAGCCTTTGCTCCAATGCCAACTTCAGCGTCCACTGTGTTCACCACGTTCACCTGTTCGGTTGAGCAACCGGCAACAATTATAGTTACCATGGTAAAATTCTCAAGTTCCATGGTGAATAACAATCCTTGTTTTTACAGACGTCCCTGGGAGGACTCCGGGTAACATACGTGTGAAGACCTGGATTTACATTAACGAAATTTCCTAAATCAATCGGCATTTAAACAGTTCTAATAACCAACACACAGTTACAAGAAATATACCTCATGTTGAAGAAAGCCCAATTTGTTATTGATATTTTTTTTTAATTTGATGAAAGATAAAAACGCGTAATATTAAAGAATATATCATATATAAATGTATATCTATTACCATGTGGTAATGTCGATCCAGTATGGCCAAACGGTGGTCTTGTCGGTGACCTTGGTCTTCTATGGGCGCGATGAGCGACGATACATTCGCTTTCCATCAGCTCGAGCGTCGAGCTGGCAGGCTCACCTAGACCAAACGTAGGTCTATAACTGTCTAATCACTGCTGCTTGTAGTTACACATCTCCACAATATACGTGAACTGTTTATTTCTCACTATGGATAGATTACCCCATGCCTTATCTGGGGTATTGCCTGCAATAGATTGGGGTCTGTTTGTGTACCAGGGCCATCTGAGTTTAGTCGTTATCAGATATTCCCCGATGAAATTGATTGTCGCGAGTCGATAGTGATGGTTCTCCTTCATGAATTATCTGGGAGCAGTGGCATCGTCGATAGCAGCAAGGTCTCTGTGAACGGGTGTTGTCAACATCTGAAATGACAGGTGTACGATGTAAATGCGATTGATGCAAATTAAGTGGTATTTTACTGTTATAATCATAATTATTACACCACTGATTGATACATGAAGTCGTTAAGGCCTATTTTCGTCAGTGATATATGCAATCTTATACCACCCCTGATATTTCCCCCCAATAGACTTAACATTGGGAACTCGTATCCAACGCCTGTTGAGTATTTAGAAGAAAAAAAACTCAATGGGAGATTATGCCACAAAGGTTAGCCCATCAGTCAATGTAAAGGGTGAGATAAATTCAGAAACCTATGACAGTTTAGGGTCAGAGCTCGATCCCATCTTGTTTTAATCACAATGTGATTCACGCGGCTTCGCCTTGTAGATTACTACGTAGTTCCAACTCGATGGGATACGACCTCTGACCCTAAACTTTCATAGGTTTCTCCTATACTGCCGCATGTTTTTGTAGAACTTGTTTAATCTGCGGTAATAGATAATTCGAATAACTGGTGACATCTGCTTTACATTTGCTTCATCGTAAATATCTATACTTTTTTTTTTACTTAGTTTTACTATGGACCTGTATAAACTGAGTTATAGGAAGTTTAAAAAAAATTAATCCAAACTATTTATAGATCATATCAATATTACATTTTGGACATCGTCGTGAAGATATTAAGCTCATAAAAGGACACGAGTCTTGATTTAATTGCATCCCCGCAAACTTGTACTGAAGGAGAGATAATACAGTTGCATTATATTGTAATTATCAAACAATAACCACCGGAAAGGTATCATTGGACCCAGTACTTTCGTAAGCATACGTTGATCAACAGACCCCTGGGCCGATTGGTTCAGGGTTTATTTAATACTGGACAGTAGACTGGTTAGGTGTTGTTCTTCTTCTTAGTCTTGTGGGAGCAGGCAAACGTTGGACATTGAGCCCACTGCTACAAGCACGCCTAGCTTCAGTTATACATTTATTTAGTTACTTTATTCCACAACATATGAAAATGTTCATGTAACAAGGCAGTTCGAAAGGGACCCGGAAGGGTTAACCGGAGGTTGTATCAAACAAACAAGGTTGAGATTGCAGACGCATTGTCCATGAATGTAAAAGTAAACATCTATGTTTTATTGCCACAAAAGCTCTACAGTGAATATAACTTACAGAAAAATTAGTCGGCTATTAATGTCTTACAGGTAAAACACTGGCGTCTGACCTACTATCCCGTCGATTGTACTGTAGAATCTGCATGACAACTAGATCATAAACGAATATTTTTTGGTTTCCATGCAGGTCGCTTTATAGATTTCCTTGCATCAGGTCTATTTCATCGACTGTCCAACTTGTTGAGTATTAAGTGTCTGTATGAATACATATATTTAGATATTGAATATATGATTGGAATAATGTAATTTGATATTAGAGAAAAAAAAGACAGGAATCGAATATCTATACTTCCAAGTGCATCAACTGGACATTGTTCTTAAGTGAAAAATGAAAGTTTGTATATAGTGTTTTTAGATACGCTTATATTATTCAGTCAAAAATGATGCGCGCCCATGCATTAGCCTGATTCCTGTTTTATTAACGGATATGTTGATTTTTTAAATTAGGAAATACTAATAACTCATATATAGTATTCATATATTGACTATCCTGTTATGTCATGGGTCCTATAATACACACAGGTGTCATCTGGATCATTACAATTCGCTAACAAGGTATAGAAATCATGCTTCATCTATTATTTTAGCATCTGCTAAACAAATCGATAATTGGAGGTGTCTATAGACCGAAGGCACATGGGAACAGGTGAGAGATGCCGCGGGCAGAGTAACAACCGTTCAGTCTGATAAGTCAGGTAATGACGTCATAGTAAGCCCACGGGATATCCACACGTGTTCATGGGGAGGTTGTTTGGGTCTGCAACCATCAGCATTCATTATGTGTTTATAAGTCCGTGATGATATCTATTGAATACTTGACTGTAGTCCTACAAGGGAATACATTCGTGAACCTAAAATAATACAGTCGATTACGGATCTGAATATATAGTCATATGAACAAAACACCAGTTTGCCTTGTGAAGGCCTACCACTCAATTTCCGTATAGAAGTCATATTGGGAAACACCAGTGAATAGATCACGATCGTAGATACTGATACTCATACAATATCACCTGATAAAATTTAGTTTTATTTTGTCATAAACATTTCTTTCTAATGCCAAATCACCATACATTTTAATATTTTCATAGTTAGTATAAAGGTATGCAATATAACGATAGTTGCCTGTTTTGACATGAATTGTTACTTGTTAATTTAGTATTTAGTTATTTGCTGAGATTTTTTAATCTATGTGCCTCCAGCCGAATTCGCGAGAAATCCTATCAATGGAACGTAATGTCTTTGTCTTATTGTCAAATACCTTTCTATATTCAACAGCGATAATTGGTATACTAATGTTACCATCCTAAACATAGAACCGGGGCCACTATAGAAACAACATGAAACTGGGTTCATTACTGAGCTGACAGTAGTGTTATATAATGTGTGATAACAAACTTATGCCGTGATTGACAGGTCCATCTGAAGCACATCCTGATCAAAGTTTGATCACTCGTTTCACATGATGGGATACTCCTGTGATTTTTACCTTATCTGGGTGCGCCTATCAAAAACCCTTGGGATGATCCAACCAGTGTATATATAGGCTATGAGCTAACGATAAAGCGTTGCTTCTACAGCAGCCTCTAACGCCTGATAGCGGTCAGTCATGGAGGCCATTTGCACACAGCCTGGAATTCCAAGTTCAAATGCACCTGTGAATCCTACGCGTGAATTAAGCGGGCTTACTCTTCTAACCTGCTAATGATGTGTGCACATTTCCATAGTCGAACAATTGTTTATCCAATAGTCTACATGTGTTATTCCCACGTTGAACTTGATGTTTTAATCCACGTCTATGTGTTTATCCATCAATGAACAACTTATTTTTGAAAAGGAAATCTTATATAGTACTATCTTTCCGGTTTTTCGGATGATAGTGCTAGTTGCTCTCTTTTTATTCATCTTTTTTTCAAATGGTTGTGGACATACACCGAGAATATTTCTGTTTTTTCGGTTAGTAGCACTAGTTGCTCTCCTTTTATCAAACAGTTTTAAACATACACTGAGAATTCAGGGATAAAAATCAACAAATAGAGATACAAAAAGAGCTATCCTGATATGCTAACCCCATAATAAATAACGGGACCAAATACATGTACAACTTTTGAAGCAGAACAGGAAACAATCCAAGCTATAACAAGTCCGAGATATAGGAGATCAAATCGGTAGGACAGAGTAAATACGGAGCGGTCTAAGATACGTGTTATACTTTAATAGCATTATAAGATAAGATCATCCATACACAGATATGGATGTAGCTAATACAGAATGGCATACTATAATTAAGAGCATTCTAGATGAATATTAAGACATATTATACCATTATACATTGAAATAACTAATATTAATGTAGAGAACCGGTGGATGCATGTGAAAATCTCTCAAGGACCTAGGATAACGGAAGAATAATTTGACCGATAAAATTAATTTGAAAACATTTTGCTCGACATCTTTGACAGACAAAGACGGAGAGTGAAGACCATAACAACTTTGGGAGATTGGTCCCCCACCCCTGCGTCATAGAGATTCTAAGAATTATATGCACCTGTAAGTAAAGTGCTTTCGATGCATTACTCCATTTCTTGAATGTATGTTCTTTGTTCTCCATTTTACAAATATACTCTTCCTCCCTGAGGCTGTTTTGAACTCTATGCTCCAATTATATACATCCAGGTGGTTATTGACAGATAGGCGCTGTGAATATAGAATTTTACATTTGCACAAATATGATTATATTGTTGACCTTCTTGGTCTGTATCATTAGTATCTTGTTTGCGATATGTCTATAACATTAACCGGAAAGCAGTTGTGAATAATAAATACAAAAGACAAAACTCGTGAAGCATGTACAGTTAAAAATAGGAAGTCATTTAAATGCGATATATATATATATTCAAAGTATATGAATGTATATACGTGTGCTGCATTAAAACTCGCTGATCCAGACATTGCAAAATAGGGATAATAATCTCTGAATGGAGACTCGGCCATAAGCTCGCAGTTATCAGATAAACAGATCTACCTGAAATACTTAATGGAATCAAAATTATCATCGCTCAAATCAATTGCCACTTGTGTATAGATAAGTCAATATCGCAAAATTCACCCTAAAAATAAAGACAAGGGGTTGGTCAGCGATCAGTTCCTAAAAGAGTTACCCTTGCTTTTAAAGTTCAATTCGAAAATACAATCGTCAAATTTCTAAATAAAAATCAAATTGATGCCATTCAAGGGAAAATATATAGGCAAAATGTGATATCATCATTTCAATCTTTGAGAGTGGAACAAGAGGTCTGAAAGATTTGTCTCTGTTTAACAGTAGACTATAGGAATGTTTTTTGCTATAATTAATTAGACTGATAGGCCCAGGATATGGAATTTCACTCGCGATTAGCATGCTGCCAATAAAGGATGAATACAAGTCGCCTCGTACTTTTATCTTTAGCAAGATATTATATTTTCAGGAAAGCGAATCAAAGTTTTTCGTATTCTTTAAAAATATAATTAATCATTCATATTGGCGGGTGATTTGCATGATTGGAAAGCTGTCAACGACGTTAACCTTTCGGTGCCTCAGCGATCTATCCTAGACACCCTTCTCTTTAATCAGTTTGTTATTGAAATTAATAAGGGTGGGACAGAGATACACTCTTCTGTAAAGCCAAAGAACTATAGTTCTTTGGTAAAGCTGGCTTTGCATGGCGGAGGATTCAGTGAGCGGAATAGAGACGACACAGAAATATCCCTAGATATAATTTCAGTAGCGTCGAACAACAATGTAAAAGTCATATACACCATGAGCATTGAATGGTCTCAACAGTTATGACGCTTAGGAGTACATACGATGTTTTATGATTGATTCTGAAGCTCCTGAATCTTCTGATTTAAAATCTGCTTCGTGCCAAATTGTATGGGTTCAGCAGTTTGAGTTATTACTATTTGAAAATAAAAAAATAATTTAATTCTAAGAAAAATAAGAAAAATAATTGTACACTCTGTCAAATCTATGATTATT
The DNA here is from genome assembly GCA_950022655.1 of Alentia gelatinosa. Classification (NCBI taxonomy): domain Eukaryota; kingdom Metazoa; phylum Annelida; class Polychaeta; order Phyllodocida; family Polynoidae; genus Alentia; species Alentia gelatinosa. Next base: position 101,266,666 of record OX465580.1, on the reverse strand, counting down.
TAGTCATTCTGTGCTTATCAAACACAGAATGATTAATGATGATATCTAAGAAAAAGTTAATTCAATATGGTGCTATTCTAATTATTTCATAAACATAGATTAATCAATTATGATCATTGTTCCCATGCACATTTTACTGTGTGAATACACTGTCAAATCTTTTATTAGTTAGTCATTCTAAGCCTATTAAGCACAGAACTGAGTAATGATAATATCTAACAACAAATTAATTCACTATGGTGTTATTTAAATATTTCATTATCTTAAATTAATCAATTATGAATATTGCTTAAATGTGGATTTTACTCTGTGATTACACTCTGTCAAATCAATGATTGTTTAGTCATTCTAAGCTTTTTAAGCTTGTTTTGTCATTCTAAGCTTATTAGAACTGAGTAATGATGATATCTAAGAACAAATTCATTCAACATGATGTGTACCTGGTGTTAGATCGGTATCATGAATATAGTATCAGGGACCCTACAAGGGTAGAAAGAGCTAGTGTCATTGTTGCACACCAACATCAAATATTCCTGCAGACTCTGCTGCCTTCACAGAAGGACACCTCGTTTGTAACAAGTAATAAAGTGCAGTTAATCCAAATCATCACTAAATATGTTGTGAGAGAAGCAGAGGGTATGGCAGTACAGAATACATTGCTAGTAACAGGACCAGAACCCATCCCAATATAAGTACAGTAAAACCTTGCTTTAATGTGATACTGTCTGTTCCGAGCAAAGGACCCGCAAAACAGGGTACCCCCTTTAGTGAGGTGTCCCAGAAGCGGGTTTTACTGTATGTGGAGGACTCATTACCAACAGAGATGACCTCTGAACTACACATGAGGAGGCTGATGTTAACATGGTTTCCTAGGCAATGAAATTGGCAAGGAACAAGAATAACTTGGTGCAGGTCGTATCGAATGATACAGATGTATTTGTGTTGCTTCTCCATTTTAATTTCATCATGGGAAAGAAATCCTTTGTAGCTATGCAGGGTACACATTTGTCAAGGGCAGTGATAGATATTGGTGCAACAGTAAAGGCTCACAAGAAAATCATCTTCAGTCTTCTCGCTGCCCATGCTTTAACCGGTTGTGATAGTGTTCCTCAGTTGTGGGGCATTGGGAAAACCAAAGCAATTAAAGCTTTGAGCAATGGATACTTTCTACCAAGTCTGGGCAACCAAAGAGCTGTTATGAAGGAAGCGCTGGCCTTCATTGCTGCATGTTATGGCTGCAAAAATGAAAACTCACCTACAATGTCAGATGTACAGGTTAAAATCTGGACATGAATAACATCATCTGCTTCAGTGAAAGCATCACCACTCAAGTCACTACCACCAACAACAGAATGTTTTGAAGAGAATGTGAAAAGGGCACATGCTACAACTTGCATATGGCTGGCTGCACTAAAGGAAGATCCCCCTGAACTAGATGTGTTCAAGATGGGTTACATGTTGGATCCCATCACAAAGATGATTGTCCCAGTCCAACTTCCTCAATCAGTTTCCCCTGCTCCCCCACAAGTGCTTAATATGATTAAGTGTGTATATTCCACAGATGAGCCCTGCTCCATTAGATGTGGGTGTGTAAGTGTGCCATATAGCTGTTCACCTTTCTGTAAGTGTGAAGGGGCACCATCTTGTAGAAACCCATGGACAAAACATATTTTCTATTCAGACAGTGATGATGAATCAGATGAAGTCAGTCACCAATACATAGATAGTACAGTAGAACCCCACATAAGCGGACACCCTCCGTTCCCGGCCAAAGTGTCCGCTTACGTGTGGTGTCCGCTTACGCGAGGTTAGAATATACACCTAATATAGGGAACTGTGCCGAGCAATGGTGTCCATTAATGCGGGGCGTCCGCTTACGCGGGGTGTCCGGTGTACGTGGGGTTCTACTGTATATAGATACCTTGGTCAGTGTTTTCTCAGTGTGTCATATTTTGAAGCTTGCCTTCTTTGACTTTTTTCTGAGCTTTGAAATCATTACCAAGCCTCTGGTATGGAATGTAAGATGTCTAAATTTTAACCCTATCAGTCCAAGTAATGCCTTGAGGCACTCCCAGGCAGGGGACGATGAATGCCTTGAGGCATTCCCATGCAGGGGACGATGAATGCCTCCAGGCATCTTTTGGGGTCATTTCTGAAAACGGTATTCTATGTGACAAAATTCTTAATTTTTTCAAAATAATTGAAAAACACTATAGGCATCATTATTCAGTATGAGTGTTCTATATGGAACTAAGACAAGGCATATCAAATGCACCTGTTGAATAATGTCCGGTACCATTGTTATAAGGGAATCTTCCCCTGTGGGTATATTGCTTCATATCTGTTGGACTTGGCATGTAGGCTTCCTGCAAGGTGGTCGGACTGAAAGTGTTAAGGAGTTATGTAGAAATATTCTGTTCTGCACACCTATTGCATTTCATCTAATAAATTTTATAGTTTTACATTAAATGACAAAATTGACCTTGATTTGACCTTCACCTGACTTTTCAAGGTCAAATATACCATCAATCTTTCCATATGTAATTGTGTTCATCAAATATCGGATTCCTTTTGAGAATAATTCATAAAATGTGATTTACTTTGAAATTGAGTTTAAATAAATATATTCATTTGATTATTTTCCATTTTTTTAATGTTTTTTATTTAAAACGCTCATATCTCAAAATGCTGAGCCTGTACAAACTGGCACGAAGCAGATTCGGAGTCAGGAGATTCAGGAGCTCCAGATTCAATAATAAAACATCGTATGTACTCTGAAACACACTTCCCCTAACCTGCTTCAGGACTACACGGACTTGCATACACCCAAGTCCTTGTCCCAACTCATGTTGCCTTCACGTATCCTAAAAGCTGCAAATTAACGTATTCCTAACGGACAGGAGGACTCAGTGGTGCTAGTGCAGTTATAATACAGAGAACTCTATTCACCTCATGCAGTGGTTGGGGGTAATGATCTAGAAAACAAAATACTCCATATTAAGAGAATACCTATTGAAAAGCTGCGTCCTATTTATTTCATGCTATCTGCAGGGGGCTGCACGTTATTATGTGTTAAATGCCAATTCCATGAGGGAACCCTTCTGCAAGAACAGAGGGCCACGTACCTACTGTATTGAATTTCAAGGTCTCAATCAAACCTTTCGTCTCTAGTTCTGTGGTTACGTGTTCTTGTAATTGAAACCTATGCATCACGCAGGGATTCCTCCGACTTAGTCCCGTATGTATGTATATATGTGTGAGAATACTTTGTACTTATCCATGGGTAAGAGGGTTCTAAATCATATCAAACCCAAAGCACCATAAAAGGTGCCGTATATTTTTAAAAGGTTTGCATCTGTGTTCATCGAATCATTGCAACAAAACAATTTTGCATATTTTTTTAAACTCTTGCCAGTGCCCTCCCTTTGCTCTGAATCATGTATATACAAGTCAGAATAAGGTATCATGACTGACATTGCATTTGTTAGTAAACCATATGTTCCACATGTCATACCATTTTGCAGGAGTTAATACTAATCAATATACTTTTTTTTTAAAATGTATTTAATAGAGCATCGGTCTCTTTATTACTCTATCGATCGACTTTTGTGAAATCTCATGCCAACAGGCAGGAGTGTACGTTTGGTAAACTGGTTATAAAAGTATTTTAACACCTATAATGTATTTCTTAATTTATTTTTAGTATCTAGTCCTCTTCTATTTTTTTGCCTCCACCCCCCCCCCCCCCCTCCCTCACATGTTTAAATGACAATTACAACGTGACAACAATCTAACTATTTGAAATAGTTATATAGACGCGTACATTTAACAGTTCTCTTAGCCAAGATATAGCTCCCTTGGTCATAATTCCGAACTTGTGAACTTATCAAGCAGTTACCTTTCCCTCTTTGTGTGTGTGTGTGCTCAGAAACGATATTCCAATAGGCAAATTCAAACTTTGGATATTTACCATTATGACCTTTTTTTAATGAATGGTTGGGATGTGGCCCATGACTGGTGTGAGTGGAGGCACTAAATATATAACACTATGTTGGGATTGGAGATGGCAATCTGAAACGATCAGTCATTAGCCACAGCTTGCATACCCAACACATACTTGGATAGAGAAGCCATGGCAGGTGTCGTTGTTTGGCTAGCCGATATCCATAGATCTGAATCAATCAAGTCAGCCTCGCTTCCCTCGAGTCACTCACCTGCTTTAGTCCACCGAATAGCCCAGCTACCGTCCGCGATTCACTGGTTCTCCTTCACGTGTACACCTTGTCCTTAGGGCAATCCGGACCCCCGACACTTATGCTATACCCAGCCTCGCCTATATACATCCGCTGTATTTGTAAATTAGAGTACAGCTTGTATTTCCCATATTTTTCTGGTTGCGTCGCTCCTCTTGTGGTACGGGAATCAGTGCGATTTTCCCAGTGATGATATATCTCTGTGCGCTGGGCGCACGGCGGCCTTGGCGGGCGGCGACACTGTGAGTACTTGCCGCCGTGACACAGCGAACTGCCGTGGACGGGAGGCAGCAGTGTCTGGTGTCGCTTCCACCGCGCAGGTCGACCAAGGCACGGCAGCATCGCGCGCCACACGAGCATACGGTCGAGCGAACAAAATGCCTCGCTTCCCACCTGCTCCCGCTATCCATGTGGGGGAAGTGTGGACTGTCAATAACAGGCGTTAGAACTATTGTGTTTCTAGACGCTTATGAAACCATGATAATGCAATTAATATCGCTAAATTACCTCCCAGCGACAAAGATGACGAAGTCGCACCTGTGTTCATTCTGCCTCAAGATGGAGATATATTCTACAGTTTAGTTTATTTATACTGATGCTTCTTTGTGATTAATTACTACTGATGTGACCACCGTGTGATCCTTTGGAAGGTGGGGGGCAACTTTTTCGGTATAATCCAAGGGGGAAAGCCAAAACGTTAATTCTGCCTAGGGTTCAATGCTTTCAACTAAGCAATGAGGACTCACATATTTGTACTTTATAACAAGAACTACTGATGGTAATGGCATGCAGTACTTCCCACATTCATATCATAGCACAAGAAATTGGCTTAGTTGCGGTTGCTGAGGTAATAATTAACATACACAATAACTACAATTGTATCACTCCTTGGAGTTCAGTTCTTATATAGCAGTGGACAAGTACATTCGTCCCAAAATCAATGGAGTTTCACAAGATCATTTATTTTTCTTTAACAACGAAAAATTGGGAGCATGTACTACAATAATTAATGTTGCCATCAATATGACAATGGCATTAGGGTTAGGATGTTAGAATCTTAAATCTAAAGAGACTTGGAGCTTCAACTCACACAGTGATTGTAGTAACTTATACTATAGGGGACGGAGCCATTGTTAGTTCATGAATCAGTCACTAGGTGGTCGGGGGACAAACCCTGTATTCTGGCTCTTTGATCTTACGAAATTCAACTGCCTTTCAATGTTTTACCATGGTTCCTTTGACTCTCTACACCCATCCCAGAGCAGGATGACAATAATTAAACCCAAGACATGATTTTTCCATGTGGAACACTTTATATACATATGTGAGCAAAGCTAGAGTTGTGTCACTCCCTTCTTTTTCACGTCCATTAGTGAAGAACACCTACTTTTTCACCTCCATTAGTGAAGTTTTGTTTGTTTGGGTAGTTTAACGTCCAGTTTGTTCACTTAGACTTACTTTGGATTTGACTGAATCTATGAGATGAATGTAGGAAGAAATCCCACCCCTATACATTTACCGAGGTGAGAGTTCTTTTACTTACCACACCACATAGACATAGTATGAGAACATTGGCCTTTGATATAGCAGTTAATCTACCACTGCTGGGGGGTGAAGGAGAAAAGTGGCTGCAGTGGGACCCGAATCAACAAAGTCCCATGCTCTTTACCACTGAGCTCCCCACCCACCCTGGTCGCTTTAGTTATGCTTACGTGCAAGCATATCCGGTCTGCACCACGAGGAGGCGAGGCCACCATGGGTCATAGGCTATATGCCGTATAGTAGTGCAGCCAACTTCCACCAATCAGCATTGCTTTTCATGCTATCACTCTTACATGTGCTAATGCATACCCGTACACTTGACCTTATAACAACACTAAGTATCGGGTTGGAGAGTTGAATGATATCATACACCAGCCTTGCATTGAACGTGGAGGTTGTTGTATTGCGCAAGTCATATGCTAACTTCCGGTTTCGTCTTATGGCGTTTCACACGTGTGTAGTTAATCAGCACTATTAAAGAAGTCTCTTTATCAACTAGAAGGTCTTCTGTCCATGTTTACAATATGGTGGCAGCGTTGTGAACATTTACTGCACCTCTGAGAGTCCTTTTGGGCCATCAGTCATCATCTGAAATGGCTGAAACAGACCACATAGTGGAGAGACAGTGACACATGTCACACAGTGACAGTGACTGACACTGCCTACACACTGTCTACACACCGCTTACAGTGACACTTCACAGGAACACATGTACAGCTAAGTCCAGTTAAACAGTTTACTGATTGATAATGAATAGTTCCTAAGTCAATTGTGTCCGTTGTGATGTCCATTGATGTGTCCGTCGTGATGTTGTCGTGGTGTCCGTAGATGTGTGCACAAACTACTGAAGCAGAGTGTGGCCAAAACGAAGTACAGGGAGATACAGGGGCCAAACTGGTACAAACTGCTAAGTGATGACAGTGTACCGGTGTGCTTAGTGTCTACAAGACTGCAAAGTTGACTACAGTGTTGAAATAGACAATCAACAGGGACACCTGAGTGTTGCATAAACTGTGTTGAACAAAAATTACTGTGGTAAAAATTGTGTTGCATAAAAGATTGCTGTTGCCATAAATTGTGTTGAACAAAAATTACTGTGGTAAAAATTGTGTTGCACAAAAGATTGCTGTTGCCATAAATTGTGTTGAACAAAAATTACTGTGGTAAAAATTGTGTTGCACAAAAGATTGCTGTTGCCATAAATTGTGTTGAACAAAAATTACTGTGGCAAAAATTGTGTTGCACAAAAAAAATTACTGTTGCCAAAAATTGTGTAGAACAAAAATTACTGTGGTGAAAATTGTGTTGCACAAAATATTGCTGTTGCCAAAATTTGTGTTGAACAAAACTTGTGTGTATCTTGAGGTGAATTCACATTTCACAGGCTTTGATTGAACATTATTGAAAATTTGTTCACTACTGAATTACATTCCAGCATCCAAATTCTTTAACATCGAGTCCGAGAAGCCAAATTTCCCGGCCCTGTTTAAAGGTTTGGGGAAAATGGATGAACCGATGAAAATCAATCTCTGTGAAGATGCCAATCACCGAGCCCATCAACTGGTGTGCCGGACTGGTGATAGTGCCAAAGGCGAACAGTGACGTCCGATTGTGCGTAGACCTGACCGGGCTTAACAAAGCTGTAAAGAGAGAGATACATCAGATGGCGAGTGTAGATGAGAATCTTCCACATTTCAAGGGCTCCAAGGTATTCACCAAGCTCGATGCTAAATCCGGCTATTGGCAAATCCCATTGGACGAGGAGTACCAGAAGTTGACGACTTTCATCACTCCATTCGGAAGAAAATACTTCCGAAGGCTACCATTCGGGTTAAATTCAGCCTCCGAAGTTTTCCAGAGGAGATTTTCCCAGGTTCTGGAGGGAATACCTGGGGTAGTAGTCCACATGGACGATATTGTGATTCATGCGCCTGATCAGGAGACACATGATAGGAGCGTGCGGGAAATCTTGAGGAGATTTGAAGCGGCAGGGGTCACCTTGAACGAGAAGTGTGAGTTTTCAAAGAGCGAATTAAAATTCCTTGGACACATCGTCTCTGAGAAAGGTATTGCTGCTGACCCAGCAAAGACCAAGGCTATCCGCGACTATCCTCCACCTACTACAACAACAGAGCTCAAGAGGTTTCACGGGATCGTAAACCAACTAGCGAAGTTCTTGCCCAGCTGTCAGAGGCGAATGAGCCGCTTCGGGCTCTTCTGAAGAAGGACAACGCATGGGTGTGGGGAGAGCCACAAGAGAAAGCGTTCAACCAGATCAAAGGAATGCTTACGTCGACAGAAGTCTTGGCTCACTACGACCCCAACAAACCAACAATTATCGCGTCAGATGCATGCCATTATGGCATTGGAGCGGTGCTCCTGCAAGTAGATGATGATGGGGACCGACGTCCGGTAGCATATGCGTCACGTTCGTTAACTGAAACCGAGCAGCGTTACGCAGTGATTGACAAAGAGGCATTAGCTGTCACTTGGGCATGTGAGAAGTTTGCCGAATACATCATAGGCAGCAAGTGTGTCGTGGAGACGGACCATCTTCCGTTAGTTCCACTCCTAGGCACTACAGATTTGTCCGAGTTACCAGCAAGGATACTCCGCTTGAGGCTACGTTTGACAAGGTTTTCGCCTGAGTTAGTCTATGTGCAGGGGAAGTTGCACTACACACAGAGAAAGATGTGGCAGGCGTGTACAAAGTAGAAGAAATAGCAGGGCAGGTATTGCGTTATACCGCTACAGATCCTAGGCTGGAAAAGATCCGGCTTGCACAGGATGCGGATGGTGTCTTGTCACATGTGAAGGAGTACGTGAGAGAAGGATGGCCAGAAGTGTTACCGAATTCATCATCATCCTTAGCACCATACTACGAGAAGAGACAGCACCTTACCATCACACAGGGTCTTCTTATGTAAAATGAGCGTCTAGTAGTCCCCACGATACTTCAAGAGGAAACTCTACAGACCATCCATGAAGGGCATCTTGGTATCACAAAATGCAACAATAGAGCGAGAGCTGTGGTGAGGTGGCCAGGAATTACGAAGCAGATCGATAGGATCGTTCATCAGTGCTTTATATGTGCACGAGTGCGGCCCGAGCCACGAGAACCATTAATGGCATTGTCGGGGATCTTCGCTATGCAGGGCATACCAAAAGTTGTAGTGTCCGACAACGGACCTCAGTATGCAAACGAAGAATTCAGAAAGTATGCCGAAGAATGGGGCTTCACCCACATTACCTCGTCACCTCGTCATCCGATCGGTAACGGAGGAGCTGAAAGAGCGGTGCAGACAGCGAAGAATATAATAAAGAAGAATGCCAACCAACAGTTAGGATTACTGGCCTACAGAGCTGCACCATTACTAAACAGATATTCACCTAGTGAGATCCTCAACTCACGAAGACTTCGCACCAAGTTGCCAATGGGACCACAACCGCGGAAGGTCAACGTAGATAGAGAGCTGATTGCTCAGAAAGAGGAGAAGTACCGAGATAAGTACAAGGAACGGAAGGACCGGTATCCAAAACTTGTTAAATTACCAGCTCTTGAGGAAGGAGACCGGGTCTACATCAGAGACAGGGACATATTGGGAGAGGTGAAAGAGAGACATGCAAATCCGAGGTCGTACATGATAAGGATCGAACAGGGAACTAACATTAGGAGGAACAGGAAAAGTCTTAGTCACACTGGTGAAACACAGCGAGCTAATACTCCACCTGTCATCCAGCCAGCAGCGGCTGATAAACCCGTTGCACCACCGGTTGTTCAGCCAACAGTGGATCCGCCTGATATACCCGTCGCGCCGCCAATGCCAAAGACACCAGAGGTTCGCGGCCCTCCAACTCCTGTCCGCCCTGACCATAATCCACCAACACCTCCACAACCCGCCATTACTTCAGTCCGTCCAATTGCCCGACCCTCCAAAGCATTCCGGCCCGCAACACCCAAGGCCACCCAGACTCGGTCGGGTAGAGCCTCTAGACCAGTTGTCAAACCTGGTATGTTTTTAAAATTATTTCCACCTCACCAGGCCTTAATGAACTATTTCATCAACAATTTCGGATATGTACCTAAATGGACAGTAAATATTATGACTGTAGGTGTTCTCGGGGTTTCCAGACAATTGGCAGATTTTGTCTGACTTTGACTGGGGTCGGCAGGCAGATTTCAGCCATTTTCAGAAAATCTGACTTGGGAAACCAAGATTTTGAAAATATTCCCATCTCACCAAGCCTTAATGAACTATTTCATCAACGATTCCAACATAGTTCTGAGATAGAACAGCAAAAATTATGTCCCTAGGTGTGCTGGGGGGTTCCAAACAATTGGCAGATTTTAGGTCACTTTGGGTTGGGCTGGAACTCAGAATTGACTCATTTTCAGGGTGTTGACCTGGGAAATCAAGATTTTAAAATTATTTCCACCTCACCAGGCCTTAATGAACTATTTCATCAACGATTTCGGATATGTACCTAAATGGGACAGTAAAGATTATGGCTGTAAGTGGGCTGATTATTGCTGTTATGGCTAAATCAAATCCTATACTCCTGGTGGCCAGAACTGGAACTATCGGCCCGGCGACGGTGGCGTTATAGCGGCCACTATAAGAACCCTAAAACAATGCCGAGACGATCATCTACACACCAGACACGGCCCGTTGCGAATCCAGGTCTTCCAAGTCCGTGGTTAAATCAAACATCTAGTAAAGGGAAAATTTCCGTTCCAAGTAAAAGTGTCCGCTTACGCAGGTTGTCTGCTTGCATGGGGTGTCCATTAAGCAGGGTTCTACTCGTAATCACTTGGTACAAAAACTATGTTCTCTAACTTAACTCGTTCACGGCAGGTGATGCCATATGGCATCATCTGTTATGGGGCGGGTTATCCAAAAGGCATTATTTTCCGAGATGTAGAAATATTAAGTTTTCATGGAATGAAATAGGAAATATTAGGTTGATAATCATAAAATTTTCACAGAATGTAGACATAATATAGAGGGGAAGATTTCAAACGAAATAGAAAATGGCATTAAAGATCGCATGTCTGACTATGTGATAAGTTTTCAAATTATTGTAAATATCAAGAGATGTCCCGCCCCCTGGTGGTATATAATGCCACCACTACTCGCCAGTAACCATGCATGTGGTTCAGCCACAAGTCCCAGTTAAATGAGTGTTCCGCCAAATCAGCCTTTAACAGGTGGCCAGGCCAGCCGGCTGAGCCAGTGCTGGCACCCAGCGACCACTTCCACCAAGTCGGGCAGTCAACTGGCGCTGGCAGAGTGATGCCGCATCATACGCTGGTTCCCCGGTCATCCGCTAGGGGGCTCGGCGGAATTAGACCGCAGGGACAGCCCGATCGGTGGACAGATTCTGACCACCGCGTGCATGCGCACTGTGGGCATCAGAATCAAAACAAACAACATGGTGTGTCTTGCCAATTCGAAGGCAAGACAGAACCATCATCACACTATCAATATATGTGATTACCTAAAATGGCATATCTAACTGGAACATGATACATTATAGTATTTTGATGGTTGTTGAGTATTCAACCCATGCTGACAGTTGATTACTGGATTGTGTGCACTGCCTTGTCAAGTGAGTGGGTTGGAAGCCACCAGATCCAAAACAAACAACATGGCGAATGTTGTGCAAGTTTGAGTAGGCAAGGCAAGTAATGGCATATGCACACTGCAACTAAATATATTAGAACATGCATATTATGGAAATGAAGATTTGTCAACCTGCCTTTGTTTTTGAATGTGTTACATATCCTGACAGTCGATATTTGAGCAATATGCACTGTCATAATTAATTGTCAAGCGGCTGCAGCCCCTATTATCGCTCAAGCACTTGTCAAAGTTACCAAATTTCGTTTTTGAGAAATATTTCAGTTGTAATACTGTATCATTAGTTGTATTTACTTCATCTTATTGAATTGTATCAGTTTAATACCATGGTTAAGTTTACTGCTTCTGAGAATCACATCGCAACTATCGCGATGTCCGTTGGCATTTTGAAAATTGAGCTGGTCCCTGGGTCTGTCCCCTGCTTCCAATGAAGCAATCCAAAACCAGCGGTAAACCACTGTCATCACTTCACCCGGGCGGTACTACCTGCCTGTAAGGAGCAGGCGGCGATCACAGGCGGAACCCAGCCAAGCCGCATCAGGTCGACATCACTCCCATCTGGTGGACGTTGGCTTCAAATGTGCTAAGCAAGTTCCCCATTCATTCAATAGGAGGCGCGCCAAACATGTCTCCACACACTACGCTGCTCCAGCTGGGGATTGAGTGAAGCAGTGTGCCACCGTGTTGGGAATTGTACGGAAATGATAGGAGGTTGTCAAATATCTGCTGAATACTGTGTTTAACCTAGGATAGAAGATAAATGAAGATAAGAGGTGATGTTATGAATGTGTATAACATACTCTGGCACTAAAATTCTGCCCAAACCTCTGGAACTGTCTGAACTTTTGGTCTCTGCTCAAGGGTTACAGACTTGTGGGTGCCAACCGTTCATGTTGACAACATCTGTTGTGGTATAGGCGATGAGCAGTCAACGATTATGCCAGCAAAGCTCCCGGCATTGCCGGCTAGCTGCCATTAAAAATCAATTGGAACAATTTTTGGCTGGCGATGGCAGCGATGCTTTACAGATGGGATTGCTAAATTTAGTATGGACAGGCGCTTGGTGGAGGAGGAGTGTTTTGGGGGACTTAGGGCAGGCTCCCCACTGGCGGTATATTCTACCTAGAATGAGGACCTGGCAATGCCGGCCAGTAGCACTGGTGGCACCTTCCATACTCTTCACCAAATCTGTGATCGGCGATCACCACATTGGTGTCGGCTGTGGCTTGTGCCTGCTTGGTAGGACAGCCGCTTTATATTTTGCTGCCTCGTATCTCACTATACAGAAGAGAGGAAAAGATCATATATATTAACTAAAGAGTTTTCTATAATGTTTGAAGGCTGCCCATGCCTCTGATCTCTAGGACTTTATGACTATGAAGCTTTACAGTATATACTTATGAGAAAACTGTATACATGTGTTTGTAATCTTCTGATACCTTATCTGTATTCCCAGTTTTTTTATACTTGGTCTTTAGACCATGCTTTAAATATCTGGCGAACACAGGTTTAGTATCAGAAGATCAATCCACAAGAATTCAGTTTTCTCATAATCCACCTACACAAACTGCAACTCCTCAAGGCAATAGGACAAATGTGCTCTAAGGTAGCAGCTGCATGTATAAATACTAAAGAATATGATGACAATGGATGGGAAAAAGCTACTTGGTGAAGGCAAGGTTGGCTGAACAGGCTATATATTTGGAATATGATAAGCTACCTCTAACTTTCAAAACGAAGATAAGACCAAAATCATATATCGACCTGCCCACCTTGACTACAAAACAAGCTAACTACCCATCAAGCTACCTACCCATCAACATGTCTACTTGTCTGGATATATTCAATCAGTGGCAGAACTACTACATGTTCAAATTCACAATTCTTCGATGGTTACCTCCCATGAAAAATAATGCCTTTCCCTCAGTGATGATGATTTCTACCATAAATGCATTTGATGGTGATTTCTATCATAACCCTATTCACACATATAGGAACCTCACCAGTTTGTCTATTGGAAATATATACTCAGCTGTAGCTTAGGAAGGGACTATCTTCAGGTTTCTCTGTGATATAGAAATTGTGCTCCCCCAACCAATGTAGTAAATGCTAAGCAGTCATCAGGCGGAAATGGTCTGTTATGGGGTCGGTGTTTATGCACAAGGATAAATTCCCAAATACACCACCTCTCAACTTTTGTACAGTGCCCATTTCGTGACAGGGGGTAGGGGGTGGGGGGGGGGGGGGGGGTTCCTAAAATGCCCTAAAAAAGTGTGACATAATTTATGGACGGCCCCTATCACCTCAAACAGTAGCATCTACAGCAGCACTTGGCTGAAATCCCTTGTGATCGTCACCACTGAAAACTTTGCCAATCAAATGGTCTCAGCTAGCGATCGTCACCACTGAAAACACCCCCCTGGTAGGCATAGGTCCCTTCTGTTTATGACTTCTCTAGTACAGAGTTTCCATGACAACGACCGGTGGCGTCCTCTATGAGAACACCCAATAACTAACCTACATTAGGTCCCGTATATAGTGTGGTAGTCGTCGGAGGGGCGCCAGCCGGAGTACACTGGCCACCCAAGCTACACTACGTTAGCTCTGGTCACGTTAAATTGACAGGGGCCTTGACATGGCGTGGTAGCGGGTAAAGGAAGGTCACTCTAGCTATTTTTCGTATCTATTTTTACTCTGTGCTGTCAGTTGTGACTGGTTCCTCTGGTTCCTCTGGTTGTAATGAATCCTGGGTTCTTACCCTGAAAGTCACTTTTCTATGTTCTCATCTTCTTTTAGGTGTAGTTTTGATAGAATTACCACAGATATAAGGTTCTTTATGAATCTATCTACATATAGATATTTCTTTGCAAGTATTTAGGATCTTAGAATCCATGTAGAACATAGAAATTTGGTCTGAGAGTGAGAATCCGTGGACACGTCCATGGGTTAACGTTACCAACCTCTTAGTTGGAACGTAGTGTAGACAGAGGTGGCGGCCAATCTACAGCCGGAGTTGCCGGAGGGGCACCTCCTGCCGGGTCCACCAGGGGGCGCCCTGGTTCCGGAAGTGATGTAGGAGGGCCTCCCAGGGTTTACTATAGCCAAACTTCAGCTTTATTGAGCAAACATATATTTCCAATTTTCTGGGGCATTGATCAGATTTGAGTTCTGTTCATGAACAGAACTCAAATCTGATCAATGCCCCAGAAAAATTGGAAATATAATTTTCGCACTGTTCCCCAATCCAGGCTCACAACAAATGATCAGGAAAGGCAAACACACACTGTATAACATCACTAGTATGAAAGTAAATGACAGGGGATGGGCACAGCACCCACCAGCAGACACATTCAAACTCAATGAATTTGGAATAAAAAACAAAACAAACTTGGGCTACACAAAATATAACCCAATCAAAAATAAATCTAAGACACATAGAGTCCCCTACTGTACCTGAGGAGCCAGAAGATGGCGAAACTGCACATATTTCATCAATATCTAGGCTGCTGATATCATATAAACATAAACAGAACCGCCATGACACATGTCAGGGGTCAACTGAGGTCGTATCAGGTCATTTCCTATACAACCAACCAACCACAGACCTAGACCAATGTTGTGGACATGTAACCCCAGACAACCACACAGTACAGCCAATGAAATAACAATCTGGAAACGGAAACGTTTTCCAGTGCGAATTTCGTGTGAAAATTGACTTACCTGATCAGTTGTGCAGTCATACATTGGACCTAACGCCTCGTCCCCACACACTCTTTACTGAGCAAACATGCTGAAATGTTTGGCATAGCAGCGAGCTGGTCATATTTTGAGTCAGTTTATCATGTATGAGGAACAGGGATGTCAGCATCCCTTGGAGAAATTACCTGAAGTCATTTGCGGCTGTGCAAAGTATGGAAAAAACGTTAAATTCTCCATATTTTTTATACTGTCAACAAATAGGAGTTGATACCATGCCGTTTGATATCCTGGTCACAATTAGCTCACCCCAATCTATTTTTAGCAACCACCTGGTAGCCTTTGTCTAACTTGCTCAAGTCTTTATGACATTTTTTAAGACAGATAATAGGTTAAATAGGCAACACATGGCTCCAGTGTCATTAGTATATGAAACAAATTACCAAGCATATATATACCTGGAACTGGTAACGAAAATGTAAACTTTTCTGCATCAATAAAGGAATTTCTGGGAAAAAATCAAAGCTTGAACAAGTCTAGAAGAGGGGATGTAGGGTGCCTACTGTGGTTGCATTGACCTCATTTCTTACACTCCCTCTACACAAGTCTAGGTTTAAACACGATTGGAGAGTTTCAGGGGTTTCAGGGAGTCATTGATGTCCTATAGCAGTTTACCAGGCAGTCAGTGTGCATTCAGGGACTCTCCCTGACTCTGCAAAGCCCTTGGGTCCACAGGGTACTACCAGTCTGGCACTGTCACCGGGCACCGAGTGTGTGGCATCCGTTAGCGGCCACTAGTGGGTGCTGGTCACTGGGCCCCCATTAGCGGCCGCTCGCAGGTCCTGCTGGCGGCCGCCAAGGTCACCTACATACCACAGTTTAGTGCAAATTTTGAATATATATAGGGGTGAGGATAATCCCTGAAATCCTTAAATTCCCTGAAAACTGGCATTCCTGGAGGGAGGTGAATGTGTAGAGTATCTTTTCAGACAGGAATATTAAGGTTTCGATGTATTTTCCTCTAAGCTTATGATTTGTAAACCTTGGTGAAATGTAAATTTCTAACTTTTGAGTTTAAATTGAGAAAACAAATCGAACTCATATCAATTTGCAGCCTCCTCAGGTGCTTCATTGTGTTATCACACAGAGACAGGCAGTTATTTGTTTCAAAATATGATTGTGTCTTCAGAACTATCTTCAAAAGCGAACTTGTTGTTTCTGTATTTTCCGTCAGGCTTTATGTATTCAATGTAACAAAGTGAAGAATCAAAAACCCACAAACTCCCAGTGAAGTAAGAGACACACTGAATGACGGGTATGGTACGCCCACTTCGAGCTTTTGTATTACATTAATTTAGCCAACGTTTCGGACAGCGAGTCCTTCCTGGCATTAATACAACAACAATGACAGTAATGCAACAAACCGAGCCTTTTATACTCAGACAAATTCCAAGAAATGTTCATTGAACGATCCAATGAACGCTTCGCCGAAGCAGAGTGGGAGGTTCACCCAAATTTCATAGTTAATAGTCAACCATAGATACTTTAGTGGAGATTCAATTCATTGAATAACAAAACCCTAGTTTTAAATGTAGCAACAAATGGGTACAATAAATACAGTGTCAACATTGTCCATATGTAACAAGGAAAAAAAAATTTTTGGTATTAAAAATACATATAATAAGTCCAAAAGGTCCTCTCAATCGTTTTAGTTGTTGAGGCCAAACAGGTTCTCAAAGAACAATCTTGTGCTGCGGAGGTGAGCTGGTGCCACTTCGGCGACTACAGTCAGGAGTCTGACAAGTCCCAACTCGCCCATCACTGGGTCATTTAGTGGTTTTGCAAAACAAAGTAACAAAGTAATTTTGCATGTCAGACATACAGCATGGCTGTTTTTCTTCAATAGAGTGATCATTAATGCAGACACAACAATAAAAAGATTTTCATTAACAAATAGATGTGTTTGATTAATTATTTAAGGAAATGCAGTTGATATCAATCAAATTCTACAGCAAAACTATGTGAATTAACTAAAATGGAATACTAGACCATGATGAAGTGAAAATAGATTTAAAAGTATTGCATCTCCATACATTTATTGATAACAGGACCTTAGAGTGCATTTTGAAATAGAAACATTGGCCTTTAAAGGCCAAATTAGCAGGTGAACACATTCAAAACTCAATACAAGGTTTGCCAATAATTAATTACTATGATATTAAGGAAGCCCCCAGGAGTTGGCAGAATTGGAGGTATAGGGGAGGGGGAAAAGGAGGTGTTGGGTTACCATAGGAGAAACTTACACAAACTTTGTGCATATCTTACAAGTCTTTCATTACTGGGCCTATCAGGTGTTTGGAGAAGTTCATAAAGTAGTTTGAGGTCCATAATCAAAGACTTGAGCAAGACCAGATCCTGCCAAGAAGTTCTTAAAAATGAACCTGTGACTTAAAAATCATATACCTACCTGTACTGAGTGATGGCTCCATCTGGTTTTAGTTGGCCGTAATAGAGGCTCCATGTTCAAAGTGAGGCTGAGCTTCAACCAGATATTTAGTGTTCTTATAAGGATATAGGTGTTAGGCATGTGCTAATATGCTTGGAGAGTAATAGGAACCGCAGAGTCCTCTGGGGGAACATGGCTGCATTACAATTCAAAGATCACTGTCCCCCCCCCCCCCCCCGAGGAGGTGTGAAGCGCAGCGCCCCCTATAGGGACCCAACTCATATATGCGATCACAGCAGGGTTCAAGGCGCCACTTTCAAACCTGCCAGCAGAGGGGAAGGAGCTCTTCAGAATGGACTGTGTGAGGCTTGTAAGCCATAGCCTATGAGAAATAATGTTATATTAAACAACACCAAACAGCCATAAAACATGGAGCTCTATTGTGGTTTTGAGTACATTAGATATCACTCTATCAATATCTGAAAAGATTTTTGATAGAGCTCTAACAGTTTGTATGTAGTAGCTGTTACTAGTTAGCCTATTTTAGTATAGGAATCCGCATTCAGCTGTCATTTGAGACCATACCAAAACGATAGGGGGCGCTACGCTTCACACCTCCTCTGCCCCCCCCCCCCCCATGCTATGAAATTAGACACAAATACACAAATATAATGCCAAATAAAAGTTTCACCTAAATAATGATACTTTATGTTGTAAGCAACTGTCAATTATGATACGTGGCTAGGCCTAACTGCACTCTATCGCAGCAACTGCGGAGTGGGTGACAGTTTGGAACTGTCAGTCCCTTTTATAGTCTTGTACCATGTGACCTGTGGCGACCAATCATATCAACGCATTCGCGGCAGAAGACGTTTGTTGATGTTTATGTTGTCATAGCTATCTGTTCGATGACCGTTTTGCCTGTACATGGGGCATTTTAAACAGTGTGAAGCGGTTTCATCTATGAGAATCATCAGGCTGCATAGGAATATCAGTGTTACAGGTCATGCTGTAGCTTTGACAAGCGGCAACCCATCCGTGTGGACTGAGTTTGTTTATCAACAACTCCACTGGTGTCAGTGGGCACCAGGGGGTGGAGGAATCGATGTTTAGACCAGGAAATGTTTGAATAAACGTGTTCCAAGTAAGAGTTTTATTTATAAGTGGTTTATAAATAATTATCAGGGCAAGAATCACAAGGGATTGATATTTTCACATGGTAATTAGACTCCCCTGGGGCGAGTCGCGACTATAAATATGTGGTACTCGCCGATGATATGATACGTGGCTAGGCCTAACTGCTCTCTTAAAAAAAAAAAAAAAAAATTGTAAGCAACTGTCAGTGCCACTTATGGACACTAATGCTGAATGTAAATCAATATTGAAGAAACATCTATTTGAGTATGCCCATTTCACCACAAACCCCCCCCCCCCCTCCCTCTTACTTTTAACAAATACTTGAATATCTCTGTAAATATAGAATCTACCTAGAGAATTCCACTTCCTAGCACCTACTGTTTTTTATTCTCTTTCAAATGAGGCATAGCATATTATGATTCAACCAGTTAAAGGGGTAGAAATATGTCCATAAAGGAGTTCTTAAAAATGTCCCCCTCCCCAACTGAATTCACTATCTTATAAAAATGCATGCCAAAATTCTAAATACTAAGACTGTAAGGCATTGTACCACCATAAACCTTCTCTCAAAAACAGAAATCATGTTCCTATCTGTACTTAGTGAGCTATTAAAGGCAAAAATGTGGTCAGGTCACCTAGTGACTCTACAAGCAGTGTACTACATTAGGCTATAGCAATAACCTAAAGACCAACCGTCCACCTGCTAATAACCTTCACAAAGGTGATACTGCTGAAATGCAGTTCCTGTATTCACCGTCATGCTATTTCACACCTTTTCTTAATAGATCACTGTGTACAGAAGTACAGACTTACTCCTGGGGCATGTTTTTTTCTGAAAGTACACAGGCTTTAGTTACTGGACCAGAGTTAATATATTAAATTCCCTGATTCTTTATCTCTTCTGACAGTAGAATGAAAATGTTAATGCCAGAAATTGTTTAAAAACATGAAAATGGTATTGAAATTTTGAAAAATGTAATAGTAGTAATTCATAAAAAATAATTTTTTCCTAAGGACATTTGCCTTTGGTATCAGAGTCCATTGGAAAATGAAAGTTAGATGCTATGGATATTTTGATATATATCCAACCACTGCTTGCTAGGCCAAAATGTGACGGTGAATACATGTGTTCCGAGAACCTTTTCTTTAGAAAATTCTCCTGGGACAACCGTATTAGAGAGGACGAGGGGGAATTCAGTTATGTATATTTGAGACCCGTCTCTACCAGGAAAAAGAAAAAAAAAGATTTTGGAATTTTTTCCCTCTAAAATACCCAATGGTACAATTTTCACCATCAAGAACCTAGAATTCTCTACACTATTCTTGCACTATGATAATGTTGGGAAGGATAATGACCCCAAATTACATGAAACTATTTTCAGGAAATTAAGGCCTTGATTCAGTAATTGACTAGAACTAAATTTTCCTCGAAAAAATCGATTAATTTTATTCAATGTACAAAAAGAATGGATTGAAGCACACAACCATCAGCTGAATATAAGATCTAATTATTTGTTCGCGCAGACAGAACAAAACAAGTTTCAAGTAGAGACTACCAATGGCAATTATAATTCCAGATTCGCCTCTCTTTCAAAGACATAATAAAAAAAAAGTTGTATGATTACAAAGGATTGAGACATCCAGACAGAAGACGGCTGCAGTTCTAGAAGGAACCAAAACTGCATGTTTCTCTCACTCCATACAAACACCTCACAGCACCCGGTCTTCCGCGAAGAAAAACACAAGTCGTACATTCACTGTTGTTGGTAGTGACCAGACCCTGCGAGGATCAGGTGAGGGGGTGACTTGATGTAGTCGGGTTTCTCTTCCCGTGAGGCCGGGGATATACCACAGACTGCCGCGTGAGGCCGAGTAGGGGGCGGCCGAGGCACTGTTGTCATGAGCAGATCTCGGTACTGAGGCCCGCGCCCGACCCTCCACCAGCCGTGTTCACATACATGGCGCAACGCTCACCGACACACAATCTCTCAGCCTTGGGGGCGTGCTTCGTTATTTCGTAATATAGGCGGATCAAATACAAGTCCGTGTATAACTTAATTTGAATGACACACATGCTGCTGTCAGCAAGAGGCGCTGTGCTAATCGGGTGAGTGAATTAATCGTCATCCCAGTTCTTGTTCTCCTTTGGTGGCTTGGGTCCACCCGCCGGCTTAGCCATGATGATCTAAAAAAGAAAGCATCAAAAGGGATTCATGAATTCGTGTATAAAATCAAATTGAGCCACGATGCTTCTTTACAGAATACTTCTCCATTATCGCTTGTCACATCAACACGTTACAGTTATATTTTGCATTACTCTGCAAAAACTTTGCAGAATCTTAAAAACAGGAAAGCCGTGTATTGTTTCGTAAACACAATGTATTGTTCCATAAATTACCAATAAAATACTTGAATTTAATACATCCCTTGTTTAAACAATCCCCCACATCTTATAAGACGATATGTTAATGATAAGTGTAGCAAGGCCGTAAAGCCTAGAATCATGCTGTGGAAAGTATTCTCACCTGGTCTACTTGTAATACAGTGTTCGCAGCGACGGTGGAGAATTTTAGTGCCCAGTAACGGCTCAGATACAGATCGTAGATTTCCTGTTTCTCACAATCCAAAATGGCCGGACCTTCACCCTGCAAAATAAAGAACAGTAGATACTGAATGAACATATGACTAATTTCCTACCAATCTTTGATTTAATATATAAGTACCTAATGTGATATGTGCAAAGTAACGAATAGATTTCCTTTCCACTACTGACTAATGAAAGACTATGTTTAGTGTTCTTTCTGTTGTTTGATAGGGTACACTATTTATTAGGTAATTCTAGATGATACTAGCTCTGTAGAGAAGTTACCTCAACATCAACGCCTGCCGTTTTGTTCCCCGTGTGGTGTGCAGCATACAGTTTGGCGACGACTTCTGTGGCCTGGAAGGTTAACATTGAGACAACTATTAATCTCCATGAACCCTAAGGTACATTTAAAACCGATATGGAGCTACTCCAAGACCCTTCATCGCGACTCTAGTACGTAGTCATGCTATAAATCTGATGTTATATTGATTTATGCCCAATCTCACTGTAGATTAACGGTAGATCGATGATCAGGTTGATGAATAAATATATGTGTGAATTATTAACTAAACACTTCCACGAATGCTAAATCTGTCTAACTGCATATATCATCATATATGTTCCGTCAAAGGAGACATCAAACTACTCCTGAAACTTTCATCGCTATGTGAAAATTCAACCAGCCTTGCATCTCGTACAGTAACTCTTTAACCTGTATACATCAAGTTCTATCAGCTTTTAAAATTCAGTTGTTTTGGGCTTCATTTTCCTCTGCTACTTTATAGTACATGATCAACGGGATGAATTGCCGAATGAGTGAAACTATCAATGCTTGGAATTCATAACCTAAATAACAACTAATAACAAAATTCCAATGCCCCTATCGAAACATTTTCGATCTTACCTTGGTGCCAGCATTTTCTGCGATGGCTCGCGGAAGTGACTCGAGTGACTCGGCGAATTTCTGAATGGCATATTGCTCTAAACCAGGACATGTCTGAAAGTGTATAAAGACGAAAAGTTCAATGTTGTTCCCTTAGGCATGGCAAAAATGTTTCTACTAGCGAAGGTGTGTGTTTGATGAAGTCTTTTGAGAATTAAAAATACAACGAATCAGTTCCAACTCTGAACACTGACAGTTACAAACAATTCAAATGTTCCATCATGGAAAATATTTGTCTAGACAGCATTATTAAAATGTTTTAATGATACACTGTCTCTTCATATAGGACGATACGGAAACATTGAAAACTAAGTGATTGGTGGTATTTATTATTGGTTTGAGGAGTCCAACCAACTTACCTCGGCATAGGAAGCAATCATTTTAGCTAATTCTATTTCTGTGGCTCCAGCGCCAGCAAGTAGACGGTTATCCTGTTAGATAAATTAAAACAAACCATTAATTATGAAGTAGCGCTCGGGGACAATCAAATGTTACGCCCTTTCTACAATATCAAAGGTTCAAAAGATGTTTGAAGTTTATTCAAATTTATTCGAGATTTCCGGTCAACAAGATTGACAGGTTATTAAATGACTGATGACGTCAATGGATTTGCTCGATAGCGTAAGAAAAGGATCATGTGAAAACAAGGAACGGAGAAACAGTATGTTTTATGTCATATATTATTTAGGGTTTCATGACTTACCCTTGTCAAAGCCTTGAATGTGTTTACACCGTCGTCAACAGCACGCTCGATGTCATCAAGAATGTTGTCTGACGCACCACGGATGACGATTGTCGCTACAGCAGACTCCTCTTTTTCTATATGCGTTAAGAGAATATCTTAGTTAAAACTACAATAGCGAGGATTCTTCGACTGTGTTAACTGTTACATGTATTTTCACGATACATCAAATTCCTTTCTAAACGTATCCTCATAGCTCCCCTAATTTTGACATCTCGCTTTGTATTTTCTTTTTCAGTATTCAATTCTAAAACAGGATGTTATTAAATCAATACATCTCTATGAAGAAGTCAATCATAATTTCTTAGTTTGATATACAGCACTTATACACTTTAAAAAAGATAATTCATAAACATTTATAAAAAACGTATATACATACTATGGGGCCATCCATAAAGAACATGCGCAAAACTTCGGATTTTTTTTACCCCCACCCCTCCTGATTTTGTACACAATAGAATAAAGATGGAGCATACGCAAAATCTCCGAATCTCCCCCCCCCCCCTCCCCAGTGCGTACATACTTTATGGATGGCCCCTATTCCCAACGTCTCCAATGGACACTTATGTTAATTATTTAAGTTGAACCTGAAGTCTGTGCAGCACACTCAATGCAACTATACAGAGAGATTATAATTGTTTTTCTAGTAGTGACGCACCTTGCTTGAAGACGATGACAGGCGTGTCTCCAATCTCATCCACGCGCACGGCGTCACAGTAGCCCTGCTCCTCGGCCGTGGGAGCCGTCTACAAGACAACAATGCTCAGCATTAAGATAAAACCGAGATCTGTACAAGTATAATCGCAAACATTACCATTCTATTAATTCCATGTAATGTGAATATCACTTAATTGGGGTTTTTTTTAATAAAAAAATTCCATAGCCAATTACCATCTTCAATAATAATCTATAAGACAATTGTTCTAGGAAAGTAATTTTTCTTTAAAAAAAACCTGAATTAACCATTAGAAAACCGTTTAATAATTTTTTTTCTCAAATCTTAAAAGCAGGGATGCCAGTTGGAGTCAGAAAAAAACATTGAAATATTTTGTAAGGCAATACAGGGAGAATGGGAGTTGCTGATTCCTAGGCCAACAAGATCCCCCCCCCCCCCCTCCCCGAGATAAGTTTTATACATTCCGATGTATCTACGCATTTCGCGGCGTTTTTAAACGTCCCCTATTATCGCTCACTGTCTCTATGTGGAAAATTATGGTGAATTCAACAATAAAAACACTACATTAGTTACAAGATATGTGTGATAAGATATGTGTGATAATTACCTACATTATTCAGCTGAAACTGTGATTATATACCATCTTTAGAGAATTGCCATGTCTGCAGTTCCTCTGTCTGCTAATCCAAGATGGCGACCTCCATAACAAGCACCACATGGGTCGGTGTCAGCAGTTAATTATTCAAATTTAGAAATATAAAAGACTCTTTTTCAGAAATTTTAATCATGAAACTCTGAATGGTTTATTAATTACAAAATGTATAATATTTTACACACAAAGTGGGGTTAAGTTAGGCCTACCATTGAATAAACCTTGTGACTGAATTTTGACCAATCAGAGCCATTGTCTGTTTTCAATCCCTGAGTCCCATTGAACTGCTGCTCACAGGGGACTGGGAGATGGGAGAACCTTGAAAACAGCAACGGCATGGGGCTGAGGGTATGAGGGGGGGCTCAGTGAGTGAGGATTTCAAGGCATCAGGGGAAAGATTTTAATTTCTACATGGATATGTGGGCATGTTCAGTGTTGGAAACATGGCCTTTGGTTGACTTGGGTAATTTAGAATTTTATTGTCAATATTATTCAAGGAAAACGACTTTTTATTCACTGAAAACGAAAACATGAATTTCAATGGAAACATTGAAAACTGGCATCCCTGTAAAAGAGAAACGAGAGAATACTCACAAGGCGTGGCAACGGCGTTGCACCGATAGCTCTGCACAGCCTACGTAGATCCCATTTGGACAGAAGGCGGACGACCATCAACTTGTACTTGTTGGCGTAGTGGAGGGCCAGTTCCCCTACCTTCCCGCCGGAGACAACTACCTTCACTCCAGTGTCGGCGATCGCCTTAATTTGCTGTGGATCACAATTTAGTGATAGGTAAGAACTGGCTTGAACTAGTTGAATAAATCGTGGCTTCTTAAAATTAGCTTCTGGGTTGTGGTGTGTACTAGCCACTTCTGTACTACTGACGACAATCATCAAATTCATTTACCTCTATTTCATTTGTAAACGTAGCTTGTGTTAAGCAGAGCTAGAGTGTTCTACTTAGGACATTGTTGATTTGGATATCTCACCTCTTCAACGACGGACTCCTCGCCCTTGCTGAAGTCGAGCAGTTCCTTGGCCGTATTAATGAGGACGGTGCCCTTAGTCTCTGTCTGGATAATGTCCAGTGGACATGTGTAGACCACCACACGCGCCTTTTCTGCTTTAACCAGATCACCTTCCACCTGACGTTTGAATACCATACCTTGCAGCACCGACGACCCGTGCGTACCCTGGCCCTGTAACGCATCAATGTCAGAATCAAGTTACATTTCTCATAGTGCCCCAATTACGCTGACTTATTAGTGCGTGCTCACTCGCCCTATATACGTTGCCTATTAAAGGTTTGAGTGGTCACATACACTTTCAGCGTACTAAGAAAAATCGATCCCCTCATTATTTGCGTGCTCTTCGTTGTGCTATTGGGTAAGGAGCAGGGTGCCAGTGTCTGAGGATCTTAGAGACATGCCCAGCTGACCATTACCAATCACTCAAGACCAAAATACCTCATTGACCCACTGTTGCTTGATATGTTTGGATCCTAGACTCATGCAGTTAGAGAAATGGCAAGTTGAAGGGGTACAAGTGGGTTACAGAAAACTCTCCATATACTGAATGTAACCCAAACCTTTTAGTTGTTATTCAATTGAAATTGCACGCTCATTCATGATGAACATAAAATTTGCTCCTAGTATGAAGAACCATTGGAGAAAGTTAAAAAAAATAATCATAATATGGTATTATCATTAGGTATAAAGAATACATATACCAGAATTTCTGGATCAGAACACTTACCAAAATTTTGCAAACTCTGATGTTGTCCACGTTGAATGTAGTTTTCTGTGGCATGACCGACACTACAAGAAAATAAAACAATTTCAAGTTTTGTGTATCGTTCCCGTTAAATGTAGCCAGCAGCCACATGGGTAGTCCCATATTTACCAATAACGGCAGGTGCAAGTATTTCGAATTGTTTCAGTGTAACTGGCTAGAATTTCCACAAATGCACATCCTCTTAAAATGTTGGATTTTGATAAGGGTTGGTCGCTAGCCTATGGAACACAAAGCATAGTGGTCCCATTTCCATATTCAAGGTCAGTGTATATGCCATACATTACGCTACCAATGATCACATTGAATACTTTTTTTCATTTCTCGCTGAAATTTAGCTCGTACGAATAACCTTCTGATGAATTAATAAAATCCACTTCTTTACTTTAATTATACTGTAAGTTCACACAAGATGGCTGCAGGCCGACGTTTTGATAGGGCTCGTAATATTAATTTGGAAAATGTTAAATATGAACTTTTATTCATAATACTTTGAGTTGAGCTCCGGTAGACGGAGCTTTATAATATGAATTGTTATATAATGTTAAGACGTAACAAGGTGTTATCACAGTGAGATCAGATGAACACAATTTTAAGAATTGAATTGTTATATAATGATGCGATAAATTAATACATAAATCACAGTTTATCGCATGTATCTGGTGATACTCACAGCAAGCCTTGGTAATGAGTGGAGCTAGGAAGTCCTCGTTGCCATACTGTTTACTCATGATTGCTGATCGAATCACCTTCTGTACTTGGGCTTCGTTTTTAATGTCATCAACCTTTCCGGTGACGATGCCTAGTAAAAGAAAACAGACACTTCATTGAACTATATATTTTAATATTTATCCATAAAGTCTTGAAAATAATCTTTATATTTGATTTCGTTTAAATGGCTAACTTTTCTTTCTGTTTCAATAACTTATGTGCGAATACTTACTAGGTAATAGCTCGTGGGCCTTCTTGAGGGCAAGTCCATATCCTTCAATAACTTCTGTAACTGACAAGCCCTGGGCGGAAAAGGAAACAAATATGCCGTCAGTTTGGTTATGCAATTGACTGTTTTAGATTCGTTCTTACTTATTTATAAAACAGTGAAGTACATGTAGTTAACATTTTCTTTGAATTCTCAGGATTCCCTCTGGTGTACCTTTTTCCTATAATTTTCAGGAATGTTTTCAAATTACGTTAAGATCTTTAAACATGTCCATCGCAACAAAACTATAGGCTACCTTCTTCTCAATTGTCAAGTGTATAGTATCTGTCAAGTATATCCACTCTTCCAGAATCCAAGTTTTAAGGTTTAGAAAAAGAAATATTTACCATTCTCAGAAGAGACTCTGCATTCTCAAGCAAGGCACCAGCAAAAATAAGGACGAAGTTTGTGTTGTCGCCGCATTCTTGTTCTTGTTGCTGCGAAGCCATTACCAACATCTTGGCTGCTGGATGTTGAACCTGTGTAAATCATATTTGATAAGACAATGTCGCTACACACCCTACATTTATACTACATCCAATCATGGGCATTCAATACGTTTTAACTGGAAAATCGGCCATAGTGGGTACAAGTTTTATCAGTTCATTAACCAGGGTTGTCAGTTGTGGTTGGAAAAAAAGTTGTTTCTATTGCAATACAATGTTTACGCATGTATCCGCATTCCAGTAGGGAATCAAGGGAAAGCTCAAGTTTTTACATGGGTCAGTAGGAGGTTCAGCTTGGGATCACGGGCTGTGGTTGAATCGGGTAATTTAGTAGTTTGTACATCAATATTACACAACGAATGATTTTTTTCATTATGAAAGTGAAAACGAATTTAAATGAAAACATTGAAAACTACCAAGGGTAACAAATGTTCGGTAAAACGACAAGAACCAATTTCTTTTCTTCGGAATAGAGAATGTACTTGAAAAAGAGGAGATAAGTATAGAGAGAGTATCTGTGTTTTAATTGTTTTTCACTTGAATTGATGGCCTTACCTCCAACTCCCTAAGAATTGTAGCTGCATCGTTAGTTACAAACAGCTTCTCCAAGTGGTTGATAACCATTTTATTTTGACCTGGAAAGTGGTAAAGAAAAGGAGTGTGACAAAACATACATGGAATTCATTGTTTAGTCAGTTTTCTACAACTTGTGGAATACTTTTTTAAAAGACATTTAATTTCCATGGGTGTCACTCAACTTTTAAGAGGTGGTCTCAACGTGCACCCAGTTATAAGCGTTACATATTCCAATCTTCCTGTGTATAGGGCATGTAATCACCTAACATATGTACATGAATACATGCCCTACATGTATATTAGTTTATCCTACTCCTAATTATTAAACTTCTAATACATGTATTCTTACCGTATGGCCCATAAGCTGAACGCGTTGTCTTTGCCAAGTCTTTACAGGCATCGATATTCCTTATCACAGCTTCTTCGAGACCACTATAATGCTACAAACATAGAAAATGTGAAATTTGTTATCAAGAGGTTCAAGTGTATTAAGTAGGCAATGTTCAGAAAATATATCCTGATGCCTCTCACAGTATTATACGGAAACTGGCTTACTGTCTTTGTACATTAAAATTATGTGGTAAAATTATTGATCAGATACATCCCGATGCCGAAGGCGGAGGGGTGTATCTGATTAATAATTTTACCAAGTATTTTGATACATAGATATATAGTAGCAATGGGCATGGGGCAACAGCGCGGCCGCCTGTCGTTCTGTCACTATAGTAAAGTGAACAACTTTCAAAAATACATTTCTGGTACTTCCACTGCGCATAATTTTGTATTTTACAGGGTTATGTATAAAAACCCATACATTACGCTCCTTGTCTTATATTTTACCTGTTATGAACGGTAAAATGAATATAGCCATTTTTCGCACATGTCATGATGCCGTTTTCGCCAAAATTCTCAGAGTAAGTGCTCCGCAGCAAATCCTTTTTTGAGCCCAATTTCATGCAAGTTCTTAAGCCCTTGTAAACATGTTCTTCTTCCAGAATAAACAAGAACATCGAACAGACAAGTGAGATTTCTCGCATTTACAAAAATACTATTGGAATTTCCGAGCCTACCCCTTTAAACTACTATGGTCTCATAGGTATATTTGTTCTCTACCAGAAGCCTGTTTTAACATAGAGATTAGCGCAAAGTTCTGCAACGGAGTTTAGTGAGTGTGGATCTGTGTAAAAATAAGCCAAAAAAGTAGGCCCTACCACCTCCCCTCGCACACACGAGGAAGACCCACTGAGCGATGGTGCCTGTGGTAGCTCCACAAGGAGCTACTGCCTCCAACACACTCTCAAGGTGTGGCAGAAACTCAGCTGTTCTTTTTTCTTTCAAAAATTTGTAAAATGTCAGTATTTTGGGATAGAGAAGAAATAATTACAGAATTGCATGCGTATTGATCTGAGCTTTCAGAAAATGTATAATTCTATTCTTGTTGATGAAAATAATTTTTTGGTCACCCATCCCTATACATAGGGCCAAACGTATTTTTAAAAAAATTCTCGCTTCTAGTGGTGCAGTATAAATAATGTTTGCTCACTGTGACAGTGATAATCCGAGAGGCGCCGACTGTCTAGTGGGCAGTCAGAGAGCACTCCTATCTTTTTCAAGCAAGTATAAAACGGACTTCCCTGTCTATAGCTATTTCACCTATTTCTGTATATGTTCATGCACTCTTACCCTCAAAGATGTCTTATGAAATATTTTATAAGCAAAAAAATAACTTTTAATCTCCTGTGTCACTTTCGGGGCATTCCTGCACAAGTCATCGCCACAAAATCAACAAGTCAACCATATTGAAAAAATAGATGTCACCCTGTGTCATGTGGGTAAACTGAGAAAGCCCCAAAATGTGTCATGGTATTTGAACATCTACAACTAGCAATTTCTTCAGTTGATGAATAAATGGTTCCCGTTTATGATTTAATGATCTCTACATCTGCTATCTCGATCATTATATGCAGTTAAACCACCTAGATTTCAAAACTGACTAGACAACAAGGGTACTACAATACCCTTTGACTTGCATATCTGCCCTCATGGAATCAACCGCCTTTGTAATGCATTGACATGGATTTCACAAACACTTGCTGTTCTATTATTTAGAACCAAGGCACAGGTAGGAAATCACAGTCATTTTACTGCATTTTGTCTCAGGAAACTGTCTACTACAAAATCGGGAAGATTCAACCTTTATCTATGTGCTAAACTACTGCTGGGCTGAACTGAACCAATCTGACTTGTTAAGCTAGGGCTCTATGAGGGTGCTCTCTGACTGTCTGTACCACTACACAGTCAAAGCCTTAGCAAGCGGATTAAATGGAGTTTTCTCACCAATTTGAGATATATAATAACAATAAATTGAGCTAACTAGTAGCGATACCGTTCTCAGCCTTTTGTCCTTTCACTGAGGCTTTCTGCCTCCGGCAATGTAATCATGTTAGACTAGATAAAAGACCTCGAAACGCAATCAGCATGGGCTCAGTTACTATTTACACGAATGTACACAGAAAACTAGGTAGCTAACAATGAAATGTTTCCTTATGGTATTCAGTGCCCTAAATATTCATGACATGGCTGAAATGGTTTTTGAATGTCCTAGTGTCTGAACATCGCCTAATTAGTATTGGCATTTGAGAATTTGTCTTTATAAAATTGAGATTGAACGAAATTTTATTCTATGAAACGCTTTGGTAAAAGCGTAGATTCGGGGCCTCTAGCTTATAGCATAGGGACGCACCAGGTAGCCTAGGATCTTTCGGCGTTTTGCGAACCAAACCATGTATTTTAACCGGGAAAAAGGCTAGAATCTGAATCTCCACATATTAATTGCCAAATAAATAACAGTTTTTTTCCGCCGGGATGGGTTGGAGAACATTATCATTAGTAACTTTGTTTTCATTTTGAAAAGGCCGGATCTATTTGCATTTAAGCTGGTTCCTGGCAAAACCTCTGTTTTGCCTTTTTCCCCATTAGGGTTAGGATTAAGGCTAACCCTAAACCTAACCCTATTTTAGGGTTAGGATTAAGGCTAACCCTAAACCTAACCCTATTTTAGGGTAGGGTTAGGTTTAGGGTTAGGTTTTAGTGAGTGATTCGGCTATGCATTGATACAAGTTGACACTGACATGGCACCGTTTTCGAAAAATCGGAATTACGACTTTGTTGACCCATTACGTCCAAAATAACGGTTAGTTTTAGGTAAATAAGCTAGTATTTTGGCAATTAATATGTCCTGATTCTGATTCTAGTCTTTTTATTGCGTTATAACCGATGGTTTAGTTCGAAAACGGCGAAAGATCGTCGGGTATCGGGCCCGAAAAGTGCCATTCCCTATGTTATAAGCTAGAGGCCCCGGATCTGAGCTTTTACGAACGCTTTTGAAATATAGGGAAACTGAACGTCCCCCCCCCCCCCCCCCCAAAAAAAAAAAACAACAACTGTGCAATGTTCTCATTAAAAAAAAAAAACTTACTTAAAAAGGAATAAAATTCGGACAATAGTACATTACAAAGGACACCACAGATCCTGAATGTTTACGAAACCAGTAGGGGGGTTGAGAAATAAATCGATCCTATCAAAGCAATTGTAATTATTTGTTGATTTCATTATGCAAATAAGAAGAAAAATAACACCTATGGACCAGTGACGTTAAATTTCTCCTGGATCCTTCTCAGAATACTTCAGGGAAGTAAATATTGAAGCAGGTAATTTTTAGAAAAAGGCTAGATATGCCTTTTGTTGGAGGATATGCTCATTGAAGTCAGACTTGTATGGGTCAGTGGAATGCGTGTACTACATGTTGAGCTCCACGTACCGGTTATAAATTACGAAGTAATTTCTAGTTTACAGTTAACATGAGACTGAGAGTGAGACATCCATTTAGTCACTTTAATAATAATAAATGGTTACTTTGACAGATCGTTCAAAAGATAAGCATTATCAAAAATGCTGTTAATTAAGGTAAACCTGTGTGAAATCTTGTAGCTTTACTTTTCTGTGCCATAGACCTATAGATATAGTACAATATAGAAAATATAAAGTGTCATACATAAAGTCTCGTTTCAACATGCACAGACAGGAGCCACTGGATTCTGAAATGACTCAGGATTTCCAGAATAAAAGCCTAACAACCATTTACCACAAGTACAATAAACGTTGAAAAACACACTGAGGGCAATGTAAACACTCATTGAAGGCCTTTAAAACAAGCATTTTGTATTTCCATTAAGGAAATAATAGTTACTGACTGTAAAAGTACAGAAGGACCTAGAACATTCGGAAAGATTGTGTTGAGGCATGATTCAGTCCTGTCAAGTCACATGGCAACTGTCACCCACTTCTTTCATAGCGATTTCTATTCATTTGCAAGTGAAATACGCCAAGTTACTTGCGACAGGGGTCCGGAACAATACGTTTTTTGCATAAATGACAAAATAAAATTAAATTTGTACTTACTTTTGCACCATCCTTTAACATTTGGGCAAAGCCCGGTGCTTTCGGAACGTGCATCGCCATCTTGCTTGGATTGTGTGTATCCCACAGTGCTTTGCGTGGCCTCGTTTTCGCTGTCATCGGAAGTGTCAGGCGAAAGCGAGCACTTGGCGCATGTCAGGAATTCACACATGAAGAAAACACAAAAGGAAGGAGACTAGTATTTTCGTTGAAAATACAAGTAATAATTACTTTGATCTGCTGAATATTCCAGTGTTCGTGAAACTAAGGGGTCTCAAGAATATGAAGAGGCGAAATGCCGAATGCGGCAAGCTACGGCGCCCACTAAAACGGAGCAAAATTACGGAAGGCATCTATGGAAGGTAAGTTAGAAGATCTGCAATATGGCAGGATAACAAATTGACGTTTTGCTCGGTGAGAAGATACACCGCATTACTACAAACAGCTACACGTTAGACCGTCTATAGAGTGTGCAAAGGGAAGTGTTTTCTAATGTTTTGCATATACCTAGACAAATATGCTTCGGCATTTGGAGGAAATTAAAGCTCAGTTGAATTGTCAGCTTCTCGGCTGAACATCATCGTATCGTCGCAGCAGATTGTACGACGACCCGTCAATTCGCGCACCCGACAACGACGGCCCGTCAACTGTGAGCGACGATCCGACAAGGTCGATACGTCAATTATTACAAATAACCACGGAAATACACGTTAAATCGAACAATGAAGGTAAATAAAGACAAGGGTTGATGTTATGAATGTATATGACACGCTATGGTGCTAGAATTCTGCGGAAAATACCGAAAGTGTCGGAATACCGAAATACCGAAAGTGTCGTGTATTTTTCATTTATACCCCTAACCATAGTATGTCTAAAATGATTTGAAAAAAGTAAATTTTTGTGGAATAGATTGGAGAAAATGACAATTTTTTCACAACGCCGTTTTTTTAAAGAATATTCCAAAAATGAGTCCAAAAGTGTAAGAAACAAAATTATCCGTGTTCAAAAAACAGGAATATTGTTTATTTCACCAGTCCCTCAATTTCCCTCACCAGTCCCTCAATGTCCCTCACTGACACTGTCCCTCACCAGTCCCTCAATATTGTTTATTTCACCTGTCCCTCACCAGTCCCTCAATTTCCCTCACCAGTCCCTCAAGCTGCCGACCACCCGGCAAAACATCGCCCCTCCCCCCCGCGATCAGAGTTGACGGGTCGACCCCCGCAATTGACGCATCGACCTTGTCGGATCGTCGCTCACAGTTGACGGGCCGTCGTTGTCGGATGCGCGAATTGACGGATCGTCCGTGTACCGTCGCAGCACACAATCAGCGGGCATCCCTTGGCTCCTGAAAGCTTCTGAGGGAGACGTCCACACACCTAAGATTTCTTTTATGTCAACGTCTTACAATATACCAGACAAGTCATTTTTAGCTTATGAGTTCAGTAAGATACTGATAAATAGGTAATATCAAACATACCATGCTTTCTATTCCGAATTCTGGGATATTAAAGTCGTCGGTTTTGTTCCGTTCGACCTGTCTACTTTTAATAAACAAATACAAGTGGCAGTGCTGCACAGCGGCCCTCTACAGCTGTCAATTTGCCTATTATACTTTAAAGCACTGTTTTATATATCACCTAGCATTTATACCGGCACGGACTTGGATGACGTATAACTCTAATTTATACCAGTTGAGTGTAATGTTCGGGTAATAGTTTATATACACCAATAAGTGTCTGCTTTTATGTTTGATGACAACATCGACAACCAAAATTATGAAACTTGAAAGTCCGTGATGCAATGGAGTTTCTGGAGATTTTATGAATTCAGCCACTGGTACATAGGATTATGACATCGTTTTTATTGATAATACTTTCTAGACCTAGATGCCTAGGTATGGGATCAACTACACCGTGCCTGAATTGACAGCGTAATGATTTCTAGATGAGAAAAAACACTTTTATTGTATACTTTTGACCTCATTCAAATACATGTTCTAGGATTGATATGAAAACTTAATATGTAGCAGTTATCAAAATAAATGGTCAGATGTTTTGCTCAGCACATTTTTCACTCAACTGATGCATTCAGTATTTTAGGTTATGATTTATTGGGGCACTTAATATTCATTTGAATGATCATCGAATCCTATAAAAAAAAAAGTGAGACAATAGAATTCTAAATTTTCTTTTAGAAATCATTTACTCCTTTAATCGATGTTGCTTAAAAAAGGTTTTCAGAGACGTGGAGTTGACTTGCTCCTCTAGTAGGGCAACTCCGATTATAATGATGTTGAACTAACACTCTAATCTAGTTACCTTGATAAGTAAAAATGACAAGGATGTCTCTAACCGATATGGATCTTGGGGGTCTGAGATCAGTCCTGCTTATCCAAATTCAGAATTTAGATCATAGATTCGATCTAGTAGTGATATGTACTGCTAAACAAATGGTATTAGGAATGTTTGAAGACAGTGACTGCTACATGAGTTCATAGACACACAAGTCAGCTGCACACATACATTAACACAAGTCAACAGGTTACTCTGCCCGTTTCTTTTATAGCGTAAAACCACATGTATCAGAAGTCATTGCAAATGTAGTTTGCAAAGTGGTGATTCCACAAACACACAAAATCTAGCAAGATTAGCCAACAGAGGTACTACATATCGTGACACTGTAAGATATTACAAGATATGTCACGACAAATCCATTGTGTTGGTTGAATCAGCCCTTAAGATTTTCGCTGTTTACTTGTTGGTAGCCTTTTTCTATAGAGCCTTGTATTGGGCCTCATCCCCACAAATAAACAGTGGTCCAAACCTCCCCACAAACCCAATCAACATTCTATGGCCAATAACAATGTGTTTTCCATGTTTTCCCGGTCTTTAGGGACAATTCCACATGAAAAATATTTCTTTTCTTTTTCATGACCCAAAATGACATCCCTGTGATACTTAGGAGAAGTTAAAGGATGGTATCCTGCTATGGTTTCCCCGTTTGTGGTATTCCGTACAAGAAAGAACCGGACTGTAATAGGCCTGCCGGGAAGCATTAACGATACTATCTGGTAAAGTTAAGCTTCAGGCTAGACTTGTGGTGTTGTGTAACAGTTGGTGGTCAGTGGATGTCACATTTCGTGGTCTCTAATATAGCTAATAGCTATCACCAATTTGGAATCGCTTGTCCACAGCAATACCTTGGATGGTGGCTCAGATGGCATGGTGATTAGCTTGCATGCCACTCGGTGGCGGCTGCTGATCAGGTTGCCTATAATTGTATGAGGCCAGATATAGATAATGCGCATCTTCCAGACGTTACCACTGCACATCCCAGCCGTTGTAGTCAATGGATGCCCCCTCAGAGACTGGGAATGTCCAGCAGGTCCATAGGGTTTGCTGGTCTGGCAGTTAAATCAGGGGCAGCAGTATTCGTGTGATGTTTACCAGTGTAGACTGCAAGTGTACTGTCTTTCAGTAATAAGAGAAACGTGGTTAATGAGCCTGTAGGGATCGCCCTTTTGTTATTTCTTTCCATTTCATGAAATTTGTCCCGACGCCGGAGGCGGAGGGACATATCTAAGTTATAAAAAAAAGTCCAGGAACGGTTTCTCTATGGCCTAGTCAATACATTTTCTTTTAATTATATACCTAAAAATTAATGAAAATAAACATTTTATTCTTTTAATAAATCATTCATTCATATCGCATTCACTATGTCTCAGTGAGCCCGAACATTTATTTATACTGCACCCTAGCAGCAGGTAGTATTCTCTCGGCGTTCGGCCATATGTATATAATAATATACCCTCAAACTCGTACAACACCTACACCTACACACATTTAGTCACACATCCTTACACTCGCACACCCTGTCACCTATACACAATTCAAGGATTCCAGCTTTCCCTTTTCCCATAGAAGTTCAGGTATTTTATTTTGAGTATATGAATTAGTTCCCCACCTGTAAAACAAAGATGATGGTTATTTAGACTCATTCACGCCAATGATAAAAATGGTTTGAACCTCCTCGCAGACCCTCATCCCGACGCTATAGCTGACACCAATGTGTATTCCACATATTGCCATCGTTTCTGAGGCAGAAAATTTCACATGAAATCTCTCTGTCTGTTGTGGTGACTGCCTACCAGTGAACTGTCATATCAATCATATCAGTCAACTGCCTGCCATTGACTTTCCTGTCGGTGGCCTGCCTAGACTGCCTTAAGGTGGGACTGCCTTTTGCTTACTGCCTTTCTGTGACCTGCCTTCCGGTGGACTACCTGTCTGTATGCTCTCTGTCAGTCCGGCCAATGCTCCGCGTGTTGCAGTCCTATTTACTTTATACTTTAGAAATAACGAAAAAGGGTAATGAATGACCAGTAGAAGCTTGCATTGAAATCCTTACTTATATTTATTTTTAGTCGCGGTGTTCCACCTGATCATAATAGGCATATCAATCATGAATAGAACTCCAGTTTACTTTTTTTTTTCTTTTTTTTTTCTCAATTTCTTTATTGATCTCTTGGATTATTCACGTAGGTATACAATGTGGTTTGTCGTGTTAACAACGGAGAACAATAAGAGGTTCAAAACCTCAATTGTGTACGATTGATTTTCATGGTTTTGACCTTGCCCTTATACTTCTGAGCATCACATAATGGACTGAGTTTTTTACAACATAACAAAACAAAAAACAAAAATACAGTGTATGAACATCGATAAGCCCTCCGTCACAAGAGTAGCACTATAAACATGTAGTGATTACATTGTAGAGTAACCAGTGCCTAAATTTCTCCATACATCATTGGTTTTCAAGTTCATATATCCTCTAAGCTCTCTATCAGCTTCATTTTAGTCAGTGACTTAAAGTATTTTAAGTCGGGAGTGTTTCTTAAAATAGCTGGTTGACTGTTCCATAAGCTTCCTCCAACATATTGCACTGACGTTGCAT
Source organism: Alentia gelatinosa (assembly GCA_950022655.1). Taxonomy (NCBI): domain Eukaryota; kingdom Metazoa; phylum Annelida; class Polychaeta; order Phyllodocida; family Polynoidae; genus Alentia; species Alentia gelatinosa. Next base: position 101,229,144 of record OX465580.1, on the reverse strand, counting down.
AAGCTTTACAATTAGGTTTGAGTACTCGGAGAACAGGAGCGTCATAGAGTCTGGTGAGGCCAAGTCTGTTATCTGTGAAATCAAGGTTCCTAGATCTTCTGAACATAAAATTTAACAGGTGTACTTCTCTTCTTTTAAATAAATACGGTATGTTTGCTTGTATGTGAATTTCTCTAGTAGAGGCATATCTTGGGGATTTCAAACATATTCTTAAACAGCGATTTTGAAGTAGCTGGAGTGATGTGGTTAGTTTTAGGAGGGTTTGCGAGAACAGTACATCACCATAGTCTAGATGAGGCAGTATAGCAGCTGTGTATATCTTTAGGGCCGCTTTCTTTGATAAATAAGGGCGCATCTTGGAGAGCTGATACATTCTATAACAGACTGTTCTCTTGATGTGTGCAATATGATGTTTATAATCCAAGACCGGGTCCAGATAGACTCCTAGATATTTGTATGATTGTACCTTGGATATAACTTTATCATTAATGGATAACTTTAGGTCATTATTTACTTTTTTGCGGTTTGAGGTAAAGTACATATACTTAGTCTTGCTTGAATTGATTGACAATTTGTTTTGTTCACACCAAGTATACAGTATATTAAGGTCACTTTGGAGTAAATCAAAAAGATTTTTCTGGGCGATACCATGTGCATAAAGGACTGTATCGTCCGCATACATCATTACAGAAGAACTTTTTAAAACAGATGTCAGATCATTAATATATACTAAGAAAAGGAGGGGACCCAGGATAGAGCCCTGTGGGACACCGTGCTTTATGGTTTTCAAAGAGGATGTAGTGTCGTTAACCCTTACGCATTGATGTCTTTCATCCAGATAAATTGTGAACCATTTAAGCAACCCGTTTATAACCCCGTAATTTTGTAATTTAGATAAGAGAATTTTGTGGTTTACCGTGTCAAAAGCTTCTTTTAAGTCAATGTATACTGCCAAAGTGTCCTGCCCTATATTCCTTTTAATTAAAATGTCATCCGTAAATTTACTTATTGCATCAATACAAGAGGACCCAGCTCTAAATCCAAATTGTTTTGATGTTAAGATATTATTTTCTTCCAGAAAGTTATACAACTTTGTGTGCACAATTTTTTCCATGATTTTGCTTACCACTGGAAGAAGCGAGATGGTTCTAAGATTTCCACAATTAAATGGGTCCCCTCCTTTTGGTATTGGGCGGATAACCGAGGTTTTTCAACTTAGAGGGATGTCAGCCTTTTCAAATACATTATTAAACAAGTCAGTAAAAACGATGGGTATAGCAGACACAGCATCTTTGAATACACGGGTAGTAAGACCATCAATCATTGACTGTTTATTTATGTTTATGTCTTTAGCCAATAGTAGCAAATTATCAGTCGTAGTTTCAATATGGTCCAGAGTATTCACATTTGGAGGATCATAGCCTTTCCACGGTAGGAACATATTACAAGCCAGGTTATCCCCTACTTCGTTAAAATATTTATTTATAAAATTTGCTGTATTGGTTTTAGGGATAAAAGATTGATTATTGTCTTTAAGCCTAATCTCCTCGTCCCTTTTTTCTGTTCCGGGGAGAATTTTATTAATAACACGCCAAAACTTTTTGGGTTCATTTTGGTGAGTTTCAAGTTGATTTATAGTGTGGTGGTCGCCGCCTGTCTAGCAGGTTGGATGACCCCAATCCAGAACGCTAGTTCCAGGCAGGATCCCACCCTACGCACTCAACGTAGGTTGGTTCGGTTTTCGGCTAGTTTGCACAGACCTAATCACACATAACACAACAACGTCATTTAATAAACAGGGATGTTTATTAATCACTTACTTCCCCGAAAGATCTGGAAGATCTTACCTACAAGTACAGTACCCTAGCACATGGGTGCTAGGTAGCGCTGGATAGGCTAATCCGAAAGATTCCCCCAACCACCAGGAAGGTTACGAGAACCCGCCTGCAAAGTGAGGGCCCAAGGGTCCGTTCCATAGAAGAGACGCGCGAGGACAGCCTGTCGACCTACTGTGAACGCAGAGTATATATACTAAGCGTTACCTAATCCCGGTCTCCGCCGCGCCACTCTCGTGTGCGGCGTTGTCCGGAATCACTACACAGTAAGGATCGGCACGTCGCGCCACCTTCCGTGAAACAAACGAACACTGCTGGATTCCCATCCCACTACAATAGTGTAAGCTTGGCGAGCGTTTTTTACTATACTATTGGCCCTATTTCTTGCTATTCGCGCTCTTTGCCAATCTATATAATTTTTTGTACGTTTAGCTATTTTCAAAAGTTTGTTTTTATCCTTGATCGATTCCAATACCTCCCTTGATATCCAGGGCTCACTATTTGGTCTGATACTGAAAGTTCTGAATTTACAGCCAATGTCCAAAAATTTATTAATAGCATTTAATATGAAATTCCATTTTTCAGATGACGAGTTTAGCTCAAAATAATTCTTCCACTTAATATTGTTATTAAGAAAAAATCTAAGATCCTCGCTTTTGTATTTTACATATGAGCGGCCTTTGACCTGTTTCTTTATATTGGGAGTAAAACATGTTTTCTTCACCATGAAGATGGCTTGGTGGTCGCTGTACGACTGTGTTAGAACTCCTGATGTACTTACATTATTGGCAGTTGTAAAAATGAGGTCTATAGCAGAATTCGTATCGGAGAATCTCGTTGTGTCTTTTATGATTTGTTTTAGACCAAACTGTTCTAATTCTTCAATTAGATAAAGTACTTCATTGTCATTTCGTTTCAGGATATTAAGGTTAAAATCACCAATCAGGACTAAGTCACCGTTTAGTGTATCAACAATCTCTTTGATTATTTGAACAAGGATATCCGTAAAAATTAAGGCGTTTCCTTTGTTAGGTCTATAAATATTGCAAACAATCTGATCTTTGGATCGGCCCTTGTGGACAACCACAATCTGTATTTCGATATTCTTGGTACTAGTATTTAGGTGTGCAAATTTGGTATGGTCATAATCCAAGTCAGCCTTAATGTACATTCAAAGACCACAGCCAATTTTGGGTTCATCGTCCATTTGATTTTCCTTCCATTTTCTATCCCATCTTAGTTTGTTATATGAGGTAAGCTGATTATCTTTTAGAGCATCCTTTTCTGTAAGCCAGGTTTCTGAAAATGTTAGGATATCCCAAATTGGGGGTCTATTATAAACAATAATTGACTCATATTTTGAGCGTAGACTTCTGACGTTGGCATGGCAGATTTTGAGCCCCTTCAGTTTGGAGACCTCGGGTATGTCAATTAACTTCGCCATAGGATATACAGGTAATAGAGATACATATGTGCAGTTTCCAAGCTTAACCTGAGTAGGAGTAGGCAATACAATATATACATCAGTTGATATTCAACAATGACAGTCGGGATTAAAGGGTTCATACAACAGCAAATTAGAGACAGGATAATCTCGGCCACTTCGGCCATTACCCAGGCAAAAGGCAAGAACATGTTTCCTACCTACCGGTAATCTCCGGTGTAGAGCATCATATATATGTGATTGAGCATCCAGGTAAATAATTAGGCTCGTGCTATGTAGGTAGACATAACTCTTCTAATTTCTTTTATTTTTGAAACGGGAATCCAAATAGAACTAAAAAAATACCGAAACTGTTTCTCGAAAAGTATTATTTACTCTATGTACACATCCGGGGTGTAATACAGTATTTATCTGTTTGGTCAGTTATGATCTGTGTAGTCAGTCACATACACCTAACATGACCCGTTTATCAGTTGATTATCACACAAAGCGTAATTCATAGATGACGGAGGAAGAACTAGAAGAGCCAATTTCACAATGACAGTATTTCCTGCAAAATTCGCCCTTGTATCCCTGAAACACAAAGACGCATAGGTGACAATGACCCTGTCCATGTACATCAATGCGTTTTTATTGCTGTTGGTTGTCTGCAGACATGTTATATTTTACTGTACGATGAAACCCTTTCCGAATATGGCCACTTAAGGTTTCGAGTGTCTACTGAAAATAAAATATGCCTGGCAAAGAGGGAAAGGCCTATTGTCGGATACAGGAGAGTGTAGCATTGGCTACCGCCAGAAATTGTATTTCGCAACGTCATGCAAAAGTCTAATGATTTCATGTATTCAGCAAGGCGTGAGCTAGAGTTTTATTTCACGTTGAGGTCGGCCATAGCCAAATGGCCAGTGGTTAACTGTGTTGCTTGGGTGTGATGAAATGCAAGTTCTCTGTAGCTAGGCTCTCGACAGGTACTTGCGTGGTTGTGCAATATATGATCATCATAATACCAAACGTACGAAGTACGCACGTACGTTTATTGAATATGTAGAGACACATACACCAATACAAATCATATGATGTATGGTATGATGTTCTTAGTTATTGGAAGAGAAAAGACAATACCAGTGTTAACACATGGTATCCCTTTAGATACTGACCTAATGGGGACTGTAATATAGCGGAAGAACTAGTTCTTCCGCCTCAGAAACACAAAGTCTAGGAAGTTGTTCCTTTTGATGCTTGGGCATGATATTTCCACTCTGTTATTTTTACGTTCAAAACAAACTCAAAAGAAACCTTTAAAAAAGACTACAACCCTAGGTATTTTTGTGTATCGTGATATGAGGTATACTCAGTATGACTTGCCATTTTTAGATATAAACATTTTTGTTAAAGCCTATTTATATTTATATATTTGGTTGTTGGTCAAACTGCCATCAGATTTATATGGCAGTTTTCCTATTTTTTTGTTTCCATCACAACCGCTGCTCGTATGATTTTTAGGATGTTGAGAAGGGCTTTAGTGTAAGGCTCCGTAAGGTTGAGTGTCAGGAAAAGCTGATGCAGAGGGCGCAGCAATGTTTAGGGACAAGGACTTGGAAGGTGCCTGCTGTGTGTGTGTGCGCCTAAACTGTGTCAAGCTATCTTATCATAGGATGGCACGTGGAGTGTTGCCGACCCACGAATGGCTTCCCGCCAATGCCACTTCGCCTCCCCCGCCGTTTGTCGGCATCGTCTAGTGTATACAGCCTGAAAACTAGCCCACCTGGGAATAAACGATTGAATTTTAGCACAATACTCTCAGTGTACACTGAGGTGTCGAAGAAGTCGTGCAAAATCTGTGTGGTCTCCCCCTTATGAAATACTGTTGACACACACTATAGGTCTATAAACACCAGCATCCTGTTAATATATACATATAGTTTACATCGGTTGATAAGAGTAGTAAGCGTTACGACCCACAATTCGTAAAGTAGGACAAATATCATGTATGTTTTAGGAAAACTGCCATAGAAATAGCAGTATGACAGGGTATCTGAAGATGTGGTGTACGGTATTACTGTGTGCATATATACATTTGATTGTGTGAGGGACAATGCGGGTAGTATCAATACGAGAAAACATAATTTCAGCCCAGGTTGCCTAATGACTTTGTTTTATTAACATTGATTCGTCATGTTTCGTTGCAGCACATTCCTGTACGTTAAGTTCCTGATGGTATGGGCGCTGGTGCTGATGGCCGACTTCATTTTGGAGTTCCGATTCGAGTACCTGTGGCCCTTCTGGCTGCTGGTACGCAGTGTGTACGACTCCTTCAAATTCCAGGGACTGGTATGTACACTTTAGTCCTCGTCGTCATATACACGTTACACTAGCCCCGTGGCAGCTAGACTTAAGAAATCTTTGTTCAGTAAAATGTAGGATTAGTATAATTATTTATGTGGCTCCCACCATCTAGGGGCCAGGATGTCTACATTGTTCGTCCGTCGAGGCCAGGATGTCTACATTGTTCGTCTGGACACTGAAATCTTAACACGCAACGCCCAATGTATTGTTCCTTCTACATAATGATGATAATGATCCAATTTAGGGACATATGATATTAGCAATCATTCGTGATTGCCTGTTGAACCTCAGCAGAGACAGGTGTACCAACCTAACCTTCGATGTGTATGTATAGTAAATGATAACTAGGTATCGAAGAGGATTCCCCTTAGAACACTCCAATCAACATAATTCTAGGTAGAAGATATGGTGCTTGGTTTCATCTGATGCTAGAGAGTTGAGGGAATCTACGCAATCACAGCTTTTTATTAAGCTGATAATTTTTTTTATCTTCGACAGATTGCTTCTTTGTATTCAGATGGTGCAAATATATTCTCTGGATTTTCGAGATGCAGGTTATAAAAAGATGGGTTGAAAAACAGGTTCTGTCACAAAGTGTGCTATATGTATCTATATCCGGTAATAGACCTGAAATGACCTTCATAATACGATTGGTATCAGATATGCTTATCCGCTGGCTTTTCGTCCCTATAGTCTTAACATTTTGGAACTCTTATCCAAAAGCCATTGAGTATTAAGAAAAAAAACCAATAGGGAATTATGCCTCAAAGGTAAGCTCATTAGTCAATGTGAAAGATTAGATAAATTCAGGAAGCTATTCAAGTTTACGGTCAGAACTCTAACCCTAAACTTTCATAGGTTTCCTCTGTAATACTATATAAGGTAATGTGGGCAGAGGACCTGATATCACAAAAGGAGGGGGTGGGTACTTGGGTGCATCATGTTTATTCTGGGTTCTAAACGTAGGCAGAGTTTATTGGAAACGAGATCTAATTGTCAATTGCAGTTGACGCCCAATTATATTTACTTTTCAGTTGTCAGCATAATTTGAGTTGGACATAAATAGTCATGTTTATTGTAGTGGACGGCTGCTTATATTTACTTTAACAGGCTTTCCTCCCATAGAAAATAATCTAAACAATAAAAAAATAATAACACAATAGACTTGTACAACAAAGAACAATAGCATAGGATCCAGCTGACAAGACTATCCACTCAGCAGGTAAAGCCTAATCAGAGGGGAACAAAGAAAATGACGAGAAGGGTTAATTACTAGGGCCCAGATCGTCCGCTAATTACCGGTCCGTGAGCTTGTCGCCGGCGGGCGGTGTGCACCTGCTACAGGGCAGGTGAGGCCAGCTTCTGGGGGCGGGTGCCCTCCAGGTTATGTAATTGTGACAGCGTAGACAATATTGAGAACAGGTATGGGAGCGGTTGCAGGGCATCGCCTCCTGGGAGCGAGTTTGTAAATCCGGATATTGTTCTGTGACCCACTTAGAAGTGGTCCTCGATCCTGTGAACTCTGAGTCTATTTCAGTAGCCTGGGCGCATCATATCCCAGTTGATCCTTTGCTTGTGATACGATACATCAGTATATCTGGTATGCATATTTGATCTCCATGCTTTCTAAATTCGAAGATGAAACTCTGAAGAACCGAGCACATAGTACATGGGGCATGAGGGGATTTCTTGAATGTTTCATCTGCAGTTAGAATAAGTGACAATATTACAACGAGCCCAGACCTCCAATATAAATCGTATCACAGGTACACTTAGTATAAAAACTGGATGAATCTCTGATCAATGTGTCTGGTGTTAATAACTAAATTGCAAAATACCTATCGGGTACTAGGCGTCTCCTTTCCTAATATATTATAATCGAAAGAACGAATTTGGATGACCGTGTCGAGGAATACTTGATGCTGAATAACTTCTCTTATAAGAATACCGGATGCCGTTGTTCTTTTGACCCAGTTCTTGCAAAACCCTGCCGCTAGCCCAAGCTGCTCCCAGGAGTCACTGTATACCGGATGCCAATAGCTTCTTCCGGTTCCTGTCAGGCAAGCACGCTGACTCCTATCGGGTAGAGACACACTGCACTGGCACTAATCACTGACATCTCACGTAAAGCTATGACCTTATGGGATTTATCGGCTTGCTGGTTAGCATCTCCATGAAGATTTGTTAAGTGTATCAATCAGATACTAGTACAAATAGTTACAAGAATTTTATACGTGGTAAGCACAAAGGGAGACGCGAAGATGGGGTTCGGGGGCTCCCACTTTCAATGAAGCAGAACATTGCGTAAGTAGGCAGCTTAACGAAAGTTGGCATGTAATTTTATGTGTAACCTGCATGCATTGTATACCAAATTGAAGGGGATACATAGATTACATTCGATTTTAAAACTTTTCCAATATCTCACACCGGAGTAAGGTCGAGTTCCTTACAGACACTGATTATGATTGTAAGATGTAATTGTAGAATTTTTGGAGACTTACCTGGTAAGTTGAAGTAAAATTGAGATTTTACCGTGGACGGAAGGTGATTTGAAATCCATATCATTTATCATCTCATCGCAAATGTAGTTGTTAAGGGCCCTGTCAACACTTCAGAAATCAGATCTATCGGAAGCAGAGGTATAGGGAAGATTGCAATAAGCCATTATAAGTATTCAACCTCATATACCACACTGTCCAACGTTATCTGCCCTCTTACGATTGCTACCTCACCATCACAGCCAAAAGGGAAGCTGGCACTTAGGTTATCACTATCAAGACTGGTGATAATATTAAAGGTCTCTTGAACGGACTAAATAGAAACTGGCCTACTATCGGCGTACGTCAAAAATATGCAGTCAAATTATGATCAGATATATCCCGATGCTGAAGGCAGAGTGATATAACTGATTGATAATTTCTCCAAATATTTTGATGTACGAAGACAGTCAGTGTGTTTCATGTTGTTATATATCTAAAAATGGCGAGATTGTATCTAGTGACGTGACGTTCGGCCATCAATATGCCATGGGTAGCAGCGGGTATTATATGGAAACTGGCTTACTGTCTTCGTACGTCAAAAATACGCGGTGAAATTATTGGTCCCATACATCCCGATGCCGTAGGCAGAGGGATGTATGGGACCAATAATTTTACCAAGTATTTTGACGTACGAAGACAGTCAGCCTGTTTTCGTATTATTATATACCTAAAAATGGCGAAATGTTACCTAGTCACGTGGTCACATACCCCGTACGGCACAGTGTGCTGTACGGATATAAATACGCCATGGGTAGGAGCGGGCAGTATACGTAGTTGATACAGCCATAGGTATATAATAATATGTGCAGGTGGAATAATAAGTCATATGTATATATTGTATCATCAAGTATAGCCCTGTGTTCTGCCCTACCTGCCACTTCAATGCGTCCTGGAAATACACATAGTTGCCAAGAGATTGTTAGGGTGAACACGCCAACCCCTTACGTTTTCAGGGATATAATCATTGTCTGTCAGGAACTCGACCTTACTCCGGTCCATCGTTAATGGATTTATACCTCTTACCGGTCTACCCCTAGAGAGACATAGGTCCTGTGGAATCCGCGCTGTAATATATGAAGAGAATCAAGTTGAAATAAAAAGATTCGCAGTGCTATTCACTTCACCATATCCAATCTCAGTCCTGCAGAATGAAGAAAACATGTCTCTTCGGCCTTTTTAATTATATGATTTTCCTTTCTTAGGGTCGTGCAAAATCATTCCCTTGGCCCTTATAGTTCTCATTGTTCTTACTGGTTGTTCAACAGTGACGTTGTGGGTTTGTAAACAGGGACCAAGTTCTGATGAAAATGAAATTCCGTGTTTCTAATTTTATGTAAATTATGATAGTTACAATTTGTTCTGGATTTCCGCCTGACACGTTCGTTGATATATTTTTTTAACATCGAGAATGCACACACAAATATCAGATCAGAACACAAGAATATACATATAGCTACGTATTCGTTGAAGAGGTAAGACAGCTTTCCCCGCTGTTTATAGGTTTCTGTAACAACTGTCGTCAGGCCAGGCCATATGGGAATGGGAGCGGGACGGAATGTGGAGTAGTGAGGCGACACGCCTGGGTGAGTTTTGTACGACAAATGGACATGGCCGATATATCTGGGAACAGTCTGTGCTTACAGGAGGCTGGGCTGGTCGTATTCAAAGTACTCCTCTATCAAATGCTGAAAGGGCTTATCGGTGTGGTTTCAGTTGCTGAATCCCGAATGTGATCAATATACGGGGGGGGGGGGGGGGGGCATTGCAACATTTCTTTTGACTTCTAGTTGATAACAGCTTATCTCTTACTGGTAGGGGAATTACCTTCCTAATGAGAAATGTTTTACACGCTTGTGCCACTATAATGATGGGCAAGCACTGGAGTATGACGTTGATTTGGCTCTTAAATAGTCTCAAAACCTATGCCACATTTTAAACTAATCATGTAAAAGGGCACTTCATTTTACATAAACATGTATAGCTTCTGTGAATATTGATATTAATTCAGCCTAGTTGTGACGTAAAACCAAATTATTTCAGGGCTTAACCGTTCTGGCGTGAAGGTATATAATCCGATATAAAGATGCCATGAGCCCTAGAACTCAGCATCTTAATTACCCGTATAGATGAGCTTAACGCTACTTGCAGTTAGTAGTGCATGCCAAGGCGAATACACAAATTGGGAAGCTGTTCTGCATCATTCCCCACTGTGCTAGAGGGCAGCTCTGCCCTACCAATACCAGTCTTGAAGCTCCAGCCAACATGCCTTGCTCCTGGAAACGATTCCACGTCGGCTCGGACAAAAAGACCAGACGCCGCCGAGCCAAAATAGCCAAAATAACCAAAATAACAATAGCGGCACATTGAGGGCCTCTTTAGTGTAAAAGAGCGAGCTGCTCGAAGATTCCGCTGCCAAGGCTCTGAGTGAGGTACTGGTGTAGTAATACTCCTCCTACTCAGCTCAGCACCCTCGGGTCACGGCCCGCTCACAGGGCCAGATCCTCGTAGCATGTGCCACCCCTGTCCCATTTTACCCAGCAGGCAAGCGTGGCGTGCCTATTTAAATTGGGTCATTACCGGCTGAAACTATTCTACCTATATCTACAGGGTATAGAACCTGTAATCATTGTATTGAGTTATATCATCGTGTAGAGGCAGAGTTGCCTCTTTGGCAGGTAGCATGTGCGAGGCCATCTCTACTACTTATTGTAGGTTATGGTTTACTTGCAATATCGTTCACTATAAGTGATGTATTAAAGATAGGCTTCAGAATCGGATAAGGCAGTAGATCTAATTAATTCTGTATTGACTATCACACATACTATTCCGAGAACATTCTGTTTACAATGAATTTGACTATATGATGTTTCCGCCGATATTGTAGATGGGGGGAGGAAGTGAATGAAGAGGAATATAAAAATATCTTTAAAAAATTCTAATGGCAACCGGGAACGTTTAGACGAACGAAAAAATTACATCACGGAATGACCAAATATATACGACACGCCCTATATCTACCACAGGGTAGCCTGAAAATACAATGATTGCATAAACAGAACTTCGATTATCTCACCTACACTGGTGAGACAATAGCAGTGGTGCACATTGGAAAACTGAAAACCCAGTGTTAGCGGACACCCTGCGTAAGTAGACACTATGGCCGGAACAGAGAGTCTCCGCTCACGCGGGGTTCTGCTCTATACATAAAAGATATAATAATCGACACTAGCTAAATGTATTTGTTTTATATATCTTAAATTTTCAGAGGAACAATAAAGTCATTGTATCAGATTTTGTACCACTCTCATGGTTAAACATTCAAAGACACCCTTTAGTTCTTCAGATATGTGTAGACTTCGGACAAGGCGGGTAATTTTCATTTCTCTGGCATACACAAGTAGCAGCATGACGAGGCTATCTTGGCAATACTGACGACTCTAAACCGGAAAGCTAATACTAGTTTCTGATTGAAAGACTGTTCAAGGCCTCGGTTACCTTAGAACAACGAAATGGTTTGCTTCCGCATAATCTAATTCTTCAACACCTACGGTTATGCTTATTGATGCACAAGACGACCCTATGAATGAATATTGAGGTTTAAATAAGGTTACTGTCTGCCGAGTTGCACCTGAATAGGTGAAGAAAGACAATGGTTTAGAGTTTTAAGATAACCCTGCTCCTGAAGGGCTTCACTCAGGAAGCAGTGACTGTGATAATGTATTATTTTACTAACAACTGCAAAGCAAATACCCTTCTATGTTACCTCAGAAGGGGAGGTTCCATTAGATTAATTCAATTGTAATAATTGAGACAAGAAACATTGTACATCGCCGGCTAGATCAAGTGTTTGATGACGGTAATAGACAAAGTCGTTCTGAAGCTGCCGTAAATGAAGCTTGGTTGCGATTGAGTAGGTGCACATAAACTGCTTGAAGTCGAGGTACTCCGTATCTGAACGTCTCAGGCCGGGCCGATAGGCAGGACTACGGCCGACGGGGCGAGCGGGCGGGCGGGCGGGCGGCGAATTACGGCCGCCAAGAACACGTCTGGGTGCCGTCCGTGGGCGCGGGTAGCGTGGGGACCAGCGCCGGGAGTGCCGCCCGTCGATCCCTGCCCCAGACAACCATATATCATTGGAGCAGCTCCCGCGCGCCTTCCTCCCGAAAGTACAGTTCCACGCGGAAAAGCTTATTACCTGGCAAACGTCTACCTCAGCCTTGCAGCTGTTACATGTGTATTCTGATTACGTTAGGTGTAGCGGAAACGCATCCACCTGATATGTGATGTGGGAAAATAGTGAACTCTACAGGTGAACACTGCAGCTGCCGTCCTGGAAACATGATCTGTGTTAAAGTTAATGAACTAGGCTTTCGTTTAATTATCTGTCAAGATGGGTCGTTGGCAGGGTCAATTAGTGCGGAATTCTATATAGTTTTACACTAGCTCTGCACGTTATTCTATACCCTTGATTTGTATTGATTGAAAGACTGCGAAAAACCCCGACATTTGAAACGCATATGCAATACCACCTATACGTAATACATTTTACTCAAAATCATTTCAATCGACATCGTTTCACGGAGACAATTTAACATGGAATATTATCTATCATCATAGTGATAACGAGTACCCGGAGTACTTAACGCTGACAGATCTTTCTCTGTGGTTACGTCCTACTGTATCACGTACATGGAAACTGTCCACCCAGCCGCCCACTCACTGGAAGGCCCTACGCGCCCAACAGCCTGACTCCGCCGGGGAATGGACTCCTGGCTCCCACAGTTCACGAAGAGCTGTGGATTCCCTGCGAGGAATTCATCGCTTTCTCATGTTTTTAGGAGGTGGGACGCGTAAGAAAGCATGACCCTGAATGAGAATCTAAATATTACTTGTTGGGTACCTCTAGAACTGAGGGCCTACCCTTATGATTCGGAGCTGTGATTATGTGTAGGGTATTCACGAGAGAGCTGACGCAAGAGCATATAGACAAAAATATGCATCTGATTAGTTTGGGATTTACGGCGTAATTAGATACGATAACTTATACTCTCACCGGTACCGCTAAACACCGGTATACGCTGTTTACGATGTGTCTAGTTACAATTGGTTTTTTTCTTTTTTTTGCCGGGGGGGGGGGGGGGGGGTAGGGGCATCGGCTGTGTACGGAAGTGTTTCTTACCGCGTATTTTGAATGCTACTTACAATCTATACATTCCTGAATATTATTTTAACAATATCGGCAATATCTTAATACTAACAGGCCTTCATATGTTGTTTGTGATGATTTGATTACTTCATGAAGTGATAGAACCATATTTTTCATTTTTTATTTCACTTGGTATTCTTAATTATAATGTTATACCTACATTGTATTCATTGCTCAATCTTTATTGTTCCATTTTTTTCTATTTTATTGTGTTAAAACTTTGATTTTATAAATCTCGGAAGTATCCTTGTGGGAGTAACTACAGGCATCACTTTGGACTCATTCTGACAATAGCGTACTTTTTCTTATTACCGATACTGCGATAAGACCGGCATTGAAAACACCTCTGATATGAAAACAGATGATTGAGACTCTGGATTGTGTAGGGAATTCTACAATCACTACAATATAAATCTCTTTGAATTTCTTTGAAAGATTTTCACTTCATGCGTTGCTCAGCTCTTTTCTTGCCGTTGATGCCTGGAGGCACACCCGTGGGTAGTAAGCATCATTTTCCTTTACATGTCATTTATCGCAGCTGATTCAACATGGCTCGTTATAGTTATTTCAAACATGTAAACACCGTTATAGTGATGATTGATAAATGATGACTCATTTATCACAATGGAAACGTTGACACAACTTTCAATATGGTGGAAAACAATCCATTTTCTCAACAATTCCAACATAGGCCTGCACAACGGAGGTGGTTTGGTGTCAGGAGTGTGGCATTTACTAAAGTGCACCTGCTACTGGGCCCGGTAAAGGAAGTGTTAACAGCTTCTGATTACATGCCATGTTGCTGGTGACAGTAACCTTGGAAACACACATGAACTAATAAGTGTCATTTAACACGACACACCTGTATTTTTGAGAAACGTCAATGATGTTGTAATAGTGCTAGAGGTTAACAATATGGCCTGCAGTTACAAAGATACCTAGTAGAGGTAGTATAGGGGGGTGGGGTGTCTCTTATTTAGATTAAATGTGTCATTTCGTATAGAAAAATGGAATTATTTTGTCGATCATATCTGTATTTTGGTACAAGTATTGAATGCTTCTAGAAGCATTATTGGACTTTAATACTGAAAATGTACGTGGTTGCTGATACTTCTATCGTAACCACTCGTGTTAGAACCTCCGAGGTTGGGTTTCTCTCTTTAGAATCGATGTACAGGGACTAGGGACATTGTAATGGCCCAATAACCTCGTCACTCAGCATGCTGTCTATCTCATGAACTATTAAGATATTATTGATTGTCCCGCATTCACACCAATAAAACTAGTGACAACAAATAACTATCATTGGTTGATGTAACGAAAAGTTATGTTCAGTAAAGACTGTCTGAACAACATGCAAGTTCGAGGCGTGGGTCGTGGTCAATATCCCAACAATAAAAGAGAGTTTTGAATCTCCCCACAGACTATGCCGTTGCCGATACCGACACATGCCGTTGCCGATACCGACACATTTCCAACGCTTTCTCAGTCTCTGAAGCAGCAAATTCCACACACAAAATATTTCCACTTTTTTCCCCGATCCCAACTGACATCCCTGCGCCTTGGTACAGTTCTTTGGTTACCTACTTAGTCCGTCCATGTCATATGCTAAAAAAGGTAAATAAGAAGCAGGCACTTCTAGTAGAGCCTTCATATTTCACTCACTAGTTCGTCAGCTAGATCGCAGATAATCCTCTCTCCATAAACAAAAATAGAGTGTTGTCTAACAGCTTATCCTGCGCAGGGACTGGTGTCGAATGTTGCCCGTTCTCGGTTGTGCCTTCCAGAGATTGGGCTAAAGGCCCCAGGCGTCCTAGTCAACTCGCCTGTTGTTGTAATAGGCCAGCAGTACTATTCCAATCCCCAAGGGCTTCCTAGAGCAGCATTTCCCAACCCAGCAGGTGTTTCAGAATCTGTGGTTATATTAGAAGCTGTACTGATAGGGACACATGAGGCCACCCCCTTCCTCTCCCTCCCCTACTGGCCTGTAACTTTCATCAGAGATTCAGTCAGTGACTATTAAAACAGAACCTGCACATGTTCACAAAGTGAACGTAGCCTCCTTTCTAGTGAAAACCATCGGACGCGTTCCGCTACCTGACCCACCTGGCTCTGGTTGACCCTATACCGACCTAACTTCCGCGACCCCACGCCTGTATCATGACGAGGGCCGTCGGTAAGTTCCTCGCCCGTGGCGATATAATTCTGCTTGGAAATCGCCAGCCTCACCAGAACTGCCTGTTGAAGACTGTGGCAACAATGTTTTGACATAGTTGTTAAGGGGTGTTGCTCATCACTCTTGATCTTTTGCTGATGCTATCATGAATAAACTAAAGCAACCGTTTGAATAGGAAACTGTCTTTTTCAAGAAAGCATCGGATGTGCTTTCAAGAGTTCACTTTTCAGGTCAAGAATAGATTGTATCTAAATTTGGATGTGACCCCTAATCATTTTGATTGTTCTGGATGTATTTTTGATTTTGGAGGCACCATTTTTAAAAACGCTACAATATATGTTATGTTTAATATTAACACGTTGTTTTTGAATGAACGATTTTTTTCATAAATGAATAAAAATGCAACCTACGTGACCTGACCTTTAATGTTTGGAGAGAGTAAACTTGTTAGCTTTCTAATGAGCGTAGGATTATGTTTTATCGAGCAGTAGTTCTTGTGCTTCGACTGAAAATGAAATGAGAGGTGAGGTGTAAACAGGAAGACCAGGTATAACTCACACACTAGTGTTTCAGATCAGTGCTAAACACCTGGTAGGTTTTGATTTATTCATATCTTTCTGTTTGACAGGGAATATAAAATGTAAATCTCTATTGTAGATGATTAGAATAAGGAGGCGCGAAATAACTCATCAGTTTTCACTCACGGCTTCGTGGTATCTTAGAAATAATTAAGAGACAGAAGAAATGATATATTAGAAATGATATGTTATATTGGATATGCCATGACCCGCCCAGTTAAGAACTCTTCAAATTGTACGACCGAGTATCATTAATAAGCATATAATTATATTTCTTTGAGAAAGAAAACTGCTAAAGATATTAAGGTTTGTGTTGTCGATATATTAAACAGATTGGTGATGCACAACTTAAATAGAGAATTCAATATAATGTACAAGTTTTATCGCAACTATAAATGTCACCCATGAGATATAGAAACAAAGTGGTAATTTGCCAGTATGAATTTTATTAGTGTGTCCCTCTATACATACTATATTCTCTATTACTATTTGTAAAGTATTACATGCTAAACTCCTTTTTATTTATGTCAAAGATAATTGGATAGCCTTTGCCACCTGCCCAATATCCACCTGTTGTATTCTAAAATGCATTCTTTTCGTATTTCATAAAGGGCATGTTCACCGAATATTTATACGCTTATCCATCCTTTCTACTTGCAGGCCTTCTCGGTGTTCTTTGTGTGTGTAGCCATCACATCTGACGTCATCTGTTACCTCTTCATCCCGGTCCAGTGGCTGTTCTTTGCGGCCAGCACCTACGTATGGGTGCAGTATGTATGGCACACAGGTGGGTCAGACAGTCACTCTCAGTGGCCGCTATCTTGCAAATAGTCCATCAATGTGCCTCGGACGTGACATCCTGCCCTGTCAGATGTCAGTCATGGCAAAAAAATACTCAATATCTATACAACAGTGCTCTATCCTTTTAGTGACTCTAACGAGGTTAAATGTAAGGCACTGGTAGGGCTTTGTCAATAGCACTCAACGTAGTGGGGGTTCTAATTGCTGTTCAAATTATTTCCAATAGGTTTTATACTGATACCACCCTACCGCCCATAGTCTCGTATTAATCAGCACTTATTACTGATAAAGTGTAAGGAAGTCCTCAGAAGTGTTGTCTGTGAGAACTGTACCTGTTTTGGTTTTTTTAACCTCGTTTCTGGGTCTAAGGTTGATGTAATACTTAATTTTGTTTTGGCACCCCTAACCTTTCTCGATAAATGAGAATGACAATTATTTTAGTAAGAGGGGTACTGCTATAACCATTTAACATAATCTCTCTCATAATCATACACCAATAAATTGGCACTATTAACAACAAACCGAATTATATTTCGATTTATGGTTGAACATAACACCATGGTAGAATGCAAATTATTAGTGGTGACAAACAGCTGGTGTTTCTGCTGTTGTATAAATGTATTAGTAATAATATTCAAAATGAAGTCGAATGCTTTTCATGGAGCTGATCGATTTTTATTTATAATTTTTGATATGTTTATTTATAAGGCCTTCAAGACTTTATCTCTGGTGTATACCCGTGTTCAGAACACCAATACTAGGGAGGCGTAAGTGGGCAGAGTCATTACTATTGGCGCTCATGCATTATGTAAAAGTTTATTCTGTGTTTTTGTTCTTTTTCAGAGCGGGGTATATGTCTTCCTACCGTGTTCCTGTGGCTGCTTTTTGTCTATATTGAGGCGTCAGTTCGCCTTCGAGAATTCAAAAGTCTCCCATTTCATCTAGATCTGTGCAGACCTTTTGCAGCACATTGGTAAGTTCGGTATATGTTGTTTACTAAAATATATATAACAAGTTATTCAAACCTTGTATACGCTATTAGTTTGATATTTCTCCTCTAGCAGACAATCCGGCGAAATAGTCAGTTACTTCATACAGAGGAAATCATCTGCACTTCTTAGCATTTTATTGGTTTATACATGCGTTTCTTCACAACGTTGCAATGACCAAATTTGGGGCACCGAACTAAAGATCTACTTTTATCATCTAGGAACGCATATTTCACGGGTACTGTACAACACTGCAAACTGGACGTTTCATGTCATTATAATCATTACATTACGAGACAATGGAGAATTTATGCGATCAAACTTGTCAGGAACAGATGTTGAAATGTACATCGCAGCATATTACAATTGATAAATGAAAGCAATTATTCTTCTTTCAGTATTGGATACCCAGTCGTAACGCTTGGGTTCGGGTTCAAAAGTTATATATCATATAGAATTAGAGTGGTAAGTAAAAGTGTGAAAATAAGTATAAAATAGATCTGTTCAGATATTCCTTATCCATATGAATGTTGTATTCTGTTATGGTATTATAGGTGAGTAATGCAGCTTCGAACCTTACCAAAATATAGACTTGTGATTTCTAAAAGAATAATGTTTGCAGTTAATTAAAGATTGACATGCTAAAATCTTTCTAAATAGTACTATCTAGAATGTGTCTGCTTCAGACCACAGACATTCCCCATACATTTGCTTGCTATCTATATGAAGTGACATTATAACTATGTTAAGATCAGTATATACAGATATATAAAGAGATGTTGATTAAAAGGTACCTTAATACTTGTAAATACAACAGAGAAAACAGAAGGACGTCCAAAAAGAGAATGGTTTTTACACCCACCTGCTCCAGCAAGCATTACCTTCCGACCAACAGAGCAACACTGAAAAACAGAAAGGTACATTTGGAACATTTACAGTAGTAGTAATAGTAGTAGTAGCATTGGGATAGGGTTGTGGTGAAATCTGACACATAAACCAACAATGTGGTGTTAATGAAAACTAGTGTAAACCGTCCTGCATGCATTGCTGATTATTGTATCCAATCTTGGTGGCCAGTGAAGATTAGGCCTAGACTTGAACGTTGAACAGAGAGTAAAATACTATTGTTTTGTTCAGGGGAGGACCAGCAACAAACACAACACCCAGAGCTAACTTGTCATATGAGGCACTGGCCTGTGGTCAGGCTGCTACTCGGTGTCATGATGTCCATGTCGGGTTCATTTCTAACCGGTCATACACCACCATGTGAGTTTTGAACTTAGGAAAGGCTTTTAGCTCGGAGTCATCTAGTGACCCATTCCCGCCGCACTTCTCTCAAGGGACACCAGTTCTTATTAGTATCACTTAATGTAAATATAGTGCTACGCCATTAAATACTACTTAAGACAACAACAACATGTTAATATAGATAACTATAAGTTCGACATGCAATTTTGTATTTTTATAGTTAGGTGGCAAGACTTGTAGATGTTGAAGCTTACACGGATAAACTAAACGAAATACGGTTCAATAAATAGTGCACGCAATCAGTTATCGAGTAGAAGTACCTGAGATTGAACTCAGATTGTAATGATAGTAAAGATGTCGGTAAGAAGTCTTAGACAAATGCAGGCATGGAATGTGGTTTTGGGGTAGTATTAGAGTATAGAGGACAAATCCAAACTTGCAATAATTTTGTTGTATTCTTCATGTGGATCCGGAATATCCATTCACCCATAAAGAAGTACCACTTTAAGCCTATCCCCACATCCCCTGCCTGTTTGAGTGTATCTTTTCCCGTCACCTCTGATTGACAAAGTAAATTTCGTAATTCCAGCTTTGCCTTCTAAAGCGCAAGAGGAAATCACAAATGGGATCACGCCTCCAGTGGTGACCAAAAAGCAGGCCAAAACACAGGACCCCCCGGCGCCGGCGGGGGAGGTAAAAGATACTAACAAAAACAAACAGAGCTCACACATAGAAGATTGTCAGTATATTGAGCAATCGGTGCACCAGCGACAGCCTCACAACGTCAATGACTATGATGAGGAGAACTATAAGAACGACCAACACGCAAAGACTTTCAAAGCCAACGGCGTGGCCAAAAGTACAAACAAGCTCAATAGTACGCGAGATGTCAGTTCCACAAAAAAGAGCAAGAGCAACAACACAAAGGAGTCTCCTGCCAGCACCACAAACGCCACCCCCTTCACAAATAACAAAGAAGAATCAATAACTAGGTGAGTATACCTTGCCTTGGTCACAGACCTGATGATCAGATCCGTGTCCTAATTATCTTATCTCAATTCACATGGCCATGTTTTCTTGTATCATAATGCAATTGTTTTGTGCCTACAGGTTGCACCTAGTCGGACCTCAAATAAAACCCACATATCCGTCTTTTTTTCCGGTCAATTCACTATTTTAGTAGCTACTAGACACAGCAGACATTATTAATGTTTATTAAAGGTAGACTTGCGCTACTCAAAAAGGTATAGTGTCCTTTCTCAGTTTTCTCTGCAGGGGTCTAGAACGATGCGCACATAATTACTTTGATATTCGTCAAAGAATTTATTCGGTTGTAAGAAAGAGTTGAATCCATATTGTGCTAAAGATCGCAGTTTAAATATTTTACTCTAAACTTCCGACCGTAGAGTAAATATTACAACACATTGATGTACAACTTGTATGTGAACTTGCAATCACTTAAATTGAATAATCTAATATGGAATATACTTTATATCATGTACCAAGTTCATTTCGGGAACACATAAAAACAGCATTCGGAAACTAAGTAAGGTGCCAATTAGAGATCACGATGTTCAAGTGAATAGTCAACCTTTAGTGTAAACAGCACTAACCCAATCAGTTGTATGATGATTTGTTTGATTAATCCGCAACCAAAAAGACCTGAGACCACTTGGTGACATATTATTATATACCTATGGCCGAATGTCTATGAAATATTATCCGCTGCTAGTGGTACAGTAGAAATAATGTTTGAGCACGCTGTGCTGGTAGTGAATGAGCGTGAATCGATAATTTAGTAAGTGCATAAGCTTGGCCTTTTCTACCATGAATAACTCAGTAAAAGTCTCAGTAACCACATTTTCTCTTAATAATTCCCTGTATCTGAGATCTAAATACGGAAAAAAAACATGGACACTGGCCTCGTTGTGAGCATTTTTTCTACTGGCCAACAGAGGCTACATCTTAACCATGATCTGATTGGTCAGACAACAATTTATGGAAGGCCCTACAGACCATGCGCGATATGTTTGCTATAAATAGCTCTTTACAATAATCATGTTACTGTAAGATTATCAGATACGCTTTCAATCTGGCATTGCTCGCTAATAAGCTAGAAGATGGTAAAGTAAAAGTGTCATATATATATTCCGCTATACGGCCTCTCTTCATTCAAGTGGTACATGTTTATAGATGGTGGCAGTAGACCAAGGTATATATGATATACATGTATATTACAGGTTGATATCAGGGATATATTTTTATTAGTTTGCACTGTAGAGCGCGGAAAGTAAGACTTTGGAGAGCAGGTTTGATAACCCGATGTGCTATTTCAGATTGGAATCAGATATAAAACGATTAAAAGCAGATCTACAGGGCAGCAGGAACTGTGAACAGGAGCTCCGATCTCAAATAAACAATCTCAATCACGGAGAGAAATCCATGAAGTCAGAGGTCTACCAGCTCCGTCAAGATAACGAAAGTTTACAGACAAAGTAAGTAGTCTTTTATGTCAACAAAAATCCAGATATATCAATCTGTGAAAATACCCCGGATTCAAATACAAGGGGTTATGCAGATTAGTCAAAGGTCGCTACGACTCCAGTTCCATTAGGGATTTTTTTATGTCTAGTTTGTATTTAATTATAAAGTGCTTTAGAATGTATTCATGCACTGATCCGTTTCAAATTTCTAGGTTGATGTAACCATTTTATAACATGCTTGGCCCATGTCAATATAAATATTTACTATATACCCATGCCGTATATACTGTAAATACG
Source organism: Alentia gelatinosa (assembly GCA_950022655.1). NCBI lineage: Eukaryota > Metazoa > Annelida > Polychaeta > Phyllodocida > Polynoidae > Alentia > Alentia gelatinosa. The sequence goes on along the minus strand of OX465580.1, from coordinate 101,207,201 downwards.
CACCGTTTCGGCATATGACGTAAAAATACTGTACGGACCGCTGGTCCGTACACTAAAATACGGACCACCTTGCCATACACGTTTATCAACATATCGGTTGTTAAAAATTAAATTAATGATTTTTTTATTTTTTATTTCGGGTATATAGTAAATATATAACGTCCAACCTAATACAACACCATTGAGTCTAATATACTTATCTGATCAATTTTCTCAGACTCCATAACCTGGTAACATCTCGCCAGCAAGACAAACAGAATTTAGCCATCCTTGAAAGAAAGTTGGCCGACGAGCGCAAACTACGATCTATGGCAGAGCAGCAGTTATCACAAGAACGCAAGGCTAAAAAATCTGAGGATGCCGCTCGCCAGGCAGCCATGGCCAATAGGTACGTATGATAATTTGTTATTAGCGGGTGGATGGTTGGTCTTTAGGTTATGGCTATAGTCTACTGTAGTACACCTGCTCATAGAGTCACTGACCTGACCACATTTTTGCATTTTATAGCTAACTAAGTACAGATAGGAATATGATTTCTGTTTAGGACACAAGGTTTTATGGCCATACAATATTTCACATTTTTAGTTTTTAGTATTTTGACATTTTAGTTCAGGGGGACTTTTTGAGTCACATGTCCTTTTTTAAGAACTCCTTTACAGACACATTTAAACCCCTGAAACTCGTTCAATCATAATATGATATGCCACATTTCAAAGAGGATTAAAAAACAATAGTTACTATGTAGTGAAATTTTCTTGGTATATAGGTAGATTCTACATTTAGAGATATGTAAGTATTTGTTAAAAGTATGGGGGGATTTTCGGTGAAATGGGACAGACTTAAACAGATGTTCTCACAATATTGATTTGAATTAGGCATTAGCGTTATATTTTCCATATCCATAAGTGGCACTGACATTAAACTACACCCTAGGAAGTGTCATTATTGTGGTGAAACATATATTTGATGTGTTATTCGTGTATTTTTGCCAAATCTGATCATGTGAGGTGGGGGTCTGTAAATGTATGAGTGAATGGTTTATTCAGCATATTAACTGACAAAAAGAAGTCAGAATGGTTCATAATAGGTTCACATAGCTGCCATACATTTTCTAAGTCTACTCTGTAAAAGACAAGGAACCACAAACGCTGGAGAGCAGGGAAGAGAGTAAATTGTTATCTATTTCCTATGGCAACCATTCAGGATAAATTAAGAATTTTTTGTCCTAGGGATCAGTCAAGACCCAGTCATATGGTATTGGTTTGTAGAATTTTTTGCAAAATCATTTACCACCAGATATTGGCTTGACCTACTTTATCAGTATACATAGGAACAGAGTCCCCCCCCCCCCCCCCCCCCATTTTGAGGCACATGGCAACAGAACATGCAGACGGCTTAGTTCCTGTGTGTACTGATCTATGAAGAGCATTGGTGATTATCAATTGTAGTCACCTACAGGTAGATGGATATACTCTGGCTTCTGAAATGGTTAACATAAGATTGCATAATATAGACAGAACACCTGGCAGAGTAACTGGTCTGTCCCCTTCCAATTCCTCCTCCCACCCTCGCCCACTCAGCTGTGCGAACTGACCCATGAACTGCTGAGTTCACAGAGGGATAGGGCTCTAAGGATTCAATCAATGCAGGTCCTTCTCCATTCATAGATGACTGACCATTGGACTACCTTTAGTCCCAATGCGTTCTGTTAGTCTCGCTCCTTGGAAATAGGCCTTTTGACTTTTAAGTGCGTGTACCCGCTAATTTGGCCAATAATTCTATTCTAACTGAACTGGTGAACTGATTTTTATTAATAAATATATGCAAAACTATAGACAGTTTAACAATACTGCAAATCAGTATATTATAGAATAGGCTACTTCTGTTATATATTATTCTGTTATGGTTATAAGAACTTCTATGGAGTACTTGGGAAAACCAATCGGATACATGATTAGATCATTTTATAAATCATAAAGAAAAACAATTTTCTACTTTTTAATTTTTAAAAGGCAACCGTTTAATCTTTATGTTTCAGGGTTGAATGCACAGAGGCTTGTAAAAGTCGACGGCGGGAGCTGGAAAACGAAATAAAACATATACGTCACGAAATCCATCTCCGAGAGGATCAAGTACGACAGTTTGAAAGAGAAACACAGGTGAGACTTGATGTAAGTTTTCACTTTCTGTTACATTTTTCTTGTATGTAGAAAGAAGGGTAATTGTGCTAGAAGGCTCCAATACGAATTTGATACCAAGCGGGATAATATATAGATTTGTAATGTTTTTAACTTTTCCAGTATCAGTCGACTGATATATTTTATTGGTTCCCCTCACTTAGAAATTTACCATTAGCTGTATTGCCCTGAACACATATACTCGCACAAAATCTGAATTTCAGAAAAAGGTTTTGAATTTTATGAGTTTTGTCTTTAATACACAAGCTGCAAAGATGTTACTACTTGTTACACATGTTTTGTTACTCAATTTAGTTCAGAGAAACTGAAAGTGGGACAGAGTCTTCCTATATAAATGTACTTGCATTGTATTCTGGGGTCTGACCCGATTAATGCATTTCTTTAAAGAATACGTTCGATAACACACTGTCGTTCCTCCTTGCACTTTATACATCAATGTATCCAGACGACGAACAAACTGGATGTTTAACAGTAAATGATGAATGATATGCTGCACATAATTTACAGTTCATGTTCTGTCCGCTATACGATAAGCATATGCCGTTGTTATTATCATAATTCATTATATTGCAGAATAGTCAATTTTTGTATGCACTTCATTACTCACAATAATGAAATATGGAACTGAAAAAGATTACAATGGTATTTTCACGAATGGATCTTTACCTTTGCAGTCGCTGAGGCAGTATAAAGACGTGCAGAACGAAAAGGAGATCCTGCTTTCAGCGCTGGCCGCGGTACAGGACAAAAACTCCCATCTGGAGAATAGTCTCAGCTCAGTGACGCGTCTAAAACTTGATCTGTTCTCGGCTCTTGGGGACGCAAAACGACAGATCGAAATCCAGACCGGTGAGTTGTCCTTGTGTTTTCATATGGTATAATGTGACATAAATGCATGTAAAAACTCTGCTCTTTTTGTGTCTTCAAACTAAGGTAGTCTTCGGACTTTTCTTATAAGTTATGGACTCCGGGGTCATGTTATTGTTATACGCATCCCTCCGAATCCGGCCACTGATTTAGTTTTCATCATTAGGAGGGGAAGGGAAGGAGTCGTAATGCTATTGTTGTATGAACAGAGTGGTTTACTGATAATCCATTAAAAAAAGTCAGACTGCTAAATATGATTAATTTAACTTATAACTTATGATATTTTCCTACTCTTTAGTGGTAATCTTTTTAGATATTAAGAAATCAATGAAAATCCATGAAGTTGTGGAATATCTATAACTGCTACAGATAAGCTGTTATGTGAAACACTTGACACGTTGCTTCTGTATTTTCCACAGTTAAACTTTATCGCAGACACTGAATAGTGACTGGTGACTTATGGTGGTACGGTACTTTATGCTTGTACAGGTCTTCTCCTACGGAAGGACCAAGAAATCTCTGAGCTGAAGAAGAAGGTGGCAGAGGTGATGGCGCTGATGCCTGCCACCATCTCGGCGCCCTACACGCCCACCTCCACATCCTCCTCTCCACACTTTTCCTCCAAGTTCACAGCCAACAACTCAGTGCACGACGAGGACGTGCTCGCCAAGTCCAGTCTCAACCCCAACGCCTCAGACTACACCCCAAAGGGCTCGCAGTGAAGCGGGCCACGCGGCGGTCGGCGCTGTTAACACGGACGGAGTTTACCACTACTATAACTACTACTACTATTACTACTACTACTATTACTACTACTACCAGGCGGCAGGGTCTGGTCTGGTTTTTGCCGCCGGCCGGGCCCGTAACATGTTCATGGAGTCACCTGCACATCTTGGCCTAATGTTGTTGTGTCAGTAATTAACGGAGCAGCTCACCACGTTGGTGTCACCCCTAACCCCCCCCCCCCCCACGCACGAACGCGCGCCTCCAGAGAAACCTCGCCCCCAGCCACTGCAGCATCCTCTCTGTTTTGCTCACCTACAGATTACACCACGAATATTCTTCCTGCATAACCCACCAGCTAGTTGGCGGTATAAGCGACCAAAATGATTATTTTGCCGGTGGATATAGATAGGGACGATACATACAACAGAACGGGGCAGGTAACTTACCTGTTTCGTATAGAATACACTAAAGCGTGGAAACCCCCGGTTGGGATTGACCTGAAAGGCTTTTGCTTGAACGGTCGCAGAATGTTCGCATTTCCTTTCCTTATTTTTGCTATTTGTCTATTACGTCATCTTTGTTGAGTCTTCCTACAGCTGAAAGTAGATGAAGAAGCGTTGGAAGACAACGGTTATAAACCGTACACGATCGTCCACAAAACTAGCAATGTACTTAATTCAACTAACCTTAAATGACCATAAATATATAAAAGGTGAGAGTGACCTGTAGGTGATCAAAACTTCAACCAGTGGATTCAGTCATGCGTGGCGCCGGGCGAGCCCGTTTCACTGGACGACTTAATATTCTAGTAAGCAGAGACCACGGTAGCTTCATGTCGCAGATGTGTAATCATTCAGCTGGTAATGACGATTGATTGCCTGAGTTTCTTTGTGTTCACACAAAAAGCGAAAACCTGTAGTCAGGTCGAAGCCTGGCCAGTGCGATGTGGCTCCGGTGAGGGAGTTGCGAGTAGATATCTTCTTCCAGCGGGTTGCCTAGCTCTTCTACGGTTGTGCAGCAGATTGTCTGATGTACTCATTTTCCTTTTTACAGATATATTGCCGTATTTATATCCCAGGCAGCTCGGTTTTGGCAACTGATTTATGCTGTCATAGTGCTTATCTAGACGTTCTCACGGCTGGGTATGATCCCCAAAGTTGCACACCTGAAAATGTTAATACAAAACGCATACACACAATAATTAAGCCTCTTCTGAAAGTAATTATAGTCATGGTTGCAGGCTAGGTATTCTTGAACTGATAACGTCCTCTTTTCTCGAAATTAATTGCCTCGTCATGCAGGTTTATTTTGGATTAAAAAAAGTCCTTGCAATCCACAACTTATTCTTCATTGCATCTTCTCTGGTTGTGCTAGTTTAACAAGCTAGGTGTTTTCATGAGAGTACAAGAGCAGTCAGTTACTGGTCACTAGAGGTGTGTTCAGGTGTGTTTATGGAATCGGGCACTTTCACAGTGTTCAGTTCATGAAGAGGTCAGAACGTTTTGTTAAGAAACACAGACTACTTGGATTTTTTTCCATTTCCCCCTTTTCCCATCGTAAATGGACTGGCATGCTGGACGAGCCAAGGAGCCGCCGCTGCTGCTGTCGATTCAGCACAAGTGGTGGTTGTGGAAGTGATTGTTTTGCATTGATCTCAACTATATTTAACACCCAGATATAATTTATATAATATGTATTATTTACCGTTGCCACCTCGATTAGTGATCATCTTTGGAGATAACGACGGTGCACTGCTCCTGCCTCACTATTTATTTTACAGCAGAGCCTTTTGTAGATTGGCATTTAGTAAGATGTATATTGTAGCTGGGACGTCAGCAAACGTTCATAAAGGAGGCAGCTAAGGCCATATATCCCTCCAGATCTGATAATAGTACTAGACACAGGCATCTGTGCTTCTCCACCCTAAGAAAAGGACCCTTGGATGAATAATGGTTATGGGGAACCTTATTTTGTTTTGACTAATTTCTTTTTTCCCTTTAGAGTATAAGCAGGACAAATTCCACTTCACAGTGATTTTTTAAATGAGAGGCTACACGCTGCTTGCTTTGAATTTGTTCGATTACGTTATTGGATGGTGAAGAAAACACAAATGTTTACATTGTTTTCCTCGTATATAGATCTCTTTGAAGATGTAACAAAATTTTGTCCATGTATCAACGCACTTAATTGCCTGGCAGAATGATGATATTTAAGTTAAGCTGGTGAATAGGATTGAGAAATCAGATCGAACTCTGCCTAGATACATGAAAAGGATTAGGGTCCAGAAAGCAATGGCATAAGTATCGGCAAACAAGATTATGTGTAGGTACGCAGAAGTATTCTGATAACATTACGTGGCCATGGTACAACACTCAGTATATTTTTTAATAAGTTCTACGAGAAAATGATATTTTGAATCATTTGACAGATTACAAGGATTAACGTAGCTACAGATGTAACACATCTTACATGAGATTGGGATAGTGCTGAGTGTTGCACCATCCACTGTGACTACGTTGGATCCTCTGTTTCCACAGAGCAGATGCTTAAACTAGAATAAGTACTCGTGTAAGGTGCATTCTCCTAAACTGCAATCAGCTCGGCGATGGCGCTGCGTCGGGTTGACGGTTGATTTGTTTTTGTATTGTACCGTTTCGTCTGGTGAAGGTGCTTTGACGTACGTTTAGTTGGTGCGGCCCGGGTTGGGCTCGTCTGTTGGGTGTCGTGACTTCCATATCGTGTAAAGAGGAATATCCAACTCAGTCGTAGATCTGTGGTCCATGTGCATCGTGACAATAAATTTGTTTTTATCCTTTGCCATGACCATGACGATGACAACGATGACCAAAATGGTCATAATCACGTTTTTTTTGTGCAACTTAAAGCCGTAGTACGAGAAACGCGCATAGATTAGTTCATCTTTAAAAAAAAGAACTGCTGACGCTCTGTGACTTTGAACAATTTGTTTTTTTCCCTTCTGGCTACAGTGGTCTCTGCTTTCTCGGTGTTCACTGTGTGGTGACTGCGCCATACTATTGTCTTGGTGAATGTGCATGTAATGAGTAAACTTGGCACTAGGGGGCGAAGCGGCATGCTGCCGGACATCCCTACATGTAGTTGTCAGCCGGGCATCTGCGCCACATGCTGCTGTCACCAGAGGGCAGTATGTTACTCCTGCTAACACCATAGAGGGCGGTCATATGGTTTTCATATCACCAACCCGTTCATCATAGTGCATTTCTCGTATCCATGGCAACGACCACATGCTATTTGATTTTTTTTTCATTTGGTTTAAAACACGATCCTACAAAAGAACACAAGAATTCTCCGATTATTTACATCAATGAAATATGGGTTGCCGTGAGCAACAAAAACTTCGTAATTATTTTCTTTTCCCTCTACTTTTTACAATTAAACAAAAAAACACAATGAGTTGAGAATCCGACTGTGGCTGCGGATATGGAGAGGGTGCCAGGTAGTATGTAGGTCCTAATTGAGCCTACTTACTTAGTCGACTAGTGTATACGATTCTCTGGTACCAATCTAACATGAGAGATGGGACAACTATATTTCATATTCACCCCAGTGCCCTTTTGTCATGTTTAATAAATGACGCTAGTCGTTCAAACATAATGATTACGTTGAGTGTTTTTATTTTTACCCAATTTAGACATTAAAGAAACACCTGAAAGTGCGTTATAAATATTATTTACAAAATCAGTCAAACGGTCTGAATTTTAAAATGCAATCCCACATACTCTACCCTTTCAATTCCACCTAGTTGTTGAAATACAGTAAAATCCCGCAAAAGCGGACACCCTTCGTTCCGGGCGTAAAAGTAATCACCGTATGTACAGGCTACTCTGTGGTAGAGACGGGTCGGGTCGTTGCCGACGCCCACCTGACGCCTACACCAGCTTTCGCAGGCCGCAAATCAACCTCCCACATGCCCCACTAAACAGATGATTTAGATAATCTGAAGTGCTACCCAGCCATATTTGATAGGGTAGACGCCACATGGATGAACACCCACTCGAGGATGAGTGTAATGTCTCTCTTTTTTAGATTTAAAGGGAAAAAAGGATAGAGTAGGGTGTCCCTCCGCAGGTGTCCATTTACACGCAGTTAGATGACTTTTCGTACCAAACTAACTGAACGCTTTATGCGGGCTTCCGCTTACACAGAGTTAAAATAAACTTTTAAAAGAAACAAGTTGGCTCCGAGCAAAAGTATTCGTTAACTTTAATAGGGCGTCCGCCAGATCGCACCGTTAGAACAACCTACATGTTTTACGGCATGATAAACCCTGTAAACCGGAGTGGCGCAGTGTGGGACACCGCTTACGGGGGTTTTACTGCAAACCGCAAGATAACGATGCTCGTAAAAACGATAAAACAGGTATTCGTGAATTGTACTTTGGCAATCAATGCCCCTTTAATTACATTTAGAGATGCCTGATTAAATATTTCTTGTAAAGCATGGACTTCTGGAAACCCAAGTTTAAAGGTCGGGACTTTCTCGAATTTTATTACACCCTTAGCCAGGCTTAGGGCAATTATTGAGATCAATGTAAATCCGAGGGCATTTTTCAAGGGTTGCTGTGGGGTATCAGAATTGTATGAATATCACGCTCCATATTTCAGGTCACTTCCCATGACCACACCCTACCAAAAAAAAATTCTCAGATTTATACTGATCTCACGAATGGCTATTGGGATGTAAAACATAATTGAAGGGATATCAGTTCGGGTCAGGAAAAAAAGAGAGTGGAGTTCATTTGCATGTGGAATTTATTGCCTCAGAGAGAACGAGAAAGCATGGACAATACATTGGTGTTCTCCATGGAATGGCGCTGAGGGTGTATGGAGAGGTTCAACAATTCATTTACTGGCCTGAATGAGGGCAAGTTCATATTATCCTTGTTTTACACATGAACAAATAATTTGATAAACTGGAAATAAAACAAGGATTTCCATGGAAAACTACTGTCTGTAAATTGAAAACTGGGAAAGATAATAAGAAGGAAACGCCTAATTATGGGCCTTCTTGTTCAAGACCTACATCAGCCAGATGAAACGATATCAAAGGGCATAATGTGCGACGAAATGAAATAACAGGGACAATACAATGTGCACACTAGATATGTTGCGGAGAAAACTCCGTCGTAAGTATGAATTCAACAAAGGAAGACTTTCTTGCATGCATCAAGTATTTTTTTCTCAATTCATAGATGTTATTAATGTATTATGTAAACTTAATTTCGTATTATAGTATAAAAATGTTGAGCAAATATTGGTGTTACTTTAATAATCCTGTCAAAAACACAGAAATGTTATAAAAATTACAATGAATAGTCTCGAAATCAATGATGTTTCACGAATACAGTAATTGAGTGCATTCAGCGGGCATCTCCATTTACAACGAAATAGAAAATACACGTATGAGATTGTTTAGTACATTCAATAAATAAATAAATAAATGAACAAGAGATGGGCGACTTCGTTATGAGGGCGCCTCTTGTAAAGAATCGCCGAGGCGCCTGCTCAGACATTTCTGGTTGTCCTTGACGTGACGCTTCAAATGATAACCGCTGGCGAAGGACTTCTGACAGGTTGGACAGATGAAGTCGCGCACACCTGCGTGGATCTGAAAATGGTGCGAATAAAAATTAGACACTTGATTAGAATGGTTGGAGTTATCGTATCGTTCAGATCAGCACTAGAAACGAACGAACTTCATTTAAGAGCCCCCAGGGGGGCGTTTGATTCGCCTCTCCAACGACAATTGAAGGTCCGAGGAGAGGTCGTAGGAAGATTTGGGTTTAATAATTCGATATATCGTGGGGAAGGGCAGATGTGGCCGACCATCCCACAAGGTATCGTACATTGGTGTATCATACTTCATCGTGGGGACATAATATCTCGTGAAAAGTGTCCTTCACCTCAACTGGCGGGCGACACCCCCTGGGGTGTCGTGGGTAAAAAGAAATAACAAGAGCAGATTTATACATCAAGGTAAACTAGCGGTAATATATTTGTTATGGACTCAAATGCAATTTAGCAGAGTTCAATTCACCTCTTGCACATAAGGGTGGCGCTGCGATCGCTATGATAACTGGTTTCGCTGGTTCTATATACTTAATAAACTACCAGCCGGGGACCAGCGAAATTCCCGCACTCCAGAACGAGGCGAGCACTGTCAGAGTGAAGCCAACACTGCAGCAAGTGCCTAATACCAATATAACAACGAAAATGTAAATCGCTCTTTTGTCATAAATAAATGGCCGAATTTTACAATTAAAACATTTTTAGAGAGCTGGGACATAGACCTATCTGTTGGTATATATATGATATACCTGTGTTATGGCTATGGTTTCCTGTCATAGCTTGAACCTCGAAATTGTTTGGGTAAAAAAAACCACAAACCTGTCATCTTCCTGCTTTCAAAGTGATTTAATGAAAAATCTATCGCGATGACCTATAGAAATAAACATCCTACCTTCTTAGGCATTTCAAGATGATTAAAATGATACCAATATTACCAGGTTGTGATAGACATTTCCTGAGGTAATAAACTAATAATGCACCAGTTAATTGTCAGCAAATTTGGGAATTCATCACAATATTTGATCATGTTTTAAATCTGATACAAAAATAAACCTTTTACAGTAGGAGAATTAAAAAAATAAGATATACTGGGGAATAATTATTGCACTTATAAAATATAGCAACCTTTGACAACTTTGTATCAAAGCCGGTATCTAAAATGCAATAATATCTGAAAATCAAATTTTTTCTAGTGCTCTTTTTGACTCCTTGTCATCTATGATAATGCACCATTATCTCAGGAAATATTTATCGCAGCCTGGCAATATAGGTATCATATTAATTGTCATGAAATACCTAATAAGATAGGATAGTTATTTCTGTAGGTCATCGCGGTAGATTTTTAATAAATCTCTGAAAACAGGAAGGTTACATGTTTTGGTATTTTTTACCTAAAACAATTCCAATGTTCAATCTATGACAGGAAATGTTAGCCATAACACAGGTCTATCATATATATACCAGCAGATAGGCCCAAGTCTCAGCTTTCTAACAATGTATGGTTTATACAAATTGGCCAAATAGTTAAGACGTGAGAGCGATTTCAATCTTTCAAGTTCGAGAAGCAATAGTATTATTATCAATATTCAGGACTGAGTGGAGAGGGCTCGTCTCGTTTTCGATTGACGTACATAGGCGGCCATTACAATATGGCGCCAGTGTGAAGAGGGTCACTTCAAAATTAAACGAGCCTCAGATCCTTCTAAAATAAGCAGCCCTAAGATTCCCATGGATGAAACCGCTTCTGACAATTCTCTATGGTAAAATCCATAGCAACACAATCATTCCCTGGCAGTGACATTACGACTATTGTGATTCGAGGCGTATGAGAACCAAAAGTAGACCTGCCAAAATCCCTAGTGTTATTGGTCTGCGAGAAGAATTCATAGTTGATAATTCAAATTCTATACATTTTAACGATTAAAATTATTATTGAGACATAGTAAGCCGGAAGAAAGAAAGGTTTTCTTATCAAGTAGATCGAATAAATCCTAATATAATTTCGATCTATCAATGAGATAACTGGATGTATATATAGATTGGGACCACAGAACTCTCTTAGAACAGTGCCCCCCCCCCCAAAAAAAATAAAAAAATTGTATGGACAAATTATAGTAAGTCAAACAGGACAACAGAACCATATTTCTATATAGCCAACATTCGAATAAATTGAGAGTGTGATAAAAGGATCGGACAATATAGTGCACCTTTTGGTGTTTTTTCAAGTTTTGCAGTTTGTAGAAGGATTTGTCACAGTCGGGCTGGTCACACTTGTAGATGCAGTCTTTGGTGTGCTGCAGTTCGTGCTGTCGGAGGTCTGAGCGGCGGGCGAACATCTTGCCGCAGTGCTCACACTCCATGTTCTTCTCGCCCGTGTGGGTCAGCATGTGCGACGTCAGATGAGCCTTCTGTTTGAACGACCGCTTACACACCACACACTCGAATTTACGTAGATCTGCAAGGACCAGCACTGATTATTTTAGCACATTCATTATCGTACACCACAATTGGAAAGGGCACAGGTTATACTGTATTTACATTATTTTCCCCTATATTGTAGTGGTTTAAAGACGAGGTGAGGTACCTGTTAGTGAAGCTGGAAAGTATGAATGGTAAGTAGGTTTAAGTGATAGAACATTACAACTTTTGCTCTTGTTCGAGAAGTCTCCATAGTATCGTGGAACAAGATTGTGGGGATGTAAATACTCAGAAACGTATTACAATTGCCTGATTTATGACAACAATATGAGATTACCTGGATGATTAACGTCCTTTCGTTCACATCCATTTCTAATCATATCACAGTATTTCACTACCCCCCTTGCAAATATTTAGTTTGAGAATATCGTGAACTTGCGGATGTATTTCAGGAGTATTGTTCATCAATGCAATATCTGTCATTTATATGTGGTATATATATATATATATATATATATATATATATAACATATCGTGATACTCATAGGTGAAACCTATTTCTCCCGGACTATAAATTATTTCTGTGCTGGAGTCAAAGGCTCCAAAAGGTACAAGTATATGCTAGAATTTGTCCGTACTTGAGTGGATTAGAAGGTGCATGCGGAGGTTGCTCTGATCAGAGAAGGCCTTGTCACAGTACTGACAGCGATGCGGCTTCTGCCCCGTGTGACTGAGCATGTGCGTATTCCGCTTGGAGGAGCTGGTAAAAGCCCGCTGACACAAACTACACGGGAATTTCCTCTTGGAGGTATCGGCATGCGAGTAGCGGTAATGCTGGTTCAAGGCGTGTAAACTGTCAAATATCTTGAGGCACGGAATGCAGGTGAACCCTCCACCAGGATGACACGATTTACCTGCAATTAAGTTAAGGCCAATATATTTATAAACTAATCTTGCTGGGGTTGTACGAACTTCAGTAAAAGAGGAAACATTGTTTTTTAATACATCCCAAACGCTAGTGTGAAGGAATTGTATAACTGCATATTGAATAAATTGTTCAATTCAACTTCGCTCGTCCAATCTCTAAAGGACTGATTCAGAATTTTCAATTTGAACAGGCTGTCATGAAACAATGATTTCCCCATTCCCTATTTGCATAATTCATACGCATAATTTTACTGCAGCATGAGATAAATGTAACATGAAGTGTAGGTAATAATACCTATATGTTTGGCATAATCCTCTGAGAACCAGTAGCGCAGCTCCGTGTCGGGTTCAATATTGACTGACGTGATGAAGTAGATGTTATCCTCTTCTAAGTAGGCTACCAGGTTCTGTTCAGCTGATACCGTGGCCTGCCGGACGTAGCGCATCCAGTTAGACTGGTTTTCGTCGGAACAATCCAACCATTCTGTTTGCGACGCCAACTATTGGAAGAGCGAGATTACCACCAAAAGGAAGTATTGTTTAAATTTGCAATACAACGCTTTTCATTCTGCCATACTATATTTATCTATTAGATTTATGAAACGTGGCTATATCACTTCTGTCATCAACCGATGCTACCTTGAAAATTAAAAAAAAAATTAAAAATTATTTATTATGGTAAATGCTCATAATTTTGTTTATAATATAGCAATCTTTTCCATAGCCAAGCAAACATTCAGAAAAAAGGTAGATGCAGACATTATAATGCTCGTAGGTCTGTATTGCACGTTTTTCTTATGAGCGTATTTGGGATTGACCTGTATGCATTTTGCTATCGACCAGGTCTGATGTAAATGGAGATAAATTTACTGACTCCTTTAAAGTATGAAACCACCAACTTCGTCGCCCTCCTTGGCCTCATACTACTTACCTTCCACAAATATGGTGTCTGCGTTATGACAGAGTCTTCTTTCTTCACTCCTATTAACGGCCCGTACCTGGTGTGCTTCTTTATTCCTTCTACCGCTTGAATCATTCCTGTGCCTGAGTATTACAAAACGATAATACAGGATTTTAAGTTTGGGGAATAATCCTGAATATTTGACCAGATATTATTTGGTGTGCTTATTGAATATATTTCGATACATATTTACATAAAATGAACTAAAAAAAACCCACGGATATCTATATCCAAGTGCTTGAGTAAATCAATAAATACAACAACACAGCACTCGAGATCAAATATCAGAAAATATTGACAGGTCATCATATATCTTTGTCGTCATGAACATTGTCCAGGAACAACAGCTTAGTTATATGCCAAATAAAGCCTCAAGCTTGACGCACCTTGGTGTTTTATTTGTAGGCCTTTAGGGAGACTAGCCCGTGCTCGGGACAGGATTGGAGTATCTGTGATGTGGTGGGCGTGGATTTGGTGCGAATCACATTTATCTGCATTCACCCGGTTGCAATCAGCGCAGACTGAAGATTCAAGAATCATATTTGACTAAATGTGATAACAAAAACTAAATTTTGTCGTAAAAATATGAAAGCACTGGAAATCAAGAGCTATCTAACTGTCCCGATTTGAAGTTCCATATTTTCGTTATATCATCCCTCAAGGTAAATATGTATGATATAATTCGTGCTGGATCTTTTATAAGCAATATCGATTCAATTACTTTTATCACAATATATATCAACATTTCATGAACCAAAGTATTTGCTGAGATTAAGTAGCAAATGTTATGTATAACATAGTCAGTGGTCTAATATAAATGCATCATCATTATCATCATTATCTACATATACAAATTTAACATAATATAAGAAACAAATGAGAAATGACATCATACAATGGCCCTTGAAAGAAGATGAGATTTCCGGCGTCTTCGTCTGTGAATCCGAGTTGAACTCTTCCATCTCATTAACCAGGTTTTCAATATGTGATTTGGTGCCAGGCATCGTGTCATCTTGATTCAGAAGTATAGCATATACTGAAACAGATTGATGTCTCTGTACTACTAAAACAATACAGACAGAAATATAAAGGATATCATAAAGCGTAATAGAAGAAACCAATGAGAGTGTTTAGGGTTGACTAATATGCCAAGGGTTTGATCGTATAGTAATTCCAAGAGGCGATGCCGAGTGAAATCACGTAACGATCATACTATCGTTGATATCAGTCAACGCTAACCACTCAAGAGAGTGTCAGATTTGATCCCATCCCTGAATTCAGATTTTTTTTTAAACCCGGAGTTTACATATGCAAAAAAGAGAACGTCATGCTACCAAACGCCGGTGGGGTATTTTTTCCACTACTCGAATGTGCGCTGGGTACGAGCTTCCTATACTAAGACTATGGAGAAACATACTAGGAGACAGGACAAATAGACGATCTCATAATTATGTAGCCAGGTTAATATTTCACAGCTACTTCAATGTGAGTTAGAAACTTGAACATAAAAAATTGAACATAAAAAGTTTGCCTTAAAGTGTTTTGCCTCTTTAACTTAATCCTGTTCTACGTTCAGTACCCATACTTGTATAACAAAGGGAAGTAAACCTGGTAGATACCTGTTTTCCGCTTTACAGTGCCGTGTTTTTGTGTCGACGAATTTGTTTGTACCGCACTGGAGGGCGTTATCGTGTTTGCTGTCTGTATTACTACAGTAGTCGCCGCAGAGTCGACCGTATTTTCCATGCATGTGACAACGTGTTCCCCAGTACTATCACTGCCTAGCTGCGTGGACTCACGGGTCACTTTCAGAATCTTTGTTTGCTTTGGTGTGAGGGATTTGTCTGGTAGGGGCGGTGCAAAGGAGGGAAGGGGCTGTGTAGGTCTAACTGGGTACTTTGTCACTAAGTGTGGGACAGTCGCCTGGGTGGCGGCTGCCAAAAGATCTGGTACGTCAGCACCTGGTGATGACGTTACATGTGATTTGGGCGTCACTGACATAGTTACAGTTTCCGTGGCCATACTCAGGCCCACTGACGGCGACTGTGGAAGTGACGTCACGACCTGCGTCGACTGTTCACTGGTGACGTGGTTTGGAGCGTGGACAACGACGAGTGGCTGTCCACTGACAGCATTCGTCCCCGTGATCTGACGATTCACTGAAGGCATGGGGATCAGCTTCACCGTCTTACCGTCTACAGTGACGTTCAGCGGAGTCGTCAACATCGCCGTGTTCGAGTTACTCTGTGGGATGAAAGAGTTGACAACCTGCGTTCCGGGAGGTAGAGACTGCACGACTGGCATCTGCACCTGAAACACCACGCCCTCTGACGGTTTGTCGGAAATCGAGGCGGAGGTTGATGGTGGCGTATGTAGGACCGGCTCAGACCATGTGCTGACAGGCTGTAGGGCTGCTGGTTGCGCCGCCACAGGCATTGTTGACGTCACCGGCAGTTGAGGAACCGTCACCATAACTGTAGCTGAAAAATACACCGAAAGACACAATTAATCACAAAATGGTTCGAAGTGCTTTCCCTTTGTATAATCTATCAATATCTATTAGGAAATTTGAGAATTCCAATAAACTGTCCCTTGTGTATACTAGCCACTAAGATCAAGGGCAATTAAAAATAAGCTCATTGTAGATTTATAATGTAAATGTCGAGAGTAAAATCTTTTTAAAAAATTGAAAAGAGTTAAGAAAATAAACGTTGAGAATAACCCAAATTTCGAGTACCTAACGAACGATTAAGAGCAACACTTTACCTTAACATGAATTTCCAGATAACATTTAATCAATGTGTGAAGTTGACTTTGGGGTCTACCTATTTCCGATTTCAACACTCTTCATCATGCAACAATTTGGCAAATACTGGTTCATGGTGAACGGATTGCTATCAAATGCTGAACATCATGTACATGGGAATATATTATCGTACAAAATAGGAAACACATATATGCTTGTGCTGTATTGAGCTGTGCGAATCTAACACTATACTACTTTAAGATCAGATTTATATTCCAAGTACCTGATGGGATGGGTTGGGTTTGTGTGTTGATTCCCAACGTTGATGCTTGTACGCTTTGATCAGGGATGACTTGAGGTAAGACAGAAGGTGTTCGTCTTATGAGCTTCGAGCCAGAGCGGGCCTTGGTTCTCACCATATTTGGTACTGTAAGAAAAAAAACCTTTTAGTTACCTGGTAGGAACGCCATACAGTCACTATGCCAACTGAACCACGTGTGGAGGCAACATCGTCTCTAAACCGACGACTGGTTGGGTATGTCTAAATATGACACCTTATGCCAAAGCAATTCCTGGTAGGGGAAGTATCATCCCTATAGTTTTTCCCTTTTCCTATGAGATCCATTCGGCATACTGAAGGGTCTGTAAAACCCGGATTTAAGGCTCGGTGTATATATACCCTTTGTGGCTTTGAATAAAAAATACAGTATCACTCAGCGGTTGTGAAAAAGCTTACCTTTTCAAAAATTGTTTATTTTTGATATATATTTACCTGTGATCATGTTTGTCGAAACTGCCTGAGCAAACGTACTGGGCACAATAGGCATCGAAGACTGTCCGCTAACAGAGGGCGTGATATGCCTCTTCCTTGGGCCTGCAGTTGACGGTTTAATGAAGACATGTTCTTTTTTGGCTGGGGCAATCTTGACCGGTCCTTTTGTGATGGGTAATGCAGATGCCTTAGCTGGGGTGCGTATTTTCTGTACAATTGGTGGAATTCCGGTATTGTGAGCCAAACGACTGAGAGCTTTATTTACGGATTGACTAAGGTGGTCTACGTTGATAGTTGCCAAACTGTCTGCCATCTTCTCTTAAAGATCTTCAAGCCGCTTCACAGTGCATGAGGAATCCTAAATGCAGGACAAAAAGATACTCAACATTTTAGTAATATTGTGAATAATAATCCATATAATAATTTTCATGGAACAAATATTTCAAGCGGAGGCTACTACATAATTATAGTAATCGTGGAAACCACTTGTCCAAAAAATCTCCTTACGTGCACAAGGATTTAATAAACAATAAATTGCTTTTTTAACGTCACGGTTTTTTAACAATATCCCCATTCACAGAGGTAGCATAACGCAAATGAGTTCTACTTCCGCAAGCTCTGTCCGAAAATACTTAATATAATACTTTTCAGTTTAGTTTTCAATTTATATATTCAACATACTCCTGTCAGAGAGTGGTTTCGTCAGGTCTCAGGTTAAATGTTCGGCTGCGCCATAATGAACATTGTCCTTCTCCTTTATAGCAATTCCAGAAGAAGAGGAATATTCTTTGAACGGGCCTTTATGTTTTTATTAATTAAATACTGTTAAAATTTGCATTTCAACACATCATTTGTTCATTTTACCGATTCAGTAGACGGTTAGTAATAATATTGTATTTTATGCGTAATTCATGCGAGCTCTGACCCTAAACTTTCACAGGATTCCTCTTTATTACCATCTCATCCCTGGTATAATCAGCTGGAAAGTAAGAACTAAATCAAAGGGCGATCAGCACAGTGTCACTGTATCTCAAAAGCCTCGGGGGAAATAAAACCATGATGATAGAACTGTGTTTACAATTCACTGTCGCCGACTATGAGTTGTAACTGGGGCTTGTGTCACGTTTTATTTATGACTTTATGAAGACAATATTCCATCATAGCGCAAAGAAACACGATCAACATAACTCTCACTCGTATTTCTTTTTTTAGTGTTTATTTCTTAAAGCCAATTTATCAGGAATATACATAAAGGGATAAAAACCTGACTCAAAATAAGTGTTAGCAGACTTACCGGAAGTCGCCATTTTGTCCTATTTATCAAAATGCGTAGTGGGTAATCAGAAAAAAGTTATTTATTTCCTGGGCTTGCATTCCTATAATATCCGCTAAATGTTATTCTTTAGATCGATAATCAAATGAGAATTATTATTCTACCCATGGTAATGAATAGAAAGAAAATTTCGTTTTGTTGACATCTCGGAGTTTCACGGAACTGTGCCACGCGATAACGGGACAGGAAACTTTCTGACCTAGAAAACTTGGAGGGCTGTTGAAAACTTTGACAAGCGGACAGTGGAACAGATTGACAGCCCGGAAGCGTTGATTCTCCAACATTCCGAGATGATATAATAGATAGTTTTGGTACAGTTGTTATGAATGTAAATGGACTAAAGGATCTTAACTGTGTCCTTAGTTTCGCGGACCACATCGCCAACCTCGCCCTCAGCTCGGGACAGGAGCCTTGAGGGGTAGGAGACCGACACAGCCACAGGGGCTCGCCACAGGCCACTCTTATCGATCTGATGATAAGCGGCGTTACCGTTCTATACGATCTGCCTTTAGCATAAACTAGTCATTGGCACATAACTTCAGGGCGCGGCAGCTCGGGGATTCTCCTACCCAGGAAGGACTTCCCACGAGGACAATAAGACGGCTGTGGTTATAAACAGAGATCGTGGATTAAGAATGTTCTATCTTTGGGCATCATGATCGTTACACACATTTTCGCCGGGAGTAGCCGCCAAGTACCTTTGGTAGGAACATTAACCGTGCTCCTACTACTGCAGGTAAGTATTGGGATTATTCGTGCGTTAATGTTAAGTATAGCATACGGTAATTGTGTTATATTTGTCATTATGAAATCGTCGTTACAGCTATAGATATAGAGCGATCTATGTTGTAACTGGAACCCTATCTCTGTCCTGTGGCTGAAGATCTAGGTTTGTGTTTCATCCATCTGGTTTGATTCACAGTCACATGTATACATGTAAAGTTACAATAAACGTGTATTGAGTTACGTTACTATACAGACATATTTGAAGACATGACAAGATATGTCTATCTTCTAGTATCAGTATGATCCTACAGATGGTTACTTTAAATACAGACACATTGAGCCCAGGAGGATTTGAACGGTATATATATATTATGGACACTACATTTTGCTGCCAGCATGCTTCAGTTTTTGTAAGGTGACCGACAGACACTACACAAGGCACTTTAGTGAAATTTAAAAAAAGGTTTAATTACATAACTAACCTAGTAGCCATTTGGGCCTTATTGAATGATTTGATAATCTTTTTGATTTTTGTCTGTATCACTACTGGTTACGAAGATATTCAAGTTTTTGTGAGGCAAATCTGACAAAAATTTCTGCATTGAAATGACCAAATCTAAGGACAATTTTTGGCATGTAACAGGCCTTCACCTGTTGAGATTATTAAATTTGATTTGACATAACTCATTTAATATTAGTCATTTTGACATGAAATTTTCTGTGCAAGGTGATTGTTATGTTTCACATAATTTCCTTTAAAGATTGTAACGGTTCACCGATATACAGACCCCCAGATGACCTATATAGGACCTTACAATGACCTTTTTGTACCAAACAATACTCTTCTTTTGCCTATACAGCTCAAATTACCATACATGCAGTGCATAAAACTATGTTATTCTTTAAGCTGAAACTATCTTATTACCTTGTGACATAGATTTTGTCCATTATTGACCTTTTGCTAGTTCTAGTGCCCTTTTTAACTGGTAAATGCCCTTTCGCATGTCTCTTTCGCTAAACATGTCCCTTTTAAATTGATCCCATTTTGTGACAAATCAATATTTTATAATTCTGATTTCGCAACCAGATACCCTGGATCAATGGCTTTTCAACAATGCTAAGAGCGTGAAGATCCTCAAAGGGAAAGTGCCTCAAAATTAAAAAGTCGCACAGGTCATGTAAGGGGGCCTCTGGGGCAGGAGTGAGTCTTAACTTACACCTCACCTCACTTTGATCAAAACTTCCCATGATGACCAATTTGGGGCAAATAAAATAAAGAGCTGGGCAAAGTAAAATTTAAATGAAACTCAGCACGTAGCACAATTATTACCTGAAAAATGCATTAGTCATGGTCTTGAACGAATTTGAAAAGTCCCTCATGGATATTTTGGGAGGTTAAACATAAGTCCATAAGCCTTCATTTTGACCTATTGTCATTTTGCAGGAAATCAATATCTTTTAATTCTGATTTCGCAAGCAGATACCCTGGATCAATGGCTATCCAACAGGGTAAAGAGCATAAAGATACTCAAAGGGAAAGTTCCTCAAAATTAAAAAGTCGCACAGGTTATGTAGCGCGGCCACTGGTGTAGTAGTGAGTGTGAGTGGTCACACACAGCTCACCTCACTTGAGTGAAAACTTTCCAACATGACTAATTTGGGGCAAGTAAAATGAAGGGGAAGGCAAAGGGTAATTCACATGAAACTTTGCAAATAGCACCTTCTTGACCTGAAAAATGCGTTTGACATGGTCTTGAAAGAATTTGAAAAGTCCTTCATGGAATTTCCTACGGCCTAAAGCCTTCACTTTGACCTATTGTCATTTTGCGGGAAATCAATATTTGATAATTCTGATTTCGCAAGCAGATACCCTGGATCAATGGCTTTTTAACAATGCTAAGATCATGAAGATCCTCAAAGGGAAAGTTTCTCAAAATTGAAAAGTCGCACACGTCACGTTGCGCGACCATCAGTTGGAGCTGCCAAAAAATATCTGTGTAGCAGCAGACTTCACACCTCCCCCTCGCGCGACCATTTGAAGTGCCTACACTACACTTTGTTGCAACACCCCTTGCATTTTATGTTAGGACTTTGTCTAGAATTGAAGAAGAAACTCCAAATAAGAACTGTTGTGTAGCTAACAAGGTGGCAATTATTGTATTGGGTTTTTACCAGCCAGTTTGATTGTCAAGGAAACATCAACACAACATTAAAACAAAGTGACCATGGTGCGCTGTCTTACAAGAATGAAGCATAGCATCCAATTCACAAAGCATAGTGTCCAGTATTCATTTGACTCTGTCAAACGTTCTGACATAAAATGTACCGTACAGAGTGTTGCAACAAAGTGTAGTGTCTGTCGGTCACCTTTACACTGAAGCATGCTGGCAGCAAAATGTAGTGTCCAGATGCCGTCCAGAGCCTACTCCATGGACGCCTTGAACCCACCCTATAACATGGGAAGTAATTAAAATATTAATGACAAATACTCGATATGAATGAAAATTAACTTAGGCCTAATCGTAAACTAATCAGGTTTATGGACACCTTCAGCTCAGGAAGATTTGAGCCCTGGACGCCTTGAGCCTTTCTGTGGACACCTTGAGCCTACCTGTTTTGGTGGCCTTGACTTGAGCCTCTAGGTGTAAAAACTTTGAAAAATATACTTATACTGGTTTATAGTCATATAATATATATACAACCCTAACCCTTACCCAACTCTATTCTAACCCTAACGCGCTAATCGGAACTAAAATGGGTAGGCTCGTTTTCACACTGACAGCGGGCTCAAACAGTTAAAGGGTCAAGGCGTCCAATTCCCAACTACTCCCATCCCATACACCAAAGTCAAAGAGATTCGAATAAATAATAAGGTTTGAACGTTAATCCTATCCCTTACCAGTACCATAATGTTTCCCACAAATATTTCCTAAAATGGGTGGAAACTCAAGGAGTCTACGGGATAGGCCCAAGATGTTCATGCTTTTGCCAAGTTTTGGCTGATAGGAGGCTCAAACCGTAAAGTGATCAGGACGTCCACGCCCTACGGGTATTCAGAGAGGCCCCGATTGGCCGAAATGCTGACACACATTCAGAAAACTCATCCTTAGAAGATGGTGTAGTTTGGCTGGCATTGTTCAAGGTTCTCTTCCACTGAGCCAACTGACGGCTTCATGTGACAGTTGTGTAGTCACCCAGATAGCTATTGGTGCAGTGCAGCTTCCCCACCAAGTCACGCCAACAGTGCAGTGGAGCTGCCTCGCTCATTCAATAACTGAGTGGGATAGCTCCACTGCACTGATAGCTACTTGGGTGAAGGTCGTTGACTGAATGTCTTCAAAAGAACAATGACTGGTGCTGTGCTGGGCTGTTGGGGATATACTGCCAGTCACTAGATTAAAGCTTTTTCAATAGGTTTTGCGGCTTTTAGCCATTTCTATTTTCTCCAATATGAGGATGGTTGTGGCCCATTAGATTGTAGGTCAACTCTAGCTTGTAGAGCCGTCCCAAGGCGCTAGAAAATATCATGGAAGGAGGTCAGGGTCAGGGTTTGCTGCGAATGCAGTCATTGGCTACTCTGTCTACTCTATTCCTTATATGGACTTATAGGGACAACTCCATGCTGATATGCACTCTGCTGTGACTTGCACATACATATTCTTAAGAGAACAGGGTGATTGATGATGAAAGAAAGAGCAGAGAGGGGCTGCTTCCAGAAACCTGATGGACTTGTGTGGGTTTCAGGGTTTTTCATTTTCCAGTTACCGTAAGCCACACCCGTGTGTGTGTGGGGGGGGGGGGGGGGGGGAGCTCAGGATCACTGTTTTAAATATGGATGACACAGTGGTAATTTTGTGATTATGTCTTGAAAGTGACAAAGCAACAAAACATTAGTTTTTGTGTTCATCAAGGTTTTCATTTAATGGCTTAAGGTTCTTTGAGGGAAGAGTACATAACATACACTGATATTGACAGGAATACATAAGTCTAACTTAACAAATTGGAAGTTAAATTAAACAAACAATCTTAGGGACAAGATAGTGTGTTTCCCCCACAACTGAACGGTATATGCCGTGCAGCGCCGGCGCCGGCAGGGAAAAATAGCAGATGTGGTCATTGGGGCCCCCTATATTTGCAGAAGTGGTTACCACTGCCAACGCTTTTTCAGCGCAAAAAGTGCCACAATTCAAGCGATATCCGCAAGTATTATGCAATAGAAGTAATGTTTTGATATGTATGGCTATTTCAATGATTTATGTCGATGTTATATGATTCGATAGGTGCGCCTTAACTTTCAGGTGTAGTATGGGCTCTAATGACTACATACCATATAGGGGGGAGCGATTTACAACCCATGATCTGGAACTAATAAACCAACTTTTCATTTGGCCTTATGATGACCCTGCATGTCCTAGGATGCTGTAATATTATATCGTTAAGTTTATATGCTTTGATAGAATTACTAAGAAGCTGATGGCCCCTTTCAAGTTTTCTAAGTGTTGTGCATAAATTAGCGACTTCGTCGTGATTTGAGTAAAATGACCACAAGGCTAGAAGTTATTATCAATTTGTTGACGTTAAGTTTCTCTGTATTATAAATTCATCTTTATGTTACACCCCCTAGCGGGTAAACAAGAAACCATCGTAAACTCGTGGTTATCATTTCGCATGACACAGGTGTTTGACCTGATCATCGGCAATCAGAACTCTATGGATTCACACCAGCGAAAGTTAGAAATACAAAAAAGAGTATTAGTTTAGAACTGCACAAGAATCTCAATCTCGTGGTCCTTCAGTCTCCAGGCCGAGATCAGGTTTACTATGTCTCTATGTGCGGGACCAACTCCAAGCAGATCTTACCGAAATTTACACGTTTTATATGAGGTAGGTAATCAGTAATATATGTATGAGGAAACGTCCTTACTGCGGACGAAATATGCTTCGTTTGAGGTCTGTCGTCAAGTCCATACAGACCGACGCTGTAGGTGGAGGTCCGTGTAGACTTGAGGACATTTTCATTCAGATATCCTAACTAATTCAAACCAAATGGATTCAACGTGCTATGTTATACGAGGCTTGTGATTCAAGAGAGGAAAAGATACAAAAGGCATTAAAGAGTATATTTTAATCAGGACAACAGCTGCGAACCCCCGACAAACCAAAGTTTGTGTGGTTCCTGCTTTGCCCTGAGTTGAACATGTATCTCTTATGAAAGATATTTACGATCGTCACAAAACAAATTATACAATGAGTACCTGTGACAATCTTATATAACAAGGCTTGATAATCAGTCTCTATTATATATAGAATACCATCATTGGGCCCAGTCCCAGGCATGTAAATGTCAAACTGGCAAACCTTATCGCATGGAATCAACGGTGGTGTATTTAAGTCAGGAATCTGCGTATGGTATTTTGACATATATATTCCATAATAATGCTAGAGAATGATTAAAGTCCAATTTAAAAAATTAAAATGTTAAGAGATGTAAAGTACGTCATAAGATGACACCATGTGTGATTCACACCACAGATACATGTAGTACACCCAGGAAGTTTCTGTTTGTGTTGGCGATTCACTTAATTTTGTCTGCTTGTCCATATGCACAGACCTGTTTGATACTCTAGATTCAAACGACTATGTTTCTTATCTTGTTTCACCAGGACACGAACACTGGAAAACCGAGATAATACCAGGATGGAACATTTGCTTCCTGATTTGTCTTTTTATTAAGTGGGGGCGGGGGTTATCTGTATTTAACAACATGTATCTGTGTTTTTACATGCAGCTGTTTCTACTTATCAAACTGTCCGCGTACTCCACTCTTAACCACTTGAATAGATGAGTTAATACAGGTGTTGCCGTTCAGCGCCGCCTAACGGCCCACTGTCTAGTAACGCGGCCGCTCGGACAAACGCCGCGAGTCCAGCGGTATTCATATAGAGATATACAGCAATCACACCTAAAGTGTGAACGGTGGGTGTGATTGCAGGAGTGTTGTTTTTTGACAGATTAAATTGCTGGAACAAACTAGGGTATTGTAACAACAGGTCTGGGCTGTCTAAACTTCATAGTTGATAATTATCTTGGTTTTAACTTGGAAAAAGATAAGCACATTATAGCTAGGCCTGCCAATGTATTAGTGTGTATGCAATGTCGGTGTCCCTGGGTTATCTAAGGTATATCTGAAGTATCATGTAAGTGATATGCATGTATGATACATCAAATTGGAGCTGGAATACCATAGAATAAGATGAAATCATTATTATTTCTCTGAAAATGAGATACATGGTTCTTACGAACGTATTACGCTCATATACTGATAGATCCAATGCTAAAGAATACGTTGCTATGTGATGGTTTGGCTGCAGGCATTGCGTAACCAACCAGATAACGTGCGACACCGCCCTGTGGAAAAAGGCCTCATACTGACTCAAACCACGATATCAACAAAGTTTTGCATACACCGACGTTTCGAGCCATACGATTAAGGAGGGCAGGCACTACACAAGAAATATAAACTAATAATGTAGAGCTTTATCCTTGTGAAGAAGGAATTCAGTGTTGAGTAACGAGGCTGAGCTAACACGTCCTAACCCACCGTTATTGCGACCACGAATAGGGAGAAAAGTGAAACGGTCAATGTTTTTCCAACCATGGAGTTTCTCGCAAACCCCAATGGAACAAAATAATAACCACGAACTTGTCCAGAAGGAAACCTGCATGAGACCATTGGTGAAAATTTACATACACTAGAAGAGACATATCATAGAGAAAACGAAAATTCAATACAAGTTCAGGCTACATAAAGATTGTTCTATTTTCATTTCCCCATAATTCCCTATGTATCAGTTACGGTTCTCTCGCGTCCCCTTCTAATTTTTTTTACTAGCCCAGTCGTAATGTTATCATTCTTTATAGTTAAAGTTTAGAATACGAGGCGTGAGCACTTCTGCGGCTGTGGTAAAAAAATAAAAAATAAAAAAAAAATAAAAAAAAAATTCTTTATAGTTAAAGACTGTTGATCTTCATACCATTGTGGATTGTGTCAGTCACTGCTCTGTTATGCCTCTGAATGATGACGCAGTGTACAATCTGAATTGCATCGCTTGATACTTACAGCTACAGCGGTGTATTAGACTGATAACATCATATTTTTGTCATTCATAATCTGGCTCAGCTCTAAGGGCTGTTGGATATAGGAGATTCCTTATTGATTTCACGCAATCACAGACACACACATTCAGTAGATCTGCTAAAAACACAATCGAATCACTACCCAGTAGAAAACCCTAGGGTAGGTGCACAACACGCCTCGTCACACATAGAATTAATAAATCGACCTGGTGTGACTCAGAGGATTGTAACTCAGTAATTTGGAAGAATCATTATACATATATCCTTAGAAATCGAATCGCAACAAGACTGGTTGATAATACCATATTGCAGAATGCTACGACATACTTTTTATTGGTGAAATGTTGATTTAGCTATACGTTCTCGGAATGAAATAAAAAAAGGACTGAATCCTTGGACTAAAGTTCTGCCTAAAATTCAGACAATTGCATAGGTTGAGCATGACATCTAATACATATGCACTGGGAAAATCCCTAACGAACATGTAACTTTATAAGTTTAATAAAACAGCTTGCTGCTGAGCTCTCTTCACTCAGGTATAATGTTATGGACAGCGGCAACTAGACCTATGTTGATACGCACATGTACATATACTTGAATATATACTCTCATAAATAGGCGATGTTACACTTACATCATAGCGAATTATGTTTGTGCACAGTGACTGTGTTAGACGTATTCATACCATATGCTCATTTCAACGATGGCTACCCTATCATTTTCTATGCAGGTCAGATATATTTCATTTTCCATCCCTAGTTATGACTCATCTGGGCTTCTCGTGATTGCTCGTGATTCTCCTTGAACTATACTTGTCTAGTTTACTTGGGGCTAAAATGTATCCATGATGACGGTCGCTTGACGTTTACATGCGCAGCGACTACAACAAAGAGAAACAAAGGTCACTAAATCATTTAATAAAAATAACAGCATTTTGATATTTCGCCAAGCCGATTAGTATATTCAAAGCAAAATCAGCAGTATGATATGATATATTCTGCATTTGGTAAGTTTAACAAACATAGCATTAAACAAACATTTGGGATGTCATAACCGAACTATCGACAAGAAGAAAAGCTTCTAGTTTATGGTTCGCCAGAATTACCCGTAGAAAAGCAGAATTGATTCACTGTTGTTGTGCATTTGTCTTTCATTGAAATGTTCTATGGTTACGAAAACAACCAAAGTGTCAAAATGGGATTTCAGTTTAAACACCAGGCTGAAAACCTAAACTAAGATTCTATATAATCATGACGTAGGTATTTTGGAACCGTATTATCAACAATGTAATCAGGTGAATTTATGAGTGGTTGTTGGTCATATCCTTCGCTTTAAACTTAGAGAAATACCATTCCATATAATGTCAGCTCTATGCATCTCAAGTCAATACATTCAATAGATATCAGTGATTCTTTTTATCGCGAGATACGTACAGAGTCCTAGTGGATCGCCAAGATCATTTTCGACATGAATCTTTATGTCTCATCCCGGTGATCTATATTTAGTACTAATGGACGTATTGGCAAAATGCAGGTGTCAATTTATGGGGATTGCTGAGATCTAACAGTTCACTAATTTTTGCTAGTATCACCTCGTTTTAGCGAGCACCGGGGTACATGATAGCGTTTTGACGCCTTCATCACTCTACCATGTTGGTGGCATATGAATGATTTTTTCCTAGATTAAATGGGAAACGAATTATAGATGATGTATCATATTAATAAGCATGAGTTTTTATCAAATTGGATATGGAAAAAAACACTGATTTAGCTTCTTAGTTACCGATATCGTCTCTTGACGTCAACCGCGACCTATTTATTTGTTTACTACTCTGCCCCAAGCGGATCGAAATCTATAGTCCCCTAGTAGGCATTTACTGGAAACTGTTTTTTATACCGATGTGACATTAGCGAAACCACCATCCGACTTTCTTTTAATATAGAACTAACGATGCGTCCTCCCAACAAAGATCATGAAGACATTGGGTGTATTTTAAGTGACTCTTTGAGGAAAAACCTAACAGTATATTTTGTTTCATGATTATTGATCAGTATTGCAGTACGATGTTATCAGTGCCTGTTGTGCTTATTGTAACGTGAGGTGATAAGGTTGATAAGACCCCCCCACCAGCCGGTGGTCGCAGTGGCGGCCCCCACTGTCCCGCCGGCTCGTGTTAACGACCATACGGGCCAATATCAGTGCCCCAATTGAAGGCCCTCGACTCATAAAAGTTTCCCAATCCTACCCAGATATCAGATGTAGGTATTGTTGCAGTGTGCGGCCGACGGACCGGCGCCCACGGCTGCAGTTTGGGCTTATGGTATGTGACTATCACATTCCCATCTGATGTCGGTGGTCGCTATCAGAACACATAGCAAACATCAGTGTCTGACCCACACGTACATGCACGCTCATCGAGCTGACATTTCATAGCTGACTGGGCCCACTCAACACCTTATATATTATATTGTATAATTTGATCATAAGGTCACATCAGGCAGGCAAGATTTGAGCGAACGTTGGGTGAGTCTCTGTAAAGATATTGGTGGTACAAAAATACTCAATATCTACCGTGATATCTACCTGACGACACAGACTAATTTGTAGTTACATTTTACCAATTCATCTCTAATAATCATAGAAACACACGAGGTAAAAGGCCTTTCCGATGGCATGCGCAACTTCTGGTTATCATACCACGATATGAATTTTGGCTAATCAGCAGACAGATGAATGTCAGGCTGGAGTTACCATTGCATAATAGGACCAATGGTTGTATTTCAGTCTGATAAACAATCATGAGTCAATGACAGCAACTAGCAACTCATTGTCATTATTGATATCTTCCTCATATTCAGCTTTTTACACAATTCACCGGAATTGATTTCTTCTCTCTAGAAATAACCAACTAGTTTCTGTGTCATGCCATTTTGACGATATGCTTTCATCTAACGGCGACCATTCCAATCATTGCTCAATATTCCTGAATATGACTCACTTAAGTGTGCTATTCAAGTAATGAGCAGATGGGGCGACATGGTCTGGCATCCTCGTTGGCGGGGTGGTCTTGCCTTGGGCTCCTGATTGTAGTGATGGGGATTCTGTTGGTTGTGTGACTGTGTTGGATGAATCATGTTACAGCTACGTGAATATTATGGTAGTCTCTATCGGCGTCATCCAGGGACCCGACAACCACCGTACCTCGGAGCGTGACCGCTAGGGGCCCGGCCTAGTTATTTTACTTCGGTAGGTTTTTTTCCCCATATAGGCTACATCCCGACTTCCCATGTCATATTCCAGTGACATGTACACTCACTCCACTTCATCACGAGACTGCCACTTCACTGCCAAGCAAAAGTACCACGGGTGATACCAGTATTCAACTTTAGAGTATTCACTCCATCATTTTTGTACAAAAATAGAACCCACAGAACTATGATGGAAAGAAATATTCGAGATGGATGTCAGACTTAATGCGGGATATGCATGCGTGTTTCATTGTGTTTTCGTTGTCAACTTGGCGGAAATAAATGAATGAAAAGGGAAGATAGATATATATATTTTTTTCAATTCATTTATCCATACTGGATCCTTCTTAGGCTACAAGGCCTGTCTTCATTCTGGCCAGTGTGTATTACATCAAAGTTGCTCATAATTTATATCTAGTGCAGATTGCAGCGTGATGCTGATTTATCTTGTGGAATCTATACCGTCCAGCGAGCGTTATCAATCTGCTAATGTATCTTCTACTGATGAATCCTCGGTTTCACTTCCTCTTTCTCCTTGAACACGGAATATACACGCATATTGACATGACAATCGGTGTTGGTCGAGGGGACTGCAACTTCAATATCACTTGGACTACTGGATAATTAACGGTATTTACCACACCTTATGTCCCCATCAAGTTTCTACAAATCTTGATTGTCCATTGATTGAAGCAAAGACATTTGCATTAACCCTCAATAATAAAGCTAAATAAGTATGTTCTATGCTTTATAAATGTGTAGATACAAATTTGGGGATGGTGCAGCCCATGTGGTATCCGTTTAATAAATGTAAAGATGTCATGAAACCCCGCTCGGGGTTAGTAAGAACTCATCTCTGAGCAGCCCATGTCCCGATCCACAAGGCCATAGAAGATGGGCCTCCCAAGTCCCCCATGGACACGGGCATCGCCCATCATCATCTATGACCTATGCAAGAATACGAAAGTAGAAACACCAGCGAATATATTTGAAATAAAATATGGCAAAATCCATCATCGTTACAGAAAATACACAGAGCTGTATACAGATAGCTCAAAAGATGGGAACCGCATAGGCGTTGCAGCACACATTCCCCATGGGAACCACAAATAAGCACTGCATCAGAGAAGCAGCATTTCCACTACTGAAGCACATGCATTGCCAAGTGCTTTTGAATTGAGGAAGGTGTCAAAGCATAGACAGTACATCATCTTATCAGCATGACCCAAGGAACCCTTTTATACAGGCGATAAAAGAATCCTACTCAAAATTAAAGCAACAGGAAAAGGAGGTTTTGCTTCCCAGCCACATTGGTAAAGAGAAAAATGATCGGCCTGGTGGAATCATCCCTTTATGCGACAAATTCAGATGTAGGTATGACATCCAGGAATTATTTGTTATCAAAAACAAAATTAGATGTTGCCTTTCAGTCCTATTAGATGGGTAGCTCACGTAGTAACCTGTTCTATCCTATCTGTGGTGCTATCTACTTTTGCCTGTACGTATTGGTTGCGTCAAGAACGCCGTTAAATGTTATCAGGAACGGTCAATAGTACACTGGACCAGGAACCAGAACCATTGCACTTTGTTACGGTAATATACGGTAGCTAGTGGGTTGCTAGGTGTGTCGGACTTTATACTTGGACATATTTTCTTCTCTACTCTGGCCTATACATATACATATATACGTGTCAGGTTTTGTTATATGCTTTCAGATACTAGGAATACCTTTGTTTTCACCATTGTGTCGAAAGTTGTTTTTTTTTTCATTTATGACTTAACGGCTCTGACACTACAGCTATCTCTCGAGTTTCGTCTGGTTTTTAATTCCGGCAAGATTGTTTCTGTGAGGCGCAGAATGTTAGATTAAACCAGAAATTTCCGTTCCTATATAAGATTAGAGAAAACTCAAAGTTTCTGCATTTGGATACTTAAAAACTAGTCAATGGAATTCAACTAGAAATATCTCAAATCCCATATATATATAGATACGTCTTTTCTATGACTGTACCTGCTGTTATAAAACATATCATAAGACCTACATGAGAACTCGACGCTACATGAGGGGTTTGCCTGATAACGGGGACAAAAGGTACCGTTTTTATAGAGGGCTACAGAGTGTGGCGTTTTGGTCCTCCCACGCAAAGAGCGGGTACACCTGATGACTGGGGACACAAATGGGAGAGGGGTGTGAGGGGAAACGCTGGCTTAAATGTCACGCACGAGGCTCTCAGGTCACATTCAGATGAATCAGAGAAACGAGGGTCTGCACACTAGTGTCTTGTAGTTCCTTCTTGGTACACTACAGATTTTGTTCGCCCACTGTGTCTCCGTATGCAACTGTTTCCACGTATATACATAAAGTATAGAGCATATACCTTTATATACTAAGCAGTCAATAATACGAGGCAGATACACTTCTAAACACTATATACTATGTAGTTTCCATGCATCATATTTCTATAGCTATCTTAATAAACGTATACCATATATAGTGTCATTATGTCTAGGCTCAATCCATTTGGTATTTCCCATGATTTGAGGAATTAATGATAATCACATTCAGTTTTCGAGAAAATAAGAATCAGAACAACCTCTATAATTGTGTTTGTGCGAACCCTAAGTGGACTCAGTATTAAACTAGTTAAATATAGCACATCAGGACAAACCTTTGCCCTCTCACTCGCCTGCATGTCCATTAATGACGTGTGTAAATGGCGGAACTAACAGTTTAACTGTCAACGGCCTCCATAGTCGTCCCACTTCTATCACTGTACAATGAAAGGAAAGTTAGGTCAGGCTCAAATGAAGTCCCATCATTTGACCCTGTGGTAATCCTGTGGTAATATATGACCGATTTACGTGTTTTTTTAAACTTCAAACCAAGCCTTATTTAGCACAGAGTTTGCTGGGGTATGGGTAGAGCACTGATGTATGCTATATCTGTATTGTATGATGGATATGAGGAACACTAACGACAGCCTTATCCACAATATATGTACATGTGTATTGTAATTGTGTGTTTAGCCCTACTGTAAAACATACATGTTAAAAAAGTGATCTTTCGAGGCAATTTATTTCATGTAAAAATTGAATATTCAAGTAATGGTGCGTGATGTCTTAGGTATCTTTTGACATGCAATCTATATACCTTGCCGTAACGGAAAATGTTCCCATCGTAGAATCAAGTTTTGAATTCTCATTTAGTTTTGGCTATTAGAACTAATTATGTGTGCTTTACTCTCCAAATGAATTTGTTTTTAGGTATGTTTATGTTTGTCTAAATTCTTAATACACAAAAGAGCGACATTAGTATTAACACAACCTAAATAATATTGGTGGAAACATCAGCAGGCGTAAAAGTCATTCACGATTGACTTCATCCCAAAGGGACATAAAATAGACTTAATACTCTTTGCATGTGTCATCAGTGCAGCCATTTAAGCACATTATAAGAACTTAAAAATACAGATTATGAAATGCAACTCCACAGTAGACTGAAAACGCCAATTCAACACTCTTTCCATATATGCTGTAACAGGTTTCAGAATAAGTTTGATTTTTTTTTACCATGGACATTAAAACAATGAGAATGAACATGGAGATTCAAGGCTTTTGAGGATTGATTCCCAGCATCAGCTTTGTTCAGTTCTTAACCGTCAGAAATCGTGAAACTAGAGGTATCCCGCGTTTTAGAAGTTTCATCAGTACAGTAGTGTAGACCCCTTAATCATCTATTCAGTTTAGATTTCATCAGACTTGATTCGGCTTGACAGAGGTGAGCTTTACCACGTCTTATAAATAAATCCCTGACTTGATTCAAGCACAGTTTTTAACCATTTTGGTTACATCGGTTTTTTATGAAAATTAGTACGACCTTTATTATAAAACCCATTTTGCATCTGGAATGAATCTTATATGGTCAGATAAAACTGTTTGTTACATTTTTTTCTCGTTGAAACGAAAAATGGCGTATCATTTCTTGGAAAAAATGCTCGACAGAGGCCCCGTCTACACACCGTCAAGTAAAACCGTTCATCATAACCACTTCTTCCAAATGATATTAACCCTTTCATTGATACTGCTTATGCTATCACGACGACACCTACCGCAGTGTAGGAAGGATAATAATGAGAGATACAATGGGCATTATAACCAAAGTAGCGTCCATATATAATGTTGTGCTTAGCCTCGTTTGATGTTCAAAGGTGCCTTATCATTTGCATGGTGCACCGCAGGCCTGTGGTCATGGCACAAGGTCATGTGTGGGGTGAGGGGGTGGGGACAACATCATCTCATACGTACTAGTTACCCTCATATGGTTGTAAATGCCTGTGGAATATTATACTCGTGTACGCGGATATTATTATCCTGGCGTGCATCAAGGGGTCTGAAAACAATTGATCGATATCTGAAACCTCCAATAATATTACACACTGTTCCAACAATAGTATCAGTAAATTGGACACCACATCTATTTACTTTTTACCACAGGAGGGTTTCTTCTGAAAGTTTGATGGTCTCTCTTTATACCTCACCCGAGAAATACTAATTATGTGTATTGGTTTTTAAATAATAAGTTATGTTCATTTAATCATTTAATATAGTGTAAAATACCATTTTTACGTCAGGTAAAAAAATCTTTTAGCACATGAGTTTTAAGTTTCTTGAACTCTGAGTCTGTGAATTTCCTGGTAAGTTGTGCTTTCAGCTGATTCCACGTTCAATCTCTATCAATATGCACCATACACGTACCTCTCCTTTGGCATTTATTGCACCACACAAACCCAGAGATCAGACACATTATTTCTCCTGTGCTAATTCAACAGTCACTATGGTTTTACACTCGGGCTAGCTATTCACGTCCAACCCCATAAATGTTATACTTAGGAGATCGATATTCGAACAAGGGTAACTTTATATCATTAGAATCCATGTAGATTGAGAGAAATATGTTTGTCCTACAGCAAACGGAGGATTAGCTGCTTATTCAGCTTTGTGCGAGTGACACCTCCCCACCATCTCATTTAATTATCTAATTACTACAGTTCATCACCACCCTGGTTCATCACATGGATCAGTCATGCGTGTCTGTGAAGACTGCACTTCACTCATCCGTTTCCTGTAAACTGAGGTGCCAGCCTCTAAACTAAACATAGCCATACTCGTGATGATAAACCACAACCACAAACCATGTCCTGGTCCTTGTACCAAATTGCATAACTCTTGTTAAAGAGCAATACACCTTCAATGGAAATAGAACCTTGGCAGTTTAATATATATCAAGACGATCTAAAACGTGTATCAGCGAATGTAACAGCTTATGCCCATTAGAGTATGGTGGCCACTGGCACATAAAGAAACTTTCTGTACAAATTGACGAATTATTCATCTTAGTCCATTATTCATTAAGTCCAGCATGATGCCTAATGATATTCCGAAGTTAAGTGCAGCCTAATGGTATTCTAAGGGGAAGTGCTTCATAGTGTTTCGAAATAAAGTGAAAAAGGATTTATTTTTAAATTTGATATTCGGTTTGGACGATATAATATGTGACTTCCTTAATAACAAAATTGATCACTTTAAACGTAGTTCTTGTTTACCTTTACTATGATTTTGTCTTTCTACATAGGATGAGAGGAAACAAATATTGCAAACTCCCTGTGACTAACGGGGTTTATGATATCAGACCTGTAAACAGCCATCATTTATAAACAAACAAAATGGCGGATGTTTGGCTACTCTCGTGATAATGATTTAGATTTTAGGATTAGATTAAACCCAGATTCAGCGGCTCGGGAGGTCAACCTCCGAGCACACCTACAGGTAGCCGCGCTCAAATCTTGAATACGAATATTCCTTGAATTATTAGACAAAATCAGGATAAAGTATGTTCCAGTGTGACTGGTCCAGGAATCACAGCTAGGACGGGTGGGCCCGGTGGAGGAGTAGAGGGAAACTATGTTCCGGTGAAAGGAAGTCAAAGTTACGAGGTAAGGCTTGGAAAAATTACTGCCCAAGGCCCTGGCCGCGGGCAGTAATTTTTCCAAGCCTTACCGAGTAATTTTGACTTCCTTTCACTGGTACTTGGTTTCCCTATTCCTATATACCTTCAAATGTGGTTTAATAAGAGACAATCTGATTGGTCTAAATGTCAACCTTGGGTAGTATACGGCAACCTTGGGTAGTATACCAACCTTGGGTAGTATCAGATAGTTACTCCACCCCCCAGAGCGTGGTGTAAGCATAGAGTGTACAGCCATAGGTATATAGGAATACAGTATCTCTGTTATGGTATCGTGCTAACAGAGTTGCTATAACAAGGGCAGTTCGTTCTGGAGACTAGTTTCATGGCCTTAGGTGTAGTCCTGAAAGGGACAAACGCTAATAAGTCACATCCTGTTTGCCATCTTCTTTCTAGCAATGGTACATAGACCTTTCTAAAATTATGGTTATCTAGGTCTGTCATAAAAATTTCTGGTGCTATGCCATAAGCATAAAGTTCACGGCTTTAGTCACTATTACCTTATTACTCATTCCTGGTTTCCTCTGTAAACCAAAAGTGTCTTACCACAGTCCCACAATAAGTGCACAGTGTGCCCCATTTAGCACCACGCATACGGGCAACAATAACACTAAGAAGAAAGTGAGCGGCGATTTATTCTCGTATGTTAAAGTAGGAACAAGAAAGCAGAGCAGGGTAATGTGACCCAATTAGATGGTCCTATATGTATACTAGGCGCCTCATTAAATCTGTATGTGTATTAGCGCAGTCAGCAGCACAGGGTTGGTTGGTTGAAACGCTTTGGGTAAGTTCGATTAAGTGTAAATGAATTATACTATTGAAAATACAAGTTCACATAAATATAGCAAATATACATGGTGTCTAATCATTAGTAAGACGTGGCTATGACACCTGGTGTCTAATCACGTACGTAAAATCTGAGGAATGTTCAAATCGTATTGTTTGCACAGTGTTGAATAAAATGTTCTGTTCTAAGAATAGAACGTCCTCTAAAATCAATTTGATCCAAGTTTCATACATTTACTTATATAAAGAAAGAAACTATTGCAGAATTACACAGGGGATTACATGAGGAAAATATGTCTAGTTGTCTAAATACATAAAACTGGTTTATGAAACTGAACAATGTCCATAGACACGTGGTTTGGTTAACATCATTTTCTCTTTACGGTATGATGTACAGTAAAACCCCGCTTCCGGGACACCCCGCTTAAGGGTGAAAGGTGAATATTCTGAAGCACTCCAAACGCGATGGTGAACAGGGACTCAGACCAAGCACGAATATGTTTCTGATTTTATCTTAGCCTGGAAATGTCTATCTCTTTACCACCTGTTGAGAACGAGTTACCGTTCTCGCAAGCCTGTTGAGAACGAGTTCGTAATGTTAAGCCTATGGACGTTTATACTAGGCTGAGATAATAGTGCAAAGCCAAAATTGATAGTATCATCACCAGGCTGGTACCATAACTGGAGAGCCATAATATAGAAAGCTTTTTTATCACCCCTGCAATAAATGCCCATAGGCTTAACATTGGGAACTCGTTCTCCATGCCCCTACAAGTGTTGCAGTCCGTTCTCCACGGTTTATATCCTGTGTGCTGTCCATTCTTTTAGTGTTTTCAGGGGTGAGATAAATACAGAAGCAACTCGTTTTGGTCAAAGAAGTCATTCTCCAACTCGTTTGAATGCTATGTGATATTCACTCGGGTGTCGCCTCGTTCATATATCACTCCACATCAAACTCGTGAAGGACGAGGACTTTGACCAAAACTTGTTGGTTTCTTCTTTATTATGCAATCCTTGATACATGATGAGCACATTTTTATTGATTAGCTTCTTCAAATAATGCTTAAGGTATTTTGCTACTCAGCAATGCAAGGGGGACGGACATAGTCATAGGATAGAATATCAACCTCAGGAAGGAGATATGGGTTCCCCAGTTAATAGTAGATACTAGGGTGTACAAGTGTGATATATGTCAGCATGCACACAATTATGATGGGACATAGTCAGCGGATGCTGACTATATAGCCTCCATATGTACGAAAATTACTCATCAGGGAAAAATAAACCTACTCAGTACATACTGGAGGTGCCTCGTGTGTTTATCTTTTGCCAGACTTGATAGATACACAGACTGGTAACACAATGGGGGACCCCGAAACAATGTGAGACCAGGGTGTGACACCTTCGTTACACAAACATTGAAATCAAAAGGTGCATGTCTGGCTTAAGGGGGTATTCCATTGGCTCCTGTAGATTTGACACACATGTTTATAGTACATGTATACAAACCAACAGTCTACCAGGAACAAGGAGCAGATTATCCATAATAGATGGGTATAGTAACGGATTCCTTCCCTGTATCCTGTCAAATAGGGGCAGTGTAATCTGTATAATCAACACCCACACATCCTGTCGTCGCTAAAGTCAAAGATTACATACATGATAACACATGTAACCCGGCAAGGAGGGGTTGCTCAGGTCTAATTAAACAAATTGGATGTTTAACTACTCAAACAAACAAATCTTTGGCGATCTCAGCAAGGAAGGGTGATGTAGGTTGATTTAGAACTCAATACCATATGTAAATCCTATAAGACAGCGACACGACCATTTCGTCGAGTCGGCAGAATCGTGTCGCTGTATGCACTTCACAGACCCGATTTTAATCGGGCCAGGCATTACTTGCCTTGGGGTAATGACCGACTCTGCCTAACCTTAATCGTGTCACTGTACGCACTTCACCGACTCTTTCCGATTCTGAGAAAGCCGTTTGAACAGTGATGCTATCTATCCCCCAGTCCGATTTACGAGTGGCTTATATCGATTTGTAGGGGAGACAGAGACGGTGATGAATCTGAAAACCATTTCCCGATATCTTAATTGGATCCGAAGTTATTAAATTTTGAATTATTTTCTATGAACCTACACCAGCGGCTTGTGGCTCACCCCGCGACATGATGAAATTATGTCATTTCCTCATAGATGGGCATACCCTCGGTTTCCCTTGCGATTGAGAGCGATTGATCCGTCGCCCGTTGGCCGTTTATGGCCCCTCAAGAAGTGTGCGACAATCGCGTGGTTTCAGTGGGGCCGGGCCTAGTGTTTGGAGCGGTGGAAACAGGCCTACTTCTTTTTCTCTGCAATAGGAAGCCCATATTTATGTAGAAAACACTCTTATTTACTGGCGCTATAGAGTGTTACTGTAGGTTATCCAACGTCATCCAGCATTCTAGACTGTCTGCATTACATCCATGTGGTGTGGCGTCCTGTCTGACAAGGAGCTATTCTCGTCGGAATTTTATCCATCTCGGGATCTACATTACCTCAAAGTCTGCAGTCACTCGATAGAAATCGACGTAACACATTGACCGAGCATTATACGGGTGCCAATGTATTAAATAAAGGAAGCAATTTGTAACTTCCTAGTTCAATAAAGATACAGTGTTTCAAGGAAAAATAAGTCTGTTAAGTGAGAATTTATATACCATTACTTGAAGGATCAGAGAAGAATCTGGGGTATTGTGTCGTAGTGATCAACAATAAGATGTCATTTTATGAAAAACAGGACACAAGTACATCAATATTCTAAACTTCCTACTGAAGTCTATATACCAGATCAGACCCCTTTGTGTATCCTCTTGTATAGAACCTGGTTTTTCAAGTGCAAGTCCTTTCAGTGCACATCAGAGGCGGTGAGCCACTTCGTCGGAGGTGGGTATCAAGTGCATGAACCACCCGCATAAGCTGGTTCGCCATAATCGTAAAACATGGAGGAAGAACGATGCCGAGAACGTGCTCACAATGTGCCCTCGTCGACCTCCCGTGACCTACGACGTGTGTTCGGGGAATCGGCACAGTTTTAGACACTAATTCACCCAGGTCATGTCAAAAGTGTTCGCATGATGGACATATTAAGGAAGAAAAAGGACACCACAATGTTCCACCTTTTTGTGTGGAAATCAGTTCATTGCGGAAGCTCTGATACATAGGAACCGAAAGTCAGTTTTAGATTGAATGTATTACAGTAAAGGATATAGATCCTTATTGGCCGTGGTAATTTGATAGTTCATTGGAGATGCATGTGTTGCTTTTGTTCTAAATCGTGCTATATGCAGAGCAGATGATTAGATCCTGGTACTTATATAGAATGACCTTACCATGGCCGCACCTCATACAGGACGAGATAGGCCTTAACGTTATTTATGCAACAAGGCCGTTAGACCGAGTCTTCATAAATAATTCTATTATATAATCGAAATTCATAATATCTTCCTATGAATTGGCATAGAAACTATGTCGTAGTGAAAATCTACACACCACCGATGTTTCAACGTGTTCCCTGTAATAATATACGGCATAAGGTGCTGTACAAAATCTGGGATCAGCAGTATGTAACTATTAAAAGTAATGCTCGGGTATGTAATAAATGAAAATATACAGTTGTCCTATGAGCCACTCTTTTGTGTGCTATATATGATCGAGATTCAACCATTATCTTTCCATCATCACAATCGAAGAAACAATTACAAAATGTAGTTTGAGATAGTTGACCGCACGAGGCGTCTTCTTCTGGTCATTGTTTTAGGTTGTCTGTCTAATTGGATATTGCTATTGCCCCGTAACAGCCTTTCTAATGGCAGTGTTAATAAGAGTCCTTAATCGGACCTGTATTCAATATCCAATTCAGTAATTAATTTTTATATACAGCAGAGACATTCGACATATTCCTTGTGGTGAAATATAATTTCTTGATGATAATATTTCTATCACTGACGGTCCCAGCATAATGAACATGCGATGTATAATACGGAAAACTACTTGCCTTGAAAAGCGCGAATGCATATATACTCTATATTACCAAATACACTCCTAAAACTGGTTGTAGGTATCATGGTATATTTCATTATGTCTAAACTTAGAATTTTGCATATAGCTAATAAATACCTTCATGATAATCAATATTTTCCCACTTTTAAGCTTTGTTCGTTTATTTCTCTTGTAAGAGTGCCCACCAACACAGAATGTTTGGAGTGGAGGATATCGAAGCTTGTTACCCAAAGAAACCCTGCAACGGTCAACAACTTTATGTCTGGTTCCAAACGCAATGGAATATGATATCGTTGGAGCGTATGGAATTTATACTGGGAATGTGGCTGCGAGTAAAAGTTAGTTTAGTGTCAGTTATGATCCCACTGAGTGTTAAGAAACAGCTGCATGGATTTTCTCAACCCTCTGTCTGTGTGTGTTTGTGTCTCTCTCTGTCTCACAATCTCTCGCGCGAAATATTAGAGATTGGTATAGTATAACGGATTGTAAATTATAATTTTTTTTTTAAATTAACATTTTTCAAATATCGCAAAGATTTACCTAGACAGCCTAGACCTGAGATTGAGGCGGACATTTCGAACTCATCAAATGAATACCGACGTTTCGCACTTGTAACGGTGGTTTTACGCGGAATTAGCTTCATCGGTTTCTCTTTGACGGAATGCCCCTGTTCGATACCCCCTTCCTATTTCAGTTTTGCACAGTAATACGGAACAAGAAGTAAGAAAGGCATGTCTTATGTCACAGGCCCATATCCCTTTATCGATTTTTATATTATTATTTTCATTATTTAGATTGTTCTTTGACGCCCGCACATTAATGCCCGAGAGTGTGATCAAAGTCCAGCCTGTATAAGTTTCCAATTATTGGTTCAACGTCGTCCCAAAGATTCTGACTCGACTATGTAAGCAGCACTATCTATGACAATGCGGGGCCGTATGGTCTCACCCCACATCATGTAACAGTATTAGAATAGCT
The DNA here is from genome assembly GCA_950022655.1 of Alentia gelatinosa. Lineage (NCBI taxonomy): Eukaryota > Metazoa > Annelida > Polychaeta > Phyllodocida > Polynoidae > Alentia > Alentia gelatinosa. Next base: position 101,165,700 of record OX465580.1, on the reverse strand, counting down.
TAGACAATGTACATCTACAGACTATGTGAACTGTAAGAAGTAAGTAGGATTAATTGATTGGAAGTGCTGGTATATTTACCTCGATACCTCTGTGTCATCCCACCTCATAGATAAATTCTTTCATCGTGACACGAACCTGGCCGTAGCCATGACGTAAAACACTCAATCACGAATTATCATCACACGGTAAACTGTTTTATTGCACAGCTTCACAACACCATCGTCTCAGTTCAAATCCGTATGTACCTTAGGTCAGTAAAATTGCTATTTTATTGGTAGGTTCATTCCATCTCTATACGACGAGTTAAGTAGGAATACTTGAATCAAGCTAAAAGGAAAAGCCCTGCCCCGTTGAGTATACGTGTAGGTCCTGATGCGAGGGGCAGGGGCGATTTGGGTGGTTTCTTGGCATGCCATGCCCTGTGTGGATCCCTTGTGTAAGTACTGTTGACCGGGGCACACCCACTTCCGGGTGACCTGTCTTGACGTAGCTGTCGACACGCCCTCTTGTGGCAGACAACTTCCTGGTGACCTGTCATGACCTTGACGACCACGCTGTGTCCTTGTGATGGAGACAGTAAAATAAACCATTCACTCACCACAGAACCCATAGAAGCAGTCCCAAGTCGGCCTGCCCACCATTGTTTGGCACGAGGCTCATGGAAATTGTGGAAATGGACGCCGCGTCGCCGTAAATGAGGTTAAAAAGGCGGAAAAGGGAACTCCACATGGAGTCGTCAAGTGGTTGAGGGGTCTCGTTTAGATTAGAGGGTAAATCATAGGAAGCCGCTGTATGGTGTAACACAGTCACGCAGCAAATTAGCCCTTTGTTTGCGCCGCCAGAGTGATCTGCTACAAGCGGAGGCGGATGTAGGGGAAATGTGGATGGGTAGGGGTTGGGGTGGGGGGTAAGAGCAACACTGCACTGTGACATTTGCCATTGGATAAAGGCCAATAAATCACCAGGTGACATTATAACATTAGAGCTGCGGGATGGCGATAGTTAGTACTCATGGGTCGGTGGTGGTACTTCATGGTGGCGTAGTGGAACAGATCACATAGAGTTACGTTATTATGTTACAAAGACGAGGCTAGATGTTTCATGGAAGGCAGCTTGAGCACGATGTGAAATTTATATCCCAGTTCTTATCTGTTTAAAGTTATGTGTTATAACAAACTCTTCCGTGTTTGTTTAGGGAACTATCAGTATGGTCAAAGTTTCACTTGTGCATGATTATTATTGTTAAAAGTGCAACCGAAATGACCACTGATGTCACCTTTTCACTAACTGCCAAGTTGATATACACTTGTATGCTTTAGAATTAGATAGTCTTCTTTCCGTCAATTACTGTGTCATATATAGCTTTATTCATAAAACATAGATATATATTTTAAATAGATATTGATTTGTATTATAGTGATGAGGAAATCTTTTCACGTTGAAACGAAAATTGAACAATGATCATTTCTTGGGGAATTTATTCTATTTGTATTATAGCACTGACAGAGCTTTAGAATAATGTATTCTTATGTACATATCTCAAGCACTGGGTTGATGAAATCTGCAAATCATAACCTTATCTTTTCATTAAGTATGACACACCAAACACTATGTGTGGTATCATTTATATCATAACTCTTGTCTCAGTGTAAGCTGATAACAGTACCTCCTTCGTGCAGACGACAAAGTGTTATCACTGTCACATTTCTTGACATTTGGCCATGTTTTTGAGGAAGATAAAAGCCATGAAATATAACTTTTTATATGTATCAAACCCTGCTGACATCAGCTTTTGCGTATGAGGTAACATTGACGAAAATAAAAGGTATTTATATAGCTTCTCGAACCTTGCCTGTTAAATGTATTGAAAAATATGTGTTGGGAAAACTGTACGAATGAAATACTGAAGACAATGAATAAGTAGAAATATTTTACGAGACAAAGCCCAGGGATGCCAGTCTGTAGGATTTTGCCTACATGTAGGATTTTCATTTTAGTCTTAAAGAGATGAAAATTTAAAGAAATTGTTTGTTTTGAGAACATTATAGACTCCAGGTTCCCTAATATCTAAATCATAGATAAACTTGTTCTGTTATCTTTCAAAATTCTGAATTCCGCTACCCCCAGCACACTCAGTCAGGGAGCCTATGGATCCCAGTGCTCCAACCTACAGCTGTAGGATTGTAGGATTCCTGTGGGAAATGCTCCTACGGATAAGGGCAAACATAAATACTGACATCTGATTGACTTAAAATATGTCAGGTGAGAATAGAGTTATTAAAGCATTACAAAGTCTAAAAGAAAATATCAGAGCAATGCCTAATGAACTTGTAAAGGTATTCTGCAGAATATAGAACTGACAGTGTGTGGTAGTCTTTCTTAAATGATTTTCTTTGAAGAGTACCCCATTTAGTGCAGAACTACACACAACCCACTCTCATAGCAGATATCTAGATATCCTATACTGCCAGTCCATGCCCAAGGATCTGTTAGGAGAGTGATGGGAATTCCCCTACACCATGTGCGTTTTAGGTGATACATAGACTGGCTTCAGTCCCCATGTAGGAATTTTTCCTGACCCCAACTGGCATCCCTGAAAGCCATATACATATGTGGAACAGCAACCAAGAGCTACATCACAAGCCACAATCACTTCTGTGTCACTGTGGATTGCCCAGTCGGAATATGTTGCACTGTTGCATAAGTCTAATTTCTTAAATCACAAAAATAAATTAAAGTTACATTGAACAGATGCGAGCGGCTACCACTTGCGTGAAGAAGTTGCCCAGTGATAGGTAGATGCCATATTTTATGGAAATAGGCACCCAGTATGGGCGCCGCCATTATCCCTTTCTGCCGGACACCGAGCCTCTTCGTTGAATTGCCATTGGTATTGGGAATTTGCAATTCCCAGTTGAAAAAAATGTAGAAATATCTCATCAAATTCAACCAGACAACGAAAAAGACGGCTTTTAAGTCTGTTCTTATTGTGGTCCCTGCTGATTTGTTTTTGGTGTACAGTAGAACACTGCTTTAAATGAGATGAAACTCTAGGGAAACTTCGTTCTTGGGTAAACTGTCTCCATTTTAAGCTGGGTGTCCCCTTAAGCTGGGTAAAATCAAACAACTGATAGAGAAAAGAATAAGCCTCCTCCACCAAGAGTATCTCCCTAAGCGGAGTTTCCCCGGAAGCAGGATGTCCGGAGTTCCTCTGCATATGGTATCCATGTATCCTTTTTATTCTGTGGATTGCATGTGCAATTTGTTTAAACCGAAAGTTTATGATGACTTGTCTTAATACAGTAATACTGATGTTTTTTTGTTTTTTTTGTTCTTTGGTGGGTTTTTTTTTTTACTGAGGACTACACCTATAGTTGTGTAGTTGTTCTCGCTTCCAGTCTACAGATCGATGTTCGCCACCTCCTGTGACCTCTTATCTTTTTTTAGATAAGATTACAGCTGATGGTGCGGATATTAGTTCGACGCTCATACGTTACTGTGGAGTAAAATGTAAAATGAAATAATTCCCCATCTACGTCACATAATAGGAAAGTCTCTTCAAAGGCCATTCTCACATTGCTCTGCATTCTCGTCACGCAGTATGATATGTGTAGGTTGTCCCTTAAAATCATTGATTCAGTTTAGCATGCTAGCCTGGAGCAGCTATCCCACAGAACTCTCCGCAATTCTGCGACACTAAAGTAGGAGCCGCCCTAGTTAAGTCCACATCATAGAGACCCCTCGTCACAGGAGATACACATTGTGCCATCTGTAATTGTAGTCGGTCTTGTCCCTAGGTGATATATGTGTATGTTTATAGGAAAAATACCGCGAAGAAAATTACGATACTGACGTGTGATTTATATGTATATTCCCTTCATGGCTACTCCCACTGTATGAACATGTATACGATTATTTCTCATGTAGTATTTTCTGTTGCTTTATATATTTTGTATGCGTGACCTTGCTAAGCGGCTACATATTGTAAGCATACGAACAAGAGAACAACAAATTATGGACATGTATCTGCTTAAAGCCACATTGCATTTTGTTATAGTCATACTCCATACAAATTGCGAGTTAGTAAAGCATGGGTCGTAGAAGGATTATAGAAAGACATAATAACAATGGTGTTTTTTTTATTACCCTTATCATGAAGAGAAGTCAGGTATTGTCTGTTTTCTATCATGACGTCACCTTATCAAGTGTGTAGGTTTTTTCCCGCTTATCATTGTCATGAAGAAAGGGTGACGCCCATTTTCTAATTTGAAGTAGTCTTATCAAGATACTTTTCTTACCGCTGCATTGTTGCAGTGCAATTCCTATCAGTGCTGCTGGGGACGGGTTAGACTGGCCTCAGTCCCTATGTCCTATCCACCTCTCCCTGCCTGCCTACCGCTACCGCGCACCATGCTTACCCCTCCACCTACACTCACCTCACCCTGGTCGATTCCTGAACCTGTTAGGGGAATGAATCCCATTCTGATTTATTTCAATCATTCAATGACTGTTCATAATCAAAGACTTGAGCAAGTCTAGGAACGAGTTTAAATTATCATTCAAGTGCTGATACCAAATCTGATATTGATTTGCATGTACAAATATCCACTTTAAGGAAGCAGCAGGTCGTTTGTCATAAAAGGTACACTGTAATCAATAGGTATTTCCGTGTATGGCAAATGGATCAGTATATATTGATATTGCTTTACGAAAAACATCAATGAATACATCGATCTATATTTGATTATGAATTAAGATAAAATATTTGATGGTCCCTATATGCCTTACTGGTTCCCTGGGATATTATACCACAAGCGACTAACTAACATTCAAGCGGTAGCATCGTGCAACATACTAGCTCCTTTCACAGCCTAATAGTATACATAATTTTAGGATATAATTGATACATTTATGCATCCAGGATTCTATGGTAGGAATCCTCAGTAATGTGACATGAAACGAAAATGAATATGAATGTGTAATTGTGGAGGGTTACACAGTTGTCATCATATCAATCCCGCCAATGTCACATAACAGACAACCTGCATTGCTCCATTTATTTCTTACCTGAGCTATTCTCCATCTCAAAGCACAATGATCAACTATATCACTATAAGCCAAAACAGGCTAGACATGATTGAGAATTGTATAGAGATGCATAGGGATACTTATACACACATACTCCTATTCAATGCTAGTTCAGATCCACCAGCTATTATATAGAATGAATCAATGCCTATCTGGAATTCTTCAGAATTTATTTTATGCCGTGATGAAAAATATGCAGGGCCAATAAGAGATTTCAATAGCAACTCAGATGATGGTCACGATATAGAGAACAGTGATAATGATAGATGCATTGAACTACACAGCACTCATAACACGCAAAAAAGACATTGACCTATAACTGTGTTATTGTCAGTGGGATCTAGCAGTGCAGGCAAAGTATTTTAGCATGGAAATAATACGCAGTTGGCAAACCAATTGCCATATTCCAAACAATATAGGCAATGTGACATGCATTCGCACCTTATCTGCACAACATCTGATCGGTTTGGTCGATTTCCGTTAATGGTAATAACTTATTGAGAAACATGTACCCAGGCTATTGTGTACTGTAGAATGTCTCATTAGGAAAACATACACGTATTGTCGATGCTGTCACTTACTAAGAGACCAACGGGAGTCTTTAGACAACACTTACGCAGAGCTTCCAACACCCTTATTTCGCTATGAATCAAGCCTGGATAAGAAAGTGCATGGCTAAATTATATTTGTCTAGGTCTGTGTCACTAACATTTAAAGTAATGCAAATATTCAAATAAATTACTGATATGGGTTATTTCGAGATTGTCATTTATAATCAAATTTCGGCAATATCTTTAAGTCAGCCTTACCCGGCAATACTCCGAAGACCCCGGCAGCACCCTGGCGGCACCGCCCCACCCCAGCAGCATCTCGGTATCACAAACGTCTCCTATCCAAAGCAGATTCAGAAAGTTGCCCGATTTTCAGAAAGCAACTGATATTTCACTACTCAGTTCCAACGTGGTCAGGCAATTAATTCCCTCTCTAGATTATATTTCCATTTTCTGAAACGTGATTTGAATCCGTGTCCCGACTAGCATTAAAGGCTCGATTTAACCAAGAAGCGAATTATTTTCTAACAACGTCATCTCAACGTTAATGTTTATGCATACATGTAATCATTACTAGGAAATCGTATTCTGTTAGTCTTAGTAGATTCTGATAGGCAGCTGCACCGTGTCTTAGATTCTTCCCGTATAAATTTCACATTGAATTCAAGAACCTTACGATGGTGTGACACCATTGTTTTATGTTTTAATTAAGTTTTAATTAATTTATTTAGGCATACATATCCATTTCTCCTGCTATTTGTATTGCCCATTAATGAACATGTGGCCATGGATCCGGCACAAATGACATTTCGATTGCATGATGTTGGTAATTCCGTGTAGCTGAACTACGGCCTATATATAAAGCTTTAACTTATTTAGAGCTAGACTCATACTGTATACGGTGAGGTGTTGGGGATGTGAGTGAATAGCTATCATGAATCTAGCCCGACAAACTACTATTACAATTTCTCTTGTGCCCTTTGGAATTTGTCGCTAGAACTTCCAAGAACAAGTCGGACCTCTAGTGCTGACCTGTTCTCGATCTTTAACCCTTCCATTCCCATACCCAATAACGTACACCAATCATCATAACAAATAGTAACAACATGGTACTAAGCTAGCTTAGTGTTTTTCGAAACACATGTCAGTATAGCATCAATCCATTTTACTTTAGCCGTTGTCAATTTGAAAGAATAACTTCTATTTCGAATATGAGTATGATTGTAATAGATGTCTTAAACGGCATAAATTAGTTAGTCACTTAACGAATGGTTGTCGTTGTTGTTGCCATGGTATTCGTAGATGGTTACAACGAATTGTCAATGACAACCTTGTTCCTAGGAGTCTGTGCGTTGTCTTTGGGTCTAATTGATAAAAAAGTGTCATTATCATTGCAGCATTGGCCACATTTAGAAGGCCTTCGCTGCGTATTACAAAAATCGACATGTGTCATGGATTCGACTTTGTCTACTGAATCAGCTAAACTATATTGATTACACTCGCTCTGGACAAAGATACTCTTTATAAACAAGATACCTACAGCGGAGCCCTTACACTGGGAGAGTTATATACCCACTGTGAGGTTTATGACTCTTCCGTCTATTATATGGCGCCCTTCACCTTTCCTCCACCATGATACTATTGTATTACATGTGCAAGTTGAAGGCACGATGCCGCACTTCGCTCAGGAGTGTATTAAGGCATGAGACTGCATTCTACCAGTGAATGGAAGGCAACCTGCAGGGTTGAAAGGGTTAAGACCCATGTTCCCAGTCACATGCAGCTGCCGACCATGCACGTGGATATACAGTGACTTATTGCTGTGAGCTCATTGCTCCGCCTAGCGTTCAGTAAAATTACAAAAGACATTGTGGACCTATCAGGTCTGGGCTATTGTGATTTCAATGATCACATTAACCCAATTAGAGATTCAATATAGCCACCCATTATAGTAGGGATAGTTACACTGAGCCTTCTATTTATAGGCTCTTCCCATTGGGAGCACGGTTAAGATATAAGTGATCAAAGTAAATACACTATAGACCATAGAAAGTGGTCAGAAAGTAGTTTGATATAGAAATTCACTCGAGTCCCGAGAACTTGATCAGAATTGGGATGGGTACTCGAAAGTTCAGTCACCTGTCGTAGAAGTGTAACTCATAGTTCCTTATTATTCTGGTTGGAGTATATCCTTTCAGAAGATTCGTCGCCGTGTCCCATACGCTTTGGAATTTTTCTCATATGAGCTATAAAGCTCGCCCTCTACGAGCTGCAATAGAACTGACACTTACTCTTTTTATTTAGAAATAATGCATATTACGTGTTCCTAATTGAGCAATATAATCGAAATCGATAGTCGTCCCAACACTCAAATATGAAATTCAGATCATAATCTAGATCGCACACTGTGGATCAATATTGTATGATGAATTCTGCCTGTGTCAATGTCAATAGCTTTTTCTTTATTTCTGGTGAAGGAAAAAGGTTTTATCTGATAAGGGCTCCATCGAATACGTGTATGGGCAGATCGGGATTTCACTTCGTCCTGAGGTAGGACATATGAAGACGAAGTATATTGAATGTCAAACTCAATACCACTAAAACAATAAATACAGTAGAACCCCGCTCATTGGGTCACTCTCCTGTCCAAAGAAATTGTCTGGTTACGCAGGGTTCTTCCTCATACCAGGGTTTCAGTCTGTCGATGGTTACGCTATATAATATATTTTCTCCTTATACGGTGTTGAGAAACATTCCAAACCAAAATAACATCTCATGCTACATTGTCAGGCCACACAATAGAGCAGGAAGAAATTCTTAAAGAAAGTAACAGCAATGCGCAGTGTTTTTCATAACACTGGCAAGAGAGAAATGACTGCCTCAAGGAACGTACCTTGTTATTCCAACAGGATATGCAAATTTCGGTAAAGTAAACCGAAATAAGTCTAATTGAACACATTGGACGTTAAACTACCCAAACAAAGAAACAAGCAAACACGGGCTAAAACAAACTCTTAATAGAGATAATAATTTCCGTTCCGAACATATTATCCGAACAAGCGGGTTGTCCCTTAAGCGGGGTATTACTGTATCAAGAAAACATGCCTATATCAAATATGTAACACGTCTCAATAAAATCTCGTCAGTTGCAGATTCTGCCCAAAGACATTTGTGTGGCGTTCCTGGTGGATGAGGAACGACTACAAAGTCAATCACATTTCCCCAACTCGATGTTGTGGCAGTCATGACTACGCCCTACTTGAAAATAAATAAATTATTGCGGAATGAAAATTCAGAAATCAATTTGATGTCAATGACCAGTCTTAATAATGTCTCCTTACATACAATTTTTTTAATGGAGTTGGGAAAAAAAGAAATGATTTTTTAGGAGTCATACGTTTCTGATCAAACGATATTGGCAAACATAGCAAGACGAAAAATCATTATGGTTTGGACGGTATGAAAAGACTTAAAGACGGCTAATGAGCCTTTCTGTGACAAAACCCTGAAATATTTACCCCGTTGTAGATCAAACTATATCTATTCATCTTCCAATCTAAATGTGCCTGGTTTTTCATTTTGGTGAGACGTAACGCAATCGCCTTTTATAAAGGTCCGGCGCTACTGGTGCGATGCGATTGTCGCACACGTTTTATGGCCCCATTAACGGCCCCTCGGGCTGGGTTTATGACCCTATTGCGATGGATTCATTGCACTCAATCGCAGGGAAAATTTCAGGTCCAGGTGGCATTGATCAGGGTATCCTGTATAACTAACTGGAATTAATGAAGTGTGGTACAGTTTCTATGCAAATATGATATGAAAAACTCTGTACCGGTGCGACGAATTCATCGCACATCATGAACATTTCATGATGTGCGATGCGACGGATCCGTTGCATCGCACATAATCGCACACGCACGTAAGCCCGGCCCCACAGGAGCGATTGTGTGCGATGCGACGGGCGGTGCCGTATTTATGACCCTCGCCGGCCATTTATGACTTTTTATTGAATTGCAACAATCGCATCGCACCAGTGGGGCCGGGCCTTAAGGTGAACCAGAGATTGGCTGCTAGACTGAAATGCTGATGAAAACACCATTCATGGCTTATGGGAGAGGCCGCCTTGATTTTGCTCCCATAAGTTACTTTATAACTTCTTTCGAACATTGATAAATCAAGAGATGATGATATAACAATACCAAGCTATACTTACATCAAAGCTTCCCCAACATTACTGATAAAAAATGATAAGAGAAATACTTTAGGTTACACATGTCATCAAAACAAAATCAGTTCTAGAAGTTACATAATATAGTATCTCATCAAACATGCAGGTCCTAATTGCTTCTGGTTCACTTTCAGATATCCCGTCAATATGTGGCTTCCGAGACAACAAGTAAGTATTCCAATCAGATTATATAAATGTTCAAATATATTAAGGTTTAGAGAGAATTGCCTAACAAAATTTGCATGTATTATATTTAGGTGATGAATTGTTAAATGTACTATTTATTGGGGACTTTAAAATCAGCGAAAAAAAGTCTTAGGCAATTTAGAAATTGAACTATGTAAATTTACTTCTCATTCCTAACTGAACGAGATTGGATAATGGTTAGACAATTGCATGAATGTTGCGTTAAGAATGAAGAAGGCTTTGAAATAACCCCATAGCATCCTTTGATTTTTCTAATGCGAGAATATTATTGAGAGTCTAATTTGATAAAGAAATGGCTCGTTGTTATGCTAATTTAAAAGTGTAGCTCTGTTTGATCAAATTCTAAATATGTGTTATCCTCGACCACCTGTATTTCTTGACAAATAGCAAGTGGCTACATCTGGACTACAAACCCTTGGGTTGAAGAAATCCTTCCAGGTTTGACTGAAACGAAAATGAATTATTATTTGTTCTTTACACGTTCTACTGCATGCTATTAAGCCCTCCTCGTGTTGTGACATTTCCCTGTTTCTTTTAACTCTTCTCTTGGTGAAAGACAAATATATTTTGCGGTTTGTCGTTTCCTCGGAGTATGGTGCATGCTCTCTAAACTTCTTATTTGAATGACGGAATCATTTATTACGTAATGAAAGGAGGTTAACGGTTTAGACATAAGTAGATACTGGAACCAGTAAGCCAATGTGAGTTTAAGATAAGAATCTAATAGAACCCCTATCAATACTATAGAATAGTGAATCATTTTTGTAAAAGAACATTGATATTTCTGTAATACTGTTTTGTAAGGTCACCACAATAGTTAATGAATTTAGTATCCTGTCTAGGACACTTAAAGATAAGGCACTATACAAAGAGGGTTAATCATTGAACTCTCCTACAACCAATGTTAGGAATTTAAATAGTAATTGCAACGTTATCTTGATGTTACTGTATTTCATAACCCGTTATGATAGCGTTAGTATCTATGTGAGTTTAACACGAGAAGTATCGGTTGGTTCGACAATAAATCAGCAATAACAAAACTGACTGTTTTCACTTCAGACTATCGTATGCATTCATAGCATTAACGTAAGCCGACACTGTCTAAGAGATTGCGCTTATGTATACCTGTAGCAGGTAACATGCATAGATCCTCCCAATATCAGGCTAGAACCCAGCGCGACTGTGTAGGGAACCCTAGATGTGATCTCCTCACTGGAGTTCCAGTGTTGATTAAGCAAGTTATAAGTGATCACCTCTAATTCACTGTGTCCCTATGAATAAAACAATGTTTAGTGTGTGTCTATGTTTGTAATCCGTGGGTTTCAGGAATATCTTCATCTTTGTTTGTGTCTTTGTAACTGTAAATTTGTATCCACAAATGACTCAGGCTAACAGTAGCTTCACGTGGTAATTCAATGTGAGTCAATATGAGTGTTGTAATCGTCTTCCTATATTGTATCTCCGTCTACCTATTATTAGGTCTGGTTAAGACTTAAGCGCCAGATCCACTAAGGCGAATTTAGCGGGCGCACACATTTGCCAGAGTTTGCCAGGTCGCATGTATAGTCGTAGCAAAATTCACTTCATTGGATCAGGCATTCGCTTGATGGTCGCATGTCTCATGCGAATTCGCCTGGACGTGTGACTGCATTCGACAATAGTAAAACCGGGAAGTTCTTGTGCGGATTCAGTGGCCTTAGTGGATTTGGCACTTAAAACAGTGAACAATCATAATTTCAGCAGAAGTTGGAGGCAGGATACTTAGATTGCCTAGGCTATATGTTTATGATGTGTCGCTTAGAGCCATTACATACATCCGTCACACACAGTACCTAAGGTCTAATCTTATAGACTAGCTAACCCAGTGACTAGAAAAGAGAATTCAGAATATCTTCTATACTCAACGAAGAAGACAGATAATGATACACAGATATGTATTCATAACAGATATCATAACACTGTATACGGCTACATGACAATTCTCATCAACATACAATCACATTCACTTCTTTAGAGTTCATATGATACAAGCCCTCTGGGTTACAGCAGTACTCACAGTATATCACTTTCTGTTATTTAATTGTGGATATAGATGATCCAAAGTGGTGGGATATGGTGGTAGCAGTCATCTATCTCTATTCCTCCAGTGCTGGGGTGATAGCAGCTTGTGAAGAAGCCCTATCCTCAGTAAAGGCCTCTGTAGCCTTGTGTCCTATGGTATTCCAGCCTCCTCACCATAGTGATGGTAATGCTCAGCAGCCTGGAGATGTTGATGGTTCGGTGTCTGAGTTCAAAGTGAGTCCTGAATGGAGATCTTCTTATATACCCTATCGGGGGATCAGTGCAAATGAAGACAGGGGACGGTCCAAGTGCTGGGAGTGGCAGTCCAAATAGTTGGGCCTAAACCACTAACTTGAACGAGGACCTGTTAAGAAGCACCCTGTGTTATTCTTAATACATGCATCACAACATCTAAGAAGCATTTTCTGGACAGATTACTGGGTGTCGCTCTGTCAGTTCCATCTTTGAAGGCCCTCACACCAGGGACAAGGGAAAACCCTGATTGCTTCTCTATAGAAAATGATGTTATGAGTTAATTAGGAAATGACATCGTTTGTTGGTCATTTCCCCTAGAGATGGTATAAGATATGTAAGGTGATCCAAAACAACCAAACCTGCATTTCGCCATCCTCATGCTCAGCTTTTATATAAGGCCGATACCCCCAAACTGATGGACGATAAGGCAAATGCAATTACAATCGTGTTAGGTGCCTCACTTATCTTAAATAAAGGATAAAGGTATATTAGCAGATCCAACAACATCGAAACCAGAGCCTGAATTAACAGAATATACGATCATGGAATCGACGTCAAGATCAACAAGAGAAGCAACGACAATAGTAACCATACAAACAACTCAAACGGAGAGAACCGTGCCTCCACCTGGTTGGTATTATGTGAAGCCGTTGTGTACTGTTTTACTGCAGTGAAAGTTAACTTCTGTTTGGTTTGGTGTTTTAGCCATTGATATATGTATGTGGTGTGCGTATGAGATATGCTGGGACACAGCTGGCGTGCACATTTTTAATCATTTACACGTAATATTAAGATTTTACAGACGTAGATTCAGCTACTGACAAGAATCCTACTGTTGTAGTCGTTATGTAGGGAATAATATGTCTACATTTTGCCACATTGTTGATGTATTATTTGACGAATGACCTTATTCAATGCCTTAAATGAATATCACAAAATAAGAAAATTCATAAATCTATCCTCTAAAATAAGTACACTTCGCAGTAGATAGAATTAGGAGCATAATAAGCCATTAAAATATTTCATTAAGAACAAAGATATTTAAATTTAACCCAATGCTGTCATAGAGGCCTCTTCAACCAAGTCCACAACGCTGGATACAACCGACACCTCAGAAATTATAACTACACCTGAACTGACAACAACACCACTGCCTGGTGGGTAAAAAGGAGTGAAACTTAGAACTATGTGCAGTGCAGTGTCATGACTGTGTGCTCTTTTGTTGGAAGCATAGTACAGTAAAACCCCGCTTTCGGGGACACCCACTGTTCCTAGCAAACTGTCCCCTTAAGCGGACTTTTCAGTCTGCCGATGTTTAGGCTATGTAGTATTTAATACCTTCATACAATTGATACTGTGGTATAGAGACACTGTTATAAGCACCCAGACAGCCCACAGATGCCTACAGGAGCCTACGTAGGTTGTTGCCTGGTGTCTGATCGTCTAGACATCAGTCTACCAGCCTCATACACACACCATAAACAAGCATTCATATAATCTAGAGCGTTGACCTGAAAATGTCCCGTCCGATTTGAAAGTGTCCCGTTAAGCGGGGTTTAGAACCATTCTGTATCAAAAATAACTCTCCCCTTAAGCGGGGTGACCCCTTAAACGGGGTGGACCCTTAAGCTGGGTTAAAATAAATTCTTGATAGAGGGAACCATTTCCATCCCGAGCAAATTGGCCCCTTAAGCGGGGTGTCCCAGAAGCGGGGTTTTACTGTATATAGTGTTTGACTTTTACATGTTGAGATGCCTAATCAGAACCCAAAGACTCCCACTTCACACATAGTTTACTAAGATAACCCTGCTACTATTGTGCACAAATACCATAGGAGGAAATGCAGATTGAAGTCGTCCCGCTCAAGAAGTTTTGATTTGACACATAGTGTTGAAGCAATTATCATAAAGCTCACATTATAAGAATATCCGATTTTATGTTACCATGGTGTTGGAGTAACAAGTATAGCTTTGAAACGAGAGTTTAAGAATGGTTATACTATCATGCAGATGTAGGGTATGTTTACTGAAAGGGGTGCTTACTTGTATTTTGCATAGTATTGGTGCTTTGACTGTAGGTTGAGAATTGTAAGATAATCACAGAGAATGATATGTTCTAGGTAGATAGAGGGAATGATTATCATATGGTGTTTTCATCCCTAAGTGTATATTGAGAGAAGCTAACCCTTTTCATTGGCTTAGATAAATATAGTAAAGTAAGGGAATTGCTAGATCTGTGACAAGAATCATATGTATTCTAAAAATTGTCCTGTACATTAAGTATACTGCACAACATATATAAGATTAAACAACAAATTCATGAAGAACAAAGCTATATAATCTCAACCTACACTATCGCAGAGACTTCTTCAACCAAGACTACAACGTTGGAAACAACCGACACCTCAGAAATCATAACTACACCTGAACTGACAACAACACCACTGCCTGGTGGGTAAAAAGGAGTGACACTTAGAACTGTGTGCAGTGCAGTGCCTTGTGTTCTCTGGGTTTTGGAAGCATAGTTTATTATTATAAGAGGTATGTCAGAGTTCAGGGAAATCCCTGAAATCAGGCTATGTATGAAACACAGAAATATTGTCCTCACTTTTTAGAAGCCTCAATAGAACCTGTGTGTCAACCCCATATTGTTTCGGAAACCCCATATACCCGATTTCCCTATAAATGTGTGCATTATTACTTCCATGATTTTCCCTGACAAGCTCCATATAGATAATGCATCGATTGAAACCCTTTCACTGTTCCCATACAAACCACTTTGAATGCATAGCTAACATCAGGAACCAGCTTCATACTACAATCTCCCATGCACATATTTAGTTTAATATCAATAGCACATGAAAGGTAGGGCTCTGATTGGAGAGCACAGACTAGTACCAGTTCTACTCAACAGGGGACACAGTTTTCATCGTTTTTGAGTTCCCAGTAAGCGTTTTCATTGTAGCATGGTGGGAGGGGGGGGGAGAGATTGTCCCTCAAATATCTTTAGGGATTTTCTGCTAGGGCTGCTGACATCCCTGATTATATACCCAAGCAGTACATTTGATAATGACATACTGCTGCTCCTATACAGTATGAATTCTGTACTGCACTCTGTTAAGATATTCCTTTCTCAGGTACAAAGGGACAGTACTATGTCTCAGGCGAGGCATCGTAACAGTGTTAGCCGGTATCGGTCAGTGTGGCACCCCCTTCAGCAATTTGCCTAAAAGTCTAATTAAACAAATTGGATGTTGACCAAACAAACAAATTCGCCTAAGATGTGTTCCTTCAACGAGTAGTGCCCCCGAGTTGATTACAATAGTAACCCAGTCAGCGGGCTTGTTCCGTACCGGTAGCCTCTAGTCTCAGAGAAAATCGTTAGTCAGTCACTACCACACCCTTTCTGGTATCACACTGTGATGGTCGACGCAGTGTGCAAATTTGCCTAAGTCACGTTAAGACTAGCTTACGTTAAGGGGACCTAATTTTAAGAAACTAAATCATACAGTGTGTCTTCCACTTTATACTGAAGACATTGAAACATTGGCATTGTGTAGACTTTCACTCTGACATGTTTTCTATTCCAAATTTTAGAAAGATTAGATTCGGGTGTATAATGAATATAGAACAACCCACCATACTTGTACATGCTACAAAACTCGATGGCAATTATTCATGGGACTCGGTAATCCGACATCTACATGCTGAGATTGCCTAATCTCAACAATTTTGAGTGTGACCCCCCAAATAATAATTACTTCACTTTGATAGACACACAGATTTCTATGAGGACCGCATTCTATAGGATCCCATCACTCAGTTATAAGAATAGAATGAAATAGGGATACATAATCTAGGTTATAATCAGAGGGTATCTGGACAAGACACTTCGTAGCCAGTGCGCTTCGGGTTCTAGCTGTCGACTGATGAACGCTACACTTTTTTTAAAATTATGTCAGAATTCTAACAAGAATTGACATAGAAACTTCAAATAAAAACCAGTAAATAGCTAAAGATGTGTGAAAAACTAAGTTTATATTTTGATATACGATAGGCAATATATGATTATTTGCCATTATTGATTATGCGGTTCACAGTGAGTGCGATAATGTCACCTCCCGAAAACGAAGCATATCATCCAATTTATGAAGCGTATCGTCCAAAGCGTGCTGGCTTATAAGTGTATCGTCCAGTATTCTATTAGAACATATCTAGGTTGTTAAGAAGTTTGATATTTGTCACATAGTTTTGAAGCAGCAATCATACATACGATATTATTGGAGTATCTGATTTCATGTTCAACGTCACCATACTTTTGAAGCAACAAGCAAAGGCTCAAATGTGCAGGGATAATCTCATAATGCTTATACTATGTGCAGCTGTAGAGTCGGTTGATTGACTGAGCTGTATAATTGTATTTAGCATAGTATTGAATCGCTGGCTATAGATTTAACATTTATGAGACATCCGTATTCAATGGTTTACAATGATATGTACCAAGAGAGAGAAGGTGGTAGATTGTTGTTTGGTGTTTCCACCCTTGAACTTATATATCCCACTGAAAAGCTCACTGCCGTATGATCTATCCCTACTCATGTCATCAAGAAGAACGCTCAGGTTCCTGCTTGGTGTGAAATACTCTTGCAAATTTCACCTAGAATAACATGTTATTTATGAGAACATTTCAGAAGAAGGGGTAACAACTATATGCATGTATATGGAAAGTACTTCTTACAGTTGCTATTGCAGTTCCTATTCGACGTCTCTTTAATAAAGCTTGCTTCCCTCATTGTTTTATGCTGCATACACATAGCAAAAGCCATATTCACAATTTATGTACATGCTCTTCTGATTCTCTTATGCATGAACAAATTGTCATCGCGACCTCTCAGAGCTTTCCGGTAACATTGGTTGTGCAGTTTATCTTCAGGCACCTGAATAAAATGTGTAGGCGCAATTGAATTTAATTTGATACAAACTGAAAAACTATAGGATATGTTGGAAAATTGTGTAGGAAACCTATCACCCGTAAGATTTGATTGATATACGTTAATTTGTATCTCTTCTTTGAGTACTAATTTTGTTTCTCTTCTCGAAGTCACTATCCACGTCCACATAGTACTTTGCGTATTATGGTTTTCTCATCGAAATATAACTTTATAAACTGTATTGATTTTATAGTAGTGCTACAGGATTTATAATTTTGTAGTACTTGTTTCTTCGGTGAGGCTCCTTGTTTCACAAAACCTATGCTTGGTTAGCATTTCACCCAGGAGAGAAAAAAATATTTTACAGATATTTATCTAGCCTCATGAAATTTTAGATTATTAATATTTTATCTGATAATGTCATATCGTAACGTATCCTGTTCGTGTAAAATTAATTCAAATTTTTGAACACATAAGTCGATGGAAATGTCTGTAGGCACCCTGTTGTTCTTGAGTTATATTTTTTGGTATTTGTCTGTCCATTCAGATCCTACTCCGATCTACGTCCAGCTGAAAACACGTTCATATGGGAGTGTGACTGTACTCTGGGAAGCAATAGACTTTGTGGCTGACAACCAGTATACAGTCACATGCGACACGCTAAATACAAACTCGCGACAAGGCATCATGACGCCGACTTGTAATTGCACTCAAAGTTCAGGTGAACTAGAAGCAGAGTGTTCAGTCCCACCAAGAATTAGTGGACTACCTGTCAACATCACCGTCCGCCCAATGCCCACCGATTATCCGTGCGAGAACTGTTCAGTGTTGATCTTGACTGGTATGTATCTAGAATAATATTTCTGTGCCTCGTTCGCCTGTGCCTGATTTCATTTATATAAGGGATGTTTAAATGTTCCTTCAGCTTAATCAACCGACTAAATCTTAGAACATTCATATATTTTATATCAGTTTTATTTATCCTGGCCATGAAAAGGCGGAATATGCCTGTTTTCGTTTAAGGCCAGCGTGGTACAAGCTTTGAAGGTATAATCAAAATATGGGCTGTAAGTGCAAAATTAGTTAGCTATTACTCTCGTAGTAAGAAATTGTGCACAAACTGAGGATGCATTCAATGTACAGTTCAATGCGGCCATAACTAAGAGAATACCGAGTCTGCCAGCCCCTCAAATCAGACATCAGATCAAAAATAAGGGGAGCAGACTAATACCAAATGTCGCAGTAATTGTGAGCTGAGACGCTCGAAGATCCAGATTTAGTTTTACTCCATTTTGTTTTCTCACTTTATTTCCTATAGTGCCGGGCCCGCCCACGGACCTGGAAACTGTTGAAACCAGTGCGTCACACATAAGCGTGACCTGGGCTGCTCCTGCTGCTGCTGCTCCTGCTGGCACAGCATTCTCATACAATGTCCACGTCGACAAAAAGGACACAAGTGAAAATGTTAATGGCACGAGCTATACTGCTGGAGGCCTTGAGCACAACACCCAATACAACATAAGTGTACAGACCTACAGCGAATATGAAGATCAAACCGTGGGTAGCTCGTACAGCTCTCTCACTGAATGGACAGGTAAAGCTTCTTAGGAGAGTTTCTTTATATATAGATATAAAATTTATATTTATTGGTGTTTATAAAGGTAGATGTAATTAATTTGTTGTATTTTTTTCGGCCAGAACTGTACTTCACCTATTACAAATATGCCTCAAGGGTCCAAATGGCCAAAAAGGAATCTTACTTTACCAAATATAAACTGTGAAAACAACTTTTTATTATGCTTATATCCTTCAACGGGAAGAATTATAATCTTCATTGAGTGAGCTTTCTCTCTCATTGCAAACACCTCACACCATGATCCCGCTCGGTTGATTTGTCAGTTTGATGTCTGTACTATTTTTATATATAGATTCTAGTTTTTACTTTTAGGGAAGGGTCAACTTAGGTCTGCTTTGGGCCCTTGTCAAATTACAATCTTTGTCTCCGTGTATGAGTTCTGAATTGAGAATGTCTCTCCCACGAGTTAATCAGAACTATATTCCCTGAAGGGGTTGGAGAGTTAACTCAGTGGTTAAGGCACCGGACTTGTAACCCCAAGGTTGTTGGAGTTCCACTGCAACCTCTCTTCTCCTCCATTCCTAGCAGTGGTAGATTTACTGCTATATCAAAGGTTAATCCTTCTCATACCATGTCTATGGGCTGTTGGAAGTAAAAGAACTCTCACCTCGGTAAATGTGTAGGGGTAAGATTTCTACCTAAATTCATTACATAGATTCGATCACCACCCTTGTGGTGTAAAAGAACCTTGAGAAAATCTGGTAAGAACCTGTAATGCATTGTTAACTGGACGTTAAATCAAACCAACCAAACCTCTTCTGAAATAGAAAGAATGAGCTTTTATATAACGATTCCGGACGTTTCGTAGGAGAAAATCAATTTGAACGTATTACTCTTACACACACAGGCATGCTCTACAACTTGGTAAATAAAAAAAAATGCATGTCTTATACAACTACATCTTTACCATGAGATCCAATCGATGCATTATCGACAAAGATGGAGAATATTACAGCATATTGTCGAATTTTGCATTTTGCAATCGTTCTTTATTCGGATTGATCATGAAAGAAAAGTTTCCATAATAGACATACCCAAAGGTCCTGCCATGCTGCTATTATAGTTTTATGTTTCCATTACAGATCCGAAACCAGTAGACTCTTTGGAGATCAGTGCTGGAACAGACGAAATAGATATATCATGGACGTATGACCCTGTAGGTGAAATGGAAGTAAGCTACATTATCCTGGTCATGGATAAAGACGATGGTGGGAAATGTATCTTGGAAGCTCATATGACCAACAGTACCATTGTAAGTTTTGTTCATGGCCAAATCAGAAAATCTTTGGTCGAGTTTTATAGTACTATAAACAAATCGGTATTATATTTTTTACTTTCTCATTATATAAAGTTGTACATTTTTTTCTAAGTTTGACAAGGAGGCTTTGCCTTTAGTCTCAAAACATTTTTGTAATGTTTTATGTCTCTCGGTCTGGGTTTTTTTCTGTGTCATGTTAACGTTTCTCTTTACGAATCATGGCTGTCGTTAGACCACACAAATATATACCGTTTAACTTCCTTATTATTTCAACAGTAGTTGCATAGGTATTAAGAGAATGGTAATTCAGAACAAGTGATTCAGTTGATCGACATTTATAGGGTTGTCAAAGATTTCCATGTAATGAGCTACAGTGCTATACCGCTTAAATCCATAGGTATCTTGTTTCCGTTTTTCTATTCATAGGGAAAAGAACACAATTGTGAGGCCTATGATAAGGTAACTATCAATCAAGATCTAAGTTACACGGCAGACCAAGTGGAACCTTGCAGTCTTTATAGTGTGACTGTCTACGTGAAAACTACAGAGGGTCGTAGTGAGAACAGGACATCAGAGAATAAGACATTGGTGGCAGGTAGGAAGCTAGACTATTTTATCTCTGTTCATGGGCAGCTTCCCAGTTGGGCTGTAGCCCACCATGTTCTTTACAGGTATAGTGTGATACACCGAAACAAATGCAAGCCTAGCATATTATACTACCGTATTCCAGCAAAGAAAGACATTGAGACGTTGTAATTAAGGAAACACCAAATCAAGTGTGTTCACGAATGAGAAGAGCATGATGTGCCGTAACGTGGACGTTGTTTATGACTGTGAATGTTACCTGAGCTGTCATGTTCTCTTCGTGATGTGTTTTTGACTGTTTGATTAATTCTTATATCACTACCATCTAGGAGCAACCAGTGCCGAAATCTGCGACAGGTGTCGCTCCAATCAAATGAGTTTAATCTTAGTTTGTCACAGAAATCTTAGTGCTCAGTCCTAACATACACAAGTAAGAGGATGCCAAATATTTGGGTCTTTCTATTCAAAAACGGAGACACCCGCGGAATACCATGCCAGCCACACGAAACCTCACTTGTTGTATAGAGATTTACATGTGTGTCAGTGAGCAATATTTCTTTCGGTCTGCGACTCGATTTAAACTGATCCTAAGGGTTCAAAGTAAAATGTATGAATTACAATTTTATCCTGTTATTAGGCAATATACTATTGGTATCGCTGAGAAATGACATGTATAAAGTACGTTTGCTTCTTTTGCAGATCCAAACTCTCAGATTATTATTACAAATAATCTTGAGCCGCAAGAAAGACAAATTGATGTGAATTGGGATTCAGTTTCCGGACCAGGCAAATGCGAGATATTTGAGTACGTTGTGCAGTACGAGTTTTGGAATTGCTCGTCCGACACCGATGACAAATTGCAGGTGAACAAGACTGTCAAAGAGACCAATATAACGTTGACTGACAATGTCTGGCCCTACTGGAATTATACGATTGTCGTCTCGGGAAGAAATGTAGAGGATGGGGGTTTCGGCAAAAGCTCGAGTGACCCAAAGATGACAAGGACACTGATGGACAGTAAGTCATGATGAATACTACAGATGATGTTTTCCTTTAAGTGGCAATTATATTTGTAAATAGGTACGGGGGACTATTAGAAATAAACTTAGCTGTTTAATTCCGGTATTAGTTTATGGGATGTGGAGGAGGGTATTCTGAAAAGAACACAGTTGCAAAAAAAATAGTATGGACATGAAATGAATCTAAATCCCTTTTAGGATTTCTGAGTAACATCACAGATGCATATCAGTGACACACCAGATATATTTTGTAAACCAATCCACATAACTTAATCGAGGAATCAGATGGGGTTATTTGGTAATTCGTTATTAAATGCCGTCATTCTATTATCTTTATGTGACGCTTATAGTTTCTGCAGTATACGAGGTTTGCTGTGAGGAAGGCATTATGGAAATGTTCTTGTTTTCTCCTTGTTGTGTAATTTGAAATATTGTTTTTTTATTTCAGGTCCAGGACAGCCGAAGTCATTGAATGTTTCCAACGTGGATTCGTCACAGGCCGTGTTATTAGAGTGGGAAGACCCGACCCGCTGTGACAGAAATGGACCTATCAGTGCCTACAATGTTTCCTACGAGTGTCAAGATCTTTCATCGGGAGGTAGGAATAAGCCAAGTAATATAGAGTAGTGACAGGGACATCTAATATTGTGCCTTCTAACAAAATATTCGTCTTATTTTGCCACTTGCTCTTGTTAGATAAGTAGACTTAGCTCTTGCCCACGATATGAGATGTCATTCTTAATAGTTGTTCGTAAGTGGCGTATACATGTAATTACAGAGATGATACGAAAATATATCAGCATTGATAATAATCCGTTTAATATGTATTTGTCATTCATTCCTGGAATTCTTTACTTCAGGAGCAATCCAACCACAGGTGCTGTGACAAGCAGATCTAGTGTTTCTTTTAACTGTACAGATATGGTTATAAAGAGGGTATTACACTGTGTCCTGAAAACTACACCTAACTCGTCCTTCATAGAGAAACCCATAATGTTTTGTCTACTTTCTTCCAGTGGCTGAGAAAAATGCCACCCTAATCCAGGACAACAGATGTACTTGGCAAATTAAACCCTATAGGAGCTGCAATTTCTATGTGGCCGCAGTCAACGAGGATCTTAAAGGACCTACAATCGAAAAGGATCACCAGACACCTGAAGCAGGTAAACAGATACACAGTAAAAATGACACAAGGGTGGTTTCTATTTGTCCATGGAAATCCACTTGTTCATTATCAGCATATAAAATTCCCTTTCCCTTTGTAAATCGAATGTGATCTCGATTCAGCTACATTCATACCAACAAAAACTGTGGTTTGAACTTCTGCACCTGTAGATCCTCAGTCCCACACCTTTGCCGACTCATACTTTCCATTCTCTTTGTGGCAGGAAATTTCACATGAAATATGCCCAAGGAGACCTATCCATACAGTGCAAAAAAACCCCGTAATTTATGTTTGAGCACGGCGATGAACATAACACGACTATATTGCAGTTCAATAAGATTTTACTGATGATTTGGATGTATATTCCTTGCGTCATTGCCTCACGTTAAACATGCTTAAATACATTATTTCTCTTGAATAATAGAAAAACAGGAATAACATTTTTCAGGTATTTATCTGATTTATAAAAGTCCAGAATTTCACGCCAGGAAATTGTTGCGTTTTGTTATACATATATATTTACATATATATTGCCTTTATCCTAAAACTGTGTCTGGATTTCTTTACTTATGGCCATGCATATTTATACAGCTCCAAGTAAAGTGGACACGTTGAATAGTCTCCAAAGTGGCCCAACCTGGGTGTTCCTCAACTGGACTCAGCCCGTAGAACCAAACGGTATCCTTACGAGCTACACTATAATGTCCACTCGTCGCCATTTTGTGGATAATGTCGGAAGCCCTGAGATTAAGAATGTTACATATACGACTCCCGACAATAGCACCAGCTTCAATGTGACTTCTTTGGACGAATACATGGTCTACAATTTCTATGTATACGGGACGACAGATGGAGGTAATGGCACATGGTCTGACCCCATTGAAACACAAACTGAAATCGGAGGTGAGTGCCCAACAATATATATAACCTTTCATATAATTTGTTTGAAATAAATTGTAATTATTTATTCAGTAGTAACTATGATAATTATATCTTTTTCGAATGCACATTTTATTTTTATTTCTAAAGTATATAGCGTACATTTTCATTTGTGTCATTTTCCTGCTAGTGGCATTATTGAAAAGTAACTCCATTGTAGGTACCATATTCGAACCATGAAACAAATGTCTAGTCAATTGTCAGTCTCCCACTTTTTAAACTTCAATGCTTATCTAAGATAAGCATTTATGAAAAGGCCGAAGTGATAAAATTGGTTATTAGCAGGTGGATGGTTGGTCTTTGGGTTATGGCTATAGCCTACTGTAGTACAACTGCTTGTAGAGTCACTAAGTGACCTGACCACATTTTTGCCTTTTATAGCTGACTAAGTACAGATAGGAATATGATTTCTGTTTTGGACACAAGGTTTAATGGTGGTACAATGCCTTACAGTTTTAGAATTTAGTATTTTTGCATGGATTTTCAGAAAAAAAGAGATTTCAGTTTTGGGGGGGGGGGGACTCTTTGAGTCACAAGTCCTTTCTTAAGAACTCCTTTATGGACATATTTCTACCTGTAAAACTGGTTCAATCGTAATAGAATATGCCTCATTTGAAAGAGAATAAAAAAACAGTAGGTACTAGGAAGTGGAATTTTCTAGGTAGATTCTATATTTGCTGGGATACTCAAGTATTTGTTAAAAGTGGGGGAGGGGGGAGATTTTGGGTGAAATTGGCATACTCAAACAGATGTTTACTCAATATTCATTTATAATGAGCATTAGTGGAACATTTACCATCTCCATAAATGGCACTGACAGTTGTTTACACCTTAGGAACTGTCATTATTTTGGTAAAATATATATTTGATATGCTACTCATGTATTTTTTCTAAATATCATAATGGAAGGAAGGGGGGGGGGGGAGGCAGCAGGTGTGTGAGAGAATGGTTTATTCAGGATATTTACACACAAATAGAAGTCAAAATGGTTCATAACTTTGTTGTAGGAATCAGTCAAGACCCAGTCAAATGATATTGTTTTGTAATATCATTTGCAATATCATTAAATACCAGATATTGGCTTGACCTACTTAATTGGTGTACATAGGAACAGGGTTTTGCCCCAGCGCATGGCCAGGCTGCATGCAGATCAGTCTGTGTGCACTCATCCATGAAGCTATCACCAACTACAAAACGAAATCGCCGTCAGGTGGCTAAATATATGTGTGCATTGATCCATGAACTGCTGAGTTCACAGAGGAGTAGGGCTTTAAATATCCTATCATTGCAGGCCCTTCCCTATTCAAGGATATGCCTCCCTCCCTCCCTCCCTCCCTCCCTCCCTCCCTCCCTCCCTCCCTCCCTCCCTCACTGTATTGAGTCTTAAAGGCATCCACCTGCTCATTTGGTCTTTGAAGGCCAATATTTCTATTTGATAATGCACACTTAGCTCTTGTTATTTAGTATTTTGACATGGATTTAAAAAAGACAAACTACTTTATAAACTTCCCCAAACACCTAACAGGCCAAGTAATCAAAGACTTTTAAGATATGCACAAAACTTGTGTAATTTTCTTCTAGGGTAACCCAACACCTCCGTTTCCCCTCTCCTATACCTCTAATTCCTGCCAACTCCTTGGGGGCTTCCTTGATCTCATAATAATTAATTATTGGTGGACCTTGTATTGAGTTTTAAATGTGTCCTGCTAATTTGGCCTTTAAAGGCCAATATTTCTATTTTAAAATGCACTCTTAGCTCTTGTTTACTCACAAATCCTTCTTTATGGAGAGAGAATTAGATTTGTTTATGAGTTAATTTATAAACTTTTTAAAATTTATTTTACCTGTGAACTCTAGTTGACAGGGCCGCACAAGAGAGTAACTGTAGTACCACCACTTGATATTTTAGAGCTGTCTGAATTCTCATAGAAAAAATTACTCTGATTGTTAATACTCAAGCCTAAGCACCCCTGTCTTGCATGACAGTGTAGTTATTGTACTGTATTATGTGCAGATGGAGCTCTGTATTCAAACTATAAAACCACCACATTTGGTGAAGTCTCTCAATAAGGAACAAATAAGTTTTAAAAAAACACTTTGGTGTGACACTACGATTATGCTACCAACATCTCGGACCGAAGCTATCACTATGATAACGTCAGATTAATGATGGATACAATGACGTTATGCAATGACCATATGTAGCTCGGCGCTGCTCCTATCTCAACAAAGTTATCGACTATAAATCGTAGGAATTTTCCTATAATTTCATATTTTCAAGGAACAATATCTTTTTACTTTCAGATCCTTCTCCTGTTGAAGGAATCACCCTTCACCCTAAAGCTAGCAGCATTGAAGTAAAATGGAAATTGCCAAAGCGAACAGGGCCAACAAATTACTCCATAGAAGCAAAACAAAAAGAAGGTAGTGATGTGCCGCCTAAGAATATTATAGGTAAGTTACCTTTACAAAACTGCAACAAAGTTACTGATAACTTAGTCCTTTTCATGATCTGGAGGGTGATGGGAACTAGAACACTTTGTAGTATTTGGATCGTAGAAACTGCCTACCTCCAGCTACCACAGAAATCCACAGAAGAAAATTAGCTGTATATATATTAGCAGTTGTCTTCAGTAGATAATCATGTCGAGCCAAAAAAAACTCAGGGTGGTTGGAGGCTTGAAAATGCTGGCCGCCTTCCAGTCAGATTTGAAAAAAGCAGTGTGAGACGAGGCTGCTACCGCGACTATTGAGCAAGTGACTGACCTGACGCTTCTCGCTGGGCGTCCCTGGGTTCATTATTATTCAGTGGTTAAGAATCTATTTCACAGAGGGAGACCATTATTGGTTCATACGATCACGTGGTCATATGTGAGGCTTTTCATTGGCTGAGATTTCAGACAAAGAGCGGCGGGAAAGCCTCCGTGCCAATTAGATCCATTGTACTTGGCCGGGTGTGGAGTGCTTAGGGCCTGTGGCGCCTCCTTGCACTTGTACACTCAGTCTGCTCTCTCCTGGTGGACAGCGAGAGAGCCTGTGTGGATCTGTTTCGCCCCCTACTGTAAGTGGGGGAAACACTCTGTGTATTCTCTATGGGAATCCGAATTGGATTCATGTTGTTCTTGCTCAATAGTTTCGACTATCTAGTCTCATCAGGCGATTGTAGCATACCTAGGTGGTCTTTCTTGAAATCCCAGAGAGGTTTTTTCTCTCTTGGGTCCGCTTTTTCGATTTTTAATCGAATTTCTAAGAATAAAAGGTATCACCCTTCTTTTGTGGTCAGTCACTCGTTTGGTGTCGCTGGGTAAAGAGAATGGGGTATCAATATTTTTCACAAATCTTTCTCTAAAAGATTAGAGAAAGATTTGTGAAAAAAAAGATTTGAAAAAGGGCTTCATAATAAGAAAGAAATTCATAAGTGTATCCCCGTTCGCCATCGAGTTTGGAGTGCTCAGTAATATGAACGAGGCGATAGCTGAGTGAATATTCTGAAGTGATCCAAACGAGATGGCGAATGGGGAGTCAGACCAAGCACGAATATGTTTCTGATTTTATCTTAGTCTGGGAATATCTGTCTGTTTATCACCCATTGAGAATGAGTTACCGTACTTGACAGCCTGTTGAGAACGAGTTCCTAACGTTAAGCCTATTGACATTTATTCCAGGCTAAGATAAAAGCTGAGGTAGAATGAATTTTAGGAAGGTAGTGAAGATAAAGCTGGCAGCTTATATATTCTCTTGGCAAAAAATGTGCCTTGGCGTCTACTTTCTTCAAGTGCTATAATTTTGTAATCCCATAGTTGAAAAAACATGATTCTGTGACCTCCATTATATCTTATACCGAATATTGATGTATTAGACAGTGATTTTGATCAGGATGCGCATAATACTATGGGACCACATGTATTAGTGCGCTGTAGGTGATGTGTGTATCTGTAAGGCAGGCAAACATTAAGCTATTGGTCTCAATGTGGAGCGATGAAAGGATCATAGTCAGCCAATAACTTATTTGTCACTCATCACCCAGCCGCTCATTTCGCCTGCCCTGTATCACTACAGCCTTATTAGCAGGTGGACGGTTGGTCTTTAGGTTATGGCTATAGCCTACTGTAGTACACATGCTTGTAAAGTCATTAGGTGACCTGACCTTATTTTTGCTTTTTATAGCTCACTAAGTACAGATAGGAATATGATTTCTGTTTTGGACAGAAGGTTTTATGGTGGTATAATGCCTCACAGTTTTTAAAATTTAGTATTTTGGAATGGATTTGAAAAAAAACTGAAATCAGTTTGGGGGGGACTTTGGTAGTCACAGGTCCATTTTTAAGAACTCCTTTATGGACATATTTCTACCACTTAAACTGGTTAAATCATAATATGATATGCCTCATTTGAAAGAGAATAAAAAACAGTAGGTGCTAGGAAGTGGAATTTTCTAAGTAGATTCTATATTTACAGAGATATTCAAGTATTTGTTGAAAGTGGGGTGGGATTTTCAGTGAAATGGGCATGCTCAAACAGATGTTTACTCAATATTGATTTATAGTGAGCATTAGTGTAACATTTACCATCTCCATAAGTGGCACTGACAGTTGCTTACACACTAGGAAGTGTCATTATTTAGGTAAAATACATATTTGATGTGCTATTCATGTATTTCTTCTAAATCTCACAATGTGAGGGGGGGGGGGGGGAGGCAGGTGTATGAGTGGATGGTTTATTCAGGATATTTACACACAAATAGAAGTCAAAATGGTTCATAACTTTGTTGTAGGAATCAGTCAAGACCCAGTCAAATGATATTGGTTTGTAAAATTATTTGTAATATCATTTACCACCAGATATTGGCTTGACCTACTTTATTGGTGTATATAGAAACAAAGTTTTGTCCCCCACATGGCTAGGGAGCATGCAGGCAGGTCTGTGTGCACTCATCCATGAAGCTATCACCATAAAGCTATCTGAAAACGTTTCCTATGTACTCAGCGAATTGTTGATTGCCAGAACAGAATTGTTGATTGCCAAACGAAATTGCCCTCAGGCAGCTAAATATAAGTGTGCATTGAGCCATGACCTGCTGAGTTCACAGAAGAGTAGGGCTTAAAATATCCAATCAATGCAGGCCCTTCCCTATTCATTCACCCCTCCCTCCCTCCCTCTCCCTCCCTCCCTCCCTCCCCCTCCCTCCCTCCCTCCCTCCCTCCCTCCCTCCCTCCCTCCCTCCCTCCCTCCCTCCCTCCCTCCCTCCCTCCCTCCCTCCCTCCCTCCCTCCCTCCCTCCCTCCCTCCCTCCCTCCCTCCCTCCCTCCCTCCCTCCCTCCCTCCCTCCCTCCCTCCCTCCCTCCCTCCCTCCCTCTGTATTGAGTTTTAAAGGCGTCCACCTGCTCATTTGGTCTTTAAAGGCCAATATTTCTATTTGATAATGCACTCTTAGCTCTTGTTTACCACGTCCATCACTTGCCACTCATTAACCCATCCCTCATTGCCCATGTGCTCAATACCTACGCTTATATAACAACTCCCACTCGTATCGAAGTAAACACTTGGTCGATTTAAATGTTTAGCTATCATAACGAAGCTGAAAATATGGTTTAGAATCTTCCTAAAGTTAACAGTAGACAGCGAAATTGAATTTTACTCTGTTTCTTTTAAATGGTTCAGACCAATGAGCTAGCTGCAAGTGCATGTTAATGGCTGTGATTGGCTGTGAACGATTTATTAATGTAATGCAAGAATTGGTTGATTGGGTTCTTTATATCAGTTTTGTGTGGTATTTAGACCTGACCATGCGAGGCTTTACAATATCTGATTGTGGGACGTGTTCATTTTCTGCAGGCCATGATAATACCATGGGTGAGCTGACGGGCCTGGAAGCATACACGAACTATACTGTCACAGTATATACCGTTATGGGCATGAAAAGAGCTAAGGCTGAGGGAGGCAGCGTTATTACTCAAGAGGACGGTAAGCGAAATAAGACAGAGTACCACAGGAATACAGGATATATAGAGATGTTCGATTGCTATTAACCTCTGTTAATACCTGTACATTCCTGGTTCTGTCTTTTATAACGGACAAGAAAGGAGATATTACAATCAAATGCATGTAAACTTGAAGAATGCCTTTCTAATTTGGATATTACGAAGGCCTGTAGATTTATGATGCAAATACTAGAAATTGCGCTTTCTGCTCTGAGATAAATTCTCTACTTTCTACATGACTAAACAGATATTTAGCATTTTTTACAGCTTCATTTTACGCCTAACATGCTGTGAAAGTGTACCCAAATAATCACTCATGTATCTCATATTCAAGAAAATGATTACAAAAAAAGATTTCATTAATTCATGAGAAAGTTTACCTGACATAAGACTTTTCAGGTATCAATAGAGGAGATACTTGTTTTAAATTTTCTTCACATCATTTAAGACCTGTTCTAAAATCAATGCATGGACTGACCATATTCTTAACTAAGTGATAAGATAGGATCCTCTTCTAAATCTACGAGAAACCTTGACGTTGTCACTAAAGAATCAGTTTGCTAATATCGTTTGACCAGCCATCCGTTCCACATTATCCGTAGAAATCGACAAGCATGTTTCACGAACAGTTTGACATGGGAAATTTGCATTTGTTGACTATTCATTTACCAATTAATTCATCAGTCCGGCCATATCTTGAAGCGGCAAGTGACTATGGTGAGACGTAAGGCTGGATGCTCATTGATAAAACTGATAGATATGAAACTACGGGTGCTTCTGATGATGATTAAATTTGTATTTCATTTAAGACAGTTATTTTACTGATTCACTAGTTAGTGCTCTGGTGAGTCTCTCCTCGCAGGCGAATCTGTGCTTGTCTCACTTAGCATGTTAGTCACTCTGCTTATGTGCATGGTACGTTTTCAGTTCCTGGATCCGTGAAAAATGCCAATTTCACCAGCACTAACACCACGATCTCTGCGATGTGGGAGAGACCGGACCCTCCAAACGGGGAGATCTTACAATACACTATAACCTACCAGCCTCTCGCGTATGCTGACGGCTGGGTTGATGCAGCAGTTGATGATAACTTGACATCTATCAATGAAACCGGGTCTAGCCTGTTTAAAATGATCGATGACCTAGATCCATTTATAATGTATGAAATAAAAATCTACGGCTGGACGAAGGTAGGCCGTGCTGTTTCGTCCCCGACATTTACTCAGTCTACGACTCCAGGAGGTTAGTTGTCATTTTCCTATTGCCTTTATAACGTAGTCCTTGCATGCATTTGTATTTAGCGATCAGAGCTCAAGTTGTTGCGTATACCCGCTGCTGTATAATTGAGACATGATTAATATTGCACGACTTTCGATAATGAATACAACTTAGCTTCAGTGCCTAATAACTGTGTTCGTCTCCTGATTATCAAAACGTAATAGTTCTCTTAGAGACTCACTTGTGATAATAATCATTGCCTATCGTTATAAGGAATGGCTCTCAAAGCCTCGCCCATATTTCTCTGCATAGATATCTATTGTTAGAAGTTTCATGATTACAGACGTACTTCGAACCTTTTCCAGGTTGCAGGAGTTTTAACAAAACATATACCAGAACTTTAGTGGTATACGAGGCAGACTCCATTAGATCGCGACCACCGGTGTTTTTTCTGACTTGAAATTCCTTCGCGGTCGACCTCCCCTTGGTCTCCCTTGTCGTGATTGGTTGGCTGCTGCCATCCTTACAGAGGCCAGCTCTGATTGGTTGTAGCTCCTAAGCCCTCTATCTCTGTGTGCGCCTGTGTTGCATACTCTGAGACGCCCTCCTTCCCCTCAGTGAGGTGGGTGCCTGGTCTCTCTGGACTGCAGGGCCACGTTCCCAAGGGGCTGGTTTCATAGTGTGTATGAAACTAGACTCTCTTTTACAATTATAAGGGTGAAGAACTTAAGGGAAAATAATGGAAATACTAATGTACCAGAACTTTGTTGGCCCCCCACCCCCAATACAGGTGTTGCCATTCAGCGCCGCCTTACGGCCCACTGTCTCTTTACGCGGCTGCTCGGACAAACACCGCGATTCCAGCAGTATTCACATTGAGACATATAGCAATCATACCTAAAGTGTGAACGATGGGTGTGATTGCAGTACTGTTGGTTTTGGACAGATTGGACTGCTAAAACAATCAAAGGCATTGTATCAATGAGTCTGGACTATCAAAACTTTATAATTGATAATTGTTTTGGTTTTAACTTGGAGAAAGATAAGCATATGATAGCTAGGCCTGTCCATGTATTATTGTGTATTCAATTTCGGTGATCCTGTGTTATCTATGCTATATCTTAAGTATTATTGAGGCAATATGCATTTATGACATACCAGATTTGAGCTGGAATACCATAGAATACGATGCAATCATTATTATTTCTCTGAAAATAATGTAGATGGGTATTATGAACCTATTATACACATACACTTAGTGATCCAATGCTAAAGAATAGGTTGCCAGGTGAATGTTTGGCTTAAGCCATGGGGTAAGGAGGCAGATAAGGTGTGACACCAGCCTACGGAAAAAGGCCTATTACTATCACCTTTGATAATAAGACATGAATTTCCAGTCATCTCTCCAAATATTCCATTGAACCTTAGGAAAACATATAAGAGAAACGATACATTTGCATTGTAAATACTACACCCGCAAAATAACATATTTGGTAAATATAACTGTACAAGGCATAAAATTACTCGCACATCTTTCCCTGAGAGCGGACCCTTGGACCCTCATCTTTGCAGGCGGGTCCTCTTAACCTTCCTGGTAGTTAGGTGAGTCTTTTAGATTAGCCTCTCCAGGGTTACCCGGCAAACGGTGCTGGGGTACTATTCTTGTGGGAAAGATCTTCCAGATCTTTTCGGGAAGTAACTTTTTAATAAACATTCCTGTTTATCAAATGTGTGTGTTTTGTGTTACTAAGTTCGTGCAAACCTACCAAATAACCGAACCAACCTATGTAGGTGTTCGTAGGGTAGGATTCCGCCAGGAACTAGCGTTCCGGAAAGGGGTCTTCCAACCTACTAGTCAGGCGGCGACCACCACACAAACAGCAAACTAGTTTCAGAGGTTATATACCAGAATTAGATTACACCTCAGTAAATACCTCTAACGGTCTGCACACTTGTCCTACAGATCCGATGCCCGTCCAGAATATAACGGCCACTACTGGAACTACGACAATAAAAGTGAGCTGGACTCCAGGGGAGCGTACTGGTGAAACGGAATATATCATCTCAGCCAAGGATCTCTCCTTTGACGATAATGTGGAAAATGTCATTATTAATTGTGAGCGAACTTTCTTTCAAATATCTATACTTCT
The DNA here is from genome assembly GCA_950022655.1 of Alentia gelatinosa. Classification (NCBI taxonomy): domain Eukaryota; kingdom Metazoa; phylum Annelida; class Polychaeta; order Phyllodocida; family Polynoidae; genus Alentia; species Alentia gelatinosa. Next base: position 101,132,426 of record OX465580.1, on the reverse strand, counting down.
TTGTGTATTAGAGTGAGCTTTTCTTTACGTTGATGATTTTCCTTTTATCAAACAACAAGTTACAGAATTAGTATCTGAAATCTCTAAAATGATGCATAGGCCTTCTAGCTACAGAATTATATATCTGTTTAGCAGGTTTAACGGTTTATTTTATCCCTTCGACACCTGTATTTTCGAGTTCTACTAAATGGGTGATTTGTTATATTTCTCTTCAAGCATATAACATCACATATGGGACGCTCACTGTTAAGCCCTATCGAAGTTACCAAATAAAAGTGACCACGAAAGTCAAAGATTCCAATGGATACTGGCAGGAAAGAGTCACACCTGCAGACAAACCCTTCGAGACCGAGCAAGCCAGTAAGTCCTCTGCACTCCTTTTACATAATGTCCTTTCCCTAATGAAGGCCACACCATACCAGGCCGAAACTTGGCAGACAATGGAAATTGCAATAAACTATTAGTTGATGTATCAAAAAGGTGTATTCATTAAAACAACCTGAACTTGAATTACGTTAATGAGTGGTTGTGGTCAATTCCTCTACATCATTAAATTAAGGTAATTTCGGTACTGATATGGAAATGGTCTTCGAATCACACGCAATGTTAGATCAGTTACAGATTGGTCTGAATTCAAACTCCTTTATGGACAAATTTCAAAGAAGTCAATTAATGATGTACACAGATTTCTTGATTCCTTCTAGGGAAAGCTTACGTCTTGTAATGCATTTCATCCTGATTTATTTCAATCGTTGAATGCATGTTCATAATCAAAGACCTGAGCAGAAAACATTGCATCTTTAGATTTACACATATTGACTTATTGCGACAAAACACATTTCCAAATTAATTGACAATTTCAGCGTTATGAGAAGCACAGTACTTAGTGATATCCATTTATGGTCATTAGTAGAAGCCTTATTAGCAGGTGGACGGTTGGTCTTTAGATTATGGCTATAGCCTACTGTAGTACACATGCTTGTAGAGTCACTAGGTGACCTGACTACATCTTTGCTTTTTATAGCTAACTACGTACATATAGGAATATGATTTCTGTTTTGGACAGAAGGTTTTATGGCCATACAATAGCTTACAGTTTTATTGGTGTACATAGAAACAAAGTTTTGTCCCCCACATGGCTAGGCTACCATCTTCATAAGTGGCACTGACAGTTGCTTGCACCCTAGGAAGTGTCATTACTTAGGTAAAATACATATTTGATGTGCTATTCATGTATTTTTTCTAAATCTCATAATGTGAGGGGGGGGGGGGAGGCAGCAGGTGTATGAGTGGATGATTTATTTAGGATATTTACGCACAAATAGAAGTCAAAATGGTTCATAACTTTGTTCTAGGAATCAGTCAAGACCCAGTCAAATGATATTGGTTTTTAAAATTATTTGCAATATCATTTACCACCAGATATTGGCTTGACCTACTTTATTGGTGTACAGAGAAACAAAGTTTTGTCTCCCACATGGATAGGGAGCATGCAGACAGGTCTGTGTGCACTCATCCATGAAGCTATCCCCATTAAGCCATCTGAAAATGTTTCCCATGTACTCAGAGAATTGCTGATTGCCAATTGAAATCGCCCTCAGGTAGCTAAATATATGTGTGCATTGAGCCATGACCTGCTGAGTTCACAGAAGAGTAGGGCTTTAAATTTTTTTTTTTTTTTTTATTGGATCACAACATCTGATACATCAGTTCTTCCTGTGTGACACATGCTAGGTAGAGGTCCGTACAAATATTACACTCTCTGCATTACAGTTTTACAGTGGAGGAAAAACAAAAACAAACAAATAAATGAAGTGAAGTGGATGTGATGAGATGTGATGGGACAGGGGTGATCATTGTTATATTACAATCTTATTAATATACATCTAGTTGTACACAAATTATCAATCGTATGTGTCAGTACCATCAATGCATTGTCCTTTTAAGTTCTCTCTTGAAGGCAACCAGCGTGTCAGTATGTTGAAGTTCTGCACTCAACGAGTCCCATAATACCCTGCCTCTATGTAGAGGTGCCCTGTCAGCTTTCGCCCCTTAATGCCTAGTCGCAATAAACTTGATCTTTCGATCGCTTCTAGTTCTTCTTATAGTTTGGTCGAGGTTTTCTTCGGATCTGGACCTTTTATACATAATTTTTAATAACTGCCTTTTTCTCCTGATATCTAACATCTGTAAATATTCTCTTTAAAGAACCGGACGCCGCCCCAAGTCCTAAGGCAATCAAGGTCGAGCAGAACTGTACTGTTTCTTATGTGGAATGGAAGCCATTAGAAAAATCCATGAGGAATGGCATCATATTGCGCTATTCATATGAAGTGAAGGAGGTAGGTCGTCAGTTTGACAGAAATAAGTACGAAAGTGAAAAAGCTTAAATCATTGATGGTCCCCATATACCCTCAGGCACTCCTGGGACGTTAAACCACAAACAAATACATCCGTTTGCTTCACATGTAATGCAATTGCATTCCACATTTGTAGATATACAATTTCATATAGATTTAACAGCTGGTAGACACATTAATACATAGTCTACCGTTGAGGATGACGAATTCCTCTGTGGGTTACATTGATGTGGAAAACGCGAGATTTGAAAATGACCATGTTGCGGGCACAATTCCATTATGGTATATGAGTAAATAGGTCGAATATAAGCGGGCGGACAGTTGGTCTCATAGGTTATGGATACAGTTTTGATATTTAATATTTTGACATGATTTTAAAAAAAGTGAGGTCATTTTCTTCTTTTTTCTAATGTCTTTTATTAGGTCATATACATTTAAATCTTGATACTTTCATTCACATGCCCCACTGGGCCTGGCGAGTGGAAATCGGATCTAAGATCCCTTTCTATTGGTTGGTTTTGCTCATTGTTGACAGTAACAATTGGCCTCCTGGAGATTCCATAGCAACTTGGTTCCAAACAGACAGGTAACTGTCACTTTCAAGGTAGCATCGGCTTGCTCAAGACGTGTTTTTGCCAGGTCGTAATATTCTAAGAACTCCTTTGTGGACATATATCTATCCCTAAAACTGGTTCAATCATGATATGGTATACCTCATTTGAAAGAATATATAAAACAGTGGTTACAAGGAAGTTGAATGTTCTAGGTAGATCCTATATTTACAGAGGTATAGAAGTATCTCTTAAAAGTGGATGGGGGGGGGGGGGGATTTTGGGTGAAATGAAATACTAAAAAAAATGTTCACACAACATTGATTTACACTGAACCTTGGTGTTACATATACCATCTCCATAAGTGGCACTGGCAGTTGCTTACATCCTAGGAAGTGTCATTGTTCTTTTTTTTTTTTTTAGCATAACTTGTTTATTTCATAAAGAAAAGGGTATAAGTGTTCATCAACTAAACGGACGATCTTCCACACTAACACCTGGTGGAAATATAGTAGGACAATACAGTAGACAAGACATTACATATTACTAGATATATGATATAATAATAAATGTACATATAATATATTATGTTCGCGGACAATGCTAAATTACAAAAAGATCCTTTGTGTAATAAACAAAAAAATCCTTAATATTCACTCTGAAGTCATCTTCATATTTTTTTCATTTGAATCTCTCGTGGTAAGCGATCCCATAACTTAATACCTTGCAGTAGCGCTGACCTATTATACTTTTCAGTATTAAGGCGTTTTTATTATAGATAGATTTTTTTAGTTCTTCTGGTTTCCTTTCCAGGATTCGGTTCACAATTTTCTAGATTTTGACTCCATTTTTATAGTGATAGTTGATGACAATTTCTCCTGAACTGTAAACTTCTTAATTTACAATGATCATGTAGTTCGAAGGTTGTCATCCTTTCGCTTAACTTTCTTCATAATAACTTTCTTCATAATAAACAATGTTTAATCACCTTAAAAAGACCATATACCTTCAAATAAGCACTCTGAGTAAAGAGGCCAGGGGTCAAGGTCAGGCCTCAAGTTGTAAACATCGGACACCAGAGGGCACCACCAGTAAAAAAGACTAGAGGGAAATGGGCATACTATAGGCCAGGAATGCATATAAGGGACTTTGGTTGGAGCCATTTTCAAATAGTTTTTCCCTAAAAATATTAGAGATTGACTTGTGCTACATATCCGATTATTTTAAGTGAGCATTTGTTTGTATATGACAATTAAAAGAAAAACATTTATTGCAATTAAGAATATATTATTATATTGCATTATTTCCAACTGAGCCTATTTTCTGTCATTAATTTTCAAGATGTCTTAAGCTACTTGTATTGATATTTGAATGTGTCCACCTGCTCTATTGGCCTTTTAAATGCCAATGGTTCTATTTCAAAATACACCTTTAACTCCCGCTTAGTTGTTGAGCCTCATGATCTTGAAAATCCTCCTGTGTATTGTACGATTTTTATTACTGATCAGTGACTTATTCTATATTTAGTTAAATCAGGGCACTAGGAATCTGTCAGCAGATCGGAGCATTGAGGAAAATGATGGAACATACCAAATCCTGATTGAGGGATTAGAGGCAGAAAAGAAATATGAATTCAGTGTGAGTATGATGGCTGTTCTTTACTGCACGGTAACTAGTAATGATAAGCATCACATCCGTTGTCTACACCATAAATTCTTTGTATAAAATATTTTATTTAGACCTTTATTGGACACAGGTGTTCACCCTTTTCAAATTTTGAACTTGTGTACTGAACATGTTATTCCTAATTCCGCTATTCAGTGTTGTTTACCATATTGACGTAATGGTTATCCTAGGCAAGAAGGTTCGACGGCGAACTTTTCTCCAGCCTCTTTTAGTTGTTTTTGTTTACTCAAGTTGACATAAAACGGACGTTCCAATAACCATGTACATACTGTCAGACAGTTCTCCAAACAGACAGGCGGAGAAACACACCCAATACTAAATCTGAATGTATACGTGTTCTGTAAGTCTAGTCCATATAGATATGGAGCAATTCACAGATTGTATGTGATCCGATCGTTGATCGTCGACAAGGAAATAAAGATAATCACTGAAGAACTGAACTACAAGTATAGAGTTTATCCAATGTGACCCAACAAACCAAGAATCAAACTACTTATTTATAAAACTCACTGGAAGAGATTATGAGATAACATCGTCCCTGCTGTATTAAAACCTTATGATTAGCAGGTGGACGGTTGGTCTTTAGGTTATGGCTATATCCTACTGTAGTACAACTGCTTGTAGAGTCACTAAGTGACCTGACCACATTTTTGCCTTTTATAGCGAACTTAGTGCAGATAGGAATATAATTTCTGCTTTAAACAGAAGGTTTTATGGTGGTACAATGCCTTACAGTTTTGATATTTAGTATTTTGGTATGGATTTTTGAAAAATAGTGAATTCAGTTGGGGGGGGGGGGGGGGGTCTATTGTAGTCACAGGTCCATCTTTAAGAACTCCTTTATGCACGTATTTCTATCCCTTAAATTGGTTCAATCATGATATAATATGCCTCATTTGGAAGAGGATTAAAGACAGTAGGTGCTAGGAAGTGGAACTTTCTAGGTGGATTCTATATTTACTGAGATATTCAAGTATTTGTTGAAAGTGGGGGGATTTTGGTTGGAATGTGCATACTGAAACAGAAGTTAACAAAATATTGATTAACAGGGAGCATTGGTGTAACATTTACCATCTCCATAAGTGGCATTGACAGTTGCTTACCCTCTAGGAAGTGTCATTATTTAGGTTGAACTTGTATTTGGCATGATATTCATGTATTTTTGCCTAATTTCCTAGCATGGGGGGAGGGGGTATCAGCCATCTTTGAATTGTAGTGCAGTCATGTTCCCCCAGAGGACTCTGTGGTTCCTATCACTCTTCAAGCATATTGTCACATGCCTTATACCTATATAAGAACACTAGATATCTGGTTGAAGCTCAGCCTCACTTTGAACATGGAGCATGTAGTATGTCAAACTAACACTAGATGGAGCCATAACTAAGTACATATGATTTCTTTTTTTTCTGGACAAGTTTTATGGCAATGCAATATCATGTAGCTTTATTATTTAGTATTTTGACATAGATTTTAAAAAGACAGACTTCTTTATGAACTTCCCCAAACACCTGACAGACCCAGTAATCAAAGACTTGTAAGATTTGCACAAAACTTGTGTAAGTTTCTCCTATGGTAACCCAACACCTCCCTTTCCCCCTCCCCTATAGCTTCAATTCCTGCCAACTCCTTGGGGGTTTCCTTGATCTCATAGTAATTAATTATTGGTGGACCTTGTATTGAGTTTTAAATGCGTCCACCTGCTAATTTGGCCTTTAAAGGCCAATATTTCTATTTTAAAATGCACTCTTAGCTCTTGTTTATATAATCTCGCTGTTTAATATTTTTGTAAAAAAATGTATCATTACCTACCACATTAGGTTAATAAGATATATCTTGTAAAACTGCATTGAAGCAGAAACAAAATTGGAAACAGAATCCTTTTGCCTTCCAGGTGGGAAATTTAAAATCATTACCCTAACGAAAGGTGGGATGGAGTGACTCAGGGTTCGATGTAAGGTATGAGTATTTGGAGTAAAACTAGGACATTCCAAATCTTCAACATAGCACGCTGTTCTTGAATACTCTTTACATCGGATGACATCACGTGTATTAAACCAAGCTCTGTGAAAACAAAGCTACAATGTCTATCTTTATCAATTTTATCTTCAGATATACGCATTTACAATAGCGGGGAGTGGAAAAGAAGGAAAAATTTCGATAAATACCAATAGCTGTGGTAAGACTAGATACCTATCATATAAAAACTTATCTGTTAACGGCAATCACCAATCAACATGCGTTACTACAAATTACTACAATAGCACTGTCTTAAATCGTAGATCCTATAGTTTGATTGTCAATTAGCTTTTGGTGAAACCCTAAGAAAAGTGTATGTGGTTAGCTTTCTGTAAACATCCAACGACGCGAATGCCATATCATTCAGTATCTTCGGAATTGATTTTGGAAGAACTAAATAAACCTACCTGATGAAGAACTAAATTAACCTACCTGATTTTGGAAGAACTAAATTAACCCACCTGATGCTTGTACACATAACGATCTGGTGATTTTTAATAGCACCTCCATATCCCGGCGGGGAGTCGCGCACAGATCCTACAAATGTCGTCACGCCTTCAGTCAACGCCGTAAACACTGAGACACAGATAACGGTCAAACTCAGCCGGTCATTCTTCTTCAACATGGATGGCGGTTCCATCACAGAGAAGGCCCTGGTGGTGGCCCAAACGAATAAGATAGGTCAGTAGACTTCGCCATACTAGTGCGAGAGCTCTACCGTGCTCTATGTTTTTTTCTTCTTTGATTAGTCTGATCGAGAAATTCCCTGCAAATAATCCCATTTGCGATATTACAATTTTATGTGAGATATAGATATAAGGGTGCATTCATTATCTCACTGTTATTTAGTAATTGAAGACTCGTGGTCGTTTACCGTTTATATGACAAGTAACGGATATTTATGACAATGCTAACATGTAAGAAAACAGGAAGTTGTATTCCGGCTCCCTTAAGGCCATTCAAATCCAATTACTTCAACACTTATCCATGGCTATTCTATGGTAACCAAATAATTTGATACAAATTGGCCAAAAAGATTAGCCTTTCATATGTATCTAAACTATAGGCAGGATCTGCTAGTATGTATTGTCATCAAATGTCAAAACGTGGCAATCGTAAGGAGATGCTATCGGGCCATCCATAAAGTACGTACGCACCGAGGGGGGGGGGGGGGGTCAGAAATTTTGGAAAATCTGCGTATGCTCCCTCTTTGTTCTATTGCGTACAAGATTGGGAGAGGGGGTGGAGGGCTCCAAAATTTCAGAAATTCTGCGTACATACTTTATGGATGGCCCCTATCTATATCTTCATAGGGAATTTAATCAAATATTCTATCCATGGACATTTTTTCGAGGTATGATCAATTGCATAATGTACTTAACTTCTTTACTTAATTCTAACTTAATTTACATGCTCCTTTCCAGGAGACGACAAAGCCGGTGAAAATGGAACGATTCTAAACAGTTCGAAAGTCTTTAATGAGACATACGAGGTCTGGTCTAAAGTGTCCAAAGAAGATGAAATGTCGCCATTTAGGATATCGATAACTGGAAATTTGAATAGTGAGTGAGACTTCTTTGTTGTGTCAATAAACACGTTCTATAGCATGTCAACATCAACTTCCATCATATTGGAAAAGAGGGAGTATGAGTAAGCGTTTAAATTCACCTGAACAGAGATTATGGAAAAGAACTCGCCACTTTTAAGTAAATGTATGTATACCTGAAAATATATGTCGAGGTATGTTGTTTATCAATCACGTTATAGAATTATATATCATCTTTTACTCCATGTATTAAAAAAATTAGTTACGATTTCCTGTCCGTCAGCAGAAGACATTCAGGCTTAGTGTCTACGTCTATGATGTTGATATGTGTATATATGTTGTGAAATTTGCCAGTCTACTTAGTTCATATTGCAAGTGAAATCAGAGCTTTAATTCATACAATCAGTGTTAGATAAAATATATCTTTATATTTTGCCAGAGAGATAGTACAGTTCTGCCTTTTATTATCCACCTTATAGAAAGTGTCTATAAAACCACATACCTGGCACTTATGGATATGTTATTAGCAGGTGGACGGTTGGTCTTTAGGTTATGGCTATAGCCTACTGTAGTACACATGCTTGTAGAGTCACTAGATGACCTGACCACATTGGCATACCCAAACACATGTTTACTCAATATTGATTTACATTCAGCATTAGTGTAACATTTACCATCTCCATATGTGGCACTGACAGTTGCTTACACCCTAGAAGGTGTCATTATTAAGATGAAATGTATATTTCTTGTGTTATTAATGTATTTCTGCCAAATCTCATAATGGGAGGGGGGAAGGCATGAGGTGTATGAGAGGATGGTTTATTCAGCATATTTACACACAAGCAGAAGTCAAAATGATTCATAACTTTGTTTTAGGAATGAGTCAAGACCCAGTCAAATGTATGTTTTGTAAAATCATTTGTAATGTCATTACCACCAGATATTGGCTTGACCTACTTTATTAGCAGGTGGACGGTTGGTCTTTAGGTTATGGTTATAGCCTACTGTAGTACAACTGCTTGTAAAGTCACTAAGTGACCTGACCACAGTTTTGCTTTTTATAGCTCACTAAGTAGAGATAGGAATATGTTTTCTGTTTTGGACAGAAGGTTTTATGACCATACAATATATTACAGTTTTAGTATTTAGTATTTTGACATGGATTTTTAGAAATAAGAGATTTAAGTTTGGGGGGGACCTTTTGAGTCACAGATCCATTTTTAAGAACTCCTTTATGGACATATTTCTACCTGCAAAACTTGTTCAATCATAATATAATATGCCTCATTAGAAAGAGAATAAAAAACAGTAGGTGCTAGGAAGTGGAATTTTCCAGGTAGATTCTATGTTTACTGAGATATTCAGGTATTTGTTGAGAGTGGGGGGGGGGGGGGGGGGTTATGGTGAAATGTGCATACCCGAACACATGTTTACTCAATATTAATTTACATTCAGCATTAGTGTAACATTAGAATCATTAGAATTAAGATATCAAAATATTTTCATTCAACAATTTTAAACATGTGTTAAGCTACTTGTAGTTTTAAATGCGTCCACCTTCTTATTTGGCCTTTTAAAGGCCAATGATTCTATTTGACTATGCATACTTAGCCCTTGTATGCACTGGGATACGATGAAGCGTACATACGGAAAAATAGGGTGCATGAAAAGAAGGGTGTATATTAAATGAACATATACCTGCACAGCACCTATTCAGAAAAGATGAATAATAGATAAAACAGAGACTGGTGTCTGATAAATGCAATCGTAAGCTCCTTGGAATTGACCCTATTCAATATACTCGCATGCGCTCGGATATTACTAAACTTCAACTTCTCGGAGCATACGGCTGCTTGTACCTGAGACCAGACAATATGTATTTTTTGTATTTGGAGTACTGTAAAAGGGTACATATAATCAACCTCTGCATGGCAGATTTTCAGGCCAATTTTCGCTTGACAAGGTAGTGTGAATGAACATAGAACTGAACGCCATCTTTACAGAATATGTATAATGATTATGGAGGAATGAGAGAAGAGCGAAGAGGGTACCAATTTCAGAATTCAACTACCTGTCTGATTATAGATAACCCACAACCATATTGTGCATCTATAAACCTTACCAACCTCTTAGCAATGTTTTTGTAAGATCTGATTCCAGATGATTGATGATTTGAAACGTAGGATTCAATCACGAATATATAGACATGGATACCAGTCAAAGGTTGAAACCGTTACTTAAATTTAGTAACGGAGATTTATGTATTCTGTTAGAAAAAAAATTTCCAGATTAGAAAAAATAATTGAACAATTATATAGCAGTCAGTGTAACAGGTGTACTTGCAGTGTAATAGGTATACTGGTCAACTAGTTACAGTCCTGCTTGTTTTAGAAGTAATCAATGAGGTTTACTAAGCTGGGTTTTGCATGAACATATGCAGCACGATCGAAATCCAGGAGGGCTCGTGACAAGTCAACCGATCAGCACGACGATAACATTGAATTTGTTATTGGAGACGAGAAGTGTACAAACGACCTAGAAGCGTGTAACGGCCCACTCAAACCCGGCAAGTCCTACAAGTAAGTAACTGATCAGTTGCGAGTAAAACAACCATTTCTATGCCATACAGGTCAGTCAAACAGTCACAAGATACAACCACTACCTGAAGTAACGCCATGCGTTGATAGCCACACTAAGCGAGGGTATTAGAAACTCGTGTTGTTTTAAGATTTTATCATAGTAATGGAATTTCTCAAAAGTATGATCAAGACATATTTTCCCTTTCTATTCTATCGGAGTTGTATGGCTTTCCAGCAATTGGAAAATTTAATTCTCTTCAATAATAGCGATAGACATTTTTTTTCATCCGGAAAGCCCTTAGCCACCGTGCAGTAGAGAGGCGTTTGATATCTGTTGCTATGTAAATTTGCAATATTTATGAAGACGAATGTAACAATCATCACTGTGATTTACACATTTAATTTCAAAAAAGAAAATCCAAGATCGGAAGCATAATTTGGGCGTGCTCAGTAGATAACAGTTCCTGAAGGTGATTGTAGAAAACCAGGTAGATATATACCATCGTGCTATCAAACACTAATGGTCATTATATGATAGTTCCATTATTACAGTCAGTTGTATATATATTCAGTTTTGTCGTCATTTTTAGTTGTCTAAAATCATTTGGCTGAACATTGAAAAGAAATGTTGCCATATTGTAGTAATCTTATCCAGTGGATATATTCTAATGCAAACGTTATCTTATAAGCAGATGGACGGTTGGTCTTTAGGTTATGGCTATAGCTAACTGTAGTACACATGCTTATAGAGTCACTAGGCGACCTGACTACATTTTTGCTTTTTATAGCTAACTACGTACAGATAGGAATATGATTTCTGTTTTGAACAGAAGGTTTTATGGTGGTACAATGCCTTACAATTTTGATAATTAGTATTTTGGTATAGATTCTTTTTAAAAAGTGAATTCAGTTGGGTTTTTTTTTTTGGGGGGGGGGGGGGGACTTTCGTAGTCACAGGTCCATCTTTAACCCTTTCACGCCGGGTACCTCTGACAAAGCAATGTCTGTAAGGCCAGGTAGGGTGTTAGTATATACCACCAGGGGAGGGGTCTTTTCAGGCCACTTGTGATAATTTCACTGTTTGATCAAAGGATAAAACACGTGATCTTTGATATTATTTTATGAGTATTTCAAAACCGTAATGGTAATGTCATACCAACATACTGTGAACATTTCATCATTATTGATCAATTATTTACAAAGTTATTACACTTAAACTATGATTTAGAAAGTCTTAGAAAATGATGCCTTAAGGCATCATCCGGCCACAAACGGCGATGCCTTAAGGCATCATCCGGCCATGTGCGGCGATGCCTTAATGCATCACCCGGCGCCAAAGGGTTAAGAACTCCTTTATTGACATATTTCTACCCCTTAAACTGTTTGAATCATATTATCATATACCTCATTTGAAAGAGAATAAAAAACAGTAGGTGCCAGGAAGTGGAATTTTCAAGGTAGATTCTATATTTACAGAGATATTCAAGTATTAGTTAAATGTAGGGGGTTGGGGGTAGAAATTGCCATACTCAAACAAATGTTTCCTCAAAATTAATTTACAGTGAGCATTGGTGTTACATTTACCATCTCCATAAGTGGCATTGGCAGTTGCTCACATCCTAGAAAGTATTATTATTCACATGATACTTATATTTGGTATGATATTTCCAAGCATTTGCACATGCGTTATACCTATATCTTTATAAGAACACTAAATATCTGGTTGAAGTTCAGCCTCACTTTGAATATGGAGCCTGTAGTATGGCCAACTAGCACCAGATGGTGCCATGGCTAAGTACAGATAGGTATATGATTTTTTTTTTGACAAGTTTTATTGCAATGCAATATCTATACCTCCACTTCCTGGCAACTCCCAGAAGCCTTCCTTGTTATCATTGTAATTAATTATTGGAAGACCTTGTACTGAGTTTTAAATGCGTCCACCTGCTAATTTGGTCTTTAAAGGCCAATATTTCTATTTTGAAATGCACACTTAGCTCTTGTATAATTTCAGGTTTCGTGCTGTTGCGTGCACCAAAGGTGGCTGTACTCTAACGACATACTCAGTTAGCATGGAAACAAGTAAGTATTCAACTGAGCAGGATTGAGTTTATGACATAAAAGTTCCTATTTTATTAAGGTCATAGATCTTTGCCGTTGAGTGGCAGTCTACCATATTTGTTTTTATGGTTACACCTAAATTGAAGACATCAAACCTGTAATCAGAAAAGAAATGTTGCTAAGAAATTCTTTGAGCTGGACGCAGAGTGAACGTGATGACAAGCCGAGTTCTGCTGTGCCTGCCGTTGTATCCCTATCCTATACTCGTGGTTTTCTCTTGTAGTAACGCCGCCGTCAAGCCCTGGGGCCATCATCGCGGGTGTCCTCGTGCCCATCCTCATCATCCTGCTCGCCAGTGGCGTGGTCTTTTTTATGTACAGACAGGAACTTGGGTAAGGGCAGGAGTTATTTCTTATTTCTTATTTTCATCTGTTAACTGCCAGCATATCTATCAGCGTGAATGAAGGTTTCGATCACAGTGATTTCATAGGCACTCTAGATTCTTTTCTGATTTAAGAAGAATAGTCTTCAAGTGCTACCTTTATTCAACTGAATCATCGATTATTTTACCATGTCAGCCACAAGGTTCTGGAGTAAAGATGACTCTGATAAGGTGAAATTGAATGGATATTCTTTTATCTTCTTTACTGGGTCCTCGTTTTCCATATTACAACCATAATATCGTTTAATACTTGATCACCATATGTATCATTAAGACGACATCCAATAAATAGGTAGAGGCTTCAACTGTTTTATAAATTGATTTTCTTAGCCCCACCTAATCCCTAGCAGTTCATATAGAATTTTAACAATTATAGCTGAGCATACGGAAAATACTACATAATAAAATTCTTTAAGCATGTACCCAATACATCCATACATAACCACAGAGTTGGTTTTTCTTTTTTAACTTTCAGGTTATAATCATTGACTAATAAAGTATAACAATTGAGTATAGGGACGCTAAATGAGCTATATTGTGAGCACCACAAGAGACATCATATGCAGATACAAACAACATCAGTACAGCGTGGGGAATAAACCAAACTAAATATAATTACGACCCTCAAGTAATTTAGCCTTTGTTAATGAATTAAATGCCTTGAATGTCTCAGTATTTCTAACTAAAGGTGTCTGTGAATTCCACAAATTTTCACCATTAAAGTGGATCGAAGTCATATAAGCTGTACAATTCGGTTTAAAAACAGTAAAAAACAGGAGCATTGAACAATCGCGTTTGTCGTGTACCATGATTAATATATTCAGGAATACGAGACCCTTTATACATACAATTCATTAGATGTGACTCCCTACTGTTTTCTAAATAGGGTATGCCTGCTAACTTATGTAGATTCTTAATAGATGTGTATCTTGAGGGTTTCAAACATGTCATAAGATAACGGTTCTGGAGTCATTGGAGTGTGGATAAATATTTAAGAGGACTTTTAATAAACAAAACATCTCCATAGTCAAAATGAGGCAAGATTACAGTTTTCTATAAATCTAAGGCGCCTGTTTAGTAAGATAAGAGCGCATTTTAGATAATTGATATATTCTGTAACTGACTACGTTTAATGTTTAATTGAGCAATTTAAGGATCACGAATACTGGATTCTAGGTGACTATAACATCAATTTCCTGAAAGATAAGGATACTGAGGTGGATAAGTTTAATGACTTCTGTACTGATTTCTCTCTAAAAAAACTTATACATATGTGTACCAGGCCTTTTAAAATGAAAAGTTCTTGTATTGATAACATATTATTTGGACTTCTACTGCCCTCTGCGGACCTGGGACGTTATTGACAAGGATAACAAATGGATGAATCAGGAGATTAGATCACTCATACAGGACAGGGATAAACTTTTTGGTACCTACCATAGAACGCAGGACTTAGTTATATTATCGCGAGCAAAAAAACTTAAAAGCGAGATACAAAGAGCTATCCGAAATGCCAAGGCAAATGTAGTCAATGATGTATTGGAAGACACCATTTCAAATCCCAAGAAATTCTGGACGCAGATAAATAAATTGCTAAAGCCTAAGTCAATCACTACTGCCCCACTTCTAAAGCACACAGAATCTAATGAAGAGATTCACCCAAGTAATTCTGCAGATTATCTTAACAACTATTTTGCTGGCATCGGAGAAAAACTTGTAGGTACTCGCCAAACCGACCCTGATAGTTTAAACTGTAATTATGTAATCTTACATGAAGTATCTGACCTCATAGTAGATAAACGGCTACTTTATACTCTCATTAATGATATTGCCCCTGGAAAAACCTCAGGGCTAGAAAATATGCGATCCTCGGTGTTAAAAGAATTCATGCAACTTACTCTTGAGCAGTTCTGTTATCTATATCAAACTAGCTACGATACTGGCATTTTTCCTAAGGCCTGGAAGTGTGCAAACGTTACTCCGATCCCTAAAACTAATGACCACTCAAAGCCGGACAACTGGAGACCCATCTCCCTACTTCCAGTTCCTGCTAAGATGGGTGAAAAGATCTTCCATGAGTATTTGACTACACACTTAAGTCAGAATAATATATTTCTCGAAGAGCAATTCGGTTTTCAGAAGAACCGTGGTACGGTTGATGCTATTTACCAGATACTGGCAGACTTATATAAAGCACGGGATGTAAGGGAACTTACAGGGGCTATCTTTATTGACCTCCGTAAGGCATTCGACAGTGTGCACCACGCTCTACTTATCGCTAAGATTAAGAAACTTAGGGGGTCTACAAACCACATATCTTGGTTATCTTCGTATCTGCATGCTAGGAAACAAAGGATCAAATTTCAAGATAGTATTTCGTCATGGGCTAACATTGGTTTCGGTGTCCCTCAGGGATCCGTTTTAGGTCTGTCATTGTTCATCTATTTTATTAACGATGTTAAACATGTTATCAAATGCTGTAAATTTCTGTTATATGCAGACGACCTCGTTGTCTATACTTCAGACAAAGATCCTACAATCATTAGAAATAGACTACAGAGTGATTTTGATGCTTTTTTTGGATTGGTGCAACACCAACTTACTAACAATTAATGTCACAAAGACCAAAACTTGCTGGTATGGACTAGCCAATCAGCAGAGGAAACTACGTCCTCTTACCATTTTTGCTGAACTAGAACCTATAAATACAGTTAACTCCTACTGCTACCTGGGCATTGACATTGATTACGCATTGAATTTTGAAAAACAGGTACGTAACCTTATTAAGCGTATCCAACATAAGCTTTTCGTGTTTAATAAGATTAGATATCTGATACCGAGGTCATTTGCTATAAAAATCTATAAGCATACTATCTTGCCAATACTAGACTACCCTGCTATTTATCAAGAAGGAGTCGGCAAATGCTGGTTAAGTAAACTTCAGCGGTTGCAGAATCAAGCGCTTCGTATATGTCTTCGGGACTACGAGCGGGTGCACACTGTCGATGCCTTACATAAGCTTACAAGTACTAGGATGTTGCAGCGTCGGCGCGATGAACTAACTGTTACTTACATGCGAAAACTTTATATCAATGAATGCGGGGCAATCCCTGAATTGGGACCTGATGATGATGACTCAGATGAAGTGCATGTTACTGGAGCTAGGTTACTAAGATCGGATAAAAAGCTTATGTTTAAAATGGAGAAACCCAGAACTGAATTTTACAAAAAAAATCCCCAGGTTATCGTGGTAAAAAATTGTGGAATCAGCTTGAAGTAGACGTTAAATTAGCTCCGAGTAAGGAAGCCTTCAATGCAAGATTGAAAAAACTTGATAAATTCTAGAGAAATACTGTGTGGCTTTGGCGAATGATGTTGTCTGGTAATGCCTTTCGTTGCTTCATGATTCTTGGAGTCATGCAAGTGTTAGTGGTGTATACTCCTACCTCTACTGGTATTGAACCTAACATCAAACTATTACTCTGGCTGTTATGCTTTCTGGATAGTGATGTAGGCTGAACATTATCTGCCTCTTACATTCTCATTACTCATCTATCATTCTTGTATCACCTCAGTAATTACCTTTATTGTTGTAGTGAAGGGAAATCTATCAATATTATTTACTGGGTTTTGTTTCTAGCCCAGACACATATATATTTATATAATTCATATTTATCACTCACAAATGCAGAAGTGTTTTGAGATGTAAATCTGTACTTACCTGAGAAACCACAAAGGAAGACCATCATCGTGATGATTTGTGCGTAATAAACAAAACAAGATGTACTCCCAGATATTCATATGAATATACCTTGGGCCAAATTTACTTCATTAATACATAAACTCATGGGCATTGATAAGAAAGAATTATATTACATAGGAAAGGATTATATTACATTTTTTTAATTTTTAATTTTTTTAATCCATGTTACGATCAGGCAATCCTTTTTTGTTGTTGCATTCGTCAGATCAACCAGACCGACATAAACCGTTGGAATAATATCAAACTGATCAATATTGACAATTTTAACACTCATCTATTGTTTGTTAACATTAATAAAGTGAGAAACCCCCTTGTGGTTCAACTAAATAAACCCATCTTACCCTATTCAAACAAAGAATTGCAAGTCAGTGGTGAGCCTCCAGATGATTCCGAACAGTTCTTCACACTCCTGGTTTATTTCGTGCTATCAACGTTTCGGTCAGTCACGACCCTCACCAAGACTAGAACAGGTTTTGAAAGTGAATTATTTCACCGGGATCGATAGAACCCAAAATAAAAGGCAGATATTTTATGTAACGGGAGCTCTGAAATGTAAATCACCTAAATGTTCACAAGAATGTCCTATGCTTCTATAGAAAGGAATTAACGTAAGTGACAAGTAGGGAGGGGTTTGGGCTTTATACCGGTTGCCTATGAAAATACATGTGTGTTTAACAATTCCTGGAAATACAGAGTTGTAAGTCGAATGAATGACATTTAGAAATTACATTCTGGGAGTTAGCACCGAAATTTAAAATGAACACAGAGGTTGACTTCCTTTACATTCAAGAAATAGCGACTAGGCTTCTGGAAGTACCCTCCCCCTCCCCCAGTATTTTGAGGATATTCATGTTAATTTTCATGTTCTTATAGTAAATCAACATACCTGAATAGAGGACATCGGTAAGTAAAACTGTCCACGTGCTAAAGATTGGTATATAGACTGATAGACAGGGTTTAACTTCTTCATCATACAGTGCAGTGAAGGGAGTCATATTTCAGCCGTCGTTATACAACCGTACTTGTATTTAGGTTAGGTGAACCACATTCATTTCTGCTGACTGACTCTTACAGGTAAGAAAGCTGTCAAAAACAGCTTAGCACAGAGCAAACTCCATTGTAAGCACCTACACCCTCAGTGGTATCAAACTAAAACCTTTTCATGATGGTGGCTACATGTGTTTTTTTCTTTTTATTAATTTGAGAAATGATGAGAAAATGATAGTATAGATGAAATTCATATTTTTCAGAAGTAATGGATTTTTCTCGATTAGGCCATTCTAATATGCATCATACAAGTTTGTAAAGCTCAATAAGAAATGTCGAGCGTTGCAAAACTAATTTATCTTTAAGATTGATAGTAAATGTTTATCAATGCAAATTATATCATTTCATATATTTCCTTTTCAAATTAGATAATTCACCTTTTCCATATATCAGTTCTCAATAACTAGTAATAGTTAATATAATGATAATATTCAAAAATATTAATCATAGTTTCTAGATTGTTTCCCTTGTAAGAGGGTATGCGTCGCTAAAGTGTAGATATTTTGTCTTGGGGGTCTACAAAATTTCCCTTCTCAGTAATGTAGAATAATTGAAGTAATGGACCTTATAGATGAGGACCAGTATTTGTTTCAAAATCATAAAAGCAGATTTCGCATGTCGCTATGCATGTTTTAAGTCCATGTAGATGATATCATTTTCAAAATTCTATCTTTTAACATAAAATTTCATCAGTTTTCCATTGGTTTGCAGGTAGGCTATATTAAATTTCGAGATGCTGAACTAATTCCACATTTAAGAAAAATATAAAAAAAAATCCATATTTAGCTTTTAACCCTATCGCGCCGGGTGCCCACGGCAATAGCACTGGTATGGAGCCGGGTAATAGTGCTAGTGAATACCGCTAGAGGCCGAGTATAAAGGCCTTTTTACAATAATTTCATATTTGCATCACGTGACATGACACGTGATCCTTTAATACTATTCTTTATTTTGCATAGAAATATTGAATATGATGTTATACCTACATTCTGTGAAAATTTCATGTTTATTGAGCTAATATTTCCGATTTTATTCACAAAAACGAATATTTTGTAAATGATGCCTCAAGGCATTACCCGGCCAGCCCCGGATGATGCCTCAAGGCATCACCCGGCATGAAGGGGTTAAGAACATCTGCAATTGTTAAACATTGTAAATACACCCAAGCACATTAGGAACTTCACGGAGGATTCTTAGAGATGTATGACATTACAGACGCTAGTAATAACCTTCAAGCAATAGGATTTAACATAACCTGTGTACTCTATTATAGATTAAAATAAAAGAAATAGCATGTGCATTAATGAAAGCAAAACCTCATGTTTAGGGAGATTTTTTCCAACTTATATTTCAAGCCTATGGCGACGATGGAAAGTCTAGTTTATTTTTAGTAAAATTACTTATGTGAGAATTCCCGGTCGGTATATAGCCTTATAGTTGATATCAAATATGGCATTAGCCTATTCTGCGAGGCCCCCAAAAGTCCCTATCTCTGTGTTCATGAACAAGCAAGTCTCTATGATGATATCAATATCGAGTATCCTAAATAAAGCGTTATTTCCCTTGTAATGTGTATTTGCATGCACTCAATACAAGTACACCGTATGAAATACATTCATATAAAGCCGCATTCGTGAAGGTGTGGAATTCAAAATATACCAGTTACATTCGCATGCAATTTAATACAGATTCGTTCTCTGTCTTTTTAGACCATGTGCTCCCAAAACTACACGCCGTGTGTCACTGACTGACAAGGGCCATGAAAACCAAATAGCAATGGACGACATACAACCAAAGTGAGTATCCCATATATTTTAGCTGTGAATAAGCACTTCATTTAACATACCTAAGTATTTCGATTGATAAAAGACATATTCCATGGCATTTGTGGTTCGTTTGACAAAGACGAGGGTGGGAATGTTTTCTTCATTACAGCTAATTTTTTATTGTCCAGCAGGGACCGGAGGACTAGATATTCTATTGCTTTTTATTATTAGACACCCTGATGAAGCGCATAAATAGCCCGAAACATGTCGGTAAAAGAAGTCTTATAACAGCCTTGTTATTTACCAAATAGGCCCAGTCCACCACTGAATTAGTGGGAATATTTTGTTAAACATCTTATAATTAGAAAAGTAAGCACGGTCAGATATTGGAATTTCTATAGTGATAACTAGCCTTTATTTATGCTAAAGCTACGCAAACTTATATATGATTTTTGATATCTACATATATTAAGGATTGTCCGTTTTCTATAGTTCATAATGTTGAAATTCGCTTAAGCCAAAACAGATAACGCATCTGTTTTGAGCTCGAGGTTAGAAACAGATTTAAACATTTTAGAAGAGTTTCATAGACAGAGCGCTTACACGGAACCTAAGTGGACAGCTTCCTCTTTAGTCTTATTTAATATTCCTTTGGGTCATTTAATCATCAAATTAAATTTTTATCTGTAAGGCATTCAGACTGACAGTCCCATGCAGTGGTTATTTTAATTCGTGATTTCATCTACATTCGCGCGTTCATAATTTACATCTATTGTGATGCAGTGCAATCAG
The DNA here is from genome assembly GCA_950022655.1 of Alentia gelatinosa. Taxonomy (NCBI): domain Eukaryota; kingdom Metazoa; phylum Annelida; class Polychaeta; order Phyllodocida; family Polynoidae; genus Alentia; species Alentia gelatinosa. The sequence goes on along the minus strand of OX465580.1, from coordinate 101,111,817 downwards.
TTTGTGTACATTATGAAATCACCAGAGGCAATTCCGTTTGGCATATCTCAAGTCTTTGATAGAATAATTTAGGTAACAAAAACACAGAATCGACAAGAACAATTTTCACTCACAGCAAAGGCAAAAAATCGGCCGGCATCCGTTTTTGGAAGCGGAAGTCGATGTTGACGTGAGTATACGGTGCTATTAGAACACAAATGCATGATTTACAACAAATCCCAGTCGCTCTGGGCACAGTAAGAATGGCAGCCCTCCAGCATGGGAGGTATACCTAAGAAATCTTACAGAGACGATAGATGTTAATCTACAACGTCTTCTTCTGACTGGATTGTGTTCGGGTTTTTTTTCATACAGTCAATCATACGGGATTTTCTTGTTTTCGCATTGCTTGTTCGTCAAAAAGCCGCTGCATATGTCATACTGTTCTCGAACTGTTGAAGCTGTTAATTCTTTGCATTTAACTCAATTTGCTGAAATAAGGTATTGCTAACTTGTGTTACGGTGATGTTTCTTATAGGACTGTCTCTACGTAAACATTACCCGCCTATGTAACGAAAGTACACGTACAGATAGGAAAATCACGATCAGGATTCAATTCTGGTTCGGGCATGATTAATAAGGGCATATCATACATACAAAGCACGCAGCTTTCAACAGCTCTCATTTCCTCCGAAGACGCTTTTTTAGAAGCTTTTATATTTTAGTATTTACTTGTCATACCTCTAAAATGTTGTCTATGGTTACTTTCCCTTATGAGTGATGGTACTTTACATAACACATGGAAAATCACACTTCAGAAATTTTGAAAAAGTGGATTTCCAGTGAAAAGTGTTAACCTGTCATCTTTAGAAATTGAATAATGAATTATTATCATTATTAACCGGAGATGGCAGTTTTCCACTTGTCCATAGAAATTCACTTTTTCATTTCCGGTATGTGGGATTACTTTTCATTGTGTAAAACACAGATCATATTATTTGAGGTTCATTCATGCCAATAGAAAAGTAGTTTGATCCTCTCCACAAACCCTGAGGTCATGCCACGCCAATTACCGACATCATTTTTTTGTTTTCTCAGTCTCTCTGAACCAAGATTATGGAATTAAATACTGTATTGAATAGATAGTGTCTTCTTACCCAAAATAAATATTTAAAAGAACCATTTGCTTGGGCCAAATTAGCGCTAAACTAACCTAAAATATTTGAGATGAGATTAGTACCCGGTATTTATTCTGGCGCTTCTACGACGAAGATATACCATACTCTTTTGTATGATAGTGATAGCTTCCCAGCAGGTATGTTTCGAACATAAGATGCCATACAGTGACTCACACCGCCACTTTGGCTACAGAGGTTTCTTAAGCCTTGTCCCGAAATGGAATAAATGAATGGAATGGAAGCCTTTGAGGCCATTTGATAAAAGAGTTTCATTTACCAGGAACAAAATGAAATTTGCTAGGGAAAAATCAGAGAAATGTCAGGGAATTTGAGATCCAGTTTATGGCAACCCGGAGTGACTTAAGCTAAAGAGGCCAATATCACCAGTAAGGGACTGACATGTTTCATACAATGAGTTTACATGTAATAGTGCTGTTGAAATGATATAGAAATGAAGACTATCAACCATAAATCTGATAGACATTTATTATGTCTATTGAGATATCCCCTGATATGGTTTTGAATGGTGGAACTCCGAATACTGAAAGTGCGTCGGAAACCTATGGAATTTTAGGACTATGAAATCAAAGATCAGTTTATGTTTAGTCTAGACGTTGATTCTAATTTAGTCCTGGGCTTTGAAATACCCCCCCCCCCCTCCCCACTACCAACCTCTTTTACACAAACATTGTCTTTATTATCCAAGTGACTTTCTAGCATTGTCCGAATCTGATCCTTTTCCCAGTTACGAATCTGGTGAATGTCAATGTTTGTTGACCCATACCCTGTGTTCACTCTGGTGTTGAAATAGATTCAGATACAGGTTCGTATCTGATAGCAGCTGTGTAATTTTGTTGACCTAACCCTGACCTAAATTTATGTAAGCTAAATATAGGAACTGCGCTATAGTTTGATAAGAAACTTAATCGTTTTATGATATTAAATCATTAAAAGTCTGGTTTGCAGACATGCTAATTCAATAAGGTTGGCCACTTAAACAGATCTAGTCTAACCTGCAGGTCTATGATTCAATAAGTTTGATTCTCCCAAACGGTCACTTTGATTTCATTAGAAATGTTTTGTTCTAGATTTAGAAGCAATGTGTCCTCTTTTTGCCATTTTCGAAAACTGGAGCATGTATACCCTCCAAATCTACCCTTTTCTATGTCTCTGGTATCTATTTTTTATTTTTTCTGTTGTAACCCTATTATTTTTTAAGAATTCCTTTAGAGATTATTTTCTCCTCTGACTTATCTCTATTGTTGGACGTGTTGTTGGAAACTTGTTCTGTGAATGCTGCTCTATCATTTTCCTCTCGCACCATATTTCATATGTTTGTAATAAACATTACATGATTTTGTTTCAAAGTCTTTATAATTTTTCAAATCCTCCTGAAAGATATTGAAAGACAACTGGAACATAAATGTACATTTATGAAGCGACCTCATCAAGTGTGGACCCCATTATATGTGTTCAGTCCTAACGCGTGTTTGCTATCCATTGCTTATAACATTTCAGGTAGTGTCAGTCAATTTTGACTAACTTTGATGATAAAGTCAAGGTTTAACCGCATAACCCATTACGAGGGATAATTTATATAAAGGTTTATGGGGAAGTCAAATGATTACAAAGTACTACGAAATAGATAATTAATATATTAATTGCAAATTGTTGCAAAAGCATTCACCCAGCGGAAAATAAGGCATTGCAGAAATTAGAGTGGGAATTACTTGTCGATGAATCTAAGAGATAACTCGTATTCAACGCCTGGTCCATCCATAAGGCTAGTTTAGGTCATTACAACTACATAAATTTGTATGTGAATATACAAATGTGACCATCACTCCAGCAAGAATATCGTATAGCTGAGTAATGCAAACACCTGCATGTACTATTTGAAGGTTGTTGAAGGAGATCTACATGGAATTTAACTAAACACATTTTACATAGATTCCTTTTCCCTACACTTATTTTTTTATTATTTCTCTTCTATCTTTAGTGTGGAACCTCCGCGGTAAATATAAACTCCCAGATTTAGTAACTGGTGCAATGCTTGCATTGAATGTTCTTGTAAACCCTATGTCATTCAAACTGTGTGATTGATCCACATCTGCCATTCCCAATCAACATATCCAAGAATTAGAATTAAGAGACCTTTGTCCTTATGTACAGGTAACCCTTCCCACCAATCCATAGTGCAAGGATAGATATACAAAGATATTGGAATAAGCTTGTCATCAATATGATAAGGACCTCATGAGGTCATCTGTGCCAATGAAGGCAGTCTGCTATTCACTGGGTATGTGCATCAATCGATCATGAATTCTATTCCGTTCCGTTTGTTATTTCGTCTGTCATTTTGTAGATTGATATAATTATATTATCAAGAAACGTCACAAAATCTTATACGATTGTTTATATGGCATGAGTTATCTTCGCGGAATGATACCACAAAGCGGAGCTGAGTGATATCTGTAGCAGAGGATAATGAACGCCGTGTAAACAATCATATAAAATTGAGTGACATTTTTAGATTTTATCCTACCCCGCCACATGATTGTAACTTCATATGTCACATGTAGCATATGAATATTTTATGGCATAAACGTGGCATACAGTCACACCATATTAGAGATTTATATGAGGGGTAGGATAAATAAATCTATGCATATCGCCAACAGTATAAGGGGCTAACATAAATATAATGTATGCTACTTGCAGCTGCTAAGAACATTGTATGTAGAATACGACATGAATTTGGCACAGGTAGTTAAGTTACATGTCTGTGTATCAGATACCTTACGCTCGTTATAGACCCTGGTAAGCTTGCTATCAGTTTGGTGCTGTGCATGAGTGAAAGCAAGGCCTGAAAAGTGCATTTCTATGAATGGAAACATGTATATCTTGCATTGAATATTGGATAATATTACACATTAAGGGAATACCTTTCGAATTCAAGTACTTTTCAAGTCGAATTATAAAAGCAGTAAGAACACACAAGTTAGCTCTTGATTCAGTCATTCAAAATTCGGTATTTTATTTTTTTATCCTCTTGCCACGGACTCTTGTCCGTGCTCTTGCATACTGCTATTTCACGTATTCTTGGTGTACTGAAAACAAAAATCTCAAGGCTTTTCATTGTAGAGAATTGACGTTCCCATGTATAAAATTTATTTATAAACATTATTCTCTGAAATAACTGGGATCATGGAAACGCTTTCCAAACGTAGCCTTTGTCGCCTTGGTTGAATACAGAAGAAGCTGCAGAATCATACAGCATTTTCTTATACTCACTTTGAAGAGAGTTTACGGATTTCCAATTGTCAGTTGATATTCAAAAAAATTGTACGATGTGGCAGAACACACCTATCAAGCCGATGCTACCTTGAAAATCTTTTTACAAAATTAGTTGATATTCAACCTTTCCCCTGTGACAAGGCCATGTCCTCAATGTTTTCAACAAATTTAAAACTTTATATAATTTAGGAAGATTTCACTATTCAAGGAACCATTCATATCCAGATCTTTCAGAAATATTCATGTCACCTTAAATATCCATATATTCACAAAGAAACTTTCAGCTAATAGATCGTGAATATGCACATCTCAGGTAGTTCACTCTTCACACTGAATATTTCCAGCCATATGATTGGTGAGAATGGAGAGAATTCAGTTTGATTGGTACCTTGTCTCAGACTAGCTCTATTTTCCTGGTCATCCACTAGGGGGCTAACTTTCCACCTGTTTTCCCTATCCCATTTGTAAACCCCTGTGTATATATATGTCCAATGCATATCGCGACAATCACTTATGTTGTAGAACGTATAGCTTCTTCACAATAAAAAGTACTAATCACTGCCCCGTCTCGCTCCCGTCATGCCTTACAATGGGCCTTTGGTTTCTATAGCGGTAAGTGGTGCAGGAATAAGACGTAACGCTTATGACTTACAAGTGGAGTTCTATGCACTGGAGGGGACTTTGCTCACCAAGTCATAATGGTCAAATGTGTTAAAGATTGTAAATCTAGCAGGTATCATCCGTTCAGGCTTTAAGATATATGTAAAGTCTAAAGCAGCCTTTACACGCACTCAAGGAGCCTAATGTCATTGACAACGTCAGGAATTTAACCCGAGAGTTACCAAAGGCAAATTTTTGAAGAGAACAACGGGTTTCGAGATACAGTAATTCAGTTATACATGTCTTGTCCTAGCTGCAAATGTGTGAGTTTAAATTCATTATAAGGCGTATGTAAAGATTCTTTCACCAATCAAGATTTATGACCACATTTATGGAATGTATTGTGTTGTTATCACTTGAGCGACAAATTAGGGAAAGAAGATGTGTAAAATGCTTTCTACATCAAACCCATATTGACGTGATTGTTGGATAGATGCGTTGCGTACTCCTGTTAGGATTTCATAGTCATGACCCATTGACTCGTGCGTGTATATCCACTGTATTTATACACATTCTCTGTTTTCTCATCAACAGCCCAGTTCTGTTGTCAGAATTCCCACAACACGTTGCAAAAAGACACAAGAATTCCGACCTCCTGTTCTCTGAAGAATACAAAGTAAGTACATACACTTGAATTTTGTTGGCTTCCCAGACAATACCACATGATTAAAAGAGGTTTATCCTTTGTGCGCCTGCTTGTTAGCAGGTGGATGGTTGGTCTTTAGGTTATGGCTATAGCCTACTGTAGTACACATGCTTGTAGAGTCACTAGATGACCTGACCACATTTTTGCTTTTTATAGCTCCCTAGGTACAGATAGGAATATGGTTTCTGTTTTGGACAAAAGGTTTTATGGCCATACAATATCTTACCGTTTTAGTATTTAGTATTTTGACATGGATTTTCAGAAAAAAGAGATTTCAGTTGGGGGGGGGGGCACTTTGTGAGTCACAGGTCCATTCTTAAGGACTCCTTTATGGACATATTTCTACCTGTAAAACTGGTCCAATCATAATATAAAATGCCTCATTTGAAAGAGAATAAAAAAAACAGTAGGTGCTAGGAAGTGGAATTTTCTAGGTAGATTCTATATTTGCTGAGATATTCAAGTATTTGTTAAAAGTGGAGTGGGGGGGGGGGGATTTTGGGTGAAATTGGCATACTCAAACAGATGTTTACTCAATATTGATTTAGTGAGCATTAGTGTAACATCTACCATCTCCATAAGTGGCACTGACAGTTGCTTACACCCTAGGAAGTGTCATTATTTAGGTAAAATACATATTTGAAGTGCTATTCATGTATTTTTCTAAATCTCATAATGTGAGGGTGGGGGGAGGCAGCAGGTGTATGAGTGGATGGTTTATTCAGGATATTTACACTCAAATAGAAGTCAAAATGGTTCATAACTTTGTTCTAGGAATCAGTCAAGATCCAGTTAAATGATATTGGTTTGTACAATTATTTGCCATATCATTTACCACCAGATATTGTCTTGACCTACTTTATTGGTGACATAGAAACAAAGTTTTGTCCCCCACATGGCTAGGGAGCATGCAGACAGGTCTGTGTGCACTCATACATGAAGCTATCACCATGAAGCTATCTGAAAACGTTTCCTATGTACTCAGAGAATTGTTGATTGCCAATTGAAATCGCCCTGAGGTAGCTAAATATATGTGTGCATTGAGCCATGACCTGCTGAGTTCACAGAAGAGTAGGGCTTTAAGTATCCAATAAATGCAGGCCCTTCCCTAATCATGAATGCCTTCCCTCCCTCCCTCCCTCCCTCCCTCCCTCCCTCCCTCCCTCCCTCCCTCCCTCCCTCCCTCCCTCCCTCCCTCCCTCCCTCCCTCCCTCCCTCCCTCCCTCCCTCCCTCCCTCCCTCCCTCCCTCCCTCCCTCCCTCCCTCCCTCCCTCCCTCCCTCCCCCCCTCCCCCCCTCCCTCCCTCCCTCCCTCCCCCCCTCCCTCCCTCCCCCCCTCCCCCCCTCCCTCCCTCCCTCCCTCCCTCCCTCCCTCCCTCCCTCCCTCCCTCCCTCCCTCCCTCCCTCCCTCCCTCCCTCCCTCCCTCCCTCCCTCCCTCCCTCCCTCCCTCCCTCCCTCCCTCCCTCCCTCCCTCCCTCCCTCCCTCCCTCCCTCCCTCCCTCCCTCCCTCCCTCCCTCCCTCCCTCCCTCCCTCCCTCCCTCCCTCCCTCCCTCCCTCCCTCCCTCCCTCCCTCCCTCCCTCCCTCCCTCCCTCCCTCCCTCCCTCCCTCCCTCCCTCCCTCCCTCCCTCCCTCCCTCCCTCCCTCCCTCCCTCCCTCCCTCCCTCCCTCCCTCCCTCCCTCCCTCCCTCCCTCCCTCCCTCCCTCCCTCCCTCCCTCCCTCCCTCCCTCCCTCCCTCCCTCCCTCCCTCCCTCCCTCCCTCCCTCCCTCCCTCCCTCCCTCCCTCCCTCCCTCCCTCCCTCCCTCCCTCCCTCCCTCCCTCCCTCCCTCCCTCCCTCCCTCCCTCCCTCCCTCCCTCCCTCCCTCCCTCCCTCCCTCCCTCCCTCCCTCCCTCCCTCCCTCCCTCCCTCCCTCCCTCCCTCCCTCCCTCCCTCCCTCCCTCCCTCCCTCCCTCCCTCCCTCCCTCCCTCCCTCCCTCCCTCCCTCCCTCCCTCCCTCCCTCCCTCCCTCCCTCCATCCATCCATCCATCCATCCATCCATCCATCCATCCATCCATCCATCCATCCATCCATCCATCCATCCATCCATCCATCCATCCATCCATCCATCCATCCATCCATCCATCCATCCATCCATCCATCCATCCATCCATCCATCCATCCATCCATCCATCCATCCATCCATCCATCCATCCATCCATCCATCCATCCATCCCTGGGGACTTCCTTTTTATCATAGCAACTAACTTTGACCTTTGAACTCTATCGAGTTTTAAAGGTGTCTACCTGGTCATTTGGTCTTGTACAATATTTCTATTTGATAATGCACACTTAGCTCTTGTAGTAAAACATATCCATGATCAGATTTTGATATAATTTCTGTACAGAAAAATAGAGTTTATTAAGACAGAAACTCATGTCACTCTACAGAACCTGAAACTAGCTTTGAGTAACGTAAAAAACCAATGATAGTCTGGAATGTCCTCATAAAGGGCATGATGCATCCCATGATATCCCATAATGGTCTGATCTGCGTGATTACCGTGATACATCCCATAATTGCCGTAAGAGACTGGTATATAAGGAGCCTCATCCCCGAAATAGCTCATTATCCTTTTTGCCCCGAAAAAGGCCACACCAAGGCCAAAACTAGTAGACTTCAAGGATTAAAAAACTGTTTAGAATTTGGTGATTTGTATGAAAAGTAAACTAATTAATAGTGTCGAAACCAACCTTGTAGTTTTGATGCATGGTTTTAGGTCGTTTTCCTATCATAAATATACTGAGCCTTAACTTGATTCCGATTGTCAACCATCTCTATATAATGTTTTATATGTAGGATTCTATGTGAAAATTTTTATGTTATAGAAATGTATGCGCTACATATCTGTATTTCAGTCATCTACTTGTAGCTTGTGCAAACGATATTATTGCTTTGAAGCATTACCCAAAAATCTTGTTTTTAGAAAAAAACACTTTTATTTTCAGCTACTGAAAGAGATCAGTCCTAAGATGACATGGAACGCTGCCGAAATACCAGAAAACAGAAGCAAAAACCGTTACAACAACATCCTACCATGTAAGCAGCTTCTTTTGGTTCATTGCGATGTCGATGTGTATTTTTGTTGGTTGACCTCAAGTCGGGAAGAAGCAGACCCATACATTGTCTTATTACGGCGAGATTCAGACTCAGCGCATCCAACGCATATTAGTTCAGTCTGCAAATAATTTTGTTTAGCCTTGTCTAAACCATACTCTGGCTCAGGTTCATTGACGACATATTTTTCATCTGGCTACATGACAATGAGAAACTTATTTCGTCAGCTACCTTAATGGGACCCATTCCACCATTAAGTTCACAGCACTTCAACTCGGTAGGACACAAAGGACTCAACGATGTGACCATCCACATCATGTATTTTTTCTATGCTCACCCAGACAGCGACAAAACGAAACATTTACAAGACCTCTTAGAGTTTAACTGGATTCAGAGACTCCATACAAATGCCCCATAGGGCCTGAATGTAATGGACCCCAAACTCCATTTAATTCTTATATGATTTTTCTGGAGGAAGCGATTGTTCTAGCCACATCAAAAATTGTTTTCTATCAATGATCCAATCGCCGCCTCTTTCAATAAGTCATGCCTGCCAGATTGACGAGACCTGACAAACCGATCAAAGTATAATAACCCAATTAATATTTACCTTGTTTACACAAACCGTTTGCTTGTAAACATTAATAAAGTGAAACCCCCTGCTGGTTCACACCAAAATAAACCCATCTTAACCAATTTAAACCAAGAAATGAAAGCCAAGTTTATTCATTTGCCACAACCTGTTGGCAGGGCTGCTTTTTTTGGATTCATGGATTATTTTGATAAACTCATCATCATAATCCACCAACATCAGTGCAGCCTGAGGATTCCCTAGGATGGAACCACTGTTGTTGTCATACCCACACCATGACAACACCTGACAAACCCAATTTGTTACTCAAAAACTGTTTTGTCAACAATTAACCCTAAGCAAATCGCCACAATTACGCTGCTGTCACTGTGGTCGTCACAATCGAACGGTTCCAATGACGTAGCTGTTAGAGACATCGAGCTCATTCAAGCAGTACTGCTCATGAGAGACGTACCTAGCCTCGTCTAAACCACCTCAGTCTGCAAATAAAATTCGAATTCAGTTCCTTTGCCATATAGAACCAGTTGATTTACCCAAAATTGCCGTCTTTTCACTGTGTTGAAAAAAATTCTATTTACTGTTATGTATAGAATGTGAACTTCCGTATGGTCCTCTGCTATCTTTATGAAAAAAAAACTGCCTTTGGTGGGATGGTAACTGTGATTTTCTCAGCGTATCCTTGTCGGCTAATTACCGAGTTGTCCTCGCTTCAGATGACCACAGTCGGGTGAAGCTGTTAGCTGTGGATGAAGAGGACGAGGTTGGCACTGATTACATCAACGCCAACTTCATGCCGGTAAGTATGACTACTGCGTGTGTGAGACCTTTAGAAACTACACCTGACTGCACTTAAACACGAGTTGTGACAAGAACATAGAATATGTGCTCCTGCTGGAAGAAAACGTTAGATAGATTTGTTGGTGTACGATGGCTGGATAACACGTGTCGTATAACATTTCAGTTGTTGTTTTTTTTATCATTATTATTTACGTAAGCATGCAGGGATATGTCTTACATGAAATGGCTAGCCTTGCTGGAATTTGATAGATTGTACATCAAGTGATATTGTGTGGAGGATAAATGTAAAAATGACAGTTTTCGCGCGTTATCTCAAAATTTCTAAAGCTAATAACAAACTAAGCTCGTTGATCACTATCAAGTTTTCTCAACAGAGTGCATTGACCTACAATTCATATTAGAGAAAATTATCACGCCATATGGACTGATCTGAAATGTATTGATAACTGGCACGGATCAAGTTAGTACTGCAGCCTTATTGTTCCACAAGTTGTATTGTATACGTGTACATTTTAGGGTTACAACTCCAAGCGGGAGTTCATCGCCAGCCAGGGCCCTCTGGCGTCAACGAAGGATGATTTCTGGCGTCTTGTCTGGGAACAGAATGTGCCCATCATCGTCATGGTCACTAAATGCGTGGAAAAGGGCCGGGTACGTACCACACATACATATCTGATGTCGTGCGAGTTATAGACGATAGAGATAATTAATCACCTGAATACTTTTTGGAGTTACCTCTGTGACGTCAGATGTCTGCACTTTTCATAAAGAATTGCCTGGATAATCTTTGGTTATCATTTATCCTGTATCATGTATGGTATCACAGTTTACTCTATGAGGATTCTCTATTCATCGTTTCTATGACATTTTTATTATTTCAATTTGATTCTGTAGCACAAGTGCGAGCAGTACTGGCCAAACGACAATGAGCCGGTTTACTACGGGGACCTTCAGGTGCAGATCCGCTCCGAGTCAGTGCTCAACAACTATACAATCCGCATTGTTGACATCAGTATGGTACGTCAGTCACCTGCATCTCTGTATCACTATGAATATAGATATTACTGCATCTGAAAAATTCAGGGATACTGAGAGATGCTTTGAGGCAAATAATAGAAAAATAAAAAAATAAAGACCTCTCATATGAAACGATATATGAACTTTGTCTAACGTATAGGTACGACATTCTACCTTTTGCTTCTCTATTCTTTTCCTCATTCTTTGTACTCTTGTCAACGTATAGCAACTACCTTCATTCGCATAGAAACATGTTTAAATAACACCAACAGTAACCATGCAGGATAATGTGAAACGTATCCTATTACCACCTTAATGGGGCATCTGTAAAAGGACAAGGAAGAGAGTCCGTCATTATGGTAACACAACTGTGAAGTTCGTATGGTGTTGGAGGTAAATATCTGTTGTGGACTGTGGATAGCTTGTTTTAATACTGATAGTATATTTCGTTATTTAGACAAACAACACCCACTTAGAGGAATTTTGACATAAGACCTGATTCAAAATTGCCTCTGTTCGTGTAAAGTTCTCAGAACACTTTACACCAGGCTTCTTAGGATCACGGGTAGAATTTACAATTACGCGACAAGTGAGTTGTAGAAGTAATATCTGTATACGTTAGCAATAAACACTCTTCCATCACCCCTCACGATCCGTGTGCGGTTTGCAGGGTTCGCAGCGTCGTACCGTCAAACACATGCACGTGTTGGCGTGGCCGGACCACGGGTGTCCGACGAGTACGGACCTGGTCCTACAGTTCACGTTGGCCGTGCGCCACCACATGCCGCGGCACGCCCACGTGGGGCCCGTAGTCGTCCACTGCAGGTACCCGGTCCTGATAGCACCCACACCCCGAAACACCACGTTGCACACACCCCACCTCGGCGACAGTCATCAAAATCCACTCATTTGTATAGTAAAGATAAATGCACGATAGCCTTCATTTCTGGTGCAGCGTACACGTTGCTATGGTAGACAGACAAATGGGATATCTACCTTAACTAACCATGATGTGATTTTTATCAGTAGCATATCCAATTCCAGTAGATATCCCTTTTTTCTGTGTCATAACATGATAGCATCAATAGGAAGGATTCCGCTTGTAATCAAAATTGATGTGGATTTAAACAAAGCCGTTGAGAAGGTGTTGGCAGACTGGTGAGCCCAGGTTTGATTTTGAGCATGCATCGTTAACAATTTTACACTGGATTGTAGCAACTCTGCATGCGCATGGCTGCTGCCACATCTAGTACAAATCAGTAGTGACCGGCAGACGAGAAAACGTCTTGATTGTAACCAGTGTGTTAGAATTGCGTGTATAATGGCACTGCGAGCAGGCGTGGGCCGTCACTGGGTCAGTCACATTGCCCTTGCGAATGACCTTTAGAGCTGGATTTGAAGCTGGCGAGTAGATCTAGAGGTACGTTTTGTTTGTGTTTTTTAGCACTCCCGCATGACAATTCTTCAAAGTACCCTGCGTTTTAATCCTACGGTTCCATGAGAATGAGCACCACCACAATAACCAGGGCTGATCATTTCAGCCTCATCACTGTTTTCTGATGGCGCAAAATCTAATTCTGTTTCATCCTTTTACAGACTGGAGAATGCTTATTGATGTTGTAAAGTTGATAGTCGTTGGTCCCTGACTTTATGTGATATGCAGAGTGCTGCAGCCTCTGCCTGAAACAACAGTCCTTGACCTTTCTCCATGGGATCCCCTAACGAAACTGTTCTTCCGTAGCCTGGCCTTTGAGTCCCTTTCAGAATGGATAGAAATGGACGTTTGCTGTGGGCATTCCCTATTCCCTGTGGAATGGTGTGATGTTACTGAATGCATGGTGGACAATGATTACATCACGTACATGGATGTCCGTGATTTCATTGATCAAATTCATTTCCTTTTTTATTGAGTCTCTATATGTATAATCACGGACTTGTATATCTATCATATCCAACGTATGAGAAGGATGGAGGGCACTTATAAATAAACACATAGACATGTGGCTTCTCCACACACAGGGCGACTTGCAGCGCACTGTGCACCACTTCAACTTTGAGATATGGCCGGACTTCGGGTGTCCGGAGACGACGGACGCGCTGCTTCAGTTCGTACTGACGGTGCGCACGCATCGCAGCGGTCAGCATGCAGGGCCGGTCGTCATACACTGCAGGTAACTCTACAAAGCCGCACTCTCCAACCCGGCCTCACCCAGCTCACACGCTTTACCAACAGAACTACATCCCCCTCAACCGTTTTCCCTTCCTTTGCGTTGGATAGAAGACTTGTGGTTTTTGGGATTGCAGTTACTGTAGCATACAAACAAGTTTTCTCTGGCAATAAACCTACTAAGTCATAAACTGCATGGGTATGGTGTTTAGAAGGAAACACACGGGGTGAAAATAAGTTGGTCTGTATTCCACCGAGTTTGACCGCGGGCTGATTCACGAAGCAAAGCTGGGTGAATTACATAGAGGTCGAACAAGTTGGAGTGCAGACCATGTTATTTTCATCAAGTGGGTTTTTGATTTTTTTCTCACCCCGTATACATGAACAGGAACATTATTAATCACTACAGTAACTCACTCAACTCACTTATTTCTAAGTATTGGTATCATATACAAATTTATCTAATAAGAACTGCTTTATGAGATAGAGTGTCTGGGAATGGATTGAAAAGTATTACTGGTGCCTTCGACTATTCATAGAATTGCGTACGTTTACCTTTAAGCAAAAGAAAGGTTGGAACGACGTATTTAAATCATTCAAATACGTTTATATTGAGTTGCTCGTATTTAGGGTTTGATAAGAAATCAATTGGTGGCTGCATATTACATCTACGTTCATGTAGAAATTTGCCGGGAAGTAGAAGGGTGTGAGAAGGAGGGTTGAGCTTTATTAACATTTTTACAAAAGGTTTGGAATGTCGACTTACTCATCCATACTATGTCTGGGTAAAAATTTGGGTATGGGCTCTTGTATTATTCGATATTCTTATTATATACAAATTACCCAAGGGAGTGTGCTTCATCTTCAGTATTCCCTGTGTACCTATCACCACCTTTCCATTGCCTTTGGTCACTGACCCTTCTCCCGCTCCCCCGACATATATCCTCTGATATTATGAAGTCTATTCGTAAGCAGCCCTCCTCGTGGGATATTTTCTTTATTCCGTCAGTTTCCTCTGCTGCCTTCTTCTCCATTTTAGGTCTTTGGTAAATATCCGATGACCAACATTCAAACCTGCATTCTATTTCTTGTCAAACCGCTGTCTGTCACTTATTATGAGCAATGGAATTATATATAAACGAGAGTAAAAAAATACCCATTATACAGGAAATTCAAAATGTTGATTTTAAATACTATAGTGTAATCATAGGTATTTATACATCTGTAATCAGAAATCCAAAAAGACATGTATATGTTGTTACTTAGTTGCAGTTTTCCCTAATTCTGCAGCATCTGTTCTATCATCGATTGGCATTCTTGCTTTGAAGGGATATCCTCTCCATTTATATTTCCCCATTTTGCTTTCTCTTTATTCATGTCTATATATTTTCGTTTTTTCATTGTTCTCAATGTTGGTTTCTTTTCCCCAAGTGTCCTCTTTGTGTCCCTTTTCCCCTCTACCATTTCTTCTCTCACTATATGTTCTGTAACTTTACTTTGTCATTCCTCGTAGCTCCCTGGTATAATTTTTCACCACAGTTATTTTCTCTCACATTGCCTTCTTCTCCTCTCCATATCCTCATGTTGCTGTCGATCTCAATGTCAACCACCTGTTGCTCTCTTCTCCCGTCCCTCCTTATTTGTTTGTCTTTCATACTATCAACTCCCTGTTATTTTCTTCCATCCCCTTTTCTGATGATTTTCCCCGAGTTCGTTGCCCTTTGCGATACTGTCCTCCTGGATGTCCATAGACTGAGCTGCTATTTAACCTGGTGTTCCTGCAGCTGCGTTCTTCTTCATTCTATAAATCAGAAATAATGTACACAGATTTGACATGTCTTGTAGAGTTTCTCTGACAATAATTCCATTAACAAATGTTTATGTTGTTTTTCAAAGTCTGTGATGAAAATGACATGCACTACCAAATGTATATATGATACTCTTGCATAAATTCTTTGTATATTTGATCCCTCAGTCTAGCAATAACAAATAACTGTGTTCTGCATTATAGGCAGATGTACATGTTTTCATCTGTGATCTATTGATTGCTTTTCGTGAGCATGTATGAGGGATGCTGTTTTGTCCTGTTTCCAGTTCATGATTGTTGCCTGATTCATTCGGAGACCGAAATTTTATAGAATGAGAATATTGGTTTTGAAATTATTTGGGGCCTCAGGCAAAAGTCCAAGTCCAAATTTCAAGACTTATGTAAAGCAAGCAGCAATTTTATGTATGGATTGTAGGTAATAAACCATAAAAGGTGATATTATGATATAATTTGTTGGAAATCCTTACCAGGTATTCAGAGCATCACCAAGTGACGACCTTCCACTCAATATTTCATAATCTCACCTTCTTTCAGGATAAAACATACATAAATACATGTACATTGCTTTTTCGTTTATTCATCACTAGAAAATAACATTGATTTTTGCCATATTTATCTTTTGAGTTGTTTTTTTTTCATGCTGCCAGACTGAAGAGAGTAATAATCTGCTGTATGAAGGTTCCATATGATCATTACATTCAATGTTGATATTTATTCCTTGTGTGGTTTTGCGCATTTTACCCATTCCATCTTGCATCTTTGTTTTGGAATATTGCATTTGTAGTTAATTTATTTTGTACTAGACTAGATGCATTCTTTGAATCACGTCATCCTGTTTGTGTTCGTTCGCAAATTCTCCTTACCTGTTGTAGTCACTAGATATAAGATTCAACCATGATTGTTGTCATTTGCATCACAATCCTTGTTTTGAATTTGACACCCCATAGATTCTAATAAATATTTTTACCACTATTAATGGCGAATATCATACTCCCTTAGTTGCATCTCCTGTTAAGTTTTTAATCTGATTCAATTGGATCTGACTTTAATTATCTAAACTAAACCGAAGTATATATGATTTGTTTCAAAATCAAATGAAGTATTGTACCTAAAGCAGATGTATTCAACTTGACCCAGTAATTTTCCATATTTTTCCGGGTAGACCACTGGTCACCCTTGAGTCTAGATGAATACGCCTTTTCATTACAGAAGGATCCAATGTATATTGATGATGCATTATTGAATATGGTCTTTTTGGCAACAGCGCTGGTGTTGGGCGGACGGGGACGTTTGTTTGCGTGGATCGGCTGTTACAACAGATGCGTGATCATCCTACAGTCGACGTGTTTGGTACCATCCTGGAGATGCGCCGTTACCGAACGAACATGGTACAGACTGAGGTAAGACCATACGTATTGTGTCATTATAACTCCGAAAATCTGAGTGAGGGGAGGGAAGGTGAAACATTTCAGAAATTTTGCGTAGTCCCTTCATTATTCTGTTATATAGACGATGGGCAGCAGTGGGGTTAAAATATTTCAGAGATCTTGCTTGCCTACTGGATCAATCTGTAGGGCGGTCATTCGTTTTACTGGTCGTTATCTGTGTTGACAAAATAGTAAATAAACTCCGTAGCATCTTGGTATGTATGGAAGATTAGGAAATTGTACAGTCTACACGCATTGGTATTTACCATAACGTGATTTATCCCTATGCCTATTTCTCGATCTTCAAAAGGCGTTCGACTGTGTCAAACATGACATCCTCCTTGAAATACTAGGACAAAAAACAGGGAATGCTCAAGTGGTGCAAACATTCAAAACATATTTCAGTTCCAGGCAACAAGCTACTAAGGTTGAGGGAGTAATTTCTGATTATCTAAAGGTCACTAAGGGAGTGCCCCAGGGGTCCGTACTGGGACCCATATTATTCATTCTGTACATCAATGGGTGTTCAGATAGGATAAAGCATGCCAAATATCTCCTATATGCGGATGACATTTTACTAGTGTTGCAGTGCAGGGACCCATGTATAGCCATGAGTCTGCTCCAAGAAGACCTAAATGCCCTTATAGCATGGTTCGGAGATCATAAGCTGACATTAAACTTTTAAAAAAAGCAAGATATTGGCCACTTAAAAAAAAAACTTGTTTCTTGTCACCGCGCACGTCAGCAAAAACTTTTTTAGAAGATTTTTTTTTTTTTTCCATAGATGAGATGAAAATTTGATAGAAATCATGAAAAATATGAGTATCTGGTATCAAATTAAAGCTCCTGATGTAGGGAATGCATTCAATGTGGTTATATGGTTGGCAAAAGTGATGCATCAAGTGAAGTCATGTAACCAATTAAGGGGGGCATCCACCAACTATGACAAGGCTACGACAATGGCTTTCCGACAAGGTCCACGACAGCTCTACGATTGGAAGCCTTGTCGTAGCCTTGTCGTGGTTGGTGGACGCCCCCCCTTTAGAGTAAAACTCCACTCCTGGGACACCCCACACGCTCCCGACACGCCATGACACTGCTGTGTTGGTGGACCCCAGTTTCCGACAAGAGGCTACAACAAGGCCATGACAGGCTGCGACATGAAGCTTGTCGGGGGCCTTCCGACAAGGCTACGACAATATCGAACATGTTCGATTTTTGCTACGACTAGACCTTTGCTGTGAAGTGTTGTAGATTCGTCGATATCACTGTCGTAGTGTGTCGGAACCATGGGCGCCTTTTTAATGGCAACCAGCAACGTCTACAACACGCCGGCCACGCTGTGCCGACACTGCTCTTCTCACGACAAGGCTGCGACAAGACTGCGATTGGAACTTTCATGTCGGCACTTGTTGTAGCCTTGTCGTGGTTGGTGGACGCCTCCCCCCTTTAGAGTAGAACCCCGCTCCTGGGACACCCCACACGCTCCTGACATGCCATGACACTCCACGACAAAGGTCCAGTTGTAGGAAAAATCGAACATGTTCGATTTTGTCATAGCCTTGTCGGAAGGCCCCCGACAAGCTTCCCAGCCTGTCATGGCCTTGTCGTAGACTCTTGCCGGGAACTGGGGTCCACCAACCACGACAAGGCTATGACAAGTCCAACAATCGTAGGCCTGTCGTGGACCTTGTCGGAATGCCATTGTCGTAGCCTTGTCGTGGTTGGTGGACGCTCGCCTTTAGCCCTTGTCGGAAGCCTGCCTCCACTAGTGCAGCATGCTACGATAGCCTTTTGACATGCTCCGACACACTCCAACATGTCGGAAGCCTCCCGACACACTCCAACAATTCCACCATGTTGGAATTATCGTAAGCGTGTTGGGAGGCCTCCGACAGTCAGGTACATGTCTGTGGGTGTCTGTGTGGTTATAACAGTATCTCCATGCCAGAGTATGGCCTGTATGAAGTAGCCTAACCATGGGGGGGAACCATCCCGCTTAAGGGGACAGTTTGCTTGGAACAGAGACTGTCCCCTTAACCCCATCAGTCCGAGCAATACCTTGAGGCACTCCCAGGCAGGGACGATGAATGCCTTAAGGCACTCCCATGCATAATCTCCCATTACACACTGTAAATGAGTGAGATATTAGGAACTTACTGTGAGACTACAAGATATGACCTAAATAAGTGTCTGATGTCCATATTATTACACTTCAAAAGCCATCTCTGACCCAGCAAAAAAAAAAAAAAAAAAAAGCGCCCTCGTCATATTTTTCATGGCTTGGTGATGAGAAACAATTTTTTTTTTGAGTGGCCTAATGTGGTGTTTACCTAATAATGTTATTCGGAGGACAGGGCTACCCCAGTGTAAAATTGGCAATACACCCCTAATGACGGTGTCAGTTTTTAATTATCTCGGTGTTCTCATCGATCAGGATCTTAGTTTCCGTCCTTTCTTTGAAAAAATCAAAAATAGGTTCAATGCGAGGCTTTTTAAACTGAGAAAACTGATAGACACTGCGACCGCTGTCGCGATTGTAAAGACTATGATACTTACAAAAATATAAAACTGCGATTTTGTGGCTGTGGTCTTTACTGCTAATCAAAAGAATAAACTACAAGTGCTTCTAAATAATGCCTTACGGGCCTGTTTCTGAGTGAGAGTGGCTGACCATGCTCCGATGGTTTCCCTGTTGGAAAGGGCTAATATAGAACGATTAAAGGTGCAACGAGCACAACATCTACTAGCGCACATGCACTGGTGGAGTAGTGAACTTGAAAACCTGGTCTCTGAGAATGTTTTCCCTGACAAACCGGTGACGAGAAGTCACGAAAAGGTGAAATTTGCAATTAGGCGCCCCAAAACTTACTGTTACAAAAAGTCACCACTATACAGAGGAATGCTCCTATGGGATAGTCTACCCCAAGAAGTCAAGAGTATCAGTAGTCGGGTGTCTTTTAAAGTAGCAATTAAACGAAATTGATCTGATAGGTCTGTGTGAAGACCTGCTGTGAAGATTTGTTGATAGAAGGGAGCTATGCTCCATTGCCCCATGCTCTACACGTTGGTCTGTCTGTTTCTTGTTATGTGAATACCTAATAATACCTTTAGACTAAGCTAAAAAAAAAAGTGCTCACTGTCTCCCTTTGTAAATGTGTACATGTCTGTAATGTGGTGTACTGTGTAAATATCTTGACATGTTTCTGAAACCAAGTGTGTATGTAGATGTGATCTATGAAAATTATACTATACGAAATAGACCCCTTTTGTGGAGGTCGCTATCCTGTACTATCTCACCCGCTGAGTGATAACAAACTCATGTGCTCTGTTCCGGATGCAATTACCTGTAAAAGAATGTGGGAAGTTAATGATGAACTGGATAATAACTTCATCATAAAATAATAACTTCATGTCGGTACTTCATTTTCGGATCCCATGAGTGCACTTCATAGGTGCAGATCACGGTTACCTCAGATATGCACACATTTATAATACTTGTACACCATCATAAATCCATATATTAAGTAGACTGGTTAGAAAAAGCTATGTGAGGTCATTGATAATTTAACAATTATGTCGAGTATACTGTATCTAGGGAGTTATGTTAGGTGTTTTTTGTACATGTGTGCGTTGTGTGTCCACACAGGATCAGTACATATACATCCATGATTGTCTGAAGGATGCACTTTCTCAGGGCTTGCACAAGCAGTATCCAACCAACACTCCTCAACCTCCACCGGACTTTGGGCCACCTGCCCAAGTAACAGGTCAGTGATTTTCTCTAAAGCCCTGTAATTGTCAGATAAGCGTACCTTTTAAAACATTATGAATCTTTGACGATATTGTCTTTCTTTTGTTCGCCTATACCAAGTTCTATTAGGTTAGATGCGCAGTTATAAGTACTTAAACGCACGTTTTGTTAGAAATATACAATACTTTGTTCATTAGTTCCTATATACTATGCAAGTTAGTTCGTTATTGTAAGGAGAAAATGAAATACCCTGCACTTGCTGACATAGGTTCCTTAATTTTGCAGTATTTATGATAGCACATAAGCGTATTTTCTTTGTGTATTTAAATCTTTAAACTGGAATAGAAGTGCTGTATTTGACAAATATTCATCAAACCATTCTTAAAATAGTTTCTGAAGACTGAAGACAGCGTAAGTATACTGAACCACTGGTAATGTATGAATGTAGCTAAGTGTAGTAAAGTTTACAAGAGGTCAGACGGGCACTTGCTCTTATGGAATGAAAATGAAGGAATATAATGACACGGATATATAGTTATTCCTAAGGTTCTTCAGAAAATAAATTTTGTGAGGAATCATAACGGAATCGCTACTATAGCTACCGACGTAATGCGGGCAGTCCCAGTAAATAAATACTCCTGTCATTGTACATTGCTCCAATCCCAGAAAGGCACCCAATGACTCATTGAATATTTTAGAGTGGTACATGAAGATCTGATTCTGTACGCCAACGAGACAAAGGACGATATGGGTCAGCTTTATTCAACACTTATGGACGAACTTTGGTCAGCTAGAAGAGCCTTAGCTGAACGAGCTTGAATATTATTAAAGAATGACCATCCTATGAGGTATCCGTGTACCCTGTCCTTTCGCTGGTATAAGTTATTCAACAACCCTCAGAGTAGTCAGCTTCAGTTGGATTCCTTTTCAGGTTTATCACAAGTAAACCCACCTGCCCGACTGCTAGACCCACCACTAGTTGCCCGTCGCTATTGCCCCACCCATAATGTCTTACCCGTACCAGGATTTTGTTAGATCGCGGATGTACACTACTCTACCCACAACCATCCACTCCACACACCATCCACACACACACACTTTAGGTTACAGTCTTCTCGCTAAGCGGGTAGAAATTAATTTGATTCTAAAAATTTGATGTCCCATTTTAGCGGGGCGAATTCAAATATCTATTTAAAAATATTCTGTTCCTAGCCAAAACGCCCGAGTTGCGGGGTCTTCCAATCCAGGGTTCTGTTGTGTGTATACGACATCTACACTTTTCGCCTTTATGTTCAACCTTCCACTACTGACAGAGAAGCTAGTCCTCAGGTTATTGTAGGCTTTCGGATTTTTTTTTTCAGCTTCCCTTTTCACTTGTATATATCCCTATATATTTATTACAAAGTGACCCTAATAATATTGTACTGGGTAAGTACTCAGGAGATCGCTGTCAGTTGCCTAGGCCTTCCTTCTTTAATGGGATCTACACACGCTTTATTATGTGTGCTACAGGGGTGGTTTGGGGGCTTGCGATCACTAGTAGGTCACCGAAATGAGATTGTGTGGTGAAACTGCCATAGAGTGCCACGCAGCCTGACTGCTATGCTAGAAAGCGAAACCAACCACTTAAGACAGTGGTATGAATGTTGATCTACAGGCATAATTTTTTTTTTTAAATCAGCATAATTTCAAGTCACGTTTGAACTGAATCGAACGTTCAAAAAGTTCTACATTGACAAATGAAGTGAGAAGTAATTTGTGTAGAAGCCGGAATTATATGATAGTGTTAATTATTAAGGGCGTCCCGTGATCGCGAAGCCGGCATCTTTATGTGTATGCGTGTGTGGCGATCAGCCGCCCCATAGAGAATCATGCCTCTTCTGGCATCATTAAACCCAGATCGATGATTTCTAATGACTACTGTGATTACGAATCGCTGTCATTTCCTATTGTGAAATCCATTTGATCATCCTTAGATAAACTGTTGGATCGAATCTTCTTTCCTAGAGCGATTGTGTAAAATGAAATTAGTATTTTATCGTGTCATAAATACTGTGCAATAGACAGCAATGACATAACACAATGGTGTCACTTTATGCCAAATGAAAGATCGTGGATGTGTTATTTATAGTAATAAACAAGCAGTAGCTGCCAAATATTATGCATCCCATTGTGGGAACAGTAAATTTGTCAAACTTTTAAAATATCTTGCGAACAAAAAATACCCTAAAATATTATATTTTTCAATGATTTATTGTATACATTGGTATTTTTAGTGTTCATCCTATCAGTAGTCAATCTTGGTGATGCATGGAGTATCTTGTAGTTGTAATTTTTTCGTTCCGTCGGAATTTGCCAGAAACTCCACAATAGGAAAAAATATGATGCACGGAGTACCTATCTAGATATGAATTATGTTTTTAAACATTATCGTTTCCTTTTTTTCAGATGAAGATGAAAATCAGCACTTATACGAGAATGTTGAGATCAGCGTTCCACAGACCCAAATCCAACCGGAGAGGAAGGTGGCCAATGGCAACAGCACGGGCCTGTGACATAACATGCCAAATTAATTTCATATAGCAATCATTTCAGATCATTGTAATGGCATTTAAACATTATGTCAGGTCTTAAATCTGCAACCAGGCTTAAGTCCCAAGGGAAAGTACAGTTGGCCCGGTAGAATGTAGAAAGGCGAAACATTATTAGCCACATTATTAACTGAGATTGATTGGGCTGGGGTCTATGGCAGCGAGGGCAGATTACTACCGTCTACGGTTGAGAAGGTTACAGGGGGAAAATGCCGTCGGTGTGGAGAGTTCTGGTAGTTTTGTTAGTAACGTCTACGTTGAACATAGATGAAGATATAGCGCTCACTGTGATTTTTCCCGTTCTGTACATTTCCGGTATTGGCATATCCTATACACATTCTTCATGCATAATGCGTGACGGAGGTTTTAACATAGACGACAGGTGTCTTCTATCACGAGAACGATCAACAAAAGAAATGCCACACGATTGCAGAGATTCGTTTGGCGTAGCCATACAATGTACCCGCCAATTTCTGTGTTATTTACTTTTAATTATTTCTTGTATGTTATGGGAAGGGGGTACTCAAGCGTTCAGTTTTTCAATTCATGTACCGTGCATTCACAGGTTATTGGGTATACTTATTGTTATGTCTGTCAAGACACAAGACTTACACTGTGACAAAAATGTTGATACTACACAGGGAACGCCCATAGAGGGAACGCAGGCATTGCAATGTACTCATTTTTCAAAGAAGCTTCTCTCAGTGCAGGAAGCAGAGTCCAGAACGAACTGCATCCATCGTCCAGTCATGTATGGTCAAACGTCTTACATGCATGCTGGGCAAGTTTTTAAGGTACAGGTTTCTTGCCCGGTTGCTAAGTTTCTTCGTTCCCGTCCCGCCAGTTCCCCACAGACAAGATTTAACTGTCGCGCCAGATTTCTTATTTTTTTGCTTTCCTATGCTGAGGAGTGTGTGCGTGTGTTTATTTTTGACATGGCCGTCAGCATTTGACATTCCACTCTTTGATTCTAAACATCAAGGACATGGTGATTCCATAGCAGCAAAACCTTCTGAAAAAAGATTCCAGTCATTGCCTTGCGAACCAGAGGTGATACCTTATGTCAAGCTTGTGCCATAAGACCGATCTTTTTGTCATCTTAGCGTGGTCAAATAACTTGCACACATTCCCGGTGGCAGAGAGTGTGAGAGCTTATTACGAGGATAGTGCCGAATATAAGGCCTAAAACGGATGCGCCAAAAAATATTTTTTAAAGTTAACATTACATAATCTAGCAATACATAATCAATTACTAATCATCTTTATTCTCAGGCTCTGGATATTGATGTAGTCCTGTCACAACTTATCAGAGATTATGTGAATGCAGTGAGATTATGAGTGATAAGTACTCCACCGTCCACTATGCTGGTAAGCATATCCCTGCCAATATCCAAATAATTACAAATTTGGAATGTACATTCTGAGGCCCACTGCTGCTGCCTGGTGTCTTCTGTGGGCCAGGTGGGGAAAATCTGTCTTAATCTAAATTGATTCGTCTGTACTGCCAAACAGATTTATCCCTAATCACAAGCCTAAATTTAGCTTCACGGATCACGTGTGGTATAAATGTATCATCACCAGGAAATACAGTTCAGTCTTTGGGTGTTGTAGTTCTCCTTTAATGTTATATAGGGTCTGAACACCTACATTTCTCTTATGTTCATCGTTTTCAAAGTTTGATATAATTGTTTTTTTTTAATGTTGTATAAAGCAATATTACTTGGGCTCATTGAATGTGATGTATAAAGTCATTGCATGATATATGGAAAATATTGAATAGGTTATATTTAGGACACAAGTCTCTTGTAGTGAGTGCTTATATTCGGTTGGTTTTTTTTTCACTCCATACTCAGGCATGTCGCATAAGTAATTGCGGAATTCAGTCATTATGATATTAGTGTAAAAAAAAGTGCTATGGTATAAAATTCTATCGACCCATCCTATAAAGTTGAAATACATATTACAAAATCAAAGCAGTATGATACCGTACAGTACGGTATACGATTTCCGTTATCATAGTATTAAGAATAAAATAGATTTTGTTAGTGAAAAAAGCATGTTGTTAGATCGAATCTAAGATTATTGCTATGTATTTTGGAAGTCTCCCAATGCAACGGAGGGAAGCTGGTTTGGAAGTTTTCTCTGTTAACCAACGACAACCACTTTTGAAACAGCATTATATTCGCATTTACATTTTGTTAATCATGGTGATTTATTATAAGGGTGAACTATATATTGGACAAATATCCTAAAAAGATTACCCTTACTTGCCACATGTGGGTCTTACAAAATGGATAAAACAGGCAAGTGAATGTACGAAGTGAATATGTATCTTTGAGAGTGATGTGCA
Source organism: Alentia gelatinosa (assembly GCA_950022655.1). Classification (NCBI taxonomy): domain Eukaryota; kingdom Metazoa; phylum Annelida; class Polychaeta; order Phyllodocida; family Polynoidae; genus Alentia; species Alentia gelatinosa. The sequence continues at coordinate 101,086,436 of OX465580.1, read as the reverse complement.
AAGTGAATGTTCCTCACATATGTACGTAATAATGGTGCTTGTAGCATTCACATTTAGGGAATCTATGATTTATGTGTGTGTATATATATAATGATGTAATAAAGATGGTGATGTATAACTTAATCAGCAAAATGAAAACTATTGGCAATCAGGTTATTTTTCAAAGATATATCCCAACAAAGATTTATTACAATCTACAAATATATATGTTCACCTAACCTAGAATGAGAGAAACCTGAAGTGTCTTCTAATCCCCGAAGATAAGTTTGAATGTGCTTACATAATCTATATCCACCGAGTGGCCATTCGCAATCAACTCCAATGTATTGGCATATTGTTTCTCTATTGATTGTTACTTTAGGTTTAGATATATTTATAACAGGTCCGAAACACATACACGTACTAGGATATTGCAGTGCTAAGGTGTCCAGATGTGGTGTGTACAGTGCATGGTGTGCATGCTGAACAAACCCATTGTTATTAATTTGCAATAATCACCCAGCGCATTTTAGTATTGAGGCATGTAGAGTCATGTAATTCATAGGTGTGCAGATGTATCCGATATGTTCAGGTCAGGGTGTTGTTCAGTTATTAGATTACAAAATCACTACATCGTGTTATAACTCGCAATCTTGTGAGTCGGTAGTTCATTGATGTATACCTGGGTGTGTGCAAGACATTATAATGTAAAGGCTTTTTACTGTAAATACAAATAATCAAGCCTTATTGAACAGAAAACTTAGAAATAAGCATGGGAAACGATGCATCTCTGGTAGAAAGGGATGTTCGATGATTTATTAAAATGCAAAAGTTGCATATATTGCATTAAATGGAATGGTATATATGAATATTATATTTCAAATATTCGTTATGTTTTAAATTTGTCCTGATTCAATGTACAGTTTCTATATTATGTTCATTTCCTAATCTTACCAAATGCAATATTGACAGTCGTCAGCGTTGAACGTTGTTAAATTACAAAATGCAGGGCGTAATAACTTGAAAATCCAATTGTTATTTTACATCAGTAATCACGAGAAAAAATGTTTATGATACGTTTACATTGTACTCTACAATCCTTCAGTTGGATGAAAGTAAAAATGGAACTTCTGTACAAATAAATATAATTTTTCTCAGAAATCGGCATTTCGTCTTCTAGTGTGTCTCCTTTACAGGTTGCAAATTCCTAACACTTTCATGGCAACCCGCCTTTTATTCCTACATAACTTCCTGTAATAGTCGTTGTATTGAGGAAATATTCCATCACAAGGAAATGGTTTATACTATTCCAGCCATATTGCATCAGCAATTAAACCTACCTTCCGATTTTTAATGCCTAAAGCTCATTGAGTTATACCTATTATTAGCGAGTGGCCATAGCCTATCATAGTATACCTACTTATTGTGTCAGTAGGTGAGCTGCCACATTTTGGCTTTTTACAGCTATTTAGGATACAGATCCGAATATGATTTCTATCTGGGTCAATGGGATTTAAGTCAATATTCCATTCTAGATAGGGGCCACCCCTAAAGTACCTGCACAGCAAGGGGAGGTGGGGGAGGGGGGGGGGGTAGACCAAATGGGTACAAAAGCGTGTACAAGTGTAGTCATAGGAATAACAGAAAAAATACTCAACGATCACTCCGGTAAAGTGACAATACTACGCCATAGTCCGTTCACGCACCGCGCCGCCTTCGGGTTACAGTACGTGAGGGCCTAACAGGGCATGGCTCTGACTGGCCAGCCACCTTTAGTGAGAGGAATTTTGTGGTTGGCTATTCTATTTATAGGATCAGTTTGACAAGCAACATAGAGCTGTAACTTGTCTCATAATCATTATCAATATGTTTGATGAATGTTTTGTATCAAGTTTCTCTGCCTTAAAAAGGCAGACTGAAAAACGCCCTCATTGAGCTTAGAACCATTCTGGGAATCATTATAACTCTCCATGCTGATTTATTTGGTAGATGCCCAGTAAAAGCTACTCTAGGACCTCTGCTTGAAGAGTAACACACTGGTTACTGGCAAATCAATCAGGACAGATTGATACCAGCGGAGGCAGGAATTTCTACCTCAAAATGGCAGCGCATAACAGTCTGAGTTTGAGCCTGTGCGCCCTGGCCCTGGCGACAACAGACTGTACTAGAGTCTATACTACGCCATAGCGACTACGAGATGACGTCACAGGCGATTGACCAATCAGCGGCCAGGATTTCAGAGAGATGACAAGACAAGAAATTCAAACTCCCCTAACCTTGAAAGGGGTGAGATAAATCCAGAACCGCACTCGAATCGTAAAATAAACAATACTCCACTCGTTTGAAAGTGCCGTAATCGTCACTCTGCTTTCGCCTCGATGAAGATTGCAGCCCTTCCAAACTTGTGGAGAATTGTGTATTTATACGATTCTCTATGCAGTTCTATGTGTGTGTGTGGGGGGGGGGGGTGGGGGGGGGGGTGAGGGCTGGATTTGCCATCCATACGCAATTTCAATGAAAATAGCTAGTGTATGTGTGTGTTTAGGTGTGTGTTCGTGTGTGCCTTTATATATACCAGGAGTGTTGTTGGGTGGGCAGCCAACGAGATGGGTAACTCGAATAAATCTTTAACCATTTTTGAAAATATATCTACTCGTATTTGTTGGTTGTGTGAAAAATCGACTGAGATATTCTATTTAGCATGTTGAGATAGTGTCTTTACTGAGTTCTTACTCGCCATAGGGACTACTTTCTTCGTAGTCCCAACTGAGTTAAAGGACAGCCTGGCTGACGGAGCTACGGGTATGGATGGTCGTGTGGCCGGCCGGGACCACTATTTGCCAGCCGGGACCGCAGGATGGTCGAGGAGCAGTCATTTAGGGGCAGTATGTTAAGGGGCAGTTTGGTAGAGGGGCAGTATGGTGGAGGTACAGTATAGTGGAAGGGCAGTATTGCCAAGGGGCACCATTATGAGTGTCTGTATGGTGGAGAGACAGTATTGTATTGGGGTGGTATGATGCAGGGGTAGTATGGTAGAGGGGTAGTATGGTAGAAGGACAGTATGCATGAGGGGCAGTATGGGCCAGGGGCAGGACGGTCGAGGAGCAGTCATTTAGGGGCAGTATGTGAAGGGGCAGTATGTGAAGGGGCAGTTTGGTAGAGGGGCAGTTTGGTGGAGGGGCAGTTTGGTGGAGGTACAGTATAGTGGAAGGGCAGTATTGCCAAGTGTCAGTATGGTGGAGAGACAGTATTGTATTGGGGTGGTATGATGCAGGGGTAGTATGGTAGAGGGGTAATATGGTGGAGGGGCAGTATGGTAGAAGGGCAGTATGGTAGAAGGACAGTATAGTAGAGGGGCAGTAGGATGAAAGGAACAGTATGAAGCAGGGGCAGTATGATGGAGGGACAATATAGTAGAGGGGCAGTAGGTTGAGGGGCAATATGATGTAGGGGATGTATTGTAAAGGGGCAGTATTGGAGAGGGGGAGTATGGTAGAAGGGCAGTTAAGTAGGTTGAAGACCAGTATGGTAGAGGGATAGTATAGTAGTGGGGCAGTATGTGGAGAGGTAGTATGGTTGAGGAGCAATATGGTAGGGGTCAGTATGATGGAGGGACAGTATGGTGGAGGGGCAGTATTGTAAAGGGACAGTATTGGAGAGGGGCAGTATGGTAGAGGGACAGCAAGTGGAGGGGCAATATGGTTGAGTGGCAGTATGGTAGAGAGGCTGTATGATGGAGGCACAGTATGGATGAGGGGCAGTATGTTGATGGGACAATATAGTAGAGGGGCAGTATGGTAGAGGGGCAGTATGGTTGAGGGGCAGTATGGTGAAGGGTAGAGAACAGAACATTTTCTGTATGTTGTGACATGTCATAAACAACTTAACTACTAATGAGTTTAGATCTGTAGGTCTCTTGGATAATAGTCAGTGAGTCCATATACTACCATACTGTTATAGTAGGAAAACAAACAAAAGGAAACTTATATAGCACCAAAGAAATGTCAATGTATCGTTGACTAGGTCATGAATAATAGTTTCTTTTCTTTTGAGGTTCAATTATCTTTGTAGTGAGAACAAAAAAATTACCATTTCTTAAAATGATAAACTAGTAGGTACAGGTAGACTGCCTGACACCTTCGCAAGAATGGCAAGGGATTATTCTGCCCTATGACTTCACTCATGCTTGTGAGACTAGATCTCACTTAGGCCTTTAGTGCACTGTCCTGCCAGACCTGGTAGTCTTTGCTGGTGATGCAGACGCCTCTGTAGGTGGGGTGTTGATTGGCTCAACAACAGGTGCACTCCTAGTTTTCTTTTAGGAGTTGGCACTTTCTTTGTTGGAGTGGGGACTTTCTTCATAGGAGTTGGTACTTTCCCACCATTTTGTTCTGTTACCGGCATTTCTGGTGGTTTGTCTTGTTCAGGAAACATGATATAGGTGAATTTGCATGTGCTTCAAGTGAGGACAGATGCAGTTGTCTCCTATTATGTCTGAACTTTCTTTCTTCATGTTGAACTATGTATGACCACGGTGTTCTATATTTTGCTAGCACTATTGCTGGGCCTTGTTTTTTAGTCACGATATCGTAGATCCACGATCGCCTAAGATTGCCGCTTGAGGCCAAGACATTTTCTGGTGATACAAAATGGCAACCGTGCTATAGACGGTGTCGTAGCCTGCTGCCTACGATCTGAGCTCAAATTGTCGGCCCTGGCGACAAGTATAGAACTGTCGCAGTTTCTATATTTGGGCTACTGCCGGGCATCAGCGGCATCGCCACGAGGTACTATTTACTTCCTTTATCGCTCGTCCATGCCGACTTGATGTTGTATTGGAAGCGTTGCTGAGTGGACTTGTTCACTTCTCAATAGTAAACTTTGAATAGTTACACAACTTATCGCCTTGGTCTAGAAATACATAGTAAGTGAGTACACAATATTTCCTTAAAAAATGTTTGAACATAAACTACAGTATAACGTGGCATATCGACAATATTGCAAAATATCACTGTATTATCGCCCAGACGTGTAATGTTTTGAGGGAAACATAATAGGTTGGCGATTAGCTCCATTCTCACGAAAGATAGATAGATATATCGTTCTAATAAAGAATGATGTTGCATATGTGGCTGTTTGTGCACGCATTATAAACTGTTTTTATTTGACTGCAACTATTAACAGTTTTGTCCACAAGTTTTACTTGACACAAACGAGAAGTTTATATTTCCGATTAAACTTGATAACTATATAGATAGAACAGTGTATGTAATGTAAGCCATGAAGGATCGATGATTGTCTACATATGTTCAACAGAATATGTTAGTTACATTTCATAAGTAGAAAAGCATTGAACCTTTAGCGGCAGTACTAAACCCACATTTTACAAATAATATGACATTTATTTCCAGAAACATGACTTCCAAACATGCTTGTGGACCTAATGAGGAACCTTATAGGCGTCCCTCATGGACCGTAGAGCAGACGCATGCCTTGTTGACTGCAGCGTTGGAGGAGAGACCAATCCTAAAGAGTCCTTACTCTGGGCCTGGGGGCAGCCGTGCCCAAAAAGCGTTGGTGTGGACACATATTGTCGGTAAATGTAACAACATTTTTGTAAACATGCCACATGTATTATACAATAAATGATTGTCTTTCCTGAAATGCAAACTAACCAATTTTGGTGGTAGCGGTATTTAAAAAAAAATTAGTGTATCTAACCTTGCTTTTGCAGAACGTGTGAACTTTGTATCTATTTTGCCAAGGGACGAGGGCGAATGTAAAAAAAAATTCATACTTTTTTTGTCTGAGGCCTGTAAACGTGTAAGTAACTAAGAAGTTTCGGGCAATGTTGTATAAAAATGTTAACAATTCCATGGAAAGCACCTGCTACTTCATAACTGTTCGTTTATATATAAGATATTGTTTAATCCATGTAATAGCCCTAACGTTTGCGTAATTAACCCAAGAACTTACCTACAATTCCTAATCTCTTAATAAATGATGTTTTTTATTTAGGCTCAATTATCTTAATTGTAATATTAAGGATGTTTTTTAATAAAAAGTGCAAAAACACCTAATTGTTTGTTATAAGTTAAAATATATTCATGAATAGATTTGTTCTTGCCTGTAGTATAAGATTTAGATATTTTTTAATGTACATGAGAAAATATATTAATAACATGTACTCCGTTAAAGTTTAATATACACGCTGTAATTCTAATACACGTGCAAATGCGGTCCTAGGGCTTTCTTCCCTTTCATTTCTTCTCTCTTCTTGTGTATAGTGACATTTTGGCGCTGCTTTACTGGTATCCATGTGTGACCTTGTTCTAAAATGGTGCAGAATACTATATTTCACACAAGTATCATATGAAAATTAAATGATATTGGACATAGGAATACTAACCATAATTAAGTTATTTGCTCAAAATAAAACAATTGTGGCAAGGGTGCCCAATTTAATTTCTCTCATACAAGCATTAATAAATAGGAATGGGAAGATGTTGTGTCATATTTTAGGTGTCCTATTTATCTATATACCTATTATTTAATCTCCTTCTAAGACCCAATAAAACTATGAATGGTAATGTTAAATTTAAACCCAATTGACTGGGTATTGTTAATCACTTTCCATACTGTTCCATTTATACTCTAACTTCAATTTTCACTTCCAGACCCAAACTCACCGACTAGCAATACTTTGCCCAATCGGGGTGGAACTTCTCTTCCCTTTACCCTTTCCCTTTTTTGTTGTGTTACACGGGACAACACAGGTAACGACTGTAGGTTCTAGTTTTCTGTCACTTTTTTCTTTGGCAGCTTGTATTTGACTGGCGAAGAGGGTCCTGCCTCTGGGTCCTGATTTTTTTCTGAAATAGACAATTGCATGGGCATTTAGTTGTTAGTCTACCAATGTGTTAATACTTGGTGAAAATATGGTTCTATTGGCGGTTTACCAGACCTACAGGCTCAATCACCTTCTCACAGTAGAAAATATTAGGCTAGTGTAGTGTTTAAAATTTAATACCATTGTTAATGTATATGAATTACTCACCATTGATATTTTCAACTTTCTTTGTGTCTGCAATATTAGCCCTATACTTTCTTGCCCATAGTTTCTTTTTTTCCCTAATCAATTTCAGCTGTTCGTCTGTCAGGTCTGCAACCTTTTTGCATTTGCAGGCATATTTCTGAAATATTGAACACATTATTTGGTACCTATGGACACAGTTTGTGTGTATCAACAATGTCAATGCAAAACAATGACCATGTACATTAGGGTTTCACAATGAAGAGATAGTCGGTGGTCATGAATTTGTATCTATAAGTGGTAAACATGAAAAAAATGTGTTTTAAATGTAGTGTATTTCAACATATAGGTGCGCAATTTAGTTATTATTTATTTTTACCCATACCTGTCTATAGTATTTTATTCTTTCTTGAAATTTTTTATCATGTTTTTTCCGCGCATAGCATCTTCTGGCACTCTCTGGTTTTTTCTTTCTTGCCTCTGGTGATTTTTTATTTTTGTACGGCATTGGTGAAAAATAATTTACAATATAGTGTACAAAATGAAGTATGATTGTTTACATATATGAAACATTAACAATTGATAATTTCAAGTTTCTTTGGGTCTCCAATTTTTGCCCTCATTGAATGGAATTCCACTCACCAAAACACAATGCCTTTTGGGCATTCGTATGTGGGTTGACGTGGCGGCTTACGCGACTATAGAGCAAGTGACTGTCTCATGCTGCAGTGCACCCGGCTGGGGCCTGCTTATGTTAATTGTTTTCACAGAGATAGACCTCGATTGGTTTGTTGTGGTCACATGATACGTTTCCCCTTGTTTCATTGGTCAGTTGGCTGAACAAAGAGAGGCGGGAAAGTGTGTGTACCAATCATTTGGCTGTTTAGATCTGATCTTTGGAGGAGGCCTATATGTGGCTCCATCTACCATACTGTGGATTAATCCTATACTGGACTACCCTGGTGTGTGGTGGGTGAACTGATCTGAGCTCTTTTCTGTGCCCTCACTGGGGCCTGTTTCAGAAATTGGTTCTCTGTGTATTGGAGTATTAAACCTCTTTTTGTGGTTTAATTCTTGCTCTATAGTTTCGACGGTCTCGTCTCATCAGGCGTTTATAAGCCGGCCTTAAAGGTCTATGTGGTGTGAGACTGGCTCTTGTCAGTCTTCTAGTGATGGGCATCACTTTCCAATATTTTTTCATTAATTAACTGCTTCAGACAGTCACTTGGTAGTCGCCTATGGTAATATCAAGGGGGTATTAATGTTGGTATCAATTTTCTCCCTTCCTTGAGTTGTATCTCTCACACCTTGTGGGGTGGTTTTGGATATATTTTCTTTCGGTTAGGAAAAAATTTTTGACGTGGCATTGTGTGTGATATTAACCATATCCTCGAGGGGCTTGAGTTTTCAGGCGATGTATCCAGTTATACTCAATTTTGTCTCTGAGTTGTCCAGCTTGTTTGCTGTCTGGATGTCGGTAGATGAAATCCAGTATGAAAATACTGACATCGTCTACCCCTTTGTGATCACATTGGTTAAAGTGCTTTGGTACGTCGCTTATGGCACTTTTTTGTCGGATCGATCTCAAATGTTCTGAGATTCCTTCCTTTATTTTGCGTTTCGTTTGTCCCACGTACTGGGACCCACATCTTGTGCATTCCATGCAATATATCACATTGGAGCTATTGCATGTGATGTTTTCCTTGCATTGGTGTGTGGTACCTCTGGTCTTCGATTTGAGACTCGTCTCTTTCTTCAGAATTCGGCAGTATGTGCAATTTGGTTTGTTGCACTGGTTGTTGCTTCTATTCCCGTTTTTTTGTTGTTGGGGGGTACGTTGGTACGTGGTTCTTGCTTTGACCAGGTGGTCTTTCAGATTTTTTGGGCGCTTAAATCCTTTTACCAATTGGCTCTTGTACAGAGTCTTCGTGGTTGTGGATTTGCCTAGAATTTCCCAATTCTTCGAGACTAGTTCTGGGAGAACCGGTCTCCCTTTTCTGTAGGTGCTGACGAGGAAGATTTTGTCTTCTCCCTCACCTTTGCTGTGCTCCTTCTTTTTGGGTTGGAGAATGTCAACTCTTTGGATTTCGTCAACTCTCTTTTTGCATTCCCGGAGTAGTTTCTCTGGGTATCCCCTTTCCCTGAATTCTTTCATTTTCAGGGTTGCGTGGCGACGGTAGTCGCTTTCCTTGGAGCATATTCTTTTCACCCTCAGTAGTTGAGAGTATGGTATGCTCCGTTTTTGTGAGGGCGGGTGGGACGATTCATACCTCAGGTACGTATTTTCGTCTGTGGGTTTTGTATACAGATCTGTGTATAGTCTGTAGTCTAAACCCACTTTCACTGTTGTGTCTAGGAAGTTTACTTCTGTTCTAGACTGTTCCATCGTGAACTTGATGGTGCTGTGTGCATGGTTGAGATAGCTGTTCCATTTGTTCAGTTCTTCTCCCCCATGTTCCCAAATGAAGAATATATCATCTATATATCTCCACCATACTTTGGGTTGGAGATGGTATTTCTCCAATAACCTCTCTTCCAGCGATTCCATAAACAAATTAGCGTATGACGGGGCTAGTCTGGTCCCCATGGCCGTCCCACTTATTTGTATATAGTTCTTTCCATTGAATTGGATGTTGTTTTGTGTGAGTACGAGTTCCAATAGTTTGGTTATGCTGTCTACGTTTGGGTTGCATTTGCTCCCTGTTTTGGACAGTTTATCCCTGACGACGGATATACCCTCATCATTCGGGATGTTGGTGTACAGAGCACTGACATCCAACGTCCCGATTATATCTCCTTGTTTGAAGTCCCGTATCGTGTCTATTTTTTCCAGGAAATGATTTGTATCCTTTATGTAGGACCTGATTTTAGGGACTTCTGGTTTGAGGAAGATGTCCACAAATTTCGAGATTTTTTCGGTCGCACAGTTGTTGGCCAAAACTACTGGTCTACCTGGCGGTGGTGTTACCCCCTTATGTATTTTCGGTAGAAAATAGATTTGGGGGGCCCTGGGGTTTTGGGTTTTCAGAGCCTCGCCTAATTCCGGCGTTATTTCTCTGTTCTCTACCATACCTTCTATTTGTGTGTTAACGATTTTGTTGAGATCCGCCGTGGGATCTCTGTTTAGCTCGCGGTACACTTTTTGGTCAGTTAGTTGTCTTTCTGCCTCGGCTATGTAATCTACTGTATTCTGGATTACGGTTGCACCCCCTTTGTCTGCTGGTTTGATAGTTATGTTTTTATCGTTTGCTAGACCTTTGAGCGCTGTTCTTTCTAACTGTGTTATGTTTTGTTTGAGTTGGGTTTTGTGGACTGATTTGTTTGTTAATCTGAGTTCGTTAACAGCTATGAATCCCTCCAAGTTGGAGGAACCCTGTGGGGCGCTGGAGTTCTTTGGATCTTTTAGTTCTTTTATTACCTTTTTGTCACCAAAGGGTCTGTGAACCTGGGCATTTTTACTGACTGGTATGTTGTCTCGTAGACTGTCGTTGACCATTACATTGTTGTGTGGCCCGACCTTCCCCGTCTGGACTGGCTTCTGAAAGAAATGTTTTAATCTCAGATTCCTATGGAACTTATCCAGTTCCATCTTTAGTTCGCCTTCATCTACTTTCACTACTGTAGGGCAGAAATTAAGTCCCTTTTTAAGGAGAGATAATTCAGTGTCCGTGAGTTTTCTATTTGAAAGATTCACTATTGTGCCAGATTTTGTTTGAATATCTAGTACTACCGAATTTGGGATAACTTTACTCGTGTTCTTTTTGTCACAATTTATGGAGTCATTATCATTATCTATGACGGAATCGCTTGGGTTCCCGTGGGTGCGTATACATTCGTCATCAGCTGTGTGAACAGAGGAACATACATGGGAACACAGTGTAATGTCTTTATTCAGGACATTGGTCACATGAGTAGGTAACATGGTACATTCAACATTATCGATACTCTCATCTATTATGCCAGATTTGTCCATGCACACAGGGGTTGGTGTTACAGGTGGGTTGTTTGCTGGACAGGGGGTTTGTTCTGTCCCCTTTTCCCACCCCTTGCACCCTTTCCGCCTTTCCCCCTGCCTCGACCTCTTCCAGGGGCCTTGGGGGGGCGATCCTCGCAAAAACCCTTGTCATCCTTCTCTACCTTTGGCTAACCGAAAGAAAATATATCCAAAACCACCCCGCAAGGTGTGAGAGATACAACTCAAGGAAGGGAGAAAATTGATACCAACCTTTTGGGCATTCGTGTAATATGGGTGGGAGACATTCGAACTGGACGTACCGGCTTAGGGGCCATCCATAAAGTATGTACATACTTTATGGATGGCCCCTTATTATACCACACCTAGCTCGGTCGCAAGTTAACATGGAGTCTGTGTGTAAATGTTGTGTGTTTAATAATATTAATTCCTGTAAAGACTGTTTCTACTAATGCCGCCTCCTATTATGAAATTCTAAGAAACCGGGTAACGCTAAATGGCGTGTCTGTAACCGGTACTGTGCGATTAATGTAATGCTGGGCATGATTATTTAATGATTTACTTTGGCCTCATCAAAATATCGTAAACTACAAATATTTTGCAAAACAATAAGGTCTATTTGGTAGTAATTATTAAAGAAATGTCACTCACTGCTCTCTTGCTACGCTCCGAGGTGTACTCGTTCGACGTCGTGGCTGGAACGTCACTGTTAGTGTGGTATATTCTATTTCCACAAGGTGGCGCCTCTCATGTCGGTTGAAATTTTTACCGCTTGGGGCACTATATCACCCTACAGGGTCTATACTTACCTACAACTCATAAGCACTATATTGCATTTTCTTTTTCGTTTAAAAGGCACGTGAAAGGAATAACCATATGCAACAGACAGGAAATGGTCCGTTGCCCTATCGTTTAAGGCTTACTCCCGTTGATGAATTGGCTTTGCGTTACGCCTCCCAGCAAACTATTACTATTACTATTAAACTGTAACCGATAGGCCAAAGGCTTTATTAACAATAGTTTCAAAATAGTTTTTATCAAAGTACATACTTTTATTGTTTAATAGTCTAACCTGTATAAAATCTCATTTCGATAAAAATCTTGTGTCTTTTCAATTAAACCTTTGCATTAATAGAAATTTATACCTTTTACATATTACAGGTATTCCTGGATCTAGGCGTGTGGGTACCGGGAATAGAGACAAAGCCCCAGACTATTCGTCCGAAAACTCCACAGATACTGGTTCTGTCCCACTATCCCAGGTCCACCAAACATCCTCAGATACAAATGAGTTCCCTTCCCAGGCTCCGCCTTTATACAGATGTTCTCCATATCCCGCCTTTACAACAACGTTGGCCAGTAGTACTTTGTCAAAACCGCCGGACTCTGACTGCTCTTCGGTCATATCTTCTTGCCCTTCACCCGTGTCTGCAATTTTTTCTGATCATTCGTATTCCGGAAATACTTTTTTTCCCTCTTCTCCCTCTACTTCTAATATGTCGTCTTCAGACTCACTCCCTCCCTTGAATGTGCCCTTAGCGAATACTTGCTCTCCATCTCCTTTAACCTCCACCCCTGTAAAAATGAAATACGATAATCTTGCCATCTTGCGACATCGTCAGAAGTAGGCAGATCAGAGGGAGAGAAACAGGCGAATGCGTGCTGAGAAAGAAGGTGCTAGGGCCGCTGTGGCAAAGAAAAACTTTTCTACACAAAAAGACCACTGCTCTTTATCACAGGACGAGAGTGCAGGTACATGTAAAAGAGAAAATAATTTAGCAGAATTGGTCACTTTCACATGATAATATAAATATATATTTAGGGTGACCACCAACAAGTCTGTACAAGTAACGCTTATTGAACATATGATAGATTGAATTTTTTTTATTATGTTTAATAGGAATACCTCTAAAAACCTATGTGACACAGCCATCAAATGTTTATAATTTATAGCTAATATGGAACCACCTTCGAAGAGGCAGCAGATCATTCCATTAACATCACAGATAGAAGAAGAACCATTCTCTGTAATGGAATGTGATGTGATGAATTCCCGACCCTTTGCCGAACTGACCATGGGTAAATTGCAATCTAACTTTTTCGTTTTACGGAAATGCAGGAAAAGCTGCCCTAGGGCTTGCACATAAACACTGCCTTCTGCGTGTAATCATAATAAAGAAGGGAGCAGATTCATTTGTCTCGATATTAGGGTCTATCATGTTAAAACCAAATACGTTAAACCCTAAAATTATAGTAACATGTATAATGACGTGGTCAAGACAGTCTATGATTTACACTATGTATGATGATCTTATAAATTGTACTGGCTATTTAACCAACATTGATGGATTAACCATATAATAATACCATACTCATATGTGTATTTACATAGGTGATGTTGTATCCGTACTGGACCACCGTAATATAACTGTGGAGTCGCAATTATCCCAAGGAAGCTCCCTACTTCCACCATGTCCATATGAAGTCCTTGAATCGCATCAATCCTCTCATGCTGAAGTGCTGGCAAATGCTAGAGGGATTGAAGTAGTGGCGACACATGACAGTCCGGTCATAGATGCACAAAGTATGTTATTTATATATAATTCTCTTAAACTTTTAGTTGTATGATAGCACAGAAAGATTAACTGTCATTACCTTCAGTAATTTGATCTAGTAAAAATTAAAATGCAATTTTTTATTATACTTTCTTTATTTAAACAATTTCATTTCATGCTAGACCTTTCGAAATGCCTAATATTTCTGTAATAGTTAGTTAACTTCACAACGATACTATTTTTAATATGGATGTATATGATTTGTTCTAATATATGTTTACCATTTCGTATTTTTGAGATGTACACCAAAGCCGGAAGATTATTTGGCGGTTAATTGTTATTTGTAACAGAAATGATATTATATTTTTCAGATATTTACCTGACAACACACGACAGAATAAACAATCCCCTAACAATATTTAGCCAAGACATACTGTCTGCTATAAACGAGCAACATACTAAGTTGAATACTGGAGAAGAAATTGTCAAAGAGATTTCAAAGTTGTCTGGGATTCTAGAGAAAGTGTCTGTCTCAAGGGAAGATACATCCATACATTTGATTCAGGAGGAAATACGTGAAATGAAAAAGGACATGGCTAACCTAAAAAAATTGCATCTAGATGCTAGTGTAACCACACCTTCAGTTGCCACAACCAAGTCTGACAACACAACTAAATCTATGAGGACAACCTTCACCCAGTATGAAGTGCAGAAAGAAGAATCTCACCCTTCGACCGAAGGGTCAGAAATCATACCTCCGACTCAAGGTAGGTAAAAGAAACTATTTCGAATTACTTTAAAAAAGTAAAGTATTCACATACTGCAGACATTCTATTATCGTGTACAATGCCTTTCTTGGATAGGAACTGATATATTTTGCCTTTTAGCAACAACCACAACCCTTTTGGTTGTGTTAATTCTTATATAATTGTTTTGAATAAATATTTCATTATAAAATATCCGTATGCCTTTAATTTGTTAATGTGTTTGCCACATTAATAATTTGTAACTTCATATTCAATGTCTTGTATCCGGTTTTTTTGGTCTAAACATTCAAAATTTGTTCATTACAGGAGCCATGCCTGTAAAACCCAACTATCATAAGGGGAATATCGAGACCGAAGTCCGGAAGTCCACCAGGAGACACCAACCAAAACAATTGTTTGACATTTAATTGTCTAATGGAGGAACGGTCTCTCTACTATAATAATTAGTGTTTCAATTTCCATTATTTTATGGGAAATTACATACAATAAATATATAGTTGTTTTTTTTATTTGCTGAACTGGAGATTCATACCACATACTAATAAATTTATTTTGAACACCAATGGTCATGAAACAATTTCCACTGTATACTTTTATTTCTTTTTCAACAAACATTTTTTCACAGTTGCTAAGGACACTACTGGATGAGCAAAGTATAATGTATTTACACCTTCTTTAAGATACAGTAACACAGTACCTCTGATACACATTGATAAGTGTTACAGAACTAGACTTTATTTATAAGATATTTGCAATAAAATACTTTGATCCACATATAAAAGACTTTCAAGTATTTTGTCAAGGCAACTTGCATTAAATCAGGCAAACTGATTATCTACCTAGAGTGTATGACGGGCTCTGCCCTCTCGAAGAGCCTGACCCGGAACGGGAAGTGGACCTCAGGGATTGGTAAGGGGTACTGTTGTTGAGCTGGTGGACGACCCACTTCCTCATCATCAACCACTTGTAGTTCTACTCCTCCTGCGAGACACAAGTTGTGTAGGGCTACGCAGACGTTGACTATTCGCGTACAATTTAGTGGCGAGTGATAAAGGTAACCGCCATGGCAGTCAACACACCTGAAAGAAATAGTTTTCAGACTTTTAATGATTGTTAATCTATATGGCAAACCGTCAAAGAATAAGGTAGACAAGTATTTAATATTGCTATGTCGCTATATATAGTTGTAGACAAGTATAGATCCCTTCTTCGTAGCCTGTAAGTAAGGTTACTATGCTCGTACAGGTTAAATCTTCGCGGTCATTGAACATAACCAAATATAAACGATGTATTAATGAACGGTAGAAAAATATCG
Source organism: Alentia gelatinosa (assembly GCA_950022655.1). Lineage (NCBI taxonomy): Eukaryota > Metazoa > Annelida > Polychaeta > Phyllodocida > Polynoidae > Alentia > Alentia gelatinosa. The sequence continues at coordinate 101,070,814 of OX465580.1, read as the reverse complement.
ATCCTTCTTGACGTTTGTTAAATTCATGTATTGTTCAAACCGATTTTCACTTCGGTTAAACTTATCTAATCCTTACCGAAAGCGCTGTTTTAAGAGACCAATCGTCTGCTCTACGACAACACATGCCGACATGTGCCACATGTTGAAATGTTTCTCGTGCTCATTCCTTGGATGTGCAAATGGCGTGAATAGGAAAGCGGTGAGAGGGTACCTGAAAAATGATTAAGGCCATATTTTACCTATGTTTAACGTCTCCCATATTTTGAGTTGATTAGGATATAGTAGGAACTTAAACCTTGGATATTCATTATTAACACTAATTGAAGAATTTTATTTTGGATATATATTAATTAGTTAATCAACGCTTCATCGAGAAATATTCATATTACCAATACATCCCCAGAATCACCAAGCAGAAAATATTCGCCAAGTTGTCCACGTGTGGCATCTATCCATAGATCGTTGCTTTGCAGCACATAGCTGTCGTGAACGGCTCCGGGGAAGGTAGGGTCCACCAAGAAAATTTGTCTATCGGCACCACAAATAATCTATAGAAAGTAAGAGTTTAAAAAATTTTAGGGATAAAAATCTTTATTAAAATGTTTTTATTTCATTAAATGCTTTTAAATACCGTTATCGCTGCACACATTTTTATAAAAGAATAGTTGTACAAAATACAATACCTGTGAGCGTTGATTAATTTAGTAAGAATATTAACCTACATATAATGGGTGCAATTCTAAATTGAATATAAATACCATCATCACCATGGTATTCACACTGTGGAACCCCTTTCTGTTCACAAAATCGGCCTCATTAGTGCGAGGGGCCAAAATGGGGATATGAGTGCCATCGACACAACCGAGTACCAGAGGGCGGTGTCCACATTTGTTGAAAAACTTCCTTGACTACTCCTGCAAATTTAAAACCTCATGGATACTCTTGCAGACAGTGCTTTTGGACACCCCCTGAAAATCGGCTACTACACTGTAATTTGCTCCAGTCGCAAAATATCTCAGCGCCAAGCACATCTGTAAATATGAAAAATTACTAGTAAATGGTTATTATCAATGTCATGAATTTTTTTTTCTAATAATATTAATAAGGTTTTTAATTATTGACCCATAGCATTTGAATTTTGCAATGGCTCTATAATAGAGTTGTAGACAAGTATAGATCCCTTCTTTGTAGACCGTAAGTAAAGTTACTATGCTCTGACGGGTTCAATGATCGCTGTTGTTTAACATAAGCAAGTAGAGACAATATTTTAAGCTATGTATAAAATAGATAAACACTCACACGTTCTTCAGATGACACTTCCAGCCCTCTTTGCGTCTCTCCACCAGTACCACAGCATCCCGAAGCCACAAAACGTGCTGTTAAATCACTGGCAATAGTCTTTGATATGCGATACCTTTTACAAAACGTGTTCTCATCGAATTTGTTGAGTCGATTTGTCCTGGGACGATAAACTTTCACTTTTCTCGGCCGATGAAGGAGATTGGCCATCGTGCGTGGCGTTTGTTTGTACTGTCACAAGTACCTACGACATGTCCAAAGTTGTCTTAGCCCTGCGACACATGTGGCGACATATTCCGCTTGGATGGCCACCGATGGTCGAGACTGTAGCACACATTTGAGCTCTCTAGGTGTCGTAGCCCCACGCCATTGTAGCTCTATAGGACACTGACGCCTGGAAGATGTCACCAATAACGATTGTCGTGACTAAAAAACAGGGCCCAGGTTTCCATTTCTTAGTTCCCAGCAGAGGTTTCATATGCACTGGATCCCAAGGTAGTAGATCAGAGAGCTCATTTGGGTTTTTCATCATGTCTTGATTTCACTCTGTTGGATTCCTCCATCATTCCCTTTCTTAGTTCCTCCATGTCATAGGGTGTGGGCTTAAGTAGCTCTTTTTGGATAGAGATCTTGTTTCTTAGGTGACATACCACATGCTAACGGGGTCAAGTTTTATTTGAAGGTAGCCTGCCTTTGCATCTATCACTGAGAACACTTTTGCATTTGGTGTCATCCACTGTTGGAATTAGGTAACTAGTGCTCTTGTAACACTGCTTTGTTTAGATCTTGTGGATCCAGACATATCCTTATATCCTTTCCCGGTTTTACCGCTACCACCATAGAGCTCACCGAGCCGGACTGCTCTTTTACTAGAGTGATGTGTTCCTCTGTCATCTCCTTTAGTTTGGCGATCATCTTCTCTTCTAACCCTTTCCTTACCGATGCTGCCTTGAGGCAGCACCACAAGAATACCGATGCTGCCTTGAGGCAGCACAACAGGAAAACAAATGCTGCTTTGAGGCAGCACAATTGGAATACTGATGCTGCCTTGAGGCAGCTAATTGATATTATTACACATTTTATATTATTTCAGTAAATAATAGACAGATCTTTACAAAAGATTCAATATATATAGAAAACAATATATTTATGATTAGAGTCAAATTTAGATAAATGGGTTGCTATGGCGATGTTGATACCTGACTATATAAGACATAAGTCTAAGCTCTAGCATTACAATAAGGCAGAGTGTGGCTGGCCCCACCTACTAAACATATAGCATTTTCTTGATTTTTCCATAATTTATTAATTCTAAATCCAAAACAACTTTACAGATGTATTCTCTATATCTTTTTATTATTATTTATGTAAAAAAAACATAATGTCATCGTGATGAAAAAAAGATACACATCTTTGTAGGTGCAGTGCTATATTGGGCTTATACAGGCTTGTGTCAATGGAGCAAAAAAAGATGTGGCATGTGGCATGTGGCTATTTCCTTGGTCCATGTTATACCAATCTCATGGTTGGATCTATCTTGAGAGTGACCAACCCTGGAAGGGTCCATGTGGATAAATCCACCTCGGGGATGTCATCTATGGTGCTGTGTGTTCTTTGAATCATTCCAAACTTCTGGCAGTATGGCCCTGGTAAAAGGGCACATTGTTCTATGTCAACAACATAGAACTCGACTTCTACTCTTTTTGACTTATATTCCACTGGAACTAGTACCACTCCATTCACCGTGATCTTGTGGTTCATGTAAGACTGAAACCTTTGTTTCATGGCCATCAACCTTGGCCTTGGACTGAGGGATTCATACAGCTTTAACAATAACAAAGATCTGTTTGCTCCTGTGTCCAGCTGGATCCTAAATTCATTACTGCCAATCTTCACTGACTCCCACCACTTGTCTTCACTCGTCACTGAATTTATCAGGCGTTGTACATCTTCTTCACTGTCTTCATGGTTGGTCCCAACAGTCTCTTCGACCATTTGTATAATGTAAGCTCCTTCATCCTCACTGTACTCGTCACTTGACTCTTCAGACTAGCTTTCCAGCTGGTGGATGGTCTTAGAAAAGCACATACTTTGAAAGTGCCCTTGTTGCTTACACTTTCTGCACGTCTTATCCCTTGCAGGGCATGATGCATGGCTTCTTTCATAACCACATTTTCTACACTGATCCGATTCTCTGCCTTTCTTGTCATTTTTCTCCTTGTGGATGGACTTATTAGACTTGTTGGTTTTCTGGACCATTTTTCCTGTGGTTTCCTCTCTCTACCTTTGTAGTTCGCTGCACGGATTTTAGCATCTTCACTGTCTCCTATGATCAATAGCAATTCTCTAGAGGATTTGTTGTCTTGCCCGATTTTGATCACACCTTTGAGTGTTAGGCCATCTCCTTTCTCCAGACATAACTTTTGTACCTCTGGGTGCCTTGACCATAGAAATATTGAGTCGCTGATCTTGTAGATTTCCATAGTCACATCCTTGCACTAGTATATTTAGTTTGGTGACAAAATCATCAAAACAATATTTGGCTAGCTGTTTTCAGTTGTTGAACCATATGGTGGCCCATATGATCTCAAGCTGCAGTTTCACATAAGCTTTGTATTTCACATAAACACCCACCTATGTGTCTTTCCCAGCTGGAATGTCATCACCCACTGGAGCAAACGTGAAGGTTGAAAAGAGTTCCCTGCCTCTGTCACCTATGTAGGTCATTAGATAGTTCACTTTTTGAACTTTAGTTTTCCCTAATAGTGGGCCTCCAAAAGTAAAGTTTCAGTGATCTTTGAACCTGGCAAACTCTCTATCCAAATCAGAAGCCTGCCAGTTCATCCTAGGAATATTCATGCCAGATCCCTCCGCCATGTTTAATTTTGTGGGATTTCAGAATTTTTCCTACACCAGAAAGTAACTTGACTGTCTTAGAATACTGGGCCCTGTTTTTCAGTTGAGACGATCTCAAGCTGTGATCCGCTGAGATCCATGAGCGATTCTGAGACCGTTTGGGAGATCAATGGCAGAAGGTGTTTTTCAGACGTGGTCTCAGTGCGCCAAAGGTGATCTCACGCTGATCGCCGCTAAAACGGTCTAAACTTGAGATCTGTATAGAACGATCTCAAGTTCTATATGGCCATACAAGCAGGGAACCAGCTTAAGCGAATATGAGGCTCCAAATCGTCTTTTATCATCCATTACACCAAGTCGACTCGTGGTCTCTGGTAGAGGAAGTAAAGCAGTTTATATTCAGTAGGCCTACACAATTTCTGTGTTGGGAGAAATATTAATGTAGTCAAGAGTTCAGCTGCTTGCTCTTCTATAAAGTAAAGTATCCATTGTAAAGTGTCCATTGTCAAGTGTGAGTAGTCTCAGTCCTACTGAGCTTACCTGAGATATTTCATAATTTTCTGTTGAGTATTCAATAAGTGAGACATGTTTTACTTTTTGAATGGGTGTTCAAATATGGAATGACCTTGACCTCACCCTGCTCAAATAAAATCGAGTAGGATACAAAAGCTACCTGAGTGGTGCAGTGCCTGCCTATTTCTAGATTTTCAGACAAATGTTTATCGCGGTCTTAATAACCACAGGAAAACTATGAAATTTGGGGTATAGGTATGTCAGATTATTAATACCTTTTGTCAAGTCATACCAGGAAGTGTAGGAGATCAGGAAGCGTTTATTCTATACTTTTACCAATAGGTAGTTAACATATAACTCACTAGATGGCTCCACTGAGTGTGGTATTGCTTATGGCAATGATACAACATCCCTCTTTTTCCAAATGAGATATTACTTATAATGTTGAGTATACACAGGTACACAACCATAGTAATTAAGTTGTGGCAAAACAGTCTTTGGCATAGAAGTAGATACTGTTTGTAATATAACAAAGTCTTTGGCATAAAAGTAAATACTGTTTGTAATGTAATATGCTACTTTCAAATCAGTCTTTCTTCGTCTCAGTGAGACAAGTCTTTGCTGAAAAGTCTTTCAATAAAATATATGAATAATGACTTAGTAATGACTTGGCAATATTTGAATCAAGTACTTTTGATTTTTGCTCTGAAAAGATAATATATTTGACAGCACCTCGTTTGACTGTAAATGTAAAAATGATAAAGCTAAAGCATGTATGTACTACTAAACATAAGATATAGTCGATTAATACAAATATACTACTTGTATGTGTTTATCTATTTCAGATCTTAGTCACTCAAACTTATTCACTGAACCGGACTGGCTTTCTTATTTCTCGCCCACTGCGTGACACCACTGTAGGTGGTTTAGGACTGGACACAGGCACTGGTGATTTGCCCATGAGATTTTGCCCATCACTATTGCTGTTACTAGTTCCTTTCTGAACCGGTCCATTGTTGGCACAGTTTGGGAGGCTTGTCATGTTGCAGCCTTCCGTAGCAGTCTTGCATGGTGGACGTGGTGGTGGTCCAGTGGCCTCAGGCGTTCGGTTGCCTGACTGGCCCTGCTCAGTGATTCTACCTTTAAGGTGAATGCGATTTCGGCGCAGAGTCTGTCCACTAGGAGTCTGGATTATATAACTCCTTGGTTCCTGGGCCCTTGCTAAGACAGTTGCTGGGGCCCATCGTCCTGACTGGACATCTTGGTACATAGCCTTCTGGCCTGGTATTAGAGGTGGTATCTGTTTCACATTCCTATCGTGGTAGGCCTTTTGCTCACTTTGCCTTAAGTTGAGTTCTTTCCATATGTCCTCCTGCATAGGGTCAGTGCTCCTGATTTTAGATGGGAGAGTGTCCTTCACCCTTCTTTGGAACATCATTTCCGCTGGGCTTGGCAGTTTGCAGCTGATTGGGGTTGTCCTCAGTCGCATTAGTGCCAGCTGTATGTCCTCATTAGCTTCTTTGGCCTTTTTCATTGCATTTTTCACAGATCCAACTTGGCGCTCTATAAATCCGTTGGATCTGGGATACCGTGGCGAAGATGTTATGTGCCTTATACCCCACTCTCTGGTGAACCTTGCAAAGGCCTGGCTGCTGTAGTGGGGTCCATTGTCTGATCGTATGATGTCTGGCACTCCCATGATGGCACAGTGGTCTTTTATGATGGATACCACTGTCTCTGATGTTGCTGGTTTTGGTAGTTTGTCCACCAAGGGGAACTTGGTGTAGTAGTCTGCGATGATTAGATACTGTTCATCATCTATTTGGAACAGGTCTGTTCCGATCATGCTCCATGGTCTGCTTGGTGTTTCAGTAGGTTCCAATGGCTCATGTGTCTGTGTTTGTTGGTGTTCCTGGCAGATTGTGCACTGTTTGCACAGATTCTTGATGTCCTCATTGATTCTCGGCCAATAGACATCTTTGCGTGCTCGGAGCTGGGTCTTGATGATTCCCATATGTCCAGTGTGGAGATTTTCCAACACACTCTGCCTGTGCGGTTTGGGAATGTAAACACACTCTCCTTTCAGAATGAGTCCGTTATCCGTGCTCAGCTCATCCCTGTATGACCAGAATTGGCGAAGTTCCGATGGTAGTTCCTTAATTGTTTCTGGCCACCCAGTGTAGATCACTTCCTTCAGTTCAGTTGGATCTTGTCACTGGTAAACTGAACGTGCTCAATTCGCACATCCATCTTGACATCCTCGTTGTTGTTGGGATTTGGCAGTCTACTGAGTGCGTCTGCCAGTCCGACATCCTTCCCTGGTAAGTATTTTACCTTGAAGTCATAATCTTGCACCGCAAGCATCATAGCCTGGAGTCAGGGTGGTGCAACGATTAGGGCTTTGTTGCAGATCATCTCAAGTGGTTTATGATCGCTAAGTAAGGTGAATCTCCTGTTGTAGAGATAGGTATGGAGACGCTTGATTCCAAACGTTATTGCGAGCATTTCACGTTCAATGTTCACATAATTCTTCTGGGATGGTGATAGGGATTTGCTCGCGAACGCTACAGGCCTAGTTTCCGTGGAGTAGCTGCCGTCCTGTAGTCGGTCTGGCTGGAGAAGTGCAGCTCCAAGCCCACGTTGGCTTGCGTCTACCATGAGGTACGTTGGTGCTTCAGTATCATAGTACTTAAGGCAGGCTTCTGTGCTAACCAGTGTTTTTAGATGGTCAAACACATGCTGATGGTCCGCTGACCACTCAAATGGTGTTTCCTTGCACAGTAGCTTCCTCACCGGCTCTGCCTGGGCAGATAGATTCCTTGCACCCAAATCACCCCAAACGGTCTCAACTCAGTCTCACGCTGAGAGCCCTAGAGATCATCTCAACTGAAAAAACAGTTTGCCTTACTGTTTTTCAGTTGAGACGATCTCTGGGGATCTCAGGCTGAGACTGAGATGCGACTGTTTCGGGTGATTTCAGTGTTTTTCAGTTGTGATGATCTCAAGAGATCTCAAGTGAAATGATCTCTCAAACGGTCTCAACCTGAGACCAGTTGATACTTGTCATAACTATTTCTTTCAGGTTCTAAAACTTATTCAAATTAGAAAATACTTAGAGTGAAGGATACTAATAATCTGACATACCAATATCCCAAATTTCATAGTTTTCCTGTGGTTATTAAGACCGTGATAAACATTTGTCTGGAAATCTGAAAAATGCAGGCACTGCACCACTCTGGCAGCTTGTATATAACCTACTGCAATACTTGGTTTTATTTGTCAAGGTCACTCCATATTTATACATAACAACACCCATTGAAAAAGTAAACATGTCTCACTTATGGGATACTCAACAGAAAGTTATGAAATTTTAGGATCAAATGGACATGAACAATTATTCGCTGTAAATATGGTCTAATTTAAATAAGTATAAGTGTCTCAAATCAATAATTTCAAATTGCAGAATCTTGTACCTGGCAGGAAATGATCAATAGGGATCTCAGGTAGAAAAGTAAGGGGGGGGGGGGGGGGTCAGCTTATAAACGAATTGGGCCATGATAGGCGATTTACATGCTGTTCTACACTGAAGCTGGTATCTGGCAGGAAAATCAGTATAGAACCTGAGATGATTCTATACAGATCGCTAGAAATCTCAAGTTGAGATCGTTTTAGCGGCGATCAGCGTGAGATCCGCTCTGGCGCACTGAGACCACCTCTGAAAAACACCTGCAGCCATTGATCTCCCAAATGGTCTCAGGATCGCTCACAGATCTCAGTAGATAGCAATGCGCGCGCGGCCGTCACTCAGTGTGACAAACAACAAATCTCTCATTTATTGTCACTTAAATGGTTTTCCACAAGCGCCCGGTCATCATATCTAAGATAAAAAAAACACCTTCTGAAAGCTGAGATTTAGGGCTTTCCTGTGAATATACATATAGGAATAATGGAGGAATAATTTATATAGATTTATCATTTGTTTTCAAGGGAATTGGCCTGGGCCTACACCCTGGTCCATGGCACCTGCTCTACCAGACACAGTGTTTAGTTCAATCATTTGCTGATAGGTTACACCACTTTAAATTTAAAAAAAACTATTTTAGCCAATTAGAGGACACTTTAAGCTTCCCTTCAGTGCTAACACGAAATTTCTATGATCAAAATAAGTTGATCAAGCACCCATTTGAAAGAAGGAAACGCTTGTCACACAGACATGGTTGAATAAAACAGTTTCGTGCCTACACCATTGTAAAGAGCATACATAGAGGATTAATTTGGTATATGACATGCCATAGTTTGATAGCTGTAAGAGGTCGGCATCTTGAAATAGCTACACTGAAGAACTGAGTTTAGCCATTCTCTGATCTCTAATATGCAAATTATCTATGAAATCATCAATATACATTAAAATATCACCATTAGATTCAGCATGTGAATATACCCCTAAATACTAAATATCTTGTCCCTATCATCAATATCTAGAGAGTTATTATAACAAATCTGTCCATCTGTGCTAATCATTATGTGGTGCCATGCCCTTCTACTGTTTTCTATATACTTGAGTTCCTCACATTAAATCTTAATTTGACGAGACTTTCCTCCGTAATTCTTGAACTACATGACCGATTTTTAAAATTCAAGTATCTTTGTAATCCTCTTACAGGCCTGCCACTGTCCTTTTGATGGAATATAGGGCTCCATATAGGGCAGGGAAAGTGAAAATATAGGGCTAATATAGGGTAAATATGGGGCTGATGCTGAAAATATAGTTCTTTTAAACCAGACTATTGTAACAATCGGGGGCACACCCCGGGGCCAGGTGGGGGGGGGGGGGGCACAGGGGGCTCGTCAACCCTTAAGTGGAGTTAAAGTAAACAAAATAAAATCTTCTGTTCCAAGCAAAGTGTCACTTTAAGCAGAGCATGACCTTAAGGGAGGTGTCCTGAAGCAGGGTTTTACTGTATGTCACCTAAAATGACTCTAAATGCCAAGCTCTCTGGGGTGCTTTACCTTCCCGACCAGATACAGATGTGTAAAAGCCAAGTCCTTCTAAGGGGTTTGCCTCAAAAAACCCCAGGAGGGGCTTTGCCACTACAACCTACTGATCTTGCTAGGTAGTCTTAGGTCCCTGAAACAAATTCCTGGGAATAGCTTGTATAATGTATAAAATTCAAGTGCTTCCAGGGTTTTGCCCCTTGGACCTCCAAATGTGTTTTGCCACTGGACCCCTGACAATCTTCCCAGGTAGTCTCAGGTGTGTAAATTTCTTCCCCCAAAACATAAACTAGGGTTCAGCTCTTTTAAGTCAGGGATGTCAGTCGGGGTCATGAAAAAGATTAGAGAATATTATTTTCATGAGGAATTTACTGCCTCAGAGAGGGCTGGGGTTATAAGGAGGTTTGTACCACTGTTTATTGGTGTGAATGAGGCCAATTTCTTTCCCTCTTTCTTTTACACAAGAAAAATGAATTTCATTAACTGAAATTGAATACAATGATTTCCTTGGAAAATAGGAAAATTGCCATCTCTGATAAGTATAAAATCCAAATTTATGATACCAGGGGCTTTGCCCTCTTGACGCTCTACTGCTGGACCCCTGGTAATATTCTCAGATAATATAAAGGGTGTAACTCCACTCCTGGAAACAAGAGCATTATCAAATAGAAATATTGGCCTTTAACCCTTTCACGCCGGGCACCTCTGACAAAGCAGTGTCTGTAAGGCCGGGTAGGGTGTTAGCACATACCGCCAGGGGACGGGGTCTTTTCAGGCCAATTATGATAATTTCACTTTTGATCACGTGATAAAACACGTGGTCTTTAATATTATTTTATGAGTATTTCGAAATCGTAAGGCTAATGTTATAGCAACATCCTGTGAAAATTTCATCATTATTGATCAATTATTTACAAAGTTATTACACATAAACTATGATTTTGTAGGTCTTAGAAAATGATGCCTTAAGGCATCATCCGGCCACACACGGCGATGCCTTAAGGCATCATCTGGCCATGGGCGGCGATGCCTTAAGGCATCACCCGGCGCCAAAGGGTTAAAGACCAAACGAGCAGGTGGACGCCTTTAAAACTAAATACAGTGCAAAGGTCTGCCAGTAATTAATAACTTTGATAACAGGGAAGCCCCCCTGGAGGGAGGGAGGGAGGGAGGGAGGGAGGGAGGGAGGGAGGGAGGGAGGGAAGGAGGGAGGGAGAGGGAGGGAGGGAGAGGGAGGGAGGGAGAGGGAGGGAGGGAGAGGGAGGGAGGGAGAGGGAGGGAGGGAGAGGGAGGGAGGGGGGAAGGGAGGGAGGGAATCCATGAATAGGGAAGGACCTGCATTGATTGGCTATTCAAAGGCATATTCCTCTGTCAACACTTAGTTCATGGATCAGTGCACACCCATCTTTAGATACTTGTAGGGGATTCAATTGCCAATCCCCTACAATGCCTAGATACAAAACGATTTTGCCTCATTGATGAGTGCACACAGACCTTTCTGCATGCTGCCTTCCCATGTGGTCCAACAAAAACTTTGTTTCTATATACACCGATTAAGTAGGTCAAGCCAATATCTGGTGGTAAATGACATTACAAATGATTTTACAAAACAATATCATTTGACTGGGTCTTGACTGATTCCTAAAACAAAGTTATGAACCATTTTGACCTCTGTTTGTGTGTAAATATGATGAATAAAATATCTTCTCATACACCTACTGCCTCCCCCTCCCCCATTATGAGATTTGACAAAAATACATGAATAGCACAACAAATATACATTTCACCTTAATAATGACACTTTCTAGGGTGTAAGCAACTGTCAGTGCCACTTATGGAGATGGTAAATGGTACACTAATGCTGAATGTAAATCAATATTGAGTAAACATGTGTTTGGGTATGCACATTTCACCATAACCCCCCCCCCCCCCCCACACACACACACACACACACACACACACACACACCGAACACTTTCAACAAATACCTGAATATCTCAGTAAAAATAGAATCTACCTGGAAAATTCCACTTCCTAGCACCTACTGTTTTTTTATTCTCTTCCTAATGAGACATATTATATTATGATTGAACTAGTTTTACAGGTAGAAATATGTCCATAAAGGAGTTCTTAAAAATGGATCTGTGACTCAAAAGGTCCCACCCAAACTTAAATCTCTTATTTCTAAAAAAAAACATGTCAAAATACTAAATACTAAAACTGTAATATATTGTATGGTCATAAAACCTTCTGTCCAAAACAGAAAACATATTCCTATCTCTACTTAGTGAGCTATAAAAAGCAAAAATGTGGTGACTTAGTGACTTCACAAGCAGTTGTACTACAGTAGGCTATAGCCATAACCTAAAGACCAACCGTCCACCTGCTAATAAATCCCTGGATACAGCTTCTGTAATCTTTAACTCTTTCTGTCCGAGCCTGATTGGAGAGCACACACACTATCGGACAAGGCGTAATACAGCTATAAACCCCAAGGGGACGAGCCTATCGCCCGCAAATGGTGTCTGTTTGTTGTATGGGCATCACTTAGCAACCTCTAGATAAAAGTTACTATAGTTACTTATCGAATGCCCAAAAAGTATAATGATGAACATGGTATTTTTTAATTAATTGTGAAAAAATGGTGTAAATCTATTCATTATTTCTCATAAAACATAACGTTTGTGATGATGACACATAAACATAAATATATTTTTAAACAATGCCTGGAGGCATTGCTCATCCCCTGGGTGGGAATGCCTCCAGGCATTGCTCGTCCCCTGGGTGGGAATGCCTCCAGGCATTGCTCGGACTGAAAGAGTTAATGTCCAAGTTCTCTCAGGGACTACCAAGTGCCCTCAGGAGGGGCTTTACCACTAGACCCCTGGCTATTTTCCAAGGTAGTGTCAGGTACACATCTCTCACTCCCTGAAACAAAAACCCGGGGGACAGTTTGTATATTACTATATACCTATAGGCGAATGTCTCAATTTTACTGACCAGTAGTACAAATTCTGTTTGTCACTGAGCGACGAAAGGACATTCATACATCCTTCTGTACAATGTGACCACTCATTCTACTATATAGTGAGTTGTAGAATGGCATTTTTAATGATTTCTAGTTATATAATATTTAAGAGGCACAGTGAGTGTGATTGAATTCCATCTGTTCCTCGATATTTTGGTAAGAAATACTCACCTCATTCTTCTAACTCAGTGAGTATTTCTGATCAAAATATCTCTGAACAGATTCCATTCAGTCACACTGACTATGTCTCTATATAATCTATGAAATCCAAATGTTTCCAGGGGTTTTGCCATCTGGACCCCAGTGGAGCTTTCCTGCTCAATGCCTGCCAACATTCCCAGATAAGCTAAGGTGTGCACCCCCCCCCCCCCCCCCACCTGAAAAATATCCTGGGTACAGCTTTACAAATCAAAGTGGTCATGGGGGTTATGCCCCCTGAACCCTCTGGAAGGGCTTTGCTGCTAGACCTCTGACACTATTCCCAGATGTCTTAAGATATGTAGTATCCTCCCTGAAACAAAATCCTAGGGACAGCTTGTAAAATGTTTACAACCCAAGTTCTTCTAGGACTGTCACCCCCTGGACCCTCTGGAGGGGCTTTCCTGCTAGAACCCTAGCAATTTTTCCAGGTAGCCTAAGATGTGTAACCCCCATCCCTGAATCAAAATATCGGACACAGATTGTACATAATCCAAGTTCTTGTGAGGGCTTTGCCCCCTCGACCCTCAGGAGTGGCTTTGCTACTAGACCCCTGGCAATATTCACAGATAGTCTATGATGTGTAACCCAAGTCACTGAAACTAAATCCTGGGGACAGCTTCTATAATTTATAAAATCCAAATGTTTCCAGGGGCTTCATCCCCTACACACCCAGGAGGGGCTTTGCTGATAGACCCCTGTCAATATTCCCAGATAACTTAAGATGTGTAGCCCCTGTCCCTGGATATGTATAATGCATATTATTCAAGTTCTTCTGGGGGCTTTGCCCCCTGGACCCCCTAGAAGGGGCTTTGCAGCTAGACTCCTGCAAATATTCAAAGACAACTTAAGATGTGTAACCCCCCTCCAAAGAAAATCTTAGGAACTGCTTGTATGATCTATAAAATCCACAGACTTTGCCCCCTGGACACCCAAAAGGGGCTTTGTTGCCAGACCTGTCAATATTCCCAGATAGCCTAAGATGTGTAGGCCTAACCACTGGCATTAAAACAAAAACCTGGGTACAGCTTGTATAATCTATAACATTTTAATTCTTTCAGGGGCTTTGCCCCCTGGAGCCCCAGGAGGATCTTTGCTGCTGGATCCCTGGCAACATTCCCCCTGAAAGTGAGCCCTGGATACAGCTTATATAATCTATGAAATCAAAGTGTCTCCAGGGCTTAGCCCCAGTATCCCACTGGAGGGTATTTTTTAGCTGGACCCCTACCAATCTTCAGAGATGTGCCCCAGTCCCCCAGAAAAAATCCTGGGTATGCCCCTGACAGTTAACTAGAGATTTTGTCTATGTTTATACATTTTTAGATAGGTATGATAGTAGTTAAGTATGCAATGTCAGTCAGAAAATTTTTACTTAGTATGAGGATTATTTGCCCTGAAGTGATGGATAGGAGTGTATCATAAAAATTGTAATGCAAGATTTCTGCACCACATGATAATTCTTTTTTTTTTAAATGATAATTTCAAAATATAGGGCATATAGGGCAAAATTGCAAAAATATAGGTAAATATAGGGCAAGCTCAAAAATATGGGGAAATATGGGGAAATATGGGGCCAGTGGCAGCCCTGCTCTTATTCCAGGCTATCTGTTGCATGTATCATTTTAATTATAGATATGAGATCCAATTTTTCATTCGCGTAGCTACAGTAGATCTCAGCTTGAGATCGTCTCGACTGAAAAACAGGGCCCTGGTTTTCCAGTCTCCGTGGGAACCCTGTAGTAAATCATTCAACAGTTGGTGTTTGTATATATTAGAAACTGGCCGATCTGTAGATGTGGCATTTAAATCATTTGATCGGTATCAAGTGATAAATTGGCTTATAGGGCGAGTTGTAAAAAATGGTTAAATTTACATATTTTACAGGTTTCAGTCTCCAAAGCCTAGGGTGTGGACAAGAGACCCCCATCAATGTACATTTTCAACTAGATTATTTTGTCCATAACTAGCAACTTCGTCGATTTGTACTTGGCTACCACCCCCCCCCCCCCCCCGGGAGCCTGTGCGCCTTGGCCCTGGCGACAACGAGATGTACTCCAGTCTAAAAATTCCTAACTGCCATCGAGCCCTCTAGCGGGTGAACAGGAAACCATTGTAAACTCGTGGTTATCAGGTGCTTGAGCTGATCATCGGTCATCGGAAATGTATGGATTGACACCAGCAAAAGGGTGAGATCTCAATGCTTTCTCTCAAGGAAGATCAGGGAACTAGTTATAAGTTATGTTTTAAGTATGGCAGGACAGAAGTACATTTGAGTAGATAATTCAAAAAAGAATCGCAGGTTTGAATTTAATACTACACGAGAATCCCACTCTTATGGCCCTTCAGTTTCCAGGTCTAGTTCAATCTGTTTCTATAGGGAGCCAAAGTGAACCCACTCCAACCACAGATAGCCGGTCGCAAAATAGAATTTCCGGATATAGGCGCACAGTACTTAGACTATGTAGGTTCGAGATTATATGTCTCATTCTCCAATCATTTAGATCCAAATTTTTAATAAACTTAACAACTGTCATCGTAGTTTCGAAACAGAGTTATTCAGAGACAATAGTAGTAAACCTCACTTCGAAAGTAACAAAAGAGACCAAAAACCAAAGTCTAGCCTCAAACCCCCATAGCTTTAGCACTAAGCCTCGTTCTTACTGGCCACCAGAAACGTGGTTTTGTAGGTGGGTATCTGTGGTTTCAGCGGGTTCACTTTGGCTCCCTATATACAGGAGGAACTCCAAGCGGGTCCTACCAGAATCAGTTTTTTTTGATATGGTAGGTAAATACCAATATTATGAGTTTCTGTAGAATGTAGGAAGGTAGAGAAATTGCCAATTGTAAGTTTTTTCATGGAATGACAACTTCTTCGGCAACACTGCAAACTTAGAAACTCTATCACGTTAGATAGTGCATTACAAGCAGTTGGATTTCCTCGACTGTTCGCACCAATTGGAAGCAGCGTAGCCAGTTACAATGAATTTCATCTTTGAAAAAGACACTTAGTAGTGTAATCAAACTACCCGCAACCTTATTCCTTTTAATTAACTCCCATAGAAATGTCCTAACGATATTATACTTTTAATCTCATATGGACTACTATCTGAATATTACCACCCAAGGAGAAACTGACAATTTGTTCGAATTTAGACAAATTCTCTGTTCTTGCTACGGATATTTAGAATACATAACAAACAAGGAAATTTCAAATCATGTAAATTTTAATAACAATAGAATACATCTTGATGTCCACCATCTAAAGTGTCTGTGCTTCGTGTTTTGAGTCTCTATCGCAATTATTGAAAATATTATTCGAAATGGAAGCTATGCACATATTTCGAGTTTTAACATGACAAAACAAAAAGGACTTGAAATCTAAATTAAAGTAGAAAATCTTGATAATTATTCATATCTATTTCAAATCACAGGAGCAACGTCCGATAAGAGTTGTATTCTCCGCGAGCAGCTAACTAAAATGGTCGATTCGAAAACGACAGCATCTATTTCTCAGGTCAAAATCTTGTTAAACATAATAGAAACTCGACTTAAATCTGTTCATGGAAGTTTTATATAATGACCACGTATTTCAGTCTAAAGCTCATTGTTAGTCTATTAGTTGAGTACTTTGTCAATATACGCAAAATGAAAGGAATATTTGGGATTAATCAAGAACATCTTAGCTCTAACCTGGCTGGCTGACGTTATATTGATAGTGAGAACTCTACATCCAGATATTCCTCGAGTATATTCTGAGTTTTGAGTATATGAGGAGAGTAATCAAATACTGATTTTTGGGAAGCCCTGGAAATATTCACGCTATCGTATTTACAATAGATAAATAGTAATGAAGTGTATAAGCAGGCGGTGGAGGATTTCTTTGGCACAAACTAAATCTGACCAATGTACAGCTGTCGGTAACAAAGATAATACTGACTCACAGTAAAAGAATACATTAAATATATCCAAAATGGCTTCGGGATTGCTCTGCCATCTCTGACTCTTGTCTTCTGTGCAAAAAGAAATAGCTGAATCGACATGATTTTGAAATTAGCATGCTATAGCTGAATCGACATGATTTTGAAATTAGCATACTAAAGATATTGAGTTGACAAAACCTCACGGATTAAACTGAAGAGACTTTAATAATGAGACAGGGACGTCATGAGACAGCAGAGTCACAATTGATAACACGTTACATCGTCTATTGAGGCGTAGTCTATGTTTAGAGACTACATCGTGAAGGAAGGTGATCCCAGTGATCCCAGTGTAGCATCTTCTTGTCACATCGCCGACTGGCTTTCCCCCGATACACTGTCTCAAGGACCACGTGTCTGTTCAGGGCAGAGCAGCGTAGGACCACAGGCGGGACCACAACGTCTGACCACGTGAACACATGGCGCCACATTCTTTGGAGAAATCAGCGGGTAGCAGTGACTTAAACAGGGTTCGTAAGTCGACCCCAACCACTGTCCTCTCTCCGCTCGGCTGCTATCACGGGTACGTATTCAGTCCAGCTAGAGGTAAAACACTCACAGACAGGCCACGCCCAATATATATAGAAATGTCATTATATGTTCACTTAAATACCTCATACCGAACTTACACTCACCAAATTACAAATCTTTCATCTAATCAGTCACTCGTGCAACGTGGGAGCGTCTGCTCCAGGTCGCAGAAACTTGCCATTCATACAACACTGGGAACGGAAAAATAAACGATTTACAAAACGCGTCATGGTGGAACCTTTCAGTTATCACTTATATGTCTTTTTGTTTTCCTTTTGTTTAAAACACATTCCAACATAGCCATCAATACGCTTCAGGGCACCTGTGGTCATCCGTATCTGAATTGCATATATTGATACAGTATGGGTTTATATTCCACCATGGCGCTACCATACCCACCTGGATACTTACGAATATGTCTGGTCATGCCTCTTAGCACCATTTTAACATCACTTATCATACTGGATATGGATGGTTATATGTTCCAGCTGATTCAGTAGGAGGACTCGTATCAGTAGGGGGACTAAGTGGCGGCAATAAATCATCATATCACAGTTAAATCTGCGTAAATTTATAAATCCACACAAATACTTCCTCTGTATTCCATATGATCTCCGGTTGTTACTTGCAGGGATTTCGTGATAATTTTATATTTCTTTGAGGATAAAGTAGGAATGCCGTGGTATCAACGGCGATAAAAAGGGAGCATGGAGGACGTCTTCAATGTAAGTTTGAATCTCGCATTGTATGGAGACCGGAACAGCTCAAGTTTCGGGTCAACAATAGATGTCATGAGCTCATCTGTCGGCTCTGACGGTAGTCAACGTGAAATACTCTAATCCGTCGGGCAGTTATTATCACGTTTTAGTTTCTGAGTCCGAGCCAGTTAGGCTGGCGATATAGTCACTGATATGGACACCAAGCCTACGGCATTGTGCTATGAGACTGTTTGCACTGCCGGGATTTCCATGGACAACTTCATATAGCAGGTACTGAAAAGAAGACAATACTAACAGTGTGAGCCTCAATGAAAGGGAATCAAATATGCGCAAAATATCAGACAATTTAGAATTCCAGGGGTTACCGGTAAAAGACGATTAAAACACTATAATTTAAAAATATTACAGGTAAATTAATCATATCGAGCCGTTAATTCTGTAGATAATTCCCGGTTTCCTAGATATTGTAAACTTAATCCTATATAATAACACTAAAAAAAAGCATCATCTGTCTATGGAGGTTTTAAGTGAATAAAACAAAAATATTTTACTCTGTGTTATATACGAGATAAGGACTTAGCGGAAGTTAACAATCCTTAACAAACATTTGTAAGATATTACATCTTTCCATATGTGTAGCACCAACGGGTGATGTTTGATGGCACGTTGAAACGTCTTCTTGACCTGCGTATAGATAGAGTAGACAGGACCATGGCGGAATATCAGAGCACAAAGATAAATGCAAGGGTTAAGGAGCAGCTTCTTCGTATCACCCTCAACAATACGTTGCGCGTATCGGCGTTGTTCTTACAAACTAAGTAATTGTGATCAGTCAATTAAAATAATTATAATGTTGTTTTTTTCTTCTTTTATTTTCGAAACTTAATATAATTACCTCAATGCAGTGTTAACTCATAAGATGTGGGAGGTGGCTCAGATTGAATATACTGACACCATAAAAGCATAAGCAAGAATGTCAAACTGTGTTCATCCTAGAAAAGTTAAAATCGTTCATCTTAGTCAGGCAGTAATGAAAAAAAAACAAGGGAAAATGTCATCTTATCAATTAGGTCATGTGCAACCCGGTGGATTTCTTTTCATGCTTGAATGCTAAGCCATGCCTGTCCATTATCCCCAACTCTATATACTACTATGCACGTCTTTTACAACACGGGAATTTTAGCTGTGTATCCTAATGACTGCTATATTCTGTCACATGCTTTGCTCACAAATTATTCTGGTTTACTCTATACTATTTTAAGACACCTTCACATCGTTAGTCCATACTAAAAATTGTTTTCCTTTAAATCTAAGGAGTCGTGGATTTGAAATCAACCGGTTTGTTTCAGATTTTCATTGTCTGTCGAATAATGCTTAGACACCGTACCTCCGAATATGTAGAATTCCACTGCATCAGGCGAAGATGGCTGAAACAAAAATAATCTAAGTCTAACCTTTGTTCAACGATATATTAGTTACGTGACATGCATGCATAAGAGAGTCAAAATGGCCAGTTTCCCCAAAAGAAAACAAATCTCAATATTTTTTCAAATCCCAAAGAGATGTATAGGATCTTTATAAGGTTGTATCCATGTGACCGTTTATATACATTTCCTGGTGAAACTGGCCTATAATCAAATAAACTGCATCTGCAGGAATGAAAAATGATGTAGACGACCCGAATGAGAGGATCACCAATTTGTAGGTGGTGGAATAATATAAACAACGTTTTCTTGATTCAAAACCAGGCTTCACATCAATAATCGAGCGTTAATGATGGACAAAAAACCTGAAAGTACAACTAAATCAATTTCACATAAGACTAGCAGCACAAACCGATCGCTGGCATGAATGCATGGGATTCAGAAATGGAGAGGAAATGTACGTTACGTTTTCCAGAGCTGGAGACAGCTGGGGTCATCGAGAAGAGCCAGAGTGGTGGTGCCACGAGCCAAGGCACGGTCCCCATGACGAAGCGCCTCCTCACAGGCCCTGAAAGGAAAACGGCTTATTACAAGTCGTCAACATTTACACTGATTAAACTAAATTAATTGTGCAAATAGAATCATTGGCATTTAAAAGGCTAAATAAGCAGGTGGACGCATTTAAAACTCACTACAAGTAGCTTGACACATGTTTAAAATTGTTGACTGAAAATATTTTGATATCTTAATTATAATGTAGGGAGGGATTGAGGGATGGATGGAGGGATTTTTGATATCTTAATTTGATATCTTAATTCTAATGTAGGTAGGTAGGTAGGTAGGTAGGTAGGTAGGTAGGTAGGTAGGTAGGTAGGTAGGTAGGTAGGTAGGTAGGTAGGTAGGTAGGTAGGTAGGTAGGTAGGTAGGGAGGGAGGGAGGGAGGGAGGGAGGGAGGGAGGGAGGGAGGGAGGGAGGGAGGGAGGGAGGCAGGCAGGCAGGCAGGCAGGCAGGCAGGCAGGCAGGCAGGCAGGCAGGCAGGCAGGCAGGCAGGGATAATACAAAATATTACCATAATTTTGTTCGGAGTGGTCTTATTCTCCACATATTGATACTCCAAAATAGCTAGGAGTATTGCGTAGTGTCAACTACAAGGAGAATACGGCCACACAGATGGAAATCATGGTAATGTTGTATTTGTTACTCATCATTCGACTAATTTTTAGAAAAAAATCTTGTAAATGATTATAAATTCGACGCAAGCACCGTGTATTATTTATATAAAATAGTTCTTATAGTGTCCGTCAGGTGGCAGAAAAGTCCGTATTCGACGTAGTAGATTCCAGCTACTCAGTAGCGATCTGTAGGCTTCATAGGTATAGTATGGAGACTCTGAATTAGGTGAGTAATAAACACACAATATTCAGGAATGCAAGTCGGAACTGAGGAAAAAGTCGGAAATTAAAGAAAACAACTTATATATACATACATATATATAAACATGTATCAAGTCGCTTCCCTTCAAAAGCATTCACCGAACCATTATGTCACTTTGTCTGCATTGTGAAACTAAACAGAAAAGGACTTTCTCCCAGATGTTTGATTTTAGTGGGGCGGGGAATCCCCTTAGTAGACTGGCTTCAGTCTCTGCTGCTATTTCTGTTTTGGTTTTTTGGTGTGCTTTTTTTAAAAGTTGTTCGGAGGTTATTTATTAATTCCTTTAAATCCTGGGATCTAAGAAAGGATTTGGGTGAAAATCCTGATAGCAGTCACTTAAAGATATGAAATGTATGAAACAATTAAAGATGAAAATCATATAAGGCTTGGGCAAGTTTGCCGTCTTAAAATTTCGGTATTTGACGGAATGCTGTCGGCGGTATAGCCGGCAGTTAGAGGCTCTAACTGCCACCAGAGGAGTGCGAGAGGCAGGCGTGTGTGTGCTTCAATTCTGGCAGCCTATGGAGGCTTGTCTCCCAGCAGTGAAGGTCTATCACGGGTGCGGGCCGCACCCACGGTGCTAAAATGACAAAAGTTCGGATTTCCGTCTTTTGACGAAAAACTTGCATCCCTGAATATTGACTAGTTTCAGATACAAGCGTCTGTATGCTTCCATGAGTTGACACATATTAATATCTGAGCGTATCCGAGGATATTGCACAGATTCAACTCCGAGGACCATATCGATTTTCATATGCACTATTATCCCGTATGCGCCAGATTTTGCAAACCGGAGCATACACCATATCTATTTGCTCCGGTTATGTCCATACACACTGCCTATGTGTTGTGTATGGACACTTTGTATTAGGTGGATAATAAAAGAGAGGACTGACCTGCAGATGAGCTGCACATTCTTGGGCATCATAGTAATGAATCGCTCGTAGATGGCGGCCACCTGGTCACGGGGGGCGCTGCGGACGAGCAGGTCGATCACTTCATTGTGATAGCGGTAGTCGAGCCAGGTGAGAGCCGGCCGATGAAGCACGGGGAAGCGTACCGGCGAGCTCACCAGGCAGCGGTGCACCAGGTCACACAGCCGTGCCGTGAGACCTGGCTGCGCCGCCGCGCTGCACGTCACCGCCTGAACGTGGACGTGCCGCAGATAGCTGCACGGGGTTGCAAAAGTAGAGGTCAGGGGTTGCAAAAGTAGAGGTCATACGTGAAGTACCGAGATGGCCGTTCACTTCAAGGTAGCAGTGCACGGCCATCCCGGCTTGTAAAAAAATCACCTCGCAGTAAGTATGGTACATGTTCTGTGTAGTTTGCAAACGTAGCGCCCTAGGCTCGTAGGTACACCAATCCCACTTCAGTACTAGGTAAGTACCTCGGATAATTGGCTACCTTTCTGTAGGGCAGAGTGATTGATAGTTCCACCATCCGCTAAATTGTAAGATATAGCACAATAGCTGTCACACATATAGTTTCCTATTTATTTCTCCCAATCTTTCAAGACCAATACTGGAAGTTATATCGAAGAGACTCAAAATGTAGACAAGATTTGAGGCAACATATATTTCGTCCTATGAATAAACACCTTAAACAAATTTATACATAGGTCACTTACGGGTTAAGCGATACAAGGCACTGTATAGTATTTCTGCAATACGGTTTCTTCCTTTACTTATGTAGGAAACGTCTGGAAGTGGCTGAATTTGCTGGATATTATTCCTTCACTTACCTCGTCCACACTGTCTGCAGATCTACAATGTCGCGCAGCGCCCCAATCGCCGCCTCATAGACTTCGCTTACTTGACTCTGATCACCTTGTAGTTCCAGCAGCAAGCTAAAGCGAGCGCACTATTATACATACACCATACATGGAAAACAAATACATTGTTAACATAATAAGATGACGTAGCCTACCCAAACACTGTCCATGTTACCCACCACTGCGTACGTACCAACTGTAGGAATATCTCTATAACATTAATTATTATCAAATACATATTAAGGGTCATATATTTTGTAAATGTAAATTATATTTAAGGTTTCTTTTAGACAGAACAACTAGATTTGGCATGAAATCAAAGTTCCCAGCGAAGAGGTAATGGGTGCAAATTAGTGGTATCAAAACTAAAGTCTCCGACCGACACGAGAGAGCTGTACTTGTGACTGCAGACAAGGCTCTCGTGAACTGGTCAGAGACATGGGGTAGGGTTAGGTTGAAGAGATGGGAACGCTACGTTGATAACGAGCCTTCTCGCCCTACCAGTAACTGAGCCAAAGGTGTCGCCCCGACTCTTGCTGTAATATTTCTGCACTGATGCCGAGCTTGAAGGGCGGGGGAACAAACGACATAGGACTTGGCTGGCCTAGGGCATGGCTGGAAAACATTCAGTATGCATTTACTATTAAAGCATTTCTATTTTTAAAACATTTCAAACTGGGTTCCATATTAAATCATTGCCAATGCGATATTTTCTCGAGGTGGGTACAGACACCCACAGATGCGTTAATATAAAACATTATTGTGAACTACTGGTACAAATGCGGAGCGATATTGAAATCATACCATGAGAGTGTGAATAAAATATGGGAGCAATGTGACCGTGTAAATGCACTTCGACTATTATTATATACCTGTGGCCGTATATCCGACGTATACCGCCCGCTCCTATTTATGACCGTAGGTCACACTGGGGTGTGTGACCACGTAATTTGGTAAAATGTCACCATTTTTAGGCATATAATAAAACGAAAACAGGCTGATTTTATTATATCATACAGTATCAACTACAGCAACCCCTAACCTGCTTCTAAAATATAAATGTCACTTACCAGTACAACAGGTTGGGATCGCACTGTCTAGAATTGTTGACGTCCACATCGTACAAATTGATGATGGACTTCTCAAGCAGCTCAAGTGCTGCGTCACGATTATCCTACACAAGAGTTGAAAGATAACATGAGAGTTACATGTTTATATACTATTCTTTATATACACCACTTTCATATTAAGCAACGAGGAAAATAGTTTTGTGTTACGTAGTTTGGACTAGGAGCAAATACAAATAGTTATTTTTGTTGGAAGCACGGTAGTTTGAGTCAGTAGCTAATACTGACATGGCCTAATTCTACCACATGCACATACAAGAGGTGGCCAGTAGAGAACTTACAGGTTATCTTAATTGCCAGCCTGAGTGTTCCAGACACATTTAATGACGTGAAGTGGTAGTCCAACAAAAACAAAAGATGGGGGTCGGTAGAAAAAATCTGGCTCTAACACTGGCACTCAGAACTGCACTCTCTAGTATAAATAGTCGGCACATGGCAACCATAAAAAACCCTTTCCAGTATTCGGAGACTGCGAATATCTTTACTGAAGCCTCAATTTTACTGAAGCCTGTACATTACCTGACTTATCTCAAACTGCGCAGTAGTAAAGTACACCTCGGGGTTACTTGGGTTCGTCACCAGACTGTCACACAGCACCTACAGAAGAAACGTCAGGCGATGAATAACAGGAAAATTATAAACACATAAATTGATGTCATACACATCAAGTTCAAAATTGGTCAGGAATGAGAAATAATATATACTTACAATACAGAGACCACCTGTAAAGTGAGAATGAAAGGGTGCAGTGACACTGATGCGTTAGCGTCGTTTGACATTAAGCACAGTAGGTCCTGGCGGTAAGGCTAACCTGCCGAGCTTGGTCCACGTTCTCCGATTTAGTCTCTAGCCGGGCGAGAGTCAGTAACAGCTTCGTCACGTTCGGCCGCGTCTTCAGCACCCGCCGACACAACCTTTTACCTGCCTCAAACCTGTGACAAAAATATCGTGGTTTTTTTTTTTATTGACACAAAATATTTATCAATATTCTTGTTCCACTGAGGTACGATATTTGAAGTTAGTCCTCTTTCAAACCTACATGTCACCTCTGAGAATATACCGGATATATGTGGGATTAATACACCGATTAATAAAACGACCAACTTAACCTGTTTTTAATCATCATTAAACTAGTAAGACTCATTCAACAAACCCAGTATATACACGAGCAATTTTTTTTAAGGAAGTTAACCTCCTTAAAATAATCGCTAAGTGCTCAATATTGAAACATTTATAACAAAATGGGACTAGCCTTTAAAATGTGTATTCCACAGACTATTTACGGATGCTTGTTATAGCATCATTATGACTTATGTGACGTACTTTTTGGAGCAGGTGAGGAGATGGAGCCAGTTGGTGTAGATAGGGAGAGAGACGGTGATGAAGTCGGCGTTGTTCAGTTCGGCCTTCAACAACTGACGTTCAGCGTCACGGAAAAGCGCGTCGAGCGCCGTGATTGGCAACCTTGGACTTTTACCTTCCCTCCATCCAAACTCCCCAAGGTCCTGCAACCATGAAGAGAAAGTGCACGTCCTGAGTTTAACCGAAATCATGATCTGTGCGAAATATACCTAATGCATGCGAAAGGAAAGTTGCAAACCACATGATGGTTGTTGAAGTTGATGAAGTTGAAAACCAATTTCAACCTACAAATACTTGTTTTATTTATGTTCTCACTTCATATATGTATACAGAATTATTCCTAAATCTTTGATTTCAATTTTTTTTTTAAAGTATTTCTATCAGTTGTGCAACACACACAATCTCTTTCTGACAAATTCTCGAGGCTCACTTCATCCATGTGCCATGGAGAACCTGCAAAACACCACATACCATCACTCAAGGTCGAAAGGGAATATCTAAACAATAATTTTTATGAGTCAAAAAGGAATCACACGGCCCACCAGGGAGAAACTGGTTTTGCATAAGGACAAATACCACTCAAAAAAGAATAGACAAAGCAGGAAAGTTATTCCATGAAAGATTGTATCTGTTATATACCAATTACAAGATTCGCACATATTCCATAAGTATTGCTCTGTAATGGTTCTCCGCTTGGTGTCACCACACAGCTAAGAAGAGTTACTTATTTTTATATTCAGACTGTTTAATAATTCATCCATAATCACCTCATTGTTTCTAGAGCGCTTCTATATTTGGTTACTGAGCATGCCAAAATGATGAGGCAATGTATAAAAGGTTCAATGTTGTCTTAAACCCATTCTCAATGAGCCATAAAGATACTCAGATAACAGGTACACAATTGAGTGGTTTCGGTACTCCCTGACACTGACCTTAGATACGATTGGAGCATGGAGAGCCGATGCTGGGTCGTAGAGCGCTGAAGGGAGGCTGCGGAACTCCAGCAGGTGGATATGACTTAACATTAAGAGACATTTGTCAGACGCAGAAAGATGACGCCAACAAAGGGCTTCCTCGCTGCCTTCAATGTTCTGGATCATGGACTGCAATAAAATTTAAGTAGAGTAGAACCCCGCCTAACGGACACCTCGCGTAAGGTCGTCATAGTTTAGCGATGTTAATTATAACGAGACATGAAACTGGAAAATTGTAAAAGAAAACACCCAAAAAAAACGAAATATTCGGCAGGGATCCAGGGACAATGCTCTGGGTGGGAGCCCACGGGGCAAAGCCGCTGGATTCTCTTACATTTTGAGATATTTTAAGTGAACTCCTCGCCTCACCCGGGAGCTAAAATGGTCATAAGATATCACTCCCCAACTTTCAGGTTTTCATTTTGAACAAACAACCAAAGGAAGATTTTTTCCTCGGAATTAGTTGGTCTAAATAATTTCTCTTGGGATGTCCGGGGAAACTCCAAGCCTGTATTGATTATTTCCCATTCACTCAAGTGTTCACCTGTTAGTGGGTATGGGTTTTCTGACCAACGTTTAGAGCAATAACATAGTTTTTTCAAGTTACTGCCACTTTCAGGCCATATTCCCAAATTGTTTTTATTTACAAAAATGATATGTTCAACTAAAGTCAAGGCAACTTGTTACCAAGGTCTGTTTAATACTAAACACTCTGATTATTCTAAGTTAACTTCATACAAGTTGCACCCAGTAGCAGGAAGACCCCGTGAAGACTTACCTTTAGAATCTGCACCGCTTTTTTGAGTCGGCCAGTGGCGATGCACAGTGAGACCTGATGCAGGATGACCTCGAGAAGTTGGTGTGACCTCGTGTCCTCGGCGAGGTCTGCCTGGCCGCACAGCCACGTCTTGATCCGCCCACACAGCGCCTCCTTCTGGTCAAAGCTGGTGGTGAAGCCCAGGTACTGCGAAACAAAGTGCAAAGTGTATAACCAGTGTCAGTGTCAGGTATACGTAACTAGTTATAAGTTATTCCTGGCACTGTATCTAATATCTATATGTGGGGCTTATTGGAAGGTTGAAGTTGCATTTTCTTCGTGTGACCGAAGCTAGACCATGTCTCCTCTCCAGTCATTGGACAACAATTTGGAAGGCTGGTCGTAAATATATCAGCAGCAGACATTTGCATCGCCGACTGGTTGGGATGGGATCGAGTGGTATGTTTTAATTCTATAAGGAAATGATACGACGTCCAATAACATCTTATCCCATTCTGGCGTTCCCCTGATGTTAAACCCTGTCGGGAAGCTCGTTTTCCCACAACCCTGACTTACCTTCCAGTAGATGGAATAGGAAGGCGTGTATTTAAGTGCCTGTTCACACAGGGCGGGCAGATCAGCGGTGTCGGTACGGCGGCCGTAGAGAGTGAGATAGTGCAGCCACAGCTCTTCACTGTTTTTATTGGCCTGCAGAGCATGGGCGAAGATATTGAGCGCCTTGTCCACTCCCCTCTTCCCTGACCTACAATTAGAACAAAGAGGAGATATTTTCTACGCACATTTCTATTCCTAGCTAAATGAAAAATGCAGTATATATCTAGGTACCAATGTTTTGAAGCTCTACAAAACATACCAAAGAAATTACACTGCCAGAATACGAACGCTAGCATGTATTTTACGAAATCGATGAAGAGGAGTTATATCCATGTGAGATGTAAACTTACCCCTCGTGTAGCTTCTTGTAGGCGAGTTTGAGCCATAGTTGGATATTTTTCGGAGAGTCCATCACGGCCGTCTCCATATCCTCATGCTCTGAACCGGACAACATCCAGTACCGCACGTCGCCTTCCTCGATGATGTTGTCCTCTGCCGCCTGCCACTTCTCTGCTCGACACAGAACAATCAAATCAGTAACAGAAATTTCATTAAATTATGTTTACACTATATCTAAGCTGGACATTCTTATTTGTAGGTAAACATGATATGTGAGCAACAGCCTGGTGGCCCAAACAGTAATAACCACAGGGAGCCATCCATAAAGTATGTAGGCAGAACTTTTGAAATGTTTGACCCCAACCCCGCCTCCCGATCTTGTACGCAAAAGAACAAAGAAGGAGCATACGCAAAATTTCCAAATTTTTTACCCATCCCCCTCGGTACGTACATACTTTATGGATGACCTCTAGCCACGTATTCAGTAAACATGATAAACACGTAAAATTTCATTTGAGACTTTATCAGATTCTCCGAACATGCTGGAAATCATACTAGATAACCGGTAACTGTTATAAAATACTGACGACACCACACATGGGTTAAGCTCACCTGGCTTCAGAGGTAGCACAGCCTGGTGTCGGTCGCCAAGCGTGGCCTGCAGGTTCACTTCCCGGTTGGTCTGGGTGGGTCGCCACTCTCGCGCATCTAGACGCACGTGGTGTGGGTGCCCTGTAAATTAGGGTAAAACTCTTTCAGTGTCTGGTTTTGCTCACATTCAAATAATTGTTCTAAACCTAAAGAATATAGGACAGAGACCTTTAAAGAGCACCAAATCTTACATTGAGAATGACACTTCTATTTACGACTGTCTCTCTCTGACTAGTCAAGGAAAAAACCTTAGTTTCTAAATAAAGAAACACAACTTTTTCAAAGCGTGTTTGATTTTCATCGAAAAAGTAGTTAAACTGATGGTGTCTCTGTATGACAGATATATCGGCTAAAGATTATCATATAAAATGAATGTCAAAATGTGATATTTTCTTGGTGTATAGTTTACATGCTACAGCTAGTGGGTGTCACAAAGTATTTCATGATGAAGAATGCAGTAATAATCACACATACCGATTTTGGCTTCGAGGTCGACTTGGGTCAATAAAAGAAGAGATTGCTCTTCATGTGTCATCTTCAAATTCTTCTCGCCGAACATTTTCACAAACTCATCTGCAAATGACATATCTCAGAATGATGACATGAGCAAAGTTCATAAGTCGTCTTGTATATTCAAATCATGTATATATGCCGGCGTGGGCAAAAAAAACCCTGAAAGCTAGCCGGGGTCCGGAGGCCGCCAAATATGTTCTCTTCAGATATGCATTATTCTAAAACTGGCCCTGGCGCACAAAAGCGAAAATCCACCGACCGGAGGGAAATTCGTATGCCTTTATATGTATGCGAGATTAAGAGACATTTAACTTCAGATGTTACCTGTATTTCAATTCTAAAAAAAAGTTCTTGAACAAAAGGATTATTAATACAAAGAACATTGAATATAAGACATAAAAACCTTAAGTGAAAAATGAAACCTCACCGATACGTTTTGGGATGTCATCTTTGGGCGTGTCGGGTGTGACCGTGGCAAGAGTTGGGCAGTAGGACACGAGGTCTTCCAATTGGCTATTCTTAGTCGACTCGTAGTTGGCTTTGTGTTGCCACGGGCACTTCTCGTCGTTACAGGTGCCATGCAGTTCAAACTTACACAGCACCTTCCCCACATCCAATTTGTGTGTGTACGTCTCGGAAACCAGCGACTGCTTCTCCTTCGTGCGGAAGTAAGGGCTGAACCTAGAAGTCGATAAAGCACTACTTTATTGGACTGAAATTCCCACGGAAATGTCTCTACATGTAGAGGTCATCAAAGATCATTAATTTTAGACTCAAAGAAATTGTGGGAGCCTCATCAGGAACTTCCTAATACTCACCAGTAACCCCTCTCCCGCTACATTGCTCCCTCTTTTAGTTCCATACACGTATTGGACATATGCTGTTTCAGGACACTCAAACTTAGTACCAGAATCTATCGAATAACGTATCCTTAAAGTATGTATACAGAATTTCTGAAATTTTGGACCCCCTCCTAATCTTGTACCCTATAGAACAAAGAAGGAGCATATACAAAATTTCCAAAGTCGTTGACCCCCTCCCACCCCCTCAGTGCGTACATTATGGTTGGCTCCATATCATGAATCTGATTTGGGGGTCTAGTCTCTCCATCGTGATTAAAAGTGAAAATCAATTGGTTTTTTTGGTTCATCTTACACTCTAAGGCAGGTGTTCATCTGAACCTAATTTCGCCCATTTACTTAGGAACTCTTGCACCTGTAGGACCTCCTATCTACAAACACTGAGGCTGATATCTATCAGATTAGGCTGCGTGCTTATTACTGACCTGTAGGATCTGAAGGCGAGCAGCGCACTGGAGTAGGGCAGGAGGCCTCTCGGGCGGGACGTCTCCTGGCCCGACTCGAGCCTTCTACCCGATATCACACTCCCGATTAACTTTCGGGAATTTACCTGTAGCGAGGGAAATATTGATAAATTGATCTTGCCGTTTGAACTTCTAAATCAAAAGACATCAACATCGTCATTCGCGCACTCCGACTTTTATATCACAATTACACTACTTTGGCACTAGTAAACTACTGTAGTATTTTTTAAGGATCTCTGTGATCATGTTGTCAAGTGATTTACCTTTACACTATATTCTATTTTAAAAAAAATACATGTCATGTAGCTGAAGAACCATATGATTCAAATTAAAAATACAATTCTAAGATCGTGAAGTAAAGTTTACCTGCTTCTGTTTGGGCCACCACGAAGGTGAGAGACTAGGATCCTGGGACACTGCCGGTGTCAGTCCACTGGTTGGAAACTTCATCAAATTACTCGCCTACAAAATTAACACCAAAGAGACAATGATACATGAAGTTATGTTATCCTAACGCATGGTTCTAATACTTCCTCTCTGAATTCCAAATTAATTTTATCTTTTCAAGGTATTATCGGCTTGCCATAGAGGTGTTATTTCCACGTCTTCTTAATCTAAATCCCAAATCAAAGAGGCAATAAACGGTGGCAAATTATCTCGGTATCAATAAATCATCTGATAATTAGGATGACAGTTGCTTCTCCACCAATTCTGTTTAAAGGGATAAAGGAGACACAAACACAAATATGTGCATTATCCTACCCCTTATAAAAAATGCCATAGTCTGAACATGGGATTTGTCACACCCGTGACATAAAGTGCTGTTTATGTCAATACTTTCTAATATTCAAAAATAATGGAAATGGGGTAAGATAAAATCTAGACGCCACTCGTTTGAGTTTGAGCTCTGTAATGTCTTTCGTCTTCGACTCGTGAGATTACCGAGCCAACAAAATGCGTGACATAAATAAACTCATACTCAAACTCCTGACGATTTTCAAATATTGCCAATTGCTAAATGAGTAAATTTAACGTTTTATCAAGTTTATCCAATCCCAACGTGTAAAATAGGCCAATTTATATTTGACTGATATACATAGGAAATGTACTGAAAAATATTTTTTTCGTCAATCCTTTCAAAAACAGGGACGATGACCTATGATTTTTAGTACTGAAATGTGTAGTAATAAACTTTTACTATATTCTGTGAAAGTTTGGGGAAAATTATACGGGTTTTACTTTGTGAAAAGTAACTTTATAGAATTTCTCTATATTCTTTAATAAAACTGTCAAAATATTGATCTCTACATAAAAAAATACTAGCACAGTGGCCCCTGATATTTAAGTGAGATACGTGATCTACAACACTTAGAGATCATCATATTTAGTTTTCAGGAAAATGACATGGATTTTAATTTTCAAGCCAAATTGTCCGATATGCCTTTCAGTGAGTGATATATACGCACCTGCAAGTTGCGAAGTTTTGCCATCTGTAGTTTACTAAATGAGGAGAAGACTTTTTCGTAATGCTGATCATTTTCGTTATCAGAAGATGCGTTTTCTGTCTCATGGTCACTAACGCTATGTTTCTTGTCTCCTGAAGTTTTATTTATCACAGTTGTCTGGTGCTCAGAACGATTTTGCGTTGCTGAGTTTTCACTAAGGCAGGTGCCACTATTGGCATTGGTCCCTTCAGTGGGTGTCTTCTCGTCTGACGTGCATTGTTCATCTTCTATTCTAAAGATGAGAGGGTTCGTGTTCGTCTGGAGGTCTAACAACGACTTGCGACGTCGAGGGGTGACCTTCACCATTTCCTTATCCACGTCACTGTCGGCCAGACCCGTGAGGTCAATCTTCTCCGAGGTGATGATCTTCTCCGGCTGATCAGACTGTAGCCGCTGCAGGTCCTCCTCAATGGACCCTGACGTAGTGGGCATCAGACCGTGACCGGCGGCACTGTCTCCCGTGTGATCCTTTTGTGCCTCCTTCAATTTTCGTATCCTGTCTCCGTACACCTTCTCCAGATGGAGCAGACGTTGCTTCTCTTGGGCCAAAGCACTCATCTGAACGGTACCTGGAGCGTCCGCCTTCTGCTTCTTGTTTTTGAGCAGCGGAGACCGCTTATTGATGCTGGGCAGCTGCAGTTTGTAGTCCTCCCCGAACATCTGCTTTCCAGCCTCCAGCACCTGCTTCTCCAACTTGTTGACCACAGTGCACTTACTGTCCACTCTAGCCTTGAGTGCTCGGCCCTGTTCAAAGATAATTCCAAGTGTTAGTCTCCGGAGAAATGTGTCACTGAGCGAGGTAAAAAGTACAAGGTGACGTTACTTTTAGGGAAATACTTATATTAGTTGTTTGTGAAAAAAAAATATCCAAGAAACGAAAATTAAATCCCTCGATTCTAAATTTTTTTCCACACATGCTCATGCAAGTTGTATATATTGTAATTTGTTTAAGAAATATGTTTTTGAAGTGTAGGAATGGAACAATCTCTTGACTGACAGATTACCCATACAACAATATATATTTCACACGGACAGGATATTCTATATTTGTCTTGGCTTTTCGTATTGAGAGCCAAAATAAAACGAAGTACCTGTTTAATGAATTTCTGTATTTGTTGACGGTTTGCGTTGACAATACGCTCTGCTGCGGCCAGTTGCTCGCGAAGTTTCTGCACTTTCTGTTCGGCTGTTTTCAGTATCTGTTTTCGTTTGTTCACTTGACCGCGCAATGCTAGCAACACACTTTCATCCTCCTCCAGACGTACCCTGAAAATACCAGCCAGATAATCTCTCCGTGAAAACATTCCTGGTTAATATGTCCAGAGCCAAACAAGAGCCTATGTGAATTGAGAATGACAGGTAATTGACGGGAGTAGTGAAATTCGATTAATTAGTTATTGAATTAACATTGTATTTGAAGAAACCTGACATGTACTTAATTAGTTTACAGCTGGTGAGGACGAACTTGTAACGTGGATTTAAATGAAATGAAAGAATCTCAGCCAAATATAGTCATTTCTATGTTGCACTATATGTTATTAAATATTACTCGAAACCTATTGCAAGTCGCACCTGTGGCCTACTAGAGCAGTACACTCAATCAGGTGTTTATTAATTCTCTCTTGCATCATGCCTAATACTAAGACAACGCACCTTTCTCCAGCCAGCTTTGCCTCCAGGCTATGAACATACTCTTCCGTCACCTGTTCTGGTTTTTCATCTGGTTTCAGGTTCACACTCTTGGGTTCGGTGGCTGCAACTGTTGCTTTCTGTTTCCCCTTGACTTGAGTCTGTCGCACCTTTCGTTGGCCTCCATGTAGCTGCACCTTGAGTGAGACAGATTTGTTATTCTTGGCGAGGTCGTTGTCTTTGCTGTCGACCGCTTTGCCTTCGGTCTCTACAGCAGTATGTGGCTTTTCTTGGCCCTTCTTCTGTTCCCGCTGCTTGATTATCTGTTTCAGTTTTTTATACTCGTCCAGCTTGTCCTGAGGGAGATTCTTCAGTGCATCTGGTGTTGTAGGGCTCTTTAATGGATTGGGTTTCTGCCATAAACATAAAAAAAAAGTTGTATACAACTGTGGCATTGCAATCAAGAACACATTCGAACATCATTTTATTCTAAGCAGTAACACTGTGGGCCACTTTGCCATCAAGGCCCATTTACGACGCTTGTATTTATTCCTCACGACCCAATTAAAAGTGAGGGAAATAGATCTGTCCACTTAAACCAAGTACATCGACAAAAGACGTCAGCCTTCCTTCCTTACTTTTACTATTCCTTTCTTTCTAAAACTATTCCCAAGCAATTCATGAAGGGGAGTGGTATGACCATGAACAGGAAATTATGGTCATCCCATAAATACAAGGAAAGGGGTGTTTTGCATTTGCACGTACATATACAGGACAGATTTGTAACGTAAAAAACTAAATTAAAAGGGAAAACTTACCTCACTTGCTTGCCGAGCATCTCTGAGGAGCTTGTCAATGCTAGAGATTATATCTGGCCTTGACCCCATTTGGTTGGTGTCGTCACCGGAATCTTCGCTGTCTGAGGATGCACCCAGTGAGATAACTACCGGCTCGTGACGAGGAGGTACAGGTATCTGAAATAAATGGTGAAATGTTCACATATTCAACCTGATTATCCCAGAGTCGAGAAACGCTGCTGGCCTTGTTTGGCTTGGTTTACCCTTTAAAGACAAATGTGGGTAGGTATTGAAGCGCCCCCTGTTTCTACTCAATTTAACACTGGTGCTGCTATCTGGTTTCATGAAAATGTAACAGTTTCCCATAGACACCAATAGGTAAGCACTTATCTTCTTCAGATGTCCTTTCCATAAAAATTAGCATGGTGACCTAGTGTTTATTTTAGCATTTCTCATTTGTAGATGTTCCCAACTATCATAATCTAGAATTATTTGAAGATAACAATAGAACATCAGTGTCATTTAGCAACAAAGTCAATATATTACATTTTCCCATAGACACCAATAGTTAAGCACTTACATTTTCAGATGGCCCTCTCATAGAAGTTAGCATGGTGACATGCCTTTTTTTTTGTTGCATTTTCTATTTGCTGATATATGGGACTTATATTATCCTGAGTTATTTGCAAAATTCAAAAGAATTTAGAATTGACCCAACTACCAGCATTTGTCTTTAATTCAGGGATTCCAGTTGGGGTCAGAAATATCTTTTATGGCAATTTGGATTTATAACATATGGTTTATACATTATACTTCGAATTGTCATCAAGTTAGGACGAATACAAGTACCCAAAATCTATATTTGCACTCGCAAAAGTATTTGCGGCCCCTATTATCGCTCACTATCACTTTGTGGGAACCCGCTGCTGGCATTGGTTACAAGATATTTGAGATAATTACTTACATTATTAAATTGAAACTGTGACTATATACAATCTTTTGAGAATTGCCATGTCTGCAGTTCCTCTATCTGCTAATCTAAGATGCCGGCTCAGTGAATGGAGGATCAAGGCATTAGGGAGAGATTTCAATTTTTACATGGATCTGTGGGGATGTTCAGTTTTGGAAACGAGGGCTTTGGCTGACTTGGGTAATTTCAAATTTTCATGTCAATATTATTCAAAGAAAAAGACTTTTTATTCACTTAAAACAAAAACATGGATTTCAATGGAAACATTGAAAACTGGCAAACCTGGAATTAATATATATTTAGTACAGCCGAGCAAGAGAGACCAGGCATTTCACTCACCCACTTCCGTGTCTCGTTGATTGCTAATATAACTTAAACTCACGGAGTTCCTCTCAAATTTAAATCTAGAGACGTCAGAGGATATATTTCCAACCCAAATTGAGCTTTAAAAAGATTAACCAATGTAAGCTAGGGTCCAAAAAAATCTTGAAATGTGATTTGACAGAGGCTGTTTAACCATTTGGCTGGTTTTCAATCCAATCTGCTTACCGTCACTTGTTTCTTGGGTGCATTGGGCCTTGTTGGTAGAGAAACAGTTAAAGGAGAACTTCCGCGACTGGACTTACTCTGAAATACATGACAACCATACAGTCAGACCTAACTTCATTTAAGTGGTTGTAATACCATAAGGTTTATGGAAGATAATATTTGTAATTATCCGATATTCTTATCGTAATCTAATTTCTATTCATATACATGTATCATATGAAATCTAAATAACTTTTTTTTAAATTTTTTTTTTATTTATTTATACTGCAACTATAGTCAGAATATATCAAGTTCAATATAAGGAATTTACTAAAAAAAAAAATACAAGATTATCATTTCATGATATCATCCTGAGAGAGCATCATTTAAACATATTGAATCGGTGGTAGAATTTTTCTTCCTGCAAGAATCCTATGGCAAAATAGAACTACCTCTTCTTCAAGTCCTCGAACAGATGATTTCTTTTTCATGTCCTGAAGTAGCAGAGCCCGGAGAGCCTCTGCTTCGTCCCCATCTTCATGCTCCTCACCGTCCATGGCAGGATCACCTTCATGGTGGTCTCCAGGCTCGTACTCTTCGTCCTCTTCCTCTTCCTCCTCTGCCATCTCTGCAGACAAGTACACTTCAACGTCTCCATGCTCCTCTTCCTGGTGCTCAGCATTGTACCGGTCTACCTGGAGCATGGAGTGCTGGTCCATAGGGGGCAGCAGAGCTGGGGGCATCAGCGGAGGCGGGGCGTTGGTCTGCCCGGCCATAGCGAAGTCCTCAAGGTGATGGTCATGTTGGGTAATGGCGTGCATTGCCTGGAGGGGTGCCTGAGGCTGAGGGATGAGGAATGGCATTTCCATAGGATGGAAATAGTCTGAGGGGTCCAGATTCTGAAAAAATATAGAGCTGTTTATTAGAACAAGAGCTAAAAATTAAGTTTGGTGGATCGTATTTACGTATGCCACTTGATATAGAAACCTCATTGATCGTTATTGAGGTTCTCAATACTGTTTCTGTTCCCTATTCTTTTGTTAAGTAATAAATCTATAGAAACTGATTTCGCTATAAAGCCGTATATAGGTTGAGATGAGGAAGACTTACACAATTGTTCATGGGCTGGAAATTGGGGTCTGGAGCTTGTAAATGTGGATAATAGTGAGCGTCAAAATCAGCGAGTGGTGCTTGCATCATGCCACCTGCCGCCATCATCATGTCGTCAGGGATTTCGTCCAGTACCGATTCAACGACTATTGCTGAAAAGAGAACATTCCCTTAGACTTGTATTTCTGTATAATAACTCCATTTGAAGGAGTCCATCAAATATACCTGTGAAGCCTATATTTTGCTGAGACCTCGTGTTGCAACAATTCAAACTTGTGTACCAGTGCCGGTTTTATTCAAGCTCGAGTTCATATAGAGGTAGAGCCAGCTTTGCCACCCCATGGGTTAGTTAAACACGAGGGTCAGTCCGACTAGTATCACTCGGAATGGATTGCACAGCCATGGTATGCCTAGCTTCACAGATGGGCAAAGGCACTGTAGTAATTTAATTCAGGTACCGGGTAAGACTAAGCTAATCCCTGTCGACCTACATAGTCAAACGGACTTGTCAATCTACCATGTGGGAACAGGCCCGGCAGAAAAAGCTGGAGGCTCAATTCGACCACCAGAGCAGTATGGTACTCCATACTCAGTGCAAGATCCAGGCTGATCCTTCTCCAAATGGATTCTGCAACAGGGTGCCTGCTCCTGCAGGGGTTTCTTCCTTACATACAGGAAATTTACAGGTTGAAAGTCGGTAATGAGGAAAAAGTCGGAAATTTAAATGCGTATAAAAAAAAGCAATAATTCATAACATTATATTGGACAGATTAGCTAAGAATCAATATATATTCTAACACTGCGAGTGTTGCCAATGTATATGAAATGTTGGAAGTCCACCATTTGTCAGAAAACTTGCGTCCCGGAGACAAGCTTAAATAATATGGGTGAACCGTTGGCACTTCTGCATTCGGACCCAGCCATATTACTCCAGGACCAAAGGGAGAAAGATCTACCATCGCTTAATAACTGGGCCCCCTACACTTAAATGAGTAAGTACTGTAACAGGAGTCATTTTGTGTAAATTTGCGTTAAACACATTATTATCTGTTCATTTCAAATTGCTCTTTTTTTATTTATAGCCACAAATATTTCATAACATACTCTAATAGTCTGAATAACTTACGTGGTGAGCTTATATCGCTATCAATTTCCATTTCCTTGACTTCATAGTTATCAGCCATATCATCTTCGTCATATTCATCACTCTCTCCTGGAATGTAGTTCCGACTCTGTTTTCCCGTTTCTGTCGACTGAAAACATACTAGCGTTAAAGAGATTTGTATGGGGATGCATCCTAAAACTTAAACCTACCGTAATAGAAACCCACTGATAACTCTATAGCGGGTACTTATTATTCATTCCTTATCCAACAGGAACCTATCTACATGCGAAAATCTCTACCGATTTTTGTATATGTACTATCCATTTCACTTCACTATTGTAGAACATAACAGATGAAAGGAATAGTAGTTGTTTAAATCATTATATTTAAAGTCATAACGTGTTTACTGAGAAAATATCTTGGGGATGTTAAAACAATACCTCATCATTGATGCCATGGCAGAGCCGAAGGAACCGCTCCACCTGCTCCTCGGGATTATCCAAGGTGAGGATCATCTGCACCTCTCGCCGGCGATCCTCCTCCCGGCGCCGCTCCTCCTCTCGGCGCCGCTCCTCGTCCGCCTGGCGCTCCTCCTGCCATCGCCGCTCCTCCTCGCGACGCCGCCGGTCACGGCGAATCCACGGCGGCTCATCGTCGACGTGCCGCCGCTTACTAATGGAGGAGGTCGAGGACGTGCTCTCCCGTCGCCAATTGTCGCGGCCCCTCTTTTTAGAGCCAGTGGTGCCTGAAGGCATTATGAGAGTTTCATCAATCAAATTTAATGTCTCTTTTTTCAACATAAAACGGGAACTTTCAAAAGGCTGGGGGGATGAAAGGTCATAATACAATTATATTCTATATCTAAAAAGCAAATATACATGTATATTTTGAGACAGCAATAAAGCTTGTAATGGAACGGAGTCTTGGAGTCACTCATTTAGATTGCTATCCGTACACACGATAGTAACAACAAGACCCATAGGATCTCACTGGAGCAAAGACCAGTATGCAAACTCTTACGAGGCGTGATAAAGCTTTTAATCTATATCGCTGTATTGAAATCTAAAACAGCCTAAGATTATGAACGACAAGTCTTATAAACACAACCTCCCGTTATTTAACATATCTAAATACTTAAGTGCATCTACAACGTCAATTATTCCCAATATACATTGTCACACTAAATTTGAAAAAAGGGTCAAAGACACAATCTTTGGTATATACTTTGTTTGGGAGAAGGACGTTTTCCTCGCTCTCGGTTTGATGGAGTTGACCTTTCCAGCTTTGCTCCCCTTTTAGCCGCTGAGGCCAGTGCGGCAAGTCGTAGCTCTAACTCATCTAGGTCATCGTCTTCATTTTGGGAGGACTTGAATAAGAAAATACAACATAATCGAATGACATCACCTGTTTGTAGAAATGCTTTGCATTTTGTTTGAGAGACCTTAACGTAAGAAGAGCTAAGTGAGCATTTTGAAATACAAGTATTGGCTTTAAAGACCAAATTAGCATGTGGACGCATTTAAAACTCAATAAAGTTCAAAGGTCTGCAAGTCATTAATTACTATGAGGGAGGGAGGGAGGGCATTCATGCATAGGGAATGGCCTGCATTGATTGGCTATTCAAAGGCCTACTCTTCTGTGAACTCAGTAGTTCATGGATCAGTGCACACATATATTTAGCTACCTGAGGGTGATTTGAATCGGCAATCAGCAATGGTCTGACTAAATAGGAAACGTTTTCAGTTGTGATAGCTTCATGGATGAGTGCACACAGACAAGACTCTGTTCATATGTACACCAATAAGGTAGGTCAAATCAATATCTTGTGGTAAATGATATTGCAAATAATCTTATAAACCAATATCATTTGAATGGGTCTTCCCTCATTCCTAGAACAAAATTATGAACCATTTTGAATTATGTTTGTGTGTAAATATGATGACTGGACCATGGTCCCATACACCTGCTGCCTCCCACTCCCATTAAGAAATTTGGCAAAAATACATCAATGGCACATCAAATATACATTTCACCTCAGTAGTGACATTTCGTAGGATGTAAGCAACTGTCAGTGCCACTTATGGATGTAAATCAATATTGAGTAAACATTTGTTTGAGTATGCCCTTTTCACCACCACCCCCCCCCCCCCCTCCTCACCCCACTTTTGAAGAAATACTGAATATCTCTGTAAATATAGAATTTACCTCGAAAATTCCACTTCCTAGCATCTACTGTTTTTTTGTATCCTCTTTCAAACGAGGCATATCATATTATGATTGAACCAGTTTACAGGTAGAAATATGTCCATAAAGGAGACATTAGAAATGGACCTGTGACTCAAAAACTAAAAACTAAAACTGTAAGATATTGTATGGTCATAAAACCTGTCAAAAACAGAGATCATTTTCCTGTATCTACTTAGTTAGCTATAAAAGGCAAAAATGTGGTCAGGTTGCCTAGTGACTCTACATGCAGGTGTACTTCAGTAGGCTAAAGCCATAACTAAAGACCAATTGTCCACCCGTTAATAATTGCAAAGGTACATATTAGAGGATGGTTACAAGAACATATTGAGATTTTGATAGTCCTTTTGTACACTGGATTAAACCCTATCTCCAAGTATCTATAATCCATGCCAAATCTAAATAATCGGTGCATCATTATGACATCATTAATGTGACTCACCTCTTTAAATTCATTGATGTTATCCTCTGGTTTTCTGCGCCATGGTGGAAGAACACTTGATGCCCTTTCTGAATCATTCTCATCTTCTATTCTAAGGTCGATGTCTTTGGAACCTAGTTCTTCTATATTAGGTTTGCCTTTAGACTGCAGATGAATTTCGAAAGTGATTATATAGGCAATAATCAATGGTTTTGCGGACGGACAGCCATAAACGAGAGGTTGACGTGTGTTACAGAATGGCTGACAGAGCTGCCTGTTCACAAAGTCATCGTTTATTGTATCTAAAATGGATCAATCTTCATAAATAAATTGAAACTAGGAATTTCCATATTAGTTGGAGTATCAATAGGGACCTCCTTTTGCTATACATGCACAAAATAACTAATCTGTTTGCGAGTGTATTCTCCCGTAATCAATGGCTTTGAGGTCGGAATCAATGGATTTCAAATTCGTAATCAATGGTTAAGAGATCTGACAGCTTAGAAACAATAGGTAGATCTAGTGGTTTACTGTTTCTATATTTTTAACATTAATAATTCTTATTTAATCTACCAAAATGAATACCTTACCGGTTCACCCGAAAGAAGACTGGCTGCTTTTTCTTCCTCTCTCTTGATGTTTTCAAGCTGTTTTTGAATCTGCTTGTACTCCAGAAGTAAGTCGATGTAATCATTATCCACTTCTCCCGGGGGAGACCTTGGCGGCACAACTGATTTAGTTAAGGCATCAAAATTATCAAAACATTAAGAGCTAAGTTTGCATTTTAAAATAGAATTATTGACCTCCTGGGTTTGTACATATACAGCCCAACAAAATTCCAGGTTTTTTCAGGCTTTCTCAGGCCCTAATGTTTTTTCACAATATGAATTAATACCATCTTGCTAGTGAATAAAAAGTCATTGTTTCTTTTCTGAAGGTGCATATCATATCTGGTCAAATTTCTTTAAAAAATATTTCTGATTCCTCATCAACTTTGATTAAAATTTGTATCTTCCTCACTCCCGTGGAATTTCAGTGGTTTGGGATAGATATCTTTAAAATCTTTTAAATGTTTATAAATAAAAAAACATGCTATATCATTAAGTCAAATGCACATCTACCGATTAAGAACTGATAATAATAACTTTTATAATCATATAAGTTATGAATTTGCTGGCCTACGTTTCGTTGACCGCCTATGGTTAGTGGTTTCCACGAAGACTTGACTCAACATTATCAAACTCAGAGAACTTAATGCAAAGGATACTCCTTGGGCTTCGGTGTGGCTTCCTCTTGATATTTAGTTTTAATTCTGGTGGAAGACGGGCGGAACTTGTGGTGGTAGGGGGTGGCGGTGGAGGGGGTTCTGCTTGAGGTGGTGGAGATGGTGGGAGTGGAGGTGGAGGTGGTGGAGGCGGAGGAGGAGGATGAGCCACTAATGCCATAAGGGGCACAACACCTGCATGTCCTACTGCTTGACTTGGGTCGATATTAGAGTTTGTAGTGGACATTTCCCTTGGTGATACTGGGGCCACTGGGTTGACACTCGTGTTGACAGGACCTTTTGTGAAAATCAATGGTCCATTGGATTTGGCTTTCCCGAATATGCTGTCTGTCTTGCTGTCTGGCCTTATGTTCATTCTGCCATGAAAACGAAGTCGTTGTGCCCCGAAGAAAGTGCGTTTGCGGTCCCATAATTTTGATTTGAGAGTGGATGTAACCTGGTAGCTTTTGGGTAATTCTCGATCATCTCTGCAATAACCTGGGTATCGCACCCTTTCTCGACTGCGTGACCGACTGCGCCGACGTACGGGCGGTCTGCGTTGAGGGAACTTACTTGTTCTAGACGGAGACTCTCTCGTGCGTGATGAGATTTTAACATTTTGACTAGTCCTATTTATTCTGGACCTTTTAGGTTTAGTTTTTATATCCGTCTGGCCTTTCTTCGACGAGTTTTTCTTGGACTTCGATGATTCATCACGCCATTCATCACGACCTCGGGCACACTTCTGGTTGTCGTCCGTATCAGACAATTCTATTATCTCACCGTCGTCAGACAGTTCTCCTTCTTCTCTAGTTAGCTCTAACGATGCAGCTTTTGACCCAGCTTTTAACTTCATCTTTTCTTCCATTTCTAATGTATAATCTACATGGTCCTACTTACTTCATACGCATGGGACATTCCCAGTTTCTGTTTTCTGTTATGCCTGGCAAGATGGCGAAATCCTGAGACTTCTGGGTAAACGTAGGCGCCATCTATGGATTTAGAACATTAACTCTTAGTGAATCACCCTAGCGGCAGTTAGCAGGATTATCTGAAAACTAGTTATTATTGACTTGATACACAATGATTTTCATAACTTAGGCTGTACAAAAGATACATATTTGCAAAAAGTAGCATACTAAACCAGAGATTATGGGGCTTATTCTCACATATATTTTGAATTTATGGAGGTAATTTATCTGTTTTCATTTTTGACGTATTTTCTATGAAATCATGTTAAAATTATGCAAAATGTTTGACTTCTAGAATATGAGTGAAGATTCCATAGAATTACAAATGGAAGAAAAATCGAGACCCAGTTTTATCAAGTAGAGATTTCTTTTACAACCATTTTGAGATTTTAACCTTTATGTATACATAGTAGATATCAAAATGGACTGTTTTGTTTACAAAATAGAAAAGTAGCAAAAAGCCCCTTTTTGTTATATCTGCCATATGTCAAAGCACTATCATGGTAGGCGGAAAATGGAGAAAAGGGCTTGGAAATGATGCAATATTTTGATATTGTAATTTCAAAGAATGTTCTACTTTAGTTATGATTTCCAAACAAATGCTTACTTTAACTAATTAGAGATGCAGCACAAGTCAATCTTTATGATCTTTTAGGGAAACACTATTGGAATACAGATCCCAACTTAGTCCTTTATTTTCCTTTATACCTATAGGTCTAGATTGT
The DNA here is from genome assembly GCA_950022655.1 of Alentia gelatinosa. Taxonomy (NCBI): domain Eukaryota; kingdom Metazoa; phylum Annelida; class Polychaeta; order Phyllodocida; family Polynoidae; genus Alentia; species Alentia gelatinosa. The sequence continues at coordinate 101,027,138 of OX465580.1, read as the reverse complement.
ATGAAAAGCCAAAGAACCAGCATAGAGCTGTGCTGAGACAAATGCTCCTAATTCATCGTTATTAAAGAAATAAAAAATAATTTTGTGAGACTGCATTGAATCTGGGACAAATGTACTGGTGGCTGTCCACCGTTGTTTCCCTCCTTGTTGGTCAGGCTGAGTGACGCTGCACAATCATCTCCCAGTAGAGAAACGGGGGTGTAACAATGGACACTGAACTCCAGGGCATGTAAGTAAAATATTCACGCCCTCATCTCTATTGAGGACAGGGTTGGTTACACTGGCTACAGAGAGTGATACCGGTAAAACTATAGTTACCTTGTATGTGCCAGTATAAAACGCCCCAGTCTTATATTTAGTTCAACCCCAATATACAAGCATATGTTCAGAGTGTAGAATACGCCGGAGATACTTTTTTTAAACTCTCTACCATCTCATTGGAGCCTTAACCCCACCTACCCTGAGTTAAAATAAATTGTCAAAAACAATGTTAGATTATTTATTTTTGTATTCCCATTAACTGACGTTACAATAACTGCCCCCAGCCACAATTAATGATCGCTTAAAATCCACGAAATGCTTTAATAATTGGCAAAGTGAACTGAATTTTTATATGAATCTTTATTTTCATCTACTTATGTTCCAAATTTTCAATAGAATAATACAATACAAAAAGGGTACAAAATTGTAAAAAATTTTCTTTACATATTTACAACCTTTATCAGGCCACCTCTACTACCGCAATTGTCTCAAACAAGCTGTGTTGTAAATGAAATTTAAGGACCAGTAGGGTTCTTTTGCGAAATTCAGTATAATCAGCTATCACAGACTAGGTAATCATGAAAGGCACTAAATTCTAAAATCTTCTGTTGCCAAGGTTTTGTCATTGTCAATTCATTCATATCAAACTCCCCATTCAAACAAAAAATATCAATATACATATATATGAATGTGGGTAACTGTAGTTATACTGAGGACAACCACCGCCTCAATTATACAGAATCTCACAATCTAACGAACTAGATGAAAGTAATATATTATGATAACTGAAAGGATGGAATGTTTTCAATACAATGCACGTGGTAAGGACACTAACTTTATAGAAGACCATACATACACAAATACCTTTCAGTATACATACATTTACATCAACACATCGACTTTCGGGTATGCACACGTTAAGACATGGATTGATTAGGTGTTTGTCAGCCCACTGACTCCTGGGAAATGAGTATTAGGTTAACCGAAGGGAGTCGGCTTCAAGAAAGCGCTAATATTTACTAATACGGATTGTCATGGAAACACACTTGTATGTCTGACATTAGAAAGACATAACGAAATCATAAGTTTTCTAATACACTCCAATGAAACGTTACAGTAATTAACGTGTTATAAATTTTTAATCATATAGGTTGAACGTTAATCAATGTAAAAGGCACAGGGTGAGAAGAAATAGGTGTCTACTGCTAATACATACACACAGGTCATTTGATTCATACAACAGGAATCCTCTAGCACCAGATCAGATATACGGAATCAAAACGGAAGCGCCTGTATGGAAATCAAAATTGTTGCCCATATAATACATCATTACTGTCCTCTTAAATATACCGTTGTAACTGGTGTTTTCTGTGTGCAGTTAACTTTATAATTCTTCGACACAATATAACCCCAAAAGATGCATCAGTTTGAAGTATGGGCTGAGGCATCTCAGTCTACTGCAGCTGATGTGAAAGGTTACCGCAACAAAAGTAGGAGGAAAGATTTGTTTAACATCAGCTAATCTTGGACATGATAAGCTATTGCAATTAACTTTAATAGTTTCCCTCTACACTATATTTTGATACTCAATAAATACAAATGTATTTACAGAGTATACATGTTGCCTCATTTTAAAATCTAGCTGCAATCATTAATCTTTGTAATTTGGAAATATGGATGTTAGATAACTCGTAATTCGACTGGAATGTATATTGGAAAAAAACATTTCAAAGTAACCATAAGAATTTATGAAATTCCACTGTAGATTTGTGGAGTTAAACTTTGAAAGGTCATTTTCGTTGAGAATGAAATTTTTTTTCATATCTTGAATCAAGCGTTCACTGACGCTGCCTTCATTGTCCGACATTGGCTTTATTTCCCTCAATACTTGATCTTTTTAAAGTTTTGAATTATTTTCGCTGTATTTACACTGTCAATAGATAAATGCCCAGAAGAAATGTAGACAGAATATGGTTTTACAGAATATTACAACATAATCTGATAGAAAAATACAATCTTATAAATATAGGGCCGGATAATATATTCTTTTTTTCAAAATATCAATTCAGTATTTCCCTTCTCTTAATTAAGCGCAAGAAATTCTTTATGTGAAATATCTTCTTTGAGACTTTGGACAACGTGTATGCAACAGAAACACAGATTGTGTGTTTGGAAAACTTTCTTCAAACATCAGGTCTATCCAGCTGGAGGTTGAGCATCTTTTAGGGTACAACAATTTGTCGTATAATGTACAAGTGGTTAAGAAATATATATATCCCTAAATAATTATAAACGTACAAATATTGTTTAGGTTGAGAAATGGGTTTATACTTTACCTATCTCAATGGACTGAGATATGCTTAGATTTGGCGAGGTGGTCAAGTGAACAAGTACCAAATGAAAAACAAATCGACTAAGCTGCAATGATTTTCATAGGAAATTAAATCACATAGGGGGGGAAAAATCATTAATTATCAGGCATTAGGTACTAGGCTGCGAGACTAGTCTTCTAAAGTTACATCACATTATATCTATAAAATAAGACCTTGTCCTTGACGGATATTGTGATTATTCTTACTTTTCAATATGAAGGCAGGGTAGGGTGGCTGAATGGACTTGTTCCGAGTTGTTTTGGTGTGTTCAGAAGTACCGAGATCGAAGAACGAGGTATATGTAATCAATGAGGAAGGGAATCCATGAAGCCACCCTCACCGTGTCTTACTATTATTATGAGTATCATTTAAAAAAAACCGCTATATTAATACTAAGTGTTTTGAATGAGAGAAAGTCATATGGTACAGAGTGATAAACTATTCATTCGTCACACCATGATGAATGAAATTTGTGCAGCTAACCAGTAAGTGTAAGACATTTGCGCGCAGGTATACCATTCTGTTTTCTGAAGCTGTATGACCTAATCACTAGGTCTATCTAGCTGGGACGATCCAGCGAAGCCCTGCCATCAGTTTTTTTATAGCGGCACACTGACAGGTCATTGGTCATTCCTGATACCAACGATCTTCTGATGAAAATCTACAATAGAATCCCCTATTGGCAAGCAAAGGTTAAGGTTTTGTAAAGGCTGTGTGTTTTGACTGTCAACGTTATCCATATCCTCAATCACCTGGTGACCTTACCAGAATTGAGATGATCACAATTACACACATGGTAGTCTTACAATGCAGGGTGAAGCCCGCATCTGATACGTAGCAAAAGATTCGGTGAGTGTGATATCACTCTAGGCTTCCGTCCTAACAACACGACTGTTGAGCCATGCATACTCTTGATCATAGAGTTGCATGTATCACGTGGAAACTTCACTTTGTCTAGTCCAATGATCACAGTTGTCACATCCAGTGCGAGGCCTCCAGTTTGCAGTAAGGAGATTCGGACGACACATCGTCCTCCAATAAGTCTACATTGACCTTCATGTAACATAGGTTTCCCGCCTCCAGATGGTCGCTGAGCGATGAGGGCACGACATGAGGCTGAGGTAGTAGGTGGGTAACGCGATAAGACAAGGAGCTCTGTCAGGTAGCGAAGCCACACACACACACTCACACATAAACACGCGCGTAGCGTCACCGTATGCTACCTATCAGAGTAGCGACTGCTGCCACTCGACCCAGTCGGCAAAGCCACACCTTGCCGTTGGAGTTCTTGTAGGACCTGTAAGATAGTGTCCAGTTCTACGCGGAATTCCTCGATCTCCCGGTTTTTAGCGTCTACGATCTTCTTCCACTTGGCAACCTCGTGCTCCAGATCGGCGGCGGCCATGGACTGCGCCTGGTGGATGATCTGCTTCAGCTCGTATTCCCGCTGCTGGTGCCGGGTCTCCAAATTCTTGATTTTGTCCTGAAGGGCAACAAAGTGCCGCATCTCCTACAGAAAAGGACATAGGAAAAATGACGGGGAGTTAGCCAATAAATTCATACTTTGTGTTACAATATTAGAATTCCAGAGGCGTTGATGCTAATCAGAGGTGACCAGGAATCATCCCAATGTTCTTCAAGCCTCTATGAGAGGCAACATGTGAGCGTTAATATGTGTCAACAACTGTAACAAATGAAATATATTTTGGCTAGCATTTTTGGTGAAAATAACAACCATTACTATATGTAAATGAATCAATTACTATCACGTTTGATACCTTTCATCAAATACTGGGTAGTAATGTACACAGATTGAACGTATTTATATCGACATTACAGCAGGTGTTTGGTATCGAGGCGGTGTTTGAGATCAGTACTCACCGGTCTGTGATTGTGATATGCAGTTTTAGTGTTTGAGAAATACTGGCATGCGAGTGTCATGCATTGATAGTGTTTGGGATCGGTACATACAAGTATGTGATTCGGACATGCGGAGCTGATGTTTATGACCATTAATTACAGGCGTGTGTTTCTGATAAGTATGCAGTGTTTATGACTAGAAGTTACCGACTTGCAATTCTCTGACGCAGTTGGTGGTGTTTGTGACCAACATGTAATTCCAACGTACGGTGGTAGTCTGAGGCCAGTACTTACCGGCGTGTGAGTCTGGCGTGCCTCCTGAAGGGCGCCGAGTAACTCAGACACCCGCGCCTCCAGGGTCGTCGTGCGCACGCGCAGTGCCGCCAACTGCTCGCCATCTATTTTGGCCTCAGTCAGTTGCTCCTTAAGGTGCTTAATCATCACCTGGAACCGAGAATTTCTTTAATGTAACATGTCTGGTCCCTGTTCTGCTTTAGAAATACCTCAAGGGCATACAAACACTTTCCAACGCAAACAGTGTGGTACATATGTCATTCATGTATAACGTTCCCTCACAATGCTAAGTAATTTACGAAGATCACATCGTAGAAATCCCAGTTTTATAAATGGAGGAGAATATGTGTCGTCTGGAAGGTTTCATCAACATTTTGTTATATACATATCATCATTATTATTACAGTCTTATAAGTTATTCTCATGAACATATTTTTTTATTAATATCGACAAGACACAACTTATTGATGTAGGATTCCTGAGCAAGAGGAGCAAAACGTAAGACCACCAACCATGGAGAGTTTTGTTTAATAAACAAACAAAAAAGAAAAAAACCAGATAGTATTCTTCAATCAAATTTTGACGGCCGAATAGGTGCCCGTTCGTCGTCAATAGTAGAGTCCCCTAGGAATACTCTTAAGGTAAATCATACGGGTACTCACCTCCTGTGTATCAGCACGACCCTGAAGCTCAGCCAACTTGGAGGTCGAGTGTGACATGGCGTGCTCTGTCATCAACTTCTGAATCTCTGCTTGATGAGACAGTCGTAATGCCGACAACTGAAGGAGAGTACATACGTCTGTATAGTTGAATAGTCAATTTGTTTCAACCAAATTTCTCATCGGTAAAGAGTCTGCATAGGTACCTAATGAGAGGTTTTATTTGAAGTCATCGAAGTGCTGCAGCAATTGTCAAATTGGGTTGTTTCACTCAATGTTTAGTCAATTATATTCGCGAAAGAATATATTTTGTGAAGATAACATATCCCAAGAATTATTTAACAATTAATGTTGACTAATTTGTCATTCAGCATTTTGGTGTTAATACAAAATATCTTACTAGACATTTTTTTTTAGAAAAAATTAGGCTACCGATTAAACAATTTGGAATTATCTTCTATATGTATGTTCATTATCTGAATGAATTCCTGTTAGACTATTTCTGTACGATGACGTATCACATGTCTTACATGTTCATCCGACTGCTCACTTGCTCGTCGATCCCTGCCTTCTGCCTCAACAGTTAACTTCTGATTGATAATTCTACAATGCTCCACTTCTAATCTAAATTTCTCCACCTGGAATAGACATTATGGATAGATTTGAATTAAAGGGTTGATAACACTGATTTATTTTATGGGTGGGGTCAAAGGGGTCCTCAGAGCTTAGTGCTGAATAGGGGCCATCATGAAGTATGTACGCAAAATTTCTGAACAAATTGCCCTCCACCCTCCTCTCCATTACATACTTATTAGACTAATAAATAAGGGACGTACATCAAATTAAAAAAAGTACCCACTTCTTCGTATATGGATAGCCCCTAAACGGCTTACAGTTAACGTATGCAAGTTAATTGTCAACTTTGAACAGGCAGATGACATTTTATATATCATGTATCGAGGGACCAAAATTGACATAAACGTTTTTTCAGCATTCTTTACGTAATTTACAGTGAGACTCCAGATGGAAGACCCTCGGCCTTACCTCGATTTTTAATTCCTCCTTTTCTTTGAGCACGTCTTCAATATGTAGTCCGGTGAAGCTACCAGGCTCGTATTGCTTGTCGTGGTGAGTCGGCCCGCTTGTCTCAGGATAGGCCGGCAGCGGCTCTGACTCCGTCGTCAATACCGACTCCCGTGACCGTGACCTCCGACTGCCCAACGAGTCCTGTCCGCCGAGCCTCTTCGTCGTCAGCCCGGGGCGCGTCCGGCTCCCTGACCGCGGCCGCCGACTGCGCTCCGACGACGTAGACCCTACGTCATAATGCAAGTACACGTACACATAAGATGTGACATCACTAATGCTCCAGTCACACTGGCGTAAAATTCGGCGTTTCTTCTACGTATTTAAATTGGTGGAGAGTACGTATTAGCTACGGATTTGGAACGCATCTGTTTGCATTGCTTTAACGTTTTAGTACGCTTCTCAACGCTCATCAACGTTTATTTACGCTTCTCTACGTATTGTGGCGTCTTTCGGCGCATTCCGACTTTCATTTACGCATCTCCGCGTTTTCCCGCGCATTACCGCGCATTTGTATATTTCAAAATGCGTAGAAGAACGTAGACGTGCGTACACGGAAAAACGGGTTTTTTTACGCCAGTGTGACTGGGGCATATAACTTCCGATCGTGAGATACGTAAAGATGTTTTTAAGGGTTTATTATCCGTCGTAAACCACGATTCATTACATAAGACCTGTTAGATACCATAGCTGTGGTATACGGATTCAGCCTCAAAGCCATGGTATACGTGAAACTAGTCCCTCTGTGCTATAGAGCAAAGAAATAGTCCCTGTTGCTACACTCATTAATATGGCAATTCCTGGGTTTAATTTAAACTGTAAACCACTAGAGGTTAACATCGTAATACACTCGCTGGCGCTCGTGTATTACTGCACGTCAACCGCTCGTGGTTTACGGCAACCTGTCCACAAATTCATCGATTATTGTCTATATATGCACGTTTTTCTCGTCACTATAGTAAATAGGTCAAACACAGGAATGACACCGTATGTTTCTGATGAAGGCTATCAATACTATTTCTAGCAAAAGCTCGTCACTACCAAATCCAGTCATGTGATGCGTAGTGTCATATAAGTTACTATATGTACAATTTCGTACTCGATAAATCTTCACCATAGAAAATCTAAAAACAAGTTACTAATGTTGTTGGTTTTGTGAATAATTTTTCTCTTAAATTTTTGTTTTAAAATTATGTGATGGAACCTTTAAGACTTCACCATCCGAAAGCGATGGACAGACGACCAGCAAATAAAGAGCTGCTCAACGATACCTAGAAGCCCTCACCCCGAGCCTCGTGTAGAGAAGGACGCTTACCCCGGGAGACAGCGGGCGGTTTGTCACTACGTCGTGTAAGCTCCGTACTCAGCTGTTGCTTCTCCTTCTGCACACGGTCTAATGTGATCTGTAGCGACGCTCGGTCCTTCTCCTTCTCCAGCAGTTGTCCCTCCAGTGTGCGAACCCGGCCCTGGAGCTCCTGCTCCGCCTCCCGCGCAGTGCGCAGGTCAGCCTTGGACGCCGCTATCAGTGAGAAACAGAAAGTCAGACATCACACGACTGGCTTTCTTAGTGAAATGTTTTTGGTTTAGATAGAATGGTATTTTTGTCCCATAGGCTTAACATTGGGGACTCGTGCTCCATGTCCCGATGAGTATTGCAGACCGTTCTCCATGGTCTATATCTTGTCTATCGTCCATTCTTTTAGTGTGATCAGGGGTGAGATAAATACAGAAAGCAACCTGTTTTGGTCAAGTTGTTGTTCTCCAACTTGTTTGAATGTTACAGGATATTCACTCGGCTATTGCCTCGTTCATATCACTCCGCATCAAACTTGTGGAGAACGACAACACTGACCAAAACTTGTTGGTTTTTTTCTTTACTCTACTTATTTGACCTACGAATACATTCATTCCCAAATGGTGGAGAATCAAACAAAATAGAAAAAAGAAAAAGCCCAAGCAGATACCACCATTTTACAGGTATCTGAAATAAGTAGTGCTAGATAGAAACAATGAACCACTATTAAACAAGATGGCGATCCTCCATTACTCTTCGACCAGGCCGCTTGAGTTACAATTCATATGGAATACGGATAGCACTGTTAAGAATTTAAAGAGTGAATTTAATGGCAGAAATACTTGACAATATCGACAGGTTATGATGTCATAATTTTAGGGAAAAAAAACACATTTGAGAGTGATATCCCTTGTCTATACTAAATGACTTTGGCAAATAAATATTCAACTAAGTGATGGAATATCTACAATATCACAGGGTAGCATCAATAGTTCGATGGGGTGTTAAATCTATTCATCAGTATAGCACACAGTTCGATTTACATAAAGCAGTATGCATAATCTTTGCATGTATGTGTGTGTATAGTCTGTCCAGTAACCGATATCCTAGGGAGCACAGACTAAAGTAATATAAACTCAGCACTGTCCCATTTGAAGATACAGGGATTACATACATTGCTCTTTGGCCTTCTGGGCTGTGATTTCCTTTCGCAGTCGCTCAGTTTCGGCCTCCAGCTCGGCCACCTGCTTCTTGTATCTGTCTCGTACACCGTCCAGCTCCCGCTCTAACGATACCGTGTGGCTGTGCGGGTGGTCACCCTCTCCTGGCCGCTCGTACTTTGTAAGCGTCATTTCCAGGGTCTTTATCCTATCTTCATATTGGTACTGGAAGTATGTTTTATTTGATTCAAAATTATATGAAGTTATTTTTGTTCTGTGCATACAGTTGTTGGTGCTGAAACCAAAGAATGATTACCATACCTTGATAACTCACAATATAGGAAGAATGAGCAATTATTTGTCCACGGTATATTCTAGTCTACCCACTACGTATGTTGGAAGAGATTAACGCAGAAGGGAACCCTTTTTGACCACCGATGTCTGGAGATACTCATACACACATGATACATATTCCCCATAAAATATAACTACCGCCAAATAGCGCGCTTCTGCTTATATCACCTATTATACATAATGACGATTTCCTCTAAACTTTATGACCTTCCGAAAGGGTAGCAGTATAACAAAACCAGACAATGAGCGTAAAAGAAACTCACTTTCATGCTCGTGTATTTTTGTTCCATGACACGTAAGCCCTTTTTGGCCTCTTCGTCTTTGGAGTCGATTTCAGCCTCCAGCTTCTTACAGCGGTCCTCCAGGTACTTGACTGACAGTGGCTTCGCTCGCTCACCCTCCACCGTGTTGTTGTCGACAGCAGCATTTGCTGCCCACATGAGCACCGGCAGAGAATTCGGATGTCGCTTCCGAATGATACTTTCCATTTCCCTCACCTGCAGGTAGACATGCATATGACAAATAGATACATTTTTGATATGTTGTAAAGAAAATAACACATCAGATTAGAGTGCTCTTGACTGGAGCCTTTCTATTACCCCCCCCCCCCCCAACCCCCCCCCCCCCCTCCAAAAAAACAACAAAAAAACAACAAAAAACAAACAACTAAAACTGCGCACCAGTCACACCCGGCATATCATAAATCACTAAGATTTGCTTATCAATGAAATATCTATTTTCATTAAATCAAAACGTACAACATCCACCAAAACGTTTCCGTTCTTGTTTACAGAATGTATATATATTGTCAGTGAATGTATAATTATCAGAACTGAGAAACCTCTGGTGTCTTGACCATGACTGAACAAAGAGAGTGATAAGGTTGTAAACTGAATAAGAATATGAGCGTTTCTTTTGAGTGAGCAGTAAGCGTGCTACTCAATCCAGCACTCCCGACCATCGTCGCCCCTCTTCTTTCAACTTTCTTTATAGTCTAGGTTTGAATTGATGTGGAAGACCGAGCCATACCTTGGATACCCTTATCAAATCTTGTGAGTAAACTTCTTGGGAAGTATATCCGTATGTAGACTGGATTTAACACTTATTTAACTGAGCTAGATAACATTTTACAAAGGTAAAGACTCACTTGACGCTGAAGATCGGTGATTTTGCGAGTATCCGATGCTCGTTCCTTAAGTCGTGCTTTGGCCTCAGCCTGGCGTCGACCGTGCTGTAACCAGACAGTAGACAAGTAAGCGATCCATTCACCATTAAAATGGGTGTCCTATGCAGCCACGTATCCCCAGATCTCCAATTACTAGCCAATAGTATAGATACGAAAAATTAAAAAGTAATATATTAGTACCTTGAAATCAAAGTTTAGGCTGGGGAGCGGCAGTGAGATACTTAAAACGTAGCATGGACGTGTCGTGATATGAATTTCAAAGGATTTTGCTGATGTGAAAATACTGATAAAATGAAACAAATTCAAAACGCTTCTACGATATCGCAGACCAAAATATATGATGATAATGGCCAAGATAATAACAAGAGCTAAGTGTGCATCTTTAATTAGAAGTATTGGCCTCTGAAGGCCAAATTAGTGGGTGAACACATTGAAAAATCTATAGGCCTATTTACAATCCCAAATCCTGCACTCTCGCGGAATGGGGGAGGGGAGAGACCAGTTCCCTCTATCAAGTGTTCAGTGTATGGAATGCAATTGCATACTAACCTTTCTATAATCTAGATTATATTCAATTTACCTGTAGGCGATTTCAATTGTTAACAAGCAATGCCCTACCTCCATATGAAATGTAGGGCGGTTGCCTGATAGTGACACCTTCATGGATCAATGTACACAGGAAGTGACACCTGTTTGCATGCCACCTTCCTATCAACTACTTCCTAGCAGCTATTGCATTTTATTCTCTTTCAAATGAGGCATATTATATTATGATTGAATCAGTTTTAGGGGTAGACATATGTCCATAAAGGACTTCTTATAAACGGAACTGTGACCAAAAATAATTCCCCAAAAGTGAAATCACCTTTTTAAAATCCATGTCAAAATAATAGATATTAAAAATGTAAGATAATACCTATCCAAGACAAAAGTCATATTCCTATCAGTACTTAGTTAGCTATAAAAATTAAAAAAGTGGTCAAATCACCCACACTACAACCAGGTGTACTCCAGTCGGCTATAAACATAACCTATAAGACCAACCGTCCACCTGCTAGTAACTATCAATAATAGCAACAACTAAAATAGCAACGACAACGACCACCAGAACGTCATCACGAAGGTTCAGTATCCAGGTATATTCATGTTTCCTATGGTAAAAGCCTAGCAGAAATAGATCATACTCCACTCCTCGCATGTGTCTTTACTATTCAAACTTGTTTAAAATGTAGCGACCAATATCGTACCTCAGATGTCAGGTGCTCAATCTTCTCATGTAACGCCTTAATCTCATCGTTCTTTTTCTTCAGGAGCTGGTGGTCACGGTCGAGCAACTCTTGGTTTTCGGCGTACCACTTAAGACGACGATTGAGCTTCTCTACCTCCTCCTGGTACTGTTTCTCTATGTCCTAATAACAGCAGAGGAACATATAGTCGCGGAGAAGGAGGTGTTAAATTTACCCCCCTTTCCTTAAATTTTCCTTTCAGATATTTTCAGATTTCACGCATGCAGATTACAAACTCGACTTCCCAGTGTGTTATATTTGACTCATGATAATACATAGATCTTTCAAATTTAGTATCATGTTTGTAAGATCGAATAGGTAAACAAATTCCACTTAGGTACTAAAAGAAGAGGCACCAGTTATTCATAAATCAAGTTATCTAACTCTAATATTCTTCAGATCAATAGCTTTTTTTAGAGCTATCAGGCCACTAGCGCTCTACTTTTTTCTCTCTTGGTTTTTATATCCATTTATCAGACTCGCCTTGGCTTCTTGAGATTTTGACTCTTTTGTCTGCTTCACGTTCTCCTCGACCGCTTTAAGTTGTGTCACAAGGTGTTCCACATGTTTCTCTACTTCCATTTTAGCCTGTGATATCGCACGAAGTTCTGCCGTTTGCAGCGCTTCCCGTGACTGAGACACAAGTAGAGAGAAGATAATAAGTATTACTTATTATTAAATCCTTAACACATCGAATTAACCAAAACCAGCTAAAAAGATGATAACAACTTATCATTATTAGAACTTTACCACGTACTTCTATAAAATAGAACCTCGACTGCCTCTGTATCAATTTACATGTATCATATATTGTCATGAAATTGACTGGTTCTTATATTTTATTCTATATCTAATGAAATTTGCATAACCTGTACTGTCGGATTACAAATGATCAAATTATGTTGAGTAACAAATAATCGGCCATAATTTAAATGGAGATTACCTGTTGAATTATGACTATCAAGAAAAAAGAAGAATAAATAGAGTAGAGCATAAACTACAGGATGAGTGATGATCACCTTGGCCTGTTTGAGCTCGGCGTCTAGCTGCGCAATCCGCCCGGCGCCGAGGGCGGCTGGCGGCATGTTGCCGGCCGCGATCTGCTGCTGCACGGCCGGGCTGGTAATGAGTCCGCGGTGCCGCAACTCCAACTCTTTCTGCTCCAATTGTTGCCTAGAAATGTGTTATATACTATCGATAACAGACATTTTTTGTTTATTTACTCCACATGGGACTGATTCTGCCCGAGGGTGATAAACAGATACTACCATAAGATAACTATACTTTTGAAAGCATGTTAATATGAGATTGTCATATCTCCAAAGCGCTTCAAGTTCAAGGGTAGATGGAAATTGGGTCCGGTCTCGTCTGTTAGCTGCACAGCTAGCGATCGGTCAATCCAATTATATCCACCAGGGATTCAAAGAATTATAAACATCTCAAGATTTCTTTAAAAGAGGCGCTCATAGTATGCCCTTAAAGTACATTCATAAGTTAAACACTGGTCTCAAATACATTATAATATATGAAGTGTCATTGCTTGCCCCGCATTCCCTGCATCCCACATGAACAATAGAATACCCGCAGGTGCACGATAACACAGGGTGTCCTGCTAGGAGTACTCACCTGAGACTGGATACCTCCGCAGTGAGGCGCTGGTTCTCCTTGAACATCTGCTGCTCCGTCGTTTTACTCATCTTCTGCATTTTTTTCAGCTCCTGGTACAGCCGCTCATTCTCCGCCTGAATGCCAATTACAATTACAGCAAACTTCCCAATTGTGATCTTATATTGATTTGTATAGTATTCAAGATTATTCCAAAAGAATTTATTTTTAACGCTCACCAACCAATCAACTATGGAATCGTAGGATCAAAGATATATTGAAACATAAGAGACGTGAATGTTGAAATCTTTTCATATCCCAGAACAAGGAAAATGTACAAGTATATGTGTACGAATGCATCGTCTGGATTAATGAAGTCTTCGTCTTATAAGCTAAAAGTTTTTCTTTAAAAAGTTTCTTTTGTATCAGAAAAAAGGAAGAGGCAAGTGAAGGCCTGACCTGATATCCAGCGAGCAGTCCCTCCTGCTCGCGGACCTCCTTCTCTAACATGGCCACCTGCTCCTTGCTGACTGGAGCCCCTTCTGCTCCAACCTCCTCTAGTATAGCCTTCCGTCGAGCACCAGCATCATCATCGTGGGCCACCTAATGGAGAAATGAAATTAAAATATCACAGGTTGTTTTTTTGTGAATGGACACACTATGCATCAGTTGTTTCATTTTTTTATGTTCCTTTCTTGATAGGATCAAGTCTTTACTGACTGTCATATGTTGAATGAAAATCGACAGAATAATACGTGTACCAGATAAACATATCCCCAAACTAATGTTTACTTGTTAATCATAACTGACATCTTAATCAAGTAATTTTGTGAATATTCAAAAGACACAAGATTACGGAAGCAAAACTCTCGTCAAAACATGTCAGTCTATGGATTTACGTATAAAGCTGGGGAAAGCAGTCATATTAACATTCCAAATTCACAGACTTCATATTTAAACCAGTATATTCAGTCCTTTACCTTTGCTGATAAAACAAAGTTTTCTTGTTTCAATTTGAAGATTTCTTCTTCGTGTTGTAGACGTGCTGCATCGAGCTTTCGCTCGTGTATTCTTTGTGAATTCTCAAATTCAGCTGGAGGAAAAACAGAAGAAAAGAACCCATGATTTATCTTATGTCAAAAGTGAAATAGAGTAAAACTTCGTTATAACAAACTCGGTGTACAGAACAATGGCATTCCAAAATTCAAGTCGTATGAAACAATCCATATGAATAATAAAAAAAACAAAGTATAATACCAAGAACCATAGTAGAGAATGTGATTTAATCATACTGTGACACAGAAATCAGTAGTAACTGTTTAGATGGATTATATGTTGAACGGGGCCTATCGACGAGCTCTTTCCCCACCACGTAGCGACCACGGAATAGAGAGAAGCGGGAAACGGGCCGCGGACGACGCCGCGGCCTCATTAACATACCCGTTGTGGCGTTTTGATTGGTCGGCGCGTCACGTGAGTATCATGTGACCCGTGTTGTCGTTTGTATGGCCGGCTGCGTTCGATGTGTGCACATCGCGTGATCGTGTCGGCTTCACTTGGGGGTTACTACGTGTATTTCCACGCATTTCCTATGGAGTTTTTCGGTCAGAACAACTCTAAACATGGGGTTTGTGCAAACCCCACTGCCAAGTTCGATCAGAACAGGGAGGAAACCCAAGGTGAGTGTGGTTCTTCTTACCTTGCAATTTTTTCCAACCACAGACTCTGTAATGGCGTCTAACGGAATGAAAAGGTTACATCACACAACTGTTTAGATGGATATTTCAGATGGATGATTACCCTTGAACTTGGCGTGCATGCGTTGCTCCTCCTTCCATAGCTCCTGCCATTCTTTTACCTCTTTCACGAGTGCGCGCTCCCTTTCCAAAACGGGGATCTTTTGACTCGACGAAAGACTGGGAATGTCTTGGGAGAACTTCACCTAAAATCGACATAGCACAGCACAAAGTAAGCTGATGGTGACTTCCACACGTCGGCATGAACGTACAACTTAATAGAGGAACATGCACGTACTTTATATGAGCGGTCAGTATCAACATGTACACTGTACTACATTGTCTATGGTTTCAGAGAGATTGGATGGACTTGCACCAAATAAATTGTATTCAACAATGAAGCGAAAATGATCTGTTTCTTTATGAACTGAGGGATAGATAATCAGTACGTTATATTGGGGATCAAACACTTATTCGAATGACCACTAATTATGTTTTCATGATAAGTCACAGGTGTATCTCTGACCTCTGGCATGAGGTTGTTGCCGCTGAGGTCCTGGCTCTCAGTGAAGTGGGTCTGGATATACTTGGCAAACGACTGCACAGACGCCGCGAGTTGAGAATCTACCTTTTCGGTACCACGCGCTTTCGCTGCCGCTTTGCGCAGGAGGTCCGTCTCTAAAAAAAGGTAGCATCTTTCAAAACCATATGAACTTGAATAATCTCTTCATAACATTGTATATAGATCCGTGAAGATAGACTGGTAAATTCTAAAATGGAGGGGGTCCAACTCCAACAGCAAAAACTCAAAACCAAAAACCTTAAGGTATTGACGCATAACGGAGGACCTTGTCAGTATTGTGCTGCTTACCTTTATTTTTTTGTTTGGATGTGTCTGCCGGTGTCCATGCATGTTTACTCGACCCTCCTTTAGTGCCACACCCTGACCTAGAGTCTTTGGCGGTCTTTCGTGGAGGGGAACTTAACTTCCCATAGCCCGAACTTGGCACGTTGGGGAACTTTTCTTTACTCTTCTTTTTCGGAACTAAAACAAACAGTATCATAGCATGATACCTTGCCCATCATTTCGTCCATGTGCATATGCTCTTGGTTTTGTTCAAATAAATATAAGAACCTCAGCATATAATGTAGGAGTTCACAAAATACCTGGAAAGACCAGGCCATAACACCATTTCCTTTTATATCAAGGTCAGAAACAATAACCAGGAGATCTGACCAAAGCTTCGATTTAGACAAAAAGGGTCTCATAGATTCAGAGACTGACAGTGATGTTCTTCTCCCTGTTCAAGTGTCATACCATAATACAGAGGCGACATAATATCCAGGAAGCAAAGGCTACAGGTAAGAAATTCAACGAATCAGAACCACTGGAGCCCGAACGCGGCCCCTCTTACAGTCTAAGGTACTTCCACAAATTGTTAACTAAATATGAAGATTTCATTTTGTATCAAATGAAAAAAGGAAGTCCTCCGTATGTCCAATAAAATGGCAAATACAAAGAAATAGGATAGGAGACGCCGCAATAGTATAACGTTAGAAGTGTGAGGACGGCGCAGAAACACGAGGGACTCTAGGTGGGGTAGACTCTCTTGGTACTTATCGTGTAATACCCACATGCCATTAGCTAAGCTAACCTCTAGGGGTTCAAACATAATATTTGTCTTTTCTGATCTAGCATAGAGTCGGACGCATATGTCTACCAAGACTACAGCACATGAGAAACCTCACCAGGTCGTAACGACCGTGGAGCTGGCACAGGACCGCAAGAGCTGGAAGCATCAAGATCCTCAAACGGATGAGAGCCTGAATACTGCAACACAAACCAAAGGACAAACGTCTTATATTGATGGCGTATAATTAGGCACTCAACAGGTACAGCTGTCTTAATCATACGAACAATTAACCAGGTAAATACTATATTAGTTTATTGTCTCTGTCTGAAAGGTAGTATCAAGGAAATATATTTCTATAAAGTAATGAAATGAAGGAAATAATCTGGGAATAATTATTCGTATCATCTGAAAAATAGTTTGGATGAAGAGATGTAGTAACCTTTTCTAGAGGAGACATATCGGTGCCTTCTGGTTCATCTTCGTACGCCCCCGTATGGACAGGAGACAAGTCGAACCCATGTTGATCACCTCGTGTATGGGCCGGGGATAAGTCAAACCCGTGAGCTTCTGTTTAGGAGAAAATGTATCAGGATGAGACTATATTCTATCTGACATAATGTGGTATATACAATGTATTCAAGTCAAACAAATCTTTTTCCACGAAACATAACGGAAAGAACCTTCATCGCGCTAGGCCAGAGGCGCTTCATGAGCGCACGGAGCGGGTGGAGAAAATATAAACACATGTTTCTGATATAATGCCTGTATTATGAAATGTAATATTAATTGTGTGTAATTATTTTCACTTCTGTATCCTGGTCAACATAGACACCAAAATACAGGTTACATTTTTTCTTTGAAAAAAAAAGAAAAAGAAATAGAGACTACCCTTGGGTTTTATTTGTATTCCAACCCTGCATTCTGGGTGCCTGTATGTAATATTCTTACCTTCATCACTTTGGAAATGTACGCCTGGGCGACGGTCCTCCTCGTCAGTTTTCCGTAACTCATCTACCTCTTTGATGATCTCGTCCACTGTGCGATGGTCAGCGGCAGCTGTTTGCAGAAGTCAATGGATTATTCAGAAAAAGCTCAGATATGACTCTTCCAAAATAATACACACAGAGTAAAGGTTGTAAACTTTTTTTCCCTGGCAAAACATGTTTTGATAAATGGAATAGAATTGGACATTTATCGGGGCTGCTTAGTATTCTACTATAACTAACTTCTAGGGAAAAGTTCTGGGTGTTCTTGATTACATACATTCAACGAGGGAAACATACATATGGATACGATTTCTTCGAACACAAACACAGAAAATCTACAATTTTGTAATTTTGTATCCTTGGACTAAAATCATTTAGGCATATTGGTACACAACTAAAACCCTCGCCTTTCCCCTACGTAACACAAAGAATACTTTAACAAGCTAATCATACACCTAGCGACATCGACGGAATCCATCTTTTCCGTAATTTCGCCAGCTCGGTCTAGGATATGATAGGTTCATTTAGCGATTAGTAAAACACACATTTTATACCTGGGTTGCCAACCATTGGTTTCATGCCGAAGGCGGGCGTGCTCTCAGTGACGCCGTCGGCGGTGCCGGTGGTGGCGTGCGACTCGCCGAGCGGGACAGCCCCAGTGCCCATGAACACAGACGACGAACCCTGCAGTGTGAAGTCTCGCGTAGATCCCATCGTGGACTGGCCCGCCTGGCGGAGGGCGGCCTGTAGAGCCTCGAATTCGCTCGTGTCTGTATAACCGAAACCTAGAGGTACGGACAACTAGAGTTAGATATAACATTCATTACAATGTAATTTTTAATGTATCTGTTGACGCGTGCCACACACCTTTTATACAGACAATTTATATCAGCTGGTTAGCAATTTATCAACTTTAACAATATGATGATGCCCCAGGCCACTGGCCGATGTTGGTCATAGAGTTGTCAACGATGACTCTACAGCCGCAAAAGAGCAACTCACGGTTCTCGTATGAGGCGTAACCGGTGGAACTGGCCTTTAAGTCAGCCTAACATTTTGGTTCAAGCTACTCCCCACAACATGTACTGAAGAGCGTCTATCATACAAGGATGTCAGTTTGGTTCAGGGAAAAATATGTGGAAATATTTTCATGTGGAGTTTTCTGCCTTAGAGAGATCGTGAAAACTTGGGTAATATGTCCTTGACGGCCATGCGATGGGGCTGAGGGTCTGTGGGGAGGTTCGAACCAATGTTTTATTGGCCTAAATGAGGCTTAACCAATATCATCTTTGTTTGAAACAATGATAAGAAATTTAATATATATTGAATATAAAAAAAGTGGATTTCCATGGACGAATGGAAAACTGGCATCTCTGATTATAAAGCAATGATGCAAATCCCAGGTGAGTTTTAACAGCGCTATGGGCTTACTGTAATCTACATATAACGTGTCCCATACTAACACGACTATAACTTACCAGTGCCAGTTTTCAGCGTTAACCCTTTGGCTGTCTGTTCGCTGGTGGTCTTCTCCATGGCACGCGAATCAGTGAGCTGGCTGGCGCCTACGTGGCCCTTGTGACGTGTGTAGCCATCACACTCGTCGTCGTCCTCCCGCTCTGTCATCTCTGGGATGGGCTTCATGTCCTCAGGCCGCGTCTCCTGCGACGCGTACTTGGTGCCAAGTGTGGAGTCCAGGGAATCCATCAACGCCACTATAGTGTGAACACAGGACTGACTATAAAAGATGTCCAATTAGGAAACTCCACAAATAAACATCTACTCCTAATACTCATCTATTCCATATATAAAACGTGCCTCATCACACGCCTGGCTATAATCAAATCATATATATGCTTGATGAGTCTCAGTCGGATGAAATCTTGCCCCCCCCCCCTAGTGTATTTCATAAAAGGATTCAGTCCAAGAATATGCAAACATCACTCTTACAATCCTTGACGGTGTTTGGAGAGTGTGGACCTGATCTAGAATTGAGTTGAAGTTGCCGTTGTCGCATCAAGAATAATGGTTACATTGAGACTCTCTAGCAACCCTGGTTTAATCTGATAGGAAGTTGTCATTAACAGAATAGTATCGGCCTCTTTAAGTGTATTCTCCACGTCTTATCATCTTCTATTCCATATAGAAACAGTGTCGACTGCTTCATGCCACCTGTATGTGACATACCATTCACGTTTTATTTTATCGGACGAAATCTGGGGCCAGTTGAATAATCTAGGCTCGTACAGGAAGACCCTTTTCTGTGCGCCAACGAGACCCATGGATGGTGTGAGCCAACTTTATTCAACACTTATTCACGACCTTATAAATGGTTAAGACTATCTTAGTGAACCAACTTACATTTTATTAAACGATAACCCTTGTACGAAGTACAGAATATGGTCTTCATGTACGATCCTAGATTATTCAACGGGCCCCTGCTCTTGTGGACGGGAAAATAGGCGAAATTCACCTCTATTTAAAAAAAAAGATTCTAAAAATTCCCGATACATATCAGTGCATATTAATCAACACCCCTGAGCCAAGAGCGCAGGGATGGAACACAGGGTTGTCAGATTTGTTTTTCTATAATCTTTTTAGACACGCTTCATAACAGATTTTTATCTGCTTTCAAGCAACCTAAAAAATTTGGAAATATTGTTTTTCGGTGGTCGCCCAATTAAGTATTTGACGCCAAAGAAGGTCAGAGCATATAGACAAATAGGCTGCGGGTGGGTCCCGATGGGGAGCTTTTCTCACAGGGAACAAACATTTCAGGGTCCTGTTTGTTGTAGCGTTACCTTCTATAGAGGAAACCTATGAAAGTTTAGGGTCAGAGCTTGTAGCCCATTGAATTTGAATGGCGTAGTAATTCACAAAGTGAAGCTGCATGAATTACGTAGCGATTCAAATGAGATGGGATCGAGCTCTGACCCTTAACTTAAATAGGTTCCTGAATTTATCTCACCCTTCACATTGACTAGTGGGCTAACATTTGTGACATAATCCTCTTGGATATTTTTCCTAAATATTTCATGGGCGTTGGATACGAGTTTCCAATGTTAAGTCTATGGGGAAAGAATACCAGGGATGAGATAAAAGGTAGTGCGCCTCATCTCCACACACATTATGCTAGGTATCTACTTCAATGCTGAAGGATTACGACGACATGGAAGGCACAGAGTCCGACCCCAAGCATATTACGGAAAGGTCAAATACTTAGTATCATTTTTGCAAGACACATCTCCAGAATAATTCTATCAGATAAGATGTTCATGTACTCACCCTTTGAAAGCATACTGGGGTTCTTGTCTTTATTTTCCTAGATACAGAAAAGAGTAAGGTCAAAGATTGAATATAAACACCACAGTTATGATAGTAATTACATTATTCTGTAGTTCATATATTCATTACAAAGAATCCGGGTATGGTCATTCACAGGCGAACGTATCTTTATATCATGACATCTCATTTTTGATGTTATGTGGTGCTTGATGCATACAATTGGAGATAATCAAAAATTACATTTCAGATTATCGTTTCGCGTACTCAACAGCATACCTGATGGTTTCCTGCTTGCGGTTGTGGTTTGTAAGAGGCAACATTGTTGTATGCTTCTTCCTCGTCCTGGTCGTCTTCATCCTCATCGTCTATGGATACAAAAGAAAACATATCATTAATCATGATGTATAATTCACATTAAACATTGCATGTAATATACCATGAATATGTCGCAGCGAACTGGACACACATCTCGAATTTCTAGCATCGTCCGGGTACCCACCTTACTATGTATGCATGTTGACTCGTCTCACATTTAGTATGATAAGGCATAGCTCACACTGTCAGTATTTTATCGATATTTCATTATCTCCACTCTCATTATAAGGTCTTAGAAATAAACCTTTAGACTAGGCAGGCCACAATACACCACAGCCACACTTTAATTACTGATACAGCTGCTCTCTTCGCCATTCAGCCTATTTCTTCGGTTGCGTTTTTTTCTAATTGACCACAGAATGTATGTGTTGTGCATTGCATGTTGCAGTCCTTGTCAATCTGTATTCATCACATACGGGAAAAAAACCCCAAAAATCCAACATTTTTCGAGGAGATATATTTCTAAATACATTAGGAAGTTTGCATGTTGCAGTCCTTATCAATATGTATTCATCGCACACATGCAAAAAAAAAATAAAAATAAACCAACATTTTACGAGGAGATATATTTCTCCATACGACTGGTGCAACAAAGCGGGTTTACTTCGCACTCAAGAAGAGGTTTTTACTCCTGCCGATCAACAAGTTCCTTTATTATAATTTTTCTCTCCTAAATCCAAACCAGCACCCTATACAAGCGTGGTTCTGCGTAAGTGCTAGGAGCAGGGAGAGGATGGAGAAAACTCACAAAAGAAGAGCTAAGTGTGCATTTTAATCAAAGACGAAATTAGCAGATGGACGCATTTAAAACTCAATACAGTTCAAAGGTTTGCCAGTAATTAATTACTATGATAACAAGAAAGTCCCCCTGGAGGGAGGGAGGGAGGGAGGGAGGGAGGGAGGGAGGGAGGGAGGGAGGGAGGGAGGGAGGGGAGGGAGGGAGGGAGGGGAGGCAGGGAGAGAGGGAGGGGAGGGAGGGAGGGAGAGAGGGAGGGAGGGAGGGAGGGGGGGGAGGGAGGGGGGGAGGGAGGGAGCTACAACAAAAAAACGTTAATCGTAGAGGGTCTACGAAATTCAAACATGTTTGAATTTTGTAGCCCGTCGTAAGGTTAATCGCAGAGCACAGCGGGTTGTCGCCGCAATAATGCCTCCCACCTACTACGACGGGCTACGATTAAGTCTGCAAAAGCACCGCGTGTCGCCGACTGTGCTATATGGTACTTAATCGTAGACCGTCGTAGCCCGTAATAGTAGGTGTGCATTTTCAAATAGAATCATTGGCCTTTAAAAGGCCAAATAAGTAGGTGGACACTACAAGTAGCTTAACACATGTTTAAAATTGTTGACTGAAAATATTTTGATATCTTAATTCTAATGTAGGGAGGGATTGAGGGATTGGGGGATTGAGCGAGGGAGGGAGGGAGGGAGGGAGGGAGGGAGGGAAGGAGGGAAGGAGGGAGGGAGGGAGGGAGGGAGGTAGGGAGGGAGGGAGGGAGGGCATCCATGAATAGGGAAGGGCTTGCATTGATTGGATATTTATTCCTTTTTTTTTTCCTTTTTTTTTTTAAGCATCGGCTCGTAGCAGACGTGTTTACGCCACGTCTTGTTAAAACTTAATTGGATATTTAAAGCCCTACTTCTCTATTGGTGTGTAAATAACTCATGTAACACCTACACAGG
Organism: Alentia gelatinosa; assembly: GCA_950022655.1. Classification (NCBI taxonomy): domain Eukaryota; kingdom Metazoa; phylum Annelida; class Polychaeta; order Phyllodocida; family Polynoidae; genus Alentia; species Alentia gelatinosa. The sequence continues at coordinate 101,004,028 of OX465580.1, read as the reverse complement.
TCTATAAAATATGTATTCATATAAACAAGAGCTAAGTGTGCATTTTCAAATAGAATCATTGGGCTTTAAAAGGCCAAATAAGCAGGTGGACGCATTTAAAACTCACTACAATTAGCTTAACACATGTTTAAAATTGTTGATTGAAAATATTTTGATATCTTAAATCTAATGAAGGGAGGGAGGGAGGGAGGGAGGGAGGGAGGGAGGGAGGGAGGGAGGGAGGGAGGGAGGGAGGGAGGGAGGGAGGGAGGGAGGGAGGGAGGGAGGGAGGGAGGGAGGGAGGGAGGGAGGGAGGGAGGGAGGGCATCCATGAATAGGGAAGGGCTTGCATTGATTGGATATTTATTTATTTTATTTATTTTTTTAGCATCGGCTTGTAGCAGAGGTGTTTTCGCCATGCCCTACTCCTCTATTTGTGTGTAAATATGCTGAATAAACCATCCACTCATACACCTGCTGCCTTCCCCCTCCTATTATAAGATTTGGCAAAATATACATGAATAACACATCAAATATACATTTTTCCTAAATAGTGACACTTCCTAGGGTGTAGACAACTGCCAGTGCCACTTATGGAGATGTTACACTAATGCTGAATGTAAATCAATATTATGGAAATATCTATTTGAGTATGCCCATTTTACCCCAAATCCTCCCTACGCCCCACTTTTAACAAATACTTGAAGATCTCTGTAAATATAGAATCTACCTAAAAAATTCCACTTCCTAGCACCTACTGTCTTTCATTTTCTATCAAATGAGGCATATCATAATTATTATGATTTAACCAGTTTCAGGGGTAGAAATATGCCCATAAAGGAGTCCTTAACAATGGACCTGTGACTCAAAAAGTCCCCCCAAAACTGAAATATCTCTGTTCTAACAATCCATGTCAAAATACTAAAAATGAAAACTGTAAGATATTGTTTTGCCATAAAACCTTCTGTGCAAAACAAAAATCATATCCCTATCTGTATTTAGTTAGCCATAAAAAGCAAAAATGTGGTCAGGTCACCTAGTGACTCTAAAAGCAGGTGTACTACAGTAGGCTATAGCCATAAGCTAAAGACCAACCGTCCACCTGCTAATAATAGTGTAAACCTGATATCACATAATTGAAGGAACGCTGAAAATTGAGGGATCATTGAAAAACTGGCATGATTTGTTGGTTGCATAACTGAGAAAGACAACTCATGATGTTAAGGCACAACTTGACTTCAAGAAGGGTAACATTGTTGTTATATTCTATATTTAGTCAAACTACTGCAAAGGTGTATCAATCCCAATGTTGATAATGATTCCAGTCGCTTACCTCTGTCGTAATGATTAAAGTCCCCTTTTCCCATCTCCGAACTCAGTGTTCCTTGCAAAGTAGCAGATTTGTCAAGGTCACGATTCAGCCGACTAAAGTCTATTGTACTATCGCTATTTTTCTGAAGATTCTGCAAACAAGATGTAAAGAATCGCTGTTAAAACCGGTTTAAATACCTCATGATGTTGATGTCCTTACACAGGATATATATGTCACTTTAATCGTTAGGGTATCCAATTAGATCCATAACGTATGATATTTATGAACGTTGAAGGGTTTGGTCTTACCAAAAGGACTCGAACATTGGCAAATCAATTAATGTGTACTAATAACTTTCGAAAGAGGACAAGTAGCCTAAAATGAAAAACCAAAAGATAGCATATTATACCAAGGATACTAAATCGAAAAACTATTAACAATAAATTTATATACTATCCTTAGTTAAGTTTTCTCACCTCGAAAAACTGCTCCTTCTCGGCAATCTCTTGCAATGTCTCCAGACCCGGGTGAGACTTTTCGGCGGTGGCAGTTTCTGTTGGTGTAAATGATAGAAATAGTGTTTATAATATGTACAAGATGTCTTTCCTATATCGATGAGCAATCTTTCTTTATCTCACCCCTGGTATTTTTGTCCCAATGGCTTAACATTTAGAAATTGTTTTCCATGCCCAAATGAGTAAAACAGTCTGTTCTCAATGGTCTATATCCTGTGCGTCGTCCGTTCTTTTAGTGTATATAGGGGTGAGATAAATATTTATATAAAACGTCCTGACCATGCTGTACAAGCTACAAAATGAGATGATAATTTATAGTTCGTACGGAACGAAGCGTTTACGCCGAGTTCCGTACAAACCGTAAATTAGTATAGAGTTTTGTGGCTTGTACAAGCATGGTAGGTCGTTCTATATTTATTATATACCCGAAATTAAGAAAATTCATTAATTTCATCTGGCCTAACAACCAATATTTCATTAAATGTTTACGGAAGAGTTCCGTATTTTTCCGTAAGGAACACTGTTCCCTACAGTATTTTTACATTATATGGTGAAACGGTGCATATTTACAGTATACAGCATGGGCATATAGCATGAAAGCAACTCATTATGGTCAAAGAAGTTGTTCTCAGAATCGTTTGAATGCTATGTGATATTCACTTGGCTGTCGCCTCGTTCATATCACTCCGCATCAAACTCGTGGAGAACAACTTTGACCAAAACTTGTTGGTTTCTTCTTTAGTGCTAAATGTTGAACTTTTTTTAACAATAGTGCTACAACTTAAAACTGCAATGTTTAAATTCATAACTTAAGAAAACTGTATTTACCTGTGAAACTGTTGGAGCTTTCCAGAGGCAAAGCAGGCACAGACGGTCTACGAAACATACATTGTAATTGAATTAATACCAATATGAGAAGTGATAGAATATACAAAGCACATTAGTATTTTAGATTTTACATATATCTTTGAAGTAAACTTTAACTATGGAATATTGGGTCATTAAATCCACATATAGAGCATGTTTGTCTGCGCTTAATCAAGTTAATGATTGAGTGGTCTAATTTTCAGTTCCCGAACTGCGCCAATGATGGTTACAAGTGAACTTACCCATTTCTGTAGAACTCAGTAGAATCCCTTCCTCTGAGGGACACTAAAACGACACAAAAGCACATAAATTTGTAATCGACATAATAATTGCTTATTAGAGTAATGGAAATTAAACAATCATCACAACAATGTGTGCAGTGCCTCTTAACGCAGATTTGTGTAGGCCGCTAATGTTTATCTGGTATCTTAAACCTATGATGTCATTGCAACAGCGCACAGATATATGATACTTCGTCTGATATCATCCGAGGTATGCCAGTGTTGAACTTAACAGAAACCAAGTTCTTGTCATTACTCCATTTCCTCTATTTTTGTGACTGTAAGTTGCAATGATTTCTTTAAAGTTCAACATACAAACCGTAGGTGAAAATGCCAAAACTATCCTTAGGTAATTGACAATTCATTTGTATTTCAATCAAGAAACATAACCCTCCATGTCAATCTTCGTTAAAATTTGGGTGCAAGTGACATTATGAAAATAGTCTATTTTTGTACAGAAGGATTTCTCCGCTGAATTTTGTTTGTACAACTCATAAGTAGGGAACAGAAGATGACCTACCATCATCGAGACTATCCCTGCTCATGTCAACCTCGAATCCACCCGTCGTCATTGTAGGCATGGTGGACTTGGTAACAAACATCCATATTTGCAAAGATTAAATATTTTACTATCAAATGTAAAAGACATTATATGTACATATATATCTTGATGAGTAGCAGAGGACACATTTTAGTTAAAGTAACTCTTTTGGTAAATGTTCCTTAAAGTAGCTATTTATTTTTTAAATAATTTATAATTGGAAGTCATACCAGGACTAAAAAGACAACTAGTTCTTCTACGGATTAAAATGATTCATCAAGAATTTGATTATTTCATGAGGTGTGAATTACAACGTACATACCTGCTTTTTGTGATTGTTTTGGAATTTCACTTCCGCCTGTTTTTCCTTGACCGGATCTATTTTCTTCTTAAGAAAATTGCGTCCCGTTCCAGAGAGCCCTAGATTGGTAAAATAAATCCAGTGGATATTAGTTTCCTATATGTATAACTATGAGCTTTCTTTACCTTTACTGAAGTTTTTGGATGATTTACATTTTAGGATGTTTTATTAATCACTTATCTAATGCACAGTACAAAACAGTTTTATAAGTTTTCAGCCTCATATCTGACAGTCTGCAGTGAGGTCAAACGTTTTGATTACTAAACGTAACATTTTAGATTGTTAGTATTGATTCCACGACTTTTCCATGATATTGTATGTTGTGTTTTTCCCCTGGTCATCAACAAAACTTCATTACTGCAAAAAATGTAAGTTTTACGAGGTTTTAAATAAACGCTGGTCACCGTCATAATCAGAAATATAGAGACATATGCAGGACAAGGCAGCGATCTACAGACCGGACGAGGAAATTGTGTCACACGTCATTGAATGGCAAGGCTAGAGGGGGCAAGGGATAGGTCAAAAGCAAGGCCGATAAGTCCATCAATGAATATTAAAGCTAAAGAGGTTATGATGACCCATTCGGTAAAGTGACAAATCTGGCCTGCCTTCAACAAAAAAAATGTCAAATCATGAATATAAATTCCCAACGAGTAACGCTCAAACCCACACCTTATTCATTTAATTTGAGGATTGTATTGCAAGTTTCCAAATCGGCCTCGTCAACCTAAAAGGCTCTCATAGAATTCCTGGTACAAAATTCCAGGACTTTTTCAGTTTTCTCAGGTTATTTGCCGAATTTCCAGGTATTACATAGGAGGAGATACAAATGTCTTTATCAGGTATGACAATGCATTTTGTTAAAAAGAGAATCTGATAATTGGCCATGGGGTCTAATGGCCGCCATATCACCTGCAGTCGGGCCCCGGGGATGGAGCCCGTAAAAGATCCTGGAGTTTGAGCTTTTTCTTGTGGTTTCGAGGACACTTCTAAGTGTTAGCTTCACAAATTTCAATGGTGAAAACCAAACTGATCTGGCCTGGGGTTTGTACAATAAGCACCCCCTCCCTTCCACCCCCACAAACAACAACATGAATTTACATTGACAACAAAAATGGATCTGACTAGTGAAAAACAAAATTGCTGATCATTGCAAAGTCCATTGCCTACTTTGTTCAGAGATTCTACAAATCGTTGAAAAAAGGTTTAAGGATTCTGATAAAACTTTTGTTTACAATTATTATAACTTGTATATCTATGTAATACGACAATCCTCTTCTTGCTGGTTTGAGATTTGGTTCTTTTGAATTCAACATCATATAATAAAACACACTTAGATGATGCCTGCTTGTTATGCAATTTCATCCAGCCTGATTTCTTTACGTGAAAGTGTAGGAGGACGTTGCAGAATTTATCCTATAGAACTGACTCTTTGATTCACTTTTCTTTCAGATATTGTATAAGATACGCTGCAAGAACATTTCTGATCACAACCGATGAAATAGAAATTCTTTCAGATATTGAAACAAAATCATTTTCAATTTCAAGGCATGATCACGATTCAAGGATGAAGGCATAGTCCATTGTAAATAATGGATGAAACAAACGATTATAAAAGAAAGGTGTTTTTGTGGTTTCCCTAAAGATTCCAAACATCACATGGGAATGGGAAACAAGAAATCTAATATTTATGAATTTAGCTGTACACCATTTTTATGTAGTATGACTGTGATGGGGAATTGGACGCCTTGAGCCTTTTACTGTTTGAGCCTCCTGTCTGCGTGAAAACGTGGACGCCTTGAGCCTACCACGTGGACGCCTTGAGCCTACCTCATTTTAGTTCCGATTAGCGGGTTAGGGTTAGAAAAGGGTTGGGTAAGGGTTAGGGTTGAGTATATATGACTATAAACCAGTATAAATGCACTTTTCAAAGTTTTTACATCTAGAGGCTCAAGGCCACCAAAACGTGGTAGGCTCAAGGCGTCCACAAGGTAGGCTCAAGGCGTCCACAGAAACGCTCAGGGCGTCCAGGGCTCGAATCGTCTCGGGCTCAAGGCGTCCATGAACCCTGTGATGCTACGGTAAGTCGCAGGATGCAAAACTTGCCCGCTCCTTTTTTACTTTCCATGTCCGTATAGGGCATTGATGATCCAAATAGCTAGTTAGTTCATCCTCTAAGAAGTCCCACATTTCCCCTGCTGTTTTCAATATCCAATATGAGTCCCAATCTACCCCTGCGAGCCAGTCGTTCAGTGTCTCAGTCGAATATCTTCTATAACATCTTTACCCTAGGGTAAACTGCTCCGTCCCCACACGCATCTTCTATAACATCTACCAGAAAATGATAAATTTGGGTCACACTCCTTAGTTTTTAGCTTCTTGGTTATAGAAAAAAACGGATAGTAATCATTGACAAGCATATCCTAGGTCCCACTGTCGGTTATGGATGCAACATTTGAGATGAATATTGTTGATACAAGTGCCTCCCGTTGATGAAGGCCGGTTGACAGAATTTATCAGTGGATTGTTTGTTTGTTTGTTTGTGGTTTAATGTCCCAGGGGACCCTGAGGGTATATAGGGACTATCAATGATTTAGCTTTTCACTTTCATAAACTTATTTCAGTCAATTCTTTTCAATGTTTTCAAATATTTTATATACAATCAAAAAGATTTGCCTCTTTCAAAAACATGATGATATATTTCTTTGGAATAGTTTCAAACAACATTTTAATGTTGTTACTGTTTTTCAAGTACTTTCTTCTATTTTCTTGTACCCTTTTACAGTTTAGCAGGATATGCTGAACAGTTATTGGTACATTGCATGCTTGGCATAATGGGGGATTTTCCTCTTTCAGGAGATATTCATGTGTAAGTCTGGAGTGACCTATTTTCAGATGAGTCAACTTCACCTGTTCACTACGACTTAATCCCCCACAGTTTCTCTTCCCATTCACAGTTGAGTGAATGGTATGCAGTTTGTTTCTTAGTTGATCAGTGGAAGCCCACACCAGACGCCAGTAGAGAGACCACACAAACATCTGCCAGGGTTTTTTGGTGGAGCAGCGATGCAATTAGAGACCATTTCGCCAGACGTTTTAACTGACGTCTGCCGAAAGGTCGGCTGGAATATCTGCTTTGCGTCGAAAAAGCAGCTGGTTGGTAGAATTCTCGCTTTTTACTACTGGCTGGGGTATAAATTATATACATCTAGAGTGTTTAGAGGCCTCTGGTCGGTATGTTAATTAGGATCCTTGCTTTTACTTATAATTGTACAATTTGGTTAGCTTTCCTGATAGCCCTTGTTACGTAGACTAATAAGCCCTTTTAGTAAAAGGCAGTCTCTGCCTGTGTTACTGTTTTCATAACTACCTCCAAAATTTTTGTAAACAGAGTGGTGTCAGTCGATTCGGGTCATCTCCTACCCCATCCATACTGCTTGGACTACTGGGCCATCCATGTGTTAGAGGAGATTTAAAAAACGAAGCGAAAAAATGTCTAGACCCAACCAGAACCCCCCCCCCCCCCCCCCCCACACATACACACAAAAAAAACATGTCTTAAAGGAGGGCTACATACTGCAGGGTATATCCTAATTACTTGATGATTGAAGACCTTATGAAGTCTAGACAGGTATTAAATTCATTTGATGTAACAAGAATGAATTTGGGATTTGTTTGTTTGGGTAGTTTATTGTCCAATTTGTTCAATTAGACTTACTTTGATTTACTTAACTAAAATTTGCATATCCTGCTGGAGTAACAAGGTATGCTGTCTGGTTGATCCAGGCATCTTACTCTTTTAAATTATATCTTATCGAAAATCTTGCATTCACTGAGGAAGTCAAGAATTTCTTTCTTCCCTGCGTTATTGGCCTCAGCAGTGAAAATGCTGCTCTTGCCATGGAGGGCTTTCTTCAGGTCACTGTATGGTGTATGGACTCCATAACCGACACGGTTACCCTCTTTTGAGCCATCGGTATACACCGGTACATGGTCCTTGAAACGTTTCCACATGGTCTGGTAGCCCTTGGGAAAGACAGTTTCAGGGGTGTCACCTTTCTTGTTTTTTGCTAGGTCGAACAGAATTGAGGATGTTTCCTGATCCCATGGAGGGGTTTCAGGTGGCCTCTCACCTCTTATTCTCTTTATTGGGATGCCTACTTCTCGGTACTGACCTTGTGCTCTGACCAGGAATGGCATTTGGATTGTCTTTATACATTTGGTGGTTTTCTCTGAAAATCAAGTTGTAGGCTGGCTTTCTTGGGTTGGCCCTAACTCTCATTTCCTACTTCTACATACAGGCCTGGAGCAGGTGTTGATCTAAATGCTCACAGGCACAGTCTTAAACGTCTGATCTACCAAGCGAAAGTTTGCCATATGGTATCATTCGCCCATGGCTGGGGAATGCCATAGTGGCATCATTAGTAAGGAAAGGGTTAAGTACCACACCAGTCTGTTGTTCACCATTCTTCCCATTGTCTTTGCCATACAGCTGCTCATAGCTAGTGGCCTGTAGCTCAAGGCAATGCTGGGATCTTTTCCTGGTTTGGGAATTGGTTTCACAGTGGAGAGAATTTGGGACTTTTCCATTTGATAATCAATCTAGACTTGCAAAAGGGTCAAAACCATTTGATTCAATTGACTAAAATCATAAATATATTATAAAGATGACAAAACATAGAAGATTGTATCCATTGGAAGCTCTACCTTTCATATGCATAGTTCAAACTTACCAACAGCGCCATCACTGATACTGTCGTCATCTCCATTGACCCACCAGGGCTGAGGTTCTGGTTTCTTTTTATTATTTTGAAGGTACCTTGCTACTCGAGCAGTATCAAGTGAAGAGTCATCACTTGATATTGACTAAAAAAAATAGGAAATGAATCACATACAGTATTAAACAAATGAATAAGAGCGTATCGTAAATATATAGAACGACCTGACTATTCTGTGCAAGCTAAAAAACGAGATGGTAATTTACGGTTTGTACGGAACGAGGCATTTGTGCAGAGTTCTGTATGAACCTTAAACTATCATCGAGTTTATAGTTTGGCCTAACAACTAATGTTTCAGTCATCACGTACCGTACGGAACAGTGTTCCGTATTTTGCCATACGGAACATTGTTCCCAAGGCCTTGGGCAGTAATTTTTCCGAGCTTGGTTGTCTGTTTGGGTAGTTTAACGTCCGAGATTTACCTTTTAACTTTGACTTTCTCTCACCGGAACAGAGTTTCCCTCTAGTACTAACCCAATGAAATTGTAACCCATAAAATGATGTTTACAATGAATACCCTCTACATCTCGAAAGGTTGCCAAATGTCTTTCCAACATAAAAAACAAATTCCAAGCTCATCATAAATATAGCGAATTGCTGATATTTCAAAGTACATGTAAATCAAAGTTTGAAAATATTTCCTACTTCACCTACTTTCAATTTGTTAGAAACATTGAATAAACAGGTATAATAGACACACATTATGATGTGATTCTAGTTTATAATAGATATATGTATTCCTGTAATTTCAAACTGTATGTTTCAATGTTGTAAACATATAATTGATGGAAATAAGTCATACCGCTTTCAGGAATGCATCAAACTGGGCATCAAACTCCTTTGGGTTTGTTTTCTTTTTCCTCGACATCTTGAGTGGTATCCTTACTCACAACTCATCTAAAAAAATCACAGCTTTGAGATATGTGACACAAGTAGATGAGTTCATGTCAGGCATGGAGAGATATAGTGCGCCACAGCATTTATACCAGTGTTTATTCACATGCTACTGTAGTTTCCATAATTAATTTCTGGAAATAGCATACACTGCTACAAAGCAAGCACGTCACACAATGTCTAGATCTAGAAACAAGTCGCTCGTCAGCTTTCACAGTTTCACTTTCAGCAAGGCCCACTGCTGTGAGTTTCCTGAGGCATACTCCAGACTTAACCCGTGGCTCAAAGAAGCATTGACTAGTACTTCATGGGACTGGGTCATGCATTAGCTCCTTATGATTCCTATACTGGGAGCACCGTTCCGTGCCAAGTTTCCTAGGCCCCTCTTGCCGCCGCCTCCTGACTGGCTGCCCTCGACTGCTGCCGGTCAAAAGGTAGCCCACCTCCAACTCCCCAGTGTAAACTTCTTAACACTGGTGACAGTGAGCCGAGGAATAAATGTACCAGTGTTCCTGTTTGCAAGAGCAGGGGGAACACCCAGTGTCTTTCTGTGCATTCCTATATGATACCGTAAATACAAATTGAGTCCATGAGGGATATTCTTTAAAGGATATAATGTTACACAGGGTTACAGCATGTATCGGTCCTGTCATGTCAGATTTGAAGCGCTGCACGCGCGGCTATTCCACTGGCAGAATCGCACTGGTATCCATGTCCATAGCTACTGAAATAATCCATTTCTATATCCAGTGTGACGCACAGTACAACGAGTTGTAAACACTACGATTCATATAACCCATCATGCATGTATGAAACTGCACAACGCACATTTATCCATTTGAACGTCGCGACGCTTCAGAATCTTAACTTCCATATCTCGAAATGGCCGCCATGTTGTCAACAAATGCGTTTCCTGCTTTCCGGGACCAAAGAGTTCCTTGAGAATGTGTGTTCGCGCCACACAGTGGCGGATTTTCATATCGATTTGGTGGGAAAGGTGGTACATGTTTAGACAGGCTATGGCTAGGACAGGGCAATCAGCCGCAACGTTATTGTTGTCAAGAAGGTGTTGGGCATGTATACATTTTAGGTGATGAGGGATGTAGGGGAGTGCGGGAGGCAGAAGGAAGTCGGTATAATGAATCTTTTGTTAAGACTAAGAGAGGTAGGCACTTACCTAGTTTTAAGACTTAATAATAATAGTACCAGGTATGTATTCTATTTGTCTACCATTGGATAGATCTTAAGAAAATAAGTGGATTTGCTTTTTGAATGAAGTCTCTATCTTAATTGAAGTGACATTATGACTGTCGAAAGACCACAAAATGACCCCAATATTCTGCCACAATAACCCATACTTAAGAGTTTAATTTTGTGATCATGCTGGTTGTGGTCAGGATAGCCTGGAACACTTAAAGCAGTTTCTCAACAAATATTGACACTATAGGGACTTGAAATAAAAAGTAGATGAAAGGTCATTAAGGGATGCTTCCAATGACCTATGGCCTGACCTTGATCAAGGTCAATTTAAGGTCAAAGGTCAAATTTATAGATTTGTGTAAATGAGTTGATATTTGTTGAGATTCTCCAGATTGACACTAGGAAATTGAGATAAAAGTAGAGGAAAGGTCATTAAGGGATAGTTCCAATGACCTATAGCCTGACCTTCATCAATGTCAAGGTCATTGTAAGGTCAATGGTCAAATTTATTGATTTGTGTAAATGAGTTGATGTTTGTTGAGATTCTCCAGATTGACACTAGGAAATTGAGATAAGAGCAGAGGAAAGGTCATTAAGGGATGGTTCCAATGACCTATAGCCTGACCTTCGTCAAGGTCATTTTAAGGTCAGTCAAAGTTATTGATTTGTGTAAATGAGTTGATATTTGTTGAGATTCTCCAGATTGACACTAGGAAATTGAGATAAGAGTAGAGGAAAGGTCATTAAAGGATGGTTCTGGTAGTCAGTCCTCCAGTAGGGCCAGGTGTGACCCTGAAGTGGTGAGTCTTTAGCTGTGCTGCAGTGGTGGGAGGTGTGAGAGCCAATCTCACCCCACCCCTCCAGGGCCTGTAGGTTACTATTTTAGCAGGGTCTATAAACCATACTGCAGGCTGTCTAAATGAACTAAACTAGACATTTTCTAGACAAAATTTATTCAAGGAATTGGTGGAAACCATTTATTTTTAGGTGCAACATGGTTTTCATGGTAAAAAATAGCTCTAAATTTGAGTTCAAATTGTACAGAAAATAAACGCTATGTTCTTCTTTAGTAATAACTGGTTTAATAGATGGATGTGATAGATCTCTTCAAGCCCGTTAATATGGTACCTTAATTGTACAGATCCGCCTGTAAACAAGGTCAGAATGTTAATCTAAAGATTGTAAAGGTGAAAAGTGGCCTAGAATTGTAATATCGCACTATGTGCGGCGGCGCACGGCAGAACCGCTCACGGCAGTTACGTCAGTGCCTAAGAGAGGTACCGGTATCGTATACAAATTATATAGATCTAGTAGGCCTAAATATAGGGTAATGTGCAACTTGATGTAAGTACAATCATTAGATCTGCTCAAGTTTTTGATTATGAACATTCATTTAATGATTCTACAAAATTAGTACTAAAGTAATAAAGTACATTAGAGTATGAAACCTTCCACTGACTGGCCCAGGAATCAAAGACTTTGTCAGGTAACATGGACAATGTATTGTCTGAAACTTTTTTCCATAAACACCCCACCTTCTACAAAAATCCAATAATAAAAGAAAGTAGCCTTTACTCCCACAGAAATGCACTTCAGTGGCAGGAAAAAGTGATCGCCCGCTGGAAATACCCCAATAGATTGCACCCCTCCCGGAAATACAGCATATTTAAATTCATTTTCCTTCCACAAAACCACCAGAATGATATTGCATTCCCCGATGAAAATACCCACCCTTGCTACAGAAATGATGATCTACAAAATTCGTCCCCCTACAGAGGCAAAAATAATCATGAGAAGCCACATCCGCCAGAAATAAACTCCACATATATATACAGGAAAAAATGAAGTATCAGGAAAATGTGGAATCCCCCCCCCCCCCAATGAAAATACCAAAATATTTTGATCCCCTGTCACAAATACACAAGAGGGAGGAAAATCAGCCCCCACCCCTTTCGAAGAAAAAGCTGCATCCTCTTCATATGAATACAGCAACAAAAAATCCCCCCTTCCACAGAAGTAATACAATAATTAGCCGCATTACAAGAAAAAGGAAAAAGGTTCCCATGAAAATAACCAACATAATTTACCCCCCATCCCCTTCAGAAGTAATTAGAACGTCCTGACCGTGCTGTACAAGCTACAAAACGAGATGCTAATTTACGGTTCGTATGGAATGAGGCATTTATGCCGAGTTCCCTACAAATCGTAAATTATCATCGAGTTTTGTAGCTTGTTATGTATTTACTATGTACCAGAAATTAAAAAAAAAAATTCAATTTGCTTAGCAACCAAAATTTTGATAAACGTGTGTGGGAAGGTAGTCCGTAATAAGAGAAAACGTGGTTACTGAGTCCGAAGGGATGGCCGTTCGAGGTCTTTTTATGCCATAAATACGTCCCGACGCCGCAGGCGGAGGGACATATTTATGGCATGAAAAAAGCCGAGAATGGCATCCCTACGGACTCAGTCACTACGTTTTCCTATTATTACATACCTAAATACCAAAAAAACGCCATTTTAAATACTTATGATATCTAACAATTGACCCGATGGTCGCAGTGCGCCCGAATATTCACTACAGGTGCAGTGCGCCCGAACATTATCTATACTACACCCCAAGCAGCGGGTACTATTTCATAGACGTTCGGCCATAGGTATGTAATAATTTGCTGTACGGACCACTGCATGGTCCGTACAGTATTTTTACGTCATATGCCGAAACGGTGCATATTTACAGTATATACGGCATGGGTATATAGTAAATACTGGTACACCGGTCATAAAAAAGAATGTACTGGTAACCTCCTTCACCCCAACAGAAATGCATTCTACAGACAGGATAAAGTTGCTCCATCACACACTCTTGTGAAATACAGAAATGAAAAATGGTTAATTTCCCTTTCACAGCAGTGCCAGGGAAATATTACCGGTACCTACACCAATATTTTGAGCCCCCGCCACAGAAATATAAAAATAATTAGCCACCAACAGAAGAAAAAGTTGCCTCCTCTCATATGAATACAACGAAAAATATACCCTAACAGAAATTGAAAAAAAATATAGCTAGATCCCTTCCACAAAAATACGGTACAATAACCCTTATGCCTAGTATGGTATAACATATGGTATGTGTTTGTTTGTTTTGGTAGTTTAACATCTAATTATTAATATGTTCTGTACCGTTGTGTGGTCTAAGATCTTGTTAAGACTATGTCTGTTATGTGTTCATGGTCAGCTCCTCATACTCAATAACTCTATCTCCAGGTATGTTACTAGCTCAAGAGAAGTTCACACTTTAACAATCTCTTCTGCTTAATCTTCATAAACTGTATACTCATCTTGTTTCTTAGTTACTTAATAGAGCTTTGCTTACGATATCATAGCCGATGGAGCACAGTAACCTCACACACCATCCGACATGAGGTAAAACGTGAGACAATGATTCTTGATGTATCCTTTAATTAGGGTCTACTTGGAACCATCGATAATTAGTTAACAAAGCTGAATACATGATGTAAATTCTCAATTTTCCCATAATCAACCACTAATGTTAATCAAACCTTCAATTCCAGTGGCACAATGTTTCAGTCCTGAATAAATATCTCATCTTGAGCTCACAATTCTTGAATGGATTAAGTCACTCTCCATTGCTCGCAAACACCACAATGATCTTTCCTAATTTGAGTCTGTCTGTAGGTAGCGCGTCTACTCTGTGTATTCTCCCAATGAGAATCGGTCCATGCACTGTTAGTAGTCCTAGACTCACTTTTCTCCACAAATACACAATATTACTATATACCCATGCCGTATATACTGTAAATACGCACCGTTTCGGCATATGACGTAAAAATACTGTACGGACCGCTCGGCCGTACACTGATATATGGACCACCTTGCCATACACGTTTATTAAAAAATTGGTTGTTAAGCCAAATGAAATTGATTTTTTTTTAAATTTCGGGTATATAGTAAATGTATAGCATCCTATGCTTGTACAAATCACAGAACTTGATGATAATTTACCATTTGTACGGAACTCGGCATAAATGCCTCGGTCCGTACAAACCGTAAATTACCATCTCGTTCTGTGAATTGTACAGCATGGTCAGGACGTTCTATATAATTACTCCAGGTAGAATAAGGCTTCCAGTGCCTGCAGGAGTGTTGTGATTGCTCTGATGCCATGATTATCATTCACATGGCTGAGTGTCAGCTAGATGTTACCTTCTTACTGTCCAGCACTGAGTGCGCTACCTTCCAACAAACTACCAATAGGCAAGCTGCTTTTACATCCCATGACTAACCATAACATGTACAGACCACCTGTATTCTTCCACTCCTTATGCATTACACCTGTAATTTTCCACTCCGTTACATTCATCAATCATTACACTTTTCCGCTAAATTCATACCTTCACATAATGCAGTTCTATTAGAAATACTTTGGGTTTCACTGAATCTATGAGATGAATTTAAGGAGAAATCTCACCTGTACACATTTACTGAGGTAAGAGTTCTTTTGTTTGTGTAGTTTTATGTCTCGGCAGGCTAGTAACGTCCTATTGAGACTGTTTGTTTGCTTGTGTAGTTTTACGTCTCACTAGGCTAGTTACATCCATTTGAGATTGACTGTTGACCTATCTGGTTCTTGCAAGGTATATTAACTCAACTTTGGTCTGCTTGTAGCAGTGGGACCCTATGCTCGTTTTAAAGTGCTGTCTGAAGGCCTGTACATCAGACCATTGACACAACACTCTGCCTGTCACATTATACTGACAGTGGCATACCAGTCACTGCACCCATGGACATACACTCTATGGACTGGAAGCGGGCCCTGCCGTGGGCCGATCACTGCCGCACTTTAATACATACACCCGCCATAGGCGGCGCCACCGTTTTGTGCGTAGTTCCGCGAATTGCCACTAGATGGTGCTACAGTAATATATAAGAAATGCATTACAGTTATCACAGGTATTTCTGTAACGATTTGTAATTATAGTTCTATCTTTTTTCTAAGTATTTTAGAAAGATGATTAAAATATGTAATGTATGGTGTATAGATTATAAGGCTAGGATGGTCAAAAAGTTTTCAGATCAGGTCCTAATTTTCATAATTTTTATGATCTAAGCTAAAGTGAGTCTGAAGTGACAAAAAGTTTCCCATTTTTCTCGAATACTTAGAATGAAGATAGAACCACAATTCAAAGTGTTTCAGAAAGTCCTGTAAAAACTATTTTGTAAGGGCTAGGTTTCATAAGGCTGGGACATTTTTAAAGTTTTCATCTCGGGGAGCACTTTTGATGTTTTTTCATGGCGGGCAACAGTCTCAACACTGTCATTCTGAAGTGACATTCTGACAGTACAAATCTAGGCCACTGTCCGAGACTGAAAAATTCATGAAATGCATCCCATGATTACAAAATCTTCAAAATGCCCCAGTCTCTTGATATATGCCCATTGCATTATAGTTAATATAGGCCTTTGTGGAACACTTTGAATTGTGATTCTATCTTCATTCTAAGTGGTCTAAAAAAATGTGAAACTTTTTGTCACTTTGGGGCTACAGTACAAATCTAGGCCACTGTCCGAGACTGAAAAATTCATGAAAAGCATCCCCTGATTACAAAATCTTTGGAATGTTTCAGTCTCTTGATATATGCCCATTGCATTATAGTTAATATAGGCCTTTGTGGAACACTTTGAATTGTGCTTCTATCTTCATTCTAAGTGGTCTAAAAAAATGTGAAACTTTTTGTCACTTTGGGGCCACAGTACAAATCTAGGCCACTGTCCGAGACTGAAAAATTCATGAAATGCATCCCATGATGTGAAACTTTTTGTCATTTGGATTGACAGGGTTGAAACTGTTGCCGACATAAAAAAATACATCAAAAGTACTCCCCGAGATTAAAATCTTAAATATATCCAAGCCTTAGGAAACCTAGCCCTTCCAAAAGAGCTTTTACAGGCCTTTCTAAAACACTTTTAATTTGGCTTCTATTTCTATTCTAAGTATCTTAGAAAAATGGGAAACTTTTTGTCACTACAGAATGACAGTATTTGATACTGTTGCCCAACATAAAAAACATCAAAATTGTCCCTGGAAATGAAAATCTTGGAATGTCTCAGCTTTATGAGATATAGCCCTTACAAAATAGTTTTTACAGGCCTTTCTGTGACACTTCCAATCGTGATTTAATCTTTATTCTAAGTATCTAAGGAAAATTGCATATTTTGGACATTTTGAAAGTCCCTGGTGGCCATTGGAAGTACTACAGTCTGAGTATAGTTCACACGTGGCGCCGCGGTCGAGGTGCGGCACACATCGGCGCCACCTTCACACTCTTATCTATTACCCGCTTCCAGTCCATAGAGATACACTGTCCATGCTGCACCATACCAATTGGGTCAGAAGCTGACGAGTATGAAACTGCTCCCTGTAATTGGCTACAGGTCAAGCCAGCTGACAGTTTTTTCACCAACCTCCTGTACCTGACTGTTTTGGCCACATAAGGTTTCCTTTCTTTTTTTCTATAACTTTTCAAAAATCTTCATTTCCCAAAGAAACTTCAGTTTTGGGTAGTTAAACATCCAATATGTTCTATTAGACTTATTTTGGGTTTGACCAAATCTATGAAATGAATGTAGGTAGAAATCTCACCCCTACATATTTACCGAGGTGAGAGTTCTTCCCACACCATAGAGACATGGTATGAGAAGGATTGGCCTTTGATATAGCAGTAAATCTACCACTGCTGGGGTGATTTGTTTGTTTGGGTAGTTTAACATCAAATATTTTCAATTAGACCTGCTGGGGGTGAAGGAGGTGAAGGAGAAAAGTGGCTACAGTAGGACTCAAACACATAAAACCTGACAACCTTGGGATTATGAGTCCAGTGCTCTTTATCACTGAGCTAACTGACCATTCCGGTCACCTTATTTCTTAAATGCTTGCATGCAAACATATCCAGCCTGCACCACATGGAGGCAAGGCGACCAAGAGAGTGAACAGATTGATCATTGCTGTCCACCCCAGAAAACTTCAGAATTTCCTTCTTTTCAGCATGGCTGAGAACACTGGATATGGACGTTGCACATTTAATGTTCTTATCCCTGCTTTTCTTTGTTGCTTGAGAGTAAAGCTTGTAGCAGTGGGACCCTATGCCCATTTTATAGTGCTGCCTCACTGAAGGGCTGTGCCACAGACCATTGACACAACACTCCATTGTACTACAAGCAATGATATGCAGCTCTTTGTTCTATGGTTCACCTTGTTTGTTTGGGTAGTTTAACGTCCAATTTGTTCAATTAGACTGACTTTGGGTTTGACCGAATCTATGAGATAAATGTAGGTAGAAATCTCACCCCTACACATTTACCAAGGTGAGTTATTTTACTTCTCACACCACATAGACATGGTATGAGAAGGATTGGCCTTTTATATAGCAGTAAATCTACCACTGCTGGGGGTCAAGGAGAAAAGTGGCTGCAGTGGGACTTGAATCAACAAAGTCTGACAACCTTGTGATTACAAGTCCAGTGCTCTTTACCACTGAGCTAATTCCTCACCCCAGTCGCTTTACTTATGCTTGCGTGCAAGCATATCCGGTCTGCACCACAAAGAGGTGAGGTGACAAGGAGGTTGAACAAATTGGTTTATTGCTATGGATAGCAAACCTATCCATGGTGGAAAGCCTATTATAGGTTTCCCTGTTATTGAAGATAAAGTCAAGACTCCCTGCCTCCTCCCTCCCTTTATGCTTTAGGAAGGTGTTTGATCAGTTGTTTGATGATGAGACTTTGCTGAAGTGGTTTGCAAGGGCATTTGAAATATCCTTGTTTACTTCTAATATCTCCCAACCACTCAAAAGACAGTGAACAGTAGCTAAGGTGCCTCCGTTTAGTTTCTTTACTTCCTTCTACACTTTCTGCATCAGAGTTGTACTGGAGAGGGAATTAACATATTTATGGAAGGACTCTTGTCTTTCTGTCTTGTTTGTACCATTTCTGCACGGGTTTGAAGGTATTTGTGCATATTCTTGTCTGTGATGTCATTGTTCAACCAGCAGAGGGATCGCTGGCACTCATTGGTTGACCCTATCTGTTTCTGGAAAGGTATATTTAACTCAACTTTGGTCTGCTTGTAGCAGTGGGACCCTATGACCGTTTTATAGTACTGCCTCACTGAATGGCTGTGCCGCAAACCATTGACACAAGCTGACAACTATGAAACTGCTCCCTGTAATTGGCTACAGATTAAGCCGGCTGACAGCAACACATTATCATTACTCAACTCTATGCTTAGTAAACTGAGAAGGACTAAACAATCATAAATTTGACAGAGTGTGTAATGTTTTGATACATATTGTCGTGAGACACCGCCGTCGGCGATACACACTTCCTGTTGACTCTGTCAATAAAAGCCTGAGTAACTACAGGACTAGAATACATCATTAATGAAGCATAACATGGTGTCAGAAAGTGCTCTACCAATAAGGTAAGATAAGGAACTTTTGCTATGTATTGTGGAGAAAGGAGAAATGCCCAAATTCCCACAGTGATGAACAATTCAGTGATGTAGTGAGAGCAACCAACAACAACACAAGCCCAGTGTCACTGTCAGTAGTGAGTAATGTCAACAGCTGTTAGTAGTATCAACAGTGCTGTGTGTGTGTGTGTGTGAGTAACCAGGTGAATACAAGTACCAAGTTCAATTCCAAGTAGTGTCAAGAGACTGTCAGTGTAAGTGCCATAGACTGCAACTGTAGTGTGTGCCAGCAACAGCCCTGTGTGTGTCACTGTGTAGGAGCCAGCCCTGTGTGTGTGTATAGGAGCAAGCCCTGAGTGTATAAGAAGAGCATAGCGGTGTGACTACATTTAGCTAACATGAGTAAGGACGAGTTTTGATAAACCACGAATGAACTGGGGAGTTTCAGACCTGCATAAGGAGTTCAAACACTTCAAGAGTCATGCAGAATACTACTTTGCGGGTCCCCTAGACAGGAAGACAGACAAGGTCAAGATAGCTTACCTTTGTCGGTGATAAAGGTCGGGAAATACATTCCACCTTCGTGTACCCTGATCCACAAGGTCAAGGAGCAGCACAGATAGTCCCAGCAGACGTCCTTGCTAATGTGTGGGAGAAGTTTGAGATGTATGTAAAACCAAAACGCAATGTGATCAGAGCAACTGTAATTTTCAACAGAAGGAAGCAAGGCGAGACAGAGCGGTTTGACGATTTTGTCACAGCGCTGACAAAACTAGCGAAAGACTGTGACTTTCGGGAGTAAGACTGTATGATCCGTGATGCTATAGTACTCAGATCACGTCATCCAATGGTAATGGAGAGATGCTTTGAAGCTGGGGATGAGCTGACAAAGGAACGAGCTGTCAAAATAGGTCAGGACTTTGAAGTTGCCAAGGACTCATGCTGTGTAGTTGGTGACGGGGAAGATAGTAAAGTACATGGTACTTACCGCTCCCAGAAGCAACGTGAGCGACGTGATGACAGCAAGTCGTCATTTCAGTCATCAAGAAACGACAAGGGTATGAAGAAGAAATCAAACAAAAAGTCAAGCCAGTCGAGGTGTCAGCGCTGCGGAGAGACGCCTGGCCATAGTCGGGACGATTGTCGTGCAAAATTCACAAAGTGTCACAAATGCAAGAAGCTAGGACACTATGCGAGCAAGTGTCGGAGTAAAGTGGCACATGCCATAGACCCAGCACAGTACAGTGACCATGAATACGACTATGAGGAAGACGACTACTCGCCTGCTCATATGATAACTGCGATTGGCAGAGTAAGCAGCAACTGGTGGGAGACTGGTAATATTGAAGGCAAGCCCGTGGAAGTACAGATTGATACCGGAGCAGCCCAGTCACTCCTACCCTACTCAGCGCTTCAGAAGTACGGAGTAACCAGTGATCTCCAGAAAACTGATCATCGTTTTCAATCGTATACGAAACACCCAATAAAAGTGTTAGGCCGTGTAACCCTCAGAGCTACCTGGAAGAAGAGGTCAGCCCTGGTCAAATTCTATGTGGTCGACATGGAGCAGAGACCGTTGCTGTCTGGTAACGCTAGCAGAGACTTAGGACTTATAGAGAGAATCCACAAAGTCGACAGCAGTGCGCTAGACCGCTATCCAGAGTTGAAGAAGTTAACCGGCACGATGCCAGGTATCTACTCACTCCGAATCGATCCAACAGTCCCGCCCGTAGTACATGGTCCATGTAGACAGCCGGTCGCCCTCATCCCCAAGATCGTCGATAAACTAAACGAGATGGAGGCCGAGGAGCACATCATAAAAGTGACCGAGCCAACAGATTGGGTCAGTTCCATGGTAGTAGTAGTGAAGAAGGAGAAGCTGCACTTGTGCATAGACCCACGAGACTTGAACCGTGCGATCTGCAGAGAGCATTATCCTATTCCCACGGTGGAAGAGGTAGTAGCATCAATGCCTGGCAGCAAGTACTTTTCAGTAATTGACGCGAAATCAGGGTATCTGCAGATAGGGCTCGATTACGAATCTTCTCTCCTCACCACATTTAACACCCTGGTAGGACGATACAGCTGGCTCCGATTCCCGTTCGGAGTGAAATCGGCACCGGAAATCTACCAACGAATCATGGACTCAATGCTAGAAGGCATACCCGGATGCAGAGCTATCATGGACGACATTCTGGTGGCAGCTGAAACCCTAGAGGAACATGACGCCATCATGAGGCAAGTTGTGGAGAGAGCCACATCCTTCTACTTGCGCCTCAAGTTCGATAAATGTCAGATCCGGAGATCCATCGTCAAGTACGTTGGGCACTTAGTCACCGACAAGGGCCTCAAGCCGGATCCGAGAAAGTGAAAGCCGTTTGAGAAATGCCAACACCTAAGTCCAAGGAAGACGTACGGCGCTTCCTAGGGTTCATCGGATATCTCAGCAAGTTCTTGCCAGATATGAGCTCTGTCGACGAGCCGCTGCGGCAGGCTACGAAGAAGGAGTGTGATTTCTTCTGGGGGAAGGAGCAGCAGAACAGTTTCGATCGTCTCCGGAAGATGGTGACAGAAGCGCCTGTCCTAGCCTACTACGACCCCTCAAAAAAGCTGCGCATACAGTGTGACGCGAGTTCGTTCGCGCTGGGAGCGGTCTTGTTGCAAATAGCGGTATACCCAAATAGAGAAAAAGATGCTAGCTGTGGTTCACTCAGTCAGAAAGTTTCATCACTAAGTGTTTGGACGAGAATTCGATGTCGAGTCAGCCCACAAGCCGTTACAAGCCATCTGCCATAAGCCTTTGCTGTCAGCTCTGATGCGACTGCAAAGTATGCTGTTCAAGCTACAGCCGTACAGCTTTGAGTTAGTATACAAACCAGGAAAAGAGATTCCGGTGGGTGATGCGCTTAGCCGAGCAAACCTTCCAGGACATGAACATGCCAAAGAGGACCAGGAATTGGAACTAGTTAACATGGTTGATTACATCGCAGTTGTGCCAGTGAGGTACGCTGAGTTTCAGAGAAGTACAGCTGCCGAGTTAAACGAGCTCCACGCGATAATCCTAAAAGGGTGGCCCGACACCAAGGAGCAAGTTCCACATTCCATCAGACAATACTGGACAGTCCGAGACGAACTCTCTGTATATGACGGAGTTATATACAAGGGAATGAGGATCGTAGTTCCACCCAGCATGAGAGGATCCTTGCTGGAACAAGTCCACGAGTCGCACTTAGGGGTTGCCAAGTGCAAGAAGAGGGCCAGGGAGACCCTATACTGGCCACTTATGTCAGCACAGATATAGGACTTAGTAGGAGATTGTGACATTTGTAACAGTTTCGGTAATCAGAACGAGAAGGAGCCTCTCCGCCCTACCAAGACATCGGAAGGCCCATGGTTGGAGGTTGGGGCAGACCTTTTCGAGTGGAAAGGCCAGCACTACCTGCTGGTAGTAGACTACTTTTCGAAGTTCATAGAAGTAGACCCGCTGCAAAATCTGACAAGTGCTGCTACAGTCAACATGTTAAAGGCCCAGTTTGCTAGGCACGGCATCCCCCGCCGTCAACGCAGTGATAACGGACCCCAATGCTCCTCTCGAGAGTTCAACTCATTCTGTGAGGACTGGCGCATTGAGCATGTGACATTGTCACCACATTTTCCACAGTCAAATGGAGCTGCGGAACGCGCTGTACAGACAGACAAACGTCTGTGGGAGAAGGCAGGAGATAAACAGTTAGCCCTACTGGACTATAGGTCAACACCACTGGATAGTTGCGACCTATCACTAGTGCAGCTGATCATGTCCCGCCGACCCAGAAACAAGCTGCCAGCAGCAAGGAGCCTCCTGATACCAAAGTCATACGATGTTGACAAGGTCTGTCGACTGCTGGATGCTGACATGGACAAACAAAAGGCACACTACGACAAGCGAGCTGCTAAGCCTAACTATGTTCTCAAGCCAGGAGACCCCATCCGTATGGCACCACTGCCAGGAACCAAGCAGTGGGTACCAGGAACCGTGGTGTCCCATCACAACATGCCGAGGTCATATGTAGTCGAGTGTCGGGGTAGGAAATACAGACGCAATCGCAGTCAGCTCAAGTTAAGAGCAAGCCCCGAAGCCACAGTTCCCCTACATATGCCAGTACCACCTGTCGGCCAGCCGCTGCCGAAACCCACCCAGCCACCTGTACAGCAGCCAGTGCCACCACCTGCAACACTGCAGCCTGCTGAGCCAGTGCCGCCACCAGTATCGGTACCACTACCTGTACCGCAACCAACAACGCCTGTCGCCATCAGACCTCCACCTCAGTTGGAGCCGCCACCAGTACCAGTGCCAACTCCCAAGCGGAGAGCTACGAGAAGGTCTGCAACTACTCCAGTGATGGCAGTGCCACCAGTAACAACAAAAACTCGGAGCGGCAGGGAATCCAAGCCAGTGCAAAGACTAGATCTGTGAAATTTGATCTTTAGATCTGTAAAATCTGTGAACACTGTCATTATCATTTGCCAGTTGTGTTTTTCTCCTTTTCAGCATTTAAAATGCCCAAGGACTTCATAAATGTCATTGCTATAAATATTAAAAAAAAATTTTTTTTATTCAATAATCAGTCAACCCATAAGAGGGCGCAATATACCAAAGACTCTGAGAATCTTACAAGTATCAATCTCAGAGCTAAATCAAAAGACACTCATAATAATATACTCATACATATTTTCAGACATGGTGTTGTATTATCATATAGTCATTTGTCTTCTTTATAAAAGAAAAGAAAAAAGGAAGATGTAATGTTTTGATACATATTGTCGTGAGACACCGCCGTCGGGGATACTCACTTCCGGTTGACTCTGTCAATAAAAGCCTGAGTAACTACAGCACTAGAATACGTCATTAATGAAGCATAACAGAGTGTACCATAGACACAATTCTTTAATTTGTATAGGATCAATTTCATTTTTATTTTCAAATGGTTATAACTCAAAATGCTAAGCCGATACAAACAGGCATGAATCAGATTTGGAATCAGGAGATTCAGGTCTAGAAACAACCATAAAACGTATGTACTATCAAACACACCGGACGCTACAGACTGTCCTTTATCACAGCACTAAATTACAGTGTGTCACAGCACAAACACAGAGCCCAGGAATTCTTTTTATCGATGTGGTCGTTTGTTTGTTTGTAAAGGGAATAGGACCGGAAGGAACACACAAAGCAACATCTTCCTCATATTCATGAATCAACTATTGGTTCATTTCATTTTAAAAAAAAACCGATTATTTAATTCATAAGATCTTAAATCATAATCATGTATCAATTTGATGTTATTTGCTATTTATGGCGACAATAAAGAGATGAAACTCTGGAAAAATATATATATATATATTCATACATGACAGCAAGTAGAGTTACCCATATTTATGCTAATATGCTTATATCAATTTGATATTAATTGTGGCAGGCAAATATTGTAAAAGGAATTGGACATAAAAGATTCGATTGGGCACCAGAACAGCATATTTTTCTCCTTGAGGAGCTTTCCATCAGGACATGGTCCTACATAATGAGGATCCTAGAAAGAAAGGAAATAAAATGTATCAATGTTTATACAAAGTAAAGAATCAATAAATTCGCTGACCACATAACTGATAAGTATAGAAAACTGATTTGAACTTGGTTCTTAATCCATGAAATAATCCATGGCAATTAAAATATTCAGGACAGTAATCTTAACGGTCATTCGATTAACCTTCAATGAACAGATGTTGACAAATTTATTTTAATAAAATACATATTGTCAGTACGATACAAACCAAGATTAATAAGGAGTAGCTTGATTTGATCCTTGCAATTCCCAGGATACCTTTGGAGGAAGCATCATTATCGCCACCCATCATCAAAGGGGATCCTTTTTCTCTAAAATGTTTCGTAAAATCTTCTGCATGTTCGTTCAACTTGTTACCAGATGAGATGTGCAAAATTCTGCAAGGAACCTGTCTTGGAAAAAAAATTCATTTATTCAAATATATCCCAAAATAAGTGCCTCTGCCAAACAAATGAAGGATAGTCTCTTATATGATGAATATGATTCTTAAACTAGTAACATCATATCTTTAATCAGGTTTTTTGTTTAGATAGTTTAACGTCCAATTTGTTCAAATAGACTTACTTTGTTTTCCTTTACTTCCACTTGCATATCCTGTTGGAATAACAGGGTATGCTGCCTAGTTAATCTGGCATCTTACTCTTCACGACTATATCTTATCAAAAATCTTAGTCCCTAAGGTCTACATCTTCAGAACATTGATTATATGGTTATACAAACATCCCCTTACTCAGATTTCATATCATGTCAGAAGAAACAATTCGAAGTGGCTTATTTGTATTTCTAGGTTATAAATAGATATAAATGCTTTGTCTTTAGCTGTATCAGTTAATGAGCAATTGTTATGATTCTAACTGATTTCACCTTATTCTACTCACATTATAGAAAAAATCCAGACAGAGACCAACTTCAACACTTCCAATCCAGTCCCGTGATCCTTGAAACGACGCAGGCTTATCTGACATTGATACTAATGCCTTTTGAATTTCTGGCAGCCCAGGCACAGAAACAGAAGGTTTTCCATTGTGAATGTACTGGTAACGGACCCATGAACACAATGTCTGTAGTGTCCGGTAACCACATCCCCAACCCTATGGAGTAATGAGAAAAGTAATGTGCATAGATAATTACTAGACACACTGGCATTGGTAAAAACACTGAATGGATATCTAAGCTATTAAATCATGTGCGATTTCTATTTACGAATACATAACAGTGAAGGTCCAGAAATGTTGTGGATGCCTGGTTCTGTTGGTTACAATGTGTAGACTCAAAAGGATTTGTGTTGAAACAATAATCAATCAGTTCGCTATCAAACTCACCCTATCATCTAAGCCATCACACTTGTAGTGGTAATAATCATATAGCCCACGTACGCATAAAACCTCCTCACAGTCAAGAGGTTTTCCTACAATTTCATGAATCTGAAAAGTTTGAAAAACAGTGTTATGCTTTTCCTCCATGAGTTTAGGCTTCAACGCATCTCACACTCTTTCAAATAGCATATACTGAGGACAAAAACACAACAGGTAAATAGACGACCGGTACTGGAAATAGTAAATCTGCAGTTTGCTATATCTAACAGAACAAACAGAGGATGTTATACTTTATTGACAACATAGAGCAGTAACCGATATATTAATGCCATAGTAAATTGACTGAAACCTTTATGAATGAAAAGAAAAGTAAAATAGATACAGTCTTATTAGATGTTCAGTGGCTTACAATTTTTAACTTGTACAAATACCATGTGCGCAAACGAGTAATGCGGAACAATCCAAAATAGCTGCCCGCAAGCATGACAAGAGTTGAGACACGCTTCCAATGCACTCTTTGACTCGGTCTACCCCCCCCCCCCCCCCGATGCAGAAGAACTCCTTCGAATAAAAAAATGAAGACTAGAGCGAAAGAAAAGAAAAATCTACCGTTACATCCAACAGTACATACCCGGCCCAAGACAAGGAAACTAATAAGGATGATTCCCTAAACTGGCAACCAATGCCATTTTTCGCTACGAATTTTGGCCAAACCCAAAATGATCTCAAGACTACCTTTGACCCAGAACAAGTGGGCTGCTACATCCTTCTCATACCATGTCTATGTGGTTTGGGAAGTAAGTGTCACCATGGTAAATGTTTGGGGTGAGATTTCCTCATAAATTTATTACATAGATTCGATCAACACCCTTGTGGTATAAAAGAACCTTTGAGAAAGTCTGGTATGAACCTGTAATGGTTAACTGAACCAACCAACCAACCAGCACAAGTGGTTATTTGGACTTCCCCAAACTAGAAAAATACTGCAAATTTACAAGACCAGCACAGAGACGACTTAGATCTCTTCTTAGTGTCAAACAGAGAAACAGAAGATGCTCCAGCAAATTCTCCGAGGGCCATTACTGAAGCCAACGCTACACTGGAAATAGATAATACAAACAAAGAAGAGCCCACTTCCCAGTCGTTTGCTAATGCGAAACTGGCAGCATAACCTTGGCAGGCATTACTGCCCATGAGGAAGTTAATAAAACTCTTGTCTTCTTCACCCTTTGACCCGGAGGATAGCCTAAAGGTTGTTTGTTTGGGTAGTTTAACGTCCAATTTTTTTCAATTAGACCTTAGCATAAAGAACAGTAAAGAGGTGGATAGTTTGCTAAAAAAGAGTGATCAACAACTGGTATTCATTTGTTTGTTTGGTTTGATTCATCATCCCGTCAACCATTATAGGTCTTTACCAGACTTTCTCAAGGTTCTTTTACACCACTAGGGTGGTGATGAAATCTACATGATGAATTCAGGTTGAAATCTTACCCCTCCACACTTACCAAGGTGAGAGTTCTTTTACTTCCCACACCACATAGACATGGTATGAGAAGGATTGGCTTTTGATATAGCAGTACCACTGCTTGGGGTGAAGGAGAAAAGTGGCTGCAGTGGGACTCCAATCAACAAAGTCCAGTGCTCTTTACCACTGAGCTAACTCCCCAACCCGGTCGCTTTTGTTATGCTTGCGTGCAAGCATATTCGGTCTGCACCATGAGGAGACGAGGCGACCAAGAGGGTGAGCAGATTGGTAATTGCTGTCCACCCCAGCAGACCTGTTGGGCCCAGTCCCTGTCAGTGTCTGTCTATTGAGTATGGCTGAGAATTATCATAGACTGGCATCAACCATAGATTGGAATTCCAGTGAAGCATATTCTCAATTCAAGCTATGGAACAGAGATGTAGTGAGAATTTTGGGTGGACCACGACAGAGGAGAATATGTCCAGATTAATTACATATACATTTGGGGTGTGGGCTGCACCAAAAATATAGTGGATGCACAGGTGAATGAAGTGCCAGATACTGACATCACAACTTCAGGCCGAATACTCGCTGTACTGGAGTCATGTCTGACCGACACTTCTATCTTTAGAGAAGCTAAGGAAGACTTCTACAGTATCAAACAGAGGCTGGATGTTTGCTTGGATAGTTTAACATCCAATTTGTTCAATTAGACTTAGAGAACACTACAGCTTATTATTCAAGACTAATGGATGCCCACCATCAAGTAAACTTCCCTGCAGATACAAAGCTTTTAGTTGTGGATAAGCTCATTAATGGCTCCAGCAATCAAGACTGCAAATGGAAACTCATGTCAAAGGGTGCAGATGCAATAGCTCATGACTGTCTAGAGGTCATGCATAAATTTGAGGCTAACAACTTCACATTAAAGCACATGAAAGAAAGTCCTATTGTTTGTTTGTGTAGTTTTACGTCTCGGTAGGATAGTTACGTCCTTTTGAGACTGACTCATCAAAGTCCTATATCTCAAGACAACACAACATATGTAGAACACATTTCTTAAGCCAAGGCTCAACGAAGCAAGCTACCCATGAAGTCACACTGGAAACCAAAGAAGTGTTCCTGGTTTGATGGAGATAATCATCTGAGAGAAAAATTCCCTGGTAATAAATCCATCTCCAACTTTGCATGAAAGAAGAACTCTGGGAGGAAACTGGCTTCAAAAATAAATCAGCATCCAATTCATCATGCTACTAAAAGCAGCACACACTGTTGTGTGTTTATGTGCATCACGAGCACATGCACGACCACCCTCTTGCTTCATGTTTGAGTAAGTAAATGGGAAATCAGACCTCCCCTTATATTGCTCATCTTTATCCATAAACATCAGCATGTTTTAACATCGTGGCAGAAAGTAAAGGAACAGGGAAAGGCAACAACAAACCGCAAGTACATACACCATTTATTTATTCACCCTGGAAGTGTTTGTTTGGTTTGGTTTGATTTAACGTCCAGTTAACCATTATCAGTCCTTGCCAGACTTTCTCAAGTTTCTTTTACACCACGAGGGTGGTGATCAATCTATGAGATGAATTCAGGTAGAAATCTCACCCCTACACATTTACCAAAGTGAGAGTTCTTTTACTTCATACACCACATAAACATGGTATGAGAAAAATTGGCCTTTGATATAGCAGTAAATCTACCACTGCTGGGGGTTGGGGGGAAAAGTGGCTGCAGTGGGACTCAAATCAAGAAAGTCAGACACCCTTGGGATTTTAAGTCCAGTGCTCTTTACTACTGAGCTAACTCCTCACCCCAGTCGCTTTACTTATGCTTGCGTGCAAGCATATCCGGTCTGCACCACAAAGAGGTGAGGTGACGAAGAGGTTCAACAAATTGGTTTATTGCTATGGATAGCAAACCCATCCATGGTGAAAAGCCTATTATAGGTTTCCCTGTTATTGGAGGTAAAGTCAAGACTCCCTGCCTCCTCCCTCCCTTTATGCTTTAGGAAGGTATTTGAGCAGTTATTTGATGATGAGACTTTGCTGAAGTGGTTTGCAAGGGCATTTGAAATATCCTTGTTCACTTCTAATATCTCCCAACTACTCAAAAGACAGTGTACAGTAGCTGAGGTGCCTCCGTTTAGTTTCTTTACTTCCTTCTACACTTTCTGCATCAGAGTTGTACTGTAGAGGGAATTAACATATTTATGGAAGGACTCTTCTCTTTCTGTCTTGTTTGTACCAAAAGCCCTACAACCTTGGGGTTACAAGTCCAGTGCTCTAGCCTATGAGCTAACTCCCCCCCCCCCCCCCCCCCGGAAGTGTGAAAATGGGATATTTTGGCCTGAAGCCAAAGCAAGGCAGACATGTTGTTTTCTCAATAGGAGTCATATTGCCAGCTCTTCCTGATAGCCACAGCAACTGGACAAAGAGACTTAGTGGCTCAAATATACACCCTGAAAGTGTGTTATCAATGAACTCTATGCCCTGAAAGTGTATAGGAAAATATAAAGTGACAATTTCAGGCCTACTAGTCTGAACTGTGATCTGCTAGTCACCCTTTGCTGCTACAATGTATACAGTATTGTAGGCGATGGGGGAAATCTGCCAGCACACCGCTTTATACCTAGTATCAGACCTCCTGTCCCTCTAAACCTGCAGTCTGATAGGGCTGAAAATTGGCTGTTGTGGAAACAGCAGTGGGAGCATTACACTGTGATCTCCCACCTAGACACAACAGATGCTGTCTACCAAACCTCTATGTTCCTCAACTCCATAGTTGCTCTATAATGGTTTTGTATTCAAAGAAGCTGGTAGAACAGTTGAAGGCATCATTGAAAAATTTGATGCCTATATCCAACTATGGAGCCAAAACTCTAATGGAACGTCGAAAAAATTACACCTATATCATAGGGAAACTAAATGAGATCATGGAGAGGTACAAATTTAATTGTTGGGAACAGGAGCCCAAAGAGAGACTAGACAAGCCCTAAACAGCACTCCGCTATCTAACAAAAAGCTGTAATTTCTGCAAATGATTCAATGACACTCCGTTACACAACTGAATTATAATAGGCATCCAGTCTGAAGAGACATGGAAGACACTCTTTTTTTCCAACAAGGGACTTTCACATTCCCCTGAATGAAATGATGATATTTTACCAGACGGATGCGACTGGTTTACGCCTCAACCATGTCAACACATGTGGTGGAACCAGAGAGATACACAGGGTCCAATTGCACAAGTGGAAAGACAGAAGCAAATCAAAAGGTCATCCACAGGTCTGCAAATTCTGCACTGGAAATCACATCTACTTTTTTTTATTTTTTGAAATCACATCTACGGAAGAAAACACTGCTAGGCATGGTGAAAAAGTGTTCCACATGTGGTGGGCAAAACTATTTTGACACTGTCTGCAAGAAGATGCTACATACTAAGAAGACTCACAAGCCAAAGAAAGTATGCACCATTCTCCGATCCGGACAGACACTTCCGGTTCAAAATACCCTCCGAAATATGTAAATTCGTCTGACAACGGATCAATCCGCCATCTTGCCTGGTGAATACAAGGGCTGTCAGAGTCTAAAATGGCGAAAAACTATATTAATCAACCTTCTCATGTGCATCCTATACATGTAATAATTGAAATACTATCATTTACATTATTCAGATATGATTTAAATGTGCCAACTCGAAGAAAATCGCTTGTTTCGACGATTTGTTGACCTCGTGTTTATAACCTTAACTGGGGCTACCAGATAATCATTTGATCTGAAATTACCAGGGAAGTCTGATTTTGTCTGGAAAATTTCTTCAGAAATACTTAAAACATCCTCACACATTAAAATGTATCATAAATGGACGTCCAAACGGGTCCATAGGTTTAGCATTGCGGAGGTGCTTCTCGAAAATGGCTGCCCAGGGGGTTCGTCGCGCTACCTACTTCCTGGCCGGATCGGAGAATGTAGGAAAATGACCCAGACAGTGACAACATCGAGTGTGACCTCATACATGGAGTGAAGGCTTTGTTTATTTGTTTGTGTTTGAAATTCAGCCAGGCAGATGCACACTGTTTGCTACAGGCATGCATCAATTACAGACACTAGGATGTGGAGTTGCTACCATCCTCGAAGATGTCTCTACATCTTCAGACAACCCGCTATCAAGAAATTAGGACTGATATCAAACATACCTAGTGCATACAGGATCAGAGCTGTGAACAGTGATAGTCCTAAATTGCTAGACATCCGTTGGTGGAGAGATTTAATCCCAGATATTTCTATGACAACAGAAGCAAGCCTAGAAGTTTGGGGTACTCACTGCCAAGTGGTATCAATTGGCGATCGTTGGGCACCGCAAGAATTTGAACATATCAATGTGATGGAACCAAAAGTGATCAATTTGGCTTTAAAAAGTTTTATCAAAGACACAGATCTTACAATCCATGTTGAAACTGACAATACTACTTGTAACGATACCATGTTGTCCACTGATGTCATATATAATTAACGGACATCCGGGGCCCTGTTTTTCAGTCATGACATTTGTGAGTGTTGCAGGCCTACGATCGCAAGGCCGATCTACGACCTTTTTGGCCGACAAAAGATGGCCAGTGTTTTATAGACGGTGTCGTAGCGCCACGGACAATCGCCGCTAAAAGTGTCGGCCGTCACGACAAGTATAGAACTCTCTTAGGTTCTATAACACATCACTGTGCGTATATAGGTGATTTATCCACTTCCCGACGGAATTAAGAAATTTTAACACAAGTAAGGGATACATATAACCAATAATCGTACCAAATATGAAGAAGAACGGCCGTACCGTTTTGAAAATATCGGGGTTTGAATATGAAACATTGAGCTATCGATCGGATATTGTACACACACTCTCCTAGCAGATCTTTCGCTGAATAGCGCGTGGAATCTCTGCTGGGAGAGTGAAGTAAGCACAGTCGATGTCAAGGTCGCCGCATAAATTAGGGTCACGTGAGCGTAGGGCTACACTGGCCATCAGAGCAGAGATTGCTATGACGAAATTCAAACGGTGATAACTTCGGAACGGTGTGGCCGTTTTTCTTCATATTTGGTACGATGATAGGT
Source organism: Alentia gelatinosa (assembly GCA_950022655.1). NCBI lineage: Eukaryota > Metazoa > Annelida > Polychaeta > Phyllodocida > Polynoidae > Alentia > Alentia gelatinosa. The sequence goes on along the minus strand of OX465580.1, from coordinate 100,971,317 downwards.
TATATATATACCTTACTCGTGTTAAAATCGCTTAATTCCAAAGGGAAGTGAATTTCCGCGTTCGGTACGACATGTCCATAGATGTCTTAGGGCTACGACAGTTTGGGAGACAAATTTACCCACGTGACCTTACGATTGTCGTCACTATAGCACACCTCACAGCGCCCAACGTGTCGTAGGGCTACGATAATCGGCCGACCCCCTAAAATGTCGTCACTATAATACACTGACAGCAAAAACATGTTGTACATAACGATTGTCGTGACTAAAAAACAGGGCCCGGGCTTCGCCCTGCTATCATGAAGTAGTAAACCTGTGTCAGTGTTCCCTCTCTGACGATCTAATCAATACACTACTGCCTTGAGTTATGTGGAAAAAACAAGGCGGAGTAAGATCGCCTTCTTGCGATAAAGTAGCTAGAGATATTTGGAGTTGGGCTCAAAAAGAACATTTGGATAATGATTTCATATATTTCAGGTTCACTAAACACATTAGCCGATGACGCTTCTTGCGCAAGTTCAAAGACAATCTAGAATGGGTACTGTCTGACAAAATATTCCAGAAAATCGCAGCCAAATTCGGGAAACCGGAAATTAATTTGTTCGCTTCATATAAAAACAACAAATGTGAAGTATACGCATCATGGAATTCCCTGGAATTCGCTAAAAGCTTATGCTTTCCCTCCTTTTATTCTCATCCTACAAGTACTGAGGAAATCTCTTACAGACCAACAAGAGAGTCTACGACAGATCGTCCCAGACTTGCCTACAGCGGTCTGGTACACCCAAGTTCAACTTCAAGCAAAACGAGTACTGCGAGTGGGCAAAATACCATCGAACCTACTACTACCAGGGTCACAAAAAAGAATATTTCCTAAAGGAGTACCACTTCTTTTGGTTCTCTTGTGAAAAATCGCCTCATACAAGAAGGAACATGCTATAAAGCGACAGCCCATTTTCTTTTTGAATCTTGGCAACCGAATACCCAAAAATCTTACAACACTTACCATCAGAAGTGGTCCACTATTTGCTTAACAAACAAAGTCTCTAAATTATGATCAAGTGTTTTTCAAGTTTGTAAATTTATAAAGACACTATCTGACGACAGATTCGCTTTCGGCTCCATAAATACAGCACGTTGTGCTTTATTGGCCCCCTTGCCTCGGCTAAAGAACGGCCTCACAATCGGAAATTTGTTTTGGCTTAAAAGAGCGATCAGAACCGCATACCTTTAGTTATACGTAGTACAACGCTGTATATCCGCTAGCACTCCCTACAGACTTCTAGTGAGGTACGAACAGAGTCGCACTACGTCTGATTACATACCTTAGGAATCCACCCAAACCCAAATATAAATTTTTTTGGTAAGTCTCTCTTCAAAAACTTGGGAAGAAATTCAAAATTATCGTTAGAACAATTAACGAGAAAATTTGTTGTCCTCTTCCTTCTTGTATCTGGCCAACGTGGACAAGCAGTGACTGCTCTCTCCACAGAACATATGGGTGGGATTTTTAAAACCTGCTAAATTGGCCAAAATAGGCTTATTTAAGGCAATTGTTGTATAAATGCATCTCATCAATGTAAAAATGACATTCTTTGGTGCATCTTTTGATAGTCTTTCATTCCAATACAGGGTTTTGTATAGCTCAGATGGATTTTTCCTTCCGAAAATCAGCAAAAACTATTGTTTTTCATGATTTTCACTATTTTTTCAATATCTGGGAGGTACAATGTTGAGCCAATTGCTTCTATTAACTTGTTTAAATCATATGTCATGAGAAGTGTATACAATATAGTTTTGAAAATTAGTTAAAGTTTGAAAAAATATTAAAATGGTCAAAACTATCCAGGACCTTCAAATTTTCCAACATAGAGAACCATACAGCATGCTGTCCGAAACCCCGATGTTCTGGGGACAGAACTAATGATATATACAGTGAGAAATTATTTTCCTTTATTATAGGATGTTGACCAATATCCTGCCTGTGATACCTGAAAGTTTCAACACAATCGGATTATCCATTCTGATATTAAGGCATTCTGATTCCATGATGATATTTTTCCAAAAATCGGGGTGTTGGACAACATGTCTGTTAAATTATGTCTAGAAGAAATGATAATCATAATAGAATAACAAATATCCCTTAATATGTTAAGTGTCTCTACCACTTATGAATACCCAGGTTGCTTTTTTTTCTAAATAAAAAGATAGACTTTCTGTGATTCAAAAAGTGAAAACGTGTTGTCCGACACCCCGGGGTGTCGGACAACACGCTCTAATATAAATCCCGATTTTGGGGTTGTTTCTTATCAGTAATTGAGTGGTTTGCTTTGAAAAATGTAGCTTTCTATCATTTCATTAAGAATTTAAAGGATTATTGTTACTGGTATTATTTGATTCATTGTTCTGAGTAGTTTTAAAAATGTGTTGTCCGACACCCCACGTGTTGTCCGACACCCCTGCCTAGCCCAAGCCCAAATATGGCTCAGAGCTTTCGTTTAAAATCTGATATGTGATAAAGGTGTTTAGGGTCAAATATAACATATGTCACCATATGATATTAGTTTTTCTCAAATTATAAACTTTTATAACAGTTTTTGAAATTTCGAATATTTTAGGGGGGTGCACAAAATGCAGTATTATACACAATTTCAAAAGGCTCTCAAATCTAAACCATTTGTCTGATTTTGTTGGAATAAAGTTTTTCTGGAAGGTACTTAGTCGGTAACTAATATAGGATATAAAAAGAAGCATTATTTTAAAATTAATTTTTGGGTGTCTGATCCCAGGATGAAAGCTCAATTTAGCAGGTTTTGAAATTCCGACCCATATGCACACGAACGAAAACGATGCTTTAACGTTTACTTTAACAAAACTTATGAAAACAGCCAAAACGGGTACACCTTTCCAGAAAATCTTTCTAGAAAATTTGTATGAAAACTTTGGGTAGTTATTTGAAAGCTACGGAAAGATTGAGAAAATCGCCTCAGTTGATCATTTCTTATCAGAAGCCCCACAAAGCCGTATATAGGGACACAGTGTCCAGGTACATCATAAAAACCCTCTCTGGAAGTGGAATAAATACTGCCCAGTATACGGCGCACTCAACATGAGGTGCGGGCACCTCTGCAGGTGCGTGTCTAGGGTTAGACGTTAACACACTACTCACCTATGGGTCGTGGAAAACTGAAGCATCCATGGCAAAACACTATAAGAAAAGAGTAGAAACTACTACCCAACCATCATTGTCAGTAGCAAGAGCGATACATGAAGAAAATTGTCTCGATAGTTAAATTTTCCAAGTGCGATTTTCCATGATCCAACATATATCACATTGTGATTTTCTTATATTTCTAGTGTTAAGGACTATTTTTTTCTGCAGGTATCCAGGGTGGTACACCAAAGGGGTTTCGTCAACAGAATAAGGCTCTGTGCCCTGCAGCTGTTGGTGTTCCCAATGCTACTGAGCTCCCTCCAGCAGATGAGGCTCCCATCCTCATGCCACCACCTCTCGCCCCTTCTGCTGGCGCTTTGCCATGTGCCGACACTGCACCCAAGGCCTCCATGGGATCAGCTGCACCGCATCCCAGGGAGCGACCCATGGCTCCAGCCCAAGTTGACAGTGGAAAGTTGATCAGGCTCCATTGCACTGCGCGCTCATCCGAGATTATGTTATGCTTCTTAAGTGTTGATATAGGCAATGAGGGTGTGAGTTAATACATGATTACAAAGCAACAGGGTGTTAGCAGAAAGTTGCCTCTAGAGCGATCGCCTGTATTTAAGGAAGTGAATGGTCACGTGACTTGCTGATGTAAGCAGCTGAGGAGTACACCTCCGCTGCTGCTGCAGAGAAGCAGCACTTGGGTATGAGTCTTAAGATCTAGAAGAGCTGAGCAAACCTGCTCCTCGCTGGAGTAAGGTTTAGGATTAGGTGCCGGAGGCTTCAGCCTGTGCGGAGTGAAGCCACCTACTATGAACATTCTCCGTGTGAAGCCATCACCTCTGTGAGTTGCTTACACACTGATGTGTGAGTGACTGTCTCTCAATAGAGAGTACACAGAGTGGATAACAAGGACTTGTAAGAACTGAACAAGGATCTAATACCATCAAGAACAGAAGCAGGAAAGGAGTGTAATAGGAACTATGAGTGAACAATTGGAAAGACCAATCTTTTGAGCGAATATTGCTGAAATTTATTATTGGACAAACATGGACACATTACTTTGAAGCCTGCCTTAACAGTTGGTACCATCGCACAGAACATACCTGATTTATTGTATTGGTTATTGTCTAGAGGTGGAGTTTGGTTGAAATAAGAAGAGTGAGAAAACTTCGAATTGAATACCATTGATTACTGTGCATATACAATGTTTGTAACTCACGGATTGCTCTCAGGAGATTAAAACACATATAACTTTATTTACATTGTTCATCTTTCGTCCTCTCAGGTCACACAGATGTGAGGTCACCGTGTCCCTGTGACCACACTAACCAAGTAGCTTTACCTTGTTTCATTGTACATCTAAGGATAAAATCTAAGAATATAAGATAATGATCTAGCAACCTACAAGACTAATTAAGGGACATAATTAAAACCCCCACTATGGTGCACCACAATGAATATGAACAGGAGGAGAGGGGGGCCATGGAAGAGGCTCTGCACGTGCTTCGTGCGACACTTTCCATATTAAAGTGAGACAAAAACGACTGGTACCTCTGTGAAAACATGTGGCAATACCGAAATCTACTGTGACAAAGCTGGGCACGAAGGTGGCACCTACGGTACCACACCTACGGCCGGTCCACACCTACTGCCGCTGTGGCAAAGGCGCCTACTACACCTACGTCTACTTTGACAGCTGTAGATTTTTTATTCGTCCAGTTACCCACAAGTGTGTAAATAAGCATTTTGCCGAAAAGAAGTCTGGTGTCTGTAGGCCTACTTTACGTGTTATTGCCTCAAATACATGTGACAACAGGGTCCTCTGTATTATTCATATTGACTATTGTAACCAATGTTAGATCAGTGCCCAATTTCAGTAGATATTTGAACTAAAAAGCCATTCATCTTCACAGGTTCACAAGAATAGTGTGGTGAGCCTTCCGGAGGGGCGCCTCCGGTCCGGAGGCGCCTCCGGAGTTCCGGAGGGTTCGGAGGGGTTCCGGAGTGTTGCCTCGGTGACACCCCGCGGGCCCACCAGGGGTCGCCCTGGTCCCGGAAGTGACGTCGGGGGACATCCGGCCGACTTATTATATAAGTCTCCGGATGCCCTCCGGACGGCAGTCCGTCGTGAGACTGGGCCCGAACCACCTCCGGAAGGCTCCCTGCGAACCTCCTGTCTGGCACCCTCCACGGTTACTTACCTGGTCGGAGTACCTGAGAGTTCCCCCCTAAGTGGGTGATTACGTTGGTTACATATTACGCTTAACGTGCCGGAGGTACGTACCTGTCAAGCTTGTCTACCAGCCTCCGTTGAGAGTGCCTGTGAATAAACTATTGAACTGTACCTGTGCGTGTCCTAGTCGTTCTGTACTACATTGGTGGCAGCGGTGGGATTCTTTAATCAGTAAGGAGATGAACCCAACACAGAATGACTCCGGAGCCGCCTCCCTCCTAAGCGAGGGAGGAGCTGGGACAGGTGAGGGGCCTACCCTGCAGGAGACGCCGGGCACGCCTCAAAGTCATCGATCGGAGACCTCCGAAGGACCGGAGGGTCCGGAGAGTCCGGAGAGGCCGGAGGGGCGTCTTTCTTCCCTAGGGACGACCCCGCCTGCGGGGGAAGGAAAAGGGGGAACGGCTTGGCAGCCTCCTCCGGGCCTGTTCCCGGGGCTGGCCTGGGGACCGCGCGCCGGGATAGCCTCGTGGCCATGGATGCTGGCGCCGGAGGCTCGGGTGGCGGAAGCTGCCCCCGGCGTGCCCGAGGCTACCCGGGCGGCGTGGGCCCCGGGATCTAGGTTCACCAGCCCTGGGGGCCGGGTGAGGGAATGCGTGGATCGTGATATCTCCTGGAGGAGACGGGACTTAGAGAAAACCACGGGCGGAGTACTGGTAGGCGACGGGGTAAAAGCCGAGCTAGAGGGGGAATCGGGAGAGGCCGGACCGGAGGCCCCCGTTCGGCGCAGGAACCCCTATGTCGCCTCGCCCCCGCCGGAAGTAAAACCGCTACCCACAACCTTTTGGGCGCCCACCGTAACGGAAGGTCTAGCGTCGAAGGAAGGGCGCGACCCAGTGAGCGGGGGAGGCGACGGCACAGCGGCCAAGAAGGCCACTAAGCCCGTGGTAATGCCAGCTAAATTTGACGGGGCGTCCGACTTGGATGAATACCTGGCTCACTTTGACCTGTGCGCCAAGGTCAACGGGTGGCCTGCCCCGGAGGCCGGAATGTTTCTGGGACTCTCCCTGACCGGAGTGGCCCGACGATTGTTGGCGGGAGTCCGGCCAGATACCGAGGCCGGCTACCTTCGACTCCGGAGCGCACTCCAACAAAGGTTCGCCCCTCGTAACCAGACGGAAAGTTACAAGGCGGCCCTGCGTGTACGAAGCAGACAGGCCGGGGAGAGCCTACAAAGTCTGGCAGAGGAGGTCTGGAGGATGATACGGCTCGCCTACCCGGAGGCGGATGGCCAGACCCTAGACTCCATGGGGCGGGACAGGTTCCTCGATGCCATCGGGGACACGCAATTAAAACACTGGGTTTACCAAAGTAAGCCCCGGACACTGGAGGAGGCAGTCACCACGGCGGTAGAAGCCGAAGCCTACCTGTCAGTAGAGAGGGAAAACCCGGCACGGATTCGGGCGGCCGGACGGAGCATGGCGGAAGAATTGGAAACTGTTAACCGTAAACTGGCGGAACTAACATCTGCGGTACAACAACCACAGATACAGCAGCCCTCAGAACGAAGGTGTTTTCTATGTCACCAGGTAGGGCATTTCAAACGGGATTGTCCTCAACGAGGCCGGAGAGAGAGGAGTCCCAGGACCCCGGAACCGGCGGAAAACTAGAAGCGACCCCGGCTGCCGGTCGGGCAGGGGTCGCTCCGCAGACGGATCAGAGGCCGAAGTCAGGATTGATACGCGGGCAGCAGGAGGCGCAAGGGTCAGGGCTCGTGGTAACCGGGACAATATGGGGACAGACCATACAGCTGCTGGTGGACACTGGGGCTGGAATTAATATCCTATCTCAGAACTGGTGGAGGAAGCACCAGCAACCGGGGGAGGTGACTGCGTCCACGCAGCCCATCTACTGCGCGGACGGAAGGCCATTAGCGCTGGAAGGGAAGTTGCAAGTTCCGCTCCGACTAGGGGAAAGGGAGGTGACGATTGAAATGGCGTTAGCGGATGTAGACTCGGATGCCATTCTAGGAGCTGGATTCCTTCGGTCCCACGGGGTCTCCGTGGACCTGCGCCAGGGGCATCTGGAGTGGCCAGAGTCGCGAGAGCGATGTAGGGTAGTCTGCCGCCACACTACTCAGATCCGGGGGCAAGGAGAAGTGATAGTAGATGGAGAGGTGATAGGGGCCTGGAGAGACGGAGAGGCCGCTCTACTGGAGCCCCAGGCTACCAGTAACAACCCTTTTCGAGTAGGGAGGGCGGTATTCTTTCCTGAGGATGGACAGGTACCCATCAGGGTCTTGAACCCCGGGGCTGACACGCTGTCGGTATATCAAGGAACCACGTTGGGGCATGTGGAGGCCTTGGCCCCCGAAAGGGGCCCACCAGAGGCGGGTCAACAGTGCCGCCGACTCACCACGCTACCACCCGAGGTACTGGCGGAGCTGTTGACCGGAGTGGCCCTAGAAGATCAGGCCCCACTGACCACGGTCTTACAACGCCATGTGAATGCGTTCCAGCGAGACGGACAGGACATGGGACGAACGGACTTAGTGCAGCACTCTATCCCCACGGGGGAAGCCAGGCCGGTCAAGCAGCCGCCTCGGCGGTTAGCTCCCCATCGAAGGGACGTAGTGACCCAGCAGGTCCAGGACATGCTACGACAAGGCGTGATTGAGCCGGCCGAGAGCCCCTGGGCCTCCCCGGTCGTGCTGGTACGGAAGAAAGACGGTACCGCTAGGTTCTGTGTGGACTATCGTCGGGTGAACGCATGCACGGTCAAAGATGCATACCCCCTTCCCCGAATCGATGACTCCCTGGATTCAATGGCGGGGGCCCAATGGTTCAGCACCCTGGACCTGGCCTCTGGATATTGGCAGGTGGAGGTAGCGGCCGATGATCGAGCCAAGACCGCGTTCACAACACATCATGGGCTGTATCAGTTCCGCGTGATGCCTTTCGGATTGTGTAACGCACCAGGGACCTTCGAGAGATTGATGGAACTGGCTCTGAGGGGCCTGCAGTGGCAAACATGCCTGGTGTATTTGGACGACGTGATCGTGTTCGCACCGACAAGGGAGGAACACCTTGGCCGCCTGGACGAGGTCCTTCGGCGCCTGGAGGACGCCGGACTAAAATTGAAGGCTAAGAAGTGTCACCTGTTGCGTAGACAGGTGGAATTCTTGGGCCATGTCGTGTCGGGGGCCGGTATTGCCACCGACCCACAGAAAGTAGCCGCTGTGCGGGACTGGCCCGAGCCAGGGGATGTGCACGAAGTTCGCAGTTTCCTCGGGTTGGCCGGTTATTACAGGTCGTTCGTACCCAACTTCGCGACAGTGGCCAAGCCCCTAACTGCACTATCTGAGAAGGCGAAGGGCCCGTTTAAGTTCTCATCCGAGTGCCGAGAGGCGTTTCGAGCTCTCCGGGCGGCCCTCATCGACGCCCCAGTGCTGGCCTATCCTCAGGAGGACGGGGACCTGATCTTGGACACGGACGCTAGCGATGTCGGGTTGGGCGCGGTACTGTCCCAGCACTCGGAGGGGCGCGAACGGGTATTAGCGTATGCTAGCCGTACCCTAAACCGGGCCGAGCGGAACTATTGTGTCACCCGGAGGGAGTTCCTCGCCGTTATCTTTGGCCTTAAAAGATTCCGTCACTACTTAGTGGGCCGGCCTATCCGTATCAGGACAGACCATGCCGCCTTAAAGTGGGTCACCCAGTTTAAGGAACCGGAGGGGCAAGTAGCCCGATGGGTACAGGTTTTGGACACGTACGATTTTAAGATCGAGCACCGGCCGGGCAAGCAACACGGAAATGCGGACGGGTTGTCTAGGCGACCCTGTGGCCAGTGCGGTTGGGAGGCAGGGGGTTTCTGTCGACGCATTACCACCAGGCGACGGGCGGTAGTGGCTGGCGGCCCCCAGGGCCGCCCTCGGCCGGAGCAGCCACGAGGGCGGGGCTGGGGCCCGGCTCAGCAAGAAGACCCCGTCTTGCAGCAATTGATTGAGGGGATAAGGGCCGGTCGCCCCCCCCCCTTGGTGGAGGCGGACTCCCGCGAGGTCCGGGCCTGGAAGTCCCAGTTCGATCGCCTTCAACTGTGCGAGGGAGTTTTGGGCCGGCCCTGGGTGGAACCAGGGGGCGATACCCAGTTCCAGGTAGCGGTGCCTGTTGGGGACCGGCGGATGGTCCTCCATGAGCTTCACGGGTCCCACCTGTCGGGGCACTTCGGGACCGCGCGGACACTACGACGCTGTCAGGCTGCATATTATTGGCCTGGTTATAGGGCTGACGTGATAGACTGGTGTGCCTCGTGCCCCGCGTGTCTCCGGAGTAAGGACCCTCCACGGAAGCGCCGAGCCCCGATGGGACACGTTGGGGCCGGAGCCCCATTGGAGAGGGTGGCCCTGGACGTGATGGGCCCCCTGCCGGTCACGGAACGGGGCAACCGGTATATAGTGGTGATCGCGGATTATTTTACGCGGTGGTCGGAGGCGTTCGCGGTCCCCACTCAGGAGGCGGTAGTTATCGCCCGGGTGCTAGTATCGGAGTTTATTTGTCGGTATGGCTACCCGTTGGTGATTCACTCCGATCAGGGGCGGAATTTTGAGAGTAAGGTGTTTCAGGAGACCCTCCGCATACTGGGTATCACCAAGACCCGGACCTGCCCGTTTAACCCCCGGAGTGATGGGCTGGTGGAACGGATGAATCGGACCATCAAGGCCCTCCTGACCACGGTGGTGGACGAATCACAGGGGGACTGGGACCTCCATCTACCTCTGGTGATGGCAGCTTATCGGAGTTCGGTCCAGCGGTCCACGGACCAGACTCCGAATGCCCTGATGCTGGGTAGGGAGGTGGCCGGCCCCCTCGCAGTCTTATACCCGGAGTCTGACCCTCTCTCGGAGGATGAATATGTGGCCAGGCTACAGCGGCGGCTGGCACGGAGTCACGAATACGCGCGAGCCCATTCACTCGGATGCGTGCGGAGGCAGGCTCGTAGCTACGACGCCCGGGTAGCGGGTTCTCAGTTTGCCGAGGGGAGTGAAGTATATTTCTTTCACCCCCTCCGTAAACCAGGGCGGTGCCCGAAGATTCAGCAGTTCTGGACGGGCCCCTGGACAGTGATCACGCGCATCGGAGGGGTAGTATATCAGATTCGACAGGGGCGAAAAACGAGGATTGTGCATGGGGATCTGCTGAAGCCTGGCCCACGTCGGCCTCCGGACACCGTCGCCCCTGAATCTGCTCCCCCCGTAGGGGATCGCGTACGACGGCTGGCCCTGGGAGGGGGGCCAGGGGGGCTTCCCCCCCGCCCTTACGTGGGGCCGGCCGTCGGGGAGGCCGGTGTTCCACCGGCCACGGAGGGGGGAAGTGACTGCCGGCCCCCTCCCGGGGTCGATCTGGGGAGGGGGCGCCGCTCGGTCGGCCCCCAGGACTGTCCGCGCCCCTTAACGGGAGAGCAAGGCCTGCGGAGGCGGACAACACGGTGCCGTGCGATGCTACTGGGGGGGGCCTCCGGTGGCGGGAACAGCCGTGCTCTGCTCGGCTCTGGGGCCCAGGCAGCCGTTATTGGTCGTAGGGGGGCCGCTACTTGCCGGCGGCCATTACTGAAGACCGGCGGAGGGCTGAGGGGAGTGCCATTAACGCGTATCGGAGGCTGGAGAGGGCACAAGCGACTTAACAGAGCTTCTGCTCTCCACGCGACGCATCCGTCACAGGCCAGGGGGAGTAAGGGGGAACAGCCGGTCCGGAGCCTGTTCCCGGCACGACGCGCGCTGATTTGGTCAGGCGGGGGGGCCTCCGTAGAGCAGAACAGCCGCCACTTTCGTTCGAATCAAGGTGGTCGTCTGCACCAGGGAGAGCCTTGTGGCTTGCGAACCACGGTGTTACCCCCTGGGGATCAACGAGACGAAGTGCGGAGGCCTATCGGAGAGGTTAACCACCGTCACACGGAGAGGTTCGGCCGTAGGCACTCAGGGAAGGGTGGTCATGTTCGAGGAGGGAGGAGGCGGGAACAGCAGCGCTGCAGCTGGTTCCCGACGATTGGGCGCGTCACGGACCGGAGAGGGGTGGGCACCAGCGAATGTTTACATTCTGCTGGCAGTCCATCCACGATGCGGAGTGAGATAGCTAGGGTGATACGAGAGAGTGGAGGGGATGAGGGCCACGCCCTCGAAAGGGCCAAGTCAGCCAGGAGGGAGATGCTGGAGACCACCAGGGTAAGTGGGCGGTCGGATGCTGCTAAAAAGATTCGCAATCGGAGGCGTAACGAGAGGCGCTGGAGAGGGGGGGACCGGTGGGGGGGCTCTCGCCCTCGCTTCGGGGCAGCCCGTAGGGAAGCCACTGAGCGAGAGCGAGGTTACCCTCGTCATCGCGCTGCATTGCGCACGTCACCCCGGAGGAAGCCAGTCTCTCCAGGCACGCGTAACAGAGACGAGCTATCCAGGCAGCTATTTGGTACGCCATCGTCACCCTCCGACTGCGAGATGGGGAAGGATAGTAAAAGTTACACCTGTGCTCAATGTGAGATGACATTTTCGCGACGTGATAACATGCGGAGGCACCAGCGTTGCCACTCCGCCCGCACTACTCCAGGGTGGTCGTGTCCTGCGGAGGGATGTCGCCAAGTGTATGCGAAAGATAGAAAGCACGACCTGCAGATCCATCTGAGGGGGAAGCACCCAGAGCACCGGTGGCATACCCACCCGGCGGACATCCCCTCGCCACGGATGGTTACCCTGGAGGCCGGTGGTAGGGTGAAGAGCAAGGACCCCCCGGCGAGGAGCAAGGACCCCCCTTCATCGGTGGAGTCATCTCTAGGGACCCCCGGAGTGGTGCTGGGTGAGGACGAGGAACTGGTGGAAGCCGCGAGGAACCTAGAGGCGCTGTGCACCGAGGAGCCCCAGGCAGGGACGAGTGTCCGGCGTTCCCCCCGGGTCGCCGCACGCTCCGGAGAGTCCAGCCGCGCCAGGTCAGACCTCCCCCGACCCAAGATGAAGAAAGCCAGGACTGAGCGCCACCCGGCCAGCCCCACCCGGATCGTCCAGGCCAAAGACCTACCGGGGACGGAGGAGGACCCCCTCCAGGGCCCCTCCTGGGCAGGAGGTGACGGGCCGGAGGAAGTGGGCCCCCTCCTCCCCGAGCTTGCTGTTGTTACGGCCTTGAACTTTGATAAATCTGTGGTGATGCCGCCAGGAACCCCGGTGCCCCTGTTGGGCACACTCCGGGAGGATGGGGAGCTGTTCCTCCAGGCGTCCCCGGAGGGCCCCCAGGCCTTCCAGCGGGCGGGCCTCCGACAAGCCAACGTGGACCGGCCCCCGAGTCGGGCCAGCTCGCCGCCGGCAGCCAGCCGCACGGGTCAGGCGACCCAGCCGGGCAGCCGACCGGAGCCGCCTGCGGAGACAGCTCCCCTACGGAAGGGTAAGGGCAAGAGCAAGGGGAAGAAGTCAGCCGCCACTCCCCCTTCAACGCCGCCGCCACCACCGCCGCCGCCTGGCCCGGAGGCCGCGAGGGGGCCGACGCAGCCGCCACCCCCGCCTGGTCCGGAGCCGACACAGCCGCCCCCCCCGCCTGGCCCGGAGGCCGCGAGGGGGCCAACCCAGCCAGCCACCCACCGCTGTGATGGGTACCCGGAAGGACCGGTGTGGGTGCCGTGGGCCCCGGGCCCCAATCCTGACCGCCTGGGCCGCTGGTCCACGTACCTCCAGGCCCCCGAGTTGGGCGCGGGCTACACCGCAGTCGGAGGCCACCGCGATTCCAGAGTAGAAATCGTGGGCGACGGCCTCTACAGGATGGTCACTACGACGGCGACGATCTACCGGAAGATGCCTCCTCCGGTGAGTACACACATTTTCCCTGATAGTTGACAGTTAGCCATGAACGCAGTCGATTTGCCTCTCGCAATTATGTGTTGGTTGATCTGTTGTGTCACTCGAGTAATCGGAGGGTGTTGGTTTCTCCTAGGCGACGGGAGGGCAGTGACGGGGGACTGGGCCGGACCAGAGGCGGAACTCCCGGAGGGCGGTGGGCCAGGCCGCCGGGTTAGTCGCAGAGGCCGGTGGACAGACGGGGACCGGAGTCAGGAGCTGCCGTTGCAGTACCAGGCGGTACCAGAGGACCGGGAGAGTCAAGCTCGTGACGGCGCGGGGAGGACGACGTCGCCAGGGAACCCCCCTAACAGCGAGAGAATAGCCGACCCAGCGCGACGAGCGGAGGATAGGGTCTCTCCGGACCCAGGGACCGCTGGGACACCGTTGTGTTACGTTGAACTTTTGGGCCTGAGGCCAGCGAGTGTTGTTATTAGTATACAGGTTAATCACGTGGACGTTGATGTTTGGGGGGGGGTTGTTTACCAAAGGGGTAGGTTTCGAGTCAACTTTTTCGAGTCAATTTTTCTGGTTTCAGAGCGGATGGGTGTCAGTCGGGGGGGGAGAGTGTGGTGAGCCTTCCGGAGGGGCGCCTCCGGTCCGGAGGCGCCTCCGGAGTTCCGGAGGGTTCGGAGGGGTTCCGGAGTGTTGCCTCGGTGACACCCCGCGGGCCCACCAGGGGTCGCCCTGGTCCCGGAAGTGACGTCGGGGGACATCCGGCCGACTTATTATATAAGTCTCCGGATGCCCTCCGGACGGCAGTCCGTCGTGAGACTGGGCCCGAACCACCTCCGGAAGGCTCCCTGCGAACCTCCTGTCTGGCACCCTCCACGGTTACTTACCTGGTCGGAGTACCTGAGAGTTCCCCCCTAAGTGGGTGATTACGTTGGTTACATATTACGCTTAACGTGCCGGAGGTACGTACCTGTCAAGCTTGTCTACCAGCCTCCGTTGAGAGTGCCTGTGAATAAACTATTGAACTGTACCTGTGCGTGTCCTAGTCGTTCTGTACTACAATAGAATTTCTTACTCGATGCAGCCTGAATCGGCTCACACACCATCTGAGCCTACAGTGACAAGGAAGCAGATCCTTATTTATCTAGGATGCAGTACAGATTTTTTTTAATTTAAGGGTCCCGTTTCCAACTAAAATCGTTTACACTCGCCCGCCTGACTTCTACAGCCGTAGTCCCAGAAACTTTGCCTGGCTAGACATTCAGAGCCTCTCGGAGTATTAGATATAGTACTTATCAGTAGGTAATAAGTATAACTATAAAGTATAAATCATGAGTGTTACGGAGGCGTCGCTTAAAAAGCCACAAACCCTTCGAATAAGGTCCTTCACTAATACTTACCATGTTCTCCTAAGCCAAGGTAATTAACATTGCTTACTTTAAGGCTAATTGAAGTTTTGAAAGTGGCAAAACTGGGGTTGTACCATAGAGTAAATAGATATCTCTCTACTCTGTGGTTGTACTGATACCTCATATTTTTGTACCTGTGCAAGGTAGCGTAACTGCACTCTCCTCACTGCGCCGCTCCGGTTTATCGTTCCGCAAAACGAGTTTCCGTAGGTTACTCTAGCGGTGCAGTGTGCACTCACTCTTACACTGCGCCGCTCCGGTTTATTGTGCCGCAAAAAGAGTTTCCGTAGGTTGCTCTAGCGGTGCAGTGTGTAAACAAGGGGAAAAAATTAATTTGTGCACAACACTACAGCACCAATCAACATGGCGTCCAGTGCCTAGTTACGGTTTACTTTTCAGTTTACGCAGGCGAAGTTTATTATTGTTTTATGGACTAGCATTCTCATACTGGTATAGTATCAATTTCATTTGGTATTCGGCTAAAACTGCAGATCCTCGTTCCCTATCTAATGACATAGGAATTCAACCTACCTTGTTTAGTTACCGTAAAGGCGTAATGCATTTTTTCAGCGGCCTTTCTGAATCACATCTCACCAGTTTTAGTTTTACTATGAAATTATGGAACTTGAAGCAATATTGGCTCTTCCGCTCTAAGATACGTACTCAAAAGCTATCAAATCTGTCGAGTTCCGCGCGATGTTTTGAATTTACTCTTTACATACGGATGCTGGGGATCATGGATCTGTAGTTTTATTTCGTTATAGACTGTGCTAGTAGGTGCCGGGTACTAACTTAACTATACTAGTCTATAGTCCGAAAGGCTCTGTCTGTCTTGCGGTGCAGACAGTCAGAGAGCACACCCATAGAGCTCTACTCTAGGCAGATTGGTACATCTCAGATCAACAGCGGTTTCCTTATAAATATATGTTGTATATTTCTGAATTTGTGGTAGACAGTTTCCTGAGGCAAAATGCAGTAAAATGACAGTAATTTCCTACCTTTGCATTAGTTCTAAATAATAGAATTCACCACTTGCACATTAGCGTGGCGCGGCGATCGCCGTGATAACAGGTTTCGCTGGTTTTATGTATTTGATTAAGTACCAGCCGCACACCAGCGAAATTTCCACACCCAAGAACGAGCACTCTCTTAGCAGATATCCTACGCTCTACTTCCCGCGGCCGCTTGTATCTCTGCACCGACCTGCCTGTTTGGGACAGAATCTGTCCCATCTGCCAGTTTTTTCAAATATCATAAATTCTCAGGGATTGGGGGGGGGGCTTATTTTGTGTTCTTCTTGTAAATAGAGATGAACATATTTATTTGGTAAATAATATACACTAATTTCTGTAGCTATTTATATAAAGCCAGATAGAATCTCTGGGATTACTTTCTACAGTGGATAGCACCTTATGTGTTATCCTACCCCTAATAAAAAACTGCCATAGACTTAACATAGGGAAATTTTATGTGGCAGGCCGTGACATAAAGTTTTTTTTATGCCACTAGAGTAATAACAATATTGACCAATCAGAGAGCAGGATGTCAGCTACTATGAAAAAAAGTTCTGTTGGTCATTGACTCAATATTTATCTTTTAGTGATACAAAAGCATAGACGAGGTAGGATAAATACTTGTCTATTGTCTATTAGGCTCATTTAACAATTCCCACATTTCACAACTCATAATATATGAGTTCTTTGAGTTTCAAAACTTTTTGACAGTTGCCTTGTTTTGAATCTGAAATTTTAGCTGGTTCCCCTGTCCTTATTTAAATACCAGGGAACAGCGTTGGGCTGAGGCAGAGATTAGCAAGCGCTAGTGCCGCGAAAGATCTGGGAGGAGAGTGCAGAACGAGGCGAGCGCTGTTAGAGTGAAGCCAACACTGCAGCAAGTGCCTAATACCATTATAATAATGAAAATATAAATCGCTCTTCTATTATAAATAAACGGCCGAATTTTACAATTAAAACAGTTTTAGAAAGCTGAAACTAAGGCCTATCTGTATATATATAACCTGTGTTATGTCTATGATTTCCTGTCATAGATTGAACATTAGAATTGTTTAGGTAAAAAAAACCACAAACATGTTACCTTCCTGCTTTTACAGTGATTTAATGAAAAATCTATCGCGATGACCTATAGAAATAAACATCCTATCTTCTTGGGAATTTCAAGACGATTAAAATGATACCAATGTTACCAGGTTGTGATAGATGTTCCCAGAGATACTTGTCTTTTAAGACGGATGACAAAAAGAGCACTAAAAACATGATTTTCTGATATTTCATAGTGTTTTAAGTCTGAAATAGTAAACCTGTTACAGAAGAAAAATTAAGAATATGAAATATACAGGGAAATAAATATTGCACTTGCAAAATATTGCTATCTTTGACAACTTTGTATCAAAGCCAGTATCAGAAATGCGATTGTATCAGAAAATTAATTTTTAGTGCTCTTATTGACTCCTTGTCATCTCTCATATACTGCTCTATTACCTTAGGAAATATCCATCACAGCCTGGTAATATAGGTATCATTTTAATTGTCTTGAGATGCCTAAAAGAGTAGGATGTTTATTTCGATATGTCATTGCGATAGATTTTTCATTAAATCGCTGTGAAAACAGGAAAGTAACATGTTTCAATGTTTTTCATTTAAACAATTCCGATTTTTATTCTATAACAGGAAATTTTATCCATAACACAGGTATATCATGTTTATCCCAACAGATAGGCCCAAGTCTCAGATTTCTAACAAAGTATTGTTTATACAAATTGGCCGATTAGTGTAGATGTGAGAGCGATTTCCATCTTTCAAGTTAAAGAAACACTAGTATTTTTATCATTGCTCAGTACTGAGTGGAGAGGGCTTGTCTCATTGTCGATTGACGTACATAGGCGGCCATTACAAGATGGCGCCAGTGTGAAGAGAGTCTAATGTGGCGAGCACCCTTATATAGCGCTCTAGCGGGGTAGGCACGCCACACCAACTGTCGCAGCCCCACGAGAGCCCCGCTAGGACCGCCCACCAAGGCTACAGACCAGTAATAACCAAACTACCACAGTGCTCACCACACTATCTGTTTCAAGTATCTTAGCAATTACACAGATTTCATGCAAGTTTTGCAGTAAATTGTTAAAGTGGAGGTTCTTGAAGAGAACATGAACCCGGATATACCTACCACTGGTTGTTGAAGTGGTTTTAACTCCTATACATAGATTTATAGGCACATTTATTTAGACGAAACAATACATTGACAATTGTTGATGAAAAACCATCTTATTTCGAACCGATCAGTGGCTGTGCATGGCAAGTATTCTAGCTTCTGGGTGAAAAATTACCTAGTCACAGCTTTGAACAAGACACATCTGTGGGTGTAATATAATACAATACACATATTGAAATGATAAGATGGATGTTATGACTCGTATAGCCTTAGTTGGCATACCATCTTTCCCGAATACACCTCTATGTACAGAGTTCAGCATTCCAAAATAGGGTTTATTTCGTTTAAAGAATGTAATAGGTCATTTTAAATTTACAATTCGTTTCTCTTAGTCTCTGATATTGGGGGCATCTATAGGGCGTACACGAGAGGCACACATATGTCATGTCATTACAATAAAAAGTCTTCCTAATAGATCTGCCACTCAAGTAGAACCAAGGATACACCAACTCACCAAAATCGCTTTTCCAACTGAAAAAAGCCTTAGAGGGATATTGATGGAGAAAACAATCACGGACGATTTCCTTTCTAATGTTATTATCCATATTGTATAGTAACATACAAAACTACAGGCACATATTGTAAAGCAAACGCTGTTTTTTTCTCTCTTGTTTTTCTTTAAAGTAAAGGTTTAGCTTTGAATTCAAGTCTTAGAACGAAAGAACTAAGTTATAGGAATTGCAGCATGGGCTTATGTTTGTTATGATACACCTGGAGATGTATAACCTGACACACCCTGTCCCTAATTTGCACATCAATAGCACCTGGGAGTGTACATCTAGTTGTGTATTTGAAGACTCGTGCATATTGTACATGTTGTAGGAAACTATATTTGATTCCCATGCTTGGATCTATATAAATGTTTCAATGATTTCACATGGGTTATTTTATGATGGCATATGTCTGCCACCTTGACAGGTGAAATCTACAATGTATCTGCACATATTCGCGTCATAAATGACTTCACTTTGAATACAATATATGTCCATGATACATGTTTTATGATAAAGTAACTTTATGTTTATATTTGCATGCGACACTAAAACATCCGTCAGGGAATAGAAACTTTGCTTTTATTTTGAGAATTTTGATTTCATGGATACGGGTCATGAGTTCACATCAGTTGTAAGGTCCTATGTTTTTTTTCAGATAAACAGATTGACAGTCAGTAGAGAGTAAGCTCGAATATGGGAAAATTAAAGACAAAACGAGGTGACTTTGTGGATTTTAATCCCCGTGTGGTTTCCACCTTATATGCACAATATGAAAAAGATACACATTCCTAGATGGACACATAGTCTAACTATGAATATGAATTTCTCCTTTCTGACAATATTGATGAGTTTGAATTTGAGAGTAAGTATTAGTTGAGCATTGAGTGGCTCTGATATCTTCTTTGTTGATGATACATGTTGACAAAGAATAGTTATAATTTACCATTTGCCCTGTGTATGACCTTCATTTAAATTTATATGGTTTAATTGAGGCAATGTTTCTTCCTTAATGCATGTGATCAGTGACAATCACAAGAGTTTGGTGTGAATCATGTTTCACTTATAGTAGGTATAAGAGTTATCCATCGGTTAGTCAGAGACCGACTCCGACCCTCTCTTCGTGCACTTTTAAAAGATTGCTCTAGATTGGCAAAGTTATATTAACACTTAAATACAAAGTTCGTTTACCTATATCTGATAAGTTCCCCAAAACACTTCCCACAGAGAATTTATCTCCTCGTGATATTCTTTAGCTATTCCAACAAAGAAATACCTTCAACGGTACTAGATCTAGATTTATCGCTGCATAATGCTTACAAATAATTACTACCATTTGATAAAGTATACATGTATATAACATGGATTGCTTGTAATGAAAGCTTATATCAAATGACTCAAACAACATTGCCAGTTACATTCTTTTAATTTAGTTTCATGTGAACTTAATACGGAAAAATAAGACGGTAATTTTGTTAGCAATGTATTTTTCAACAGTATTATTTGGAATACAGAGTGGCCATAGCCATTCTACGAGTCTAGGTCTGTGCATATATATAAGTAATTTTAGACACGATAGCGGCTTAATTTCACTAATTTCATGATCGATGTCGTGGATGTGATATTTATACATTTTATTTGACTTTCAGGCAGTTTTCGCCCTTGGCCATGTCATCTTAGCACACGAAAGAACATTTTATTCTATCCTCTCTTATGTTCCAGGACCATGATATATCATTCAGTTTGATAATTATTTTTATTGCAATTTTCATAGCTAAGAAAATGGGAAAGAAAGCGAAGAAGGGCGGAAGTGGGAGTGGCAAGAAGAAAAAAGGAGGAAAGAAAAGCAGAGGAGGAGGAGAAGCCACAATGACATGGAGAGAAGCACTTCTTGCATATCAGTGAGTGACATTTAAATATTTTCACTGAAACTTTTCTTTTTAATGGAAATAAATACTTAATAAGCATGCTAATTTTGGGTGAGATTTTCTCAACATACATATCAGTATGTGTTTTATAAAGAGATTCATTGTAACATATAGAACATCAGTTGATTGTAGCATATTTTTAGAGTTAAAAGTTTGGTGAATAGTCATGGTCATATTGTTTACTTCTAGAATCAACAATAAGGAGAGGCAACAAGAGGATCTACGATATGAGCTTCGTGGACTGGAAGAACAAAATTTGCGGGCGCATGAAAGAGTATGTATTGTATTCCAAGTAGATTCTACCATTATATGGAAGTAACACTAGAATCTACTCATTTATCATGGCATGCAAACATAACCACACCCACCGGCATGGTTCTAATTCTTTCCAAGTCTAATATAAAAAATATATATATTTTTAGAACGAACGGTTGCAGCAGGAACAAGGAGTATATTTGAAGAATTTATTAAAACAAGCAAAAGAATTCGAAAAGAAACTGTCAGAAGAAAAGGATGTAGACAAAAATGAAGTCATTCAAGTGATGATGGACAAGTGGGAAAATGCTAAAGTGGAAGAAAGAGAAGTGGCTGGTAACTAGAATTTCTATTTATCTTACTCCAAAGAATTATTTTTATCTGGCGTTAGATTAGATGTTGCATTGTTCATTACTTTGATACCAACTGTTTAACCGTGTTTTGTGAAAAGGATTTTCTACTTTGTAATGGGATGACAGAGTTGTATCTTTTTTACGCGGAGGACGTGTAACGTATGTCTGTACACTGGGGTCTAAGAAAAGTACATGTAGTTTTGATTGTATGAGGAGTAATTATAAAAATTCCTATACTATGGTCTAATAAACAACACATGGAATACAAATATTTGTAAGTAAAGTACTCTTTGGATTGTTTAATAAACGCATCTTGATTTAAAAAAAAGGCCGTATTAACCATTTTGTTATGAGAGTCACTAACCAATGAGCAGTATTTTTTCCATGGCCGCCTCCATTTATGTATGATTCATGTATTACATTGTTGAACTGATCAAAAGTTCTTTAAATTGGGCTTTAATTAATACCATTAACCTTCATACATCAGTTAATGGTGATAAGTGATTTTCCACATTATATAAGTTTCGGCAAAGAGCGTGGATGTTGCCTTCATCAGGGCTGGAATGATTATGAATGTTGACACTGATATCTTGGCACAGTTCTGAAGGAACAGATGGCACGGAAGGAGGCAGAGATCATTCAGGAGGAGAAGGAAGTGGAACATTGGAAATTGTACAAGGCATACGGCCATAAAGAGCACCAGAAACAGATTGCCCTACTCCAGCAGGAGCTGGTTGACATGGAAACCAGTTTCAACGAGATGACTGGTAAGCATAGGCACAGTGAATGTTTTTTTTGTTTTTCTTTTCACACATGGAAACTAGCTTTAACAAGATGGCTGGCATGTATATGAAAAATCTACTGACTTATAATCTTGCTTCACTGAGATGACTGGAACTAGGAATTATTGAATTTGACACTGACATAAAAAACCTGTTAAATCTATTTTTTTTTAAATTGATGCTTTTGTTTCTAAAAAAAATCTGTTAAGTTACCACGAAATCAGCTTTGCTCTCTCGGTAAGGGCTATATACAATAATCGATGGTTATGTGGACAGGCGGCCGTAAACCACGAGTAGTTGACGCGTAGCAATACACAAGCGTCAGCGAGTGTATGACACAGTCAATTTAGAACAAAGTACTCGGAACTCATTCATTCTTTATTCCAGGCCATTTAGAACGATCGCTGGGAAAGGCTAAAGATGAAATTCTAGAACACACAGAGGATACACTCGACAAACAGAAATACTTGGCCACGGAGGTAAACATTTGAAGTCATCGTGAACATGGCTCTAATACATACTGATATACAATGAAAAGATATATATATATATATATGCTAATTCTGTGTAGGTTACTCAAGAAAGATCAGGAAGCACCAATATTCTGTGAATCACAATTTAAAGGTGAAGTAAATGATATAGAATACACCTTTATCAGTAGCATTGTGGAACAAGTGCTTAGAAATATACGTTTAGATAGATAACGATTTTAGAAATCCCTTAAAGGTTTATTTAGATACGACAGTCATCTTTATCCCTAATAGATAGACATGTATTCATGGTCTCTATATACCCTAAGGGTCCCCTGGGATGTTAAACCTCAAACTAACAAATACATGTATTCATCTTTGTCTTGCAGAAGGCAATGGCGAAACTAGACAAGAACAGTCGTCAGGAAGTACTAGACAACGACTGGTTAAAAAAAGAGGTGAGTCTGTTTGTATGCGAGAACAATTTTGATGTAAGTCCTACTTTCAGGTTGAAATAAGTTAATATACAACATGGGTAAGGTCTCCTATATTTCATTCAGGAATATTCTGGATAACATCATAATTTGCATCTCATGTAATTTTTTGGAAAAAGTGTGCAGTATCTACATGTATGGTCGCAAAAATTAGAATAGCAGCAAAGAAATTGTACCAGACAAAACCAGGGTATGTTCTTGGAGGCGACAGTCCAGTTTTATTCGTGATTTATTGATTCACAAGGAACATTATTCTGCTGTTGTCTCAAGATAAAGTCTACATCGTATCCAGGTCGAAATGCACAAACGAGAGGCTGACGAACTACTTCAAGAAGTGGAACAGATCGAGAAGAACAACCTGGGCATCATGAGCGAGCTGTTTGAGTGTACCGTTGATGATCTCAAAATATCCAGGTACACTTAACGGCTGTTACTATAACCCTTACATTTAATATAGATTTAAGTATAATTTGCATGTCCTGTGAAGACATCAGTTTCATTGAAAAAAGTGACACCAAATCAATTTATGTAATGGGTATTTCTCTATTACTTAAATAAGGTCATCCCATACCTAAGCTGACCACGACTATGAATTGACTGTCCTGTATTGCACAGCTTTTCCTTTACTTATAATAAGGTCTCAGTTGTGTACTTGACAGATTTATATAATTTCTTGGACTTGGCTATTTGCCGCTTGAGGTTTAGAGTAAGCTTTTGTTACTGTCCTGCTAGCACTTGGGCCATTATTGCATTTTCTTTGACGCCATCAATACTGCGAGCTGCTACGTATTAGTAAAGAGTTTCTTGTATTCATGTAAATTTGAGAATATATATTTATTCTTTTTATATGGTTCTGTTGTTTAGGAACTTCTACTTAACGCAATTTGGGGACGACGAGAACCTAGATGAGGCTGGTGTCTTGGAGATGGACCTCGCCAAGATGAGTCTTCCTAGTACCGAGGACCGGCGGCAGCGTGCCATTACTGAACATGGTACAGTTTATGACAACTTCTTTATTCATATGATACCTTTTTTCCCACTTCTGTGCCATTGTCATCTAGAACTGTAATACAAATCTATAACCTGGGTGGCAATACAATATGATAATATGTTGGTTAACCCTTGAAACAAGGTCGCCTATGGCCGAACTACACACTTGGGGACAGCTACTAGTGACTATGTACAGTTCTAAGGGACGGGGGATTGTCCTCTGAACTCAAAATTCGAAGATTTATCATGTGATGTAATATTTTATCCTTAATATTTTTATTTCTATTATTTAAAATTTAAAAAAAAAGATGTTACATCTACATTCTGTGCAAATTTCAAGTTTATTTTTAAAATATTTCCTTTTTGAAAAACAATTTCATAAGTATCCAGCAAATGATGCCTCAAGGCCTCATCCGCCCCGGACAGTTGATGCCTTAAGGCATCATTCGACCTCTGCTGGTTGATGCCTTAAGGCATCATCCACCCCGAAAGGGTTAAGCTTCTAGTTCTTAAGATTTTATTCATGGTGTGGGATTCTGCTTCAAAGTAAGTCATCTTAAAGCCATTTTATATATAGAAACGCGACAACTGGAAAACAGTTGATTCAGCCTTCCTAATGACAAAGTCTTCTGAATGAGGTAATGAATTTAGCCTATGGAGCCTACAGATCGCTACATAGTTGAATACGGAAAGCCATATTCTCCTAGGAGAGAAGACTTTTTCGGCTACCTGATGGGCATAATTTCTAATTATTTACAAAAAAAATCCTAATGATAAGTCGAAAGGCGAGTAATCATACAGAACGACCTGACCATGCTGTACATGCTACAAAACGAGATGAGGAATTGTTGTTTTTTACAGAACGAGGCCCAAGGCCGAGTTCTATAAACAATATCAATTCCCATCGAGTTTTGTAGCATCACAAGCATCGTAGGCCAATCTATATTTATTATATACCCAAATTAATAAAATCTTACCATATATTGGCATAGAAGACATGTCTACATGAAAGCTCACACAGTGCTGATTTTTCAATGTGTGCAGTATAATAGTGTACTGCACAGGGTTCAGTATACAATTTATACTGCACAAGGAGCAGCAGTACGTAATAATCAAATATACTGCATGGGTATCTGATAACAGGCAGAAGTCATCTAATCAGTTTTTAGCCGATTCTGACGGCCGCCGCCGGTGAACGTGTAGCCTGCTCCAGCCCACCTATTTCTATATATCGGCCTGACATTCGTTAACACGGCGAGGATCAGAGAAAATCTGGTTTCTCGAAAAACAGAAGAAATGAGACAGGAGTGCTTCATCTAATTGTAGTTATTATCCACCAAAGTAAACAGCACTTTCTGCAGAGATGGAGATCAAATTCCTTTTTCCCATGTAGAACAAAAAGAATAAATTGGGCCTCCCTTACACCAATAAACAGTGGCTCAAACCTCCTCCCACACCCAGCCCCATTGTGTTTTTCATGATTTCTCAGTCTTTCTGAGACTGTAAATTCCACATAAAAACTATTTCCACTCTTTTTTCATGATCCCAACTGACATCCCTGCGAAGTTTCTCCATATCCATTTCGAGTTATGAGAACTGCGATGATGTTTTAAGAGACGACGTTGAGTTTTGTATATAGTGACGTTTTCTATATTGAAAAATATATATTCGGTCCCCTTCTTTTGCACTCACGCTGGTTTTGTAAATACCGTATACATTCTGCTCTGTGACTGCAAGATTGTACTGTTATCATTTCCATGTATCTTACTGTTTTGCAACAGGAGAGGAGAGACCTCAAAGCGTGATTCAGTTCATCTCAGATAAGGTGATGAAACTTCAAGGGCCCCTACCGGACAATGACGAACACATTGATAGCGATGAAACAGATGAAAGTGACTGTAAGTAACCATTAAAAGTGACTGTAAGTAATCAGATGTCTCCTCTCATTTTATATATCTAAGTACAGTACAGTCATTGAATGATTGACTTCACAAATGCCTAGTGGAAATATTTAGTGGAAAAATTGATATTGAAAAACTATTTCATAATTTAAATAAACCCCTGAACTTGCCAAATAGACAAGATAAGACTGATCAACGGTTTCAAAGTCCCAGGAAGAACCAATTGAGAC
Organism: Alentia gelatinosa; assembly: GCA_950022655.1. Classification (NCBI taxonomy): domain Eukaryota; kingdom Metazoa; phylum Annelida; class Polychaeta; order Phyllodocida; family Polynoidae; genus Alentia; species Alentia gelatinosa. The sequence goes on along the minus strand of OX465580.1, from coordinate 100,945,634 downwards.
CAAAGAAAGTGACCAGGAGCCGGGCCCGGCTGGACCCGGGCCAGGTGATAGGCCTCGATAGACAAAAATGCAAAGTTTAATAACTTCTTTTCTATTTAAGATAACAGAAAGTTGTTTTCAGACTTATAACCGAATAAGTTTCCCCTACAAATCGGTATATGATACTTGTATATCAAACAGGTAGATACATATCATTGCTATCTAAGCGGCCTACTCAGAATCGGGAACAGTCGGTGAAATGTGTACAGCGAGAAGATTAAAGTCGGGCAGAGTCGGTCATTACCCCTATGTCAGTAATGCCCGACCCGATTATAATTGGGTCTGTGAAGTGTGTACAGCGACATAAAGTTAACCGATTCTCACCGACCCGACAGATCCATTGGGCAAATGTGTCATTGGGAAGAATCGGCATGTTGCTGTCTTATAGGGTTAAAAGGTGCCCACTTATGCAGAATTTGCCCATCTGGTAAGCTATGGTAAGCCATGTCCAGCACAAATATTTGTGAAATTCTTTTTTTCTTAACATTTTATAAACAAAATAAAATCAATTTTTTCTATTGGGAACTGCAGATGATGGCGAAAATCTAGAAGGCGAGGAAGATCCATTCGAAACCTTCTTCCAGATGGAAAATGACGAATATGGGGTAAGCTAAACCAAATATGGAATAAGTTTTAAAACCATTTCCAAATATTCAATATGACAAATATTTTTATGTCTTAATATGCCATAAAGAAGGATACTTGATGTAATTGTTTCTATTATCATGGTATTCTACATCATGCATGAGCAAAGTGAAATAACTTCCTTTCAGATTTGATTGTAATATTATAAGCGCATGTGTATTATTTTTCAGGACTTCCTACAGCTGGGACCTTTGGAGTTGAAACTTCTGAACGTAACGGGAAAGAGGATACCTATATATCAGGTCGGTGAGCGCAGTGAAGAGGAACAGAAAGCGGAGAGTTATCAGCCCACTGATTGGCCTGTCACTCACCCAATGCTGAAGGGCGCCACGACACCTCGCCACACCTAAGTTCTGTTGGTGAAGGCATGTCGCCCTTTGCCACGCGGTCAGTGGCCTAATTTAGCCGTAGACTTAAATTATGCAATATTGGAAACTTGGGGGGGGGGGGGGATGTTAATCTTAAAACAAAATGGAATTCACCTATTTATCATTTTGCACTGAACATGTATATGGAATTGCAATGGGTTCAGTTGAACATAAACAGATTATACGGACACGTCGAAATACCCACACTACTCTCATAGATGCACTTAGTTTGGGTAATTTGTAATTGAATAAGCACTGTCTGTGATATACAATGAATAAATTCTGCTGTATAAATCATGCTTCTCGTTATATTTTCATAAAGATAATTTGTTTGAGAAAGGGAAAACATGAAACACCGTTTTCATATCCTGTTATATCATTTTATTGGTAGTTTCTGTCCGTTCACAATAAATAATTAAGTCTACGACACGCCAAAATATCCGTGCAACAAGCGCTCACCTTTTATCATGACGCTCAATTAAAAACCTGTAACCGATACGGTAATTCTAATCAGTTAGTACAGGCTCGCGTATTACATACTACATGAATCAGTAGTCGAGGAGTTATAAATCGGTGCTGCCATTTCCTACTGGATGGGTGCGTGCCAGCTTGGCAGTGTGCTTTACACATTGGACATTTTCTAATTCTTCATATAAAGACAATATAAAAGTCAATGTACAACTCTACTCGTGAACACGGAGAAGGTCTCCAATTCTTTTGAGGCGTCAAGATGTAATACAAACAATGCCTTAATTTGAAGAGGTCTGGCAGTCCAGCATGGTCTATTGCTTAGGTGGACGGTGCTGACCAATATTGGTTACAAATACAATTGCACTGGTTAGTTGTTTTAAGTATGGGATATAAAACAGGAAACGTTACATCGGATAAACTTAAGGTAATACTTTGCGTTCCTTTACTTCTTACCCAGTAACCCTAAAGTACATTGCCATTTATTTTGAATTCTAAAAACTGCAATTTTCCTGAGCATGGAAAAGTATTAAATCCTAGCTTGTCCTTGTCCTTAATCTAATGGCATGACATCGAATACCAATAAACCAAGCAAAATGTTTCAATAAAAACAAGTATATTCAGGCGCCGGGATAGTCAACTGATACTTTACTGGCCTTAATTGTTTCCGTCATGGAGAACAAAAGCTGAGAAGCTGTCGTGTACTTTGTACAGTAAGTGATTATGGAAAGGCATTAAAATTCAGTTACTTAAGGGTTCGCTGAAGGAAATATAGATAAAAGAATGGCACGTTCCACAAAACCCACTACTAAGGTCTTTGCTTATTTGAAATTGAGTATCATTCTTATCAACACTATATAGTCGTACAACCTGTAATCACATTGATGATCAACGACGTCATCTTGTCATAATTCACAACTCGCATACATAGATCAGCATCACAGCCATGCGAACTCTACAGTATACTTCACCGGGACATGCATAAAACATCTTAGTCCCAATACTGGCTTTGTCACTGCAGTAACTCAATCTCAGCATGCTAAAAGTAACATCTGAGAACGGTTGATTAATTTCAATGAACGTTAATATACTTTCAGTCAGTTTGATTTCTTAATCAATGGATACAGCATATGCAAATGAATACATGATTAATATGGCTTCTATGTTTTTAATCTGGATAATACGGGGGCTTGGTTAAAATATAATAATGTGCATGAGATAGAAACCATAATTCACTGTACCTTTTAAATCTCACATTAAATCTCAAAGTCAATAATTTCATATATCTAATATGAATCTAAAATCTTTAAGGTGGGTTCAATTCTTCAGTACATCACGTTCAATTCCTTGCTAAGACATTTCATGAAGTGATGACTAGATGCCGGTCGCATGGGGATGGCCGCTGATATGCGTACACCTTTTACATCCAGGCTCTATACCAACAACCACAGCAACTCGTTTTCAAAGGCATTAGTTTGTGTGCTATACTCTCTCGTAAGGTTTCGCAGATTATTCTAGCAAATATACAGATCAAGCCGAAGCCCCCGAAGATTTAGTTGTAAATGTCAACCATTATTTCCCCAGTATTTATTTATTGGGAAATTATACTAATATCATTTCTTTGAACCTTGTTTAGTGCCGCTTAAAAGTTGTTGTCTATCGTTCAAAGCTGGTCTCGCCCTATCATTTTACAATTATCATAACATTTTCAACTAGTACATAATCCTTACACAGTCCACTTTGAGACTTAAAATTGAACAGCAAAAGTGATATGCTATTAAAACCAGAATGGGAGATATTGGGAACAAATGAGTCGCTACTGCTTTAGTGCAGCACTCTTTTCCAATTTCTTATCTTCTAGAGCGCGTTGTTTTGCTTCTGCTTTCTCCTGGTAATATTTTACAGTCGCTGCCCGCTGTTCAACATCTTGCAAATAACTACAAAGGAGAAATAATCACTTTTATTGAAATTTTAACACAAATGTTTTTTGTGATGCTAAATACATATCGATTATCGAAACACAATCCCATTAAAAGGTTGAGATATCGTAGATATATATGGAATCGGCAATATCTGGAAAGTTATTTTGTAAAACCATAATTACGGCATAGGGATTTGGGAAAAACAGAAAAAAATAGTGCCGGGCTTTGGGGGCCCTACAGGACCCCCATGGGTGCATCTTATCGCTATTTTAAGTGAATATTTGACCTAAGCCGAGAGCTAAAATATAATTTATTGTTTTGTCAACTTATAGATTAGACAGAGTATAACATCCATCAGTATTTATTCCCCCACCTCCAGTTTCCTCTTGGGTTTACATTGCCCCCAATAATGACCAATGAGACGTCAAAAAGCCACATAACTACTCACCACAACTGTGAATCCTGCGCATGTATAAAGGACTGAATATTTTGCTCCAATCCTCATTGAATTTGTATGTTTAATGTTTTAACATAATATTACAGAGCGCATATGATACTCTAAAACATTTAGAGAAATATAACGAATGGCTGGCAAACCGTATGACAGCAAAACTGGTGACGAGTGAATACAATTATCTTATGAAGTGAACTTGCGATAATATGTACTCACTGATAGTGGAAAAAACGACCCAGTTGGAACAATTGCGTGGCTTCATTGGTCCCGTGACACGCAAACAGCAGTAGGTTGCGAGGCTGCACTTTCCAGGCAAATCTCATAAACAACCCGGAGTACACACAGAGTGCTGCAAAGAATATCCAGAAAATTCAAGTTAGGAGTGCAATGCAACCATGTAAAACAAAATATATATCATGTTCATATAGCTCTCAGAGAATATGTCAACCTTTTACGGTAATGCCCTGATTGTAAATTTGATTCATAAAAAAATGATTCATTCAATATATCTCATGCACCGCGTGCCCTATACCTAAAGATAAATATGCACAATAACTAAACCAGCTTATTTCATCATTACACAGTTGTTTGATCTTCTAAAAACAGTAGGAATATCAGCTGGGATTAGAAAAAAAAACGAGTGGAAATGTTTTCTATCAGAATTCGCTGTCTCAGATAGATCAAGAACACATGAAAAACGCATTAGTGTTGGCCATGGCGTAGGGTCTGTGGGGAGGTTCGAATCACTGTTTTATTGTCGTGACTAGAACTTAATTAACATCATCTTTATTTCACGTAAGGAAAAGCAATTACATAACACCAGGGATGTCAGTTAAGTTTTGACAAAAAAACCGGAAATGTCCACACCCCAGAAGGGAAGTGTAGGGGTGGAGCATAGGGACTGATGCTAGCCAAACCAATGCTAGTACTGATAGCCTATGGCAGTTTACCATAGAGCCAGCATACGTTCCAGGAGACTCCTGGACGCTGCAAGGCCCTGTGGCACACTTGTACGATGCTCCAGGCCTATTGTTGAGTTCTACTGGGACGGCGCTACCGCGGCGGGGCTGACGGAGATGTTTAAAGTTGATAAAAGCAGGGAAACAGTAAATTCCCTGAGAACTAGCATCCCTAAAAATGAAATCGTGGATTTTTATGAAAAAGTGAAAACCTGGCATCTCAGGACAAGTTATGTTATTATTCTAGAAACAAGGGTCTCCTCAAAAGAAGGGGACTGAAGGCTTATTACCAAAAGATAATCTAATTTACATGCGCAGACGGTATGAACGTACCTGTTGTCATTTTCCCGCTGATTTTCTCTGGGTTGTCCTGAGCATCTAGTATCGCTGCTATGGGTAGTCCCCAGTTAGCCACAGGTCCCCAGAAATGCTTTTGAAAAAAAACAAAAAACGGCCGCGTTTAAAATGAATAGACTATGCCATATGAAAATATATGTAATAAATGTTTAAACAGATTGCTTTTTATAATGTTGGAAAATTAATCATATTGCTATTCTTTAAGAACTGATATTTCATGAGTATCACCCTTTCCACCAGTACTTGTGTATCCAAAACACTAGAGATAATTTGAAATACAGTATTGGAAAGAATATGTTGACTTTAATTCATACCTGCAAGTCTTACGAATGTAATGATAGTTGATGAATACAAATTTATTATTTTTAAACTAGGTACTTTCATATTTCAGATTTAGTTATGGTATATTAAGCAGATGAATTAAGATAGAATTAGTAATTATTATTTAAATATATGTTTTCGTTTTATAGACTTATACATAACACATCAATAATATATCATTTGTATTCTACTTACGGTGCTATTGTTGAGTGAATGGGCATGTAAATTAAAAGGAGGTAAAACATGATTAGATCAAGTAGCAATGAATACGATGATGCATTGAACGAAAAATATGTTATAGATTACATTTACGCCTATAGGTGTACATATATCTCCCTTTTGTCTCATTTAAGCTACACTTTGATTGACCAGTCATGACATTTTACTATATTTCACCAATCTATTTAAACGAATTCTAACTAGATACAAATATAGACCTAATTTACATGATTCTATCGCAGTTTGTTTATTTGGGTAGTTTAACGTCCAATTTCTTGAATTAGACTTTTCTATCGCAGAAACTCACTACTTGAAGTTCGGGGGTTCATTGGAATTATCACTTGAAATGATTTAGAAACCAATCATATACAAGACTGTCTAATTGCAATATATCAAAAAAGGTAATATTGAGTTAAAAAAAACACCCCCCCCCCTCTCTTGAGCTTGAATGTGTTATTGTTTGTAGCCACTAACCAAGAATACCCAAGCGTTGTCTTGTGTTTCCAATTTTTATTTTGTTTCACAATCTGTTTTACATTTGGTGGGTTTGGTCGATTATTTTACTATTCAAGTGTCGTCCTAATAGTTTCGGTGGTCTGCCTTCATCAGGGACTTATATAGAACTGCCTCGAGAATTGTATAAATGAAAGTGTTAGATCAGGATTTTAAGAATCAACCGCGGTTCTGGATTTATCTCACCCCTTTCTATGACATTAGATAGCATCAGAATAGTTCAAATATACCTAGCAAATCCATATGACATCATCTCACATTCACTATGCCAATGCCGTGGCGTAGTATTGTTACTTTACAGGGGTGATCGTTGAGTATTTTTTCTGATTTTATTTCTATGGCTAAGCTTGTACCAGGAGTGAGATAATGGTTAGTAAATGATCAGTGTACCTGGAACAGCTGCCTCATATACCATTCAATGGTTGCCTTGGTGACAACAATAGGCCTTTTTCCGTAGGCCGGTGTCGCACCCTATCTCCCTAGTTATGCCACGGCTGAAGCCAAACATTTACTTTGAAACGTATTCTTTAGCATTGGATATATCAGTATATGAGCGTAATACGTTCATAAGACCCATGTATCTCATTTTCAGAGAAATAACAATGATTTCATCGTATTCTATGGTATTCCAGCTACAATTTGATGTATCATACATGCATGTCACCTCAATGATACTTTAGATATACCTTAGATAACACAGGGACACCAAAACTGCATACACACTAATACATTGGCAGGTTATGCTATAATATGCTTATCTTTTTCCAAGTTAAAACCAAGATGATTATCAACTATAAAGTTTAGACAGCCCAGACTTGAAAATACAATGCCCTAGTTTGCTCCAACAATTTAATCTGTCAAAAAAACAACACTCCTGTAATCACACCCATCGTTCACACTTTAGGTGTGATTGCTGTGTTCCCTAGACACATATGGCCGGACCGAGCAGTGCTTGTCTGAGCGGCCCCGTAACTAGGCAGTGGGCCGTTAGGCGGCGCTGAACGGCAACACCTGTAATATGGGTAATATTGGTCCAGTTACATAGCAGAGACCCCTAGTGAGATAATTGGGAACCAAGCTTAAAAGAGTTCTATGGCATTAGAAAATCAGATTTTGTGTTCAGTGTCTGTTCACTTATATATATATATGTACATGTAAATAAACCGACATAGTGATCTATATCTGTTTTTGATCAGGTTGCATCTCTTTATTGGTCTTTTGTTCTTATATACACCTCGTAGAGTGGAGTCCACATTACATGTACATGTATATATATTAGTCAGAGTTCTCGGTGTGATAGACAGTGTTATACATATCATTGATAACAGTATCAGAGAGTAATATCTACTTACAATTTGTCCTTGTATACTTCCCTCAGTTTTAGTCATGTTGTATCAATTGGTAAATAATTTGGTTATCAGTAGGTCTTTGTTAATTTTTAAACAGATATTATCCATCTGTTGACTATAATATCATTGCTTCCAAGTCACTTCATTGTACTTTCTAAACTGTTGTTCATTGTTTCCACTCATATTAATGTCGCTGTAGTTTGGCAAATTCATGTGCTAGATCAGGATCTAGTGATTTCAGCAGAAAAAAACCAAGAGAGAATAAAGATTAAAGCTCGAATGTACGTACAAACTGTGTATCCCATCTGGGCGTATGTAATCGTTCCACACTGAGTTAGGTACTATGTCTATGAATAAACCCGTATCACACACACTGCTGGGCGTTGCACTTAACCCGACCTTTAATAATACTAATAGCAATGAACATAGTAATAGTGTAGTTATATACGGGTTTCCTGAGTAGAGTTAACACCAGCTGGCGCAGTGACATTCGCCAGCACCAATACAAAAAGAAAGTAGTGATGAGGAGGGCCGATCGCAGCGAAATCTATCAGCGATTACCTTTTGTGGTGAAAACTTCAGTTGAAAAAGATGATGATCTTTTCTGCTATTATGTAAAAACGGATAAAGCATTTACTATGATTTAGTCGAAGGCCCCTAAAAATGTCTAAGCACTCGGATCGTCAGTCAGGACCTAACCCGATCCCTAAAGCCTACGGACCGGCCAACCTGACCGCCATACGTGCAGCCGGGCCCGGGACCGCAGCGGTATCGGTAACTCTCTGCCGGTCACGGCCTCGTCCGCTGCCGCGTCTGTGTGGGTAGAGTCTACTATAGAGACCGGGCTGGTGCGATAACAAAGTGTCGGTCTCGCGGCGCTGACGAGCCCATGACTGGATGAATATGGGAAGGAGTGATTGTGACGTCTGTTCTAGAGAGAACAAGCCTAGATATTGAACTACAAGCTACTAATTTGTGTTTCATTAACTAGAGAATAAGTTGACCGTGTCAAGAGAACCCTCTCCAGCAGGATGTGTGTAGGATTCGTGTGTAGAAGCTGACATGTTCAGTCTGTTCAATGATGTTGGACATAACAAGGGTACACATAAGACTGAATGCTTCGTTGTCACACGTGTATTCTGTGTACAAATACCACAAAAATCATATGGGATGTTAAAAGATACTCACCTGAAAAAGTATTTTCCCCAGCTAAGAGGTTGCCCTGCCATTGCGTCCTGTGTGTAAAAGTATACAAGCTGACCTTCACTGTAGGAGTCACTGTCTGACACCCGGAGAAAACGGCAGAAAACAAGCACAGTCTGAAGCTGGTTTCCCAGGCAGGCCTGTTTCCCAGGCTATGACCTATATTTTACCCCCTGTCGGAACTTCCTGTGTTTGGCTACTTTGGTTCCACGATTATTCGCTAGGAGGCGCGTCGAAATTAGCCTGTAGTGCGGCCACCATTCACCAGACACGGCACAGACACAGTACACGGCTCAAGGTGCCATAAGTGGTCGTGAAAGAGACTAAGAGGGATTCCTTCTCTCTCCCAAAAGACTGGAAGCCCCGCGCGTCTACCGCTCACGCACGATTATTATGGTACTTGGATGCAACCGTGGACGGGGAGATGTCTAATTAAGCTTCTGACCGTTCGGGGAACCATGCAGCCAAATTTCTTGTACGGCACAGGATGGAGACTTAGGGAGCGTTCATTATTTATGGCAGGGGGGGGGGGTGGTGTGGGTTTTTGTCGGTAAATCATTCAAAATAAAATGCCCCCCCCCTGGAAATAACCCGAAATAAAATGCCCCCCCCCCCCAGACAAATACCTTGAAATAAATTGCCCCCCCCAGACAAATACCTTGAAAAAAATTGCCCCCCCCCCAGGCAAATACCCTAAAAAAAAATTGCCCCCCCCCCAGGCAAATACCCTGATATAATTTCCCCCCCCCCCGACCTACACGCACTAGACAAAGATGGATTTTTCTTTGTAAAGAATGTAGATAATGATCCATATTACAGTGTACTAGTCACACAAGATTTATTTCCAAGATTCAGTCAATAAAGACACTGGTTAATACACAATGACTTTGAATATACACCTTCAATGTATGGAAGGCTGTGGGCCAAAGAAAACAAAATCCCAGATAAAGTGGCATAAGGTTTCAATTTGAAATAAACATGAGGTATCTCTGTTAAAGAATTGAAGTGATGTAACTTAATATGCTCTCTGAATGATACTCCTTGTGACTAAACTCAACAACGCAAGTTGGGACATGTGGCATCACAATGTTAAAGTCTGATATAGTCATTAAACTTCCGTTTTTTCACTGTCCGTCCTGATCTAGTAGTTACTGGAAGATTCCCCTCACCAACATGATTGTCTGTGTTATTGTCAGAACATTCATCATTCCATAAAGTTGATATGGCATCAAATATATAATTGTCTGCATCACTCTCAGAATCTGACACAATTTCATCAAGAACAATGTCTTCATCATCAGAGTTGGCATCAGAAGTGTCAGAATTTTGTTCTACTGTTATGTTAGAGTTTCCAACGAGCCCACCAGAGACATGAGCAATTATTGTCCTTATTTTGTCTTTCTTTTTGCCCAAGAGTCTCAGCTGGTGATGGGTCAAGTACTTGTTGAGCTCCAACACTGAGAGTTTACCAATAGTTCCACTAGAGACCAGAACTTCCCAGTCATATTCTCGGACATCCTTCTGCTGTTTCTGGATCAAATCTGCTTTCCTGGTTTTCATTCTTCTTTTTTGTGCCAGCTGTTTGTGATAGAGATGTGTGACATAGTCTCTCACAAGGGAAGGCTTTACAATGTAGTGCTTACTGAAGGCACTTATTGATTCAGGATCATCTAGACTAAGCTGTCCTGACTCAACTAGCCATGTAATTTGTACTCTAGGGTTGAAGTCATCAGGCTGCCTGGCCTGCTCATGTTCACCAGTTAGAGAGGTCAGATGAACGTCCTTGTAGTGGTACAGTGGCAACTGTGTGTAATCTGGCATAGGCCTTGGTATTCTCTGCATTTCAGGCCCACTCCAGTCATTTTCAGAGCTGAAGGCACACAGAGAGTCATTGGACTGAATGCAGTAACCCTTTAGGTATTCCATATACAGTAAACCTTTTTCATAATGACCATCAATGAAGCCAAAAATCTTCAAGAAGTAGTATGCTCCTGGGACTTGTCTAGCAGATGCCGTTATTCCGTTACTGCTTGGAACGCCTGACAATGATTCTCCAGGGTCTACCAGATACCAGGCAGCAATCACGAAGGTCACGGAGAGCAAAGGAAAATAGGTGGAAGGATAGGCAGCGGGAAGCAAAGAAAGGTGTGATTCCTGAAAGTAGGGTTGTACATCCAGCAAGCAGGATTGTGTTTTATATGACAGGAAAGCCCCTGAATGAAGACACAGACATGATATGTGACACAGATCTGTGTGGCATCTAGTTTCACCTGAAGAAGATGTCCAGGGTCAGGCTCCAAATTGGAGTGGACTATCTGTGTAATCTAAACCTTCTTTCTTTTGGGGCAGACACACTTCTTAGGAATTATCTGAGACAGAAAGTATAACCACATAACATGCACATTCTGTGTTTATAGGATAACAGCTGTCATATTTTGCTATGCCAAAATTGAAGACAGTGCTTATGCCAAGACAGCTACATTTATAAGCTAGTGATAAGGCTTATTTTCCAGTAATTACTGACACAGGTGTCTTCACTTTCATTTCAAACTTCATGGTTTGTTTATTGCGTTGCATTTGACTCAGGATTGATGTATCTCTCATCTAACACTGATGTTCACTGTGATTATCTGTTTTTTTTTTGTGTGTAATGCATACAATTTGTGATTCCTTATAGTTAAGAGTTATATATCCAAGAGTGCTAGTCAGTTAATCTTATTACACATTGATACCCGTTATTTTAATATTGGTTGTTGATCTCATCTTGCTGAACATATGAGCTCATATTTGATAAACAACAATAAAAGTTTAACCGTTTAAAAACCTTTGTTCATATGTTATTATTCAATTTGATATTAAAAATCACATGTTAGAATTGCTTTAAGTATCTCTCTGTAATGATTGGCCCATGGTGAATGGGAATGTTTGGTTATCAATCTAGTATTTCATACTTAGCAGTACACATGCTCTACTTATTGATTACTCCTCTCAGTGTCATCTGCCTGTCCTCCATTTTATTGATAGATAATGAATCTCATTAACCCTGAAACTCTACAATCATCGAGATACACTACAATTTATCCAAAATCATTAGCACTCACATGAAAAGGATGGTTACCTAGATGATTGTTAGTCATTAGTCAATATTTAAAAAAACAACATGGATACACGCAAATGCTAGAATTTGATGCGCACCCCCACGCAAATACCCCCAAATAAAATGCCCCCCCACGCAAATACCCCCAAATGAAATGCCCCCCCATGCAAATACCCCAAAATAAATTGCCCCCCCATGCAAATACCCCAAAATAAATTGCCCCCCACGCAAATACCCTCATATAAATTGCCCCCCCCCTAATAGCTCACCCCCCCCCCCCCCCGGCCATAAATAATGAACACTCCCTTAGTAGAAACCAAACGAGAGTTAGCCTTGTCAATGTTTATGCCACGATGGGCAGGTTGTGTATTACTACACGAGGCGTTAGCCGAGTTTAGTGAGTAGCAGACCTGACCAGAGTGGTATAAACATTGACAAGGCTAACTCGAGTTCGGTTTCGTATTTATCCTACCCCATCTCACCGATATACAGAGAACATTTGTTATCATCCATGTTAGTAGTTATCAATGCTGCCGGATCTACTTTCGTTATCTCGTCCCTGATTGGTCCGTTTTTTTATTCACCTCAGTGCATAAATAACACTTTATCCAACGCTATGTCAAATACATTGAGTCAATGTTAAACCTATGGCGTTTTTCATTAGGGGTAGGATGAATATATTTATGTGGCGGCCTGATCACTCAGACGCTTGTTACCCCGCAATTCGCTAGGGGGCACAGTTGAGCAGATGCAGGGGTAGATTCACACTGGAAGCATGCACCGCCTGATCTACCTCTCGCGTACGATTGTCCAGTCATACATGGTAGATAGGTAAAGTATCCACCCCTAATCTGGTCGTTCTCTCCATTATGGGGTGAACAGCTGTCCCATGTAACCTATAGTTGGGTAAAAATCAGTAGTCCCGTGACTGTGACTTCCGAACATCCATATCTCACCTTGGTTGTCTAGAGGGGACCGTTTTGATAATATTTAGCTTCTATGTCCTCTGAGTAGGTGAGGGAAATTCTTAAATAACACATTTTTAAAATTCACCCCGAGGAAGAGCTGATCGCCAAAAACAGTCACCCACATAAATCTAGATGAGCCCATTGAGGTAGAGAGGCAAATAAGGTGTCATTTCCCACTAAACCTAATATTTCAAATTGATGTGATATGTTTTACATCATGAAATTCAGTAAAAAGCAGTATTACTATACACCTATATGCGAACGTCTATGGGTTACTACCCGCTGCTAGGCATATCATATAGATAACGTTCGGGCCCGCCGAGCAGTAGGACGTAGTGATTCCCATAGGCTTAAGCATGTTAAATATACGTCCCGCTGCTAGACACTACGGCCCGCTAACGTAAAATATCGCGATAAAGCGAGACCAGTGTCTGTGTCAAAAACAAACAAAGAAAATGGCGGTTCTCTCCCATTCATAACCTGAGAGACATGCTAAGCCTTACCCGTAAGAACTGGAAGTATGTATTGTCCAAATATCGAGGTAGTCAACGTGTGAAATTCACGTAAAACTGTTTAAATGCCTTAAATATGCGAGAACAATCGATATCAACAAGTCTGATCGCCTCCCGTTACGCCGCTCCCCGTTGTCGACGTCATAATTACGTTGGCTACCAGAGTTCCAGGTCATCCTGTGTCATACATTTCATAGTCCGCTCCAAGTCGGCAGTTGCCGGGTTTTCACCCTCCCACCTCCCGGTGCTCAGTGAATGTCGAAGTCGCCGTATTCAAACGCCGATATCTTCGGTTTAAAGTGACCGATCTTCATCATATTTGGTACGATTATAGGTTATATATGTGCTGTACTCGTGTTAAAATATCATTGCTTAATTTCTACAGGAGATGAAGTTACAGCGTCATCTGTTGCTACACATCGATCGTTGCCGGGTTTTTACCGCTAGCGGGCCGTAGTGAATGTCATTAGCTTTGTACAGGAACAAGGGCATTAACCACGGTGCAGGGAAGGTCATGAAACAGCGTTTTAAATGAGTTGGAGGTGTATAGTAATAAGGAAACATAGTGACTGAGCCTGTACGGGTGCCGTTCTCGGCCATTTGATGAAAAAATACGGCCCTCCCGCCTGCGGCGTCGGGCCATATTTTTTCATCAAATGACCTCGAACGGCCACCCGTTCGGGCTCAGTAACCACGTTTTCTCATATTACAACACTTCACAGCTAGAACCCTTATGTAGCATTTTATCATATGACTACTTTTTTATGCATACAACCACAATATACTGGTACATCAGAATCAATGTCAGAAACCAAGGATATAAAATTTGGAGTACCCCAGGGATCTGTTCTTGGTCCCCTCTTGTTTATTTTATTTGTACGTCCCGCGGCCATTTGATGAAAAAATACGGCCCTCCCGCCTGCGGCGTCGGGCCATATTTTTTCATCAAATGACCTCGAACGGCCACCCGTACGGGCTCAGTAACCACGTTTTCTCATATTACAACACTTCACAGCTAGAACCCTTATGTAGCATTTTATCATATGACTACTTTTTTATGCATACAACCACAATAAACTGGTACATCAGAATCAATGTCAGAAACCAAGGATATAAAATTTGGAGTACCCCAGGGATCTGTTCTTGGTCCCCTCTTGTTTATTTTATTTGTTAATGATTTAGGAAGCAGTATAAATATATCTGATTACATACAATATGCTGATGATCTGGTTATTTTTAATTCTAACAAAGATGTCAATACTGCTATTTCCGAACTACAGACAGATATTAATAGTTTATCTACATGGTGTTCCTGTAATGGGTTAACAATTAATGTTAAAAAAACCAAAATCATGTATGTTGGTACTGAATAAAAACTGAAAAATGTACGAGACACACCTCTTTTTATGGATGGTAATAAGCTTGATATATGCAAAAAGTATAAGTATTTCGGTGTTACAATCGACAATACATTAACTTGGTTGCCACATGTAAACGATATAGTAAAAACTATCAGTAGCAAATTATTCAGGCTTGGTAAAATTCGGTGTTGTCTAACTTTTGAAGCAGCTCGTAATGTTTATGTTGGCACGGTGATACCTCTTTTGGAGTATTGCGGTTTCCTTTATCATAGTTTTAGAAAATGGGACATACAACAAGTTGAGAAATTGCATAACCGAGGCCTGAGAATACTATTTGGGACTAACTGTAGGCATAAATCTGTAACCAACATGATTAATATGTGTAATATCGACTCACTTGAACATAGGCGTAATGTACAGCTTTTGTGTATAATGCACAAAAATAAAGACAATCGGGATTTGGTAGAACATGCTACAAGAAGAACAAGATCACAGAACCAGATTCTCTACAAATTACCAACCACAAGATCTTCGTCTGTCTACAACAGCCCTTATCATAGAGACGCGAGAGCGTGGAATGCCCTGGGAGAAGACATCCACAAGATAAATGACAAAGAAACATTTAAAAAGTGCTTGGAAATCGAACTGAAAAAAAAGACTTAGAAATAAGTATAGCTTATGGAACTATGTCGGAATCAGACAACTCCTCACATCCCATCATATCCTATTCTCCTTTTGTTTTTCTCTCAAAATAAGTTTTCATTACTTTGCACCATATCAATAGTCAACATCAAAAGATTCAGCCTTAGAGTCAGAAGATTCATCGTTCTTATTGTGTCTTGCATGGGGCTGTTGCATACATTTTCCCTCCAAGTTCCTTTAGCTTTGAGGGAACCTCTTCTGGAAGGCTGGATGAATATTGTGGCTGACCAATAGCCTGCACAAACATGAAATTTGCACAGTGAGACTGTCCAGCACCTGTGAGTGTGTCAATCTTAAAATCATCAGATCAGTAGACTAACATTTAGGTTTTTATCATCTTCCAACTTATAAATGTATTGGTGCCTGGGGATGGTCTTTGAAGTCAGCACTGCTTCTCTCTGTCTGGTAGCACAGTTTTTGTCAAGCTGGTCAGTAGTAATACCAAGTGACAGAGCAGTTTCTTCATAAAACCTAGCTGATGTTGTTTTATGCACCACTTCACTCATGTTCCTTTGAGGATGGAGACGGAACCCAATAGTTTTACCAAATTCCTGTATGAGAACCTCCTCTATGAAGTTGGATTTGGCTGTAGATTCATGGCCAGAGTTTGAGAGCATCATCTTATGATATTGGTCAAGACTCTGTAAAGTCCAAATTTCATGATCTTCCGTGAAAATCTGTTCCACATAGTGAAAGAAGATAGCTCTTACCTCCCTAATGGTTACATTTTGCAAGTGCATCTGGTTTTCCCCGGTGAGTTCAGATGTATGGTTGATATACTCTAGCCAACATCCTCTATCATACCACATTTCTGCACCTTGGAAGTCAATGAAAGATGAAATTAGAAAATTGAGTCTAAATCTTATATTCAGATTCTGTATATCAATGTTATGCACTTTGAACTTTGTCCATGCAGCTGTGGTATAGAGACAGCATTTTTCCATTTTGCCGGCCCTTCTTATTTTCTCCTTTCATACACCAAACATATTTAAGGCCTTGTTAAGAATGATGCCTGTATCTGAGCATAACCTTTTAGGTGCTGCTTCACCAGGAGACAGACAAAGGCTTTCCTCAATGGTCTCTTCTTTCTGCTCTGCTTCAAGATTAGATTGGGTAGTATAGCAGGAAAAATGCATATAATGCCCAGTTGACCCCTTTTCCCTAGGGATATTGTCATAGACATGAGTAAATTCATCCATTTCATTCCAATCATGCCAATGTTTGAAAAGGCCAGAATGTCCTTGGAAGCTCAAAAGTTTCACTCAAACTGTTGGCAGTGCCTTCCTATCATACCAAACACTATTACTGAGCTTGAGAAGTTTGTTCTTAAGTTTGTCTATCTTGACACTAAAAGTGCAAGCTTGCGAGGAAGAGCAAGAAAATGGATAGGACAGAAGAAGAAAAGAGCATGTGCCTTCCATCCGACAAGGACACTTTTGATCGTCATCTGCAGAGGGTGAACTGTGTTGCCTATCTACAAATACATTATGTACTCAGGAGCCACCCCTTACCTTTTAGTAATGGATGGCAGCTCCAAGATGGACTGTGTATGCCAGTATTCGATTCACTCTGCCCTCAATCCCTATATCCCTACATCACTTCAGCTACCATGGCCTGCACCACAAGACAATGACAAGTGTGGTGACAATGAATCTTCTGATGATGACTATTGACATGGTGCAAAGTAATGAGAACTATATGTGATATTGATATATGTTATGGTTGTATGTGTACAAAAGTAGTCATATGATAAAATGCTGTATAAGGGGTCTGTAAAGTGTTAAATAATACTGTTTTTTACTGATTTTCATGGTGTAGAACATCACATCAATTTGAAATGCATTTTATTGAATTTCTCATGCTAGGTTTAGTGGGAAATGACACCTTATTTGCCTCTCTACCTCACCTAGATCTGTTAGAGTGACCGTTTTTGGCGATCAGCTCTGTCCTCGGGGTGAATTTGAAAAAATGTGTTATTTCAGAGTCTTCCCCCAACTACTCAGAGGGACACAGGAGCTAGATATTATCAAAATGGGCCCCTCTAGACAACCAAAGTGAGATATGGAGGTTCGGAAGTCACGCTCATGGACTATTGATTTTTACCCAACTATATTGTTGCATAGTTATTATCTTCATCAATATTAATTAACCATGTACAATTGCTGCAAAGCTTGTATGACACATCTAGCATCTCTGTAATGCGTATCTCCAATGTATTAGTAACACAGAACAAACAATGTACATCAGAGGGACCGGGTGGCAGATCGGCCGTTGCCGAACCCGGATAATCTTGTATTAATAAGTGACCCTAATAAAATCATTAAAAGAAAAAAAAAATATATATATATATTTTAAATCTGATGGGATAAACCATTCACTATGCTATTCATATTGTTATATCTGATGGGACAGACCAGCAAACACAGACCCAGTCAGGAGGTATGGGGTTGGTGGAAGGTTACTCATACCCAAATAGGACTTGATTAAGAGCTGTTATTAATGTAAGAGGATACACTGATTATAATATCAGTTTCATTGAATAATCAGTTTATCTAAACATAGGGTAGTGGGTGGGAGGCGTCATCTTTCATGTGCTCAGGGTAAGCTCTTGGGGAGCCTTTTTAAAAAAAATCGTTTATCTATCCTGTTGATGTTCAGCATCTTATAATACTAGTTTCAATACATAGACAGCGGAACACTTAATTAAGTTCAGTCCAAGTTCATTCTATAGTAGTATAATAACAGTTAACAAACAAATAGGATTAATATAGATACATACATACATTACTGACTTTGTCTTTTTAACACTAATAGTGAGTTTGTTTCTATTGCACCATAATACTAGGGCATCCAGATCAGTTTGCAATCTTGGGGTTGCCTTTTCAACTGTATCATTAGTGAAGTATAGAACAGTGTCATCATCATAGTGTAGATATTTTGAGTTTAGGATACAATTGTGGAGGTAATTGATATAGAGTATGAACATTGACAGTCCTAGCACTGATCCTTGTTGGACCCCACAAGTAATACCTTTTGACTCTGACCATACATTATTAGCCTAGGTTATTTGCTTCCTACTAGTTAAGTAATTCATGTACCACTTTAACATGACATCTCTTATTCCAATATGGTTCAGCTTTTCCAGTAATATTTGGTGATTAATGGTGTCAAAAGCCTTATGGAAGTCTATCAGTATACACATGCAGTGATTTGCTTATTATTAATAGCATTTGAAAGATCATTTGTTAATTTAGAAACACCTTGTATGGATGATAGACTTGATCTGAAACCATTTGAGATTATTTCACAAGTGTTCACAGAAATTATATGTATGCTTATGTACTATTTTTTCAAGGATCTTGCCTGGCAGTGGAAGGAGAGATATGGGCCTGAGATTATTTACATCTTGACTGTTGCCACCCTTTTTTTAATAGTATAACTGTAGCCTCCTTCCACTGGTCAGGATAAAATCCCCACTCTCAACAAGCAGTTGAGTAACTAAGTGAACTGTTCAATTAGAGCAATGAGAGCATCCTTCAAATAAACAGAGGTTAGACCATTAATGGCAGACGATTTGGTTGTTTTGATTTCTCTAAGGTATTTCATTACATCATCTACTGTTGTCTCCACAAGATCAAGTGATCGTTCGTTAAACACCACTGTATTCACCCAAGGTTCAATATGAAGTTTCTCTAGATCTGGGCCAATATTTGTGAAGTAATTATTAATATAGTAATATTGTGAAGTAATTGTTAATATAGTAATATAGCAGTTTTTCCCAGGTCTATTAAGACATCATTTTCTTTTAAGCTAATTGGTTTAATTTTGTTTGGATCGTTTTCAACAAATTTGTTTAGTACATCCCAGAATTTCTTATTATCATTGCCATGTTCTTTGAGTAAGCATTTCGTAAGGCTTTGGTAGTATCATTTCTCACTCTTCGTGCTATGGACCAGTCTTGTGCAGTATTGTTTTTCTTAGCTATACAAAGTAGTCTATCCTTTCTTTAATCATTTTTAGAATTTCGTTGGTTATCCAGGCCTCCCTTTTTTCTTTAACATGGAATGTTTTGATTGGACACATCTCATCGAGCTTTTCTACTATAATATTATGCATAAATTCCCACATGCAGTTAGGATCAGTTATTAGGTAAATTCATGCCAGTTTGCTTTAATCAAATTTGCTATAAACTGTTGTATATCATAATTCCCTGTTTCTGTAACACAGCATATATCAGTGTCAGAGTTCAAAAGAGTTTGATGCATGGTATAAATACATGACCATAAACTTCTGGTGTTATAATGAACAATTTTCAGCCCCCGTTTTTTAGAATTAGTCTCCATCATGATTAGATATCTCAGTTGTGTCCATCCCAGCAAAAGTAGATAGTTTTTTCCATTACCATGGTGAGTAGTATTACAGTGTGCAAGGACATTTAACAAGTAAATATAAAACATATATACACCTTCAAAGCTTACTCTCTGCATCAACAGCAATGGCTGCAGGAGTATGATTGACAAAATGTAAAAAAAAAACAAGTGCGCAAGTTTGCATGTTTGGCCTCAATTTTTGTTTGATATGGAGCGGGTATAAAGTTCTTATATTCAAATTGGTATAGGCAGCTAAAGTAAAATCATACTATCATGGGTGGTTTTCATAAGGCAGAATTATAGTTTGGAATAGTATAATGCAATATTACCCAAAATTAATGCAATACTCTCTAGATGGAGGAGAGTGAGGACCAGAGAACCCCCCCCCCTCCCTGCGTCATTCACAATTATGGCACACAACAAACCTGGGTAGATTCTGCATAGGGTCAATTTGAGATATTGACCTCTCAAGTCCATTACAAAGTTGATCTTCAGTTTTTAGGTGTTCCGTCATGAATTTTCATTAAGATTTGGCCAAGGATGTTTTTCCCTGGTATTTTTTCAGCCAGAATCTCTTTTTTGTTGTGAATTGGTGTGCCGCAGCCAAAGTACCGATCACCAGTTGCCTCATAAAGTAATGCTTTATAGTTTTGTAGCTTTTGTGCTAGATCAGCATTTTGGTCAAATCAAATTTTCACAATTTTTGCCATTATTTCTTCTTTGGAGGCTTCCCATTTTGAAGGTGAAAGACCAGGCTTGTGTAATGAAGTGAAGTGAGAGTCCTTCTGTGAATATGTCAACACCATTAACAGTTCTACACACTTGAAAAAGGTATTTGCGAGGGTCAAGACACTAAATGGCAAGTCAACTAGTTAGTAATGGATAGTAGTTGGTAATGAAACCAAAGAGACTGCCGAGGACATTGCAGATATGCTTGCATCTCACTTCAGCAGTGTCTCCTCCAATGAGAACTGTTCAGCCTAGTTCCTCTAACACAGAGAAAGGCAGGAGTGAAGGAAGCTCAACTTCTTATCCAATAACCAGGAATGCTACAAATAGGCTATTTACATAGGGAGAGTTGAAGCATGCCCTTCACCAGGCTAAGGAGTCCTGCCCAGGCCCAGATGACATACAGTACCAGATGCTGCAACAACTTTTGCTGCTTAAGAGTATATACCATATTATCTGGACAACAGGTAAGTATCTGCATCCTGGTCAGAGGCAGTGGTCATACCAATTCCAAAACCAGGGTAAGATGTGAACATAGCCTCCAGCTAATGGCCCATAGCCATGACTAGCTGTCTGGCCAAGACAATGGAGAGGATGATGAACAACAGGATGGTATGGTATCTAGAATCCCAAAACTTGTTGACTCCCTACCAGTAAGGATTACACAAGAGTTGTAGTACCACTGATCATCTGATCTGGCTGGAAAGCTACATCTGTGAAGGCTTTGCCAATAATGAACATGTTGTTGCCATATTCTTTTACCTGGAAAAAGCTTATGACACAATATGGAAGTATGGCGTCCTCTAAGACATCCATAACCTCGGACTGCTAGGAAGACTCCCACTGTTTGTGGAAGGCTTCCTTGCAAACAGAAAATTCACTGTCCGCTTCAGTGACACAGAGTTGATGAAGGTCGACCAGGAAATGGGATTGCTACAGGGATGTGATCTCTCAGTGACCCTCTTTGGCATCAAAATCAATGAGATTACAACGACACTGCAGCGGAATGTGAACTGCTGGCTGTATGTGGACGACTTTGTCATCTAGTTTAAAGTCAGCAATATGGCCACTGTAGAGAGAAAACTACAACAGACTGCTGGAGGTGGCTGTGTAAGGAGATGCCTGTCCTTACCTTCGAAGGGAAGCAGCTCAAGATAGAAAAGGAGGTAAAGTTTCTGGGTTTGATCGCATCCTGTCTTTTTAAATATCCTGTCAAAAGCATCCTGTCTTTGAGTACCTCCACAAGAAATGCCAAAAAGCAATGAATCTTTTTAAAATGCTCTTGCACTCACACTAGGGGCAGATAAAGAGATTCTGCTCACACTCAAGACACATATCCTGTCCCACCTTGACTATGAGTCGGTAGTGTATACATGCATCAGCTGCTAAGTCCGATGTATTGCCTGGAAGATTGTTTTATCAAAAAACGAAAGCAATAAAGACCTCATATAAAAAAATCATGGACTGGCTTAAACCTATCCAGAACCAGGGACTGAGGCTGTGTCTTGGTGAAATCTGATCCTCACCAGCTGTAAGCCTCCATGTGGAGGCAGGGATTCCCCTGCTTGATCTGCAAAGTGAGATGCTGCCTCTCCAGTATGCCATCAAAGAGATGTCTAACAGGGGAAATCCAGCTCATGCCACAATCTTCAGACAGGATCAACAGATCGTCAGAAGAAAGAAAAATGTCACAAAACCCTTCTCAGCCTGAGTGAGAACTCTTATCTGAGAGGCCTGTGTCCCAATTAGCAAGGTGATGGAAGAAGGGCCAGCGTGTCCTCACCATGGACAATGGCATCACCTACCATCTTCTTTGATCTTTGTAAGAACAAGAAAGCTGAAACATCAGCGAACATACATGAAATTGAACTTGCCAAAATTCATCACCACTATAAAAACTGCATAGAGGTATATACAGATGGCTCGAAAATGGGAACCATGTAGGTTTTGCTGTGCACGCTCCCTATGGAAATTGTAAACGAGCAATACATCAGCAAATCAGCATCTTCACTGCCACATGCCTTGCTGAGTTCTTTAGAATGGATGAAAGTGTCATATCATAGACAGGACATCGTCTTCTCTGACTCGAAGTCATGTCTACAAGTAGTCAGTCAGCATGATCCACAGAACACTGTTGTACAGGTGAAAAGCAAATCAGACTCAGACTTGGAGCAGCAGGAAAAGGAGGTGTTCTGTCGGCTCCCTAGTCATATTGGCATAGATGGAAATGAGGCTGTAGGATTGAGCTGGAAACCTGTTTTGGCTCCTGTCCCACACTCTGACCTTTTCCCAATCTCCAGAGAATATGCTAAACAGGAATGGCAGAGCCAATGGAACTCAAGCCAGGACAACAAACTACATGCCATTGAATCATTAGTTGGCAGAAATCAAGACTATGCAGGCTTGACAAGAAGTGAAGTGACAAGACCCGTTTTAAGATAGGTCACTCACTGCTGACACATGGGCACCTCATGCAGGGTGAAGAATAAACCACATGCCAGCATTGCAGGTGCCTCTTCCTCGAGCACCTTACTTTACTGTCAAGCAACAAAGTAAAGCAGGGATAAGTATATCCAATGTGCAGCATCCATGTCCAGTGTTCTCAGCCAGACTGGAAAGAAAGAAATTCTGAAGTTTCTTCAGTAAACAAAGATTTTCAAAAGGTTATAGTAAAGAACAAAGGAGATCTTATGTGGCCAGAACAGTCCCATACAGGACATTGGCAAAGAAACTGTCAGCCGGTTTGACCTGTAGCCAATTACAGGGAACGGTTTCATACTTGTCAGCTTGCTGACCGGATTGGTATGGTGCAGTGACTGGTTTGCTATTGTCAGTAATGTGACCAACAGAGTTTTGTGTCAATGGCCTGCTGCACAGCCCTTCAGTGAGGCAGCACTATAAAACAGGCATTGGGTCCCACTGCTACAAGCAGACCAAAGTTGAATTGATATACCTTTCAAGAACCAGATAAGTCAACCAATGACACAGCACCCTAGCCGGGGGCCCCAGCAACTGCTAAAACAGGTATTCCCAGGTCAGCAGCTCTGTTGTAATGATGAAGATACATGTATAGACACTCATCCAAGAGTGTTTAGGGATAATAGGAGGAATGATTGGCCACACTTTACCCCCAACACATAGACAGCCTTCATGAAGGGGAGATAGGACGATGAGGTTAGGAGTACAGGGCTTCCCAACTCCCTGAAGGCTAAAATCCCCCTTCCCACTAAACTAGACCTCCAACTTGAAGGTGCCTTTTGGGTGGGACCCAAGAGTTTGAGGAACTATTTAGGCCCAGCCCCACTGGTGCGACGCGATCGTTGCACACGTTTTATTGCCCCATAAACGCCCCTTCAGCATTATCTATGACCCCTTTTGCGATGAATTCATCGCACCCAATTGCAACGAAAATCCAGGGTATGCCCCGCTGATGCGATGAATTCATCGCAATGAGTTCATATCCCTGTACAATAAAGGGATAACCGTGTAATGCTGAAACAAACCAGAAAACTCATATTGATGATTGTCACGGACATGGATGACCATATATATATATAGGGCCATGATAATATATATGGAACCGATATGTTGATGCACAGCTATGAAGTTTATAACACCCTATAAATACCTTAATAGCCAGGGGCGTTAATTATAAGTATAGTCATAAGTGAATGGGTTAGTATACACTGGTATAAAAGTCATGTTTGTCTGCAGTATACACCATGTATCAGTGGTGGGTCTTGTCTGGTTTGGTCTGGGAGAGGGGATTATATTCAAATACTATAGGAGGCACTCCACGCATGTGCGACGAATCTGTCGCAAATCATGAACATTTCAAGATGTGCGATGCGACGGATCCATCGCATTGCACACAATCGCACACACTCGCAAGTCCGGCCCCACTGGTGGGATTGTGTGCGATGTGATGGGTGGCGCTGCTTTTATTTCCCTCACCCAGCGTTTATGACTTTTTATTGACTTGTGATGAATCTGTTGCACCAGTGGGGCCAGGCCTTTAGACTTTGTGCAATTCGGTTTTCCCATGGGTTAAATGGGACTAACCACTCTAATGCAGAAGAGTACTCCGATCATGTGGATCGGTTCATAAGCAAGGAGCGGACTTTGAGGGGGAGGGGGGTGATAGGCCCTTTTGGGCCCCCCCATCACTCCCTGGTTCCATTGATCTCCGCTTATGTTGAGAATGAAGAAGAAGGGAGACAGTCATTATAACTGAAATGAGCTTCATGGATGACAGGTCCATCAATTCGGTTTACGAGGTGGAGAGAGAACATTGCCTACCCGTGATCAAAACCTTAGTACAAAAACTTCTACATATAGTCCCAATGGTGGTCATGAGTACCATCGATATCTCAAGGGCATATAAAAACTTTAAAACCAATCCCTTGGACTGACTCCTGCAGGTAATTTGTTGAGATGTGAAATACTACTGCAACATCACCATGCAGTTCGGGTGCCGCATGTCATTCTCACAGAGGGTGGCAAACTGTAGAGTAGGGGTCGTCCATAAATTATGTCACATTTTTTAGGGCATTTTTAGGACTCCCCCACCCCCCTATCACACTTTGTCACACATTTTTTACCACCCCCCCCAACCCCCAAAATATTATGTTAAACTTTCCGAAACACCCCCACCCCATTTTCTTTCTTATGTACGATAGCATAACATAACAGTTATAACATCTTTGACAAAGCTACTGTAAAATACCTTTAATTTAGAGGGAGATATGACATGAGACAAAACCCCTGATCTTCTAGATCACTGAAAAGCTATTGATACTTCACCATACTTTATTGTAGTAATTATCATTTTAGACCAACCAATCATATGCAGTGCTGAACTTTTGATCAAGCATAAATATAGTCTGGTCTGGTCTACTCTGGTGAATTACTACCAAAATCAACATTTTCCTCGTTATGGTTCTCCACATCTTCCTCCTCCATGTATATGATGAAACACATTTACCTGTTCAACCTGCCCATGAAATGGGCACTGTACAAAAGTTGGCAGGTGGTGCATTTGGGGATTTATACTTGTGCATAACAACCCCATAACAGACCATTTCCACCTGATGACTGCTTAGCATTTACTTCATTGTTTGGGTGAGCACAATTTCTATCTCATAGAAAAACCTGAAGATAATCCCTTACAGGGTGGAGGGAAACTGGAGGAACCATGCCTCAGCCATCCCCACATACAGTAAAACCCCTCTTCCGGGACACCCCGCTTAAGGGGACACCCCGCTTCAGGGGACAATTTGCTCGGAACGGAAATTTTCCCCTCTATTAAGAGTTTATTTTAACCCCGCTTAAGGGGTAACCCCGCTTAAGGAGACACCCCGCTTTAGGGGACAGTTTTTCGGTACGAAAATGCTTTAAAACCCCGCTTAAGGCGACATTTTGGAGGCACATCTTATCAAAAACACAGAAAATCCATATATTTTGTGCCCCTTTGTACAGGACAGACAGTTGCCGCAACTAGAACATAAGACTAAGCATTCCCGGGTGGGCGCGGGCGGCCGGAGTCTGTTGTTTCAATGGTAATCCCTACATCTCTAGCGGCTCTGGGCGGGCCACAGTGAGTGGGTATAGCACAAATGATTTTCACGCCCGCTAAATGTAGCGGGTAAGAGGTCTGCTAACAGGCTAGCGGTGAGTGGTTCAGGGCGGGCTGGGGGCTTTGAAGGTGCGGTATTATGAGAAAACGTGGTTACTGAGCCCGTACGGGTGGCCGTTCGAGGTCATTTGATGAAAAAATACGGCCCGACGCCGCAGGCGGGAGGGCCGTATTTTTTCATCAAATGACCGAGAACGGCACCTGTACGGGCTCAGTCACTACGTTTCCTTATTACTATACACCTCCAACTCATTTAAAATACAGTTTTCTCAACTTTCCTGGTCCGTGATTCAACCCCCTGTTCCCGTACTAAACCACTGCCATTCACTACGGCCCGCTAGCGGAAAAACTCTCGACGTGGAGCGGTCTCTGAAATGTGTAGCAACAGATGACGCTGGAACTTCACTTCTCGTAAGAGTTAAGCAATGAAATTTGAACACGAGTACGGTATATATATAACTTATAATCGTACTAAATATGAAGAAGATCGGTTGCTTTAAACCGAAGATATCGGCGTTTGAATACGGCGACTTCGACATTCACTGCACACTGGGAGATGGGAGGGTGAAAACCCGGGAACTGCCGATGCGGTGTGGACTAGGAAATGTGTGGCGCCAGTGATACTGGAACTCTGGTAGCCAACGTAATTTTGACGTCGACTACGCGGAGCGGCGTAAGGGGAAGCGGTCGGACGTGTTGATATCGATCAGTCTCGTATATTTAAGCTGCTTAAACGGTTTGATTTGAACGCCAAATGTACGGGCTCAGTCACTACTAGCGGGAAAACCCGGCAACGGTCGACGTGGAGCGGTCTATGAAATGTATGACATAGGACGACCTGGAACTCTGGTAGCCAACGTAATTATGACGTCGACAACGCGGAGCGGCCTAACGGGAAGCGGTCGGACTTGTTTATATCGATCAGTCTCACTGATTTAAGCTATTTAAACGGTTTGATGTGAACGCCATACGTCAGGTGCCTCGATATTTGGACAGTACATACTTCCATTTGTTACAGGTAAGGCTTAGCATGTCTCTAAAGTTATAAATGGGAGAGAACCGCCATTTTTTTGTTTGTTTTTGACACGGACACTACTCTCGCGCTATCGTGATATTGTACGTTAGTACGACGTAGTGTACGTCGCAGCGGGACGTATGTTTTGCAATGCTTAAGCCTATGGGAATCCCAACGTCCTACTACTCGGCGGGCCCGAACGTTGTTTATACGATATGCCTAGCAGCGGGTAGTAACCCATAGACGTTTGCCTATAGGTGTATAGTAATAGGTGAGCCGTTGCGGCTCTGGGCAGCTCACGGTCATAGAGCTGCTGACTACGGGGGAAGGGGGGGGGGGGGACATTGAACGGGGGTGTAAAAAGGAGCAAATTTCACAAGGAAGGCATATCCATCTTTAACTACTTTTATCTATTTATTTTTAATTTTTTGTACATTTGTATTCATTTATGTTCATTTATATTGTATAATTTATATTTATTTGTTTATTTATTAATAAACCTTTTAACCTAATAACCATCATTTCCTTCATTTATGTAGGTATTCTCTATTGTATAACCACTGGCATCCTGAAAACCCCGCTTAAGGGGACACCCCGCTTAAGGGGACACCCCGCTTAAGGGGCACTTGGCCCGGAACGCCCCCCATGCACATGGTCTGTCTGTACTTCGAGTATCTGTTGGCATACACTCCGTCGCCAGCTATTGTGACATATCACCATTCTCATGTATAGCAATTTGTGGTAATGACAGTGGGCAACACAACAGGCTTTTATCACCTGTGGGTCAAACGAGCACTGGAGGCGATGGCGCGCAACAAACTCTACACTCCTAACAGGTCCGCTGGGTTGGACAGCAATTACCAATCTGTTCACCCTCTTGGTCGACCTGCCTCCTCGTGGTGCAGACAGGATATGCTTGCACGCAAGCATAACCAAAGTGCCTGGGGTGAGGAGTAGCTCAGTGGTAAAGAGCACTGGACTTGTAATCCCAAGGTTGTCAGACTTTGTTGATTGGAGTCCCACTGCAGTCACTTTTCTCCTTCAACCCCAGCAGTGGTAGATGTATTGCTATATCAAAGGCCAATCCTTCTCATGCCATGTCTATGTGGTATGGGAAGTAAAAGTAAATGTGTAGGGGTGAGATTTCTACTGAATTCATCTCATAGATTTGGCCAAACTCAAAGTAATTCTAATTGAACAAATTGGATGTTAAACTACCCAAACAAACAAACAAACAAACAAACAAACAAACACTCCTAACAATCCTTCTAAAGTTCTTCATGGTGCTACAACAAGGGGAGGTAGCCCCGTGATCGAGGCGAGTCTTCTCACCCATAATGTACCTTACAAGAGCCGACGTTAATACGTGTAATAGTCACCGTCAAACCTGCAGAGAACAGGACAGGAAAAGGTGCAGAGCACCCAGGCATCTCATATATCGCCGGTGGCAGAGCTGGAGAACCAGGTAAAAAACATTACCATAGTGTCAGCGAATGATCCTCTAATAATATTCCACGATTGGCAACCAGTTCGCCTGTCATTTGTAACAAGGATCTGGAATCTGGAACTGAAGTCGACAGGTGCGAATGCTGACCAACTTTCACTCCACAACCTGCAGAAGGATACAACCATAGACATTGCCAGGGTGCTGAAAAAATTGGCAACAAGACTTAGTAGCTGCCCACAACCCTGAAGAAAGATCAAAGGCTGTCTTATTTTCACAAATATTTTAATTCCCTTCCCATCAACACCCCCTTTTAAATTTGTTACCAATTACATATTAACATCAACAACCATTATCACTTGGTAAGCTGGTCCCGTCTTATCTTACTATAGCCTTACAGACTACATTTTACCTATACTTTATAAATTCAATAACTAATTTACTACTAGCCTACCTCACCGTGTTCTTCATCCACAGGGCTCAGGAGATGATGAGTAGGCTTCTTAAACATATTCTTTAATTGATATAAAAAACACTCGAGTTGCCCAAATATTTCAGTGTTGCACCCGACAGATTTTAAATCAGAAGATTCTGGAGATAGAGAATCATTTAAAAAAACCATTGTCTGGACGCTATTTAGTAAGGTATACCCCTCTCGCTGCCAGACTATCTAGGACCAATTGCTGTATTATTTGTCCCAGCTCTTAAAGGTTGAATAAAAGATGACAAAGATCATAACAGAGTTACAGTGTAAAGCTATATATATTTCAGTAACTTATGACACGGAGGACAAACACTGACATAGGTGTCTAAAATTGTTGCCTTTTACCAAAGTATCCTATAAATGTACAACAATCTCACCATCAAGATCTCTTGTCACAGTTATTATGTATCGGAAACTATCGAAAGGATACAATGATATGGTAAGTTATAATTTAACAGAAAAAGTCTCCATATATCTCCAAGAGTCTCCCCGCCATCCACTACAGCTGGCCTAGCTGGAGTGGACAGCAATGATCAATCTATTCACCCTCTTGGTTGCCTTTCCTCCACGTGGTGCAGGCACAGATATGCTTGCATGGAAGCATAACTAAATGCCTGGCCTCACTGGTGCGACAGATTCATCGCAATCCATAAAAAGTCATAATCGGCAGGTGAGGGTAATAAAAACGGTGCTGCCCATCGCATCGCACACAATTACTCCTCTGAGGCCAGGCTTGCATGCGTGTGCGATTGTGTGCGATGCGATGGATCCGTCACATCACACATCTTGAAATGTTCATGATTTGCGACAGATTCATCACACATGCGTGGAGTGCCTCCTATAGTATTTGAATATAATCCCCTCTCCCAGACCAAACCAGACAAGACCCACCACTGGTACATGGGGTATACTGTAGACAAACATGACTTTTATACCAGTGTACATACTAACCCATTCACATCTTGAAATGTTCATGATATGTGATGGATCATTTGCACATGTATGGAATACTTCCTATATTCTAGAACCACATCACAGTAGGAGAATGAGGCACCCCATAATGTTGATAATGTATAGTCATACTCAAGGCTATATATATATTACATTTATGATTTTGAATTATTTCATAAATCCGTGTATCTAACCTACCTTCAAATATTGGTGTTATAGCACACACACTAAAACAAGTGCGACGTTTGCATCGTGTCAGTGGGGCTGGACCTCAAAGCAACTGGGATGGAAAGGTATCTCAGTGGTTACTCAGACTTTGTGGGTTTGTGTCCCACTGCAGCTACTATTCCCCTTCACCCCCAGCAATGGTAGATTTACAGCTATACCCAAGGCCAATCCTTCTCATACCATGTCTATGTGGTGTGGGAAGTAAAAGAACTCTTACCTTGGTAAATGCGTAGGGGTGAGATTTCTACCTAGATTGAACATCTCATAGATTCGATCAGACCTAAAGTAAATCTAATAGAACATATTGGACGTTAGACTACACAAACAAACCCAAACAAACTCCAAAACTGCCAACTCAGATGTGACGATTTTTTTCGAATGTAGTATCTAAAAGTGGAAGTAACAGAAATGGTCGTAAATTGGATCAACAAATCATACCCCATGCTCGTCCCACCCAGGCAGTTGTGACCGTCACTGAGAAGATCACATTTCATCACATGTATTGTACAACCATACTGCCGATAAGAAATATTTTTCGATCTTTGCAGCCTTGACTATAACAATTCAGAAATTGTCTGCTACTCAGTGTCCTGCATGAAGAACATTATATTTAGCTTATTGTGGTGCATCTTGTGTAACGTGTATTGATAAAGTCTAAAGGTTAATTTTAGTTTATAATCTGTCTTTTACTCTATGTCTTTTTCAATAACGCTACAGACAGTCTTAAAATAACATGAAAAAAGGTCTATAGATTGTCTAAGCCTTTATTCTCAAATATCCTCCTCTTTTACAAATACTCTACAAACATGTTTCACTCTCCGAAGCCCATTCTCACTAGCTTAGGCTGGCCTACTACAGCAGGGTAAAGCAGAAATACATGTAGGCTAGCAAAAACAGATAATGTAATACGATTCGTCCAAGATCATCTAAGAATGGCAAAATATAACAAGGTATTACTAACAGTCGCCCGAAAACTCTTATCCTTCTTCATTCTTTTCGATTGATAAAACGGCATCTTCACATAGGAAGAGTATTCCGCAAAGACAAGGGTAAATCTCTGTATCACAGTCAAACCTCTTTCGTGTCATTTATTTTATTCTATCTACACGTTTCCCCCAAACAAAATGGTTGATGTGGAGTTGGTGGTTGGTAGACTAAACGGAGTAGTACATACAATGAGTGATCGAGGTGGAATCTGCCAATGGCCGTGTATCGGTGACGTAGGAGTAAAAATACAATTGGGGCGTGCGAGAGTATCCGTCAACCTGTTAACGTAGATATTTTGGGTTTCAAGTGCCCCTAAGGCAGTAAGACGAATTTCTGAAGAATTATATCAATGGAATAAAATTAGATATTTAAAATTATGGTAGATATGGCCGATAGGCTATTACTGGGTGAGTGTAACTCACGAACTTTACTTTATTGTTAGAGGGGAGATGTAAACAGTATGCTAGGCCGGAAATAAGCTATTCCGTTATTGGTGACATTCGGAGCTTTTTTCATGCATATTTTTTTTTATTAGTGACGCTTCATTTGCATCCCTGCCTCAAATGATGGTGGATACAGATGCTAGGCTATTGCGTGGGTCTGAAGGTATTCGACCGCATTTCCCCTGTGATTTATCCTCTTCCTCCTTTGCACGCCTTGTATATACTGTGACAATGTGGAGTCTATTCTGGGTACAGGAGAAAGATGCTCGGATACACGGTAACATGACCTTGATATAAGGGATTACACAAAGTGGACTCCACAGGGAGCTGTTACATGCGTCCCGCACGTACTAAGGAAAGTCATATAATACAGAAATATGAATTATGATCAATGATATGAATTCTTTGTACATGTCAAACCATTATATACAGAAGATGTATCTCGTGGCTTGGCGATCCTCATGAAGGAAGCACGTTCTCTGACGAGTACAGAGACGGGTTAAATAGAGAAGAAATATTTCATGAATAGGTGAAGTGTCAGGTTGTACCCAATTGTATCAATTGCATAGCAAACGGCTCAGTATATATGAACTGCCCCCATCTGTCTGATCGTACCCTCCCCAGGCACTGTGAAAACCACGGATTTATAAAGAGAAGAATAGGGAAGAAGGGGTATATTTCTCTGCGCAAACTAGAGGCACAGAGATCGAGGTGGTGTCTTATCGCCCATTCTGACCCGTAATCCTGCCGTCTTTCATTAGCAAATTTTGTGATATAAAATTCCTTTCTCATGCAGCTTAAATTCATTTAAAACCCCTTCTTTGTGATAGTCTATGCTTGCCCAGACTGCTTTCAGCTGACGGCACAATTGGTGTCATGTAAATCTGTGATGGACCACCTTTACCCTACACAAACTCGCGAGGACTGGATCCTCTGCCCTCCCACTTGAAGGTCATGGAATAGATTAGGCTCATTTCAGTAGAAATGACTCTGATCTGAAGCCATCACTTAATCGTGCGGAAGTGGCGTCTCCTAGTAGACTCAAGCAGTGGCGTCCCCTGGCGTCTTATTCAGTAACGAAACAGCAGGTCGTTGTTTGATGTTGCGGGCAGCGCTGGTGCTTGCGATGGTGTGTATGGCGATACTGCGTGATGCGCATGCGTCCGTTTGTGGAGGCCGCCCGCAGCATCACCAAGGAAACCTGCGTATTCATGGGAACCAATCAACATGATTCTTACACTGTGGGAACCAAACAGCATAATTCTTACACACAAATTAGAAGTGCACTGAGTGACCTTCACCTTCAATTTAACATTCAATTCAGTGTCCCACAAATACGCAAGTTTCGGCTCTCGCATTGGTACCATGAGAGTAAGGGTTTCCAGCATAGAGACTGATGCTAACAGTGGTCCCCATGTGGCTCGCCAGTGCCGCTGGTAGTAGCTTTCCGCGAGTGTGGCGAGCCGGGCGGCGGTGGTGGTGGTAGCAGTCGAGGGGGGCCAGCTTCACCTTAGGGGGTCAGGTTTGGATAGAGGAAGCACGACGAGGATACACACCGTGGAAAGTGTGATGGTGATGAAGCATAGCCAGAAGAAAAACCTGTCAATGATCTCCGCTATGTCATGCCAGAGCAACTCGTTCTTGGTGACTCTCTGACTCTCTTCATCCTCGTTCTGCACCATGATGGCTTTCATGGCCCTCAACACCTTGCCTTTGTCCTTCACCTTGTGAAGATCATTTATCTCCTCCTTATCGTCCTTCTCCAGGGGCGTGCCCTCCCCGTCGCGGGCCAGGATGTACAGACCGCTGCCCTCCACCTGGATCAGTTTGTAGCGGGCATTCAGCTCCTCGCACTCGATCCTCAGCGGCCGGATCTCCTCGCGGTCGTGGTACACATGGTTGCCACTGCCGTTGGCCGCCTCGATCTCCATCCGCCGGTGATCGATGATGTAAGACATCCCCACCAGGCGCGCCAGGTAGCGAGTGACCAGCTTGTGCAGCCAGGGGGGCACCCGCACTGCACGCTGGCCTAGCCGATGCAGGTGTAGAACGAAGACGCACATGGCCACGGAAATGGACGTCAGAATCATGATAACCATTAGGTAAACACCTGCAAGAGGTAGTAGTGGCAATTTAATTCAAAGCTGAAGACAGAGTTTTGATAACGGACAAAGAGGATATATTGTACTTCCATAACTGATTTAGGACTTTTGAAATGAAAGTGGAAGGATACAGACATATTGATTCAAATATATAAAGAGCTTTTTGTTATGTTTACGATATGAAACACGTAGATTATGAATATATAAGCTTTGATGTAAATGTCTGATACTGATAGGTTACCTACTGTTCGTATTAAAGACGAATCATGTATGCAAAATATATGATTGTGTCAGTCCTAATCAAGACAATCATTGGTTTCATACCTACTCAACAACAACATGTACATGCGTAGCATTCTAGAGCATGAGAGATAGACCAAAAATAGAATAAATGCAAAAAGCACAGTGTCACATAAATAAAACATCATCAAAAGGCAAATGCTCTGAGAGTGGGGGTTGGGGGGTACGAGGATGGTTCTTTATAAAAATTGAGATTCCTGAACTTGTGAGCCGGGAAAGTTGTCGGTTATAATTTCATTGTGGCAAGTAGTTCAGTTGGCAATCCGTCAGAGTGGGATAGTTCACAGTTCTAGAAAGGTGTTTCTACTCGATTCTTGTCCAAGGAAAGGGGTCTAGACATAACAATAGGTTTCATAAACTGGCAGTCCGACCACCATCATTCTCCTAGACGTTCTGAGAGTAGGGGTGTAAGGCTAATGCTACAGATCCGTAAAAGAAGGGCACAATATGAAAAGACAGATTTTGTGGCTAATCAATTCGACCTCATGAAATGGCCTTTTAGTCAAGGTATTCATTTTATACCTATTACCTCTCAGATGATCTCGATAGGTCACAAGAACGACAGTTAAATGTATAAATAGTCTATACATGGAAATTATAGATGAACATACCGTGACGATGTTAAATATTACTATAGCGTAATTACATTCAGTCTCTACTATTAGGCCAGACATAATGCGTTCAATCATGTAACAAACCTACGCTAATGAACACATGATACAAAAGCGCACAAAGGAACACATTGATGCAGACCGCCTATTTTTAGACAACGATTACTGAAAATAGCTTCTAACATTAACATTTCATCACGAGACAAAACAAAATTTCGTAGAGACCGGGTGCTTGGATTAGATTTTGATGTGTAGGCCAAATACAAAAAAGGAAAATACGAACAGAATTTCCCTGCTGAATCAAAGTAAATTTTCTTAATTGAAACCTTCTAAAACCATCACCGGAGTCAATATGAGTAAGCTTTAAACGCAGCTGGAACTCGTGCTAGATGCACCCGTCTTATAATATTTGGTTGAAAGGGGATGTTCAAAATTGATATTTATGTCATCATTTTAGGCAATATCGAGAGAGGGCGGGATATGTTGTCCTCATCACGCAAGTAGCTTGCGATCGCAATTGCCTATTGACAAATGCCCAGGCGAATATTACATTTCATAGAGGAGCAATCCCAATTTAAATACATTCATTAAACTTTCGAAAATTTTACATATACTTGTAAAATCCCACAAAAAAGGAAACAGTGTTTAAGGGGCTGATGGAATAACATCCACCGTGTCTTAAGACTAAAAATTAAAGGATGACAAAGTAGTCATTGCGGTCTGCAGGCCTGTTATAGAGCGCTGCCATTACCAATGAGAGAAGTGAGTGAATAATGCGGATTATGGCATGGCGGTTCTACCTATGAGTGGTACATAGTCCGAGGTCTCTGGTATATGCTCGGAAAGACTGAGGTTCAACAAATAGAATGCCAAAAGGACGGTGAGGCCAAGCGAGACCTTCTCGCCCGTTTCCCCGGGCAACCAGAACCCTGCAATTACACGAAAATGAAAAAAACAAACCCATCAGACCATATATGAAGCTTTTTATATAAAACACATGGAAAACTGCTTTTCGCTCAGGAAAAGGAATACATCATCCAACCGAAACAGAAGAAAAGGACAATAGTGTAAAGAAAACAAATTGCAGCAGCTACGACAATATTGATTCTATGTACTAACTGTAAGAATAGCGGCAATGTTGGAGAAAAGTGCCGACAGCTCCACTACGTCACACCTATGCGGTTTTTCAGAAAGTGAGGTAGGACAATTCTTATTTTCAAGGTCTCTATTTTAACCGTTAATCAAGGCCCAAAATTAATACATTCACTATATTCCCTAGCCTGTGAATCTATATCTAGGCCACACTATGGAACACACAATTTTGAATACAGACAGGAACTTGTGTCTAATACTTTTGTGAGTCCACTTCGATCAACTATCCCCAATAATCGCCACTTATTAATGCAACCTTTTCTCTCTTGAACATAGTCATGACTGTAGTTATGTTCATATATTTAAACCCCTTTCAATATCAAACGACTAGTTCGAAATCTATGCATAATAGACCTTGTGTTCAGGTTAAAACGTCTATGCTGTTATCAATTGTCCTACTTCATATTCTGAAAACCGACCGCTATATGATGGTAGTGGTGGTGGTGGTTGCGGTGGCAGTATGTGTGGTTAGAGAGAGTATACCTATGAGAGGAACATATTCTGACGTCTCCGGAATGCGTTCTGAGAGGCTTAGCCCCAACAGTTGGAAGGCCAAAAGCACTGTCAGTCCGAGAGAAACCTTTTCGCCGGTGTCACGGGGAATCCAGAAACCTAGAAAAGGCAAACACATGGGGCGGATTGTGTTTCAAAGCAGCATCGAGCCAGGGATGTGAACAGAACACCTTTGCTTTTACTCTATCGTCTTTTCTCAGCACCGAGTTTGGTTGAGGAGGCATTGACGCATCCATGGCACCACGTTCTCCCCACAAGGTGGCTGCTCTTGTCCATAGAGGTATTAGGAGGCCTGATTGTTGGAGGATGAAGGAGATTATTGCTCATAAGGGGAGGGGGCATGTTTTTCATGTCACTGGTCGGGACTGAAAATCTGCGTTTATTCTTGGTCACAGTACCTAGGAGGGGCACATATTCCGAAGTCTCTGGAATTCGCGCCGATAGACTGAGGCTAAGCACATAGAAGGCCAGAAGAACGGTCAGTCCTAGTGAAACTTTTTCTCCAGTCTCCTGCGGGAGCCAAAACCCTACAAGTATACAGGAGAAACATGTCTGCCTTAACGTGACCTTGGGATCAGAGAGAGGGCAACTCGTTTTAATGCTGGAAACACACAAGGTCTGGGTTTACACTACCTCCAAATACTGTTAAAGACAGGGGCAAGCAGATTTGTCACGTGGAGGAAAGAAGTATACGTTATGATTATTGCCAATGGACTTGATTCAGATAATTAGTAAAGACAGTAAGATTTCCAAGCAGTTCTGTGATCATACTGCATAGGTTAATAGACTTAGCAGGTAGGTTCATGAAGATGCTGGTCATAGTTACTAAATTGTTAGTCTATATAGACAAGCGATGCTTCTTGGACGGCATGTATTGTAATGGGAAGAGTTCATACTGGTTTTTGGATGCCCTGGTGAAGATCCCATCAAAGGTTATTGTTAAGGGGATGGGAATGTAAAGGCGAATAGTCAGGACCTTAGATCTATGTACTAAAGTGCTATTTACCGAATTTAATCTTATTTTATCTAAAGCTATATCAAACCAGACATATTTTTCTGCTTGTAAAAAATCCACATGGAGTTGCTTGATATTTAGATAATTGTAGTTCCTTTCCCATTATTTTCCTTTTCATGTTGCTTGGAAACTTTTTGATTGATAAAATTGGACATGCAATGACTGACAAGGGCACCTGCCTCTTAATTTGTCATAATACAATGTGAAGAGCCACAGCTCACTCGACA
Organism: Alentia gelatinosa; assembly: GCA_950022655.1. Taxonomy (NCBI): domain Eukaryota; kingdom Metazoa; phylum Annelida; class Polychaeta; order Phyllodocida; family Polynoidae; genus Alentia; species Alentia gelatinosa. Next base: position 100,907,971 of record OX465580.1, on the reverse strand, counting down.
TGGTACTTTAGAGACTTAACCTAAACTTCCAATGGCTATTCTCGAGGTCCGTCCCCTGGTACGTCTGTAGTCTGTGTTCCTACAACTTAGTGCCTGCTGTATAGAAACGGTCAGCACGGACCAACTCTAACCGTATTAGACAGAGAAAGCAGCCCAGAGACTGCAGCCGTGTCAGCCTCGGGGCGAGGGTGGCAGCTAATGCCCTCTGAATGTCATCAATGAAGCACAAAGAGGGCAATGCATCCGGCGTAAGGGGGTGTCTATTTTTTTATTCTGTGGGAGTGGCCCTCCAGCCTGGTGCCTGGTGTTTCTCTGTTAGTGGCCCGAGACTGGACTATGTCAGAGTGAAAAAGAAATCGATCGATCTGCAGCAACTGAGGCAATGATGAAAGCATTTCAATAAAGAAACCAAACACAGGTTGGTAGAGCTATAGAGCGTGGTTTACAATGGCAGAGCTGTTCGCAGTAGAGGCAGAGGAAAGTATAATGTCATTTGTTAAATAATTCACGAAATACTTAATCTATTCTGCAAATTGAGCAAGTTGAACATTTACTATATAAACTTATATATCGAGGTTACAGGATTTGCTAACAAACGGATCGGTCATTACACATATAGAATAAATGTTATTCCCCTATGGAATCGACTCTTGATAACTGTTTACATGACAAAATATATCTGATATCACAAATAGCACATGTACCCTTATTCATGAAATAGATAGAGAAAATAATACAGCCTTAATGTTTACCTATATCAATAATTTTCTAAAAGTAGTATACATATATTATATTTCGATTGAACGCGCATATTTGCCATTCTCATCAATGAAGAACACTAACTCTAAGCTTTGTAAGATGACTCGATACTCGTCATTCGATGGATCTCTATTACTAGTCAAACCATACTCACCAAGCATGGACAATCCAGACAGAAGGAGGCAAGGGACAACGACGTTGAGTATATAATATAATGTGCGCCTGCGCAAGTAGATGGAGAACGTCACATCTGGGAATGGCTCTGGACAGCAAGGGTAATAGACGACGTTTCGACGCGTCTTTGTGGAGATGAGATCCCAGCCACCATTCACGGTGTATTGGTCAAGGTCCATCTCGGCCGATTTATTGGTGAGGTCCACTTGGAATCCGTCGTAGGTCCAGGAGCCTACCTTGAAGTGGCACGTCTGGTCGTCGAACGGGAAGAAGGTGAGGTCGAGTTTGCAGGTACTGCGGAGATTGGCTATAGGAGCCCAGAACACCGTCCCGTCCGTACCAACCATAGCCAGGCACTGGGCATAGACTTTATCGCCATAGTCGTCCACTCTGCATTGAAAAGGCAGGTGTCAAATATGGCCAGCTTCTTTTTAGATAGGGTATATATAGATATATAGGTAAGAAGAACATCAAATCTTGTGTCCAATCGAAGTATTTCAAATTAGTAAAATGCGTTGACAGCACCAAAGAATGTCAGCTTGAACGACAGCGAAGCATTTGAATAAATAAACATTGTTGGAATGTTTGTGTATAGATAGCCGTTGTCAATTGCACGAGTCTCGAAATTCTGTTAAATGATATAAGAACAATGGTGATTTATAAACTTCGAAGATGATAACAGCAATGCTTTGAGTATACCCGATAGGCGGGACTTCAGGCATTTAAGTAAACATGTTAACATATATCTGTCTACAACAAAAGATAGTATCATCAGTGATTCATGAAGCATTGGACACATTCCTTTGTTGTGATTTATGTTGTGCTCTATTTCTTTATGGCGTGTCTTATCCATATATCTACGATGAGCAGAAAACAAACAGAAAAACGTGTGCCCTAAGCAGACTTCAACTACCATTTCGCACAGTCCTTCTAATGAGAGATATATGCAGTACAACAAAACAATGCTGATACGAGATAGGTATTGACTAGAACGAGGTAGTGAGGGACAGACAGGCAGGAGCATGAGTCTAACTATATGTGGTTATAAGCCTACGTTATTAGATGTTTCGTCCAACAAAGAAATGACGGAAACCTTACAGATTTGAGCAAATGAGAGGAAAGGAAATGAAGAGAATTAAACAGCTTATGCAATGATGGCCTAGAGAAGAGCCCTGCTATCACAAAAGACCTGTCAATAACTATGATAAAGAGATTCACCTTAGTTAGAGATTTGATGAACAGATGATTGGATTATGATATTGTGTAATGGAATGGCTGTCGATATCATTGAACCGATAAAAGTGTTTGAGACATCAATATTACAGCGATTTCCAATAGTGGAACGACTGCTGTGATAAAAGCGTAATCGTGTTTCAAAAAGTCAATGTTGATATAAAGGGGGAACATAATAGCACTTTAACAATAACTCTGAGAGGCGATTCAGGATTCATGAACTGAAAAGAATATCAATTCAAGCGCAAATGAACCGTTTACTGTGCATTAAACTAAGAGAAATATTTCATGCAAATAAGATATGATGTTCCCGTTCGGAAGTCAAGCAGTTAGGACACACTGGTTCTATATAATTTTAATGGGAATTAAAGTCAAAGGTCCCGAGAGAGCCTCGTATCATAGTAAATATTGTTTCCCATATCGTTCACCCGTCAACTTGTTCAATAAATGAGCACTATCTTTTTTTTTAAATACAAAGGAACCAACGTATCTAGTACTTCAAGGGATACCTTGTACGGATTGCATCCATGGGTCCAGTTGACGAAAGGAATGCTCCAAACATGTTTTCTTTATATCTTATGATAGTACACACGGAACATATAAAACTTCGTCTGAAGTAGGTGTCGAACCATAAAGCTGATCGATTTATCTTCTCAAGTTTAAGAATCTATTTATTTGGTTGAATATATATATATTTTTTAGGTTTGATATGTATTGTACTTTTTTCAGCAATTTATATTAAGGGAATATTTTGTTACACAAACAGCCGTTCTTCCACTCGGGCCCTAGTCCCCTATTCCTCATCCTAATAGCGGGTGTTAAGCCAAATGGGCAGTGGGTACCATTTTTGTGTCTTTGGTATGACCGGACCGGGATTTGAACCCACAGCCTCCCATCCTCGAGGCGAAGACCCCTGCCACTTGGCCACTACGCTTGATTTGTCAATTGGTATACAATGTATTTTGCCTCTAGAATCTATCATCCAATTTATTTGAAATTTTACTGAAGTATACCTCCCAGTCGAATGTCCATGAAGGTGATATTCATTTACTCAGATATAGGAATAGCCGTGATTACATATTTGTCCCTATGCATAAGTTGCAGTAATATTTGTAAAATACCTTTTACATTAGAAGAACACCTAAATTGTTAAGTATTCCCCAGATCTGGTAAGACGAACTGGATTTGCGACGGTCATCCAATGTCTACTGATTATATTGGGGGTGGGGGATTGCAAACATATCATATACGTTTGTATAAAATTCGGCAATCTGTAGAAGTGTGATACTGATTGTTGGATAGCTTGAAGAATGAGACTGCAAGATCTCTCTCCAGGTAAAGGCGCAGGAGCAACCGGCATCGCCCGCGTCACTTTTATCACCTCAGTCCGCCATCGGGGATACCACGGATTTTTTATAAATCATATATTATATATATATATATATATATATATATATATATATATATATATATATATATATATATATATATACACACACACAGAACCATCTAATATATAGTTATCTTTGGTTAACCGTCCTATTTGTTACCTCATATTGGTTCCTCAAACTAAACTTATTTCGGGCTTTCCTATAGGACAGGTCGAATAAAGCCGATAGAGTCATGGGATAAAAGAGACATCAGGATTACATGCCACCAGCAGGCCAACATCTGAGGTCCACATATGCTGAGAGATATGCAAGGTACACAGCCTCATGATGTCCCTTCATCGTACCTGCAGATAGAATCTGGATTGCAGTGTTCCTTTAGTTTGCTGCGACAACGTTGGCATATATTTAATCAATGCCATTTTAAAAGACTATTGACAAGCAATGGGGAATTTGCCAGCTCATATTTAGCAGCTACAAGAAGCTTATATGAAGACTATCGACTGCTATTATCCATCTTGATTTTAATACGTAAATTGGATCTTCAAAGAAGACATAGCGTATTCACAACAGATTCTATGCTATTTTGAACCTGTGGAGTTGTTTGCATTATTGTCCACCGGGACCCACACTGCAGGTACGATAGCCAGAACAGAAGACAGGAATCTGAGAGCACACATACACATCATATATATCTATGCATTGACCATTGTGATGCCTTGCAAGCAAAGTGGATGACTGACACAAGTGCGGTTGCCCAGAATTACAAAACTATTTTGACAAGAAGTTTGTGGATATATCCAGACATCTTAGTATCTAAACTGTTCTATCAATTTGCAATTTCGACATCACTTGATATGTCACCAAACTTCCAACTGGGGATCTCATTTTGATGGAGAGGCGTCAGTCCAATAAGGGATTTGAATGGAGATAATGAATGTTTTTCTGAACAACCGAACGCTGCTTCGTGTTCAGTGCAGCATGCTGAATGCCGAAAGCGATGCCTGTGGGTAGGCCATACTCCAGTTGAAACTGTTCAATAAGATATCAATATGGCCAGAAGCACTTGTAGGCCCTGGGACATTGAGGTGATTGACAAAGTGCTTAAGACAGAATAATTCCAAAGAAAGTGCGAACATAGTGTTTTTACAATGTAAACTAGATCAGATCTCTGATATATTTGACAATCATTACACGTATTTACTCAGTACCATACTTGATGATCTCCCCTATCCACTACGTTTCCGTTTGTTAGCCTTTCTACTTTGATGTTATGATATTGCATTAGCGGATAGAACGTGACATGGGGATTGCAAGTTGAACGGTTGTAGTATCCGATCTTACGTACTCAACCATGAGCGATGGTTGAATAACTCTTTTTGGAGAAATGATAGGTATGACCTATATACTCATTGGTTGAAAGTGATTTCCTCTTGTTAATTATCATATGGTAATCGGGTTCACCTACTCGGCACGATATTTACCAATATCATCATATTTACATTCTACAATCCCTTTAATAATAGGAAAAGATAAATGGGGGCTTTATTTTGGCTAAATGGTTCTACCATTCACATACAAATTCTATTGGTGTATCCAGTATTCTGGTAATGACGTTCAGACATGTATGAATTCAAGAAACAGTTTTATTCAAACTTCCCAAAACTGAACTTTCAAAAACAGATATTTATCATTTCATTATCTTACGCTGAAGGATGTATTTCATTACGAATATGGCAATATAAGATATTATTCTATTTGTGTGCTATTATACGAGCGAGACTAACAGCTTCGCTTTATGATGCACATACGAAAATAAAAGGTTGAGATAAATTGTGTGTATTGTCCTATTAATATTAACATCAATAGCGTAGCGTCTATAATTCTAGGAAGGTTTGTCCATTGTTCTTTATTCCAAAATGACAAAAAGTCATTTTGGTCTTATTACTCTACACAATCAGGAGGGTGTGGCACATGTGTATTGATATCTTGGCTGAAGCTTCCATCATCATTGAAGCATGCTTGATTCCAACACAATTGTCAAAGGCTTGTGGGTGATCAAAATCTGCTAATAAAAATTCATTAATTCTAGAGTAAGCTCTCTACCGACCATACCTGGTTTCATCCCGCATTCATGTAAGATCGATGTTCACATTTCCAGCAAATTGTATATCCATATTTCAACAAAGTATCCATATGGAGAGAGCATTCTTTCTTATTGTAAAAAAAACTCTGCAATTTCTGATGGCCTATTAAACATCCCTTTGTCAGTGAGGTTTATTGTGCAGCATAGCCATGGTTCGATGATAATGGCTTCCCAAAGGTGCGGATAGTCAATACCTGAATGCTGCAGTCGGTGTAGGTGTATACATATATTAAACAATTCTTGACAACATGAATAATGGACACTGCGATCTTGGTTCTCATGCTGAAACCTCCGGCGCCGGTCCTCCAACAATGTTAAATTCCTTATCTCTATTGTGAGTTTTCATTTTTTTCTGGATATTCAACATTGTGGCTTCTACCAGGCAGAGTTTGGTATACATATGTTCTACCTGCACTCTTTGATGTAGAGGTACTCACCGATACCTTCGTCTCCTGAGTGACGGACCAGGGTACAGGTATATCGCATTGTTCCTCCCACCAAACAAACATTGTGTTAACAGAAATTACTAGCTACTTCTAGACTCAAAGCAAAAGAATTGCAGATTTTGTTGAATTGATCTAGATGGTATTTGCACCCTAAGATGCAAATATCATCTTGTCTATATATAGTATGCAGTGTAAGGACTGTAAGGACTTTTATCTAAACAAGTATTCCTTTTGCCATTGGACATGTATAAAGCAGAAATAGGTATATTTCCTATATTATGAAAGTGAACTTCGCACACCAATTTCTCCCATAAGGCAATGCCAAAAATGAGTTCAAGAGATCATGTATGATATAATGATTGTTATGGAATGATATATTCATAAAAAGATGAAAGGATATATACAATATATAGAGCTACACCCATTTGATGGGGGTCAGGACGTCCTATTCGTGGATGAACACAATTACCGAGATTAGATATCATTTACGTATGAGAAGCTGCATGCAATGGCCAGTCAAATTCAGTAAACAGAAATTAAAACATTGCACAGCGGCAAGGCAAACAATATAATTGCATTTATTAATGCTTATAGCAATACAACTAGCGACTAGCCTAGAAGCAGTTCTTTTGGAGACCAACCATGCAGATTTGAAAAAGGTACTGTGAAGATACATAAAGTAAAACGATTATCAAAAAGGCTGCTGTGATGTAGGGAACAATTTGAGGGTACAAAATATGTACCAATGCAGTGCCACTTGGAGCTTCGAAGAATCAGCAGAATACGTACCCATTATAGAGCACGATATCAGGACGCCAGATAAGGTCGGGCGGTATTCGTATCTTCTTCAAACCATTGTACTCCTCAGGGTTCCATTGCAATTTCTCATCTTTCCATACCTGCACGATAAGAGCAAAAGTAAGAAGAAACATTTTTTAAATCAACACGGTCATAGATAACTATTTCTCATATGCAAGCGTGAAGACGTCACTACGGTGTCCATAATTCATTTAGCTTTGCGCTAAACAGTGCACTTATAGTGCCCGATGATCATGAAACGTTAGGACAGACGAAAGCCAATAGTTGAATCGGTAGTTCCCTCTTTAAACAATCTAAATATTGCAAAATATTACCCTGAAGGTGTTCAGTGCACTTGCCTGTGAAAACCACACATTCGTTGTGAGGACCTGGTTCTTTTCGTCCTGAAATATCAATTTCATATTCATTAGAAATCATAACTCTATCGTTACAACAAAGAGAGGTTTTGATCAATGCCTCAAACCATCATGTGCAAAGTCTTACCAGTTGTTATAAAAGAACTGATCACTAACAATGTGCAAAGGATTTTAAGAGGTCACATTAATGAATACTCACCACAGGCTTTTTGAAAATAAATGTTTTTAGACATGTGGTGAAAACCACCACCATTAGAAACTATTGTTTTTCGTAATTTATTTAGATTAGAATTGTATAGGTACTAGAATATCCATATAGGAAAAACCCTTATGCCGTATATATATCAAGTTCAGAAGACTAGATATTATATCATGGAAGCATATTTAGATAAGAATGATATCCCTCGAATTCCTGATTTTTAGTTTGTTTTTGCGTTTTAATAGACTTCTGGCCCAATTGATCCAAAGATAATATACTTGATTTTGGAGAGTGGTAAACAGGCAGTAAATATATAGGCTATCTGAGATAAACAATAACAGTATAATAGATGATTGAAAGAGCGTTCCGTATCAAATCAATTTATTCTAAGGCCTGGTATGAAAATAGGACCATTCAACAAAGATTTAATAATTTATCAACCACAGCCTCCTGTAAGGAAATACCACTCAATCAACAATATTGGAAATTGTCCATCCGACCCACGGGTTGTAGAATAGTCCTGTTTTCAACTTTATTTGGCCATCCATGCGTATAAGGAAATCAATAAAACAAATACCGATACTTACTGTGACATTCTGAGAATTCTCTTAATGTAGGTGTCGGATGAGACCCGCAAAATTCCAATATGAATGATATTTCCGTACCTCATTTATATATGTGTCTTTGGTTTATTTGATGTTAGGATCATTTCACCCGTAAAATACCTATTCTCGGTTTTGCCAGATAGTATATCATGAATCGCCAATAGCTTCTGTATGATATATGGCCAATTTATTGTGTTCGCCACCCAATAGGTTGTACCACAGTTTTTTTTATTCGATTAATGGCAATATGTACGGATCACGTGATCTGAGTCCATGGACTCCAAGCAGATATTGCATAGTGGTTTAAGCGAACTCAGCGCTGATGGGTTGTCTGGCAATTCAACAGATGCTACTACCGCTGCCTTAACGGACGTGGAGTACTGAAAGGAGACAAGTCCTGTCGCAAATGCCGGACAGACGAGAGGGTGCCCGAGAAGTGACGTCAGAGGCAGTAATCATAGGAGAGGTTAAAACATAAGGTCAACCTACTGTGCCTGAACATGCAAGGGGTTCCGGGGTCTTGATGCCCAGGGTTGGTTTGATGCTGTCTCTGATTAATACCACAAAGCCCAGATGCGGAGGGATCCCGAATACTAGTTTTATGTTCACAAACGTATTGTCACTACGGTTTTAGCGCGTTCGGCGCCGCATGTTACTTTGTCCATCTGCACCCAGAATCTATTTTCAATAACTCTCAATGATTTATGGCCAACTAAAATGGTCAGAGTTTTATTAAGACATACAATCGAAGGCCATGAACCACTTCCCCTATGCAGAACTTCATATCCATACCGATAGAAAAGTACCTTTAGGCAAATGATGCTTGATATTTGATTTATACAGCTTCTTGTCCGAGCATTTCTCATTGAATAGTTTTCATGGGCGAATTGACTATGAATTACCATTATTTCACCAATGCCAATGTCAAATTTCTTTGCTGAGAAACGGAGGCAAACTCAATATGTCGCTAGAATTGTGCGATCTGCAGCAAGAGTAACTTAAAACCAAATATTAGCATGGCACACACAATTTTTCTGTCTGATTTTCTATTCAATGTACAATCTGAGCCTGAGTGCAGAATATTGTTAGACGATTTTAGAACCATTCGCTGATTTCTCTGTGGCCACCTGTCGATAGAATGTGGAACAGGAGTAAAGTTAGATATTGCTCTTGTTTTGTGAAGAGGTTCCTAAAGTTCTTTTCTATTGATTTGGTACAATTAATTTTCGCATACATTTTCATTATCTACATCTAAAAGGTAAACCACTATTCTTGCGCCTCCACAAAGTAGTCAAAATGGCTGATTTACCATGTCCAATATCTGGGTTAGGGCAAAGTTGACTTTGACGTTGATGGTATGTGAGGCGTTGTCCACAGGCCGCACTGCCTTCTCGTAACCCCGCAGCAGTTTGGCGAGCAGTCGCGCCTCGTCTCCGAACGGTTTCTCGCCGCCTCTCTTCCTTGCTGAAAGTGAAGCAGACGAGGAGGAAGAGGAGGAGGATGAATGGGAGCCGCCAGAGGAAGAAGAGGAAGAGGAGGAGCTCTTGGTACGAGCCCCAGTCGCCCCAGCTTTGCCCCGAGATGCTCCATCAGCTACGGAAGGCACTGCAAGGGTGCAAGACACAACAGATACAGTCAGTGCAAGAGCAGTGAAAAGTGCGCCGAACAAGATACTGGGGGTGTCAATACAAGGAGGCCGCCAACCCGCAGGAGAGTGCAAGGGCCAGTCGGAAATGGAAACCGTAGCGATTTGTGTGGTTACAATGATGGGAGAAACGTGTATATTGGAAATACCAGCGTAGCATAATGATTGTATATATGTGTTTACCACAAAGACAGAGGGTGATGATGGAATTGCAGGCAGATAAATTGGTGAACACGAAGCAGTGGCTACATACATGAAAGCCATGATAAAATGGTCTGCATTTAGATGATATGCATTTGAGTGACTTTACTACAAAGATAACAGATAATTATACTACACCAGCTATTACAGATGCCAATTCAGCAAATCCTTCAGTTGTATTTACACAAGATACATGCTAGGAAGAACATGTAAGTGTGGTATTAAGAGAAAACATGGTTACTGAGCCTGAAACGATGGCCGATTGAGGTCTTTTGTACTACATAAAATAACTCTGTTACAAAAGGCCGAGATTGGCATTATACGGCTCGGTCACTACGTTTTCTTGATATCATATACCTAAAAACCCGAGATAAGAAACGCCATTTTATTCACTTATTAAGTCATCGAGTTCATTCACTACGTCTCAGTGAGCCCGAACATCATTCATACTGCACCCCTTGCAGCGGGCAGTATTCCATAGGCGTTCGGCCATAGGTATATAATATTAGTACCAATAGAGTGCAATTGAGGTTTGTAGCACATAGATATAGGATTAATGGATAATGAGGGTTCGAGTTCAAAATCAGGCAGGGTAAATGTCATACATAAACAGAGGCAAAGCAGAAACATGAAATAGCAGACCATTTCCAGAACGAAACAAGCTGATGGGGCTACTCGTGGTCATCATAATTATGTTGTTCTCTATGGTTGGTGGTATAACAAATACCTGGATAGAATACATTAGTAATATATAATGACGTTAGATCGACAAACACATATCCGATTAAATAGTATCATGTTAGGCATTTCTTGGATGTAGGTTAGAAAACCTTATGCAATTAGACAAAAGCTTCACAGCAATAAATGGAATCCTCTAGGATGTGATGTATCTTATTCTGGTGTGAATAAGAAAATATATCGTGATTATACAGTACCAAGGGATATATCACTTTGAAAGATATCTTCCCTAATCCCACTTGTTTGATCATAAGATATGGTATATATTTTTTTATTTTACAGCCTAAATTACATGTCCTTTTGTTGCAGATACTCCATCCACCAGTCACCAGCGTAAAAGTAAACTCCACTAGATAGCAGCACTGCGGCTTTGTATGAATGATTCTACTACTGGACACCAGTAACCAGCACCTGGCGCACTCTCCAAACAGATTTACCGATCACTATCATCATAGAGCGAGCGTATAACCCAAACAACAGAAACCACTGCTAGAAGGGAGTGTATCTAGCAAAGGAGAATGTAGCTGGCAGACGCTAACCCCATCTAGTGGAGCGGGCCTGCACCTTGAGATTGGCTGCTCGGAGCTGATCGATCTATGAAACGGGTGAGCAGCTCTTGGTTTAATTAGCCTTGGTCGATGAGAGGCTAGGCCGGTCTTTCTAATGCACACTATACTCAGCCTCCCCATGTGCCCTCCCTCTCTTTCCAAGTCCCTCTGCTCCCCTCCCTTCTTTCCTTTCTTCCCACAGGTCGGCAAATGACATTATGCTGTGGCATCAAGTGCAAAAAGACCTTCGGTAATATAGGCAGACTGGTTTCTAGGATACATGACAAGAGTTACGATAAATAGCATTTGCAACTGGTGAAAACTGTGGATTTATAGATAGGTGGCGATGGTATGTAAACATACCACACATATCTGCCATTCTTTGGAATGAAAATTGAAGGGCTTTTGATAAATCAACATTGGAATCTGTGGGAATCACTTAAACTATCATCAAAGCAGAATTCATACTAAAACATTTACAGCCAACCCAAATTTCTTTCTTAAGCATTTGTAGTCCACCAGCATCTCTTAAACTGTCACGTCCCATTCACCACCCGGTATAATAAATTGACATTTAGGCAAACCTCCTAAGGGCTTGCTAGACATATCTGCTTCCATCAGTGGCGCTAAACCTGATGGCGCAACAACTTTTAAAACTCAATATATGATTGATTTTGTAATTCATAACTCAATTCAGTTACAAAGCATTCGTAAACGCAACATTTCTGCATATAATCAAACATGTTGTCTCATAAAGTTATGAAGTTCTCAGTTAAATGCTTAGAGATATACATGTATATGGTTATGATTTTATCTCACCTCTGGTATTCTTTTCCACAGACTTTAGATTGGGAACATGAGATATTTAGGAAAAATATCCAATGGGGAATTACTCGATGGTAACTCTGACCCTAAACTTTCATAGGTTTCCTCTACATTCCACCTTACTTACACAGTAGACCTTTGTAAATCCTATACAGCACTATTGCTGCCTATAGCACAGTCTCAACATACAAGCCCTGTGTTTGCAGTAGTTCCAATATCGAGGGTATCCCACACATGACTGGAGGTTGTAGTTGTAGTCTCAATTATTGTCCAAACCTCTATGTGGCAATAATAGGTGACTCCGCACAGCTGGTCTGCTGGTCAGGCCTGATCATTTCCCACTCCTAGGACTGTCCCCTTTATAAGCTAGATACATTTAATATTCAGAGGGTGTTGAAATATTTCTAAAAATGTAACCTGTAACATCACATAAATGATGGGGATTCCCTACATGTGGCTCCCTGTGACGCTCCCTCTCCATGACATCATGCAGGATCGCTGATCTAATGCATTGCCTTTTTTTTCAGGAGAAGGGCCTGTCACTGTAGGATAGGTTTCTGTAGAACAGCTCAGGGTCCATCAATTATCTGACTGAGGGTTTGCACAGGGATATTACAGAATGTTACATTTGAACATAGGAGTGAAGTCTTAGGAATAGAACCCTAGGATAAAACACTATTGCACTAGGATAAAACACTTCTGGAACAGTAATAGATTAGGAGCGTTGTGTATTCCATTAACTACCACTGTACTTAGCTGTCTGATGACATAGATATCTCAAACAATGTAGGTATATTGGATAAGGAAGCTTTGGAAGTGGCATTAACGAAGCCCTAAACCACTTTGCCGTCCTCAGGATTCTGCAAGTCAGTTAACACAGCTAACCTAATGCACATTAAGCTGTGTATCTCGGGAACATGGGTCTGTCTATAGTCATAGAGCTAATTCCCATTCAGAAATGTTCCTTAAATAGACGATGTCAGCGTTGAACGTCGGTCAGACATAGTATCTACAGCAATAGGCTTTCTTAGATGCCACTCTAAAGCACTGATTACCATATGTGACTCTTCCATTAAAAAAAGACAGCCCAGGAAAAAGGCAAGATGGCCAGACTGGGACTATACTGACATAAAACATTTGAAAAGGAATTGGTACATATACCTTTACCTATTATGGGTATCGATGCATTATCTCACTTCTATCTGTAATATTGTTTGCTTATTTTCAATCAATCCCGTGGCACAAGATATTGATAAATTGAATAAGAATATTTGAAAAATACAAATATCTCCTCAACAGGCTTTGGAAGATGTATTGATCAAGGTTTAAAAACGAGCTGTTCTACGTGCAAAAGAATGGTTAAAACATTTCCTTATAGCTGGGCACGTATCATGATTGTGACCCCAGGTTACACCTGGATGGAATGTGGTCCATGTCAGGTCTGACGGAAGACATATTCACGTTTTCATATTGCCCCGTATGTCATGATTATCGGCACGATCCCGCCTGACATGGATAAATAGAAACCGAAAGCGGAACATCGCCATCTGAAATCGGATCATAACATCTGGGATGCATTTGGGGAGACACATGCTTGCTGGAGGTCGGCCCCGAAGTCGTCCTGCCTGCAGTGTGTCTAGATAGCCGCGATCCGAATCGCGAGTAACATGACGATATCATAAGAAACTCAGGATATGTTTCTATGTATCATTAGATGTTATCTGCAGCTATCATACTGCGATAAGGATTGGTATATGATACACGTATCACAAAATGCTATACCCTTTCTAACGTATAGCATTCTGCCATGCGTTACCAATCCACGATGATCACCCAGTGGCCCCACCTAGCCATAGCGTATAAACATTCCTTAAAGTCCCTGTCAAAACATGTCAATATTATCTCCTTGATGGTATCCAGAGCGCGCACTCTTTGCGGGGTCTCGGGCTGCCGTTTGTTAGATAACATCTATTCCGATACTTGTCCTTTAACATGAACATTCGATCCAAACAGAAAATGTAAGTCAAGTAGAAAGTTCGATTTAAACACAGAATTTCCATTTCGATATGGTAGCTTCAAATGTACATGTATGACAAAACGCCATAGGTGCACTACCGAGAAGTTTAGGAAATTCGGTCATGTTGGCAATGGATAGACTTCCTTGGCAGGGAAGGAAAACTTTTTTAATTGTTCCAACGGAGCCATGTGCGTATGTAAGCCATTAAAGTTCCTCTGTTACTTCACTATCTACTATTAAATATGGATGACTTAGGCTAAAAAGATCCATCAGGGACAGATCAAAAGATCAAAATACTCCCTAGGTAGGTAAGAGAAACATGGGAAAATGTGACGTATGCTTGACTGTTTAGTCTAGTATTGTCCTTTTTTTGTCATTGCAAAACTGTAGTGTGCTGTAATTTTCTTGTTATCATTTCTGTGACTTCGTTATGGAAGATCGCCAATCTGTAGGGCGAATAACGCTGTCGTTAAATATGTTACTTGAAGTTTAAAAAAAAAACAAAAAAACTATCTGAACATATCATTGTTAGATTTTCTAATGCTGTTATACTAAACCCCCATACTACCTGCAAACGATGACATTAGGGGACTTTATGTTCTCTACATATGTATTCCCATGTTACATTCCTCTTCATTCTGCCAGACTATGGACGAAAGCCATTTCCTGGTATTTATTTACATGTATTGACGTGTTCGCTATATCAGAGGGTGTGTCAGTCATGCTAGCCATGGATCAGTTTTGTAAAGTCGAAGAACGCCATTCTCCTTTTCCATTATGCTAAAGGATAATTTACTTTAGTCTATGTTTTTAGATATGACAGATCATTGTGCCTTATATATGTGCCGTTACGAGAATAGCCCAAGCCAGCATCCCGGGAACAAAGTCGCCCCGTATGTTAAAGGAGAACTCGCCCCGTTTTTGAGAACTCGCCCTGCGAGGTCGCCCCATATATCAAAGGAGAACTCCCCCCCCCCCCCCTACGTGAAGATAAACCATGGATAAGACAGTTTCATATAAAAGGAAAGGTCTGACTAGTTAATTTTTAGACGAAAACTAGCGGATTCTGAAAATAAGTCCAGCTCGGTTTAAGGTTATGGCTAGGGTTATCGTTTGTGATAGGGTTAAGGTTAGGGCTAGGATTAAGGGGGGGGGGGGGGTTGGGTTCTGTTTGTTTCCTTCCCCGAGAAGACCAAATTTGGAGCATAGCCCCCCCAATGCTAGTAAGACTTCGTTTCAGGGCGAATAAATTCCGGGGCGACTTCGTTTCGGGGCGACTTCTCCAGTATTCGCACTGACACACTGCGAGTCTGGATCTCATGTGACGTCGGGCTGTAGACGGATATGATTAATGAGCCATTGGCTTGATTCACCAATAAATTTTATTTTATCACATGAGTGTACCACCTGTTCAAGGCCGCGTGCACCTGCGCTGTCCATGCTGGCCGGCGTAGAGATACTTAGTCACACGCAATGTTAAAATGAGATAACGGGATTAACTCTCAGAACTAGTTGCCGTTGGTGGCCGGGGGCTCTCTCGCTTATGGATTCGGACAGCAGCTTATTTTATTCCTATAACTTGAATTAAACGAAAGGGTAGTTGTGTGGACACTGCTTAACAAAGCTGAGAGATGGTATCCGATTGCACCAATACATTTCCATGCATGGGAATCAACATCTTACATCATATTCCACTTCATAGTTTAGGGCGAGTTGAGGTAAGGTAAAAACTTGCGTTCAATCCCCACTTAAAGGAGAATTCATTTTTAGGAATGCTTTCATTGAAGGTTTTATCATTTGCCTTATGTCAAATAGAAACCGCTAGAAACAATGGAAACCGATAAGGGTTCAAGCATTCCCAAAGCCATAGCCAATCACGACAGGATGCACTTCAGTATTCATGTATTTTAGAAGAAACCAGAGTGGTTATCATTAACCATTAACAGCCGCACATCAACACCACGCACATATACGACGGCAGGCAGCGTCTCGTCTTGTGACGTTTGTATGGCAGGCCTCTGTGGCTCACGTCAACAAATCTATATGCGTCTGTCTGTACGTTATGCATTATTGTGAACTGTGTATGTGCACGTGAATAGTGCTCTTCGTGACTGTACAAGGATGAACGTTCTGCAATATGGACGATTGTATCTTGAAGTTCAATTAAAGACAATTATTTCCATGGTCCTGTCAAATAACATTGTCATACCGCGGGCATGTCATATGGCATTCTCCTTCCACGACCATGGGAGTGTCAAATGGCATTCTCCTGGCCTGTGAGGTTAACTAATGTGCCATGAGCACGATAGCTTTGTATTCACATGGCAATCAAACAAATAATAAAAGAAAACGTAGTTACTGGGACCATAGGGATGACCGTTTGAGGTTTTTTGTATTTCATAAAATACGCCCCGACGCCTCCGGCGCACAAAAGGTTGGAAACGACATCCCTAAAGCCCAGTAACTACATTTTCCTATCATTATTAAACACGGAAAAGACATTTTACTAGCTTTTTAAATCATGGATCTATAGCTCATTCATTATGTATCAGTGAACCGGAACAGTATTTATACTGCACCCCTGTCAGCGAGTAGGATTTCATAAGCGTTTGACCATAGGTGTATAATAATGTATTAGTCAACCCTAATGCAAGCTTTACACCATCACCCTGACAGTGCCAGCAGTGAATTTTACTCAAACCGTAAGTCCATGTGATGACCTTTTTATGGTCTTTGCTCTGCTCAGCCCAAATGATCCCAACGGCTTAAAGCACAACACGGTGACTTAAGGTTGCCACAGGTCGCCGTGGATTCTGCCATACTTTACAGGTACACTTTGCCGTAATCCACTGTTGCAATACAGAAGTGGATAGGGTTCATACAATTTAAAAAAGAATTATATGTTACTTACATGTTCACAACTGTTTACAGTTTTCATCATCTCTGGTGGTTTACATGTATGTATGCATGTAAATTCAACATATTCTTTCACTGTAACTGTTGGAAGTTGAATGAATATCCCGGTCGACTACGGCCCCTTAGGCCTAGTACTATCCACAAGCCCCTGTATCCCGGCTTGTTGATTTAATGCGATTTAAGGCGAAGTACAGTGAACCACGGCAGTACCCATTTTCATTAGTCACATGGGTTTGCTGGGAATCATCAGGACTGTCGAGCTGGATATTTTGATAGAAATGAACTTTCCCTGACACTTCCCCTACAACAAAGTTGAATTACGTTTCGCAAGCCTAACGACTTGAGGCAGACTACGGCAGACTCGACGGAGTACGGCCATGAGGAAAATTCACTGCCGGGACTGCCAGGGCGATGGCGTAAACCAGGGCGTAAACCTAGCATAACCACTCGCATTGCCTCAGATTTTGTCCCACCCCCAACTACCAATAGAAAATGTTATCATTACGTATTTGGGGGATATTTTTACGCTACGCGATAGAGCGTTGAGTATGAGCATCCTATATTGAGTCGATGTAGAAATACACCAAGGGTAGGATAAATGAGATATATTGTAGTAATGCTTTAGTCTATTGAGTACAACACAGACGCCTTTTCCATATAATAAGATAGACTTTTTATGTGTCTGTATTTCCTGCTATAATGGAACGTTATAGGTTACCATGTCTCCCGGTATTGAAGGACTATCGTAAAACTGGATGAGTTGTAATCTTGGCCACCGTATGCCACGACTGGAGTTTGGCATAGGGACTTCATGAGGTGAAGCCGAGTGAAGTCCGGAGCCAAGCCAGGAGTGGGATGCGGTGGCCAAGATTAAAACGAATCAAGTTTTGATTTTATCCTACGCCATCTCCTCAATTTTGGAATATTACATGATAACAATTCTGTATGCCACTAGAGGCATATAAAACTCCGTATGCCAGTCAGCGTGGCATATGGAAACTCAATGTTAAGCCTATGGGATTTTATATTAGGGGTAGGATAAAGTAAAATGCTTTACAGTTCTCTAATATTAACTAACTACTTGGGAATCTTGGCTCACTCCAATTAAACCGAGTCTACGTATCTCAACACGTGCTCATCTTACTTTGCTTCACAGTGATGTACATACCACGAGAGTAAACACTATCGCCGACTGAAACTAGACACCTTTGTATTTAGACTCGTTGCTATGAACAGGATCACTACATGAGGGAGGAAACGCGCGATGACGTGATATAGTTTCAGTTCTAGTGGTCAAGGTCGTCGCTGTACACTGGAGTGACTATAACTTCGCGGAAGGTTTTTAATGAGGTCTCCTTGTACATGTTGGCATGTTAATAATTGTAAAGAATCTCAAAATATCAGACTGTTATTCGCTAGCAGTGATATTGGAAGAACAATCCTTTGCCGTTTGCTTGCAGCAAATGCATTGATTTAACAATATATTGATAGAGAATAGGCGGATCGAGGGTTTTGAGAAGGATCGAGATCAACTATGGAAAAGCCATGGCCAGTAAACTGGAATTCAACGGCTCTGAACGAGAGAGGCTCTTTGTGCTCTTCACATATTAGGATTCACTCCTATAGCAAATTCTGCTTCTCTCACGAGTATTTACTTGTTACATATGATTTCGGATCGTGTATATAGGGATGCTGCTATTAATTTACTCAGAACGGTTCGTATCGCGTAATTTTTCATTGAAAGAAACATAGACGCTTTATGTTTGACCGGACTTACTGATACAGGGGATTTGTGCATATTGTATGAGCCGTAGTCCCAATGTTCTATAGAAGACTATACTTGGTAGCTATTTGGCCACTGATTGGACAATCTTAAGAGGCATTTTATTTGCGGAACGCCTGGCCAACTGCCTTTCCTGCAGCTGCAGCTGCCACTGTAATGTGCTTTCTATGCGCTTCTTTAACATATGATTTGTTTATTCTCAAAGATGCTAGAGAGTCGGGAGCGTACGATTTTTACAAAACGATCAATACGATATGCTTATATATTTATGAATTGGATCGAAAGAATCGTTTGGAGCTATATCAAAATAAAGGAAAATACAATGCTCCGGATTTGAGAACATCCCTTTCCCACAACAAGCAATGGTGTAGGTATTCACAAAATGAAGATGGCAGAGAAGGCTATTCGCGGGAAGGTGTTACCTAATAGTGATATTATCCACGTGCACATGTAAATGAGTGGATATATCTCAGACATGTCATGTCATTATGAAAACTGAGATGTTTTAGATTGTGTTAGATATGCCACTTCATAACTTTTTAAGTGGGCCCTCAAATTAAGGAGTGGACAGATGGTAATGTACTATGCTAGTGAAGACTCTTTGTTAGGGACATTATATACAGAGGCATATTTCTTGGGGATAGTTCTCCACCAGTGTTATCTATGTGTTATCAATACCAGAAATAAATAGGAGAGACAAACCTAGCACTAGAGTGTGAAGCATGTGGTGTGCACTCGACCTGGTCTACCGGAGTCTCTAGGAGGCCGACTGTCAGCGAATACCCCCCTGCATGTATAGTTGACTGATTGGCAGGTCGCTTGATAGGGGGGGGGGGGGGGGGGGGGTACAACTGTAGAGGGTAGAGAGCGTACCCTAGTTCCTTGGTAATCTGATAGTGCGCTCAGGGGGAGTTCTAGTTCTAGGCATTTGATAACGAGCGAATATATCCCAGCTTAAATTAATATCTGCTTGGCAAGTAATTGATAGGTAGAAGCCTTTGCCACTATCGTGAAATGTTTTGATTAGTATTGACAGTATGCAGAGGGTTGTCTGTGGAGTGCAGTAATATGGTTTATTTTAATACACTAATACGATAATTAGTTCTAGTACACGAGGACTTTCCGTGCTGTGGGTGTGCTGTGGTGGAGATGTTGGACACGTGTGGCACTTACCCTGCGTGAAGCCGGCGAGCAGCACGATGAAACACATGCCCATCTTCATGCTGCGACCCGCCACCTGCCAACAATCTGCAGATATACAATGAGAAATGTCTGTTAATTATTACGAGATGAAATTCAAAGTTTGATTTTTGGTGGAACCACCTTTATAGATACCAAGATGTACATTGTGTGTGAATATACGGGTGTGTACGTAGTATATTGAAACAATGGTCGAGAAAGATTTAAAGGCCATTCGAATATCCTTTAAGATGGAATCAGTAAAATATTTAAATTTACACCATAGACTTGGAAAATTTATCAGAAAATATAAAAGATATAAAAAATAGAATAATCATGGTAGACTTTGGACCATTGAAAAGCATTTTTACTAACTGATTTTCATCGTCATCATCTGTAACTCTTCTATCCGCTGTGTACCACAAAAACATGCCAGTTAATGTACGCAAAATACTGTTCTAAATGGTGTACCAGTGATTTATATATATTTATATATTATTATTTATCACTGTTTTCTGAGATATAAATGGACTTGTTAAGGAATAATTCAATAGAATAGAGACGACTGCATTTGTGTACCAAGGAACATATATTACCCTGTATCACCTATAATATAACATGATGCTGAACTTCAACCTGGGGCATATACTTATGTTTTTCAGTGGTCTCACTTAGCTTTCCTATATTGTCACATACATAGACTTTTTAGTGTGTTTTTTCATGGGTGTTATTTATTTTGAGCTTGGGTGATTCAGCGCGAATGAGAAGAATATCAGTTGGTGCACTTTTACTGTCTCTGACATCCAGACTCTAGTCTGGCTGCGACCTTTGTAACCATGTATCACATGTCTTACTGAAGAATTGAAATAGCCATCGGCCTACTTTGTGGAGTGATCTTCACCTGACATCATAGGGTGAACACTCAATCACACCTAAATCGGACAGGAGAAATGATGTAGGATTCTCAACCTTGGATTTTCAAATGCATGCTAACCTAAGAGCATTCAATAAAATATATACAACATTTGATGTACGAGGAAGTCTATAATATACATACATTCTATTCCGAAATTTACTGATGCACGATACCTGAATCGTATGCAGCTTTATTTCTTCTAAGATGTCACATACCTATCGAATTATGAAACAGAAAATCGTCTGTTTGTAGATGAGAAAAAACTTATAAACAGGAAAATGCTAGTTGGAGAAAGGTATTTTATCAGAGTATCTAATGAATGCCATAGCGTACCTCAAAACATTGAAAGCTATATGAAGCACTGAAATGTGTGCCATACTTATCACGGACGTCACCTATTACGATTGAGATAGGCAGCAACAGACGTAAGATGTAAGCGAGTAGTGGGAGTATGTAGAGGGAGGGCATTGGGTCGAGACTAGATGTTGCGATTTGAGTGAGAGACAGTGAAATAGAGAAGTCTGGAGGGGATGAGGGGTGGAGAGTATTGGATGATGTTGAGTAGTCGACAAGATGTTAGATGGGTTGACCTTTTCAGTTGAGGTATAGTTCCACTGTAAATACCTCAAGTCCCTCTGGCTCAGAGCGGCCATAAACACATGCACCCCACACAATCTTGCCGGCTGAGAACCCCCAGTTACCACCTGACCCCATGCGGACACAAACAATAGATCACACTGGCCTGATAACAACTCAATCCGGTAAAAATATCGCCACAGTTCAACATCACACACCACCACTAACACCACCACTGCGCTATATAACCCAGATAAAGGTGGTTCTTGGTATCTATAGACAGTAGGACTTCCAGTAGGCCTACTATTATGATTAGCTCGCCAGTAGCCCTACCTATGGTGTCTTCGTTTAAACACCTCAACCCGAATGAGTGACATTCACACTGAGAGGTTGTGGAGGGGGTTAATGGGTGCGTGTGATAATTGGGCAGACCTACAGGTGTGGGGCTACCTGGTTGACCTTCACCGTGCTCAGGTGAGAAAGGTCCCTGAAGAGGCACATCTGTTGGGTGACGCCTGACAGATGAGGCTGTCTCTCCTTGTTAAAGGTTCCAGGCTTTAAACCACTTTCTAACCCTGCGAGTTGGTTAATCGAGCGATGGTGTTTGAAAGGGTCGTTTTAAAATATGGCATGTGCCAAGGTCATATCACTGCTATACTGACTCTGATGTAAGTTGGACAGACAGAAATGGAGCAGAACGGAAAGGCCCAGGCTTTTATATAGGAAAAGAGTCCCACGCTTTACCGCATGAACCACAGTTCCCTGTTCTTTGGACGACTGTTCCAAACACATATCTGCCAACTTCACACACAATAATTACGCCTGTACCCCCATGGCACGGCTTATTCACAGGTTTATATCATATGAGATGCAACTGGACATATAATACTATGAATTTCTTCTATTACGATATATCGTTCATTTGAAAGTTAAATCAGCACTCCATATTCATCTCAATAATTGTATTGACAAAAGAAGTTAATGTTCTGGATGAGTTTAGCTACCTTTCGATGTTGATAAGTAAAAAAAACCACCGGACACATGGAACCGACCATCAGACAAAGATAACTGAAGCTTTACAAACCGTTTATGTCAGAAATGCAGGAGAATTTGTATTTACAATTGGAATAATAACCGTGCGACGTCGGTCGCTCAATTGGCTCGTGGGTTTGTACACTATGAAACTTGCTTGGCAGATGGTACATTAGTCCAACTTCGACGCCTGCAACTGTTTTAGAAAAGGACACTGCGGTGTGTACTATGAAGCTGTAATAGAAAACACTTGGTGACTCGTCTACATAGTGAATGTAGAGTGGAACGCACAGTTAATTGTCATTATGAATAACATGTCATAAGAGGATACCCATATAGATCACAGAGGGAGAGAGGGAGAGAGAGAGCGAGAGAGAGAGAGAGAGGGAGAGAGAGAGGTACTAGAGGAGTTGAATATATCAGGGGGTCGTTGAATAACTTATTCCAGCAAAAGGGCAGGGTGTAAGGAGACCCCGTAGGAGGGTTATTGTTTAATGATATTCAAGCTCGCTCAACTAATATTGTTCTAACTGACCAAAGTCCGTCCATAAGCGTTGAATAAAGTTGAACCACATCGTCAATGTGTCTCGTTACCGTACAGAAAAGGGTCTTCATGTACGACCTTAAATTATTCAACGAGCACCAGGGTTTTCAGCATTGATTTCGTAGTATGAACTATAAGACATCACCTCGGTACAGAGGAACAATGCTATGGAATAACTTAAGTGTAGAGATACAGCATGCGCCAACCAAGGAGATTTTCACAGCTATAATCACGAGTTTTAGAGTGTTAACAGCAATGTCGTACCTAAAAATTAACCCTCCTCTTAATCCTTCTGTCCTTCAAGGACTTAGTTGGGAATTCCATTAACTTAAAAGAATATGATGCACTCATCTGTTCCTTATTGCATAAAACATACATGACAATTTTATTCTCATTTCGGCAGTGGATGCACTTGATTATTTCTGGCTTGATAGTTATAGAAAATAGACCACATGCAACACTATCACATGTAAAATAAAATGTGAAATCCGGACGTTGGTGCTTGATGTTCGGACAAAGTGCTACATTATTTTCTCTACAGTATGGCAACAGTGTGGCTTAAAGCCTAGTCTATATTTCCCACGCAGTGTGGCCTTATCTGCTAATTAAACACGTAAACAGTTGAGACGTATTTGTAACTTAGTGCCATGATCCTTAACATAACGTGGCATAGAGCCTCACTTAGCCAACGTGTCGTGTAATTGATGAACACGACTAAGAACACTATTTACTCCATCAAAGATCTCCAGGAATAAGAACTACAAGAGAGCTATAGCGAAACAAATAAAGGGCGACTAAGTACAAGGGTCAACCACTTTCCACTATTCCGAGATATGGCTTTCGATACTCAGTAATGTTTGTCTATTGCATTGGGTAGGCCTGGGTAAATTGTCCAATACATTGCTCACAGGAGTGCAAGTTGGTGTACCGTCCATTTAAGAAACAGATTTACATATTTCTAAAAATGTATCTACATGCAGAGATAATTCCTAAAATAAGCCGTCGTTTGTTTCAGGTGCAACGAAAAAGGCTCAGCCGATATTTGTCCCTTTATCTGACATTTGTGAACTTACATTGGAATTGTTCTGAATACCGACATCGAATTCTCAAGATAGCGCAGTAGTCCAAGGCCCCAGAATTAGAGTTCTGTGCGATGTCGCATATACCAGTATATATCAAAGAAGCAAATGTGAAATACATGTAAATAATAGATTATTCAATTGCATTGGAAAATTGGTCAACATTGTGCGGGCCCCATTTAGCGCAGAATACCGAGGGATCCATTTTTTCAGTCTGTGATTATTAGACTAGATATTGTTGAATCAATAGATAGTGACAGTCTAATCCTCTGACCTTTTAGTTTAGACGTAAACAGTAACAGTTTATGTCGATTACATTGGTATCTTCTTCCAAGCAATAAATCCATTATCAATGTAGAGATTGCTTCATATGATTGAATAAGAAGAATGCTGGAATAATCTATTTCAATCAATGATTAATGTACCTGAGTGAAGGAACTCTATATCTAGTCTGCGAAACAGTGAACAATAACAATATATTTTTCTGATATTGCTACCCGGATCACTTCTACTTCGACATTAATCATACTATCTAATGAGTTACGAAGAATACTACTAAATGTAAGAAATCCAGCTGGTAATGTACGTTGTAAATGTACTTCGTGAAAATAGGTGTCAAGTGACTGAACAAAAATTTTTCAGCTTTTTGCTGAGGGCACTTAATACGCTGTTACGATTGACAGTTGGGATTGTCGTAAATACTCTGATGATCCCAAAGATTTATTTAGAGAGCAAAAGAAACTTGCGTTCCTGTCCGACTAAATTAGTAGAGAGCTGCATGTGGAAAACCTGAGGGTTTGTTAATTCTTTTTCTTGGCTTTTCATTTCGTAGTGATATTGAAATTGGAGTCTCACGCCGGATATCCCCTAGTGTATCTTGAAATTCCCTTTTCATGAATACCACGTCAGGTTTTTTGTCCGTCGAAGGCTCGGGGCCCAAGATTTGCGTGAAACTATGTTTAACATTAGCGCACAAAAAGCCCGAACTGTCCCTAAAATGAAGGGATGTTCGGCGGAAGGGACTGTGCGCAGCCGTGGAAAGATATGGTGGATGTTAAAGTGACGGTTGGTGATCTATCCTTATGCCTTGATAGTCCGCCAACGTATGACCGTGTTACTGCCGTATGTCGCGCTGTTCCCAGCTAGATAAGGCCAACAACCGATAGAGACATCTACCGGAGGGACCTGTCACTTCCGGTAGCAATGGCCATTTGTCGGTTACCAGCGGAAGTCACCAGCGAAGCGCCATCTAACTACTGAGGAATGCGAGCGAAACGGATTGGACAAAAAATAGGAGTTGTTGCAAAAAATCTACCGGTGGTCTAGGCGTGTGAAAATGCACTGTCGTGATATATAATAACAAATAATTCACCGGTACATCCAGAGGTCTTAAACGTCCCTGTTTATTTATTTTTTAATCAAGTTAAGCATTAATTCTCAATTGCCTATTATCTATGATATACAAATTGTCACTATTTTCAGCCCACTACCATCATTTGTAGTAATTGACCCTTGCATCCTGTTTCTAACAATCACAGTTTACATCTTTAGTGTTCAATGCTCTGCCCACTGGACTGCACAGATTTACTGACAAGGAGCTTTAGCATGCCATTTTTGTAAAGTACAGTAATAAACCCAAAGAAGTACATATATTCCAAAATAGGTAACCTATATGTTTGACTGGCTTCAGGCGGTTTTCCCCGTTTTGTAAATAACGTATTTTACGTAATTTGAATAACTTGGAGCAAAAATTCAAGGTTCCTTTATTTACCCGTTGTGAAATTCAGTAGAATTTCATCTCGAGTATTTCCATTCCCTAACAGTACTAGATCGTCTGCATATAAGATTTCTTTTATAAAGTTTAGTTTATTCAAAATATCATTAATAAGTATAACAAACAGTAATGGTCCAAAGACGGACCCCTGAGGCACCGCTACTGATAGGTCCGCTTCTCCAGATAAGTTACCGTTTACTTTTGTGATTGGTGTTCGGTCACCTAGATAACCTTCAATCATGTTATACAGGTTCATGCTAATTCCATAATTCTTTGATTTTGACAATAACAGTTGATGATTTACATTATGAAAAGCTTTACAGAAGTCGGTAAATATTGTTAAAAATATCTTCCGATTATTTACATAACATAAAAGTTCATTGGCTGGAGTATAGAGCTTGCGAAGTTGAACGTCTCGGAAGAAAACAAAAATAATTTGGAGAAATTACATTATTTTGTTGCATGTGGTTCAAGACTATACTGTGCATAATTCTTTCAATTATCTATAGGACATAGAGGAATTACCATAACTGGGCGCTAATTGCCTAGATCCCTGAGTTCTCAATCCTTTGGGATTGGAATAATGACAGTTATGAACTATGGTAATGTCTTTATGAATTTAATCCACATAAATCACCCCCCCCCCCCTATTTTGTCAAGAGGATAATCCCAGCCATTCCTAAACAAAGTCATATTGTTTAGATTTAACATATTTGCAGTGTATCCCTCCGTAAGCCAGGTGCCAGTTATAGGTAATTAAAAGACATATTTTGAAAAATATACCTCGAATCGTCAAATTTACCGTTCAAACTTTGAACATTACATGTAACACATTTCATACCCTTATTAACGTTTAGCTCAGACGGTAACAGATAATTTACAGCTTTAGTTGATATACATGTACTTATAATTATTTCCCCTATATTACACAGTACAACCGAGATATAGTATTCTATGTATGTTATTTGCTTCATACAGCAAGTGACTTTGTCATGGTCTTATGAAAGTTCAAAATTAAGTGTAAATCCGTTTTGCAGTGATCATTTGAAATAAGAACAGCAGCGCATAGGCCTATATCTCATACCGATGAAGCGAAATATGAGCTGAAACAATTGTTTTGGACACCCATTGAATTGTATTTGCAGGATATTTGATGAAATATCTTCCCATATTTTATAACTGTGTAATGATTAGCGAATTTTTGTTATCGTTGGGGGTTGGTGAAATAAGCTTAACCCCTGCTTGAATGACTGATCCTATAAGCTATGAAATCAACGCAGCGCTCATAGATACAATGTTACCGCCTCCTTGTGTGTCTGGTCGCCCTACCAGTCAGTCATACACTATATCCTTTTATATGGAGAAAAATGAATATCAGCATAAATAGGTCTGACGGTGGTTTCCGTAACACAACCCCGGGAGACACTTCTGGCGTAATAGGCAATTCAATGTGTACTCACTCTCGTTAACGATCACTTCTAGTCAGTTGGTCGGTCGGCAGGGAACTACTGGCGCGTGCGAGGGTCAGGGATTAAAGAAGCTTATCCGGGTAAGCTTACCCGGGGTTCTGGTCCATGACTTGTGTGACCAAGAGACTACGTATACCTCCCCCGTGTTGCCACCTCACTGGGCTCCATTTGGCCAACAAAAAACAACAATGCACGTGGACACAAATAGAGAGATTGTTAACCCTTTAAGGTCAATATGATGCCTTAAAGGAAAATACAAATGCCTTTTTCCAATGATGATCCAGATATACATGTATTAATTTGCGTTATTTTCATATACAATATATGTGATATCATAGAAAATGTCATCAAAACTTGTCTATCATAACTTAATTAAGATTGTTAAAGAATCATGTGGCAAATAGGCCTTACGATTGTCTTCCCGACACCATACCGATTCTATCGTGAAGTCAGAACAAAGTGTGGTAGGTGGAACAGGTTTCTGCGATTCCGTCTATGATACCTCACGATAGGCTGCGATAGAAAACACCAATCGTAGAGCTTCCGATGAAATCCAACATGTTGGCATTTTCGCAGCCTGTTGTAGGATGTTGTGTGTGATATATCAGGAAAATATCTCTTGCAGGTGAAATACTTAGCGGAACTATCAAATTCTGGAATTAGGTAGAGCGCATAAAGATATATAATTGCTGTAAATATGGTATTAATTGGTTAGGTCTAAGGGTATGAAAATAATAGTTTCACAACGGAATTATGATTCTACCAGTTATATTTTTCAATTTGATTGTTTTCTTGTCTAAAAAATAATATCATAGTATGTTGTAAATACCTCTAAGAGATTATTCAGATTCATTAGATATTTCTCAAATTATAGTATATTTCATTATTAAAACTCTGCCTGAGATCTAAATTGATACACCGATTGAATCGTGAGGCAATCGTGACCATGGTTTATGTTTTTGGTCCTCCAAAGGCGTTCATATGGTTCACAATTTCCACCTTCCATGTCTACGATTTGAATTACCGGGGACCTCCCGATAGGCTACGATTTTGCCATTTCCAATTGTAGCCTATCGGGAAGTATGTCGTAGACCATCGGCGTTGGTAGGTGCAGGCATTTCGGCTTAAAACTCCTGCTGAAATGGCCCAGGAGCTACCCAGACCATATACATTACCAGCTGCCGTACACCGAGGTACGAAAGAATCAATTTAAGCTGTGACTATCCTCTTACACTGTGTTATGTACTGTGATCTAACCTCCATCGTCCACTAATTATATCGTGACCTTTCAAAAGAGAATTGAATCCCACTGTAATGTTGAGATATTACGGGTCGTAGCTGGAGGACTTCATGTCTGTCATTATCATCCTGCCATCGATCCATGACAACAGATTATTCATTACGATGATAAATTGCCGCCAGATGTTTTCAACAGTTTTACCCTTGTATTGAATTGCTGATGTAGTCCTTCTATGAATGTGTACCCGATGACCCTGTGTTATTTTAAACGATTTTCACTAATAGCCGTAGTAGAATGTTGAATATCATCGAAAAAGAGGACCAGACAGCTACAATGAAAACACAGCTGATAACACATAGTTCTATACCCAAAAAACTACCCATCAATACGTACATCAAGCAACTTGAGCAACAAATAGTAAATCCTGACACCCAGCGAAAATCTATTCTGAAAGGCAGCTCTTTATTGAATATGCCATCGCTTTAATGGGAACAGCCTATAGTATTTTAGCTGTATTTGTATCACTTTTATTTTTCAGGTAAAAATCAAAGATAAAACACGCGTGTGTTTTAAAATTCCCAACCATAAACATAGAAGTTCGAAATACGGACGATCGTCATGGTATCGAGGAACAAATCAGTGGGGTAATGTGGATGTAATTACCCAAAAGAAGGCTACATAATTTGTCTCATTAAAAAAAGGCCTTAAGGTCAAATCAATTTATCTTCAGGATATTATATTGGCACTGTATATCCAAACTGATGTAATGACATGTCAATCCAGTTATCTAACATTATCTATTTGAATTACCTTCATTGTATATTGAACTTATGCTGGTGTCCATGCTTGTTCCATGCCTTATAGCATCGTTAATTTTCAAAGTGTAGTAATTGTTGGTTCAAACAAAAACTATAATGAAATTAAATAAGGCCGGTTAAAATGCTCAAAGCATGAGTTATCTATGCTTATGTATACTACAGCGTACCATGTTCATTGTAAAGGCTTGATTCGATTGCGCCGATTTCACTCCCGATGTTGTCCAGATGTACTTCAGTTTCAGTCCAGGCACTAAAACTTGCCTATGCCTGGTGTCTGTGTGGAGGCCATCGGCACAATGGAATCAGGCCTTAATTGTACCCACTTTATGATGTCACTCTGTGCACTAACTCCTGATGGAAGGAATAAAAGATTATTATTTTTTAACATGTGAGTTTCCTTATGGTCAAGTATTTAAAAAAAAAGAAGACTTTATTGTTACACCATTGGAAAACTGGCTCATGCCAGGAATGAAATGTCCTTCAGAGGACTGGCAAATCACTGATGAATTGGATCTTCTAACACTTACAACACTTAATCCATTCAACATTATGAACATTATGACCAATTTCAGGTATGATAAAGTCCAAATGACATTACAATAATGTATTGAGATAGAGAGAATCAGACGGGGTGATATTGAATTCTAAAAAATAATTTGTAAGACTGCTAATACAAATATTCTAAGTTAAATGAAGGTGTATATATATAGCCCAAGGATATATGGCTCGGCTATTGAATACAAGGTGATTGCTAGAGTGCTGGAACAATCATACAATTTTCATAACCATGCAATAAATATAAAATGTGACTCACGCCTGTGTCATGTTATGAATAAGTAAAAACTATTACTTATCACCATGGTTGTATATTATGAGGATCTGAGCAAGTGATTATTGCTTGCGGAAAGTACACATTTCAGAAGCGCAGGCCCTATGCTCATTGAGAACGCGCTCATTTAACCATTAATATTTCAAACTTGAAAGATAGACTGCGGTGTTTAATCATAGCTGTTTTCGAACGGATCCATACTGGCCTAATTAGGATCGCTCCATATCTGTCTCACCTCTCCTTAACACGTTTAGATTATTCTTTCTCTTTGAATACTGGTTTTATATTCTGTAGATGTAGTCAACCCTGTTTGTGTGTCCTGTACTTAAAATAAGATAACCCTCAGAGAAAATAACCAATCTACACCTAACAATTCAAATCTCCAATGGTAGCTTTCACTAGTAAGCAACCAGCGAGCACGGCGTTAACCACAACACGCCAGGAGTCGGCAGCTATCGGCACGCGCTTGGTTACCATGCAGTAACTAAGGACGCGCGCGCATGAGGGATCGATCAGCCGCCGGCGGTAACTAAGGATGGGCATGCCACCTCGTTTCTCAATCTGTTCGGCAACAGTTAATCCGCCATGTCAGGAGCAGCTCATCCCAGCTCCGGGCCGGCTCGTCTGACGATGGGGATTTCCTGACAGGAGACAGTGGATAATTCGTGGAGTGCGGATTAGGACATAAATACAACAAGGAGGACAGGGATCCAGCTGCAAGAGAGGTGAGGTGAGGTGATGGAGGCGATGCCAGAAGGGGTGAAGATCCTGAGCTTGTTTAACCCTGCACCCAGGGACCCAGACCCCACCCTGCCCGCCGCCTACCCTGCTCCAACTCCACCCACCACGATACTGGGGGTGGTTACCCAGGTAGCCACGCTGTCTTCGCCCCCAAACATAAACGAGTAATATAGTGCCGAGCTGTGAGCTGCTCAGTACAGGTAGTACAAGTAGGGGTAGAAAAGGTCCATCAAAGCGCGGCTATAGAAGGATATCAGACAGAACTCGATATCCCAGCACCTGTGAATTCCTATCAGTGCTCAATAGGAGTTATTGATCGGTATCAATTGACGTGTCGGGCTGTCGGGTGGAGGGCGAGCGATCGGGCCGTGTCGGGTCGAGGACTGGGGGTGGAGCATAGTGGGCGCCCTGCATATTCGATTAGGTAATTGGGCGTTGCTCCGGGAATCCCGTTAACAATGCAATTGGCCTATTCCCCCCTGCTGGTTGCATTACCCTCTCGACAGCTTACCCACCCCACCCTGTACGACCACCCCCACCTCGTTCTAATTGGTTAGGGACGCCCGGGGTCGTCATGGCACCGCTGCCCCGGAGGAGTCGTTTGGAGGAGGAGGCAGCAACAGCTACAGGTGAGGCGATCGAGGTTTTAGGAGATGCCCCAAATCACGGGCACACTAGACGCGTTGTCCATCCCAGATCCTTGATACTGGACCACCACCATCGCCATCAACAGTACGGACAGGAACCACACCCCATCCAGAAGGCGGTCCGGTACCCGACCCACTAGCTCATCCTGATCAGTGATCAAAGGCCACGCGAGCAACTGGACTCACTCGCCTGGTCAGTGGAAGCCGTTCATGCACGCCATTCTCTTCTACTGGCGGGATCCTTGGAGACCATTGCCCACGATCCATCTTTCTCTCCATATCTCTCTCTTTCTCTCTCTCCCTCTCTCTCTCCCCTGAAGTGCACGGATGGCTGCCCATGAGTCTACATTCTAATCGATCTCCAACACACACCTAAAACAACATTGGATGTGTGTGTACATTTGGCGTATGCAGGAACGGAGATATCAGTGAAACACAAGGTATTTATGCAATATATTGAAACAATAGTAGAATTTATGGAGCTAATATTTTTTGAATAACAGATATGTTAGATTTTCAGTATTCTCCTTGTACAAAACAAATGAATAGAATAATAATTTAGCACTGTTATTAAACTGAGTATTCTTTTGTGTTTTTGTGATAACTAGGAAGAGCCTGTACCCTCGGCTTAAGATCCAGTACTACTCTACAGGCTTTGGTAGTCTCTACCCTTTGCTACGTAAAGGCTCGCGATCGATAATTATAAACTTTGTCTAGTTCCCCTCTTGATAAACAAAACCAATCAAGGGCATTAGGAACGCCAGACATCTATCATGAGAAAGTAATCTCCCGGGTTGCATAAAATGTGAACGATATTGATTGCAATTACATTAATCCGAAAACTTTTCGGAGAACGTTCCAGAAGGTTTTTTTAAGTTAACCGCTAGATGCCCATAGCTACAGACTACCAAACCCGATGCTGCTAATGGGGTAAACAATGGTTCTTTTAGCAGACATTAATTGACTCCCATGGCAGGAGTCCCAGTTGGTGTGTCAGGGGTAGTAAGTACCCTTCATTACAGACACGCCATCATCTTTCTTCTCCAGGCTTGTAGTGTGATATGTACACGAGGTAGACTTCCCTGAAATA
Organism: Alentia gelatinosa; assembly: GCA_950022655.1. Taxonomy (NCBI): domain Eukaryota; kingdom Metazoa; phylum Annelida; class Polychaeta; order Phyllodocida; family Polynoidae; genus Alentia; species Alentia gelatinosa. Next base: position 100,875,239 of record OX465580.1, on the reverse strand, counting down.
CAGACTGTTAAGTTATAATTCACATGCCTGTTTCGGATGCCTTGTATTACAGACATTTATAGGGTGAACCTGATGGCTGCTATGATTTCTGAAATGAATACATGCATGTTAATATAGCATGCATAGACGTATTCAAATAGCGGAGATACCCCTTTGTTGTTTCAGCGGTTTAGAAGCAGATTTGCTGTATCATTCTTAAACTCATATAGTTCTAGAATGTTACATCTTGTTCTTTGTTTCCTAACCCATAAATTCCGCTATTAGTTCCAAAATCCAAACAACAGTTTCAAGGCAATTGATACAGACAGCTTGCCTTCTACTCACGCTCTGTCTGAGGTACACTTGTCAGCAACCTTCAATTGATGTTGAGTCTCGTCTAGAATTGCCAACGGCTGAGTAGAAAACACATTTTCATGTTCCCCAAAATCAATAATTCTGAATGTAGGAATGAAAACCTCTGAGTATTATATTCAAATACAGAAGATATGATATCAATTTACCCAATTCAGCCCCGGGTGATGAGGAAAGCGCGTTTCTATCTAGGGCGCCATGTTGATGTGTTTATTGGTTGGTGGGCCGAAATCAATTTTAGATGAACGATAAGTATTTTGATTGATTTCCATAGCGTCGTAGTCTTGGAGGCAAGATCAAGAGATATAAAGTACAATAGAGGTCGGAATTATCATCCTTGTTATCTGAGGCAATTTATTAGTAGATGATTACGACTAGCATATCATTGCCATTGTCAACTGAAGTAAGTAAACACATATGCGTGTGTTATTGTGAACTTTCTATTATTAGTAATATCTGTGTGTATTTTAGATGATATCTCGAAGACCCAAGTTTTACTATGAATTCAATATTTCAACATACGCTCAATAGATGGGTAGGAATGATGGTTTGTAAATAAAGATAATAACGTTTTATTTCCTAAATCTGTTTTGTCAAATGGAAGGCTAATACAATTAGGGCTAGAAATATTTCATAGCATATATCCATGATATAAATACTTTTGGAAAATGGACATATGAACCATTACAAGTAGTGATTGACGCATAAAAGAAAAATAAAAGGAAACAAGATATAGCCATCTTCAGGTTTAAGCAACCATAGTTCTAGATATTTAAGTCCTGATCGATATGATAATCCAAAAGCTGAATATTGCAATAGAATGAAAATGTAACGTAAGAGTTAGGTAAGAGATCCTGACTTTTAAAAATACCTTATTGTGTAATAGTGTGTTATAAATCTCCATAAAACCGTAGTTTCTTTGGGGTGTTTATTTACGTTCTACAAGGTACAGCTCAAAGGGTCAACTATATCACTGTCAACCCTGTATATATTTTATCTTATTTTCAGAGTAGCTTCTTTCTGTCTAATCAGTTGACCCAATGCCATAGCATCCAGGGGGTCTCTCATGAGGCGGTTCTGTCAGGGGCCGCCTGCACGTGATACTTGTTCAAGGGATCGACATTTGCAGTCAGTTAGTTGACGAAAGGCTCTCTCCAGCGGCGATTCTTAAGAAAGACGTCAAACTAAATAAAAGAACTATTCGGGGTTATAAATCTTACTGATGGAGTTCTAGCTCCAACGTTATTGGAAAGCACTATGGAATCTGGACGGAAAGAGCCAGTTGGAGGTATCTAATGGGGGATTATCTCACCCCTGGTACAAGCTTAGCCATAGAAATAACATTAGGAAAAAATACTCAACGATCACCCCCGTAAAGTGATAATTCTACGCCAAGGCCGCGGCGTATTGAATGTGAGATGACGTCATATGTATTTGCTAGGTATATTCGAACTATTCTGATATTCTGATGCTATCTAATATCATAGAAAGGGGTGAGATAAATCCAGAACCGCACTCGAATCGATGCAGTTCTATTGATTTGTGATGTTCCTTTTCCAGTACCTTGAAGGTTAGAAAGTAAATGTTTAAGAGATGTGGGTCTAATAACCGGTACCACTTGAGGTTCATATGTACGTGGCGTCAAAGCAACAATGAACAATGGAGAGACTGTCGTTCTTTTTATCAAATAGAATGATCGAGGGAATTGGTACGAATCCAAAATGTGACGTAATTTCACATTGCAGCCTTAGACTCCAAATGGAAGATGAATGACGCTTCACATATCAGTATCAGACTGCACGGTGAGTGGGTAGGAGGTGTTGTGTAGTCCGCGACGGTTACTATTGTTCTCCGACTGGTTGAGGCAGAGTGATGGGGTAACCAACGCCCACGGCTTCACTATGATCACTCACGATTAAAGGCAAAACATACAGCCCCAGACAGAAAGATAAAAAGCATCACAATTTCCCACATGTAGCACTTCATAACTCCAACGGGTCTCTCCCATTGAGTAGCTCCCTTTAGTAGATCCCTGGAGCATGTGAGTGCTCGGCCGAGCATCTCCCGCCACGCGCCAGACATCCCCTCAGCTCCTTAGTCATCTCCAAGTCCTCCTCGCCCACACTTAGAGGAAGGGTAGGAGGCCCCCAGGGACTCCCTATACTACCTTAACGTTTAATATAGCTGTTAGCAGCTAGTTAGGGCCTCCCCGTGACAGTATTTAAAGTGCCAGTACTTTCACTCCGTAGGATGGTGCATGTTGATATACAACGGTAACGACGTACAATGCTCCCCACTCAGGTGGCCAGGGTAAAATCCTCATGGGAACTTCTCATTGCATATTTACCACAGCGCCACCACACGGTCTCACAAGGAGTAGTTCCCAGCCCCCAACCCAGAGTTTCTCTTATCTCCTCTGCTTGATATTCATGTACACACAGGTTTCCGCTTTAATGAGTCTGTTCCTATGATCAGGATCAAAGAATGTCTGTTTGAAAGCTCAGACTTTAATGAATTTGGTTGCCTCTGTAAGCAGAGGAGGTGCCGTAAAACCACATGTATTTTATATTGTCTTTGCGTCTATTCTTTTTTCCATGTAGAAAATCTTTATCTCAGAACAGAACCTGAGTCAATCAATGTTTTCTATCAGGGTGTAATATTCTATAGAGACTCATTGGCGTCCATACAAAACATTTTAAGGTTTCGTTTATCTGAGGCTTTAGTAAATGATACATAAAGAACACAGCACAGTATCAGGAGAAATAATATGTCGCACGACTTGGGTTTAAATATTAAGTGAAATAACAGCCTAAGAAGATGCGGTATCCTGCGTATCAACCACTGCGAGACGATTTCCCCTGAAGTTGATATGCGAGGATTCATTCTAACTATAATTTGACATCACAAATCAATACATATGATGTCATATTAGATGTATAATAGTATGGTATATTGATATCTGTAAATGTTTTATTTGCAAAGCTATATACAGTAACCGTAACTGGCACATATCATACTAGCTCACCTCAATGGTACGCACGTTGGTGATGCATGCTATGAGTTACCTCTCATGCAATAGACCGATTCATAAAAATATCCCACACCCCATATTTTCCATGCAAACAATATTTCATCCAAACCTCGCTGCCTCTAGTCATGGAATAAAGACTTTAGTTATACACATTAATTGGTAGCTGCCAGCCGTGGGTATAATGGCTGGTAGCTTAGAAATGCATCAAACCGAAGGCGAACAGCTCATTCATCTTTCAACAGCAGTAGACTGTATGCTAAACAAGCAGCACCTTTCTACTTCTCCAGATAGCGCTGTGGATTTAACTAAGCGATCGGAGCAATTCATACACTAAAAGAGCTCTTTCAACCTTAACTTTCGGTAGAGAATAAAACGTTTATCCTTCGGTAAGTAGATGGCCACGGTAAACAGCGCATCTTTAACGGCGCCACATCCTAGACATCTGGCAAGTACACCATTCAACATGGTGATGCCAGAACTATCTCAATAGACGAAACTAGGTACCTGAGTACCTTGTCCTGTGGCGAATATGTATGAATGTGGGAATACATAGGCAACTGTTAAATCTCTACATATTCTCGACCTTGATATTTCAAGGAAGTTGCAAAGGTATGATAATCAATTTCAGCTTAGATTCCCCTCAAGGCAGGTTGCATAGGACATACATGTTAGGCAATTCTATCATATACAGAAAAGATGGAACAAAATTCTGATTTGAGGATTTTCGTCTCTTGGTTACTATGAAATTGGAAAACTATATATGATACCTTATATTACTAGGTATATATTCAGTATACCACGATTATCCCACATGGTATACCATCTCAATATGCCCCGGAAGGTTTATCTGAAGAGAGTGCAAAGTCTTCCTACCGAAGGGGATGTTTAAAAAATTGGACTTTGTTATGTAACAGAATAAATAAAAACCAATAGAAAAGAAGCACTTAACAGGTAGTAGTATTTAGTAAGTAGTAGCATTACCATATCTCATGCCACTACTGGAATGCGTATTATTTATGTGTTCTGAGCATTCTATCTTCCTGATGAGGAATGGGAGATACTAGAAACCCACCCACGAGGCAATACCATTATATGCAACCTATGTCCACACGAATTAGTACCTGGAGGTCCAATTCTACTAGCTATTTTAGCTCTTGCATCATGTTTTAGTTTTTATGTAGCAGCTACCCTTACTGACACCAACCTGCACCAGTATTTGCATGCACTGGAGTAACTGTAAAAATCCTTCCGCCACTTGGTCGTGGAGACGGCGAGTATGTAGGTGGGGTCAGCCTCCCCAGGCATGGTGGGTGTATCCGAAGGCGGTGTTTTTAAGTGGGTGGTAGTGCCCTGAGGTGGTGTAAGTGGTGTCAGTTAGTCTACATACCCATGTCCGGTATCGCCATCATTCCCTATCCAACGCCTCCTGTCCTAACACCATTAACCAGCCTTATCTACCTCTGCTAAAAGCTTCTCACTCAAGGTCATCATGATGTAATCCTCTACAGTACACACAGACCGCCTTTCCGACCGGAGCCTAATTCAATATTACTTGCCTTGCTTTCCCAGGGCACCCAGAAGGGAAAATTTAATTAGACCTTTTGATAGCAATCATAGGCGAGCAGGTAATGTCTGAGAGGAGATAGAGTGGAGTAGCTGGGGCTCCCAAGAGCCAGTCGGCATGGATTGGGAAGTAAGCTTACCCTTCCTAGCCTGGTCTACTTTACACGAGTATTTTTTTATCTTCTTTTTGAGCTTCAGCACCTCCCCCGCCAATTTTACTTCTAGCTACAGGTGGTAATAATACTCCCTGCTGAGTTAGACTTGCAAATGGTCTCCTCTGTGAGCTTTAGGTTCTCTTTATAGTAGTCAACAGCAGGTATGAGTAATTGAATCCAGGGCATGAATTAATGTCAATAGCTTTCGTTATTCCGAGGTAATCACCATCAATCCTGAGCTTGAGAAAGTAGTTCTTCTCTGCTACCACCTGATTATTTCTGATGTACGGCTAGAGATAGCAATCCTAACCAAACAACTTTTTACCAACTTTCTCACGAAAACATACGGGAGTCAGTTGAATGGCTTACACAGGACGGGGATATATAGCACGCGTCGGACTCTCAGCTCACAGGCAGCTGCTCGTAAGGCTCTGCAGCCAATGTTGACTGAGAAAATCCTAACTCGCTCTTCCCCATCTAAACACCCCAAGACCCAAGGTCAAGCAGCAGATGAGGCACACTCGAAAGAAGGGGGATCAAAATTACAGATATTACAAGCAATGGAAACAGAGGAGACCGGTACATGAGCTGCATGAGCTGCTCGGTGCTCAAAAACTGCTCACTGGTGGTGGGGAGTGGGAGCGGCGTTGGCGGGATATGCTCTCTATGCTATAAAGTGGTGATTGCGTGAAGGTGGTTGTTGATGGGAGAGGGGTATTCTTGATAGGGTGGTTGATAGTTATATTAGTGCCCTGGGTTCTATCAGTGGTAGCTCAAGGATGGGTACTAAGTATCGGTTTTAAGAGTGGGTGTTTTGTGGTTGTTTGTAGTGTTTTTTCAAAGGTTGGTTCATGGTAATTTGACGATGTTGTAAGTACATATAAAAGAGCTGCATATTTGGTTACAAACGACATCAGGTAAAGTAAGCATGGCCGCATTCCTAAGATACGTGGTCCTACCAGTTCTCGCCAATACACACTCTATCACTGTAAATTGCAGTAACCGCACGTATATCATCTTTCAGATTTTGATACAAGACAAGCACTAGAGTGGGTTGCCCTCACCCCTTTTTGTTTGTTTGTTTTTTTAGTATTTTTTTGTTTATATTTCCCCCCTTTTTTATGCACAAGTGTTCACGCTTTCCCTTATATCCCTTTTCCTCTCCCCATGTCTGTTTTTTGATTGAAAATAGACTTCTCCCCTATTGTCTCCTGTATGTCTTGTCTCCTCCCTGTGTCTGTCAACTTAGATATCCTTAAGATTGGTACCTGATATAAAGAAGTTCTGTAGCACCTATGTTTCTATGTATTTAGTTGGGTGAAGGATCTCAGTGTCCATCAAAAATAAGCAGCAATAATTTCTTCATTGTATCACTCTTTATCTTTTGAACTGGTATATAGTATGTTCATCCCTTAATATCTTCCTGAAATGTTCTCATGATATCTGATTGTAATTGGGTCTTTCTTTATGTCAATAAATGCTGCCATTAATAAAAAAAAAAAGGTGAATTAAGGAAAGAAATTTAGAGTTAGTAGGAGGTTTTTCCTAAGAAGGTAGCTATTGGTGGAAACAGTGTAGGAACATTGCTATTACAGATGCCGGTTGTAATGAAGCCTATGCTTACTGCTACCTCTGCCAGAAGCGTGGGTAACACTGGGACGTGCCTCTAGTATTGGTGTCATGGTGTGCTGTGTGGCTGATGCTACTATTCGTATTGTGGTAGTAGTGCTTTCTGGCAGGGTGGTGGTAAGGTGACGGCAGGGTTGTAGGGTTAAATAGGAGTAAGAATGACAGGCGACGGACGACAAAGTATGGAGTGTGTATGATGTAAGTATGGACTCCGGTCGGAGGCTGCATATTTTGCTGTCAGTAGCTGGTAGGCCTACACAGGTGCGTGTGGCTCTCTTGTGTTTCACAGGTATGCATAGTGATCTGTTAATGAGACAGCGGAGATGGACCTGGTACTTCTATGCCCTTCACATGTGTCACGCGGCATGCAGGTCCTGGACGGACATGCCACAAAACTGTCATTTGAAGAAGGATATTCCCAGAAGCAATGTGGCATGTAAATATCCTTCAAGCTCCATGGAAACAGAGGAATTGATATCTTAGCTATTGAAAGGCAATCGTAGAAGAATATGACATATCTATGTTACCAACTTTATTCAAACGGATGAAGGAGTGTCACCGCAGTTATAAGCACTATCGTTTGTTGCTATATTGAAAGGATTTAAAGAAAACCACATTTATTTATACTGGGAACGTGCTCACCTTGCGGCTGGTTTCAATGCACTTCTAGATATAAGTTATATATCCATTCATCAAATACATATGACTTTACAATGCAGCATGTGTGTGCAACATATACACAATAGCATCTGTGGTAGATCTGTGGTAATAAAGACAATAATTGTATAATTTATCATCTGTAAGATAAATATAGAGTAAGGCAAGAAAACGTGGGACAGCTACAGCTAGCGTCCAAAGTTAGCTGTATAATACTCACTGCTGGGCGTGCAGAACCTGGTCTCAGTGGGATTATGCAGGCTTTCCTGCTGACACCTGTGCATCTTGGCCACACCTCGTGTTTATACTAATTAGAGCCTTGCCGTCAGCCCTGTCAGGTCCCCCTCCATCCCCGCAACACCACACCTTACCCTTAGCCCCTGAGTGACTCGCAGTAATCGAGCAGATACCATCAGTAGGGTTTGTTTTCGCACATCACCCGCTCTTCTGTTGGCTTCACTGCAGAAGCTGATGAGTCGCAAACGTAACGGAATGTCTCGACGTGTATTTCTCCCACGGATACGTAACCCTCGCGGCTTAGATTACCACTGACGTGCCCGATTTTTCCTCACTTATTTATATCTTTATGGTGATTACGGAGGACGGCTCTGTGCCAAACGCCGTGTTCTAGATTAGAAGGAAGAGCGGAGACTGAGTGGTTTTGGCGACCATCTGGTTTTTTGATCTGCACATGGAGTGTCCTTTGACATGATGCACCTGCAGGGACAGTGGGTAAAGATAAATGCCCTGATTAGCCCCCAGTGGTCACTGAGGTAATGTTTTATGTCATCCTCGTCTCGCCCTTTTAGCAGGGTGTTTTTAGTCGCGGGATGAACACAGACGAAATCATGAATTATGGATGAGGCTTTGGTTCTGGACCATCATCCAAAGCTACTTTCTTCAAAGGCACATGGGCAGAGGAAGCTAATGTACTACCCTGTGATATCAGCCTTAAATATGGGGAGACACAGGTCGCATCCAATTTCCACAGTTAGTCTGTTTCTGATGGACTTTATGTATGAGACATTGGCAGTTATGGCAAAATGATAAAAGCAAACCTGTTTTAACCGTGTCCATTTCTACATCTATTCCTCTTGGTTTAGTAACCGATCAGACTGGCACATCGTCATTCACTGAACTATGGTAATTTCCAATTTTTTTGCTTGTCCTATATTAGATGGGGAATTGTAATCGCCCTTCCTATAAAATAGATTTCTAAACAAAAGAACTCATACCCATTATTGTACTTTATCGGCTGGTGACAAATAAGATGACAAGTGAGTAGAGTAATAAAAGTAATTAGTAAATATTTAATAGATTTTATTTGCAAATGAGACATTAAGGTCTATGTAATATGATAAGAGTATTTGAGATAAATTGATTAAGTAATAAAATAAGACAATGTGTAGTGAAATTAAGATTAAGATTTGGTGAAGGGTGGGTGGGTAATATAAAAAATGGTGCATGATAAATGTGAAGATAGTGCTGAAAAAGGTGGAAGTGACGTGGTGTATTGGATGTGAGGTGAGAGATATTTGCTACCAGGTGATAGCCATGACCCACCGTGCACGGACACGACCCGCACTACAAAAGACATAGGTGGACGAGAGTCCATGGTAAGGAGGCATGCAATACACGAGTCGATTCCCATTTCTAAATGTTTAGATAGTTGGATATTAGGCAAAGAACGAATTACAATACAGTTCTTCCAATGAATATTAAATGCCTATTCTCCACCGATCATTATTAATTCTGATCAATATCATTGACCAATTATCAGGTAAGAAATTTCAGTCACAGGGCATACAGTCTCAACCATCTTAATTTTTTTTTTCGATACCCTCAACATTGTTGTAATGATCATTCACACCTCGCCTACGCCCATGTCGTTTATTCATCATTGGCAAACTGAAGACAGCCTAGTAAGAATGCCGCAAAAGAATGTCTATACTACCAAGCCTTGTGCCCCACCCTCTCTTAGAGAAAACAAACTATGTAAACGGATAGGCCTGCACTGAAGGTAGCGTACAGTTTTGCTACCGTGTTACGATTTTGTATGTTTGTATGGTGTAACGAGGTCCCAAACAAACAGACCACGAGCCCCACAATCTTACTATTATCCGTATCAAAACACTACAACGCCCTCTGTCTGAGTGCGACAGGGTTATCACTCGTCGCTTATAAAAATATCGTTTTTAGCTGAGCCAAAGGAGAGACCATCTCGAGTGAATGCTCGTATATAGTTCGTTTTTTATATGCCATTATTGGAAAGAGGGTTCAGAATAGTATGCGGAACTTGGGTAAATCATATATACCGCTTGGAAATGAATCTAATTTAACAAGACCCTTGCTGTTTTCCCACCAGGGGCTATACCTTCATCATAGCGGAAATCTTGGTTCACTTGGAACATCCTAGCTAAGGGACCAGGTGAAGATCAGCTCTTGTCGAACCTGAACGAACTTTGTATCAAAGCCATTCACTAATAGAAATCATTTAAATGAATCCTGCAATGAAAGTAATTGGTAGAAATAAAACCATAAGCACACGCTTTAATTTGGAATTTTTGCGCTCATCCGTGTTCACATCATACCGGTACAGACTTTTAATTCTGTAAACTATTTTAGGGAAGCTGATTTTGTAAATTGCCAACAAATTAAAATTGCCAACAAAATACAATTTAACAGGAACGTAGATTTGATTTCGGTAGCAGCTATGACATTCTGCAATATTCAAAGCAGATCAAATATCAAAGTATTGAGTCCAAAATGTTTCACATAGAAGATTAAATGGGTGAACCAATTAGATTCAATACACCTAAATCAATAACTTAAAGTTCATGGTATATAACACCAATATTTGACTAGTAGCAGTCCTCCAATATACATGTATAGACAGTATCCATTGGCAATAACTGGAGCCGTTGTGTTGGTAAATATGCATTAGTTCTTACTACATTCGGTGATATCTACACAGTCCGTTTTGAGGGCAGTAGTTTTTCACATAACTTATGATACCTCTGCAATATTACGCATGTCGTTGCTCAGGTTATTCCATTCAATTTACCCCCTATATATAGTAGCCGATTTATATTGTTCAGTATATTGACTTGAAAGCAGACAGCATCATGTTGTTTAGTATTCCTTCTGAACTAAACCAGCAAGTCATCATGAAATCTTTGTTTGAACACATAGTTCAATAGATAAATACTTTCTCTGCCCATTAAAAACGGGGGATTTTAACGGCACGATGATAATAATCAAGTACATTAGAGCCGTTATTCCTGTCTAATCATATTTATGTATACCCTGCATGTTTATTGAAATTCAAGTATTGATCTAATATTATTCCCAAGTATTTGAAATAAGACGCACTTTCTAGTGTGTGGTCATTTAACTTTATATTACTGAATAAACAATTCGTTTACATTTTTACAATTGTAGTCAGATCACACGAAGAATAGCTGCAATTTTTATGTAGCTGCGAAAGATGTCTAAATATGAAACGTGTAGCAAATAATAGACTGTCAGGTGGAAACATGGTCTTTTAGAATTTAATTGCCTACTTACTGTTTGTTAAAACGTGACCCAACGTCAATATCCTGTTAACATTAAGGTCCGTCTGAACAAAGAACAGAGAACTAAAAGTTTTTAATTGGTTAAAATTGCTGACCGCAATTGATCTTCATGTAAGCCTCCACTTAAATTCGGCGGGTTTGCATTAGTGAGGTTCGGCGTTATTGATTTATTATTGGTTAAGTTTGGGGATTTCGTTAAGAAAGAGTTGTAAATAACTTTATGCTGAGCTGCTCATTTCTTTATTATGGACTTCTCCATAATGACCATTTGAGAATGAAACTTAAGAATGAAATCTACTTAGGCTTTATCACATGTCTTCCCAATTTACTCATTCTGTGAACTAGGACCAATTTTTAATTCAGAAGGTAATGATAAGCTATTTAAGCGAGATACAAATACAACTGTATTTTGGAAATCTAAAATTGTTTCGTGTAGTACTTGCAATGGGTTGCGATTTGTTTTATGGAAAACCATCCATCGTTTGTTGTGATCTGTGTCTGTCTCGGCTGTTTTTAATTCAATGTAGTTAAATTTATTTCTATGCTGATAAAAATAATTTTCTTTTTACCAGCGACCCCAGGTATATATGTTATCCGTGCACATTGTTGCTATGAAGACCATACTCTACGAACCAGCTGAAGTCATACATGTGTCAGAACTGACCTTTACTCGGAAGGCACCAAGAAAACCTGTTCTCAGATGCTCCGCTTTGACAGATTCCCATTTCTTGTCTGCCATTTCTCGACTCTATCAGCTTTCTCTCACTGATGTAAGGAGTGACACCTTGTACTGGTGAGCTAAATGTCTACACGCCTGCCCAGCTCAGGATTCAAATTGTGAGCCGCTCGCCGACCGTTATATTGGTGGCTTCGGTTAAAGGATACACTCTGTGTATTCCGTACCCTTGCAATGCCTTGCCCCATACAGGAGCAGCTCGATAGAAAAAGCCGGGCAGCTCCATACATCATCGTTTGACAAACAAGACCCGCCCACGCATTTGGAGGGGAGCACAACAAGGAAGAAGTTCGTCCCTCCGTGAAGCCACCAAGGCGACGCAGCGATCATATACTGTCAAACACACCCCCTCCCTCCGCCTTCACTTCCCCATCACCCTCTTACTCCTTCTCCCATAGGGGGTTTTAAACGACCCACCTTTGACTCAGGTTCCGCTAGATTAAGTATGTCTTTATTCAAGTCGGACGCTTGTCAGTCCCACTTACAAGTCTAGTTACATCAGCTACAACGAGGGCTCTGATGGTCCGTAAAGTCAGCCAGGCACCGGGCCCCTTCTACACAGAGGGCGTATGCTCAACCCCCACCCACTTTCTCCTTCCTTTCCCAACGGTCTTGGTCGCTGGCGCCGTTTGTTGGGGTGAGGATAATTATATGTAGCCTGGCTCGACCTCCATCTGTGAGCCCCAGATGCCGCCGCGGATGGCCTTCTAGAGAGCCATCGGGTCTCAGGAGACAGACTTTGGTCACCAGGGATTCACACTATAGAGATTGAGGATGACTTCTCATTCCTCAGATGTGTATATGTATACATATAAGATGATATGGACCCATTTATTGTCAGAATCAATCATAGATGAAACCAAAGGTTCATGGCATTCTCGATTTCCAGTGGCTTTACGTTGCATCAGATGATGAATATCCAATGAGCATGTACTAGCAATCAGTACGAGGGTTTATTTCAAATCTAACAATTTTGTAAGTATCGCGATATGACACTTCACAGCTATGCGTAGTTAGGTGCTAAGTTCTTGTAGGAACTGTTCGTCTGTCGGCAGCAGTTGCTTCACCTCTGAGTCGGTTGATCTAGGTAGATGGACCTCAGTGTGGCATTGGTGATATATCGAATATATACTTATGCCGAACCCAGAACATTATGTACAACACATAAGAAAGCTCCGAGCAATGGTCTTTGTGTCAGAGACATTAAAGATGTTCAAATACAAGTAGACACCATTTGCGAGTTTGGCAATACCGGTGTTTGGGGCTGGGGTCGTAGAGGGTTAGTTAAAAACCAGAAAAAGTAATAAATGATGGCTAAATACTTATGGGAGATAACAGAATCTGTAAGCATTTCCATGTAAAAGAAACTATTCTTAAGGCTCCGTTTCTCATAAGCCATAATGGAATAGTCATGGTTTCATTGACCAGAAAAGATGGGTTGAAACCATTCGCAGAATACTAGACCAATGGGGAAAATACATCAAAATTCTAATGCATGTATCACCTATTACTTACTCCCTATAGGTTGACTGGTTTATTCGACTCTTTTTGATCAAGAAATCAATCCAAAATATGATGAAAAAGTTAGCACCTACGAGTCGACACGCGTTGTCAATTCTAATTGAGCGTTGTGTATTCTGAACGCCGTGTATTCTGACCAGTCTTAAACTAGAGCTCTTTTATCGAATAACAGTGGGTTTTTTAGCAAGGCATATTGATACATCGACAAGGCATATTGATACATCCTTGCAAAAACGCAGCTAATAGCTAAACCTATATATGCAATTGTACACCCTGACAGAAAACATTTGAGACCTAGGCACATACAGCCGAGTGGCACAGTTATACCACCCAGAAGTGATAAGCCGCAGGTAGGTCTACTGCTCCCCTGGCCTGTGCTCACAGCCGGGCCTCACCCCCTGGTGGGGCCTGACAAAGTTAACATTGACAGGGCTACAGTTACCCTTCAACGAGTCCACACATGATGCCGTACGGTGGCGCTGCCGTTGGCTCGCGGTCAGTGCTCTATTATAAAGTAAGGTGCTGAGAAAAATGGCGGCTAGCGGCAAGCTTCCCCGAGCTACTCTTTGCACTAAACTGCAAGGTCAACAGCTGCGAACCACAGAGATAGATGCCCCCGTCTTCGGGCATAATCCTAAGTTACACTTTTGAGCAAAGTTGTAGAAGTTTATATGGGATAACATCAGAAGGATCGCCGTGTAGATACAGGTGGTGAATACTTTGAAAGTTTCATTAGTATAGGCGAAAAGAAACAAATACATTTTGTCTTCAAAATTATCTCGTCAAGTTGATAATATCTAAATATTTCCTGATGAATCACACCTATAGTAATATAAAGTATTGTGATAATATTCTGATCAGATTTCTGATGATTGACTTATGTGAACTAAGGGTTCTATGGTTTAAGCTCACTGTATTTACTGAATTGATAAAGCTGGACATTGTAGATATAGAGCTATATCTGGCCAACAATAAACAGGTGTTTAGCATTCCTCGTGTTGCCGGTGGTATGCCCTGGATTCGGTATATATGCAACAAACTACCTGTGTGTAGTTTTCCTACTCGGACTATGTGCACTTTTCTTACTCGGAGTAAGAAGTCCTGTGAGGGTTGTGTCGCACACACATGTTGGTGAAGTTGAACCCCGCCTTCCCTCTCCTACCCACCTCCAACAGGCCGAGCCTGAGCGTTAAACATCTACACCAGGGTGTATAAATATTCCCGGCTAGACACGCCTCCAGATATCATACCTGTCTACCTGCCTCTGTCATAAGGGATTACCACCAGCAGCTTAAACATCAAAGGTGGGAAGCCTCCACCGACATACTTGTCGGTAGCTGTGCTGAGGTGACCGGAGTGGGACATGGGAGTGTAGAAGAAGGTGACAACTCTGACAAAGTTGGAATTTGTACAGGGCTATTCCAAAGTAAAGTTGTGATAGCTCTTCGCTGGACTTGCCAACAACCAGTAAACTTGCCATTTCTTAAGAGAAGAGGTGCTTTCAGTACGAATAACGCTGGCCCTTTGAACAACTCTCGCCACTGTTAACCATTTGGCCACACCCGTTACTGAGGGAAATACCATGTGATCGTATTTTTTTTCTAGAATGGTTCCTTATTTAGGGTTTCTATACAAGTACCTCTTCGACTAAATCAAGCTCTCTGTTACAGGTGTAGCTATCATCATGGCTAGTAACTGTGTGTATGGGATGAAGATTATGGTTAATGTATAGATGACGGATTGAGTATGCGATCGTAGTAGAGAAGCCTTATGTACGTAGGTTGGGTATTTCATGTTCAGAAATGTCCTTCCCCTTGCCCAATCGAATTGCAATCATGGATATTCTGGATAAGCTCAGGCAAAGCATCCACGAAAATGTCTAGCAGTATCATATTCACACTTACTTACGGATTCCGTTCTCCACACTTTGCATGAACTGTAATAGTTCTATTACAGTTCTTGCACTCCTTACCCAGTAACTTGTTTTAGAATAGCGTTTTTAATGATTTTCAGGTATTACACCATACGCCATGATGACATACTCTCTTTGCGGTATCTCGTGTGAGGACTTTGTGGTATCTTGGTATCATTCCTGGGAATTTCCTAATGTATTGAAAGGGTTAAACCTATCATTGCTCCACCCCAGCCTAGGCCATTCTGTACAAGATAGCCTGGCCTAGGGGTTAGTCGGGTGAGCAAATTGGAAGCAGGGACCGAGCTTCTTGTTGATAGTCTTCTGTCATCACGCTAGACACGGGTATAAGGCCAGAAATCGGGGTTGGGTTGCAAGGAGTGGGCAGAGGCGATGTATTCAGAGGTATGTTCCGTGGGTGTGTTTGGGAACCTGTATAGGTGGCTATATCACAGAGTGTCTGCTAGGTGTGTTTAAGAGGGTAAAAAGGGTGGAGGTTGTAATACATTCGTGTTGTTCGACACCGTGATGCCAAACCACCTGTTTGTCTACTACTCACCATCCCCACCCTGGAACCCACCGGGGGTCGGGCGGGCGCCGAAAACTTGGGGATAAAAACGTAGGTCGGCGGATAAATTAGCCAGTATAAGCATGGGTAGCGAGTCGGCAGCAGTCGGGCCAACCGTCTCCCGGGGCCGGGGCTTAAGCCCAATGTGATGCGGCCATGGAGCTATGTGCGTTTGTAAGACCGTAGTTTTAAAATAGAGGCGAGAAGTGGTAGCAGACGACTCCCTATCTGCCAGGTGCTAATGGCAGCCCTTACGCCGTAGTAGTATGCAGCTCTACCCACAAGCTCAGAGTTTCAGTAATAGATAAGCAAAGTTAGAATTTGTCACTGGTGCTGGGCCATATGACAGCATGTTGATGCATTGTCATGAGCCAAAGTAGTAGTTGCATAGTACCTGCAAAAGGATACCCTATTTTCTCTCACATGTAGTGATACTTTAGTTTACTCAAATGTCTACAAACACAACTCCTCACGATTCGAATACATCTTCTGTTTTTCTACGGCCATTTCTATGCTGTTGATGGTGTTGTACATCATGTCCGTGCTAGTTAGATCGGAGTTGAGGTGAGTTAGATAAGTCGGGTAGAATGGGGACAGTGCGATGAAGGTGCGTGTCGGTTGACCTGTCAAAAACTAGTTTATGGGTTTCCCCTTTAGTCCGCCAGGTGGTGACCCTAATCTGTTTCAGTCAACTTGGAGGTGGTATGAATCTTCCTAACCCTCAGGTGTCAACCGCTTCACAGGGAACCGCCATATTATCGCCCATCTGGCTACCTGACGCTGTCAGAGGAAATATGAGTCGTCATAATACTGCCCCACGCTACAGGTACTTTTTAGCATTTATGAGAATATAATGATCCTCCTCAAAGTGCCTACACTGTGAAAGACAAATGAATATCCGTCCGTATTCTATTAAAAGTGTCATGGAATTAGTCTTAGAAATTCTTTTGCTGAAAAGAAAGTGCTTGGTTTCCTCCCAGATCAACGGAGACTATTTCAGTATGACGAATTTAATCAGACTAACAGAAACCTGCTGTTGAACTTGAACCTGTTCCTTTGACAGGGACTTAGCTGTATATTTTA
This sequence comes from Alentia gelatinosa, assembly GCA_950022655.1. Taxonomy (NCBI): domain Eukaryota; kingdom Metazoa; phylum Annelida; class Polychaeta; order Phyllodocida; family Polynoidae; genus Alentia; species Alentia gelatinosa. Next base: position 100,858,458 of record OX465580.1, on the reverse strand, counting down.
AGTAAATCTACATCTTTCTAGTTGCCAGAGAGGAATACTGACATTGCATACCCTTTGGGTTGATATTAAGCAATTCAGTGTGCTTTCATAACAAGCCACATATATCTGTTCTGATTCGTCGTATTGTAGTACACCAAATTGTCCTTTATATGAAATCATAATTGCATCCATAGATTAATAACACACCTGGATGGCCGTGTACACATGCTGTTCCAACAGAAGGATTTTGTAGGAAATGATATTACCAGAAATGCACATACCTCTCTAGAATCAAATGGGGCGGCATGACTTTACCTAAAACACATTATAATCAACATTTGCCTCAAGTGATGTACTAGATACCGAAGTCTACACACCCATGGTCGATCAAGGCTATGTTCCGATATGTATCCTGTCTGATATGATGAGGGGCCGTTTCTGTCAAGAATTGGGAAGTGAATAGAGAAACTTTCCTTGAAACCAGCCAACTCATTACGAGTAAAAATCCTAGTAATAAGAGACTTGGTGTCGGCCAAGTGAGCTACAAGATCCCTTTAGTTTCAGTCCACCTTGGTATAACCAAGACTCTCACCCACTTCGCTGTCGACAGATTGGCAGCGTTCCTATTGTTTATACTGACTGTCGTCTGCCCGGTCGGTTAACTAAATGGGTGGGAATGGGTGTTGGCACCTGAGCTAGTTAAGCCAATTGACGCCGGGGAAGGGCGCGGTCCCTGCCAGCACAACCAACCCACGTGGTAAGCAAAGATGAGCGTCTCTTTCAATCGTGTCATCCATCTTAGCGTTTCTTGGTGGTGGCGCCCCCTCTAGGCGGCGTCTGGCCGTGGTGTTTCCCGCTCCCACATGGCAGTTATAGGCCCGGGCTGTACACGGATGACAGACAGCCCGGTCCGTCAGTGTATTCACCCTTGGGGCACGCTCGAACTAAACGCCACCCAATCACGATATTATCTCCTTCTATCTATTGGGGATGGCGATCTACAGTAGTGTGACTTTAAACGCCCCGCGTTGGACTTTGTCCGGAGGGAAAGGTGGGGACTGTACTGAGTGCCGTAGGGTTGGTGTTTAGCATGCCAGGGCCATGTACATATGTCTGCATATAGGACCATGGGATATGAGTGTAAAAACAAGTCTTTGAACAGTAACGCCTTGAGCCTGACACCATCGCTCGTTTGCTGACACCGTCTAGTTTTCTGACTACCTGCACAGGTAGAAGATCAAGTGTTGTGTGAGTTTTAAAGAACGTTTAACGAAAAAGAAGGCTGAATAGTAAAAAAAACTAATTCCAAACGAATCAAATTGGAGGACCAGTACTCATATCGGCGAGTGTGTCTATGCCCACGAGTTGCTTAATTCATCTGCGAGGGGTGAGAAAAGATGTGTTCCAGCGATAATTGAGTATGCAAAACGAAAGCGACGCATACTCGTGTATAACTATTGGATGGAAATGAACTATACTACTTGCCTCATTCTGTAGTGGCTAACAATGTGACTGTAATCCCTATGTGCAAGCCAGTGTACATCGGGGACCGCAATATAGTGCGTGCGGGTGGAGTTGGTGTCGGTGTAACTGTATCGTGAGGCGGTAGAATCGTCGTCCAACACCTGCGGCTATGGCTGCAGTCGGCGTCTCTCCACCTAAAGCCCGGCCGGCGCGTATCGGCACAACGCCGCAGCCACCGGCGTGGCCACCGGAAGAGTTAGGCGCCAGCTTGCTCCCATCTTCCTGGGGGGTTACATCCTTCACGCGCCGCCGTATGACGATCTATAGTTTGTGGTGTTCCTTCTTTCTATATATATTTTTTTTGTTCAAAAGAAAAAAGAAATGGAGCAAAAATGGCACAGACACCACAGGAGCTATGACAGAGCACCACTGACGACTATCAGCGGTCGGGGTGTCTGGGACGACGGCCTCAGATGGAACGTGCCGGTCCCCAGTAGTAATCCGCACTATCACAGTCGGCGAGGGCCCCGTCCGTCCGAGCCTCCGCCTCCTGCCACCTGACTGTTTTTGCGGAGCTGCTCCGGAGCCGCTCTGTAGCCTACGGTGTCCAGGCCGCGCGGGCAGGGTCGCCGCCGCATAGTTGAGTTGTAGGCTTCCGGCACAGGGGCGGCAGGAGGGCGGAGAGACGGGGTGGGGTGCGTGGGAGGGTGGGTGGACTAGGGGGAAGGACGGGGCGGGCGGTAAGCCGACCTATGGCTGTGTGTACGGACCGGAGTATACATACAACCCCCACATACATACACACTCACGGAAACGCCACACGGAGGAGAGGGAGGGGCGGGGCTAAAGAACACACCCAAGCTAAGAAGGATGGGGCAGGGAATAGGACGGTGGTGGGGGGGGGGGGGGGGGGGAGGGAGAAGGTGAACTATAAAAATAAAGCCACGCGTGAGTTTGGGAGGAGATGGTCTCTTACCGTTGCAGAGGAGAGCGATGGGCGGCGGGTGGTGGGCGTCCAGTGCTGTGAGTACAAGTGGAAGGGAGTCTGTCGACTGGTACGGGCACCACGGCCCTGTCCATGTTGTACGCCTCTCAATGCAATGCAACTCACGCCAACATACCCTAATCACTCCTTCCGACACTCCATCCTCATACCAGCAAGCAGAAGGCGTCATTCTAATGACACATTTATTAGTTAATTATAATACAACCCTCCGCGCATGCCCAGAGGGTACATCCGGGGCCCCCAAGACGCCGACCGTGTTACACCCCGCCAGGATGCACCACGCGTCAGCAGCCACATGCCCGTGTCTCCACTGGTTTCATATTTGAGAATACCCTATGTTTCATCGAAGAGGCCTTGTTAGATATCAATCGTTACACTGCCGTTTCATATTCTACTTAGAATTGCACATTCGAGGATGGTGGCAAGAGAATGTCGGCTCAACAGTTGACCTAATCTCTGCATCTAAAGTGCAAAATTGTTACATATCTAGCCCGCCTTGTTGAGGAACGCGATGAAGAGACATATATTCTGTGTTCTTTTGATCGGCCTGACCTGAATCTGCCTGCTGATTGGCCAGTTCTAAATGACAGTGGGGCTAATGCCTTAAACTAGGGCTATTGGCTATCTCGTAAATGGATCACAATCAATGGTTATGAATCACACATCATATTTGGTCTCAATAGAACCTGGACTCCCAAAATTATGAAATTATGCAGGCAGTGGTTACCTTTAAGGCTATGCGGAGAGGCAGGCACAGAGCAGTAAAGTGAACCCTACTAGGATGATGCAAGATGCCACGATTTGCAAGTGACTCATCAATTAACTGTTTCTTCATGCAGTATACCATGCTGTCTTCCCTGGTTAAATCTATTTCAATTAATAATTCAAAAACCTGATTAGTACATAGTGATTTTCTAATAACAGCGTTTCTAAAAACCTACTCATTAATTTCTTACACAATCCTTTGACAATATAGGCCTAATGCTTTAGGGATGACCGACACACTTAAACGTATAATTGCAATTTTTCACTGTTATACTTTCTTTTTTGGGGGGCAGGGCGGGGGAGGGGGTCTGACTACGTTGGGAGGGAGCGAATACTACCGTCACGCACTCATCTCCTCTGTACCGGCACTGACAGGCAAAGCGCCATCGTCATTAACTTGATGTACACGTGAAGCCCGTTGGTTGCGGAAATAGAAGTGAGGAATTAGTCTTGGCAGTGATGAAGCTTGCATTAAAAGAGGTCTAAGCGGCGTGACCCCATCCCCACCCTCTTCCATGGGTGGGAGGAGGGTGGGATGGTCGTCTTGTAGCACTGAAGGGTGGAACCTCCTGGTGCCGACCCCTAGTTCAATCCCTGTTTCAAAGTGAGCTGAAGTGAGCAGCCGCGAGCAGGTTAGGCGAGTCACTGATGCTTAGGCGTTTAAAGCCTCCCCCTTTGCAGGACTTGAAACACGACCTGCCACACGACCGCTGTAATTAGCGTGTTAATGAGCAATAATTTGTTGCAAATTAAGTCCTTTGCCATCTAGACGCTGTCTCGTGGGGTCTCGGCTTCGTTTTTGCACTAATCTCCTAAATTATCAAATTTCCGTGTCGCTTCCCTGGAATCTGAACTCTAAGCCTTCGCTATCCAATACTTGGGATTTCCTGCTGCTGTGTCTGTGACTTTGTGGTACGATAACGCCACTGCTCACGATTCATTCAAAACCTGTGACCTGTTCACACATATTCAATGATCTGGATCCTAAAAATCTGAGTACATCGCTATTAGTGTTAAAGGTGCTAATAATTTGAAACTTTAAATTCTACGAGTCGTAGTATAACATCAGACTCTTCGCCTTCTAATAATGCAACACCAAATCTTTGACGAGATGTCAAGCGATATCAAAGCAGCCATTTACTGCAGAATCCTGCTTTTCTCTCACTCTGGGAATCATCGCCTATCACAGGGGACCTTTCAGAGACATCCCCATAGTTTTCCCAAGCTTAACTTACATGTGGTTTTGCTTATAGCCTAATCTTATCAGAAGGGGGATATTGTTTTAACAAGCACCAGTCGCTCTGGGACATTGTAGCAGGCGCCACCCACATGGACCAACGCGTGCAGGGAATGCCCCTATACTAACAGCCAATACCTCTGCGGCACGCACACGTGCCATATAAAACTACGGCACATGGACTGTATACGGGACTCGCTAGTGATTAGGCCTCCTAAGATCACGTATACAACAAGCTCCAGTATGCAAGGGTATAACGTAGTGGAGGCTGACTAGGATTTAGCTGGATTAGGTGTGAGTGGATGGGCTCAGCATTAAACAAATATGCTTTGGCACTGGAACAGCCCGCTCGTCCGTTCACCATGCGCTGCCTGGACCCATCCACGTTACAGCCTCTATGTATCTTGTAAAATGTGAGATCAGGAATAAAGCCTTATTAGCACCAAGCACCACTAAGTCGACCATAAAAGAAAGCGTTCAATATCACTAACGACCTTACAGTGCTTATAGGTGGGAAGATTGGGGATTGGACCCGGTGCTGTGATACATGCAATCTGCATGAGGCTAACCAGGTGCTTGTTGTACGTCGATGACGTTGGTTATTCCCGGGGTGTGGTGTACAACAAGCAATATGGTCACATCACCGATAGCAGAGTGGCATCATGATATAGGAAAGCACGGTGTATCAAAGGACTGGGAACTGTAATATAGCTGTGAGACCACAACCTAAAACACCCTTGTTGATATTGATGCACCCCTTCTGAGGCACATTCACCCAATTCATATCTATGTATCTATTCATAAGGATAATTTGTATGCGAGATCGTCGCGACACATGATGAATTCATATTGTCAATAAACACTTTTAATGTTAAGAAATATATGATGGGGAACTGCATAAAAGCAGAAGCTGTCTGGGTATTGAATATTTCTGAGGCATTGCCTGTAAAACCAAACACCATAGTATTCAATGGTAATGTATTTTTAAGTCCTATTATATTACCATACCAACTGACATTAACCAATATGGCGCCTGTGTGAACTCCATAGACAATCGGGACGTTTTTTGGAACCCACCCACACCTATGAACAGTGATCATTCTGACCTCTTGCCTGGCATTATTCCTCTTACTGCTTTTAAATCATCAAGATTTAACGTATGAATGAATACTTCATAGGACGTCTTTAGAAACACAATGCGACACTGTTGTATCGATATGCAATTAACCCATTTGATATAGACAGCCTTGGTTCTGAATCAAACTGTACACATTTGAAAGGTATTCGCCTGAGAGAGATAAAGCATAAAAGTTTATCCATGCAATATCTTCTATTTCTTTGACTACGTATAGCTATATGTATGTATCACCGAGGTTTCCCTCCTTTCTTTATCTGGTTAGAACTACTCTGGGACCTTGTAATCAATACCACATGAACTTATCAACAAGTTCCCTGCACGTGGTGTTAGAGCTAAGCTGCAATGGTTTGAAACTGAAATACGTAAAAAAGAGATTGAGTAGTGTATATGGTACCTATGAACCGTTTCCAAACGATATACATGCCTATAGAGCGTAGTGATACATCATGAACATTTCAAGTGGACCGAACGACATTTTCAGTCTCAACTGTCTTCAAGTTTGGCACTTGTACGGCTGGCCACAGCCTGCAAACCTCCCCCACTGCTGCCCTGGAGATGCTGCACAGTACAGGCGGCTGACAGGCCAATTTCACTGAGCAGCTGCTTGTGATGAAAGACCTCTATCGGCAGGATTTCGGCCGATCAACTCAGAGATGGATGATTCTATTTATCCATCAAAAACAAGGGCCGCTCTTATAGACTCTGACCACCTTTCAACCACTAGAGGTGTTTGTCAGTGTGCCTGTCTTAATTTCGGTCTATCTGGTTTGTAGGGTGGACACGTCGGTATTCAAGGAGGCGTGTTGGCAAAGTGCATGATAAAGTATGGGGTAATTAGTAAACCTAAATGCCATATCGACTTGTCTGACACTCCCAGCAGGCCAATGGAGATGCCGCCTAGTGCCACCTGCTGGAACGTTTAGGAACTCCTCCAGGCTCGAGCTATTACAGATATCATTTCCACCTGACCCCCGAGAGCGACCCGCAGAGCATTATGGGAGGTGGTCGGTTGATACGACAACTACCACAAGGGGGCGCTGATGTGCCCAACGAGCTATCTCTGACTGGAGCTTCCGGTCCCATTAATGGTCGCTAGCGCAGGTAAAACGTACGGCAGCTTCACCGCTGTGAATGAGTAAGCAATGAATGTATCTACGCGGTACACCTCTTCCGGGTTGGAAATACCAAGGTGAATTGGCAATTTGCTGATGTTCTGTGTCTTAGTACGCACAGATCAAATGGAATAGGAATATGTTCTTTGTGATACAGTTGTAACCTGGACAATGAGGAGCTATATACCCTAAACCCTGGGTAAACTTTCACAAACCAATCATATTGTAGACCTAATTAACTACGTAAACCAGTTCGGTTACACACATGACTCAAGTCACCGTACTTGTAAATGAAATGTAAATAGTGCATACATGATATCAACGTATCCTGCCCCATTAGAACATATCCCGGAGATATCGATTTTTTTCCCTTTACTCACAGTAAAGAGTTTACCTTCTCTTTTGTTAGAAAATTATAGCAGTTGCTTGAAATTGAAGAAATTACATACACAATATTAAATGGTTTCAGATAAAAGCGGTCGTAATCTCCGCGGAAAGATTCAGGGAAATGTTGTGGAATGAAGTAATCGAAATCATAGCTTTACATGAAAGACATTCAATCGGGCCTTATTCGATATTGCAACAGAACCTAGAAACTGAATCGCTTTGAGCAGGAATGGGCAGTGTTACACTCGTCTGGGCATGGATATTTGGAAATTTTCATAATCAATGAGTTGTCAAAAGTTCCAGAAACATTCTCCCTCTGATGTCCTGGGATTTCGCTAGAAAGAAATGCATGATGAGTTGGCCGAGGAATAATTGACCACAATCAAGAAAGCGTCTGAATTGATATGACACTTCTTTTCCGAGATACAGAATGCTCATGAAAATTCGATTAAGTGCGGATTCATGAGGGGGAGGAGGACAGATAGACAAACAGACAGACAGACAGACAGATAAGAGGCAGCCCGACACACAGACATTTTCTAAAAAGAGAGGCAGACAGATAGAGAGGGAGAAAATAATTATATGCAGACCTGTAGGCAGATACAGAGGTACAGAGAGGCATCCCAACAGCTAAACAGGGAGAATTAGAGACAGACAGACTCCGCAATGCGTCATGTGGAGCAGGAAGAAAGTTCCCAATAAAAAAAACTTTATACTCTAGTCTGTATAGAGAATGGACTATGAAGGCGATACTTCTATTGTTAACGCATGCCTATTCTCTATTTGTAAACGATGTAATTGGATACAACTTCCGTATTGTTAACTGCCATAATGGAAAACCACCCATGCCGTGAATTATGTGTTCCAATAATAAAAAGAAAAAGACCAAATTTAAAAAGAGATCCTGCCTACAACGTATATATATACGCATGCATATTGACGGCTGGTGGTCTGTGTGGCAGCCGTGATGAAGAAGCGCGGCAGTAGATAGGGGGCGGCGTATGGAGAAGGGATCAACATTGGAGAGTCCCTGGCCACGCTGCTGGTGGCCATAGAATGTAACCAATGGTATTTGTCAGAACAGTGGGTCGCCGGGGTAGGGAAGGGGGGCGCCGCAGGTGCGAATCTCCGCCGCACATTCTGAGCATACAGGGCATTTCTTGGTAATTAGTTCCCACCTGTCGGCTCCATTTAGCTAGGTAATAGATTACCACTAAACCTGACAGTGAATCGTCCCCGACGAGGAGGGCATTTAACTGTATCGTTCCTCTGAGGGGAAGTAAGTCGGAGCTAATGCTATCATGTACGGTGTATGTAATGTAAATGCTGACGTCTGCAGACCAGGAAAAATGAAACAGCCAACGATTGTATTAGATTTAGTAATAAATGAGGGGATAATGCTGCGGGTGGATAAATGCGTCTGAGGTTTTAATTCACTTAGTTTCCCGATCTGTGAAGGATCCTTCGCCTTCTATTTGAATACAGATGGTCATGTGTCGGTACTTTGCCGTCACATCTTCAACACCCCCTATACAGTGAGTGACGGGGAAATGGGGGAGGGGAAAATGTGTACCGCTCGTATTTTAATGTAAATTTGATTTCTAACCTGCGATCCTAATGAGACTAATATATTTTGACGTGATCTAATTCCGCTATCGTGTGATGTATGAAAGCTCGGGTGTTATGCGCATATAACGAAGGCAGGTCTCTATTTGCCGAATGGCTGCTTCTGATGGTTCACATGCTGCCCCAATTGCCTTAAATCATGGCGATCCAATGAGGCTGGTCGGGGCGGTCCGCCTGACCGCTCAGAGGCGGCGACGTCTGATTGCCGGCTGCCGGGTGGTTGTAAGCAGGATCCCAATATTTGATCGGGGGTGCAGCGACCGCAGCCCATCCTAACGAGCCGAGTCGACGATGAGTTGCTCACAGGGTGAAACCGTTGACTTGAGCAGTTCAGGGGGCACGCGTGTTGGTGTGCTTGGGAGAGGGGGGAGTTACAGATGGTGGTGAGGTGCTCGCTCGCGGGCTAGCCACATGGGTAGCATCAGGAGCAGGGCCCTTGCTCCCCACCCACACCCCCACCTCTATGCCCCGATCCCGTCACTCCCTCCGTTCCCCGCGACCCCCTCCCCTTTTCAGACGACGGGCGACCCAGCAGGATGGACGAGCGAGTGGCTGACGGATGAGCCGGCGACGGGGATGCCGGGGCGAGCAGCTCGATTCCCCGCCCACCGTGATCACATTATGATTACCCAATCAATTTCCCACCTCGCTGCGGCAAATTACGCGCCCACTGTTTTTGCCGGGTCTCACCGCCAGTTCGGAGATGGCTTCCTGCTTGGCTTCACATGCCGGCAGCTTCTCCCGCTGAATTCCTTACTTGCCACTACGTCCAGCGGCCGTTAGGGCCACCATCGATCCCCTGTTGCCAGTTGCCGGAGAGAAGTGAGCCAGTGTCCGCCAGCACGGCTATAACAAGCGCAAACATAAACTTTCTTTGGCTATCTGAACCCACCCCCCCCCCTCCACACACACACGAAAAAAAAGTCAATCCTCATCGCCCTACTTATAGAAAAACAGCTTGCATAAAGAGACACAGCTACCATAACAAAACAGAGTAAACACTACCATCACTCACGATAATGACAGAAATACCTCTTGTAGTGGAATGGAATAGAGTGTACCTGTTTGAATTTACCCTATGCCCATCCATAGCTGTCGGATTGGCGACATGATTAATGCAGCTACAATATTCTTGTCTCCGTCAGTGGTGGTGCTCCACAGACGGACCTGCCGTGTTAGTTTGATGGATGAGCTTTCCCGGACACGCTGCAACAGCGATGGGTCTCTTGCCATTGAAAAGCTAATTGATTCACATTACTCAGAAATGACTTTCAAGGGAATTATGCGAAGTTGAGACAAAGACTAAAATCAGCGTCGTCAATACGTGTGCTAAATCTTGGAAATGAATGTCTAATATAAACTATATATATTCATTAATAATCTAAATGAATATGATTAAATTATATCGGGATATAGTGAACAATCATAGATGTGTGATATAAGGTTAAGGTACTAAATAGTTATTTGCACCTTTCTTCCAAAAATGAAATACAATTGTACCTTGGAAAAACTCATTGCAACGGATAAGATTATATACCTCCCTTATACTGAGTATCAGTGAACCATCCTGCACTATCTCTCATCATGAGATGAATCTCATCAGGACATGAATCTTATCGAACTGTAATTTGTATCTGGGTTTATCACAATAACGGTATTTGGAGATGGGTATCGTGAAGGCACTTCAGACATGAGAAGGATGCTCTACAACAACAATCGAAGAAGGGTCTGAGCAATACTATGATATCTGCAAAGTGAATGGGCATCTCATCCTTCGGCCTGAAGTACATCAAGGGGTGAGAGGCGCGGCGCGGTGCCCGGCCGCGATCGAGCCCTCCCCGGCCCATAATGCCTCAGATCAAAGCCTGGATGGATCTGTAATACGCCGTGGAGGCACGTCGTCATGGTTCCGGCCCCGCGCCCGGAGCTGCCAGCCCGAGCAGCCAGTGATTTATGGGTCCGACGCCCTTTTTCCTCCATCGCACATTTTGTTTGTAAAGCATACTGTACATCCCCAGGTAAGCACGGGTACCAGAAGCGGCCGCCTCTAACGACCCACAGGTGGCGCCACGTGTGAGAGCGACGTCCGCCATCTTGGGATAATTCCTTGGTTTTATTTAACGCGTTGTTTCATGTTCCATTGACGGCGCCCGTACGCCTACTTACCCGAGTCTTTCCATGCGACTTCTATGGGCGACCATTGAACCTGCTAGTTTATCAATAATTCTGATTAGCGAATAGGAAGGTTTAAGTTCCTTCCCTTGGAGGTAGATCGGCCTCACCGTCGGGACCTGTTTGGCCACTTTTTTGAGGGAAATGAGAACCATACGACCAGGTTCTCTTGAATGTAGTCTGCTAGCGTTACCATGCCGGCCTGTAGAGCGGTTTACCAGGGTAACACCAACCACTATCGGCCAAAGGTGCTGGGGCACATCAACTCTTAACAGGTGTACAGAGGAAAGCTAGCATACAATACAGACACAAGGGTGAAACTACATAACTTGAAATAACCCCTAGTATGCCTATTTCAAATGTGATGTATAAATTCCATTGCTGTAATTTATCTGGATTTGCTAAATTTATCTTTTGGGTTCGTTCTATGTATTGCCTCTGAATATCACATGATATTAAATGTATTGAGCGAGTGGTCAGCTTCAGCAACTACTGATATCTTGCTGGACCCTCGCTGGCGCACCGGCCTGCCATGAATTTATGTAAGATCACCTGTTGTTTTCCAGGAGATGAAAATTACCGCTTTCCATTGGGAATGATTTGTTAACGCCAATATGATTTTTCAATGTTAAATCACAATTTTATATATTCGATCATTTATGATATCCTGATGAAATGAAGCGATAAATATGAAGTCTGTCACCCTTATTTTTTAGATGATCCTCTAAGTCAACCGTAAAGGAATGGTTGGTTAGGTTATAAGACGATTACATGAACTACGACAATATATAACTTTCCCATTCACGAGACGAGGGGAGTAGCTATCTTCATCTTTCATCCACTTTTCTGCTTCTTGCAGGCTGAGCCATGCGGCTACCAGACGGACCGGAGAGCCGCTACCTGGCGGAGACGGTGGGCGTACCACTACAGCACGCCCTGGCGGACGTCTGCGTCATGCGGCCACGTGACCCTATAGAATTCCTCGCCCAGTGTCTGTACCGTTTTGCTGACAGCGTCGAACGCGACCGACAGGTAAGAAGTCATAGATTAATCCCACGGCCCATTCTTTGCTGCAGCGCACCTGATGGTGTATACAGCAACCTGGTAGGCAATGCTCGAGGCGTCGTTATATTTCACCCAGCCACGTCATGCCTCAAGCTCCTTGGGGCCTCAGGCGGGTCCCTCAGCCTGCCAGCCGGGCCTCGCGGCGAGATTTCCCACCCACCTCAACCTTTCCCTCCTCCAGTCCCATCTTCCGGTTGCCCTGCCCAGGTCGCCTTGCCGGCAGCAATTTTCATGATATACTATTTTTTAAGTGGTAGAAAGATAATACATGGTGGTAGCCGCGATGGGAGACAGTGATTGCATTCGGCTGAGCGGGTTTTCCGTCCATCTAAAGATATGATCTTTTAATAGAGATTCCCAATATAGACGTTAGGAGAGGGCTTAGGCCCCGTGTGCATGGTATTGATTTGGAATTAGAGCATCAAATCCGTGCCGGTGCTCTGTTAACGAGCAGAGGAGGGGACTTGACGTAACTCAATCAAAAACTGAGCCTGGGGTGTTTCGTCGCCGACTCGGGCACTGAATTGATCGGGCGTTATACAGGTCTGTGATGTGAGATTAGGAAGTTAGAAACCTAGATCCATACAGATGTCACGGCTGTATCATCTACACGGTTAGCGTGGCGCAACAGAATAAATTCTCCAAGTGCTTATCTCAGGGCGTTTGAGAAATACGGTTGTACGTCTTAGACACCAGTCTGAGGAGATTAAATACGATCGGTATAATGCAATCAGCTTATCTAGTTTGGTTTAATCAGTGTGAGGTCTAGTCATAGGGAAGTAGGGATACAACACTTTAAATACATGCTCTGCACTCGATTTTAGATTAATAAATTTGATATCCAGTAAAATGTAATATCGCCTGTAATATGTTATGAGTATATATACGAACTCACCCCGAGATCGCACTCATGTCAAACCTAACCAATGTTATTAGTTGATACCCATTGGTTTCTTCTATAGTACACCAAGCATATATTTATCACCTGGGCGGAAACAAGATTTTACATTTAGGGATGGCGTCCGGACACACCTTGGTCATACTCTAGTGTATTTATAATAGCTGTAGTGATTAAGGCAATATCCTTTTAGAATGCACACGATGTTTACTAAGTTTAGCAAAGCTAGTTTTTATGACAAGCAGTTTTGATAGGAGTCTAAGGAAAACCATCACTATTACAGAGAGAATAGGATTGATCCAATGACACTCAACCCCCGCTATATGATTTATTTGGATTGTACAACATACCTTGAATGAGAGCTACCAGGGGACGCTATTTCGATATCCAAGCTCAGTGATATCTTTTGTCTCTTTTGCCTGTGTGCTGGGAGCGGGAAGGGTCAACAGGAACCTGCACCACTGAGGCATCTGGACGTGCTTTTAGAGGTAACCCTACCCTGCATACTGTAACATTGCACTGCTCAATGTGAGCACTGCAGTGCCGCATTGTTCACGAGGTCTGATCTACCACAAATTCATGTGGCATATGTAGGAATATATATAGACAGACAATTATACCCTGAATCGAGAAACAAAGGTGGTAGTGAATTGCCATCTGAAACCTATCTGGAAGTGAATAAAACAAAAAGGCGGGATAAAAATGCACCTGAACAGAGATAATACGACCAGAAAACGAATTTGTTGCAATCAGAAATAGAGGAATCGTGGAAAATTCAGTGGCATCAGTGACATGTGACAGCCCGCAGCGACCCGATGAATAAGGTACATATTATACATATTTTATTTTAAAAGTATCCTTGGCCCTGATATATACGATGTTTGTGTTCTTCTCCCAATATCAATAATGACCGGACTGTGGCGTCCATAACTACATCGGGTTATATAATTCAAGGGGCGTTTCTCAATCCAAAGGTCTAGCCTCCTTAAATGCCCAGCGGTCCATTAAAGGCCATTTACGCAGTCACCTTTGGTTTCTAGGGACTGTATTAAGTGGATTTATTTTAAAACGCCCGATATGTGACATGTGGCTTCATGCTGTGGCTTCATAATGGTGTGCTGTGTTTGCCTATAGCACATGTGTATTTAGTACTTATCTAGATGAATTACAGAACCAATTGTAATTATCAATGCTACTAAAATGTTTCGTGATAAAAGGCAATGAAGAAATGTTGCATAGCACGGCATATGTAATGGGGAAATTGAATTAGTGCACTAGACACCTTTATATCTGAAAACATTTAGCTCGTGAGGCTCCTTGGTATTTGAAGCGTAATATCTCCACGGCAACTTATGAGTCACATCATCATTTATTTTGTGACAGGATGAGCATACAGTTCGCAATTCACATGAGAACAGCATGGCTACCTAATAAATTTGACTCCCTGTTAACGACCGGTTCAGTTCACCACCCCACTATTGCGACCACCTATAGATACTTCTTTTTACTATAATTTGTCTAAACGGTTCTCACAAAAGTGAGATCTTACACCGAGGATTAAGGACCTCTTGTGTCTAATTGCCTCTTCTGTGAGCGCACCTGTTAATTGTCCCCTGCGATAATCGCCTTCTATGACAAATACCCACTTAAGGCTGCTGTCACCTCCCAGACCATTTCCTATGTATTTCAATATCCGTGTTGATGTCTGTCCTAGCAGTAAAAAGTACAGGCAGTCGCATACTCATGAGAATGAACAGAGCTGCAACATGAGATGAATTAAGAAACATAGTCTGCTGACACTCATAACATTCGGTACGTTCTCCATAATCTATCCCGAGAAAGATGGTTTCCGAATATGCGAAGAGCATTAGATAGAAAAAAGGCATATGATTTAGAACCTCCACAGACTCTGCTTAAGAGTGCATGAGTTCTTTCATGCTAGATGTTAACTTGCATCCTTTCCATTTTCAGGAAGTGCCCAACTGTTTCCTGAAAGGTTCCCAGATCAGTAATCCAGCCTTCGGAAACACATAAAAAAAATTTCTATCAAATGAAAGACTCTCTAACAACACCCTACCAGGTGTGAAGAGACCTCTGATGAAAATTGAAAGAAAAGAATTCTTCCAAACATAACCATATGTTAGTCATCGGTATTCAATATCCTCTTATTCATGCTAGTGTTCGGAAGCTTTCTCTGCATGCCAAAGATTCGACAAGTGTGAGACGTAGCAGAAAAAATAATCATGAAGGTTGACTCGAGGAGGACGCCCCGACTTAGCACGGGGCGCCATGACTTGGGACGAGAAGCAAATGCTGCCAATGCTGCTGTCAGGCGGTCGTCGCCAGCCAAGGAGAAGGGCTTCCCTAAATGGCCATTGTCAGAGTGTTTGTTAGCCACCAAAACAAGTGTGGACAAACACGGCAATCGACCACATGCCCACGTTGATAAGTCCCTCCCACATCACCCCCACCTATCCGCTCTTGGCGAATGGCATGCGTCGGGTGACACCGGGGATTATATCGGCGATCTATGATTGCAAACCGCCCTCCGGGCGGGGCGGCAAGGCCAGATAGGGCGGGCCGTCGTCGCCACCACTCGGCCGGAAAATTGGCCTCTTGTGTGCGTGGCGGCAGGACGGGTGTACGGGATGGGCTATGGGCGGATTGGGGAGGGGGAGGAGTTATTATGACACCTATGTTGTGATGAGGCAAAGCTACGCCATGCTGCTACGCCACGGTCAATTCCTGCAGAGAGCATAGCAATGGCTTCGGCTGAGATTCATCTTTTTTTGTCCTTCTCTGTTGTAGGCGTTTGGCTTCTCATACATGGATGTGTTCATTCTCAGAGGCTGTAATGTTTAGACAATTCAAACCACAGGCATTTTATCACATGATTCTTTTGCTTCTGATAAAGCATTTCCTATTGTGTTACGCGTCCCAGTCATTGAAGTATTTCTAAAACTCAACCAGATATGCTATGATTATTCCATATCTGAAGATAGAAAATATCAGTGAGAGTATGTTTAAAATCAGCCACACCCAAAAAAACACTTAAACAAATCTATTATAAAAAATATTTGAAAATGTTTAAACGACAACATTTTTCAGGGGTTTTACAGTCACAGCCATTACATTAATCCGTTGCAGTAATAATTACCGAAACGAAGTAGTATCTAATTGTGACAGAATCCATTGTTCACATTGGACCCAACCATAAGCTGATAAAGGACATGGTTCATAACTTCACGGGAGCTAATGCAGTATTTCGTTGCGATTGCGAGCGACTCTCAAGTTCAGATTAGCTGAACCTAATTAGGCGTGTACGCAATAATTAACAACTGTCCCTTGGTCCACTGCTTCTGTCTAACAAGGCGTTAAATTTGAGCCCGTGTTCTAGTTTGTGGCTATTTACTTCACCCTGGCCTTAACTGACTTGTAAACGTGACCGAACGAAAGCCAGAACCAGGATACAATTCATTATGTATGCTGATCTATTATGCATAGCCTTCTGCTTTTTTAAATGATTCACTCTCACCAAAAATAGTGAATCCAGCAAAGTTATGCAGAATGCAAAAGTAGAGCACATGAAATGTGGAGGATATGGCAACAGTAAGCAGGGCGATGTAAGCAAGCTCGGTAATTCAGTTATTAAGAGAGGAAGGAGTTGGCATGGATTATATTTACATTCATGTCTGAATATTTCATGACCTGTGTATAGAAATGATCAACCCGTCTCAGAATGTGACCTAGAGATAAATGAAATAGGCAGGTCAGCATTTGTTTATCAAAGTAACTTGATATAGACCACACGGTGCTCCACGGATAAGAGGTGGGTTGTAAGTCAACACGTGTCAGAAAGATTAAGTTCTGGATCCACCCAAAATAAACAACTCACGCCTGCATGATGGCACCGACTGACAAGAGAAGGAGATTACATATATTGAGATCAGTTAGCCATGTCCATGGATAATTACTAACATCTTGTTAACATGGAGGAGTTACCGGCGGAGAATTTTTGAGTTACCCAGAAAGTCTGTCGGTGGTGTTACCGTCGGAATCGAAAAAATCGGTGAGGGGAGTAGATTTCACTCGGTGACCAAACTTTCACTGAGAGGTGGGTGGTGCCACATTGCATTATTTAAGCAGAAAAAGTCGTGGGCCATTTCAGCAGCTGGGTCGTTTCTATTGACCGATTTTGTGTGAGCAGTGCCAAAAGTCCATCGATGGTTCTGACTATGGATCGGTGATGGGAAATCGGAAACGGGCCATTTACCCTTTCCGCATAGTACGACCAACAGATGGGCTAACATCTGTTTAAACTGCGACAGTAAATGTCAAACTTACTTTTGTGATTCGAATAGTATCATAAAGGTTCTCTTAGCATTTGCATAGATTTTAGTGATGAATCATCAACTGACTTCTTTTGAGGATATAACTGATTTTCCTGTCTTTACGCATGTCAGTTGGTGTGCTTGAGAAGTTAGACACCGCCCCACTAGATAAATGGAAGCTTTGTTGACAACGTTTCGAAATCACAGAACTAATCAAACAACAATTGTGCAGCGGAAAATATTCTTTAATTCAACTATGGAGTTCTAGTGGTTCTTTACATTGAATGCTTTCAGCAGAATCCTATTACAATGCCAATATTACGACAAACACATATCACAATGTCAATCACAGGGGTAGTCCCATGGTAGAACCGCGTGGTTCTAGACGATTGATCCACTGCAGGCGACTGTCTGTCGGGAATTGAATTCGAAATAGCGAAAATGTGAATCGGCCGATCTATTTGCATCAATGTATGCAGTATCAAATCAACTTCCAAATGTTATAGTCAATGATGGAGATATCCCCTTTGTATGTGAATGCTAAGAAAATTTGAAAAAACCTGTTGTTTGATGGAGTGCCTAATGTGTATTTTTATCGGTTTATGAACACTGACGCGGTAGACCCTGCTGGCGATCTGAGAACAGACTTTTACGTTTGTTCACCAGGGATACAGAGGGACTGCTCACATCGATAAAGCATAGGCCTATCCATTATCCACATATGATAGCTGTTTGCTGAAGACAGATACGGCTGCATTATATATTAAATAAGGCCTTCCATCCAAAACGGACTAGTTTAGAAAAATAGGGACACAATTTTTGCATAATTAGAGAATTATCTTCTATCCAATTCAATCCAATATGTGTTTGCTTACAGAAGGGAAGGACAAGTCTTTTGTGAGCCCCAAAGTATCCCCCTGACAAGTTGGGAATGAGGGCGGCAGTAATAGCCTTGGATCTGTGTAATACGTACATCTTTTAAAATCTGTTTTATCTTTTTAAACACAAATTATTAGATTAAAGACTAAACTGGACTAGAAGGACACGGCCGAGGACCTTATTGGTGCTGTGGGCAGGTACGAGCTGAACAAGTCACAATTGCATCAAGAGGATAGATCATTTCTTTCGGGGTACTATTTCCTTTGTCGGCTATGAAATTGTATGTCATTCACGTTGTTCATAGTCTGGAACATCATGCATGACATAGAACGCTTACAAGGATCGATTTATTAGCCGCTTTTAATAGTGTTCATGTATTTAGCAGAGTAGGATATAGATTTTCCATTCAGTCAAATCTGCTGAAATACATATATCAAACGATTCGAATTACTGAGTTTTTGATAAAGTATTTTCGGAAATATATGGGCGCATATCATGGAAAGCACAACTCCATTTTTTATTCATAGAGGACCATATGATGAATATGATTCAGTGGTATGTTGTATCTAGCTGCATTATCAAAGTAATATATATATATATATATATATATATATATATATATATATATATATATATATATATATATATATATATATATATTGTGCATACATGTACGTTTTCAAAGAGGTGAGGGGAAACTTAAGAACATATCTGGAGGAGTAGTTCCCAAAAAGAATGCAAGGCTCTACAGTGAATACTTGAGACTCATTGTTAATCAACTCCGAATACTATAGACGAATACAAACCACTTTATAGCTACTCTAATTTATAGTCATTTTTTGGATTTGTCAATGAAAATCCTCTGATCTGATGTTATTGAAAGATGATAAGACATGCCAGTGACTTGGGAATGGTGTAACGATAAGATCCTCACCTGTATGATAAAAAGCGGGACGGGTCGCGCTGGGAGCCGGCGGCGCTGGGCGGGTGGGCTGACCAGGTGGGCGTGCAGGTGGGCGTCACTCTCAGGTCATACCTGTGCGGTCCACAGCTGCTGGCCAGGTGAAAGACGCTGCAGGTGGGGCACAAACCACGACCAGACATGGGGCCTCAGCCAGAGACCGGGTTCACCGTGTAGAAAGGCAACGTACACGACGCGTATGTCGCAGCTTGAATAGACGTTCACTGTTTGCATTCACACGTTGTCTTATTTGTTTAACTTTAGGTGTATAAGACCACTATACTGCTGCAGTTGCTTCTCGTATGTACCTCTATATTGTCTCTTATTACCCTCTACAAATCACAACCCGCGGGTCCGTTATTTGTATTGTATTATCCAATGAAGCATTCGTGTCACTCAACTGAAACCTAGAGGAAACGTCCCATAGAGATGAGCGGTAGTGTGGGAGGATGTTTCCGAACGCCGCCCACGAATTGCCCAGCACTTTGAACCATTATGGACCGATGCGTTTATAGGACGTCACCGGGCCGCCGGGATCCTCGGGTAGGAAGAGGGCGGTACGACCGGAACAAGCTCAGGTGTGCGCATGCGTCTCGGGAGGCGGGCGTGGGAGGTTGGCAGATCGACGCTGATTCATCACCGTGATGCCTCGACTGCACGTCCTGTACAGCGCGCTCTAAGCCCCTCTGTTAAATAAGATAGAATAAAACGTCATTAGAAAACAACATGTAATATACAAATGTTAAGAGTAAAAAACTTTTGTGATAGAGATAAGCGCAGGTATATCACAACTATGTTCACCTTTGACTCTAGCATTCTCCTGGGCATAACAACCGTCTAAAATTTCTAGTAAATTGATACTTAGCATCTACAGGAAGTACCTGCCAATAGATACTTTTCATTGATTATATGACTGTTTGTTTGTATATTCCCACTTAAAAGTTCACGTTTTGAACTGACGTCTAGTTTGCAATAGACATCCTTGTATGTGAATGTCACGTACAGTAGCTAAGGCCTAATCCTATAGACTAGCTAACCCAGTGACAAGAAAAGAGAATTCAGAATATCTTCTATACTAAATGAAGAAGACAGATAACCATACACAGATATGTATTAATAACATATATTATAACAAAGTATACAGTTACATAACAATTCTCATCAACATACAAAATCATATACACTTCTGTAGTGTACATAAGTCCTCTTGGTCTAAGCAGTACTCACAGTCTATCACTTTCAGTTATTGTTCAATGTCTCCTTGACTTGTGGATATAGATGATCCAAGTAGTGGTAGCAGTCATCAGTGTCTTTTCCTCCAGTGCTGGGGTGATAGTAGCCCAATCCTCAGTAAAGGCCTCTGTAGCATAGAGTCCTATGGTGTCTCAAGCCTGACACTGCAGTGGTAGTAATGCTGAGTAGCATGGAGATGTTGACGCCACGGTGTCTGGGTTCCAAGTGAGCTGTGAGTTGAAATCTGCTTCCTTATATACCCTATCGGGGGGTCAGTCCAAACGAAGACAGGGGATGGTTCAAACGCTGGGGGTGGCAGTCCAAACAGTTAGGCCTTAACCTCTATCTGGAGCGAGGACCTGTTAGGAAGCACCCTGTGATATTCTCAATACATACATCACACCTCCCTCCTTAAACAAAAAAAAAGAATTTTTTTTTTTTTTTCTTACATCATACATCAAGAAATATGTAATACAATGTAATATATGGCATTCTGCAACATACATTTACCTTTTGTCAAAATCACATTTAGTACCTTTTACCATCTTTGGGTAATAATACTTGAAATCACAGTATGTACATAATCAAAAATAGCATTTAAGAAGCTCGTGACAATGCATCAGCACAGACATTGTCTACACCTCGTACATGAAAAATCTCAAGATTGTATTCTTGCAACAGCAAACTCCAGTTCAACAATCGCCTGTTTTTGTTTTTCATCTTCTGCAAGAATGTCAGGGGGTTGTGATCTGTATACACAAGTACTGGATCTAGAGGGGATGACACATAAACACTGAAATGTTGTAAGGCCAACACTAATGCCAAAGTTTCCTTTTCAACAGTTGAATAGTTCTTTTGGTGACAATTGAACTTCTTTGAAAAGTAGCATACAGGGTGCTGAACACCATTGTCGTCATTCTGCAGTAGCACTGCACCTACCCCATGGTCACTTGCATCAACCATCAAAATGAACTTCTTGCCAAAGTCTGGAGCCGTCAGAACAGGTCCAGAACACAAAATAGATTTCACTTTATCAAAAGCATCATCACATTCTTTGGACCAAATGAAGTTTTCCTTTTTCTTTAACAAGTTTGTCAGTGGAGCAGTTATGTCAGCAAAATTCTTACAGAACTTCCTGTAATATCCAGCCATGCCAAGAAATCTCATCAAACTTCTCTTGTTTGCTGGAACTGGATATTCAACAATACTCTTGATTTTGGCTTCAACTGGTGCAACCTGACCTAGACCAACAACATGTCCAAGATAAATCACCTTTGCCTGTCCAAACTCACTTTTTGTCAGGTTTACAGTAAGGTTTGCTTGTTTGAGCCTCTCTAACACAGATTGCAGCCTACACAAATGATCTTCCCAGGTGTCACTGTAAACCACAATATCATCAACATACACCTCCACGCCTGGCATACCTTTCAAACACTGGTTCATCATTCTTTGAAAAGTTGCTGGAGCATTCTTCATACCAAATGGCATCACTTTGTATTGATAAAAGCCATCAGGAGTAACAAAAGCAGACACTCGCTTTGCTCTGTTGCTCAAAGGAACAGCCCAGTAACCTTTGAGTAAGTCACACTTGGTGATATACTTGGCTTTGCCAATTTTGTCTATACAGTCATCTATTCTTGGAATAGGATATGAGTCTGTCTTGCTGAGATCATTTACTTTGCGAAAATCAGTGCAAAATCTAACAGAACCATCTGGCTTGGGTACAAGTATACAAGGAGATGACCAGTCACTGTTGCTTGGCTCAATGATGTTATTCTCTAACATGTAAGATACCTCTTTGCTCATTTTCTCAGCCTTGTGTGGGCTAACTCTGTAAGGATGTTGTTTGATAGGGAGAGCTTCTCCCACATCTACGTCATGGATGGCAATATCAGTTTGACTAGGAACATCAGGAAAGACTTCCTTATATTCTCTGAGCAATATGCTCAATTCCTCTTTCTGTACTGGAGGCAGGTGCCCTAACTTGGCATCTAGATTTGCAAGAACATTTGAGTTGTTCAGTTTTACACTGTAGTCTATAGGTACAAAATCAGTTGTTTCTTCCTCATTACTCAGTGCATTCATGCACCCAACTGTCTTGACACTGTTGGAACTTTCTCTGTTATAGTAAGGCTTCAACATGTTGATATGACACAACTGAGTAGATCGTCTTCGGTCAGGAGTTTTGACAACATAGTTCACCTCACCAATTCTTTTGACTACCTCATAAGGACCATGGTAACGAGCCTTGAGTGTATGCCCAGTAATGGGTAGTAACACCAGCACCTTGTCTCCCACAGAGAATTCACGCTCTTGGGATTTCTTATCAAATTGGTCCTTCATCTTTCTTTGGGCTTCTTTCAGGTTTTCACGTGCTAACTCACAAACACAAACTAGCCTGGTTCTAACTTTGGAAACATAATCCAAGACATTGTTGTTTTCAGGGTTATCTCCTAACCAATGTTCCTTCAATACCTTCAAGGGACCTCGTACTGTATGACCAAAGACCAGCTCAAAAGGACTGAATCCCAATGATTCTTGAACAGACTCTCGAGCAGCGAACAACAACATACCAATACCTTCATCCCAATCTTTCTCATTCTCAAAGCAGTAAGTTCTCATCATGTTCTTGAGGGTGCAGTGGAATCTTTCCAATGCACCTTGAGACTCTGGATGGTAAGCACTGGACTTAACCTGCTTTATACCTAGTTCATGAACTACTTGTTGAAACAAGCCAGACATGAAGTTTGAGCCTTGATCAGACTGAATCTCTTGTGGAAGGCCAACCAGTGAGAAGAAATTAATCAAAGCTTTGACTATCTTTGGGGCAGAGATATTTCTGAGTGGTATAGCCTCAGGAAATCTTGTAGAAGCACACATTATTGTGAGCAAGTACTGATTACCAGATCGAGTTTTGGGCAGAGGACCTACACAGTCAATAATGACATGGCTGAATGCTTCTCCTACTGCGGGAATGGGCCGTAGTGGAGCAACAGGGATCTTTTGATTAGGTTTCCCAACCATTTGACATGTGTGACAGGTTCTACAAAATTGGGCAACATCTTGCCTCATCTTAGGCCAATAGAAGTGCCTCATGATCTTTTCGGATGTCTTGTTAACACCCAAATGACCACCCATAGGTAGTTCATGTGCTACATTAAGAACCTCAGAGCGATAAGCCCTAGGAAGCACAATTTGGTAAACAATAGACCAGTCCTCTGATGCTGGGACATCTGGTGGTCTCCATTTTCTCATGAGAACACCATCTTTAAAGAAGTACCCTGTGGAGACTTTGTCAAGCTCTTCTTCTGAAAGTGCATGGCGGGTAAGCAATGAGATCTCAGGATCTTGCCTTTGTTCAGTAATTAACTTACTCCTGCCAAGAGGGACTTCATTACTCAAGTTAGTCTTGTCATCATTTTGACTTGACCCTGGTTGAGAACCGACAAAAGAATGACCTTTAAGGTGTTCATCCTTTGAGTTGATAAATGTCAGAGACAAATCAATGATATCATCCTCAGTCTCAACATCCACAGAATGCTTTTGGCTTAACTCTTTTGTCTGAGCCCTAGTCACAGCACAAGAGGGATAAACTTCACCTATCTCCTCATCAATGACACCATCTTCTGATGACAAAGTGACTGGCTCAAGAACCATCTTTGGTTCTACAAAGACTTTTTCCCCTGCTAGATCATTTCCTAGCAACATTGATACACCGTCAACTGGCAGTTCAGATTTTACTGCAACTTCAACAGACCCTGATACCAAATCAGACTCTAGTCTGATTGTGTGAAGAGGTACACTCATGAAACCACACTCAACACCACGAATAATGACATATTCACCAGTGGCTGAACTTGAACTGAAAGGCAAAGCATTTTCTAAAACCATGGATTGAGATGCCCCAGTATCTCTCAAGATACGAATGGGGACAGAATCTGCAGTGTCACTACCTAGAGACACATTAGCTTCAAGTACAAATGGTTTGTATTCTTCTCTGATATCAGTTACCTTATCTGTAACAAATGGCACAATAACACACTCTGACTTTTTGGATGTTATGAATGCATTTGGCTTGGGCTCAGCTTTCTTCTTTTTCAGTGCCCAACACTCAGACATAATGTGACCCAGTTTGTGACAGTAATGACATTTTAGACCTGAACTCCTTCCTGAGTACTCACCTTTTGGCTTCACACTAGATTTCAGATCTTTGCTATCACCACCTTTTGCTCCAAGACTAGAATTGCTCCCTTGAGGTGCACTCTTCTTTTGTTGAACACTAGTCTTATGGGTTATGGCATAATCATCAGCAAGAGTGGACATTTCATGCAAGGACGTTACTTTCTTTTCATCGAGATAAGTCTTGAGATCATTGTATGTGCAACGCTTAAATTCTTCAACAAGGCACAGTTGTCTGAGTTTATCAAAACTATCCTCCACTTCCATGGATTTGCACCACCTGTCAAAGTACACTTCCTTTTCATGAGCAAACTCTACATAGGTTTGATTATCTTGTTTACGGTAACTCCTGAACTTCTGACGATATGCCTCTGGTACCAGTTCATAAGCCTTGAGAACAGCAGCTTTGACCTTTTCATAATCTAGACTGTCATTCAAAGATAGTGCCGAATAAGCTTCCTGAGCTTTACCCCTCAAAACACTCTGTAACATCAGTGCCCACTTCTCTTTTGGCCATTTCATGCTTTGGGCAACCTTCTCAAAATGTTGAAAGTACTTGTCAACCTCATTTTCATTGAATGATGGCACTAGCCGTACATCTTTACTAACATCACAAATGTTCCGTTGGTTTGTCCTCTCAGCAGCAAGCTGTAGCTCCATTTCTTTAAGCCTAAGTTCTTTGTCAGCCTGAATCCGATCATGCTCTCTTTCCTTTTCAGCCTGAATCTGAGCAAGCTCTCTCTCTTTTTCAGCCTGGACTTGAGCAAGCCCCTTCTCAGCCTGAATCTGAGCAAGCTCTTTTTCAGCCTGGACTTGAGCAAGCTCTTTTTCAGCCTGAACCCGAGCAAGCTCTTTTTCAGCCTGGACTTGAGCAAGCTCTTTTTCAGCCTGAACCTGAGCAAGCTCTTTTTCAGCCTGAATCTGAGCATGTTCTACTTCCAGTTGTTTGAGTTTTATCTCTCTCTCTAAAACCTCTTTACGACCTGCTTCTGAGGAACCATTAAAATCTGATTCATGTAAAACATCTTCTGGTAATAACTCATCATCAACCAATATTTCAACAATAGCTCTTTTCAGTTCAGCTTTTCGGCTAGACCTTTTCACATCAAGTTCTAACTCCCTAGCTATTGCTAACAATTCATCCCTTCTGAACTGTTCTAGTTCCTCCACAGAGGGTGACTGTAGAAAAGCTTGGTACTTAGACATTTCAATTTGTTGTACTTATCATCAAGAGAACAGTTTTTCATTTCCCGGACAAGCCCCCAATTTCTGTCACGTACAGTAGCTAAGGCCTAATCCTATAGACTAGCTAACCCAGTGACAAGAAAAGAGAATTCAGAATATCTTCTATACTAAATGAAGAAGACAGATAACCATACACAGATATGTATTAATAACATATATTATAACAAAGTATACAGTTACATAACAATTCTCATCAACATACAAAATCATATACACTTCTGTAGTGTACATAAGTCCTCTTGGTCTAAGCAGTACTCACAGTCTATCACTTTCAGTTATTGTTCAATGTCTCCTTGACTTGTGGATATAGATGATCCAAGTAGTGGTAGCAGTCATCAGTGTCTTTTCCTCCAGTGCTGGGGTGATAGTAGCCCAATCCTCAGTAAAGGCCTCTGTAGCATAGAGTCCTATGGTGTCTCAAGCCTGACACTGCAGTGGTAGTAATGCTGAGTAGCATGGAGATGTTGACGCCACGGTGTCTGGGTTCCAAGTGAGCTGTGAGTTGAAATCTGCTTCCTTATATACCCTATCGGGGGGTCAGTCCAAACGAAGACAGGGGATGGTTCAAACGCTGGGGGTGGCAGTCCAAACAGTTAGGCCTTAACCTCTATCTGGAGCGAGGACCTGTTAGGAAGCACCCTGTGATATTCTCAATACATACATCACAGTGAAACAATAGCCAATTGTTTAAATATAAGCTTAAAATCTAAAGTAGTTTTACTGTCAATACCCGGAGCAAATTAGTGTAAATCCTTTCCTCTTGAGAGCTGAATGATATTTGGTCAATACTAGGAACTCCTTCTACCTATGGCCACCCCACTCTCGCGAAATCTAAGGTCCGGCGTCCACCTTCTACGATATAGCTCCGATGTGGTCTACGATGCACCTTCCGATAAAAAATCAGAATCGCGTCGGAAGGTCACCTAATATCGGGGCAATTGACCACGTTTCTGCGATTAGACACCGATAAAACCCCATACAATGCGTGGTGGATGTCTACGAATTTGCACCTTCCCGATATGTCTCCGATATTTACTTTTTGTATCGGTGCCATATCGGTAGGTCTAAATGTCTATCGTAGTAGATGGACGCCAGGCCTTAAGGGATGGTCAACTTCTAACATTGATGTCCATTATGTAGAGCATTTAGACGGGTCCTAAGAGAATAGACCTAAGTGGTGCCCACTATCCTAGTAACAAAATAGAGAGGCATTCGCCACCAGTGATGGTTCTCTGCTCATGTGCTGCTCAACGTTGCTCGGTCGTGTTTTACATACGGAAAATGGCAGTGGTCAAAAACTCTCAAATACAGAGCTACATACTGGGCGATTTTAAGGATACCATTCAAAAGTGCACTCACATACGAAGCTTACGAAACTGTAAGTTTTTTAGAGCGTGGTTGCACCGCCTATATACATTGCCTAGAGATTAGCGTGGTCAAATAAAGACTGCGAGCGTACTGCATAAAAACTATCCCTTCACTTTCTGCATGCTATTCACTGTGATTCTGGGAAAAGAGCAGGGAGCCAATGTCACAGGGTCTTAGAGGTGTACTCAGCTGACCAAGACCAATCACTCAAGACCAAAATACAGAAAACAATCCATAGACAGAATGTGACCCAAAACTTTTAATTGTTATTCATTTATATAGCGCGCTCCTTCGTAAAAGATGAACATACTACTTCCTCCTAGTTTATCTAGTTCCTGCGGTTAGTCCGATTGTTCACTCCATGATTCTTCCATTCTAGCAAGCAGAAGCAGAGACGTGGTACAAGACTAGTATAGAGTATTTGCTTTATTGTCTCATCTGGGTGGGAGTGGCGTAGCGTTTGGAATATTGGACATTGCATTCAGAATTGCATGCCAGATTATAACAATGAGTATAGATTGAGGAGTCACATTAAATCCAATGATATTTACTGATACTTAGATATACATACGTATCGCATCTCAAATAGACAACCATTGGACTTCTCACACAAATGAAAACATCCCCACTTCCATGAATAACGACAAAAGTCTAGATAGATATGTAAACATCAATGCAGCTTTATACACAAAACGCTTCAAACAAATACCATACAGTTGTTTTATTGAGTCATTCCACATATGAACATAAATCATCACCCTCCTTAGTTTGTATGTCAACATCAATATTACAAACTCACTGGGCATCGCCATGCACTTTATGGGATGTTATAGCAAACAAAATCTAAAAGGGAAATCAATTAAACATCAAACATTCTAAATGTAATGGTAACAGCTTTGATGGTATAGACATGGCATATGTGAGGATAAATTGATCAATTCTGTTGATGTTCGTAATTCACACAAACATTGAACAATGTTCCAACAATATATTTTCGACTGTAAAATATTTCTTTTTCTTTACAATTTATGCAATCCCATATTAATCATTATACACTTCCACAGCGTAGTAAACTGAATATCACGATAATCAAAATAATTAGATCTGTATATTGGTGACGGCGGCAATTTATTGTTGAAAACATAGAGGTTAATTACAATTGCATCGTCACCAGAACCAAAACTCACAGATACAGATATCTGACAGCGGCACTGACAACTAGCCGTGCCTGTCTGTTGCGACCATCAGGGCAGACAGAAATATATGCTCCTAGGATTACTGTCTGTCTGCACATGTCAAACAAACGCGTCAAAACCGAACTGTCAGTTATCTGAAACTACTACCTTCACACAGCAGGGAAGTATAGTGAGGGTAGGCGTGGGGCCTTTTCCTAGGGGTGGGCGGGCAGATCCTGAATGAATCAAGGCGGGAGCTCCCGACCTGAATATCCCAAGACGTGTGAATGTGAGAGTTGGTGTTTTGGTGAGGTCTCACAAGACGGGATTATGAATTAGAGAAAGGAGCTGTTACTGTTTTTGGTTTTAAAAATAACTTTATATCATTCTGTTTGTATAAACAGGAATAGCTTGTGACACTTGGTTCACTTAACAATCAGTTAAAATAATATGTAATACAAGATGAATGATGAAGTGGATAATTAAACATTGTTATTTTATTGAATTAGCAATTAACTACTAGAAGTAGCAAAAGTTTAGATTATAGCTCTCGTCAAGATTCACTCTTAGTAGAATACATGATTTTCCTTGGAAATTAAAGTTTCTTGGACTATAGTTATTGAAATTGCTGGCATCGCTGATACGTGGCAATGCTTGCAGTGTTTGTGGGGGTAGATAGTCTTGTCTAAAGACTTGCATACCAGCTGGTCATCCTGTGAGTTGTATTTATCTAATCGCTATTGATATCCACCAGTTTCCTTCTACTATATCATCCATTCAATTGTGGTTATCTAATTTCAATAATATTCCAACATATTTTCTTTGTATATCTAGCGACAATAATCAGGAAACATCTAAAGTGGGATTCACACGATGGGATTCATGTACCTCACAGGTTGTTTGTCTGAGACAAATCCTGTTGAGATTCTGAACTAGAACAAAATTTCTTCATCAAAATTGTAGGGTTTTATTTCCCTGAGACATGTTTTCCCCCTGTAATTGTTGGCGACATTTACCCCCCAAAAGGAACAGAATCTCATGAGATTTTGAACCCTGTGAAGTACATGAATCCCACCATATGAATTCCACTTGAAGTATAATCCAACATCGCAACATGATTGGTAACGCCCTTGCCAATCATAATCATGAGCACACACACCTCACCCTCCACCTGCCCATCTCTCCGCGGGAAAGCTCCTTCCCTCAAGTAGAATTGAGCGACGTCTGTAAGGACACCTGGTGGTGAATGTATTTGTGACCTTGCCCCGCACTCCAGGGGTCTCCAGTGTCGGCGTTTCGCGATAAGCCGTTATGTATAGGTGACATAGTTGCCGTACGTTCATGCCTGGTATAGTTATTAGTCCATGAGCGATGTGAATGGTATACATAGATGGCAACATTGCAATGCATCACCTACTTGATTTTCACTTAGTGTTTCTTCTCTGGGACTTCTATTTAGGTTTTAATACATGTTTTGAAAGGAAATAAGAAATATTCTACTCAACTCTAATTGCTAATTGGCGAGATACGACGTCTTATAAGCCCTTGATGCGAGTATAATTCCTGTAAATGTCTTATAAACATATAGAAGGCCAGTTTGACAGACCGGCAAAAGTGCAGATATTTCTGGATCCAAATGAAAGACTAACAGAATGTATGTGAAGACCTCCAGCTGAAGTTTCAAGAATTTTAATAGACCTTATATCAGGAAGAAGCAAAAGTGAATGAGAAATGCAGAAACATGTGTAAAAGAGGTCTTTCCTAATTATTGATTTTAAAACATACTCTTCTCCCGGAACGTAAAAACTAATTATGAAATAATCTCTTTAAACTAAGAAATTAACAAAATACTGGTCTATAGAGTTTGTATTTGAAAATGATAGAAACTTCAAGATGAAAAGAATGGACCTTGAAATGAATGAAAACATATACAAATATGATTATGAGGTGCGTGAGACTCCTCAAATAGACTAATAAAAATCATGGCACATATTTGAGTATGGTGTACAAGTAAACGGAAAATCATAGATTCAGAAAGCTCAAAAACAGGAACATTGCAAAATATTCTTATAAAAATAGGTAACAATAGCGAGGCTAATGGGATGACTACATGCATATTATTCCAAAGGAATTGTGTCTTGTTCCCCTATCAAATTGAATCCCTCACATAGTTCTTGTATTGCACCTTGCTGTGTGTTGTTGAAGGTTATATTGCATATATCTTTGACTAGTCTTCATACATTTTCGGGGAATTCTCGTAACGAAGTATGATAGACAAAACTATTAAGAATGGTGAAGGTTCATCATTTAGTATTGAGTTGGCATGGAGAAAAATATAACGGCAACTGATAGCTTGCATAAAGAAAAAGCTATCCTATGACACAATTGGGGATGACTTGGTCCAGACCAGGCATAACATGACGATAACCAGTCGTTGCTGCCTCAGCAAAAGTCTGACCAGCCAGGGCATGGTTATCAGAACACATCCCTTCAGAAATACCGGGGTTATCCCCAAGCTTAACAAAATATCCTATTACCTAATAGAAAATAAAGTCAACTAGCCGTGCTTTGGAGAACCGATATATGGACGTTATTATATGGACAGTCAGACGGGTCAAAGTGTGTAACTAGGACAAATAGGAAATGGACAAAAAATATCAGAGAGTTCAGTGAAGCAGAGATGGAATTGGTAAATGCAGAATCAATTGCTAAGGGAGGAAATTGAGGTAGAGGTCTTGTTTAGGAAGTGGTGACGCAGGGTGGGCTGAGAAAGCGGGAAGATGGGGATGTATATGGATGAAAGAGGTGTGGCGGGGAAGGTGGCTCTAGGGGAAATGGTGGTACAGGAAATGTTTGGTTGGGAGAGGTGGCTTCAGAGGGAATGATAGCACAGGAAGAACTAGGAGGGAACAGGTGGCTTCAGGGAGAATGCAGGTGCAGGAAGAGGTGCGGTGGAGCACTTGGCTGAAGGGGGATTGGGCAGGGTGAAAGAATGGTGGTAAGGGGTACAACATCGTCAGGTCAGGAGATTTGGGAACGAATTAGATTGAACAAAGGGGGAGGTAGGGAGGGAAAGAGCGATGAAAGAATAGAGAGAGGGAGGGAAGGGAGGAACGGGGTAGCAAGTGGAGAGGAACACCTGGTCTAGAGAATGAAAATGGGAGATATTTGGGTGGAGCGGATGGGAATGACAGGTCAGGGTAGTGCGAGCCCATCTGGATGAAGACAGGGTCAGACAGAGAGGCATAGGTAAACATACAGAAGCGAAGTGGAGAAAAAAAGAGGGTAATGTCAGGGTGAAACTGCATGGGCAACACGAGCGGGAGAATATCGAGTAGCTGTCATTTATGATATGGAGGCGGGAGGGTGCCGAATGAAGCTTGTCAGGATTACTGCACTGAGTGGTCTCGTTCTATCACTATAATGATTCTATCACTATAAAGTATAATGAAGCTGGACGGAGAGAGGAATCTTGTAGATCAAAAGAACAAAATGCAACAGGTCTACAAATCTCAGGCCGATAGAGTGCCTTGAATGAATGGGGTGAAATAGGGCATGGATTCGCCAGGTGCGCCGGACAGCGCAGGATTGGGTCGGGATATGGTGCAGGCCGGGCCGGAGGGGAGACGGCGGGGCGCTGTAACGGGCCGGGGAGAAGCCGGGGATAGGCACAGGAGCGGCGGCGGGGAGTGGCGTTATCAGGGCGGACAGGCAGAGGGGAGATAGCCCCAGGAGGAAGAGATCAAAGCCGTGCATGAACACGATGACAAGAGCCCTCATGGACACGACCCTATTTCCAGGGTCGGGGCTGCCTGGATACCATCAGTCTCACCCCTACCCTACCCCCAACTCACTAGCACCGTTTACAGCACCACACATTCCAGCCTTACCCTTAGCACTCCTCCTGCCCCTAACCCAGAGAGCGGCTCAAAAACTGCCGCCGCGTCCATCAGCCCATGCACTGCGGCATTACACGAAGGCATCCCCTCCCCCCCCCCCCCCCCCTCCGTGACACGGCGGCTGTGGGACACCATGGCAGGCTGGTACTCAGGGTATGAATAAATTACACTATGCCTTTCTTTTAGAGAAAAGGCAAGGCTTAGACTCCATGTTGCCAATGTATTGCACACGTACTCAGATAGCTTTGGTGCCATCCATAAATTATGTACGCAGATTTTCTGAAATTTTGGACCCCCATCCCCCTCCCGATCTTCTACGCAATAGAACAAAGACGGGACATACGCAAAATTTCCAAAACTGTTGACACCCCCCTCCCCATCAGTGCGTATTTACTTAATGGATGTCCCCTTTACAGGAACCACAACGTCTGAGTATAGAACATAGTCAGGTTTTTATTCATAAAAAGGATATAAACCTGCGATAGAATTTATCATATACACGTATATAGGTAAATGTATTGGTAGTTGTTATCACAATCGTCCATGGTCGGCTGAGACTTCTGGGCTTTCCTTCGACATTATGTGGTAACTTTTGGAATACATCATTTCCGACGGGCAGTATCTATTCACAACACGTATATGTACATCATCAAATTGTTAGCGCTAGTCAAATACAGTAGCTCAATATGTAACTAACTTTTCACATTTCCCAGGTAGAAGATAATTAGGGTGCAATCAGAACTGCTGGGAAAGCAATTATAAAGGCGCTACAGACATTCTGTTGTTCAATGTGAAGCCATCTAGTCTAGACATTAAATCAGCGACTAGAAAGAGGTTGGCAAGGTTTAATTGAAATCCACAGAACGCAAGCACCAAGTGCCACACGAATGGCAGAATGCTGCCAATGCTTAAATTAATGGCTACGTCCATGTGTACGTACTAGTGCCCAGGTCCCTTTGGTTCTGCCACAAAGCCTGCTAAAATCCCATTGCGACCATACAGATGTGCAGATAAAGGGATAGTGGTGATGGTGTGAGTACAGGGTCAGTGCACACCTCTTGTACTACCCAGCTCTCCTCCTCACACTCTTGTTCTACACAGGGACGAGCTGCTCGTTGTGGAAACCAGTAGCAGTTAAATACTGAATGACAGCTGCTTCTTATCTCTCCACGTGTATGGGTTTACCATAGCACGTCATGCCCATGTAATGAGCTGTCAGTCTACTCCGTCTACTGCTCTCTGGGATAAACAGTGGCTAACCCATTCTGTATGCTCAGTTTTGGTTGCTCTGTACTGGGCGCCTGATTGTTATGTATGACAAACATACAATATACACAGTGATATAGGGGAAGTACGCATTTACAGCTGCCAACAAAAGGGAATGGGTGTCTAAAGGTGACCTTAGTATGTTATAATCAGACTAATATTTATGGTACGAATGTTCGCCCTTAAAACGGAAATCTGCTGTTGGTACGCCGTTTTCAATACTGCGTAAAGTAGCTTTTACATATTTACCAGTCATTTGCGAAAACCAAATAAAACATTTACTGCATCATAATAGCTAGAGTCACATGCAGCATATATGGAACTATTAAATATGTGTCGCTTGAATTAGAAATATTGTGTTTACATGCGGAGAAACACCTGCGGTGGTCGACATTATATCTGTCTACCTTTGAAGTTTAGACTACATTGAATATGTTATCATATTGTAACGTTCTTTATTTCTGATCGTTTATGGATTTCCATTGTATAAACCGAATTAGTTCATTAAGCAAATGGCATCATTGGTTTTGTTGATACATCAATATTCATGATCAGATGAATACCAATTTGAAAACACATAGACTGAAATACATTATTGATGATTGGTTTTATTTACCAAGAGTTATAGGTCATACTTAGCATACGAGTTTTTATGTTACATTGCTATACATGTTTATCCCTTGTTGGTTGGGCAATAACGAATCGTTGACCACAGTAATTTCAAATCGAAGCCAGCTATGTTTGATTCATTGGTATTCATATTTCCATTAGTGGGAAGGGACTCTGGCATGAAGAGAACATAATTCATGTTGCATAGCCGATTTACACGTTCTACTACAGCTGTTAGAATATTCTTCTGGCCCTATCCCTGCAGTGACACATATTACATGAGTTATGAAATTCACCCTAACCATTGTATCCGAGGTCACTAAGGCTCAATACAAAGGTCAATAATATATGAATTCAAATTTCGAATTAAACATAACATGTATATTTTGTTGAATATACAACCACGTACATAGATATGTTACTGATGTGTGTAATTGCATTAGTATTTTGGGCTACATGAACGTTTTAATATGGCGGTTATTTGAAGTACATCCCCTTAGGTTAGGGAATTACCACTTGCTCTTCCTATACATGTACAAGTATACGAAAGTTAGGTCTTAAGTACCGAATCAGAAA
Organism: Alentia gelatinosa; assembly: GCA_950022655.1. Taxonomy (NCBI): domain Eukaryota; kingdom Metazoa; phylum Annelida; class Polychaeta; order Phyllodocida; family Polynoidae; genus Alentia; species Alentia gelatinosa. The sequence continues at coordinate 100,823,888 of OX465580.1, read as the reverse complement.
CAGGAAAGTAATTTGTTTGATTAATCAATCTGACGAGTTATTGCAGATAGATTATTTGTTTCATGGAGAAAAAAAGACATAGCATGCACTCAGAATGCCATGCATGTAACATTGGCATAAAAAGTTAACAATGAGCAAGGACATTAACACGATAACATGCCAACACCCACAAAGATACTTGTTGTCAGCAGTGTGACAGGCCTTTGCAAATGGGGTGACAACCCTCTTACAATCAGTTCTTCTCTGTGTACAACTTAACGCTTCCGTCGGTGCTCTTTTTCATTGTTCATGATTCTATTCCTGTCATGGTTTCCCAACAACTGCCACTGTGTGTCCTTTTCTTCTCAATCGCTCTAAGCTGTAGATAGCGAGCACACGGCAAATGCACGATGTTTCCCGTGGCTAACCCACTGAATCCCGTGTGTATTTTAGGAGGAAGAGGCCAAGGCGGCGTTGCGGAAAGAGGAGACGGATGAGCTGTTGGCATCTCAGCACTTGGCTGTCATCTCCCACGAAGATGACGTCATTCGTAATGAGCAGGAGCGACGGAAGGTACGTCAGCCTCAGAATGGCTGTACTTGGTGTGTCACTAAAACAATATCAGATCCATCATGTATTAAAGCAACATTCAGAACTTTTTGTAATTAGGTGACTCTATGTACTAGGTCTTCTTTCCTCTGGTTTTGTTTATCATAAGTGTGTCATATATAGACATGTACACATATTGAACCCATCCGTCCCCACCAATAGCGCCCCATATCCCTTTAGTTCCCCCCGATAGTTCACCCTATTTTGAAAAATCTTTGATCAGCTCCTGGGACATGATTGTTGTGCTCTCCGGTGTACAGCTACAACTTCTTTCGGATGTCTTTTTGCTTTAGATTTGAAAATATTTATAAAAAAACGTGGGGTAAAGTTTAGAATTTGGATGATATGGACAAATATGTATAGTATTGGGATTTAAAAAAGTATTGTACATGTATTTTATGTACAAGAGATGCATTCTGACTACTCTTCAAGAGGAAGGGTGGTATGAGGACGGGATAGGGGTTAAATTAGTTGTCATTTTAAAAACTAGTTATATATATCCCCAGCCATGAAAGAAAGGATGATGTCCTGCCATGGCACCACCATCATCCAATGTATCCCACCCAAATACACCAGCCTGACTTTTGGCGTATCTCATGAGGTTGTGTCGCCACCTTTGTGTCAGTCTAGCTGACCTACGTTGCCCCCATCGCCCTGAAGGACCTACAACAGATACACACTTCACATATAGAGGGAATTTTTTGTGCGTGGTGCGCAGAGGGCCGGTGCGCATGCCCAGTTCGGTACACGCGGATATCCCATTGCTGTTGACAATTACCGATGTCTAGCCTTTGGCTAGGGGCGGTAGGCTAGCGTGACAATGAAACATAGGACGGGATCAAGTGGCACTCTTTTACAAGTCGCCGAGGACCAGCGAGCACCGAGCAGCGCCCTTTGGAAAGAGACGCCATCCTGTCCAGCGTCTGACCCTCTGGTAAACACAGGTCGTCAACGTCCAGCGTCTGACGTCATATCTAAAACAATCTGAGGGGGGGAATGAAGATTAATTGATCCATAGTGTATTCAACTGTAATAACTGGGACAGTGGTGATTAGTTCAACTAGAACTGACCTTTTCCCATATACAGAGTCATCCCAGAACGTCTCTTTTTCGGCATGTGGAGAGGTTTACAGCGTTTACTGATAACAGTTGAGAGGCAGTTTGTCCGACATGATTAATGTGGCCTGCAGACTGAAATTAACAACACAAGAAATAAAACGCGATAAAAAGAACGAGAGAAATGCCTTTTGTCGTTATCGAATTTTCCTAATCTTCAAATATTTGTAGTAAAGATTTCAAAATTAATCCACCATCTCACCCCAGGTTGTGAGGCCAGCATTTGAAGTTTGTATTCGTGGCCTAATGTAACATTTTAACTAAAAAACAGAGGAATGCTTTCTTGTGTGACCAAAAGGCTTTGTACCGGTGGCCAGCCATGGTATCTCATCAGTAAATATCCACAACATGACGCCTCATTATAAGCCGGCCTGAAAGTAAACTTCTTTTTCACGTGGGTCTAATTCACTGTAATTGAGATTTGAAGTCCCTTCAATTCTCAATCCACGCCGCTGGTTTTTTCCCTTTTCTAATAATGCAATCCTTCAAATCACACTATATCGCATGATCAGCGGATCGTAAAGACGGTGCGGGGGAAAAGTTGGCGGGGTAATTAAGAGCCCCAGTAGCACGTCACAGGAGGGGATAACACTGCCTTTCGCATGCTCCTACTTTTGTAGGCTGTCTGGAAGGGGTCCCGATCGTCAGGCAGCGGGTAGTTTGGCCGTGTGAAGCATGGACGGTGTGCTATTAGTGGTTCCCGTGTGGCGGCTGCAGTGGCTTTTTATTCCCCTCTATGGTACACCCTATGAACAGCCTATGCTCCGCCACCCTCATACCCCACATCCACCATCCCACCCACATACCGATGTTTACCTGTACAGAGATGTTGTGGAACCTACATGAACATATATTGGTACCGGATCGTACTCAGTATATGACTACCTGTCTATTGATAATATTTGCAACTGATCCGTCTTGTCTACGGTCATATCCAGTCCTTATTTTAACGCCTGAGGAGAGCCGTCACTTGCCTAATGGGGTTGCCCCGGTGGGTCCGGGGGCGAGAACTTCAGCCAGAGTCTACGGTACCACTTTGAACTGCCATGCCAGGCGGCTTGCGTGCAAGTTGGATTGGTAGACCAGTATAGACGGACAGGAACTGGATTCCGACTGTGAAATGTTGCTCCCATGAAAAGCTAGGCTTAAAATGATTGTCTGACTGTTACCTGACTGCATTTATGTTTTTTCCACCATCTGTATGTCGTTTCATTTCAGAGTACTAAAAATCTATGGGCATCTGATTAAAGGTTAATGCTGTGCATTGTGGTTGTTTGAACGGTTAAGAGCAAAGATGTATTATTCATGTACAGAAATACATGCACGCCCGTATAGAAGTGACTGATGGTTGGCAGGCTGCTGTGTTTATTGCTAACATACAACCTATTTACCTTCAGTGGACCAAATATATAATTCATTGATTCTAAATGTAGCTCTCTAGAATAGTATTGCTTGCAAAGTCGAACGTATGTTCATAGAATAATCAAATGGAGTGCACTTAAAATGGAAATTTCTGATAATTGCTTTTCTATTTCTCATTTCAGCGCATATATCTTGATCGAGAGCGTGAAGTAGAAATTCTGATCAGCCCTCGATCCTCAAGGTCAAGAAAATCCTCCATGTCCGATGACCTTGGTGCTAGCAGCACCTTCGGTGCCAGTGGAGGGACGCGGCAGTTGGCGTCCTCCAACCCAAACGCGCTGTCGGTCCCGGGACCCGTTCCTCCGCTGGTAGAGCAGCGAAGCGGGGGTGTGACCAATGAGGGCAAAGACCGCGACACCCGGGCGACAGATGCCAACCTCAAGACCTCTCCCGCTGAGAAAAGCCAGGAGAGCTCAGCCGCGGGAAAACCTAGCGAGCAGACGACACCAAAAAATTCGTCTGAAGCCACAAGCGCCGGGGTCAAAGCAGACGCTGAAGGTAAAAACAGCGATGCCAATGATACTGAGCCTTCCGAGGGGGCCGAGAAGGCGGATGCTGAAGCCAAACTTCCGGTAGCAGATCCTGTTAATGAAACAGCAGGACAGGCGACGGGGAGCAACAGTGAAAGTCAGCCCACACATAACAATGAAAATGACGACACAAAGGTCGCCACGTCGTCGGCTGTTAATGAAACGCCGCAGGATACGGAAGTAGCTGGGGATTCGTCTGAGCAGGAATCAGAACTGAAGAGGATCCCAGCTGAAACTGTCGAAAACGTTGTAACAACGCCTGCAGCAGCTACTGGAGAAACCAGTCAAGAGGTTGACCCGGGGCTCTACACGATAGGCGAGCAGGAAGAGGATTAGCAGACGACAGCCAAACTTCTGGATTATTTTAATGGGTCTCAGGCGGACGATAATTCGGAAGCAATCTGACGCTCGCGGAGGCAAAGGAAAAGTAAAGCCATCGGGTGTGTTTCCGGAAATCGTCATGCTGCAGTTGACTTCTTCCACGGAACCATCGCCAGAAGGCAAATATAGCTCAATTCTAGGGGGACCTTGTCATCTAGAGTACACGCGTTGAATTCAACATGGACATTTTAGAGACACGGGTCATATTGAGTGTCTTGTCGCTATAATGCTTTTATTTGTATTTGCGAATCCTATTATATGAAGCCTCACAATTAACGTAGTTTAGACACAGATGTAATAAGTCACATACATCATCTGTATCACCCTGCCAAATCTTGATTAAGTCAGTCCATTCATACATGCATTGTCTAACATTGTACACTTGGTTCATTAAAAAGCTCAGCTTTCTAAAAAAATCTATCCCTTGTGGAGCTTTTAAATTATCAAGCAATTCCTTATAATATCGTCACTGAATAATTCTCGCCTTAGGTGGGTTGGTCACATCAGCGGCAACGCGATATTAAAAGCCTCCGAGTGGAAAATGATGGTCATGGTTTACAATTTGAAACAACATAGACCCAGACATAAAACAGACAATGTTATTCGTTCTCCCACTATTTGTTCACATCCCCCTTAGGATGCTCACGCCCACGTGTATACGTGACCTGCGCCGAAGGGACCGTAATTCAGAGGAGTTGGGACAGGAACCACATGGCCTTAGTAAGCGTCTATCGGTCGTAATGAAGTGTCTGGTTGGTTTGTATGTTCAAATATATAAATATATATGAAACATACACAATATTACCATGATTTCGATCTGAGTTGCCGTATTCTGGAAGCTCCATATGCTTAGTATGGAGACTGTATTGGGTAGGCAATAAACGTATATATATATATATATATATATATATATATATATATATATATATATATATATATACCTTAAGTGCACAGATACAATAATAATATCAGACCCCTCACTTGTGAATGGATTAGAGTGAATAAGTCCAGTGTGTTTGATCCTCTCGAAGTTCAATGAATACGATATGATATTTGTGCAAGATGGAAATCAAGGTTTAGTCCCACATCATCGATCACAATAACTAGTGATGGATACGTACTTAACGGGAAACCGGAGGCCAGAGGTTTATTCTAAATATCATTATACATATTTTGAGATCAAATAGATGATAGAAATATATAGATTTAAAAATCAATTGCCTGATACAAGAAATCTGGAAGTTACCATGAAAATTAATTTCATGAAAACTTCAAGCCCCTTCATATGACTGCTCCTTTATAAGTTGTTGTAATAAATGTTTTCAGTAATTACATTAATTCTCCATCACGTCAATATTAAAAGTTTGATAGCTCCTGTGTTTGATATAATTATCATTGCAGATGAAAATATGATTACACTTCTTGTCAATATCTTGTACCTTCGTACATGATTAAGAGTAACAAAGAGTAACACCGGAAACTGGGCTGGGCTGGACCAAGGGACGTGTGGTAGGCCTTTATTAATAATAATGTAGACTTCAATATATTCTGCATGCCCTTTTAAACATATCGTTAAAAGGTTTTCAGATTAATTATCGCCTTTGTATCAACTACAAATAGGAGTTTTATTTAAACGGTTTGTAAATAATCGATAACAGTCGATGAAAGTGCATATATACACATTGACAATCTTAAGGTCGTAAGAACCGGACATTACCTTGGCAAAAGGGAAACAGATTTCTGCAGACCCGACGAACCCGTCGGAAAGAGGTGTTATTCTGAAGAAGGGGTGTGTCGATGTCTTATAAGCTTTGTGTTGATAAGTCGATCTGTTACGGGCTAAAACTATACCCCTCTCAAAACTCTTGACCTCTGGGTCGTAGTCGAGCAGACTATCCGCCTTCTCCATGGTGGAATGTATAGTTCTGCTACCAGCAGCAACCAGGTACCCGCTGCACCTGCCACCGACCTGAAGGCTCTATGTAGCTCCTGTTGCTCACTGACTGAGGGATAGGAGGAAGGTGGCAGTTCGCTCATGGGCTCATTGAGACCACTAAGCATACCTAAATAGATCTCTTAACGGGACCTGGAGGTACAACTTGCAAGGTGAATGTTGGCGCGGCGGCTAGGCAGCAATATGGTTTGCCCCCATAACTTTGTTGGTTTCTGTTGGTGACGTTGATAGACGGAGGGGACGGCACCGGCACATCTGTCTGTGCCATGGCTGATTTGGAGTGGGTAGATGCAGCGGGGCAGTGGGGATAGGCAGAAACAAGCATGTAAAAGGTGTTCAGCTGATAGCTGGTAAGGAGAACAGAACGAATATGGAGAAGTACCTATGTCTCAATATGCACATGTACATATATATACCCAAACGAGTGCCCTGGCCGGGTTTTTCGCTGCAAAGACCAAATGGTCGATTATTCATGGGGTTTGTTTGGCAGGGCCTAATAGCACTGGTCATACCGATAATCCACCGTCTAGGGTCTTTAATACACCTAGGATCCCCACCGGCAGTGGGTGGGGAGGTTTCCGGGTGGGGGGACCTGGACTGCGGATCAACTCAGGCCGACACGCCCATCATGGCTCCCCGCCTTAATGGGCAACAGGGGCCCACAGCTTACCCGCCGGTCGGGGATCATATCAGCACGACTTCACCCCAGGAAAAGCTGCACTCCAGAACAGGACTCCAGAGTTTATGGATACCAAATTGTGCTCCGGGGGGTAGGAGAGGTGTCATGGTGGGACTTGTGGTTGAAATTGACGGGGTGTTGTGGTAGAGACATAAAACTTCCCCTGGAGGAAGAGGAGGAGGAGGGAGGAAAGATGTAACTCGGTCAGAAATGATAACACAGAAAGGCTGAATAATGGTCGTTTTCCTTTTTTGTCATCGTTCAATTTAATGGAAAAGGACCACCCGGGCATCAATCAAAAAGGCGGATAGCGTCCGGTAGATTTATCGTCTTGGTTGCAAGGTCAACAAAAACGGAAAAAAAAAGAGGAGAAAAAAATCAGCCACAGGCCAACTTGAGAAGACTCTCTCATGGAAGGATGTGAAGTTGAATTACGTCGCGGTCGGAGGAAAATGTCGAAGGGCAACTGTGGCAGTTTTATGGAGCTGGTGTGAGGACGTCGGGCCAGAAGTGCCTCTGATCAATAAATGGCAGCCCCGCAGTGAGTGTGTGACGTACGCTGTGTGTCTATGTCGTCTGCTGTCTCTGTCAGAACCCGAAGTGAGTATCGGAAGGGGACGGGACCCGTCTGGACTAACAACCATTACTATAAACAAAATAAGTAAGGCATTGAACTCAACAGTGATTGTTGGCACCTGCATGATTTGTGCATCGTGTGATGTGTGTACTAAAGGCTTGAATTACAACCATACCATCGAGCTCATAGATTGTTCATTAACAGCAGGCATAAACCTTGGTATACATTGGTTTTATGAAAATAAAACCTATAGAATTAAATGAATGGAAATACTAACAAGAAATATTTTGCTCGCATATGGAAAATCCCTATATATATGCTGTCGCATACGTGACAAAAAAAAGAGAGAAAAGGAGCATGTTTACGGTTGTGGTCAAAGTTCTCTGATTTAATATCATTTAATTGACACTGCAAGAAGTTCCTGGAAACTTAGCTATCTTTCTCTGGCAACGCGACTGGGATTCAAAAAGTCTTAAAGGGAAGCTAGATTCTGTCTTTCTTCCAAGAAGATGTTGTTCATACATACATGCAACATGCCCAAAATCGCATTGACTTTCCATTTATGGTCTCTATCATTTATCGATCGTTAGTATTTCCGATGTAACCCGTCTGACACCATAATGTGTACTTGGTAATAGTGCCACAACCGAGAAGCAATAGATACCCGTTGGGAAGTTCCCCCCTCCTGTTCTCCTCCAGATCCACCCCGAAACTATCGCATGTCCAATAGTGTAGCCGTTCTTTTGATTATTTCTTCTAGCCTTACTCTGAAGGAGAACAAATGAGATTCTGGGACGACAGGAAAAAATTGATCGTTAGTATATACACACGGCTCGGTCGCCAGGTTTCATTTTTGGCGTGGGAGGCGGATATGCAGGCTTGTCTACTGAAATGGCTTCCAGGGCTTTTAGGAACTGAAGCCAACTGTTATCGTCACCGGGTCCTTGCATCCATGGAATATCAACACCTCGACCGCCAGCGCTTACGGACCCAGGCCGGGGCTTGGCAGACTGTAATTGCTTTCGAAACTAAGGATCCGGAACCTCTGAGTCTGATCCTATTCACTGACATCAATCTGAAGGGAAAAAGTCCCCAAACTGTAAAATGGGCGGATGTTAGTAGGCGGGGAGAAGATACCAGTGTAGACGTATTATGGAATGCGGTTAGAAAAGAGGATGTCTCGGCGCGTAGGCGGATATATATCTCTCGGTATATTCCCTGTTTGTGTCTCTTTTCTCCCACATTCTTCTCTCTCCCTCTTTCTCATTTTATCCTTCACCCTGTCTTTCCAAGTCTACGTACCTACACCTCACTGCCTCCCTCAGGCTTCCTCAATCATTCCACTGTCTCTTTGTCTCTCATCTACCTGCCTCCATGTCTATCCCCCGCTCTATTTCCCACTCTCCCTCCTACCCTCCAAGTTTCTCTTTGCTCATATTCCCTCTTTCTTCCTACATTTTCTGCACCCTCTCCCTCGATCTCACTCCCTCCATTCTCCCGTCTTCCCTCTCCATATCTAACGTCCTTCCTCTGTCCTTTTCTGTCCCTCCCTCTGTCATGACTACCAACACGTATCGACCTATTTACGATACATCAATCACCTTCACCCCTATACCCTCGTCTCCCAACTTCACATTCCAGTGGGCGTGGTGTACGGGGGGACGTGTTGCCTGGAGTAAGTGAGGGGTTGAGGGCTGGTGAGGGCTTGTGCATATACCCCCTCCCCCACGCCTTGCTTGTCGCTGATCTTATTTTGGCGATAATCACCATCAAATAGATAAACAAGCACGTCAATACGCCTTCCATTTTTTCTCCACGCGGCGCTTAAGGTGCCACCCCCTCACACATCCTCCACCCCCGGTCTCCCACCTCCGCGGGGCGGGTAATCCGCGGATCCATCACGCCCGGGTGTGAGCGTGCTTAAGACGCCGCCTTATCCGACCAGCATCGCTGTCCGCTGAAATCCGGACCAGTCCGTGTGTGCATCGGTCGCCGCGTATGTTGCGGTTTCCGTATAAGAAAGGTACGCATGTGATTCAATGGGAAGCTGGGGCTGGAGGTGATCGGGGGAGAAGCATCGTTCCTCCTCTCTAGTCGCCCGTTGGCACCCCCCGCCCCCGCAGGTCGGGGCTGCCTGTACGGTTGCAGGCAGCTGCAGGTGCAATGCAACAGTACTGGGGTCCGCCGGGCACTGGAGGGGCGGGAGTGAGGGGCCGTGGATCCGACCCGCAACGTCTTTACCTTAGACGGATAGGGCGGTGATTAGATAAAGCCCGATGGCCTTTGATCCCTGGCCCGGTCGGAGACGCCCTGACCGCGCCCTGCCTCCACCTCGTCCCCGCCTGGCGCCCCATACACCCCCGTGATGCAATCAATGCCTGCCGTCACTACCCGTTAGCACCGCACACCGCCTGGAGTTGCTCACCCAGGCTCCCGAAGAGCAGCTTCCTTTGAATTCATTGCACAGCCACCAAGGCGCATCCACAACACAGGGCAGGCGGAACACACTGGACCTGATTCATTTCCCTCACTATGTATTGCCTGCCATCACCCAAAGGCCACGAAAGGTTTTTTTAAGTGGGTGTTTCTTAATATTTCTATTATAAAAAATTCATACCGTCCCTATCCTCCCTTCTGGATCACACAGAAAAAAAACTCGAGTTGCTCGGGGAGAGCTGCTGAGCGCCAAATCTGATTGAGGTTGATCCCGGCGTATTGGCATTTTCACGAAGACATGGTCAGAAGGATTGACCCACCTTAACGTGGTTGAGAGGAGAAATAAAGCACCACGACCACACGGCAGGAATGATCAAATTTTAAAGATTTCCTGAATCGGGTACATTTCTCGTAGTTTAATTGAAATGGATATCTGTAAGAGACCATAGACATGTGGGTTCTTCTCTAGTATAGGAAAATCAGAAACTATATATACATATGTATATTTGATATATGTATTGGCATACAGAGAAACCGAAATTGATATAGTTGTGTACATTGCGCGCACACACGCACGTTTTATATATTATTATAAATATATAATATTAAGAAATACCCACATATATTTATATATATATATATATATATATATATATATATATATATATATATATATATATATAAAGAGAGACACAGACAGACAGACAGACAGACAGACAGACTAACAGACTGATAGATAGATGCAGATAGTAAAAGATAGGCAGACTGCGTCAAGACAGAGTGAATAGTGGCTAAAAGAGGGCTATGGGGAGTAAGTGACGGTGTACCAAACAGGCCGCCTCGTCAGCTTTTAGTCTATCATGGTGTATGAATGCAGTAGCGTCTGGCTAGGGCGATGTGGCGGGTACAGGGAACACCTGATAACGCCGAAGTATTCGCTTAACCTACGCCCATTCGCCCCCAACCCAATGGAGTCGGGTAGATAAAGGACACGTACAACTGCGGCCTATATTCGCACGCCCGGATTCTGGTCCCAGATAAGAGGGAGTGTGCAGGCAGAGAACTTCTGTCACACCAGTCACCCTGTCACAGAATGAGGGGGTATGTATCTGTACAACAGATACAGACCCCTTCTTTCTCAATCTCTCTTTCCTCCATTTGTTTTTTATCTAGATGGGAGATTGAAATAAAACGTCCCCAACTATGAAAAACTACCCGCGTTTTCACCGTTTATAGTGGATGACCTTGTTTTCTGTATAACTCATAATAAATGCATTAACCGACAATAACTATTTTTAATAATGGGCCAATAAACGTTCCTGTTGGACACCTTCTCCAACATTTAGGTTCAAAATGCGACATTGTGAAGGCAAGAACGAAGATGTCTTTTTAAAACTCTTGCTGGGCCAATCCTATAAAATTCAGATATAGTTTTTGATGCATTTTGCAGAATCTTATCCCGAGTGCTCAGATGAAAGAAAAAAGGCAATCAGGGAAAACCATCTGCCTTTATTAGTTATCAAACCAAGGTATACGGAAGTCTAGAGCAGAATACACTTTCGCAATGTTCTTGAGTGGCCCATAAGGAACCCTGATAGTCTTATAGCCGCACATGTGTATACGGACATAATAGCCATTGACATTGATGTCACGAAGTCTCTTTAATATACTGCTCGCAAATCACACTGGCATAATTTTATAGTCTTGTCGGTGAGACGAGGCTGGCAATATGCAGGATAATTCAGGTGGAAGAAGTTAGCCAAGTTGTGCCTAGCCTGGTAATGGAGGACAGAGGATGGGGATTTTTACTCATTTCCTCATACGTCTGCATGTGGGATCTCAGCTAGCCCATACCCCTAATACAGTCCTCTGGAAATTGGCCAAAAAAGGGCAGAACAATTCATCTTCGTGGTAGATCAGTCTCATTTCTAACCCACCCTAGTCGGAATGGCATCTGCACCCAATCGCCCGTGCCTGTCTTCTTATTAAGACAAGGTAAAAAATGGTAAAAAGGGATAAGTAAATAGCATAACTCCTTTATCGATCCTGTCCCGCCATAGGAATACGACCTCTTCGGAAGAAATTCTGCTTGGCTAATTTGCTTTTGCTATAAATCACTGCGATTATCATATGCTGTCGAGTAAAAATGGTCATTACTGCTGGATATGCTTTGTTCTACTTGGTACATCATGGTACCCGTACCTTGTTCTTGTAGGAGCTTGAGGGATGTATCGGTAGAGTGGTGATGGTGTAGTTCAGTACGGGAAAAGGGAAGGGATGGTTTGCAAGCTGATGGTTATTCTGGCTTTGGTGACTACCTAGTGCCTGATGTAGTCAGTTTGTTGACGTGGCTTTAGGCTTCAGCCCCTTGCAATATCGTCTGTGGATAATGGAAGACTGGAATGCATTATAAGTCCATTGGAAAAGATGCCTGTGGAGCAATGGTAACCAATCGCCGAATAAGAGAAGACGATGATAATGGGTGGTGAACTAGATGCAGCGACATAGGCCTACATCGCTGGGATGCACTGATAGATGGTTGTTTAGGTTGGATGCTCCCAATCACATTGAGAAGTTGGATGGGTTTAGGGTAAACGTTTAAGAAGGATGGGGGTTGGTTTGAACAGGTGATCTGTCTGCTTGGACTAAATTATTCTGGACGTTACCGATTGATTTATTCTAATTTGATACTTGGACATTAAGTAAAAAAATTAAAAAGGACATTAGGGTCTGTAGGAGGAAATATATTGAAAAGCAACTAAAGAACTGTGCTAATAATCCAAAGAAATACTGGAAGGAGCTGAATCAGCTAATCAAACCACCTGGTACCAAACCGATAGTCTGCTTTAAAGAAAGCACGGGAAATGTATTAAACTTAGACAGATGCGCAGACCATGCGAATAACTTCTTTTGTACCATAGGTATGAAACTGAGTGCAGCCCTTGTTGATACCAATCTCTTGAGATATGTTAATCGAGAAAACCATGGCGGGTGGGAAGTTGATATTGATAAAATTACGAATGACGAAGTCGTAAAACTGGTCCAAAGAATTTCGGTAGATAAATCGTCTGGGATGGAAGGGGTGAAATGTAGTCTGTTAAGAAATTCCTTGTTGTCATGCTCTGATATATTCACCCGAGTCCTGCAACTCCTATTAAAAAATGGGGAGTTCCCGCAAAGTTGGAGGAATGGGAGAATCTCTCCTCTCCCGAAGTCAGGGGACTTGTCTGATATCGGGAATTGGAGGCCGGTGTGTGTGCTACCCGTTCCAGGGAAGGTCCTGGAACGGATAGTACACACGCAGTTGTATACTTATCTGGAGAGTCGGAATTATTTCTATGTAAATCAATTTGGGTTTAGGAAGAAAAGAAGCACCGGGGGGGCCGTTTTAAAATTAGTCCAGTATCTAATACAACGGGACAATGATAAGGAGGTATCGATAGCTACGTACGTAAATGTGAAAAAAGCTTTCGATTGTGTGGACCACAATCTACTAATCCATAAGTTGTCGGAAGCAGGACTCGGGCCGAATATTATCAGATGGTTTGAGAGTTAGTTAAATGGTAGATCATGCTATACAAGGTATGGAGATGAACAATCGGAGAGTGAAGAAGTAAAATTCGGGGTACCACAGGGTTCCATACTGGGCCCTTTGTTATTTCTAATTTACGTGAATGACTTGCCGAGTTGCCTACCTGAAAATTGTTTTGTACTTATGTACGCGGACGATTTGGTGGTCGTGACCAGCGACAAAAAACTTCCACAGGCTGAATCGAAAATCCAAAGGGTGGTGGACAAACTATACTCCTGGTTTAGTGCTAATAGGTTAACAATAAATGCCAATAAAACAAAAATTATGTTCCACGGTAGTAGGGTAGCTATAAGTAAGGAAAACAGGGGACATATAAAAATGGGGGAAAAAGTGTTGGAGAGTGTAGAAGAAATGAACTACTTGGGAGCAACAATCGACACCGAATTAAATTTTAAAAAGCATGGCATGAAAATACTAGGAATGCTCAATGACAAATGTGCTGTATTTAGGAGGGTGAGAAATTTTATAAAGAAAGAAACTGCCCTGAAAGTGGTTACCACTTGCCTCCTCCCACTCGTAGACCATTGTTCTTTTCTATTGGAAGGTAGTTCCAAAGAAGTAAAGACCAAGGTAGACCGAGGAATAAACAGAGCACTTAGAATAGCACTACATAGCGAGGCATATCGGGATGGGTTATTTATTAAAACGGAGGAATTACTTTCAAAATGTAAGATAGAGAAACCAGAACACAGGAGAAGACTCCTTTTAGAGGGAATAATCCGCTCTTTATTCAACCTATCAATGATAGATAAAGTTAACCCAGAGCCAAATCGTATCCAAACAAGATCGCAAGCAAAGTTTAATATCAAACTGCCACATCCAAAAAAGGAGAAATTCAGGAAATCTGCAGTTTATTTCGGTATCAGTCTATGGAACACCTTACCCGCTCATTTACAAAATAATTGTTCAAAAACTTTGTTCAAAAGGGAAGTACTGGAGACCATCGTCAAATTGTAAGATCAGCCTATAAACACCTTTCACCAACTGCGTTGCAGTGAAAAATTGATTGATTTGCCTGTCCATCTACCTGCCTGTTCTACATGAAGTGGTTATTCACTCACTATGTTATGATTTGTTATCTTGTAATTTAAGATCGAATATAGGATAATTACAGACAAGGTATTCTCTAGTAAGTATCCGAACAAATATAACTAAAATAGACTGATGTGATTAGATTAGGAACGACCTTGTCAGAATGTGAGAGAAAATGGAATAGCCCAACGAGGTTGTCCACTCATTGTAAATACCATAAACCTGTTAATATTGTCATCCATTTGTACTAATGCTGTTGCTGGAAGAGCGATCCGTCGTGATCGAACGCAATAAAGCCTTTTTAAAAAAAAACAAAAAAAACAAGTCGATCATTTAGATTGCTGCCCTTTGTGCCCAATAGGGGATATATGAAAAGGAATTGCACACATCTGAAACGCTATTGTTTATAAGTACACATCAATCGAATCATAATCTAAGGGCAACTTTAGAAGTATAAGTTATGAGATAAGATGGAGTCAGATGTGGCGGAGGTGCATATTGAAGGAAATGGTGGTCAGTTAGGTTGGGTGAACGTCCACACCTCCGGGGTGCACCTCCGACGCCAAAGTGGAAGATCGCCCGGAGACGGGTGAATGTCTGTAACGGCGTAAAATAAACTTGAATTAAAAAAGTCTTTAAAAAAGGTGAGGAGGTTCTGGTACATAGTGATGAGCTGTTGGTGATAACATGTAGGGCGGTACTCATTAGTTGGGGTTGCAGTACGTTAGATGAGATGATAGTGCAAATTGGGGGAAATATTGGTGAGCCAGATGTAGCAATGGCACATATTGGAGGTGGTGATGGGTGGCGCTGCACATGGAGGAGTCGGCGGTCAGTCAGACGGTAGTGCATATTGTGAGGAGGAGATGGTGCTGGGGCTAACACGACCCCTGGTGACTGTAAGACAAGCCCTTGTCCATCCATCACGCTAACCGGGCCAGCCCCTGGCTGATCAGCATTACATTGTTGGTGCCATTCGATTAGCATGGACGCCAGACGACGCGAAGATGCTCCGGCTTTTCTAGGCACCCAGTCGCCTGAAACGCCGCTCCCAGCACGGGCCATTCATTCCACGTTTTACATGTTCATCTCCCGGGCTGGCTGGCTCTCTCTATCTGTTTGTGACCGGTCGTGTGGTGGACGGCAGGCTAGGCAGACAGACGGACCAACGACCTGCTCGGCATCGATGAGCCTTGTCCTGCTTTTGGCCGGGTCGTAATTCATCAAGCCAAGGGGGTTACCATTGGGTAGGGGTGGAGGTGAGCGACACCCCACCCCCTACATCCCCTAACCCCAGACATGGACCCCACCTACACCCCCTCCCGCTATACTGACTACAGTCAATATGACGCACAATAGCCACGTCCCAGCTTTCTACCCCCACATCGTCAGATTCCATCCCTTTCACTACTACCACTGGTACCCCTACCACTCCACTGCCACCGTCGTCTGAGCCCTGCTTCCTTTACTACCCATCCTCTCTGCTTCAACTCCACCTTTCATTCCTATACCTCGTACATTCTGTATCGCGTCCATCTCTTTAGACTCAATCGACAACGTTGTCCATATCTCAGTTTTCCCTATAGCATAGACTGGACACATGCAACTACTATATCCCAGTATCCCACTCCTGACCTTTTGCCTACTTTTTCTACTGTTTACGTGTAGAATCTAAGATTCTATAAAGGTCTGTCCCATTTACTTTTCGGTTCATATGTTAGTCTGTTTCCAGTTAATGACATTCTTAGACTTATGTAGTTAGGTTTTGCACCACAAATGAAAGCAAAATGACACATTGACGATTTGGTATTCAACATCATCTTTGCTGTACTCTTAATATCCGTATATCAATCAATTAAGGGGCTTAATGAGTATGGTTGAGGAAGTCGGAGGGTAGAGACTGGATGTGGAAGAATTCGACATACATGAACTTTCTGGAAGTAGCAGGGCTATAAGATATTCCCTTTCTGGCATCCATGCACCAATACGACTTGCCCTGTGACCAGGATCCGGAGTTTCCCAAACTTGCAACTTCGCCACTTGGTCATCGACCGTCAACACCTCTATCTCCCAGCCACCTTTTAACCACCTACTTCCAGTTCTATACCGTGCCCTACACCTCTGCTATATGTTCCCCATACCGGTCACTGCAATAACTTGGATCTCTCTAACCCCGATAGGGTCGACTGAGAAATTTCTTTGGTCTTTTACTAGTAGCGAGCAGCACGATCGAGCGTAGCCCCTCCCCCCAACCACTACCACCAGCAACCACCTTCTTCACCCCTAACCATGCCCCTCCATCCCTAAGACGGGCCGACCGCAACGATCCCTCTACCCCACCCGGAATCAGCCCCCGTCCTAGAGGATAGGTCGCCATTCCGTCTCCACCTCGCTGAATCCGTATCTTACCGAACACTCCACCATAAACTAAGCCCCACGCAAACATAAAATAGAAGGAAATACCACGTGACGTGGTTTACAGAAAAGAGAAAAAAAGGTGGACCGAAATTCGGGCTACCAAACGTCGGGCAGGCTATTTGCTGCTACTGGGACATATACATGAGTGATGATGTCAGATGGTCTACGGAGTCGAAGATCGAGAGGGCAATACCAGTAGATGTATTGTGGTATATCACTAAGGCAATCCACCACATCAACATATCGCCAGGAAACAAAATTACCAAGCACAACCCGTCAATTGGCGGGACCCTTGCTCTTTATCGTTGCACCAGTGCTTGATTACAGTACACTACACACCCGGGTCGAGAAGTTCATCTTGAGTTCGCTATATAGTGGTCAACACAGGTAATTACGAGTCATGAGTGGAAGAAGTGCAGTCGAGTAATTAACAATATGTAATGTGTATTGCTAACCTTATTATTTTCCCTCAGAAAAAAGAAGGTGGGTGGAGGAGGGAGAAAACACGGGAACTGGCTTACTCTCTTCGTACATCAAAAATATGCAGTAAAATTATTGATCAAATATACATTGATCACAAAGGCATTTTGAAGTACGAAGAGTCAGCCTAATTTTGTATTGTGATAAACCTTGAGTAGACTACCTAAAAATAGTGACGATGTACATCAACACATGAAAATGTACCTTGACACCTGGTGGCGTTCGGGTGAAAATACGCCATGGGTAGGAGTGGGAGGTATATGTATCTGATACAGCCATATGTGTATAATAATAAACATTCCAGATATCGCCATTTTAGCATTTATTGTAACGACAGATGCGGTGAATTCTTACCACTCCGAAATAAAACGCCTGAGACAGCCCTCGACGTCAAGCGAACAAGGTTGTGATAGGTTGGACGCTACGCATTTTGGAAACCAGTATAAATATCATTGAATATAATCCTGTAAGAAAAGCAATATCACAAAATACCTAATTGGAGATTGAATTCAAACACGGAATTAATGAAATAGTAGATGCAATGGAAAGCAAAACAGTATCTGGAGACTCCACAAACCCGATTATAACGTCCGTTTCAACATACTTCTTAAAACATATGCTTCTCACCCTTGGCTTTCCGTGTGTTACTCATCTAGTTGGACGGCGACAACCCAAAATGTGAGTCAGTTAATACACGGATCAAAGGCCAATCCCCTGATACGTCTGTCAATGAATATAAATACAATATTGATCATCGCTCAAATTCCACTGTATTCAGGGATGCTTGGTACGTAGAGATAGTAAAGGCTACTTGGAATTAACTGCTAGAAGTCATGGTTGGAACTATGTAATCAACCTGATCCCTTCTACCCTTCTCTGGAACAGTAAGAATACATTATATATGTTTTCTTTCGGAAGGAAGAGTTAATTCATTATTCAGGAGAGTACAAACATAGTAGACCTCATGCACTTTTTCACTAGTAAAAGTTATCCTCCATATGTACATACATAGGTAAATCCGGTAGTATGGTCTTTCGTCTCAACTTGCTACCCTTCCCCCCTCATTATTACTAATGCTTAATTACATCTTCTCTAACATTATCATCATCATTCAGGACAGACAAAAAGTCGTTATATGAAGAAACATTAAAGAAACGGGAAGTTTCAAAAGGCACTAGTTACATAAATTGCCTATAATGTAATTTAAAAAGCGTAACTACAAAGAGCTGGCTAATTTCACAGGTTATACCAGCTGATAACCAGACGGTGCCCATCGAAATGCACCTTGCTTCTACTGATCCACTTTGCAATTAGCGTTCTGCTTATTTTATCGTTTTACATGAGAGCTGTATTCATTTGATCAACTACAACTGCTTATTGCATTCAAGTTTTAATATCATTCCACAATGCTTATTCTTCATTAATGATTGATAAAATCAGTAAAACTAGTGAATAGTCCATCTAAAACAACCTGCATAGATACCTAACCCCTTACTCGTAGCATGAAGCTTCGATGCATTCCGTTTAACGCAGTATAATGTCTCCGGGTATCATTGGTAATTATGATACATATTATGATATACACGTACTAACTATTGTTTGAATTCCATAAAACTTGAGTGAAGTAAAAAGGGAATAAAGATCTTTGATTCAGTACAACGGAGTACCATCGGTTATCAGAGCAAAATATTCAAATCACGTGACAATGCTAATTTTAGGTTAATGTATCTGCGGTAGGAGTGGTGTTGGTGTGATGTCAGGGGAATTGGTGCTGCAGGTAAAGGGTTAAAATCAATCGAGAACGTTCCCCGGTTGATATTCCTAGGCACCACAGGAAGGCAAATGTAAAACTCGTTTCTCGTGCCATTTGGGAACTCTCAAGGGAATACAGTCTGTAAACACTTTAAGTGTTACTACCTGTCCTCTTTTACTACTTTGTGTGCTGGTAAAAAGGGGAAATTGAAAGGGGAAAACCTGCTCGTGTGTTAACCCTACTAATCTTTTCTCAAGGCACGTGCCTTGTGGACATTGGAGTACGATAGTTCTGTGTCTGTGGCGGTAAGTAAGGTTGTTTTATTGGTGTCATCCTCACATCCTGTTGCCCAAGGAGCGTACCAGTAAATATGGTGTATGTGTGTGTCGGTGTGTGATTTGTATTTAGGTATTAAGATAAAATATATATAAATATTTTTAGCCAAAGAAACAAGGTATGCGAGGATGTACCAGTAAGGTAATACATTTTTATTTTATTATATACCTTCAAATATATGTATTTGATGAATTGCATAAGGAAATAAGACAACGTCCGAGCTGGATTCAAAGTGTGCTGGTATATCTGTTGACATCTTAGTGAAAGTCAAGCACAGAAAGTGCATTTTTTACTCTTTTTTCCCCTTCAACTCCTGTGATCCATTGCACGCATAAATTAGTGGTGTGCTGCAAGTCACAGCCAGTACTTCCTAAGTAGGTCAGTGCAATTTTTTTCAGCCAATCAGAATTTGTATTCAAAGTAGGGTGGTACATCATTCTATACCACCATACTGTGCCGGTATATATTTAATACTAATACCCTAACAGAGGTTGTTATTTGTGTAACATACTGGCACAGGTATATAATAAGTACAATGGTGTACTACCTTGGTGTACTAGCAACAGTTAATTTCTTATTTCAAGAATGTTGAATAGAAATTTGAAATATCAAGATATAAATCAAGAGAAATTGATACTGAATATACATGTGAAATGAATAATTTAAGAATAAAGGAAGTTTGTTCAATGAATGCAATGAATAAATTAGTTGAATATATTTATAAGGTATTCCTATATACCTATGAGCGAACAAGCTATTATTACTTAACGCTGCTGGGGGTGGAATAACTTTTGTTTACTGCCCAGGTTGAAATTACTGCCCAGGTTGACGTTTACTGCCCAGGTTGACGTTCAGACGTTCGGTTTTTATCGATATTAGCCGACAACTGAAGGTATATAGGAATAGGGAAACCACATACCAGTGGAAATAAGTCAAAGTTACTCGGTAAAGCTTGGAAAAATTACTGCCCGCGGCTACGCCTTGGGCAGTAATTTTTCCAACCCTTACCTCGTAACCTTGACTTATTCCCACCGGAACATAGTTTCCCTCTAATACTTAATTCGAATTACATCGAATATAATGTATAAAAAAGAAAAATAAAGAATAAATGATGATAAAAATCAAATAAGTAAAATGATAATAATAAATAGATCAAAATTAATTATATATATTGAAATTGTAACTAAGTAGAATTAAAAAACAAACCTTTTTATGATAAAATTGGTTAAAAAATATATATATATAAATTAAGAAATAATAATAATAAATAGAATCAAAAAAGGAAAAAAAAAATTGAAAAAGTAGGTAAAATAAAAACAAATGGGAATGAGTCATTTGGAAATTTATATGGAGGAATTTTTAATTTTAATCTGTATATTTGATTCAATTTACTTCATATGTGTAGTGCGATCCTTAAAATACACATTGCTTCCGACAACCAACAGCGTGAATTCTGAAAATATGAACCCCTACTATAATGTTTAACGACATAGGAGATTATTTCTTTTGCCTGTTCCTAAATAATTGAAAAAACTGTTCCTAAATAATTGAAAAAAGGCAGTTCACTTTCAAGTAAAAGAACGTTGTGTAACTGAGGATTGTTTTCAGAGTCAGACATAAGCTACGGATTGATATGTCATATTCATTATCTTCGGCATAGATACATTTTTTATTGTTGCTTTCCCTCGTCCCTTTTAGAAGGACAAATAAATACTCTGTCCTCCCAAAGGCTCCAATAGGGACTGTCTTATGAATAAACGGACAAGATGGGTGTGGAGAGGGTGCGTAGGGCTGGCACTGGACAGACAGTGCTGGACGGTGTGTGTGTGTGTGGGGGGGGGGGGGGGGGGGTTGAGGACGAGTGTAGGCGCCGGCGATGTTTTGTCTCATTTTATACAGGACCACTGATGTAGTACTGGCCACGATCGATTCAATCCGATTGCTTTGTCCGCCAAACGGGTTTAGGAGGCCTCCTGTGCCGATGGAAATTGGCTCGTCATAGCAGTGGTCGGAGAGGAAGGGCGCCGATGAGGGGGTAGTGTGGGGAGAAGGGGGGCCGGTGTCGGGCACCTACAGCCGGCTGTAGTTGACTGGGAGGGTGGGGGCTGAAGGGCACGGCGGTGGGAGCTGCTTTATTGTTCTACCCTCAGCGCCATTAGCCACAGAGAATAAATGCAGCGGATTTATAGAAGCGGGCGACGGATACAACAGATCAATATGTCAATTCACCCCCTCTCCTCCTGCCCCCCCCCCCCCCCCCACCGTCCATTCCCCTGCTCTAGGGGTGGGCGGTGTCCACTGTAGGGTGTCTGAGGGTTTGATGGGATGGGAGCAGGATTGAGTAGCCAATGGGATAACTGCCGTTCACCCCTATGTTTGTTAGGTATGGACAACTGGATGAGTCTGGTTAAAATGAAGTTTAAACAGAGGTACGGAGACAGAGAATCTGAAGAGGTAAGCCTCTATTCATTTTGCCTCTTTGGGTGTATGGCTGCCTTGGCGGATAGAGATAAAGGGGGCATGGAGAAAAGCACCCTGTTCATTTAAATTTCTCCATGGATTGCGTAGGGAACTCAAATGTCTCACTGGACAAAATGTTCCTTATCAGGTCCAATCGGCGGCGGGAAGAGCTCATTTCTCATTTCTCCTTTACTGGCCCCCAAACACGTTTGCTCAACAGCGCACGGAATAAAACGTGATATTTTTCGCAGCATTTTCGCCAGTTGGGATCAGTCTGCCTTGCACGCAATGCTAAATGCCGGAAGGAAGCCCGCCGGGAGTGGTGATAGATATCATAATGGGCAACGAGGAAACGGTGGAGAGTGCGATTTTACTGATTCAAAGCCTCTGCCGCTGAGTAGCTGGGAGCTACATGTCGATGAGCAACTCGCCTTTTATCTCAGACAGAGCAGCTCCGTTAACTAAATAAATGACGCAGACTCAATATAGAGCGAAATTCTCTACTTAATAATAACCGTTTATGGAATATCAGGGATGAGCAGTTCCGACACACTGGTCACATCATATCAGAAAATAGGTTCTCACTCATAAATTTCATGGCCGTTCAGTTACTGAAGCACTGCTAGCTACAAATATCACCATCATGCATCATGTAAACAATCATATGAAATTGAGTGACGTTTAGAATTTATCCTACTCCATCACATTGTTTTTAACTTCACATGTCACCTGTGGCACATAAATATTTTATGGCATAACCGTGGCATACAGTCACACCATGTTAAGTCTGTGGAGATTTATATGAGGGGTAGGATAAGAAGCATCACTTGGTGCGAGCACCACTAGTATGCAAGGTCTAACCTTGACTGATGGCTGTTTGTTTTTCCTATCTGTCTTCTGAGCACTGAACCCTGCAAATATAACATGGATCTTAAAAAATATAGAGGTGAGGAGTATGGGGCCCACGAGAAGCTCAGGTATCTTTTTCACAGCTCCTTCACTCAGTCCACTCCAATCAGGGACCTAGGGCGTCGGAGGAAGAGCGCTAGTAGGGACCGACAGGAGACCATGCATATACATGTTCTGCGCATATTATTCAATTAGTCCCCATAAGAACCTCGCTTTTAGCATTTGTTTCGGGGTTACTCTAACCTACGCTTCCCAATTCTCCCAAATCTCATGGATTCCCAATGCAAGGCAGTGCTATCAAAACCCACGCTTGCATTAATTTGTGTAACTTCACAACCTCGCTCCGACATGTCCAAACTAATGGAATACCTGACATGAGTTCCTAAGGTGATAATAGTTGCACCCCCAGAAAAGTGATTCTATTTTAGTGTGGGATCCGTAGCAATCTCCTCCAATGACGGCCTGGCTTCCTTAGAAGATTCGATGCAACGAACCAATGAGAAATTAGAGCACAGAGGAGAATTTACCTGGGTGTGGTCATTCAACTCAAAGGAACCCTTATGGTTGGAACAATACTGAACTGTATCTATGTATTTAGGCAAGGTTGTCAGGACAAGGTTAAGGGTACTTCAGCAATGATTTATTCTGGCAAAGAATTCCAAAAATAAAGACTGGTATGCATTGGTAACGCAGTATGCTTTTCACCTCGCTGATTTGATTTGTAATTCTCCTGATATTCCTTTGACATCATCTGTCAATTATCTAGTCTGCTTTGTATGTCGAACACGATTCCATTTGGCGGATTTGATTCCATTCCATCAGTGTTTTATAATACCTATAATTGAGAAACGTTCTTGTAAGGCAATAACATAGAAACTTTTTTTTCAATCTATTTAGTGTATGTGAATATGTTCCTCATCCTTTTAGTTGTATTGGTTGGTATATATTCCAATACGAGTACATCTTTCTATAGCGGTTCACATAGGCTAGGACATTCTGTTGAACATGTACTTGTCATTAGGGTGACAAAATGTGGACCTCCTGGAATAGCATTTGCACTTTATTCTTAAACCTTCTCTTATTGATGAGAATTCTTCCCATGGGCGTATTCCTGTATGTCGAGGCTATATATGTACCAATCCACGGTCAATGTCCAGCCACAGATAAAAGAGATCTAGAAGATGTATGGGTTGCCTCTGCTAGGCGGCATATATATAAAACTGGGGTTCTGCTGGGGTATTTCAGCACACAAAAAGAATAAATATATGGGGCAAGGGAGAAGTTGGCTGTGTGGTCTTCCTCGATTGTCGGACCTACTGGCGGTCATTGCCTGTGCTAAATGAGGTGGGGTCAGACTCCTCGACCTCATACAATTAACACTGGGAGAAAAGAACGCTGCCAATACCTCTGGTCACTTCTCTGAAATCCGAGGGCCTTACCCTAATTGATTGTTTTTATTCGCGTTCCTCTGCCCAATTTATTGAAGAGGGCCTCTTCAGATGTGCCGAGACCACTTCATCAGGCGTGTTTCTTCCTAAAATTGTCAGGAGCACCAAGAAACAGATACCTTTCTTTAGTCAGGTCAAATCAAAAAGGTTTTTTTTTTAAATCAATTTATAGAACTGGCACTACAGATTTGACCTACGATATAATCCTTTAACCGTACTGACATAGGATATTTCCACCCAGAAACACCTCCGTTCACACGCATTTTATCAAAATGTATTAATCTCCCATGTCACTCCTTTATCCTATTCCAATGAGTACTGAATTTAGACGCTCGATCCAAGTAAATGAATATATTTTCAAACTTGTCACTTTAAAGAATGGCATAAACTTTTGTATTTGATCTCTTGGTCCCTTCCCCTCTTCGGCTCCACATACTCCTCAGATTACTATCTCTCTATTTCTGGAGCAGGAACTTTGATAAGTATCCTTAAGTATCCTTTCTCTCCATAAGTATCCTTTCTCCCCATATTCTCGACTTTTTAGGCTACTATATATTCCTAGTTATTGAACAAACGACTAGCAGACTGAGAATCGCCTATGGCATAAAAAGCAAAAGATACTTAGAAGAAAACTCATGAGATGAGAATAACTTGGTCTATACTCCATCGAGTTTTACCGCGGAGTACTTCACGATGCGAACCTGAGTGAATTACTTTGCAATCAAACAAGGTGGAGTGCGGACCAAGCTATTTGAAATCATCAAGTGGGTTTCTGATTTTATCCCATCCCGTATATATACAATCAGGAATATTATTGATTGATGAAATAACTCACTCAATTAGCCATTGAGTATTGGGTACACTACCTTTACGGCCGTGGAATATGAGTTCCTAATATTAAGCCTTTGGAGAAGAATACCGAGGTGAGATAATAATAAATAGTTTACTAACTTACATCCACTGGTGGATATGTGAGTTAAGCTATATTGAAAAGAAGGAAATGGAATATTAAACCCGGGAATCAGAGGAATTGATACCCCAAATGGATAGGACAAAGAGAGAACTCTATAATAAAAAGGGTCCCTTCTATAGGGTTTGCAAAATCTGGGATAAACTCCCAATGGATGTGAAAAGATCGAGTAGCAGACACCTCTTCAAGATGGCAGTAGAGAAGAGATGTATAAAAAGGAAAATAAAGGTGTAAAGGTTGCAACAGCAAGGAGGGTTGAAATTAAAAAAAAAAAAAGCTTTAATGACTAGGAGTGTTTTTATGGCACAGAAGATGACTGTTATGGCTATCCGGGGGGTTAGGACTAATGCGGGACCAGGGGATAGTGAGCCGTTACCAAGGATGCCGCCCCGCCTCACGTGACCTGGTACCACCCGGTTCCTCCACCGGTCACGTGAGCGCCTCCACCTCACGGCCCATGCCTAGTACTTGCCCTCAATCTCTCCTACTCCCTCCCACGATACGGAACCACACACCCACCCTACAAGAACAATGACTTTCCTTCTTTTCCTAACACTCACAATAGGGCTTTGTACATTGTAACTATCAATTGCCCCGGCAATCGCCTAGCGCGGAAAATATTCAGCATAATAAATATTTCCACTTTTTCTCTCTCTTCCGCGTTGGTCATTAATAGTATAACAAAGTAAAGTTCATGTTACTAAAGGTTTGATATTTTTGTCTTTTGGTAAGAAAGTTTGACCAAGAACCTATGATCTAACCATTTTATGATTACCTAAACTGTATGGTCTAGCAACCACTGTATATTGCATCACTAAATACCAGAAGATGATGCGGAAAAGTCTCCGATGAGGACGAGTGACTATAATCTGAAATAGATTGCTTAATAAAAAGGAAAGAAATACTATTTTTATATGCACACCAAGCAACCCTCCATCCCAATGCTCCTAGACGGTATCATTAGAAAACTAGACACTAGAGACATAGACACTTTATACAATTATAGTGGGCATGTAAAAAAATTTATTCTCTCACACTTTTAAGAAATATAACTTAAATGGCACCAAAAAAAATGCAAAAGGTCATAAAAAGGGTTTGTTGACTCAAGGATATAAAATAAGTGTTTTAGACGGTACACTCTTTAAAAGCATCGACATTGTGTTGCAAGCACAACCACTCCCTCGCCTAATATTTCAACATTCACTAAATTGTGCTAACCTCTATTTCTGCCATAGCGACGAAGAAGTCAGTGATTCTGAACTAAATGTTCAGACAACGACCATTCCTATCTAGTGTGCAGTGTTTTAACTTATATAAAAGATTGCCATTTATATTTGAGCTTTAGTGGCATTTTACCATTTTAGTGAAATTAATTTGGATCGACCTTTAGTCTAAGAATATGGCAGTATAGCGAGTTTTCTTTCATCATCTGTGTCGTAGAAGAAGTGGGACAAACTAATATATAGATGTATCACACAGGTCCAACGGCATTATTCCAGACACTGGCAATAGCATTATAACCTTTCCTGAAGTTCTAAGTTTTAAAACGGCAAATTTTAAGGGTATCAATTAGCTTCCTAAGGGATTTTATATTATCCCCTGGATTCAGGTAAACTAAACTGAAAGTACGAGGCTGGGCCAGAATTATGGTGCAGCCAACGCAATGAATCACCTCGTGAAATGATCTAACTTTGAAATGATTAGGTGATGTTCCCCGCCTCGAACGAGAGTCAGCCTTGTCAATGTTTATGCCACGATGGGCAGGTTGTGTATTGCTACACGAGGCGTTAGCCGAGTTTAGTGAGTAGCAGACCTGACCAGAGTGGCATAAACATTGACAAGGCTAACTCGAGTTCGGTTTTGTATTTATCCTACCCCATCTCACCGATATACAGAGAAAATTTTGTAATTATCCATGATAGTAGCGTTTTGACACTGCCGGATCTACTTTCGTTATCTTGTCCCTGATTGGTCCGTTTTTTTATTCACCTCGGTGCATAAATAACACTTTATTCAACGCTCCGTCAAATACATTGAGTCAATGTTAAACCTAGGGCGTTTTTTATTAGGGGTAGGATAAAATCTGAAACCCACTTGGTGAAAATAACTTGGTCTGTACATCACCGAGTTTGATCGCGTCGTAACACACTCAGCTGCGCTTCGTGTGTTACGACGCGATCAAACTCGGTGAAGTACGGACCAAGTTATTTTCATCTCGTGGGTTTCCTTCTAAATCTCATGGCTTTATATGACATTAAATATCATCACAATTTCAGAATAATTAGAATGTACTTAGCAAATCCATATGACGTCATCTCAAATTCACTACGCCACGGCTGTGGCATAGTATTCTCATTTTACCAGGGTGATCGTTGAGTATTTTTTTCTAATGTTATTCCTATGGCTAAACTTGTACCAAGGGTGAGACAAATATGTGCCCTATGTTAATCATATTCCTGCTTGAACTGATGCTTTTCTAAACCCATTTGATGCTCACTCTCAATATGTCCTATTATTATTTTATACCGGTGCACGAATGCCTCATGTATACGCCCTAGTAGTAATGATTTCATTCGTCCACACTATGGCCTGGTATGTATAATCCTACCCTCCGTACCATGTGACCACTAATTCTTCTATTTAGTAAGTTGTAGAATGGCATTCTTAATGATTTCTAGTTATATAATAATAAAAAGACATAGTGAGTGTGTCTGAATTCCATCTGTTCCTCGATATTTTGGTCAGAAACACTCACCTCATTCTTCAAATTCGGTGAGTATTTCTGACCAAGATATCTCCGAACAGATTCCATTCAGACACACTAACCATATATTTCTATATTATCTCTTTCCATTACCCTCCATCTCCCGCAAATACCTAGTAAAGGTATAGTTTTAACTCAACCTCCTTCTCCTTTGGGTCCTAATCATATTAAAATTTCTACAATCCCTTCTTGCAAAGTCTATAAAGATTCTTGTCCCACTGTCATCGTTACCATGAGATGGAAGACAAGGATTTCCAGAACGTCGACCCCTGATTTTAAACTAACCAAACAAACTTTCACCGTACGTCCTTCCAATCACTGTGACTGTTTGCAATTGAATGGTGCGGGCTAAGGCAGAAAGTGCGTACTGTTTGTCCCCAACTTAAGTTGTTTGGTAGTGATACAAGTCAGTATGGCAGACAAAACAAACCCACCTAGTTCCTTTATACAACTCAGTGGAAACATCCATATACCGGAGAATTCTAAAGATATCCAAGGTCTAATATATCTGTTATATTGAAAGTAATAATATTTCATAGATATTTAGATAATCCTAGTCACTGCCACGCTCATTGACATTAACCCTGATAGGACAGAGATTGATTTATGGTGTCTAATAGCAGAGTAATTTTTTCATCTAAAACAATTATTCTCTAATGATAATTGTACGTAAAGAGACGTGGTTGTCGGGCATATAGTGTAGAGGTACTGAAAGTGTGCTTAACCGAAAAAAGAAGAATGATTGTTCCTAGGTTTGTGATTATGCTGACAGCTAATCGCTGACCTCGGTCATTTTCTAAAAGGGGTCTGGTACCGAGGCTAAGGTCCTATCTGCAGACCATAGGCCGAAATATTTCGAGTGGCCTTTGGTCAATAGCAGATCGATTCCCGATCTGTCAACTAAGTTGCCGTATAAGCCATATTGTAAGGACTTTCACTTACGTTTTCGTTTATTTTCCAGTTCCACAGTTACTTTACTTCAGAAAGAGACCTTAATAGTTAATCAACATATAGACTATGTCATAGGTTATTTGATGTATCTATGTTTTATGAACAACTCTGGGTTCCCTTTCTGCTGTACTGTATCAATTCTTAAATGCTTATAAACTCACCACAAGGGTAACCTTCCATTTATAGCCCAAGGCTTACATCGAGAATACATCCTAATATACCACTGGTATACTAATCCCTAGTGCAAGGTACAGTAGATAATTTCCCAATGACCATATGAAGAATGAAGATTAGATAAAAGGTCTGACGATCGATTTAGGCTGTAGTGTCATTCCAAGAACTAATATAGGTATGTTACTAACATTTTTTAATTCCTATTTGATACCACATAGGGACTTAGCTGCTATCAAATGTCGTTTAAAAGAGTCTTTGCTCGGTGCCCGTTTGATGTCTCGCGCACCGAGCAAAGGGTATTTCATAAACTTTGGCCACAGTGCTGTGGTGATATCTTTACAAATCCGGACCTAGGTCAATCCATCAAAATAAGCTTGTTTTCTGATCTAAGACACATCCCAATATCAACATCTTCAGACCCTACTTGCTGTATAGAATTGTGTAGTTCCTCAATTGCACCATAGTTCATAACATACTGTTTTCTCGTGTATGTCAGTATTCGTTCTTACCGCCTACGTCGTAACCTTACAATGTTGGTTAAACCCTAATAGCTCAAGAGTAATTTACTCAGAGTGTGAGCAACATTTCAGAACATGGTTTCCTTCATCAGGTGTACAGATTATAGATGAAGATACACAAAGAAGATATCTGCATCCATTATCAAATGTTTAGAACTGATTTGAAGGAATATCCCACAATTTAAAATGACATCACCTTGGGATTATAAAATATTGATAAACATCACCACAAACAGTTTCAACGTGATGTAATCTCATGTAATAACAATTTATAACGTTTCCTCCAGTTTATCGCCATCGAATAATTAAGGTAGGCCAATAATCATTTGGCCGATTTATATAGGATAATGTTTTCTGGGGAAAATAAGGTTTTATTCAATAACTTCAAGAACAAGTACAATGACAAATAGTCTTTGATGTCAGAATGTCCACTACTACACATTCACTATATTATGTCACCTTTTGACGAAAAATGTATAAGCCTTATTATGTCATTTTTTTTGGAATTCCTATATATTCTATCATTATCTTAGTACTAATATCTAGGTCAAGAAACGAACATGCTGACCGTCACTTTTGAGATTATATGTGTGACATGGAAGTCAATATATTTGATTTCTTGGAAATGACATGGTTTCACGTATCAAGCTAAATCTTTCCGATATGCCTTTCTGTGTTTGAGGCTTGCACTTGCAAGGTAGAGCCTTCTCAGCCACCAGAGGATACAGCAGCGATGTGAAACTACAATTATTAATAAATGCTTTACCTGCACTTCGATGCTTACTTTTGATAGAAATAATAAGACCGTCACAGAGTCCAACGATACTCGAATTGCAAACTTAGATCCAGTTTCCATTGGTGATGATTATTCGTGGATTCAAATAACATTTTTTGGACGTTCTCTTTTATCTATGCACATGTACTTTTGACATAATGACCAATCAATATTGTACGAGAAACATTCTCTCTATCAAAGTACTTGCCTGCTAACGGCCAAGTAATACCTCTTGGTGGGACACACTTCTGGCAGTTAAGCCCTTGGAGATTGATGTTAATTCTATATCATCCAGACGACATGTTTTCTGCTTCGACGCAAACTGAACACAATTTAGTGAGATAAGGATGCGCCACAATAGTGACAGTTTCCGTATGCGTCGGGCTGGGAGCTTCCCTACCGGCGAGTGCCCCACGATACGCCCCTACCGACTTTGATATTTGACATCATTTTTGGGGTGGCTTGCGCATGCGTAGAGAGGTGCCGCAAGGTGGCAGCGCTCGATCTTTGACTTGCCCCATTGAGAGTGGTTAGCGCGGGTTATGATTGATAGCCAACCCTGCTCACAGAGGGCAGCACAGGTCGCAACGGGGGAGAGCGCGGGGGGGGGGGGGGGCGTTCCACTTCTAGGCGACGTTTCGAGGAGGTTGCCAAGAAGAGGAAGGAAGACCATGAGAAAAGGCACTGGTAGGGGTATGGCCCAGGACGGAGTAGTGGGAAGAGGTGGTACGTGGAGGAGGGCAGGAGGAGTTGTGGGGAGCAGGAAGACGGGACAGGAGCGGCGGAGAAGCAGGGACGCCTCCTCCTCCTCCTTCGTGCACCATTTAAATAGAGCGACGTCTAAGTCGGCTGTCACGTGACCGCACACATCCATCACGTGGTCCTGCCGACCACATGTCTCACCTATAGAAAAACGGCAGAAGATACCGGGGGGAAGGTGGGGTCTCTAAAGGGAGGGCACTGGATAGAGGCCCGGAGATGCAAGAAAATGAGACACCCTACCAAGTGGCCTTCGAAAAAATTGAGAACGATGTAAGAAGGGGAAAGGCATTCTTTTGCAAAAATCTCGTCAACTACTCATAACACTATGGTAATGCATTACGATATTTTCAGTGTGCATCTCTGGATTTTCGCCATTTGACGCTTGTAAGATGACTAATAAAGTGTTACTTCCGTACCTTAAAACGATGTATAGACGTTCCTTTGTACATATTATACCAAAAATGCTATCCATTATGATGTTATCAACGATACTCTCACTCCATTTGATGTAAAAGTCGGTTATTTCATATCACCTTTTTAATCTTTCTTTCACTCAGTCACCTGGTTAGATCCTTTAAGAAGCCAGGCCTGGCACATACGCTATAACTAGTCCCAACGGGAGTTTCATGACATGTCATTCGAGCATTATGAGCTTTGCAAGGTAGCTCAAATCAATCCACATTCCTGTGTTTCCATGCGCGATAACGGGGGATGAAAGGGAATTAGGTAAACAGACATTTTTGACGCGAGACTACCGGAACCGGAAAGTGACAGCTCCCCCTAGGGGCGTGGCTGCTGATAGCACCGATATAGAGCCAGGGCAGAGATAGGGGATGAAGGAACGGGGGTCCAAGAGCAGTTTTACCCTTGTAGAAACACACGCGGTACAGGGGAGTGGATGGTTGGGGGTATAGCTCATTGGTAGACTGACAGCTGACAACTATGTTGAGTGCTCTGACGTTGGAAGATAAGCGTGACACTGCAGGGCGAGGACGACCAGTCCAACACGCTTCCGTGTTCAATTAGCATGCTCGTTAGATAGAGGAGAGAACTGCTTCCCACTGATAACTATAGGCAATGCCACAAGAAGCACTCGAATTCCTATCATCCCATTATTACTATGCACGACACCTGGTGTATATATATATATATATATATATAGTAGTTGTTTTGATGGGACAGCTGCCGGTTGAAGGCATTAACATCTGCATACGTCCAAATATAGCCCTCAATGTGCGGGATTACTGATTTATAAATCTGGACTTGAGAATTCACATAAATGTCCCCTGCCTACTCGAAAAGTCAAATGTGATCGTTAAGTCTCCATAGAGGGAAAGAGAGATAGAGAGTAGTTTATATATAACCTCTCCAGAATCCAGTGTTAGTACTTCTATATTTTATCTTTACAGAGATGAATAAATATCAAAGAAAGATAAAAATATGACGTATGAACACCAACAATTATACAGACAAACGGGAAAAAACATAGGCGAGAACTAAATATATCAAAGAATTGGTTTATTTGTACTGACTTCCGAGTGATTGGCAGATTCTATCAAATTATAAAGTATAAGCCCAAGTTTGTTATTTGGAGGACTTCATTCCAGAATGAAACGGAAGAGAGGAATTAGGATGACAGGACTGACTCTTGCCCTCCGCTGTTTGGCCAATGAGCTAAACAGGAATATGTCACTATTCTGTTTCGGGCACGTAATAGAGATAAATACTTGGTTATCAACATACATAAGCCTATATTTTACAATGGGCGATGCACTTGGCCGTGCATCTTCGGATTTGGGCACGCTGTGGTCGATCCTGGCTTGAGATAAATACGTAAATGTGCACTGAACCAGTCACTGTAAATGAAGCCATAGTTTCCGGGGTATGGGTGTGCTGATGCGATGTTTGGAACCCGTTCATTTAGAGCCGACAACAACGCCACTAGGCGCCTGAAATCCGAACCAGCCGACACTGACCGTGCCAGGATTCTGTGACGGCTAATGCACACGAAGAGGGGATGAGAACACGACACAATGGCGAGGTGTACAGTCCAATATACAGTCACACTCAGTGGTGATTTCAACGCATCATCAATCAAGGGTACAGCCAATTTTCAAACAAAGCCACCCTCAAGCCTTCCATTTACCCTCTCCAACTAACATCAAAGGGACCAATGTGAGAGTATATATCTATTCACAACAAATTGAAACTGGTAGCGGATACCCTATGGAAATTAGTAAGCCAATGTGGCAACAAAAGTAAATGTAAACCTATGCGAATGATTATCGTTTCGGCTTTTATTCTCAATCTTGATATCGAAGCACATTTGGCGGAAACTATATTTTATATGTAGAAGTAGAATAGAGCACTCATATCAATAGAACCTATAGTATAGATGGAGACAAATTTAAGTTGATATGGAACAAATGTCGTGCAATGATTTTCCCTTTTATGATAACCTCTTGATAATACATGTATTCACCCCACTTTACAACGAATTAAAGGAAAGAGAAAGAATCGTTATGCATCCTTCATCATCCAGCGGGGGAACAAGAACACGTAAAGACCTTTACATTGAAGGGCCCTCTGGGTTCCATAAGATGAATGGACGTGGATCATCGTGACTAGCATCTACAGACAGATTTCCCTGTACCCAACAAGACGAATACATGAATAAACGAGTGTGCGCTGGTTACCGTACTGACATGAACGTGAGTAGACGGTTGTTGCTGTTAAGGGGAATGTCTTAGCAATTATGGACTGTGATTCACATTTTGGTAGGATGTTGTGTGTAACGAATCAAAAATATATCCTCTTATCAAAACGATGGATTATATGATGAGATTTTTATTTTAGTGTGGTTATCTGAACACTAAGCCAAATCGAAGAAGGGATTAATATCTTAGCAACTGTTCGCATGTAGTGAGATGTTCAACGCTATAAATTCCGTAGCTGTGTACGGGAAATCTCCGAATTATTCCCCATGTTTAGATCTGCACCGCATAGTAGTAGTTCTAAGCAGAGTTTAATAGTCTACACAATGCATGACGGAATCAGTGATAAAGGAACGTGTCTACACTTATGAAAAGAGATGGTCTCATTTGTAGCCGAATGGTCATCGAGTGAGAATTGTGCCTCTGATATTGTTTTGGTTGTACATTATTTAGGATACCGAGGCAAGAAAAAAGTGGCATTGCAGGAAAGTTTGTACAGGGTCCTGTGCCTAAGACTTAATTGGCTAATTGAGACAATATGCAGTATTAATGACTTGTCTCCCGATGATTGCATTAGCCGAACAGCTTAAGAGTACCCCATGGCCGTCCCCACGGCGCCCGACAAGCCCAGATTTAACCATTTTGGTGCCTAGGGATCCCTAGAGATATAACATTACAGATTTAGAAAGAATAAGCTAATAATACAAACCCTGATAAAAGTTTAAAGATGGATCCTTCGACGAATGTCAATTATGGTCAGTCAGATCGTTAGATCGTTCTCAGCGAAAAGGCGATTAGTTAAGGGATACCATCGAATATTCCATTAGGAACTTTGCAAGTAGCGCAAATATACTTAGAATTCCCGAAGACGACCAGTCAAAACCGTAATCTCAAGTAACCTGGGTTCAGTTTCCTAAAATCATGATTGTCACCAGATTAATCTCTCCCTTGGGGATTCAGAAGCCGTTGTTCCAAAGCCCTTGAAACTCCAAATCTTATTTGATTTAACCCACAAGTTTTAACCATTAAATCCAACTTAAGTGCTGCCTCGTGGCAACTGGATGTTCCTCTGGACAATTCTAAAAAGCGTGGGGCAACCTCCCTGTGCAAGGTCGCTGGTACCGAGAATAAAAACAGCACACACGCCAAAGACACAGGTTTGAAACTGGGTTAAATGGGCTTTACAACCACATCGCGGTTTCCTTCTGAAAAACAAATAAGGGACATGTGGAACTAAGAGCTGTTGTATCAGTTCATATTGCATCCACTCACACAATGAATTCTGAAAGGAATAAGGATCACACGGATATGAAAATAAAGAAGACTGGTAAGTGGTATAGAGTACTTCTGTGCAAAATACCGGACACGGGATCGCTATTTTACAGCAGACGTAGATAATTCGTTCTTTCAGTGCATGTAGTAGAGCAGGGAAGCGCGTTTCTAACAATGCATATATGTAGTGGTTTGGTCAATGTAGCGGGTATAGATGTGAATTAGGAGCACCACAGAGGACCAGCCATATGTTCATATATCTGTACCCTTGAAAGTAAATAGGAAGGAGATTCAATGTTCCCGCACCTGAAACACAAACTGCATAATTAAGGCCTTATCCATTTAATAAGATTATGTGTTATGTCCTTTGGCATCTTGTCCAGTTATTGTGCAGTGTTATATTTTTTGTCGTTGAGCTCGAGAGGTTTATTATAAAGCTTTATCAAACAACATTTTACATACCATGCACTGGTCTATCTTAATAAAATATCATTTAAGAGGATTACAGCAGCTTCCATTCAGACGGGTATATATACACCTTAGATATGCCATGACAACGTGCTAGGCGGTAACAGGGGTAGCTTTGTCTATATAATTATTATGTATAAGCAAAGGCGTTATACAGTTATACAGAGATTGTCGATGCTATCATGATGAGAAACTTAATATCGGTGTAATGAGGGCTAATTTGGATGCTGATGCCACCAAGCACACTAGTTGACACCGTTAGATTCCTCCGAACTCGACCTAAAGGAGGCTGAACAAAAAGAGGTCACCCTTGTATAGAGGTAAAATCTTCTGGAATGCACTTCCAGAAAACAGACCAAATAAAAGGGAAAGGATTTTGAGGGAGTAGCAACGAGAATATGCATGCCAGTGCGGGCTTTTGTATATGCTTCCATATTATCGGATACTAGAAAGAAGTGTGTGCCTGTTTTCATCATCTTTACATTGTTTACCTTAGACATGCTTTTCATCAACACCTTTATCTGTCAAACCTGTATATTATGATTATTATATCATAATTTATCGTTCTGTGATGTCAGACAATTATGTTTTCATTTTGTTTATCAAAATTCACACAGATAGAACTATTGTACAATGTACCGAACTGTATGACCATAAAAATGCTGTGCTTATGGGCAAGTGGTAGATCGCGACGATGCATGTATGGGAACTTCCTGTAATCAAAAACAAGAAGTACATCCTTGAATATAAATGTGTCTTCTTTTCGATACTCTGAGGGGTGTATAGAAGAATGAGTTTTGTAAGTCAGTGAGTGGTTCGGAATATATTAGTATTTGTATACATGAAACATGGCGATAGATACATATTCTGTACAAGATCTACTCCATTAGGGGTGTGTGGGTTTGGTGTAGATTCAGTGGAAGGAGAGTTAGCGTGCGTGCATGTGTGATTGGTGGCCTGTAGAGCAGGGGCGATCTTCAAAGTCAATTGACAGGGAAAGGCCTCATTGGAACCGGTTGGATCTGGCTCATGCAAGCCGGCCATTCCAGGGCCTTGGGGTAAGACACGGTGGGCTCGATAACAAAATAGAGCGTCCGCCAAGGCCTCAGGGCTACGTTAGGACTGACGCAGATTAGATATCTCCGGTACTTTTTTGTCCTGGGAGCGGGAGATTCCTCAGCGGATATGTCTGCTAGATGCCAACTATTTGGGCGGTTAGGCATGATGTCCTAGGCCAGCTCCGTTAGTCATAATGCGCCGAGGGACATATCAGCCGGTCGTCCCCGCTGCCTGCACGGCTGAGAGGGCGGGAGTAAAGGGATGACCACTCTCTCCACGGCCCCACCACTCTCCTTCCCAGACTGACATTGTACCCCTGTCCTCCTACGCCTTATTGAGCTGCTCAGCACTAACTCAGTTCTCTCTTCTTGGGGTTGTGGAACACTAGTCGATATGCGGGTAGTGCAGGCCCTGTATTATGGGTGCCACAACAAAAAACAAAAAGCATTTTGTGCAGTGTGTGCCGTACATTTGGAAGCTACTAAAGATTTTCCTATTTCTACTTTTGAGACGCTTAGGGTTCATATATTGAAGGCGTCTCATAGTTTATTCAAATGAATAAATCATGCATGATGAAGACAAAAATAAATAAATTATTTAACTTTTTTTCAACATCCTGAACTTCCATAGAGATGGTACAGTGTACACTCCTGTTTATGGCCAGAGGAGGTGAACAGAAGAACCATTGTTAACTCGAAAATATAGATTTCGCTGATAGCTAAATAAAGGAAACATGATCAAAGAGGGGGTAGTACACGCTCTATTTTACAGCCTGGTTGAACTAGGTCCGTGCTAAAGCTAGCCAACAGTATTCGGGTGATCGATTTTGTTCCCTTAGAAGCGGTCGGTGTCTCGGAGAAATGACTGAGCAAGACCGACGTGTGAATGGTGATACATCTTTCCACTCAGATCAGGTGGGTGGGCATCAGTCTTTTCTCACGGGTAATAAATCAAACGTGAAAATCTATATTGGTACAGCATAGGACGCCGATGTGTAGAAATTAATCTGGAATCTTCCAATTGCATTGAATTGAGCAATTTAGAAAAGGTTACTCTGAGGGGGCGTTTAAAAAAGCTTTCATTACATGGTACATATTTATGGATCTTCTTTTTTCAGACTAATCTATCTTAGCGGTGAAAAGGACATTGAATATTCTCTTCGGGTTAAAGAAAAAGATCTCTTCTGCTTTCAGTGACAGTTCTAATTGCTGTCCCCATGTGATGCGGAATCATCATCTATAAGGATACCTCATCAATATGTTATTCAAGAAGAAATACGTAAGTATTCGTATGCTGAAGAGGATCATTTGATGCTTTTATCCTTTTCACAGTCAGCTATGATGTAGGACTGTATATTCTTCTGCCGTTAGATAATTACTAAAGCTTATTTGTGAACGTTGAATGTGTTGATCATACTCAAGAAATATTCACGAAGATCTTGAAGTGCATAAAACTACTGTTCTATATAAAGGTTTGTAATTAAGATAATCATTTTTATAAACATTTACAGTTCATGGCATATATCTGTGCTAATTCCTAAGAACGTCTGAAGCATGATGGTATCCATAGATTACACTTTAGATATCAAGCGGCTCTCTCCTGACGTATATCCAAATTAACAATTAGGCCCGGCGTCCACCTACTACGATATGGCACCGATATGGTCTACGATGCACCTCCCGATAAAAAAATTAAAATTCCGTCCGAAGGTTACCTGATATCGGGGCAGTTGACCACGTTTCTGCGATTAGATACCGATAAAATCCCCATACAACGCATGGTGGATTGGCTTGTCTAGACATATGTCTACGGTTTTGCACCTTCCCGATATGGCACCGATTTTGACATTTTGTATCGGTGCCATATCGGGAGGTCTACGATTCTATCGTAGTAGGTGGACGCCGGGCCTTAGTTGTCACAAAACGACCCATGTGAAATATCGTTATCATACTGAGTCCTCATACAACAAGTATAATACTGCAATTTGATTGAATAACCTAATTTGCGAAGATATTTGATACCAGAATTACTTTGATGGGGAAACATTCAAAATACATTATCAGTTCCGTTATAGATTATGTTAAAGGCATATCGGACAATTTGCCTTGAAAATTAAAACCCATGTAAACATTCTGAAAATAAAATATGATGATCCCCAAGTGTTGTAGAAAATACATCTAACTTAAAAATCGGGGTCACCGTCGTTTTTTTTTTTTATTAGAGATTGATATTATAATAATATTACAAAATGGGTTAGGTTAAGTCAAAAATAAAAATTAAATTTTACTTATTTGGTACTACAATGTCACCTATCAGGAACCAATTTGAATGGACAACTTTGAATATTTATCATGTGATGCCACTGCCTGTACATGGTGTGGTCTAAACGATATTATTAGTAAGCGACCGGAGTATTTGCAATAAATTTGTTTTTATCTATGAATACCTTCTCTATAATGCCTAAACATAAAAAAAAAAAAAATTTAACTGCTTAGCTAATCGGAGTCGTTTTTTTAGATTCAGACGAAAGGTAACTCTCACTGCAGGCGTTTTTGAGATAATGCATGCCTAGACGCCTTAAATTGTATTAAATTATAGCCGATTTTCCATGTCGTTGGTCATCACCCATTGAGGTGTGCAGGAAGGCTGTATCTGAATTTCATAAGAGATGCGCTAAAGGCACCCTGTGTGCCTAATGGTATACTGCACCATTTTGAACACCAGCATCTTCATCATACCAGTGAGGGGTCTGACTAAAGAGTATGCTTCAGGACCCACCCCTATATCCGCCTTCTACTAGACATTCCCTGGTACCTGACTCCACACAGCTCCCTACGGTCGACAACCCTTTTGCCCCTACACCCCTGACCAAAATCTCTCATCTCTTGTCCCGCGCACCGGCGCTTGCTGTTCAGTCCTATTCTACACGTCTATCTCCCCTCTGGTTTCCAGCTCTAGGAGGGTTCATTCTACACTCTGAGCTGAGCGTTTCCCTTTGATATCTGAGACTCTTCCTTCTCCCACACCAGGCCAGATTCTCGAGTAACCTCCGCTGCTCGACCTCCTGGGTCCTGTATGATCGTCTCCTGTCCTGCCCAGTTCTCGCCTATTGGATCACATCCTTAGTTCTAATGTTCCCTACTTCCTCCCGTGTGTCCCATTCCTCTTGACAGACCCATTCTACAACCCCTTCTTCCCTCGTGTCACGCTCAGCCTCTTTCCTTCTTTACCATAACCATAGTTCTCTAGTTATCCTCTCCCACTCATTCAATTTCTCCAGATCACCAGATGCTCTTTTCTCACCTTAAGCACATCAATGGGTCCACAAGTGTCTTCTTCCGATCTCAGTATTATGCTTGGTGATTGGCTGTCTTTTCTTAACCTCTCTTTTCCCTTGTATTAATATTCCTATATTTCATTGACTGTACACTGTGCACTTGTCGTTACCTACTCATCTTTGTTGTTCAAAGACTACTCTCGACATCTATTCTTACATAGCTTTCCAACTATAGTACCTCACACCTATGTTCCTGTCCTTCCTATTCCTTAGTTTATTGTAGGCCTTTTATTCTTTGGGCTTTAAAATTCACCGATTACTTTCTATCGTTATATCCTACACATTAAGAACAAGAATCATTTCAATGAGAGGTGTTCTTATGATCAGGATTAATAAAAGTACAGCTTGTATTTTGACTGAAGGTGAATTCATGCAATAGTGAGGTGTGGTACCTCTCTACCGATTTCGGAACATCGATGTACCTTTGTCGGCGATGAAGGAACGGTACTTTGTCTCTTGAACGGTACTTTTACCTTTGCCTAGCTGACCCATATCTACCGACTGCCGTTAGGATGCACTCGTACCATTCCTTTGTCGCAGACAAAGGTACATCGATGTTCCGAATGCATTGGGCTTAAATATGATTTCATCACAGGGATGAATATGCATACATGAGCCTCCCGCAAATTTCACATTTCTAGTACTACTCACAGTTACATTAACATCATGTTAATGCCTAGATCGCGCTGAATGAATTTTTCTTTGGATCGTTCTCTATATTATTTATGTACTGTATTCTGATAGTGGGTAGCAAAAGACACAAGAATCATTATGCATACGAAATGGTATTTCCTGGCCTTGCAGGAGGGAGGATTACTGTGGACAAAGACAGCACCACTTGTTGTGACAGCTAACTGACAACCTAGTCAAAAGCAAGGAGCCAGAATATATTCGATGATATTGAATCGTGTTGGAAAGACAAAGTGAGACATAAACTGATTTGAAATCAGGCTGTCTTTTTCACAACACAACCAACACAACATATGTATACCAAAATATTTCCATCATGAGATTCAAGTCCTATATCAACTTTTTAGAGTTTTTACGCGAATAGACTCGTCCAGATTGAGTGAGAAAAAATATATGCTCAGGAGGGAGTTTCCGAAAGGGCAGCATGGCGGTAAGGGTCATTGAGGAGACGTATGTTTTACCTGAGTAGGGGGGGGGGGCTGCTAAAGGCTATAGATTCTGAGGGAGCAGAGTCAAGCTATGGTCTAGGTTGCTCGGAGCCATTTCCCTCGAGCAGCTTACAGCGAGCTTGGGACGATCTGGCGTCTGATTGTCTATAGCCACGTGATTTCATCTGACATACTGTCATGGCTGGCTGCGTGGTCATGGCAACGTGGACGGAGACGTAAGCGAGATTCTCGAAGCAACGACCATGTGACGAGATGCTACGAGAGAATGAGCGGCGCGGTTCGGGAGGAGGGTAAAATGACGAGTCGGACCAGGAGCGGTTTGCGATAACGTGAGATTATGATGGGTATGTGTATACAAGATCTGCATGCAATTTCCAGGTTCTTTTGGGATTACACTCTTTATTCATAACAATATTGGTATTTTCTTTATAATATAGAAAACTTTACAAACAAGGCCACTTGACATCGCTATTTGATTCAGAATGACTCTTCCTTTGATGCTTACATTTCCCCTAAATATCAAGCAGAATGGCTCATGAAAAAATAAAGTGACACTT
Source organism: Alentia gelatinosa (assembly GCA_950022655.1). NCBI lineage: Eukaryota > Metazoa > Annelida > Polychaeta > Phyllodocida > Polynoidae > Alentia > Alentia gelatinosa. Next base: position 100,782,317 of record OX465580.1, on the reverse strand, counting down.
ATTATCTTAATCCTGGGAGCCTGATTTAAAAGTGTCACCATTCAAAATGCAGCAACCTTTGATATCTAAAAACTCAGTGTAAAGAGAGGTGTCCTTTTACAATATTGTCTATTGAGCTTATGTCCATGAAAATGATGGTGCACATGATTCATTCTTAACTCTATACAATGCATACCGTAGGGGTTCCCCCCAGCAGCCAACATGGCGGCTAAGAGATAAGGGCGACACACAGCTCAGTATAGTCCCCTCCGAGGTTAAGGGCGGTGCCCTGGGAAAACGCCCCGCGATAAGAGAAGACAGGCAATGGGGTTCTGGGGGAAGGTTTGATGTCGAGTTCACAGATCGAAATATTTCTTCCTCCTAATGGTCAGATAATGAAGCAACGCGGCACAATGCACATTCTTCAATCTGTCTGGCCATACATTATTTCTAACATATAACACGTTGGTTTCTCGGAGCGTATTTTTGATTTGTCTTTACTCTAGGGTATAGAGCTGTCACGGTACCTAGAGATAACACACACACACACACATACACACACACACATACATACATACACACACACACACACACCTACACACACACACACACTCAAATGCAGGTCGGGTTCCGGGTTGTCGCTACGAGGAAAGTGAGTGAGCGGATAGCGGGGGTTGGCATCGTTTCCCGGGTCTTTCTACAGGGATTGCCCTTAGCCGACCAACGTGATTGTCCACGGCCCCGCCGCCCAACACCACGTCGACAATATCTGCGGCAAATACCTCGTACACCTACACTTTAGCAGACGAGCAACTCCCAATTGCTCGTCCTTTGATAAAGTAAAGTGGATTTTTATTCGTCGAGCATGCCCGGGCGTCGGCCTTGTAGTACAACCTGAGCTTCATTTCAGTTGCAACAAGAATATATCATTAAGAGAACAAGCAGGGTGTCAGGGATGGCGCGTGTCGGGCCACGGGCAGATGGGTAGGCGAGGACTTGGCATGTGTCCTCGCCTATGAGGAGAAAGCCCTCCCCTCTGGCCTTTAAGAACAGTTCGCGAGGGATGGTGCCTGGCCTACAAATTACAGCCGGCAGTATGTCGATGATAAGTGAAGGCGTGGAAAATCCATCACCACAAGTCTGCATGGAATCATATATACACATGTATATATCTATGTCCAACCCATTCCAACGGTTCGCAGAAAGATTTAACGCTAGAGAAAAGGCAATTCCCATTTCAGAATAGCTTCAATATATAAGTGAAAATTACTAGAGCTCGACATTGGCATTTTTCATCTCGGAGAGTCATAAATGATTTTGGTTAGAATTATAATTTTTGTGAATCAATATTATACATTTATCAGAGTATGTACATTAGCCTATCGACGTGCGTTCCTCCTATAGATCCACGCACGCGTCCAATATAGACCTCAGTAGACCAGCATTGTAAAGCCATCTGTGGTGCTCCTTGTTATGGCCCTTGTCTGGTTTCTCCGGGGCAGACTCTGATGATATAATTACTTAATGTAGGAATCGGCTGGCCTCCCTATTGACTCAAACCATGGGCATATCGGTCCGCAATGAGAAGCAGTCGGGCCTAAAACGCTGGTCCTGAGGGGCACATGTCTACTGGCTAGGGCAGGTGTGGTGAGCCTAATGATCACCTCTTTAATCCCAATTGATACGGCAGCGCTGGGACGCTCAACTGGAAGCCCGGGGCCCCTAAAAGCAGGCTTCCGCCTTGGGACGTAGTACTTTGCGGACGGAAAGCGGCCGCACGGGCGGCGCCCACAGACAAGCAGGCGGCGGGTAGGCGGGCATAAGGCAGGTGGGGAGGGCGATAGGTGACGGCCAGTGGGAGAGGGGCGCGGGTGGGGGTGGGTGCGGCTGATATGGCGGACAGCCTCGCATGCGGGCGGTCTCCACACACACGCACGCATTGCTTTTGCAGTACACGCGGCTAATCACCATACCACAAGCAGGGCGGTCGTCAGTCACGGCCTCCAAGGTGGGGACTTGGTAATACCATGCACGAAGGGGTGGAGGGTGTCGGCAGGCTGTGTTCAGTATTTGGGCGTAAGAGCCTAATAAGCAAACAACCTAGATATCTGTATCCACTCAAACATGAATGTATTCTGAATCATACGAATTGTTTGTAATCACTCTCCATTAAATCTATATCAAAACAATTTCACTGACCGTTACTTTCTATTCATTTAATTGCTGTTTTGTATATCGAAGCTAGAGGCCAGGCCCTCCTGACACATAGGTAAAAAACTACTAAGCCAATGTTTTAACCACCAAATCGAAGCTTGATTTTATAGAATCTGGCGATATTATTTGAAACATATACTAAATAAGTTGAATATGTACACTAAATAGAATGGTTTTGCGCGCCATGTTCTATGAATGTTAAAGAGAAAATTGCTAGTAGATGTTTAGCCTACTCTCAACTCAGGCCTAGCGGGAAAGGGTCTATTAACTGGATTATTCTGGTTATTTTACGATAAATTGCAGCCCCCTGAATGTAAGCTGGAATTATTTCTCAGAGTGTTTCCTCAAATAATCACTTCCTTTATTGTAATTCAAATATAATGGTTCTCTAAGAACAAGTCAATCCGCAAGGAAATGTGAAGATTTTGTCAAAAAGATTGGAAACTTACCAAATGACAACCGTTCCAAGATGGCAGTCGGAGCAGACATCACTCGGTTTTGCAATTAAACCCCGTTGAATTACTTATTAGACTGTATAGGCATGGGATCAAAACCTGGCGCATGCAGAAAAATAGTGCGTATGAAAAAATAGTTACATATGATATATAAAACGTTAGAGTACTGTTGGATCTGCTTGAAGTTTCTCTTGCACATAGAGACAGAGTCAATCAGACCTAGGCTTGGAGACTGAAGGGTCACAAGAGTGGGATTCTCATAAAATAGAAAACAAAAATCTCTTATTCCCTCTGTATATGCATACTGAGATATTCTTATTTTCACATGTATCATTTCAAGCCATCTTGAAAACATAATTTAGAACATTAGTTTTCTAATCTCCTTACTTTGAGATCAGCCTCTGAGGGCATGATTTTATGCTGGTGCCAATGCCGCAAGCCACAGCCTTCTATTTTCATAGGTTTCACACCTCCTGAGGCCTGACATCTAAGTGCTCACTATTGGTTGTAGTCGACCCCAGTGGTAGGAGAACCTGGATAACTATCTGGACTCAATTCAGTATAGTAGAGGGAGGGTTCTGTCAAAGCAATCGATAAAGGAACTACACCATAGCTGTGCGACGGATCAAACATCATGAACGTATTAAGATGTGCGACGCGACGGATCCATCACATTGCAACCACGCGCAAGGCTGGCCACACTGATGCAAGTTTGTGTGTTGCGATTGGCACCACCGTTTTTATTGCCATTGCCCGGCGTTTATTACCTTTTGTTGACTTGCAACGATCCGGTCTCTCCAGTGGAACCGGGGCTTTAAGAACTACGCTGGTTGTTGGCAAAATTCTCAACATTAACACTGTGTAGTATCTGTGTAACACCAAATAATAAGCTGGCCATCCTTTTAAAATGTATTTTCCTTGGATAGTGCTATGAGAGTCCTAGTGCCGAAGGCGCTAGTTCGTACCTAAATTGATCTAATATGGGTACCCCACTTGTCAGGAATAGGTGGATAATAAATACAATATAGACTGGTTTTAGATAAAAGTAGTTGCATGCTTCTTTGAGTTGCCTCTGTGCAATATCCTCGTATGCGCTCAGATATTACTATGTGTCAACTCCTTGACGCTTGTATTTGAAACCAGTCAATATTGTTTATTTATCTGGCAAACCTTTCCCTTTTATCTGGCTGCTCCGCTTTCCTACTGGGGTGTCGGAGGTAGCCCGAAGGAAATAAATTTCCAGCTATTACCCCACTAATTGTTCCCTAATTTTCAACTCTTCCAACGGCCATGTCATTACGCCTGAATAGTTAATGATTGTCATAATACAACTTCACGTAAAGAAATGCATTGTAGGGACTTATGATGGATTTTTGACAATTGTTACGATAGTGGCCAAACCAATAGATTGCTGACTCGAAATGCTATCCAAAATGGCGACACCTCACGTCCCGTTTCGGATGTAGTCTCGCGTGGTCTCGCGTCAGCTTCACTATGGCCTCGGTGTAATCTCGAGGAGGTCCTGCACCTTCCCGTGCAACACTCAATGACCCCTAGCGTGATTAGCATCCGTCCGGCAGGGCGCGGCCACCGCCTTCCAGAAGCGAACGTCGAATGCTGACGAAGGTCAACAGTGCAAACAACACCCTCCGCTAGATGTCAGCACCTCTGTTACCACGGACACCTGCGATTCTTTACAATACCCAGCAGACGACATTTCGCGTGGTGGTGGGTGGGGCAGAGTCGGGATTGCAGGAGGCGCATGCGCAGTTGTGATCACGCGCCGGAAATAGAAGCCACACGAGAACGAGGCAGGGGGAATATCTGGTGTTGAAAGGAAAACGTGCTGACAATGGTGTCAGGTCGTTGTGTGGTACCCAGTGTTACTGCCTGTTTCCTGATCACAATGATGCTGGTAATAAGCACGATCTAGGTCATTTTCTATTCGAAGCGTACTGTATATTAGAAGACGTTCATAATATTTGTTAAAGAAACGCGCTCGTATCCTAGCAGGGGACAGGTTGTTTATCAAGCCATTGGTGCGAGCACCGATGAAGTATTATGTTTCTTGCATATATGTGCCTATCGACAGTCTTTTTCTTTTAAAAAATTATTTGCATTTTCTTTATACTTGATGATTATTCACACACATTCTCCAATTTCACACCATACGGAAACCAATGGCTAATGCCATATTTACAAAAAAGATCAACTTAATCGGATAAGTCCACATAAAACATCGAAACCATCAAATAAGCCATCCACTCCTTTGACCTTTCCTACCATTTCAATTTGCACATATTGTTCAGTGAGATCTAAACTAGTTCAACTGGATAAAGTTATATCATAACCGGTCACTATCAATGAAATTGAGATGGAGTGGATCTATTTATGGGCAATAGAAACTGTTATCATCACAATAAAACAAGATAGGCTTGGGCGATAGAAAGATTTGAAGCACGGGAGGTTCATTCAGGGCTATGCGTCCTGAACGCCAAACCCACATCCCTTCGCAACTAACACGTAATATGTTCTATATAAACCTATTCTATATATACATTTATATATATATACATATATATATATAAAGCTAAGTTCATTTATGATGTCGGTATAATATGAATACGCTGACTGCAGAAGATGACTACAGAAGATGTTAAAAACACTGTATGTATGTATAATATGGTATGACAAAAGCGGGTATGCACAGGCACCTTACAGAAAACTCGATCTTCGAGACTGACAGAATCCTTGAAGATTTCCCCGTTGTTGCTAGTCTATGACCTTTGGAAATAATGGACGGATCACCATATTTTCTGAGCATATAGAACAACCACCTGAATTTGAATATCAAGTTCATATTCAAAGACTCATATGATTAACAGTTTTATAGGGAATACTCCCATATGCTGTATATCAATATGTTAATATCAATATGAAAACAACCCGTTCTCCTTGAAATTATAGATCTTCGTCTGTCTTAAGCGATGACGAACAAGTTGTAAGCGTAAATAGCCAGAAAGAGACACTAGATTGCAAATTTGCATGCATTAAAAGGAACATCTCTAAATGTGATAGATTGCATGGCGATGAATCTATTTTACATATGTCGCTGGCAAAGACTGATTGCCTATTTCCAGCATTTATTGCGCTTTAAACGCATCGCCGTTCCTGGAACTGTTGGCTACATATCGTTATTGTCGGAGACGAAAATGTGATTCAAATGGCGAGAGTGATGACTCAGATGAAGTGCGGACTTCAACGTAGCCCTGTCAGTGCTCTCCGGATGCCGTCTTGCACCAGGGAAGCGACGTTGGTGCGCAACTAGGTTTATCACGGGCCAGCAGCCAAAGAAAGTTTCAGCAGCCTACCCTGACCGGCCACCGCCTCGACCAACTCCTAAATATGGGTGTATGTAGTGTTGGCGAGCGTGCTGGGTATGTTTTAGGCGCCGACCCTTGGTTATTACCAGCCTTGATGAGAAGTCCCGCTGCCTGACGGAATAAGGACCGATTTACTCTATGAAGGATGCGGAACTACGATGAAATACGCGCCTACAAGACCCAGCCGAGGGCCTATCTCCTGCCTTGGGCGTTTAGAGGGTAATGAGTTCCAGGACCAGGAGGATGGAGAAAAAAATGAATATTTTTTTAAACAATGTCATATTATAATATATGTATGGATTTTATGCTCGCCTCTAAGATATTGCGGTCTAAATTAACCCAATTCAGGTGTTATTGCCAGAGGGACTATCTATTCATCTTATTGGAAATCAATTTATGATTAGTAATTGAATTTAACCATATACCTGTTTAGCTTGTTTGCCGTCTATTTAGTGTAGAATGTGTGATAAAAATGATTACAGTGGAGAATTATCAATATGTCTCAACATATCGTCTACATCCAAATGTGAAACTGTAGGTATGATGCCACGTTTACTGACTAAAAGGCGGCTTCTCTTTTTTAAACTAAGCCAGAGGTTACTAGGCCTACGTGAACTATTATATACGCCTCAACAGGCATGGGCGGCTATTTGATCGGGGCCATTAGGGCGATTCCCTGGTCACTTTGATACGGTTTTAGCTATTTCTGAGAACCTCTTGTTTCCAACAGCCACTGCTGCTGTCCGTCTCAACACGGCGGCTGTCGGAAACTGGTGACTGCTAACCTGCTGATCTGCCAGCGCTTTAAACTGACCCGTTTTAGGAAGAGAATAGAGACGGTAATGGGTTCAGTGGATACTGCGATATAGAGTAACTCAAACACAAGCAACTCAGTATATATAGAGGAAAGTTTTCGTCCTTCTAAATATGAACTATCGCGATGTGCATATCTATTTATCCGGTGATCAGTCCATAGTCTAGCATCGAATCAGAACAATAGTGTTATCATATTTCGAGTCGGTGATGCATTTAAAATTTCAATCTCAAGGTTTCGGCATTGGATTACAAACTACTATTATGGCTTTTCAAACCCCGTTAAGATATAAGGATGCACATGGTAATTCTATGTTTTATAGAATTCACGGAAGTAATAAGTGGACATATATAATTCTATATCAGTCGATGTATAAAACAGCGTTACTGATATAATGAGGGCACGAGATAATGAGTGTATGTGAAAGTGTAACTTACCTCATCCGTTTATCGTATATACGCTTGTTTCATGTGAAGTGCAGGTAGGATATATTGATATAAACCGTCCTGAGCAGTGCATCATGAAATGATAATCAAGCCAAGGCCTGTCGCCCTAATGTGTCACTATACCAGCGCAGCTCACTCACACATCCATTTACTGACGCTTCCCTAGCGAGTGGCAAAGTTAATCAGTAACCACCCCAAACTGTGCGAAATTCTTCACGAGCAGCTCTCCCAGTGTAGAAGGATCAGTGAATCGCTCAATCCCAATTAGGCCGCCAGGTAAGGGCGGTACGGACACACCGTGCTCCCCGTCTCCCCGTGAGTCGCTAGCCGCCCGTCCGAGCTGTTCGCCCATCCGTGCCGTGAACTACTCGCCAGCAGAGCGCTCTCCGCTCCCACGTGTAGCGGCGCCGGCGGCGATCTCCGGTTAGGTCCTCATTATGGTGATACAATTAAGCCGCACCGGGTCTTTCCGTCCGTCTGTCGCCCACGCGTGCTGGTAGGCTGTGCGGGTGTGAGGAGGAAGTGGGTTGGGGGAACACAGGAACGGAGAGTGAAAGAAAGAGAGTGAGCAGCTCAGGCGACGTTGTTCTCACGGGTGGAACTGGTAGTGCAGGCCAGGTGTGGGCATCGTAGGATGGAAGTGGGACGTGGTACGGGAGATGGGGGTTGGGGGTGAGGCGCCACCACCACCACCACCACCACCACCACCATTACCACTATCACTACTAGAGGAAATGGCGCCTTTGTTGCTCACATTGAGCTCGCCGAAAGTCATGGGAAGTGGTGTGGGTGTATCGGAGTAGCCGGCCGATTCTCCGGCGTCCGGTTCCGCCAGTGGGTGCTGCCGCACGTCCCCTGCGGCGATGGGATAGCGGGAGGTGAGGGCAGAGAGGGGAGCCTTGGTTGAGGAGGGTGAGAAGACCGAGGGTGGTATAGGGTGAGAACAGTGCCCAGACGTGTTCGAAGATCCCGTTATAGGCTTTGACAGGGGTGAGCAAATCAGAGTTTCTCTCAGTATATGGTATGTAGAGTTAGAAAAGGAAGAGATCAAAACCGAGTCGTCTAGGATAGTAGCAAGGGTGATTATAGTGGAGCTATAGGGTGGGCTCAAATGGACAGCCGGGGAAAACCTGCATGGGCAGCAGTTTCGAAGGGCAGCGGCTGAAGGCAGCGTACAAGAAAATAGACATGGAAGGTATAGGTCAATAGAAACGGGGAGTAACAAGGGTAATTAGGGCCACTTTTTAAGGAAAGCGTCAGAAGGCAATTTCCATGGATACAAGTTATTAGGAGGGTCAGAGTAAATAGCTTTACATTTTTTTTCATCAGGATTATTGTATCTCTCAAAAAATACGGATGGGTTTTTAGATACCATCAAAAATGGTAGCAAATTACAAGTACAATTCTCGCTATAGTACATGAATAATTAGTGATGAATAAGATGATTTGGTGATGAGGGATGACAATTATGATTACTACATCTTGGTCCTCAGTAATGTTCGCACTTGTCGTTTAAATGTTTCTACTGTATCACCTGATTGCATCGATGACGTTTGTTCATTCCAAGACTTAGCTCCTCGATAATATTATACGGACTGTTCATCACATTTGTACGTCTTGTATTTTCATGTAAAACACAATTTTATCTGATATTCCTTTTGTGACCGTCTAGCCATTCATTGTACTCCTGCGTCATCAGGTCTAGTCTGGACACATGATATTCTACCCTCGATATATTTTTTTACACTTCTTTACCTCCAGAACCACTTATAGGTTGAACGTCACAATATCCCATTAAGGAATTTACAAAGCTTCCACAGGACACCATAAATAATTGACAATATTCTACTTACTCCATCACAGACAGAGAGGGAAAGATAAATTAGGGGGAGGGCATCAGAGTACGGCCTAGCTAATTGTCAATTCAATCTTCATCTATTATATAATTAGAATATGGGCGGAATTCAAGGCAAAAGAAGGTGTTTTGGTTGCATAGGACCCATCCCACTCCTAACAATAATAGCTACAGTGTGGGAAATGGGGTCTGGGTGGGTAGAAAGGCTGCTACATGGGTTGTTGTACTCTGATAGCAATTTGAAAAATCAAATCTTTTGGCTTTTCTGATGTGACTCACGACAAATTCTCCAAATCGGTTGTCAGGTATAGGACCGAGACAACCGTTATCAACCATTGAGTGTGTTTATTCGTCAATGAGTTCAGGTTCTCTCTCAATGAACTTACGGATTTATTATTCATCGTATACAAAAAAAAACGTTAATATCTATCATTGAGCTGCACTTCTTCAGTGCAGCTCCTGTCTCAGACCTTAAAATGTCCTTAGGCTGTATTTAGAAGTCAGAGGTTTAGATTTGACATGACTCACTGCTAGATTGCAACAGCTTTGTTGTGGGGCACCCTGTGCTCCAATATATAGGTCAATGTCATATTTCTAGACCCATTCATGGTAAGTGATGCCACATGGCACCAATCATTCTGGAGCAGGTGAAGCCAAAAGGCATAATTTTCCAAGATTTGGAAAACCACGTTTAACGAAATAAAATATGAAATATTGTAGTAGTAATACTGAAAAGTGCACAGAATATAGATTTTAGACCATGAAACGAGTGATAATAAACAAATTTGAACAAAGGTCCCAGCTGAAATGAATGATGATAAAGATGGTGTTCTATTTACACGACTCATGCTCGTGGCATGTTTTCTTCCAATTCCTTTCCCGTTCTCCTCTTATTCATGGCTGGTCTTGTCATGATCGGCTGCCGTGTTCCATTGATACTACATTGCCGCGATCCCCCCCCCCCCCCCCCCCATAAGACCTTGGTTCAATTATTCGTCTCTGAATCATGAGTTGTGATACTAACTTGTTTTTACACGGGTTTTTTTCTCAAGATTCAGTAAATCTGTCTGACATTTCTTCCCTTTCTCGACTTCATTTAGGCTGATTCCACACCCCCACTTTATGTCCTTTGTTGTTTGCACAAGTGTCTTAGATGATGTCTCCAGCGACAGATCTCCCAGCATCTCATTCTGAGTGAACTTTGCTAAAATAAGAACTGTGAGACATTGGTTTCATCATTCTCCCAATCTGACTGGACCATCACAGCTTTTGATATTAGTTTAATCATGTGTGGATTTTATTCCTTTATGATAAAGGCCTCTTGATCTTTGTCACTATTTCTAGAGGTTTAGTCAGCTGCATATGCTTGTACATCCTACTATAACATTTAATGCCACATGTGTGTAAGTGTGACTGGTTTCAGATACCGTATTCTCCGAGGATATTGTGCAGAGTCAACTGTGAGGATAGTACCAGAGTCCGAAACCAGTTATTATTGCATGCATTTTTCAGTATTGTGAATTTAAGTTATCATAGAAAAGACAAAATTGCACACTTCCTACAGGTCTTCTATGGATGTTAGAAAAATGTCAGATATCAATCCTTGGCTGAGAAGGATGCGAGATCCTGTATGCAGACGTTGAATAATAAAAAGGTTTTCACAGGCCCAAACTTCTCCTGATCTAGAAGCAAGGAAATTCCCACTTAAAACATAAAAACTAGGAACCTACATGCTTACTTTTATGAGTTTGTAATTTCATGGGCCTCAGAAGTTGAGCATCGCCATTCTTTCGCCGAGGCCTTCAGAATGGTGAACGAAATTCGAAATACAGCATCTTTCAGACCTCAACATATCATTTACTTGTTTAAACATTATGTGACGCGGAATAATACTTTATGTAATTATGATGAACCTGTGAATTTTCAATGGCAAGACAAGTTCAGAATACCACATTACTCACGCCCCCTGGCGTTATATTTTCAAACCTAACACGGCGCAACTACGTCACCTATCCGACTCAACTAGTTACACACATTCACGTGACGTCACATACACTCTGCGCATGCACTGTCGTCGAGAACTCGAGTCGTGTCAAACGTTTTTGTTGCCAGTTTAACGACAAAAAACAAAGTTTTTCCAGCAAGATGCTTTGCACCAGGTCTACTACAGCAAAGAAGACCGCAACTCCTAAGCTATGTTCCATTGCGCTGATTCATTTGGATATTGGGGGACGATTCTTTGGTCGCCGACCGGCCGGCCCTCCGTCGCCGATAGTGGAGCAGCAGTGGAGCTGTAGTCGAGCTAGGGCACGGTCGTCGGCACCCGAACTCCACATAATCGGCACCGAATCTCCACTGATTTTTGCATGGTTCTCTCACTGGTCGCCCTACCATCGGCGATTCAGAGCCGATTTCTCCGATCTTGACCAGGGAAGAATGGCTTGAGATGACATTAGAAAAATCAGATATGGTTGGGACCCGCAATCTGCAAAAATAGGGTGGTACTTTGAATTGTCAGTTGGGACTGAATTGGGAACTCCGTTGTTGCACATAATGCGGACAATGTCCACCAGAAGGCGTGAGAGTCGGCACCCGATCGTGGGGATATCCGCGGTCACGGTAATGGAGCAGCGGTGACTGGCAGTGGAGTAGGTGCCGCGGCAGGGTGGAGACAAGGTGCCGATTGAGAAGAGATTGACAAAGGAACAGTGGAGTGCTAATGGAGCAGGACCCGGTGATGCTGCTCCATTAGCGCCGATCATGGGAAGAACAACTCCGGTGGAGATTGGGTGGAGAACAAGGATCGGCGTAATGGAGCAGAGGCTTAAGAAGGAAAAACAGAAGCCTGTGAAGAAATCTGTTAAGTCTAAAAAAATACTCGCCGAAATGGAGAAACAAATTTCGGACAATCAGGGTGTCAATGATGGCTTCTTTCTTGGCAGTCAAGTCAGGCTCGTTTCCTCTTGATACAGGCGATGGTGGTCAGAGAGTTCTCAACAAGGATATATCAGTGAATATCACAGGTAATTCGGGCCCTACACCACAGGTTCATAAGGTTTCGTCAATCGTAGATGCACCAGCGATCTCCCCTGCTCCAGGCGACCTCCAGACAGTTCTAATCAGGCACAGATCCTCTCGTCGCCGCGATGGCTTCATCGGCCAATGCTTGGGACCTGGCCCCCACTCAGCAATACGGCCCGAGTTTTGATAACAAATCTTTATCTAGATGACAGGGTTCAATGCATCATCCAGTCATCTGCTCATGTACTCCGACCTCAGGTAAGTTCACTCAACCTCATCAGTATGTGACTAGAGGCATTAAGAAAGAAAAGACAACCTTAGGCTCCCTCAACATTCAAGAACACCTTTGGGGGATACCCTATATGTTGATGACATCCGTAACAATGTTGACACTTGCCCTTTCCTAATGCGGCATTTACGCAAGGTCATAGAAGATTCGTTAGAATATGAGTTCTCCGCGGTAAGACGCTGTAGTGAGGAAGTGTTTACTAGAATTTCTGAGGGCAGTTTTTGCTTAGGCTGGAGTCGTGAGGCTAAGATCCAGCATTTGCATACAGCCATCTCCCGCACGGAGAGTGTACGTCTTAAAACGACAGCGTCGCTAAGAAAGATCCTAAGAAGAAACACCAAATGGTGCATCACCCCCCTTGTAAGAACTTTAAGGTGGCTCATGGTTATCATATCTAAAGACCACACACTTCTGAAGCTGGGGCGATGGTCGCTCATGTTTGTGAGTATTGTTTCTCTGCTCTCAACTTCTTTCATCCACATTCTGTTGCGGAATGCCGTATCAAGGCTAAGCATGAGGCAGCCGCTAATGTAAACAGACCAACTCCACCCGCTGCCCAGCTCTTTCAGCAACAGGCAGGAGCATGTTCTGCCAAACCCGTTTAAAGTGAATATAAAGCGATTTATTTGCTCAATTCTTCGGCAGAGGGTGAGGTCATTAAAGGTATTATACAAGGTTCACACACCATACTTCACCCCGCTCCCTTAGTGGAGTTCAAGGTACATTTCCCTGCACAAGCTCCCTCAGTGGAGTTCAAGGTACATTTCCCTGCACAAGCCAATCAATATTCAGACATTGTGGCATTCAGTGATTACAATTTCAGAGCTGCCTGGAGACCTGTCCACTCGGCTCTGAAAATCGATCGCTGGGCTACGCTTCAGTCGTCCCACCTACCCCCACCTATGTCAACCACACCAGTGCAAGATTCTTTCCAGCTGCTTTGGAGCGATTTGTAGACACTGAATTGTCCCACCAGGCTTTGCTGGGCCCCTTCGTGGTTCTTCCTTTCGGCTCAGGGACACAAGTATCCCCTCTCATTTACCAGCCAGAAAAGGACTCTATGGAAGGGAGCGTTATTATGGATCGTTCCCAGACGGAGCAGCTGTTTACGATGGGATCCTGAAATGCCTTTCATGTGCTTTCAGGTCAATGAGCGATCTTTCATAGACCTGTGTCCGGCTTTTGGTTGCTGCATGTCCTCAGTTGCTTGTCAGAGGACGTCCAACGCCGTCATCTATATCTTCCGTCATCTCGGCTTTGTCGCCCTAGCTTATTTGGATGATTTTGCCAGAGTGGCGCCCGACAGATCAGCGGTGGAAGAAGCATATATGCGACTTTCATCAAACTTGCGGACGAACTTGGCCTTGAACGCACTACATACAATTGCGAACCACCTACCACTGATATCACTTGGTTGGAGCTTGCTATTGATTCAGTACGCATGACCATCACCATTCCTCCTGATAAACTGCGTGAAGTGGTCGACACATGCCACCAACAGCACTCCCGTCGTCCAGATATCTGTGGGTGCTCGTCGTGACTTCACATGGTTTGTAGTATAAGCGTCATGGGTAAATGGCATTCATATCATCAGCACGGAACGAGATAACGCAATTGTTTACATTCACGGACCGGAGTGACCGCTGCTATCAATGACCACACAATAACATGGGACTGGGGCACAGCACATCCTGAGGTTGGTGACAACATTCGTAAAGCGACAGCTTAAGTACTTCTCATTGCCTGCCAGCTGCTCCTCTCCTCTCCTCTAACGTAGTGAGCTGCTCTACACAAGTCGTGGAGTTTCTACGCGATCGCCCACATATACACAAAGATGAATTCGTCGCAAAGTGTGCACAAAAACTCTGGTACATCGCCACACTTATCGATTGTGATGTTGTCTTCGTGGGTTTCTCTCACTCAAGTTGTTCTCCAGTTACCTGAGCTACGCTTACTGACCTCTATACTGTTGACGCTCTTATCCATTCCAGACACGGACATGGCCCTCCACAGAGAGATGTTGCTGTCACTAGAAGCGGCTCAGGCAGCGAGTACAATGAAAAACAAGAATACCCAACCCAAGATGCAAAGTTTCTCATGTATATCTCAATAAGGTATAACAATCTGTACTTGTATTTTCATTGTTACCAATCTGGTAATCTCAATACTTCGGTATTGCAAACATTTATTTCTTATAATTAATACCAACAAGGTATTTCTTCAAATATTACAAACTCTCAAATTAATTTCAATTTTCATGTTCAAACTTTAAATTTTCTACACATGATATCACATTTTATGTGTCGATAACAACTGTAAACATTTTGATCCATCAGGTTCACGTTTACATTTTGATGTTTGATGTACTCGTACTTAGGTGATAAATACTCTCCAACTCACATGAACGGAATTATGCTTTTAATCATTGCGGTAGTTTGGGTAGCTCCATATTTTCATCCTGGCTCGTTTACCTCTCTCTAGTAACCCGAGCAGATACCTACAAAGACCTGGGGGCGATCCAGAATTCTACAGGACTTCATCGTTATGTGATATCATAAAACCCATACAAATCTACTCATAAGAGACAGTGAATTTCCATTGCAAAGTGCTCGATCTCCCAAGGAGCAAACCATGCAGGACTACTTCATGTATGACCCAAACCACGAGGGCGCTTTATACATTTTTATCAACAAGATTCATCGAAATGATAGCAGGCCAAGGATACCCTATAAGTCACGGAAACATATGTGAGATTTATGGAGGTTATTTTGGGAGACACTCATATTTCTGTATGCAGCACTTCATATGCAACTATTGTAGTGAAGCTATTTATTTCTAGAGGACCAATGATGGTTACATATTAAAGTGTGCGTAATCCGAAAAGAAAAGGTTGTACAAACATTCATATTTCTGTCATATCAAGTACGTCTAATTATACTTTAGACTCCTCCTTTCAAGGCTTCCACATATCGAACATATTGATTCGCCTTCACCCGCGAAGAAATCTTGTGAATCGTTAGAACAAAAACGTAAAGTTACTAGTGATATGTCACTAATCTGATTCTCCGGGTAACTTACACGAAGATGAGACAAATCTTATGAACTGCCGTTAGAGTTCTCGACAACAACCCCCGGTATATCGCTCAAACGAAAAAGACAGTTTAAATCACTGTTATCCACCAGAGGATGCTAATACAAATACTTAATCACGACGTATATAGAATGAATGTAAACCCCGACTGTATCTTGCAAATATAGGCTCATTATCCGTAATTGCTGCGCACAAGAGAGGAAGCGGTTGTCATGAAATAAACTAATATATCGACATGGTCAGATAGTATGCTCATTTTATAAGCTGGAAATAAAATGACTCGAGAGAATGCCTTGACATATGGAACTGTAACATTGAATTGCTGCCAGTCCCCATCTTCATTGTAAGATATTGGTGTGCCACTGTAAGACAATTCGGTTCCAGAGGAGATTTATGATTGAGATACATAGGGAAACATTTATCTTAAACCAGCAGGGGGCAGCTACATTGTTCTCTAGGGCGTTAAAGGATAAAATACTGTAACTACCGCTCATATATAAAACCATTCCATGTCCATGCCTGCAAAGCACGGATGTGTGTGAGTGTGTTTGTTTGTTGGTGTATGTAGGTGTGTGTGTCTGTGTGGTAATGCATATAGGCCTGGGTGTACGTGCTTGTAGATATCAAATGATATATGGGTGGTACGTATATATGTATGGTGCGTTGGACGGTTACGTTTTCCAAACCGCTTTGTTGTGTTGTTTTCGTTCAGTAAACTTCACTGTACGCATGTATATGAAGACTTTTAGCCAATCTCCATATGAAGTACTCAGCAAATAATATGCAAATAATCCTTGTTAAAATGTAAATATATAAAGTGTATAAACAATGCGCATGGCAGATATACAGATATATATATATACCCGTGGATAACACATATGCACGTATATACTATATACTAGGAGCAAAGGTTATTTCCATTTATAATGGAAGAGCGCGGTATACCTAAATCATTTCTTCAAATAAAAGTAAGAGAATATCATTTAAAATTATTTATCAGTAGGCCATTTTTATTTTAAAGTATCAATAATGTTTCCATAAACCCAGAGAATGAACCAGAACTGATAGGCACTTGAGGGCACCTAGCAGCTGAGTAGAGGTAGATAGGGAGTGGTTGTGGATGGGGAGAGGGTAGTGCTATTATGGCATATGTGACTTAAATTAAATTGGCATCAGGCCCAGAGTGTTATGGGTTTTTTTCAGACTTCTGCTGAACGTCACTAAGTTTCTTTTTAAGTATATCAAGTATATCAACTTATTACTTTATCAATACGTTGGCATATTTCTTTTGAGCTGTTTTTCATTTGTTTGCTTATGATTTAGATTTAGACTTGTGCCTGGTCTAGCAAACCACGGATCCCAATCAAATCATTAGCAAATAATATGCAAATAATCCTTGTTAAAATGTAAATATATAAAGTGTATAAACAATGCGCATGGCAGATATACAGATATATATATATACCCGTGGATAACACATATGCACGTATATACTATATACTAGGAGCAAAGGTTATTTCCATTTATAATGGAAGAGCGCGGTATACCTAAATCATTTCTTCAAATAAAAGTAAGAGAATATCATTTAAAATTATTTATCAGTAGGCCATTTTTATTTTAAAGTATCAATAATGTTTCCATAAACCCAGAGAATGAACCAGAACTGATAGGCACTTGAGGGCACCTAGCAGCTGAGTAGAGGTAGATAGGGAGTGGTTGTGGATGGGGAGAGGGTAGTGCTATTATGGCATATGTGACTTAAATTAAATTGGCATCAGGCCCAGAGTGTTATGGGTTTTTTTCAGACTTCTGCTGAACGTCACTAAGTTTCTTTTTAAGTATATCAAGTATATCAACTTATTACTTTATCAATACGTTGGCATATTTCTTTTGAGCTGTTTTTCATTTGTTTGCTTATGATTTAGATTTAGACTTGTGCCTGGTCTAGCAAACCACGGATCCCAATCAAATCATTGCAGTTGTGACTGAATATTTCATTGAGGGTCTTGGTCAACTGCCCTACTTCTCTGGCTAATAGGTCAGCTATGCCACTCAGTTCACTCTCTGATAGCCCCTTAGCGCTTGATACACTCATGTTTGTTTGGCTTGAGAGTACTTGATTTGGAGTACTACTAGTGATGTCTGTAGTCCTCTTACTAACACATTTGTCACATGTTTTCCCTCTATTATCATGGTCCATTAAGATACTTTCTTCAGGTTGACTATCAGCCATACTTTAGATGCAGTCAATCAGTACACCTTGTTGATATGTGATTTCCTTTGATTTACAATATTGCACCACACGCACATTCACACATTCACTCATCCATGAATGTTCTATTAAAAGGAACCAAATAAGTCGTGGGGCAGGGGTATGGTCAGACTGGGATACTGGACCCCTGCTCATCTAGCCAGGCCTTTAAAGTTGGGACATTGATAGCAAAGTGTTAGATTCTCTGCAGTAAGCTGAAAGCCTATGTGAGCATTCTAACATCTCTAGATGACGTACATGAGCGCGATTTCCCGCGCTCAATAAAGGCTTAAATGAAAGACGGGAGAGGGCGCGGTGGTCGACCTTCTACACTAACACAAGGAGAGGCTGTTGCGCAACCCTCTCAAAGACAATTATCAACTCCACCTCATACTGAGGGGAGTGAGGAGGACAATGGGAGATAGGGTGTGCCGCAAGGAACCAATGGCACCGGACTTGCTATTAAACATATCAAATAGCCTGGATATCACATCACCAAGGATGGCATCCATCTGTGCAGCGGCCCTAATGATGTTCTTTGGCCTCCTGAGATGGTCAAATGTGCTCTCAACACCAGATAAGTCCTTCGACCCGTCCCGCCACTTATGCTGCAGGGACTAAATGTTGACACAATCAGGTGGTCAAAGACAGACCAGTTCCAGACAAGGACACATGTTCTCCCAGTTGCAGTTATCAAAGACCACTACCTGTACCCGACCAAGGCTTATCTTAACTCTCTCTGCATCACACTGGATGCCCCTCCCGATGGCCCTGCATTGGTCATTAATGATGCGCAACCCCCGGCCCCCCTGACAGCCACCGTCTTTACAATGGCTGTCTTCATGGCACTCCGTGGGAACGGGTTCGATACTTCCCCCTTTGGCTCCCACAGCTTCAGGAGAAGAGGAGCAAGTTTCCTATGGGGGGCAGGGGTACCGGAAGGGTGCATTAGGGACCCTTTACACCATGGCACTGGCTCAGCTAACCACTCGAATGGCTGAGGCCATGCCCACTTCCTAGCCGTTTCTGTTGTGACTACACTACTACTACCCACGTGGGGTGTTTGGGGGAGACATCACACAGTTGAACAGTGTGATGGCTTATGCTTCATATGGACTAATAAGCATATTCATGTTAGTTATCTTTTTACAAGTGCTAATTAACCTCGTTATATTTTTACCTATGACTTGTTCAACCTCATGAAGTTTTATCATTTGATAACGTAATGTTTGTCTCTTATGTTAGTGACATGCACGGATCAGGTTACATAACCTCATTAATTGATCATGTTACAATGTTTCAAGTGCTTATTGGGTTATATAATTTCATTGTATTAACCATGCTATAACTAGTTGTTCCTAATGATGTAACAACTTGCGCAGCACACCTTCTTAGTGTAATAAACCTTTTTCCTCCGATGACGTCTCACCATCTAAGCACATTCAACAGTAACAACATAGGTTACTGGATGTATGTAAATCCAAGCATCTCTTCAGACTTTTTCATAGTAGAAACATATAACACCACCAATACATACCTCATCATATGTCACTTTATTATCATAGTTCATAGTATATGGTAACCTAAAGGTCGCCAATAAAATAGAATGTAGAAGAAAGCAATAAGAATCGTCATATGTTTTCAAGATCGTCAGTTATGTCATGAGGCGATATCCAGGAGAAATTATAAAACGATCAAATTGGTTTCAGATTTAATCGTACCCGCAAACGTCATTGAAAGTGTAACGATACAACGAGAACCTACCAACATGGAACAGCCATCAACCTTTTATAGGCGGTAACCTGCAGCAGAGCCACTCACACATGTCTAGGTGCGAGTATCAGAATACACCACTAGGGGGCGGGATGTCTTGGGTCTGTTGTGATAATTCTGTTATCTCATCACGTGCTATGGCATGTCACCCTTAATATAATCATAATCATGTCGTATTGTCACAAAGATTTTTAGCGATGGAAAAGTATGCCTTTTGACATCCTCCCGACCCAGCACAAATAATGACATATTTCCCTAGTAATGATGACTGTGTTGTCTGTGATTACCATAGTAATGATGACTGTGTAAATTCTGACGTTTGTGAAATCATCGTATCCAATGCATATTGGGTATTTTTACGCTATGCAAAACACCTTCAGGTGTGACTTTCCTCTGTTAAGTCCATGGGTGAAAATACCAAAATAGTCCGACCAAGGGTAGATACGGCCAAATCTAGAAGACACCACAAGACAGATGAGGTTAGCATCACCAATGGTCGTCAAGGCAACCACCCCACACGCCGTCGTGCTCTAATGGTGGGTGTTGAATTGAAGTCCGGCCAGGAGAGGATCCAACAGTTCGGGCCGTCAAATGTGATTTCAGGGTGATTCCAATTTCTGCCCAACAAAATTACATATAAATATACGAGAGTCCCGAGACCTGGATTCGGGTTTGGAGGGCGTCAAGACGCACCAGTCCGTAGGTATTAACTACTACTCGCGCAGCGATTCAATTTTGTACATTCTTTCTATTCTTCTAACAGAATAAACAGTAAAAATATGAGGAGGGTTCAAATACGAATAAGTTGTATATCATATATATAAATATATGTGGCTGGAAAATCCACACCAAATAGTTTACGGAGAGTTTACTTAACCCTATAACTGGGGTACGGTTTGTAGAAAAATGGGCAATTTTGCCCAACAACGCCCTGTCGTGCTTTGCCTGAGTCGTAGGGCGGGAGCAGCTCGTGGTGAGCAGCACATGCAAAGTAGCAGCGTTACCAGCCACACTAGTGGTCAACCCAGCGCCTCCAGCGACCTCTCCCGGTCGTTTCTTTTCAGCAAGTGGGCAATCTTTTCTACTTGTCATCTAAATTCAAAGTCTGGATTGCAGATCTACTTAGGCTGACTAACCAGCGCCTTGAGTTTTCTTAGAAGGCCAGCGGTCAATACGTGTGTGCTTCTTCGTCCAGCATCTACATTTATGCTTAACTGGGCTTTCTGTGAGGACAAGAAAAAACCTGTGTGGAGCCGGTTTAACGTTGTTAAAAGAAACTACTGTTTCTTCAGAATCCATATTTGCAATTCGAAATCCATGCTACGTTTAATGTGGAGATAATTTCATGAATACTGTTGGTGTGAAGATTTGTATTCCTAACACCCAAACTGCAATGCCATCAAGTCATGTTTATAATGGCCATTCAGTGAGGCCTATCCTCATGCTGACTCACCTATTTATAATTAGATTGGAGACCAGATACAAATTTCATCACTGATCACATTTACACGTGGAATTATCACGAGGGGATCCAGCCATATTTAGATACTCGTCTGTTGTCAGGTTTTGGTGGTTGGTGGTACCTGTTTCCGATTACCCAAACCCATACCAAATGAGTCTCAACCCTCGGATATTGGGAGCGGATCTACTGGGATCTTTACCAATTGGACTCTACCCTTTATTACCCATTATATACCCGAAAAATTGCAACTATATATGAATAATGTTTTACAGGTAATTTTTTGGACATTAAAACAAGCATATTGAAACATGGCAGAATCTTATATGAACTAATTGATTTATAACACTTTAACTTAATCATATGAGACCATATTTACAGTGATAAATTTGTCCTTCCAAAAGGTTCACGATTCACAATCATTCTCTACGATGAACCTTTTTTATCGTAGTGTATCGTAGTCCAACGTTGACCACATTGGGAAAAACTGATCCATTACTACGATTTCACTTTCTTTACTATACGATTTCTTTTTTTATCGGGAAACTCTACGATATGCTCCCAAATGTCAATATCAGAAGAACCCATAATAGGGGACACCCCCACCCCCTTAAAATAGATTTGTTGAGATTGTTGGGCACCAGCGTATGTAAAACCTATTGCCTAGTAGCCGAGAATGGGTTTGATAATTAAGACTAAGTGTTTAGACGACATTGTGACAAAAGTCGAAATATGTGCCACTGCCTTGTAATTCTTAAACTTGAAGGATCGTTTGTCGTCTTTTATATAGTCCACTATTGCTCAACTCCGAATTCCTGTTATCCACTAATACACCTTTAATTTGCAAAAGTTATTGTCACTGTGAAATCCTCAGAAATGGCACTTTGATATGACCGGGCTGCTAAATCTATCTGCCTAATCATGTAATGCAATGTAATATATGAATATAACATTGAAGCTGTTATAAAGGAGAGATACTACAAGTTCTACAAGTACTGGTTTATTTCCTATCGTATAAACACGGACATAGGAGGTGGGGCGACGCTGGCTGCACTCGTGGGAGGCCAACACGATCGACCCGCATCGTCAAAAGGAGGCGGTGACACAGCCAGATAGACAAGGCTTTCGCCAATCACATTTACCCCGCATCTGGGTTTCTACGTGAGTATTTGAAGCCATAGTCTGTCGCCATATATCACTCAACCATGGTTGCAATTTGCTAGAGTTTCCCGATAAGAACTGAGTCTGTGCCGTAGGATTTTCCTTTGGAAACTTCAATAGTCCGTACGGAGTCAACGTGAGGTGTTTTGCCTTCCATTAAGGTATCATTGTCTGTAGGTAGTTCCTTTGACTCTTGGAGGCTATGCCGAGAGGACATGACTCTAGTATTGTATTTAATAGTACTAATGGAGTCATAATTACCTCTATCATTTGAAGCACATAAAAAGGAATTTGAAATGAAGTAATTGGCTCTCGTCCTTAAGTCTGGCGCAATCGAAGACAAAAGCGTTCCCTTTCCTTGGCTATCCTTTCATTTCATATGTTGCTAAAAGCATTCCCTGCTAGAGAATCGTTCCGTTTCAAGTATATCTAAGCTACATATCCTAGTGAAGAGGGGATTACAATGGTCTCATTGTATTCTATGACCAAAAAACTAATACACTGTAAAACTTTTTCGATAATAGTTTACAGATTTTAGCAGACGTTTAACCAAAGTATATTTGATATATCAATAGAATTGTAAAGATTAACGACATGGTTAAGACAAAGAAATGAACTTTTTCAAATGTTTATAAATACGATATTTCGCAATACATGTGTCGTTAAGATAAATTATTGTTAACAAAGGAGGAATATCCTATCATGTTATTTTCACAACAGTCTACAAGTAAACAAAAGACACAACGCTGGTGGAATACAACTTATGGGTTTCATATGTAAAACTGACGTGGTCATACCACTATGGGAGCCATGAATGTCACAACAATGTCCATAAATTCGGTTGCCATAGAAACGGATGAACGGTTTCCATTGAGTTATGTTTACAGAGTACTCTGTATGGAATGCGGTATAAAATGGAACCTAGGTCAATTGGTGTTTTACGTTACCATAGAAACCACTCAAACGTACCCAATGACCTAGTGCATCCCTGTTATCAGGGAAATCCCGCTTTGGTGTCCTGCTGGCTATCATGGCTATCCATGATCCATATCTATATCCCGTATATGTATAACAACAAATGCATTTGACTGTTGACTCTCACATCCACTCAGAACTTTAACACATAAAGCTGGATTTATGTATATTCTCTTTCAACAGATTTGTCTCTTCTAACAGTGGGATGTACAAGTCCGCCCTTCCTTTATGGCTGCCCTGTATTAGAGATATTCATGCACGGAGCAGGATGATTAGAATCTATTTTCATCACAAAATCGAACAATGGAAAATTGCAGAAGTGTGGTTGATTAGTGGGAATGAAATCTTTTGCGGATAAATATATGGCTTAAAGATGTAAAAGCCGTAGGGATATCAAATCTCGACCATGATCATCATGACGATAATACTGATAGTCCTCCATATCACAAATAAGATAACAATGTGAAGGTTGGTGTGTCGAATAGCTACATGTAAGTAAAATACAAAGCGTGCTTACTCATTGATAGTAGAATCAATGCATAATATAAAACATTTCTCACACTCTTTTCCTATGTGTTAAATGTTGATTACGGCATTTAGTAGTACATAAATATTAACACTCAGTTACCATTCATCATATCTGTGTAGTATAATGACTGTAACTTGTGAGCTGTGTGTCAGAATATTCATGAACCTACAGAGTAGGAGCGGAGCGGGATTACCATGGGAAACAGATTAAGCACGAGTATAGCATAGGTTGTCGAGAGTAGAGATTAGTCAGGCAGGGTATGAGCTAGAGGTAATGGGCAGATGTGAGAGGCCCTAAGCAGCTGGGGCAGGGTGCGGCGTACCGCGCCCAATAAGGTAATCATGTGGAACTCCCAGACATCCTGGGAGGAGTATATATTGCCGTGGTTAGAGCAATAAAGTCAGAACGATACTTGCAACCTGTCGCCTGTGTTACCCTTTGCCAGCCAACATAGGTGTCTACTCTCTGCAATATGCACATTAAAATGGAATACGTCCCCAAAGGCCGGTCATGAAATAAATGATAGTAGTAGTATATGAAAAGAGTGATTAAAATCAGTCCTAGGTGAAATGAAACCATCAGTCAAGGACAGAGGCGCAAAATATGCGCAAACATATTCACGTAATCACTGGTATAAATTTTGCCGCTAGAAATGGATTGATGTATTATTGCTATTCATAAAATTATGTACATTTGTGGTTTATTTAGTATAGTAATTTATCTATGTCGAGACTATGTACGCGCAGCATTACGCAATGGACATATTCTTTTTTCAGTATATTTGTATTTTTGTTTTGCTCCTAGCCAGTTAGGGAATCGTAGATACTACAAAGAGTGAAGACTCACAAATGCTGGTTACTGATTGTAAACAGGCAGTTACCGCCTTATCGTACCCTGGTTAAATAAAATGATTTAAAAAGAAAACATGTATCAGACAAGAGACAAGAAAGCTCACCATATGAAGCTCTTTTGTCCCCTTTGATGTTGGGTACTGCCACTCATAACAAATATGCATTAATGATATGTCAACTCCGCGTGAGTGATTGGAGATAATCATTAGATCATCAGTAATTAAAAGACAATCATCCGTGACCCCCTCTACCGGACTTCCCCGATACTAGGTTCGTGCCGTCAAATAAAAATCAGCCCGCCTCACATCAAATGACTTTTGACCCACCCAGCCTAGCCAAGGGTTAAAGACCTGATACTATTACTAATCAATTCCTAGTTATCTTGTCATTCTTTGAAAAATTGGGCCTTGCCTGATATTTACTATTTTGTCATGCGACTGCATGATATAAGATAAAGCTATTTTCTTTCCAATTCATTGTTATTTTAAATTACACAACTAATGAATAATCATATGAAACCGCCAATAGTATTACATCATCAATATTCGAAAATTAAACGAATAATGCATAACAAATTCTTAGAAATATGTTCACATTTGTAATTAGGAAAATACAACGAATACTATTGTTGATTCAACGATAGTGGTAGTGGTCTTTTTTACTCCATGATAAGGTACAAATGAAACGCTGTCAGAGTGCTTTTGTCTCTATCTGCCTGGTTCAGACCGATTTTGTTTTTATTTCGGTCCAGCGGATCGTACCAGACTTATCTATTGGACATGTAGTCACAGGGGAAATATTCATTGGAAAATTGTATATATAAACAATGTCGTCTCCGTGTGGATTTCCAAAGCCAGTCATCGAAATAATGTACTCATGATATAAACATATTTGATGATATCATGTATGTCTATGGCAAACGCATACATGTATATGATAAACAATGAAAAAGTACCCATTGATTCAAATTTGCGGTATACATTGTAAACGGAAAGTAGTCTCTTTGTGTTATAGAGCAAATAGACAATAATCGATGGTTTTATAGACATGTGACCGTGAACCACGAGAGGTTGATGCGTAGTAATACAAGAGGGGTTGAAGGTCTCCTGTCTAAAAGATCTTCGTTTATTGTATCTATTTTCCATCTTCTCCAATAGATTAAACCCAGGAATTGCCATTTGTTTTTGCTCAATAGCACAAAGGGACTATTTTCCCATATACAATGACTGACGCCGTATACAACGGATTTGAATCTGTATTCCATGGTTAAGGTATCTGACAGTTTTTAAAGAATGGGTAGTGGTTTACTGTGTCCCCATCCATTCTCAATGGATACTTCGTATACATGGATAATAATGTCTATTTACGTCCGGCAATATTGGACTGCAGTTTTCGTCTGGGGATGTAGCTTCTAAGATATAAATGTGTATATTTTTGGGTGCTAATTTTCTCTCGACATGTAACATCTTGCCGAAGATGCATTTCCTGTTTCTCCTTGACCAAATAGAAACAAACACGGTGTAAATGTGGTTCTTGTAATCCGCTTTGGCTATCATCCTTCCATTTTTCTCTGCAGCACCCTTTTAGTCTTATTCTGAATCTAAAATAGATGTAACATGTGCATTTCTAGGACATAAATATATAATGTAATTGGAGAACAGTCATACATTTAATAGCCAATAAACGCTTTCCATGATATTGATGTATTACCAATAACGTACAATAGCCAATCATGCAGTAGACATTTGTCAGGAACTTCTGGTAACAAGAAGTATGACCAAATCTATTCCAAATCAAAATACATTATTTTGTATTGCGATTGCTGCCGTTGTGCTACTGCTGCCAGGAATCTGATGAATACTGGAGGTAGTTGGCCGTTGATAGTAGAGGTAGGCAGGTAGGGCTAATTAAGCGTCAGTTGTGTGAGAGGTGAACAGGGCAACTATGACCTGTGAAGGACGGGCCATGCCTCGGTGCACGACATAGGGTGGCAGGAAATTGAGGCTGCTTCTGTCTAGACGTTACCCTGCACTCAATGACCCTGTGCAGGTTGGAATGAGGTCGTGTTCAGACTGCCAATTTGTGCCGGTATGGAGATTGCATCGCGATGGCGGCAGAATGATACAATCTGTGTGTGTGTGTTCTGTACACTACTATAGTAGGTTCCCCAAAGAATGCCGCACATAGGTATGTACCCCAGCTTGGCAGTGCATGAAACAAATGGTGGGGGTAGAGACCATGTGCTTGTGGTTAAAGGACGACGGTGGCCTCTAACTATGAAAATATGTTTATATGAGCTTGACTGAACAAGAAAGAGATTGAAACATATTTATCATGTTCTATTTATTGAGCATTCCTTAGTGCCTAAAGGCGAAACAATCATCACAGTGTGTATGTGCCTATATATATATATATATATATATATATATATATATATATATATATATATATATATATATATATATATATATATATATATATATATATTATATATATAATTTTATAACCTCGCTTATGTAAATATAAATTTAGCCAATGAGCTCCTCTCAATCAATTCACTTCGGGGCCCGAGCTGCTCCTTGTTCTACGTCATTGTTTATTTTCAGGTAGCTACCTGGTAACCAATGCGGTAGCTAGTTGTTCCTTAGTTACCAGGTTCACTCAAACGATCATTCCGCTGTCGCTTTTCTACCTGATAACACATATTTTTAATCTCAGTTAGATTAATGCCTTTATGCCCAATCATGGGCCGTACCAGAAGAAAGCCTGAGAATTTGTTAAAGGATTTGTTATGTAAGCGTGTTGAAATGCAGAATTTGTGGCTACACCTTCAACTCTCCCGGAGATGCGGCAACAGGGCATCCCAAGATACTGGCATCATGGACCATGGAGCAGAAGGGAAGGGAAACGACTGGAAGGAAGATAAATCGAGTACAGATGAACATTTGAAGACATTGGAATCTTCAATTTCTGCGATTTTGAAGATTGTCTTGACCAAAGCAGATTCAAGACAAAAAAACAAAACAATTAAAAATTGTTCAAGATCGAGGAAAAATAGAAGATCGCGAACCGCTTCAAGCTCGTTGACAAGTGCAAGTTCAGCGAATTGTTCAAGATCTCCGAGTAAAGAAAAGAAAAAACGTCATGATGGTAAATATGACAATGATAAATACCTTGAAAAAGATGAGAAAGTATTGAACTATGAAACTTTATCGTTAGTAAACCTAAAGTTGATGAAACCACTTTTAGAAAAGGGAAAGATATTTCTGGTTTTGTCAAACATCAAATATTGTTAGCAGAAAAAGCAAGAACAAAGGTGTTTCATTGTCATGCTCTAATTCGCTATGGTAGATCCATAAAAGATCGGGCCAATGAGAGTGGTGTATTTCATCAGCATTTGATAAAATCGTAGCAGGTGAAAAAATGAAATACTTATCGTATGATGGTACTGTCAGTGCTAGAAATGCTAAAACAAAGGGTCTTGCTTAAAAACAAACAATAGTTCATACTTGTAATGCTTATAACAAGTCGGAAAATGGTTGCCACTTTAGTAACTGCAAATATTGTCACCAGTGTCACCAATTTCCGCCAAACTCGCCTTTGTTTCTATTCTTGTATATCAATTATAATATCCATTTATTCATTGGCCGATAAATATTATATATATATATATATATATATATATATATATATATATATATATATATATATATATATATATCCTAGAGTTGCCCCCCTGGGCGCTTGGGGCACCAGACCCCTTCTTCTTGCTTATAATTTTTTTTTTGTCAATACAGTGAAAAATACGTTCATCCAAGTCAGTGACAAGAGAGCAACTGGCGTAACCGTTTGGTTACAAGCAGCGGTTACCCGGTTACCAGTTGTTGATGGAGATAAACATGGTTACAGTTGTTACATGCATAGATACGGTCGCTGTATAACCGGGCCGGAATTATATCATTATACCAGTATAATGCTACATAAAGGTAATGCTCTGAATCAGTGAACGTCGAGGATGCCGTGAATGCACTGGCTGGTGATAACAGTGCAGTATATAGCAATTCACCCATCCCTTTGGTGCTCTTGATGCTATTGTAACTTCAATGAGCCTGCTGCCTTTTAGAATTATGTAGACAATGTCAACATGTCAATTTCTCCTCCTGAGAATTGCGCCGGGGGTCATTGAGGAGAAGGTGAGGGGTACTTTCCCCTGAGTTAACGGTAGTAGTGGGGACATGACTGTGACGTAGGTGGTCATGAGAATGGATTACACCCTGAGGCCCGCGGCTGGCCGTCCTCCCACGTCTTCACTGAGGGCTGAAGGACGTCAATGGTGACTGCCTCACAGAGCATTATGGTCTCCGACGCCACATCTCGTTTGCTACGGGATCATGTGTCCCTATATCCGGATGACGTCACGATAAGTTGGTTGCAGTTCTGTATGACGTCACTCGGGGATCCAGAGTGGAATTACGTGTATTGGGAAGGTAAAACGGCCTCTGGCTCATATACAAATAGCAGTTAGCTCGTCATATTCAAGGCAGACGTTAGTCATGTTCAGCAAGATTATAGTCTTAATCTTTCGATAGGGATATGGGGAATTGTAATAAAGATAGGACATGCAGATTAACCAGCTAATCTGTTTTGGTTTCTGCTGATATTACTAATACTTTAACTGTGTTTATCGCTGTCACCATTGTGCTATATTGAGATAGGCTCTCTAAGTGGTGATTTCAATCACAGGTTTTCATATTCTAGAGTGATATTAGAGACGAATGAGCCGCTCCGTTCCGAATTCACAATCATAGTTATACCAATGTTACTATCAAAACATATAATATGTCGGTATTCTTGAAATCACATCTTGTTGTGATCCTCAACTTTGCACAAACCATACTGACCACCTGACCAACGTCCAATACAGCATGCTTTTGTTTTAAGGATGTTCTTCATGGTATGTTTATGACAGCCGATGTATCAGGATTGCAACAGCCCATCTCGACAAACGCGTTGAAATATCGATATGGTATTAACCAACCTTCAAATATCCCTGCATGGCCTGGGCCCTGTAAAAGTACGCCTATCAAGGTGATTCACATACCGGCTCCCCCGGGCTGGATTGTAATGTGAAGATGGAGTCCCGAAATAACAAAACAAGTACCATTCACCCTCCAGATGTCTACTGGAAGATAGTTCTACCTGACTGCGAACCATCTCTTCCATTTCTGTGTTACTTACAGGTAGGCTACTTCAAGGGCTTAATGTACTTCCTTTGCCCAGTATCTGCAGGACGCGGTGCCGCTGGTGTATTTTTTTTCACAAAACGCCATGCCGTCAGCCAATGATAGACAGGACTTATTAAGCGTGGGACACGCTCAGATACAGTGCATAATTTAGGGAGAGCTTATATAAACTTTCAGAGTGCTATAGCTCCCAACTTTGTAACGCTGGTAAGGAGGGATGCAGAGCTCCCGTATGTATTAGAATATCATCGAGGAGTGTCCACCTAACCATGACCAATCATGATAGGCTGAAGTACCTCATTGACTCACTGGTGCTTAACATATTTGAACCCTACATAGGCCTCAGTGCCAAGTTGTTTACGGCAAATGACCCACTGACTCATAGTATCATAAGCATTATCGTTATTTCTATTATCAGTATTTTATTAGTATTATAACGACAAAAGTTTTCTAAAGAACTCGTTCGTTCAGCCTGTAAAGAATAGGAACTACATGTATATACTGCATTTCGACCAATTTGATATTTTACATCTTGAGACGTATGCTGCCTTTCCTGCATTGTAGAATTGCTTATATATATTTCATAGTTCAGTACACCAAACTGTAGCTCGACACCCTTTTCAAAACTTCCTGATCCAATGAACCTTTTAAATATTATATACCAAGTACATGTTAGATCCAATGCATGCATATTTCATGTGGCGTCTCCTTGTTGTGTCACTTAACTGTCTCAACCCACTTGAAATAATCTAATACTAAATGATAGGACTTATTACTAAGTTTATGATAATTAGCGAAGGCACCTCAGTGAGTTTCAAACAGGCCAAAACAAGTGGGTACCATAAAGCTTGGAAAACGTCAACGCAGCATGATGTGGCATGGTTTCCTTTCAACACGACCTTGACGTCCAAGTTACCAGTCTCTCCAAGCTTACACTCCGACCAGGCTGCAAGACTATCTAGGCTGCCTGCCTGAATTAGTCTGCCTCTACGAGACATCGACAACACCGACCAACTCCGATCAGATTGTACCCGACCATTTCCTTGGAACTGCTTCATTCTGGTCACTAAATATGATCGAAAGACCCGATTTGGTCGATCGCTGACAACAATCATCTATTCCTGCATGTCAAAAATAACTGATTTCGTATGGCGGGATTCCTGTCCGTGGAAGGCAGTATACAAGTCTGTCTAGTTCTAGACCAAGTTTGATTTTTTTTGTATAATAAGATAAAACATATTGGAGGATGGAAGCCAAAGCGTCATAGCAGAAGACAAATGTCATTATCTTGCCGATAAAACAAATGTTTTTAGAGCTCAGATTGTATTGACAGATCTTGTGAATGAATTATCAATGTTATGGCGAGGTGCTAAGAGAGTAATACCCATTATAATGAAAATGAATTAAAAGCAGATATGAGGTCAATGTAATTGTATTCTTGTCGCTAATGAATAAATGTTTACGTTGATGAAGTTAATTCGTCGATTCTAGACTTTGAACATCTAAATTCAAGCATAACTAAATATCTTGGTTTTTTGTTGTTGTAGAGATGTCCAAGGTCTATTATTGTCATCCATGAGCAAGTACATAAACTTCTATTTGTGGGTGGAAATAAACGTTTTAACATTTTCTCAATTGAATTATGAATCTAGTTTATTACAGAAAAGCACCTCAACAGACGGTTCGCTCTGAAAAGGGGTCAAGGGTCTCAGCGTTTCCTTTTCAAAACAGGTGACCTATGACAACGGTAAGAAGGCCATAGGCTATGTCCAAGGTTTCTCTTGATGTTCTGATGAATAGCTTCTGAGTTCACAAGCTATACAGGCTGAACAAACCATAGAGCTGTGTATGAATTTCAATTTCTTTTTCCAGAAGTTACTTTTCAAAGTTTAAACTACAGGTCATTGGTGTGCGAATTTCTGTATTCATTTAGAATAAAAGCTCCTAACCTCTGTCCCTTGTAGACCTTTAAAAACAGAAATTGATAAACATTAATCAACGATAAGAAGAGGTGTAGATCCACAGGAAGGTGATCTGATGTAAGACTATTCCAAGGAAAATACGAATAAATCCCTTCCCGGCGACTGCTAGTTGACATACGTTGCTTGTCTCTTTGTACCAAATCACATATGAGGTAGTGCATCGTAAACCATGTAAGGTCATGTCCTACTGACAATATTTGGCATATAAACCAAGCAGCCCCTTGCCTTATACCTCAGCACTTTGAGAAACAAATCTCTCTACTCTTAGTCTTCGTGCCTATATTGCTCTCATAAAGCAGAAAAGCAATTCTGAGCTTTTGTAAACAATGTGCTTTTACTATAGGAAATGGAAAATAAAACACTCGTATATAGGTCTACCTGCCCCATACGATATATAAACCTATATGGAATAGAGGACGTTTTTATTTGCAGCACTGATGATGGACTAATGTCGCTTTTCATCTAATCCTGTTGTTTTTGTTTGTGTTGTCGTTGATACTACGTATACTGGTGTTGTTGCTCCTTCTGTCTTTTAACGTCTGTTTAATTCTCTCTCACCCACTCTATTAAATTTCTCTGTTTCTTTCTCTATTGTACATGATATGTATTGCTATACATGGGCACGTAGGAAGCATGAGGACGTTTTAAGATGATGTTTTAAGGAAAGAAGTCAGGCTTTTCATATATATATTTTTTTTTATTCAAACGTAATTTCTCGACAGACAAAGTTCGCCATACAAGAGTGATCTTCCACTTTGAAGTCACATAGGACAGAGACTCATATGTACAGGACAAGGCTAGGACATTACAGAACAAAAACAGGACTTAACTTGGACATATAGTATACTCCCAGAATTAGATCTTATGATCTGAGGAATCTGCTCTATCTTACGATGTTCAGAGGGTAAATCCTTTAGAATCTCTATGGATACTTGTATAAATCTTACGGTCCTAGTCGACGTAAGTCATCTTCAGTTAGGATTCATTACAGGACTTCTTTCACGTTTACATTAAAGGCATCTTCTGCTAGTAAATGTTGAATCGCTGCTGATATTCTGTCCCAGTATTTCGTTCCTTGGTATATAGGAGAGCTCATGATTTTTTTTGTTCTTGATCTCTGAAGTTTTTCTTTTAAGTTTATCTTACTCCGTTTCGTGGCTGAGATAACAAGCACGTGTAAAGGCATTTTTAGGGGATGAATTAATTTACCATATTCTAACTATCATAGAGTAGAGACAGTCCCATACAAAGGATTTAACTTTTTACACTTTGTGCTAGCCACTTTGCCCCTTTCCTGTAGGGCCCCGAGTGTCTTTGTATCATCGAGCTAGACTGAATACCATCCGTATTTGCCAGGGGGGGGGGGGGGGGGGGGGTCAGTTTACCATCAAGATAGACTGAGTCGTCCTATCGTGAGTAAAGATGGCACTACATTCTTCAGCTGGTAACTGATATCCACAACAATTTCAGCACTGGCACCCACGTCAAATCGGGCATTTTAAAGCTGCTTGAAACTCTCCCTGCCTTTTCCCAGCCTTCTCTAAGGAAGTAAGGAAACAACAGTACTAATTTTTTATCAGCATCCATGGCTAGAGATGAATCATAAGAGAAAAAGTACATGAGTACAGATGTACAAAAAGAATTGCATGTTCGAGTTTTTCTCTACCCGGAAATATCATCCTCTTAGAATTTCAGTCTTCAAACCAAGATTTGGTTAACTATATCTCTATGTGGGGGTGAAAATCCAAACAGTTCCTCTCAAAAATGCACCATTGGAAGGATTACCCCCCCCCCCCCCACCCACCCATCATCTACACATAACGCGCTATATCAACAGTTTAACATAGTTTAAGTCTCTATTAGACGCCATCTTCAAATCATTCTTCATGTGTAGCTCTGATGTGACCACGTGACCTGACGGATCACCCGGTGACGCCTCCAGTTCTATGTCCGGGACCCCACTCATCCGATTCCCCATATCCTGGCACATCCGGGTATCTGCGACCAACTCCCACGCTCCCAAGATTTTGCGAGATGGACGCAGCGACCTCGGGTCACAATGGGCTAGATTGAAAGTCGGTTCATTACTTCCTAATGGCCCAGCCGGGAAATAGGACGGGGCCTATGCGCGGGCCTATACAGAAGCATGGGCGCCGCTTCCATGCTCAGCACCGTTACATGCTTGACCGACTAAGCCTGGAAGACGGGCGCGGATTCCACCTTAGGCTACAACCCTAATTTAGCCAGCGTGTTTACGCTCGCAGCTATTGTTTTAGGAGATAGATGAGGCGGGGTGTCATGCCGCTAGGCGGCGTCTGCGGGCACACTAACAGATATAGCAGTTAACAAGATGGATGCGCCTTTCCCGTGGGCTTTTTGGCGTCTGCAGCGCGCCACACCCGCGTGTGGGGCATAAAGAGAGGATCCCCCTTATAAATAACGATAAAAAGGCCATCAAATCATCACAGGCATGACAAAAGCCAATTAATAGCCTGTAAGATAACAAAGGCAATTACTGCATTGGCCCCAGGAAGAAAGAATGCATTTTGTATTTGATTCCGTTTATTTCGAATCATCGTGTCGTGATAATTGCAAATGTTTTTTATAATTCCCTTTCTGGACAGGTTGAAAGGGATGGGGGGAGGGGCTGGGGTATATGACCATCAACTTCAAACTAAGTAGCGCTTGGTAGAATGGGCACTTGTGCAAATCTTGGGAGAACTGCATGGTTGTGAATACAAGCCATGCAGGTTATCTCTGTAGATTATAGCCCCTGTCAGACACGTTTCCTTGAAGTTGGTTACAGCTGATATTAGGATGATGTGATTAATTTGGGTCACCTGCCTTGGTTTCTTTTCCTTGGTTAATTAGATACAATATAAGCGAGACTATCATGAGACTAGTACTAGTACTCTGAGCTGCTCATAGAGGTTACGTATGCAGCTAGCTGCCACATGTTACACATTGAACCATCTCTTGAATACATAAACTTGCAAATTATATATAACCATATTACAAACGGGGTGATGGCACCGTTACTGATAACGATGGGATTTTGGACCCCAGAACGAGGGAGAAATGGGTTGAGGGGTGCAGAGGTGGGGGAGGGAGCAGGCAGGATAGACAGGCAAGGGAGGTCGGAGTTATATATTATCTGGCAGGATGGCAGAAGTGGGCATGAAGCATGGGGTAAGGGGGAAACATCAAAGACATGGGAAAAGACAGATTAGATAAATTATTTGTGTTGTCTGACATTTCCCATAGGGTAATCTACTAAGACTCGAACGAGCTATACTTTCCTAGTGGTTCAGAATAAATTACCACTGAGACTTATCGAAAATGTTGAATCCAATGAATCTATAGCGACCAGAACTATGCTCGCGACACTGGTAAGTGACCCTACGACCAATCCCCTATCACACATGTCAGAGGCTGAACCCCCTAGGTCAAATAATTGAGGAGCCCCTCCAGGACACACCACTGCTATCTTTCTCTCACCTGGACAACTACAAAACAGACTACAGGGACTTTAAAGATGGGCACCAGTATCATAATCATGTAACCCTGTAAATATTCTTCTCAAAGGGTGTCGTTAAACCAATTCACAGCGGGGGATTGAGATTCCCTGTATTGCAAGGCAGCCTGCTTAACATAATTATCAAAGATACTTCACCTATCAAAGCGTAATTCAAATAACATAACGGATGCACACCCACCACCTAATGGCCAGCATTGGGATGCGCACGTAGAATGATCTGCAATTATCATAGGTCTGAAATGATTTGGGTCTTAGTCCAGGACGTCCGGCATGAGTCGACCATAGATTAGTCACCAAGGCAGACATACAATGGCCGCCTACTATGTACTAAAACACATGTCTACCGTGTATTGTTGATTTCGGCGTATAGAGGGCGACACCTTCCGCACCCAGCAAGGTTAGACAATGTATATGGAAGCTGCAAGGTGGAGAAGCTGTTCATTGTGTATTCAGAACTACCCTCTCCATGTCAGCACAATGTTTGTAAATTGCGATGGGTTGATTCTCTAATAATATGTTCTCCATAAATACCATGCCGTTGTGCTTGATTACGAGCTGGTTGTGTTGCAGAGAATCCCGCTAGTTGGCACCACCGATAGCGATTGGGGAGCAGCTCAGCTGAACTGCTCAATGTTGCGCCTGAATCCCACTAGGGGGCATACTGGGGAGCAATAATCCCTGCCGTGGGCACCCTACACTGTTTACAAGAATAATTATGGAGAGCATGGCAACAGCGACGGGCACTTCGGACCAAAGTTGCACCAATAGTGGCAGAACCCGTTTCAATAGTCAGAGACCGTTCGCTCTTAGTGCCACATGGGTGCCACTGTTCAAGAGAGCGTCTACCCTCTCATACTGATC
This sequence comes from Alentia gelatinosa, assembly GCA_950022655.1. Taxonomy (NCBI): domain Eukaryota; kingdom Metazoa; phylum Annelida; class Polychaeta; order Phyllodocida; family Polynoidae; genus Alentia; species Alentia gelatinosa. The sequence continues at coordinate 100,746,147 of OX465580.1, read as the reverse complement.
ATAACAACATATTTTAAAAGATACTAGATGCTCTGAAGAGGACAAATACTTAGGCTGGTGGTTGATGGGAGAACCAGCAGAGTTTCGAAAGGGGTACCAGTGAAATCTTGCGATCTCATTGGTTTCTCACGAGAAAAGTAGATCAGAAAACTACAATATTAAACTTTGATTTCGGCATGGCTCGAAATGAATCATAAAGGAAGAAGTTTGTCTGAGTATAGTCCCACAAAAAAGAAGAACAGGTTCGAGTTTTTCACTACACGAGAATCTCGCTCCCGTGGGCCTTCAATCTCCCACCCTAGATCGGGTTCACTCTCTGACTCTGTCCCCATGTGCGGAAGATTCTCCAAGCGGATTCGACGGAATTCTACCGTTTTAAATATAGTAGGTAAATATAACATATTTACGTAAACAAAAACATTCTGCGAAGAATCCCATATGTATCTTTTAACCACATATTGATTTTCATAATACTCTAGTGGTAATCTTCTTTGTGAGAACTTTGTGAGCACAATGTTCTTGTTCTTTCCTGCCTTTTCCCCCTATCAACAGGCTATCCATGTATACACTTGTACATTTGCAATACCTTCAAACATGTGTTCCATATAGGTGTGGAATACCTCTGGAGCAGAGCACAATCCATGCGGCAGTATATAGTAGGTGTATTTCCATACGGGATAATGAGAGTGGTAAGACTTTTACTGGTTTCAGCTAAGGGACCCTGCCAGAATGCCTGTGAAGCATCTAACTTTGAGAAGACTGGATTCATGGATGTCTGCAAGGATTTCTTGTTTGGTTGATTGTGCCTACTGACCTCGGAGTATGATTTTATTTGAATCATGAGGATTCAAGCAAACCTTTGGTGAGCCATTTGATTTGATTACTACCACAATCTCATGCACCCACTTTGTTGGTTCCTGATGTTTGTGAATTACCCAGAGGGCAACCATTCTATCAAGCTCACTCTGTCTTCAATATTTCCCTCACCTTGAGGCTCTGATAGTCCATTGTGTCTCCTCCATCAGTTTGATTTCATATCTGAAAGGGGTTGATGACAGTTCGCTCGTTTCAGGGAGGACACAGGTGTCTCTACTGGTAGATCTGTTTTTTCACCTTCAATGTTCCATGATGGCTGATGGGATGCATTTTTTGCTTTTGTAGGCATACAACTTACGGAGAACAAGGTCATAGTCACCCAAATAATGACTTGAGTCCTCTGGGGGAACATGACTGCACTAAAATTCAAAGATGGCTGATATCCCCCCATGCTCTGAAATTAGGCAAAAATACATGAATATCATGCCAAATACAAGTTTAACCTAAATAATGACACTTCCCAGGATGTAAGCAGCTGTCAGAGCCTCTGAAGGAGATGGTATATGTAACACCAATGCTTATTGTAAATCAATATTTTTTGAACATTTATTTTAGTAGGCGAATTTCACCCTCCCCCAACTTTAACAAATACTTGAATATTTCTGTGAATACAGTCTACCTAAAAAATTCCACTTGCTAGAAACTACTTTTTATTTTTTCAAATGAGACCTCTAATATTATAGACTGCAGGAGACTTTATAAAGCCATAAAATCTTCTGTCCTAAATAGAAATAATATTCGAATGTCAGCTTAGTTAGCTATAAAAAGCAGAAATGTGGTCAGGTCCAGGGGTCATACAGCCATTTCATGAAAGAAATTAAGGTTTAAAGGCCCTCTTTGAAAAAAATAAAGGCTCTCGGCAGAAAAATAAAGGTTTTAACATCAATAAACAAGTCCATTTGTATGCAATAATATTGCGGTAAGCTGTCCAGAGGGTGTGCCTCTGACACCCCGAAGGCACCTCCGGACATCCAGAGAGGGCTCCAGAGTGTTGTGTCGGTGACGCTCTGTGAGCCAACCAGGTGGTGCCATGGTCCCAACAGTGATGTCAGAGGGTTTCCAGACAACTGACCATAACAGTCTCTGTACATCCTCGGGATGTCAGTCTATCTCTAGACTAGGCTTGAAGACCTCCATAGTTCACCTAATTTTCTACTTTGGTAGACACATATTATACATGGTTCATACAGTGTTCCTGATTAAAAAATCCCATTAATTTTCCATTATTTGTCCTAGTCATTTCCCAGATTTCCAGGTATCTCATGAGACCTATGATGGGAATTTTTAAAAAAGCCCTCACATCATCCATCATAGGCTTTTGTATATAACTGTCTTTATCAGGTATGATAATGGCATTTTGGTTTTTAAAAATTAGATGAATGGGCAGCATTCCGGTTGCTGGCATAAAGGTTTGCAGTGCAGGCTGGGGCAGTCCTCTTGTTGGGGTCCAGGGGGTAAAGTCCCACAAACTACAATTTGAGCTATTTCTAGTGATTTTGAAGTCAGTTCTAAGTGTTCCCTTTTGATTAATTTCAATGATGGAAATGTGCACAAGTAAAAAAATGTAGCCATCTAGACCAAGTAACAGACCCCCAAACCATTTTCTCACCAGATCTACACTTATCTCAAGAAAGGCCCTGGTGGCTGAAAGATCAGAGAAATTTGCTGAAAGACTATCATGCCTGCTTTGTTCTGGGATCTTTGAAGAAAATGAAGATTTATAGGCTCTGGCAGAATCCCTGTTCATAACTATCATAACTTGTATGCCTATGTAACTTTTGAAGTTGGCAATCTTATCTTGCTGGTTTTTTTATTTTGTTTTATCAGATTCAATCATATATAATGAACATATTATAAGGATGCACAGATGGGACCAGCAAATCGAAAAAAATTAATAAGAATTAGGTTTTTGCTGCTGCTTAGGCCTTAAAAAGACCCAGGAATAGTGCCTTGATTGGGGTTCCAGGTATTCACTTTGAACCCCCCACCCTTAACCAAAAATTTTCCTCAGAATTACATCAATCTCATGAATGACCATGAAAGCATGTAAAAAAAATCCTGAATTTCTGAAATATTCAGGAAAGTCTGTAATTATCAGAATTTAAGATGTGGCAAAAAAAAAACTTTTGACAAAGCCCCCACAAAAAAAATGATGCTTAATTAATCAGCCTTATTTGTATCTTTCTCTCTGAGGTCTCAGGGGGTGTTTCAGATTTAGTATGAAAATACTGACTCCTCTGATCACTTTTTCTAGTTACCTCACAGATATATTAACACCTTAAGGTCGGTGCCCAATGCCTCCCATACCGGACAAAAAAATATCTGTGTTGGAAAGTCTCTGTCAGAATGTGTTGTAAAGAATTGTTTGAGTGTGGCGCAATGAGTTTGGCAGGAAATGAAAGGTTGCCATGGTACTGACATACTCCGACACCACCAGCTCACTTGGGGGACTTTGTTTCCATCAGAAATAAACTGAGAAATATGATTTTCCTCAATTTTCTAAATACAAAAAAAAACTTAGTAAATTTTTGTCTTTTATCAATACTGGTAGAATTAGAAATCCAAACAAATATCAATAATCATGTATCTCAGACCCTGATTATAGGTTTAAAAGTATATGATTATTAAAATATTTTATATCTGAATATGTTCAAAAGAGCATTGGTAATGCATATCTCTATGAAATAGAGAAAATATTGTAAATATATTATCATAAATGATTTACGAAGGTGCGTGTGTGTGTGACGGGGGAGGGGGGGGGGGGTGCATAGTTAACACATAGTACAGAATGCTCCCAACATACTCTGACACAAACTGGCCTCTATGATTTTTCAAACATGTTATATTGGGTCAGATGGGCTACACCATGGCTAAGACAAGGGTGCTGTGTCATAGCCATGTCAGAGTGTGTCAGAAATGTCGGAGTGCGTCAGAAGGTTGTGTCGAGATGGGGTATCCACTGCTATGACAAAAACTCTAAATTTCCCATTTTGTGTTGGAAGGCTTGTCACAATGTTTGTTTGGTTTAATTTAACGTCCAGTCAACCAGAATAGGTCCCTACCAGACTTTCTCACGGTTCTTTTACACCACGATGGTGGCAATCAAATCTATGTGATGAATTCAGGTAGAAATCTCACTCCTACACATTTACCAAGGTGAGCATTCTTTTACTTCCAACATCACATAGACATAGTATGAGAAGGATTGGCCTTTGATATAGCAGTAAATTTACCACTGCTTGGGATGAGACTAGAACCCACAAAGTCCTATGACCTTGGGGTTACAAGTCCAGTGCTCTATACTCTGACCTATCTCCCCACCCCAGGCTTGTTATAAGGCTTGTTGGAGTGTATTGGGACTGCAGTGGACACCCCCCTTTAATGTTTTCAATTCCAAGGCATGATAACGATTCACAGTTAAAGAGACAAAATTCCTACTGTTGTAAAAAAAATGTGACGAAATATAATTAAATACTGCAGGTTGTGAAAATTCCAGGCTATATCTATAGAATTTTAAAATTCCATATTTCATGATTTTTCCAGGTTTGTCCCATTTTCAAGGATTTCAAGGTGCTGTCAGAACCCTGTTATAAGATATGATTACATGGATAACCTTGGAGCAAACAGAATTTGGATTCTCTTTCCTTTCAGTTTTCATTTCATGAAGGATGCAAGCAAAAAAATATCGTTTTCATAATAGAATAGTTCCATTTATAAAAAATAAAGGTTCAGACCTGAAAATAAAGGCATTTAAAGGCTAAAAATTGGAAATAAAGGCTTAAAAGGCTCAATTCTCAAAACAAGAGCTAAGAGTGCATTTTAAGATAGAAATATTGGCCTTTAAAGGCCAAATTAGCAGGTGGACGCATTTAAAACTCAATACAAGGAAGCCCCCCCAGGAGTTGGAAGGAATTGGAGGTATAGGGGTGTTGGGTTACCATATGAGAAACTTATACAAATTTTGTGCATATCTTACAAGTCTTTGATTACTGGGCCTGTCAGGTGTTTGGGGAAGTTCATAAAGTAGTTTGTTTTTTTAAATCAATGTCAAAATACTAAATAATAAAACTAGGATATTGCATTACCATAAAACTTCTTCAGAAAAAAAGAAATCATATACCTATCTGTACTTAGTTATGGCTCCATCTAGTGTCAGTTTGACATACTACAGGCTCCATGTTCAAAGTGAGGCTGAGCTTCAACCAGATACTTAGTGTTCTTATAGGGATATAGGTATAGGGCATGTGCCAATATGCTTGGAGAGTGACAGGAACTTGAGTCCTCTGGGGGAACATGACTGCACTAAAATTCAAAGATGGCTGATATCCCCCATGCTCTGAAATTAGGCAAAAATACATGAATATCATGCCAAATACAAGTTTAACCTAAATAATGACACTTCCTAGAAGGTAAGTAACTGTCAGTGCCACTTATGGCTCCAGATGGTAACTGTTACACCAATGCTCACTGTAAATCATTATTGAGTAAACATCTGTTTGAGTATGCCCATTTCACTGAAAATCCCCCCCCCCCCACTTTCAATAAATACTTGAATATCTCAGTAAATATAGAATCTACCTTGAAAATTCCACTTCCTAGCACCTACTGTTTTTCATTCTCTTTCAAATGAGGTATATCATATTATGATTGAACCAGTTTAATGGGTAGAAATATGTGCATAAAGGAGTTCTTAAAAATGGACCTGTGACTACAAATGTCCCCTCCAAACTGAATTCACTATTATTTTAAAATCCATACCAAAATACTAAATATCAAAACTGTAAGGCATTGTACCACCATAAAACCTTCTGTCCAAAACAGAAATCATATTCCTATCTGTACTTAGCTAGCTATAAAAGGCACAAATGTGGTCAGGTTGTTCTACAGTAGGCTATAGCCATAACCTAAAGACCAACTGTCCACCTGCTAATAAAGGTTTTAAAGGTTTTAAAGGCTCCTGTATGACCCCTGCAGGTCACCTAGTGACACTACATGCAGGTGTACGGCAGTAGTTATAACCGTCCACTCAGGAACAAGAGCTAACTGAGCACTTTGAAATAGAAATATTGGCCTTTAAAGACCAAATTAGCAGGTGGACGCATTTAACACTCAAGACGGTTCAAATTTCTGCTAGTAATTAATTACTATGATAACGTGGAAGCCCCCCAGGAGGGAGGGAGGGAGGGAGGGAGGGAGGGAGGGAGGGAGGGAGGGAGGGAGGGAGGGAGGGAGGGAGGAGGCAGGGGGGGAGGGAGGGCATCCATGAATAGGGAAGGGCCTGCATTGATTGGATATTTTAAGCCCTACTCTTCTGTGAACTCAGCAGGTCATGGCTCAATGCACACATATATTTAGCTACCTGAGGGCAATTTCGTTTGCCAATCAACAATACTCTGAGCACATAGGGAACGTTTTCAGATAGCTTCATGGATGGGTGCACACAGACCTGTCTGCATGCTCCCTAGCCATGTGGGGGATAAAACTGTGTTTCTATGTACACCAATAAAGTAGGTCAAGCCAATATCTGGTGGTAAATGATATCGCAAATAATTTTACAAACCAATATCATTTGACTGGGTCTTGACGGATTCCTACAACAAAGTTATGAACCATTTTGACTTCTATTTGTGTGTAAATATCCTGAATAAACCATCCACTCATACACCTGCTGCCTCCCCCCCCCCCCTCTCACATTATGAGATTTAGACAAAATACATGAATAGCACACCAAATATGCATTTCACCTAAATAATGACACTTCCTAGAGTGTAAGCAACTGTCAGTGCCACTTATGGAGATGGTAAATGTTACACTAATGCTCACTATAAATCAATATTGAGTAAACATCTGTTTGAGTATGCCAATTTCACCCAAAATCTCCCTCACTTTTAACAAATACTTGAATATCTCTGTAAATATAGAATCTACTTAGAAAATTCCACTTCCTAGCACCTACTGTTTCTCATTCTCTTTCAAATGAGGCATATCATATTATGATTCAACCAGTTTATGGGGTAGAAATATGTCAATAAAGGAGTTCTTAAAAATGGACCTGTGACTACCAAAGTCCCCCACCCCCCAAACTGAATTCACTTTTTTTTCAAATCCATTCCAAAATACTAAATTTTAAAAACTGTGAGGCATTGTACCACCATAAAACCTTCTGTCCAAAACAGAAACCATATTCCTATCTGTACTTAGTGAGCTATAAAAAGCAAAAATATGGTCAGGTCACCTAATGACTTTACAAGCATGTGTACTACAGTAGGCTATAGCCATAACCTAAAGACCAACCGTCCACCTGCTAATAATACAACTGCAACTATAATCATGTTATTACAGCATATAAGGCCAAACTATGGGAACTCAGACAATATTATAATCAGGAGGGGTGTGACAATCTTAACTCTTTAGAATGTTTTGGACACTATTGGCAGGGGTGCCAGATTCAGTGTTGTTACAGGCCGCCTGGTAATTTCAGGCCCCTTTTTCAGCCGAATGAACCAAGAATCAACAACAGTGATGCCATTGCTGCCCAGACCTGTTCGACGATCCTGAAAGTAAGTTGGTCTAGTGGAACAGCCCCTTTAGCCAGCAACTCATTGCCTCTGATGAAGTAATTCGCTTTTTCATTCCCAACATTATAAAAGTCCACGTTCTAGGATAAGCAAATGTCTAGGCAAACATAACCCACAATTTTTCTGTAGGTTAATTTTGATCGCATTTCCACATTTTCTGAGGCTCTTGTGCGGTTCTTTATCATCTTTACTTGCCCGTGTTCACAAGTAGGATTTTTGTGGGTAAATGCGGGCTAATTATGATATCAAACATTCAAGATGCTTGCTTCATTTTATTGTAAGTTTATTTCTATCAAATAGATTACAAAAACTTACGATCTCAGATCTTCATTTACATTGGGATACCTCGACATAACTCACAATATACACATGCAACAAGAGTACAACAGAATCTCCTTGGGATTTCCATACATGTTCTTGCCATCAATTTACGTATCACTTTGTGAGGGAAATATTGACCATGTCTTACAGAATTAACATCAACAGAATAAGATTTGGGAGGTGTTTTTTTTTTTACGAAATATCTGATTAGATGTAATGAGGTCCCGAATCCAACGTGAAATCTATAAGCATGGTCATAATTTCATCGACTACAAATGCGTGGCTGTGGTACAAATATTCACATTAAAATTATTCTACGCTAATGTCAGCAGTGTCGCACGCTCACTAATGTCAGTGGCACAAGATGCGATGGAATGTTCAAAATCAATTTCTATAAGAGAACATATAAACTAATGATAAAAAATAAGTTCAGTTTATCCTACATATACAAGTACCTTTCTCGTTTTCGATACCACTCTCTAATACTATATATACAAAGTCTTTGATTTTGGAATGGAACGAATTATCACTATTATATAGTGTGCGCAGAAAACCAACAAAACAAAAGAAAGTCCAGGAGCTCACACTTCCGAGAGTGTTGTACACGAGACAGTCTGAAATTCCTCTAATGAGGTTATCAACTTGTATGAATTCACACAAGGGATAGAATGTACAGCATGATGGTAAGTCTGAAGTCATAAGTTCTGGATTCTTCCATTCAAAACACAACGGATAATCGAGGCGCTGCCTCGGGTGTATAGTGAAAGTGATCTAACTCGATATTATAATCACGTAGAACGTGCCACGAGCTTTGACCCGGCGGCCTGAAGACATTCAGATTTTCAGACCAAATATGGTTTCGATCAGTATCCGGAAACATTCATCGTAAATTATCTAGTCCAAACTAAAGATATATGATTTACAAAATGCGGTCTCTGTGGTTGAAACCCTCCCTTTTTAATCCGGTGCACCAAATCCAGTCAGAAAGTCCAATTTATTTCATTTATAAGTCATGCCTTTGGCACATACATGCTTCTAACATATGCGTCCCTTGAATTTGTTAAAGAAGTCACTGCACTATTTTTCCACTGAAATAGAACGTACCGCAAAAAAGATTCTATTCGAAATAGACCGGCACGATTATGTTTCACAGCGTTGTGTAAAAAGTGGAAACGCGACGTTTTGACAAATAATACGTGTACGGCTGTTTTAAACTGTACCCAGTTATCGTTTTAACGAACATGATTAAGAGGGAAAACGGAGGCCCATGGAGGAGGCCTTTCAACTAAACCACTCGTGTGTGACACCGAAAAGAGTGTTTGATACCGCCCGACGGTTGTACTTATGAAGAGTTATAACGAAGTAAGAGTGCAAAATCGAGCAAACAATTCTTCAGTTTAAGGTTGAGTACAACCTCCCCCATACAGGTTGATAAGAATCATTTACAATTGTGATATTTCACTTTCCATCAGCACCTAAAACAAACAGATCAAATGTGAAGGAAAGTGTGTCATACCATTTTTCCCTAGCCCCAAGAGGGTCAAGATTCTTCCCTAAGCCATAGTGGGTGCACCACGTTGGCTGCTCTTATCGTCAATATATAGGCCCTTGATCACAATACTAATCCATTGGTAAAATTTATATACAATCAGTGATAAGTAGTCAACATCATGTTCAGCTGGATACCGACCGCTTGTTAAAACATATCATTCCAGGCAATTTATAACAATATAGAAATGTCAATTTAATCTATCATTCCAATATTCTCCAGATCAATGCACAGGATTCAAAACCCAACGTTCTGATCATGAACAGATTAAGATTGATCCATTCTTCCAGACTGCAATACCATTTGCACCTTATATATGATAATAGATTTGATTTGATGTCATTGTAACAATAGGACGTCATATAGACAGTTAATGTAGACAGACTTGACCTCCCATCGTAATAACGCTTCGATAAATTGTTATTTTTACAGATACGTCTAAGGCAGTCTGCAATCTTGAAACCTATTTTTAACGTTATAATAAGACTATTTATAGGCATATCGACCACCTGGTAGCCCACTGCCTTCAACATCGTGAATTTGATATAAGAAACGACTGTGATTACTAACACAAGCTCAGTGTGCTACTCACCCTCGTCTCGTTTACATCCTGTTTCCCTTTACCCTTTCAGTGTTCATGGATATCCAACTGTTTCAAGCTAATTTCACCTACTGGTTTAGACTAATCTCTAGGAGAACCTATACTGACTTCTAATCTTGTCTCAATCCCGTTCATAATACAGCGGGTAAACTCAATATCGGAATCGTTGAAAGACACTACCGAAACCCTTGAATCTTGGTCATAACTTCAACGAGATGTTGCCTTCCAATCTGTAGCTAACAGATATATATAACAAGCATTATTTCACTGAACCCAGCACCAATGCTGTTACAATATCCACGCTTGTGATAAGAATACGAATAATGATGATAATAATAACAACATGTGTATTAGTTAACATTCACACTACATAATACGCGGACTTTCCAACCATGATATAAATAACAGGCAGACACAGTGCCGATCAACCATAATATATATATATGCTTACCTCAAAACATTAAGCAATAGCACACCTATGTAAACAATATGACATAGCAAAATATATAACATAATGTATACGACTACTTATAATGGAATGAACAGAGAAGAGATACAGAATACTGTTTCTGAATTCCCTTTAGAGACATACTGCTTGGAATCTAGTATAGTGCTTGGAATCTATTATATGACCTTCGTAAGCGCGCACCATGTCACAAACACGAATTGTGGTAAAATCCAAAGAAAAAGAGGCTAATTTCATGTTACGCCATGAATCTATCTCCGATCCCAATATAAACAGTGGTCTAATATATTATGGCGCTTTCATATCTACTCTTTGCACGAAATATGTACCTAATCTCCAAAGCGATGGGCTATGGACGATTACGATATAAATGATGTTTCTCGAATATTAAGTTTTCTTTATATATTTGAATTTAAATGGCCAATGAATTATCATCACGGAAGTAACTCGTTTTAATGGCCCAACGTTGCTCTGCATGAAAATATTAATTTATAAAGAATTATCAATATAACAAAATACATGGTAATGTCCTAGTAAAAGAATTGTATTGTGTAGACGTTGGCTTCACTTTCATGAAGTAAATAGCATAATGGACACACCAGTACAAAGACGGAGAACGTTGCCCCATGATGGTCACATCGAGGCACGTCTTTTCTCACCTGTATAACATTCAATTTGAATTAGCCAGACGTGTTTTGGCTGTTATCATACTCAGATGTTGTGATAACTATGGGTAATTTTAGACACAATAATCCCTCACAGTGCAGGTAGACGTGCCTCATACGGGTAATGAGAGAAGGACTGCGTTAGTAGAGAAATTTCTTGTGTTTCCACATATCCCACGGTAAGATGATTCGTACATCTAGTGGTGACACCACCTAAGTGTTTAACAGGAAACAGGATAACCAGCTTTAACCAGTTAGAAAGTATCCCAATAATACATGAGCACCTCGATTCAAGTACCCTACTAAGGAGAGATTTTATAATAATTTCATCACACCTCGCCTTCTGCTAAGTCCTCAGACGTGGGGTTCGTGGTTGTTGCTTGTTGTTGTTGTTGTTGTTGTTGTTGTTGTTGTTGTTGCTGTTGCTGCTGCTTCTGCTGTTGTTGTTGTTTGTGCAGTTGTTGTTGTCGCATTCTGCTCCTGACGATGGCCAGGTGCTGCTTAATGTATTCCTCATTTGGGGCCAGTTGTAGCGTATACTGTAGACAGATTTCCGCCTTGTTCAGGTTGTTTCTCTCCACGTACACTACACACAGGTTGTGGTTGGCCTGCACGTTCCGAGGGTCGAACTCCAGTATAAGCTGGAAGTTCTACAAACAGAAAATGATAAGGAATCTATATCAAAGTATAAGTGTGCAAGAACTGGTGTCATCATCCGCCATTGTCACCGGGATACACGAGCAGCGACAAGGGGGTTTCCGAAAAGGCTAGTAACACATAGAACCTAAATCGACGGTCGCTTCAAAAAGTGGAAACGGACGAGAGGCAGTCTCTAAAGTCACACTAATTGAATTGTTGCTTCAGTTTGATTGGTAAAAAGCAAGCAATTATACTGCTTCAAATTGTTTTAACGAGACAGGCTGCAAAACAAAATAGTAATGGCATGTTTTTTGAAGGGATAAATAATTCATTTGCTCTTTGTAACCGCCTCTACAGTCACCCAACCGTGGTTATTGCCTTGTGTTGGCAGTACAAACATAGGCTCCGGCTATATACCTCTAAACCAATCAAGCTGTATGTCACAATCGATATGCAAATTGCAATGATGATTCATCTATTTCCTTGTCGGTTATTTCAAATCCTGAAATCTTTCTAGTTCTTGATTTTCCCTTTCTACCTATATTTTGTTCAGTACAATAAAAATTGGAGGTAATTTATCATAGTGGAACTTATGTCGCAAATCACAGATTTCTAGTTAGCTATTCCATGGTATAGAGCGGCTCAATACCTTTCCATAGAGCCCCTGTATGATTCGCTCCTGTAAGTAATATTTCTTTTTGTTCATAGTTTAAAAGGCCCAAAGTATAAACGTCCTCCATGGCCTTTGTTCTGGACAAAACAGCGATGTAGGACTTCTTTAAATGCTAGATTAAACGACATTCATCTGCTCATTCATATGAAACATTATGGTATATTGATGAACTGAGAATAACGTAGAGTGGTCAAACTCAAAAGACCTAGAACCAGTTTTTATAAGAAGAGTCCAATGTACCAAGTGTCACAAGCTTGGAACGAGGTCCAGGAAGGTTCACTTTATCCGTATAAAAAGTAAGTTATTCACATAATAGAATGAAGGTTTATCTCACCCCTGGAATAAATGTCCATAGGCTTAACATTGGGAACTGGTTCTCCATGCCCATACACGTATTGCAGTCCGTTCTCCATGGTTTATATCCTGTGTATTGTCCATTCTTTTAGTGTGTTCAGGGGTGAGATAAATACAGAAGGCAACTCGTTTTGGTCAAAGTCGTCGTTCTTCACGAGTTTGATGCGGAGTGAATATCATATAGCATCCAAACGAGTTAGAGAACAATGACTTTGACCAAAACTTGCTTGTTTCTTCTTTAGTACCTGATGCTCTACAGAAAAAAAAGTGTAGCTGTTAAATGTATAGACACATCATATCACCATCCCATTACCATTCCATAATAATATGTACCAATTGTTTATTTGCCATGTGGAGGCAGCAAATTGTTCCTGTTGTAAACCATGTTCCAAGGTCAAAGAGCCTGGCCAGAATACCTGCTCTGCAAAGGTCTACCAGTTTTTGGTGACATCTTTCTGAACTTACCTTCTCTGCGGCATCGATATTCTTCAGGTGGTTGATGTTGAGGTCACCCATGAGGATCAGACCCTTCGAGTGTTTCGGGTGGTGCTCCAGGAGCTGCTCCAGGAAGGGCACTGCCTCCAGCGGACGCCCAAGGTCATTAACCAACATGAGGGCAAGGTTAAAGAGGGCACCGCGAAAGTCGGCTTTTATCTGTAAACAATGCACGAACCACATATGATAAAAACAACAAGAGCTAAATGTGCATTTAGAAAATAGAAATATTGGGCCTTTAAAGACCAAATTAGCAGGTGGACACATTTAAAGCTCAATAAGGTTCAAAGGTCTACCAGTAATTAATTAGTATGATAACAAGGAAGCCCCCAGGCCAGGAGGGAGGGGAGGGGAGGGGAGGGGAGGGGAGGGGAGGGAAGGGGAGGGGAGGGGAGGGGAGGGGAGGGGAGGGGAGGGGAGGGGAGGGGAGGGGAGGGGAGGGGAGGGGAGGGGAGGGGAGGGGAGGGGAGGGAGGGAGGGAGGGAGGGAATAGGGAAGGGCCTGCATTGATGGGATATTTTAAGCCCTACTCTTCTGTGAACTCAGATCAGTTCATGGATCAGTGCACACATATATTTAGCTACCTTTAGGGGATTCAAATGGCATTCACTAATGCCATACCTATATATAAATCGTTTTGCTTCATGGTGATCCTTCATGGATGAGTGCACACAGACCTGTCATGGCTCAATGCACACATATATTTAGCTACATCTCTGAGTACATAGGAAACGTTTTCAGATAGCTCATGGTGATAGCTTCATGGATGAGTGCACACAGACCTGCCTGCATGCTCCCTAGCCATGTGGGGGACAAAACTTTGTTTCTATATACACCAATAAAGTAGGTCAAGCCAATATCTGGTGGTAAATGATATTGCAAATAATTTTACAAACCAATATCATTTGACTGGGTCTTGACTGATTCCTACAACAAAGTTATGAACCATTTTGACTTCTATTGTGTGTAAATATCCTGAATAAACCATCCACTCATACACATGCTGCCTCCCCCCCCCCCCCCTCACATTATGAGATTTAGACAAAATACATGAATAGCACACCAAATATGCATTTCACCTCAATAATGACACTTCCTAGAGTGTAAGCAACTGTCAGTGCCACTTATGGAGATGGTAAATGTTACACTAATGCTCACTATAAATCAATATTGAGTAAACATCTGTTTGAGCATGCCCATTTCACTGAAAATCACCCCCACTTTCAACAAATACTTGAATATCTCTGTAAATATAGAATCTACTTAGAAAATTCCACTTCCTAGCACCTACTGTTTTTTATTCTCTTTCAAATGAGGCATATCATATTATGATTCAACCAGTTTAAGTGGTAGAAATATGTCAATAAAGGAGTTCTTAAAAATGGACCTGTGACTACCAAAGTCCCCCCCAAACTGAATTCTTTTTTTTTTCAAATCCATTCCAAAATACTAAATTTTAAAAACTGTGAGGCATTATACCACCATAAAACCTTCTGTCCAAAACAGAAATCATATTCCTATCTGTACTTAGTGAGCTATAAAAAGCAAAAATTTGGTTAGGTCACCTAATGACTTTACAAGCATGTGTACTACAGTAGGCTATAGCCATAACCTAAAGACCAACCGTCCACCTGCTAATAACCACAAATAACACATATGATGAAAGAATGAATATTTGCCAGTCTCTTAAGATATTGGTCAGACGAGATGGAAGTTTATCTCATTCTATGTTGATTCGGATAAAAGTACAGCTCTTACAGTTTCAACCGCATGTACAGTAAAACCCCGCTTCTGGACAACTCGCTTAAATGGACACCCCGCTTAAGGGGGAATTTTGCTCGGAATTTTTTTAATTCAGTTTTTTTTTAACTCCGCTTAAGGGAACACTTTGCTCGGAACGGAAGGTGTCCCATTTAGCGGTGTTTACTGTACTTCTATGAATGATTATGTTATGTTTATGTTATGTTCAATGGGTTTGACACTAATTATCTCGACTGACCTGAATGGCTTTTCGAAACCAGGCCTCAGCGTCATTGAAATTGCGGTCGTCCATAGAAAGCATGCCTAGATTAAAGTAGATCCGTTCGTTCTCTGGCTCCATAGTCATCAGCTTCTTCAGTCTGTAACCACATAGATAATTCTGATCAGCTTACTACAGTGTTGGTAACAGATAAAGGGAGATATTTGCAGTATGCATCCTGCAAACTGTTTATTTACTGGAGCAAATTGTTTAACTAGTCGAACAACGGCTAGAAATAAGGAAGATCTCACGAGGTCATGAATGTTCATCCGAAATTAATGCAATCACAGAGCTATCAAATTATATAAACTTACCGTTTGAAAGCTTCAGGCCTAAGCTTGGGGTCTCCAAGTTCCTGCATCACAACCGCCGAGTTGAACAAAGTTTGCTGGAAATACAATCAAACTTTCTGACATACGTCGGAGGTATCAAACAGAAAATGTGACGCATTCTAATTCCAGTTCTCAACAAAGTGAACCTCCACCCCGTCTACACAAGCATCACAATCCAATCCCTAAGGAAATGAGACCAGACGATTCCTACAAGTGAGGTTATTAATACTGGTAAAAGAGATGCTCTCACCTTGTGTCCTGAGTTGAGTCGCATGGCTTTCTCAAACTGCTGCAGGGCCTCGATACGTCGCTCTTGTTCCAGGAATACAACCCCAAGCTGAAATATTACAATACTTTCAAAGACATGTAATATTTTATTCTTCTAATCAACCATTTGAGTCGATGGTGAATAATTATGATCTATGACGTGCAAAGTTGTTTTCATGGCGAGAACTCCGAGGGTTAGTATCAAAGACAAGGCAAGAAATATACATACGCATAAATGAGAGCTATGGAGGATATGTCAGGGTACCGGATGTTTGGACAAACGAGAAATTGAGTAACTTACAGCAAGACAAAAATGTTCAACCACAAAAATTTTCTCCAGTCGCCATCTATATCAACAATAGATATAGCTTTGACAGTTATGAATATACAGAAAGGGCTTACATCATTGTCAGTTTTATGGGATAGGCTACTATGAACTCGGAGAACTTACGTTATAGTAAATATCAGGGTTGTCGTCCTCATAACGTAATGCAGTCTGATACTGCTCCTGTGCCTCCTGGGACCTGAGATTAAAAAATTGATTAGGTTACTTATACAGTAAAGGGAGAATACAAAAACATAATTTCCCTGCATTCATCATTGTGTGTGGTTACGCGTAAAAAATTATGTTTTCTTATCTTATATTTGCCGGTGAAAATAAGAATAAAGTTAACCATGGCGTTATATAAAAAAATCGTAATCTACAAACACAAATAATATTTATTTATTTATTCCGTATAAAGAGGTTCTTGACAAAATTATTTAACTCAGGTTTCTTGTGATGACCTAAGACTATTTCCCTGTTTCTACGAATCGTTCAGTAAAGCCCTTAACAATTAATGTATGCAAATTACTGACCTGTTTAATTTCATGAGGATGTCTCCTCGGTTGATGTAGGCCTGGGTGTAGTCTGCCCTCATACTGATAGCCGTCCGGTACAACTGGCAATACAAAAAACAATATCAGAGGTGAGACACAAACTAAGTTAATAAAACAATTTCAATATAAAGTAAATTGGCACACGGTCATCCTACTTTTAATTTCATTTCATAAATGAAATCGCAGTTTGGAAATGAACTCACTGAATCGGCCTCGAGCAGACGAGTTTCGTCGCGGGAGATGAGATTGGCCAAGTTGAGAAAGACGTTGAGGTGGTTGGGAGCGATACGTGCCGTGTAACTTTGACCTGGAAAATAGATACACATCTCTCAGCACTTCACTTAAACTCGATCATTAACTTCATAATATATAGCAACTTTTTTATATGACTCGGATTATGATATAACTGGAGTGTGGGCATAACAACTACACCGGTTGCATCCATGGGTATCTTCAGGCTGCACTGATGGACATTGTGTTTATATAGTTCTATCAACACAATCCAAGTTAATGAAGCAATTTCGATAAATATAATATAATTTCAAAAGGGCTATTTTCTACCGCATGAACAGAAATAAAAAAAGACACCACTATTATAAACGATTGGTGTGTATCAATTTTGTTGAATTAACAAAAATCAAGACTGGCATAAAAAGAAAGTGTAATTCCCTAGATTTGTTTCTTTTGTTTACCTGGTTTAACTGGTGGCAACAGAGCCAGTGCTTTACGATAAGCCGTCTCTGCAAGGGCATACTCTGCCAAATTGTTATATGTACGTCCCACATTCATGTGAGCGCCGATGTCGTCAGGCTGAACCCTACATGAAAAAATACACATCCATATAAGACCATTTGTTGCTTCTAAATGAAGCCAGTTACGACAGAATTTAAGAGTAGATCGATGTAAAAATGGAGCTGGAAAAGGGTCCTTAGTCTATACATATGTTTACAAATGGTTATCAAACAACCCATGTAATCTGCATGAATTATATATTGAATTAGAAGAGAGAACTGGGGATATATTTGGGAACCGTTTCCCGATATCTTGATAAAAAGGCAACTTATAACTAAAGATATCCATTATTTTTTCGTGACGAACGGTCGTGCTTTATATCCTGAGCGGATAATAATCCTCGAAGACCTGCTAATGTTGAGAACATTGTCGTACTTACAATTATGTCTAGAGTTTGTAATACATATACTTAGTCATACTAAGCACTTATAGTAGTTATAGGATTTAAAGTGCGATATCGAATGACTAGCAAAACGAGAAAGTGGTCGACCGCGACGTATACATGTACAGCGAACTGACCCAACATGGAAAAGTCTTTTGATAAGATTTCTACAAATAGACTTACTCTACAGCACGGGTGAAGTACCGCAGTGCCTCTTCATAACGCTTATCAGCTTCCAATGTGTGCCCAATATTGTTGTAAACTTTGGCATTGTCCTTGTTGATGGTAAGTGCTGCTTGGAACAGTCTGTATTCAGACTCCCTGTTCAAATAAGAAAGGTCCTGCCCTTACACAATCGTTTTAACAAATCATATTTAGAGTTATGTTCAATATATTGGATTTATAGAGTGTCTCGATAAGCCGAAACGATTTCGATGGATAAGTATAATATTTTACCTCTCTCGATATACGATTCTCTTATAAAGCGACCCCTTCCTATATCACCACAGAAAATAGTGACGTATTTAACAAAAGGATTCAATCTATAATTGTTTGCTATTTTGTGGCTTAATGTCCCAGGGGACCCTAAGGGTATATAGGGACTTCAATCTATAAACCAACTATGAGACTATGAGACTCTGAAAAAATCCGGGAAAAAAACCCGAAATATCGCTTTCAATCTATAAACCAACTATGAGAGTAGTGCATTGGAAAAAATCCGGAATAAAAAACGAAATATCGCTCACTATCTTTTAAGTTCTTATTTTGAACTCCATCGCAAATACATTTTTTACTGGGATTCATATTTGTCTAAGGAATTGCCCTCGGCATGTAAAAAAAAGAATCAGGAAATCCTAAAAGGTCTGAGGAAATCCCATGCCTGATTAACATTTCCTCTCTCTCGCGGATTAAGGTCTTGGTGATATGACAGGAAAACAAATTATCAGGTAACATTACACATTATTTCAACAAATATGATATGATCAAACTTTATCCATAAGAAATGATTGTCAGTAGCACTCTTCCTGTCTGAACTTCCCTGAGCTTCAACACACTAGCCTCATATATCATTGCTTGGAACATTGTTCTAAAATGGCAATTATCAACATCATTCAAGATTTTCTTGTGCTTTTCCCAGTTCTTGAATTATGGAGACAATTCTAAAAACTTGATTTTACAGACAAACCCCGCTTATGCTAACGAATCATAAATGCATGTAAAGTAAACAGGGACTACATCTATGTAAACCAAATCCCAAGAGTCTGTGATGTGTAGAGTCGATTCCAAAACTAACAGTGATTTTATATCATTATTGTGCACGAGAAGGTTGGTACTTACCAGTCATTATTTCTGATAAACGTTTTGGCTGAGTGTGTAAGCAGGAGAAGTGCCATGGCGAGCCAGAGAATGTATTTCAAATGTCTGAAAAGGGAAACTTACTGATTACCGTTTGGCATGACAATTTTAGAATGCTGTAGGCATCCTGAGCTATCAAGAGTATCGAATTTAAATCATAAACTAATTATATCTTATCCTTATCAATAGTAAGAAATACACTGAATGATAAGAGCAACAGACTTTTTTAATTTTCTATATATAAGACTACCTCTACTATTTCTAAGGTGGCATTCTCTACTAAACTTACTGTCTATGGTTTGAGACCAGCTCGAATCCGAGAGCAACTAAGAGGCAGAAGCCCATACTTGGGGCGTACAGAACCCGCTCAGCTACGACGAACCCGACTGGGAAGAAGAGGTTTGAAGCCGGGATGAAAGGAAGGGCCATAAGGGCCAAGCTCTGTAACACAACAAAGGTAAACCTAAGCTACTAGGAACATGTTATAGTTGACTTTAGAACGAAACCGTTGACCATATCAGATACAAAAATGTCAATACTATATATCTAAGAACTACCCCACCAGTTAGTACTGTGTGGCACGTATATACTCACATAGAAATAACCATATAAACAAGATATCTGATTTCTTAACCAGTTAAAACCGAAAGCGAGCGCCAAAGCAAGCTAACTCTGAGCAGAGGTTTTTGAAAGTTATCTAGCGTTTGCTCTTATAAAAATGACTGATCTTAAATCTTAATACAAGTAGCTCTTATATGATAGACATGATGTACCATAATGACGGCTCTAGCCCGCTCTCCACGGTGACTCAGAGCGTAGACGACAAACTTAAAGAGTATGAAGTAGAAGGCGACAGTGGCCAGGTTCCGAACGTCCATAATAGACTGCACTAGAGGGATGGTGCCCATCGTCCAGTCACAACACAGGTAGGCGGGGTTCAGCAACAACCACCCGTTCATTGGCAACAGGAAATTGTACGTCAGTTGACGACTAGGGGAGCCCTCTACAGACGCTGGGTTGTCAAATCTAAACGAGAAATAGGGATCATTGTGACAATAACGATAGATTTAAAAGCATGGTTAGAAAACTAAATCACCAATACTGATAGATATCCATAAAGGTGACATCAATGACACAATTATATACTTGTAAATCTTCTAATTATTGATAAGAAGTATATACTACATGTATCTTTTTAATTCATTATTTCAACATAAAAGACGTTCCTGACGATGTATTTATGAAACACATAGGGAAAATGTATGACCCTGAAAACAAGATAATTAACGAGAGTGTGCTGTAGGTTAAGTCTATCGTTCCCACAATACCTACTTGGTGAAGACGGGCAGCTGGGCTCCCATCACTTTGATCCGGGCGAGCAGCAGGCAGACTGTAGAAACGACGAGGAAAGACGCGCGACATGCGGCATCTCTCAGCCACCCCGGCAGCGCCATCTTACCCTGCAGTAAGCGGCCTGCTAGCGCCACCAGCTGCGGCAGTGTCAACTGAAAGAAGCAATATATATATACATGAATGATAACAGGGATTTAGAAGCAGGCCATATAGTTCATGGAAGGGAATCTCTCCGAGTGAATTAGGTCGTGACTCTATTGATTGATCCCCAAAGTGGGGGATCGGCTTATAACTGGGGTTTTCCTAAATTTGAAATGCCCCCAGAATTGGCTTAAAGCATTTTGCTGAAGTCAGGGGTCGGCTTATAAACGGGGTCGGCTTATAAGCGGGGTTTTACGGTACATGTACTGCAGGGAACTAGAGTTCTATCGCGCCTAGGAGTATATAAATACATGTCATTGGATACTTACTTTCTGTGCGATGAAAACTTCGTAGACGCAACAGACTCCAATGACAGTGATGCCTTGTTCCTTACAGAGCATAGCCACCGTCACCAGACACACCGTTAGCAGCAGCTGGTTCCAGTCTGTCGGGAAACAATCGCCATTAGTATGAGAAACATAGATTAACTCCCGTGGTTTACAAATTCAGAGATTCATATGAAAATGGTGGAAATATGTCTCCATACAACTATAAAATGGCCATTTGAGTTGTTTGCGATATCAAACACATTGGAACACTTTATATTTCAAAGTTGTATTTTCTTTCGTACCCGGTTACACTCGCATGGCAAATCAGTTCTCTACTTAACACCTAGCCAGAGTCCTCTTTGACAAACTTGGCTGGGTAACCACTTCATACAAAGTGTTGAAACTTTGCAATATTGTTTTAGGAAAATCACCAGTCTCGGTACAGTTCTTCGTAATACGGACGAGCTGTCCATATGGATTAATGGAATGTCCTTGACAGAATGCTGTAGGTATGCTGAGCTGATGTGTAAGTATTTCCAATGTTGGTAGATCTGTTCTACAAAAAATATCTAATAATCACGAATATCAAAAATTTGAATAACGGTTTTCATACCACACACGGGGGTCAATAACTCACGTAACACCTACACAGGTCTATAAAATATGTATTCATATAAACAAGAGCTAAGAGTGCATTTTAAAATAGAAATATTGGCCTTTAAAGGCCAAATTAGCAGGTGGACACATTTAAAACTCAATACAAGGTCCACCAATAATTAATTACTATGAGATCAAGGAAGCCCCCCAGGAGTTGGAAGGAATTGGAGGTATAGGAGAGGGGGAAAGAGAGGTGTTGGGTTACCATAGGAGACACTTATACAAGTTTTGTGCATATCTTACAAGTCTTTGATTACTGGGCCTGTCAGGTGTTTGGGGAAGTTCATAAAGAAGTTTATCTTTTTTAAATCAATGTCAAAATACTAAATAATAAAACTAGGATATTGCATTACCATAAAACCTCTCCAGAAAAAAAGAAATCATATACCTATCTCTACTTAGTTATGGCTCTATCTAGTGTTAGTTTGACATACTACAGGCTCCATGTTCAAAGTGAGGCTGAGCTTCAACCAGATACTTAGTGTTCTTATAAGGATATAGGTATAGGGCATGTGCCAATATGCTTGGAGAGTGACAGGAACTAGAGTCCTCTGGGGGAACATGACTGCACTAAAATTCAAAGATGGCTGATATCCCCATGCTCTGAAATTAGGCCAAAATACATGAATATCATGCCAAATACAAGTTTAACCTAAATAATGACACTTCCTAGAGGGTAAGTAACTGTCAGTGCCACTTATGGCTCCAGATGTTTTTTATTCTCTTTCTAATGAGGCATATCATATTATGATTAATCCAGTTTAAGTGGTAGAAATATGTCAATAAAGGAGTTCTTATAATGGACCTGTGACTACCAAAGTCCCCCCCAAACTGAATTCACTTTTTTTTCAAATCCATTCCAAAATACTAAATTCTAAAAACTGTGAGGCATTGTACCACCATAAAACCTTCTGTCAAAAACAGAAATCATATTCCTATCTGTACTTAGTGAGCTATAAAAAGCAAAAATATGGTCAGGTCACCTAATGACTTTACAAGCATGTGTACTACAGTAGGTTATAGCCATAACCTAAAGACCAACAGTCCACCTGCTAATAACCTATGACGTACAAGCATGGGCCTTACCTGTCTTAGCTTTAAGTCCTGTGCACTTGGCATAAGTCATGAGCGCAGCTAGATAGAAGATAGATGAAAGGATTTCGGCACGTCCTACAACACCCGTCACCTATTGAGCACAAAATTATTGAATTCATAAATCAGGGATGCAAGTCGGAACTGAGGAAAAAGTCGGAAATTGAAGAAAACAACTATATATATATATATAAACATGTATAAAGTCACTTCCCTTCAAAAGCATTCACTGAACCATTCAGTCACTTTGTCTGCATTATGAAACTAGACAGGAAAGGACGCTTTCCCAGACGTTTCTATTCTTGAGGGGCGGGGAATCCCCTTAGTAGGCTGGCTTCGTCTCTGCTGCTATTTCTGTTTTTGGTTTTTGGTGGGCTTTTTTAAATGTTCGGGGAGGTTATTTTATTAATACCTGTAAATCCAGGGATATATAAGGATCTGGGTGAGAATCCTAACAGCAGTCACTTAAAAATGAAAATGTATGAAACAATTAAAGATGAATATCATATAAGGCTTGGGCAAGTCTGCCGTCTTAAAAGTTCGGAATTTGACGGAATGGTGTCGGCGGTATAGACGGTAGTGAGAGGCTCCGACTGCCGCCAAAGGAGTGCGTGGGGCGGGCGTGAGTGTGGTTCAGTTCTGACGGCCTGTGGAGGCTTGTCTCCCGGCAGTGAGGGTCTATCACGGGGGCGGGCCACACCCGCAGTGCTGAAATGCCAAAAGTTCGGATTTCCGTCTTTTGACGGAAAACTTGCATCCCTGATAAATTTGTATCACTTTAGATTAAACTACATCTTGAGATGTTATAGGCGGACATATATCCCTTTTGTATTCTCTTTAGGTTCGGTAATTATTTGGGACGAAACAGAACGGTTCCTGTTAAATCTCATACATGTACAATATATACTGTAATATACAGCTTCAGAAAGCTGACCCAATATATCAGTCATTGTATCCAAGTTATGACCAGTCACTGATAATATATCAATAGCATATCAAAGAACATACAGGAACGTCAACATACCGCTTCAGTGTGAATAGGATGAACAGCAAAGAGAAGAGCGGCTATAAAACTGGTTATTTCACTGACAAACAGCTTACACATCCTGAAAATAAACAAGTAAGCAAAGTCTAAAATTAGAGAGCACCTCGTAATATATAATAGGACATTTTTAATCAAAACTAAAACGTTGAATAACGGGAATGAAAGCCTTCTCATTATCGTCATCTTCGGCATCTAAATAACCTAAATCCCTCCATTACTCATAATACTTAATGACAATCGCTAAGCCTTTACTCTTTTGCACCTTAAATTTCACCACACCTCTTCATGCAGCATGCTTATCTCTTATTAATGTGAAAATGTATAGCTGCTAACACTTTTTTTACGTCCCTGCTAGCAGTGTAAACATATCAATGTCCAATATTACTTATCGTAGTTTGCACGGTTTGTATGACCATGATCATGCTGTGATAGTTCTGCATATGACATAAATCGCGACTTAATAGCTTTGCTCTTAGTAACTCACCTGAAGTACATAATACAAACGACGGCGTGGAGTAGCATGTTTGCCAAGTGGTAACTCATGGGCTCCGTTTCTGAGAACCAGTAGTTCCAGCGGAAAGTCAGAACACACAGTGGTCGGTACGACTTATGGCTCTTCTCCTGCAAATAATAGGTACATGGATATGACAGTGCACCATGACTGGCCATCACTAAGGAAACGCTAACGATTATTGTCAGATTTTCGACTCTTAATGGCTAGGATACTAGACTAGTATCTTCCTGCGTCATTTCAATCTCTTAAGTTGTCATATTTTGCTCATAACAGGTATGCCAGTGAGGTTCTGAAGAAGAAATCCGAAAATATCCACACCACATCTATCTACCATTTTTAAATTTAATGTAGACACAGGGACTGAGGCCAAGTTCATTGATGAGATAAGAATATTCGAATCTCCTTGGTTTCACCAACGAGTATAGAGAACTCTATACTTGTTGGTCTCATTGAGAAGTGACACCACGCTGGTTGGTATCAAGGTCACAACTGGCTGAGTCACTCTGATCTGGTTATATTCCTAGCAGGACCTGGCTGCTCTCCCAACACAGGTCTAGTTTCGAAAGGATTTGAGAGTTTTGTGGGGCTTCAGGAAGTTCCTGATACCCTGTGGCAGTCCACCATAGAGGCAGGGTGTGTTCAAGGGCAGTCCCCTGACTCTGCAAGGCCCAGGGACACACAGATACTGGGACCCCAGTGCCGGGTGCCGGATGGGCAGTGGGTACCATTTTTGTGTAAGTCGTTGGTATGCCCAAACCGGGATTTGAACCCACGACCTCCCATGCCAGAGGTGAACACCCCCACCACTGACTTACTCACAATATACGATATATCTTGTTCAAAACCAATTTTTTTTTGGTGATTATTATTAGTACAAACTCAATGATAATGTCTTCTATCATGCATGACCCAATACTACTGCATGAATAATCCAGAGTATGAAATCAATTTATTTAATTTACCTTGCTCATTGGTGTTCCCCAGAAGTCATTCCAGAAAAGTGTTGAGATGGGAGAAGTGGGGCGAAGATCTTTGTTATCTTTGATGGCCGGAATATCATCAAAGACGAAGCCGCAGTTAAGTGAGTTATGGTAGCACACCACACATACAGTCGCTAGGACGCTGGATAGCAGCAGGAAACGGTCCATGTTGACTCCTTAATCAGCTGCTATATCTCAATCTTGAACCATCAAGACATCTCAAGGGTCCTACGGCAACTGTGAACACAACAATGAAGGATTAATACTGGTTTAAAAAAATGTTGTGGCAATAGTGTTTCCATCAACTCCAAGCCCACAGCTTATAGTCGTGGCGACCCAAACTGCTACGTTCCCGTATTTGGAGTATAGGGTCGGACTCTAACAGCTAAAGAATCGGAGTCCTACCCACAAAGTCCACAATATTATCATTACTTCAGTCTAACTTTGCTTGATACGGTCGTGGACAGTATGTTCTCTCTATTCTTACATTTTCCAGCTAAGTTTTGGATTTATGGACGCCTTGAGCCCGGGGCGATTTGAGCCCTGGACCCCTTGAGCCTTTTTGTGGACGCCTTAAGCCTACCCTGTTGACGCCTTGAGCCTACCCCTTTTGGAGGCTTTGAGCCTCTAGGTGTAAAAACTTGGAAAAGTGCAAATATATACTGGTCTATACTATAGTCATATATACACAACCATAACCTGACCCAACCCTATTCTAATCCGAACCTGCCAGGCGTCCATGTTTTGGCGCTGACAGGAGACTCAAACGATAAAAGGCTCAAGGCGTCCAATTCCCAAGTTTTGGATCGGGTTTCACTGGATCTTGATCAACTTTGTGCTGTTAACCACCACCCCCTCCCCCCCCCCCCCCGGCACCAGTTTTAATACGGAACCTGGTGCTATTGAGATTAAGTTCTCTCCTGATATAAAGTATTATTAGATAAAACAGAACGGTGCACAATGCCAGGACATGATAAGCTACAATTAATGTGATACTTGCGTCGTTGCGAACCATTGCGTTGGCTATCGACTAATTATCACCCTTTATCGCCCATACTTTCTCGGGACAACTGCTGTTTGGTGGCCAGATGAAATCCCTTTATCCATAACCCATTGATCCTCCATAATATAACGTATAATTGAACCACCTGATAACTGCATTTCCTCACTTTGCAAGTTTGAAAATCATTAATTCGTACCAGACACTTTCAACACGGTTGATCGCCTCCGCCTACATTAAATCCTTATCACGCAAGAGGGCACTGCGAAGTGTGGACACTTTGGGGCACCAGTACACTGGGCTCCTGTCCAGCAAGTGCTAATAGGTGCTCACGCTAGGCCCAGACACCAGGATAAGGCCGTCCAGTGGCCCCTGGCGAATAGAAATAGCACTATAGTAAATGGGTCACACTGCACTGCTCGACCAGTACACAATCTAATCTTAGTTGGTAGCCGATGGATCACTCGAGAGGTGCAGTGTGCAGGTGCGTGCGGAGATAATGGCGGAACTGTGACTTTACTGGTAGGTTGTTGTTATTCTTATCATGGATTTCATGGAATATATGCATGCTAGTGATGCAGGGAGTTTTTAGTTTGAACCATATGCATACCAACTTCACACGTTTCTCGAAAAGGGACATAGATATAGCATGCCTTGACTAAGGTGCCATGAAGTGAAATCGTTCATCTAAGCCGGGTGGATGTGAGTTCAGCTTTGCATATGTTTGGATGCCAAGATCCAGTGTACATCTCCGAGAAACCGTACCTGTCTCCGGACAAATATTTAGGCCATACAGTTGTCATTGACAATATTAGACTCTGAAGATCGATATTCTGTATCGTTATTCATCAAATCTTTTTAGGCATTATAGGTAGGTATATAAATTGAGTATGACGTACACAGTGATACTGTCAATCTGGCCGATTGTCAGCCGACACCCAAACACCCGGGATAGCAAAAAAGGCACAACTCTCAATGCAAATTACATGAATTTGGACTACCATTTGCTCCTTGATAGCCTAATCGCATCGTTTGGTACTTTGACTTGTCAGTTGGGTAGTACTTTAACTCTGGGTGGATCTTTGACTGATAACCGTCTTATTATGCCAAATGGGAAAAATGACACATGTCATAACTACTTCCCTAACATCCGAATAATAATACTATTATAGCAATTGTCGTAGATGAAAAAAGAAACATACTTTAGTTCATTCAAGGGTCTTTGTTACTGAAGATTCAGACGAACTCAAGTACATGTAAATCTCCATAGCAATTTTTGTTTTATGGAAGTTACAAAGGACCTTACCTTTGTTTTAATGTTTTATACCCAAAACATGTTGCACGCTCTGTTTCACCGTATCTTAAAAATGTCAAATTTGTCATTGACTTTAAAGCTTTGTATTTTCTTAATGGTCAATCAATATATCTACTATTTAAATATCACAAGATCTCGTTTAGACACATTAAAAAGGAAATTCTGTAGAACAATTGATATAGGGAGTATTTTTGGAATAAGTCACATTCCTATACTGGTGAGGTTCATTCAGTAAAATACTACAGAAACCCACATATTTGGGTATGATCAACTTTATTCAACAGAAAACATACCAGGCTATACCGGTATGTTAAACACAGAGGGTAGATGAATAGATGTTTTTTAACCCCTTGATTTCTCGAAATTTTACCAATTAATGTGATATTAAAACAAAGACATGACTATATACATATGACGATATGAGCGAATGTCTCACGTTTACTGACTAGTAGTACAGATTCCATTCGTCACTGAGTGACGAAAGAATATTCATACGTCCCTCTGTACCACGTGACCACTTTCACTCTTGAAAAAGTGAGAAGTAAAATTGTAAAATGGCGTTTTAATGACTTCTAAGTATATAAAAATAAGGAGTCATAATGAGTGTGTCTGAATACCATCTGTTCCGCGATATTTTGATCGGATATATTCACCTCGTTCTCCGAACTCGGTGAATATTTCCGTCCAAAATATCTCTGAACATATTCCATTCAGGCACACTAGCTATGTCTCCATATAATATGCTATTTGGCAATCGTGAGGGATGTTTGATTTTCATTAACCAATAGGCAGAAAGCTGTATAAATCTTCAATAAAACATAACGCTATGACTTGGTTGTCAGAATTTAGCTTTTGACTTAGGTCATGTTTAAACTTACCGGTACATACTTCTCCAGAGGCTGAAACTCATTGAGCATGCTTGTAATCAATATTGTCAGGTTTTCATCGTCAAAGCTCAATGCTAATTCATGATTTTTACCTAACATAACATCTATGTGGTGACATGTGATCTTATTCGCACACGACTATGCATCTATATTTAGCGTAATGCTTTACTTGGTCTTCTTTGTAGATGTGACCACGCGATGGCCCCGGGAGATAATCAGGTGATGGTGGCTGGGGCGGTGCCTCCTGGCCCGCCTGGCCAGGGCACCATCCCCCTCTCCACTTTGATAGACTATATCATTCAGCGGACATACCATGACCTGTCTGTTCTATCAGAATTGTAAGTGATAACATTACAAAATTAGTGCTTCGGTTCTTTGTCGAAACATGAAACTTGATCCTATAAATTGAGTAGAAACAGAGCATTCACTTGTAGTGACTCTTATAATGGAAAAGGAACGGGCAGCACAGGAAAGTCATTTTAATTAAAATGGTCCGATAAGTTTACTCTTTTTAATTCATTGTGACATAGACTGTTATGAGTAAACGTGGTAATGTTGAAATAACAAATTTGTGGTGCGTGATTTGCCAATATGCAGACAACACGTTAATGATCTGATATGTTTTAGTTCAACCATATAATGGGATGTATGAAAAGACAATTAGTATTCATTTACTGACGATTTGAGATAATTTGATATCAAGCTCACTATTTCAATTAAAGGTTACCAAGGAGGACTGACATGGAGAGGTAAGAAAATCATGCTTTCGTTTGTTGATAAAATTTTTCTGCTAAACATAAGATTTGCAACCATGATTTTCCAAACTATAGAGTTCATTTGGTATCAATTTTAACAAGAAAAATGTGTTTATGTAAAGATTGATTTGTAGTATGATGATTGTTAATCAGAAGTGATATAATTCCTCCTGTAACCACTTCAAGTTTCAGTTAGCTCATACATATGAGATTGGCATTTATTATGTATGGAAGCTATATGTTTGAAAACTTGTCAATTGTATATTATCTTTTTTCTATAGGAAAATGGACATAGTGCAGTTTGCCTCCAGGACCCGTCTCTTATTTGTCCGCCTCTTAGCTCTTGTGAAATGGGCAAATAGTGCCAGCAAAGTAGATAAATGCGGGGTGAGTATTTATTGTGTTCGCTGGTTGATCTTTCCTGAATTTCTTTTAGCGAGAACATATTACCTTGGTTAATCAGCAAATATAAAGAAGTACGAAAACATAAGATCTTTTATACTTGTCATGATTTAATGTTAGTTAAGCATGTTATTTTACTATTTCGTGATATTGGTTATTTTCTTGATTCAGATGATATCCTCGTTCTTGGACCAACAAGCAATGTTGTTTGTAGAAACAGCAGATCGTTTGGCTCGCACAGCGCGTGAAACTCTGGTCCAGGCCAGGTAAGGGTCTGAATGTAGTCTATTATCCTTGCTTTACTTTATTTTGCCGAATTTCCAGTGCCATGCATAGATGTTGATATCCCTTGAAGCTAATTCCAATGAGATGCCAGAGAGAAACCAGACTTTTGGGCTATTCAATAAGTATGTGCACCAGGGATGCCAGTTCGAAGAGAATTTCAGGATTTCAGGGATTTTCTTCACCTCTACATATATCTGAAATTCGCACTGAACTATGGTGTGTAGGCGGCCGCTTGCAGGTACCCCGTGGCCGGCAGCGGTACCCGCTAGTAGCCGGTAGCGGGAGGCACACTCGCGGCTCCCGTGAGTCACTTAGCAGTGCCCAAGTGCCTTGCAGAGTCAGGGAGTCTCCCTGACTGCACACTGCCTGTGCGTTAAACCTCTATAGGATATTAGTGACTCCCTGAACCCCCCTGAGACTCTCCAGTCATATTAGAACCTAGAATGTGTAGGGGGAGTGTAAGTTCACAACACACACATCATTGTTGAGAGTTTCCTATTCATTAGCAGCCACTTTTTGTTCAAGGGAGGTGGTAGACCGCGACACACATATGTATGCGAACTGACCTGAATAAATTAAAAAAAAAAAAATTGTTCACCCTGGGATTGAGTGGGGGTGCAGTAATGAGGTCAATGCAACCACAGGCATGCCACCCGACCTACCCGGCGGGTGCAGGAGGCACCCTATATGCCCCTCTCTAGACTTGCTCAAGTCTTAGATTTTTTCCCCAGAAGATGTGTGTGTGTGTGTGTGGGGGGGGGGGGGAGTGGGGTCGCAAATGACTTCAGGGAATTTTCCCAAGGGGTTCTGACATCCCTGGTGCACAGTGGGGGATAACAAGATTTTGCAATTGTGCGTACATCCCTTCTTTGATCTTTTGTCTACTAGATTGAGAGGGGTGGTCTGATTTTTTTTTTATAGTAATTTTCCGTACATTTTATAGATAGCTCCTTCCCGAAGTGTCGAAACTAAAAGAACCGCCATATCAACCAGCCAACCATCTTTGTAGCTGTGTTTCATCAAATGTACATGGTTAAAAAAGTTTATGATTTATCTATCGGTGTTCAGTCGACATGTATAAACGCGAACTTGCATTTGACCACATCCTTTAAGTTTCTTCTTCTCTGGTGTTTTGGCGAAAGGGATTCCACTATGGGAGAACCTTATTAGATGCTCATGTGTATGAACTTAATTTGACTGTCCGTGGTTATGTATTGGAAATCGGTATAGACTGATGTGTGTTGACTCTTCAGGTTGCCGAGCTTCTCGCTGCCGTGCGCCGTCGACGTACTCACCACGGGTACCTACCCGCGACTACCCACCTGTATCAAGGTCAGTCCCCAGCCGCCAATAGTACTATGAGTTTGTATGATAATGACTATAAGCGCCATTTGAAAATAAATAATTAGCGTAATGATGTTTACCCGTGGGTTACGCAATTGAAAACCAAAATCAAACATACACATTTTCTTAATATCACGGGTCTTCATATACTGACATTGTATCAGAACGAATCTCCCCAAATGAAAGTTTGACATTGTAGATATCTGATGGTCTTGTCTTACTGCTAAAGAACATGCCTTATTCCAATGTACTCGGGATTTTTAGGAGCGCATCGTGCCGCCAGATCCAATCTCACCGGCCGACAAACGGATGACGTTAATGAGATTAAACCAGATCATAGAGCATCGTCTGGTCACCACCAACTTGCCTCCTCTCATGCGCAAACTGAAGATTGGTGTGTACAAATATATTTACATTCATGACATACTCACATAACCTCTTATTCCTCTTGTGTCCTGAAAAAAGAGAAATCGATAATGTATGTAGTTACAACCTACCTACTGCAAATATGTTGGATAATAATAACAACCCGGGGTACGTACCTTGATAATGTAATGATTATTTTATCGAGCCACATTAGTAAAATGTATGATGAGAAAATTAAATTGTTTGGCTGTTTGATGTTCACAGAGAACGGACGCGTCAAGTTTTACGTGGAACATGAGTTTGAAGTAGCATTGACCTTGATGGGTGACGGACCGGCTATCCCCTGGCGCCTCCTTGACATCGAGATCCTTGTTGAAGATCCAGACACTGGGGGTGAGTGCGCCTTAAGTGATACATGAATGAAACATCAATTAAAATCCATAAACTTATATACGAGATCAGCACTATCTCTTTCACCAAACTTATGGTTGTGTTGTGTGTGAGCCTAAACAATCATCTGAGAGTTAGAACCTGTTTAACTACACCACATAGGTGACCACAAATAAATAGTATATTCACTAGTGGGTCATAGCAGAGTAACTGTAGACCATATACTATGGTGTTTGATCGCACCCTACTACCATTCAGCATATACCCATGGAATATGCAGTCCTCCCCTAACTGTAAAACAGGGCGTGTAAAGTGTCATGTCGTTACCTATTGATTTGATTGCATTGTTGATAAAACGTACTGATTATAGCATTTTGATCTTTCAGACGGGAAAGCTTTAGTGCATTCCTTACAGGTAAGAATTCTACCATACCAACTAGGAGGAACTCTATATAGTTTCTTACTTCCGCAAATCCGCTGCCACAAAGAAAGATATAAATCGGGAGATTGTACTCCCATATTCTAGCGCTCACTTGTGCTACGGTTCCTCAATGGGGGGAACATATTGGAAACGTTGCGTTAATTGGGAAACGCACCTGGAGATGATTTTTGATAGAATTATTTACTATCAAAGATGACATTCATTATCACAATACCTAAGTAAAGTGATGAAGACCGACAAAAATAAATGACATGAGCCGTCAATCTGTAATTTCCATATTATGAATAACGATTATTGAGACGTGGCAAAAACGAAATCGACAACGTAAATACCATATAAAAAACAAAAGAAATGGCCAGTGCCCACCATAGAAAAAGCATACAGTTGATTTAATCTTCGAAATCTAATGAATAAGGTTATACAATATTTCTTATTTACGTCACTGTTCCTAAACCAAAACGTCATCCACAATGGTAGTATAATGCAGATCAGTCTTACCTTCGCTTGCTCCGTCTGAAAATACCAATGAATGATGTTTGCTTTCAGGTGAACTACATACATCAGCTCGTACAGTCGCGGATTATGGAGTCGGATAAACCGCTTCATGATCTCTACAACTGCCTGCGTATCCTTTGTTCATTTGTCTAGAAATTTGAAAATAATTTGTAAACAAACTATTTTAAGTTATATTAGATATCGGAAAATAGACCTGGTGAAGCTGGCTTCTGTTTTGTCTCCTGTCATTTTTTGCTGATCAACCTTGACTGGCTACAGATTCCTTCTGTCAATCGCTGCAACTGGAAGTGCTCAACTCTCAGGCCCAAAGATTAATACATCAACGGTTAGGGGAATACCTGAAGATAGAGGAGTACTCCCCGGGCCGTAGCCTTACCATCTCCTACTGGAGGTAAATGATACAACAACCTACGTAACTAATTATATATAGGTGTATTTCGAAAACCTGTCAATGTTTACTATTTTGTACGTGTAGAAGTTGAGAGTTCGAATTACAGCAATACCATATCTACTGAAGACGTGGCTAGGTGTCCTCCCTTTAGCAGCTATCTATCAAAGAATCTTTACAGCCATGAACTTGAAACCCATGAAGCCCGGTTGGGTCACTCTGCCTTCCCCTGCTTGGATAGTAGGGGTCAGTATAGAGTTCTGTCTAGGTGGAGTGCTTTCGCAGACGCCTTTTTGACAAAGGGAGATGGTTACCTTCATCTCGCAAACTGTTGGTCCTTTATGATGCAGTTTTTCAAAGAAATCAAGTCCATCTGCGCATTTCCTGTGTATGCAAAGAAGTTGGTCATATGGAATACCTTTCATACAAAGTAGGGGTGGTCCGAGTCATAGTGAAAGTAATTACTGCTGTCTGTAGGTTTGGTGTGCAGATTTGTGGTCAATCTACCCTCAGGGGATAGAAGGATCGTGATGTCTAGAAGATTATCCTCAGTGATATGAATTTCCACAGTGAACTTAGTTGTGTCATGGGCATTATTACGATATCTAACGAAGGAATTCTGTCCATGGGGCCAAATAAAGGCGATATCATCGATGATACAAAGAACGGGTTGTTTCTTGTAAGTGTAAACAAACTTACCTTCAAAGTCAGCCAGGAAAGGCTTCGTGTAGGTTGGAGCTATACGGGTGCCCATGGCTGTTCCCCCAACTTGCAGGTTATGTTTACTGTTGAAGTTGTTCTTGGTGAGTATATGCCAACATTTGTGTTGGCAAATATTTATGTTTGAAAAATCACCCTCAGATCCTATGAGGCTTGTGTAGAGTGTAGTATACCGCAAAGCAAAAAAAAAAAGCAATACCATATTTACTATCAAAAAGTATAAATTAACTTGTTGGTAAACTTGTTAGACTAAATATTGACGGTTGTCCAACTGTAGACTACCTGGTGACTTACTAAACTTACTATAAACGGACTGGAAACTGTATTCCGGATCCAGAACACCTGCAGACTTCTGCACGTGAATATGCGTAGATCGACTCTTCTGACTGCTCACTGACTCTGATATCTGCCGTACATATTTCCCAAACATGATGAAACCCGCCAGTGCCACAGTAATTCTTAATTCTTGGTAGATTTAGTAGAATTAATAGTAAATTACTGGCTAGTATATGTTTGCTGATGCGCATTATATTGTATCTGGGTCTGCTTCCCATTTTAACCTGCTCGATTATTTGTTGACAGAGACCCCAACAGTAAACGTGAAGGGAAACTGTTTCCAGCTACAAGTAAGTAAAATACGATTAATAGGAACTGGTAACTGATACCTTTCCCCCATATCCATTTAAAGTATTTTATTTTCAAATTGACTAACTAATGATATAAAAATCGTAACTGAACAAAGAATGTAGTACCCAGTCAGTGATTTGTTTCTTTCTGTTAGGAAGCCTTTCATGATCTGCTAAGCTTCTCTTGTTTTCCGTATGTAGGAATACAAGCTTCGTGAAAGGTTGAATGGAAGATCATTAGATTATGTGAGTTGGAAGATAACAACATAGCCTTTGTGCATTAATTTCACCTTCTTGGTCAACTTTCAGCTTACAAGTTGAGTATACACGTGGATGAACAGGAGCCGTGCCGCCCGCTCCAAGTATCACACTCGCCACAGATACAGGGCTCCGAGAGTACCGAGGTGGCCCAAGCCATCAGGGTATGCTCATTACATCAATATATAAACGCAGTAACAGATCAGTTTTAATGTCTAAAGGCGTAATATATTACGCAAACATCGATTTTCGTAATGCATTGTAGAGTGTTCATGTTTTAAGTTAAACAATTGTTGTGACTCAGGTAAATGATTATACATTCCTTTCTCAAAACCTAGAAGTAAGCTAATTCAACGGATATATGGTGTTTGATGTCATCATGAGCAGATATGTAAAGTCCTAATAACGTATGGAGCCAGGTCACCTATATAAACGTCATAAACAGTGCGAGTGATGCAAGTTTGTCATTATGGTGTTGTACAGTCGGAACACTTGTCGGTGGAGAAGTTACTGGTGCAGACAGTGCAGGTGCGGTCTACAGCCATACTGCGTGACCTGGAGCGGGACTTCAGACTCATCGTGCCCGGCCCTTGTAAGTATCACCTAAGTCTGCTTCAGCCGTCTACAGAGACGAGATCGTAGTGAAATTAAGGCATATTGTATTAGTCAAGCCTGGGTGAAAGGTGAGCAGCATCCAAAATTGGCATAGAACCACAGAACTCACGATCCGCTTTGTGGTGCCTTATCTAATACACTACTATGCCCCACTTATGTACAGAACTTAGAAGGTTTCGGCGAATACCAGAGGTACATGGAAATTTGGGTTTCATGTTCTCGAATTATATCCTGTATATCAACGTAAATGAATTTAGGTTTTCAATTGACTATAACATTACATCTCTGATGATAACACAACAATTCTGACCGATCAATTAAAAAATGCATACTTTTTTGGTTCAAATGTCTTTATTGATCCTAACATTACATGTGTATTGGGTTTTCAGGTCAGATCCGTGACTTTCCGTGTGTGCTCTACGTGCCCATTCTCTACCCGTGCATGATGTCTGAGAAACTATGCATCGCCGTCAACATTCAGAAGGGCACCTTCCTTGTTTCACTGGGCCAGAAACGTGAGTAAATTAATTTTGGATTTGTCATCATAGAATTTTTAAAGGATGGATTCATTGACACCGAACGTTTAATTCGTTAACCGTTACCTTGCCACCGTCAGGGCTGACATAAATGTTCTCTATCTCTACCTCTCCCTCTCTGTGTCTATCCCCCCCCCCCCCCCCCATCCCCCCGACCTCCCCCGATCCCTCTTTCCTTCCTCCCACGCTCCTTCCCTCCTGACTGACACTTACTAACCGGCTAACATTGACTAGCTCATTCACTTTGAATTCTAGGTACCCATCTCCCTTTTTGCCTATTGCTCTCTCATGCTCACCTTTATATCTGATTCATTCAAGGCGGCGTCGCTGGCTCGTTTTCTCTGATCTATTTAATACTTTAGGGAATGTCTGCCCGTATTTAGTTGAGCGTGCTTAGCAATAAATAACCAAACAAATAGAAACATAACCGCAATTTATTTGATCCTTTTAAAGACAGTACTTTTATGACAGTGTATTTATCGTTCCATAAGAAAATAACGAGGTTGATTTGATGCCTTCAGAGACGAATCTCACGGAGAGTATTGAGGATTGTCTGAACGGTGACCGGCGTGACCTGCGGCGGCTGCTGTCCCGACTACGGCTCCGGCTGGGCATCCGGCGCTGTGAAGTGTGCATTCAGCAGCTGCAGGCCACGGCCACCGAACACCTCCCGCTCGTCAACACCTCCGGGCACCCCCTGGAAAACCTGGCCCGCCACAGGATGTACGTGCGCCTCCCCAAACAGAACTCCATATACTTGGTACGTATTCACGTCAGCTTTCTAAATGAACAAGTTCGGCAAATTTTTGGTAGTATTTGATCCAGTAAAATACCGGTTTCTAATTATAAGAAACATTGCTTTTAATTCAGAAATAGTGAAAGATAGTGGAAATACCTGGAAATGAGCACATGCGTATAGTCGCACTGTACGCAGCACTGTGTGATTTATGTTTGACTTAGCTGTTTTCTAACTAATGTACTTATCATTGAATTACCTGTTTTGATACTGTTGCTTATATCTTTGAACAGATATAAGCAACCCCAAGCCTTGACATCCAGACAAACCACCCTATCTAACAGGCCTGCCACTGGCCCCATATTTCCCCATATTTTTTAGCTTGCCCTATATTTACCTATATTTTTGCAGTTTTGCCCTATATGCCCTATATTTTGAAATTATCATTTAAAAAAATTGAATTATCATGTGGTGCAGAAATCTTGCGTTACAATTTTTGTGATACACTCCTATCCCTCACTTCAGGGCAAATAATCCTCATACTAAATAAAAAAATTCTGACTGACATTGCAGACTTAACTACAATCATACCTATCTAAAAATGTATAAACATGGACAAAATCTCTAGTTAATTGTAAGGGCCATACCCAGGATTTTTTCTGGGGGACAGGGGCACATCTCTAAAGATTGGTAGGGGTCCAGCTAAAAACCCCTCCAGGGGGGTACCGGGGCTAAGCCCCAGACACACTTGGATATCATAGATTATATAAGCTGTATCCAGGACTCACTTTCAGGGGGAATGTTGCCAGGGATCCAGCAGTAGAGATCCTCCTGGAGGGTCCAGGGGGCAAAGCCCCTGAAAGAATTAGAATGTTATAGATTATACATGCTGTAACCAGGATTTTGTTTTGATTCCAGTGGTTAGGCCTACACATCTTAGGCTATCTGGGAATATTGACGGGTCTGGCAGCAAAGCCCCCTCTGGGTGTCCAAGGGGCAAAGCCTGTGGAGACATTTGGATTTTATAGATCATACAAGCAGTTCCTAGGATTTTCTTTGGAGGGGGGTTACACATCTTCAGTTGTATGTGAATACTTGCAGGAGTCTAGTTGCAAAGCCTCTTCTAGGGGGTCCAGGGGGCAAAGTCCCCAGAAGAACTTGAATAATATGCATTATATGGTCTGTATACAGGGACAGGGGCTACACCTCTTAAGTAGTCTGGGAATATTGCCAGCGGTCTATCAGTAAAGCCCCTCCTTGGTGTGCAGGGGATGAAGCCCCTGGAAAGATTTGGATTTTATAAGTCATAGAAGCTGTCCACAGGATTTAGTTTCAGGGATGGGGGTTACACATCATAGACTATCTGTGAATATTGCCAGGGGTCTAGTAGCAAAGCCACTCATGGGGGTCCAGGGGGCAAAGCCCTCAGAAGAACCTAGATTATGTACAATCTGTGTCCAATATTTTGTTTCAGGGATGGGGGTTACACATCTTAGGCTACCTGGAAAAATTGCTAGGGTTCTAGCAGCAAAGCCCCTCCAGAGGGTCCAGGGGGTGAAAGTCCTAGAAGAACTTGGATTGTAAACATTTTACAAGCTGTCCCTAGGATTTTGTTTCAGGGAGGGGGTTACATATTTTAAGACATCTGGGAATAGTGCCAGAGGTCTAGCAGCAAAGCCCCTCCAGGGGGTTCAGAAGGCATAACCCCCATGATCACTTTGATTTGTAAAGCTGTACCCAGGATATTTTTCCAGGGAAGGAGGGGGGGGGGGGGGGGGTTGCACACCTTAGCTTATCTGGGATTGGCAGGCATTGAGCAGGAAAGCTCCACTGGGGTCCAGATGGCAAAGCCCTAGAAACATTTGGATTTTATAGATTATACAAACTGTCCCCTGGGTTTTTGTTTTAGGGAGTGGGAGATATGTACCTGCCACTTCCTGGGAAAATAGCCAGGGGTCTAGTGGTATAGCCCCTCCTGAGGGCACTTGGTAGTTCCTGAGAGAATTTGGACATTAAAGATTACACAAGCTGTATCCAGGGATTTATTTCCAGGAGTGGAGTGACACCCCTTATGTTATCTGAGAATATTACCAAGGGTCCAGCAGTAGAGCCCTCATGAGGGTCAAGGGGGCAAAGCCCCTGGGATCATAAATTTGGTCATAGATATGAGGCAAGGATACTTCTTTACACAACCGATGGGATCATAAATTTGGATTTTATACTTATCAGAGATGGCAATTTTCCCATTTTCCAAGGAAATCCTTGTATTCAATTTCAGTTAATGGAATTAATTTTTCTCGTGTAAAAGAAAGAGGGAAAGAAATTTGGCCTCATTCACACCAATGAACAGTGGTGCAAACCTCCCCATAACCCCAGCCGTATTCCAGGACCAATAATGATGTATTTTCCATATTTTCTCAGTCTCTCTGAGGCAGCAAATTCCTCATGAAAATAATATTCTCTATCCTTTTTCATGACCCGACTGACATCCCTGACTTAAAAGAGCTGAACCCTAGTTTATGTTTTGGGGAAAGAAATTTACACACCTGAGACTACCTTGGAATGTTCTTAGGGGTCCAGTGGCAAAACACATTTGGGGGTCCAAGGGGCAAAACCCTGGAAGCACTTGAATTTTATAGATTATACAAGCTGTTCTCAGGAATTTGGGGGGGGGGTGGAGTACATACCTAAGACTACCTAGCAAGATTAGTGGGGATTCTTAAGGCAAACCCCTTAGAAGGACTTGGCTTTTACACATTTGTATCTGGTCCGGAAGGCAAAGCACCCCAGAGAGCTTGGCATTTAGAGTCATTTTAGGTGACATACAGTAAAACCCTGCTTCTGGGACACCTCACTTAAGGTCACACTCTGCTTAAAGGGACACTTTGCTTGGAACAGAAGTTTTTATTTTACTTAAACCCACTTAAGGGGTGAGGAGCCCCCTGTGCCCCCCCCCCCCCCCAGGCCCCTGGGTATGCCCCCGATTGTTACAATACTCTGGTTTAAAAGAACTATATTTTCAGCATCAGCCCCATATTTTCCCTATATTAGCCCTATATTTTCACTTTCCCAGCCCTATATGGAGCCCTATATTTCATCAAAAGGGCAGTGGCAGGCCTGATCTAAGGAAAAGGGAAAAGAAGAAAAGTTTTTAACCCATTGTAAAGTCTGGGAAGAGAAATTCTAAACCAAACCAAACCTGCTCGCTTCACAGTGGGAAGTATAACTAATATTTAACCTGACTTGATGTTTCTCTGACTGCTTGTCTTTCAGGTGGTGGAGGCGCGGGAGGAGGACCGCACCGTGGTCTACAATCACTACCTGCTGCAGGTGAAGCCCACGTCGTTTGACGGCGGGGCATCGGCGGCGTCTCGCACCGCTGACGGCATAGATGACCTGCCGCAGATCTACCTGGAGCCCGGCCACATGATGCAGCTCGACACGTACGCCTGTACGCACGGGCCCGGCGCCAGGCTACATGGTTAGTTCATAATACTCAGTGTCATTCCTGTGTCTGGCAATGGAGAACAAGTTGTAGTGGTCATGATGGCCAAACATGATTTTGTAAATCCTAAAATAAAGCCTACAGGAATAGCTACTATCAAAGAAAAAATTATTCTTATATCGATATCCGAAGTTAGCTTGTTGAATGCAACATTAATTGCAGCCCTTATGTGTTGTTAGACGAGGCATATCGATTGAGATATCCGAAGCCCACCGCGTAATTGGAGCCCTTAACCTGTCACCTGAACATCATTAAAACGCCTTTTCATTTTATTACTCTCGGTTGTGAATAACACCAATACAGCTGAGCAGTAAGTGTGAGATATTCATACACAGGTATATCATAATAGTCTTTCCAGAATAGTCTTGCCATCATATCAAACCATCAAAACTTTGCAAAGAGTTAACTTTTGATACATATATAGACTTGTTATGGCCATGAAAAACCGTGATATTCTAGTCGAAGAGAGGCTAACTTTGAATTTTCATTTCAGACTTTTCAGAACAGGAAAGCAACTCTCTACAAAGAAAGAGGAAGGTATGTAGTCCGCAATTTTTATTTCCTATGAACCCAAAATATATTTATCCTATCCAGATTTACAAAGTGCATCCTGCCCAGTTGGTCCTATTTGGTTAAAGGAATTATGGGGAAATATTCTTGTACAGATTTGAATAAAATCTTATTAAAGGTTCAACACAAATGAAACTGCATGTATATGGTTAAGTGCCACCTGATCAAATTATCCTGGCTGCTCTTCCTCCTTTATCGGCTATTTCCTCTACCTCCTCTCCATTTAGCCAGCCATTTGTTGACCCTTATGTTTACTCTCGCAGCTCCTGATGATGGAGACCGGCGACCAGTCGGCCAAGCGGCAGAAACGGTCACCTTACTTCATTCCCGAATTGACGCACGTGGTCGCCTTGTGTGAGGACCGCATTCCCTTCATCCTTCTCGCCGATGAGGTATGTTTATTTCCTAACCACACTGACCCAGGCTTCAGATTTCTGTCTACACAGAAAATATGATTTATGTATTTTTTAAATGATTTGATAATTTAGTGTTTCTACCAGTAGTACCTTGGCGGTTCCTGGGTCGCACCAGTTCCCTATCCTCGCAGCCATCTCTTTCTATAGGGCGTCCCTGAATGCGCTATGAAATTCACTAAAACCACGAATCCTGTGAATCACATTGAAGCCTGCTAATTACTATTTGCTTCCCACCCAACCCCAACTCCACCCCACACATATACTATCAGCCTTTAATGTTTCACATATAACTAACGTTTTAAGTTTTGGTCAATCCGCCATAAGCCCCAAGTTTTAGCATTGACCGGTATCACAGACACATCAAATACCTCGTCATTAATACTACTGTGATATATTGAGATACATTCAGACCAATACATATGCCTCACTGATACGTTTCTGAAGCCTGAGTAATAATTAGGAAAAAGTACTGTTATACACGTGTGAATGGAATCGTCGAGACGATGCACCATAGCGCTTTTTTCAAGTTGTGTGTATTGTTTTATTGAAGTTATCAAAGCGGGGCATCGCACACCAAGGGATCCAAGTCGATGAAGGGATTGGTGGTCTCTCCCTCACTCTCCTCAAGTAAGTTACTCATTGTAATATGCACGTATTTCATCATCAAGCTAGTCGTGCCATGCAATAGTTATTCACCAATAGGCACAAGTAAATATCTTAACAAATTTCTATCAACTGTGTTCTTAGAAAGATTGTACGAACCACAGCAGTTCGAGAAGTCACTTACAAAATAAGTGTCTATGATCAAGAGCGAGCTACACCAGTCAATAGTTTAAGAGAAATCATATGAATTGAATTAAGCCAACAGAGTTTATGTATACAGGATAATCAGACAACCCCCGACTAAAGATAATCCAAACAGGTATTATAAACGTATTACACTAATACACTCAGTCCTCCAATGCGTATCTTTGAAGCCAGTCTCACTTTAGGCCTAGGTAAAAAGGTCTATAGTAATAGCTATACAAATTTTATATATAAAATGCAAGTAAAATGGAAGTTTTTCAACTTTCAGCCCATTGCCCTGCACGGACCTGACGCCAAAAGCCATGGAGGCACTGAATACAGACCTCCTGTCGTGCAAGTTCCGCATACACCGCAAAGGGACGCGCATCTGGTTCGTTGAGGTAAGTCCATTGTGATATCCATGAAAATAAGGATGAAATATCAAATCTCCAAATGAATGTCAGCGCTCATTCGCTTTTGAGGATTGATTATCTCAGTCAAATAAATGCATATATACGTTAACGTGCGTTCCGTGTAACGAAAGAAATATGCTGAAAAGTTACTTTTCACGCAAGCAGAAGTAATAAGGTCG
The DNA here is from genome assembly GCA_950022655.1 of Alentia gelatinosa. Classification (NCBI taxonomy): domain Eukaryota; kingdom Metazoa; phylum Annelida; class Polychaeta; order Phyllodocida; family Polynoidae; genus Alentia; species Alentia gelatinosa. The sequence goes on along the minus strand of OX465580.1, from coordinate 100,703,341 downwards.
AGAAGGCTTATAGTTAGTATCTTAAAAAAAAAAAAAAAGAGGTTGTGAGGTGTTTTTGCCACGTCTTCATAACTAGTTAGTATCTTCAGAATATTCACACCTGATGCACGACCATGAATAGATGGGAATTAACAGAAATGCCAGTTTTCCACGGAAATCCTTGTTTTCAGTGCCAGTTTATAACATTTTTGTGTTTGTAAAACAAAGATAGCGTATATTTGGCTTCATTCACAACAACGAAACGATGGTTTGAACCTTACACACTAAGCAGTATTCCATCGTCAACACAGATGTGTTTTCCATGTTTCCTCGGTCTCGTTGAAGCAGTAGATTCCACATTAAAAAAATCCACTTTTTATCCTGATCCCAACTGATATCTCTGAATTAATGAAACGTTCACCAAATAGATGAGTTGAATTATGACAAATTGCTCTATCTTTTTATGATTTTAGTCCATTTTCACAAACTGCCGTATCCGGTCGACCAACATCCGTGAGCAGGGCGACCTGCGCCGTGTCTTATTCGCCTACGACCTGAGCGACTCGGACCCTATGGAGAAGACGGTGCAGGGCCTGCTGGACGACTGGAAGGCACTCTCCAGGCTCTACGAGGCCGTCATAGACTTCGCCGATGTCTACAACAGTATGTACATGTACAGTATTTCACATCTAAGCGTGAATTCTGTCGCCCATTGGAAATTTATATTCAGGAGTAGTATTAGGGACTGAATCAGAAATTATTCGAACTAGCACGTCATAAATTTACAAAACTCTGCTAGGTGTTACTGATTAGTCGCAGATAAGTTGTTTTTAAGTAATGACGTGTGACCAATGAACATCCCATAGATTTCCAGCTGCCTTGAAAGTAAGATTATTAGATTCAATGGAATATTTTACCAGCGACCTGGGTGCTCCTGTTCGATTCAAAGACCATATTACGGATGCTTCGATATTGGCAATTCGCAAAACTATTCACTTTATCAAGCAAGAACTATTTTGAATGGTAAACCAAATTCATGAACCTCTTATATTTAAAACGTTACTTGTCGAAATATGGTAGTTAATTGTTGTGATTCTTGTACTCGTAGATGACAGTGCGTTGATGAGCGGTATGGAAGTGCGCACATTTACCTACAGAAGGCTGACACTGGCATACGGACCCAATAAATGTTACACGGTAAGTCAAGATATACTAGGTTTTTCCTCAAGAAAATGTGTTGTTGTTTTTTAAGGTTTGCTATTTCCCAAAGTTAGCGTGTGTATGCTATTTATGAGTTACCTCCAAATTACAAAACTAGGTCCTTGTAAATATATTAGTTATCACTGTGTACTTGGCCGAAACACACATAACAAAAAACCAAAGTACACTTCATAAATAACGTTTTCAAGGATATACATGCATATCTTTTGCGATAAAACCGATAGTCTTCCCTTTTCCGAAATTTGAGTTTTTATCTCTCAAGTGTAAGTGGTTGCTAATGAAACTTGTAAAACCTATACTTTATACCATTTTCAAGGGAATAGGCGACTGAATAAAGGGCCTTGAATTTTTACAGGTGACGATCCAGCACCGAATGAACCAGTTCCAGATGGCCTTTGGCACACTTGGTCAGTCTTCCACATCTAACTGCCACACACTGGTAGCCCACCAACTCACTCGCCACCTCAAGCAGAGTCGCTCCATAGCTCAGATAGCACAGGTAATGACTTTGTCGAGAGTTCCTACTAAGTCTAGTTTATCAAAGCAATGCCTGCTTAAATCACTGGCCGGCAAAAGGGACCTACATTGTCATTTGCGTAACCCTTGGATTTTGGAACAACATATTAATGAAAATTACGAAAGGCACATCATAATCAATATCTCAAATGTTGCTTGGTTCCTAAGATTTGCGTTCTATCTCTTAGCCAATCCTGACCATAACCATTTTTTTGAAATACAGTAGAACCCCGCTTAACGAACACCCCGTGTAAGCGGACACCTTTGCTCGGAACGGTTCCCTCTATTAGATGTTTATTTTAACCTCGCGTAAGCGGACACCCCGAGTAAGCGGACACTTTGTCCCGGAACGAAGGCTATCTGCTTACGCGGGGTTCTACTGTATGTGGGCACTTTCTCTACAAGCCGGAGACGCCAGTGCTATATGAGGATGGTATATCTTTCAGGCTAATCTGAAGTAAGATCAAAATGTGATACATGTGCTAGAATAAGTTTTAATGAAGTTGTTCTGGTTTTCGTAGATTCTGCTCGACACGTGGGCGCCCCTTACAGCCATAGGTCGTCTCTCCACCAGTCTCATGCTGGGCCTGAACACCGTGAGTAACTACGTGCACACTTCTACAATCTACCTTTAGCTTCCATGTGGATACCCATTTTGCCCGACACGCTCACAATACAATGGAACAGAATTTCTATGATAGACATCGATTCAAGCTGTGTCATTACCACACTCTGTCTCGTAATTGTGTCATAGCTTCTCTTCTACACTCTAAGAGGCATTTGTGTTGTGCGATTTAATAAAAGACAGTCCAATGTTGTAAAAATTATTTTAAAAAAAAAGAGGACAACACTACAGTAGGCACTCCCCTGACACACATTTAAAGTGCAAAACCCACCGGGCTTCCGATGCACACCGACGCGCCTTACGGTGCGCAGTTACATTGAGTTGTATGGGCGGCGGGGTTCATCGGGAGGTCTGCATTTCTGCGTCGACGTTGGTGGGTTCCAGGCCACACTGTACTTTTGTTATGCTTATATGTGAAATACATGTTGAGAGGCCATAAATATTTCGTTGTTCTCACAGATAGCTATTCAAATATCCTGTCTTTCGACGACTAATATAGTTGCAGATTGTATTCACACAAGCAAATTTGATGCTGAAGCTATAGTAGGAGTAGACATTAACAATTACTGTGGTGGCCTTTATATCACAATGAAGTTAGTGTAAAAAAATGTCAATGTACATAAAATCTGTTATAATGCTGTTCGTCTGTATTGTTTATCTTAACTGTGTGTTGTATCTTTTGCAGAAACCCAGTCAGATAGTGCCAACCTTTTCCATTCTGCCTCAGTCTCCAACGCACATCAGAATCGTGTTCCGGAGTGTGTATCCTTTAAGATGGAAATAATTGAGGAATTTGTAAATAGTGAATTTTTGATATGTCAGACGTCTCGTGGATAGGCCACTCAAAAAAATAAACTTGTTTCGTGGATAGGCCACTAAAAGAAACAACTTGTTTCTCATCACCAAGCCCTGAAAAATATGACGAGGGCGTTTTTCTCCTAAAATCGTTTTTGCTGATGCGCGCCGTGATGAGAAACAAGTTTGTTTTTTGAGTGGTCTAAAATCATGAGTTCTTAGTGTTTTTCTAAAATTTCAATAGTAAAACAAAGCAAAGCCTAATCTAGAATAACGGTAAGGAATGTTGTGATATCATAACCCTTGTTTTACTTGTTCTTTTATGTTTTATACATTTAATTTATGACATTGACAACTATATTCTGAGGTCAAAGAAACAAAGGTCGAGATAAGTATAATGATGTTGCCTTAACTCGAGGTTAGGTACTGTATTGACATTCACTGTCGCGGCGACTGTGTGGTCGGAGTGCGGGACGGAGCCTACAGCATGTTCGACACGAGTAAGGTGGTCGAGGGACTCACACCTACCTCAGGACTAAAGGTTATCCTACCCACAATTATCTACTGGTTTTTTGATAATGATGTACTTCGCTCATTAGCCTTGAGAGATTTTTTGAGAACATGTTGCTTTGTGGACATGATTTTAGATTGAAATATAAGCCCTTTTGATGATACGAATACCACTGAATGGCATCACTGGTAACTCGCGGAGAAATATCGTAGCACCATGTGCAGTCATATCCAATTCTATAAATGAAATGCACAAAAAAAGGTATATGTATATATAAATTCAGGGATGCAAGTTTGCCGACAATTGACGGAAATCAGAAATTTCTGGATCTTGAAATATGATCATTAACAAAGTATGAAAATCATAAAATAAAATAAATTCCAAGAAATTCTGGCAGCAGTCTCTCACCAACGGCATATAAACCTCCAGTCAGTACTTTGGCGGCAGTTAAATGCGCCAAGGGCCGTTGACACTGCCGTCAGAGTTCCGTCAAGTGCCGAAATTTTGTTCGACGGCACGGGAACCCCCCCCCCCCCCCCCCCCCCTACGCCCCATTTTTTTGGGTGTTTTTGTTTCCGACTTTTTCATCAGTCCCGACTTTCATCCCTGTATAAATGTGTGTCCTTCCTTCACAGGCATTCCTGAACCTATTTGTGGACGAGACAGTGCAGTCCAGTCACACCCGGCGCCGATCGGCCACGGAGGACGACAACCCACCGTCTCCGGTGGGCATGGACGCCATGGAGTCCTTCCTGCCCGGCCAGCCCGGCATCGGGTCGCCGGCCTCCCGTCACTACCGCGGCCCAATGACGCCGCCCTCCAACCCGCACACGCCCGCTTCACCCAGCACCAGAATGTCCCAAGTGAGTTCCCCTTCTGCTCCGTGTGTGTGGGTGGATGTAGGTACGAAGAGGGAAATATAAGTAAAACCACACGGTTTCTGTCCTCCATTTCGCCCTTATGTTATAGCGTGTGATCACTACCAGATAAGTGATGGAGGATTATGACCGGATAAAATCTCCTTGGGTTGGAGACATGTTTCATTCATTAGAAATTGTTGCCAATGTTATCGTGTGATTCCATGGTTACGGGGGAAGTGGATTCTGTTCCTAATTTTGTGGAGTAAAATTGAAGGGAGTATGAAGTCCGCCCGCCTCTCACGGCGGATAAAAAAGTATAGCTGCATATGCACCTTTATCACACCTTTAATATTTGAATGGCGATAGACATTTTTCAGAAAGTAGTTGCACTACCTCCATGAAACCTTTTAACCTTTATCAAAGTGTGTATACCCTATAGGAAGAAAGCGAGCGCTTCTCCAAAGAATATAGATACAAGAACTGGATATGTTTTCACATTCTTAAATATAATTCACGAAGGTTGAAGCTGTTCTACATTAGACTCTGATGCATAAAATAAAACCAATTTACTGTCACTTGTTTGCGATATCACGAGACGTATTATGTAAATAATGAACGTCATATTTTTTGTACGGAAGATCGACCCTACCAGGGACGAGTGCTCATCCTTATAGTGATTAATAAACACTTCCTGATGAAAAAAGAAATTTGGTTCGTAATCCTGCTAATCACCATGTAATTCAGCCGGGAGTGGCGCCCTCACCGGCCATGATCGGCACGCCGTCTCCGGGCACGATGCTGAGCTCGCCCGGCAACCCCTCCCTGCACGTGCCGTCACCAAACTCCTTCGTGCCGGCCCCGTCACCGTCATCACTCGGCATCCATATGCCCTCCCCGGCCAACCAGTTCATCAGCCCTCAAGGTAGGTCTGCTGGGGTACAGTGTTGTAGTTTAGTGATCACTGTGCGGTTTATAACTTCTCCATTCAGGCATGGGTGTGAGGTACACTTGGACTTCAAGTTCACAGAACCAACCGCATTTGGGGAAAAGTATGTTAGGGTTTAAGTCTTGGCTTTTGTATAATTGAAGCTAACCTTATTTTAACTCATATCCCATTTACTTCCATTAGATTAAAAGTAAAATATATTCATTTATTTCTCCTTAGTTGTAATTTGTATTAATAATAACATAGTAATAATCATGCAACTTATATATCACCGAGTCGATGATAAGGTCCATAGATCAGGACAAGTACAATTAATCCTTTCTTGATAACATGACGGTTGCACCAGTAAACACTATAGTAGTAATTCATCCTATTCTTGGTAATGATTAATCACTTTCTGGTCGTCCGCGTAGTGGAGAGAGCATGTGCATGTGAGATGAGTGTGTTTTTGGACCTGTCCCCCCTCCTTAGTAGTAGTAGTAGTGGTAGGAGTGGTACCTCGTGTTGCCGCATGGCGACAGGGCGTGTGCTGAGGTCGGATTGACGCCAAACTATGGCTGCATCCACCTTTTCAGGCATGGTAGAAGGTGGCGGCTCCCCTTACCCGAGCTCCACCAACCTGACGATGCCGTCGCCCGGGTCACGCGCCTGGCCGGGGTCGCCATCCGTGCCGGGCCCCAGCCCCGCCGGCCCCGCCTCCCGTCTCGGTATGGCACACTCACCCGGGGGCCACCCTGGCCTGCACTCACCCCATGGTAAGCATCTTACATACCAGTTGCTTCCACCGGTCCCCATGCAGTGTACAGTATACCCAGGCTGCTTGTAGGTAACGAAATGATAATGGAGTAGGTCTGCTGGACAGGTACACATAACTCACCAGACCGGCCACCAGGTTATTGTGTCTTGCTTTGGGATTATGTAAGGACTGGGGCAACATAGTATTTTTGTGGTTTAATCAGATATCAGTTGTAAGTTGTTAAAGTAACGCATTGAATGTGATTTTACAATAACGATCATGTAAGCGGCTACCTTAGTTTTCCATCGTTTTAAAGACTATATCGATGTCAACCCACACTAAGCTGTAAATATAAATCTAAGTATAAGGTGTGCCGAAAAAATGAAGAAAGCATCTGGTGAATAGGTGACACATCCATTTGAATGCAAGTATCACATGCACGTTAGTTCTGTTTTGGAGGCTTTCTCATAACCAGTTTTGATTTCAATAACACTTGAGCACAGGTTTTGAACGCATCTGTGCTTTTGGGTAAGCATGACAAATACTGCAGTTTACGCTACTTTTTATCCATAGCATATGTTAAGGTAAAATATGTGCATATTTACGAACCCAGAATCGTAATCAATTTGTTCTTCAAATTCAGAGATACATGTATTTCAATATTAAGGTATAATATCTATCTTGTCTTACGTATCTCATTAGCGTTTCATTAACGAATTTTAGAATGAGCGCCGATGACTTGACTTAATCCTGATCACTGATACATTAACACATGTCGCCCACACCAGGTGTGGTCAATCCCCCGTCTAGGATCCTTCCCCAGAGGTCGTGGGCCGCATCCGTTCCCACGCTTCTATCACACGACGCCCTCTTCAAGCTACTGACGCCGGGGATGCTGCCGGCGGGGTCAAACCCAGGTGGCGCCACTGCGCTTTGCTGCCCACTGGAGCGGTTCCTTGGGTGCGTCTTCTTGCGACGTCACATCTCGCGCGTGGTCCAGTCGGAGGAGAGTGTGAGTCTAATCGTTGCTTATACATATACTCTCATTGTACAATGTTTTTGATGCTCCCATCAGACCGGATTCTGCTGTACTCATTATATGTTTAGCATAAGAAAAATCATTGATGAGAATTTAAAACCTTTTTTTTAAACCTACGTGCTGGGTATATTAGCTCCTGTCATTTTTCAAATGCGTATATTTCGTGGGAATTAAACCCAGGATGCGAGAACTGGATACCCCTTCTTTTATGTATTTTTGAGAAGCCGTTGTCGTACAAGTACGAGAACAATCTCAAATTAATCTTAAGCGTAATCACCCGGAGATTTATATTATCGCATGTATGGGTAAAGCTATTTCTTCTGACTATCAAATTGTTGAAGGACCTTGCGGACAAGTCCAAAATAATCGTTTTAAGAGACTCGGGACTCGGTAGTTCCACGACCGTGTAATAAAGTAGGTAGTCTAGGAAATTAAAAGATTTTCTTTACATATTTCAGCTCCAAATCATGCAGTCCAACGAACCGGGGGTAATACTCTTCAAGGTGGAGACGTTGCAGTTCCGGGTCAGCCTGAACTCGGTCACCCTGCAGTCACTGCACCTCAAGGTCACTCCCTCTCCAGGTAACATTCAGTCAGAGGATTTACCTGTGTTTTATTTCTGTATTACATCGAATGGAAAACAATATAAAGTACACGCCGTTTTCTCCTCATTTGTGAAAATTTTTGTTTGTGGCTATGAGGAATCATTTACCATATTACGTATTTCTGCAATCGCAAACTCCTTGTGGGAGGTCGAAAAAAAACTCCTTTTAGACATATTGATATACTTTTACTGTAGAAAATTATTGTTTTAGATAACAGAAGGCACTGGTAGACCTAATGACTTATCTTAGCCTGGTATAAACGTCTATAGGCTTGCCATTAAGAACTCGTTCTCCACAGGCTTGCGAGTTCGGTAACTCATACTCAACAGGTGACAAACATAAATATTTCCGGGCTAAGATAAAATCAGAAACATATTCGTGTTTGATCTGAGTCCCTGTTCACCATCTCGTTCGGAGTCCTTCAGAAATTCACTCGGCTATCGCCTCGTTCATATTATTGCTCACTCCAAACTCGATGGTGAACGAGGACGCAGACCAAACACTCCTCAATTTCTTTTTTAATACTATTACAGTAGACATGTATGTATCACTTTTAGACCACACAGCACAGTGGGACGCTGAGGAGATGCAGGTTCTGGAGCGGTTCTTTGAGGTGAAGGTGGTCAGTGCTCCTTACAAGGCCAATGCACTGACTGCTTTTGGGCGTGTTCTCGGCGCCCCTATCAGGATTCTCAAAGACTTTGTTCAAATTATGAAAATGGAATTGGTAAGTTGCTGCTCTCAGTTTTATACTGAGTACCTAGTTGTAGTTACTGCTATAGAACAACATTGAGCTTCATCATTGTCAGGAATCCGCCACGCCTCCCTTCAATGGATCAAATACAGAAAAAGGCATTTCTAGATAAATATAATAACGATATGCTGTATGGATAGTTTCAATCAACCATAACTATAATGTAAGGTTTGCCAGTAGATTTTGCTGGTTGAAGTCAGATCTCCAATCTCTTTAATGGATTTTTCCTTGTAAAGTGTCGGATCTACGAACCAATACCTTCCCTTAGTTGCGTGCCAGGATTGTGAACCCAATGCTAACATTCTTCTGTGCCTGTCCTCTAGATGCCCCCCGGTAACAACATGAAGTGGTCTGTCCAGTGGTGCCTCACCTTCCCGCAGGGTGCGCAACCCATTGCACCGCTTGGCACCGCTGCTGTTGTCATTAAGGGGAAGATCCTGTTCCTCGTAAGTATCAAGTGTCCACCCCCATTGAAATTCATTAAGTTTATTATGGAGGTGGCTAATATATTGATTCTTTGGCAGCCCCCCAAAAAAAAGAAGAAAAAAAGAAAATCATCGAGTTGTTTTACTTACTAAATGTCCTAAGAATATCATAGTTAACATATACCTTTCTGTGTAGAAACTCGATATCGGTTTAAAATCATCTAATTACATGATCAAAGAAATCACTGGAAATGGAACCTTGCTATAGTTTAACATTGTTATGTTCAATATAAGGATGTTCATTTTATCTAAATATAGGTGTATGATCTAAAGATCGTGCAGTATATCATGATATGTGTTAAAAGCTTAGATATAGCATTGTTGGTGTCTAGATTTTAGATTATTAGGCAGAATCATGTCAGTACATCAAAAGACCTATGCTTTGAAACTCATTACAGTCTAATATTAGCCATTACGAAATCTGTGAAGGAATCCTATAAGATTGCCATCACCATATCTCCGGTGTAATCATGTCATTGCCATATTTCCATTGTAATATTTTCATCACTACATTTTGTTTAACAGCTACAGCTAACACGCATTGGCGTGTCAGTACCTACGGGAGGAGAGGCACAAACCATCGTTATTCCTATTCTCTACGACATGTCCACCAACATCACACAGATGGCCGAGCAGCGGTCTGCAGGCGCCCCGCCACCCACACAGTCCTCCATGGCCGTAAACAATATGCTGAAACGGTTTAGTGACTTCAACGCACAGCCCAGCGAGTGCAGCATCATGCCTGCCGTACGTGAGTTGCTCACAAACCTCGTCATTCCCATGTGAGAGATGTCTCGTCTACCTCGTCATCTCTGTGAGATATAGGATCACCTCCATCCTGGTCATCACTGTGTTACAGCTGCACACCCGCCTGGTCGTCCAGTTACAAGAGCAGCTCGTTCAACTTACCAGCGCTAAAGAAGAGATACTGACCAAACTGGATCCTTAAACTATCCCTGTACGGGAGCTGCTCAGCAGGCTGGTTCATCAACCGACCTCTGGGGGCAGCTGGACAGCAAACACACTGGTCTAGGTACTTTAAGGCAGCTCAGGAAGAGAGGGAATTGCAGTCCTTACGCTACAACATGGCCTCAGTTGAGCAAATATCTAAAGGTGCTCCAACACTTGACCTGGATTGTGATGACTAAGTGACACCCTAATCTGACTGGAAAGATTTCTCCCTAGCAGGTGTCAGTAGGTTGCCGAGAGGGAACCCTTGCATATGGACAACACCTTGGAAAATGGTGATTCAGTTATCAGGGCAAGCATTCGTTTGCCTGAGGGAAATCGGATGTGGTAGTCACTTGGGTGCAGCTGCAGAAACAGACCAAAGACATTAGTGACATGGGAATGAGACTGGTAGAGGCTGGTTCTACAAAACTACATTTGCAGGCAATGTGGAATGCGTTATGTTGCACCCACATTGGCCTAGCAGGGATTCCGAGACCTAGTTATCTGGGGGAACCCTTGCTATGCAGCTTATTGTCTGTAACTACCTGAAGTAGTTAAGATTTTGTAAGTTATACATAGAATCCGATGTAGCTACGACTGTCAGATCAAAATGGTTTGCAGGAGAGACAGCAGAAAAATCAAGGACTTGTTCCTGAAATCAGTCTTGAGGAGGATTTCATTCAATGTCATTCCACTCTACACTAAAAAGCTTGTTGTGGACAGTGATATGTTATTGACATGTGATGTATAACAACATCACTTGATGTCCTTAACTTCGCGCTATGGATATATGAATTTGGGAAAACTGCAGCTGAAATCGTTTCAAATACTTTCTCAAGAATTTCCTAGACTAATTTTAGGAACCGGCCCCAGTTTTATGAAAATTATACCTTGACATCATCCTAGCTGAGGTTGGGGTAATTCAAGAGCAATTGTATATAGATTGTGAGAAGACCATGTATTATCTATATGATGGTCAGGTCTAGAATTTTGTAGACGTCCGAGTAAAGTGGTTGATATCTCTCAGCAGATAGAAAGTAATAGCAAGAGCAATAATTGTCATTGCTCTGGGCATGTTTATTTTTAAAGCTTGTTGTATAATTACAGAATAAGTCCTGGAAATACCTTTGTTTGGTTCTTATTTATACCTAACTGACATACAGTATAGTTTCTATTTAAGTCTGTCTGGAACGTACATGTCCAATAAATTATAGAAAGAATTCTTTGTGTTAATCCATTAATCGTTATTAGCGGGTGGACGGTTGGTCTTAAGATTTACCTGCTTGTAAAGTCACTAGGTGAGTTGACCACATTTTTGCTTTTTAAAGCTTACTAAGTAAAGATGGGAATATCATTGCTGTTTTGGACTGAAGGTTTAATGGCCATACAATATCTTTGAGTTTTAGTATTTTGACATTGATTTTAGAAAAAAAGAGATTTAAGTTTTTTCATCTTCTTTTTTAGGGGGGGGGGGTTGGTCATAGGTCCATTTTTAAGAACTACTTTATGAACATTTCTACCTGTAAAATTGCTAGGAAGTGGGATGTTCTAGGTAGATTCTATTTTTAGAGATATTCAAGTATTCGTTAAAAGTGGGGGTGAGGGAAATGGGCATACTAAATCAATTGTTCACACAATATCTATTTACACTTAGGTGTGGTGTTACAGGTTTCATCCTTTAAGTTCCTAAGCTTGTTTATTACAGTCCGATGGTTGGGGGTGGGGGAGGGGGGGGGGGGCAATTACTTGTCTACCGGGGTATGGTAATACAGGAACATACAACTAAAGATGGTGCCTTAGTATAAGAGGTGGTGACCACGACTTGTTATAGGCGGCATCTTTACTAGGCCAAAGGTCTCTTGCCTCGTATTCCTAATTCTACATATAAAATTATGATGAATTAGTCAGAGGCGCTTCTCTACTTAGTACTAGGATTCGGGTTTTTTTTCAAGTTTAAAGATGTTAACGTCCCATATCTACGATGTTCAAGGCCAAAATAGAAAATCTGGTGATGTCTTCTGAGAGGGAGGGAGGTCACGTGAATGCCGTTCATTAAAACCCATCAACATCGCTCTATAGGTAGCGAATCCACACATTGCTAAAAAAGACGATATATGAGATCTATCCTTTATTTGCCATACAAATCATTAACAATTAAAAACTGGACGGAGTGAAAATCCACTAAATCGGACGGATAATGGTAAACAACGATGCGGTACTTAAACGATAATTAAAATCCAAAAGCTGTAGTAATTTCTCCTCGGAAGCCTTTAAAGTGAAGGCACACATCTGCTGGAGAGGAAATATAAAATCAGACATGCTTTAAGATTCAGAACTTATAACTCATCCCTTTTTTTATCTGACATAGAGGTAAATATCAAACTTTTATAATTATCTAGGCAGATAAAACGGCCTACAACTATATATACTGCTATACATATCTTGGAATTGTGCAGATTACATAAGATATTTTGGTGAGGATCCAATAACTATTCTATGTACACAGAACGCCACCAGAAGCAATATTTCTACTATATAAATATAACGTGTATCACAGATGCTATCAATCATTAAAAGTCTTTGATTTATTACCCCTACCATATAACCACTCTATCCATATAGAAACTGTTGCTAGTCACAATTTCCAGCAAAACTAGCACAAATAATTTGACTAGGTTTCACTAATGCGTGTGCTGAATAAAATGAATAATTCTAAACATCTACTCAAAGGTACACCACGATTTATCGAATAAACACAATATTGCCTATTTTTATGACAAATGAAGCTCACATGGAAAGATGATTTCTAATTTAGAATTTCTCAAACATCTAATTTGGAGGAGTGGATACATTAAACTTGCATACTTCACGGACTTTGACGATTATAATATCTCCTTTCCGTTAACAGCCTTCCATTCCTGAGAATATCTATGTACATATAAAATAATATATAATCTCTTCCATTGATCTGTCAAACATAATTCTCTCTTTTGAGATCCGTCGATCTGTACAATTATGTGTGTGGCAAGTGAGAACTACACGAGGCAACAGGTCACAAAAATAACAGACCAGGGGGTTCGTCTTGAGGAGACAGCACATCATGGAGACAACACCTACAATGTTCACATAACATCAATTAACTTTTCTGTAGGCACCACTCCGCAACACTATAAAATAAACCTAAGCACAGAATATACACGTATTTTAACTTTCGTAATTCTTTGGTAGCAAGAAGTGGCCCCCTGAATTGACTCATTTTGATTTTTTTCTCCTTTACCGATAGTTATGTACACGTATAAACTCAAGACAATAGTCCTGTTTTGCATTTTCTTCCATGGCAAAGGTCTGTGATGGGATGGGCAAGTGCGGCTGCTGCCAAAGGAATAATCATAATTGTCATGGTCAACGATGCGGAACTATGTGAATCAATGATTTACACATTTACTAACGTTGTTAACGGACAAAAAAGGCATGTAGTTAGGAAACGTGTCTCGATGTTTCATTCATTGCCTGTTCAATAAAACAGATTGACCTGTAGTGTTTGCAGTCGATAGCTGACTCAAGATTGGATTATCCCAGGGAAATAGTTATAATCAGATAATACATTCATTGGTTTTCTAATACCGGTATTAATTCTCTTTAAAATTTATCCCATTTCGGTGTATTAACTGCAATAGCGATTAAGTTAGATATTGGAAACAAAAAAACAAAAAACATGCATTGGGATATCGTGTCGGTTTCCGCCTAGAGTACCCGTAAAGCATCTGGCATAAGAAACGTGACAGTGATGCCGTATAGAGTCTGCGATGTAGTCTGTCCACGCCTTTTGTTGGCATCACTCCGCTATTAAAACACATTCACGTATTAACCACAGGCTCATCAGCACCTGTAGCCGTAATAATCTACATAGCGAAAGCTCTGAGACTGACGAATGGCACGCGCTAGCTGCATGGCTTTGCGCGTGCGCCGGACGAGAAGCTTGTTGATGCGTGCACGTGCAACTTCCTGTTTCTTGGCCTTTTTGGTATCCTGGTTCTTCTTCTTCAGCCATCTGAGAAATGCACAATAAAAATTAGTATCTTCGATAGTAGAGATCAGCGCAATGAAAGCGATGCCCTTCACCATTGTCCTTATATTAATAGGTGAATTGTTTATTTACATAGGAATATAAACTATTTACCAAATAGGTTTTCACATATACATACAATATCGACATTTTCAAAGAAACAGGTGTCATAACCATACTACTTGTTAGTATCCAAAATATATACAAAGTGAAAAAACTAAGTTAATACGACATAATTGTGCGATATACGTATGTGCATATTGTCATCTCTCTCAAACTCATGACAAGAATCTGTGTAAACTTTTGTTTTTAATTTATATGCAAATTGAAAATGGCCTTAGAAATATGGGGTTTCCATACACGTTAACAAATTTGTTCTAGTGTCCCAGAAAGAAAAATCAACGGAGTAGCAAAAGTAGAAAATTGCAAACCAAAAGAAATCTGTAGCAAGAAAATGACGGAAATGTCCAATCATCAAAAGCAAAATGTTTTGTTTTTTTTCATCGATCAGACTGTTTTCTTAAGAAAAATCAAGTCTAATAAATGGGAGTATATTCTAAAAGGAAATGCCAATTTTCAGGCTGGGGATCACTTAATATGTACACCAGCAGCCAGGTGGGGAGTGGTGTCCCATAAAAGCTTGTCACCAGTTGGTAGCGAGAGAAGATGACGGTAAGTGCGAACGTACTCGTTGAACACGTACTGCCTGAAGGCCTTGTCGCACTCCTGACGCGGCCGATCGTACCACGCCTGTTCCTCCTCCTGCTGTCTCTGCTCCTCCACCTGCTTCTCACGCCGCTGTTGCGCCTTTTTCGCCTTCAGCCACTCTTGGAATGCTGCCGCACTCTCTTTATCCTGTGGTGGAGTGCAGAATGTGATGTATTAGTGTTAAGCACAAGAGTCAGTCCTGCACTGGTACAGACAGTCGTTTATCAGTGACAAACTCTGACGTAATATCAAGAGACGTCACGAGTTTGAGTCTGAGTTTATACATGCCACGCATTTTGTTGGCTCCATAATTTCACGAGTCGAAGACGAGTGACATTACGGAGCCAACAAAATGAGTGGCATAAATAAGCTCAAACTCAAACGAGTGGCGTCTAGATTTTATCCTACCCCGTTTCCATATTTTTCAGTATCAGAAAGTAGTGGCATAAACAACACTTTATGTCACGCCCGTGAAATAAACAAATCCCATGTTAAGCCTATGGCGTTTTTTATTAGGGGTAGGATAAATGTACTGGAAGAACGTCGAGATGAAGAGCTTAAGTGCTGATTCCACCAACACAAGTCATAGCGAGATTAATCCCCATTTGGTTGTCTTGCTAGATCTTGCTAGGTCTTGAATAATCGCTTGCATATTTGCCGCGATGTGTCTTGAGGTGTCGTGGTGGTGGAGCACCAAAATAGACCACGACACCGTGCGCTATGTATGGCGACATAGGAGATACGACATCCTGATACTGTCAGATTTAGCAAGATGTACCAAGACATACCACGGCAAATCCATCGTGTTGGTGGAACCAGCCCTTTAAACCCAATGTCGACTTCTGGGTTTCAGACAAATTATGGATTCCACATTCATAAGCAGAGAACAATGCTGGGTAAATGTTTTTAAAGTAAGGGACTCTAATCCTACAGGACGGGGGATTAAAGGTTTGGTTTCCTTATGTTATCTAATGTAAAACTTTATGAAAGATTAGTATATATGCCCTGCTGGGAAAGTATTTTTCTAGCATAACGCAGTTGACTTTAGATTTGCGTGACCATGGTGTTCTGTGATATATAGATACTGAGGTTTACAATTTCGCATACCGTACTATAATCTATAAACCTTTCTAATACACCCCACTCCTTGCTATATTTCCCTTAACTATGGTTGCTGTGACTGAACGGTTGTTACAAAATAAGAGGAAACATGCGTGAGACTATTGATTACTATAGTGGTGACGTGATGGCGCTTCGCATACTTGGTCCCATGGCTTCTTGCCCACAGATAATCATTGTCAATATCTAACGTCTTCTGTGGGACATGAACCTGTGGTGCAATATACTATAAACAGACGTTTCCTCCTTTATAAAACATACATTTTTTTTCTGATCGAGTATCATATACTTTGTTCCAATTGCATAAAATTCATCCATATGACGATCGAATGTGAGAAATTTCTGATTAGGAAATGTCTTCGAAAATGATATCAACCTCGAAGTCTAAGGAATGAGAAGGAGTACTATTTTTCTAAAACATCTTATCATCACATATCTCACTACTGTTTCTTGCTTACGAGATGTACTGACTTTCTGGCAAACAATTCCAGTTGATAAAATGAGATTTGTTTAGCATTCACCTAACTAGTTAAAACGTGAATCCATGTTATATAAAGGTTATAGTAATACATCCTGGGATGCAACATGCCCCTGTCAGTTATTTTCAGATTTACTACTTCCATATTACCTGTGACTTTGATTGCCCACAGTTTGAATAAAATCTTCCTCTATGTAGTATAAATACCTCTTTTTCCAATTTCTCACTACTAAGAGACTTCTTTTATGTATAGAATACAGGTAAATGTTTTATACGATGTTCGTGCATATATATAGACAAAGATTTTGCCTGACCTAATTCCTATCAATTACATAAAGCTATATTTGATATTTTACTATAGCCCTCTGGCCCATCGGGCAGGGTGGTAACATAGCTTTGCATTTCACCTGAGAGTTTAATGACGAAGAAGTGGTGACAACGTTTCTGTGTTGCTGTAACGTATGTGTTTTGTTTGGACCGGCGTCCACGTTTCATGATAAATAATTAACGAAACGTCCGCATGCCAAACTAGATATAGCAGCGTCGGTGGGAGATAAAACAGGGCCGCACGAAGGCAGTTTGTGTTGCCAATAAACAGATGAGAACGTTTGGCTACGTGTCTGTGCGAACTACAAACGCATGCTTTCTGGTATTCACTGGAGACAAAGAAGGTATACAATATTTATCTTCATTTTTTCTTAGAGACATTATTGAATAGTATGATTTAAACCATGACCTACATGCTAGGACCATTTTCGTTGAAAAAGTAGGGTATTCTATGCGGCTGTTCTACGATCTTTCTCTCATTATTCTGGAAAATAGGTGGAGTTCAGTCGCTGATAACCTGCCCTTACGTCAGATGATACCCGTGGCTGGAACCGAGCCAAGTATTTTCTTAATGCACCTACCCTCTAGAATGGGCAAAAAGATTTACGTTGCTAATATCATAATCATATATTACTTGCCTACCCTTGCAAACACATTTCTAACTGGTGTAACTTAACCCTTTAAGGACGGGTGCCTACGGCCGAGGTAACCCCTTAAAGGCGGGAGATGTTGGCTATTTGTCCCGCTAGGGGACGGACACATAATGGTTAAAACTCATAATTGGAATGTTTAATCACGTGATAAAAAATATATAACGAAATATTTTATTTCTTCTGAATAGAAATAGTAAATGTGGTGTTAGACCTACATTCTGTTAAAATTTGATTAACATTGCTCCATTATTTCCTAGTTAAAAACGAATTTATGTGTTTTTGAGAAATGATGCCTCAAGGCATCATTCGCCCTGGGCCGGATGATGCAATAAGGCATCAATCGCCCTTAAAGGGTTAAAATGCCTAGCTGGAAAGTACACCCAGAGTCACAGAAATACTTCGAGTACTTATGCTGACCTAAAGCTTGGCCTATTCGCTATGTATCTGGATGGGTCTAACGAGTGACAAAAACAAAGAATAGAGATTAGACCACAACTTCAACTAAAATCTCCACACAGAGCCACGCGAGTAAATGAATCAATGGAGAAATGGTGGTTCAGGCTTACGAAAGAAAATCCCTCCATGAAATCATATTTTTCTATCAAAACTAACACACAAAACAAAACACAAATACACGAAATCCAACCGTAACATTTCACAGGCAAACACACAATGGGAGTACACATGCTTGTAATAGTATTTTCCCCACAAAACCTTAATGCTCAGAGTTGGGCTGAGGGGCCAGATGTGATGTGTTTCACTAACCTGCGAGGATGCATCATCATTGTGCACCTACAAAAGGAAACACCAGAGGACTGACGGTGGTTAGCGACACAAGGGGGTTATTAGAGTAACAAGTCAAACACCAGTCGTGCTGTTAGTCACAAGAACTCGCCAATATAATGAGAAACAAAACGACAAAACATGACACATTCACAATCAGGTGGCAAACAGGAATGTACTTTGATCTTTTGGGCAGGTAGTCGCTACACAGGTAAGTGACTCGGACAGAATTCTGTACAAATCATGCATCAGCTTCGGCACTTTTAAGATCACCAACACAACGCTTAAGATAAGTCGGGTATTTGCTTTGGTAGTTTTTCGTTGCGAACACCTTCGTTCCAAAACATATACACACAGGGATGCTGGTATGCTATATTTTTATTAACTAATAGTGTTAAGGATTTTTTTTCATCATATCAGCGACACAGAATTTGAACTAGTCCACCTATATCAATAAGTATTTGGCCTTATATTCCAAACCCTTCCATTTCAGAAAATTATCATGAATGACAGTCACCTTCCTATAACATTCCAAAGATTTATGATTAAATCCTATCTTTTAACATGATTAATTGATATATCACAACTTATTAAACTGCGTTGAATAGCGCACACCTAGCACCACTCCATACAGAATGGACGATGTTTATCGTTAGTAACGGTGACAATAAGGTGAGATAATAGTGTACTGAAATAGTTAATGTAGTGACTAAGTAAGATGCATTGACTCTTTCTACACACAGGCATATACAGCCATTCTGTGGAGGACTGCATATCTATTAACGTTGCTAGTCATGCCGTCTTGACTTTATACTTCCTGTTTTCCAAGTTGCATAGATTGTTCTATTCCTCAGCTCTACGGAGTGACAAATGAGTATAACTTTTCCCTCTGGACTACGTGACTTGCTGTCTAAGTAGGGAAATGGTGGTCTTAATCATATTCAGGTATACAATAATATGGCAGGGTGAGGGTGGCTGAATAGATTTCATTCAGACACCCTCACCCTGCCTTCATATAATACTCCTACACATCGCAAAGAGTATCTAAACGTCATGATGTGTAACTTTAATTTGTGTGTCAAATAATCACTTCAGCAGTATGAATTCATGTACAATGTAGATTCAGATCCGTGAGATAGAAGTTTAGCCCAAAATAGCTCTTCAAAAATATGCATCCAATACATCCTGATTCTCCATTTATCCGTTTGCACCATAATGATGTGTAGATATATCAATATCTACATTTATACCGCAGTTTAAAAAAATAACGATTCCTGTATCAGGTACTGTTACACATTTTGGTAAAAAATCTCTTTCTGGCATAAATCCGAGATTTTCCCGTATCCCTGGTGGGGATGTCGGGAACGGTTGGCCTTGTCCATGAAGAGATTTTTTTACCACTGTATACCAGCCACATACGTACCACAAAAATAAGCTCGGCAGAGATAGATATAGAAAATTACACTATATCCCCTATAGCTAGTTATAGTCTGATGAGATCTAATGGTCGAAACTGCTGATGTATAGGTCCCCAAAATTATAGGGGACTGCAAAAACGAAAAATGTGAAACATCCATACAGAGCTCAGGAAGCTACCAACTTTTGAAGGTAGCAGTACAGTCCCTGGACTAGAGCCAAGGACTAGCCTTAGATCAAACTCCTAGAGGGCAACAGTGTAGGAAAAAAGAAAAACAGATAGGGGAACTGACCACGGCTGCACACACATCTAAGGGACAATCTTATTGGACAACCTTGGTCACATAACCTCTGTAATCAATGGGTACGGCTGACATAATAACACGCGCCCTGACAAGGCACACAGCCCAAGCTGTGTGCCTTGTATTTCTCCCTACTCTTACATATTTGTTCATACTGATTTTGATGTCTTTTTTCGTGTGAAGGAATTGTTAATCTTATAGCTTCGTACTAAGTCATTATATACATCCATATTGTGAAACCTCTAATGTACTAAAATAGAATCTTGTTTCATCAGTATCACCATCACCAATTAGCATATTCCAATTTGATGCGTATTTCGGAATTGAGATATTACTGAATTTATATCTCCTGATTGTCCTGTTTTTATTCTCATCTACGCAATGTGTACTGGTATGCTAAGTGTTCAGACGTATTCAAAGCAGAGAACTAGGCGTCACTGGTTCTTTGTTTATAGATACGTTAGAGGTTTTACGATATTTCTTTAATGACAGCGGAAATTCCTGGACGTACCTTTTCATCCTTTTTCTTTTCTTGGCTTTGATCGTCCTGAGACGCCTCTCGCCGCCACGCTCCCGTCATCCGTTTGTTTTTGAGCCAGCACAAAAAGGCGTCCTCGTTCTCCCGCTGTTTCTGTTCCTCCTTCATCCGCTCTAGTTGCTTCTCCTGCCGCGTCCTCTCCACCTTGTGGCGCTGCTGTCGTTCACCGAGCTTCTTCAACTCGGCCGACTGTGCGTACGGCGATTGGTACGAGTTGTCCAGCTCCACGCCGCCGTGGTGCGTCTTGCGGGCGGGCACCGCCGACTGCGCCCGGCGCCGCGGCTGGGGTGCGATCGGCCGCCGGTGTGAGGTGCCGCTCGCCGTCGCCGGCCGCGGCTCCCGCGGTGGGGTCGGCTGGAAGGAGGGATCGGGCCCGGTGCCACCAGTGGTTGATGCGGGGCGGCCGCCAGGTGCGCTCACGCTGACTGGTTCCCCGTCCAGATTGTCGTCGTCGTCGTCCGGCGGCGGCAGGAAGATGTCCCGCTCCTCGGCGGTGAGGTCGCTAGCACTAATCAGCTCAAAGGTCTTTCCTCTTTGTACCAGGACCTTCTCTTCATCGGCATTGCTCTCGGCTTTAACGTGACCGTTACTGAGCTGCTCCTTGTTCCCACTCTCCCCATCCCCACCACCACCACTGCCGCCGCCGCCGCCGACCACGTTCACTCCGGGTTTGTCGTCGAAACTGACGCCCCCTGAGGCGCGTGGGGGTCGGGCCGAGGAGCCATCCCCGTCCCCGGCTCCCTCCCCCTGACGCTTCTCGGCAAGGTTCATTTGATTGAGGTTCAAGTCGCTGACGTTGCCGCCGCCGCCGCCGCCGCCGCCGCCGCCGCCGCCGCCGCCACCGCCGGAGGCCTTGGCAGTCTCCTCCTCGTCGCTCGGGTAGTCCGGTGGAGGGGCCACCAGGTCGACCAAGTCATCCTTGAATTTGATGGAACGTGCACGGTCATCGTCCAGCGGCGTGGGGTCGTTCGCTAACTCCTCGTTAAGCTGCCGTACCCGCTCGGCCACATCGTACTCGGGCGGGTCTTCTTCTGCAAGAATGCAAATTTACATGATTAATCTATGGTTTGCATGTATTTCTGATTTCAATTTTACCTTTATGATGCACTGGATTTATTGTGTACGCTTTCCATAGTACTGTATTCTTTTCATTCCATAATTTATCATAGTCAGATTTTAGTATTGTGAATAATTGATTTGAATAGATTTAATGTGGGGCCATCTTTGTCAATGTCAATTGAAGGAACTACAGGTAGGAAGAGTTTAACATAGTGAATAAAACAGGTATCCACCTTTTTCTTATAGAGTCCCACCCCACCTCATATACACTTCCAATCTCCAGCTAGTGACGGGACATCTAGTTTTGGGCATGGGTTCTATATTGGAAAAAGGATCATGTCCTTGTTACCCAGGTGAAACTGAGCTGCAAAAAATATCTGAGCCGCTTAGTCTTGCAAAGCTCTTCTTGAGAGACCATATTGCTAATTTACACTCTGCCGGATTATCCATTAAGTCTGCAGTCATTAGCTATGGCTGTAATCAGGGCGCTGATGCCTCAGTCAATATGGTAGGTTACACGAAAGATCACACGATTGGTCGGCAAAACTCAGTTGGAATGAGACCCATAACACTAAGAATCATTAAGTCGAATTACTCCAATCGTATCCAGCATAGATATGAACAAGTTAGCCCAGTGTGAAAAAGAATGCAGAATAATTAATTATGCTTTAGGGGCCAAAACAAATGCCACTAAACATGTATTCACCAATGCTAAAAAGAAATTCTTTGAGTCTTCAATGGCAGAGCGATGACGGCAAACTGGATCATTTCGATACACTTCAGAACACCCTCATCTACGATAGAATAGCTCGAGCTTATCCTAATTGCTACTTCTGTATTTGTAACCACACTTATTGATAGTGGTCTATGGTCGTAAGAGCAATCAAATTCAAACACTGGGATAAAGTGTGCTGAACTGATTTTTTTTTATCATCAAGACATCAATATATCAAAGAGGATACAGGGTTCACTCTAACACTAGGTTAATGATAAAGGGCCAATAACCAGCCACCGAAAGAGAGAAAATACAGGAAGTAGGCATGGCAGGCTAGAGCTAACTTCGTATCTCCAGCTTATAAAATGGCCGATGACCATGCGCCTCGTGGCGACTATGTAAACTACGACATCGGAAATGACGCCGATCTGATTTATACATACCCTGTGTACACAGGTCTCTTATCTAAGATCCGGGTTCGTTCCCCATCTGTTTGATAATTAATACAGCTCTTTGTGGATAACAAAGATATTGATTTCTCTATGCCAATGTATGTCGAATGCCTGTATTTATGAATATATTTCTAATGATTTGAAATGATGGAGTTCCCATGTACGGAGAAAATATCTAATTTTGCTTAGGCCAACTTCACTATAGAGGAAACCCATGAAAGTTTAGGGTCTGAACTCGTATCCCATCGAGTTTGAATCACGTAGTAATTCACAAGGCGAAGCCGCGTGAATTGCTATGTGATTCAAATGAGATGGGATCAAGCTATTTGTGACATTATCCCCCATTGGATATTTTTCCTATATATCTAATGGGTGTTAGATACGAGTTTCCAATGTTAAGTCTATGGAGAAAAAATATCTGGGGTGAGATAAAACTTTATACATGTGTTGTTCCTCACATATCGAGGCCAGGATGAACCACAATGCCCAGACTGAGAAATTGAAGCATGGTGTGTGATACCACTGATTTACAGGGCCGTGGTGGTCATGCCCATATAATGGCATATATAATCCCATAACTGATCGCTAGGGATAGTGCCACGCGATGAGCGTGAGCCTTGAGGTGACCTCGAACCTGAGGCCACCACAGGTGATGAAGCCAGGTGAAATAATCCACCTGGTAATAACTACACGGTCAACTGCGTGCCAGAGTATGGAGTATTGCTGCCATAATGATACGTAATCACAGGACTGGACAGCATGATATACTTGTTTAGATTTTATTCATAAACATGTAACTCGCATAAATACCCACTTTAACTTTCCATTGTACAGCCATTACCCACATGGGATGAGCATATGATCCCTATATGTGTTAACGTCACACCTGACCTCAAGTAGAATGGAAACTATGATACTAATCATCTAAATCGATAATACATTATTGTCCTACAAGAAGACAATGCACTCTGGAAATAAAGGGCTTGTGGTGTATAACAATATTTTTGTTAGCGTTGCAATCGCACTATTTCATTATTCACGTAATTGCTATGAAATCCCGTTGCAATAACACAAGCACAGTTGGAATAACAAGCACCTTATTTTCAAAATAGTATCAAGATAAAACCTAGGTGAATGACTTGGTCTCCTGAATTATAATTTCAAATAGTTTATATTGAATTAATCCACTGTCTGACTGTCTGTTTAATTTCACTAAAAACTAATATTTTGCACATCAGTCGGCATATCATTATAAGAACTAGCAAGGATAACATATGTATTATGCCAGGTGGTTTGCTGACATGTATTTAGACGCGACACCTTACATACCGTGTACAAATGTATAAGGATGAAGGACGCCTTCTACCTAAACAACTTGGACGACAATAGGTCCGTGCTAAATGCACGAATAAATAAAGTAGGGACAAAGGTAGAAATGCCAATATGTTTCAACAGCGTCCACATCAATCATGATTCATCATTGACGTACATGACTACGTTACTTGTTTTGTTGCTGTTGCACCTTTTGTCGATTTGATTTGATTTTCTACTTAATAACTTGTCCATAATTTGCAACAATGACAACAAGTACCACTTCCCTGTCAGTTTTAAATTCATATATCTTATCATTGGTCCCGAATCTAGCTACGTCAAAAAAAAACCCAAAAAAATTCTTATTATTGGTCACTACTTATAAATCTCCAAATACTATGCAGCTAGGATTATTAATATCCTATTGGAGACCGCCGCCTGTCATACTCCTCAAACCTCAATACACCTGACATGTATGTTATTAACAATACACGATGTTAACAATACACAATGACACACACATCATGAGCAACCAAGCAGTCAGACCAAGCATTCAACTCCCAATCGCGGCTAATTAATCCCATAGCCCAGTCTTTAACTTCATGTTAAACTATCACCAGTAACACGACTACCATGATAACGCCACCACAAAGCTCTTGGGATCGAAAGGTGATCGCATTCGCGGGATTCATCTAGCATTCAATAATTCTTTTTTCCCTCACTTTGATACGGGAGCTCGAAGAGTGATAACCCTAGCCACGTATTCAAAATTATTCAATAATTCTAATATATACAGTGCCTGGAGGGATCAAACCCGACTTCGGTGAAGCAGTCTAGTACCAGAGAAAGCAACTCTGGTGGGTGGCGATTATAAACAAATTAGTTCCTGAAATAGTACCCCCCGTCGGGCAGTGAAGAGGTAGTCAGGGTCTAGGCGCCAGGTGTGGCGTCAGGTAGAAACATGCCTTGATCCGCGTTGAATAACGGGGTGGGTAGTTCGGAATTTCGCCACCAGAGGTCTGGATTTAACCCTTACAGGCCGGAAGGGTATGTTGATGTGCAATCACTGATTGGTGGACCAGTGTCTGAAGGTGTTGGTTACAGTAAATATAGTTCATGGTTAGTCAAAAATTATTTTTTTTAATTAATTTTTTTTTCTTTGATATTGACATAAATGTAGTATTGTATGCCGCCGCTATACATTTTTTGCAGAGGTTCAATGTCATCATCCCTGCTATAAAGAAGTCAACATATACACTTTTTGTTCTGGAAATACCTCCCTTATAGCCATTTTAACTAGTTGTGAATTAGGCCATGTTAGGTCCCATCACAGAAGGATTAAGCCACTCAGGCCAGTTAGGGGTCCAGATACCTGGTGTGTACCAAGCTCTGTTAGTCGTTACTAAGAGGCGGGGGTCCCCGTAAGCTGGGTATCAAGGAGTTACGAAGGATTCCGCTATGATTAAGTCAGGTGGGAAACGGGAAACAAAAGAACCCCGGCTACAGCGGGTATCCTACAGCGCCGCAACTCGATCGTCGTTCCTGTTCTATTACTAAATCGGGGACACTCTATTGCCCAATCAACGATGAATCCATTATCAGCAATGCATGTCTTAGTCAGAGAGGAAACGCGGGGTGTCCGTTAGGCGGGGTACTACTGTACATGTATTGCAGAATTGTAAGCGTTATTGAAAATATTGAAATTCAGGATTTCTTTTCATTTATCGTAGTACCTGCATTATTATTGTACTACACATAGCTGCAACAATAATGCCTAGGTAAGTCACATTGATGCAAGACGATTGTCGTAAAGCTTATATATCATAAATGCAAGCAGTTCATTATCAATATCTCATAATATCTAAAGTATATTATTGGTCATCTAGATTATCATCTTGTCCAAGACTTAGCTTCGGGAAAAAACGGGATAGATGAGGGCAGGAATGGCCATCTAATTTGGCTCCAGAAGCAGACCCTCTCTCATAAGGTTTCTGTGATTCTATGCTGTTTTTCTTTATGGGGTGCCATATGATATTTACTTAAATACGTTTGGATGTTTAGACAGCATTATCTGCTTGAGCTTTAGCTATCAGAAAAGCATTTCCCAGCTTTATGTCTTAATATCATCAAATCAGTTTCGCTTATGTTAGTAGTCTCAAGAAGCAAAATTTTGAGGGAATAAATGTTTTAGTTTGGATTCCCCTGTGGATAGAATTGTGGACTCTAAGCCCACTATTTGCACCTCGATAGCCTCAAGTGCTTTTTATGTTCCCATCAGCAGTGTTTATGGCCTATTAGGCGAAAAATCCAAGGGACAGAGTTGCAACTAATTTCTTGAATATCCAGCACTGATACAATACAAGTGCTGTATCGTTCATGGTGCCACGACACATAGAATTTTGTTCAACCTTCCAACTAATTGTCTTGTGTATATATCTATATCGTTATTTCAGTATGTTATATCATAGCATGCTATTTTTCTTTCCCAATACATACTATAGAAATTGAATATCTTCCGGTTTTATATATGGTTGCTGAATATCTTGTCAGCTGGTAAATATATTTTTACATGGTTTGTAATTGTCCATAAAATGAAAATATGCACTGTGTGTGATGCAACCGATAGCCCCACTTTTATGACCCCTTATTGCAGTTTATTACCTTGTGACAATCTAGTTGCAGGAATGCTGTCAGGCTATTCAACGACACAACAGCAATAATATCACATGCAGAATGTTACGACTATTTCAAGGATACCATTTTTTTGGGTCAAAAGGTAGTACGCACACCTTAGCTACAGATTCCCCTTAAACGTATTATACAAATACAAACATGATTATAATGATATAGACGTTCCCTGCAGTGAGCAGACGGACCTAGTTTCGTAAAACCATTCAACAATATTGACATTCCATAAAGCGAAGGATAAATTATCCTAAACTCGAGCATAGTGCATATATAAAACGCAAAAGCTGTTTTTCTGGTAGACACAAGGCTAAACGTATACTAGTATACACATTTATGATATTTGACTGTTTAGAGTATTGGGAGAGAAATACATGTATCTTGATCACTAATAAAAATAAGTTATCCACTAGCAACTGATATACTGCCACTCAAAATACATTTTCTTAGATAGTTATAAGATAAAACCATTGAGCAATACTCATTACTGAATAGATTAAGGTATTGTAGGGAACGTAAGGCAGAAGGAAGTCCAGGAGAGACCGATAGGGAAGCTCACTCCACACCCGATGTCAAATTAGTACAGGTTTGATCCTCTTTTCCTTCTCGTCTACAAGCTGATCAAAATATTTGGCATTCTAAAAAGTCACGGCCTTTTCGCTTCGCTGCACGGAATGAAAGTAATGAACGATGTACCATACACCAGACATTAGAATAGACTAGATCCCACTGGGATTCACTCATCCGTTCATTCTTTCACACGCACTCCATATAATCAATACAACGATTCCTCGTCGTTCACGCTCGAGTTGTTGTCTTTAAGGAGACTCAGTTGGCCGGAGGTCCAGCTCAGCTGTGCGTCCCATACACAGTGTACTTAAATTCTTAATCACTTAGATAGGCGATTCACGGGCCAAAGTCGATGAATTACTAGGACCAATGGACATCAAAGGATACCTGGCTGGTCAGGGCAAGGCAAGTGCCTAGATTGGTATGAAACTATAGAATTATAGTATGGTTGATAATCTATAACCGTCTTGAGGGTACATGTATATTGATATTATCTAATGGGCCTGTTCCATCGAGCCAGCGGATGCTTCAACGCGATGATATACGTCGCGCTCTTATGACACTGTGCATTCCGGTTTTCTACCGGGTACCTGTCGGTTTGGTGTAGCAGTGCTGCCTGGTCAACGGTCGGCGTCGGCCAGTGGCCGTGGTGTATTGCATTATTAGGAACTGATTGCCCAACACAGACCCTCAACTAGGTAGCGCTGATCTACCGCACTGGCAGCCACCTATGTTGGCCATAGGCAGTATTTTTTGCAAAGAGATTCATTCATTGATCAAACAGAAGGAGAGGAATGCGTGATTTAGTTTTAGTAATTCACTGATATCATATTGATAAAGAAGCTTTTTGCTTCCCTCTTCACTCACTAGTTGATGATACTTTTTTTAATACTTTTTCAAGAATCTATTTCGCAATATGAAATCAATTTCTGAGACTTTCAGGGACAAATCTATTTCCCCCTCTGAGAATAGAGGTGATGTTACTCTAAATATCTGGTGGACTACAGGTGCAATTAGCCTACGATAGTCTGAACATTTTCAGTACCGCTTTTCATTACCATCGCAACCAGACAAAAACCTAAAAGGCAACCTGGTAGAAGTACATTTTTACTAATGTATTATTGCTTGGTAGAACGGTTGTTGTACTTATCGAGTGCAATAAAAAAACTTTTAAAACATATACAACTTATAATGCTTTGAAACTTGTTAAGAAAATTGGCAACTTCCCTGGAGAATTGTATCGGGGGCAATTCAGAGTACACTAGGAGCTAAGAGCTGGCTCAGTTATGATTTATTCACAACTAACTGGCAGCTCCCAGACCACTGGCCACGAGATAATCACGGCAAATGGTATTTGGAATGTATATTAAATTGGAACATTAGCTATCTAGTGTAAAATTTACATGGAGAACAGATCAGAAAAAAAACTTACTGCAGTAGTGATCATTATCATACACGATGTCTTGCTAAGAAAATTAAATTTCTAATGACTTAAAAGTGAAACTGCGGAGTATAGCCTGCATATAATGAAAAAGGTGAAAGTTTTATAGTGTCCATTTCTTCTATTCATTGGTAACTGTTGTCTATGAATAATTACATTAAATCGATTATCTCCTGCGTCAAAAACATCAATAATACACCAACATCAACAGAAGACACTTTGCTCATGAGTGCACGTACCCTAGATTTGAGGAAACGACCTGGCCTTCAGGTACGGGTACTAGATTATAGATTATCCCAGTATTCATCGTCAGTGTACGCCAACTTCAATGCAAAGCCATATTAATGACTTTGAAATAAATAAACAAAAATAGATTGATATTCTCTGGGTCATGTATGAACTTAACTTCTCCCACGAACTAGATAACTTGGAAATATATGAACAAGGAAATACACAAATCTTATTCTAAGATATCTAACAGTACAATCACACTGACAATGAGAGATTTAACTGCATACAACGCAACATAAATAGACCTATCACAATGATTCTGAAAACAGATGTAAAAAAGAGTGTGTATCTGAATTTGTGTGGAAGGCGTGTGTCTTTATCTGCTTCATATTCGCAATTCGCGGTTGCATGTTCTTTAAATCAAGGAAACAAACCAATGCTTGGTATAAAATATATACAATTTAAGAGCCTCTATACCGTAGGGGTCATAGTAATCCTCTTCGTCAGAGTCCATTGGGACGTACGTAGGAGTGGTTCCCACCCTCAGGCCATGCAGCGTCGGGTGTCCGTTCTACCCCCTACAGAGCTACTGCAACATATAGGTGTCTCTCCTCCGGTGGATCAGCAACTCATCCCGTTTTGTTCAGTATCACGTATCCACCACACGAAGAACTCGTCTTTCAGTAACTCCTCTAGCCTCGGGTACTGTGAGTGTATCCAAGATCCTTGTTAGTGAGCTGGCAACGCGCCGCCGTATGACCAGCAGGCCCAGCCCGCCTTGTGCAATTGCCTCCGCCGCCGCCCTGCGCGGACTTGCCCCGCGTTTTAATACTCCGAGCTGGGTATTAAGGCGTTGGCTGTGCACGAACAAATACACGTCAAGCTCGATCCCTCGTGTACACACACCAGTACACACAACCCACAACCAGAGAGGCGGTGAGCGCGCTCCGGCCCGCGAGGCTCCCTCCCCTGGCCGTCTCTAACGCCGTGTGCCCGGCCTGCCTTCCCCGCCCGCCTCACTGCCAACAGCCGATCAGAATATACATCACCTGCGCGCTCTGTTACCAATCACAAGCCGCCGCCCCGCCAGGTGGCGCGCGCCGCACTAAACAGCGTCTGATTGGCGTTCGCTTGTCTTGGGCGCTGTCAGTTGGAGTTGAATGTCGTCTGCCTGCAACGCGCCACATACATTGTAGACAGGGCTGGTATTATAACGCTGAGCTTTCAGGTAAGTCGAGGCTCGGCTTACCTGTACACCGGAGTGAACGATGCACTGTGCCATGTGTGTCTGAGTGATGCGGATTCAGATCCCATACAGCTTTAGACACTGTAGCTAAACCGAGGTTCATGTCATAATGCGATCAGTGATACGAGGATAACGCAGACATTATACGCTACAATGCTTATAAAACCAATTAAGTCTATATTGTCATACCAGCAGCGCCTTTCTACCGTGGTCGCATTTCAGCGCTAAGCTTGGATATAGGAATAAATGCAAATGTATTTACAAAATGTTGTAGAATACATAGTAAGCAGTGTTAGTAACATCGGACAAAGATTTCCATAGGGAGCCAAAGTGAACCCGCTCCAACCACAGATAGCCGGTCGCAAAATAGTATTTCCGGATATAGGCGCACAGTACTTAGACTATGTAGGTTCGAGATTATATGTCTCATTCTCCAATCATTTAGATCCAAATTTTTAATAAACTTAACAACTGTCATCGTAGTTTCGAAACAGAGTTATTCAGAGACGATAGTAGTAAATCTCAGTTCGAAAGTAACAAAAGAGACCAAAAACGAAAGTCTAGCCTCAAACCCCCCATAGCTTTAGCACTAAGCCTCGTTCTTACTGGCCACCGGAAACGTTGTTTTGTAGGTGGGTATCTGTGGTTTCAGCGGGTTCACTTTGGCTCCCTATTGAAACATGAATCCACTACAAACATTTCATGTATACGGCAGAGGGATAAAGTGCGTGAATTTAGATCAAAGAGGAGAACTTCCCTAACGGAAAGCATTTCTGAAGTAAAGTACTTTGAGATAAGAGCACAAAACAAAACAAAAACGCCTTAGGCTTATTACAATGAGTAAATGTATGCAAATGGGCGTGACATGAAATGTTTTTAAGCAACTATTCATTTGATCTTGGGACGTTTCAACTTGGCACGTGCACGGGCCTTGCTGTATAAATCCAAATTGATTCTGACATAAGGCCGTTTCTACTACATGTAATTATTAGCCATCAATTAATATTTCGTGAGATAGGCTTGTCTACTATCTTTTGCACATCTTTGTGAGTAGTATATGACAAGTGTCCCTTTCCCTCAACTTGACCCCTACCCTGGCCATGACCCTGACCATGGTCCCGAACTTGGCCTCACCTTCCCACGCCACAGCCCGCATATGAATGCTGTCAATGACTAGTCGGAAATCTGTCACCAAGTAACAATGAAGACCACCCAAGGATAGTTCTTACAGAATATCAATATTTGATTAATATTTTTACTCCTTGGTAACGTGTTATAACACGTGTGACAAAAGCCAATATTGAATATAAAATCCCCTACTAATTTCCTGGCCCAGGGATCTTCGATCGACTATGACAAATAAGATAGAATAGAATTAATTTGGAGGAGATTGTACAATAACGTATAGCACTCACACAAATCTGCGACATTCCACTTCACTGAATAGATTTATTCATTTTGTTATTAGTCCTAACCATAATGATTTAACGATGCCTTCCCATAGGAAACCCTACCCTATTTTAGTTTCCAAGTTTATCGTGGCCTGCGCTAGTTTCTTATGTTCAAACTAGACTTCGAATTTGTGCATATCTGATTCACATACATAAGATACATTCCGCCACAGAAACACGACAGGTGCCGTTGTGAAGGGTCTGTGTGGTGGTAGGTGGAGAGTGGTGGGGGCGGGCCTTTGGCGCGGCCTCTGTTTTGGGGTGTTTGTGGGGCATGTTTGCTTTACTTGTAATCAGTGTAACCACAGGACGCCGACAGTACCTCATCGGGGTGGAGGGAAAGTTATTGTTGTTTGTTGTTTGGGTAGTTTAACGTCCAATATGTTCTATTAGACTTACTTTGGGTTTGAAGGTGATCGATTCTATGAGATGAATTTAGGTAGAAATCTCACCCCTACACATTTACCGAAGGGAATGTTCTTTTAGTTCCCACACCAAATAGACACGGTATAAGAACGATTGGCCGTTGATATAGCAGTAAATCTACCACTGCTGGGGGTGAAGGAGAAGAGTGGCTGCAGTTGGACTTGAACTCACAAAGTCCTACAACGTTGGGGTTACAAGCTCAGCGCCTTAACCACTGAGCTAACACCCCACCCTTGGAGGGGAAGAAGTCGTTTACAGGGTGCAGTGCGCTCGCCTTTTATAGATATCCATGCTACTTTAATGCCTTTATAACACCTGTGCACGTACAAATACACGTCAACCTCGATCCCTCAGGTACACACACATTTCAGAGAACAGGTCGCACTGTGATTGGGAGTACTGTTTCGTCGGTTAACATACATTTATATTTGATCAAAGATAATGATGACACCAATAACTGAATACATACTCCTCCTAGTTTGCGCATTACGTTGATACCAGTGGTGTACGTTATTGGCATTGCACCCACAGATCTTCTTTTTTTTTCTATAATTGAAATTTTTTCACGATTATTATTCTAATAACGAAATACGTTGATGGACATGTGAAATCAATATATCACAACCTATACGTGTAGTAGGATTTAGTCCCAGTGTCATTTTTCTCTCTGAATGGTATTTTATACAGACGATTTAAGACTCGCCTGATATGCTTGAATAGGCCAGGGAGTATCAACTATAACTCTTAAACATACTAAAGATCATATTATATAAGAGGCCAAATCAGTAATGTATAGATAATCCTAAAGAACAGTTTATAATATCCTGGTATACTAAATGTGCCAGCCATTTACATCGCACCGCTTGACTAATACGGTATTGCAAGATACCCACCGATGTGAACTCTTAACATTGAATTACATCTTAGTACACGGAAGAAAATCGATTACCAATAAATAGTTCATAGGGAGCCATGAATAGTTCGTCTGAATCCATGTCCATTGAGAGTCCAAAGGGAATCCCTTGTTTCCATAACCAGTACGGGTCCTCCTCCCAATCTCCCATACCCATCGACCAAGGCCCTTTGTCATCCACTGCACTGGGATCCAACGCCTCCAAATCACGCCTCCCATCGTGGAGAGTTCCTGGATCTACATCCACTGTCTGTAAACTATTCCACCTGACACTGAGGGTGTTCTGGGGTACATCTGTGCTATGATTGATATCCATTTTGACAAGGTTCGAGGTGAACGTACTGGCAGCTACATTTTGACTGCTCTGTGAACCGCAGAGCCTTAGGGGAGGTCGCTATAGCAGCATACATGCAGTGTTTATTACTATTAGCATGAGCTTATTACTTACTACACATAATCAGCTTATATATTAAACACCACTTCCACAATATTTTTCTTTAGTATTCCACATCAAATATTCACTAAACCACAACGTTTTAGTGTCATTCTGAGAATATATAATTATTTGATATATTCGAGGTTATGTTTGTTGAATAATATCGTGAAATTAAAATGCAAATAGAAATGGAAAGAGGATTAGGAACTGCCTGAGTGAACGGGTACTAAATACCTAACAGAAATCCGCCTGGACGACGTTACAATCATAGCAGAGGTGTGGTGGATTTCCGAATTAGTAAAGAGTTAAAACAACTTCCATGCATTATGTGCCATACTTGGCAATTCACAGACTATATCAAAGGCCCACAAGTCAGAGGAGCCTCGGTGCATAACATAGCGTATTACAACAATGTTGTTCGGAAATGCAAATATAAATATACAATATTTTTGTATGTGTATTATTTTCAAATTTATTACTTCTGTACAACACGTATTCACTATTAAGAAATACTTATTCATACTTAAAAGTTGTAACTTTTAATCATTTCACGACTAGGCCATGAGAAACTTTCATGATGAATTATACACTAGCCACATATGTGTATGAGTATTATCGACGGCATATTTGTATACATTTATATCATAACTTTTGCTTATACATCATTCACGTGAATTAAATGTTTTTCCCATGATACAGTGAGTAATCATTCAAATCAAAATAGATTTAACACCTCCGGCATGCACTGTTCACCGCTAAATAGAAAAGAAACATAATTCACTGTTATACTATAGAATTCATTTCGTGTTCAACTGTTGAACTATTTTGTGACATCGACGATAAGATTCAATGGATAGTATTTCCTGAAAAGATTTAATTGAAATAGATATGAACTGAACACTCCTCGGAATTTGACTGAATGAACAAAAACAAAAACAGCAACAACAAAATATATGGGTCATCCCATAGCGCCATTCGGATAGCCAATCACTAATTCTAAAAGAATACACAATTTGAATCAACTGGAAACCTATTAAACATTGACTTGACTCTAACATATCTTACATTCTCCCATTTTTGAAAAAAAAGTACATCTCTACGAATCAGTTTCTCATACATCCCGTATCTATTATTAAGAATATGTTATTATCTTCCTAGATCATCGAGTCCATAACATTTCACCTAGGCCACACCATATCTCTAACACAAATATATAACAAGAAATCACGTACTACAAGAAATAGCAATTGCTTAGCCATGTGAACAGCAGCGAAAATTGTAATGTGGAACACTTTAAAAATATAATAGTAAAAAAAAGTTGACCTGGTTGTTAGATGTAAACCCACTACCAGCTAATTGACAACATTAACAATAGATGCACAATGAAGGTACGCTAAGTGAACATGCAACCCCGGGGGAGATTGAATTATCTGCTTACACTGTCCTCGAATACTACTAGCTGGAGTCTGATATTGATTTCATACGGAGGGTGGTGGGAGAAGGCAGGGAGGTATTGATGTAGAGGGTTGTCACCTTCGGCTAATTCATATTCCACAGGGTTACGATCAAAGTCGAGGTCGTGGTCCAGTATAGGCTAACGACGCCAACGTAATTCCTGTCTATTTGCCATAGGCAATGTCATAGTTTTTTATCTCTGAGAAAAAAACTGTTTAGTGATCTGTATGGAAAATAACAAATTGCGAAACCCTTGCATTATAAATGAGTAAAGAAATAAGATGTAAACTCTAAACATCAAATAACCTTGATGTACTTGAACCCTACAGATGCATACTTGGTATAGTGGTACGGTATAAATGCAAATCATATGATATTCGATAGTACGCCCCCTTCATTTATAAGTCTTTATATGTTGTTAAGAACATCAATTAAGAATAGTTCGAGTGAATGAATCTACCTTAGTTGCATGTTGATATAAATATTTTTCTCGAAAAAAAACCCCAACTTAGTCCTGGAATACCATTAGATCATAGACTGAACCATTTTTCTAATTTCTTTGAGCATCACCTTGTCACACACAGAGGTATTTTTTTCCCCGTCCCATAAAGTTCTGTCAATGTCTAAACCACTGCACCACACAAAGTGCCATCTATGGAAGCAAGGATGTCAGTTCGGGTCATACAAAAAAGATGGAAATATTTTTCATATGGAATTTGCTGCCTCTGAGAAACCTAGAAAAATTGGATAACATATCTTTGTCGGGGAGGCTTAAAGCACTGTTCTATTGGCCTGAATGAAGCTCAATTCATATTATCTTTCTCTTACACAGAAAAAATACATTACTGAAAATGAGAAAGTGGATTTCTTAGGAAAGGTATAAGGCTGTAACCTCTGCTTCAGGAACCACTGATAATTATTCTGACTGAACAGAGCACTTCCTTAATTTCAACAGGCTGGTCAGTGGTGCCCACCCCTCTCTCACTTTCCTCTAGGATAACCGATTATTCGACTTAAAAATGATCAGCATAAACACTACTCTTTTAATCTGTACACCTAAAGACCCGACTGCTGAACCCCTCAGTGACACTTGTCATGAGGTGTCTTATTACATACATACATAATAGATTTAAAGGTCAAACTACGTAATCCACGTGCCAAAGGCCACATGGTATTGTTACCGACCATATATCTTAGCCTAGTGTAAACGTCCATGGGCTTAACATTAGGAGCTCATACTCAACAGGGTTGAGAGCATGGTAACTCATACTCAATGGACATTAACCATACACATAATTCTACGATAAGACACAACCAGAAACATATGTGTGTTTGGTCTGAGTCCCAATTCGACATCTCGTTTGGAGCACTTCAGAATATTCACTCGGCTATTGCCTTGTTCATGTTACTACATGTTCCAAACTTGATGGGTAACAGGGAAAGAGACCAAACACTCATCAGTTTCATTTTAGTATCAGCTTAGAGTTTCTCTCCCACATAGAAACACACTAGCCATGCTGCACAATACTTTTAGTACATAGCCAATTGACACTGAGTAACCAGCTAGGCACAACACTCACAACCAATCACAGCCTAGCTAACATATTGTCAGTTGGTAGACTGTAGCCTGTAGTGGGGCAAACTTCAACCAGATGGCAATTTCAAAGTGGTCTGGATGTAACAACGAAGTCACTAGTTAATATCTCAAATCAGCAAAATGAATACCAGAATGACTCAAAGAGTACCTCAGTAGAAAACCAATACCTAGATTAACCTTGATAAAATCCATGTGATGGACGAAACATCGGTTCTAATAAAAGCCTATCACCACTTAGATCAATTGGATGGTTTTGCTATCTTTACTTCAAACAATCTAAAAAAGATGTCATATTATTGTTCATTCTGTGTTGCCACATTTTATGCTTGAGAATTAGAGACCAATAAACGCTACTCTCAACAGCATGCTGATCAATGTATGGCCTCATCCTTCCTCTCCACAAATCTAGTATCAAAATACAATGATTTTAAAGGCAGAACTATCAATCGACCATCATGACTACACGCTCCCTAACCCAAAGAGATCTAAATTGGTAAAATCTACAAATCACATGTACGGAACACAAAGAACAAATCACAGTCACCAGACATATATATCCCAAAACTCAATTAAAAATAAACAGAGATTAACCAATCCCACTAGAATAAAGGATGTAATAGAAAAAAGCCTACCTGTGTAACCGACGTCCTGGAGGTCCAGCTTCATCTGCTGCAGCTCCAGCATGGCCTGATGCTGGTCCTCTGTCATGTCGTAATCCTCCACCTCCTCATCATCGTCACAGGAGTCGCTCTGTCTGCTTGGGGCGCGCTCCGGGTCATTCTCCATGTCGTCTGACTCAGCCGGGCCTGGAGCAGTGCTGACCGGCGAGATCCTGACGAGCGAGGTGCTGACCGGCGCGGGCACGTCTACCTCTGGCTCCGGGGAGGACAGGCCCTGGGCCGAGTCGTCCGACCAGGGGCTGTCGGCACGGTCACGGTCAGGTTCAGGGCTCGGCTGCTGGTCGCCCTTCTCGTTTTCGTTCAGTTCCCGCTTGACCTTCTCCTCGCTGATGTTGTCCTCGTCTATGTCCTTCTGTGATCAAGATATTGATAATTGTTGATTATGTAGGCCAGGATATCGAACTGGGAGTGTTGAGGGTAGGTGGGGGGGAGGGGGGGGGGTGCTTGAGGTCAGTATTACAAAGAGAAAAGACGGTCCCGCGGTTCATAGGTGATGAAGGCTTTCCTACTTAATAAACTATACTAGTATAAACGTTTCGAGAGGAACTTTCTATGGGTACTAAGATGTCATATCCGATTGTTATATGTGACTAGATTAATTATCTGAACTAACTTTTTTTCCACATTTGATACACACTCAGAGATGCCAGTGAGATTTATGGAAAACTCCGGATATTATCCGAATCCTGATTACATCCACTATTTATTTTTAACATGATCAGGACTTAGTGTACAAATAAAAGACGGAAATAACCGGAGAACTGACATCTCTGTACACTGTAAATCAGATATTGGTAGCAGAACGCAATATCTTTTCAATTTGTTTTGGACAGAGTTAGGTTTTGTACGTAATATAGATTCTAAGCCATATTATTTTCAAAGAAAGCATTCATGTCTCACAAACATAGTACATGTGATTACATAAACACATGCATACGTTTACTGCGGTAGGTGCTCAGGCATTTCTTGAATATAATAGCGTTAACATTAAATACCCAAGTAGGACTTTGTGAAGACGAACACGCATCTACTACCGTTTGGGACCTTCATATGATTTATAAAGAAATATTTGACTGGGTTTCAGAACAGTCTAGTCAGATTAATCAGGATAAACCACACAACTCCCAACGGCCACGTCACTGACAAATGTTTCAACTTCTAATACAGTACACCACAAAAAAAAGCCTGAGCTTTTCCCTACAAAAATTCTGCGCATTCTATATGACTCGAACCAGGTGCCAATGAAAACAAGCTCGTCTCTCTTCTTGTGGTTGAACTTAAACTTCTCTCAGGCAGTGCACTTAACACCATTATATCATAGATAGCAGGACAGCTGCCAAGTATACCAACTGTTAAAACCTGCATTTCAATCATAGTCAGAATACTCCAAATAACACAACCTCATAATAGGGTTCATCCTTCCTTTAGAAACTGATATTTTTATGTTCAGGAATAGAAATGAAGGATGTATAATTTTGCCGATTGTTTCCATAAAAATAACTGAATCTTAAAATGGTTATGTTGAACCTAAGATGATCACGTAATGGGAAAAAGTGTACTACTCAAAGAATGTTAAAGCATTTTCAGGGATGCCAGTTGGGTACAGGAAAAAAAGTGCAAATACTTATCATGTAGAATTTACTGGCCCAGAGAGACTGGGAAAACATGGAAAACAGTGATGCCCTGGAATGCGGCTGATGGTCTGTGGGACGGTTCAAACCCCTGTTTTATTGGCGTAAATGAGGCTTAATTTTTAATATCTTTGTCTTATAAAGTAAAATAAATCCATAAAATGGAAGTGAAAACAACCATTTCCATACATAGTAAAGAGCTTTGACTATCTAGGGGTAACGGTGGACACTGAATTGAGTTGGTCCCATAATGTAAAACGGGTTACAAGGTAGGTCAATAACAGATTATATAAGCTCGAATCAAGCCCTTATATCTGCAATGGTCCAAGCAACTATTGATACAGATGCATAAGTTTGCTTCGAAGCCAGAGAATGTGATGTTAGTGGCACATAGAACTAGGGGTGAGGATGGAAAGAAGTTGATTGTAAAACGATCACCCTAACCCATGTACCAATGGTGTTATGTTTATGGTATAGATGGCTGTTGTATGGGCTTGGCTTATTGCCCGGAAGAACTTTGTATGGAGAAAGGACGATAAATGATATAATGAAAATTTAAAAAAAATAGTGGAAGACTGCCATCTCTGAGTCAAATAGGGCGATCTTCTCATAAGCGACTCCCAGATTGTGTTTTTTTTTCTGATTAGAGAAAAATAATTATTTTAACTCTAAACTGCTTATACATTTCAATTATAAGATCTTTGTTGAGAGATCTATTTGTTTTGATTTTTTTACTATGTCATGGATTTTCTTGGATCCTGAAGGACAGCAATACATAAAGCTACTATTTCTTTTTAAATAGCTACGTTTGAAGAAAGAACACTACTTTCTATACGCACATCTAAGTGTCATAGCGTAGCATCGGGGATAAGATATTCCATATAAACTGTGACATATTGGATCCCGGCCATTGTACACTGTCAGTAACGCACGACGCAATGCTGCGGCTGAGGCCTGCACTATTCCTTCCTCGAGACAGCACATACCTGGCAGGTGGCAGCATGTGGCCTTCCCACCTGGCGCGGGGCTCCCTTAGCTCCAGGCGTGGGGGTGGGGGGTGGGGGGGGGGGGGACCCCGGGGATCGTCCAGCCCCACCCGCTAATCAATAATTCAGAAGCCATTGATCCCTGCTCTCTGTGCCCTCCGTGTCCCACACTGTACGGCGGTTACTCCATCTACGCTATTCACTCAGAGATCTGTTTTTAAGTTTAATTTTGTTCTGCTTTTTATTGAGCATGTTCTTGCTATATCTATTGTCAAATATGTTGGGTTAGTTTTCTCTTGGGCTTTCTCCGCAAAACACAGTCCGCGTGCTAGTCTATCTGCATACAGATTCTGATATCACTTTATGGATTTAATCATTTATGTAAATATGCAAAGTACATTTGCTAAGTGAGCAAACATATGGTATGTCTTTGTGTAGATAAACTTATATCAATACTCGATTCATGATGATGATTAGTACAGGTAATATTTAACCAACTAATAACATTTTATGCCAAAAGGCAGTTCATACCTCCCCACTATACCTGACTGTATGCAAAGTAAACAGTAATGTCAAAGGCAAACATGTCCTACTCAAATTGTCAAAATAACGTTAGATAACTGAAATATTTCGGTAGAAAGAACCCATGCCTGGCAGATGGATCAACTTGAGAATGTACACTTAGAGCCTACACGGATGGTGCTGTACATAACCGTGTGCGGTAGCGTGTACTCGGTCTAGCAATCGTTGTTTATGACATTATCTGTATGAACTATTGACAAGCTGATAAGCGGAGCACTCAGCACATGGTATATCTCGTATCTCTTACGGTGCATGGTTGTTGATCCATCAACTCGAAGAGATCATTCCAGTGATAAACATCAGAATTATAGATCTATCTACAAATATACAAGTAAATCTGGCTTCTTAGCCCTGACATAAGCGGTATCATAGACTCCCGCTAGATGACTAGGCTTTGCTTTGAAAAGGACTCCATATTTTTGGCTTTCATTACTCCCTGTTTGGGAAGGGACCATTAACGAAATCAACTAATTATATCGAAGAACGGCAGCCGATCGGATTACTACAGTGTATGTAATATCTACTAATAAAGTAATAATAGTGCTGACAGAGAACGAAGGAGGTAACAGTATCATCGCGTAGCACTTCTAATAATAAGTTGCAATGAGATCGGGACATCAACCACATCAATATATCATTGCTGGTAGAGACAGAGCTTTCAATAATTCAAGTATGAGTATTGAATGCACAAAGGAACCAAAATGAATACAGTGCCATACGCGCTCCGTGCAAAACAGAGGCCGGTATGCCTAAAACATGCAGTCGAAAATACCAAATTATTGCAGGCACAAATAATAATGCAGATATATTAGTTGACCAGTTGAGTATTGTGATCTGTGTGATGTGTGCTGCATGCACCGTTGTCTACCTGTCGACCTGCCTACCATATATTTGCCGTAATAACGATTTATGTTAATTAAGACACCTCATCCTTCATTTTGTCTCATCCATTATTCATAATTATATCATCTGTATATCCAGATATGGCTTGTTTATGGCCTGATATGTTATCTTGTAAGCAGAAGCATTGTTGAATCCTACAATGGTATGTAGCTGACATTTGTAAACTCTATCAATAAAATAAAACACACAAAAAAAGGGTTCTTGTCATTTTTCGTTATACTTATAGAAGTATCTGATGACTATTCACGCAAATCGTCTCTATAAAAATGACTTGTCTCTCTCTCTCTCTAACAATCGATAAATACCAGGTAGAAACAGATGAACTTTAGAAGACAGTACATCGTTATGGTCATGGAAATAGCTCGTATTAACAACTTGACTGCAGAATGCGAGACAGGCGCCTTCTGCGCTACTTTAGCCTGCTTCCGATAGAGGACGCCACTGCCAGACTGTGCTAATGCCAGAAACTATCCGATATCCAAAGGCCGGCAGCGCTTTTAAATATTCAATACCTGCATGCCTTTGTTAATGTGTGTATACCTTTATTTGATAACGTACAGTAGAACCCCGCGTAAGCGGACACCCTCCGTTCCGGGGCAAAGTGTCCGCTTACGCGGGGTGTTCGCTTACACGGGGTTAAATAAACATCTAATATAGGGAACCGTTCCGACCAAAGGTGTCCGTTAACGCGGGGTGTCCGCTTACGCGGGGTGTCCGTTAGGCGGGGTTCTACTGTATATGAGTCTGACAATTTAGAGACATCGATCCCTTTTTCTATCTAAAAAAACAACAAACCAAAAAACACCAAAAGAAGCAGTTTGTATTATCCGGAGGTACCTGTATATTTAGCGCAGATACAGATGACACTACAAGTCCTACTGGTTTTTCTCATCGAACATCTAAATCATTGAACACGTTTTAATGTCAATCCTAGGTGGAATTTTAAACGTTATTGCTTCACCTCCCATTACACAGACTCTACCAAGTTAAGAACCTTAGATACTACATATACATGTTTATCATATTTGATAACTAAAAATGGAAGTTTTAACAAATATCTGTTTTACATAAGAAAAAAAACCAATGCCCTTGTATTCCACTAAAACTATGGCGGAGAGGCACCCCACCCAAACCTGGGAGATATAGGAATGCAACATGTTCCATTCCTGTTCAAAGCCATAAGGGTGACTGTTGCTGGGAGACTTTATAGTAACGATAACTCGATTAGCCTGAGCGAAGTCATGGTCTCATATCAGGTGATTCTTCTGCCGAGTCGTAATTGCCATTCGTATTCATTTCTAGGACTCAGTATATTTATCATCTATTCCCCTCACAATGAGGAGGAGAAATTTACAGAGTAGCTGTATTTCCTTATTTTTACCTAAACATATTCATCATTATTTGGAAAATGCTAGCTGCAGTATGATATGGGTATAGTGATAATGTAAAGGGTGACCTCACCCATAGGTCAATATACATCTCGAGTCTCACTAACCCTAATATGACACGACAGCAACTGTACTGGTCCTTAGATTCGAAGTCTTGAATAACATTAAATATCCAAAAGTGTTGCATATGATGTGTTAGGGTTACTTCATTATCTTCCAGAGGTAAATCATGTTGTACTTATTAATGTAGATACACTAATATGGCAGAATGATTTGCTTTAAGTGAACAATACGTAAATAGTGTGTAATTTATTCTCTGTTTGGTTCTGATTCCTTGATCAGTTTCCAATCGGAAAAAAATAAATAGCCCGACAATCGTTTGTCCTTGATTAATTGATGTGGACATTGTTTAACTATATAATTATTTGATATATACACACTGCCCAATATTTCCTCTTGATGTTCCAATGCAAACTTCAACATGTCTCTCGCTGACTGCACGTAACACTTTATTCACCACCGCAATGAAAGGCTCGAAAGGAGAGTAGTGATCCACAGAGGATATATAACGACAAACATCAGGTAAACGGCCATAGAACAGATAAGACAATATCCAGTCAAGTAACCTCGAGATCGACTCTGTAAGATGAGGTAGAAAGGAATGCAATGTGGTTATAACATACCGTAGAAACACTCTGTCCTGCTCTGAGCAAATTCAGTTTTATTGGCAAGACTGAGGTTCAAATTTTATTATCTTTGTTGTACACAATGAAAATAAATTTACTAAACTGAAAATGAAAAAGGAATTGCCATCAAAAACTGGGAAGCAGCGATCTCTGGAACAATATCTTTGTCTTTTCTATTTTCTAATTTGCGAGTTTCTACATTGCTCACTGGTTCATAGAAAGACGAAATAAATATAGTTTGTACCCCACATATCACAATATCATGCATATCT
The DNA here is from genome assembly GCA_950022655.1 of Alentia gelatinosa. Taxonomy (NCBI): domain Eukaryota; kingdom Metazoa; phylum Annelida; class Polychaeta; order Phyllodocida; family Polynoidae; genus Alentia; species Alentia gelatinosa. The sequence goes on along the minus strand of OX465580.1, from coordinate 100,659,812 downwards.
CATTGACTTCATGGCAAAATATAAACAGTTTTCATCTATTATTATTTTTTCCGTTGATATTGTGTCTCTGGTGAAAAAAATCAACTAACAATTCAACTATAAGAAAGTATATTTATCAACATGTGATGACTATATTTAAAAGTCCTAATTCATGATAATACACTATTCCTAGATTGCACAAACTATTTTCAAAGATGGTTGCAAAGGGTCTCAACGTTAAGTCAGGATTTCTCTCCACATTCATCTCTTATCTTCAGATGTCAGTTGGGGTCAGGAAAAAAGGAAGTACTTTTCATTAGAATTTACTGCCGTTATTGACCATAGAATGGGACTGGGGTGAGTGGGGAGACACCTTTTTGGGTGTGAATGAGACACAATTTATTCTCTCTTTGTTTTACGCAAGTGAAAAGCATTTTATGAACTGAAAATGAAAACAAGGATATCTTTGAAAAATAGGAAACACCGCAATCTCTGGATCATTAACATCCCGTTAGAGACGAGGCTCTTCTCTAACCGAGAATAAAACCTAATATTTAAATTGAAATCAAAGAAAAGATGAAAAATCTTGCATCTCCACTAGATATGTAATTTCTACCCATGACAAAAATTACCCCAACGTACTATAAAGTCTGATTACAAAGTCGAGAAAATCCCTTACCATTGATGGCTGTTAAACATTAAACTATACTATCACAGAAAAAAAGATTGTGCGCATGTCCACGAACACTACATTAACGTGTCATTTTTAAGAAATGGGGAAAACACACAATATACATGCATACATACATGTAAATATAATGATTTACACATGCATGGATATATATCATCTATGGCTAAGTACTATGTACTGATTTTAGACAGTATGGGTAGATTTCATGTGGCCAATCTTAATATCCTACCTCAATGCCTTACTGTGCGGGCCCGGTCTGAAAACGCATGAAATATTAGATGCAGGGCACATTATATTTAACTTGCAAAAGCATCCAGGTTCACACATCATGTTATTAAGATCTATAATGGCACAGAAAACAAATCCAAACAGGTTGTGGGAGAAAATATAAGTTAGCCGGTATCTTGTTCAGGTGCATGTACATTTTGTGTTGTAAGTCATATTCCTCTTACCTTAATAGGATCATCGGCCGATTTCCTTTTCTGTCTGAGTTCTTCTAAAAAGTTGTCCATTTCGCCTTGAAATGTGTCATTGCTACCAAGGCTGGCATTGCTATCCAGGCTCTCTACGCTATTTCTCCGTTGTGGTGCTGACTCCATTTTGTAAGACTTTCGTTTCTTATAAATGTTCTACACCATTTAAGAGTGGACTCCTGAGGGGCCTGTAAAAGAAAGGTAGTAGGGTTATACATTACGTTATAAATTGAGTTTCAATACACAAATTCATTCATACATGACGTGACGTGGAAAAGGTGAATTATTGTACCTAGACATTTCCCCCCATTTTTTCTAGTGGTCATAGATTAAAATATTACATTTGCTATTAAATCTAGGCCGGATTATGTCTAGTATATGTCTATATAGAAGTGCCACAACCAATTTCAGTGAGTAATGTACTAAGTTGTACACATCATAATAACCGTAACAACAATGGGATTGATAAATGATGAGACACGAAAATGGACTTGGTCACAACCTATATATTACTCTTTGTTGCAAACATAGTAGTGTTTATTTATAACTATAAGTTATTCCTAAGTTAATCAATAATAGTAAATTCAGTTTAACATATCCGATGATGATAATGTTTTCTTCTATGGTTGATGTACCTCCCCAATCACAGAAAATAGATTAATAATAGAAGGAGTCCATATCATCTGATTACCTTAGAAATTCATAGAAAAAAACCAGGAATCAGGAATTTACAGCCATTAGGTTGCCTTGGGGATATGTAGGCCGATGGCCCTCACTGTGCAGCTGCTTGGGACTATGACACTCCTACCCAAGAACTGTAAGCCTACAATGCATGTTAATGTATCACCGATTTTCATCCTATAGTTGGGATAAATCAGCGATTTTGCTTGTTTAATTTGGTAGTTTAACATCCAATATGTCTGGCAAGCAGGCACTAATTCTCCCCTTAGGAGTGCCCATGTGTCAGTTTGGTGTGACTGTTCTACAGACAGGTCAATATCACCTAATCAGTTCTTGTCAGGTTGTCTTTCCTAGAAGTCTGGCTAGTAGATACTATGATTTTTCTTACTTTGTTTTCTCTGGTGCAGTCATTCTGAAAGGTTCTTTAATATGCTCCTTGACCATTGCTTTCAAGTCTGTATATGGAACTGTGTGGGTGCCAAAGTGTTCTGCCTTATGTTTCTTTTAGCTGCGTGATCTGCAGCTTCATTTCACTCGATTCCGATAGGATTTTGCAACCAACATTTAACTACCTTTTTGCCATGTTCTTTCTTGAGTTTGGTGTATGACTGCTGGATGTCTCTGATGACAGCATTCTTAAGATCATGCTGCCCAATGCCGTATAGACAATATTTTGAATCTGAACATACTCCAAATTTTTTGTGTTGTGACACCTTCACCCAGGAGACGTTCTTGTCAAAACGTTAAAAAAAAAACGATTGAAATAAAAGAGAGCTACTGGTAGCCAGGGCAGGCTGAGTTCCCGGATGGGTGGTGTGTATTCATAGAAAATAATTCAAAGTTTAATAACTTCTGTTCTAATATTTCATATTAAAATTCACGGCTTTGAAGACACTGTGTGCAAGGGAAACACAAAAATGAGATATATTTTCAGGGAAGGTAAATAAGCATGGAATTGGAATGGCTAAGTCTAGAAAATTCTGAAAAAAAAAGGCAGGGAGCTTCTAGGCCCCAAGGCCCCTAATGTGTTACAAAGATGGTCGTCCTGTGTTAAGCTCCCTGAAGCTATTGCATTGTGGGTTGTTCTAAGTGAATTCCTCATATTCATATTATTATATACCTGTGGGTGTATGAACTATATATACTGCCCGCTCCTACCCATGGCATATTTATACCCGTACACCACACTGTGATGTACGGGGTATGTGATCACGTGACCAGGTAAAATGTCGCCATTTTTAGGTATAATAATACGAAAACAGGCTAACTGTCTTCGTACGTCAAAATACTTGGTAACATTGTTGATCACATACATCCTTCTGCCTACAGCATCGGGATGTATGTGATCAACAATTTCACTGCATATTTTTGACGTACAAAGACAGTAAGCCAGTTTCCGTGTATTATTCACGAAAATCCCATACCTGCCAAAAAATCATAGGGTAAACAGAGCAACATGCAGGTTGGGTCCCTGCAAGGCATCCCTCTACTGGCTTTATACTTGAAGTGGCGTACTTGATGACACAGGAAACATTGGCGTTTCGTGGGCTGTTGGACTGCCATGGTCAACTTCCCCAACTGCTTGTTTACAGCCTCCAGCTCCTCGACCGTGCTACAGCTGGCAGCTCAGACAGGCTGCGGCCCCTCATGCTCCACTGAGAGGTGGGCCTCCGCTTCTACGGCGGAGGTGATCAGTTCCTCCAGGGTCTGTGGATTGCTCTGATATACCCAATGCTTGAGCTGGGTTTCCCCTACGGCGTCCAGGAAATGGTCCTGACCCATTGAATCTAGTGTCTGCCCGTCAGCCTCTAGGTAGGCCAGTCTGACCATACGCCATATCTCCTCTGCATACTTTGTAGGTATTCTACTTTTGACGGTTCTGGACCTGTAGTGCCGCCTTGTAATTTTCTGTCTGGTTCCTTGGAGCTTACCGCTGTTGCAGCATGCTCCAGAGGCAGAGGTACCTGGCCCCCATATCTGGGCGTACCCCGTCTAAGAGACGGCGAGCCAAGCTTGTCAGGCAAGTGCCCAGCAACATGCTGGCAGGCATTATCACCGGTCAAGCCGCCTTGTAGTGAACTCCTCCGTCCCCTTCCCCGTTGACCAGGGTTCACACTTCGGCGGGTTCCGTGGATTCCGTGGGGTTCTGTTGGGACCGTAGTAGCCCAGTTGACCCGACACAAGCCTGTGCATCTACCTCTGCCTTACATACCATCTCTCCCTGGACTCCGGAACCTGGCACCCGATTTGGCCTGGAGGGGTTTTCCAGGTCCTTCCTCTGCCAGGATATTTCGTAATCTGCACATTCTTTGACTCGATCTCCGGGACTGTCAACCTGCATGCTGTGTACACATGAGTGTCCATGGCCCCTCTGCAGTTCCTCCCATGATCACGCGATTTATCAGGCTGCTGAGCAGCCCTGGCAGCCTGCCAGCTGGTAGGGCCCAAGACAAGGTGGGGTGTCAACCGTGCTCATCCCAGACAGGGACGAGGCTTGATCGGCCCGGCCACCCAGTGGGTATCCCAGCCTCCGCTCCGGCTACCATGGCGGACAGGTCCGGGTACAGAGAGTGTCTGGGAGAAAGATCCTCCCCTTGTTGACCTGGGGCCTCCGGTCCTTTCAGAATGGGAGGGGTTCCCCAACCCTTTCCTCTCATTTTTGGTGTTCTCTCGACCTCCCCAGGAGGAAAGTCTGACCCGGAGGCAGTCCTGGGCCTGTCGCCGAAGAGGAAGTCGCCAGGGTCAGCAATCTAAGAGGCATTCTGTACAGGACCTCATCTCACCGCAATCATCAATGTAATATAGGACAACAAGTACAACTTCCAAAGTTTAATAACAGCATGCGCAAGGCCCCTGCTGGTATACAGTTACATTCTGTGAAAGACCTACTCGCTACTACTCCTCCAATTACTCCGTATATACATGAAGGCGATTCGTCACATCTCCATATCCACTGTGTCAAGGTGTCAGTCAGGAGATTCACAGGGAGCCGTCCAGAGATGGTTATGACCTGTCAGAAAATGGACTCCTGTCCGGAGGGTGTAAGGAGACTTATATAGTCAGCCTTCCAGACACCCTCTGGCATCACTTCCGGGACCAGGGCACCACCTGGTGCCAACGGAGGGTTGCTTCGGCGATGCTCCACAAGTACTCTGGCAGCCAGAGCTACGCTGCCGTTAGCTCTGGTGGAATCCAATCTGAACAACCTTGACTCGCCTAGCTGATCTTCATACTACCGGAGTCAGAAGCTCTGCTGGAAGAGGGAATCATTTTTCAAGCAGATGTTTTGTCTTGGTAGGCTCTGTCACAACTGGCTATTGTGGTTGGAAATTGTAGTACTCTTGAAGCCCCTTATCCATGTTATTATTTTGCTTTTTGTATATTTTGATAGAAAGAACATGAAATTAGATTTTGTTATCAATTAGCTTAAGTTGATGATGCTTTGTGGTAAGTATTCATAGTTTAGTGGGCAGGTGGGGTCAGCTCTCCCCCGCGGGAGTGCTGGCGAGATCGGTTCTCCCCCGTGGGGGAGTTTTCCACCCCCGCGGGGGAGGCCAGTCTTGTCGGCTCTCCCGGGGCCGAGATCCCTTGAGAGCTGACGTTACCCGCTCAGTATATAAACAAAGCACATCTGTTTTACAGTCAGTCGTCGGGTAGGCGTCGGCTACAACACATCAAGAGACCCAGGAGGCTTGGGCAGCAGCCAATTGTAACGCCCATTATACTGAATAAAACCAACTTTTATTACTGCAAGGACAACCTGTATTTCCTTGTCGTGTCATCCTTACAATAGTTTATATTCCAATATGTCCTATAGGTCTACCCTGCTTCGAGATAATTGGCTCGAGCTCTCTGGCCAGAAAGTGATCGGACCAGACCAACCCCTAAGTCAGAGACAGTGGTTGGCTGCCAATCTACTCCACAAGCCCCTCTGAACCGTCCGGCTCACCACAATATATTACATAAACTAACCATAGACAGACTAAAATCCCTGTATGGACACCCCTTTTACACTAACTCTACTGTATATAACTTGGAGATACCTTTTTGATCTCCACTATAGCTTTAGCACTCTGTATACAAAGAAATTAGATGGACTAAATACTAATACAGTTGGAGCTGTACCGCATAAGGTCATGTAGCAATCTCTTGACAGCAGTATTGCCTTTCATAGTCTTAGCATATTCATGCACAACCTACAAACTCTAAAATCATTGCAATTTTCTTGTGCAGAAAATAGTCCTGTTTTTCATATATTTGAATATTTTAAAAGATTGTGAATAATGACCTGTTAGTTTTGACATCATTATTGATAGTTCCCTGGTGTTTTGGTGTCAAACATACAAAACTCTGCAAGGTACCACTTTCACATTCTGGCTTAGCAAGTGTGCTGCTTTATAAAAACAAATGTTTTCAGTTAAAAGGGATTCACATGGAGAGACTCATGTACTTGAGACGTGTAATTTACATCTTTTCCCCAGTCTCCGATATTTCTCCTCTGTCCAGAAAAAAAAAAGAGCAGAATACTCAAATTGAGCTTTCCCATTCTTGAAAGAAAATGGTGGATCAGATTCATATGGAAGGACACAGCCAGTACATAGTCTCAGACTTGCAGCTTTTTCCCATGTGAATGCCTTGCTTGAGACTTGAGTGCCTGTGGCTAGCACCCAGTGCAGGGTACTAAGTCACTCGTGCAGGGACTTTTCCCAAGTGAATGTGTATGAGATGAGACTAGGGGACCCTCATTACCAGTGGGAGGTAAGCCAGTCTCACAAAAATTCAAGACTAGAGCGAAACCCATTTCTACTTTCATAACATTGGTGCCAACCTTTCACTCCAATCCCAATAACTATATCAAGTTGGTCTTTGACTATTTGCAAGTATGAAAATTCTATTGAGCTCAATCCAGAGAATGTTCTTGCATTGATACATCTTTTGAAATGTCAAAGTACAGTTAAATATTCTGCAGGCATTTTTTGGATTACCGATTGCCACATCCAGGAAAGGATATCCCAATATTTGGCACCAGAGCACAGGAAAGCCTTATCTTGGCAGGTAGAATGCCATCACATGAATGCAGTCTATTACAAATAGTAGGTGAATGTTCACCTAGCTTTTGTTAACATTTACAATCAAACCAATACTGCCAACTGAATTAATGAAGATCAAACCATTTTTTGTCAGATCCCTGCAAACAGTGGCCACACAATGTCAGTTGGCAGTATCTTTCCTCATATGTTGTTGGTCTGTGTACTAAGCAATTGAAGGTATTACCTCTTTGGTAACATTACTGCGGTGATTTGGGATTTTGTAGAGTGAATTTCATCAAAATAGTCCTTCAAAACAGATAAATTACCTCAATAAATTCAAATTATATATGACAATAAAGCCCATAATCTCTGGTTCAATATGGTACCATTTGTAAATCTGTATCTTCTTTACAGTCTAAGTTATAAGAACTTTTGTATAGCAAGTCAAAAATAACTAGTTTTCAGTCCCCAATATGGTTGCGAGGCCTATATTGCTAATGTATACCACAAGGGGTGGTAGGTCTCAGGCTATAACTCAAGAACATGGTAGAATATGTAATCATTAATCTTATTACATATTTCATCTAAAATCTTTAAGTACGTGTGCCATCTATATCTAAAATACACAATTCAAGAACCTCTTATGTGGGTGTATTGAAAAAACGTAAATCATTGAAATTGACCCCCCCCCCCCCCCCCCCGGCAAATATCTCTGACTAAATACCCCCCCCCCCCCCCTCCGGCAAAAAACCTCATATAACCCCCCCCCTTCAATAGCTCACGCCCCCCCCCTACCATAGATAATGAACAGTCTCTAATTCTAAATAAATAAATGAGTAGGTGTGGGATGGGGAGAGGCATCCCTCAGCCTCAAGTCAGGGCTCTACCCCTAGTACTTAGCGATTATGCTAAACACACGGGAGGGTTAGACATGTCTGACTAACTATGGCCTAAGTGCGTGTAGATCTAGATACATCATGTATATATGCCAGAGTATAACCAGCCCTGTCCTCAGATAAGGGGTGAATTGCTAGGAATGAGTGGAGGGAATGAGTCCGTTGAGTGTGACGTTTGCCCCTGCTAGCACAATTTTACTAGTTATCGCACTCAAACAGGCACGTGTTCATTTTCTTCAGTCAAGACAGCCTGCCAATGGAAACTCTATAAACTAACGCAAACAACACTGTCAACATGTTTTTAATTGATATGAGATATATTAGAATTCTGAGAACTTCTCTGGTGATATGAGTCGGACCTGTCACAGTGTCAGTGTTGACTGTTGTTGTACCTGTGTAAAATGAAAAGGCGCAGCGAAAAGCCCATCCACTGTATTTCTCCCAAGTCTACTCAACATATTCGAGCCATGTCTTGTGGGATTACACAAGAAATACTCCTTGACAAGTGGTTAGTTAGAAGGCATATATAATTAACAACTTACTTCTTCAAGATATCTTATTTCAGTGTTCTAAATCCATTGTAATCCCGATGATCGCGCTAGCCACTACGTATCCTAGGCCTTTTGTTGTGTTGTTGTCGCTAACGCGCAAGATTGACTATTCAGCCCGACTAGTCTTCCTAAATATGACCGGGAACAAGCGCGAATTTGGGAGGACTAATCACCAGTTGAGCGTATACTTGACGGATACATCCAAAACTCAATATAAAGAAGTACACATTGAACGGGCACCAGTCTACAGTGGCACCGTTCGTAAACGACAGACCCAGTCCCCAGACTACAACATAGCAGATGGCCTTGACCTTACCACTGTGGGAGGGGAGCAAACAGGAAAATAATCATGGATTCTGACGGGCTTCCTATCGTAGGAACTGGCATCGACTTTACAAAAGTAAGTATGTTGTCGATGATACTTTTATTTATATTCAGAGTGACTGATATTATGATAAAAACCTTGTAAGTAACCCATAGCCAAGGGGTTGCACATTGATGGTTCCAAGGTAATGAGTCATAAACAATACACTACATCTACACTACAGTCTACACAGACTACAGTGCTTCCTCCCACTTGTCGATCTCATCATAGGGAGCGTTCATTATTTACGGCAGGGGAAGTGAGCTATTGTAGGGGGTGTGGGGTTGATATAAGGGTGTTTGCCTGGGATGGGGGCGGAGGTGTTCAATTCGAGGTATTTGCTTGGGGGGAGGGGGGGGGGGGGGCAATTTCAATTAGTCGCGTTTTTGCGATTCACCCACAATATTAATAACTTAAATTTTAGAACTGTGTATTTCGATAATCCATACAATTTTAAGGTCAATACTATAGTGTCTGATCTCTTCTAGTAGAATTAAGAAATATACAGATGTAGTGTGGCAATTGTGGCAGAGAAGATACCGTGATATGTGAGGTACTGTAGCACCATCATATCGGTGGAACCAGCACTTAAGGCCATGCATACTTTTTGACCATCATCTTACTAAAGTTAGCAGCAGTTGATCATGATGTGATGAATTATATGTATTTTGATGAAATTCACTTAACAATCTCTCAAAGCATCGTAGTAAAGTTACCCAAGTGACAGGTGACAGCAGGGAACTAATAATAATGACGTCAAAGATAATGCGGTCTGTTATTCAAAAGGATAGGAGTGATCTCTGAAGGCTGTATTCCACCAAACAACAGCTTTTTCAACTTCAACAAACGTTCCAGCCGACCTTTCAGCCGACGTCGGCTGAAACGTCTTGCCAAATTGCTTCAAAATGCGTCGCTGCTCCACCGAAACCCCCAACAGACACTCATGTGGTCGTCGTACGAGCGTCGGGTGGGTTCGAAGTTCCAGCAGATCCTAGCCGACGCCCCAGCCCTGGCGCCGACTGGTGGACGTTAGCCACATTTTTACGTAGTAATTTAGTTCCCCGATAGGCGGCGTGGCGTGCGGCGATACACTACGCATTCTGAACCCACGAAAGCCTCGTATCGAGCGGAGCAGTGTGTCGGCGTGTTGGGTTTTGTACGGGAACGGTCAGAAAACGTCAAATAACTGAGGAATTACACATTTAATCGAACAATGAAGGTAAATAAAGATAAGGATTGATGTTATGAATGTGTGTGGCACGCTATGGTGCTAAAATTCTGTCGAATATATCGAAAGTGTCGGAATTTACAATGTCCATTCGCGGCTTCGGGTATCGCCCACACTATGTTGACGGCGTTCCCTCGCCGCAACTCCCGGCAGAACCCGCGGGCAGGTGTCGTACTCTTCAAATGCATTGGCCAGATGCTCAATTCCAGCCGGTAAAAACCTAATCAATTAGTTATTCGGCCGACGTTATAGTTACATCTTGTGGAGGGTTGTTGGGGGTATCGGTTGGGATATCGCCTGAAAATTCTGGTGGGTGGAAGCGCATTTTTTATCATTTCAACAGACGCCCTTCCCCAGGTCCCAGCAACCCTCGGGCGATGCTCGAGCGATGCGCCAGCCACCCCCAACAGACACTCTCAAACCCAGCAACCGAAAGCAGATGTCTGGCAGATGACCATCGGGCGAAATACCAACCTGCTCCACCAACCAGACAAAATCTTAATTTCATGAGATTTTCCAGCAACCCTTGCAACCCTTGTACGGGCGTTGTACAACGTTTTCGTCTGGTTGGTGGAATACAGCCTTGACTGTTTGCCAGACAGGCAGATGTTTCTCAGACTATACTGTCCATGGAATGTGGTTGAGGGCCAAACCATTGTTTTATTAGTATGGATGAGGCTTAATTTGTACTATATTTGCCTTACACAAGAAAAAATGATTTTGTAAACTGGGAATGAAAAAAAAAAGGATTTACATGTAAAAGTAGAAAACTGCCACCTATGTATTAAAAATACCTTTATTTAATAGAGACATTAGTTGAAGTCAGTCAGGATATTTTCCATATAGAATTTGCGGCTGAGAGAGACTGAAAATGTGTAAAACACATCAATGTCAGTCATAGCTGTGGCTGCATGTCTATGGAAAGATTAAAACCACTGTTTTAGTGGCGTCAGTAAGGCTCAAATGATGTTTTTATTTTCCCAAAGGAAACAAATCTTATAAATTGTAAACATGAAAAAGTAGATTTCTATGGAAAAATGGAAAGATGCCATCTCGGATTTACTTAGATACAGTCGAATATTAACATACTATATCTCGTCCTGAGACTAGGGGTCTTTTACTTTAAGGATAGAACTGTCGATATACAATCTATTTTGTATAGTCATTGAGTTAAAACTCTCGGACTGAATTTATGCGATAGAATCTTTCTTTTTGGGAATGTAGTTCTCTGGAAATGAAGAGGTTCTCGTTGCTGTCTACCCTTCTAAATGCACTATTAATGGTTGTCACAGAAATATTGCTGTTTTATTAAAGATGAGAGCAATAAACGATATAAAATTAGTAGAATATATTTCATAGAGTTCTAATGATACAATGTATATTTTTCTTGTAGGTCGGCGCCATACACCAAAAGAGGACACTTGCTTTCCTAAACCATTTCGTCAGTCACACTGCGCGTTTCCTGAACCGATTCTCGTGTGTCTGTGAGGAGAAACTAGAAACACTTGCGGTCCGACTCCAGCGTCTTGAAACAACTATGAACATCCTAGACGCAAAGGTGATTGTAGTGATATATAGAAATGTAGTGATTGTATAGAAAATTCCATGTCATGTCTAATTGCAAACGTGCCTAGCATTGGATCCATAGCGTTTACCATGAAAAAACTAAATAATTGTAAAAATGGTTGGGGTCGAGGAAAAACAACATATTTTTCATGTGGAATTTACTGCCTACGCCTACGGTAATACACACTGAGATAGCATGGAAAGAATACACCTATAGGGAGAGCCCCGGGAGAGCCCGATGTGTATGCCTGATATCCGTAACCTCTGTGAGCGCATGGGTGAGCTACAGACTGTAAATAAATAAGACGGTGCAGACGTACAGCAGATTCAAAGGAACGCAAATTTCACCTTGCTACTTTATCACGTACCCTGAAATTTTAGTAATATGGTAACCCCAAATATTTCCTTTGTTGTTAAATATGTTACACATAATGACACTACTCCTAAACTGCCTGCCGACTTGATTACTTTGACAAGTGGTGTCAGCCTGTTTCAAAACAAACAATATGGCGCATGTGGTGTAAATATGAGTCAGAACTGTGGGAAAAGGAAATTACATCCAATTGCTGAATAGATTGTCACAAGTCTAGTTGAGAAATCAAATGCCATGACACTATCTTTGTTATCTTATCTTACCTTATCTAAAGCGAGTATTCCACCAACCTTTGTTTGTTTGTTTGGGTAGTTTAACGTCTAGTTTGTTCAATTAGACTTACTTTGGGTTTGACCAAATCTTTGAGATGAATGAAGGTAGAAATCCCACCCCTACACATTTACTGAGGTGTGAGTTCTTTTACTTCCCAGATCACATAGACATGGTATGAGAAGGATTGGCCTTTGATATAGCAGTAAATCTACCACTGCTGGAGGTGAAGGAGAAAAGTGGCTGCAGTTGGACTCGCATCAACAAAGTCCAGTGCTATTTACCACTGAGCTAACTCCCCACCTCAGTCGCTTTAGTTATGCTTGCATGCAAGCATATCCGGTCTGCACCACAAGGAAGTGAGGCAACCAAGAGGGTGAACAGATTAGTAATTGCTGCCCACCCCAGCAGACCTTCCACCAACCAGACAAAAACGTTGTACAGTGCAGGTACAATGGTTGCTGGAAGATCTTGTGAAATTTGGTATCTGCCTGATTGGTGGAGCAGCTCGCCATTGCGCACGATGCCCATCTGGCAGACGACTGATCTTCGTTGCCGGGTGAATTCGGCGTCTGTTGGGGGTGGCTGGCACATTGCCACAGGGTTGCTGGGCCATCTGCTGAGGCATCTGGTGAAATGCGCTTCCACCAGCTACATTTTTCAGGCGATGTCTCAGCTAGTGTTCCAAGAACCCTCTGCCAGACAAAATATTTCCCATCAGACAAAACCAATTTATTAGTTTTTGTCAGCAGGAACTGGGTGTTTGGCCAATAGATGTGAAGAGAGTACGGCACCCGTCACAAGCTTTGCAGGGACCCCTGCTGAGGGAACGGCATCAATATGAATGGTCAATACTGGCGATAGCAAAAGCCGAGATTTTTGTTTGTTTGGTTTGATTTTACGTCCAGTCAACCATTATAGGTCCTTTCCAGACTTTCTCAAGGTTCTTTTACACCACTAGGGTGGTGATCGAATCTATGTGATGAATTCAGGTAGAAATCTCACCCCTACACATTTACCGAGGTGAGAGTTCTTTTACTTCCCACACCACATAGACATGGTATGAGAAGGATGGCCTTTGTTATAGCAGTAAATCTACCACTGCTGGGGGTGGGACTCGAACCCACAAAGTCTTTCAACCTTGGGTTTACAAGTCTGGTGCTCTAATCACTGAGCTAACTCCCGAGAACGGAGATTGAAAATTCTGACAGTTTCCGGGTTTTTTTGTGTGCAGAATTCTAGCACCAGAGCATGCTATACACATTCATAGCATCAATCCCTATCTTTATTTACCTTCAATCCTCATTTTAAGGTAGAATCCAACACAAAATTGACGAGTTTTCAGCATTCCTGGTGGAATTCTTGCTTTATACACAATGACAATCTAATGATGGACCTTATGCACTATCATGATTATTTTTCAAGTGTGTGTGGCCCTATTATCGTTCAAGCATCTGTTCAAGTCATCAAAGTTCATTTTTTAATCAATATTTCAGCTATGATCTTATATAATTAATCATATTTACCACCTTTTATTGAATTGTATCAGTTTTATGCCCCATTAGTTTATTACTCGTGATGACCACTCCGCAGCAAGTGTGATGTTAGTTGGCATTCGAAAATTGAGCTGGTTCCCGAGTCTGTCGGGCACTTCCACCAACACACAAGATATAGCAGGATTAGTCACGATTTGGTTGTCTTGCTAAATCTTGCTAGGTTTTGAATAACCGTGTGCATATTTACTGTGATCCATCTTGAGGTGTCCCGATGGTGGAACAACAAAATATAAACATGACATCATGAAAAAGTACACATACCATTGCATGCGATGTATTGCGACAAAGGAGGTATGACATATCATGACACTGTAAAGGGCCGATTCCACCAAACAACCGCTTTTTCTGAGCAAAAAGATGTTCCAGCCGACATTTCGTCAGACGTCGGCTGAAACGTCTGGCCAAATTGCTTCAAAATGCGTCGCTGCTCCACCGAAACCCCCAACAGACGCTCATGTGGTCGCCATACGAGCGTCTGGAGGGTTCGGAGTTCCAGCAGATCCTAGCCGACGCCCCAGCCGTGGCGCCGACTGGTGGATGTTAGCCGCATTTTTACGTAGTAATCGATAGGCGATAGGCGTTCCCTCGCCCCAACTCCCGGCAGAGCCCCCAGGCGGGTGTTGTACTCTTCAAATGTATCGGCTAGATGCCCAATTCCAGCCGATAAAAACCTAATAAATCAGTTTTTTGCCAGATGGGCAAATTCCGTCTCTTGGAGGGTTATTGGAGTATTGGTTGGGATATCACCTGAAAAAATCTGGTTGGTGGAAGCGCATTTCAACTGGCTCTCCTGCCAGACGCTCAGCAACCGTGAAGCGACACTCCAACGACCCCCAATATCTTTCAACAGACGTCAAAACTTAGAGCCGACGTCTGTTGAAACGTCTGGCAGGAGAGCCGACGCCTGCTGAAACGTCTGGTGTGTGCTTCCACCAACCTGACAGATGATTAAAATAGAGCAGATCTGCCAGCAACCGCCATATGGGCGCTGTACAACGTTTTTGTCTTGTTGGTGGAATACAGGCTTTAGATATAACAAGATTGTGTTGGTGGAACCAGCCCTTAGAATAGACTCTAAAACCAGCAATCAACCTCTGCCAGCACTCCAGCCAGGGATACTACCTGCCTGTTAGTATAACATACACAGGCAGATACCAGCCAGTTTGTAGAGGAATCCATCTGACTTTCAAGAAATATAACGCCACAAAAATTATACATTTTCAGCTGTCATCTATTCCGGGCTTAGAAGACGTCACAGTACCAACTAGTGCAGAGACTGTTAAGGCAGATGCAGAACCAACGAAAAATGAGCCAACACAGGAGAACGCTCCATCGACAGCAACAACGGAGAATGTCCCCTCCCAAGCGGCTGTCCAGCAAGAGGAGAAAGTCGAGGAGAAACCTAAAATGACTGTGTCACAAGATCCTAGATATATGAAATATTTCAAAATGCTTCAGGTGGTGAGTTAAAGTTAATCACATTACACAAACAACAAGTACATGCGTATCAATGCCTTGTAGTTTAAATCTAAAATTGTCATCAGTTATTACATTCCTATAAGCAGAAGCAGTGTAAAACATGGAAATATTTGGCCAAACCGTTAAAAAAAGAGAATAGATAGAGATCATAAAACTATAGTTATGTCTAATGACAAGCCCACATTGATTTTCTATGTAAAATCACAATCAGAACATGGAGTGTCAAGTCCTGTAATGAAATTACACCATGGTTAAAAAGGAAAAGATAGTATGCCACAATCAATATAAAAGTATGTACGCAAAATTTCTGAATATTTTGACCCCACCCCTAACCCGTCTCAATCTTGGACGCAATAAAAGAAGGGCCATACTCAAATTCTGTACCCCTACCCCCTATTGCTCTACAACCCTTGCTATGTGGAGTGTTTTGACATCTACAGGGAGTAGCTTCAGTGCTAAACCATAATTATAGTCCTGTGACTAAAATATTCAATTTGGCATTGTAGGGTGTACCAGCTGGAGCATTGAGAGTGAAAATGGCTGCCGAAGGATTGGATCCTGACTTGATAGAGTAAGTACCATTTCTCGTATTCTGCTTTGAAAGAAATAAAATACGTGTTCAGGGTTTCGGAGTTCGATTTTAAAGGTAGAGGCCAGGTATATTTTAAAGTAAAGTCATAAATTATCATCATTGCCATAAAAATCAAATCAAATATTCAAACTGTTATTGCGCTCGATACATTTCACTTATACTATATTTTATAAATATTGACCACTAACGCAAATGTCACCTGGGTGAACACCAGATGTACCTGGAAGTATTTTCCAAATACAATCATACATGTACCACATGCACTTTCTATTTGTAGTAAACCTGATGCTCCAGTACCCGATGCTAACCAGTCTCAGAAGCGACAGGAAAGTGATGCCGAATTTAGCTCTGATGAAAACCAAGCTAGCTCTGACGACGATGATGACAGTTCTGGTTTTAGCGACTGAACTGCACTCGGTGTTAAAATTGCTTTCCAAGATAAATCGATATATTTCTATGAGATTATACAAACATGTTATTTGTACCGATTTGCATTCCAATTTCCTGAAGACAAAAAATGCGACACTTTAGTAATGTCTGTTATGGTGCTATCGATTGTCGAATCTGTAAATAATTGGAAAGAGAACCCTTTCATCTGCCACTTGTAATCTGCATTTGGCCGTAGAATTAGGTTGATTGCCCAGTAGGAAATGTTATAAATGCGCAGTCGTCTTATACCTATAAAAGACTAGAATCTAGCCATGCTTCTGTGGAATAAATTATGACACATCAAGGCAATACTTTTGATCTTTTTTTTCGCGAGATGTAAACAACAAGTGATTACTCGTTAGCATTTCAGTGAGCTTAAAGGTATTCTACTTATACGGTGAAGGGCGTGGGGGAGGGATTGGAGCAAGACGTTGATTAGATCGCCTTGGGGGTACCGCAGGTGAGACAAACTGTTCACTATGTACCTCAACAGGAGATTTAAACTTATGGCTTATATATTGATGGTGGAGGGAACCCATAGCCCGGTAATTTTCAGAGGACCAGCTACTTTGGCCAGGTAATCTGGGGTTAGAAATAGATTGTCCGCAGTCCAGATGCTCATATATATTATCAGTATCAGTCCCATTTTCTCGAGAGGACTGGTTTACTTGGTTGATATAAATTGATCTTGACGATGGAACTGGAGTCATATACATGTGGTCAGAGGAAATACTATTTTGACCCCGTACCTTATCTCTAGCCACACTTTTGGAATGCCTGATATGGGACTTCTGAAGTTTCGATTGTTTGTGACGATTTTGCCTCTTCAAGAACGGATGCAATGAAACTTTGCTGTTTTGATCCAAGGGTACTAGAGGTGCAGCGCTGTCATCTTGGATATTTCTATCCACTATACTTTTTGTTGTAGACTTCTTGGAGTTCATATATATTTTAACAGCCACGGCACAGACCACGATAATGATTGTCGATACAAAAATTGCAGCACCAGCGATAAGACCTTTTTCCTGAGATGTTGATAGTGTTACCACAACTACACCTGCCTTAACACAATCATTTTCTGAGGTGGCCCCATCTTCAGCTGTCGACGCCCCTTCATTACATCTGAAGCAGTCTTTCATGGCAAAGTCTGGCTGGTAAAACCCATCAGCACATGGAATACATGTAACCTCATGTTCGTTACTGTAAGAACCTGGAGAGCATGGTATACAAACATGGTTGTCCAACATATAACCACTAGCACACGCAGAATGCAACTTCCAAGTCATATCCTCTGTTGTAATGGTCATGGTAGATCCCTCCATTGTTGATTCACGTACAACAAAATCCTTCACGGATTCAAGTTTAGTGTTCATGGATGTTTTAAGCATTGTAAGCATGCATGTTGTAGTACAATCAGGAATAACAATGTCATCTGAAGGGAGGATGAGAAAAGTTATCCACAGTTGACCCTGTATTTCATCCTGTGACATAGAATTACACTGTCCCTTCACATCATTTGCTTCACATTCACCTGTGCAAAGACTCGATCGAAGATCTGTTATTTTCTCATTAATCAGCTCACGATCACAGTTTACAGCACTGTATTTAAGAGTGACTAGGTAATTCAGTTCTGGTAATACAAAAACGACTAGTATCTGACTAAAAGTCCTTGTTATAAGCTCGCCTGTTTCATCTGTTCCTCTGATAGCACAAATGTATTCTCCTGAATCCTTTGCTTCTGCGTCATCAATAAAGAGAGTCCCAAGATCTGTTATTCGGTAGCGGCCATCTATGAGAGAAACACCTGAAGGTCTTGACCAGTGAATGGTTGGAGATGCTAATACACGTTCTTTTTTACCAGCCAACACATTAAGCATGGCTTGGCGTCCCCGTAATACGTAGGTTGGCGAAATACCAGTCTTCTCTTCAACACCTCTAGAATTCTTTGTGTTTGTTGTCTGAGATCTTTTTAATTTCTGCCTTTGTTTTGTATGGATTCCAAACGATGAAGATACTCGTTCACCTATAATAAAAATGGGGATTATAATTTAAAAGTTTAAAAATTGGTTTTTAGACTGACCTCAATACTGTAATGAACGACAGACTAGGAAATTCCAGTGCACCCTAACAAGGTAAGAAGGTTTATTGCAGAGCCTGTGGGTACAATTTGAACTAACGCAAGTCCTATCTAAATCCCGTGGGGACGAGTGGGGACTCTGTTTGTGGCTTCGCCGCGAGAGCTGGCTCACCCGGAATGCTAGTCCGTCCACGCACCGCGCCACCTTCGGGTTACGGTACGTGAAAGTGTACTGTGTCCATGGCTATGATTGGCCAGTCCCCTACGCGCGGATTGGATATCGTGATTCGTTGTGCTATTTATAGCATCAGTTTGACAAGTAGGAATCTCGGCGGCCGGTGTTTATATCGGGTGATTTGCGGCAAACTGCGTGCCGCATACTATCGGTAATGGAAATATGTATGATTGTTTAATAAAAAAAAAAGTATACACTGTCTAGTTGGCCGTATGTATGGTACCGTACCGGTTACTCTTGGCGGGAATGTCCGTGAGTAGACCCGCGGCGGCGATGTTTTTGAGATTCAAAACAAACCACACACTTGACAGCCGTGTTCAGGTACGGTATGCGTCAGGTACGGCAGTGGTGTGCGTGTGTGGGTCATAGACCTCTACTATAGAGTAGGGGTCTATGTGTCTACTACAAGGAGGGAAATAAAGATGCCACTGAGGTGCGTGCGATCTGGAGTATTAAAAACATCGCCGCCGCCGCCGCGGGTCTACGTGGTTTGTTTTGAATCTCAACGGTGGGTGCACACGTGGAGTGGAGCCCAACACCCAGCTGCCAGCATTGGTGCACACACCAGTGAGGCAGACACAGCATCAGCCCATACATACACACAGCAGAATGCTTTACTCTATAAGGGATCATATATTAGTTTCTCTATATTTCAATTTGGAGTCGATTTACGACTTGACAGCTACCACTGTCCTTGGTTTGTTTACATTTAACCGCGCATGCGTGATACGCTGGTTGCCGACAAGCTATACATATGCTGAGCACCAGCGATCCGCCATTATCGCGCTGCTTGCTGGGATACACCGGTGGGAATTCCAATCTAAAATGGCAGCCTTTCACAGTCCCAGTTTGGGAGCATGAGCGCCCTGGCACCTAGCGACAACGGGACGTACTACAGTCTACCGGAATGCCCGTCTCGGAACCGCGCGCCCAGCTTTATACCCGGGAGGTGACGTCACCGCCCCGCGAGAGCCCTCGAGAGGGCGCCGCTAGCGCCATGTTGGCACACAGCCCCGTACGCTGGTTCCCGCAGTATCCGCTAGGGGGCTCGGCGGAGATATATTCCGCAATATGATACCTACACAAAGCAGTTGACATTATGTTCACCGGTGAAAAGTCAAAGTTTCAAAAATATTACCACTCAACCAGGCCTTTCTAAAGTATTTAGCTGTCTTCCCCAATGTGATACCTTCTCAGAAGAGTTAGAATTATATCCCTAGCCCTTCTAGGGGCTAAGTCAGCGTGCACAAACGCGGCGCCGCCTGGTGTGAAAAATCGGAAACTAACGTTGGCGACAGTAGCGCCTCTTCTGGGTAATGAAAGAACCCTAAAGACAATAGCGAGTCCAACACCTACTGGCCACAGGCGGTCGGTTGCCAATCCAGGGCCCTGTTTTTCAGTCACAACAATTGTTATTACCGATACCCTAAGATCGTAGAGTGAATGTACGACACTTTGGAAGACAAAAGATGGCGGGTGTTCTATAGACACGATCGTAGTGCGGCACGGACGATCGCCGCGAAAAATGTCGGCCGCTACGACAAGTATAGAACTGTCTTAGGTTCTATAACACATCTTTGTGCGTATATTGAGGATTTTTCTACTTCCCGACGGAATTAAGCCATGAAATTTTAACACGAGTAAGGGATACATATAACCTATAATCGTACCAAATATGAAGAAGAAC
Source organism: Alentia gelatinosa (assembly GCA_950022655.1). Lineage (NCBI taxonomy): Eukaryota > Metazoa > Annelida > Polychaeta > Phyllodocida > Polynoidae > Alentia > Alentia gelatinosa. The sequence continues at coordinate 100,639,655 of OX465580.1, read as the reverse complement.
GGCCAGACCGTTATGAAGTTATCGGCGTTTGAATATGAAACGTTGAGCTATTGATTGGATATCATACACGCACTGTCCTAGCAGATCTTCCGCGGTGTAGCACGCTGAATCTCTGATGGGAGAGTGAAGTAGGCGCAGTCGATCACACTGCGCCGCTCTGGTTTATCGCTCCACAAAACCTGTTTCCGAAGGTTGCTCTAGCGGTGCAGTGTGGCAGTCGATGTCAAGGTCGCCGCATAAATTAGATCACGTGATTGTAGTGGTACACTGGCCACAACAGCAACATTTGGTATGACAAATTTCAAATGCTGATAACTTCATAACGGTGCGGCCGATTATCTTCATATTTGGTACAATTATTGGTTATATGTATACCTTACTCGTATTAAAATTTCATCGCTTAACTCCCACGGGAAGTGAAGTTCCGCATTCGGTACAACATGTCCATAGATGTCTTAGACCTACGATACTTTGGGCATCATTTTCCGCTCCAATAGCCACCGACTGTCGTGACTATAGCACACCTCACACCGCCCTACGTGTCGTAGGGCTGCGATAATTGTCCGACCCTCCAAAATGTCGCGACTATAGCAGACTCAGAGCAAAAACATGTCGTTCATAACGATTGTCGTGACTGAAAAACAGGGCCCAGGTCAGTCAGATCCGTGGTACCAATTATGTCAATACAAATTATTGCACCTTTTGAGAAGTTTTAATAGTTAAAGAAAGGAAACACTCTGCACCGTGGTGGCGAAAATGGGAACTAGAGAACAATAGCGAGGCATAATTGGATGGGCCAGGCAGGAGCCTCATGTTTCCAACCCAGGAAAATTGACCCAGGTCAGCCAAGTCTGTGTTATTAACAAATGAAGTTCATCGTTATTGATAAGGCAATGTGTAAGATTAAATCAATTCATTGTGCACCCGTGATGTATATATATGACATGATTATTATGACATGTTTTTATTGAATAACAGGGTTCGTACAGAGCCTGGAAAACCTGGAAAAGACTGGAATTATGCTTTAAGATTTTCCAGGCCTGGAAAAGCCAGGGGGCTGTTTCACTAGAAGTGATAAGTCTAGTTGTTTCCAACAGTGCCACCACAGCGTCAGTGTGCGTTTCATTAGAAGGTGCAGTCACTCCGGAAAGTAGCGTCACCAACAGTGAGAGTGCCCGTTTGACTAGTAAATTGGATGTCACTCTACCTGGCACTGTGGTGGCGCTGTTGGCGAGAGGGTCAACCCTCTCGTTGGAGTTTTGTCAGCGCACTTCCCCATAGAATTGAAAGTTTAACACAAGTAAGGGATACCTATAATCTATAATCCCTCCAAATATGAAGATCGGCTGCTCCAATCGCCCATTATTCACGTTTGAATTTTGTCAAAGCAAAGGTCTGCTCTGGTGGCCAGTGTACTCAAGTAGTTGATAATTCAAAATTCAAATGTGAATATTGGCAGACCGGTGCAGGCAATCTTATTCATATTTGGTACGATTATATCATTATAGGTTATATGTATCCCTTACTGTTGGTAAAGTTTCATGGCTTAATTCATACTGAAAATCTTCTATATGCACAGTGAGTTAGACTTGTACTGTCCAAGTTTGATAGAACCTGTGCTCACTAAGTGCACTCTGCCGTAAGATATGCCAACAGGGAGAGTTGGTCCCACCTCAACAGCAAGACCACTGATGAAACAGGAAATTTGTGCTTGACACTGTTGGTATCGCTGTTGCTGGCACTGTTGCAGTCCTACCTCTCGCTTTTACCCCTCTACTAGTGAAACAGCTCCGAGGAATTCTTACAGAGAGCCTGGAAAAACCCGAAAGAGCCTGGAAAATTGAATTAATTCTTTTTAGTTTATGAAATTCTGGACATTATTAGCTTTCCATAGGCCGGTGTTGCACCTTATCTGGTTGGTTACGCAATGTCTGCAGCCAAACAACCCCCTCGCAACGTATTCTTTAGCATTGGAGCACTGGGTGTATGAGTGTAAAACATTTATAATACCCATGCACATTATTTCCATAGAAATAAAAGCGATCGCATCAAATTTTATGGTATTTCAGCTCCAATTTTATGTATGATACATGCATATCAACTCAATGATACCTTAGATAACACAGGGGACCCCGAAACTGCATATATACACTAATACATTGGCAGGCCTAGCTATAGGGAGCCAAAGTGAACCCGCTGAAACCACAGATACCCACCTACAAAACACCATTTCCGGTGGCCAGTAAGAACGAGTCTTAGTGCTAAAGCTATGGGGGTTTGAGGCTAGACTTATGTTTTTGGTCTCGTTTGTTACTTTTGAAGTGAAGTTTATAACTATCGTCTCTGAATAACTTTGTTTCAAAACTACGATAACAGTTGTTAAGTTTATTAAAAATTTGGATCTAAAAGATTGGAGAATGACACATATTTATTACCCACCTGATACGGAGTCTCCATACTAAGCCTATGTAGCTTACAGATCGCTACTGAGTAGGATACGGAGCTGCGTACCCTCCTAGGAGGATACAGATTTTTGAGATGAAAGTAGTCCCATTATGATGAAAGTAGTCCCAAACTTAACTTCTTAACTACATCGAAAAGTTTTCTAACGATCATTTTTATTGCTTAAATCTAAAAATAAGTGAGTAATAAATACAATATAACCATGATTTGGATCTGCGTGGTCGTATTCTCTTCGTAGTTGACGCTACGCATTACACCTCGCTATCGCTCAGAGTATTACTACGCGTCAACTACGCGGAGAATACGGCCACTCAGATCGAAATCATGGTAATATTGTGTATTTATTACTTACCTTCCGACTAATTATTAGGAAAAAAATGTTGTAAATGATTAGAAATTCGACCCAAGCCCCATGCATTGTTTACATAAAATAGTTCCTATAATGCCAGTCAGGTGGCCGAAAAAGCTGTATCCTCCTAGGAGAATATGGCTTCCCGTATCCTACTCAGTAGCGATCTGGAGGCTCCATAGGCTTAGTATGGAGACTCTGTATTGGGTGGGTAATAAAATCACGAACCTACATAGTCTAAGTACTGAGCGCCTATACCCGGAAATAGTATTTTGTGACCGGCTATCTGTGGTTGCAGCGGGTTCACTTTGGCTCCCTATTATATATGCTTATCTTTTTCCAAGTTAAAACCAAGATAATTATCAACTATAAAGTTTAGACAGTTCACACCCATTAAGACAATACCATAGTTTGTTCCAGCAATTTAATCTGTCAAAAAACAACACTCCTGCAAGCACACCGACCGTTCTCACTCTAGGTGTGATTGCTGTGTGTCTCTCTATAGTGTAATGAACAGGGTATCGTCACTCGCTAGCTCCTCCGGAGGAGGTGGGGCAGTCCTCTGAAGTATAGACGGTTCCTCCGGTGGATGGGGGCTTGCGAGTAATGACGTCACATGACGTCATGACCCAGCGCTATAAATACGGCGAGCGCGGCTGGGTCGAGTCAGTCTGGTGTACCAGCTCTTTGAGTGAGGTCACTGGCTTAGACACAAGACACTCTACCCCTTTCTGGATGGTAACTTAGACCAGTTAGGCTTGTCACACTGCTGTTGGACATTGTACATGTTTATTGTTACAATATAACAACTTCTTAACGCTTGGGCACTTTAATTATCTGGTGTTGTTGTCATTCCCGATACACGATCGTTACATTGGTGGCAGCGGTGGGATTAATTTCCCGTTTTTACGATCGCAGGATGACAAGCAGAACCCTGGAAACCCATGGGTCTGTATATCAGAATTAAATGGAGCTAAGCTTAGTGAATAATCTAGCTGGGTTACAAGCAATGAGAGAGTCCCAGTTAATATTCCGCGGGATACTAATGTCCGATGCAGCAACTTGGGGCCATACTAACGGCGGTAGCATGGTCAGACAGCTTGTCGAGAATTCATAGACCGCTTTAGAGTGACGTCGCTCACATTTTAGCGGGAGGTAGAAGAGCGACCATCTCCGGAGGAGGGAGGTGTTGTAGAGGGTGGCTACCGAAACAAACAAACCCAAGAAGGCAGCAGATATCTCTGGGAGACTGGTGCTTCTTTGTTTTAGAGGAGCAGCCACCTCCCGAGGGGAGAGCTGTCTTTGAGGAGTGCCTCCGGTGGAAGTGTTGCGGTGTGTGGAGTGCAGACCGATAGTGGAGGCGGGGCCGTGTTTTGGAGGGCGCCACCGAGAGGTAGCCGTCTCCGGAGGGTGGCCCGTGCCGACCGCGGCCGTGTTTTGGAGGGCGGCACCCGGGAGGCGGCCATCTCCGGAGGACGGCCGTGTTGTGGAGGGCGGAACCCGGGAGGCGGCTATCTCCGGGGGACGGCCGTGTTGTGGAGGGCGGAACCCGGGAGGCGGCTATCTCCGGAGGACGGCCGTGTTGTGAAGGGCGGAACCCAGGAGGCGGCTATCTCCGGGGGACGGCCGTGTGGCGGGCCCCCCTGTAGAGTGCGGCGCCCCCCCCCCCCTTGCGAAGTGCGGCGGCCCCCCCCCCCCCCCCCCTGCGGAGTGCGGCGGGCCCCCTCTGCGGAGTGCGGCAGGCCCCCCCCCTTGCGGAGTGTGGCGGGCCCCCCCCCCCGTGTGGAGTGTGGCGGGCCCTGCTGCGGAGTGCAGATCACCTGATGTGTTTTGGTTGTTATGGGCATAGCCATGCAGGGCACAGGAGTGCAGGGCGTAGGAGTGCAGGGTGCAGGAGTGCAGGGCGCAGGAGTGCAGGGCGCAGAGTGCAGGTCACTGGAGCGCGGGGCACAGGAGCGAAAGGCACAGGAGCACAGGGCACAGGAGCGCAGGCACTGTTGTGCAGGGCATTGGCATGCAGAACACTGGCATGCAGGGCACTGGCACGCAGGGCACTGGCACGCAGGGCACTGGCGGGCAGGGCACTGGCATGCAGGAGCTGCAATCAGCTGGAGAAGGAGAACGACTATGTCAAAGCAGAAGAAACACCCCCGGTAGACCACCCCTAAGGGGTCCCCGGTGTATGTTTAGGCCTGGTAGTCCCCCCTAAGGGGCCCCCGGTGTAAGTTTCCCGGTAGACCCCCCTCAGGGGCCCCCGGTGTATAGTTCCTGGTAGACCCCCCTATGGGGCCCCCAGTAGTAAGATGAGATTTTTTATATTTGGTAAGCCCCCATAAGGGGCAACCCCATGAGTGGGGTCAAGGCTGGGTAGCAGCCACCCCGGTACTCTAGACAGACTGGGTAGTGGGCATATCAGAGCTGCCCTTAAATGAGAGGATGTAGTTTAATTTGAGGTGGGGAGAGTGTAATGAACACGGGTATCGTCACTCGCTAGCTCCTCCGGAGGAGGTGGGGCGGTCCTCTGAAGTATAGACGGTTCCTCCGGTGGATGGGGGCTTGCGAGTCATGACGTCACAGGACGTCATGACCCAGCGCTATAAATACGGCGAGCGCGGCTGGGTCGAGTCAGTCTGGTGCACCAGCTCTTTGAGTGAGGTCACTGGCTTAGACACAAGACACTCTACCCCTTTCTGGATGGTAACTTAGACCAGTTAGGCTTGTCACACTGCTGTTGGACATTGTACATGTTTATTGTTACAATATAACAACTTCTTAACGCTTGGGCACTTTAATTATCTGGTGTTGTTGTCATTCCCGATACACGATCGTTACAATATATATACAAGCCGCCTGACTCGGCCGTGTTTGTCCGAGCGGCCGCGTAACTAGAGAGTGGGCCGTTAGGTGGCGTTGAACGGCAACACCTGTATTTCAGTGACTTGGATGAGATACTTCCAAAAATCCTCTTTGCTAATAATATAGCTGTTTTGATTATTTGTCTTCATATTTGATTCAGATTGATAGGTGCCTGGAAAAGAAATATTAGAGCCTGGAAAAACCTGGGCTGTCTATGTACGAACCCTGGAATAAATCAATAACTTAAGTTGCGTCAGAGGTGACGAGAATACACACCTACCGTCGTTAAAAAAGGCTGAGGCCCCAGCCTCTGTTGAGAGTAAACTATGCACTAATGTACGCAAATGGAACTTGTATTATATGATCTCAATAAAGAAATATATATATATATATATCTATATTATATATAAAAAAAACTTTAGTGGGGTGATCTTTGAATATTTTTCTTATCTAATAAATGTCTAATCTTGTACCAGGGGCAGGGGTAAGATAAAGTGATTTACAAATTAATTATTTGTGAAAGGAGGTTTAAAAGTTATACTTACCATTAACATCACACATTCCATTCGCCAAATAAGTATATATAAGGAAGACTACCATGTGATTCTTAACTAACATGTTCTCGCCGTGTATCTTAAACTTAAAGTTAAAAAACCCTCAGGTTTCTCATCCACTCCTCACGTGTTTGAGGATGGCCACGCCTCTATTACCATATTTGGCATATGACAGCTCTGCTATGATGTGTGACGTCAGTAAACTGTTAGTGCGTCATATGTGGTCAAGGCAACGTTGCTTGTTGACACGTCACTATATAAAGTCCTTCCTATTTCAAACGGTCGTCAGTTTTGCTTTAGCAGAGGCAAGGTCACAACTATTTAAAGAATTTATATAAAGTCAAGCCATAATGCGTGAAATAGTCCACCTCCAAGCCGGCCAATGCGGTAACCAGATTGGAGCCAAGGTAAGAGTCCACAATTGCAGCAAATTTGTTAAATTTCCAGACCAGTTTTCAATGAAATATCCCGAAATATCTACATTTCGACCATCGAAGAAATGGCAGAAATATGTGTGTGCATCTTAATGTAGAACTAAGGTGGTCGGTGGTTGTTTCTTGTTACGGAAATTGTACGTCTCATATAATTTTGTTCTGCAAATATAGAACGTACACGGGGTTTGGGGGTCTGAACTTTTTATTTAAATAATTAGTTATGGAACATGTTCAACATGACTATTGAAGGGAATATATGGGTTTCCAGGTTTAGTTTTTGCTTAACATAGACCGGAATAATTTAATCGCTAATTTAGTAATTACTTATTATCTAGATTTTCCCAGAAATTATCCACATCCCATCTTTTTCCTTCTGTACGTCAAAGAAAGGGGTCAAATAAATAGATAGTAAGGATGTCAAGAGTGCAGGGATTTTTGTAAAATACAGAGATATTGTCCTCACTGTCTGTAAAATATTAAGCGTCTAATATGGGTAAAATATTCGATCAAATACAGCACTCATCAGAGATGAGTTTTCCTCTTTTTCAGGGAAATCCTTGTTTTCATTTTCAGTTAATAAAACTTTTTGTTTGTATAAAACAAAGAGAATAGACCAAGCCTCATTCACTATCGCTATATCAAATCAAAGGCCAATCCTTCTCATACCATATCTAGATCTGTGGTGTGGGAAGTAAAAGAACTCTCACCTCGGTAAATGTGTAGGGGTGAGATTTCTACCTACATTCCTAAGCCCTCATCTTATAGATTCGGTCAAACCCAAAGTAAGTCTAATTGGATGTTATTGTTAAAGTACCCAAACAAACAAAGATATCCATACACCCCAACCCCATTCCACATGAAATTTGAAAAATATTTCCCCTTTTCTCCCTGACATCCCTAACTTATAAATGATAAGGTTTTCGAAAAAAAAGTTAATACTCATTGATAAAATCTATGAGAATTTCTTAAAGAACACACCTGGTGATTTTTGAATGCTGGTAATTATGAATTCAAATTATAGGTCAGGAACTTGGAAGGCATATTAGGGATCAGGATTCAAAAAGTGTTTCCATAAAAGAAATCTTATAGATTGACTTGAGCTGCATATCTAATTTATCTTAAGTAGGCATTTGTTTGTAAAAAATAACTAAAGGAAGAACATTCTCTGAAATTACAATATCAAAATATTGCATCATTTCCAACCAAGACCCTTTTCTTCATTTCCCTCTTACCATTATTGACGGTGCTTTGACATATGGCAGATATCACAAAAAAAGGGGCATCTTGCAACTTTTCTATTTTGATAACAAAACAGTCCATTTTGACGTCTGACTTCTACTGTGAGTACAACAAAAGTTGTAAAAGAAATCTGTTCTTGATTAAACGGGATTTTGACTTGCGATGGCTTAAAAAAATCATCCTAAGTCGTGAGGCGTCGGCTGGAGGATCTTCGGACCACCGTCTGAAACATCTGTTCGGTGGAAGCGCCCACCAGACGCTCGTATGGCGATCACATGAGCGTCTGCTGGGGGTTTCGGTGGGGCAGCGACGCATTTTGTGGCCATTTGGCCAGACGTTTTAATCCACGTCTGTCGACGTTTGCCTAAAAAAAGCGGTTGTTTGGTGGAATTACTACTTAAAGGGATAAAACTTTCAATGTAAATTATTGGATATGCCTGCCACAAGGTACCCACATTCACCCAGAAAAAGCCATATACATTTTCTGAATATAGAACATTGCTAATTAAAAAAATTGGGGTCGCCATGCTTTTCTATTTACCCCGTGCCTGCTCTTCGGCCGACCAAAATAGTCTTCTATTTTTTTGACCGCGCCACCAACCCACCTATTCTAGCCGGCCGGTGGCCACACGGCGCCCATTCACCAAGACCTGCCAGGTGGAGCAGCGGTGAGCCCAGGGACCCGTTTTAGACGATTTATTCAAATATTCAAGACAGTTTTCAAGGTATATACAACCATTGGCCCAAGGGTTGGATAATTATCGCCAAATGTATGATAATTAGACTATGGCCTCAAAACTGTCGCTATTAACGATTATCCTGTCTAAAAAAACGGATCCCAGCTATAAGCAAGGGACCCGTTTTTTAGACGGGATACTTATTAATAGCGACCGTTTTGTAATTACTGTCATTTAGGGATAATTATCGAACCTTTGGGACCACTCGCCGTTGTATCTATCTTGAAAACCTGTTCAATCTTTGATCATCGCAATTAACAATTATCCTTTATAAAAAAACGTCAGAGTAAAAGCACAGGAAAGGCTAAAATAATGTGGCCTTTTTTGATAAGGCTTTCCTTCTTTACCTTAAAACAAACCCAGTTTGATTCAGCCATTTATAAAAGTATGTGTATAACTGGAATTTGCACTTTCGGAACACTGCCCAGATCTTGTCATTTGATTTGTTATTTATGGTATAAACACACTCTCTTCATCAACTCGCCGTCAGCCGGGGTGACAGCAATGATCACTCTGTTCCTTCTCTTGGTAGCCTCGCCTCTGCGTGATGCAGTATAGGATATACTTGCCTGCAAGCATAACTACCGTTAAACCCAGGGGGCTGTTTCACTAGGAGGGTAAACTGTTATAGTGAGACCACAGTGATAGTTTGCGTTTCATGAGAAGGTGCAGTCAAGCGTGAACGCGAGTCAGGTAAGGAGTGCAACCAACAGTGAGAGAGTATGTTTCACTAGAAATTAGGTCTCACTGTACCTTTCACTGTTGAGGCACTATCAGTGACAGGGTAGACCATGTCACTGTTGGGTTTAGAGCTTTGTTTATATCAGAGATGGGGATACTATAGAGGAAACCCATGAAAGTTTGGGGTCTGAGCCTGTATCCCATCGAGTTTGAATCTCATAGTAATTCACAAGGCGAAGCCGCGTGAATTACTATGTGATTCAAATGAGATGGGATCGAGCTCTGACCCTAAACTTGAATGGGTTTCTGAATTTATCTTACCCTTAATATTGACTAATGGGCTAACATTTGTGACATTATCCCCCATTAGATATCTTTCCTAAATATCTAATGGGCGTTAGATACGAGTTTCCAATGTTGAGTCTATGGAGAAAAAATATCTGGGGTGAGATAATTCCCGTAAGAGTTCAGCAATGAAATTTTTACATGAGTAAGGTATACATATAACCCATAATCCTACCAAATATGGAGAAAGTCCGCCGCACCGTTCTGAAGATATCGGCGTTTGAATTTTGTCATAGCAAATACTGCTCTGGTGGCCAGTGTCCCGCCGACCTCCGGGGGGAGACAAAAAGAACGGCCGAAACCCCGCCGCACTACGGAGGGAGTGAAAAAGAACAGCGATCAACAGAGCAGAAGTTTGCAATGACGACATTCAAATGCCGATATCGACAGATTGCCTCATCCGATCTTCTTCATATTTGGTACAATTATAGGTTATATGTATACCTAACTCGTGTGAATGTTTCATTGCTTAATTTTCATGGGAAGGGGTGAAATTCCACGTTATCCCGGCCCATCGACGAATAAATTCGAACATCAAATGCGTGTGCATAGCGAGACCTGTGCCAACAGTGAGAGTTTGTCTCATCTCAACAGTGAGACCACTGATGAAACGCGAATTTGGGCTTGACACTGTTGGTGTCACTGTTGCAGTCCTACCTCTCGCTTTGACTCCCCTACTAGTGAAACGGCCCCCCGCTTTTGAGTCGGGTTTTCTGGGGGTGGGGGGGGGGGGGGGGGGAATCGGGTCTTTTTTTTCCAAAGTAGGGGGGTCGGCTTATAACCAGGGTTTTTCAATAATTGATTTTTGAAAAACCGCAAAATCAGTAAAATCATAAAGTACCAAATTTACTATAGTAGTACAACCAAGATTATTAGATGCATAGTTAACTCCAAGAACCAACTTCATGTAACACTCCATGCATATATTTGGTTTAGTATCGATCATGTCTAACCGATTCATTTTGCTTTTATCTAGTTCTGGGAGGTGATCTCGGATGAACATGGAATCGATCCAACTGGCACATACCATGGGGACTCAGATCTTCAGCTGGAAAGAATTAACGTCTACTACAATGAAGCCACTGGTAAGACAAATGAACACAAAGGGACAAAGTTTCCAACAAAAAAAAGTAGAGAAAAGCATGAACCAGAGCTGATGCAGTTTGAACCTCCCTACACACTCAAGCCTATGTTTGATACTTATGTCTTCCATGTCATCTCAAGCATAACTACAGCGACTGGGGAGTTAGCTCAGTGGTAAAGAGCACTGCCAGGGGCCCATTGCACAGTCAAAGTGGGACTTATGTATGTGAAAAGTTGGGTCACATACGAGAACCCTTACGTGCACACTTCCAAAACGTTGAATTTGAGGAGTCTTACACTTGTTACGTACATAGGTACGTAGACCTTACGTATATACGTACGTAGGAAGGGGAGGGGGGTGCCAGTAAAAACTCAAAGCTGCTCGCGAATCCTGCGTGACGTCATACACATATACCATATATGGATATATCAGGTACTCGATTCCCTGTCGCTCCTTGTGGGTGGAACCAGTGTAAGTATCGTTGAGGGGCAGTATTGTATACGGCATATAGCCTATGATCCATGGGCGCCGCCATGACGCCCCCTGAGTAGGTGTTCTTCAATAAAGGAGGTGAAAAAGTAAGTGTTCTTCACTAAAGGAGATGAAAAAGTAGGTGTTCTTCACTAATGGAGGTGGAAAAGTAGGTGTTCTTCAATAATGGAGGTGGAAAAGAAGTGAGTGATAATAGGGAAGTGTCACAAATCTAGCCTTGCTCACATATGTATATAAAGTGTTCCATGTGGAAAATATCATCTCTTGGGTTTAATTATTATGTCATCCTGCTTTGGGATGGGTGTAGAGAGTTAAGGGAACCATGGTAAAATATTGAAAGGCAGTTGAATTTGGTAAGAACAAAGAGCCAGAATACAGGGCCCTGTTTTTTAGTCACGACCATTGTGTGGCCAGGAAGCCCCAAGACCAACCAGCGATCTCACGACAGTTTTCACGACAAAAGATGGCCGGTGTTTTATAGACGGTGTCGTAGTGCGCCACGGATGATCGCCGCTAAAACTGTCGGCCGTCACGACAAGTATAGAACTGTCTTAGGTTCTATAAAACCTCACTGTGCGTATATAGAGGATTTCCCGTGCTTCCCATACAAACTAAGCAATGAAATTTTAACACGAGTAAGGAGTACATATAACCTATATTCGTACCAAATATGAAGAATAACGGCCGTACCGTTCCGAAGTTATCTGCGTTTGAATTTGAAACATCGGGATATCGATTGGATTTCGTACATGCACTCTCCGAGCAGATCTTTCGCGGTGTCGAGCACAGAATCTCTGCTGGGAGAGTGAAGCAAATTAGATCACGTGATGGTAGGGGTACACTGGCCACCAGAGCAGCATTTGGTATGACGAAATTCAAACGCCGACATCTTCGGTGGAGGGGCGGTATTGTAGAGGGACATTATAGTGGAGGGGCAGTATGGTGGAGAGGCAGTATGGTGGAGAGGCAGTAAGGTGGAGAGGCAGTATGGTAGGTGGGTGGGACGATCAACGGGTAGTACAATCGGTGGGATGATCAGTCAGTTGGACGATCTGTAAATCAATTGGTGGGTCTTTGGTTCATTTGGTCTGTGGGACGGTCGGTCAATGGACTGAGTGATTGATTGAGGGATCCTTGGGTCAGTTGGTGGGTTAGTCTGGAAGTCGGTAGAGAGGGCGGTCTGGAGGGATTCAGGGAGGTCAGGAGGGAGGACTAAATATGTTTTTTTAATTATATTAGCACTTTATATATATCCTATGACACCTCCAGGTGTCGCAGGATACGTAGGAAAAAAAGGGAAAATGACATGTACGATATGTATACGGTTGTGCAACACTTTTTGCGGGAAACCGGCACAGACTACGTATGTATGTATGTATGTACGTGGCCCTACCAATCGGTTGTGCAACACACACTTATATACAAACTTGCGTAGGATAGCTACGTACGTTCCGTATCTTGTGCAATACCATTTCCACAGAAACATGCACATACGTACGCAACCCCATATACGATACCTACGTAACCTGGTTGTGCAATAGTTTCAACAAAAATTCCACATACGAAGGTTTTACGTACCTATGCAGGCGTTTTGCAAGGGGCCCTGGGACTTTTAATCCGAAGGTTGTTGGATTTTGTTGATTTGAGTCCCACTGCATCTACTTTTCTCCTTCAGCCCCAGCAGTGGTAGATTTACTGCTATATCAAAGGCCAATCCTTCTCATACCATGTCTATGTGGTGTGGGAAGTGAAAGAACTCTCACCTTGGTAATTGTGTAGGGGTGGGATTTCTACCTACATTCATCTCATAGATTTGGTCAAATCCAACGTAAGTTGAACTATTTGGACGTTAAACTAAACAACAACAAAAATAGGTCTCTCTGAGGAAGCAAATTACACACAAAAATTGTCATACTTTCCTGACCCAAACTGACATCTAGTCCTACTCACCAAGGGATACAATTGTCATTGTTTTTGACTTATCAGAAAACTTATTCTTTGTAGTCCAGAAGATCTTTGCTATTTTTTACCAGAGATGTCAGTTTTCCATTTTTCCGTGGAAATCCACTTTTTCATATTCAGTATATGAAATGTCTTTTCTTTGTGTCAAACCAAGATAATCTTGATTTAGCCTCATTCACGCCAATAAAACAGTGGTTTGAACCTTCCCACAGACCCTCAGCCCCATGCCATTGCCGACAAGGACAAATTATCCAAGATTTCCCGAGCTCTATGAGGCAAAAAAATCCACATAAAAATGTTTCCACTTTTTTCCCTGACCTCAACTGACATCCCTGTTTTACCATTTTAAAAACAAAATTGAGATTGACATTTAGACAACCACAATCTTAATGCTTAACTTTTTTTTGGGGGGGGTGGGGGTGGATATACTGTTAAGTCAACTGAGACCAGAAATTCACTTGGAATCGCTTTTCGATTTTTTTTCTTTAATTATGGCAGAGCATCTCCGGCAAAGCTGAGTTTACACATACATCATGATAGCATATTATTGGTATGGAGGACGGGCATTATTTATTATCATTATGACCAAAATACTTAACCCATCCACGGCTGGTGATGCCATATGGCAACAACCGCGCTGGGGCGGGTGATACCATATGGCATCATTTTCTTAAATTTGAAAAATTTCATTTTTGTTGAATAAAATAGGAGATATTGGATAGAATAATGAAATTTTCACAGAATATAGATGCAACACCCAGCTAATGATTTTGGGTGAAATGGACAAAAAGAGTAATGATTGCATATTCTATCACATCCTAAACTATAGAACTATCACAATAGACCTGAGACTTCCCGCCCCCTGGCGGTATAAATTAGCACTAGAACTCACCCTTTACCACATACTATTGCCACAGGTACCCGCCCTGAAAGGGTTAAAGGTCCAAAAGGCCTAACAATGAAGAATGAAGCAACTATGAATTATTTCGATGGAAATCCATGTTTTCATTTCCAGTATGTTCAATTCATGCCCTTTCCAAGTCAAATTTGCCGTTATGTTTGAATCTGTCACATTGATTTCATTTTATAGGTGGTAAATATGTGCCCCGTGCTGTATTGGTGGACCTCGAACCAGGCACTATGGACTCTGTCCGGTCTGGCCCGTTTGGACAGATCTTTAGACCAGACAACTTCGTATTTGGTAAGTCATGAAAATATGTACATGTACATATAATCAATTAATTACAAGATTGACGGGCTAAGTAGTTAAGTAAACTCCTGTGTAAGAACAATATCGAATTGACTCGTCCCACTTAGGCTTTCCTGAACAGATATTTTGGGCTATCTTCATTCTAAATGTGCACTAAATACATTTTACAATTGGTTGATTGAAAAGATATTTTACACACGCATAGATAAAATGATTGGAGTATGGAAAATTGGACTTTTGTGGAAAAATAGTATTTTAAGGATATTACTCCTTTTGTAATACAGTAGACCTAACACTGTAGATAGCGTAAGGTATGTAAAATGATGTAGATAAAACCCTCGTTTTTTCCTGTATTTATTGAAAAACCGATTGTCATATTTGCCTGAGGGCATTTTTACTCTTCGTGTACATATACTGCCTTAAGGCATTCTTCTCCTGGAAAGGGTGAACCATATTATCAACATGTTCATTGTCTTGGTGCACCATCTTATTCTTACAACAGGCCAAAGCGGTGCAGGAAACAACTGGGCAAAAGGACATTATACAGAAGGTGCTGAACTTGTAGACTCAGTTTTGGATGTTGTTCGTAAGGAAGCAGAGAGCTGCGATTGTCTCCAGGGCTTCCAGCTTACTCACTCCCTTGGTGGTGGTACCGGTTCTGGAATGGGTACCCTTCTCATCTCTAAGATCCGTGAAGAATATCCAGACAGGATCATGAATACCTTTTCTGTTGTCCCATCACCCAAGGTATCTGACACTGTTGTGGAGCCATACAATGCCACCCTTTCTGTTCATCAACTGGTCGAGAACACAGATGAGACCTACTGCATTGATAATGAAGCCCTGTATGACATCTGCTTCCGCACTCTGAAGCTGACCACTCCCACCTATGGTGACCTGAACCATCTTGTCTCTGCTACAATGTCTGGAGTTACTACCTGCCTTCGCTTCCCAGGCCAGTTGAATGCTGATCTCCGTAAGCTGGCTGTGAACATGGTTCCCTTCCCTCGTCTTCACTTCTTCATGCCTGGCTTTGCTCCACTCACCTCGCGAGGCAGTCAACAATACCGTGCTCTAACTGTACCTGAGCTTACCCAGCAGATGTTTGATGCCAAGAATATGATGGCTGCCTGTGACCCACGTCATGGCCGTTACCTCACTGTGGCTGCCATGTTCCGTGGCCGCATGTCCATGAAGGAGGTTGATGAACAGATGCTCAATGTACAGAACAAGAACAGCAGCTACTTTGTTGAATGGATCCCAAACAATGTCAAGACCGCTGTTTGTGACATCCCACCCCGTGGACTCAAAATGTCTGCAACGTTCATCGGTAACAGCACAGCCATCCAGGAGCTGTTCAAGCGCATCTCTGAGCAGTTCACTGCTATGTTCCGTCGCAAAGCCTTCCTCCACTGGTACACTGGTGAAGGCATGGATGAGATGGAGTTCACTGAGGCTGAGAGTAACATGAATGACTTAGTCTCAGAATACCAGCAGTACCAGGATGCTACTGTCGAGGAAGAAGGCGAGTTTGATGAGGAGGAGGGAGAGGATGAAGAAGCCTAAACAAAACCAGCTGAAAATGATGTTTAAACTCAGACAGATCATGTGACAGTAGAACTCCTACAAAGCTATAAACATATTTCATCAACATATAATATCAAGAATATAAGGCTTGTCATCTCGCATCACAACAACATCTCGTGCTGCATCCACTTCAAAGATGTAATCATTAAAGAACAACAGGAATAAAAGTAGCATTTTTCTCTAAAATTATGTTTTGTGTATTCACTGGCTTAACATACTTGGTAGCTGGTACACTCTATACTGTAGATACCCCACCTAGTGAGTGAGTTGCGACGATTATCATATACCTAAAAATAATTAAGAATGCCATTCTCAGAGATGTCAGTGTTCCACTTTTCCGTGGAAATCCACTTTTTCTTATTCAGTATGTGTAATTGCTTTTCCTTGCGTCAAACAAAGATAACATTGATTAACCTTATTTACACCAATAACAGAGATGTCAGTTTTCCACTTTTCCGTGGAAATCCACTTTTTGATATTCAGTATTTGTAATTGCTTTTCCTTGCGTCAAACAAAGATAATATTGATTAAGCCTCATTTACACCAATAAAACGGTGGTTTGAACCTCCCCACAGACCCTCAGCCCCACGCCAAGGCCGACAAGAACATATTATCCAAGTTTTTCCAGTCTCTCTGGAGCAGAATAATCCATGTGAAAAATATTTTCACTTTTTTTCATGACCCCAACTGACATCCCTGCTGAATAAAACGGTGGTTTGACCTCCCAACAGACCCTTAGCCCAATGCCATGGCTGACAAGGACATATTATCAAAGTTTTCCTGGTCTCTCTGAGGCAGAAAATTCCACATGAAAAATATTTCCACTTTTTTCCCTGAAGCCAACTGCCATCCCTGCATTCTACAACTCCCCAAATAGCAGAATGACTGGCCACGTGGTTCGCAGGGACGTATGAATATTATTTCGACACTCTGAGACAGATTTTGTCCCCCTGGTCAGTTACCCTAGTTTCCAAGGAAATCCTTGTTTTCATTTTTAGATAGAAAATTCCTTTTACCTTGTATGAAATAAACAGCAACTGATGAATTACCCATATCAGTAACAATCCTTCATTCCCCTCCCTGAACCTACCCACAGACTCGGGTAATGATACAGATCTTTCCTCCAATTCCTTCATTCCCTGTCGACTGAGCCTACCCTCAGCTCCTCTCCATGGCCAACCTCTGTTAACTTTTCTTGGGATCCCAGTGTCAGTAAAGCAGCAAGCCAAGGAAAGATTCCCGGCCAGGACTCGTTTATCAATAAGTACAAGAATTGTGCTGGGGGAGTGTCTCTTGGGTCACGCTTGTGCAGTTCATTGTGTTATTAAAAAAATTCCTTGTATATTCTACTGACATCCCAGTAGGTATTTACTACTTTTAGCATTTTACCGCAAGTATGACATAAGATTACATATTTTTAACCCAATATTTGTTGTTTCTAAAAAATGGTTTGGATTCAAAACTACCGTACGCTATAGCATAAGTGTTTTCCGCTTGATTAGGCACGCTGACTCATTAAAATGGAGGTTAAACAGGTTTCTACTCTAGATGATCATAGTCGCGGGACAGTTTCAATGACAATATAACTAAGTGTCTATATCACATTCTTTTTATTCTTATATTCATAAGAGTTGCCCTCGCAGTCATCTTGTTTCTATATACATTCAGTGGCATCACAAGATATTTAAAATCAGTCGTGAGACAATTCATAAACAAGCAAAGACAGTAGCAACATATTTATTTATGGAGTCGACGTTCAGAAAGGGTCATAACTGTCAATGGAATATAGGAGAACCACATGAGTGTTTGATATTTTAGGTACACCGGTCCATCTTGAATTCTATATCCCACAAAACAATTTATGGCAGAGCTGAGCGGTATATGAAATTCGAAAGACAGGTGCGAGATTAAGATAACACGCAAATGCCCAGTTTTCATTTTACTCATTAGCATGAAAATGACACGTTTGTTATACAAAGTACCCATTGAAAATATATGGGGACTCAGTAGACCACTACCCATTATTCAAAAACTAACATGTGGTGTACAGATCAAAATCCATGGTATACATAGACAATAATCGATGGTTTTGTGGAAAGGCGGCCGTCAACCACTCGAGGTTGACGCGTCGTAATACACGAGCGCTAGCGAATGTGTTACGACGTCAACCTCGAGTGGTTTACAGTTTGTTGTATTTATTATCCATCTTTTCGAATGAATTAAACCCACGAAGTGCCTAGCAATAATAAGATAAGTACATACGGCCCATATAATATATTCAAGCGTATGTATATCAGACAGGTCTTAACCGGTTATTAGATGTCCATGTACTAAACACTTTGTCAACAAGTGATAAAACAACCAACAAATCCAATTGTAGTGATAGACCTTTTGCACCTCACCCCATTCTTTTGTAATGACCATGACTAGTCAACGGGTGTTTCGAAAGTCGCTTCACACAATCAGGTTTAACAACGAAAATACAATTTTAAGCGCCATATGTATATCTGCAGGATACATCTTTTTTTTAAACAGCAATAATCTGTTCAATACATAATTACAAGTGAAAATACTGGGATTTCTCATACAATTCATATCAACGGCTAGGAAACCTATGTGACTAAAATTATCTGTAATGATTTGACCTCTCTCCCAGAGTACGGACTTACATATACAAGTCCGTGCCAGAGTAACTTACAATTGACTTCTGTCGGATTCAAGTTTATAGGAAACCCATGAAAGTTTAGGGTCTGAGCTTGTATCCCATCGAGTTTGAATCACGTAGTAATTCACAAGGCGAAGCCACATGAATTGCTATGTGATTCAAATGAGATGGGATCGAGCTCTGACCCTAAACTTGGATGGGTTTCTGAATTTATCTCACCCTTAATATTGACTAATGGGCTAACATTTATGACATTATTCCCCATTGGATATTTTTCCTAAATATCTAATGGGTGTTAGATATGAGTTTCCAATGTTAAGTCTATGGAGAAAAAATATCTGGGGTGAGATAAATTATCTGAAACTGTTCAAGTTAATCATCTGAAATTGAGACGAGCCGGACTGGCCCCGACAACCTTTTACTTTTGTTGGAAAATAATACAAATCTATTTCAATATATATCTGCACTAATTCTGTCGTTCGATTATTGTGTTGAATCTTCGTAATTGTATATTCTATCTGTTCAAATATGAATACACTCATCGAAATCCAGTTATGAATGTGAACAAATCCATGTTGTAGCTTTGTTGATGCCATCTCTAAACGCTTCGTGTTTGAATCTAGCGGGAGCCATTTGTGGTTGATGCGGCAGTTCTTTGGCTCAAGTTACAACAAGAATATAGTTCACGATGGTTTCACGGCAGTCATTTCAATTCCAACATGCACTTAAAAAGTTTGATATCAACATATATAAAGACCAATACACACTTAGCGTCATTTTCCCTTGCGATATGTGGAATATTTCCCTTGCGATATTTGCCCATTGGCACAGCAGGGGAGGGGCAAAGATAACAACCTCCTCCCCCTCAGCCGTCAGCCCATGGACTAGGGGGCGGGACCTCATATCGCAAGGCCCCTCCTGTCACACTTAGCAAACTTTCTTATATACCCATTTCCGAAACCTCTACAGTTACATACTGCTGCTAGGGTTGCAGAAATTATGAGTTATGTAGCTAGGCTGACGTTTTCATCCCAGGTTGACTATGTGATAAAAAGAGCGCTGGGACGAAAACATAGCTATTGCAGTTACTCGACAAGGTTGGCCATTTATCTGGGGCTATCGCAGGTAAAGAAATAATTATTCTTATCTATATTTGAAGGTATAGGAATAGGGAAACCAAGTACTTGGAAAATGTGCAGTAGAATATAGAAAGACATGGTTAGTGTGGCCGAATGGAATCTGTTAAGAGATATTTCTGACCAAAATATCGAGGAACAGATGGAATTCGGCCACGCTCACTATGTCTTTTTATTACTATATACCGACGTTCTTTCTAAATGCAATTTTTGTACTTAAACTATCAACCCATTTCAATCTCCGAAATAAGTAAGGCATGTATGAACCCCCGAACATTCACCTTGATGGATAGTTTAAGGGTGATCCGCTTAGTGGCGCCTATGCGATGACGTCAGAACGTTGTTATGGAGAGTGTAGCGAGGGGTTGTAGCAGAGATTAAAGTAAGCGTTAGCGCCACGAAAGATCTGCTTGGAGAGTGAGCGGTAGTAATGACATCATATAGTAACTTTTGCTCCGAATTCAAGTGTACGGGCGGGTTGTTTTTTTCATATATTCTAACATGAAAATGTCTTCATTAGGTATGTATTTGCGATGTTTACTATTTGTTTGTTTATTATTAATGGATTTTGGGTGGGTGTGTAGGGCTGGGCAATCTTACTTTGCTTATACGGACCGTTATCGATACGAATCGAGGGGGACGGCCGCCATTTTGTTTGTTTATTTTTTCCCCGAAAATGTCAACAGAGCACGTGGTACGGTGGGTAGTAAAAATATTTTACGCCACGGTGCGGCCGAACGGAATCTTTTCTCCTATTGTGTAAAAGTGAGACATTCATGCACCAGTATATAGTAATATCATAGAATTGATAATTTTTTCTCAGTGTTTTCTGACAATAGCCCTTTGAAGATAGCATATATATATAATAGAATACATTTTTATTATAGTTAATGCTTAAGCAGATTACATATTCTCCGATCCGGATGGACACTTCCGGTTCAAAATACCCTCCAAAATATGTAAATTCACCTGACAACGGATCGATCCGCCATCTTGCCTGGTGAATACAAAGCGCTGTCGGAGTCTAAAATGGCGAAAAACTGTATTAATCGACCTTCTCTTGTTCATTCTGTACATGTAATAGTTGAAATAGGATTATTTACATTATTCAGACATAATTTAAATGTGCCAACTCGTAGAAAATCGCTTGTTTCGACGATTTGTTGATATCGCGTTTGTAGTCTAACTGGAGCTACCACATAGTCATTTGATCTGAAATTGCGAGGGAAGTCTGATTTTGTCAGGAGAAATTCTTCAGTGGTACTTAAAACATCCTCACACTTTAAATAATATCATAAATGGACGTCCAAATGGCTCATAGGCTTAGCACTGCGGAGGTGTGTCTCCAAAATGGCCGCCAAGGCGGTTCGCAGCGCCACCTACTTCCAGGCCGGATCGGAGAATATCTTATATATGTATTGTAGTGGGCAAGTGCTGTCAGCTCCCCGGCCTTGCCAGGGGGAAGGTCTGCTCCCTCACATCTAGGGTTGAAGTAAGGGTCAACGGACTGCCCAGTGAGAGGGCCAGAAAATAGGTCCCGAATAACAGCAAAAATATCAAACATGTTTGATACAAAAGTGGCAGGCTACTTTTGCCCTTTTGCTCGGGAAAAGGCCAGCGACAATTTGCTCGTCACTGGTGGGGAGGGAGGGGGTGGTACCATATCGCCGGGAAAAAGATCGCAAGCAAAATTTTGTTCACTTTCTGCCAGGGGTCGACGTTTTTAGCTAAACAATGAGGCAGACTCCCATATTTGTGTTCAATGACAAGAATTGATATTTGTAACGAAATGCATTCATATCATATCATATGAAATCAGCTTAGTTGCACTACTATAGTACAATAATGATTAATGCCCAAGTTAACCACAGTTACATCATTCCCTGGAGTTCAGTGTCTATGGTTAGTCCCGTTTCTCTACTGGGAAATGGGTGTGCACCCTCCCTCAGTCTGACAGACTGATGTAGGGGGAGACAACAATGGACAAACACTAGTCCATTTGTCCCAGAATCAACGCAGTCTCACAAGGTCATTAGTTGTTTTTCTTCAACATTGATGAATTAGGAGCATTAACTACAATATCAAGTGCTACAAAATGCCCCTGTTGCTGCTTATTTCAATAAGATTACCATATTTAAGGAAGAGCACTATGAGCAAAAAGAAATCTTCATTGAGAACTCAACATTGATTACTCAAAGGGGTTCTGCATGCAAAAAAATGGGACTTTGTCTTCCTTCTGTAGTGCCACACCATGGATTGATTCACTCGAATGGAGGAGGAAAAAGGAATCCTTAAATTGAGAGAAGAAATATCACAGAAGTTCTTAAACTGTAGCACATTATTTGGTCACACTGAGCAAGAGGCAACCCTCCTCCCAATCTGAACAATCTTCGGCATGGAAAGTTTACTTCACACTTCAAAAGTCTAGGTCGTGAGCGAACCTGTGGCGCCACGTTCATATCCGGCATCAGTAGAAGCCCAGTTCTACATATACAATTGTTCTCTTTACAATTACATATACAATTGTTCTCTTTATTCAACTATTTATTATTGGAAGCCCACTGGCCCCTGCTTTTAACCAATGTCACAGCAGACAATAATCACACATACGAAAGTACCATATTTCAATGTTCTCTACCTTCCACGACACCTCCCACAAAATAATACAAAAAAAACCATGGCAAGTAAAAAAGATGGTTGATACGGATAATATATTGAGCTTGACACCAGCAAATATAAATATGGGCCAAGAAAGTTCCCACGTATCCAAATGTAAAGCAGTGGCGGATCTAATCAATCTTTCTTGAGGTGTGAAGTGGTAGTAATACTTGATCGATAACTGAGTGCGTCTGTTCTACTGTCTACTTCCAAGTTCGGCAAGATACTTGTGTAGATCTGCAGTCAGAATGCGCTCTATTGGGTGCATCTGCAAGAAAAACACCGATATGATAGAAAATATGGATTGATCTAGGCCTACATTAAACAAGAGTGCATAGTCAAATAGAATCATTGGCCTTTAAAAGGCCAAATAAGCAGGTGGACGCATTTAAAACTACAAGTAGCTTAATACATGTTTAAAATTGTTGAATGAAAATATTTTGATATCTTAATTGAGGGAGGGAGGGCATCTATGAATAGGGAAGGGCCTGCATTGATTGGATATTTAAAGCCCTACTACTCTATGAACTAAGCATTTCATGGATCAATGCACACATATTTTTAGCTAACTGTAGGGGATGTCTTTTGGCAATCAAGAATGACCTGAATACATAGGAAACGTTATTCAGTTTCACCTTCATGGATGAGTGCACACAGACCTTCCCTCTGACCATGTGGCTCAAACTGGGGGAAAAAAACTCTATTCCTACCTATGAGCGAACAACCTATGATTACTTAACGCTGCTGGGGGTGGAATAACTTTTGTTTACTGCCCAGGTTGAAGTTACTGCCTAGGTTGACGTTTACTGCCCAGGTTGACGTTTACTGCCCAGGTTGACGTTTACTGCCCAGGTTGACGTTCAGAGACATTCGGTTTTTATCGATATTAGCCGACAATTGAAGGTATATAGGAATAGGGAAACCACGTACCAGTGGAAATAAGTCAAAGTTACTCGGTAATTACTGCCCGCGGCTACGCCTTGGGCAGTAATTTTTCCAAGCCTTACCTCGTAACTTTGATTTATTCCCACCGGAACATAGTTTCCCTCTATTCCTATTTACACCAATAAAGTAGGTCAAGCCAATATCTGGTGGTAAATGATATTGCAAATAATTTTACAAACAAATATCATTTGACTGGGTCTTGACTGATTCCTAGAACAAAGTTATGAACCAATGTGTGGTAAAAAAGATTTCGCTATGGTTCAAGCGTCTCCTCGTTCCCGGTGGGGTGTGGGGGACGGATTCTAGCGTAGCCGAAAAATTTAGTTATGAACCATTTTGACTTGTATTTGTGTGTAAATACCCTGAATAAACCATCCATTCATACACCTGCTGCCTCCCCCCCTCACATTATGAGATTTAGAAAAAATACATGAATAGCACATCAAATATGTATTTTACCTAAATAATGACACTTCCTATGGTGTAAGCAACTGTCAGTGCCACTTATGGAGATTGTAAATGTTACACTAATGCTCACTATAAATCAATATTGAGTAAACATCTGTTTGAGTATGCCAATTTCACCCAAAATCCCCCCCACTTTTAAGAAATACTTGAATATCTCAGCAAATATAGAATCTACCTAGAAAATTCCACTTCCTAGCACCTACTGCTTTTTATTCTCTTTCAAATGAGGCATATTATATTATGATTAAACCAGTTTTACAGGTAGAAATATGTCCATTCTCGGGAGCGGCGATGACGTCACGCAACGTAGTAACGGGTAGGTCCGGCCGCAAAAACAAACACTGCGCTACTCAGGTTTATAGCTGTCCAGTTTATTTTCGGTAAAGCGGTGCAGTGCACTCTCATACGCGCGAAGGGTTAAACAACTTTTCACTCCATTGCAACCAATGTTAAATCCACTGTACATCTCTGGTAATATCTACGTAAATATCCAACATAGAGAAACCAAACAAAAAATGGCATGCAGCTGGAGAACAGGGGAAGAGGGTATATGGATTTCTTTTTATCCCTTTGTTATGTAAAGATTGTTTTATTTGGTGTGTTCTCAAGCAAATTGCCGAAATTGCAGATGACAGGCTGCTGCAACTGTCAAAACAAAAACTTATTAAAAAGTGCATAAATATTCAAATTCAAACACTCACACTTCTCTGCCACAAAGTGTATTCATATCACTTGATAGAAGAACATCAAACAACCTCTAACTATGCATATTAATTATGTGCAGTGAGTTCAAACATCGATTTACGTTCCGCCGGTCGAGCTATAATACAAGAAAGCTAGGGTGGTCGAAAATTGCAAAATCCTTTGCCTCGCTTTGGTTTGAACGTTCCGCTCCCGAGAATAAAGGAGTTCTTAAAAATGGACCTGTGACTACAAAAGTCCCCCCAACCGAAATCTCTTTTTTCTGAAAATCCATGTCAAAATACTAAATACTAAAACTGTAAGATATTGTATGGCCATAAAACCTTCTGTCCAAAACAGAAATCATATTACTATCTCTACTTAGTGAGCTATAAAAATAAAAAATGTGGTCAGGTTGCCTAGTGAGTTTACAAGCATGTGTACTACAGTAGGCTATAGCCATAACCTAAAGACCAACCGTCCACCTGTTAATAACTCCAATATCGACAGAAATAGCAATACATGTACTTAATGTATATAGTTGACTTACGTGTAAACATTGACACAGGATGTCTCGAGCTGTATCATCTTCAATAGCAGTCAATTCGGGCTCTGGACTTTTTTCCAACTATAAACAAAAAATCATGCTTTACTGAGCATTTTCAGCTGACCATAGTACGTGTGATTTACCGAAACGTTCTGTGAACACGAAACCATTAGTGGAAAATAACATTAGAGTACGGAAACAGGGTTGTGGCTGTATGTGATGAATAGGCGGTAAAATTGATGATCAGAGGCACCGATGCCGATGGCAGAGGTTCGTCTAATCGTCAAAATTATCTGGGTCATTATTCCAAGGTTAGACATATATAACAAAGTATCTTTTATCATCCATCGTATAGAGTTCTCATTGAAAATATATGGGGACACAATAAACTACGTGGTTTACAGCAGCCTGTCCACAAAACCAGCGATTATTGTGTATTTACACTGCCTACGGTACACAACAAGCTGTTATCTAGACAGGCCTTTAATTACCATGTCTCTCACGGTGGCTGGTTCGTAATGGCGTAGCTCATGGTAGATCATATGCCCTGTGGTCATCTGATACATGACACAACCCAAGCCCCAGACATCGCTGACGGGTACGACGTTATCATCCTGATATACCTGCAGTTAAATAAAGCATGAATAGCATTACGACACAAGGAATCTAACAAGAATTCTGTTTCATCTATTTGTATTTTAATAGGGGAAATATAATAATTCGTGAGAGGATTTGAATACCCGGTACATTCTTTCGGTGAACTTGCTCAAATGCCTGTTCATCTCCAGCGTGTCATTCCATGTCGCCTTGTGTCAAGGAAGTTGGAATCTACGTTTTCTTTATTGTATCAAAACACCATATACAGTAGACTTAACTACGAACTCACACATGTGGCTAGACTACGATCACAATCACCTAATATATTGGAACGAATTTCATTTGTTCATTCAAGTTTAAATACAAGCTCACTAATGCAGTCATCTCACATTTGCAACCAGTTACTGTGGGGACCGTCAATTGTCGTATCGGCAGGGGTCTAATTGTTCAGTTCTTTAAGTTTCTATTTAGGAATGCAAAGTGGATAATGAAGACATTATTAACTCAAAGTATTGAAACTTAATTCGATCCGAGAAATAAGACACCATCATGTTTTTTTCCAAGACAAACGGAAAAGGGAAGAATTTAACAAACATATAATGAAGTTTACCTCTGGAGGCACAATACGTGGTGGGAGCAACATCTTTAAATCCTCCAATGTTTCAAAGTCGTCCCGGATTTTATCAAGCAACACGGCATAGGAAAAGTTGCACAGTTTTACAAATCGCATGTCTGTACTCAACAGAACGTTCTCCGCTGAAATACACAAGTATATTAGATTGTTATTGAGTCTTTATACAAACACATTTCCCATACAACCTTTCATCTTGATGAGTCTAAAAGTGAAGTGATTATACACGTCACTGCGAAATCGATGAAACTTTAAATTCTGGAATGGATTTTTTACTTTTGAATTCTAACGCCCGTGTGGAAATAATGCATACATGCCTCTCCTTTCAATGACATTGCATCCACCCACTCTCGGTCACTTTCGGGAATAGGTAATTTGGTAACTAGCCGGAGGCAAACATACGATGCTCCTCATCATATATTTAAGGTAATTCTTTAATGCATTATTCTACTATAATGGGTTAATCGACTGATATGCGTCCACACTAGGCAAGAACACCAAATCGTTGAAATAAAGAAGCACATTAGTTATACCTGTCCAGTTTAGGTAGGCTATCTCATTCCGGTGTAAGAATTGGGTCGCTGAGGTGAGCTGCTCCATGTATTTCCACACACGTCCGATGGGCAGACCCTGCCGTTCCGACTCGCTCATGCGGTCAGCCACACTAGCGCCTAGTTGGACATTTCAGTTATAATTGATAAGTTATGAATCAATATTAAGAATACAGAAACAGGGACATTCATTTCTGGAAGCAAGGAATTGGACGGAAACACTAATTTGTTTTATCTGCACCCATCTTTACGTTACACATCACATAGCTCTGTCCATAAAGCACAAGTATTGATTAATTTTAAATAACGAGGAATTCTGGAAAGGACGTAATAGTCGACCTGAAGTAAAATCACACAAACAAGGTAACAGTCTTTGTTACCGTCAAAGCAAGTTATATATCAGTGTGTATACTATGTGTATAAACTAGTTTGTCGGGCCTTATACCTTACCTAATCTACAACTTTCATCAACACTCCAATACTAATAAGATTACCAGGTACCTCGTATGCAAGTACGAAAATAGTTAAATAAAAACAGAAGAGTCTTCTCAAATTTCTTCTAAAGACCAACAAACAAAAAATTAAGTAAGCAAGGCCTTTTAAAATACTTATTGGAAAATACAGGGCACATTAAACGTGATTTAAAGGACCAGATAGACTAATAATAAGATATGAATTTAGAAGAATTGATAAAAGTCTTTACCTCAAATTTCAAGCAGGTTTGACAATACGAAACCAGAAATTGTTGAATTTTCTGTTGGTATTTTCAAATAAGCCAAACCAAGCAAGGCCTACCTTCAAACTTAGAGGCGATGAACAGATGGTCTTCTTGCTCCAAGATCCATAAGTGTTGAACGATCCGCGGATGAAACCTTGTTTTCAGTTTCCTCAGGACCTCAGCGTGCAACAAGAGATCCTTATTTTCCTAATAAAGAGAAATGACAATTTCAATAATGATACATCCACTAAAAACTCTACATGTTCTTTTACTTTGCCAAATAATAATGTCTCGCCCCCAAGTAATACCTGCATTATCTTATTTTGAAGTAGGCTTATATAAGAGTTCGGACAATTATTTCTTTTAGAAATTACAAACTCACAACAAGTATTGTGTTTGTATGTTTGAAACAACGCGGCTTATCTGTAGTGAGTCTGTCTGTCTTTTTTCCAACCACAAGTCCATTGGAAAGAAAAAATCATGAATAAATATTGTGTTTGTAGTTTAATGTCCCAGGGCACCCTGGAGGAATATACAGACCCCCAACGTTTTAAGATTTTCACTTGTGTAGGCCTAATTATTTCACACGATTTTATTCAACTACAAGGATGTCAGTAGGGGTCATGAAAGAAAGAGGAAAGGTGGAATTTACTGCTTCAGAGAGACCTAGAAAACACACTTGTTGGCTGTGGAATGGGGCTGGGGTATGTGGGGAGGTTTGAACTACTATTTAGTGGTGTGAATGAGGCTCAATTTAAACTATCTTTGTTATACACAAGGATATACTGTACAGTTATATGCATATTGCATATTTGACATTGTTGGGGGCTATCTCGTTTCAAGAGGTATTTGAGTGTAAGCCTGTAGTGACCTATTTTTAGACGGGTCATCTTATAAAGCAAGTAAAGTTCAATCTAGAGATTTATGTGACATGTAATCGGACCTTATACCTCGGAATATCATTGAGGTAAATATTTCTCATTTCATTTCTTTATTATTCCCATATACATGAGTCGCAAAGTTAGGACAGGACCGGGAGGAACAAGAATCAATCTACTTTCAATTACTTTTTACCTTTTTCACTACCCAGTATGATGGGTTTTTGACACTCGTAGTGACAGCCAGAACAGCGTTACCATAATTGCCGAGACGCGCGAGGCTGCTCCAGTGCACGTGTTCCGTGTATCCCGTTTCCTGAGACCGTGCCAACTGGATTTTAAGCAAACAGAGCACACTTAGCAGAACTGGGAGTCAAAAGTTTGATGGCTGACAGTGGAACTGAGGCATGGATTCAGATAATTTGCATTATGCTCTGTGGTGCCCTTCAAAATTTCCAAACTAATTGTACACGCATAAGTAAGATGATGATTAACCCTTTCCTTCCCGGACCTGGTAGCAGGTGCCCTCTTTAAGTGGAGCATGCCTGACACCAGATCACCTCTGTAGGGCAGACCTATGTTACAACTGTTGAGAAAATTGATTATTTTTCTCCATATTAAAATTTGTCTGTCAGTGTTCCCATGGCAATAACTATACAATTATTTATTTAGTACCGGTATCACTAAAAAGGGGTTTTACGTAATCTCTGAAAATATTATCAAGATCAATGTTGAATCAGCTGAGATAAATGATATCTTAACAAAGAAAAATGGAAAATGATGCCTTAATGATGACGCATCATTTGTGCTAGCTACGGAAGTGGCCTGGGGCATCATTTGCTCTAGCCACGGGAGTGCCTCGAGGCATCATTGGTAAGGAAAGGGTTAATGAATAGAATATACACTTTATTGCGCTACACCTAAAACATCTCAAAGTCAAATATTTAGAATTTAGATGTACCACATTTTGCTATATCTCCTCTTCAATGCGCTTACACATCCATGCAGTAAAATTGTATACTGACCCATGTGCAGTACTTTTATAGAACGCCCTGACCATGCTGTACAATTCACAGAACGAGATGGTTGGACGTTATATATTTACTATATATCCGAAATTAAAAAAAAAAATCATTAATTTCATTTAGCTTAACAACCAATATCTTAATAAACGTGTATGGCAAGGTGGTCCGTATTTTAGTGTACGGACCAGTGGTCCGTACAGTATTTTTACGTTATATGGCGAAACGGTGCGTATTTACAGTACCGTATAACGGGCGTGGGTATATAGTAATTATATAGAATGTCCTGACCATGCTGTACAAGTCACAGAACGAGATGCTAATTTAAGGTTTGTACGGACAGAGGCGTTTACGCCGAGTTCTGTAGCAACGGTAAATTATCATCCAGTTCTGTGACTTGTACAAGCATGGTTGGAAGTTATATATTATATTGTGGCGGAGGCGCCCTCCGCGGGCTTCGCGGAGGTGGCGGAGGCCGCGGAGGAGGTCGGCGGAGGACCGCGGGCGAACCGCTAGAGGGCCTCACGGTCACCGGAAATGACGTCAGCAAGACGCCCGCGGCCTACTATATAAACCTCCGCAGGTGCCTCCGCAGACAGTTGGATCTTAGACTCTGACCAGGCCGGACCTCCGCGGACCCTCCACGAGACCTCCGCGGGCCTCCGTGAACCTCCGCGGTCCTCCGTGAGCCTCCGCAGGCCTCCGTGCACCTCCGCGGGCCTCCGCCGACATCCGAGAGGCTCGTGTACACCTGTGGACGGACAAGTCGCCCCTGCGCGGCACCGAGCCTCCACGTGAGTCCTCGAGACTCCGTGTGAGCCACCAGGGAGCCCTGCTGAGCCCTGGGGAGCCACAAGCCGCGTGTGCGTACACGCACGGACCCGTCGGCCCTGTGAGGCACAGAGCCTCCGCGCGAGTCCTCGAGACTCCGTGTGAGCCACCGGGGAGCCCTACTGAGCCCTGGGGAGCCACAAGCCGCGTGTGCGTACACGCACGGACCCGTCGCCCCTGTGAGGCACGGAGCCTCCGCGCGAGTCCTCGAGACTCCGTGTGAGACACCGGGGAGCCCTGCTGAGCCCTGGGGAGCCACAAGCCGTGTGTGTGTACACGCACTGACCAGTCGCCCCCGTGAGGCACCGAGCCTCCGCGTGAGTCCTCGAGACTCCGTGTGAGCCACCGGGGAGCCCTGCTGAGCCCTGGGGAGCCGCAAGCCGCGTGTGCGTACGCGCAAGGACCAGTCACCCCTGTGAGGCATCAAGCCTCCCCGGGAGTCAACGAGACCCCGGGTGAGCCACCAGGGCATCCCGCCGAGCTCCTGAGAGGCGCGGGCAGCAGTGTTACCTGTTAGGATAGCGAATGCAAGGACTCTATTGGTCACCTTGAGTGTCATGTCTAGCTAGTTTTGAGCCGTACTAGTAACTGCACCGGTTTACACTGTGTTGGAGAGTTGTGAGCCGTATCAATAAAAGCTCCTGTTTAAACCATATTCCTGGCGTTCTCGTGTTTACTACATTGGTGGCAGCTGTGGGGTTCTATGGATTCTACCCAGGTAAACAGCGGGAACACTGGGGAGAGTCAGGAGGAGTCACCTCAAGGGTGGGCTCCCTTGCTGCAACCCTCGCCCACGGTAAGCGAAGGGCACCCGGTGACAGGAAGGAACGGCCAGGGCATGGAAGGGTACAACTCCCCGGTGCCGGGACCCCTTGTAGACCTTACTCCCACGGGAAGGTCGAACCTCCGGGAGGGGAGCCAATCTGAGGAGAGGGACCTCCCATGGCGTATCCGGGATCCCTTCTATAACGTCTCGCAGGGCAATACGAGTTGGGAGATTGATACGGGCGCCACGTGGGGGCCCGTCACGGAGGCCCCCGGTGGTCCCCGGGGGCTGGGACCGGACCCCCCCCCCCGCTGGGCAGGGGTCGCGTGATCGCCCCTCCCCCGGGGCTTTGGGGCCCGGGAGGGGACTTTGGTACGGGCCCGGACTCCCTCTGGGATATTGGAGCGCAGGCCAGGGGCCCAGCCTCATCAGTTGGTCTCCGGACCACAGGGTGGCAGTCGGGACCGTAACTCAGAGGGAATCCAAAGGCCGGGAGGGGTCCGAGGACCAGCGGGGGACCCTACCTGGCCAGGGGAGGACCCTCGAGCAGGCTTCCCGGCCCAGTTCGGGTGCTCAGCTGGGGATCCCAGGGCGACCCGTGACCTAACACCCAGGAATACCTGGGGCGCGGCCGTGGATCCCTCCGGGGTGCGTAAGTGGGCTCCACTGGACCATCACCCCCGTGTCTCGGACCATATCGGGGGTTTCTGGGACTGGGTCCCGGAACCACCCAAGCCAGGGGTCAGACCTAACCATCAAGTGACTGTAAGCCCCGGGGGAAGGGTGACAGAAACGGTAGACCGGGAGGTCTCGTGGCGCCGACGGGACCTGGAGGTCGGGACGAAGTCGGACCCCATGCTGGCCGAGCCTGCCCCAGGGACCGTGCCCACCACGTTCTGGACTCTTCCCCGGGTAGAGACTGGGGACGCACCGTCGGGCGGAGAGCCCAGGCAGACAGAGGTCAGGCACCGGGCTGAGAAACCGGTGGTGATGCCTGGAAAGTTCGATGGGTCGTCCGATCTGGACGAGTACCTAGCCCATGTCAAAAAGTGAACGGATGGAGCCCTGCGGATGCCGGAATGTTCCTAGGGATCTGCCTAACGGGGGTAGCCCGACGGCTGCTAGCCGGAGTGAGACCCGACACCGTGGAGGGGTACCAGCGCCTACGTGGGGCACTACAACAGCGGTTTGCGCCCCGAAATCAAATGGAGAGCTACAAAGCTCTCCTTCGAGCGAAGTCTCGGAAGGATGGGGAGGGGTTGCAACCCCTGGCCGAGGACATTTGGCGCCTGATCCGGCTGGCGTATCTGGAGGCTGATGGTCAGACCCTGGATTCCATGGGTCGGGACCGGTTTCTTGACAGCCTGGGGGATCCGCAGTTGAAACATTGGATTTACCAATCCAAGCCCCGTAGTCTCGAGGAGGCTGTTACCATGGCTGTAGAGGCTGAGGCCTACCTGACAGTCGAACGAGGTGCACCACAGCGGGTCCGCGCCTCGGGGAAGAGTATGGCGGAGGAGTTAGAGGTGGTCAACCGGCAGCTGGCGGCGTTGACTTCGGCCATGCAACAGCCTTCTGCCACGGGGCCACGAAAGTGCTACCTTTGTAAACAGCCGGGGCACTTCAAACGGGACTGCCCCCAACGGAGGGGAGACGCGCCGGGGACAAATCCGACCCTCAGGGAGGGAACAACCTCGACGCCCATGCCGGCGGAAAACTAGTAGCGACTCCAGCCGCAGGCCAGGCGGGAGTCACCGTTGAAGGAACGAAGATAGGAGGGCCGATGGGGATCATTCGGGGTCATCAGGAGACACGGGGAGCCGGACTTGTGGTCGCCGGGCGGTTGTGGGGGCTGGACCTCCATCTCCTAGTGGATACTGGCGCCAGTCTGAATGTGCTGTCCCGAGCCTGGTGGGCTAGAAATGGGCGTCTAGGGACACTGGTCCCAGTAAAGCAGCAGGTGTACTGCGCGGACGGGCGCCCCTTAGACCTCGAGGGGAGGATACAGGCCTCCCTACAGCTGGGGGGCCAGGAGACAACCCTGGAGCTGGTGCTGGCGGATATTGATTCCGAGGCTATTTTAGGGGCTGGGTTCCTATGGACTCACCGCTTGGCGGTTGACCTGGCAGGAGGCCAGTTAGTGGGGCCGGACCTGTAGAGTCGTGAGTAAGCGCCGAGTCGTCCTCAAGGGATACGGAGAGGAACTGGTGGAGGGCCTGGTGGAGGGGACCTGGGCCACCGGTCAGGCCGGCCTATTGGAGCCCATTGGGGGTAAGGCCTCGGAGGTCCGAGTGGGCTGCGGACTCTTCTTCCCGGAGCTGGGACGTGTGCCTGTGCGGGTATTAAACCCCGGGCCCACCCCAGTGGTTCTGTATCCAAAGATGACACTGGGGGTCATGGAGCCAGTAGAGGGGGAAGCTCCCCTACCCGAAACGGAGGACCCCTCGGGGTAAGGGGTCCAGAGCGAGGACCGGGAGGCTCTGGTTGAAGTACTCACTACGCACACCGAGGCCTTTCAGCTCAAGGAAGGGGACTTGGGCAGGACAAGTCTTGTCCAACACCGCATCCCTACAGGAGAGGCAGGCCCTATCAAGCAGCCTCCTCGTCGACTGGCACCGCACCGACGGGAGTTGGTGGCACAGGAGCTCGAGGCCATACTAGAACGGGGGGTGATCGAGCCAGCGGAGAGCCCTTGGGCGTCCCCGGTAGTCATGGTCAGGAAGAAAGACAGTACCGCACGCTTCTGTGTGGACTACCGGCGACTAAATGAGGTGACTCGAAAGGATGCCTACCCGCTGCCTCGCATTGATGACTCCCTAGACTCAATGGCCGGAGCGCGTTGGTTCAGCACGCTGGACCTCGCCTCCGGTTACTGGCAGGTGGAGGTGTGTCCCGAGGACAGGGAGAAAAAGGCGTTCTCCACTCACCAGGGCCTCCAGCACCAGTTCCGGGTGATGCCGTTCGGACTGTGCAATGCATGGGGCACGTTCGAGCGGCTCATGGAGCTGGCAATGAGGGGACTCCAATGGCAAAGCTGTCTGGTGTATTTGGACGATGTCATCGTCTTCGCGCCTGGGGGAAGTTCTCCTGCGCCTCCGGGAGGCAGGACTGAAAGTAAAAGCTCGGAAATGCCAGCTTCTGCGCACCCAGGTAAACTTCCTGGGACACGTGGTGTCCGCTACTGGAGTGGCCACGGATCCGGAAAAGGTGGCTGCCGTCGCCGGCTGGCCTGAACCTCGCAACGTACATGAGGTACGCAGTTTCCTGGGTCTCGCCAGCTACTACCGTGCCTTCGTTAAGGACTTTGCCACCCTGGCCAAACCATTGTCCGCTCTGTCGGAGAAGACCAGAAGGCCGTTCCTCTTCACCGCCGCATGTCAGGTAGCTTTCCAAGCCCTGAGGACTGCGCTGACCGAGGCCCCAGTCCTGGGCTATCCGGAACCCGAGGGCCAACTGGTCCTCGACACCGATGCCAGTGACGTAGGTCTGGGGGCGGTGCTGGCCCAGGTGCAGCGTGGGGAGGAGCGTGGGGAGGAGCGTGTCTTAGCCTATGCCAGCCGCACCCTGAATAAGCCGGAACGAAATTACTGTGTAACACGGAGAGAGATGTTAGCGATGATTTTTGGCCTAAAGAAGTTTCGGCATTATTTAGTGGGGCGAGAAATTCGGATCCGTACGGACCATGCTTCCCTGAAGTGGGCAACACGCTTCAAGGAACCTGAGGGCCAGGTTGCCCGGTGGTTGCAGGAGCTGGACACCCATAATTTTGTGATCGAACACCGGCCTGGGAAAGCCCATGGCAATGCAGATGCCCTGTCCAGGCAGCCCTGCCGCCAGTGCGGCTGGGAAGACCCCGCGGTGTGTCGAGTGGTAACGACCCCCGGCTGGGCAGCTCCGGCTGGGGACAGCAGCGAGGTGGGCCCAGAGTGGCCGGGACCAGGGTGGGAGGGGTCCCAGGCTCGTGATCCCATCCTGGGCCCAGTTCGCCGGTGGGTAGCCTTGGGGGAGGCACCCGACATTCAGCCCGAGGACCCTAAAGAGTTACGAGTGTGGAAGGCCCAGTTGGAGCGTCTACGTATCCGGGATGCAGTGCTGGGGCGCCTTTGGCATTGGTCCTCCAAGAAATACATGGGCAACCCCTGGCAGGACACTTCGGCATCAACCGCACCCTCCGGCGGTGCCAGGCTAACTATTATTGGCCAGGGTACCGGGCCGAGGTAATGCGGTGGTGATGGGCCACGTGGGGGCGGGCAGTACCATGGAGAGGGTGGCCATGGACGTTATGGGCCCCCTACCCCGTAGCACGCAGGGGAAGAAATATATCCTCGTGGTGATGGATTATTTCACCCAGTGGGCAGAGGCGTACGCATTACCAAACCAGGAGGCCAGCACAGTTGCCAGGGTTCTCGTCGAGGAGTTCATTTGCCGGTATGGGTACCCCCTGGTAATTCATACCGACCAGGGGCGGAATTTTGAGAGCCATCTCATGGCTGAGGTGTTGCAACTCCTGGGGATCCAAAAGACACGCACCTGCCTGTTCAACCCCAGGAGCGACGGCTTGGTCAAACGGCTCAACCGAACTATCAAGGCCATGTTAACCGCAGTGGTGCGGGAAGACCAGATGGACTGGGACCGGCAGTTGCCTTATGTCCTAGCGGCGTATCGGAGTTCGGTGCAGGCATCAACGGACCAGACTCCCAACATGATGATGATGGGGCGGGAGGTGGCTGGACCCCTCTCGGCACTCTACCCGTTAGATGCCACCCGCTCGCAGGACGCATATGTAGCCGAGTTGCAGGGGCAACTGGCACAGGCGCATGATTATGCCTGAGTGCATTCGGAGGGCTGTGTACGACAGCAGCAGCGAAGCTATGATGCCCGAGTATTGGGGTCACCGTTCCCAGTGGGGAGTCGCGTCTACTTCTTTTATCCGGTCCGGAAACCAGGAAGGACACCAAAGCTGCAGCGGTTTTGGACGGGCCCATGGACCGTCCTGAGAAAGATAGGCGGGGCCGTGTACCAGATTCGCAAGGATCGAAAGACGCGGATTGTACATGGGGATGCACTCAAAGCTATACCCGGTGAACACCGAGTGCCGGAGCTGCCAGTCGCCCCAACCCCCGAACCTGAGTCCGGGGGGCCCGGAACCCCACCCGGCTCACCCCCCCTCATTGGGGGGGGACCTCGAATCCGCAGGATGTGGCTTGCAACGGCACTGTTACCTGTGAGGACGTGTTCTACAGACCGTCAGGAAGTTGACAGCTCCGAAAGTGGCCGCGGAGGGGGTGCGCCCATGGACGGTAACGCCAGTCAACTGGTGGTGATGGCGAAGGAGGAGAGCACTGCGATGTTTCGGCCTGATTTAGGGAAGCGTAAGCATAGTAAGTGGTTTCCAGACTTGCCCGAGGGCTGGAGGGCACGGCGTCTGTTCTGTGAACCACTCTCCGATAGCGCGAAGGTCCGTCGGGCACCGCGGTCGGCCCCCGATGGCCTGTTCGCGGAGGTGGACAGCTTCGAAAGCGGCCGTGGAGGGGGTGCGTCCGCGGACGATAACGGCAGTAAACCCGGGCGCTCATTGGCCGCAACACTCGCCGCGGTTGGCGGGAATACATCCGCTGGCGGGAATAGCCAGCAGCTTGTTATGATCGCAGAGGGAGGGAGAAACGCGATGTTTCGGCCGGATTTAGGGGAATGTACGCATAGCAGGTGGTCCCCAGACCTGCCCGAGGTCTGGGGGACACCCGTCTGGTCTGCAAACCACTCGCCAATGGCGCAATGGTCCGTTAGACTCCGCGGTCGGCCCCCGATGCCCTGTTCGCGGAGGCTGACAGCTCCGCGAGCCGCCGTGGAGGGGGTGCGTCCGCGGAAGGTAACGGCCGTAAACCAGGGCGCCGATTGGCCGCAAGACCCGCCGCGTGCGGCGGGGGTGTGTCCGCTGGCGGGAATGGCCGCGGCCGTGTTTTGATTGCGAACGAAGAGGGAAACGCGACGTTTCGGCCAGATATAGGGGAATGTACGCGTAGCAGGTGGTCCCCAGACCTGCCCGAGGTCTGGGGGACACCCGTCTGGTCTGCACACCACTCGCCGATGGCGCGATGGTCCGTCGGGCGCCGCGGACGACTCCCAATCTCCCGTTCGCGGAGACTGACAGCTCAGGGAGCTGCCGGGGAGGGGGTGCGTCCGCGGAAGGTAACGGCAGTAAACCCGGGCGTTCATTGGCCGCGAGAGTACGTCCGCCGGCGGGAATGGCCGCGGCCGTGTTATGATCGCGAAAGAAGGGAGAAACGCGATGTTTCGGCCGGATTTGAGGAAACGTGACCTGCCCGAGGGCTGGAGAGCACGGCGTCTGGTCCGTACATCCCTCCCCGCCGGCGGACGAGGCTGTCGGGTGCCGCGAACGATCTCCGATCTTCCGTTCGCAGAGGCTGACAGCTCAGAGAGCTGCCGCGGAGGGGGTGCGTCCGCGGAAGATAACGGCGGTAAACCTGGGCGCCGATTGGCCGCGAGACTCGCCGCGTGCGGCGGGAGTACGTCCGCTTGCGGGAATAGCCGCAACACTGCGTTGACGTCGTCAAGCGTCGAGTTAGCGGACGGGAGAGCGCAGCTTTGGGACGCAGTGAGTCCATTCCATCAGCCAAGTAAGAGAGATATATGGCATAGTGTGCTGTATGCATCCTATGGGCTGTTGAGTACACACAGCCAGCCAGTCACACCCCGTATAGCCAATTGGGAGAGAGTGCAGAAATGATTTCGCCAATTCAACGGGTACTGATTCCTGGTGTGGGTTTGGTGGGACGCAGTCAGTCAACGGAAGGTGCCCGTAGGAAAGGTACCCGAGTGCCCCGAGATGAGTGATAAAACTGGCGTTAGGAGTAAAGTCGGGCCCCGAGGAGGGGAAGGGAGTCGGGACACGGATCCACGGCCTCCGGAGAGCAGGAAGAAGGTGCGGAGCGGAACGGGGACCCGAAAAAGCGGCAGGAACAAGCAGGCGGGGTGGGGATTTGCAGGCAGGGGGTGGCAGCCCAGTCGGTCCTCCCGGTGGGCCCGCTGACCACGACGACTTTGACCGTGTACCAGCGGCTGGCCGATGATCTGGTGAGTACTGCCGGGCGACCGGTTACTCGTTACACTTCTGCCGATTTCCCGGGGTCCAGTTAGGGAGTAGAAAAGGAGCAAGGGATGTTTGGTGAGGGCCCAGGCAGGGACGGGAGGTTTTGTCCTGGGACCGGAAACACTGGGATACCTCTGGTAATACTGTATTCTGTTGTCCTTGGCAGGGCGCAGGGGAGCAGTGACGGCGGCTGTGGTCCCGTTGATGTGGGGGTCAACCTACGAAGAAACGAGAGGAGCGCCGGGGTAGGGCCGCCAAGGACAGGCCCGGGGACAGGTCTTCCTCCGGTGCTGGAGGAGTGCGAGCCTGTCAACTCATTTGTTTCCTTTCTTTTATAGGCTACGTCCGGGGTACGTTTACCCCATAGTTTAAGGAGTTGTCGTTCAGTTAGGGTATGAATACCCCGCCGTTTGGGGAGTTGCCCCTTGGTCAACCCAGCAGATTTGGGTCCGGGGTACGTTTATCCCATAGGTTAAGGCGTTTTCCATATGACACCATTAGGGTACGTTTACCCTGCAGTTTAGGGCATCAGCCCCGTGACCGACCGAGCGGAGTGGGGTGTCGGTTGGGTGGGGAGAGTGTGGCGGAGGTCATGGAGGAGGTCGGCGGAGGACCGCGGGCGAACCGCTAGAGGGCCTCACGGTCACCGGAAATGACGTCAGCAAGACGCCCACGGCCTACTATATAAACCTCCGCGGGTGCCTCCGCAGACAGTTGGATCTTAGACTCTGACCAGGCCGGACCTCCGTGAGACCTCCGCGGACCTCCGCGGGCCTCCGTGGACCTCCGCGGGCCTCCGCGAACCTCCATGAGCCTCCGCGGGCCTCCGTGAACCTCCACGGTCCTCCGTGAACCTCCGTGAGCCTCCGCAGGCCTCCGTGCACCTCCGCGGGCCTCCGCCGACATCCGAGAGGCTCGTGTACACCTGTGGACGGACAAGTCGCCCCTGCGCGGCACCAAGCCTCCACATGAGTCCTAGAGACTCTGTGTGAGCCACCAGGGAGCCCTGCTGAGCCCTGGGGAGCCACAAGCCGCGTGTGCTTACACGCACGGACCTGTCGCCCCTGTGAGGCACCGAGCCTCCGCGCGAGTCCTCGAGACTCCGTGTGAGCCACCAGGGAGCCCTGCTGAGCCCTGGGGAGCCACAAGCCACGTGTGCGTATCGCACGGACCCGTCGCCCCCGTGAGGCACCGAGCCTCTGCGTGAGTCCTTGAGACTCCGTGTGAGCCACCGGGGAGCCCTGCTGAGCCCTGGGGAGCCGCAAGCCGCGTGTGCATACGCGCAAGGACCAGTCACCCCTGTGAGGCATCGAGCCTCCCCGGGAGTCAACGAGACCCCGGGTGAGCCACCAGGGCATCCCGCCGAGCTCCTGAGAGGCGCGGGCAGCAGTGTTACCTGTTAGGATAGCGAATGCAAGGACTCTATTGGTCACCTTGAGTGTCATGTCTAGCTAGTTTTGAGCCGTACTAGTAACGGCACCGGTTTACACTGTTGGAGAGTTGTGAGCCGTATCAATAAAAGCTCCTGTTTACACCATATTCCTGGCGTTCTCGTGTTTACTACAATATATACCCGAAATTTTAAAAAAAATCATTCATATTTTGCTTAACAACCAAAATTTTGATAAATGTGTATGGGTAGGCAGTCCGTATTTTTACGTCATATGCCAAAACGGCGCATATTTACAGTATATACGGCATGGGTATATAGTAAATGCTACAAAACTCGATGGGAATTGATGTTATCTACGAAACTCTGCCTGGGGCCTCGTTCTGTATAAAAGACAATTCCCCACAATATTTCCCTGCAAACTACAGTGAACTGCATGAGATTTGTAGGATGCGGGGTGGGCTTGTGGTCAGAGTCCGGACTGACTTATATGAGCTGGAAGTTCTCAAACAAAAGCATCCACGGATCTCCATGTGACAGGGGCCTACAATCTATCAGCTGTGTTCCTACAAAGATCATTGGTTATTTGTATTTTCGGTGCTGTAATTCAAATCTGCCGACTAAACTGGATGGATCAAACTTACTAGTTCAAAGTCATTCATGTCTGAGTTTCCTGATGTCAGGCTGATATGGCCCGAGAAGTTGGCTGCATGGAGCTCTGCAACCTGTTCCTCAAACGGCAAGCTGAAAGACAGCAGGGATACTAGTATAATATAATCCGAAGTGAAATCATGAAAAGAGCTATACATATCTATTTCACAAGAGTATTTGCTGCATGTTCCCAATATATGTCTTTCTTTTTTCTTGTGATTTCGTAGATAATTCTTTTGCGCTGAAAGATCTTTTTCACAGTTATTTTCCCCTTGACAGACCATGGATCGGATATATAGACAATAATCGATGGTTTTGTGGACAGGCAGCCGTAAACCACGAGTGGTTGACGCGTAGTAATACACGAGCGCTAGCGAGTGTATTACGATGTCAACCTCGAGTGGTTTACAGAGCCGCCTATCCACAAAATCATCGTTTGTTGCATTTATTATCCATCTTTTCGAATAAGTTATACCCAGTAATTGCCATATTAAATGGTATAAAAATTGGGACTCTTTCTTGGCTCTATAGCAAAAGGGACTATTTTTCCTGTATACCATGATTTTGAGGCGTATACCACAGGTTTGAATCCGTATACCATAGTTATGGTATCTGACCGTTTTTATACAATGGGTCGTGGTTTACTGAGTCCCCATACATTTTCAATGGGGGCTTTGTATACGATGGATAATAAATACTTCCCAAGGCTCACAATCTGGTCCAGTAGCACATTTCTGTTGAAAAAGGTAGGACATCGAATTTTGCAAAAACATGAGACTTTTTCTTTCAATTTTGCCAACCTCTACATCTCCTTTTATAACGGACGAATGCGACAGTACATGTAGAAAATTGATACGACCTTTCGGAGATGGGAAGTAAATCAGGAATTGCTTTTATAAATACATATTCTCATTTCAAAAATTTGTAATGCTATATAACTAATGATTCGGCACCACCGCTTCATCATATTAATAAAAAAAACATGAGGTTAATGAATGCCTACCAGATTTTTTTTTTTTTAATTTAGCAAAATTAGGAAGTGTAAGACAGATGTATCAAAAGTAGGCCAAAGCAGGATATTTATGGAAACAACTGATTCTTGAATGGGATGTTCTGCCTCTTGTATCACTGCTGACAGGATATGGCCAGGCTGGTATCAGAAGGCCTGGTCACACTTACCACGATGCGACCACCATATTCCTCTATTACCATAAAGGATCCCCAATCTGCGATGGATTCTTTGCTCACAATCACAGTAAAATTATGTCGTGATTACCTATGGCTTGATGTTCAACGTCACTTCTGTAGTGTTTCACGGAGTGCCTTTTCTCGTTGACAAAATTTTAAGTCAAACTCAAGGTGACCTTCCTGCGTTAAGAATGATTTAGCTTTCTTAGTTATTATTTTATTCTAATGCGAACCAGCTGTATTGGGTTTTCAATATATGTGTAGATTTGTAAGTGATACCTTTATAGGTAAAAGTTGTGGCAGCACACAGATTTTGATTAATCTGTGAGTGCATGATACATTATGGATGGAAACTTAATATAGATATTAGACTTACTCATGTTCGTGGAAGAAGGTGCACCAAGGCATCGGGCATTTCAACTCGTCACATAGGTTTGCATGGTCCGAGATTGTGGTAAGTACGATGTTTCCATGGACAGCGGTATCTATGTCACTTTGTTCCAAAAATCTTTCGACATACATCACCAATCGTTGACCCTACAATGACGACAAACATATATATTAACTGATGAAAAGTGTACATGCTTATAGTGCTCGCTGGACGAGTTGAATAAACAAGAGCAAAGTGTGCATTTTTCAAATAGAATCATTGGCCTTCAAAAGGCCAAATAAGCAGGTGGACACATTTAAAACTCACTACAAGTAGCTTAACACATGTTTAAAATTGTTGATTGAAAGTATTTTGATATCTTAATTCTAATGAAGGGAGGGAGGGAGGGAGGGAGGGAGGGAGGGAGGGAGGGAGGGAGGGAGGGAGGGAGGGAGGGAGGGAGGGAGGGAGGGAGGGAGGGAGGGAGGGAGGGAGGGAGGGAGGGAGGGAGGGAGGGAGGGAGGGAGGGAGGGAGGGAGGGAGGGAGGGAGGGAGGGAATCCATGAATAGGGAAGGACCTGCATTGATTGGCTATTTAAAGGCCTATTCCTCTGTGAACACAGTACTTCATGGATCAGTGCACACATATATTTAGCTACCTGTAGGGGATTCAATTGGCAATTTGCCTCATGGATGAGTGCACACAGACCTGTCTGCATGCTGCCTGCCCATGTGGTCCAACAAAAACTTTGTTCCTATATACAATAAAGTAGGTCAAGCCGCGTGTAAATGACATTACAAATGATTTTACAGAACAACATCATTTGACTGGGTCTTGACTGATTCCTAAAACAAAGTTATGAACCATTTTGACTTCTGTTTATGTGTAAATATGCTGAATAAACCATCCTCTCATACACCTCATGCCTCCCCCCTCCTATTATGAGATTTGGCAAAAATACATGAATAGCACATCAAATATACATTTGACCTAAATAATGACACTTCCTAGAGTGTAAGCAACTGTCAGTGCCACATATGGAGATGGTAAATGTTACACTAATGCTGAATGTAAATCAATATTGAGTAAACATGTGTTTGAGCATGCCCATTTCACTGACCCCCCCCCCCCCCCCCCCCCCCACACACACACTTTCTACAAATACTTGAATATCTCTGTAAGTATAGAATCTATCTAGAAAATTCTACTTCCTACCACCTACTGTTTTTTTTTATTCTCTTTCAAATGAGGCATATCATATTCTGATTCAACTAGTTTAAGGGGTAGAAATATGTCCATAAAGGAGTTCTTAAAAATGGACTTGTGACTACAAAGGTCCCCCTCCCCCCTCAAACTGAATTCCCTTAAAAAAAAAAAAAAAATCCATGCCAAAATACTAAATATTAAAACTGTAAGGCATTGTACCACCATAAAACCTTCTTTCCAAAATAGAAATCATATTCCTATCTGTACTTAGTTAGCCATAAAAAGCAAAAATGCAGTAAGGTCATCTAGTGACTTTACAAGCATGTGTACTACAGTAGGCTATAGCCATAACCTAAAGACCAACCGTCCACCTGCTAATAATGTTATTCTGGGTAAAATCAGAAACACACATAATGAAAATAACTTGATCCACACTTCCTCGTTCGACAGCAGGGTAATTCACTCAGCTTTGCTTCG
Organism: Alentia gelatinosa; assembly: GCA_950022655.1. Lineage (NCBI taxonomy): Eukaryota > Metazoa > Annelida > Polychaeta > Phyllodocida > Polynoidae > Alentia > Alentia gelatinosa. The sequence goes on along the minus strand of OX465580.1, from coordinate 100,596,174 downwards.
TGAATTACTCTGCAGTCAAACTTGGTGGAGTATGGACCAACCTATTTTCACCTCATGGGTTTCCTTCCAATTATTCCACAATAGAAACTATATCACCCCCCCCCCCCCCCCGCCCAAAAGAAAACCCCATAAATATGAAAAACAAAAAGAATCGATATCACGGGGTCACATTTTAAACCACAAGTATGCTAATTCAAACCAGAAATTCCAATTAGCCTTTGGGTTTTTAAAATGTTACATTTGAAAACTGTATATTTCAAGTAACTTTATTTCAACATTTAGTTTGATTATATAAATATGTAGACAAAACAATGAGAGGTTATCTTTCTATTCGTGTTGAATACCTGTTGACACTTGTTGTCGGGACAGTGTTTTTGTCGACAGCAGGCGCCCCGTAGCAATTGTCCCTCTACGTCAAATGAAGGCGACAACAGCTCCACATCCACATTACTGGAACTGCTCAACCGAATCTAAGAAACATAAACAAAGTTTTATCACGGTCAAAGCTGACTCTGTTGGATGTTTCATTTTTAAAATCTGCAACCCATCAATATTAGACACATTCATAAAAGCAGGGTTTTTTTTTCAGATATGCATTGTTCACACTCACTGTAGCATTACATACATACTATAAAAAATATGGGAGCACCAGAACTGCGGCAGTAGCTCTGGAGTTCTCCGGGGTTCTTCCAAGGCTCTTCCGGGTCTCTTTTGGGGCTCCCCGGGAGACTGTGAGACGATGATGTGCACTGCACCAGTCTGGAATACAGGTGTTTCCGTTCAGCGCCGCCTAATGGCCCACTGTCTAGTTATGCGGCCGCTCGGACAAACACCACGAGTCTGGCAGCATTCATATAGAGACATATAGCAATCACACCTAGAGTGTGAATGGTGGGTGTGAATACAGGAGTGTTGTTTTTTGACAGATTAAATTGCTGGAACAAACTAAGGTATTGCATCAACAAGTCATGGCTGTCTAAACTCTACAGTTGATAATTATCTTGGTTTTAAATGGGGAAAAAGATAAGCACATAACAGCTAGGTCTGCCAATGCATTAGTGTGTATGCAGTTTCTGTGTCCCTGTGTTATCTAATGTATATCTAAAGTATCATTGAGATGATATGCATGTATGACATACCAAATTGGAGCTGGAATACCATAGAATATGATGCAATCACTGATATTTTTCTGGAAATAATGTGCATGGGTATTATGAGCGTATTTCACTCAATCACTTGGTGAATCAATGCTAAACTATATGTTGCCAGGTGAATGTTTGGCTTCAGCCGTGGTGTAACTAAGCAGATAAGATGCGACACCGGCCAGTGAAAAAGGCCTATTCTGGATGTGCCAGCCTGAAAGCGAGGTCACCAGTCTAGAGCTCTGTACTTTCTCTACCCGTTTATAAAGCAGATCAGATAGGACTATTGTTTGTCATCTACTGTTGACTGTACCTGTATTATAGTTACAACATATCGTGTTGAACACTTGGGCACTTTAATTCACCATGTTGTTGTTATTCCTGCATGATCGTTACAAAACCAAACGGGGAGCATCTTCTGGATTGACTGGTCAACCATAGAAAAGCTAGATGATTTTTTAAAATGTAGAAAATACATTAAATTCAATAAAGAATTATCGATACATCTGTTAGTACATGCATTCTCAATAAGTTGTTCATTGACACACCATGGACTACCCATGATCGTACACTGAAATGTGGGTTTTCGAGAATACATTCCGGGAGTCCACCAGTTCCTTTTCACTTCCACCATGAAAATATCATGGAATGAATCACCTTTTGTCTTTCAAGGAGTTTAGGGGCTTTATTTTAGTGGTATAGATAATTCAATAAAATTTGAATTTTAAAATCACCTCTTTATTTCAGTGACGTAGGGAACATACAATGACAATCCCTAAATTTTATGTTGAGGTGAGCAATACTAATAACAATAACCTGCAACTATTACTCTTCTGTAAAGTGTACCATACCTCAGGACAAAGGTTTGCTTGCAGATGTCTGGTCCCAGTGTTGTCGGTAGGAGTTGGTTCCACTGGCTGAGGTTGGGTGGGCGGTAAAATTGTTTGAGCGTTGTTTGCAGAGGACCCGCTACTGGACGAGAGGAGAGAAGTTGTCGTTGAACCTACAGAGGTAAATAAAAAATATATATACGGTCAACTAACCAACTAAACATTTCCAACGGGGTGTTTGATGCAATGATACTACCAGCAAATAATAAACTAAATGTAATGGGCCTATTCCCCATGGGCCACATCGGGGGACAACTTTATTTCATCAGATTTCACCCTTACCAACTTCCGCTTTAGTAGCACTGAAACCTAGCAACACTGAGAGCCTACACTCGCTGACGGATATTATAGAGGAAACCAATGAAAGTTTAGGGTCAGAGCTTGTATCCCATCGAGTTTGAATCGCGTAGTAATTCACAAGGCGAAGCCGCGTGAATTATGTAGCAATTCAAACGAGATGGGATTGAGCTCTGCCCCTAAATTTGAATGGGTTTCTGAATTTATCTCACCCTTTACATTGACTAATGGACTAACATTTGTGACATAATCCCCCATTGGATATTTTTCCGAAATATCTCATGGGCATTAGATACGAGTTCCCAATGTTAAGTCTATGGAGAAAAAATATCTGGGGTGAGATAAATTGCTTTATTACCCACCTGATACGGAGTCTCCATACTAAGCCTATGGAGATTACAGATCGCTACTGAGGAGGATACGGAGCTCCGTACCCTCCTAGGAGGATACGGATTTTTGAGATGAAAGTCGTCCCAAACATAACTTCTTAATTAAGTTGAAAAGTTTTCTAACGATCATATTTATTGCTTAAATCTAAAAATAAGTAAGTAATAAATACAACATTACCATAATTTCGATCTGTGTGGCCGTATTCTCCTTGTAGTTGATGCTACGCAATATTACTACGCGTCAACTACGCGGAGAATACGGCCACTCAGATCGAAATCATGGTAATATTGTGTATTTATTCGGTCAAATGATACGGAATGTTCAAATATGTGATTTTGAAAAACCTGTATTATCATTCAAAATTGACTTCATAAAGAGATTCAGTGAAGAAAACGGTGAGTAAACCTATTTTATTTGGGAATGCCCGCAGCTTCTGCTTTCCCAAATGTGATGCTATGAAGACCGGAAAAGAGACACTCACATGCTTACCTTTTCCAGCATTTTATTCGATTTCTACATATATATTCATCACTATTTTAACCTGAATTGGATGGAATGTTTTGTTTATGTTCAAGTGTCATCCATCCTATCATTTTTGCAAACTAAATTGCAAACGCATCATGGTTTTTATCATGTATACTTACCGTATATCAGTATATCAAAAGACAAACATCAACTTATAGTGTATAAGCCATCAACTAAAACGCTATCTTGGATACGTGTTCGCCGCAGACTAAGCTTGTTGATATGAACATGAACTAGTTATCAATTAATTCAGAGAGATTTCATCATCTTTACAATTGAACATTTTTTAAAGTTCTAACAAGAGTTGATATATAAATCATTGATATACACTTGTAAAGTCTTATCTATGAAATACCATTCAGTGGTGTGAAATGCATGTGCATGCATATGCTAAGTAGCACTAGTCACAAATATATCGACTAACAATCATAGACATAAATTTGAGTATGATTTCCTGATTCAACAATCTATATTGCTTATATATGGTTGCAAATCACGGTTTGAAAAACATCTATATCATTATCATCAATATTTAATTGATCAAGTAAAGCTGTGTCCTTGTTGTTTTTCTATTGCTGCACTTGCTGTACAATATATACCATGTTATTCATTATGTTCTATATTTAATGGTATTCATAAAATGAGACCACCATAACGATCTGATGTAATGCAATATATTCCAGAGGACAAAACTATATTTGGACTATTTTTTAATTGCGATGAACTAAGCCAATGAAACAGAATAGATTATAATAAAATATGGATGGATGGATGGATGGAAGGATGGATGGATGGATGGATGGATGGATGGATGGATGGATGGATGGATGGATGGATGGATGGATGGATGGATGGATGGATGGAGAGAAGGACGGACAGGCGGGCGGGGGGGGGGGGGGGGGGGGGCAAGACAGGTGTGGTGAGTATTACGGAGTGGCTGGGTGGTGATTGACAATGTGATTGGTGGATGTGATGAGGAGTGGCGTGATGTGTTATACGAGTGCTGTTATCAAGTTTCATTAATTCTAACTCACGTAAGAAGCAAAAACCTATGAAACTAGTCCACAATAACAGCCAACACTTAAATACCTTCACACCCATGTACGCCTCACCTAACATTGTCCATGGTTTACTTGAGGATGGGGTTTGATTGAGCAAACCTTGACGGTGTGTAGCCTAAATACATTCCGCAGTCATATACCATGGTCAGGCAGTGTGAAATTAAATTCCCCCATCGGATTTGACAAAGAACACAATCTACAACTCCTTGAGTAACTCACGTTAAGCAGATGTTCAGATAAAAGCTTTCTTACTTTTGTGATGTTTATTATCTAATACAATATCTAATGCTTAAAGTATTTCAGATTTTTTAAACAAACGCTACAAGTTCGATTGAAGGCGCCCTTGCCACCAGCCATGTCGTCCGTTTCGTTGACTTCCTACAATTCTGTGGTATAGCTGGACTTTAACCTAATTATGAACGTAACTTCGGAATATGTACAGACATCCGCATTCCGGAAAAATAGTGTTATGGGCACATATTGTTGAAATACATGCATCCTTAATAGACTATTATAGTGATTGTGCAGTAAAAAAACTTACCTTCTGTAGTGAAGTCACTAACACTGCCCCAATCAGAGTCAGATTCAATCCTCCGGATGAGAGTGATGAGTCCATTGACGTCACCTCGTTTCCAATAGTCTTTTATACGCTGGTTATGGAAGTGTTTTTGGTGTAATTGGTATAAACATATTAGTTCATCTTCGCTCTTGTGCGACATGTCTACGTGCAAACTGGGCAGGCTGTTGAGGTCAACAATGGGCATAGGATGTGTATTGTCAGCATGTTCGGCATACAGATGCTTGTCAGACTGTTGATGCCGTTGTTTGCTCTCTGTGTAAAGTTCTAGGGAGGCAATGTCTATACTCTCACTGAGACTTCCTATCCGAAACACAACGTCGTCCTGAGAAAGACTGTCCTTAGGTGAACTGTAGGAATACCGACTTGGCTTGTTTACAAGACATGAACTCGTGAACACGTCACACATATCAGGTGAACTGCTGCAGGACACAACCTCCGAGCAAGATGTCCGTCCCGAGAGAAGGAAGTCAAAGTCTGGAATTTCTTGAGGAAAATTCGTTAACTGTTTGGAGGCAATGCGCGTGCTAACGGCTGGTGACTGAGCACAAACGCTGACGACGGAATTTGTGCTATTTGTATTTAGAGAAGATTCTCTCGATTCGCGCAGTTCGTCGACTGTGATTAGATCTGGGTCCCTGCTTACCATACGACGTAACCTGATGGACGGTTTCCTTTGAATTACATTGACATCGTCAAAGACATCATCCGTGTTGTTTGTCTCGGTACTTGTCTCAGCGCTACCCTCACTGCCTCCGTAACCACTCTCCTTGAAACTTTCTCTTCGATTAGAAGCGTTCGAGCTGATTTTGTCTGGCATAGTCTTATCATCATTATCTTGACTCAGGCCTCGCGATTCCTGAAGACTTATCCCCTTTTGAATTTTCCTGTTTGAATCATATTGTTCTTTGCTCAGGGGCTTATGAGGGCGAGACGGAGCAGATGCACTTCGCTTGTAGCAGCTCTCTGTGCCTAAAGTATTTGGTCCATTCTCAAAACTTTCATCTTCATTGCCATACATCTCCGGAAATGAGATCTCGTCGATGACATCGTTAGTATAATCCACTGGACGAATTGCACCATTATGACTCCCAAAGAATCCATTAGAATTTATGACATAATCCGCACTTTCATCTATACTGGGTGTGCTGATTTCTCTGAAGTATTGTCTCTTCTGGTAAACAGTAGGCCTTACAGGATGGACGTTGACAAGTCTCGCCAAATGTTCTCCTCCATCCTGCTGCGCGACATTCATCTCCATAGCTGCGTCTGTGGCAAAAATTAGAATTGATGTTAACGCAACTGTCTGCATAGAATCATAATGGACAACATCTACAACATAAATGTGTCAAGATATCAACTCTATCAGGAGTTGAACAAATAAACATAAATTACCTCTTATCAACTGGTTTTATTCATAGAATAGGTCAGTACTGTCAGTTTAAATAGGGATGCTGTTGTTTGTCTCCCCTAAACTTTTCACATTTTCTTGAATTGGGATTGAGTCTAGGAGAATTTGGCCCCCGACCCACAAAACGTAACTATTTTTAATTAGTCTATTCCCCAAGAGATGTGCTTAGTGTGACACTCCACAAGTACCGTAACACATATAAATGTTTGGAGATTCGGAGACGGATCAGGAATGTGTTTCATGTTTGGATTACATACAGTAACAATTACAATTAAATCAATATTCCCAGGAGACGCTATCGCAACATGTTTCAAAGCTGACAGGAAACTGTCATTGCCAAGTTGGCATTGGCTTGGTACACATGTGTTTTAAATCACCTCATCTAAACTAAAACACAAATTTGATAAGATTAAGTAAATTTCTGTGATGTTAATAAACTATGACTCAGTATGAACAATCACCTAGCATTTATAATTATTTACAATCTTTTAAAAAACTTCATACACATCAAAAGGAAACAGGACTATTCTCTGCACATGAATCAATTCCGAATGGCAATGACTTTAGAGTTTGTGGTTAGGTCGCACAGGTTGTGTGGCGCTGGTGCATTGTACCAAACAACTGTAAGGGCACTGAAACCGGAGAAAGCTGACGCCTTTACAGTATAAACAAGCAAATAAAAAAAGAAGAAGTGTCTAGTTCATAAGTATCTTAAAAGGTTGATTTTGTAGGTTGAATTCTCCTGACAACTATAGGTCGAATTCGTTTCGGGTTGAGTTATCCAGTAACCCCTAAATCCTTTCCTACCCTAAAACCTATAAGACATTGACACACCGACTCTGCTTGATTCCACCTTAGCCTGACGGATCCGTCGGGTCAGTGAGAATCTGCGTCAATCAGGTTGATGTACGCACGTCACCAACCCGATTTTATTAGCTTTTCCGAAACGTCGGATATTACTACCATATGTCAGATATGACCGACCTTAAGATTTCGATGTATGCACATTCACCTACTGTTCCCGATTCTGAGCAGACCGTTTAAATATCGATACTACCCAGATGGGCCCGGCTCAAAGCAGCTCTCTGTGATCTCTTCCCAGGTAAATAACAGGTCTATAGCAGGAAGTGTGATCGGGAATAGATGGTATATCGATAGGTGTAAAAGGGCTCGTTCCACCAACACAATGGATTTGCCGTGGTATATCTTGTTAGATCTTAAAGTGTCGCGACGATTGGAGCCATGAACGCCTTTACGTAGGCACTTTAGTGAAATTTTAAAACAGGTTTAATTACATAACTAACCTAGTAGCCATTTGGGCCTCATTGAATGATTTGATAATCTTTTTGATTTTTGTCTGTATCACTACTGCTTACGAAGATATTCAAGTTTTTGTGAGGCAAATCTGACAAAAATTTCTGCATTGAAATGACCAAATCGAAGGACAATTTTTGGCATAAAACAGGCCTTCACCTATTGAGACTATTAAGTTTGATTTGACATAACTCACTTAATATTAGTCTTTTTTTTTTTTTCTTTTTTTTTTGGCAATTTTCATTAGGGAATATTGTATGTTCACAATCACCGAATTCGGCTACGGCCGTTCTTCCACTCGGGCCCTTGCCCCGACCCCTCATTCTAATGGCGGATGTTTAACCAAATGGGCGGTGGGTACCATTTTTGTGTAAGTCTTTGGTATGACCCGACCGGGGTTTGAACCCACGACCTCCCATGCTCGAGGCGAACACCCCTACCACTTGGCCACCAACCTTGACATATGCAAGGTGATTGTTATGTTTCACATAATTTCCTTTAAAGATTGTAACGGTTCACCGATATACAGACCCCCAGATGACCTGTATAGGACCTCACAATGACCTTTTTGTACCAAACAATACTCTTCTTTTGCCTATACCGCTCAAATTACCATACATGCAGTGCATAAAACTATGTTATTCTTTAAGCTGAAACTATCTTATTACCTTGTGACATAGATTTTGTCCATTATTGACCTTTTGCTAGTTCTAGTGCCCTTTTTAACTGGTAAATGCCCTTTCGCATGTCTCTTTCGCTAAACATGTCCCTTTTAAAATATTTTTGCTGAAATTGGAGAAATTATTTACATTACAATTAAAATATGATATTGTGTCGTGCCTTTGTGCACTGAAGTTTGTATGAAAAGGTCCCCTGAGCCTGAGGGCATTAAATATAATGATCCTAGTATGGGAAAGTCATGTTTCTTGCCAGTTTAAATTTCTTACCATTAATTGATACAATAACACACTAAAATAGGTTACCATTTAGGAAAATGTACATTTACAATTTCGTTTTTTAATGTATATAATTTTATTCTATATTTCAGAGAAAAAAGTTTTCTTACCTCATAGCCTAGTATGAGTTTTTAAAGTATTGTAGTTGTACTAATCTAAGCTCTAGCCTCCTCCTATGTACATAGAGCACCAAGTACAAAATAAGACCAAGTACCAGGTACTTGCTACCTTGGTATAGGTATTACCTGGTACATAGGTGATACTTGTTGGTACGCTATGTACCAGGTACATAGTTGGTACTTCTTGGTACCCTATGTGCATGGTGCATGGTTTGTGCTTCTTGGTGAAACATAAACGTTCACTTTGACCTGATCCCATTTTGTGACAAATCAATATTTTATAATTCTGATTTCGCAACCAGATACCCTGGATCAATGGCTTTTCAACAATGCTAAGAGCATGAAGATCCTCAAAGGGAAAGTGCCTCAAAATCAAAAAGTCGCACAGGTCATGTAAGGGGGCCTCTGGGGCAGGAGTGAGTCTTAACTTACACCTCACCTCACTTTGATCAAAACTTCCCATGATGACCAATTTGGGGCAAATAAAATAAAGAGCTGGGCAAAGTAAAATCTAAATGAAACTCAGCACATAGCACAATTATTACCTGAAAAATGCATTAGTCATGGTCTTGAACGAATTTGAAAAGTCCCTCATGGATATTTTGGGAGGTTAAACATAAGTCCATAAGCCTTCACTTTGACCTATTGTCATTTTGCAGGAAATCAATATTTTTTAATTCTGATTTCGCAAGCAGATACCCTGGATCAATGGCTATCCAACAGGGTAAAGATCATAAAGATATTCAAAAGGAAAGTTCCTCAAAATAAAAAAGTCGCACAGGTTATGTAGCACGGCCACTGGTGCAGTAGTGAGTGTGAGTGGTCACACACACCTCACTTGAGTGAAAACTTTCCAACATGACTAATTTGGGGCAAGTAAAATGAAGGGGTGGGCAAAGGGTAATTCACATGAAACTTTGCAAATAGCACCTTCTTGACCTGAAAAATGCGTTTGACATGGTCTTGAAAGAATTTGAAAAGTCCTTCATGGAATTTCCTACGGTCAAACATAAGCCTTCCCTTTGACCTGTTGCCATTTTGCGGGTAATCAATATTTTTTAATTATGATTTCGCAAGCAGATACCCTGGATCAATGGCTTTTTAACAATGCTGAGATCATGAAGATCCTCAAAGGGAAAGTTTCTCAAAATTGAAAAGTCGCACGCGTCACGTTGCGCGACCATCAGTTGGACCTGCCAAAAAATATCTGTGTAGCAGCAGACTTTACACCTCCCCCTCGTGCGACCATTTGAAGTGCCTACCTTTAGCCTACTATGTGTATGCCTTGAGCCTACCCTTTTGGAGGCCTTGAGCCTCCGGTGTAAAAACTTGGAAACATGCATTTAAACTGGTTTATAGTCATATATACACAACCCTAAACCTGACCCAACCCTATTCTAACCCTAGCCCTCCAATCGAAACTAAAGTAGGTGAAGGCTCAAGGCATCGGCAGGGTGGTATCAAGGCATCCACATTTTCACGCGGTACTTGGACCATACGCTCGGTAGCCTTTACGCTTGGCACGATAAGCTTCGTGAAGTCGGGAGTTGGCGTGCTGGCCGCCTCGGATGATACGTTTGATACGGTGTTTCTATGCCAATTATTCACAGAGTCATGACCTGAGATGTACAAAGTGGCTTCCTGATTAATGTAGCGATTCCGGCCGTCAGCGACATGCCGCCTCCCATATCTGTCGCTATACTAAACAGCTCTTGCGGAAATGGCTCTGGACAAGGCTGTGTTTGTCACAGAAACATGTATTTGGTGTTTATCTGTATGGAAAAAATTGATCTTTGCAACGATTTAGGTTTTTTAATTCTATTATGGAATTATGTCCAAGTTTCAAGTGGTTGAAGTTAGCAGTCTAGTATTCCTGACAGGCAACTCCACAGGCGGCGCCTGTGGAATCCCGCAGTTCGGGGGGTAAAAAATGTTTATTTCCGACCACCATCACAGTTGAGTGCAAACACCATACAGGCAAGACCTGGAGATTTACGTTTCCAACCCTCTTACCTACAGGTGCGTCTTTATTTGCAGTCCCTAATTGAATTCTGTACAGAGTTCTGTGATAAATTCGAAAAGAAATTGTAACGTCCACCCGCAAAATAGCTGGATACATGTGTCAAACTGTCATTAAGTTTATATTTTGATTTTCGAAAGGTTACATGTTAATTTCCCGTTTTACATTACGAAGTTTGCCACAAGCGCAACATTGTGTCAGGTGTCTCAGTCAGTGTGTCAGTTGTCCGACATTCGCCTTGTGTCAGTTGAGATTTTGGTCAGTTGTCTGACATTCGTTTTGTGTCTGTTAAGATTTTGGTGTGTTGTCCTGCCCCTTTTGCACATATTGCATCAACTCCCGCATCCTAGCTGAATATGTTGCCGAATCCATTTTTAATGAAAAGTAGTCCGAGAGGCTCTGACTGTCTAGCGGCGCCAAAGTTTCTCGGACTAACCAGAAGGGTGTATGGACGAGATGGCACAGGAGCGTTATGGCATGGACGATATGGCACACTTGCTTAGACGATTTGGCATACTTTTTATTTCAATATTCTGCTGAATATCTACACTATTTTTATAAGGGGAATTTAATTCTTCAGTAAATATTCTTTATCTCAGTTTTTATTCGGAGATTCTAGGTGCAATATTAGCCAAGATATTGATAAAAACTATTTACATTTATTTGATTTACATGGTAAATGTACTGAAAAGTAGTCCCACTTGTCAAATCGCAAATCTGTGGATTTATGGATGCAGGTGGTGGTAATTTGTAGAGTAAAAATAAAAGATTAACGAACAAGTACAAAATCGACGTATATGGGGGCTAAGTCGGTAAGTGGTCCTTAGTCTTTGTATGGCAGGAGAATTTCTCCTCACCCAGCGATTTTCTACTGTAGATTTGAGCAGTTGACATGTTTTTTTATCAACGAATAACATTCTGCAAAACCTGTGACATGATTAAAACGAAACCATTAATTTGATTAAAACAGAAAGTGTGCCAAATGGTCCAACCTATGCCAAATGGCTCCTTTTCTATGCCATATCGTCTAGGGTTGTGCCATAACGCAACCGTGTCATAGCGCCCTTGTGCCATATCGTCTATTAACCGTGAGAAGATACACTCTGAAACTCATTTCCTGAATCGTTTACGGCGAATCCCATCGGGGTGAGCATCATAACCAGCTTTGATGGATTGTTCCCCATGCTGAGCTGTGAGCACTGGAGATATTCCGTATTTGATGTTGCGAATACTTTATATGTAGGAACAACAAATAGAAAAACATATACCAATTTGTTTTTTGATTGCTACTAGACAATAAGTTCTTACTTTATTCCTGTGTTATTTAGAGGGGGTTCTTTAGACGAGAGGTAGTTTTCCAGTGGAGTTTCCCTGCTTCTCAAATCCAGCCATTTCGTTCAGTCTTTCTCGCTAGTTCTCTAGCTGCACAGTGCCTAACCTTTTGACATTAGAGACTCTCTCACTAATTCGCTGTTGACATAGAACCGTTATTCGACCGTCAATGGAGATGAGGGATGAAGAATCTACCAGAAGTGAATCTGTGTTGAATAACAGAGTAAAAATAGATATCTCTCTACTCTGTGGCTGAATCCCCCATCATAACAGGAACTGCAAGCGATCGCTGGTTCAGCCTAGGGTCTGCCATAGCGCATAGCAGAGGTTGGGTACCAGCAAAATGGAAATCATTGAGACTATTTTATCACTCTATATATTTTTGCATGATTCCTTAGGAATAAAAAACAAATATTTCAGCTGAAAATCTAATATCATACTTTTCATACTATTTATAAATACAATTGACTTATGTAGGTATTTTGAAAAATTGATAATATCATTTTCTTTGTGCTTTGAGGCTATCCTTGTGACCCAGTTTATACCTTGGACCAATCACGATGAAGGCGCCAAGTACAGATTTTTCGGATCGAATCATTCTGCATTTCTCCTCAGAGTAGTTATATATTATAGGTCGAAGTTGGATTGAATGAGGTAAGAAATAGGCACCGATTTGATTTTGACGTCCTGGTGTCGTATTCCACTTGCATGTCCAAGATTTATTGCAGCCCTTCCTAGATAATTATATCTTTACTACGACGCTGTCCGAGCCGTTAGCCCACGGTTAGGTGTTTTCATACTTTTCGCAGATCCTAATTCCTATGTACTAAGTAATGTAGTCTGTAGTGTAAAAGTTGATCAAGTGTACCGATGACAAATAAGAGCTCTCGCTGTATATTTGTGATAGCATGGTCCACTGTCGCACGTTTAGTACCCACACTAAGGCTCGACATTCGCATCAGTACACTACGTAGAAACCTCGGGATGTAATTTATTCTAGGCACTATATTATTCACGTTAGCCTTAGCCTAGGCTTAGGGAGCGCTCATTATTTTTGCCACAGGGGGGGGGGGGGGGGGGTGCTTCTTGAATCGTCCGAAATAAAGTGCCCCCTCCGGAATATCTCGAAATAAAGCGCCCCTCCCCCAAGGCAAATACCCTGATATACACTCCACCCCCGCCCCCGTCCCCTGGGCAATAGACTTAAATCTAGGTAAAGAATTCACCCCTGATCTCCATTCAGGGGTGAACAGCTGTTCTATGTTATTAGGCGAGGCGCTAAGCAGCTAGGAAACCAGCGAGGAAAACTGAACAAAATGGCTGGCTTTGAGAACCAGCCAAGTTCTACTGGAAAACTACTTCCAAAAACACAGTTATAAAGTAAGCGACAGCTATTTTGAAGGTTGGCGAAGACAAATGGGTATATATTTATCGATTCAATTTTTTTTTCATATATGTCAGACTGCGGCCAGTCTTGAATGACAAGGCAGGGTTGGGGTGTATGGAGTCGGCACCCGGCCCTGTTTGGAGACAGGGCCGGGTATGCTGGCTAACTTAAATCGATTCTTTCACACATACACATGTACATGAGATCATGTACGGTACACATATACTGATATAGTAATATTAGTATTATTAATTACCTACCAAGTGTAAAAATGCATGATTTTCGACAGGAGCTGTTAGGAGTTTACCCCCCCCCCCCCCCCCCGCCCACGCACACGCAGTCAGACAGAACCAGGCCTGTCCATGAAGACTGAAGTGCAATGAGAGTGAGATTCTCGTGTGCGAAAAAACTCGAACCCGCTCATTTTATTTTGAAGGTTTCAGGGGTCATACAGGAGCCTTTAAAACCTTTATTTTGCGAATTGAGCCTTTAAAGCCTTTATTTCCAATTTAGAGCTTTTAAATGCCTTTATTTTCAGGTCTGAACCTTTATTTTCTATTAATGGAACTATTCTATTATGGAACCAGTATTTTTTGCTTGCATCCTTCATGAAATGAAAACTGAAAGGAAAGAGAAGCCAAATTCTCATTTGAAAGAGAATGAAAAACAGAAGGTGCTAGGAAGTAGAGTTTACTAAGTAGATTCTATATTTACAGAGAAGTATTTGTTAAATGTGGAGGTGGGAGTAGCAATGACCATACTCAAACAGATGTTTACTCAATATTGATTTACAGTGAGTATTAGTGTAGCATTTACCATCTTGAGTGGCACTGACACTTACATCCTAGAAAGTGTCATTATTCAGGTTAAACTTATATTTGGCATGATATTCATGTATTTTTGTCTAATTTCATAGCATGGGGGGTATCAGCCATCTTTCAATTGTAATGCAGCCATGTTCCCCCAGAGGACTCTGCGGTTCCTATTTTCAGGGTTCGTACAGAGCCTGGAAAACCTGGAAAAGCCTGGAATTATGCTTTTGGGTTTTCCAGGCCTGGAAAAGCCTGGAATTCTCACAGAGAGCCTGGAAAAACCTGGAAGAGCCTGGAAAATTTAGTTTTGCATAAAAACTTTTTTTTTAGTCCATGAAGTAAGGAAGATGAATAAAGTAGTAAGGAAGATAAAGAAAATTTTAACAAAATTTGGTGATAAATCAGATATGGTTTTTAAAACAGCAACCCGATATGATATGCACCCTTCGGAAAACAAACAATGACTTTTCATTTATTGATTGACATTATTATGTGCCTGGAACAAAATTATTAGAACCTGAAAAAGCCTGGAATTTTATTGGGCTGTCTATGTACGAACCCTGTATTTAAAAAAAAAAAAATTTTAATTTGTTTATTTGTCACTCTCATAATTACATGAGTTTTTCAGTCACAACTTGGCCAGTTTTTACAGCTATCTTGATACACATTTTCAGATATGCTGCAATAAAGTAGAAAAAAATAAAATTAACATACAAAAAATAGAGCTGTTAATAGTAATGAGGTAATGATGATTCACGGGATATCTTTGACTCATGATTTCAAATTATTTTACTATTTCGATTATGAGTCATTTGAAAGTTTGTATCGAGCCACACTCTTGGACTTCTTTTTCCAATTCATTCCATTCACGCGCTGCCCTATAATAGGGGCTATTTAAGACGGTGGCTGCTCTCGTAAGTGGAGTCTTGAAGATAATCTTCTCACCTCTTCTTGTTACTCTTGTTTTCTTTGCTTCTATCCAGTTACTGTCATTGCGGTGTTTATACATCAAACACATTAAGGCTCTTTTCCTTCTGACTTCTAAAATTTCTAGATTGCACTTATCCAACATATATTTTGTGGAATACTTCCGGGAAACATATCCAAGTATTAACCGTAAACCCCTTCTATTCAATTTTTCTAATATGTCAATATCTTTTCTATTCATACTGTCAATTATATAAGAGCAATACTCGAAATGCGACAAAATACTCCCAACATAAATGTGTTTGGCTGCCTCCCACGTTAGACATCCTCTCAATTTTGCAAATTTGTACAGCTTCCCACTTATAGTTTTACTCATTTCTGCACTATGCTTTGTCCAGGACAGAGTCTCATCTATATGTACGCCTAAATATTTATAATGGTTACAATGTGCAATTTGATCCCCATTCATATTAAGTGTTAAATTATGACTATCACTCTCCAAGCATTGGCACAGTCTCACTTTGAACATGGAGACTGTAGTATGATTTCATTTTTTTTTTACAAGTTTTATGGCAATGCAATATCTTACGGTTTCATTATTTAGTATTTTGATATGGATTTAAAAGAAAGTTCAGTTGGGGGGGGGGGGGGACTATTTTTTTAGTCACAGGTCCATTTTTAGGAACTCCTTGGCAAGGTCTGGTCTCTCCCTAGACTTGCTAAAGTCATTGATAATGGACCTCAAACTACTTAATACGCTTCCCCAAAAACCTGACAGGCCCAGTAATCAAAGACATGCAAGATATGCACAAAACTCCTGTAAGTTTCTACTATTCTCCTTGCGTAATTTTTCCAAGCCTTACCTCGTAACTTTGACTTTCTCTCTCTGGGAACTTCGTTTCCCTATTCCTATATACCCATTTCCGCACACTCTATAGTTACATACCGCTGCTGGGGATGCAGTAATTAGGAGATATGTAGTGAGGGTGAGTTTTTCGTCCTAGGCTGACGTTTTCGTCCCGGGCTGACCACGTGATTTTTATGGACGATATGATTGGCTAACGTATCAAAAATGGCCATGCCCCGCCTTCACATTGGCACACCCCCATCGAAGAAGTTAATCCAAATAAACAGAATTTGAGTTTTGATATAGCAAAAAAAGAAAATACCCTTTCAGATCAATAATCACAAATAGCCCAGAAAAGTATTATAAAGATTGTACATGATATTTTAAAAATAAAAGATCAATAGGAACTATCGTCAAGGTTTTGATCGCCGCAATTTCTTAGCCTGCAAAATGTAAACATCGATGCTGCTATGACATCGCCATGACGTTGTTGCATAGCAACCTGTACAGTAACCTGCATCGATGCTATGAAATAGGCGGAAAACGGGCGGGACGAAAACATAGCAGTTGGAGTTACTCGATAAGGGTGGCCATTGCCTCTGGGACTATGGCAGGTAGAGAAATATCCATTTTTATCAAAATTTGAAGATATATAGGAATAGGGAAACCAAGTACCGGTAATCAACCGAAATCATGGCAATGCCATGCCAACTTATAATCCTTGTATAGTCCGTGGGTGACGTCATCTCTCCAAGTCTCACCCCCCGGGAGAACCAGCGAGACCAGCCTGCTAGAGTGCCGGCCCCTCCAGATCCCCCGCGGGGGGGGGGGGGGGGGGGGGGGGGGGGGGAGAGATAACGCCATCCACCCGCCACAATATATATATGTATGATATAAAGTACTTGTATTCCTTCCCATAATTCACTATTTTAAAACAGAAATCGACTTACCATTCAAAACCATGTCGAGATACAACTAACACGGAAGCAGCGGCATGTTGGGGCTGTCAGGACTGTCAGGGTGATGGTGTAAAACTAGCATTACTTGTTATTTCACATGCCATCTTTGATCCAGCAAAAAAAGAAAATAACAAACTTAAAAAAGCGCCCTTGTCATATTTTTCATGGCTTGCTGATGAGAAACAAGTTTTTTTTTTTTTAGTGGCCTAAGGCTAAGTCTCATAGAACATATTGGACGTTTAACTAGACAAACTAAACAAACACGGCTGACCGAGTGTAGAGGTCTGATTATACCATCTTGTACATGGGCAGAGCACTAGCAAAGGAATGTGCTATCAACTCAATGTGCTATCACAAACTGAACGCTCACTCAGAAATCAAATAAAACCAGCGAAGTAGATCAAATTGCAGCCGGGTGTACCTGCCCTTGGTATGTGAGTCTTTTTCAATATATTTTGCCATGAATACCAAATTGCGTAAGCGTGAAACACTTGAAAAATGAGGACCAAAGAACTTTTCAAGTGCAGGCATCCAAGTTTTCCGTCAAATGACTGAATTCCGCATTTCATATACTGTACACCGGCAGCACTAGAATATATATACCGATTCATAGCTATTATTCAGATCGGCTTATCGAGACCATTTTGGACATTCTGTATAATTCCAATTTCTCCCAATTCATTTCAGGGGCTAAATCACCATGTCTAGCATGGCAAGCCTGCTAGAGCGGGTACACAAGTTCAAGCAGCAGCGACAGCAGCAGAGAAATGAAACAGACCAGGGACAGGATTCTAATGGGAACCGTACAGGTGATATACTATTTACAAACTCTATTCGCATCTTACACTGCTGTACATCCAGATCATTAACCTACTAGTCTAACTTCTACTCACAAGTGTCACCGAGATTTAATATACCAAGATGCAGGTATCCTATAGTTTCTTTCTATGCTATATAACCCCAATGTCAAGGCGCAGATATAATTCCGTCGTAGACGGACAAGCGTAGAATGTTTATATGAATGGAAAAGAGAAAGGTTGAAGAGTGACTGTCACTTTGTTAGCCATCATGGCTTCGAATGTAAATTCTATCTAGAGAACTGCCACCAAAGTATAACATTTTGCAAATGGCTCTGCAGCATTGATAAGACAATTTTAACAAGAACAGATAAACAATCGTAAGCTCATGCGAGGCTTAGAAATTGAGTCGGTCAGTGTGGTACCCCCCTCGAGGACTTTGCCTAAGATTTGAAAATGCCCCCTGTGGACATGTACCTTTGTTACAGATGAATCACAGTCCGATGTTCGGAAATCGGGACCGATAAATTAAGGAACGTGTTACTTCCCATTGTCTGTAACAACGGAGTTTAAGAAATGCCCCCGTGTTGCCTACCGATATTGGCCCATGATTAGTCACTGGGACAGGAGAAATGGACCTGCCACACAAAGACTCAGGCCCGCTCAGCCCCACTAACTGATTTGGACCCGGAGACCAGTTTGTTCCTTTATTGGTGGCATCTAGGCTCCAAGAATACCGTGAGTCAGTTGTCCAGTATGGGCAGAATTAACTCCTTATTTACTCCCACTAATTACCACCACCCTCATCCATGAATTCTGCTGTGATGGTTGACGCAGTTCACAAATTCGCCTGAGACACATTAACTCAAGACTAGCATAAGATTAAGGGAGTTAATCAGTGGGAACGAAATCGTACAGTGTGTTTCCCACTTTACTGTTCTTCCCATCTATATTTTCTTAGGTTTGCTTGGTCAGAAGTGGTTAAATTGATTCTTTTTAAATGTAAAAGTATAATGTCCTATTAAGGTAGTGCTCCATTTTGCCAATGTTCTCCCCATGTTCTTCTCCAAATCGTGCCATATTGTTCTTGCCCCAATCTTACCATAATCTTGTGTGAGGCTCCATTGGCGCTCCACTCCCGCAAGAATTGTTTTTTGTCAATCTTTCTTAGGTTGGCACTGGTTTGAACCATTTGCTACATTGTGCTCTATTAACGCGATCGCGGAGGTGCCCATGAAACCGGCTATCGCGCCGTCTGTTGGACGTTGGCAACATTAACATTAATTATTGGCCCTGGAGCCTACTGAAAATAGGATAGCCTTACCTAAGTAACAGCCTCCAGAATAAACTCAACTCAACTAAAAAAACCAAAGAAATACTACCAATTTTTTATTGCATCAGTCGATCTATACTCCCTTGAGTCTCGGATTTTATTTGGTTGGGGCGATCCATATTATCTCACCCCTGGTATTTTTTCTCCATAGACTTAACATTGGGAACTCGTATCTATCGCCCATTAGATATTTAGGAAAAATATCCAATGGGGTATCATGTCACAAATGATAGCCCATTAGTCAATGCTAAGGGTGAGATAAATTCAGAAACCCATTCAAGTTTAGTGTCAGAGCTCGATCCCATCTCATTTGAATTCCTTTGTAATTCATGCGGCTTCGCCTTGTGAATTACTATGTGATTCAAACTCGATGGGATACGAGCTCAGACCCTAAACTCTCATAGGTTTCCTCTATAAAGTATGTATGCACTGATGTGGGGTCAAAAATTTCGGAAATTTTGCGTATGCTCCTTCTTTGTTCTAATGCGTACAAAATAAAGAGAGAGGGTGGGGTTCAAAAATTTCAGAAATTCAGCGTACATACTTTATGAATGGCCCCGTACCATTTTAGTCAAAATCTGTGTGCTATTCGCAGACCTACGCAGAATTTCCGTCGTCGAAATACTGTCACTTGGTTATGGCTTTGAATCTAGAGAACCGCCACCAAATATAATATTAGGCAAATGGCTATGTAGCTTTGCTAAGACAAACTTAACGAAAACACTCCTAGATATGGATAATCTATAGACTATCAGGTTTAGTCCCATGTATATTTTGTATAAGTTTTTATCTGCCAGAAGTCTTCCAGTGGTTAAATTGAGATGCAGATTTAGTCTCTGTAAATATAAATAGGCTATAAATATTGTCCTACCCTCCGATATATAACGAACCAAACATCGGTTCGGTGAGTGAACGCCAATAGCCAAGTTATTGCTATTTCTTGCACCCCCCCCCCCCCCCCGAAATCGATGTTATCAATCGCACCCCGTTCACTCTCAGATGCTCGATTTATAAAGCTTTCCGAATGCGAGGGCCTTTAGGTGAGACTATGACTGGAGAATGCCGAGTCAGTACTAAACTTCCATTTCTTATGTAATCCTTATGTAATTCCTGCACGCAGACCGTATCAGAAAATAAAACCAGCAAAAAAATGACATCTTCCCTTTTATAGATCGGAATATCAACTTGACAGCGGTTTTCCACATATCTTTAGCCATCTTCTGATCTTTATTTTGATTTTCTATGTTAAGTATCAAGGGAGGCCAAAAGTGGCTGGATCTCAACCAGGATCTCAACCACACTGATATTGACGTTCACCCATAAATCATTCAATCCTATAATTATCAATAGCACTAATACAGTTTCTCTACCTTATGGCACAGATTATGGGACCTGGTTAAAAAAGATCGATCAGCAAGGAAACAAAGCAGAAGACTGGCTCCTCTTTATCAACTCCTTGACGCAAAACGTTCAGGGCGATTGCGAGGGTCGTGAATACGATGAGATCTGTAATATTTACAGCAAAGCAATAAAGGTAAGACTGAAATTATTTCAATGACTGTTAATCTGTTCATGCATCTGCACGGATGCCAGTTTTCATGATTTTTGCCTGCGTTTTTTTCTCTTCTGTTAGAAATATTGATAACAAATAAGTACCATAGTCGCAGTTTTTTTCACAACAGGTACTCTGCCGGCATGCAGTTAGAAACGTGCAATGTGTGAGGAGTGCTCCCAATGAAATGGGGCACCACTACTCCGATAAGACTGTCTGTTCCGCTACTCCAACGTAACACTCCAACGTCTGATCTTGGGCCTCAGGTTGGCTGGAGGTTGTTTATTAGGCGGTTCACAGGGAGCTATCTGGAGATGGTTCGCGACCAGTCTGAGGACGGAGTGTCATCCAGGGGGTGTACGTAGACTTTTATAGCCAGCCATCCAGGGTGTTACCTGATGGGCTTACGGAGTGTCGCTGAAGCACCACTCAAGAGCGCCCTTAAACCCTCTGGATGTCTGGAGGTGCCTCTGGCATCCCAGAGGCAACACACACACACACACTCACTCACAGCCCCCCACCCTCCCCCCGGACAGCTCACCACAGGAGGACAATAAATACAGTATAGACTGGTTTCAGATAAAGCAGTTATATGCTCCTTGGAGTTGACCCTTTGCAATATCCTCAGAGCAGAGATCGAGAAGGGCTGAGTTAAGTCATGTACAAGCCATAAACCCGTGACTGGAGGCCAAAAGTTAGAACCGTCTGGAAAGTTTTTTAGCAGAATGTTAGCACCAGAGTGTGCTGTACACATTTATAACATTAACTCTTATTTTTAATTACCTTCATAATCGTTGCACAGACACTGTTCTCCCGACAATATATTCATGTGGTCTTGTAGAAGCCCTGATGTGTGTTTAGCTTTTAAAACTCACTAGTACATAAAATTGTAAATAAACTACTATACTGAGTCTCATCTTTTCGGGATAGACCTGCCTCTCCAATCCTATTGGCATCCAGGGTTCCTTAAATCCTTCCAGATTTGTTGAAGAGGGGTCCGCAGCCGCCACCCCCAGGCCTTAATTAACAGATCAGCATGGTGAATCTGCCATTAGGTTGCATAGCAACTTGCAACTACTTGAGCCTATATTATCTCTACCACAGCGTGAGTTTCTGAAATTAACTTATCTGTAGTGAAAATGTTTTCCCCGTGATCATGACTACGGGTAATGTTGGGATAGTGGGGTAGGTCGGCAGTTAAAATCTGTAGCTCTTCTGCGATAAGGCTGTGTTTCGGAAAGTTGCGAGCTTTTGGATTTTTGTGAAAAGGAGTGAGTTGCCTTAGCTGATTTCTATGTACACATCTAGAAATCATGAACAGCTATAATGAACTTTATTGCTTACCATAACGGATGATTGACTCCAGTACAATGACTAATTTGTAATTTCAGGCGATCTCCAGTAGTGGCGGCCACAAAAGTGAGGCATATGCCAAGTTGTTCGTTAAATACGCCACTTTTGTCAGGTATGTACTTGATTTGATTATATCTCAGTAGCATTAATCAGAGATGTCAGTTTCCGCTTTTCCATGTAAATCCTTAATTTAATTTTCAGTTTATGAAATTATTTGTTCTTGTGTAAAACAAAGATAGTATAAATCGAGTCTCAATCACATAAATAAACAGGGATGCAAGTTCTCCGTCAATTGACAGAATTCCGAACTTTCATACCTACTGGAAGCAGTTAGATTCACAGAGCGTTTTTGCAGCCGCACCACGGGCCGGTAACAAACACGCCACTACCCGGCTCTCAGTGCCGGACTCTCAGAAATTGAAATTCTAGCGCCATTTTGGTTTATTTTTGACTTGTTAAAATTCTCCATTCACCCTGAAAATATCTTCTATACTAAGGGACTGCGGCTCGTCTACTGTTTTGCTCCTGGGCAAAAAGGGGATTCCCCAGCTCACTGAGATAGAACCGTTACCATAAGGGTTTTATATTTCCGACTTTTCCCGCAGTCCCAACTTGCATCCCTGAATAAACAGTAGCTCGAATCTCTCCACACACCCTCAACCCCATTCCATCCCCAACAAAGATGTCTTTCCCATGTTTTCTCAGCAAGCTCTCCATTTGAGATTTAACACCAAACTTCATTATCTCCCTCTCAGGACACAATTTGCAATGAATCTGGTGTTATGTACAAAAAATATAATCAGATTATGTATTTAGATCAAATCTAAATATGTCTGTACTCTCTCTAGCCACAAAGATGCGGATGATGCTAGAGACTTGTTCTACACTGCTAGGATAAATTTAGGGTCTTCTGCCATCGTCCATATTCATGCTGCACAGTTCGAATTACAGCAAGGTAGGACCTTTGATTTTGAATTTTGAATGTCATCACATGGTGATTTTAAGCTTGTGTAGTTAGTATGTTTTAGGTTTGGTTCTGGTCGTCTGCTCTATGTATCAATCATAAATCTTTCCAACTTTTCCCTTCATTAGCACCACCTGCAGGCCTAATGGTGACTCAATAACAACCCCCATATTTGCCGGGTCAAAATTTCCGTTTTCATTACTTTAATCTTTTCTCTTTTTTTGTTAAACACTAACTTGACTCACCGGGACCCTCGAGAGCAACACCATATAGCCACGTTTAAATTTTTTTATGCTAATCGAAATGTTGCCGACTCAAGGGACCTAACCAATACTTTATAGTTCCCGTATGCAGTCACAGACTGCTTCAGATACCATGTTTAACCATCTGCCACCGTGTGACAGCTACACACCTCCAATCTCTTGTTTATTAACACTAATAAACAATGAAATCTAGACTCACGCGGAGTCCATACATCGTAAACGGCCCGTCGCCGTGCTGCTACATAGCAACCGGACTGACTGTTTACAAAAGCCACTTTTACCCACAATTGGCTACCGCACCCGAAACGATCGTCTTTACAGTCATTTCCAGTAGAATGCAGCCTGATGATTCTCATAGATGAAACCGCTAACTTATTTGGGGCCTACACTGGTCTCAAAAACACACAGGGACCCAAATTGTATCTGTTGACACGGTTGTCAATGATACCAGGTCCCTGGCAAAAGAACAAAAACAAATGTCGTCCGCAAACGACATCTGCAATCTGATTGGCCGAGAGAGGTCACATGGTACAAAACTATAAAAAGGGATGACAGCTCCAACTGTCACCATTCCGCGGTTGCTGCACCTGCTGTGTAGATGTTAGATCTAGCTACGTATCAATTCATTACTTTAATCATAATGTTTTATCTATTCCCTGGATAAAAATCATGAAAAATCATTCAGTATTTCTCGAAATACAGTACTCCATTACTGTAGTATTGATACTAGCAGCAGCGTCGGTACTTGCGCAGCACTGCAGTAAGGAAAGGGTCAATACATAAGTGTTTGAGTGCACTCCATCAGGGTTGCGAGCACTACAAATACATCTGCACACAGGGACACTCTTAAATCGGCTAGTTTGACGAATGCGAATACGTTTGCAAGGTTCTCCAAGATTGTTTCCTGATGAATGATGCACTGAAAAAAGTTCACTTCAGTAAACCTGTAGACAACCTATAGGGGCAAGCTAGCAACCAGGTGCTGAGTTAAAATCTGTTAACCATATTATTTTCAGGGAATATTGAGAGATGTCGCAAAATATTCGACAACGCAAAAGAAATAGGAGCAGGTCCCAGCGCCCTTCTCGAAGCTGCACACCTCAATTTCCTACTCGGCTATGAACAATTCATGCCAGAAGGTAACGTCAGCTGTAACCTTTTTAAAATAGTCACATTTTAAAACTACTATCAAATGTACTTAAAGGAAAATAAACACGAATGCGCATAGATATATATATACAAAATATTTATCTAATTATCTGAGACTGAATATCACACATGCTTCTTTGCAAACAAATATTGTCTGAACGAAGAACTATGGACAAGTTTGCTAGACATTGTCATGCATTGTGAGACAAATGGGAACCAAATGAAGATATTAGAGTCGCTATTACCAATTAACTTTCATTACATACACAGTAACCCTAGGTTAGTTTTTTGATTGATTCCATTGTATGTATACTAGACCACCAATTCAGTGGACCAAGTAGACATTTCCTAACGTTATGCTGTAATGATTTTGTGCTGTTAGCCTTTGACCAGACTGACGGGAAGGTGACGTCATTGGACACGTCACGTGACAGTGGTATAAGTATGACTTCAGGACGGATTGCTACCACAGGAAATCCGAAGAATACGGTACGTCATCAGGAAGTGATGTTATTTACTACGTAAATATATATCAGGTTTACTTGTAATATTTGGGAGACACCTACGTTCTAATTTAATGTTCCAAAACTTAGTTCTTTAACAATTTTTTTTCACCTAGCGAACATTCGATTACGACAGCGAGTTTACTCATACTCGGCAGTTTTACGGTAGCGTCAACGATGAACAGACTAGTATAGACTGGTATAACCGGACAGCACATATACGGTATTCTAATGGGAAAGCAGGACAAAATATCTGCTAATGGCATGTACAAGTAACACATGATATATCAAATTGCAACTACAGTAGAACCCTGCGTAAGCGACCACCCTACGTTCAGGGCCAAAGTGCCTGCTTACGGGGGGTGTCCGCTTACACGGAGTTAAAATAGACATCTAATAGAGGAAACCGTTCCGAGCAATGGTGTTCGTTAACACAGGGTGACCGCTTACGCGGGCTGTCCGTTAGGCGGGGTCTACTGTACAATTACTTTTTGGTAAGACAGTTTATAGTCCGTATATGCCCCGACTTTCTTGTGTTCTTCTTTGGTATTATATTAGGAGCCTCTATCCTTCATTTATTGTCCATCAGATCTCACAGAGGACGAATTCTCGGGGTGGAAGCAGTAGTGATGACAGCCTACCACTCTCTAGCAGCGTTTCAGACCAGGCTTTCGTCAAACCTCCAGTGCCCAAAGCATCCGGGTCGTCGAACAAAATGTTGTCTCTCATCAAGCCACCTCCTGCCAAGTAAGATGCAGGTTACAAATACGCTCGGGTTGAAAATTTAACAACCTTCTACATCATAATCAGTCGAGGATGTGGCTAAAAAATAACCTTCTACAATAAAACCATAATTATTATATCTCCAACTGTAAGGCACTGTGTAAGTTCTCTTGAGTGAATCGAGGCATGTATGACCACGGATAGGTGTATAGTAAACTCAGAAGATAGGTGGTACTACACATATAGGACTTCTAACAAGACTTTCCTAACACTCTTCGATTAATGTTAGCGATATAAGATGTCCCTATGTAAGATGCATGTTAGTTGACTAAAGTGTTAATGCTTAACAGTTTAATGAATGAAGGCGTGGGGGGGGGGGGGGGGGGGACGTCTTTGCCACTGTAAATTGGTTCAGGGTTTTTTAAGTGATGATGACATCTGTTTTCATCCAGTCGAATACTCGAGATTTTTTTTTTTCAAATATATTGTAACTTTTACGTCACATTTATTTAGCTCTGTCTCCCCCTTGTTTGACTGTTTATCCACATCTTTTTCCCGCTTTGACGGTCTCGACATCTAATGTTACAATCCATCACAATGCCCTAATTTTCTTGTTTCGAATTTTTTTTTATTCAATTTTTTACCGTTTGCCAATAACGGTTGCCTTATAGGGGGCAATCATTTATTATGATGTTTCCACTGTGATATATATCTACGAAGCCAGTTACTCTAACAGAATCTCACAATGAAGTCTTTCTTTGATTAGGCGCGATTTGATGTCCGTGCACACCGAATCTGACGCCCATACAAGCCCACTCCCTACTACTGCTGTAGGCCGAAGTAGAATGTCCTTGTGGAACAATGCCTTCTTACCTGACGTTTCCAGCTATGCGTGCGGTGAAGAACAAGGAACAATCAGTTTCAACTTTCCAGACGGCAAGAAGTGAGTCGCACCTCCTTTAATTTGATGGTCTTTAATTCAAACCCTTTCAGAGAGGAACTCGGAAGATTCATTGGGTACACTTTTGAAAGTCTGATTCTTTATTTCCTTTATAGGAAACAAAAAACAAACGAATAAGTGTGTGGTCTGCATTTTTTTAGATCACTTTATCGCAATAAAGATATAATATCGTTCATATATAAGCAATTTGATTTTGATTAATAATCACTCATATTAAAAAAAGTTATCTCTATCGAGATAGTATAAAATACGAGCTGGTGGATATATACGTGTGAAAGGTTATATTCTAGTAGTTCTGGTAACTCTTTGGTTGCTATTATCGGAAGTTAAATCAAGCAAACCAAACCAATTTTGATAGATACATTGTGTTTAACTTGGTTTCCCTATGTTTCTTTGTTACTGACTGACCTATGTTGTAATGTAGACCGCAGGCGGCGAGTGACAGGCTGTGTGAGGAACAGGATACACTGCCACTTGATTTTGACTCCAATACCAGTCAGTTCCACCGTCCACTGCGTTCTTCTCACAGTACTCCTGACTGCAAAACAGCCAGTGCACTGTCTCTGCTTTCGAGTAGGAAAAAAAGGTAAGATTTGTAATAACAAAGAGGGACACGTGAGTGTTATTTACCATACCTTTTGTCTGCATTTAAAACCACCATCATTATGAATGAGCTGTTGTAGTTGTTAGAATCAGGAGAAATTCAAGATCGTGTAATGCAACTGCAGTACTGTCGATCTTTTTTCTGGATCAAGGGAGTTATATTTGAAGGACCAATTCACATGGAGCAAAGCAGAGTTTAGTTTGAAGAAGTGGATGGATTTGTAGTTTATCTGAGTAATGGGAGCATGCTCACATGTAAATCGCGAGATAGTTTATTTGAATCTCATGCCGATGGCTTTCCCTGCTTGCCTGTCATCGTCACCTTATTGAGTAGATATCGCTGAAATTAGACCCTAGTTGTTACTACCTTATTACAACTTTAAAAAATTCTTATTTCAACTCCAGAGAAGTTGCACAAAGAACCAACCTTATCTGAGTTACTAATACTAGAAACAGATAACTTGACCGCTTTCTTTCTAAAATATTTGAATAGGTGAATTTATAGGATTGGCAAATATTTTGTACTTTTATTCCCCTCGATCATAAAGGATTTACAACTTAAACAGCATTTGTGCGTGTCGTGTTTTAGATTTACGGGGAAAGCACGTCGTGTTTTGCCGCAGGTTAAAGAGGACAGCAACATGGAAACCAGGCAGGGAGATGCACATAGTCTTCCCATAATGCCAGACCTGGACACCTTTGGCACTGAGGGTCAGTATCAATCAGTGTTGTCAAGTTTCAGATAATTTATCTTTAATCAGTCCCCAAGCTGTGGAGACTAAGACAATTGTACCATAAGTGTAGTACATTATTAAATGTTCACAACTATATCAAAACCACACCATATATATAAAGTGCACAGTTAGACGAGATCCTTGTTGACCATCACTTTTGTCGCTCCTCTACTAATTTCTACCTGTTGATACAATTGTATAACCATTTGCAAACAATATCATCCACAATCAACAAGAGTGTATTTCTATCATCATCTATAGGAAATGCCAGTGCTTCCACCACTCTAACTCACTCAAGCTTTCAGTCTGGCCCAGACACTTTAATGGAGACTTCTATTGAAAATACAAGGTATGTAGGCAACTCCATTTGATTCCTTTGACAGAATGTATCTGTTTATTCAGACTGATACAAAAGTACCGAGCCTTAAAGTTACCCACATGGAGCTACACTAGCTATATTACTCGAAAGTTTAAAAAAAAAAAAAAAAAAAAAAAAAAAAAAAAAAAAAAAAAAAATATATATATATATATTACTCGAAAGTATTTACTTTACAAATTTCCAAGCTGTAAATGGAATACCATGTATTTAAGACGTGGCAATAAAACCTCTGTGTAAAAAAAAGAGGACTACCTACATTCCATACTTCGATTGAATGTTCTCTATGCACCTATATTCTTTTACTCATTTAGATGTTATATTGGTGTTGCTCTTTAGTTCCTCGCAAAAAGCCATGTGTAAGCCCGAGACGCCAACTCCTGAGGCGAAGAGGCTGACCTCAGATACCAGAATGGAACCACCGCAGGAAGCAGTGCATCCTATCCATCACCCACCCAGTTCAAAAACGCAGCCGTCAGTGAAGGCTGCTGAAACATCGGTTATGCCAGTCGATTCTCAATGTGTCCCCGAAATTATGCAGACCGATCCTCCATCCGCGGCAGCTGCAGGCGAAGCCCCCGACAGATTGCCATCGTGCGAAAGTACACCCAATGCCGTAAGTGTACTACATAGCCACTTCAGGAAGATCGCTACCATTAAACAGTCGAAGTAAATTAAATCTGTAGTAGTTACATGCACCTGTTTGCTATATCGGTAGATCATACAACACAAAATTCACAATGTGAGACAGGAAGATGGTTGAGGGTTAAAATGGACAAAAGCGATGATATAGTAATTAGGGGAATTGGAATGTAAGTTAACATAATTTGCGTGATCGTTGAGATGAGGTCATTACATCAAGTTACTTTCAATTCCAGAAACAAGAAGTTCTCATCATTAATAGAAAGCCATATTCTGTACTTAACTGCATCGGCCAAGGCGGTACAAGTTCGGTACGTATATTTTGTTGATCTCAAATAAAAAATGTAGGACACTTGATGGTAGTCAGGTACATTTTTAAGAATTCCTTTATGGATATCTCTACCTTGAAAAGTGGTTCAATCATAGTGTAGTATGGCTCATTGGAGAGAGAATAAGAAGTAGTAGTTACCAGGAAGTGTTATTTCCTAGGTAGTGTAATTATTTAAGTGAAATGTATATTTCCTTCCTTCCTTCCTTCCTTCCTTCCTTCCTTCCTTCCTTCCTTCCTTCCTTCCTTCCTTCCTTCCTTCCTTCCTTCCTTCCTTCCTTCCTTCCTTCCTTCCTTCCTTCCTTCCTTCCTTCCTTCCTTCCTTCCTTCTCTCATTCCTTCTCTCATTCCTTCTCTCATTCCTTCCTTACATACTTACTTACTCACTTATTTCACATTTCTCGTTCAAGATAGCATCACTGTCAGGATACGGCTCTTTTTTTGCCACACTACTCTAATCTATTCATCCAATCTCACCGGGATTTCAAACTGTCAGTTCCAACAGGCACTTGCCACATTATTATGTGGCTATGGGCGGCCAATAGTTAACATAAGTTTTAAGGGTTATGTAGCGTTAGCTCTTGACACCTTACCTTTGGCTTCAGGTGTTTGAAGCATTTGATGCAGACCATAGCATCCGTGCAGTAAAGATGGTCAACATGGCGGGCGCAGATAAACCAACCATCAACAGCTACAGGAATGAGATAGAACTTCTCCAGCGGCTCCAATTTTCGGACCGTGTCGTCAAAATGTACGACTAGTAAGTAACAATCCTGCTTCCCTTTATTCTTTTTTTCCCATTATCACATTTAGAAACACAACGCCACAGGTACACCTATTAGGTAACGAATTACCCAGTCAGAGAAATTGTTGTTAGTTGCAAGGAAAGGTAGCCCCAGCCCCACTGGTGCGATGGGATCGTCGCAAGTCAATAAAAGGTAATAAATGCCACCTAGGGTCCATAAAAAGGCGCCACCCCTCACATTGCACACAATCACACCAGTGTGGCTGGACTTTCATTACAACGATTCCGTGGTATGCCCTGCGATTGGGTGCAGCAGTTGGGGTAGTAAAATAGGACGCCGGTGACATCGCTTCAGTGGAGCAGGGCCTTTAGCTATGAGTCAAACACAGAGGTAAATTCTTATCAGTATCGCTCCATTTCAAAGAATATGTACATTAAATATGAGGTGTAACCAGTACTTGACGAGAATAACCGTACCATAGACATATGTTACAGGATGAGTCGAGGCGTGATGTTTATGGAAGGAGGCTGTTAGGTCAATATTACGTAAATGACGGCAACCTCATCGAGTCTTGTATCATGTACAGCTGTAGTTTGTTATTCTATATTTAGCTTGTGCCCAAAATATATTATGGTGACTAGATATAGAAATAACTCTAAGTCAAGCGGCCGATCCGTCTAATAGTTCTATACTGGATGATGCTGTATTTTGATTCAATATATAAGATAAAGGGAACAGCGGTATGTAACTGAAATGTGCATGCATGGGTATAATGATAAAGAAAAAGCTGACTGCATACTATGAGGAAAACAAACCATATATTATCCTAATAGTCTACTTTTAATTGCGTTATTTTTACAATCATACGCTATTTAGACCAAGTCTAGAAGAGATCGTCACTTTCTCCAAAAGTTTACGTAGAATTTACATGCGCATATTTGAATATAATTCCATATTCAATGTAGTAGATATTTAAGATTTAAGATAATTTGAGGTATTTTATTTCAGCGAATTCAGTCTCAGAGCTAATATGCTTTATGTAGTCATGGAGCGAGGATCAACAGACCTAGCGACATTCTTCAGTCGTGATAAGAAGTTAAATGACATAAAGATCATGTACTTCTGGCAGGAAATGCTGGAGGCGGTGCAAGTCCTGCACCAACAAGGTAAAGAAAATACCCAAAATCTTTGTATCTTTATGAGAGAACATCACATGTTGTTATCTCTACAGTTGAATACATCAAATTACTTAAAAGTACTCATTCACCCTTAGACCACCATCTCCAGAAAGAGGGTAATATATTTATTCTGTGTTAACCAGTCATGGAAAATTATAAAACATGTATCGGAGGCATGGAAGCGATGTTGGTTGAACATTTTCTTTGTAAACACCCCGTCCCCCGCCTAAATCTCTTGGATTAATATCTAAAATCCTGACTGACCCGCTACTCTTCGCTCGGAATATCATGCTTTATTTGTGCAATATAAGCTTACTCAATTCAATTTATATTTAGTTTTAGAATATAGGCAATGTCAAAAGAGAACTTACCAAATTACTGCAAAGCTTTTACATATTGTAAAATTGTCACCAAGCAGCCATAGTGAATGGCAACAAGGTGGTACATGCATTGTAAATGTCAGTGTCATCCTTTTCCAGGCATTGTGCACACTGATTTGAAACCAGCAAATTTTATGCTTGTGGCTGGCCACCTGAAATTAATCGACTTTGGCATTGCCAAAGCCATTCAGCAAGACAAGACGTCAGTGACCACTGACCAGCAAGTAGGCACACTCAACTTCATGAGCCCAGAAGCTCTGATGGCCGACAGCTGTAACAGCGAGGAAGGCAGCGAAGTGCAGTGGAAACACAAGGCAAGAACTCAACATTTGACTTTTAAAAGTTTAATCGGGTATACTATGTACAAGTACATGTGAATATTAGAAGTAACATGAAATCATATATGAATACAAGTGCACACAAATTTGTTCAAAGGAATTGGGCTTTGCTAATATAATGTGTAGATCAGATGATGTGTGTACTGTAGGCGGGAGTGCAATGTTGTGTAATCTGCTCAAATATAGAAGCATCCACTACAGTTTCCTAAAGCAAAATATCTCTTCTTTTTGTCTACTTAGATTGGCTACAAGAGTGATGTCTGGTCCCTTGGTTGCATACTCTACCGCATGGTCTATGGCCGAACACCATTCCAAGCCATCCGCAACCCACTGCAGAAGATGAGGGCCATCATCAATCCACACCACAAAATTAACTTCCCACCGATCTCTGACGCCAATCTGTACGACACCATTCAGGTATTGCACTACTCACTCCCAAGCGCTACCGGGAACGCATTAAAAATAATATTGAATCAGAAAGTTTTCGTTGTATGACACTTTCTCTCGTGGTGATCAAAGTTTCATTTGGCATCAGCACCGCAAAATTTAATGAATATCATTATTAAAAGAGTTTTCACAATCAAATATTTGTTTTATACAGATTTAATGTAGGAGTGGGCGAAGCGCTAGCTTAATGCGACAGCAAATAATCTCTCCATGTCGAAATACCCACCATATGGTTGCGCCTTCCCATGGTTTACAACAATTTTTTCAGCTGGGTTTCAACCTTTTGTCAGTGGCAAGGCCACGTCCCCAACCATATCAACAAATCTATAAAATTTGCATATTTAAGTCGGATTTTTTTTTTTTTTTTTTTAAAGCAACCCGTCTCACCCAAATATTCCAGAAACCTTAAATATCGACACATTCACATAGAAATGTGTTGTTGAGCCTCCTTAAGACCTGCTCTGCTCCACCTAAGTTTTCAGCTAATATGGTGAGAATGTGTACATCTCAGAAAGTTCAGTCTGCGCTCTGAATATTTCCAGCCATATCATTGTTAACAATGGGGAAAATCTGCGTTTACTGATACCCCACTTGTGTCTAGCAGACGATCAGAGAACCAACTTAAGCTCTAGGTTGGTTCCCCAGTCATCACTAGGTGACTCAACATGTTCTCAACCTTTTTGCCCTACCCCTAGTGTAAACCTTGCTTCTGATTATTGGTCTATACAAAATGCGAACATGTTTCATATAGCTGCGCACTAGACCGCTTTTGCAGTGATTGCATTTCCCCCGGGGTCCCGCGTGCGTCCGTGTTAAAGTGCCTAGCCGAACTAAGCTGCGTAGAAATTTTGAGAATCACATAGATTTGATATTGTCCTTTTCTTTTTTTTAGGGTACCTCTCTCAACCCAATTGCATACGTGACTAAATTAAAATAAGACAAGCAAATTGTGTAGTCACCCAATGGTTTTAGTTTAGAACTAGTCCATATTCTACCTGGATTCAAGTCTAATCATTTTTAAAAGATGTAGAATGTGTAATCACGAAAAAAAATCTGTCCAGCTGCCGTATAAATTATATATAGGAATTGTGTAATAAACTTATAGTGAACCTAAATTTGTTCATGTAAAGTACGTCTGTGAATGTCTTTTATTTTTCAGAACTGTTTGATTCGAGATGTTGCTACCCGACCAAAGATAGAAGATTTGCTAAACCATCCATATCTACAGAAAACACAAGGTGACTTGATTTTCTCTTACAAATATGAATGGGTGGGTTTGACAAACACCTTGGATCATTACTTGTACATTGATTTGAGCCAGGGGACTGTCGCTTTTTCGTTTTGGGAATTGGACATAGCTGGGTTTACTCTGGATCTGGGTTTTCTAAGGCCTCAGTTGACTCTGTGTTCCTATCTGAGATTTTCTCTGCTGTTAGGCCTGACTTTGTTCTGTTTATACTAATTTCTATGCGGTCAAACATTTAACGGATTTGGTTTGTCTTTGTAGAGCCGGCAAGCAACCCTACTCATGATGCGATGCTCAAACTGATGCAGCAAGTAGCTTCAGCAAGTCCCACAAGTTTTTCTGCCGTGAAGCAGGTATGTATTCACAAATATTTGTTACATACAGTTTGGATTGTATTTCAGCTAATAAGACAAGTTTATTTTACACACATGTCTAGGGTCATCTTTTCACAAAGGAGATAGGAATCAAGTCTTCTGAAAACATGCGAAATCTTTGTAAAGTATATGTACATAAGTCCATAAGAAATGACTATTGTGGATTTCCTTCATAACAACGCTTTCTGAGATTAGTATCATAGTTACCTTCATTGTATCTGCAGGAATATAGGCATGGTTCTCCAGAACTCGGAACTCTTTATCTGGATTAAGTGCAGGGCTATTATGTAGTCGGTAGTAGGGTGAATATATAGTCCAGTTGGATTTTTGTCATTGTAAGCACCCTAATTCATTATATACCTGTTCACCTGTGCACCGTATATAAGTACAATTTTTCCATATGTATTAGATATAGTGTACGTGGTAAGGGTTCCATATAGCAGTGTATGTAACACGTAGGCTGGATTATGCATTAACCTTTATTATATATCACTACTCATATTGGCTCGTATTATTCACTATCTTCATGAATTACTCTGTCCAGTTTCTGGTGACATGCCAATTTTGGACTCGTGCCATATTAAAGCCCTTTGTTGGAGTGCCATATTTGACACCTGTTGGCAAATCGGTGCTCCTGCCGCATAGGGGCCCATTTCTTCTCTATTGTTAACTCTGGATATATGTTCATTGGCCTTAATTTAGGGGGATATTTTTCCCAATATTTACTTCTGCCAACAAATATATTCCTGAAGCTAATAAGAGGGACCTCTTAATTGCTATTAAATGTATGTAGGCAGCACTGATGTCCCTTTATGATTTCTTTCTCAACAAAATTATTGCATTTAAGCCATATAGTGTTTGATCTAATATCTTGCATAATAATTGCATTCAGTTTCAACCCTACATCATGGTTACATGTACTGAGTATCAACATGAATACCTAAAACACAGATATGGTAGGGCCCAGATAGGGCAATATTGTGTTAAATAGATGCCAATGCCATATTAGGGACTATAGTGCATTCTTAATGTGATTTGTTATTGGGCTATACTTTACGGATTCAAGTCAGAGGGGCTCCGATAGAGCATTGCTGTGCCAATTGAATTCAATGCCTGTTTGGGGCAAGAAGGAGTCTTGCAACTAAAGCGCTGCTTCTTCAAGAATGTCTTTTTGAGTGGTTGATGATTGCAGGAAATATCAGCTTAAATCACATTAATAGTATGTATATCTAGGCTCGAATTTATCTTGATTATATAGTCCCATAGCTCGTAGGATTGTTCAGAACAGAAGACAATTCTTTCTTGTCAGAGAAAGTAGGCTAAACGTTTTGGGCTAGCGGGCTTCAATAGGATTATATATTCGGACATATGTTTATGGGTGCTATGTTTATACTCAAAATTCTCCTGAGATGAGATTGCACTCTCACGTATGCACCTATTATCAAGGACTTATTCTGGTGAAACTGTTTTCATACAGAACGTGCAAGGTCTTCTGGCCCAACTCCAGATCTCTACGATGGCTCCAGTGCAGGTGAGTCAATACTACTTAACCACATAATCGGCTTGAATTATATAAATATCAGCCAGTTATAAATTCTTTCGGCAAGTACCGTCTAACGCGGGCGCTTGAAAAAAAAATGCAGTTCCATATAGTCGCGAGGACCGAGATTGCCCTTCCTCACTCACGTTTAAACTTTTCGGAAGGTGTCATTGGCTCCATGAGTATATTTGAACTTTGTCTCAACCCTTGTTTACAGGCCACTGGTGTTTCGACGGCGCCGGCGAAGACGGATCTCGGTAAAGCTGGGACCACTGCACGATCTGCAGCGCGGGCCCCGCTCAGTGAAATCAACAGGGCTAACTATATGGACTAAGTGAAGCGGTAAAATAACGCATATATACAGAGATGCCTGTTTTTAGCTTATTTAAGGTCTTCGGGTCTATTCCTCGCATATTTGATAAACTGTTGTAAAAAGTCTGTATATTTATACGTGTATATGCCTTATATATATATATATAAAACGACAATTTAACAGAGATGGCAGTTTTCCCTCTTTTCCAAGGAAATCCTTGTTATCATTTCCAGTTTATAAAACGCTTTTTCTTTCCTTGTGTTAAAAAAGGTAGAGATTAAATTGGACCATATTCATGCCGTTAATGTGGTTCAAACTTCCCCACACTCCCCAGCCCCACTCCATGGCCAAAAACGATGCGTTATCCATGTTGTTTCAGTCTCTCTAAGGCAATAAATTCCACATGAAACAGAATATCCCTGATTTAAAATGTAACTACTTATAACAAGACGAAGATCCCCTCAGGACTGAAGAGGAATGACTCGGAGACTTGCCATGCTGCCTCGTACCCCAACTCGTGGGGCTAGAGCGTCAACAGATCTGTATGTTCCATGCCCCTTGTGGTGCCAGGTGTGGAGCTCCGAGCATTTTGATAGAATTAGACAGGATATTCAGCTACACTGCCATAGGGTTCCATAACAGCCTGACAAACTCTGAGCTCTCCATAGCGATTCTCTAAAAAGCCAAACCTAAGCTATAGGGAGTGGCAGTATTTACACCTATGAGATCGAGGCTGAAAAAGGAATGATTGCACTTGAGCCGAATTGACTATTTAAAATTCGATATTTTGATTGATAGTCACATAGGATGATGATGACCACGGAAGTTTGTGGATAATATTATTTGCAGATGCCGTTACAACAGTTATTCGGATATCCATATAAGGCACAGTGTGTAGAGGACATCACTCAAATGTGAAAATGGAGTTTAATTGCTTTAATAGTTTTCCGTTAGATCTATTCTTAAGGCCCCTATGACATTGTAAATGAAGAAACCCTTTCAATCCACTATGTGTATAACATTATAGCACTTTATGTACAGACCTGTTGATACTATAAAATGACTTAATTTTGATATCATTTACAACCACTTGTATTCACCAGCACATACATTTATCTGCTTAATATTTTGCCTTTATCTTACACAATCTGCCAAGTTTGCCAGTGTACTAGAGACTTGCAGTGCAAATAAAGAAAAACATTTTTTCCTTATCTACCCACACCCACACCAGGGACACGGGCAACAATGGATTTTTTTTTAACCAAATAAAGAAAAACTTAATTTCATTGAACTTTTTATATATTCAAACATACAGGGAACTCATGAAAGTTGGGCTGTACTTCTTGTCTCAGTATTCATAAACCTCATTCAACTTAGAGTTGATAAATTGACTAACTTGTTTAATTATACATTTATTATGTCATTTGTATCCATGCTTCAGATTGATTTCAAAATAAGGATTGTCAATTGTGTTGTACATAAAATCATGATATAATAAATAACCTTATGTTGAAAACTGAACTCATTACTTCTGTTAGAACGGTCTTGTTATGCAAAAATAGAAGAGGAATTATCTTATGTGCCTATTCCTCTGTACACAGAAATGTATTTCACTGCTGTATCCATGACCGTCAAAGACTTCACTGGCATCTCTGGATGTAGAAATTACTTCACATGACGGAATAGCACTAGACGACTTGATGAACAGAAGTATTCATATTGTAAAATGACTTAATACTAAATCATCTACAACCATGATTGTATTCACGAGAACGCACATTTCTATGCTCAATATTTTGTGATCAAGAATGGATGTATACATGTCCATGTTATGTCAAAGTAATGGACTAATATTATCACAGTATTAGAAGTAGCAAACCCATAACAGTTAAAATATTACTAAAATACACAGAAGACAATGTTCTTTCATACACCCACAAATTTCGCATGCAGTGATACTGAATGAGCAAAATTTACTCGCTGGTCAATTGATATGGGCTTGGTTACGTTTCATCACATTCACCTTACACGCAACACGGACACATTTTTAGACACCAGATATAGTAAAACCTGATTGTTGACATGTATATAATCTTGATGCTGTACCTACTTATGCATCATACGAAATGAATAAACAATGTTCGCCTTAAGCTGTCCGTGTTTCACACTTACTGTATGAGTAATGACTCTAGTAAAAGCGGCTAACACCGTCCATATGAATTCAGAACTATTTCTATTATCTATCTTGCCTCACTATTCCTGCTCAGGAGGTTGAGTGAGCTTGAACAGATCGGAGTCAAAATCGATTGTTTCTGTTGGTGGTTTCTTCATGACCTGCGGCGGGTCATCCTGTATGATTTCCTTCCTTTTGGGGTCCCTGAGAGGATGGAGGTCGTGGACAAACGACTCCCAGTTGACGTTCTCAATCCCTTTGGCTTTCACCTCTTCGAGTTTCTTGTCCAGATGTTGTTGGAGGTCGCCTGGTCTCTCTACCATCAGGGATGAGAGTAGACTTTCAAAGAGCTGTGGGATATTGTGGTTGTCGAGGTAGTGCCGGGCGGTGAGGTACTCCGTGATGGGACCGGCCTGTTGCCGGCGGCTGCTCCGGGACGTGGTGGACATGACTAGGCCGAGCCGTTAAATAAACTGCTCCCTAGACGAGGAGAAACAATGAAAAATATTTAAGTAATATTCAGATTTGCACGTCGGATATCAGAATATCTAACTAGTTAATGTAAATGTAGTCGTGCTCACTTGAGACCCATCTTACCCGGCTAATTTTGGAAGATATTGTAATGTTCCTGTCGTTGATTTCAGTGTAGCTCTAGATCTAGTGCTTGCGACTTCACGTAGCATCGGGACTGATTATTTTTGTGCTCTTGGTACCGCGTCCTTAAACCAAGCTTTCACACCCGGTGTTTAATAGCTGAGGTACTGCGTTCTCGCGAATGCTAATTACGTAACTAACATGGGTAAAACAACTGTAATTCTTTGGATGCACAGATCTAAATAGTTGAGAAAAAATAAAAAAAGATCTACAAAACTACTAGATCTAGAGACAAATAGGTATGTTGGCTAGAATTTATATCTAATGGGGTTATCATTTTTGAAGAAATCCCTGTATAAATGAAACTATCGTTAACTAAACTGAATTAATATGCATACATTCAATTTTGAATCATAGATAAAAAAAAATAACGCCCCCATTTTGCCCTCTATACAGAACATAGGATAACAGTTACTTGTTAATGTTAGTAGATTTTTAGTAGTAATAATATATTCAATAATAAGTAGATCTAGCGTCTACTTTGATTTGGGCAAATCTTTTCATAATTGAGGTTTCAGAATAAAGAAGCACATATATATATATATATATATCGTATATCGTATATCACAAATCGGTTGAATAACCCACCTGTCAAAAGAGAAAAGCGTGATGTACCTTTCCTACAATTTGTAAGCGGAGATGTGAAAATGTTTACAGTGCTCACGGAGTTAGCAACCGTTTCTAATGGCCTTCGGTAGTTTGGTATTCACCAGGTGATAGAAATATAGATTTTTCTTACTAATTCCAAATAAATGGTCATTATAGCATCAATACAATTTAAAATCTTACAAAATGAGTACTTATTCTATTGGAAAAATGATACGAAACTATATTTATGATGCTAGGCTATCAAAGATGTGACAACATGGATGCTGTTGACAAAATTGGTGAGTTGACAGCTAAACTGTCAGCATAGAATTTGGATTTAACAGCTGGATACCAATGCTTGCACTTCAGCATCAATTTACAGACGATACATAACGGGAATCTATAGCTGGTGTAAGTATAAACCTTACCGATATCACACATAGGAGTCAGAATTCAATGTTAATGTACTTGCTGCTGTAGCGCCGGGGGCGCGTTGCAGACGGGAAGTGAAGTCTCACTCGGGAGGCTTTCCCGATGGACGTACCGTCCCGTATTTGCTTCATGATCTACATGTCAGTGGAGGGTATCATTATTTCTACATCATGGTGGTTACATATCTTTGCTAGGTGACATGTATAATGGGAGTATAAAATTGTCAAATCAATAGGACCGTATCAGGATTACCATATATTATATTTTACCCACATTCGCCAGCGTTGTTTTAACATGTAGATCTAGTGAAACCCTCGACGTCGTCTTTGAGTTTGAATGTACTTTTACGAGACAATGCTTTGATCTGGGGACCAGTCAAAGTACCACCCTCAGTCAAAGTACCACCCAAGTGAGAAGTCAAAGTACCACCCTAGCTCACGGCCGCTTTCACACCTCACTGTGGTGGTGCGGCCAGTGTTATTAACACCCTGTGACATTCTAATAAGTGTCTGTGTACCTGATGTAACTGAAATGGCAATTGTCTTAGTGGTATTTATATGCTCGCTTAAAATACAATAAATCAAACACCAGATATTTGGTTAACATATATATCATATACTTTAGCTTCATGATACTGGACTATCAGTAATGTATAGAATAATGGCAGATCAAGTGAGAAAGCATACTAACCTCACAAGAGGGGTTAATTCATTGCAATAATGCACAAACGTTTTTAGGACATAAATATAGATTACAACATCCTTATAATAATCTGTAAGTGTTGAAAAAGCTGAGAACTGCAGACATCAATGCAACCCACAGGGTGGTACTTTGACTTCGATTTAGGTGGTACTTTGACTCAGGGTGGTACTTTGACTGGTAACCTTTGATCTTCATCCTTGACTCGGCCTGAGTCTATTAAAGTATACTACCTAGAATATACCAGTTTTCAAAAGTTGTATGTCAATACATTGATCAAATTACTAAAATTGAATCAGGATACGTCGACTTTCTCTTTTAATAACACTCAACAGAGATTCAAAACTTTAACTCTCACTGGAGTCAGACGAATGTTAGACAACTGGCTCAATTAGAACCCCCTAAATCTCAACTGGCCCAAGAGAAGTGGTCTATGCGAAAACAGTGTGTCCGTTGTCTCACTGGTCAGTTGTCTCACCCTGGAAATTGTAGGCCTACATCGAACCCCATACATCTCATGTTATAGCTGTGAATAATTAGCATAGTAACACCAGATACTGACTAATAGATACCTGGAACGTCACTGAAACAGTTAGTACGTTTATATTTTGATTTACCGTAGGTAACCTATGTTAATTTCCTGGGGTTTTTTTTTCCGGAGTTTGCCGAGAGCGCAACATTGGGTCAGTTGTCCTAGACAGCAGAACAACACTTGTGGGGGGTCAGCCAGTTGAAATTGTCCCACCCCCAGGTAGATCTACTATCTAGTCAAACAGTTGGTACAATTTATAATAACATTATCATGCTGATTCCACTGACACACAAGATATAGCGAGATAGGTCACAATTTGGTTGTCTTGCTAAATCAGGCTAAGTTTGAATAAGATTCGCATGCCTATTTGTTGTGATGTGTCTTGTGGGTCGCGATGGTGGAGCACCAAAACATACACCTGACACCATGGGGCTACGTTTTGTGACAACGGAGGTACGACATATCGCGATACTGTAAGATATTACAAGATATATCATGACAAATTCAGTCTCCAGCCGATTGCTGAAGTGGAGCAGCGGCGCCAACCGAGGTTAAGATCAAGGGACGACCCAAGGGGCAAGAGCTATTGGTCGAAAATCACGAAATTGCAGCAAATGAGGTATATTTTGAATATCTAAAAAAATCTTTTTTGGAAAGTGGTTCTATGGTTTTCACACATCTAGGGAATTGTAATGCACAGTCCAGGACCTTAAAACCACACCTAACTCCAATATTTATACAAATATCGTTAAAAATGTGAGGGCATCACGTTACGACACCAGCATAAA
This sequence comes from Alentia gelatinosa, assembly GCA_950022655.1. NCBI lineage: Eukaryota > Metazoa > Annelida > Polychaeta > Phyllodocida > Polynoidae > Alentia > Alentia gelatinosa. The sequence goes on along the minus strand of OX465580.1, from coordinate 100,554,499 downwards.
ATCGGGCATAAAATTAAATTAAAAATTGCCAGAAGGCAATGAGTTTCACTGTTTTTAATAGCTCACATATATGCATCTTCCCACCATAAAAGGATGGGCCTATATGGCTTCCTTCATACTGGACTCAATTTGTGCTATTTTGGTGTAGTTTAGGCAGTCACGTTACGACACCCCTTAAACTATTAATAACTTCGGTGCCCTTTAATATTAGTAATAGTTCTTGCGTGGTATTAAAGGGTCAATACATACCTACAACTTGGCGAAAAAATGAAGTCTCTATCTTTATTAGAAAAAAAGTTATCAGCCCCAACGTATTTTTTCGTCACGTTACGACCCCGTCACGTCACGTTCATGTGTTGGGTACATAAATACCTATAAGATGGCGAAAGAATGAAGTCTTTATCTTTACTAGAAAAAATGTTATGAGGCCCTACATATTTTTGCATCACGTTACGACCCCCGTCACGTTACGACCCCCGTCACGTTACGACCCCCGTCACGTTACGACCCCCCCCCCCCCCCGTGGATATCAGGCCAGGGAAAGCAAAAAAAAACAATAGAAATACATTTTCTAGTTATGTTTTTATTCATACATATTGTGAAGTTGTATCATAACATGAGAGGGACAAAAATTGTTTCCATAGCAACCAATCTAGGGGGGGGGGGGGTCGTAACGTGACGTTTTTTGTTTCATATTAGCCCTGTGCTAATGCTAATTATGGTAGTTAGCGTTCCCAATTTGGCACACAAGTCTTTTAATATATAGAAATGATATTTGCAAAAGGAATTAATGATCCTCTCAGATTTGATTTTTTGGGCAGTTGCTACAATTTCGTGATTTTCGACCTATTGACGAATGGGAAGAGATAGGGTTAAGATTGCTCGGCAACCATCAATCTCCAGTGGATAGGAGCAATGGAGCACAGGCTTTACAGTGTCGTAATATGGCATATCTATGTTGTCGCAAAACGTAGCTATGCAATATTATATGTCCATTTTGGTGCTCCACCACCGCGACACCTCAAGACACATCGCGATGAATAGTCACAAGATTATTCAAACCTAGCACGATGTAGCAATTAAGATCGTGACTTATCTCGCTATATCTTGTGTGTCAGTGGAACCAGCACTTGTACCATTTTCAAATGCTATCCAAACAGTGAGGCAGCTATTAAAGAGTTCGCAAATGGATATCAATCTCATGAAGGGTGTGTTCCCCCAGATAGATGTTAAGCCAACCTGCCTGCCCGAAGCCGGCCCATGTCTTGGCTGAAAATTTACAAATTGTCAAACCTCTTCCACCGGCCCACCTTATTTTAGTCTTCTGGTGACCACATTGCGCCCGTACATATCTCATATACTAACATAGTGCACACTTCCACTAAAGAGTTTGTTCCATCAACCAGGCGAAATTCTCGGGAGCGGCACTGACGTCACGCAATGTAGTAACGGGTACGTCCGGCCTCAAAAACGGACACTGCGTCGCTCGGTTTTCTCGCTTTACGTTTATTTTCCCGAATGCGGTGCAGTGCACTCTCGTACGCACAAAGGGTTAAACAACTTTTCACCCCATTGAAACCAATGTTAAATTCACTGTTTGTCTCTGGTAATATCTCAGTAAATATTCAACATAGGGAAATCAAACAAAAAATGGCATGTAGCTGAAGAGCAGGGGAAGAGGACAGATGGATTTCTTTTAATCAAATTGTTATGCAAAGATTGTTTTATTTGGTGTTTTCTCCAGCAAACTGCCGAAATTGCAGATGACAGGCTGCTGCACCTGTCAAAACGAAAACTCATTCAAAAGTGCATAAATCTTGAAATTCAAACATTCACACTTTTTTTTTTTTCTAACGCCGTTATCCAAGACGGAGAGGGCGAACGAAAGAAATTACCAAATCAAACATTCACACTTCTCTGCCATAAAGTTTATTAATATGACTTGACAGAAGAACATCAAACAACCTCTAACTACGCATATTAACCATGTGCAGTGAGTTCAAACATCGATTTACGTTTCGTTGATCGAGCGATAATAACAGAAAGCTAGGATGCTTGAAACTGGCAATACCCTTTGCCCCAAGCGGTCGTGAAAGAAACTAAACGTTCCGCTCCCGAGAATTGGTGTATGGTGCCCGTACAGGGGTTGCTGGCAGAATACCTCGGCCACTGCCAGTCGTCGTGCACTAAAATTATGCACCTATCGCAGCCTGTGGAGCACCACAGTTAATTTCTTTTTTTTAGCTTTGTCAAGAGGTTATTTTGCCATGTCTTAAATTCTGTTAACTTAGGATAAGAACAAGACATCCTCAGGTATACGCCCTATTAAGGTATCCCATAATTCAGTCCATTTACAAGTTCCGGCGCTCGCTGGTTGCCGACGTTGTATGGTGATAGACCTTTGACCCGTAACCCACAATTATTGCAGTTTAACGGTTTTTATAAATCTTCAAATTGGAAATCCGATGGCAGAAATGAAAATTTCAGTTATTTCTACATGTTTATCCAAAATTATATTCAGTTTCTCCAAATATAAATCGGAAAACTGTGTTTCATGTGGTCGTGGTGTGTCCAGCCAGTCGCGAGCGGAACTTGTATTTACCCTGGGCGAGAATAAGGAGTTTAGTAACCTCTGGAGGGTCTATGGGATTTTCCTGGATATTTTGACAATTCTGCATTTTTTGACATGCCATTGGTCATACTCGAGGTTTATGTAATTCTGAGGTAAATATTTGTAGGGGTGAGTTTTAGGCTGCTGGGAAATGGCTATACATAGAATAACTCGAATACTCTGGTTGCAAACAATGCACTCCAAGAGGCTGTAAATCCTTCACCCCTTAGTCAGGCAAGTCCGACCCCACCTTTGTCATATTCAAATACGTGAAACATGGTCCTTTGGGTGTAGTCAGACGTCGTGCGACTCTGTTCGTTCCTCACTAGAGGGGAACTCTGTGGGGAGTGATAGCGGACACAGCCTTGTACTACGACTTTACGTATAACTATTTGGGTGGTGACCTATCCCCCCCCCCCCCCCACACACACACACACTTGTTCATATTTATTCATAAATGGAAGAACGCCATCAGGCAAATATGAAATGTCATCCATATTTGTTCCATTGGATTAAAAAATAAATTCATTTATGTCTGGGCGATTTTGTTTCTGGGCGAGTTCCATGAACGGGGCGACTTTGTCTCGGGGCGAGTTCTCCAGTATTCACTGGCTCGCCACTAGGTAGCGTATAGACTATAGCAGTGACACCGTATAGTTGTAGCATCTATATGATGGTAAGCCAGTCTTGGCATCTGGTATGAGGATGATCGTAATAAATGTCGAGGAACCAGGTTTGTCAATATTACCGGGTATGTTTTGTTATATAGGTTGAAGACTTTTGTCTCCGTTGCTTGTTTGGTTATACATCTGATTTATGTTTATTTATTACATCATTAGTTAAAAAGATTTTTTTTAATTTAGCAAGGACAATTTATGTCTCTTTTGTTGTCGATTGCTTGCGGGAGGGAAAAACATTCTCATTAAAAAAACTTCCTACCTAGGATTTGAACTTGTAGGCAGAAACACAATTTTTTGGCTTTACTTTTTTTCTCGTGAAAAGATGTTGAGACTCTTGTATGGCCTTGATCTTAAAAGAGCCTGAACTCCTTATGAAGCTGAATGATGTTGTCTTGAAATAATATACACACAGAGTAAGACTTGCACAAGCGGACACCATCCGTTCTGAATATAAGTGTTCCATGACGCGTGGTGACCTTTTACACACGCTGTTTCACTTTTCAATTGTTATACAGACTGTTATATGAAAGAAACGCCAATAAATATCTAAACAGGTTTTTTATGTAATAACCGTGTGCTTAACTTCCCATTCCCCCATACTTCTCGCCCTCATACCTTGTGCCCTTGTACAGCCGAAGATAAAATAAACATCTTAAGGCTTAAATCCATTTACATAATGACCTCAATCGTGTTTAGGGGACCCAATGCCTCTTTAACTGGTCGTTCCTGATCAAGACCTTGGTCGGCCACTGGCCCTGAACAATGCTCGACAAATGCCCTATCCTGATCGGCTCCAAAATAGGGTAAATTGTCTCATGCCTTTTTAAAACAAATTTAAATCGTTTATCTGTCACCGAGGGTGGGGTTTTCAGGTACACTACAATGCACAAATACATGTAAACGGATCTGACCAATGTCTGCTCTGACCAAAACTCTCCCCAATCGTGAGATTAACCGTTACATAGTGTGTCCGCTATTAAAGCGGGGTTCTACTCTACTTGATTTTTAACTTATCGGCTTTTGTTTTATAAAAGAGATATTTATGTGGATGCATTTGCCACTTTCGTTACACATGTTATGTGTTTGAAGTACATGGTAAATGATTATGGAGTTCGATAAGTAGCACAGAGGGTTAGAATAGAACTACTGTAATTCATCTTCATTTATCATGGGTAGAGACATTCAACATGGGGACACTAACGATAAATTTACATGATCCACATACATAAAAAGAGAAAAGTAACACTTATTCACGCCTCCTTTGCCAACTTGGCTCCGATTGCTTCCTAGTTTGACCTTTGACATGACCTTCAACCTAGCGGTGCCAGATGTAGTCAGGATAGGTTGGCAGATGCTCACTTGTGCTAGGCCGACTGCACAGGTGTAAAACATGACCACGGCAGAAGTCATCTGTTTGTCAGATAGATCAATGACAGCCGCTACCCACCCAACATTCTGTTAACCTCTGACATGCTTCAGGACATGTAACTCACATAAAAGCAGGTCATGACACATTTATTAATGTGTTGACCTATATTTATCACATTATTACACATGTTTTGCGTTTCTTTTATTTGTTTTACATGTTTTTTATCAGCATTAAAAGTATTACCGCGTGTCCATACTGATGTATTCAGCAGCAACGCTAAACTAGCATACACTCGAATGTCCCTGTCCGTGCCCATATGATTTTACTGTGCACAGTTGCTGAAATGTACAAGGCACAACACACTAAAACGTTTATGTTTTTTAATCTCACCCCTGGTATTTTTGTCCCATTGAATTAACAGTTGGAACGCGTTCTCTATGCCCCTACGAGTATTGCAGTCCGTTCTGAAACTGTGTTTATTGACTCAGACTGTGTTACAAACAGCTTGGAGCATAGTAATGACAGTAGAAGAAGAGTTCAATATAAAGCTATAGTTGTCCTTGTCAACTACAATGCAATATGTAAATAGGCCTACATGAAAATACAATATATAACTACAATGCATTATATAACTACAATGTAACATGTAAATACATGAAAATACAACTCAGAGCTTTACTTAAAGCATGGTCTATATCCTGTGTGTTGCCCGTTCTTTTAGTTTGTACAGGGGTGAGATAAATATGGAAAGCAACTCGTTTCGAAGCTATGTGATATTCACTCCTCATCAAACTCGTGAAGAACGACGACTTTGACCAAAACTTGTTGGTTTCTTCTTTAGTACCCTTGCAGCACATATTTTAGATACTCATCGCAAAATATAACAATTTATGTAGCTAAGCGCGGAGTTATTTCTGGCCACATCTCCCAAATTTTGAAAACACCCCCATAGACACCCATATAGATGCACTTGTCTTAATTAGTAGACCCGTATACTTTGGAGACCATGCCAGCATTTCTTGTATTCTGTTCTATATTTTACACACACTGCAGTCTAACCATTCATACAAATTTATAGGTTTTTTCATCATTAATACTTATACTTTTTTTTTCTTTTTTTTCCAAAGTGTACACACCCCATAGCTAAGTTTCAAGACATTAATACTTATACCACCACATACTAAACATCTTTGAAATAATTATGGGAGTATAGCCACCGTTCGTAAGATGGTAAAACCTTTGGGAATTTTGACATCTTTAATTTGCATGAACCTTTCATACACATTCAATCTCTTTTCGGCCTCATAGATATGTGTTTTGTAAAAGGATTGATAAAAAAAAAAAAATTAAAAAAAAAAAAGGATTAATAGCATAACGGTAGCCCAAAGGTGTCTTACCTCTTTTATATGGCCCCTTTGTTATTGTAAGAATATATAATTGTTTTGAACCATTATTACATCTAGAGTGTGACTTCGTAACTACATGCGGTCATTGGTTTGATGCATTATATGTATATCATACAAATTTCCTTCAACATATCATGTCTCAGTATAGCTTTATAGCTCTAACAAACTGTAGATGCTATTACTATTCTGTAACTTTATATGAACTGTAAAACGTTATGATTGAAAATACATATATAGTATGATAGATACACTCTCCATAAGACTTTGGCTAAGATGGTTTCCATTGATTGAAGGAACCCTTCAATAATGGGAAATAATTACACGTTTACGAAACAGAAGTCTGAGTTCTTACTAGCTTCTGGTGGGATTTTATCCTGTGGTTGTTAGTGTTATCATTCTCAGTAAGATAGCGCACACCTAAGAGTAGATTTCCTAGTATGATAAGCTTTTATGCTATGTACCATTATCAAGCAGTATACTAGTCTCGATGAAAGTAAATACGAAGCTCCTAAACGCTCTTGCGGGAAACTAAGTTGTAAATCCTAAAATCGATTGAAGATTTCTGATGATATATAAAAACTAGGTTAGGGCGAAAGGAGTGAACACAGGAGTGTGTGAAGTGTGAAGCCTACTGTGAAAATGACAGGACAATCGATCTCAATGCCAATATCTCTCTTAGAAAGAGAGGTGAATCAGTAATGTGCTTGGGCCTGTTATAAGAACAAAAATTCGCCTTCGGTAGTTTACTACGGTAAGCATTTTGAGTAAGCAGTCGTATTTCACCCCATATGTATAGTTCCCTATTCTAATTCATGGTTAATTGTATATTTCAGGTAATTAGCAAAAATGGACGTCAAGGACCTAGTGGATAAGAAGATGATCGGAGGGGATCGGTGCCTCTGTATATCCTTTATATAACTTGGATGACTTCCAAGGGAAATGCAAATTTAGCGCTGAAGGGCCTGTTCCACGTAGTTATACGTAGTCCAACGATGTGTCCGCTATCACTCCCCACAGACGTTGTACTTAAGGACATAGGCAAACTTTGAGATTCTTTACGAACCAAACTGGTTCGCACAATCACGGTTGTAAAGGAAGTGTCATGCAGTAAAAAAACAGTTGAATTCAATAACTTACATCACAATCTTCATTCACACATCATATTAGCATCAGATGTTCCCTTTTTCTTTATTAAATCTTCCTTTGAACTCCTGAATGGGACAACTCCTCAATCAACCATCCGCCATTTTGAAAACTTTATTTTAATTGAGCTGGTTACCAGCGATCATATAAGTCTCAAACTTTGCCTATGCCATCAAGTCCGACTCTAGTGAGGAACGAACAGAGTCGCACTACGTCTGACTAGTTCCACGGGGCATATTGATAGCTTCACAAAACAGCCGTGTGTTACGATATCAGTGGAGCTGCTAACCTGGGCGATGGCTGGGGTTATATGCCCTCCTACAAAATTTGGTTGTGTGCCATCGGATATCGACCAGCTAGCCCTGTTCCATTGCACCGATAGCTATATGACTGATAGCCATTAATTGCAGCAGTCTTCTGAGCCTGTCAGTTACCATGGCACTCACCCGGCAAAAGCTTTTTAAATAGGCTTTATCGGCTGTTGACCATTCATGTTTTCGCTATTTTTTGCAATGAAACTCGTATAATTACAAAACATTGGTGGCAATGATAAATATCCATTTTTTGATATAACGGTAATAAGGAAATCTATGCGCTCAGAATTCTCCTATATTTTTTATTCACCTATATTGAAAGCTCACACCCTTTGGATGTCGCCATTTTAATTTCTGTGCAGGCACTCATCCACAGAAGCAGGGTACACAATAGCGGCTGGGTGCAATCACATGAAAAAAGAAGTCGTTTTTTTAAAATAAATGAACTTGCCAGGTAGATACCAAACGGTCGCTAAATGGCATCAGGTTGGCCTCTAATTCCCAGCAATCCAGCCTAACACACCCATAAATCAGTCCTTAATGATTTAGTCCTTCTATTCTTAGTTTGGTGGGTGTAGTTTACATTGTTTGAAGACCCAGAATTGAAAAGATATTTACAAAACAAAATTCATTTCTGAACAAATTTCTCACTCTTGATTCAAGATTAGGAAAAGGTACAAATACATTCTCATAATGTATCCCTTACTAGATGTAACCATGGAAATTCTAAAATGTGTATGTCCCAGAGATATCTTTATATTATTGAATATTTATTTCACTAAAATTATGAAACACTTCTTTCAATAAAATTTACACGAAATGGTCTTTCAGAGTCAGGAGATTGATATCTAAAATCGAAATGATTTCTTAAAAAATATTAAATTGTAAGAAACCGTTATAATCCTTGACACTGTCACTGCTTCCTGGCAAGTGTGGTGCTGTCCGATGGTAATAGTACGCGGATAATAGCTCTTGTAGAAGCCGACCGGGAACACGCGTAAGTCTTTGTTTTGTATGGAATGTTAGATTTCTTACTTTGTGAACTATATTATGCATTACAAATTTTACGTGGCTAGATCTATGGTCTACACGATAGGTGCAGCAACCGCGATGTGGGTGACAGTTTGAGCTGTCATCCCCTTTTATAGTTTTGTACCACGTGACCTCTCTCGGCCAATCAAAAGCAAGATGTCGATTACGGACGACATTTGTTTTCGTTCTGTTGTCGGGGCATATGTATCGATGACGACTGTGTCAACAGATTGTTTATGGGCCCTGACGTATGTTCTGAGGCCTGTGGTGGCCTCAAAGGTTCATACGGTTTCATCTATGAGAATCATCAGGCTGCATTCTATTTGAAAAGACTGCTGAAGCAGTGGTTTTCATACGCGGTAACAGACTCTAGGCGAGTTTGTTTTTGTCAACATCCTATCAGGTTGCTAAGGGGCAGCACGGTGACAGAGAGCTGACAGTGGGGAAAGAATGGGCGTTATATTATGCATTACAGTATTTAAATTCATATCCATATTCAATTTGAATACAGTTAAGTGGAACTACATTTAGCACACATACACATCCTTATAAAAGCTAATTATGGTTTTCCCGTTTCATCGCGGGGCAGCCACCGCTGTTGAGCATGTGGCCTGCTCCACCACACTCAAGCTAACATCACGGTCGCCGTGTGGTGCTCTTTTGATACCGTCATACCGTCGGCCTGGTGGAGCACTCCCTTCTTTATCGCATCCACTTTTTCTGCATCAATGGTCCTATGTGTAACAATGAATTGATTTCGCATGCAAAGTTGCCAGCAAGTTTCCAAATTTCACCCCATATATCGCTTGCCTGTGTCATTAGAGGAGGATGCATCAAGTCCGACCAGGGGAGGTTCCATTCTATTGGGTACATGCCAAAGCGTGAAAATAGATGATGCTGACCTTGGGACACATAATAAATATTATCTATACGTAAGCCATAATTTAGCCCCTATATACAGGCGAAGTCCTTCCATTCCACCCAATAACAGAACGGAGCTTCGTGTTAGATATGGACAGAAAGACAGCACTTGCACGCCGATACACGCCGATGATCAGATAGCTAGGAAAACACATGAAACCTGGTTATTATGATCTAGAAGCGATGTACTTCTATTGATCACGGCGATATATATTTCGTCTTAACAGTTATTTGCAACATTGTATTTCTTTTGACCGTAGCATATGGTAAGCATCAGTAAATAAACCAAAATGAACCTTTAGTTATTAGTAAGCTACTTTGCAATTATAGACCCTTATATATATACTTAATTCTGAGGCCAGAATACTTGAAAGCATGCTAATAATATGTTAGTGGGGTTGATTGGTAAGTGAATTTTAATTTCAGTGATTGTTATATCCCGACGGAGACGTGTGTAGATGTAGCAAACATAATAATTATTCTTAAGAATAAACCTCGCTGATTGCTCAATTAAAACCTTGGTTTTGCTGAGGGCATGAAATACATTTAACAAAAAAAACCACAAAAGTAAAAATTGTCCAATGAAATATAATCAGAGGAAATGTGACTGATTAATTTGCTCATGTATCCACTAGACAAATACTCCACAAGGAAGTAGAACACGTAGGCGATGACCGAAAGCGGCTCATATTCATTCTGCTACTCTCTTTTTCATCATCTCTAGATTATTTCTGTACCAGTTGAGCAAGATTCCAACAAACAATCCTGCACATCTACAGCTTAGCTCGGACGCAGCTATACCTGTCACTTCAAACTTTAAATTCACGATAGGTAAGCTTTGAATCAACGATTGTTAATCATTCCTCGATATTCATCAAGTCAGTTGCTTTAAAAGTGTATAACCTAAGTGCATATGCGCTTTGGTCAGACCTGAATACAAATTTACCCCTTCACGATTTTAATTTAATCTTGAACTTAACATCTTAAAGTTTTGTTCTACCTAAGAGAAATACCTTATCGGTAATTCAAATGTAAAATACGTCAAAGTAGGTTGTTGTTATATGTCATCTGCTTTATATAATCCCGCTGCCAGGTTCGTTTAATATCTCGGTAAATATTTATTTCTAATTGTAGTATTCACCCTCTTAAGTCTTTGCATCAAAATAGATGCCTCATCATATATTACTGAATAATGGACTCATCATCTAATAAGAAATTGATATTTCAGAACAAGCCCATGCTAATAAAGGTAAGCTGAACATACATTCAAACTTTTATATCTTGTTACTCATGTATTAACTAGTTTTTACCCCCTGATTTGTACAATCGCATGTCTTGAATACCTCAGAATCTACCTACATTCTCCATTTATACACTGTTAACCAACAGCAGTTTACACATCAAAGAGCCTGAAGAGAATAGTTCTTCGGCAGATTAAAGGGAACATTACAAAAAGGACTGAACAAAGTACCAAATCTTAATGAGAACAAAGGAGAAGACACATATCTGTTCGATAATGTTTATTAGAAATTTCGTTATGCTATAATATTATATTAAAGCAAATTGCTCTCAGTTTTCTTTGCTAGAATTACTCGCTAATATTGTCCCTAGTGGACACATTTAGCTGCCACTCACCTGTATTATCCTACCCCTAATAAAAAAACTCCATAGGCTTAACATTAGCGGACTGTATTTGGTCTACGGTGCAGGAAAATGAAATTTATCGCTCTAGTGGGATACAGTTATCAAATGACGTCATTTGAAAAGCGACCAATGATTATCACTAATTATCAGTGAGTTTTATGTTATTTCTTAATTTGCTGAAGTAATTTAGAGGGGGTAGGATAAATTCTAATCCAAACTTGAGTTAGTCTTGTTGTTAATCGCACGACGGCAATGTCTGCTCCTCACTGCACTTGGCTTCGCCTCGAGCAGTAATACACGACATTGCCATCGTGCGATAAACAATAACACGACTAACTCTCGTTTGGTTTCTCCTAACTATTTCCCTCTGACTTTAGATGTTATCCCTGTTCGCATGGTGGATGAGAAACGGAACCTAGTTTTAGAAATACCCAAGACTGAAAACACAGGAGCGTTTTTAACGGAACTGAAAAAAGCCTGCGAAGGTAAGTGAATCAACTGATACCCAGAAGTCCATATATTAGCATAATAACTTGACGTAGCGACCACTGCATGTGAATAAGCTCTCAATTAAAGCTATAGAGAGAGATACTCCGAAACTATATATACCATTAGTATTGAGATCAAAGATACTCAATACATGTATACATACTGTCAGTATGATCAATATTCCGATAAGAAGTTTAAATATGAAAATAAACGAATGATATGCGTTTTTTCGCTCTGAGTTGCATATGGATCCTCGATGTATTTTGTCAGTTCTCTGTGAAATACGCCTAAAATATATATACTTTTCATTTTTCAGCTCAGGGCCAAGTGAAAGGTCTTCCGCCTTCGTTTGGATGGCTGGACAAGTATCTTAACCCATTCCTAAATGACATATTTGATCCTATCAGCCAAGCAAACGCAAGTAAGTCAGTCCCATTTGTGGGAGGGCATGAAATAGAAAATATATGATTTCTTTGTAATACAATAGGTTTGTCTACGTGTACTAAATTACTTCCAATTTGATTCTTGCACTGGAACTTTCCTCATATAATGTTTAGTTGATGTCCGATTTGCTTTTATGAGACTCAGGCAAATGTATAAATAATCTGCTTGTCACGTTTTCCTAAACCCAAGGCATGTGTACTTAAATAAGTTTAGAGGTGACTGGTTCTGCTTTTAATAGAACAGGGACGCATGATCGTCATTAATTGTTTCTTTGTTGAATATAGGCTGGTACCTATAAGTTTAAGAAAATCACTGAATTTATCCAGAAATATTTCAGTATATTCATCTTGAAATAGAAATGACATAATTATGATAACTAAAATTACGATAATAGTAATAATTTACATGGGTTTGTATCGCGTTGGGTTAAACTGCATTCCTTTCATATGAAAACTGCTAAGAAATCCCGGACAATTTTATAAAGAGAACATTCCTTTGTACATTTTCCAAGGCTTTGATTTCTGCATGGTCGCTGTTTCAACTTTCCAAAAATCTTATCACTATGTTTGGTTTCCGTGCGTTGCTCCTAGACTGGGCCTGGGAAGACCTCTTACAACAGGATAAAGTTGGCGATCGGTGTCCAGTGGTCTGTAAGTAACCATGGCTGCATGACGCCATGAGCAACCCTCCCCAGAAAGCGTTGTCAGAGTCGTGTTTATCTTTTGGGCCCAGCAGGTGCCTTATAAGGAAATCCCTCAAAACCTTAGCCACATTACTCACTAGTAATGCGTAATTATTCACAAAGTAGGCAAGGCAATGGTATGGTGTCCACTATAAATAGCATGACATCGAAGTGTGTTTCTGTAGGTAACTTATACCTTTGTGATATACAATTTGAAACTAAACCTTTGAGATGAATTTTGTGATTTTATTTGGAGGCTATTTATCAAAAGGCATCTGGTGGGCTGGATTGAATGTGAAGGTTAGCGCTGTAGCCGTTGCATTATGTGCGATGCATGGTTGCTAGCAGCAGTCAGCGGAAGTGTCCATGCAGGCTATGGGGAGAGAAGGATGGGTTTTCACCAGTCGCTCGCTTTTTTATTTATCTCTCATTTATTGTACTCTGGATAAATTGGATCTAGAGACCAAGCTTTTCCAATATGCAGCTTCTACTGTTTGGCATCAGCTTTTATCAATAATGTTTCAATATTGAACAATTTTAAGCGGAAGCTAAAGATTAATAGAAAATAACCAGTAGATTACTTCACTTTCGGTTGATTTTTTATATCTACCCTGTTCATAGTTTCTCAGGTTTGGTTTTATTGCATGCTTAAGTTATGGAATTGAGGATTAATGAGTTTTATAATATTGGTGGTTTTGCTACTAAAATCGATTTGGATATAAGGTTTTGGTACTTATGCAAGACGGTATTACTTAGCTGGTCCCAGACTAGTCAATTGATAGGCCATTCGTGATGAAATGTTAGGACCTAAAGTACCTTAGCTATAGGGGGATACTTATACGACCGGCATTATTTCCCAAACTAAACCGCATTGCCTCTAGTAATTGTGTTAAGAATTAAATTCGGTGCATGTGTAATCCCATATAGTTCAAAGTTAATGGTTCCCATTTGGGGACCTCTCCTTGTTTATGTTAAGACCTAATAGACGACTACCTTAATAGGGTGACGTCTTCCCACCTATGTCCCCAAACAAATGACTCTTAATTGTCACATTCACTGATGCTTGATAAACAAATTAACCATCGTTTAATGTGATTATAGCTCAAGTCAGACACGCTAGATTAGGACTAAATCACTAACCAATCAATAGTCTATAACCATCAAGTTCTTCCTTGTGTTGGAACACACACCCACGACGCGCTCATGGTAAAGGAAGTATATCGTGGGTGTGTCGTATGCTTTCTGACAATGTTGAAACAGTTTGAAATATATCCAGTCACATTGTAAGAGAGGCTGCGATGCAGATACAAGACTTACGCTATGAGCCTCGACTTGTATCCGTGGAAGATCATTATTGTGTGGATATTGATCTATGCCAGGTTTCAGACATTTAGATCGAGACATGGCAAATACATACCCCATATTAAATGACCACATAACAGGAACCCATGTTTAGGCTATTCTCTTTTGCAATGTTAAAACTATGCTTTAAATAGAATCCTGCTTTTGAATCGAAAATTCTAGATTATTCTGGTACATCATAATTTCTATTGACTACAATTATTCAATGACATTAATCATGGGGAATTTGTAATTGCAGCATGGTCATTTAGTATTTTTGTCTGCTTCTATTCTTTCGCACCGTCTGTCTAACTAACGAGTATTTACAATATTTATTTTCATTTTGGTTTTTGTATTCGCTAATTGATTCTATTTGCCGTACTACGCAAAATCTTTATGCAAGAGTATTATCATCATGATAGCAATTTTTTCTCTCAGATCCGATTCATGGTGTAAGACCTCGCAGAACAAAGTTTAATATTAGGAAATAGATTTTTAACATTTTTTCTCCAATTTTGATGGAATAAAATAAGCCTGAGATACCTTTTAACAAATTTTCTTTTAAATGTTTGATTGATTTTGTTTACTTCATGATCCAGGGACTTTGTAAATTTTACTATATTGATCCCTGAATTAGTTTAAGACTGACCTTTATTGTATGATTTCTTTTTAAAACCTGTGTGTTAGGTTCGGTGTGTTAGTTTTCCATTGCACAGACTTGCCACAGAATGCAGTTTTCTTGTAGCTTGAGAGAAAATCACAACTTCTCTTAATACAACTTTCAGTGGCAGAAGGTGAGGTCGAAAGGAGTCCCTCCCTTCAGGGCCTCGCTGACGTCACAGATGGGATGACGTCATACAAGGGAAATTCTACCTTCCTTCCTGCTGTCAAACTGGACCATATGAAAAGGTTAATGAATTGAACTAGGAATTCTGCCAAAGATAATTTCCATTGAATTTATTTTGTTTATGTCAGTGGGAGATCATAGTGAATAGAAGACGATGTGCACAGCAACATCTGATAGAGAGGAATCTTATCTGTGTGTAAATACATGTATTTTCTTTATAGGATGACCGCATCTTCTATTAAAAAGCCATAGGATTTTACTATGGATTGTGACCCACTTCGATTTAATTGAGTAAATTTTGGTAAATCTACATTCAAATACCATTTCCCAGCTTACATGTGTTAATAACGTTTATGTGAAACATAATATACATATGAAGTATTCATATTTTCAGAATAGAAAATCAGAGTTTTGTCAGTGGCGTCTTTTATTTTCAATAAAACTTATATTCCACTTTATCAATGCTAACACTCATGGTGTATTTGTAGGAGTTATGAGAATAGTCTTGATGATCTTGGTGACTCAATAAAAGGCGGGAAACCCGTGGGCGGGCGGGAAAACCTCATAAAACTTATCATGAGGTCCAAGGAGGAGGAGTACGTTGAGCAGACAGCATTGCGGTGAGTGACTTCGCGACACATATACAATTTATTGATGAAAGGACCTGTATAGAGTCATTTCAGCTTTTCCGTTTTATACCTAAGATAATAAGGTTTGTGTATCCTTGTAATTATCCCGAATTGCAGTCAAAGGTACCCAGAACAGCTCGACTTAGTTGTAACTTTTTCGGGAAGTCCCCCGCAGCAGAATGGTTGCATGGTCCCCCACTGTAAAAGCTGGGAGGGGTAGTGTAAGGGTTAGGGTAGTTGAGCTGTGTTTGTTTCACTTCACGCTAGGTGGCGCGAGTGCCGATTCCGCTGTGCGGTAAGCCTGGCAGACCTGTGTATGCAAATACTATGGGGTCGCCCGCATTACGTAACTCAGTCAGTATATAGGCTGAGTCCGCAGCAGGTCGACAGGTCTTCTTGCGATGCCTCCCTGTAGAGTGAATGCCTGGAGCCTTGGTGTGGGTTAGGTTTCCCCGTAAACCTTTCAACGATGAAGAGACCAGCATCAAGGGACTGTAAGAGCGTTAGATACAATAAAACCTGAGTATCTAAATAGTCCGGAGTCTGGTTTTCTGTCCTAGGCTAAGCTCTGTTGTAGATCCCGCATCTCCCAGCCTACCTCAGATCAAATCCAAACCAACCCGTGCTGAAGCGGTAGCACGGGGTAGCGACTTTGTCTCCGCCACTGGTTAGGTAGTAGTACCGTGGAGAGTGGTCACACACTTTCAACGACCAGTGGTCCGCTACATAATTATCCCGAATCACAATCTTTATGCATTAATTGCTAAAGTAATCAATCAAGACATAGTAGGGGCCATCTATAAGGTACCTATGCAGTGCGAGGGCTATGGGTAATTATGATGCGTGCTCATTCTGCATACTTATCTAACCCCTGGAATAAATGTCCATAGGTATAACATTAGGATCTCGTTCTCCATGCCCCTTAAGTATTGCAGTCCGTTCTCCATGGTCTATATCCTGTTTGTTGCTCATTCCTTTAGTGTGTACAGGGGTGAGATAAATACAGAAAGCAACTCGTTTTGGTCAAAGAAATCATTTTCCAACTTGTTTGAATGCTATGTGATATTCACTCGGCTGTCGCCTCTTTCATATCACTCTGCATCAAACTCGTGGAGAACGACAACTTTGACCAAAACTTGTTGGTTTCTTCTTTAGTACTTTATAGATGGCCCCGTACGGCTGTAGTGGTAATTATTATATACCTGTTGTCGTATTACCTACACATACTACCCGCTGCCACCCATGACGTATTTATGACCATACGTCACACTGTGCTGTACATGGTACATGATCACCTGACCTGGCAAAATTTCGTAATTTTTAGGTAATAATACGCAAACAGGCTAACTGTCTTTGTCCATCAAAATAATTGGTAAAATTATCAATCAGATATATTCTTCACCTTCGGCATCGTGATATATCTGATTGAATTATTAATAATCTTACCGCGCGTTTTTGACGTACGAAGACATTCAGCCACTTTCTGTATATATTAGAGACATATCAGCGACCTTGAGTACTGTTGCATTTATTAAACATTGTTTTCTACTCGTGGTGCAGAGTCTTCTGCGGGACGTGGAATGTGAACGGTCAGGCGGCTTCGGAACCACTCAATGCCTGGCTCGCCTGTGACGTCGACCCACCAGACCTTTATGCCATAGGGTGAGTAGGGCTATAATTGGAAACAAGTCTTAAGATATGGTTTTAATCTAGAGTTACTGAATCAGTATCACTATCTCGTCGCATTGCTACAAAAGAAAGTCACTGCTTATAAACTATTTTTAAGCTGGCCCGATACAATACTCCTTTTTTAACAAGCAACTCAGTCAGGCGACCTGTCTGCAACTTCTACCGCTCGCATAGAGAGTAATTTCTGTTCTGTATGTATGGAAAAGGGATGCGAGTTCTCCGCTCATTTCAAATTTTTCCTTTTTGTGTCTATTGAACTATTATCAAAGATAAAACCAGTGGAACTGAACAAGTCCAAATTTCCACTGCCACAGTTAAATTTTATGTTACCCTAGGCCTTTATTGAAATCGGCTACCAAAGTTTATCTATGTGTTTGAAGACGGAGATCGTGAAAGTAGAACTGGTTTGCACTATGCTACTACCACTGTAGATTCTGACCTCAGTCAGAACACAAAAAGTAAAAAACTGAAAAATAAACAATCCATCTATCTATTTATCATTATGGATTGTTGACACGATACCTCGTTATGTATCTATGGAACCGAAACTTGGAAAGAATTATATTTAACGTTTAGATGTTTTTTCACCCTCAGCTTTCAAGAACTCGATCTGAGTAAAAACGCCTACATTTTCTCTGAGTCGTCCCGAGAAGAGGAATGGTATCGGAGAGTCAAAGATGGTTTACATCCTGGAGCCAAATACAAACGGGTATGGTTTTTTGTCTGTTGAGTATTGAGTGAAGCAGGAGCAAGTACAGAATTGTAGTATTTTCCCATTTTTATCAAATATAAACATACTTCATTAATTTAAAATGGTCAGAAATTTCCGATGTTTTCTAGTAATTGTGCATTTAGCTATACGTGTATAGGAATTCAATATTATGGTTTCTGTCTACATAGGTAGATAATGGCTGTAAAGTATATGTTTCTAAATCACTGAAATTTGTTATTTAATTTCTATGTAAGTCATTAATTATTGTTTATAACTATGTAAATTAAAGTCATACATTTAATAAGACATGCAATGATAATCCCTCCAGATTAAACTGGTGCGACTTGTGGGGATGATGCTGATTGTCTTTATCCGGGAGGAGTATGTTAATCACATCTATGACGTAAGCAGCGACATCGTAGGCACGGGTATTCTCGGCATGCTGGTGAGTAACCTTTACAATTTTATTCACTTTTAACATGTGAAGCGCTACACCTTTTGGTTGGCCGTTTTTCACGTTAAATCAAAATCGTATTTTCCTAGACATTCCCCATCCTCCTGTTTATTCACCCCAAACAACTGTTTACCAGAGTGTTAGACCAGAAATTTAAAAAAAATAGTGAAAGGTGGAGAACATAAAAGAGCTAAAAGATTTTTCTTTGCCTTCTGACTACAGGGAAACAAGGGTGGAGTCGGGGTCCGTTTCGAGATCCATGACACGTCGATCTGCTTCGTAAACTCCCATTTAGCAGCACACGTGGAGGAATATGAGCACCGCAATCAGGTAAAACCAGAGAGCCTGTAAGTCTAAGGTGGAGCCCTCTTCTCACAATTACGTTTTCCCACATTGATGGGTCATGCCACCTACCGATAAATTTTCTTGTGATTTCTATACATTAGTTTCAATTTTATTCAGTTATATGAAGAAAACGAGGTAGTATCAAAAAGAGTGAAGAGGAAGCATTAGGAGAAATGATCGTAGGATAATATGATATCCCAAATTTTCAGTCGGACTATTAAAGTCAGTTTATTACCCACCTGATACAGAGTCTCCATACTAAGCCTATGGAGATTACAGATCGCTACTGAGTAGGATACAGACCTGCGTACCCTCCTAGGAGGATACGGATTTTTGAGATGAAAGTAGTCCCATTGAGATGAAAATAGTCCCAAACATAACTTCTTAACTATGTTGAAAAGTTTTCTAACGATCATATTTATTGCTTAAATCTAAAAATAAGTGAGTAATAAATACAACATTACAACATTACAAATACAACACTACGCAATACTCCTCGCTATCGCTCGGAGTATTACTACGCGTCAACTACGCGGAGAATACGGCCACTCAGATCGAAATCATGGTAATATTGTGAATTTCTCACCGGCTCGGGTCCTGTTTTTAGGAGTCTCTACTAGGTGTCATCACTCGCAGCTGGCTTCATGTAGCTTCATCGTTTCATTCTCGGGAAATGGGAAATAAAAACATGGAGTGAAGATAACTTTCGGAAATCAGAAGCTGAATAATGATAACAATTTGTGTTTGGAGATGGTGTGTTTCAATAAGAAATGCACTTCATGTCATGTGTTTTGCTATTTATTCAAGACAATTTATTCGTCCCATTTTGTTCAAACCTTCAGCCCTTCTCCGAACAGTATTTACGCTAAAATCTCATATATAAACTGCTCCATCTATTTCACTTTCAGGATTTCAGGAATATCAATTCCAGAATGGGTTTTGAGACAAAAGGCCAGATCCTGACAATTTCAGACCACGAGTGAGTTTCGATTTACGGCAATAAAATATTTATTATAAGATTGTTCCTTGTTTGTATCATAACATTCTATAAAATGGTAGCATCTAAACTTCAGTGAATACCTACCACCACAAAGGTATATATTACAGTGATAATAGAGACAGAAGAAACTTTAATATGGTGGACAGTATGTTACAATGGCTGTATTGAAGGACTCATAGTGTACAGACCAATAACAATGAACACACTTAATACGTGCGAGGGAATAATCCTCAATTCTAATTGTAATGTTTCGGTATCCATTATTGGTTAATGTGTTATTTTCTTTCTTTCTGTCTATATCAGTCAAGTTTTCTGGATCGGTGACTTGAATTATAGACTCAGTGATATAGACAACGACAAGGTGAAGCTGCAGATAAATCAGCATAACCTCCAGCCACTAATGGATCACGACCAGGTTAGTATCTGAGATCCTAGACACTAGCTGTAATACCTCATCAGCGCTGTTTCGTGGGGAAAATCCGAAATCTTGCTGATGGAGCTCTAGTGGAGCAAGACCTCCGAACCAGAGCCCACTGAGAACAGACTGAAAGAAATCTTCTCCCGATCGTGGCATTGGAGCACTAATAGAGCATCACACCTGATTGTGGTTAGATAGTAATAAGAACACTATGGCACGATCTGGAAAACATGAATTTCTTTAACTTTCCTTTTTAAGTAATTTTATTGTACCTCCCGTGAGTACGAGTTATTCTGATACAATCTCCCGACATCTTAAGCCTATAAGACACCGACCCGACGGCTTTGCCCGATTCTAACTTTCCCGACGGATCCGTCGGGTCTGTGACAATCTGCATCAATCGGGTCAGTGTACGCACTTCACCGACCCGATTTTATTGCTTTTCCCGACGCGTCGGGCATTACTACCATGTCAGATATGACCGACTGTCCCCGACCTTAAGATTTCGGTGTACGCACTTTCACCGATTGTTACCGATTCTGAGTTGGCCATTTGAATAGCGATGCTACCTATCCCCTAGTCCGATTTAGGAGTTACCGATTTGTAGGAGAGATAAAGGCGATTATAAACCTAAAACCGTTTCCCGATATCTTAATTGGTTCCAAAGTTATTAAACTTTGAATTAATTTCTATGATTCCACACCAGCCGCCCGTGGCTCACCCCGGCTCGGCTCCCGGCGGCTCTCTTTGATCTTAACCCGGGTAATTTACGAGGTTATAAAAGGAGGAGGTGTGGTCGGGAAGAGTCTACATGTCTGTATCATATAGGTATAAGACACCGAAATTTTATTCCCGACTCTCACCGAGTCGATGGTCGGGATGAATCGGGAACAAATTTCGGTGTCTTATAGGCTTTAGGGATAGCAGTTGTCATTGTAAAATAAAAGTAACAATATTACATTAGAGGTGAGATTTGATAGTAAATACGCTATGATTGTGAGATGAAATGAAAATGGTCACGAACGTTTCACCATACAGTATTTCAGGCTGAATATTTGTTTAACTAGATAATCAAAGAATTCGCCCATCTCGTCCTGATGTATACTGTGCCCAAATGGAACAGAGTCTGGACAAACATGCCTCGCTTCAAGCACTAGGCCACAGTGACGCAATACCGTTATGTCCATTATTATCTACAAAAATATGCTATAGTGGGAATTTATCTATAGAGATTTATGTGATATTCTCATTAAAACTCGTGCGTCTAGCTCCCCAACCCCTATGCCGATAATATCTAATCAACTGATTCGCTTCCCAACCTGGAATATTGGACACTTTGTTATAATTGCCAGTTGGGCGAATTCCCAGAGTTTACCACTATTTCGACTTTCCACTGTATTCAATTTCCATATTATGCCGACTGCCGGTATTTCATTCAGTATATTCCACCTACTATGTCTGTACTCAGCATTCTATAGCAGTGATTAAGCCAAATCAGAACAAGTTACGTACTGATATACGAACTTATCCATCACGTTTCTAAAAACATCATAGAAGTCTGGTGATGGTATACTGGTCAGGGTT
The DNA here is from genome assembly GCA_950022655.1 of Alentia gelatinosa. Classification (NCBI taxonomy): domain Eukaryota; kingdom Metazoa; phylum Annelida; class Polychaeta; order Phyllodocida; family Polynoidae; genus Alentia; species Alentia gelatinosa. The sequence goes on along the minus strand of OX465580.1, from coordinate 100,532,745 downwards.
CCTACAGTCATGGAAATGTCATGAACAATGGTAATTTTACCAAAGCTCCAGTTGAATTCAGATGTTGGCATCATAATGTTAGCGTCAGTGATTTAATCGAAAAAGGAAAGATTTCATACAAAAGCGAAGTCTAAAAGAAAGTTTCGTCCCTAGCCTCCAGAGGTAACATAACACAATTGTACTTGTCTTTTTACAATTTTCTTGGTAATGGGTAAAATATTCTTGTTAACAGGACACCATGTGGGAATTGTAGTTATGGGAAATAGCAAAATGTCTCATGTAAAGTCATGTACATTTGTTTTAGTTTTGTGTAGGAACACGGTATATATGTATATGATATGTCGATGTATTGAGAAGACTCCTTCTATTTTTTAATAGCTGGGTGTAGTTACACCCTCCATACACGTATACTTGTCTGTTGAAGAAGCCATGTTTCCATGAGCCATCTGTTATTAATTAGAACTTCAACAGGGGACACTCGACAAAGTTACTGCATTTCATGTTCATGCAGAGGGGAGAGGAAGATCTGAACCACTAAGATTATTAATTAGATAAAAAAAACCAGCATCAATGATTATAAAATCTACTTCAGATGAACAATAACTATGTAATATATGAGAAAGGATATTGCTCTGAAAATAGACGATTATAAGGTCACATATAAATACTCCAAACATAAGATCGGTACATGTGATTGTGAACTGTGACGTCTACATGCTTATTGTTAGTCCTGCCTACGTTTTACCTTGTGTGTCCAATTGTGCTTATACGCTCTTTTGTGACTTCAAAGTAGAAGATCGCCCCACAGGGGCAAACTCTGTTTGTCGTCAAACTTTGTTTGAATAAAAAAAAAAGGCGGATTGCGGGGGGGGGGGGGGCTATATAAACTAGTTAATAATGCTTAATAAAGTGCAAAACTGTTATCTAGTGTTCCTTTGATATTGCACAATTCATAGTCCTGTTACTACGAACACGGGCTTGGATGACAAAAGTCCGTGCCATGAGTTCTCCTGAGACCCTTCTATCATTTAACATGAAGGAATATAATACTACAAAACAAAATCGCATAGGGCTTTATTCTAGCGCACTCGGCCTACAGTAAATCCTATTCGTGAAAAACTACATTTCGTAGTTCGACACACCAATCTCACAATGCATGCCTGTCCTGCTTTGGAGTTGCTCGTGTATCTTCTAGTTGAAATATTTCCCACTAGGCGGGCTACTGTAGACTCGTATAGTTCCATCCTTTGCCGTTTGTGGCACTCCCGTCGTCAGACGCCATCTGTGAGTAAAGAGAAAACAACTTAAGCGTGTGTCCCCCACAGATAAGAAAACACTGCATTCAAAGAACTGCATCTCTCTTAGAATAAAAATAACACTGCTCCTGATTATTACATTGGTCGTGGCCTTTGATGTTGCATCATTTCTTTTCTTTGTCTTCTTGCTTTCAGCTTTGTCGACAGATGGCCTTGAAGAAAGTCTTCCTTGATTACCTTGAGGGTCGAATTAACTTTATCCCCACATATAAATACGATCCGGGGACAGATGATTGGGACACCAGGTTAGTGTACTTACAAACGAATTCATATCACACAAACATAATGCATACCTTATAAACCTTATCTTTATTCATCCTTTTATAAGATAACATTAGAAGAATAATCATTTGTATTTTTAATGGATAAAGGAGGGTTAGACTTAAGCATGTTACACGCTTTTATAATATAAAAAATTAAGATATTTGTATTTCATCATGCCCAACAAACAGGATCATGTCCAATTATGTAGAGAAGGCCTATCCAACTCCTCATGAAGAAATGTATTTCCACTCCAGAATTTATGAAATAAACACTTAATTCCTTAAACACTTTAGATCATGTCCAGTGTGGAGAGAACTTTTAAAAGAAATTAGGCTGCTGGTGTAAACTGTCCACTATTACACTGATTACCACTGCATTTAAATATGACACCGTGATACGATGTTGCTGATGATATTACCTGAACTCGTGTAATCTTGTGCCACATACACCATTACTCACTGTTAGGTGTCAGATACATTTGAAATTTCCAGACCATTACGGTTGGCATTTATATGTTCACTTAAGAATTAAAGAATTTTGGTTTTGGTTTTGGTACTCCCTGTATAATCCCTGGGCCAAACTGGAAAAGAGGCTTATTTAAGGAGTTGGCTGCCTCCCCCTGGAAACATTTGTTTTATTGTTTTATCTTGTAGATCCATCCTTCTAGTTAACATTTCCACTTGTTGTTGCTCTGGCAAGTGCTCAGATTACCATGACAACAGCTGTTGAAGAGACCTCCCATCAAAATGCCTGGACGCCTATAATTCTGAGTGCTGAAAACCATTACTTGGTTCTGTGTTCTTTTAAGTTTTACAATGACCTATTAGATTAAACTTTGGTATTGAGCTACATATTCTGGTCCTTTGTGGACTCAATACAGCAAACAGAATCAAAATATGTCTTCTCAGTGGCCTACAGCAGCCTTTTTCATGTGTATACTATTAATGTCCCCTTTACACATCTACAATTTTCCACATATTTGTTTCTTTTATAATTTAAAGACTATGTAATCTTTTCATATGCAGTTTTTAGCTATCTGACCATAGTGTTGTATCCCTTAGAAACATTTTGAGGTATTTTAAGGGTTTTGCGATAGCAGGTTCCAGGTATATTATCGATTTTGCTATCCCTGCCACTCCTGTTGTTTGACATATCTGAGAGTCAGTACTAAAGACATATGGTGTCTAAAGGCTATATGACCTTTATATATGGAGTTATTTGCTATGTTGGCATGTTCTGGCACCCCTTAGACACATTTTAAGCTATTTTTAGTGTTCTGTGATCTCAGGATCCAGATATATAACCAATTTTTCTATCACTACCCCCACCCTCATTTGACATTTTCGACACCCAGTTTCAATGATAGAGTGCCTAAAGGCTATTAAATCTTTTCATAGGTCTTTAAATTATTAAGGAAACAAATATGTGGAAAATTGCAGATGTGTAAAGGGGACATTAATGGTACACACATGAAAAAGGCTGCTGTAGGCTACTGAGAAGACATATTTTGATTCTGTTTGCTGTACTGAGTCCACAAAGAACCAGACTATGGAGTCCAATACCAGAGTTTAATCTAATGAGTCATTGTAATACTTAAAAGAACACAGAACCAAGTAATGGTTTTCAGCCCTCAGAATTGTAGATGTTCAGGCATTTTGACGGGAGGTCTCTTCAATAGCTGTTGTCATGGTAATCCGACCACTTGCCAGAGAGACAACAAGTGGAAATGTTAACTAGAAGGATTGATCTACAAGATAAAACAATAAAACAAATGTTTCCAGGGGGAGGCAGCGGAAATGAAAATTTGGGGTCTTGGCCCAGGGACTAGTATTAATGACAGTAGACTTGGAGGCTTTCATTCACCACATTATGAAATATCTCGAATGTCCAGCGGTATACCTGCCAGAATTAATGGTAAAACTTTAGATTTAGCCATACGACCCGAACTGCTTAGATCTGATACATAAACTATTTCTTTAGATTGAAAGGTTAGTTATCGTTGGCTGGAACAAGTGAATCTCAAAGCGAATGTCACTACCCTTGTCTTCAGCTTCCCCATTACATCATTCCCTTCAATGCAATTAGGAACCCTTTAATTGCAGATTACCTTGCACAAATCCATAGTAAACACATTATGTACAAATGGGATTTAAAATTAGTCTTTTGTAAATAACATCGACAAAATGAGATATCTCAAAGATCAATCGAGAAACCTGGAAGAAATGTTGATGAAGATTTTAAGCCATAAACTGCGATCGTTGCAAGAAGGCGCACGTCTGGACAAAAACAAAGGGCAGTTGTGGGCAGTGTTTGTAGGTCACGGAGGGCTCAGCCTCTATGAGACCTCAGTAGGTATCTATATCTCAAAGTAGCAGCGGCACTAGGTGCACTATAAGGACGCTTTAGATGTGGGATCAAAGGCGAGCAGTCAGTGTGTACCTCTGCACATTCTGTCACTCAGGCCACGCCCACCTCACCTTCCCCTAAAGCCCCTCCCCGCACACACAGACATCCTTCACTATTCACTTTTATCTCGCGGGGTCGTATCAACCTCATTCGCCCGCCGCTACATGCCGTGCTCCTATCGCTTTACTCTCTATGAAGCCGGAGTTTTCCTCATCCTATGCCTTCTCTCACCTCAAATCTCTGTTTTCAATCCGATAAGGATTATCTTTCGATTCTAATTTTTCGTTCTGCTGCCGTATCTACCTTTCTTTTCTTCTCGAGTTCTCCTCTCGTCTTATCCATTTGTTCAGGTCATTGCTTTTACTGTCTTCAAAAACTCTTTAGGTTGTATCTTACTTTCATTGACTGACTTCTCTGTGTCCAGGTCTCTATCTCAAGTCTATCTCTTACGGAATATCACACCTGAGGCAACCAATGTCTGCTCTGATTAAAGCTTACAGTATTCAGTGCTCGTCGCAGTATAGTCTCTCTCTGTATCTCCCTTCCTCGCGTCTTCCCCTCCCTCTCTGCCTAAATGACTTCTTCTTTCTTCGTTCCTTCTAACTTTCCTACTCACATCTGCCCCTCCCTCTTCCCCTCTCACCCCCTCGGTCTTTTAATCCCTCCCTGCTTGCCTCCCCTTTTCTCTTTTTCTTTCTACTTGTTGTTCCATAATCTCAAGATCACGCACCATGATCACGCTTTGTCGATTAAATCTGTGTTCCCTGTCCTGACTTTTAAAGTGTTACTTTTATGCCAATGATATATAAGTAGTAAATAGATTCCTAGATCGGGTCTATGATACGTGTTTATAGATGTAGGGAGTAAACGCCGTGATTGTGTCGTTTGTCGCAGTGAGAAGTGCCGGATACCGGCGTGGTGTGACCGCATTCTGTGGCGCGGTTCTAACATTCATCAGTGCATCTACAGGAGCCACCCCGCTCTGAAACTCAGTGATCACAAGCCTGTCAGTGCTGTCTTCGACAACAAGGTAACACTCAACGACAACAAAATTTAAGTCAATATGTAAAGACGAACAACATTTTATCAGAACGTAAAGCTAGCCAGGAATTTATCAGTCATTTAGAAATAAATTGTATCTAGCTTCGTCAAACCATTCCTCTTCATAAAATGATTGATAGTCTTTGATTTTAATATGAAGATCAATTCACTAATATAAAAAGTCGAACAGAGCAAGCCGAAGGAAAGACGCAAGTGAAGATGTCCTTCCTCTACACAAATAGTATTCTGTAAATATTCAAATGATATATCCAATAGTGTAATGTAAGAGCAATTCCAGAGTAAGGTAATCAAGTGCAACTCAACAACTTCCCAAATTTGGTTTGGTGATTGGCTTTATTTGGTGCAGCAGGTTACAGCGTTACGGCGTTGAGTCGCCTTTGTCAAATCAAAGAGTAAAGCCCATGAATCAAAGACTAGCTTCAAACACAAGAGAAGGCCACGTCCATGGTGCACTGACATTTATAAAGTTCTTTTGGTATTTATTTTAAGCACTATGAAGTAGCCGTAGTAGTCATTGCTATCAAGTGAGCTTTATTCACCTGTGACTCACAAAGGAGGTTAGCGTTACCTCTGATGGCCGGGTGATCTTTGATGTTCCTGCTTAGGCCTAACTCCATCTAATACCTCACTTAACATAAGGAAGGGACATCCCATGACGATCGTCACCCACTCAATGCCGCCATAGAAACAAAGTTAACCTAGACTCAGCGGACAGCCGGAATGTGTTTAATCGCCATGTGGATAAGGATTGAGGCGCTATGGAACCTTTTATCGTTAACCTGTGATGAATCATGCTGTATCTCAAAGTCAGTGTCCCACATCGATAGTGAATTGGACGAATTGTACTTCATACCTTCATGTGAATTGTACTTCACAGTCTTTCTATATGTTAAAATATCAGTGAGAGGGTTAGACTAAACCCTTTAACTTCAACATTAAATCACGACTTTGAAGTTTGGGAGGATTGTTTCATGAAAGGTTTTATTCTTAGGATTCAAACATGGTCATATCCCCTAGGACTTGAGTGCTGTAACGCTAATCTAAGGATACAGGGGGGTGTTTTTCAGTTGAGAGGATCTCAACTTGAGATCCGCTAAGATCGATCGGAGATCCTGCGACTGACTTTGAGATCAATGGCGGAAAGTGTTTTTCAGACGTTGTCTCAAGTCTACACAGCCGATCTTGGGGGATCTCAACTCCAAGGATCTCAAGTTGAGAACCCTAGCCCTCTGTGTAGAGCGATATCTCAAGTTCTATAGTGATCTTCCTGCGGGTAACCAGCTTAAGTGAACCAGAGCCTCTAAATCACTTGTTATCATTGTCCCTCGCGATACCTTTTGTGAACCAATCTCAAGTTGAGACCGATCTCAAGTTGAGACCAATCTCAAGTTGAGACCGTTTTCGAGCGTACCAGTAGGATTTTCACAAGCGGCCCGAGTGGTGCAGTGACTGCACTTTTCACTCTCTTTTCAAATGTTTCTCATGGTCATAATAAGCAAAAGAATAATTTGAAAATCGGTATATAGCTTTGCCAGGTTATTAGGTTGCTTTGCTTGAAATATCTTCTGATTAGACTAAGTTTAATCACCAAATAAAAAAGTTGAGACAAGTCTCAACTGGTCTCAACTTGAGACCGAAGTTGAGATCATTTGACTTGAGATCCCCTAAGATCCCTTGAGATCGTCTCAACCGAAAAACACCCAAAGCACCCCAAACGGTCTCATCTCAGTCTCAATTTGAGATCCCTTAAGATCGTCTCAACTGAAAAACACTTTCCCTCTCAAGTGGTCTCAAGTTGAGATCTTCTCGACTGAAAAACACCCCCCAGGTTTCAAATACCACAACGGCTTGCACATTTCAGACGATGAAACGAAGAAAACACGCACGATTGTGCGATGACACGATGAAACAAATACCGATTGCAATCTAAAGAACGCAAATCACAACTACTGGACAAACAAGGAGATGGCTTTTTTTGCACCCAGTCGTACACTATGATACCTAACGAAATCTAAACGAAATCCTTGTAGCCCAACTACAATATTTCACATATACCTTAATACATGCCATTGTCATACGATTCATTGAATATACATGTATTTCTCGAGATACTGTTTCCATGATATGATACTAACTGTATACCTCAGCACATGTATATTTCACGTATTCATGCATTCTTTTGCAGATTAAAGTAGTCAATCGAGTCAAATACCGACGTGTCTACGAAGACATCATGAAGCAGCTAGATCGCTGGGAGAATGAGTTCTTGCCGCAGGTTCAGCTCGATATCACAGACGTGAGTAACTCAGACATCAGTTCCATTTCTGCATCATAAATTCAACGTTTATTAGAATATTAGTTGTTAAGCCAAATGAAATTAATGATTTTTCTTAATTTCGGGTATATAGTAAATATAGAACGACCTACCATGCTTGTACAAGCCACAAAACTCGATAATAATTTACGAATTGTACGAAACTTGGCATAAACGCCTCGTTTCCCGCGAATCGTAAATTATCATCTTATTTTGTAGGGGTGGCTCTGTCTCCAGTCTCAGTACCGTGCTATAATCAAGGTTCACCCCGGGATAGTCCATGAATGGTAAAATGATTTGAGGGAAAAAAGAGCACTTCTCCATATGTTATACTATTGTTATCTTCAAGCCGGGTTAGCCGTAAGCTTTACTATACCACTGCAGTGTCCTGGTATGATGTTGTTCACATCTAATCACGGTTAGTAATTAAGGGAAACTAGGTAACCTAATTGGGATGGGTCCTCATCCCGCATTACTTTCACTAAACCTACCGCATTCGCTCTACGAGCTCATGTGGTAGGTTTAGCGAAAGTAACAAGGGACAAAAGCCTGACAGAAGGCCATAACCAAAGTAAGTCGGGAAATCATATTAAGAAAACAAACTTAAGACGCCCTTTCCCCCACACAGCTGCAAAAAGCCTGACGAGATCAAAGATCGAAACTGCTGGTGTAGGGATCCCCGAAAGAAAGGGAATCCCAAAGAAAAAGCACCCATAACTGGTAAGACACAACTTTTTAAAGTGAGTGTGCAGCCCTAACTTCTGCAGGAACAGTACCACCCCAGAACACGGCAAGGGACCAGTTAAAAAAAAAAACTCACACTGTGGCAGCACTGTCACCAAAACACAAGTAAACAGGGTAAAGCCTACCTTCAACAGTAAGAGGGGATCCGATTGGGGTTATATAAAAAACCACCAATTAAAAGACATTTACTTGTACACCTGGGCCCTGTTTTTCAGTCGAGACGATCTCTACCTGAGATCCGCTGAGATCTGTGAGTGATCCTGGGCCTTGTTTTTTAGTCACGATATCGTCGATCCACAATGGCCTAAGATCATCACTTGAGACCAAGACATTATTTGGGGATACAAAATGGCCGCCGTGCTATAGACGGTGTCATAGCCTGCAGCCTACGATCTGAGCTCAAATTGTCAGCCCTGACGACAAGTATAGAACTGTCGCAGGTTCTATAAAACGTCATTATGGATTTCCTGTGCTGCCCATACGAATTAAGCAATGAAATTTTAACACGAGTAGGGGATACATATGACCTAAAATCGTACCAAATATGAAGAAGATCGGCCTTTTAGTTCCGAAGTTATCGGCGTCTGAATTTCGTCATAGCAATCGTCTGCTCTTTTGGCCAGTCACCCTCCCACCTCCCGATACGCAGTCAATGTCAAGGTCGCTGCATAAATTAGCAGAGGTGCCGGGAAAATACACTGGCCACCAGAGCAGATGACTGCTATGACGAAATTCAATCGCCGATAACTTCGGAACTGTGAGGCCGTTCTTCTTCATATTTGTAAAGATTATAGGTTATATGTTTCCCTAACTGGTGCTAAAGTTTCATGACTTAATTCCTTTAGGAAAGTGAATTTCCACGTTTGCTACGACATGTCCAAAGTTCTCTTAGACCTACGACACATGTGGCGACATTTTCCGCTTGGGTGTGCACCGATTGTCGTGACTATAGCACACATTTGAGCTCTCTATGTGTCATAGCCCCACGCCATTTGTCGTTGGTTCTACGATCGTAGCTCTCTAGCACACTCCCGCCTGGAAGATGTCGCCAATAACGATTGTCGTGACTAAAAAACAAGGCCCTGAGACCGTTTGGGAGATCAATGGCGGCAGGTGTTTTTCAGAGGTGGTCTCAGTTCGCCATTGCGGATCTCAGGAGGATCTCAGGTTGTGATCGTTTAGCTGAGAACCCTAGCGATCATTTACTGCCAGGTACAAGATTCTGCAATCGGAAATTATCGATTTGAGATACTTAAACTTACTCAAATTATACCATATTTACAGCGAATAATTGTCCATGTCTATCCAATCGAATCCTAAGATTTCATAATTTTCTATTGAATATTTCAAGAGTGAGACATGTTTTTCTTTGTGAATGGGTAGTGTTGTTATTTATAAATATGGAGTGACCTTGACCCTACCCTGCTCAAATAACATCGAGCATTCCAGTAGGTATACACAACCTGTTTGAGTGGGGCAGTGACTGCATCTCTAAGATTTCCAGACAAATGTTTATTACAGTCTTAATAACCACAATAAAACTATGAAATTTTGGATATAGGTATGTCAGATTACTAGAACCCTTCGCTCTAAATATTTTCTAATTTGAATAAGTGTAAGCACCTTAAAAAATAAGTTATGACTAGTATCAACTGGTCTCAGGTTGAGACCGTTTGGGAGATCATTTCACTTGAGATCCCTTGAGATCATCACGACTGAAAAACACTGAAATCACCCAAAACGGTCACATCTCAGTCTCAGGCTGAGATCCCCAGAGATCGTCTCAACTGAAAAACAGTTTGGCTTCCAAACGGTCTCAACTTGAGATCGTCTCGACTGAAAAACAGGGCCCTGATTACAAGAACCAATGGGTGAAGGACTTACGAACGGCCTGACACGGACCGCGCCAGACGAACGGAGCCGCGGGATCGGGCTTTGTCATACATCAGCAGTCACTCGCACTGTGTGCCTCGTACAACTACAAGCCCCAATTCTTGTCTTTTACAAGGCATGCCGAAGGGGAAAAAGATTTCTGTTGTCTGTCCAGCAGAAGTGAGGATAGGACAGAGGGCATCCTTATCACGCTGTTGTGGGAAGCCCAACCCAGAAATGGCCTCCTGAGAAGAACAGCCAGACAAATGCTGGACGAGCAGCTTTGGCCCCTTCCCCATGTTTCAGGGTGATCTAGAAAGAGGACTTCAGGGCTTGGCTTGGATCCAGACTCCACTGCTCTTTACATGCAGTTATGGAGGGATTCAACAAAGAATGAATACGATATTGCTTTTAAAAAGTGGACTTTATTCTTTGTAGAGAATAAGATGAATCTGAATAACCGTTTGATCTTTGATGATATGAGATTTTTCACCTTCTTACATAAGAAAGGTTTTAGTTACTCTACTATGAATACAGCGAGGAATACCCTTTCAGCATTATGTTGAGAAGGTGGAAGGCACCATAGTAGGAAACCTTGAAATGGTAACCAGACTATCGACAAGTATTTTTGATGACAGGCCTCCCAAAGCAAAGTATCAACATACTTGGGACTTTAAAACGGTCTCAAACCTGTTAGAAGATCTTGTCTCCTCTATACTCACCAGATATAAGGAAACTTACATCAAAAACACGTATGTTATTGGAGCCCACAAAAGCCCAAAGGACACAGACATTACATGCTTTAGGTACAGAATCTATTATTTGGAACAATGAGGATGCTGTTCTGCAGTTACAGAAACTGGTGAAGATGAGTCTGAAATAGTCTCGATGCTACCTTGAAATGGGAAAGAAATATTCCTCACTATCACCGTTTCCATGTTGTGTTCCATGGTAATGATATCCTAATTGATGACATTGCCAGGTCTCCCTGGAAATGGGAAGTGGGGGAACCATCAACAAATTGGTGAGGTTACTGAATTTAGGTCCAGATGGATCTAAAAAGAGGCTCGGGGGATCCCCAAGTCGGAGTTATGTCAAAGGTTTCGCTGCAAAACAGCTCATCAGGCATCATTAGAGGAAAAAATGAAAAATATGCATTAAATACCCAGATAAAGGTTTTTTGTCCAGGTTGCGAAATCATGGCTCACATAAAGGATTTATGTGGTTATGAAGCGTGCCATGTGGCCTATGCTACCAGTGGCGCCTCCTCTACTTACTAACTAGTGTCACAGACTTGTTAAACAAGAGAAACTGTCTCTACAATACTCTAAGAGAGTATAGGCTACTCCAACAACCGACCTCTTACTTGATTTTCAAAGAAAACTATGAAATCTACACACAGAAGCCGAATTGCACTCCACCAGAGGACGAGTTGTACTGGGAAGCAGGCATCTGAAAAAAGAGAATAAAAGCTGAAAGGCCACCTGAATCCCCTGCATGGGATTAGGAAACACTATCCATCCTCTTTAACCTAGCAAAGAACATGATATTTGACATCCCCGAAACCATTTTGCTTGAGAAATACCAGACCATTAAAACGCTTTTCGAAGACCGTTTTCCAGTGTGTACCAATGGCTCAAAAATGGTAACCGCGTTGGATTTCTAGTCCACTCCCCATCCAGGATCAGAAGAAAGCCTTGTATTTGTTCTTAACTCTTTCTGTCCGAGCCTGATTGGAGAGCACAGGCACTATAAGACGAGGCATAATACCTCTATAAACCCCAAGGGGACGAGACTATCGCCGTATGGTGTCTGTTTGTCGTATGGGCGTCACTTAGCAACCTCTAGATACCAGTTACTATAGTTACTTATCAAATACCCACAGGGTATAATGATGAACATGGTATTTTATATTAATTGTGAAAAACTGGTGTAAATCTATTCATTATTTCTCATAAAACATAACGTTTGTGATGATGACACATAAACATAAATATATTTTTAAACAATGCCTGGAGGCATTCCTCGTCCCCTGGGTGGGAATGCCTCCAGGCATTCCTCGTCCCCTGGGTGGGAATGCCTCCAAGCATTGCTCGGACTGAAAGAGTTAATTACGCCTGATGAGCCACCTACTGGCAAAACCTTGATTGTTTTTCCTCTCTAGTAATTATCTACTAGCCATAGCAACTCTTTAAAATAAGTTTCCAACACCTATTAATTCTATTTCTTGGTTTCATGGTTTGTCACAAATGTATTTAAGGAAATTACGATGGTTCTAAGATTATGATGTCACAGCCAGTGCATGCTATAGTAATGGTGTGGGGTTGGAATCAACCATTCCGTCATTCAAGGTATCATCACAGTTGGGAATAGGTAAAATTTAAAGGCTACATCATTTCCTTCAATATTGCAAGTCTTGACTTGGATAAAAGTGGCACAACACAAGAACTTTATAGTCTTCTCAAGCTCTAAATCTTGTCTACAAACCGTTGACTACAGACCTCAAGAAAAAATATGGCAAAGAGGTAGCCATGTTTCGGCACTAAGTCATATCGGAATTGAGGGAAATGAAGCTTCAGAATAAGCAGCCAAAAGACATACTAACTAAAACAATTGGATCCCACACAGTTCCACATACAGACCTGAAACCAGTAGCCAAGGAGCACATTCAAAATACATGTACTTGGCAGAACCTCTGGAACTGCAGTAGAGACAACAAAATATGTGGGTCTACTAGCAAGACCTTTAGGAAAGACAAAGTGATAAAAACTAAACAGGTAAAACTGACCCGTCTTGTGCAGTTTTTCCCCTAACACTAGCAAGAAAGAAATTGATTTACTCAGGGAGTTCAAGATTTTAGATACTATATAATCGAATCGAAAAGAGTGAGCTGCCTAGATTGATACCATGCTTGTATACACCACTTATATTCTATGTTTTGTTCGCTCACATATATTGAAATTTCAAAATGATAGAAGATTTACCAATAACCACTGGCACAACTGCTTTGTATGTCGGAAACTGTAGTTGTGGTTTGCTGCCATGTGATATAAATACATAGCGACATGATGTCAAATCATGAGTTAGGTACATTGGAAATGTTGAATTCAATTAATTGAATACATCAAAAACCTAAAAAACAGGATAGCACGGCCATACTTATAGTCGTCAAGTGATCTTAGATTAGCTCTCAACTTGGCAGCCTTGAAAACACTGACCTACCTCCCTAGAGGTTGGGGGAGTCAGAGTGATTTTGTCTTTTTTTGCCTTTCCCCCGTTAGCAATCCCCGCGAGAGGCCGACCACCGACTAGCCGGATACAAGAGAAAGCTTTCAGCAAGGCCAATTTGTGGTGTTTTAGAACGGGCCCCAGCAAATACAGAAACTACCATTTAAAGCACATACAGGCCCAGTGGACGTTTGTAGAACACCTTTGCTTGGCTTGAGTCGAGGGAAATTCAGTCAGATTTGGAGCCAGGAGCACACTTAAATAACTTGGCTATTGGTTCTTCTTTGTACAGGAAGAACTTTCAACTAGTACTATTGGTCTAATTCTTGACTCAACTGTTGTAAGTCACCTGAACTTTCCAGTTCGGACAGATGATATATTGAATCTAAGACGGTGGAGGGAATGAGGCGATAGGAAACACTTTTGTTTCCTGACTAGTCACCTAATAAGATATGAATCTTGCAAAAAGTAGATGGATGTATTTAAAAGAAGATTTATGCATCTCAAAAAGAGAGGGGCATTTATTCGTCTTTTACTGTAGACAGAATCCCAGCTTACTCATTGCAGTATGGTGTCAATCACTCTCCCTTTTATGTGCTTTTGTTCACTTGGATGTGCGAAATAAATCAAAATCAAAATGTACACAGCTTATCCTACCCTCTTCAGCTGATAGGATTTGGAGCACGGCAGCATAATGCATTGAGTGGCGCAATAAACTTACAGACCCCAGGTTTGAATCTCAGACATGGGATTGTGTTGTATTGCTCCTTCTTTATTCACATTTCATAGATTCCATCATGCTCGCTCTGATCTTGGCCGTAAGATGAATAATGTAAATTCGAGAGAAAATATTCACATTCATGGCGTATATTTCAGTTTGTCGTAGATAAATGTCAGTGTTAGTGAATACTAATCACTTTGTTATATATGTTGTATCCATTTTATTGAAGTACAACTGCAGTGGCTGCTGAGGTTACCATCAACCAGTCACACTTTCCAACGAGCACCATTTTTGGTGCTAGATGCCTCCATGCATTTCATATAGACCCCACACTGGTGACTCCAACCAGTGTGCCATATAATTAGTTGCTTAAATTGGAATCGGGATAATTCTATCAACATAATCAGTCCCTGATGACCCGTAATTATGTCTCAATACTAACCACTAGCATTTAGAAATGTCTTGTTCTAATTTACTCCAAAGCTCAAAAAGATCCATTAATCGATGAAATAAGCCCAATGTGATAATTGAAATCATTAGGAAATTTAGGGTTCATCCAGAAATTCTATTATATTTCGTTTCCATTTAATCATCTCATGGGAAATCTGTATTAATAATGAGAAAGGAAGGGCCACAGATGTAACATTAGCAATATGTGCCATGCGTTCAGTCGTTAAACGTTAGCTTTCTGTTTTCCATCCCTACACAAACGTTTGAAAGCACCTGATATTTTTGACTCGGTGAGATATCTGACTTCACTTGATTATCATGGTGGCATCTGAAGATATCCCCGAGTCATTATTGATTATTATTTATAATTTACTAAAAGATTAACGGGTAAATGGCTGGAAGCACAAACGTCTCTTACGAGTTTTTGTCTAAATTAGTTAAATTAGTTGAAGAATTCACAGTGTTACTCTGTCATTGACCTGCAGCTAGCAATCCTTTCATAGGGTGTAATTTCCCTCAGAGATTTGACTGTGAACACCTACGATGTACACAGCGCTCCGCAGAGTTCCATCCACACAATGCTGGTTTATGTATTTATCTCCTGCCAAGCCTTTTAAGAATAAGAAGAGACGAATTTAATGAAGTCAGTTGGGAAGATGAAACGTCCATCCAAGATGCTCTCCTGTTATTCCCAAGGACGCAATAACATATAACGAGAAGTATATATATAGACCAAAGAAAATCACAGCTACGACTTTCTTCCAGAGTCAGTAATTTATCTCTTCCAGCCAGCATCTACTGTCGAATTATGGCGACCACAAACTGGACAGAAAAATCAACTCTGTGTAAAAACAAATTGAAGTCAGAGTACTTTCGCCCTTCAATCAAGATGAAGGGAAGATGAAAAAAGTAAAGTGTGGATGAAAAAGAATAATGATTTAGCTAAGCTATGTTATCAAGCATTTGCAGAATTGATGGCGGACCCTCTTTCTGAAAAAAAAAAAAAAGACTAGACACCTCAGACAGGAAGTTAAACATGGCATTGAATCTAGACACTAACTTTCGAAAAAAGATATATGTATGTAAATACAATTTTTTTACCAATATTCCGTCGGGTGAGGTATACTTCTAACTCGAGATTTGCGGGATAGTGATTTCAGATTCGACCACTAGGGTGAGTTCAAGTCTGTCGCGTATACCTATGCATACCCATACCGAACACCTAAAGCTCACATATTTCATGCAATGGTCCCAAAACTGACTTTGGGTTTAACCTCCTACCATTACCATATGCATCTATGATAGAGAATAAATCCTTAATTTTTAATATTTATTATCTCATTCTAATTATGGTGGTTATATTTTATCTGGTAAACCCATTTCTAGATATCTCTCGCATCAGATTTTGCCAGCTCTCAATGGAGTTTTCATTGTTACACTTATTCTATATGGCGCTAATAGCCAATAGCATTTATATTCACAAAAATCTTATCTTTAATCCTTTAATATGAAAAATGAGATGTATCATTGAAAAAAGTCAAATCATGTAATGCAGTTGTCCTTTGAATATTGAATGATGGTGCTCGGATTATTCCAAATGATTGTCTTTATCGAGCTAACCTTTTATGGACCTTCTCTAGAAACAATTTCCACACACTCACAGAAAAGCAAAACATTAGACCGAGATAATGTACACAATGCACAGATTCTGATGCTATCACTGAAAAATGTTTGAACTGCGAGAGTTTGGTGAAGTTTGCGAGCCTCATGGTGTAGTATCGCGAAGTGATGCTATCACGTAAAGCGATACTGAACCACGCGAGGTTTCCCGGGAAGAAGGCAAACTATAATTCTATAAGTGCATGAGAACTGAGCTCACAGAATAGGATGGACACGTCATGTTTTTGTAATACGTTCAGGTGTCGGCTGGCGTCCACAATGCAGTTATCAGGGTTAGGCGAAACTAACAGTCAGAGGTAAACTATTAGAGCAGCTGAAATATCCAGGGCCATTACAGCCTAGTAGTATACCTATTTCTACCCTCCAACCATTTTGAACTATATAGAAGGCCCAAACATTCTTGGTCACGAATATCAACAGTATTATCCAGCAAGGTGCTATTTAAAATGAACTGTATATTAATATTGACTAAACTATGGGTAAGAAATGCTATTCACAGGGCTTGTCATACGAAATCATTTCCTGCCTGAAGAAGACCGTGACTAGGTCGAAACGTCGCAACTGGAATAAAGTGTTTGAAGTTTCATGCAATACAGAGTGGACATCCATTTATTTCGGGAGAGATTGGGTTCGATAGGCCAACTACCACAGTTTAGAAATAAGATAAAGTGTGTCATTTCACAAAGGCTTATCATATGGATTGCAATAAGCAATTTGATGCTGCTAGAAACTCGCTAGAAATCACAAACCTATTTATATTTGAACATTAGATGTAAGAGTTTATTCGAGAAAGTCTCAACACAATAATTGTCCGGACGTATTTGATACGTGCTTCCATCCTCCAGGCATAAGGGCTGACGTTAATGGAATGGGAGTTTCGGATTTGGAGTTGGAGAACGTGAGATTCAGAGATTCACTTTGCTTTTCCTGAAGCAAAACTTTGACATTCTAATTGATTGTCGATACCTATTTGAAGATTGATAAGGCCATGTCACGTAGTGGTCACATGAGGGCCTTTTGGTGGTCACGGGTCATTGGTTACGTAGGCCAGAACAAGACTCCGGCCGTCACGCGCCATTAGTCTTCAACCATTATTTGAATATTTAATGTTAGTGTTGCCGCCTGCATCAATCACGTTAGGGAGGAATCAATAAAACACCCACAGCAGATTAACAATCAAGACAGAGAGTATTACAGTGACGTAAACCCTTCATCACTTTTCAGATATGGCAGTTTTCCTTTTTTTTCCCCCCAAGGAAATCCTTGTTTTCATTTTCAGTTTATAAGATTCCTTTTTCTTGTGTAAAACAAAGTAATGATAAATTGGGCCTCATTCACACCCATAAACAGTGGTCCCCCCCCCTACACCCAATCCCATTCTATGGTCAAAAACGATGTGTTTTCCATGTTTTCTCAGGCTCTCTGAGGCAGTAAATTTAACATGAAAAATATTTCTTCTTTTTTTCTTGCCCCCAACTGACACCCCTGTCTCTATGAACTTGCTGTTGGAAGAACACCCTTATGAAGTCTCACCACAGACTTCTACTGGTTAATGATGAAACATAAACATAATGAACTTCTTCTAATAAGATAATATATTTGTTAGCATATGGATCACACGCACGACCCCGGTATGGGCGTAAAATGGTCCAATCATATTTTCTTTGAATGGATAAAGAAAGAGATGGGGTCAGGATAGGGATATTTTGTTTTACCAATTCTTATCTGTCATCCGAGGGGTCCCCACTCAGTGGTTAACAATCATGTCACCCTGTAAAACCTTTATGAAAGAAAACTTTATGTACATCTTTATGTTACTTTTAATCAAAATGCATTGACTATACGGGCGTCGTCAACTTATCGATAACAAAATCTTCTCTTTTTCATACAGGTTCAATTTGATGATGTGAACTTCATCGAGCCCCAATTCAGAACGATTACAGTTCGAAACGTCGGGCAGGTGAGTATCCCTTCGTTTTTACACATGAGTTACTGACTCCTGAGAAGTACATTCATAGACAAATTAAGCATGTGTAAACTTTCATTGAAAGCCTATATATCATCAATACCACCGATCAAAACAGATTGTACCCGACCATTTTCTCGGATCTGCTTCGTTCTGGTCGGTGTACGTTCTCATCAGACCCAATTATGTAAAATATTGATGACGATCAGTCATTACAAGTGTGTAGGAAATGACAATCTTGTTGATGGATTCTCTACATCCTTTAGCCGGTCGTTCCTTTTGAGCTAGCATCCACCAGCCCCGGTGTTTCTACCTTGGCCGGTTGCCTTTATCTTTTTTTATCAAGCTAGGCTAAACCTGTAAGAAGGCATTTATCAAATAGATATGTGATGGCTTCAGTTTAGAGTGTAAGCGTGATGTCAACAAATCATTTACCAAAACAAGCGATTTTCTTCTAGTTGGCATATTCAAATCATGACTGGATAATGTAAACTTGCACAAGAGAAAGTCAATTAGTCCAGGTTTTCAACCTTTCATGCTCTGAGAGCTACCCAGTTGGTTACTGGAGAACTCGACCCGAAACGAACTCGACCCGTAGTCGTCAGGAAAACTCGACCCGTTTTGGAGAACTCGACCCAATTCAGATACTTATGGATTGGACAGTTTTATATAGAAGGAAAGGCATGACTAGTTAGCTTTTTGACAAATAAACCCGAGGATTTGAAAAATAAGTCCAGTTATGTTTAGGTGTAGTGTTAAGGTTAGGGATAGGGTTAGGGCAAGGGTTTTTTGTGTTTTCTTCCCCCAAGAAGACCAAATTTGAAGCCAAGATAACATATTCACTACTAAATATAGCATTTATCAACAGTTGTAATGAGTTACTTGAGTTGGGAAGATTTAAAACGGGTCGAGTTCGTTACGGGTCGAGTTTTTTTATGGATCGAGTTCGTTACAGGTCGAATTCTCCCGTATTCACCCAGTTACGGGTTATCACCAGCAAGGTAGCAGATATGCCTGCTGTCAGGGTCTTTGGAGGGTCAGGTGTCCGGATGTTTGTGGTCGGATTGACGAATGAGTCGGTGCATTTGGTTGATGTCTGTCTACCTTTAGGCATTATCAAGAGCTCATTTCGTAATTACTATCTAGTAACCCGATCTGTTTCTCAATACAGATGTAGTTTTTCGGTGGGCTTGCCTTCCTCAAAACAGACACAATGGGAAGATATCATGTATCAAATTGTCTTGCAAAAAGACGATTGTATAATCCGCTCTTTATCTGAATAGAGATAAATAATGAACTTCTGCTCCTTTCACCAAAACTATTACGAGCCAAAAACAATATTTAGATTGTATACAAAGGTCACAGTGTAGTATTTTCACTTGTCATAATATCATGTTGTCTTGTAGGTTCCCGTGGAGTTTGAGTTCATCAACAAGCTGAACGAACCGAGTTACTGCAAATCCTGGCTTATGGTGCGACCTAGCAAGCACATCATCGACATCAGTAAGTGCAGGTTTACTAATTGTGGTGCTCTATTGTTCCGATCTCTGATCTCCCCCATTTTCCCCTCGATCTTCACCACTGTAATTTTTCGTCAGTCTCTCCTTGATCGGCAATGGTTCGGAAGTCTATTAATGCAATTCATAGCTTGTGAATTTCCCCTAAATACTGCGGTTAACATAATAATGAAGGTACATAAACATAAACATTGATGTTATGGATGTTTATAGCACACTCTGATGCTAAGATCATGTCCAATCTTTCAAAATTGTCCAAAAGTTCGGCCTCCGCTCTCAGGTTTTGTGGATCGTGGGTATCGCCCGTTCATGTTGACTGCGTCCATTGAGGTATAGGTGGGGAAGCAGTCGACACCAGAGCCGTACTCGCATCAAACCTACCTACCATATCTGGTTTTTTTCTTATGTCATCACAAGCAATTCTAAAGCGTTAAGAACAGGGGAGTCGCCTCTGAGTCGGACCAATGTACCACCATTAGTGAGAGAAGTAGTCAAGAATCAGAGCAGATCATACTGCCATTACTAGATTATATGCCGATGATGTGCCGATCGTTGTGGCAGTTCCACTACCAGGAATAGGAGGCGATTAAGCACTGATCAACCTGCGGCAAAATGATGGCCCCTCAATTGCAACTGAAACAGCTGCAGTGGAGCACCGCCTTAACTCCTGTTTATGTATGTGTGCACAGATACACCAACCTGCACACAGGTGTAGCTAATAAATACACACCTGTCATCTCTCTTTAAAACTACTTACGATATACCCATGTTGTATATACTGGAAATATGCACCGTTTCGCCATATTACGTAAAAAATACCGTGCGGAACAGTGTTCCTACGGGGAAATACGGAACACTCCCGTAAACATTTGTTAAAATATTAGTTGTTAAGCCAAATGAAATTAATGTTGTTTTTTTAATTTCGGGTATATAGTAAGACCTACCATGCTAATACAAGCCACAAAACTCGATAATAATTTATGATTTGACCGGAACTCAGCAAAACGACTCGTTCCGTACGAACTGTAAATTATCATCCCGTTTTGTAGCTTGTACAACATGGTCAGGGCATTCTATATAATTATAGACACAGTGTTCTGTCGACACAATTCTACCTGCTGAAACACATCAACTCATGATACTACTTGTGTTAGTATTGGAGTCTATATTTTAACTTTGTGTT
Organism: Alentia gelatinosa; assembly: GCA_950022655.1. NCBI lineage: Eukaryota > Metazoa > Annelida > Polychaeta > Phyllodocida > Polynoidae > Alentia > Alentia gelatinosa. Next base: position 100,512,022 of record OX465580.1, on the reverse strand, counting down.
GTAATGTTTATATGTTTTTTTATAAGATGTTATCAAATCTTCATATGTATTGAACAGAAACACAAGTTCCAATGTAACATGACAACTGGTCATGAGATATGACCAGTATAAATAAAAGATCAAAAACAAAATAGGGAGGAAACAGAACAATGCCTTGTTCCACGCCCTGCGACACAATTCATTTCAGTAGCCCTCATTTTACACATTTTTTATATTGCCTTGGTATAACTGGAAGTTTGTGCAGCGTAAAATACCATTCTACCGGAGACGACAGAAGAGCAGCCCAGTGACGAGCACAAGCGCTCACAGCTACTTCGGTCTGACTTACGCTCACTCATGTGCCCTATTAATCAGCCATAGCCCTAATGCCCCCACCGCGCCCACCCGGCCTCCAACCCTCCCACCAGGGGGCGTTGTGGGCATACTGATACCTGTGGGCCGAACTGGCAGCCTGCCCCCGGGCGCTGATAACGCTCATGCCCACCGCACTCAGCTGTATTGGTTCACACCAGTCAGGAGGAGGCGGCTGAGGGTGAGGTGGTGTGACTGATCTGAAAAGTTGACCTGCATGAATATCTGCCCGCAAAGATCGCCCCAGCCCTTAGATAACGGGGGCGGACTGTGAGGGTGTGCCTATTGGGAGGTGAGGCGATCTGGGAACGAGGATTTGATGCGGAGATTCTCCGGGAGATGATCTGACATCTCATAGCGTGACAAGCTGAGTATTTGACGGGACGGGTTGACGGAAGAGAGAGGAGTGGTGTCCCGTGCAGGGTTCAGTGTCACTGTCAAGATCAGTTGCACTCTCTTATACTTGAACACCGTTGAATAAGAAAGGCAGTTTCCCCTATAGTAATCTTGTACGTTTCTAAAGATGTGGCCTTAAAAATAAGAGAATAGTTATACAAGAAGATGAAGAATATTGATCTTATTTCTGAATACTCCACCAATGCAGGAGCTGGCTCATTCTTTATTCTTGGACGTCAATATAATTTTATGAGAATAGACGTTCGATCGGCTTCAGCCACTGTCGGTATATGACTAGATCAGTGCATTCTCGCACCGCAGTGAGAGTTAATGTGTCAAAACTATTGTGTACAAGCTCTACACCCATAAGATCAACAGATCATGTGACCCCTTAAAGCCAATGGACAGAGTTCATTTTGAAGACCCCAAAAATTATTCTAGTGGGAAAGCAAACAGAATGGTGACTACAGGCCGAAAATCCTCTCCCCACACTACCCCAGGGACCGGAGCAAGGATTCTCAATAAACTATATACAAGTTTACGTATTTGTATTAATCTTTCATTAAAAAGCAAAATAAATAACAGGTATGCCTTCTATTTCAATCTAATTGAAGAAATTGAAGAAATTTTCGAATCATCGAATCGTGAAGTCTTCGTAACGGAGAATTGCGGAACGGAGGGAAGAAAGGAATTTGAACCAACATATTAAATTGAGTTTAATTTCTGTTCTGCCCAACCAGAATCTGCACCATTTGTAGAGAAAAAGGGTGAAGCAGATAAAACCTTTCATACAAAAAGGAGGAATGTACTCACACACTGAAAATAAACTCCAAATATGGCACCACTATCCCTATCTTTTCAGCCTGCATACTTCCCAAACCATTTTTTTTTTTTTAAATTTTAAATTTCTTTATTGGGTCCTCATTTAGTCAAATTACAGCCATAATATCATTTCATATTCAATCACCATATGTGATTTGACGACATCCAATAAGCAGGATTAAGCTTCAACTATTATATCAGTTGATTTTCTTAGCCTTTCCTGTACCCAGATTTTATATAGAATACTCACAGTTTCCAGCTGAGTAAAAAAGAAATTTATATACCAAATAATCGTTTAGCAAGTACCCATCGATATCCATACATAACCATAGAAAATAGGTTTTGTTTTTAGGTTTTTGGTCATAACCATTTACTACCAAAGAATAACAATAAACTACTCAACCATGGCTAAGTCTCCTAGAGCCAGATGATATAGTCGAAAGCAGGAGAATTCTCATGCAGATTCTCTGGAAAAGCATAGTGTATGTGCTGAGTTTACAAAGCATAAAGGTATATGAAGTACTCCCTGCCTTGCCCTGAACCTGGGCCGCCCCGCCGCCCGCATCTCCCCATGTCACACACTCTCTCCAAGCGCAGGATTTCACTGGTAATTGTGTACGCGCTCTGACGCCAGAATTGATAATAGGACAAGGTATTGATACCACCATCCCATGCAATAATTGGTGAATTTTGTTTTCTATTAGGCCGGACTTAATATAATGAAAAAAGGAAAACCATATGGTGCAGCATATGACCTATGACTTAAGGCAAAAATGACATGTTTCAATAAGTTGTATCATACATACTTTATGGCCTCAAAGCTTCATATCCTGACATTTGAGGTTTTTTCAAACTGCTTGTTCTGCCCTTTCCAAAATACAGACGTCTTTCACCTCGGCGATAGGCTAAAAGCTTGTATATGTTTATCAGGCTAGATGTGAATATTTATTTAGAACCATACAGAACGGATATTAGCATATATATGTGTATCAATATTGTAGGTAAACACACATGGATGAATACGCTTCTTCCGAGCTCTGGTAAATATTATAAGGAAATGCCGGGGGGTGTTCTTCAGTCATGACAATCGTTAATACGGCCCAGACCGAGCCTTGAGGTCTTCTTCATTGTATGACTTTACCCTGACCGTTTCCAGCCATCAGTGTCCTATTGACGTACGATCGTAGGGGGCCATCCATAAAGTACGTACGCACTGAGAGGGGGTGGGAGGGTCAACAATTTTGGAAATTTTGCGTATGCTCCCTCTTTGTTCTATTGCGTACAAGATTGGGAGAGGGGGTGGGGGGGGGGGGGTCCAAAATTTCAGAAATTCTGCGTACATACTTTATGGATGGCCCCTAGAAGATCGGCCAACGACCAATGGGCTATGACACTTAGTCTTAGGGCGGTTTGAGGTGTGCTACACTAGTGACAATCGGAGGGCATTGTAGATGAATTTGTCGGCCAAAGTGTCGCAACCAATGACATTGCTGGACATGTCGTAGACCCCTGTGACAGCAAACGGAGAGTCACAATGGCAAACTTTGTCCTTTCAAAAAAAAAAGTTCCTCACGAACCCTCGACAAGGTTAACGTGAGAGAAAACTTTTTTCAAACTACTACATAAACATTCATTTAATAGTAGTTCATTCATTTCACCTTAAACATTTAGTGGGATAGCATTAGATTGGGAACAATCTGCATGTCAATGTCCAAAGACTCGGCTCCACTGGAGAGATGGGATCGTCGCAAGTCCATTAAAAATAATAAACGCGGGGCGAGGGCCATAAAAACGGCAGTGCTAATCACACCACACAACCGGACCATGAAGGTTGTACCCGGCACTCCGACGAGTATAGACCCCACGACAGTTCTATACTTGTCATAACGGGCGATACTTTTCGCGGCGATCACCCGCGGCGCGCTACGACACTGTCTATGGGAAATCGGCCATCTTTTGTCGTCCAAACTGTGGTACATTTGCTGGCTGCTCTTAGACTACCGTTATCAACGATTGTCGTTACTGAAAAACACCCCCAGGGTCGTCACTTCAGATGCTAGGCTTTTGGTAATCTGATCTGATATGTTTGAATACAAGTACGCCAAAGCCATTGCTGAAGGCGCTTGATGGAAATCATTGTGAGAAACAAATTGGAGCCCGTGTCCACGTCTGGAGACCATAGACCGTGTGTGTCGTGTCGAGGGGACAGCGGGGAGTGAGCCGTGCTCAATGGGGATGTTGTTGGAGAAGGAGAGCAGCTCTGAGCAGTAAAGCCCGGCTTGTGCTTCTCTAAGGTCTGCCCATTGCCAGGCCAGGCCGTCATTGAACACGGGACACCCGAGACCCGAGTGGCGTAGCTCACGTACCGCCACACTGCCCCACTAGAGTACCCCCAATGCCATACAGTGCCAGAGGTCTGCAATGATATGCACAGGTTAATACTAACATATCAGCTAAGAAAAGGCATCTGTTTTTTTCATGTTTTAAGTAAAACTCAGCATTTATACATATTAGTTGGTGTTATTAAAGAGCAAGACAGAAGTTTATTTTGTGTTTGTTTATTACACGCAAATCATCACGAGGGTGGTTTTTCTTTTTGCCTTTTCAAACTTACATACAATTCATTCGCATGTAGTAATATATAGAAACAGGATTCCTGTGTAGTAAGTTTCCGGATTGCGAACTCGTTTCGCCGGAGGTTTCAACCGAGGTCTTTAGACCGAGGTTTAACCTCCAGAGAAACGAGTGAGGAACCGGAAACTTACAGACACAGGCATCCTGTTTATTTATTACTATATACCTCAAACACACAAAGATATTTACCCTATTTAAGCCGTAGGAGTCGTTTTTAATCCGATTTGGACACTCCACGGTCAAGGCGTAACGTAGGTTACGCCCCTACCTCCCCCAAGTGAATGTAGTACATTAATAGAGCTAGCATTAAAAAGACAGTGTCGTTGTAGAGACCCATTAGATAAATTACCAACGTAGCTAGCATCATAAAATGCCCCTCAATCATAACAGCAATACTAACAGTGAAATTATAGACACAGATAAATAGATGAATATGAGGATGGTAACGAGAATGGAATATGTAGAAATATACTATTACTCCAGCAAATATGGCTAGTTAGGAATAAGAATGGCCACAACGGTAGGTGGATAACTGAGTCGGGAAGCTTTTTTCATCGAAAAAAAAAATTGCGAAAAGAATTAGTCCCACTCTTGTGAAAGAGAACATCTAGTTGGTTGCCATGAAAGTCCCAGTCAATCACAGCAGCCCTTACATACCGCGGCTTATCAAAGAGGTGTTATGCCATGTCTGTTTAATCTCTTAACTATCTGAATATGACATACATACGTTGACTCTGTGAAACATACCGTGAATTACTGTACACCTGCGCAGTAATACCTAGATAGCAGCGTGTAGTAATTACGTCACTTATGTCAGTATTTATATAGTAAAGGCGTAGACTTGCACACACAGTTTCACACACACAAACAGATACTCTTTTTTTTTGCTTTTTTCCCAGGAAAGTTCTTCCAGTGAATGTACTTGTATACACATACATATTAAAAAAGTCATAGACATTATTCATGGCATATTCTAGGGTGTAAACAGAATACTTATATTCTGTATGTATCAATTTTCTTATGGATCGAATATAATTTCCTTTCTCAGTTGATAAAGATTTCTAAACTCTTGCACGTAGCTTTACTATTAAACCGTTTAGCTCCACATGAAAATATGTAGCCTCACTAACGTAATTGTGTGTTTGTTCTCATTGTTTCCGTATATAATTGCTTGAGATTGATAAGAACGTGTGGTTGTTGACTTACAGAGGAGTCGGGTGAGATCATCGTGGAGGTGTACGTGGACAAACTGACGGCGCCGCTTCTCAACACGGGCGCCGACCGTCTGGAGGACATCCTCGTTCTTCACCTGGCCGGGGGAAAGGACCTTTTTGTATCCTCTACATACTCTGCTGCTTATCAGCTAGTCCGAACGAATCTTCCCTTTACTCACTTTCTCCAAGGTAAATACCCCTGTTAATTTAAAGATTAGCAGTCGTCACCTAACCATTTATTACAAGTTATAAAAGACAAGGTGGGTAATTGCAATGAAAAAAAAAGAAAAAAGATTTGTGATATTACTTATTTATTCAGTTTCAGTTTATAATAGATTGGTTAATTCTTGAGTTACACTTCCCTTCCCTACTCTGGAGGAGAATGGCTATCAAGTCAACTACGTGGTATCTAAGGTGGTTACCATGAAGTTCACGTAATAGTTTCTTTGTTAACTCATCATCAAGAGTGACCCACTGGTCATGGAGGTCTAATTTGTGTGGGTTGTAACGTGTTGTTGCTCGGTGACTCTTTCTCTTAATGAGTCGATGTCGATTATATCAGTCAGTTCATTGAAGAGTATAGGTGAGTTTTCCTCAGCTCGACTTGGAATAGGGACCCGCTATTTCGGTGGATAATCACTACCCCTTGACGGGTATGGGCGGTTACATCTAGAGACATAGATCCTGTCAGGTAGATCGATCTTGATAGGTTTATAAATATCCCGATATCTCTGATGAGGGCCAAGGTCGTCAATACCCTCAACACCAGGTTGATATTGTTATTTAGCAGTTCGTCAAAGCCATTTGGCAGGTTTAGTTTCCGGGTTAATTGGTTTTATTATTGGTAATTATTGGATCAGTCTGACTTGTTGAGGTATGTGGTCTTGGGTCGCGGTGATGGGTCGTTGGTGAAAGAGGGATAATGGCTAGCGTGTTAGGGCACTGAGCTGGAGGGCGTGGTTTTGTAGTTTCGACATTGACAGGTTTGTTGTTGTCCTTGGCTATTTATCATCCATCGTATAGAAAGTTCCCATTGAAAATGTATGGGGACTTAGTAAACCATGACCCATTATATAAAACCTGTCAGATACCATAACTGTGGTATACAGATTCAAATCTGCCTCAAAACCATGGTATACGGGAAAATAGTCCCTTTGTGCTATAGAGCAAAGAAATAGTCCCTATTGTTATATCCTTTAATGTGGCAATTACTGGGTTTAATTCATTCGAAAGGATGGATGATATGGTCCCTATATACCCTCAGGGTCCCCTGGGATGTTAAACCACAAACAAACAAAAACAAACAAGATGGATAATAAATGGTGTGATGGATAATAAATGTTGTGTGGACAGGCGGCTCTGTAAACCACTCGAGGCGTCAACCTCTCGTGGTTTACAGCCGCCTGTCCACAAAGCCATCGATTATTGTCCATGTGCTCCGTGGTCACGATATTGCTTGTATAGAGTCAACGTATTTAGTTAGGTGGTGGCGGAGGACGCAAGTCAGGTTTTGGTCGGGGGGCTACTTCAAAAGTCCATTTCAGTATTGGTTTTTCAGCGAAACAGATCGGATCGTAGGCTACAGATGAGTGATCAGGACTATTTGGGTGTTGATGTTTCTTGTTTTTGTTGTAGTTCTTTCTTTCGCTAAAGGTGGCATTGCACGATCCACAGAAGATACTGCTTGAACCGTGTTCCCAGTTGATGTGCTTTCTCAAGGATATGACACTAGTAAATCTGGTTTCGTAGATGTTACTGTCCATGGTACTAAATTGGCCTTGTTTCTCCACGTTGAGCTTCTTGTTTACAAACGGATGTTAATCCTTCCTGGAGACCATGTATTTAGAAGACGCCTCCTCCAATCACAGTTTTCTATTGGTGCCGCTGGTTGATGAGTCGACGATTGTCGTGGTGACTTCGTCGCTGCCGTAACGTCCAAAGTGGTCGACAACACGAGTCTTTTGTTTCTTGCCGATGTCATTCAAATGGCTGTACAGTCTATCCATATCCCAGTCTAGTGTTTGACCCACATACAGTTTCTTGCATCTGTGACAGGTTATGACATAGCTCACCTCACTTGTTTGGCAGTTGTATTGTCCCTCTATCTTTGGAGTTCTTCCGTTAGATGTGCCCGTGATTTTGTTGACATATCAACATCATCTGTTCCTTCTGTGGCTGCTTATGATTCTGTCCACAATACACAGCATGTAAGTCTAATTGAACACATTTTACGTTAACTACCCAAACAAACACCGCATATAGTAGTTTCTCTACTACTGATTTACAATTATGCCTTCGAGCATCAATCATTTTCACCTATACTGACATATGGAAAATAATTTCCTGGAAGTGCATATATACTATATATGGCATAGCATGCAGTAAAACCTTTCCTCCAATACCAATATATTGCTTTTGTACTACTTTTATTCACTCATTCTTTTTCAGAAAATATGCAAATATGAGAATTAGAATGTCTGCATTATAAAGTCAGATTTCATGAGGTCTGAATCACTGTTGATGTCATAAAAACTCAAGACTTTGCATAGATACTGAATGGCTATGTGATGGAAGGGAATGGTATTGCGGTTGGATGGGAAAACATATGTTTCATTAAGAACAGGAAACCCATTTCACGTTCAAAGTATTAATACTCCTGACTATTTTTAAGATCCAATTTAATATTCCGCCTTGCAGTTAAAGTAATTGCTGCTGCCACAATTAACCGACTGTCTCCCTGAGGTACCAGGCATGCTAAATAATGATCGCTGCAGTTGAAGACAAGCTGAGATAAAGCTTCTCCCCCTCCCCTTCCACTTCCTACTACTGCACGACATGATTAGATCCATATGTGATTCTCGAAATAGACGTAAATGGAGGGATTTGAGGAGTACGAGATCAGGTGTTTGTAGGCTGACTAGCGACCGATAAGGCGGCCAAGATGGTGGATGTAGATTGGTGCAAGTATTTCTAGTCGAGAAGTGCAATGAGCTTGAAAACTCGCGAAGAAGTAATAATTAACTGGCTGGCAGAATTTGGAGCTAGTTGTCAGACTGCGTAAGAATACCACACTCGTAGTTTAGTGAATCGACGAATAGTGTTTGGAGACGTTCTCATTTTTTCACCAACAGTTAAGTCCCCCAAACTCTTTTCACTAGGAGATATCTAGATATTGAATTATGTATTTACTTTCACCTTCGCATACATTTTGAAAGGAGATGGATGGTATCTATTGTTCCCGTCTCAGGACCCTGTTACGTGTAACTTATAAGGTGGGAATGATGTATACCTCTTTGAGCACACTAAACAGACAATCATGTAGATCTATGTGAATGTACATATCTATAACGTTGGACATGCCATAATTATATTTCAAACACAACCTTCTTTTAAGCAAACAGTAGACAAGGATTAATAAGACTTGATTATTTGTGGTAAATCCTGTCTGAGTAGTGTTTCCGCGTTAAGCCTCTCAGGACGGGGCTGTGAGGACATCACATTGTCGTCTGGGGGCACTACCTCCAGCCCGCCTTTCCCGCCCTTATCTTTGCGGCAGCGCCCACGGCCACTGCCAGCTGCAACCAAACTTCGTTTTTCTAACGAATTTTTCGACGCCAATTGGCTGTCGAGCGAGAGTTGCTGACGGCGGTGCCGCGGGCCCACGGGTTATTAAGTAATACTCGTCCCGGGAGTCAAGCCCGGGCACAGCTGGATCGACTCCCGTCGAGTCGGCCTCGCCGCCCCGAGGCCTCGGGGTGAGGAGGGGTGTGGGCGGGGAGTGTGAGGTTGTGGGCAGGGTCTGGGAAATGTGTGTGGGCCAAGTGAAAGTGTGATTGTCATTGGCTGTGACGTTGTGGGCATGGCATAGGATAATATGGGTCGGCCAAATAAAGGTGTGAGTGGGGGTGTGTGAAAGTGTGGACAGGGCATGGAAAAATGTTAGTAGGCCAAGTGAAGGTATGGGTAGGGCATGGGAAAATGTGGGTAGGTGGGGAATGTGAAGGTATGGGAAGGGCATATCAAGGTCTTGTTGGGGCATGTAAATGTACTGGCATGGCATATTAAGATGTTGTTGGGACATGTGAATGTACTGGTATGGCATATGAAGGTGTTGCCGGGGCATGTGAAGGTATTGGCAGGATTCGTGGGTGTGTTGCCATGGGTAGTGCATATCAAGGTCTTAGGCGGTATAACGTACAGATAGGCATTGGAGTGTTGGTCAAGCATGTGGTGATAGCCGGGGTGCGTTGGTGGTGCATACTATGCTGTTTTCGGGGCTTCTCAAGGTGTAGGTGCAGCATTCGATGGTAAGGCAGGGTGTGTTTATAGCTGGAACATGTGACAGTATTGGTAAGGCATGTGAAGATCTAGAGAGGAAAACTATGGAAGTTTATGGTCAGAAGTCGTATGGTTTATGGTCAGAAGCCGCTTGAATTACATAGCAATTCAAATGAGATAGGATCGAGCTCTGACCATAGACTTGAATAGGTTTCTGAATTTATCTGAACCCTCACTTTGACTTATTGACATTTGTGACATAATCCCCCGTTAAATACGCATTGCAATGAGGAATCAATGGATCAAGGGGGCATGGGTTAGTGGGATGGTTGAGTGAGGGATAACGTTGGTATGTCAATATTACACAAGAAAAAATATAATTTATTCAGAAAATGAAAACATGTATTTCATTGGAGACATTGAAAACTGGCCTCCATATAATTTGGACTGTAATATATCAGGCCATATAATCACCCTCTCTCCTCACTTTTTCCCTTCGGCCCTGCACCCACATCCACAGCCCTGTATTGCAATAAAGAAGTTTTTCCGACCCCAACTGACATCCCTTATTCTGAGATTAAATAAAATAGAACAACATGCAACAATGGCTTGACTTAACCCGTCCAAATACAAACACCGTGATCTGCAAAATACGTAATACCGCGCTTAACCTTTCTCTTCCAAAACATACGCATGAGACAACACCCAGTCTCAAAACCCCACCCACGGGTGCCACCCGCGTGTGCGTGAAGGCTCGTGAGAACCCGCTTACACACCCTGATTACACGTTAAAGTCCATAGAGCTCCACACAACGACCTTCAGAAGCCTCGCATCCAAATCCCCAAACTCAAAGCCGTCGACTTAAATTGTGTAATTTGCGGGAATCGCCGAGTACCGACAACACCCGTAGGGGTCGCTGCCGGCGCTGGCGCGGATTTCCATCTAGCCAATCAGCGCTGTCTCCGAAAACGAGGCGGTGGCGCCGTCACGGGAGGAGACGGAAAGTGCACCCCAACCCGCCCCGGGCGAGCTGATTTTAAGGGTGGGAAACAACGGGTTTTCTGCTCAAGGAATCTCATTTACGACGTTGAAGAAGCAGGTGAGGACAAACAAAGGCAGGCAACCGACGGTGGAATCCCAACCCCAACCACCCACCCACCCCGAACCACTACCCCCAGCACAAAGTAAAAAAACCATACATAAGACGTTTCTCAGGTTGTACCTCCTTTCGCGAAAACTTGCATCGGAACTGGCGCCCATGTTTCATGAGACCTTTTCTTTCTCGACCTTTGTAATGATAGCTCCTTTTCCAGTCCATTTGCAGAAGCAGGGTTTAATGACGTCATGATCAAATGTGTAACGAGATAGCAAGTTTGGCCAAACAACTGCGTAATTAGATTGTTTTTTAACGACGGTCTGTGGCTGCAAGCCAGAGGTCTCCTGGGAAGGGCGAGGGTTCGGGGGGTTCGGGGGAGAAGGCTGGAGGGGTGGGTATCCCTTCTCTCTTCTGCTTTAAGCTTCTTCTCAGTGATCCAGCGACTGGGCTAGTGGAATTCCAACCGGGCCCTCGCCTGGATCGATGTGTCATAATTCAGAGGGAATTAATAAATCAAAAAGGTGGATTTGCAGAGGGCATCAATTAAGCCGCATTACTTCCAATATTATCATTGGCTAATTGTGTGTTTGGCTTGCTAATTCGGAGGAAAGGCTTTTCAAAAGGCTACTTCACTGATGGAAAACGAATGTTTGGCTTTAATGAATTTTCCACAAACATCCTGCATCTGGGGCTGCTTTGTAACATCGGGCACAGACGCAGAAAGCCGACTCTTTTACATTTCTTTGAATCAAAAAGAAAAAAAGAAAAAAAAGCACAGCCAAGACTCGGCGAGAGAAAATAAAGTTCCCGTTTCCGATTGAGTAAATCCCATGTCTGATGCGAAACAGATACCAAGTTGGCCGACAGACAAAACCTCTGCCTGCTGCTTGTTTTCATTTCACGAAATGCTCTTTTCTGGGGCACAGGGGATGGGGGAGGCAACGCAAATGCAGTGCTCAAAAGCGGCGGTGCGGCCGAATCGATATCCCCCAATAGAAACGAGTGAATTGTCCTTTCAATAACTCTTGGAGATCCTTTTTTTTCTCTCAGCTGCCACCTCCCCCTTCCCTCCAACCCGACCACCCGCCCCCTGTCCACCCCACTCCTCATGTCTCTACGTCCCCACCCAATGCCTTTCTCTCGCACACCTTCTTGTCGCTGGCCCACCTATAGATACGATCTTCAACAGGGGACGCCCTGTGCCTTTAGGTATGAGGGAAGGCAGGTGTTCCTGGGAAACTATTCAGTGCATGGCTACTGGTTGACGGTGACCGCTGTGCTGCGCAGAACCAAGCAAAATCCGTTTTATTGGTATACACATACCTCTACATGGGGTTGGAGGTGAGACTTGGGGCGTTTAACCCTTTCAGTCTTGAGAATGCCTGGAGGCATTGCCCTAGCGGATCCTGAATATACCTCCAGGCATTCCCCGGGTGATTCCATTTTTTTTTTAATTAAAAAAAATAATTTTTCTAAGGTATAATAGTTTATATAATTTCATGAATTTTTTTCAGTATCAATAGAAGACAATACCATTCTAATCAAATGTGGGTTAGAATAGGTTAACCAAGGAAACTGGGTACCATGGTAATATTTACTAAGTACATACAAATTATATAGTCGTATGTAGACTTCTAACAGGTCTCTTCAAATTCATGCTCAGGAGTTGTGCATGATGCAACTGCTAGGGCGCAGGGCTGATCAGGCACAAATCGGGAAGAAGTGTGACAGTATGTGAGTAGTATGTGAAACTGGTCAATGTAGTCAAGCATGCATATAGACTCTAGTACAATCTGTTGTCGCTAGGGCCAGGGCGCACAGGCTCAAACTGAGACTGTTATGCGCTGCCATTTTGAGGCAGGAATTCCTGCCTCTGCTGGTACTCAGCTACCGTGAGTGATTTGCCGGTAACCAGTGGATTACTCTTCAAGCATAGATCCTAGAGTAGCCTTTACTGGGCATGTACCGAATAGATCAGCTTGGAGAGTTATAATGGTTCCAGAATACCTCTACCTCAACAGCCTCGCAGGTTTCTGCTTGTCAAACTGATGCTTTAAATAGAACAGCCAACCCCGATATTCCTCTCACTGAAGGGGACTGGCCAATAGTAGACGTGTTCTGTTAGACCTTCACGTACCGTAAGCCTTAGGCGGCACGGTGCGTGAACGGACTAGCATGCATATATGTTGAGGAGGTCTCAAAGTCTGTGAGTAGTATATGCAACTGGTCCATATGGTCAGGCATGCATGTAAGTTGAGGAGGAAGTGTAAAAATATAGAAGTAATAAATAAGGGGTGGGCCATATGGTTAGACTACAGGAATACAAAATGGGGTGTCAAAGTATCTGAGTAGTATATATGTAAGTGGACCATATGGTCAAGCATACATGGAGGTAGGGAAAAGGAGGTGTTAAATTGTATGAGTAGTATATAGAAATCAATCATTTCTTCTGGACTAAAGCCGGAGACACACCAAGCGAGAATCGCGGCGATTTCGGTAATCGCCAACACAAAATGTCATGTATGTGAGCTATCATTCTATATTTCACCTGATTATTGCTTCAGAGATGCTAAATTATCGGTGGGAGTTATTACTATGAAATTATATCGCGCATACATGCAAATTTCTGTTAGTGACTCTGGAGATCGCTGTCGTGACTCACTAAGTGTGTCCCCGACAATAGACACAGTTGGGAGTGACTTAATGGGTTATATCTGGAAAGTTCTGTGTAGATGGTGCTTAAGCTATCTATTGTGTATATGTTCATATGTGTATAAATTGTTAGTTAAACTGCTAGTATGTGTAGGTGTGTAGGTAACATGAAAAGATTGTTCTCAGAAAATTATGATCAGTTTTTATAAAGAGGCCGGTCTCTTTGACAGTTTACAAACATTGTTTTTATCATCGAAAAGAATCGGGTGAAAAGCTTGAATCTTTGATGGTCCCCTAAGGGTCCTCTGGGACGTCATACAACAAACATATATATAGGGCACATGTATGCCTGTGTTTGTGTTTAGATGCGAGCATGTGTCTATACTGGTGGCATTAGTGCCCCGCTCCTCACCCCATCTTATCCCGATCAAACTACCCGGCCACAGGATTAATTAATCCAATCTCCACTGGGCGACGCGGTGGTATCGGCGGAACCGGGAACGGGAAAACACTTGGCGGCGGCACAAGCTGCACTCAGCCCGGCCAGGTGATTTAATTAACCAGCTCGGCCTGACGGCTACAAGAGGCTAGACGGCTCGGCTTAGGGCCGCTAAGTCGCCCACCGTCAATGCCCGCTGATGGACCGCGGGGCGGCGCTAATATTGGTGGCGCCATCTGTGGGGGTGGGGCACCTCTCCGGACACGAGGACTTCCGGTTCGGCCAGCGTCCGTGCCTGACAGCTGAGACGCCACCGGAGCCAGGACGAGGCTGAGAGGGCCTTGTTCAATTATGCTCAGGGAGCCGTGTTGTTGTTTGAGCGGCGAAGGCAATTTAGCACGTGGTCTACCCATACCATGCATGTTCAGCTTGTGTTCATCTGCATCATAAGGAGCTTGCTGTTGCAGAATGTAATGTTAGCGGCCAAAATAACCCTTTTGAAACGATGATACTCAGCAAGGCACGCTAGTTTTAGAGTACAATCAGCCCCAAACCTGTCATCGCACTGCAGACATATTACAACACCGTCACCTGATTTCATCTTGTCGCCATAATGATAAAAAGGACTTATTTGCAAAACTTTCTCAAGAAATTTCAAAGAAAAATAAAGAGCAACGATTAATGAGATTTTAATGGACATACAAATCGACCCTTCAAAAGTGTCTATCCTCTATAGATATTAAAACGACCTCCTATTTGTTGAAAATGCCACAATGCGACCTTTTAATTCAGGCTGCTTCATGTCTTCTATAGGACTGCATGTCAATTTGCTTTTTGTTGTAATGAAAGAGAAATGCTATCGATAAAGAGATATTTCTTTATAAGCGAATTCTAGGTCGAAACAAAAGAGCATTCCAAATATAGCGTTTTACAAGACCAGTATATGAAATGTTCACATAAATGAACCTTTTTATAATAGAAATATAAAAATCAACTGCATTTAGCTATCGCGGATATGGTACTTCCTATGGAATAAATGTCTCGTGGGGGAAAAAGAGACTTTTTTTGTTTTTGTATATTTTCCAGAAACTTTCTGCTTCTTAATATCTAGAAAAGCTAGTCTGCCTGTGTTGTTAGTCTATCATTTTCCGTGCTCTCCTTCCTTTAGTTCATATCGTATTTGATTTCGTTGTGATCTGGCAAATAGATTCAGACATAAAAGTTTTAACATATCCCAAGCGAAGTCTTCATTGCTTCATCCTGTTATAACGAGGTGTGTTGCGTTCTGAAATGCCCGACATCTTCAGGTTGAATGTCTCACGCTACAGGCAGTTCTGCGCGTGTTATATCCATTATATAACGACTGACTCCTACCCACTTTATATCAAACCTGTTTAATTCATCCCCCTGCTCTAACTACCTCATTATCTACCCCTAGCTAAGCTCTACCTCAACCAAAAACATGTATGCTACTCAATCAAGAACTCAAGATTAAAAAATACAACATAACCATCGCCTTCGCCTTTCCTTCTGTCCTTCCTTCACACAAAAAATACTCCGTGGAACTCAATTAAGAACTTCAGTTGTCAGACGTGGTTTCGTATTCGATCATAACTGTCGCCTTTACAAGTTCCCATTCCATTGCCCCAGCTCGGCGGGTTTCTTTTAAGGATCCAGCTTGATAATTTCCCGGTTAAAAATGCGCTGGCGCGGGTCGGGTGTTGGGCGGGGCGTGGGTGCGTGGAGGAGTGTGGTAGGCGGCAGGGCGACAATGATGACGGCGCCCGCTGACAGGCCGACATGCTGATTGCCGCCCCAAGACGTGTGCTGCTGACAATTATCGACTTGATCCAGGCGGGATCTAATTGACCAGGATCAGAAGGAGATCAGAGGCACTGATTGGGGGATGGTTGGGTACATGGGGGAGGCAACATATTGCAGCCGTCTTTTTGTGCGTGTGTGAGGGCGGGTTTGATTTGTGGTGTCGAAGAAGGTTTGGCTACTTTGTCCTCCAAAAGTTTCTCCTACCCTTCATTTCTACAGGGACATCTCACTACCCAAGCGTCTGTTGATTTTCATACTTTTCTATAAATCTGCCCAACCCTCTTGAATCTGCTGGTAATTTTTGGATGGCTTATATTTGTAGATGTCCATTGCATTTGATGATGTATGACGAGTGATGTTACAGAGAATGTACCATTCCCTTCCTCTGTCCTCCCCGTATTCCTTCATCATCATTCTCCTGCGCCTGCCCCCTTCCCGTTGTGTCTGTGCCATCACTGACTGGTGTCTTTATGTTTCTGTGTCAGACTCATTTCAATGTTAACTACAACACTTACAAATAGTTGGACACCTAAAGGTTCATACCAGTCAGTTAGCAGCAATTAACGAAAAATAGCATCATTGTATTCGATGCAAGAATTTCACCTCTCTGCTATAAGACGTTCACCACAAAAAAGTTACTTGTATTAGCTATTGATCTAGTAAAGGTATCAGGAATGAGGTTTGCTCAATCAAGGAGGTTCTCTTATTGCTGAAATTACCTTTGATCTGTCCCCTACGACACTCCGTGTTGTACTCGGTAAAATCTCAATTTTAGTTCAACCCACCAAGGTAAGTCTCCTCAAATTCCGCTAATAAACACTATATACAAGATGTGTTCATAGCATCGGGCTACGCCTATACCAAAAGCTACTATCCTAAGCATTACATAGCTGTATTCCTGACAGATGGGGACCTCAATTACCTGAAAAAGACACGAAAACCCAAAATTGTCTGTTAGTATCAACCCATCGCCTGCTTGCAGTGACTCAGATCACCACTGACCACAATATTTCTGTCTGCAGTATCTCAGCTTGCAGTATCCCTGCCTGTCCCTGTCTTCAGTATCTCAGCCTGTAGTATCCCTGCCTGTCCCTATCTGCAGTATCTCAGCCTGCAGTATCCCTGCCTGTCCCTGTCTGCAGTATCTCAGCCTGCAGTATCCCTGCCTGTCCCTGTCTGCAGTATCGCTGCCTGCAGTACCCTTGCCTGCAGTATCCCTGCCTGTAGTATCTCTGCCTGCAGTATCGCTGCCTGCAGTATCCCTGCCTGCCTCTGCCTACAGTTACCCTGACTACGTACGTTCAATATGGTAACCTCCCAGGTGCCTCTAGCAGATTGTCTGGGGCCTCCTAGTGACAACTAACAAGCGTTGAGCAGCTCCGAGCAGTTCTGAGTAACTCCACAATCCTGCCCGCGCTTGCTCTACAGCCCCAAGGCACGATCAATTAGGAATAGTTTCACTAGGGAGTAACACAGGCAATGTAAGGTCATTTTTATAGCCTTATTGTACATACCCACAGGCCCCCAACCTCTTCTCCCACACATCGACGCACTAACCATTGCGCCTGGGTTGGGATACCTGCCTTTAACTCCCTGAATATGAGAGGAGTGATTATACTGAAATATTCCGTCTCCGGAGTCTCATTATAAGACGTACTTTGCCTTGGGCTGTTATAGAGAAAGGCCCCACTCCTAACCCCCTACCCCTGCCGGAGAGTGTTTCGAATCGCTGATACGATTTGCTGTGAAAATAGAATAACATCATGAACAGATCGTCACGATGCAGGTATGAATAATGAACTGTTCATTTCGTTTTCAGTGGTGTGGCAGTAATGAATGAGATATCTCAAAGCGGCAACGTTGCTCTCATACTCAGAAGAGAAGACTTAATTTTACCATTTTTCGTTCTGTCAATTTAAAGAAACAAACGGTCTTTTGAAATGTACATTTCTTCATCTCCAAATGTTTTCGTTCCTGTGAATCGAACCTTCGTTTTCCATGCATGGGTTGAAGCGTACTGAGGATGTGTGGAAATACACTCCTCTCCCTTTGTTAACACGTAGGTGCCCTTTGCATTTCGGCACCACAAATCGTACCACCCACCCTCACACACGTATAAAGACAGGCAAAGCATTATATATATCAGTATAGACCTGCCTAAAATACATGCTCTCACATAAGGTCTTGAATCCCATGACTTATGCTCGCTTTACACTGAAAAGGACGCGTCAAAGTCAAAATATTTCAGATGTCAGCAGCCACATTGACAAATAGTGTCCCATCTTTATCTAGTCTCGTGGCTTCCCAGTGAAACCTAAAGAACTTATAAAACAAATGAAAAAAGCTATATTTCAACTCTTGTGCCTTTTCTTAAAGTATCATATATAACCTATTCGGCACCACAATTGATTGATTTTTACAGGAAATTTAGAAGTTAACTGGACACAATTCAGATTATCAAATGACATAAATAACCCACATTATCAGTATATTATGTCTTACAATAGTTTCAGAATCGGCAGTTTGCATGAATTCTTGGCAGACTGACTTGCCTGGTGAACACTCAGCATGCACATGTGTGTTCTGGGTCTAATTTGATTAGCGAGACATCCTGGTATCCTGCAAATTGGTACTTTTTTTTATAGAAATTAAGAACTGGTAAGAAGGTAATATTTTCCCCCCTTGATAAACCCATATAAACCTATATTTTGATTATCAAAACTTATCACAAAAACCACTATTAAGCTAGAGGGTTGCTGGGAGGCCTGTCATGTTGTAGGATTCTGTATTGCATGGCAATGACCTTGACCTTGCACCAGATATCCGTGACTGGAAACTACGTCCCCAGCTCCTTTGGATCATCCTTTGAAGCGCTAGTCAACATGTACTGCCCGATCAGAGAAATGTCGTCTGCGAAACTGCTACAGCTGGTAAGTGAATGAATCAGAGTCTCTTTATGTCCATATTTCTTACAGTCCTTTGTACTTATTTTGAGATCTTTTCTTATATATGTGTATCCTTTATCCGTTTGTAATCCTCAGAACACAATGGTTGCATTAAATAAAGTGATATTTGGAGAACTGACATTATAATGGCCGTCAATAAAAACGCCTTTCGGAGATTCTATTTTTTTTTTTTTTTTTTTTTTTTTTTTAAATGGTTTTATTAGGGTCAGACTTATACAAGTATAGCCAGGTTCGGCTACGGCCGATCTGCCACCTGGTCCCTTCCAGGTTGGAACAAGGAACATTTTGTAGGTACATATAAGAGTAGACAAGTTACAACTTCATCCACTGATGCGACAGGTCAGATAATGTTCAATCAACAGCGAGAATGATGAGATGATAAAACTTGAATGTGCTCAAGAACAAAACACACCCTCCGACCACACACCCAAACAAATATTTTTTGTTGGCTAATAGTAATAACAAGTAGAATAATCCAATGATGATATATCCAGATCATTTCTGATTATACATAAATAGGATTAACGCAGATGTAGCACAGTTAGATACTGGTGAAATATGTCGAGGTAGTTATTGACTGACATGTCAAGTAAAAGCCAACTTAAGCAAGGAGACATTTATGCACTTCCACTTTATGGGATAACATTACGCAGACTGCAAATATGATTACCCTAGGTTTTCATAAGCTCAATACAGGAGTGATCAAGGTGGATAAAAGAAAGGAATAACCTTAGGTATACAATGAAGCTTGGCTACATGTAAGTCAGTAAACCTAATTTATCATTAAAAAGGGCCTGTAAAAGAAGCTTTTGCTGACTTAAAATTATCATGATGCGCTCCAGCAGTTTTGTCCAAGGCGATGAGAATGATCTCTTACCGAGAATATTAGTACCCTTAGTATAGTAGAATAAAAGTTTCTTTGTATGGCTTCTGCGATATGAACGACATCCCTGAGTATCTACCCAGTCGAACAGTTTAACACGGCACTACCTCCCCGTATATGATATTAGAATATACTATGTAATAGAAATATGTATTAACCTTATACCAGCTAATGCTGTTTCTGTCTGTCTGTCTGTTTGATGCGGCTCCTATGATAGATAGCAAGACTTAATTGTAGCGGAACCACATAAGTGTTTGATATTTTAGGCCATCTATCAGTCTTATTTTGAATCTTATATCCCATGATACATAGCGGAGCTGAGATCTCCTTTTTTTCTTTTTTTAAATCTCGACCCTTGTTTTTAGTGGCTATGGACCTGGATGCAGTTCCTTCTTAATTCCCCCTTTTCATAAGAAGATAAGACACTATGTATTTACCTTTTTTACCTCGATGATGTCCGAACCGTCCGCCATGTCCGGTCTGGATTGGACCAACAACAACAAAAAAAAAAAAAAAAATTCGTTTCCAATTCCGATTTCCGAAATTGTATATCAGCCTGGCCGTATGCTTTGCTGATATATAGTTTCACTTTTATTCCACTGGGTGAACTATATCAGGGATGGAATGACATTCAATAATACTTCATTGCAGTAATGATATGATAACTTTTTGGTATCCCATCGCCATTAAGTGGTGTTTTGAACAGTAGTCCATTTGGCAATGAATTTATGAATGAATTAAACTACGAGTTACAATTAGATAAATATTTTGCACCGGACGTTATGCTTTCTGCATGTAAACTGAATTTTTGGACAAGTTAATGTGGGAATAGAATTAACTAACCAGTATTGACAAACCTTGAGTCATGTCCTGTACAGCTTTTATTTCTTTTACATCTGAATTCGTTTCTGAGGAAAGGGAGACAACTCATGGAATAACATTATCACTTTTTAGGGTACTCTCGGAAACGGAGGTAATCTAATTTGGGGTTCACTGGATGAAGCTGTCAGTGACGCTCACCATGACTCCCTGTGTCTTGAGGTTTCATTTTTCATGAGGGCATTTGTGTGCTTCATATCGCGAAGATTAACTTCCGGTTTTATGCGAGCCCCAGATTAACTCATTGTGTATGACAATTTGTGAAAATTGAATTTCCCAATTCCTGTCTTAATTTGCCCATTTGTGTGCATCTGGTGTCGTTGTTTTTTTTAAACTACGGATGTAAATGATTCTACCAGCAGGATATTACGCCCACATGCAATAGAGCATGCCTCAAGTTCAGAAATGTAAGACTACTTAGATCTATAAAGTTTGCTATGTGACAAAAGTAAGAGACCAGAATCTAGAGAAAACAAGAATAAGAAGCTTTCGTATGTCATGATAACTAATGGGAAGCTAGAGATGTTATTATGGTGCAAAGGACTGCCTTTAGGTTTGTATGAGAAGCCATTAGTTACCCTTAGTGGTCGGAAAGTTGGTAAACCTCCCACTCGCTTGCTTCTTCGAATGAAAGAAAGTTGAAGCCCAACTTATGTACATTTAACGAATTAGGACAGGAATACAAAGATATAACTCGAAGAAGTCCCTCTTATAGGATTTTGATATCTAATGATGTTCTGATGCTCAGAATGTGGTAGAATTCGGAACGATCCTAGTAAGATTAAAAACTAATGTATGTACACTTTACAATGTTATTAGGATTGTCAGTAGATACATCAACATGCTCTCCTCACATTAACATATCATTAAGCAGCCGACATTTCTATGGCACCAAGTTCATTTGCTCGGCTAAAGAAGGCAACGTAAATGCGCAGTGTTTTCTATTACACCAGCAAGAGAGAAATTCATGACTTCCTCAGGGAATGCAAAATTTTCAATAAGATATAATCGACAAGTGTAAGAATGCCTGGATCATCCAGGCAGCATACCTTGTTATTCCAACAGGATATGCAAATTTTAGTAAAAGAAAACCAAAGTAAATCTAATTGAACAAATTAGGCGTTAAACTTCGCAAACAAACCAACAAACAAACAAATTCGCTCTACAAGATAGTTTAGCAGGATGATTATTGTATATCGAATGGTTTTGTTATTTTGACATTAACTTTAGCTAAACGATACAGAGCATTAATCTAACCATCTTAATAGATTTATTTAATTATGTTTTTTTATTGACTGATCAGACATTTTCCTGATGTAGGCGTTTTTCATTTCTACAACCATATAAACTAGACATAGCAAAACAAGACATATGCATAGAATTGCACAATCCTGTCTAGATAAATAACATTGTTCTCACAATTCCATATGTGGTTTGCTTGCGCAACCATAACTTTACCTCGTAATGATGAACCTGAACCTATCATGTGATCGTGCAACACGCGTTGTGACAGCAGAGCGAACAAATTCCGGGTTTCAATGATCAAAATGGAGTAAAAAAAACATCCAAATAAGAAATTCTTCAATGGGAACCCGCTAGGAACGCATATCACCATGATAAAGAAAGAACTACACTGTGAGAAATACTAAAGGCTGGGAACACGTTAAGACAATTCCATCAGGACTGAGTGTTATCCCAGGTTAAATAAACGTCTTTAAAAAATCCAAAAAAAATCAAATCAAATAACATTTATACAATCTCCTATATAGGCCTATGTTCAGAAGTTCAGAAAAAATAAGAAAGGTAAGAACATAATAATTATAGAACAACAGTCAAGACCTAACAAGACAACACGACCAGTGAGAGGGATCACATTCAACCCATGACTCATCACGGATATCCTTGTCATAAATAGATGATAGATCAGAAATAAAGATGTTTTTTTGTTTTTTTACATACCCCTAGCCACGTATTCAGATCAGAAATAAAGATGTACTTTGTAAATAATTGAAACTGAATTTTATATACCAGTCTACTTAAATAGAATTGCACACTACCTACACTTCCGTGCCCCACTACCTTTGTTGGATACATCATCGGTGTTTTTTCCGACAGTTAGGGATGTACTTTGTAAATAATTGAAACTGAATTTTATATACCAGTCTACTTAAATAGAATTGCACACTACCTACACTTCCGTGCCCCACTACCTTTGTTGGATACATCATCGGTGTTTTTTTCCGACTGTTAGAGAAGTTTTAGAGAAATGAGACAATGCGAATGAGCTCACATTTTGGCCAGCTAAGTGAGGTTTTTTTTATGTAAAACTATCATTTGCGGATCTTTGCTTCATGCAAAAATAGTTTATGTCCACCTCTTCTTGTGCTTTCCTATGATCTAGCGATATTTCATACAGCTGGATGTTGGTGATGTTTCTGAAGATTTCTCATACCTATCAATGTTTTAAAACTGATATCGGGTGCTCTAGCAGGATGCCTGGACCAATATAAATATTTTTTTCTGTGATTATAACTTTGTAGGTTGTGAATCCTGTCTGTTCGTTATCTTATGTAACCAGTGTGACATGTCTGTCAGGAAGACATCAGACGAAACCCGGGTTTTTAACAAGTCTAAATTTGTAGACTGTCAACACATCTTAAGTATCATGGACTGTGTGCATATTTGATGGTCGCAACTGTAAACAGTGTCAGAGCATATCCATCGAAAGGTACACCTAATATGCAATTGCATAAGCCTGCTGCAGCAGACGAAAATATTATGGATTTTGCGATAAAGTCGCAATACAGCTTAGTATGCGCGGTACCCAAAAGTACCGTCTGTAATGGGTCTCGGCCAAGCCTGCTCAGTGAAAGAGCTGCTCATGTCTTAATCAGGCTCCGAGCCTACTCAGCACGACCAGTGTCAATAATGTACCCCAATAATGCCTTTCTCCTGAGATTCTTCCATAAGAGATGTTTTCATTAGAGTTTGTGTACTTCACAAAGAAATATGGTTGATTTACGTATTGCAAACAATATTTTATGACTTTATATATCTCGTCTTTTGAAACGTTTTGCCAAACCTTAGTCATCATATATATGGCCTATTAAATATCTACAACTGTGGTCAAGGAGAAGGAATGTTGAGATGTGCTGTTGTGCTTTTTATTGTCACACTCTAGCCACAAGTCTACAGTGATTAACCTCAACAGTGATGGAGTTTTGAAATAACATACAACTGCGTCAAACAAAAATCTGGTGTGTCATATCACATTTTTAGCTTGGTTGGTACTTTTCAGAGAGTGCTTTTTCAAAAAGGGTCTTTTTTATCAACTCAACAGTGACGTTTTAAATCATCTTTTTGTCAGCCACAGCTCGTCAAGTAGGCATGTCAATAAACACTTTTAAATGTTATTTGATCATTGCCGACTTTTTTTGCTGTTTTTGCCTTCCGTTTTAATATGTCAGTTTTCAAGATTTGAAAGAAATGGCCGAGTTATCATCAGTATCGTTATAATCCTCAAGGAAATAACAAAAATAAACGTCGCTTGCTAGTTACCAAGCTGTTCAAATTATAGACAACTTCAAGACTTCCTGAATATAATCAGGTATATATCGAAACATTGGTTCCGGGTGATTTTTCCCTTCTTACTGCAATCCGTATCACGTAAAGGAAAAAAATCTTCTCAAATTGCAGAGATTGGCTTTAATATCAGTTTACTTTCCCGACTTGGCTTCCCAGCACTAACGTTTGTAACTAAGAGCGTAATCCAGGAGACACACGGAATAGATAACCCAATTGCAGTCTAAATGACGGCTCAGGAATTGATCCTTAGTTAAAAATTACCACGGTTGCTTAAAGAAGGTTAGGAAGTTTAATGCGAATGTCGGTGTCTTTGTAGTGGTTTTGTTGCCGCTATAAGTGGACGATAACGAGCTCGGTTGGCAAGGCTGTGGATTTGCCTGAGCTGCTCGCCAGTCGGCCAGATGATCCTAATCTGTTAAGACACGGTAGATTTATTATCAAAGACACCGGCCAGAGAGGCCCTGGCAGAAGATTGGAGGCTGGCTAATAATGACAAATGCGGCCCGGCTCGGCAGTTTGTCATGTTTGCTCGCGATCTGTCAGTCTCTTCCCCAGTCTCCCTCACAGACCCACTAATCTACATGGCGACCGGCAAGCAATCGCCGAGCTAATTGAACATCGCTAATATTTGACTTGCATCATTTCCTCTCTAAGATCCCGACCAAAAAGTAACAGAGAAACATGTCACTTTTCATTAGGCCTCTAGGGGGAGGAGATGCGGTGGGGGGTTGAGGGGGGAATGGGGAGGCCTGCTGTGTGGTCTGCCCGCCGCTCGATCGGCGCGCCACCCACCGGCAGTTCAATACGACGACAGGGTCAAATGGTATAATGTACACAAGGCCTCGCTTTTTAAGACCCATTATGGGTCGATTTTCTCCTTTCTTGATACTTCTTTACTTGGTCTTGCACGGATGAGAGGCACCGCGCGACTGGGGGTGGAGTAAGGAAAAGGAGGGGTCGCTAGGATGGCTTGGTGGTAGCTGGAGGGGCTGAGGCCGTTTGAGCCCCTTTAGCAGGGCGGGGGGCGTGAAGGTCAAAGGGACGCCGGCTCTGCTTCTGCCCTCTGACGGCAGCGTCTCTAACTTGTCATTGCCTGCGTTCTCGTCAGAGGGATCAGAGCGGCACCAAGCGGGTAGCAGAAAGGGGGTTGTATTCAAGTCCCCTGCTCGCTTGATCTTTAAAAGTAGGTCCGGCTCGCCCGAGGAACAAACACGACAACATTATTCTGATACTGCAATTTCCCGTCTGCCCGCGCCGTGGCGCCGCCGTCGCTGTCGGGGTTGGGGCGGGGGCGAGATGGGGGATGGGGACTCGGAGGGATAATTGGGGCTGCGGGCGTACGCCTTGAAAGACCTGACTATTCTTATCGCCAAATCTGCACCGCGCCCAAGGCTTTGATCTCAGGGGGGTCTGTTTTGGCCGCACTCTAGACTCCACCCGTGATCTTGTATGTATCACCCTCCACGAGAGGACGGATGACCCGGCTTGCGGTATATTTATAGTTGGGGGGGGGGGGGGGGGGTGGGGGCTAAGAGTGGGCAGATATGGCACCGAAAATCTATTCATCTAGCTTCATGCATCGCGTATTTTGTATTTTCAGTGTTTAAGTGTGGCTGATTACAGATGTTGAACATTATTTACAATATATCTATGTAAATTTTCATCAAAAATGGATCATTGCTACCCCTTCGTCCTCCCCAAGAAATATGTCAAAGTTACATCTCTAAAAGGCTACGCTATCACAGAAGATACAGCAGATAAAACCTGTAACGTCGGTATATTGTGACAGTTCCCAAATATATAATAACTAACGTTGATTGACCAATTAAGGCACGTTCTTCAAGTGTTATGCAGTATGGATTGACTCAATACACGTGAATATGGCCGTTTTCTTTTGATTCACTGATCATAAGATCTAGGAAACACTCGACTATTTGGCCATGAACACTAGAATGCATGTAGAGTGGATGTGAAACTACTGCATTATTGTGATTGCGCGTCTTATGAGACGACCTGTACGTTTTGTATTTTTCTGTTGGTTGGCTCTCAACAAAATTTCACTTTAATGCATTAGGTGGAGTTTCACAATAAAAGAATGGGGATAATGTATAACTTCTATTATCATCTGACCCCGCCCTTCTGTTTGTCGCGTTGTTTGAAACCACATCAAAGCTTTGACTATGATCTGTATGATAACTCAGATCAGAATCTCTGATCCCGCTTTCAAAGAGATCACAATGTATTCGCAAACAAGGAGCAGCCAGCGGTTTGTCTCGGAAGGCTAATTGAAATGTCATATAAACTCGAAATGTCATATAAAAACGGACCCAAAATAATAGCATGGAATTAGAATCTGTGTTGTGATATAGCTTTACTTCCTCGCAAAGTTGATAATAGGATATTCTACATTCTACGACTTCAGTACTACCTTTTCTCATAACCAAGTGAGCAGATTTTGTAATTGATGAAGAGATAGAGCATGCATCATAACGCTCAGTGCTATATTCATAATAAGGCCTATTTCCATTAGCCGACGAAATGGGTGTAGATTTTATGAGATACCCAGGAAGTCTGTCGGTGGTGTCACTGACTGTGTGTCAATATAGAAAGGTAGTAGATTCCACTCAGTGACCAAGCTTTCACTCAGTGGAGGGTGGTGCCACATTGCATAATCTAGGCAGAAAAAAGACTCGTGGGTCATTTCATGAGCTGGGTCATTTCCATTGACCGATTTTGGGTCAGCAGTGCCAAAAGTCCTTGGTGGTTCCTTACTGTAGATCGGTGAGTCACTGAGTGACAAAATAATATTCATACGTCCCTCTGTACCACGTGACCACTGTATCATTTTTTTATGATATACTGCTATATAAGAAGACCTGGTAACTGTACCTCGATATTTTCGACGGAAATGATTCACCTCGTTCTTCAAACTCGGTGAATATTTCCGACCAAAATACCTCTGAACAGATTCCATTCATGCACACTAACCATGTCTCCATTTAGTACCGTTATTTCTTGTTGTTCAAGAGTCTGGGATGTTAACGCTGTTGATTGATTGATTACATTGTAAATATGAATTCATATTTGGGTTTTTCCTTGTGTAGGAGAAGAACGCGAGTGAGAACACACTGTCCCCGTCTCCTGACCGGCCGCTCGATGTACCCAAAGAGTTGTGGCGACTTGTGAACCACATCTACAGGAAGGGCATGCAGACAGTAAGTAACCGATTGCGTTATATGTTGTATGTCACATCGTCGTTATTATTGGTAATTGAGCAATCAGGGCGAAGTAGATGAAATGAAGGTTCACTAAAAGAAGACTACTACAAATACTGATCTATACACTCCGAGCGAATCTCGTATGCAGACAACACAGTACCCTAATTAACGTAAATAGTGTACTCTCGATAGTATTTCAACTATAAATATAGGGCATTAGTAAATACCGTAAACCCCGCTTATAAGTCGATTTTTAAGGGAATTTTGCAAAAAAAAATCGGCTTATAAATCTTTGCCAAAGTCGGGGTCGGCTTAAAACCGAGGTTTTCCAAAATAGATTTTTGATAATCCCCACATTTGTCGGATAGCATGTGATATCTTAAATTGGTACAAAAGTTCATTGAAACGTTCATATTCTCTACCGAAAATTCTACAAAAAGTTGTGATTGGTGGGGATTTAGTTGGAGGGAAATGGGGGGCCAGGACCCCGGAGTGGGGGTTCGGCTTATAACCGGGGTTTTCCTAAAGTTGAAATGCCCCCAGAATCGGCTTATAGCATTTTTCTGAAGTGTTAGTGTGTGTATGGGGGCGGGGGGGAGGGGGTGTCGGCTTATAACCGGGGTCGGCTTATAAGTGGGGTTTTACGGTAGTAGACTATATATGCACACCAATCTAAAGCGAAGATTTATATCTGAACTTCGAAGTGCATCACAACCTGGGGTGGCCACTGACCTGACATCAAACTATTGTCGTTCTGCCAATGTAAGTACGCAGTTGTAGGCCAGTCTAGGTAAAATCACAAAACAGGGAGAAACCAAAGGATGAGGTCAATGCATTTTCGTAATGACGTATGTGAACTACTATTTCATCTTTTATGTTTTACTTTCTTATATTTTGTTCAGTGTACCTACGAAACACTGATTTGATCTTCACCTCTGACCTTTACTTTGAAAGACGATTAGCGTTTGAAAAAGAAATGCAATGACGGTGTAGATTAATTAATCTACAAGTCCGTGCTCTAAGTCACCTGTGTTCGTTTGTGAAAAGCGGTTACCCTGCTGGCTCCCCACCTCTCGAGTCATAGTAAGGCTAGACTCGTTTATTTCGTGCATAAATGTGACTAGCCTTAATGGCTGGCACCCCCTCCCCCAACACACACACAAACAGGCATGGAGATTCACAGTGCTCACTGGCGGATGTGCTATTAACACTCGCGTTGATTCTGGTCACGGCGCCATGGACAAATTCACAGAGGCGTGTCGGTCGGAAATCACCGCCGACACGGCCCAGCCACCACCCACTGGTGACCCCCGGGGGCCCAGACACAACCGTGTCCACTCCGGACGGCACGAGCCTCCCGGGGACGGGGTGGAGTGGAGGGAGCGCGGGCGGTGGTGCGGGGCAGTTGGCGGGGTGGATTAGCGCTGTACATCATCTCGTTAACGCAGTGTGGTGGGAGGGGGTATTGATTTGTCCCGTCATCCGCGTGACAAGCTGCAGGTTACGACGCGTTTATAGTCTGATCTCCACCCACCCCAGCCTCTCACTTCAGGCGCGTGTACTAACTCACCATTCCCTGCTCTGTATTGCCCAACTTCACCATGCCTTTCTTTTTATCACCCTAACCAATCAATGTCCTGTTCTGCTCTACATCCTCCTGATGCAGTTTGTCCCCTTCATTCCAGGCCGTCTCGCCCCTTGACCTATCTTATCCAACCCTAACCAGTGTACCCTCAGCGCGTCTTATCCCTTTACCAACCCCTTTGCCCCACCCTAATCAGTGTGTTATCAGGTGGCCTCACCTCATCGCCTATCACCCCATGACTAACCCTGCCCAACCCTAATCAATGCATTCTCATCTGGCCTGACCCCATCCTCTCTCACCCCTTGACCAATCTTGCCCCACCCTAAACAGTGTAGGGCAACTACAGTGTAGGGTAACATCGATACAGAAATGGGGTGAAAGAAAATGTGTTTACAATTCACCCTTTATAAAGTGTGTTCTCGACAACCCTCATTCCATCCGCAAAACAATTTTCTGATGCCCGCTACACTATCTTCTTACCATGTCACAACTTGCGTTTCCTACCTAACCTTGTCTTCCCTGCCCTCACCTCTTTTACCACACGTATTTACCACCTTTGGTGAAACTGTACTCCCATCTAGCCAACGCCATACCTTCCCTCTATTCAGATATTCTCCGTGCAACTGAACCTTGCAATAACCTCCTGGAGATATATATCCCTGAATAAGCTTTACCCCCGACCTCAATCCCAGTCGCTTCCGCCTTATGTTTCTCCAGTAATTTTCTCCCCCGCCGACCACCTCTTATGTTTTATCACCTCAGCCCCAACAGTTGCCTTCGCTCAACACATTTTTCATAATCTCACACAGACCCCGGTGTGAATATGTCTCTGTCGTGATACCCGCGGTCGTAGAATAACTCCCAGATGTGTCGTAGGTAACGACAATGTTGTCACCGTTTACAGCTTATTTGGAGATAAATCATCAGTGAATGGCGGCTCTCAGTTTATATTACCGATATCATCTTGCCGAACCCCGCCCAAGCTCACTGCCAACGCCTCCTGCGAGGGGCAGGTGATGAAGGCGCGGGGGTGGGAGAGGAGGATAGCGGGACAGCCCGTCATAGATTGACTATAAGCCCGCTGCTGCGAATGCTATGAGTGGAGCATATTTTTCCGCTAACCTCGTTGGTCGCCGGGAGCAACTGGTTTCCCCGGGAACTAATTTCCCGGACGCCCGGGCCAAGTTTCCGCGCCCGCCAACCCGGGATTTGATTCCCGCGCCAATCCCATTGGCGGCGGGCGAGCGATCAGCCCGGCTCGGGCCCTACGTCAGGGTTTCAGGCTGCTTCGATCAGCGGTATAATGATCGTCTTTTGGCCTAGGGAGCCTTGGGGGTGGGGGCTGGGGGCGTCGACGGGTGGTTAGGGGCTTTGGATGGGGGTGGGTGGGGGTAGGATGCCCGTCCACCACGCGACGCGCAGTCTAACAAGCTTTTCTGGGTGGGCAACATAATAAGCGGCTCTGCAGATGGCAGCGCCTCTGGTGGAAGGCATGGAGGGGGAAGACATAGGCAGTTTGGATGATAGGTCATGCACTGGACAGGTTTTTTGTGTTATGGGTATTTATATGAAATCACATCAATTTCGGTTCAACTCTAGGTTTGACAATGTACTGGATCTTTTTTCTATGACGAACGGTTTACAGACCCTTTGCATTTATATAATTATTCTTTGAACTTCTGCCCAAAGCCTTTGATACAGATGACAGGTCAGAATTGCTGAATAGAGATATGCTACAGGTCTACACAGCCAAGCCAAACACGGACTTGACACGATTTCACAAGGTATATGGTCTACACAGGCCAGCATTGCACAGTGCTAGGTTGACGTGAATGATTCCACACAACAGAGTGTTGAGGTGAGAGAGGGCCTAGTCATGTGTATGGCGGGGTGTTGAGGTGCCAGAACAGGGTGCTGGACTTCCCCTTTGTCTGGGGATAGAGCTAGGATGGACGGTGAGGGGACGGGTGTTAAGGTAATGTATTCTGACGGGGGTCTGACAGGGGACGGACGGGGAGGTCGTCTCCCTCCCGCCCCCCGTGACATCCATTTCCCGGTCTAATTGACGCCGGTCGCCGTCGTACACGGGGACATGCCGCCGGCCGGCTGTCTGACCCCGGGTCACCGGCTAAACGGAGTTACTGTCGCCGCCCCCGAAAGCTGAGACATGATACTCACCCTGGCCACCTATCTCACTCCCACGCCGGCACTCTGAATGGGACGTGACAGCCGCCGTTTTCTATGGACTTCTCATTAGCCTATTTGCAGGTACACGAGTTCGCTGATGTTATTTCTGATGTTCTCATCTATAAATACTAGTATCATAGCGCCTTTGCAATATATTCAGAGAGGTTCATTTGTAACATCCCTGTAAAATATTGTTTACTGTATATAAATACCTTTTATCAACAAGGACAGATATCTTTAGTGCAAAGTCAGTCCCAAGTCCGCGTCCCTAGTCCAGTGTGAGTCCCGAGTCTCGACCCAACTACTTACCCTGGACTCCCCTCGCTTTGTCAGAAACTAACTAAATTCGTTGAATCAGTTTTCTATTCTATGAGTTAACTCTATACATATTCGAAGGTAAATATTCGGACGCCAGGCTTCTCTTGTGTTAATAGTTACAATGCTATATATATTGCCTGTATTTGACGTGACTTTTGATATACTACTTCTCGATATCTTAATCCTCTTATACAGGTTAATGCTACCTAATTTTCTTCTATTTTCCTACAACTAGCTTCCAAGCGGTTTTAGGTCCACCACTGACATGGTCTTCCGTCATTCAATTCCTTTTTTGGGTGGAGGGGGGGGGGGGGGGGTCGATAATTTCTTGCAACACTGTAATTCGGCTTTGCGTTTAGTCGATCTCTCAAGGTACCATGAAAGTACCTCCGAAGTTTTTTTTCGGTTTTTTTTTCAAATTTTTATTTTCATTATTTATACTGCCTCCAAACACCTTATGAGGCTGATATCATGTTGGAGACAGTCCAACTACATTATGTCACAACATATTAGCGATCGATTAAACGAATCATTTGGTAGTATCATATCAATAGGAATTATGAACAATACCGTTTACCAGACATGGCTGGCAAAATACGGGTTTACAATATGGTTTGTATTAAATGTCATTATATAGAGAGATAATACCTGAGTCAATACAACTTAATCTTCTTCAAAGTACCAAAAGATATGTAACGAAGTTGTGCAGTTGAAATTGGAGTATTTAACTTCCAGGGAGTCCAGTACAATGTCTCTGTTTTGGTCACCGTAACAATCGGCCCAGAATCTTACACATAACAAATATATAGTATTTAGTCAATAGAATGATAAAGTCCACATAGATCTAAAAAAAAGCCATCGTGGGGGGAGGGGACAAATAGAGCGGGTATAGTCCATCCAAACATTCATAGACGTTTTACCAACGGAGTATGAAAAACACAGTTACATAGTGAATCAACATCAATACCAGATTATACAAGTCCATAACACAGTCCCTTAGTCCAGGATCATTCGCACAATAAACTTCATACTCTATACAATTTTTGGAGTTGCAGTTTTTTCATTTGGTATTTCTAATTTTTCGGTTGGAGATACTTTACTGAAAAGAACAACTGTTACTGTTGCTATCGATGGTCAGAATAACTGCTACGCAGAGACCATTGTATGTACCCTTTTACAGTACAATTAAAAAAAAAAAGAAAAAAAAAAAAGGTATTATAATTTTTCGGTCTTTCTAAGTTCTGAGTTCAAGCCATTCCAGTTCGCTGCACCTCTGTACATGACGCTAGTCTTGTATCCTTGAGTTCTAGGTCTCGTTATTTTGAAGACTGTAGCATCATTCTGCCTTGTTAGCCTTTGATTTTGCTCTAGTAAAGATCGGCAGGTTTGTTTCTTAAACATGAAATTCATTAAATGCATAAGCTCTCGGTCAATCAAAAATGGCGTTTTTGCATCTCTATGTAATTCAAGAACACTCGAACGTGCATCTCTCTTCAAGCAATGTTCTGCTTGACTTTTAATTTATCTTTGAAATTTTGGTTACTTCCAAACCTAAAGATATCGTGTTCGACACTTTCTTGATCGTGTATTCGGTATGCTTATTAAAGTTTAAGTATTGGTCAAATATAAAACCCAAGTATTTGAAATGAAATACCCTTTCAAGAGGTATATTGTTCAATAATAAAGGTTTTTCAACTATTTTGGAAATACTATAATTCGATCCATATAACATATACTTTGAAAATATATAACGAAAGAACAAGCGATAATGATTTATAAAACCAAGATTCTCCCCTTTATTGAATTTGGAGATGTGCTCTACCACAACACTAACGCGAACCTGGTTAATAAACTACAGCGATGCCAAAATAAAGGACTGAGATCATGCCTAAAAAGTCATAATGAAAACCTAAGTACACTCCAACTCCACAGTAGATGTAAGATTAATAAACTGGTTGAAAGAAGGAAGACACATCTCTTAGCAGTAGCCTTTAAGCGTTCAAAACAAGACAGGTTTCTAGCGGAAAAATTAACGAGCAGTGAGACTGTTCGATGCACCGGTGTTGAAAACAGCTAGACAGATTACACTTAGTAGATACAAAAACTCGGTCTAGTTTAAGGTTGCTCAGGTATGGAACGATGAGAATGCGAATATAAGAAATATGGAAGACGAAAAAGCTTTTAAGGCCCTTTTGAAAAAGCGATTAAGCGAAGCAAGGAACGGTTATATATAAAACAGAATGATGTTCTTCTGCTTGTATACTGGCCACGTACATTAACTTAAAGATTATGCCAATGAAGGTTAGATTACTTAGGAGTCATTGCTAAATAAATTAGGTAAGACTGTTTATTCTAAGGATGTTTTATTTTAGTTGTATTTTTGTTGAAATTTTGATGAACTCGTTGAACTTTGTTCAGATTAAGGTACTATTGTATTGCCCAACCAAGAGTTTGGAAACTTGTAAGACAGTACCATACACTGAAATACCGTAATCTGTATTTTTTAGTATGTGGTATGGATGACTATCATAGTATACAATACATTTTGTAGGGTACATGGTGTTGCCTGAAACCCAAGTACCATTTCATAACATTGATCATCTGCCTGTAAGTCCATGGTCTGGACATAACGATCATCAAGGAATTGCAAATAGCTGGAGCCTGCGGAAGATAGGACATTTATGACCTAGCAGAGCCCTCCAGGATAATAAAAAACCTATAAAAAAAAAGGCACTCGATCACTGAGTTTACACTCCGAGATACAAATTACATCAAACTTTTGAGGTAGTTGCAGTTTTATCAGCTCTAGCTTACTATATAAACTTGCTGCGTTTAGATGGCATACCCTAAATCCCCTCTCCACCTCTAGCTCATTAATCAAAGACATAAAGACCTATACAAAACTTTGGATCATCCCTGGACCTATAATCATACATGGTAACTTCGAACAATATAATTAAGTGGGAAATAACGCACCTGGTGCTTTCCCTCATTTTTCTCCTCTTGTGAGAGGAAATGGTATCATCTCTTCGGATTATCTCTGATGCAACGAACATGGGGACTAATATGGAGTACAGGATTAAGACAGGTGAAAACAATATCTATCACCCTTAGAAAGGTCATGGTCACAATTATTTAAATATTTAAATTAGGATATTTAAAGGGAATACGTAAGCCAACGGGTATGGGTCTAGGAGGGGTCGCATCAATACTGTATATTCGCCAGGTCATCAGGTCACAAGGTCACGCATTCCCAAATCATGAAAGATCACCCAAGGGACATGGAGGTAAAGAGGTTTTACACGGAGCAACTTGAATGTATGTCATTAGCCATTTGCATACCAGGCAGCCTAAGTTGATCAGGTCGACCTGTCAAAAAGCAACGAGATACGAGACGCATTTTGGGCATATGTGACATATATGGTCTATTGAGTCTATTAGATGCCTACAGATAAATACCGTATTCGCCTTTAGGTTTTGTGCATTTAGTACATAATAAAAGTCTTCAGTGAATATGAGGGATTCGATCAAGTAAAACTCATAATAAAAAATAACAGTTTGTACTGATTGTACTAATTGAGGATTTGGGATTAAAATCCTTAAAGTTTTAAGTTCCACCAGTATGGGCGCGTATGTTAATAATGTTTTACGTCGGGAGAAGGTTTGGAGTTGTAGAATTTCAGGGGACAGGGTGTGGCAAGTCGTGGTATATTCACACCACCTCCTGGCTTCTCACCCCCTTTCCACGGTTCTCTCACGACATCCCGTCCACGATCACAGCGAACAACTCATCGCGACTTGACCCACTCCTGCCGCTCACTGAGAGCGAGATGGGAAGCATGCTCAGTGTGAAGGAACTGTTCAGGACAGTCCCTTAGCTAGGGGTCGTTGCTCTTAGAAATGTGGAAAAAGCAGTGTACCGGTAATATCGGATCGTGTCGTGTTGTATCGTTATTTTCATGTTGTATTGCTACCATTTACAACACTGTATTTTCAGTGTCATAGATCAAAAGCTCATTTGGGATTTAATTGGATATAGATAGGGACATAATTATGATGCGATCAGCAAAAAAGAATCTGGAGCCACAATTTCGATCTCGGATCACTATTCTACGACCTGCTAAACGTGGAGCAACGTTATCCGTTTAAAACGCCCCAAAACATCATTTTACAAAAGAAGCCCACTGTATTATGGTATGGCGTCTTGGAATAATCTGCCTTTAGAGGTACAGGAAGGCACACTATACCAGTACAAAAAACATGTCAAAATGAAGATCTACTCAGTATATGGGTAAGACTGTTAAATCCTGTGGTTAATATACTATGTCTAAGTGGTACAAAGGCCACCCAATTTCATCTCATCGTTTCACCATTTAAATACTACCTAAATTACTGTGTATATAGTATGAGACTTGTTACTGTAACAGAAATGTAACCAGTTCAAATATAACTGGCCAGAATACCTGCGTAGCAGAGGCCTGTATGTACTCCTTTTTGTACAATAAACCCAAAAAAACAACACGACCCCCTGGCGCTTGGAATGACGTGAGAATCATGCTCGCAGTGAGTAAGCCGATAGCCCCATCTATCACTGAGAACGAGGTGAGATCCGTCCTCATCCTGAGTGAGCTGCTGCGGATAGTCCCGTCTATCACTGAGAACGAGGTGAGATCTGTCCTTACTCTGAGTGAGCTGCTGCGGATAGTCCCGTCTATCACTGAGAAGGAGGTGAGATCTGTCCTTACTCTGAGTGAGCTGCTGGGGATAGCCCCGTCTATCACTGAGAACGAGGTGAGATCTGTCCTTACTCTGAGTGAGCTGTAGCGGATAGCCCCGTCTATCACTGAGAACGAGGTGAGAACCGTCCTCATTCTGAGTGAGCTGCTGCGGATAGTCCCGTCTATCACTGAGAACGAGGTGAGATCTGTCCTTACTCTGAGTGAGCTGTAGCGGATAGCCCCATCTATCACTGAGAACGAGGTGAGAACCGTCCTCATTCTGAGTGAGCTGCTGCGGATAGTCCCGTCTATCACTGAGAACGAGGTGAGATCTGTCCTTACTCTGAGTGAGCTGCTGCGGATAGCCCCATCTATCACTGAGAACGAGGTGAGAACCGTCCTCATCCTGAGTGAGCTGCTGCGGATAGTCATGTCTATCACTGAGAACGAGGTGAGATCCGTCCTCACTCTGAGTGAGCTGCTGGGGATAGTCCTGTCTATGACTGAGAACGAGGTGAGATCTGTCCTTACTCTGAGTGAGCTGCTGGGGATAGTCATGTCTATCACTGAGAACGAGGTGAGAACCGTCCTCATCCTGAGTGAGCTGCAGCGGACAGCCCCGCGGGGACGCGCCGCGGGTAACGCCGGGCCTGTAGGTTCCACCTATCCCCATCGAGCAGCTTCGGAACTGCGCACCTGGGGATTTCTCTCATTGAGCTGCTCTGAGGGCCGAACCCATGTAGCCCTAGGGAGAGCGAGGGGCGGGAGGGGTAGACAAGTTCTATGGCCACCTGGAAAACCATAATACCACCTTTGCAACGGGTTCCTTGGCCGAGCCTTGGTTACCATGGCCTAGTAGCAAGGGCCTTTTGCTTTGGGCAAGGAGATTAACGTGCTCAGATCTCAAGCGTATTTAGGCTTTGTGCTCTGGATCCTCATCCCGAATTCATTTTAGGTTTTGCCGTCATTTATATTATGCTTAAATGCCTGTCTCCTGCAGCTGACCTGCAGATGAACTGAGATGAACCACTAAACTTAATGTAGTGCTTCAAGGAGGAAACTACATATAAATTAATGTAGTACTAGGGAAGTATTGATGAACCTGACCTAGCGTGCAAAGGCGACACCTGGGATAGCAATGGGTAAATATGGTCAGGGATAATAGATTCGCGTAATGTCTTATACCATTTATAGTTTGGTCCATTTTTCACCAGATTCCCTAGTCTAGACAAATTCAAGAATATTTCTAGATCAAAGAAAGGACACTAAATAATAAAAAAGATTATCAGACTGAAATTAGGCATCTTGTCTTTATTTGTTGTATAAGTTTGACAACCAATCGTTTCAAATACACTAGTGTCTTGGTGTCTATTACCCGTGTCTGATTGGGGAGGAATGAAAAAAAAGGTTGTTCAGTACCATTCCATCCCAGTCCGGCCTCGTCCTTTCCAATATGGTAGTGGTGACCCCACTTGATTCCAAATTTTATTTCATAGATTGTGCCAAATTACAAAGGCTACGGAATCGGGCACTGGGAATAATTCAAAATAATTTGTATACTAGAAATCCTTCAACCATCTTTCTGAATATATATCTTTTTCGATTAGCAAAGCTTTTTTTAAAAATCAAGATCACAACTTGTTCAATTTCACCTGGCCATTTCCTGTGCAGAATTAAATATCTACACAGTTTGCGGTACAGAGTATTGTAGGTAAATTCCTGCTCTTCCCTTCCTTGATTTATCAGGTTGCCCAGAAATGCTATGAAGCTTTTAAGTCAGTACAGGATTATTCTGCTCTTAAGTACTATATGCCATTCACTAATAGAACATCGAAGTCATCCTTTCTAAAACATGACTACACAGGACAAGAGATGACGACACGGGAAAGGGGAAAAAGACCATGGTGATCTTCCCAGCTTGCAGCATTATCTCGAAGGCATAGCTCTATGAATTGTTTACGAAAACATATTCTAATGTAGTAGTGAAGTCCTATCAAACTCGTTCTCCCCGCGAAATAAATGGCTGTCCACTCAGATATGTATAGATTTAACACTTTATTCATACGTCAACATTTCAACCTTTTCAGGCCTTCATCAGGGCAGGAATGAACATTTGAACAGGAAACACACATATATAGTCTCTTGAGTAAAGTTCTTGTCACCTGAATGGGGTGATCTGTATTGAGATGTCAGAATGAGAAGGTTCCTCATAACACCACAATGAATAACTAAGTCTATGAACATTTGTGTTATGGTATATCTGGTTGTAAGTCAACATTCAAGGTAGAACCTGTATAAGGGAACAAACAGTCGTATAAAAAACTCCCGTAACATAGTTACAAAACGGGGGAGTGGCAGGACTCGCAAGAGTATGGCGGATCCGTGTAGGTCAACTAGTTAATTTTGTGAAAAGCGATGTTCAAACAGAGTCGAGCAACGTCCGTCTTTTCAGGGGCTCGGTTTTCGACAAGAGATGATATGTCGAAGATCAAGTCGTCATACTTTTTGCGTGTAGTTTCCGGGTCGAGTTTTGGCACATTTTCAAAGGATGACTCCGATGTTTGGCAACATATTCCGTGTTTTCTCTTCTCTATGAATGTTGAATAGTCGGAGGATAGGTGAAAGTAATTGTTGAGGTTTAGATAATATAAAGATGAAACTATATCGAATAATATGGATTCAAAGATAACTCATTTCCTTTCTTTTTTTTTCTCCCTTTTTTGAAAGTCGTCTCTTATATTGATGAAAGTGAGGTATGGGCCTGCAGTTTAACGCAGACCCAAATTCTACGGCAGAGTAGTAAATTGATAGTAGGTCAGGATCCTACCGAAAACAGGATTGTCAGACCTACTCCGGATAAATACAAGCAGGGTAAAACAACAAAAACAGTGCATCATTAAATACCATAACAAAAATACACTAAGCCCCATCCACCCACGCAGCATGACTCTCTCCGAACCTTCTCAGTACTTATTTGTAATGTTTATCAGGTTTATATGTAAAATTACTCATAGGTTCGCTCAGCAGGCGGGTTGCTGCGTTGAGGCGGGAAAATGGGCAGGTGGTGGGAGGGTGGGAACTTAGTCTGTTTCGCTCGGAGCAGCCGCTCGGGAAGCGAGCATTCCTACACGCCGGGCGAGGGGCAGATTGCGTTACGGGCCAGCAATATGACGACCGCCATGCGCGCACGTAACCAGATCGCCCGCTAGTCGGCGCTGTTCTTGGGGCGGCGTCCACGCTTATCAAGCCCTTCATACGAGGCAATCAGGTGGAGGCGAGGAAAACCTGCAGACACAGGTGGATTGCGGGGCCGACGGCGGCAGCCGGCTAACTACACCAATTACTCAGCCTAACTGCCCACATCTCTGCCCGTCATGCCAATTATTTAACCCGATTCCCTGCAGTGCCTCCTTGCGACTGCTGCGTCCCTAGTCTTACGGCCGTGCTCTTCCTGCTGCTGACATGTTTCACCACCTCTCAGTGCTGCCTCTTTGTCATGGAACTATTACACTATGTGCTTCCCCATGCAGGCTTCCGTCCCTCCCTCATCCCTCCCTTCCATCCTTCACCCCCTTTATTCCTTCCTGCCCCGTTCACCCTTTAATTCCTTTCCATTTCCTTCAGCTGTTATCTCCGTCCATCCCTCCCTCCCTTGAAAACCCACCTCCTCTTCTTTCATTCCCTGGAATCCTCCTTATTTATACTCTTCTCTGTTACAGCCTAATCGGAAGGGAATAGTACAGTTCCCCCTGTTATCGCCGTGGGACGATTTGTAATAAGTTATGAATGTCCAACTGCAGGGACTGCTTCATTTCTTTTTATCTTTTACGTGTCCTCCTCAAATTCATCATTATGTTTATTACATAAATCCCCCTTGTTCTTTTTTTTTAATTTGAAAATGTTTTCACATATGACAAGACAGGACAACACAGGAGCAAATGACTAGTAATCAGTAATGCGATGCTATGGGTTCGCTCTCTTTCCAATTAGGATTTTGTCCCGTTATTTTGATATCGCTTTCAACAACTGAAAAACAGTCGCACGTTCAAGTTTCATGCCCATTATTAGCACCAAGAGATAGAAGGCCAGAGTCATTTAATAAATGGGAAATGGATATGTTTCCGGCTATGATCATCGGACAAGGTTAAGGTGCTGTTTTGTTGTGAATTGGAGAAATAGACCGGATGATTTCTTTTCGGGCTCATGGGTGCATGTTCTTTGGTCAATAGGCCGTTTTTATTAGAAACTGGCTGCACTGTAAAGGGCGACTCAAGGGACATGCTTGCTCCGCGCCGAATTCGTTTTGTTCTAATTAATCAAGATGCCGAGAGGGGGTTTAGTTGTCAGGACCTCTCTGGAGATTTCCGCACATTAATCACTGGCCAAATGACAAGGTCAAGGAGCTCTGTGGCCAAGGCCGCCCCCGTGCCCCGCTCCCCATGCATTTCCCAATTTACCCTCGCCTCTGCGGGGACCTAACCGCCTCACCGGACGTTCTCACCCTTTTCCCTTAACCCGTAACCACAGAGCCTTCACTCACATGTCCTGATCTGAAATTACCCCGTTTCGTCGTCTTGTTCACGGTATTAGCGGAAGTCACACCCAAAATTAACCCCACTGCTCGGTTTTCCTTCGGCCCTGCACCACACTTCATACACCTCCCACTCCCTCCTCGACCTTACAAAGCTTTGTCTAAACCCCATTTCTCTGTGGATCTTTTATCACACGGAGGTGAGCTCACTAACATTTTCTTGTACTCTGAAATCCAAAATTCAGGATTTCCATTTGCAATGAGAATTATTAAAGCACCTAAAGTGTCTTTTTCTGAAGCCACCGTGCCCGTAGCAACTGGAAATCCTAGCAAAACAGGTAATGTAGATACATGTACTAGGTTTAGTCTGGTAACTGCTTGCCCACTGTCTTCCAGCTGAGGTATCTGAGAGGGCTGTGAACTGCCGACTATTTGCCACTCTACTTTCAGAAAGGCTCAGAAATAATGCGCTTTTGGAAGGCAGAGAACGTAATATCGGCTGCAGACAGGCTAATGTTTGTTGACTCTCTACTTTTGGCATCCGCTTCATTTATTAGTGTAATATCATTCTTGATGACATTAACATAACATTTCTCGCGACTTTATAAGATATCAGTAAATTTCAATTCAGGAGTCTGTTAGTAAATACATGATCTGCAGCGGTATGATGCACTCCTAAATCCTTGCCATACCTAGTCTAGTGCTCGCCCACATATGAACCAACCAGTCCTGTACCCTAGTAGTTGCGTCATGTTGAAGTCCTGAGCATAATTTTTAATTTTGAATGCCTCCATGCATTCTCGGGACTGAAAGGGTTAAGCAATGAGAAAACACTAACGCCTAGAGGGCAATAGAGTGGAATGGAATACACAATGTGTCACCCGGGTCATTTTATTTCTCACACGCTCCTGACAGTTATAAATCTCACTGCTTAGTGGCAGCATCCCGGCAGCATCCAGTTTAACTTCAAACTCTGGCTAACCACCAATTTTAAAGGTGGTTGAAACATCATTTATCTAATTCACAATGAGCAAATGGCAATCTGACTGGAGCAAGCAAATAAGAAATAAACGCCACACCACTGTGGTGGTCTAAGTCATGGTGAACAAGTGAATTTGACCCATCTGAGAATAGACCATTATGCACCTCCTGAATATACAAAAATACCTCCTGAAAGGAGAAGATCCCCCATTATGTCAAGCATGCAATGTGCCTATTATATATCTGTACAGCACATCTTGCTGAACTGTCAAATGGTACAGGAAAATAGAAAAAAAGGATTTGGAAAATATTAACAATATGAAAATGTTGTTTGAGAATATTCCAATGAAAGATATATTCAACTTTTTGAGAGAGACAAATCTCTTTGATTGTTTATGAAATACAAAAAAATATTGAAAAGAATTGACTCAAATGCGAAAAGCATTAACCTTTGATGTACCCTGTATACCCTCAGGATCCCCTGAGACGTTAAATTAAAAAAAATACAATTCAGATAGTTCTCTATATTTGACTGATTCTCAATGCAGTAAAGTGGCCTTTGATTTAGTTATAACTGTAAGGAGTCTAATCATATTCATCGTGTACTCTCCTTTACCTCATGTGCACTATCATGTATTCGTCCGACATTTATGCCATTATTTTGGTTTATTTGAGTTGAGGGGTGTCTATATATATTTTGTCATAAAACAGTCACGGTCGAAACCCTGTAGTACAGATAGTTCCGCGAGCAAAACCATTTTCTTTATATTTGTGTTAGACTGGAAATAAAGACACATACAACTGACAAGCCACAGCCGATGCCTGCATCATATCACGGCCAATTGTGAAATATATAACATACGATGCGGAGGCGGTATTCATCAGCAGTTGGCCCATTATTAAAATCCGCCGTTGGGCGGGAGTAGGAGATGTATGACGATTGGGTTACTTGTGTATGCATTGACTATCCGCTGCCCTTGTTACAGATGAAACTTAATAACGTTCTCGGATGATTTCCGCTCTGATTTGCACCGCATAGAAAATTATAACATACAGCGTTTGTGGGCGTCAGGTAATGGCCATCTTTCCTATTGTCTTTTCAGTGCGTACATACAGACGCACACATTTCCATATATATTAGGAGTTTAGCATCCCAAGATGTCGACAGCGAATAAAACCTCGTTCCATGACACACAACACAAAAACTGTGTGAACGATGGAAAATTAATTCTACATAAAAAGGAGAGAGGAGTGGGCCTATGGTACGCAGCCACGTTGCTTTTGGTAAAATTGCCCCCACCGCATCCCACCTCTCAGCTCTTACAGCCCCCCCCCCCCCCCCCACACACACACACCTACTCACCCCACCCTCACACCCGCTCTACAGATTCGCCTCTCCAAACTTGCCGGGGATACTTAAGACGAACCTTTCGACGCCCATTTGCCGCTCCTCTTAGTGACCGGCGGTGAAAGCTTCGGAACCACTCATCATTTGCGGCAAGGGAGAAGATTCCTGCGACACCGACGGTGAGGACAACTTCCTGTGGTGTCGCGTAAATCTTCGCCCACACGCGGATGCTGGCACACCGACCGACCTACCCACCCACTTTTCCCAGCTGGCCCACGCTGCTCTCTCAAAACTTTACGCCCAGTGGGAGTTTTCGTCTTGAAGTTGAATCTTCCTTCCTCCTTCTTCGTCTTCTCCTTTCGTTCTCCTTGGTGTCGCACTCCAGGTCATCATTTGGCATCCTCAGCTGGAGTGGCGGACTCAGACCGGAGATTGTGATAAAACGGTATCTTATGACAAATCTCATGATAAATCATGGGGCCTGTTTCTCTAAGAAAGCTCTCAAATCTAAAATCGTCCTTCGTACATATTATTGAATTCTAACACATACTGTGGGTTGCGTTGACGAGGGTGGTTAGATGCTCAGTGGTATTACTGATGGTGGTTGGGTGCATGGTGGCTGGTGGGTGGTGTTACTGATGGTGGTTGGGTGCACGGTGTGTGGTGGGTGGTGTTACTGATGGTGGTTGGGTCTGTGGTGTGTGGTGTTACTGATGGTGGTCGGATGCACGGTCAGTGGTGTTACTGATGGTGGTTGGGTCTGTGATGGGTGGTGTTACTGATGGTTGGGTGCATGGTGTGTGGAGGGTGGTGTTACTG
Source organism: Alentia gelatinosa (assembly GCA_950022655.1). Lineage (NCBI taxonomy): Eukaryota > Metazoa > Annelida > Polychaeta > Phyllodocida > Polynoidae > Alentia > Alentia gelatinosa. The sequence continues at coordinate 100,468,297 of OX465580.1, read as the reverse complement.
ATTGTGGTCAGATGCACGGTGTGTGGTAGGGGGATGCGACTGAGGGTGGTTATAAATATACAGGCCTGTGGTAGGTGGTGTTACTGAGGGTCGTTCGGTACAGGTCTGTGGTGGGTGGTGTTACCGAGGGTGGTTGGGTGCGTGGTGTTTGGTGTTACTGAGGGTGGTTGGGTGTGTGGTGGGTCGTGTTACTGAGGGTGGTTGGGTGTGTGGTGGGTCGTGTTACTGAGGGTGGTTGGGTGTGTGGTGGGTCGTGTTACTGAGGGTGGTTGGGCGTGTGGTGGGTCATGTTACTGATGGTGGTTGGGTGTGTGGTGGGTCGGGTTACTGAGGGTGGTTAGGTGTGTGGTGGGTCGTGTTACTGATGGTGGTTGGGTGCGTGGTGGGTCGTGTTACTGAGGGTGGTTGGGTGTGTGGTGGGTCGTGTTACTGAGGGTGGTTGGGTGTGTGGTGTGTGGTGTACTGAGGGTGGTTAGATACAGGCCTGTTGTGGGTGGTGTTACTAATGGTGGTCAGATACAGGCCTGTGGTGGGTGGTGTTACTAATGGTGGTTAGATAAAGGCCTGTTGTGGGTGGTGTTACTAATGGTGGTTAGATACAGGCCTGTTGTGGGTGGTGTTACTAATGGTGGTTTGGTGGTTTAGTCATATGTAGTGTCCCCTCTGCTCCGCTGCTTCTGTCCCTTCTCAACTCTACTTATCCTCACATCCAAACTCACACGAGGAAAGTAAACGTCCAGGTGACTGATGTGTTGAGATTTTGGCTACGAAATTAGTGGTGTGATTAGGGGTACAAACACCCCAAGTATCCACATGTAGTGAGCAGCTAAGCTATTAGCGTTTGTGTTACTAACCAAATCCGATATTATTAAGTAATCATTCCCTTTAGATTTGATTTAAGATTTGATTTTATGATAAAGACTTGACCATTGACACAGTACCCGCACTACTGATACAGAAATGGCACCTTCCCGAATCCTTTTATAACCTCTTCCAATGTGTAGGTTTCGGTGTTATTGCCCTCTTGGACGTGTACTGATTGACACAACTTTCGCCACGTAACCTAAAACTCCAGGTGGGGCCCCGGGCCATTTTTATCTTACCACACCCGCCCCTGTGACAGCCCCTACGGCTCAATGCCATGAATAATAAATATAAATAAATACATAAATAATAGTCGCACTGTAGTACCCTCGGAGCGTCATGTCACGTGGGTGCAAATTAATAGGGTACGTTTAGGGATCCTGGAGGGGTGAGGGGGTTTTTACTGTATTTTACAGCATTTTCTAGTAATTTTTATCCATCTCATGACAGTACGCTTTATAACACGGGTATTCGGATAAAAATGTCACCTGCTTTCACCATAACTTACACCGTCACAATATAATTGTATATGAAAAATATACTACAAACACACATCAAGCGACCCTTAAACGAATAAGGCAACCTTATAGGGCTTTCGTAATCTGATATCACAGATTTGGATGATCGTATGAATGTCCGTGCTGATATGCAATTTTGAGTGGACATGATTTATATTGATGTATGAGGTACGAAATTCCGAAAATACGTCTTCTTATTTATTGCCTTCTATTCTCATTAGTTCAGTGACGCAATGTTTCACATTATTAACGGGACATATTTCGTATTACTATCTGTGTTTCATATTTCATGTTACTATTTGTTTGCTGCTCTCGACTAACTTCTACTAAGATAGGTAACAATGACACTCACCAAAAAAGCTAATACTTCCCAAGGTTGTCAGCGATACATGTTTTTCAAGGTTTATGAACGTTGCAACAAGTATGTAATTCGTGTGTAGTTGCGAATCTACAGTGATTAGTAGTACTTTTCAGGTGGTGTTCATTCTTTTGAAGAGATCCGAGACAATTTGTTCATAGAGACGAACAACAATACTTAGAAAGTTCTTAAAGAACTGTATAGAAAGATAAAATACCTTTCATGCTAAGTACACAATTGTACCAGCTCATGTTTTATTGAGTTTCAGAGTGCTCGCATTGAAGTCTCAAAAAGGCTCCTTTTGATAATACATGATGATGATGCTCCATAGTGTTTCTTACGTGTCCAGAGTAAAAGTACCTTTTGTGAATTGATTAAATGCATCCTCAGGCCCGGAACCAAGTCCTTCACGGGGTAGATTTCACTGTGAAGCTTGGCTGAGCGCACGTCAGTCCCGAACCATGAATATTAATATCATCGACGTCCACCAGGACATCCTTATTCCGGCACATTTAACACCGCGCGCGTGACCATACTTAATGACGTCTGCGGCCACGTGACCACTCCCAGCCAATCAAATATGAGATAGGAACCGGCGCGTGTGTGTGACGCGGAGGCTGCGTGTTGGCAGTGCTGACCCCTGGTGTTTAAAGGTGTCGGGATGGTGCCCCCCGCCCCGTGCAGTAAGCGCCGCCTTAGTCTGACCGGGAACACGGAGGTCCTTTGCCGGCGAGCCACTCGATGTGGTCCGGCTGAGCTGCTCTGATTGTACCCGCCCTGCCCGGCGACATGAAGGCCACGCTGAGGCTCTCCATCCGTCAGGCCGCCGGGTCAAGGGTGGATTGGGCGCGGGGTTTTTCTGAAGAGCGAATAAAAGACGGCGTTTGCTAAAGGAAGGGAAAAAGAAGAAGGGAGAGGAAGGAGAAGAAAAGAATTACGCGACGCACGACGGAGCGGTCGTGTCCACTGCGAAATTAGATCAACGCCGGTCGTGTCGCGCTCACTCAGGGGGTGGCGGGGGTGACGGGGGTGCTTTGGTGGGTTGTTGGGGTGCGGAGTGACCACCCACCTCTCCATTCAGCCACACACACCTCACTCGTGCTTTTCCTCACGCCCCTCTGAAGCCCCTAAACAGCCGGCTACCAAACACGCCCTCCGCTCGCCGGATGGCGCCACCGTGCACACATACGGCGCAGGCGCCAACGGAAGTCTTTGTGCTGGACGGCGACTTCCGGAAGAGGGCGCCTTTAGGTGTTTAGGGGCGCCCCCTGGTGGGCTACGGGCTTATGAGGGTCGGCGACCAAGCGCCGTTGGGGGCGCGGGGGCGGCTTTGTCACTAGCGGAAGGTCACTTCCGGTCCACTCGTCGTATAAGTGATGCAGTTAGAGTCGTAGGTGTTGGGGGGCGGGCGGGGTAGGTGGGTGAGGATGGGAAGCTGGGTGTGAGTTAGAGGCTGAGGTACGTAGAGACTGGGAGGGGAGTCGGTAAGTCGGGAGAGTGTGTAGGAATGGACGGGCAGTGCCAGTTTACCCAGACATGAATATTTCAGGAATACCTCATAGAAAGGTTGTGTGTGTACAGACCATGGTATCTCACACACAAACAGTCACCCCTTTCTCTCATCCTCCCACCCACCCTCCCTCCCCACCCCCCACCGAGCGTCCCTCGCAAACCCACTTCTTCGTTAGGGAATATGCAGGAGCAGGTGCAGCTTGATATGCATCTATTTGGATAAGCTGCTCGATATAACATGAGGTGCTCTCTTCCTTCTCAAGTCCCATCGGAGTTAATGGTGAATTAATTCTACTTTATTTATGCGACAACAGCGAAAACCTCGATATACGGTATTTCCCTTGCAGGCCAGGAAGGCTAGACTTAAGTTCGTAAGCGCTACTATTCCTCACTGAGCTTATGCTTTTTTGACAGATATGGAATACACTACGATGGTGAGGTATTTGGTTTGCTTAGCGTGTTACGTATTAGCATGGTAACCCCCTAGAAACCGACAGAAATTTGGAGGCTGCATCTAAGACGTTTATACAGTGCAAGCCAGAAAGGAGACACCCACACCCATACAGGGTCAACATTTAGTGTAAAGGGAATGATTTAAACAAATATATTTGGACGCTGTCCCAAAGAACAATCAACTTCCCATAACCTTTAGAAAGCTGCAAAAAACATAATTTGTCCACAAAGTATAATACTATATTGCATCCATTATTTGGTTATTTAATATTGAAAGAGGAAGAATGCATAATCCAGTTTTTCAGAGATAGTTTGGGTTGGGGCTTAGAAATATCCTCAGCATTCATTTGGTTTGGGTTTAAACCAGTGTTTATGAGAAAAAGCTTATAGATATATTAGGGATGTATGCATTAGATAGATGTTCATGTAGTCATGGTTTTGTAAGAACTACAATGAAAAGTTCTTTTCTTTAAAGGTTTGCCTCGCGCTTGATGTGGCTTAGTTATATCTTCTAAATATTTTTTTATCTATTTTCATTGAGTAAGCAATTTTCTACCTGGCGCAGTAAATAATAAGGAGGCATTTAAGGCCGTTGTTTTAAAATCCAACATGTTTCGGTATATAACAATTGACATGTATCTTCAACAGAGATCGATTTAATTTGGGATTGGGCTGAGTGTGAATTTTGTTCTCTGAAGTACATTTGGGAATGCTTATGTGGATCGGGGTCGTGTATAACAGTCTTAAAGACGATCACCAGCACGACGCGACGCCACACGATGATATGCCAGACGTAGACTTGATCAAGTCTTTGATTATGAACATTCATTAAATGATTAAACACAATAAAGAATAACATTTATTCAAGTATGTATCCTTTTCTGACTGACCCATGAATCCCCAACGAGGAGGGTAGCCATAGGATACAGGGACTGGAGCCAGTCTATGCCAGGCGGTGCGATAAGGATAGAGGAATTCTAAAAAGTTGGTTTTGACTGAGAAAAAACATGTCAGTTTTTTTTAAAACTTTCACAGATTATTGGAAATGGATAATACTAGACATTTAAGTTTTTAAAATCAGAGGTCGCCATCCTTGTTTTTAAATGAATTGAAGAAAACTATATTTTTCAGTACATTTCCCATGTAAAACAGTCAAATGTAACTTGGCCTAATTCTTATATTTCACTCATTCGGTATTAGAATGAGTCAAGTTTTGATTGATAATTGCCAGCATTTGAACTAGCTGTTGTGCTTCATGCATCCACAATCTGAAATATACTCTTTGCTTCGAGGGAGGAGCTGGCTGGGGCTGGAGATCGGATCCGACCAACCCTTAAGTCGCAGCTCAGCACAGACGGGTTGGTTGGCAATCTATGTAGGATATGCCTTTAACAGTCTTGACCGTTTAACTGCAGCATGATGCCTCCAGGCATTCCCTTGGTTATGGCAGGATGGTGCCTCCAGGCATCTTAGAGGCATTATTGATATATATCCAAAATTCAATAAATAAAAAAAAAGATTGTTGAATCAAAAGAAATTTTGACAAAGTATAAATGCCATATGGACCTTTGATTTGGTATAATAAAACATCAGTTACCAAGGTAAATTACTCAAATCACATTATACATCATGTGACATTGCTATTTCCCCCCAAAAAGGTGCCTGCCATAGCAGGGTAAGTTATGCAGGCAATGCCTGCCGTGTAATGGTAAGAAGGAGAACTGGGTGCCGCAGGGAAAGGGTTAAAGACGATCACCAGCACAACGCGACGCCGCACGAAGCTGTGCCAGACTGTGCGACAAAGCGAGGTGACGAGGCTCTACCTGGATGTGTGTGTTGCGGGCCGGGGGTGGGGGGGGGGGGGCGGCGGTCAGCCAGGTGGCCGTACCCCCCCGGGCACGTGGCGAATTGAAATGAAGCCGTGGATTAGATCAGAGCGCCGTGAGCGGCGTTAGTGGCCGCTGATGAGGCGACTGACCCGGCGAGACCGCGGGCCACACGCATGGCGTGTGAAGGTTAGGGCTTCGCCGGGGGAAGGTCCACGGTTGGGGTGAGGGTCGGGCGTTTGCGAGAAGGTGGCGGATATGAGGCAACAGGATGCCTAGGTATATAGATATATAGGGCTACTAAAGCAGGGACTTGCAGACTTTATTTGGCGCGATGTCTCAGATGAAATGTTGTGTGTATGAAGGTCGGTAGTAATGGGTTTAACTGGGGCCTGGTAGTGTAGGGTTAGGGGTAGGTGGGGTGTGGTAGTCTCAGGGTGGGTGTGGGTGGGGTGTGGTATGGTGTCTGGGTTGGGGTAGGTGGGGTGTGGTAGTCTCTGGGTGGGTGTGGGTGGGGTGTGGTATGGTGTCTGGGTTGGGGTAGGTGGGGTGTCTTGCTAATTTTCCTAACTCGTCTCCCTTTTGCCATGTAATCCCAGCGTGTCTGTTGCTCCTTCCTTCTCTATCCCCCTTTCTTTCTTTTTTCGTTCATTTCTACATTCGTTTTCTCTCTCCATCCCCGCTCTCCGCTCGCAATTTTTTCACAAATATCTTTTAATGCACCTACATGGGTGTTTAAAAAAAAATTGTGCAGTTAAATACATGTACACACCAAAATACATCTATACATAACAAAGCAAGATCGTCACAGACATAGGTAACACGATCCTGTTTAGATAGATGGCATTGGTCTCGGTCTCACAATTTCATATACAGGATGAACTTTGGAGTTTCCTCATAATTTCTGCGTTAACATGGCCTGTGAGCAAAACATATCAATCATCACATTGGTCATCTTATTGCCAGTGTCCCGCAGAAGACTGTATTTACGTCACTGTCACCTAGTTCCAATCTCTGCACATTTTTCATTTTTCAATTTTCTTTTATTTGCAATCAATCATTCTCCCATGAAAATAAGTATTCAATATGGATAACAAAGCTCAATAATCCAGAAAATGTAGATAGCATATTCCCCCTCGTCCCTGACAAGTTGTCTGTCTGCTCCTTCCCTGTCTCTTCCTGCATGTCCCCTTCTTCACCCTCCATTCACTTCCTCATTTATTCCCTCTGTCCCTACCTCTCCCCATCCCTCAATCTCTTTCCCCACTGCCTCTCATTACTTCTCTCGTATGGCTTCTCGTTCCTTCCGCATATTTCTTGTTTCACTTGCGGATCCCTCCCTCCTTCACTCTCTCTTCCCCCATCCCCACCACCCCTACCGTCTCATTCCGCATCTCTCTGCGTCTATGACGTAGCTCTAGGCGCCTGTCTCTCCCCGGGGAGCCCACCCCCAAGATCAGAGGCAGCTCAGGGGACAACAATTGGCCACATCTAAACAAGAATGGATCTAACCGGGCAGGGCCCCGGGTCATCGGGCGGCGCGCCTGCCGCGTGCTGCCGTTACCTCCCCTCCCCAAAAGTCGGTCTGCCGAGCTTGCCCGGTAACTTGGGAGAGGCCCCGAAACTTCTTTCCGTGTGTTATTAGTAGTTGGGTCAATTTGGTCATGCAAACGGAGGCAGCTTCGTGGTGCGTGCTACTTATCTGTACACACCCTGAATAGCTATAACCAAGACCTGCATGACTCAGGAGTTTCTATTTTCATTTGGTTTTTAAACGGGGATCAGTGAGATAAAGCAATATGATACTTCAAGACTATAAGAAACTGCGTCATGTTGGTCTTGTCAGAAAATACAGGTGTTAGGATGGTGCGTTGTAAAAAGGGATTTATAAGCGTTGGATGAGGGTGGGCGGTCCACTTCTTGGCCTATGACGATTTACACCCCACGCCCCGCCCTCATGAGCACTCTCCAAGCACTCCTCCCTCATGAGCACTCTCCAAGCACCACGCCTGTCCAGCCGCACACACGCGCGCATACCTGCACACGGACCCGGCACGCTGCGGCAGCGAGGACACCACTCCAACGACACTCCCAATGCATCCCCTCATTTAGCGCGCGATGAGGCGTGAAGCCCGGGATGAGTCACACTCTCCGCCCGCCGTCCCTGCAGCGTGAATATCAATGCGGCGCGCGGCTCAGGGGGGAGGTAATAGCCGGGCGGTAAAGCCGCGCTGTCAGTTCGTGTCAGGGGCGAACAGCTTACTGAGAGCACTTCAAAAGTCGCGCACAATGCCCAGCCACAAAGACGGACCTGACAACAGAGAGTTGGCCGGCGTAGGTAGGGCCGAAGTGACTGGGGGGAGCTGCTCGCGTTGTGGCAGCTTTTGCTCACACACCCACCTCTGGAGACGGGCCACGGTCTGTAATAACGCCAGCAAGGCTTTCACAAGGCGTCTTTTGCGTCGAGTCAAATTAGACGTGGTAACGAGCATCGACCAAGGGCGTTGACAGGTCGGGGTACTGTGGCGCCACACAGAGGCCCGCCGTGCGACTGTCACTGCTCGGATCATAGCCCACCCCCACTGCCTCACCCGCGCGCCAATCATGTTCCTTTTGCTCTCCTGCCCGCCTGGAGAAGTTGTGAGCATTTGGTGAGTAGGTGTGGGTGCGTAGTTAAGCATTGATCCAGGCGTATCTCACCGGGCTTTTACGAGTTGCTCTTGAGGCTGGCAGATAGAGGGAGCTGACACAGTGCAGCTCACTCGTGGTAACCTATCAAGAACTGCTCACAAAGTTTTCTCAGCCAATGCCCGCCCACACCTTCAGCCCCTCTTACCTCTGAAGTCATTATCACACACAACTAGTCACTGCTGGCTTCTATCCCTCTCCCAATCTCATCTATAATCGCATGTCTTTATACCCAAGTCATTCACCATGCCACACCTAGCTCTAGATGTACACCACAAAATCTGTTACGAGTTTATTGGTATATTGACCACAAATCACAAAAAGAGTCGAAATGAATTCTCTCCTTCGTTCGTGTCACAAAAAAACTATTTATAGACCATTTAGTGTCCAGTGTAGTTCACTTTGAAGGAAAACGTTACCAACGTATCAAACCACCATTTCAGTGTATACAGATGTGAGTAACTTGTGTGTATTTACGATACATATGCTCCTACCACAAACCTTGCTGGGACAAAATAGATCTATCAGTATCCCTCTATTTTACTTCAACCAACCGACCATCGTTCGTAATAAACAAAGTTTTGAAAAACTAGTTTGAACTTGCTACAGTTAGAGTACAATGTTATTTATAATGTAACAACTGCATTTTTCTTCATGTTAAACTACAGAATATCAAGTCACACATGGTAATAGTAAAGGTAACATACATTTGGAATCTCATAGGACAATGCTAGGTAGGTCTTTATCATTCTACGGCAGGGCCATGTTTCCCATCCAAGCCCATGTTTTAGCATCACAAGATTAACTCCATAAACGCTTTCGCACGTGCAGTTTATTTGCAGGAAGCATCTTCAGGGACTATCGTTCGGTTAGCTTTGGATATCTCACTTAAACATCGCTTACCCCAATACCATTCACACAAATAACATTATTCAGTGCTCGTAGATTTGGCCTTCATTAGGAGATAACAACAATTTGTCATATTAACGACAAAGCTGTGCACCCCTCTCATAAGATCTCACACTCTCTAAGTGGTATTCTGTACAAAGTTCTCACTACGCTCTATGGGAGAAGAATTATTAACGAACTAGGCTTAGAGCCTTGAGAATCCACTGACACACAGTATTCCCGCTAGGTGGCATCATCGATATTATAGGAATCTTTGGGTTGCATTGATGTACCTCTTTAGCACGGGAGGTAGGCCAGTGGATTTTCAAGGCTCTTAGCCTAGTTTGTTAAGAATTCTTCTCCAATAGAGCGTAGTGAGAGTACAGAATACCACTTAGAGAATGTGAGATCTTATGAGAGTGGTGCGCTATTAGTATTTCCTAAATTTCCCCTTTGTATTATAACGATGATGCCCTGTTATTGGCCACTTACCGTGTGAGCGGGCACTTAGCAGGGCAAGGAACAGGCCGAGTAGCGCAGTGAGTCGCTTCGTACCGCACTGAGCTGCTCGCAGTTGCTCCCTCACTCGCCTCTCCTCTGCCCTCACCGACCGCGTATCGACACATCCATCTCCGTGTGCCGATTTCGTATTAGGCACGACAAAGATTGAACAACGCCCAGCGTGAAGTAATTGCCCAGAAGTATGCCCGCCTCGAGCCCTTACCACCTCCCTCAGCGTCACCTCACTTCTCCCCCTGTAAACCCACCCTCCCCCCACACACACGCACACAGCCCAGCCATCCCACCACCTGGCATACAGCCGTGCCCTCTCGCCCGCCGCTTCCAGCCGTCACCGGTAGGTGGAGGCACGAGCGACGGACGGGAAAATTGGCCACTTAGCCATCAAGGCTGCTGTGTGGGGATGAGTGTCTGGGCACCCGGCAAATGTTAATTAATAGCCCTGCGGCCCGGAGAACAAGTGTAGGGGTAGGCGCGCTAGGGGGAGAGTGACATGGGTGAACCACAGCCCCGATAACTTCTCTTATTATCGCGCACGTCGACAGACACGTGCTTGGCGCGGCCCGGGTGCGCATAACTCGGCCGCCAACAGGCTGCCCCGGTCACGGAATTTGATTCCTCATTTTGACAAGGCTATAAAATCAGAGCCCCGCAGGTCATGGACTTCTCATAGGCTCTTTTATATTTTCTTTCCTAGCCTCTTTTTTTTTTTACGTTATTTGCCCATTTTTCCCATTTTTATTGTAAAAGTTGCAGCCTCCCTAATACTGCAGTACGCTTGACGGAATTCTCCCTTGTTTATGCTGACGCAGACACAATAAGCAGCTAGAATTTGTATCTCTTATGGCGGAAGACAGCCTCACAATGCTCACATAAATACACAAAACTCTCCATTATATTATCATGATTAAATTCCTTGAGGAACATGATATATTACCATATCATCCTAAACATATCGAATAGAAATGCTAGGAAAGCAGAAATTTGCGTTGTAATCCGCTACTAAGCACCTCAGATACAAAAACATTAATTTACTGCACGGCTCAGGTCATTCATATCAAGGTTAGAGGGCATGGCTCCAGTTTGCCGAGTGACGCTGAGAGAATACAATTATTGTTACCCTGTCTGATTGCTCCTATTTCTGTTGGCTTATTTGCTGATTTAGTAGGCATCAGATGGTGCGCTCTTAAATCTACACCAATTACCTGTTATCGACAAAGACCTGCGCAGAACATAAATCTGTGGTGCTGCTATTGCAATACCACGAACTGGAATATGCTGTGCATCAGACCGATACCTCAGGACGATCGCTACTGTTCCCAGTAGAATAACCATCCTAAAATTCTTAATCAATTCTTTCAATCTTACGACCTTCGTTATGAATTTTAAGACAGGGCAGATTCTCCATCTCCTTACTCACCACCCATACATCCACTGATCCAAACTAACTAACCAAGTTAATTAAATCCTAATTTAAGGCGAAGAACTACCAGTGATCAATGTATCAGCTCCTTGATTAGGTCTTCCTTACAGGCTACCGTAGATACGGTTCCCAGAAGTTTCTATGTCAAAACATCCCCATGGTCCCCATGTTACGTGATTGTAAGAAGACCCCTAAAGTCTATGATAACAGTGCCTTATAAATTAGTCTGTCAGCGCACATTTTATCAATAATATAAACTCAATTCCAACTTAATGTCAAACGATGAGAAAACATTCAATTAAGGACGCGAGGCAATTACAAACCGAATTAAAGACCTGGAAACGAGGTGATTAATCCTCGTAGTTCTAATATGCGCAATCTATTTCTGGTGAGAAAAAAGGTGCGACGTAAAATGATTGGTTCCATCGCTAGGCCTCCAAATGAGAGAATGGGATAAAGCGGTCGTTTTAGGGGTCCCTGTAATGCCCCCCACGACTCGTGTAATTCCTGTGAGCTACTCTGAGCAGTTTGTTCTCAATCCAGATTAGGACTATTAGCATTGTGTGGCTAGTCAGGGGTCGGCGGGTCTGGAAGGAGATAGCTTTCACGTTGGCAGTCTGTTGCTGTTTGCTAACACCTTCCCTCTTCACTGTTTCCACCAGCTCACAATAGCGCTGTGTTTGTGCGCGTGTGTGTTTGTAGATGAGCTGTATGTGTTCGGGATGGTGCTGGGGTAAAGGGAGATCTAAACTCGTATAGCAGGGTGGATGCTACCAGTGGACTGAGTGTGAGTGGATGCTAACAGTGAATTGTAGGGTCATGGGAGATGGGATAGTGCTTGTATAGGGATGGAGTATGAGAGAGGTTTGGATATTAACAACGGATTAGGTTTGATGGATTTATCTCACCCCTGGTACAAGCTTAGCCATAGAAATGACATAAGGGGAAAATACTCAATGATCACCCCTGTAAAGTGATAATACTACGCCACAGCCATGGCGCAGTGAATGTGAGATGACGTGATATGGATTTGTTAGGTATATTTGAACTATTCTGATATTCTGATGCTATCTAATATCATAGAAAGGGGTGGTATAAATCCAGACCCGCACTCGAATCATAAAATAGACAATATTCCACTCGTTTGGATGTGCCATAATCGTCACTCGCCTCAATGACGATTCGGGTACATCCAAACTCGTGGAGTATTGTCTATTTATACAATTCTTGATGCAGTTCTATATAAATGGTGGATGCTTGATTCAGTATGGGAGTGATGAGGGATGTGTTAATATGGGGGTGGGTGGATGCTTACGGTTGATTGAATATGGGAGCTGTGAGGGTTAGGTAGATGAGAACACGTGGGTGGAGTATGAGGTGGAGGAGGATAAAGTGGTTTCAATTACTGTGCCTTCATTGGGCGGTTGGTGCAGATTTCTGGGAGGTGGCAGCCGGGAACGAAGAAGCCCTGAGTATGTGCAACGAGAGAAGGCACAGACTAAGCTGCTCACAATCAGCTCGATAAATAAAAGCCGACTCTTAGCTCAAACAGTGGTTGGGCCACGTGAGCAGTTCTCACTTTAATACCCAGAGGTCGCACCGCATGACTCGTCATTAAAAGCCGTCAACTGGAAGCCCACTATGTGAAAGCCAGCGGCGGTTTCCGTCAGGAGTTTCGTGAGATGTTTCACGACTGGCGCTCTATGTTCCTTCATAGAATACGATTTTTATAGCAGAGAATCGAAATGCCGGGTGTAACTAATAAAGTCTCGTAAATGAGAATATTATTAAACAGGAAAAAAACAACTGGTCTCTGATGATATTGTGACCGAATCCTTTTAATCGTCTTCCATCTTCCCCCCGAAAACCGTAACGGCAGTTCCTGATCTTTTTATATTAAAGATGATATATATCAACTGTATATTTTCCAGTTGAAACGTCAACGAGATAACAGGTTGCAGTGAACGTATTGATGTATGCTGATTATGGAGACATGAGACAGTGCCATATGTACATTACTCTGCGTTGACATTGATAATTTACTGTTATAATTCAGAATGCAGGAAAGAGAAAAACCCCAAAGGCTCATCAAATATAATCATGTTTTTTGACATGAGGCTTGTAGAATATGGCAATCCTAACTGAAAACAAATGGAATTGGATGATTTGAAATCGAAATTTTAGCCACGTGTCCATGTCGACGCTACTGTAATACTGCCATATGCGATGTCTGAATACTCTTATCATGTGTATCAGGCAAACATGAGATAGTGTAACTTAATTCTGTTTTACTTTAACATCCCCATACCTCTCTATTCACAGGCAGTATCTTATTGCACAGAGGCATGTATCGTATACACCGTGTCCGCCAACCCGAGGCCAAATCTCCGTCACAGTACACTGATATATGATATCTTACATTTCGATTTCTTTTTCTTGTTCCTTCAGGAGGACCTCTTCCAAATGCCAGGCTTACATAGAGAAATCCAACAGATCAGGAACGCTTTGGATTGCGGAACGCCGGAGGAACTCCGTATCCTTTTATCACCATGATACAAGCTGATAAATGTGTATAAACACTTAAATAGTGTTACCGATATGTATGAACATTCACATAATGTTTCCAATGTGCATGAATACTTACATCGTGTTACAGATGTGTTTAGACGCTTACATAATACTACTGATGTTAGTACATGAAACACGGCTCTCTTATCCCTACACACAAAGACTTATAAGTAATATAGATATGTCATCCTATAAAACCAACCTTGGTTAGTTCTTTTCGTTATAATACTATAGTATTGTTCAAATATCATTACTCTCATTAAATCAGTTAGAAAGGATATTCTTTATAGAACCGTAGCTTAGTGTATTTCCATAGGTAGAAGTTGTAGAAGATATCCTATTAGTTTCGCAGCGGATGACAGATTTATTGTTAATAAGACCTCTCCTATCTCACCATCTAGATTTGCAGGCACTCCTCAGTCTAACATCCTTCAAACTGTCCAGTACAAACCTGGAAAAATGAAATTTCCGCTAGATCATGTTGCATTTATGGACTTCTTGATGGTCAACAACAAAATTAAATTGGACAAAGCTACAGGTCATCAAAAGCAATTATTACCTATATTATAAAGATATTTAGAAATTAAGTAGTTGACCACAATGCGGACTAAAACTCATATCTAGGGTCATTAAACTTTATAAAACGGCTTTGTTCATGTTCAGGAAAGGCAATCTAAATCAATACAAAATCTTAGGATTTGAATTATCTACTAACTCAGATGTAGGTAAAAAGGCTTTTAGTCTTTGGAAAGCTTCTAGAATAAAAGGAACTCTCTATCAAAGGTCTTTATTTTCATTATGCTAGTCATGGATCTCGTGGAGACTCGGTCAAGGAAATGTAAATGTTAGGGAAAAGTAAGTGAATTTCTTTTCATCAACTGCTGGACGTGGTAAACTCAGTTACTCCCCCGTGGTCTCTATCCATGATATTGCACTGCATTCAGCACCCTCCTTGGGTTTCTACAATACTGTGCTGCCTTTCAGTTGATTTAGGGGTTGTGTTGCTATGCAGAATATATCCTGACCGTACGAGACTGGGAGGGGGTCAGTCGAGTCAGAGAAAGTGTGTTCTGACCACAGCGCTATGACAGTGCGCCAGTGGTGCCCCCTGTCCATGGTCGGAGTAATTAACGTGATATACTGCCCGGGATCCCGCCAGGGGGCACCGTTATCAGCGGTCACGTGACAAACGACGCCCCCTTCCGGGTACAAAAAGTCGACGGCGCGTCGGGGAATTGTGAAGGGACCAAGAGGGGGGTGCTGGACTGGAAGGGAGGCGGTATGGGTAGACCCTGGGGCTGTGAGGTACAATACAACGAATGCAGATAGGTATAGTGAGGGCTGGAGAAGGGATGCTGGGCCAGTTGCAGAGGTGCACAGGAGGATTGGGAAAGGAAAAGGGAATGACACTTCAGGAGAAAGAACCCAGCTGAACATTTTCGTCGAGGAACTTGAAAAATAAGGTGAATATAGAGTGGATTGGTTAGGAATGTTTCGAGTGTTAGGTAATTTTGGTAGGATGAGACAAGGGGCATCAAGGTTATGCTGCTATGGAATGAGGAACTGCGCCGATAGGCACTGAGCCGTGCGGGGCTGGAGTGGAACGGCGCTGAGGTGACTGGGGTTGGAGCGTGAAGGCACTGAAAATATTGGAAGAGTGACAAGGGAAGCACAGAGGTGGGGATGTGAGCTGGATAAGGGAAATAGGGGATAGTTGGTCCAGGCTGGGATTGGCTATCCTGCTAAATGCTAGGTTCATTGCCACCCCGAACCTCTCTGCCTCGCCCACCCCTACAACCTGGCGCACGAGATGCAGGCTCAGACTGCTAAAGGTTCGGGATCAGAGGGGGAGCTCACTAATGGCCATCCCGGATTAGCTTTGTCTGCTGAAGAAGTAATTAGCGCTGGAAGGACAAATGTCGAGGCATTAGCGGCCGGAGAATCCCACAGACACCTGACCAAGGTCATCGCCTCAGAGCAAAGTAGGAGGGTGGGCTTGAGGGGTGTGGGAATAAGTGGAGGGTGCGCTGCGTGACCAATTGATGATAGCAGCCGTGGACACAAAATTGTGAACACATGATACTGTTGTGAAGGTCACATGCAGGACACGTGAAGAGGAAGGAATATAGGACGTACATGAAGGCAGCGTTTTAGTTCGAAAAGGTTGCAGGTAAAGCAATAAACAAGGAAACCACATGTAGTGAAGCTGAATTGAGAGCATGATGGGGACAGGGGAATGAACACAAGGTGCGTGTTGTGAGAACGGCGCGCGATTTGTTCCACGGGGTATAAATAGGGAAACTGGTATTGGTCAGGTCTGGAGAGTGTCCAGCAAAGACCACAGTGGAAAATTTGCTGATGATTTCAGAACCTTTCCTTATAAGACAGTGAGTCGAATGGAGCGAAGATCTGGATTGAGGAGAGATTCAGGGGAGGAGCGATTCAGAAGTGAAATGGAGGGGGGGGGGGGGGGCAGGAACCGGTTGGGCAAAAATGACATGAGAAATACTGAAATGGATCGGGTAAGGTGGAAGGTTTTTTTAATACAGACTTAGTCAGTGTCCTCAGGAAAATCTAGGGACTCTATGCGAAAGTTTGAAGCGGCGGTGAATGTCACAGGCGACGTGATCTTGGCGGCATCCAGGGTCCAGAAAACCGTGGAGTGGGGGCCGAGGACACGAGGCAAGGACGACAGCCTCGCACGGGGGCGTGGCTGCAGGGCACCGGAGCGCGGGGCTGGAGTCCGGGGGCCGAGGGCTGATCACCGGAGGGGATGATGCGGGCGGTCGGGGTGTGAAGCTACGACCGCCGCGGGAGAGGCGGCTGGGCACTGTGATGGAAGCGGCTGGTACAAAGCAGTTAAGGCAGGCAATGGGGCGAGGTCAGGGGCGCTGATAATGGTGCGGCCTGGGGACACCCATCCGCACGTGCCTAATGGCATAATAAGTAGGTCTCCCGAGGCGCCCCCACGTGAGCAGATCGTGAGCGGCTGGTCGAGCAGCTCCCCCGTCATGACCGGGTCGGGACGGCGAGCGGCCCGGGAACTTATCGGGAAGGCCGGTCTGTATATATGGCGTGGAGATCATAGAGATTGGTCGTTATTTTGCCCAAGACATGCAGCTATATATACAATCAGTTATATATAGACTACAAGAATTGGTGATGGCCGCCGTGTTTACCAAAGACCATACTTTGTTATTAGGAAATACTCTGAACATCTTTCCAGTGAACGGTTCACACAAACCACAAGAGCACCTCAGCCTCCAGTATTTGGAAGTGACCCCGGCTTTGCAAGGTAACATAAGAAGCAACGGCGACTAGAAGTTGGCAGGGGTGTAGAGCTGAGGTGGTATACAGATGGAGACTAGACAAAAACACCACAGCACCCATAGCACGGCCGTTCCCTTCCGCCAAGGTGGAAAATAGCGGCTGCCGACCGGAAGACAACTACCCCCGACCGGAAGGTGGCTGCCCCGCCGACACGCCCGGCGCCTGATGGATGCTTCCCCGGGCCGCCATTCAACGACCGCCAATTAAACCCGTGTCGCACTCTGTGTCGGCCGGATTCAATTTCAGATCGATAAGAAGCGTCTTACAGCGTCCAAAAACATAATCCAACTTTGCCTCCCTCACTTGTGATTAAGCTGGCACCGCGCAAAACTCGCAGCGTGAGCAATTTCCCATGAGCTGCTCCTCTAGTTAGCAGCGTCTTCTGAACCCGAGAGAAGATGGTTTGTTTGTACGGGGGTAATCTTCTGGCGTGTGAATTTGATATGTGCCATTTGAACTTGGCCGTCGATCCCCAGACTTTATCATTGAAGGCTTACGAGTTGTCATGACAAGCATCAAACTACTGCTTAATGAGGTTGAGGTCGGCAAGACCTCGAAAGACTTTGTTATGCTTCAGATGAAGAAATGATTGCCCTTGGAAAATAAAAAAAACCACTCTTACACTCCGATGATTTTTGAATATCTTATGTTTTCCCAGAGGTATTCGTGATATGTCGTCCCTCTTATGACGATGCGTATAGCATTATATGCTATCATAAAGATCAGAGATGATAGCTTTCAACTTTCCCATGAAAAAAACCCCACTTTTTCGCTTTCAGTATAAAGAATTATTTTGTTCTTGTGTAAAACAAAGCTAATCCTAATTGAGTCTCAACCAGGCCAATAAAACAGTGCTTTGAACCTCCTCAGAGAACCTGAAGCCCATGCGGTGGCTGGTGCAGCATGTTTTCCACATTTTCTTGGTGTCTTTGAGCAGCAAATTCCATATTACAAATATATCTTTGTCCCCAACTGACATCCCTAATTCCTAGAGGCGGCTTGCACCATTTCAACTACGAACGACCCGACAGATAGTTGATAGGTGATCAGACGCACAGACTTTCAATCAGTCATCTCCCATCACTCTTAGACCATTACTCATCTGATGATATACTCCTCTTTTTATGTTTGTTCAATTTTGAGAATCCGAGGCTAAGTTTATGGATAAACCTGTCATGAGGTAAATTCAATTGAGTTGATTTGCACCCACCCACCAACTCATAGGAAGGTAATCGCAGGTTGTTCTTGGTGTACATGAACTTGTATTTTCGACTATATTCACATGTGTTGTGGAGTCTTCAGAGGTTAGCTATGCGGGAAGTATCCAATCCGGATATTTGCCCCAGGGCAAGTGACGCAGGGATCGTAATAAAATTAATGCCCCCAGCTTTAGGAACCTAGATCCCCGCCCTTCATATCCCCAGGTCTTAATGTCTAATCCTCAGGCTGGCCTATATTAGCTAATTAAAGTTGATCAGGAATCCTCCAGGGATTATTGTCGTGTGACCTGACATTTGAACATGTCTTGGAGGTCGGACTAACATACTTTAAGGGCAATTTTCGTCTTGAATTTCAATGATAGGGACAGAAATAGAGATAAACCTTCACCTTCTTGGCTTACTGTAATAAGATTTAGGCATTCGTAAAGATGTGAGATCTAAATCCTTGGCATTACGAGAAACTGCTTTATTCCGCTACTTTGTCAGAACTAGGCCTATATGGGGAATGTCTTGAGTTTAATTTGGCGAGTTAACCCTTGGTTTCGCTGCGGGTTTCTATTGAAGGACAAGCTTCTAGACTAGAAAACGGATTGTGTATTAGAGTATCAGCCTCTTAGAACCTTAACCTGTACGAGGGCCATCCTGTCGGAAATCCTTTCCTATAACTTTTCTTATATATTATCCCACTGCATCCACTTCGCCTTAACGTAGTACACCCTCTCCCTCTGATTCCTATGCGATGTCTCTTACAAGTCACCAGCCAACGAAAAGCGCGCAGTATCGGTCATCGGCCAGTTGGCCGCCTCCCCTCCCGATAAGAAAGTCATCTTGTCAGCAGTAGAAACAACTTTTTCTGTTTGTCCTGTTAGCACGGGGGCTGGCCGGTTTGGGCGTCGCCGTTTAACCTCTCGCGGACTGCAATCTGGACCGGAGTTATTGCTGGTGGGCACGTATGACGCCAAGGGGCGGGCTGGGCTGTGTAAACGCTGTGTGACTCAGCAACCAGCTGCGTCCATTCGAGCACTTATTTACCATTAGAACCACCATTTACTTGTTTTAAAGAAAGCCACAAAAGGTGGTCAGGTTTTTTTAAAAAGATGTATTATTTATATCTTATGCATTAAATGCATGTATATACTATAGTCCAAGGTATATTTCATTTACTAAGAGTTAGTAATACTTTAGGAGTGCAACGGTCAATAAACCAATGATGCTACGGAATATCTTCTCACATTAGTTCAGTAACCGAGTGAGGGGATTTCGAAAGGATTGCGTACATTGCACGTTTTTACCTTGTTACATTTCGTAACCTATACGAACTTTGAACAGCCTTCTGTGTAATATGAAATCCTAGCTATCGTTATCGCAATTGAAATAATCAAGTTGGATGACAATCAACACAAAAAACAACAGACAAGCTGATTTTTATCAAGAGGTTTTAGTTTGGATTTTAATACATCGATAGGGGGGAATTGGTGGGTGTGATTGCAACGTTTCAGCTTAACTTATATGACTTCTTCAGGCAGGATACATTTGGATCGGTCTGGTGTATGCCCTGAAGAAAAATACTCTTCAACTGCATGCTTTAATTTTTTGTAGCTGAAGTTGCTTTAATTATCAATCATTGTTATCATCACTGTTCTCCATAATAAATAACGTTATTGACTATGTTATCTCGCTCAACACGAGTTGAACGTAGGCATATGGACCTTAACTGTGTGTGCTAGCCGGTACAGTCCACTCCGTGGCCGAGGCGCTTCTCGTGTTCCTCGAGTCTGCCCGGGAACCGGTGATCCCTACCTCCTACCACGCCCGCTGTCTGGAATGCTGCTCTAACTACACACTCTGCAGACAGGTAAGTGTCTGTATGTTTACAATTCACCGCGCGCCGCTCTGCACTGTGCGCCGCCCTATGCCCACCGAACGCCGCGCGCCGTCTTGCCCCTCCGACTGTATACGCTTACTTTAGCTGCTACAAGTTCAGCCAAAGGAATAACATTAACCTCTCAACCCCTATATATGACATCAAAATCGACTGGCCCAAAATCGGCAGCCAGGATTTGAGAAATAGGCAAGACATTAACATGGCGGTTTATACGTTCCTAACTGGATTTGCGAAGTAATATGAATTATTCTGATATCGCGATGCTATTCTAATGTCCTTGGAAGAAGTGAGATAAATCCACAACCGCACTGAAATCGTAAAATAGACATTCAGAGTTTGGATGCGCTCGGCTTTGGCTCGATGATGATTGCGTTACATCCAAACTCATGGAGTATTGTCTATTTATACGATTCTCGATCCACTTCTATATAAGTATTCTGTCACTTGTCCCTGTCACGACTCGTGTCGCCAAACCCTCCTTTCCTCTTCTTGTTTTCCTAGCCGCTTACCGTGTGTCCTTCTGTTCCTTTCCCATTTGCTGCTTCTCTACGTTTGTTCATATCTTCTCCAACTCCCATTCTTGCCTCCAATACTCCCCCCCCCCCCCCATATACGTCATACCTTTGTATCTCGATATTTCTTGCTGTATGTAGTCCCATCTGTTTACTTACTCCTTTCTCTCTCTCTCTTGAACCCTTATCAATTTGGATCTAGACCGAACTGAGGAAATACCGATGCAGTGATCTATTTGGCTCAAGATCTTTATGAATATAGAGACATGGGACAAATAGCGGTCTGTGCCTTTGTTGATTTTAGCAAAGCATTTGACAGAGTCGATCACAATCTTCTTTTTAAAAAATTAGGTATGTTGCAACTTGATCCTGAATTAATTGCCTGGTTTCAAGCGTATCTTGGTGACAGAACACAGCGGGTATGTATCGGCAAGACGTTGTCAGATATGTTTTATAACGGGGCGTTGCAATGTCCGAGCTCCTATCCCCACCACGTAGCGACCACGGAAAAAAAAAAAATTTCGAACTACGGACCACCTACGGGAGGTCTAACGGAACGAAAAGGTTACGCAAAAAAGACGTTGTCAGATAGTTTAAGTATCACTGCTGGAGTCCCTCAGGGAAGTATCCTGGGACCTCTGTTATTTAATTACTTTAATAATGACGTAATAAGTGACAAATTTGATTCAAAACAAATCTTCTATGCCAACGATCTTGTTTTGTATACGTCAGCTGGTAACTTGGCAAGCTCCATAGACCTACTACAAAGGGTTTAAATATACTGAAAGCATGGTGCATTAGGAATAGGATGCAAGTCAACACAGGAAAAACAAAAAATGTGTATGTATGGATCAAAGACTGCACGGGGTAAGGCGAATCCTGATCCGCAATTAAGTGTAGGGGGTGCAGTTCTGCCTATCTGTAAGAACTGCGTTTATCTAGGAATACTATTGGATAATGAGCTGAGATGGGATAAATGTGTTAATGGTACCCTGAAAAGGGTTAATCATAGATTATTTAAATTAGCTTAAATAAGAAAGTACATCTCGCTAGATACTGCGCTGTCAATATATAAGAAGTTGATTGCACCACTGTTCGATTATAGTAGCTATTACATGGGTGGAGCTTGCACCAATTATCTGGGAAAGTTGCAAAAACTCCAAAACAGAGGTCTCAGGATATGTACCAATACGGTGAAAGGGGAGAAAAACACCACTGAGCTGCACAAAGAGTGTGGGGTTCAGTTCTTAGCAAAACGTAGGAGTTATTTATTGCATATTTATATGTATAAACTTACTAAGTGTTTAGATATGTTAGATAATCCTTGTACTAGAGGAGAACATAAAATTCATTTGAGAATAAGACGACCAAGGACGTGCTTCTTCAAAAAGAACCAGTGTACAGAGGGATGCAAATATGGAACAATTTAGACACTGACCTGCAACGAAGTAGCATTGGAATTTACATGTGACAAGTCAAAAACCTTGTTTATAACTAGTCAAATAATTTGATAGATAGAAGGATTGTAAGGTAAGATGTACCGATAGTGCTGAATGGACTTCCCATCTTCTTTTATCTCATCTCATACAATGTCACTTGCCCAAAGGGCTATGTATATATATATATTGTTGTTTTTGTACACTATGACGGAAATGTTTCTGTATTCGGACTATTTGTACACAGGTCTCAGAGGTGTTGATGTACCTGCATTGCAGATGACACCTGGCTCTTTTTGTGCAAATAAAAAACAAAAAAAAACCCTATACAACTATTCCCTCAACCACCTCTCCTTTCTCTACAGTCATGTTCAATCTCTTTACCCTCTCTGTTTCCACTACGCATTTCCTCTCTGGTTCTCACAGTTCCTAACCTCCCCCCCCCCCATACACCGCCCTCCCACTTCCTTAACTATCTTCTACATCGGTGTTATCTCTCCACCGTGGCTTCCCTCGGCGTGACAGGCCGTCTCCAGATAATGGCTTCATTCCCTAATCATCAAGTCGACTCCTTCTTACTTCTTTGCCCAAAGAGGGAGAAATTCATTCCAACGTGGCGCGCCACTATTTTTTTACGGCTCCTCTCTTTCCACTTCGGACACCGGCGGGAAAGACAGGTGTTGATGGGAGACTTCATCACTCAAAATGCGATTTTACCACGTTGTTTCTTTCGCACGCCAGGAATGTGGATAGAGGTGGTGCTTGGAGTCAACAATGTTGAAAGACAGGTAGTAAGTAGTATATTGAGTCGGTAATTGGCATCTGGCATCGGGAACCCTCTCCCATGCCCTCTGTGTATTATCTAGTAATTGGCGATAGATGAGAACGATGTCATGGTATTTGCGTGATGCAAGCAGAATAAATAATGGCTCACTGTAGTTTGCCGTTATGAGTATTAAGTGCATCGCATCATGAAGAAATACTCACGCAAAGGTCGTTGTCCTGGCCCGTCGGCACATACCTGGTATATCACATTAAAAAGATGTAAAAATGCCTGCTAATGATGTTAGTCAAGTAGGAGGCGCAGACATATAATCTTACATACTACTTTATCAGGCTTCAAAATATATAAGGGGAATGCATACCTTAAAAAGATCCCTCGATATTTGTGGAGTCAGTGCCCTCTGCTGCCAAACGTTTGTTGTAATTGGTTACAATCTCTAGTTACATCTCCATCATATCAGTGAATAGATGATTATTCCTAATAATATTCCATATTATAGAAAAAACACCACAGTTATACCGGGTTTAACGACTGAACGGTGCACACGACTATTCCCCCGGCATGTGTGATATCACGCAAGTGATTGACCTCCCTTTTACCAGCCTTTCAGAAAAATAGAGTAAAATGGGGGAGGCGATTGGTGTTATGATCTGATGTCATTTAAAGGCGTTATAGCTATTTATCCTTTTAACATAAGGATCACCTAATTACCGTTCAGCTGCAGGTGTTTTTCTCAGAGTTTTACTTGCTGTCATCTTGACACAGCCAGTGCATTGTCAGCCTTATTGGGTTCTATTTCATCTGCAATTCGACAGATCTTCGGCTCGGAAATATTGCATCATAATTAATTCGGGCGCATTTTGGAGATAACAATGTTTATCATAAGTCGTATGACACTAAAACAGTCAACGGCTGGTTGATAATAAGATAAGACAAGTTTTTTTCTCAAAGATATGTGACACGGTTATATACATTCTTACCCTATGAATTATGGACTTATTCATGTAGAGAATTATATAAAAGAAGGAGATGCTGGGGACAGCGGGCAGAAGAGATCGTCAGCTGAGAGGTGTGGAGAGGAGTGAGGATTGAGTCATGCACCTTGCACCTTATATACAGGTTGAATTCCCACCAAAATGCTTGTAGAATTCAGCTGGGAAATGGTTTTGCTGGTTTGTGCCAGATACTCGCCAAATTGACACTGTTGGTAGAATTTAGCTGGGAACCAGTTTCACTTGTTGTGCTGGTCAGTGCCGTCCCCCGTCCGATAGTGAATGATGTAAGAATATAGGAGACTGGTGAGTAAGTGAACTAATAAAGAAGATATAAAACAATAGGGTCTGATAAATCATAAAGCAATTTACAATTACTGGTTATTACTATACACCTATGAGCGAACGTCTATGAAATTCTACCAGGGTATAGTATGAATAATCTTCGCGCCCGCTGTAACCTACATTGTCTCACTAACGAAACTTCTCATGTTGTCCACGAGACGAGTATAGGCATCATAAAAAATACAAAATGGTGATTCTCTCTCTTTAGTGATTTCAGAGACATCCTAAGACCTACCTGTAACGACTAGAAGTACACCATGAAATATGAAAAGTCATCAGAAAATTTTTCACTTGCTCAGTAGACATGATAGCCAACGCCACATATATTTTGACTCAAGCGTTGTACATGTTGTTACAAAATCCACGTAACGGCTAGAAGTGCTAGAAGCTATCTAACGTGGGGCATTCACATAATACCATTTAGATCAAATATCAAATATCAAATATGCGAAAACAATTCATCTCAGCATCCACTCGCCGTCATTCGTGGGCGGCACACAGATGTCAACGAGAGTCGAAGTAAAGGTTCCCTCAGTAACTAACCACGGCAATATGACGTTGGCAGTGTGTACCGCCATCACTTTTGGGGGTTGAAGATGTTTTTATAAGCTTCCCGTAATGAATTAGACTGCGTAATAGCTAGAAGTATCTAACGTGGGGTATTCACGTAATACAGTTTGAATAGCTTGAATGAGCAAAAACAATCTATAACTTGACATCCACTGTGTCTGTTCTCTGTCATTTGATGAAAAAATACGGCCCTCCCATGCACCTCGGCGTCGGGCTGTATCTTTTCATCAAATGACCTCAAACGGCCATCCGTATGGGCTCGGTAGCCATGTTTTCTCATGATCCTCCAAACTAATGCATGATAGAATCGAAGCAAATATCAAATAGATCTTCAAATATGCCTAAAATAATATCAAGGTGTATAAATAGTGAATGTGTTATTTCCGAATTGATGACTGAAATAGAAAACAAAGAGTCAGTGAGCGGCTGAAATAATCGTTATCAGCAAAGACATTAATGACACAAATTTTCTTTTTTATTTGTGTTTTCTTTGCCTGTTTGATATAGAAAAGCGAGAGGAAACGATATTGGTTCCACCAATATCGGTTCCGTAATTGGAAAGAGGCGTTCCTGTAACTGCAGTGCCTTTCATTGCTTCATAACGGAGTGGAAAGAGGATGGATACATATCACAGAATATTCGATACAAAGGAATCCCTATCATATATTCCATGATGTTAATCATAGTAACCACGAAGCAGTCAGAGATGTTACAAACAGAATCAAACCAAAGCCCTATACTATACGACAGCAGCACAGCCAGACTCAAAACCAAGACTCTATACTACACTTTGTAGGATAGCAGTACTACCAATACTCAAATCCAAGGCCCTGTGCTTCCCAATCCAGCGCACTACCGATAAGGACAAAAACATTTTAACGTGTACCTTAAACGGACATAGAACTACACGTTGGACCGACTTAACGGCCTCTGCTTTGTGTGTGTGAGAGGTGTAGCTTTAGACAGTGACATGCCTTAAATACAAAATGGCAGTGAACCCACCCACTTCTACCCCCAGAATAGTTAGTTGGGAGATATAGCTGTTCTACGATGCCGCTTGGTCCGTGGGCAAGGCGAGCGTGTCTTGGCCTTTTCCGACCATACTCATAAATCAGACTTTTATGACGGCGCCGTCAGCCGCGCCGTTAGACGTCTCAGTGCTGCCCTCTAGTGCAGCATCTAGACTGAGGATCTAGGGCGTCCCGGAGACACAGTAGCAGGGCCACGCTGATGACGTAACCAATCACTCATCCATCAAACACGATGGTGAATCCTCGCTGTCCTTACAAAGTAGAATGGCAATCTCAATAAGATACAACACAGGACTAGTATTTCTCCTCATATATGACGTCCAGAGAGAACAGTAGTCAACAAGAAGTATGAGAATATGAACTGTTATTGTCAATCCAATGATTCAGGTGGTTTTCTGATTTAGGAAATCACATATTTTTGTGGGTAGTGAATTAAATTCAGCTATTTCAATGAAATAATTATAACTGCCGACTATCTCGCAGTTATTTGATGAGAAAGTCAATTGGTTAGCACTGCACGAAAACCACAAATTTATTCCTATATACGCCATCGCGGAAGTGTATGTATCGGCTGTAAATTGACTTCTTTTCATACACATACCTTCATAATTCGCGCTAGCGTATGAGGCGTATACAAGACTTTCAAACACGGACGCCTCTTGTCTGTATTTCACACCTGGCGTATACGAGAGGAAATACCCTCTGTGCAACATGTAAACACCGGGCGAATACATGATAAAAAAAGAAAGAAATTGTTACCTGCCGCCCCCCCCCCCCCCCCCCCCCCACACACACACACTCGTGGGTGTTGGTAGAGGTTGCAGCAACACTGAATCAGGCGTTTATATGAATCAGGTGTATATATGAATCAGGCGTATATGAATCAGGCGCCTACAGATAAGGCGTATACACACGGGGAACAGGACGACCTTGTATACGCAAAAGCATACCGATATGCGCCGGGCGTATACATATATTTCCTTTATAGTATTACACTTTTAGCTCTGTATTTACGAGAATGGTCAACTTGAGGTCTTGGCATTTGGTGGATCATCAGGCTTCGCAGTACGCCACACCACACTCCTCACACGGCACCCCCCGTATACTTCGCCTACGCTCGCCTCTTCTCCCCTTACCACGAGACACACTACACTACATTAATCTTTCATTTCAAAATTTACCCACCCACCCATTCCAATTCATTATTCGTTTCAGTCATTTGTATCATGAGATTTTACCTTCTCACATATCTTGATATATTTTGATTATTAAAAACAGTTTCATTAAGAAAGGTTCCCATACAAAGATTTGTTCGTCACTCGTCAAATGCATTTTCTTTCCCAAATCACCTCTCTCATCTTTAATTCTCCGCGCACTGCGATGTAGCTAAATGTGTTATATCGTTTTGGAGCCATTGTTTTAAAATCCACCGCAACCAACTTTTGAAATGTATTTTGGAATTTTCCAATTCTCCGGAGTCCAATTCAAGCAGTGATAAATACCAATACCAATTTCGAAAACAAACATTCATTTCTGGGAATTGAATTCAGTAGCTTCATCTGGTATTTAAAGCAAGGGGAAACCCGTCGAATGGGTTTCTATTCTTAAGGAAATTAGCAGTCCTGGTTTGGGTAGCTGGACTCAACAAACAACTATTCTTGATACAGCATACACAGCTCATACTCGGTTTAGAGCATTTTTAACCATTAGTTAAAAACAACTGTAGCTAAAACAGAATTGATCTCATGTTTCTCTACATAGAATTCCGATTAGATAGTGGCTGGCTCAGGTACTCATGGGGAAAGTATTAAGAAGAGTACCATATATTCAAGGACGCGGTTCGTTCTTACAGGAGGTGTCGTGTTGCTGCTCCTAATGACACAGGCAATATGGGCTCTCCGTCCTCCACGCGATGCGAATTCCTTAACACAACCCCCATTCATTTTCTTTTAGTTTTGGAATTTCGATATCCAGATATTGTTACAGCTGATTTGATTTATTCAACAATTTGTTGATTAAATCAAAATGTCCACCTACACGGTGATTGGTCAGTACATGTATTTATTACCCACCTATCACGGGGTCTACATTTGAAATGTATAGGGCGCCTGGGGGGCGTTGCATAAACCGGGAACGAAAAACCATGTAAATTTGGGTGAAGAACGATAGTACAACGAAAATATAACTTAACATTTTTCATCGTGTTGCACAAAACACATCGTGGTGTTATCGTTCGTCAGTTGGCACAAGGAAAGTAATAACGAACGATAAAAGTCAAAGTAGGCAGGAATTCACTACGGAGATTCTTGCATATAAGAATCTCTTAGAGGAGATTCCGAAAATGTAGTCCCTACGGATTCTCTAAAATTGAACTCAACGACAATGTCTGGAATGCTATTTTGATGTTAATTAATTAAATTGATGATATTGAAAAGCATTATTATATTGTTTTGCATGTTTAAAACACAAATTAATGGGAACTATATACTCTGCGTAAGTATACACCAAATTACTGCCATACTTGACAGTGCTGAGGCCTTATCGAATGTGTAGTCATCCTATATGTTGATTCATGGTCCATTCTTGTAGGTGAGTAATAGATACAATAATGACTAGTTCTGTGTAGGAATGACCGTAATATTCTCGTAGTTGACGACGTAATCTCCGAGCGACAGCGAGGATATTACCACCCGTCAACTACTCGGAGATTACGGCCATTCGTTCACAAAATCAGTCATTATCGTGTATGTAATCGACTTTTTATATAACTGGAAGGCAGTATGTTATAAATCTTTCACGTTGAAACCCAAAAAAAAATTCATTTCTTGGAGAAAAAGTTCGACGACAATGCACCGTTCACATATCATTATAACTTGGAGGCTGCGTCACTGAGCTCGTTGTCCGCTCGCCTGTGGGTTGCGGGGTCCGGGGTTTGATGTTGGCCTGTTTGTCAATCATCCTCACCACATAGTATCCATCTCGTGGTGACTTAAAACCACATAAAACGTTCCACCCAACAAACCAGAAATTATTTCATAAAGTTGTTCCAACTGAATACACTTCCAGCGGACGCTGAGATTGACTGCCCAGTAATTGGTCACATATGTGACTGGTCATTGTGGTTATAACTACCATGGATACCTTCCGCACCAGTTTACGCAGCATTGTATTCGTCAGCCACAACTTAACGACAGGAAATCAGCTTTGTTAATAGTTATTCCCGAAGAGCCATTAGTGCCTGTAATGCTAAAATGGTATCCATAGAAATACTGAGCGGCACGACGTGCCCCAGTCCGCCCAACTGAACCGCACAATGCGAGTCAGCAATTACTTTATCTCCTTCGAATTACAAAACCAAGTAAAGCCAGGGCCATTTCCATAATTGCTCAGAGGGAAATAAGGATGAATGATTGACGCTGGCGAGGGAAGCCGGCATGGGCGTGGTGGGGCGGGTTGTGGATCGGATTGGGAGTTGGGGTTATCCCCTAACAGATTTGAATCCCTGATAATGACTAGGCTTCATTGCTGTGTCCTCGTTAGTTATGAGCAGCTGAGGCGGCGGCGCGGGAGTTGGAGCAGCTCGTTAAGTGGGACGGGCGCATGACGGGTGCTCTGACCGGTCGAGGGGTGAGTCACTCCGTCCTCATCTTTCTCCTCCTTCCAGACGCGACAAGTACCTGACCTACAAAGGCTTCACACCTGTGACGACTGGAGGCATGAGACCAGTCACAAACAAAACGTTTAAAAACGTCTCTGTATATGAACTAAGTACATAATTAACAACTAGCGTCCCATCAAATATTCTTTAATACGGCTTGTCTCCGACCTCGCTTCGTTTTTATCGCGGAAATATAATTATAAGCTACCGCCATATTTCCGCATCTCCCGATATGACAGCACTTTCCTCGATCCTCCGTTTCATTGCTATTTCCCCTTCTCATTCCGTTTCCGCATCTTCTCTATTCTGCCCACGTTCCTACCCCTATATTACCTTTATCTCACCCCTGGCACAAGTTTAGCCATAGTAATAGCGTTAGAAAAAAATACTCAATGATCATCCCGATATAGTGACAATACTACGCCATGGTGAATACGAGATGACGTCATAGGCGATTGACCAATCAGCGGCCAATATTTAAGAGAGAAGACCCGCCAAGACAAGAGATTTAAACGTCCTTAACAGTGGAAGGGGTGAGATACATTCAGAGTACTCGAATCGTAAATAAACTCGTTTGAATGATCCGTGATCGTCACTCAGCTTCGCCTCGATGACGATTGTAGCCCATCCAAACTCATGGAGTATTGTGTATTTATACGATTCTCGATGCAGTTCTCGATCTAAGTTATCATTATTCACCTCCCGCTTACCCGGTTATCCTCGGTTCGCGTTTCCTTCCACTGTTCCCACATCTCTGCTTGTTCTTCTCTGTACTCCTCGTGTCCTTCTCTCGCTTCCTCCTTCCCTCTCATATTGCAGTATGAACACTGTTGGTGTGATTACATGAACGCATATATAGTATTGGCTGCGCTGAAGCATGAACGAGGGCAAGTGGCAGTCGCCAACAATATGCGCTAATACGACCGACAGGGTCCCTGCATGCCAACCGTCTCCGAGAGCGTCTCTTATCTGGGTAGAAACGCTCGGATAGGCCTTCGTCTCCAGGGCATGATTTAGTCTCCCATCATATCGGTGCGGGCAATTTTCCAGACAGGCTAGATGCCACAACAGATACGCCGAATTACCACGCCGGTAATAAAATCTTCGCGACCCTCCCTCTCTCATCTTACCCATCCTCTTCCCAACCTCGCCAATGCCTTCGCCTGCACATTTGATTTTGTCGTTCATGGCTAAATCCGACCACCAGTTACGAGTATTAAAAGAAAATAGGCATTAAGCTTCCGTCTATGGGACCGGCATTATCTATCAATATGCTCATATAAGTTCCATTTCCTCCAGAATAACATGTTTTATTACGTGCGGCTGTGTCATGAATCCACGGTCAACCTCACCAGGGTGGACGTGGTTACAGCGCATTTAGTGGCCTGAGCAGCTCCATATGTGAATGAGCCATCCCGTCAGCGCGGCAGGCATGCAGAAACGGGCGGGTCGCCTGGTGCACGGGCATTAATTGACCTCTTCTTTTCTGATAATCTACTATTGGGATTAATCAGTCGGAAGATAAGGTCAATCCGAAATGGGTCAGTTCTGTCCGATGACTAGGGGGATATCGGGGTGTGTGGTTGTGTGACTGGCTGTGAGTGTCAGGTGTTTGACTCTGGCTGTGAGTGCTAGGTGTGTGACTCTGGCTGAGTGGCGAGTGTCTAACCCTGGCTGTGAGTATCAGGTGTTTGATTGGCTGTACGTGGCGGGTGTGTGACTCTGGCTGTGAGTACCAGGTGTGTGACTGGCTGTGAGTGGCAGGTGTGTGACTCTGGCTGTGAGTACCAGGTGTGTGACTGGCTGTTAGTGGCAGGTGTGTTACTCTGGCTGTAGGTACCAGGTGTGTAACTCTGGCTGTGAGTACCAGGTGTGTAACTCTGACTGTGAGTGGCAGGTGTGTGACTCTAGCTGTGAGTGGCAGGTGTGTGACTCTGGCTGTGAGTACCAGGTGTGTGACTGGCTGTTAGTGGCAGGTGTGTTACTCTGGCTGTGGGTACCAGGTGTGTAACTCTGGCTGTGATTACCAGGTGTGTGACTCTGGCTGTGGGTACCAGGTGTGTAACTCTGACTGTGAGTGGCAGGTGTGTGACTCTAGCTGTAAGTGGCTGGTGTGTGACTCTGGCTGTGAGTGCTGGGTGTGTGACTCTGGCTGATAGTGGCTGGTGTGTGACTAGCTGTGAGTGGCAGGTGTGTGACTCTGGCTGTGAGTGGCGGGTGTGTAACTCTGGCTATGAGTGTCAGGTGTTTGACTCTGGCTATGAGTGCCGGTGTGCGATCATCTCATTGAGTGCACTCTGAGAATATGCGAGACTTCAGATCCCAATTTCCTCTCTCCAACAGGTTTGCTCGCAGTGTCATGTTTATTTTAATGGAATTGTAAATGTTTATGTTTGTTTTATTGGAATCGTCAGTGTTTCTATTGATGAAGATGAAGACTGTTTCAATCTGACGAATCCAATACATCGGTTTTGCTGAATCAGATTTATTGAGTTTTTGTTGTTGTTTGTTTTTATTCAAACAAAATTTCACAACGTACAAAGTTCGCTACATCTGTGGCGATCTTCCATTTTGGAGTCACATATAGGCGAGACACGTATACAAGACATAACTACGCAATATGACAATTCAGGGACATAACAAGTTGACAAAGTATCAATCTTATGATTTACCAGATGTGGGATTTCATATTCTAAAGTCAACACGGTTTGGAGATAAAAATGTAGGATAATATATTTTTGACAATTGACCTTATGATATGTATACGTATATATAAAATGTGTGACATATAAAATCGTGATGTACAGAGGGTAAGTGACATATTTACAGTCACTTTATTTTTACAATATGGCTTTAGCTTTTTATTGTTATACAATAAGATATCATTTATTCAGTGCTGTTGCGGTCAGCGAATAGTCAGCGGTTAGCAGCGAATCAAGAACGGGTGAGGATCTGCACCGGAACGTGTCCCCATTAAGAGTATAAGGTGCTGGTTTCTAGCACCCCCCGCTTATATATGTAAGACCGTTTCTGTCAGATGAATTAAAGAGATGGACCGCAGGATCCAAATATGGTACATGAAGTGTGTGAATTCTAACAGAAACTGGTTAAAATATGAAAAGGTATTAAAAATCGGATTGACCAAAATTACTAAATAGCATAACAATTGGTTATTCATGGCCTATGGACAGAAGGGGCCATTGCCCCCCCCCCCCCCCCCCCTGGTGTCTCCCCTCTACACTGCGCACCACCTCTGCGCCCCCTGGTGTCTCTAACAGTCACCACTCTCCCGACCTCAATTTCCGGTCCCCTTCCCTCTCCCTCATTTCCCATTCAGCTCTCAAACTAAACATACGCTTCACTTTTTCCACCCACCTACCCACACCTCTTACTACTTCACCTAGTTTCGTAGGCCTTATCTCTTATATATTATTATACTATACATTCAACATAATTGACTCAGTACTCTATTACTCAATTATTATTTCATATATTATTAATCATTAATATCTCTATAATTAATAATCAATTCATAGGACAAACGAAATCCTTATTTCATATGAAAATCAATAAAATATTATTTGCCCAACTCCAGCCTCCTCTCTATCTTCCAGGGATGGGGTAATGATCCTTCATTGTCCATTATATTACAACAATTTCAATCCTTTAGATCGTTCTCATCTAATACAGTTTGTAATGTATCTTTAATTCTAGCTTCAGATGTATCACCACCTGGTTATTTCTGAATAGCCAGAGGTTAGGGCAATAGTTAATCTACAGATGGCGATAGTCAACATACAGAAAAAAAAATGATAACCATATTTGTATTGCTATTTAATGCCAATAGCTATCGGTCCACACAGCAGACACCTGATTACTGCAGGGTAATTTATAGGAGGGGCGGGCATGAACGCACGGATTGTGTGTCGGGAAATGAAGTCTGAGAGTCTAAAGACGGGGTTTTCAGTTGGGTTCTGTTTGTCCACACACAGACGGGAACACACAGTCGTCAATACGGCCAGCAACTCCTTAGTATTTCATTGAACCCTCTTAAAGGCATAGCGGACAATTTGCCTGGAAAATTAAAAGCCATGTCATTTTCCTGAAAATTTAATATGATGATCTGCTAGTGTTGTAGAATACTTATCTTACTTAAAAATCGGGGGTCACGGTGATACGTTTTTGATTTAGAGCTAGATATCATAGTGACATTATAAAAGACAGGAATTCCTAAAAGTTGGGTTTCACATAGTAAAACCAAAATTCTCACATTATATGAAATGTATAGTACTACACATTTAAGTTTTAAAAATCATAGGTCACCTGCCTTGTTTTTTAAATGAATTGAAGAAAACTATATTTTACAGTACATTTCCTATGTAAATCAGTCAAATATAAAGTGGCTTAATTTACCTTTTTGGTTTGGTATAACTCTATGATATGTTATACTTTACTCAGTTGGTATTAGAGTAAGTCGAAGACACTGAGTTTTATTGATAATTGCCATCATTTAGAATTTACCAGGTGGCGCCACTGTGTATTGTAGGATATGCCTTTAAGCTATGCTTTATTCGAGAGGGATTACCTCCACGTGGCGTTCGATGAGATCTATACCAATGCTTCTCAACGTTTTAGATACATGAATACGTCATTTTAAGACTAGCGATGTACTCAAATTGCCAACAATCCCATAGACAGTGTACGCCTATCATATACCGATATAATATAAAAGAGTTGGAAAACCATTTCTTGTCAAATCAAACATATTTGTATATATCGAATAGACGTGGCGAAGAATTCAATTTATACCAACAATTTCTTAGTACTGTGTATACTTTTCAAGATAGGTACGTAATATGTAGTATCTGCCCATAGCCAATGTCAAAATATGAAGTCAGAGGTAATAAGAGAAGGTTTTTGGACTCAATCTAACACGGGCAGCACATAGTAGGCATAGATCTACTGCCTAATCACCACTCCATTATAAAAACGGGGTGGTCTAGCTTTCACGTGGAGTATTTCATTAATTCAACAAATGTTGGACTGGGTAGGGCCAGAGCAACTGACCGGTTGGTTTCAATATCGAAAGCGTCCATCTGCTAGTTTGCTATTTTATAAATGCACACAGCCCTTGTTGTTGTGATATATGGAAAGGTTAACATTATCATATAGTGGGCATCCTTAGGGGATCTAGGAGCAAAGTAGGTTGGTCACCTCCTCTGTCTCCACTCTGTTCCAACTAAGAGGTTAGTATGGTTCTTACTCGCGCCTCCCTGTTACCCTAGGGCATTCAGAAGTGTCCCTAGGCTCACAAGAACCTTAATTCTCCTTCATACTTCTACCAAAGGTAAGTACTCGGATAATTACCTATTCAACCTTGGCCGTGTCAACGAATTCTCACTCTGGGACGTTAAACCACAAACAAACAATATATGGGTTCTGAGAGCAGAAATACTTAAATATAAAAAAATATTTAAAGCTCACAAAATTGATGATAAAGTCTACCTTATGGTTATTATATTCAAAATACACTCAAAAGGAAATAAGAATATGGGAAAATGACTTCAAGATCAAAGAATATCACACTCTCCAAGCATAGTTCCCGGTCACATGAAAGTTCTGCCGGGAGAGTCACAGACACTTACAGGCTGTGGTTGAAGTTGGCCATGGATTTAGCCCAACAAGAGCTAACGTAGTGTAGCTCTGGTGGCCACTGTAGGAGCTAAGAGGCATGGAACAGAGTGAAACACATGTGACTATCATAAACTGATTCTAAATCCGATGGCCGTTGGGGAAAGAGTAGAACCGATTTTAGTAGATCTAGCTTTGTGTTTGCATGAAGAAATCTGATAATTCTGTTTATCAGACCTTATAGTCTTAGAATACAATGTACCCATCAATGCAGTATTTCTATATGGGATAATGACCTACAGTAGAAATAGTTGCAGAGTCACTAAAGGGTAATGTGATGCGCTCGTAGCATTTAGGGTATTTATTAGAAAAGCAACTCTCATAGCCATCTACTTTGCCCCACCCCACGCCCTCCTCCTGTTACTCAACTCAGCGAGCACCTCCTTACGTCCCAGCGCATCCATTCTTCACCCCAAGACATGTACTTAGCGCCTACATACTACCCACACAACCCACCTTTTACTCTTATTTGATATCCCACTCACCACCCTGAACCTTACCCCACTAACTTCCAATTCCGATAACCAGCTTAACTCATTCACCTTTCGGCGCTCTGCTAAAATCCCCACCCTGTTCCATTCCTAAAACTGGCAGCACAGGGCACTAAGTGGTACTGCGAAATCTGGTTGTCAGGTTCCAAGATCAGCCCTGACGCTTTGGTCCGTTTAATAATCTAGGATCGTGCATGAAGAAATTTCTGTACCTCGTACAAGGGTTACCATATGATAATATTTAAGTCTGTTGACTAAGACAGTATTAGATGCCCATAAGGCCGTCCATAAGTGTTGACTAAAGTTGACCCACATTGTCCCTTCCTCTCGATGCCATACAGAAAAGGGTCTACATGTACGATCCTCGTTATTGAACGGGCCCCAGGCCTATGATCCTCATTTCATATATCCCGCGATGATACATTACCGAAAATCCTAAACTCGCCTCCACCCGTGGACACATCTACCCGTCGACTTCTCACCCGTCACGCCTACATTTCGTTTTTACCCATGTGCGCTACCACCCTTGCCCAGAACCCCATCCAAGTCTCACCTGTTACCCATACCCTTCATCACCGACCACCCTTACCCCATCCATCACCTTCTGATTCATTTTCACAATTGCGTTACCTATGAACATTTTCCAGCATCCAATGTACAACTTCCTGCCTCTCACCATTACCTTACCCCATGGCTGCTCTCGCTGCCCATCATCTCTTTTCTGGCACCCCTTACCGCCCCCTTACATGTCACCCCATCCACCCTTCACTCCGTCATCTCCGTCTGCCCCTCTCCGGGGCATTGCTAACCGGCGCGCGCACCCTGGAGATAGCCTGGAGACGTGAAGCCATGAGGCGACGACTGGTAAATTAGATTGGGACATGCCTCTCCAGGTAGCGGAGCCGCCTCCCGTGGCCGTGTCGACTGATAGTTTCAAAATCGAATTAACGCGTAAGAAGCGATGCACCGATGGAGGAGCGGTAAGAGCGAGAGTGTGGGGTGGGTGAGCCCAGTTTGAAGTTTGCGGGGTGAAAATGGGCTTTACCATTTATGGAGTGGTGCATAGGGAGAGGGTGGGAGGGATGATGGGCAGGCCTCTGGTTTTTAATCTTTCTGTTATTAAAAAAAGGAAGAATTCCCTTAAGGCTGCACGAATCGTCAGATTCTATTTCAGCGCAGGATGTGAGGTTTCTTGTATTGCATGAGATTGATAGGGTATTGAGTGTGGCTGCTGCCTTTGAATATTGACGACGTGTTGACACAATACACGAAACCCAGTCTGGAACTCTTCTTGACGTATCGCCTTTCAGTAGTATAATTCACTCTAATGCGGGCGACGCTTTTCTTCTCACATATGCATACGAATGTAATTCTATATTGTTTCACTTTATCATTATCATCTCAAGGAATGGATTTATTCATGAAGCCGGTAATTTGGTTTCAAAGAAAACCCGCTCCTGTATAAGTCTTCCCAATTTGTTTGCACGGTGTAATTGTTATTCTGCAGCGATATTAACACCTAAGGCAGTGTTGTAGGATTCCTGGTTATTAAGGAATACCAATGTCCGTGGTATGATTAAAAACCAGAGGCCATATTTGATGAGATGTAATCCATGCAAACAGCAAACACCAATCAGGTCTGAGTGATTTGAAATGTAGAAGACATTAAAAGTTTTTATCGACGAGCTTCAGCTTGTTTCTCTTATTGCGCTCCATAACTGTAGTCAGATGCATCGATACTTGTTGCAACTTTCCATTACCGATATGCGATGACATCAGTTGCTAATGTGATGGCCGGGAGACATCTCCGCGGACATCTGACACCCCCCGGGACACATAAACCCGGGTATATTTCCTATTCGACCAATACCTATAGACATTCAAGGCATTTTCCTCTCCCAACTTCACTGGAACTTCGGCCCAAACCTTATACCTGTCCCATTACCTTGTTTCAACCTATAATCGCAACAATACATAGTTGTATAGCATAAATCCAAAGAGAGATGTCCTGGCATCATGTTATATATCACCAAAGAAAAAACCCTAACCCCGTTGAAATGGTGATGATTCCTTTCCTCCAAAGCCTTGTTCCGCTTTCCCTTCTTCGGAATTCTCTGTGAGCATATACACAGCATCTCGTGTTGTGATATGCAGTTCCTGGTCACACTTTGGGCATGGGGACCCTATGATCACTGCTGATTATCCTGTTGCAGATTATCCCACGTGTATTTTATCAGAGATCCAGCCTCCTGATACTCAGGGCATTCTGAGACGTAATCAGCGATTTTATACACACAAGGAGCCTGGTAAAATCTTAATTCTTCACTGGCCTCATGATTACAGGGTTGTGAGACTTTGTGGGTTCGAACCGCACTGAAGCCACCTTTTCTTCTTCACCCCCAGCAGTAGTAAATTCACTGCTATATTGAAGGCCAATACTTTTCATACCAAATACATTTACCGAACTTTCACTTTGGTAAATGTGTAGGGGTGAGATTTCTACCTGAATTCATCACATAGATTTTATCACTACCCTTTTGTTTTAAAGAATTTCTGTATTGACCACTTATAAGCATTATTACATTTCAAATCCAATGATTGTCACAAGATAGGCTTTAGGCAACAAAGTCGCTAAGGTGTCAGCCTCATGTGCGTGGCTGGTTTCCATCCCTTGTGGCGTAGAATACTTTTGAGAAAGTCTGAAAAGGGCCTATAATTGTTGAATGGATGTTAAATCAAGCAAACAAAATTACTACAGGTGTACGACCCATGAGAATGCATAAATGGCGAATTTCTTTTAACCACGAGCTAGAGAAGAGTGTCAGTGTCCAGTTGTGTAGTGGCATGAGCCTATTAGGTCAATATACTGGCTATATATGCTACCCAAGCTTAGGGGCCAAGTAGTAGGGGTGTTCACCTCGAGCATAGGAGGTCGGTCAAACCCCCGTCGGGTCATACCAAATACTTCCACAAAAATGGTACCATTGCTCATTCGGCTTAAACCCGCCAATAAAATGAGGGATGTGGGGGCTTGGTCTCACTGAACAACATCCAGTGACAAGCTACCATGTACCCTACACTATCATATGGAAAACATTGAGACATCGGCGGAGTGTAACATTCACTTTGAAATAGTGCATACATGGTACAAAACTCGATAGGGGTTGACATTGTCCACGGAACTCGGCCGAAAACCGTGTTGCATAAATAAATTTCGAAATCTCGTTTTGTAGCATGTACATCATGGTCAGATTGTTCTGTATAAGGATTTTCCAGCAACGTTTTAGAACACGTCGTGTCGATACTTCAAACTCAAAGACTACATTTATGCAATTTACCTCAAATTGATGCCTTCCTTTATAGAACTGGCCCTTGTTATTGTTTGCGATTCTATTCAAAATTTTGAAGAAATAGATATCGCAGTCATAGGCTGTAATATTTATGTTTCAAACATCTTTGAAGTTGTAGGGGATGTGTGTCATACAGGCCACTTGAAACCCTGACATCACTTGTCAGTGCATCGTGGTCAGACCAAACAATGTATAGAGGGGCAAACAACTTAACTTTACACGAATATTCGAATTCACTAATTTTCATTGCAATAGATAGCCTTTGAAGTAAGCCACTTGCATGGAGCCGTGGATAGTTAGGACTGTGGGCCGTTAACATTGTCTCTGATGTATCTTTTGTCAGCAAGCATTCACAGATGTTTGTCTTCTTTTTCAGGTGCTGGCACAAATTCCGCTAAGTCATCGGAATATCTTCAAATACATGTGTGCTTTCCTGCGTAA
Organism: Alentia gelatinosa; assembly: GCA_950022655.1. Taxonomy (NCBI): domain Eukaryota; kingdom Metazoa; phylum Annelida; class Polychaeta; order Phyllodocida; family Polynoidae; genus Alentia; species Alentia gelatinosa. The sequence continues at coordinate 100,428,944 of OX465580.1, read as the reverse complement.
ATTGCTTCAGTTTAGTGCTAAGAACAACCTTGACCTCAAACACATGGGTAAGTTAACTATTTTCATAACCTAGATTAGATGTGAACACGAATACTCTTGTTGCAGGTGCAGAGTTTCCTTTCCAGTATGCTAAGATGTTTTTATACATTTGCTGTGCTCTCCGATCTTAGCTTATGAAATGTAAAAGAACCGATAAAGGACTTATACTCAATATCAACTAAAACGCAGTAATTAAAAATCACTTTAATGCAACTGATACAAAAATATGTATGCGTATGTTCATGGTACTATGGAATGGGACAATAGCAGAATATATATATATGCGGTGATGGTTTTTGAGAAGATTAAAGATGGAAGAAAATGTCGCATTCTTCATGCAGGACACCCTCGCCATAGCTCATAGTGTTCATCCTTTGATCTCGTATCAGAAGGTGTTTCATGAACTAGATCATGTGTCTGGTTATAATAGCTTTATGTGTGGCACCTTTCCACGATGTTATGTTTTTCAAACATGATTTTAAGAAAGCGACTATGTAAGACCACTATATCACTATGTATGCACGATGGAAGACCGCCTTCACCAAAGCGAATTGTTTGCTAATTAATAAAAAATCAGAATATGAATAGCGAACATAATCCCGTCGAAGTATTCTGGCGGACAAAGTGTAGACATTATGCAGCTCTAGTTGCTTATTATCAGTGCTAATCAGTAATACGAGTAACTATCAAAGCAATAATAGGAAAATATCCCTTTATGTCTTGTCTGTCTATGTAAAAACATTTCGTACAGCGAATAACCGCTACAGACTAGACCAAGATAATGGGGAATGAAAAAGGGGAAAACACAGAGCACAGTAGGCCGTTCAGTGGAAAACAAGAAAAAGTAAAGCAGAAATCTAATGTTGTCTGACGCATGAAATACAAGCATAGATGCTTTATAATAAGATAACCTCTGGCGAGGATTTGTATACAGAAGAAACGAAGGGTGGGGAGTTAGCTCAGTGGTTAAGAGTATTGGACTCGTAATCCCAAGGTTATGGAACTCTGTAGATTCGAGTCTCAAGTGCTGCCGCCACATTTCTCCTTCACCCCCAGCAGTGCAGATTTACTGCTATATTAAAGGCAAATCCTTCTCTCACAGTATCTATGTGGTGTGGGAAATAAAGGAAAAAAGGGTGAAATTTGTACCTGAATTCATCACCTAAATTCTATCACCACCTCTGTGGTGTTAAGAACCTTGAGAAGTCTGGACAGGGCCTGTAATGGTTGATTGGGCGTTAAATCGAAACAATGAACAAAGAACATAAGATATACCAACCACCCAGACGGTTTGTATCTCAGCTAAGTAGAGTGTGGGGAGATATTTGTCCCTAAAAATGTATTCTTAGGTGCCTAGTCGGTGTCTAGCTGAGACTTTGAATGATAATTCCAGGGGACGGTTTATAATGTGAGAAATCCGTGATATGTGTAACAGATTACTGAATCCTGATGACGTTATCATTAGACGCCATGTACCTCCGTTCAAGACAATGGATTTGGGAATTTGAGAATAGGTTTTCTATTTAGCCTACTCTCAAGAATTTCTTGAGATTGATGTAGGCGACGGTTTCAGATTCCTTAATATCACAATGAACTTACTTTCCATCCCTATATTTATTGGATTTCGAAGGTCGCCTGCAAAATCTCCATAGCTTTACTTTCAATGAAAGAAATATATTCTTAACAACTGTGCAATCAGTTCATCTTTTCACGTCGACCCCATTCATCTTAGTGTACAGACCTTGAGCCATGTTATGGGTCCAGGCCCGATAGTCCCCTACGTGTGGCTGTAACACCTAGGATGTGAGGAGGTGCACGGTGGTAGTAAGGTTCGTTCCATGCCCTCACGATTAATTTCCGCCGCAGCTCGTCTATTTGACCACCACCACGCCCCCTGGCTGCAGCCACACACGGTCGCTTTCAAAGTGACCCCAGAGTTGGAGAACCTCTTCAATATGAGCAGCCGCGTGCCACGGGCTTCCACACTCCATGGCGGAAGCGAAAGAGAGTCTGTTTGCCAACTATCATGGATGGAGAGTAAGTCAAGAAATCTGAGGCCCAGTTGTCTGTGCGTTGAACCTAGGTTGGAAAACAAATTAGCCCTTTCATCTTTCTACCTATGTTCATGAGTCGTCATATTAGGGGTTAATCATCCTTTTTATGTGACTCTTCCTCACTTCTTCACAAGAGGGGCAAGAACGTCATACAACGTAATTGCAGCGGTCGAGTGACAGAAATGAATTTGAACATAGTAAACTGTAAACTGACATCATAAATAGATAAGAGCACGTCCATTTTTGTCCTCGATATAAGATCTAACCGGAAGAAAGGCATCCTCGGATCGTGGCATTATAGATGTCCTGCCCTCTATATTAGTATTATCAACTGAATTAACTACATTCTAAAAGTGGACAGATCTTAGACTCAACTTCACTTTCCGAGTTTCTATTCACAAAGTCAGTCAGCATAAATCTTTCCCCAAGAAATGTCCTACCCGCTGCCAACATGGGAATTCCAAATGTCCACATGTTGTTTAGGGACCTCGCGGGGAAAAACGGTATCCATCCAATCAGGTTCTCGATTTTCCCCCGCTTTGAACAGCTTCTTTTGCCGGCGATTCTTCTTTCGCTTGGCAGATATCTCCGAGTCATATCTAAATCGTATAGACAAACAGCACCGTCTAATATTGAGCTATTCAATAAATTATTGAGTCGCTGGCGTGGAACTCTCCGCAAGGATAATGACTTGTCGCCGCTCCGACTGACGCTTCTGATCCAGGATTGAATCGACGAAATTCGCCTCGTTGCCGCATCTTGGACTCTTCTTGCCCCGCCCCTCTGCCCCCCTCCTTCCCCTTCATTCTTAGCTTGTCCGCTAACAATTGCTGGAAAAGCTTATCTCCGGCGACTCTAAGTGGGTGGGGGTTGGAGTTCGAGGTGGGGGGAGTGGTGGGAGGCAGGGGTAACATGGTAACAAGAGTGTTCGGAGTGTAGTGGGCGGAATGTCGTCAGTGAAATATGATTGGTTGAATATTCAAGAGCGGATTGATGATAGCAATCTAAGCCTCAAGGATATCTATCTATATATATGAAATAGTGATCAATAGCATGTAATTGCATTTGGTCTTTTCTCTTTTTCATTCCCAGCCCCTTATCAGCCAATATGGCTTCTTTCCTGCTCCTCCTTGTAACTTCTCTGGCGCTCAGTTTTCCATAACTTAGTGGTTTCACATTACTGGCGCTCTGAAGGCTACTGCTTAAGGGGCTACATATCTTAACCTCACGGGACCTTATTACCCGGACCATTGGCTTCCTACCGGGCCCATGTGATTGTACATTAACTACTTCTCGATTTATACCCCTCCTAACATCTCTATAGTTAATCCGCATTGGTTTTTTTTGTTTAAATTTTCTTAATCCTCTTAATCGTTATTGATACACATACCAATAAAGATAGCAACCTGCCAGCAGTCGACATGCCCTTTGCTGGTTTTCTTCAGGTGCCATACAGTGGCGGGTTATCCCGCGCAAACCCGATGGCTTCTTATCATGCTTTGTCTATAACATCATAGCATCTCCACTGTAAGTCCGCATAGTTCTCATTACCTCTCTTTATCATACCTTGATAGCTTCTTTTTAATGAGGCTATATGAATTACCCACAAGTAGCCCTTATGACTTATCCTCCATGGCCCTCATGGCTTCTACTTATCGTGCCCCTCACAGCCTATCGGCAGCATCCTCCTCAAGTCGCCCAGGGTGTAGGTTCATACCACTGAATGTCGCACCCCCCTCCCCCGATTGCCCGGGTTGTTTGGGACAAGAAAACATCAAAGGCGAGTCGAGCAACGTTTCCGTGTCACCAAGTCGTGTCCGCCGCGCGCCACACGGTCACCGAACCGGCAAATATTTGTCGCGTCGGTTCTGGGACGAGGTGGGCCGGTGTGTGGAGTCAACATCCCCGGGCGATTCTCCGGGCAGCGCGGCGAGCAGCGGCGGGTGTCGGAAACGGTGGTACGGGGTAGGGCATGGGGAAATCCAGGGAGGCTGGGAGGGTAGTAGTTTGTAGAAAGTGACGAGAAGTGTAGACAGAATCGGATGAAGAAGGAGATGGATAAAAGAGAATTGCATATGGTCGGAGATGGTATGAGGACAAGTCGGCAAACGATGGGACTTGATTAAAAAGATAGGTGAAGAAGTCTTTTTGCCTATTTATGAATGGACAATCACTAAGGGCTGCTAAGCAGACCCACACAAGTAGACAGATAGTCCCATGATGGGTACCTTAGCTGTCTGGCAGATGGATACGCCGCCAGATGGTATCCGAGCGGGTATTAGCCGCTGGTATGCCACAAAGCTGTCCTAGTACAAGGGTCCAGTTATACATTCAGGCGACAAATAGGCTGGGGGATATAAATCTGGTCTTGGCTAATTCCCCTGGTCATCTTGTCATGATGGGTGTCCGCCTTAGGGATCTCACGTCGATAGGAGTGGGGTTCTAGAAGTTTCAGATACATACCTACCCGTGTGTCTTTATACATAGAGCTTACCTGTCTCCCCCATATGATGCACCCTGGGACTGCATTCTTCAAGCGAGATATATGGTGTATACAAAGCGATTTTGATGTATCAAGGCGTTTAAATTGATCATAACTGTATGTCTTTGTAAATATTTCTTTATTTATGATTATGGTAAGGTGAGACTACAACGTTCAACAATGCTGTTCTCTGAGAGGCAGTAGTTGGCACCAGTATCGTCTTGTTCTGGTTTCTGGCAGGATACGGTACTTAGCATTAAAGCTTGTCACGAATTGGCATCGCGTCACAATAGCAGATTGCAGATCACAGAAATTTGTCAGAACAAACACTGAATCTATGCAGGTCGTTGTTAGGTGATTCACAGACATCTGGCCCTTACCATGAAGTGACATGGACATACTACTGGAAGATTTGAAGACGTGTCTTAACTCAGACCATTATGTTACTGAACAGTGGAGTCGATCCAGGCTAAATGTGGTGCTAAATACTCTATTATGCCGGTAGGATTGACAAAGGTGTTATTGTGTATCTATTATATGTAATAAATAGTGAATAAGATTCTGTGGTTAGAGTGAATGAAATACGGTACACCATGTTTTAGGTTTGATACAAAATAATATAGTCCTCCTTTTATCCTATAATACAAATTAGACACATTCCTATTTGTATTAAGCAGAGTGGTCTGTATTTCGATAAAAGTGGATCACTGATGATAGCTGTAAAATGTTGGTCTTCTGTATATGAAAATGATCTACAGAAATACCTCATATTGTTTCGGAAATAGAACAGCTTACATTAACCAGGTATTCTTTAGTTTATCTACTTCTATCTGGCTTCATTGTTATATGCTATATAGCAAATATGAAACTGGAGAAGACCATATGGTGTCCGTCAAAATTTCCAGTCCTAATGTTGGTTTTCGAAATGGAATTTAATCGCTACTCAGACTTAGGCGAGACTGTTGATTTGTCTGTTTTCGAAAGTAACGCGACTAGCAGATTATTGAATTCTAGAAGATAGAGATGCGATTGAATGTATATCATACAACACTTTACCATCGTGACTATCACACATAACGCTTTATACTACATTCTAACGCCGTGTGGCTCATGATATCAGTGTCTGGACAGTTTTGAGGCTTTCTGGCGCGTAAAATGAAGTCCTGATTATGGCCTGATTTGGATCTATTTGAAGCAACGCACTTCATATTAGTGTCGGATGTGTTCGCTGACTAACCAATTATGTCACTCCTATTGCCGGAGAATTGATGTTGAGACAAACGCCTTTATATGAACATCACGTGTCCTGCTCATACGATGCAGTAAATACAATACTTCGTTTAAAACGTAATAATCTCGCATGGTATTACATGCAAGCAGATCGTGAAGGTGAAATCAGAGACTCAGCAGAACCCACGCCGCCTGCTAGTTAGTCGCCTCTCACTACAGATGGCGTTACTGAGGCGAGCTAGAACCTGATTCCCGAGCTGCTCGGTTATTTGAAACAGGATACATGGCAAAGGCTAGTTTCTAGAGTGCAAATCCTGAAGTGATGCAGTTATATATAGCCATACCTATACCGGATCAACACAAGAATACTCAATGGAACAAAAGTAAATTTCAACCATCGGGTTATTCTATTCATCAATAGCGATAGAGAAAACAATACAATAGCAGTATGTGCATAAGAAGAATATGTAGAAACCGTTTGTAATGCAGAAACCTTAATTCTTAGCTTTTCCCTGTGAATATTTGAAATATCTGTTTACATTATGCGTCTTTTGAGTTCTTGATCTGACGGATTGGAACGGGAGCAAGCTGGGAGGTCAGCTCTCTTGCTCATAGGAAGTGACAAGTAGTGTTTTTCCTTTGCTGAAAAAAGGTGGGCGACCTTGACCTTTCCTGGTTGTGAGTCCGTCTTTGACGGATGCGCGTCCTGTTCTAGATCTCTACGCATGCTACTCCACGTCCTCGTCCTCTGTCCTTCACCTAATACCGGCTGTTCTACACTAACGTCTCAGCACACTGTGCTGGTGCACTCTATCCATTAATCATTTTCCATTGCCCATTACCCATTGATCACTTACATGGTTGTCTTTCCTCTAATTCAACCCGCTGTACCGTGTTCACTCCCCATAGACCTTTACTCACTAGCATGCAGGTGTTTAGAGCATACTTGTCTTTGAACATATATGTGAGATTTCCCCCTCAGGCTACTACTTTACGATAATTTCACTATATATTATACATTGAATTAAGGAAAATACAGGTACATGAAAGGGAGTAAACCCATAGACCTTTACTCACTAGCATGCAGGTGTTTAGAGCATACTTGTCTTTGAACATATATGTGAGATTTCCCCCTCAGGCTACTACTTTACGATAATTTCCCTGTATGTTATACATTGAATATAGGAAAATACAGGTGCATGAAAGGGAGTAAAAACGTACTAAATCTCATCATTATTAAGTAGTTAATGAACCGGCCATAGCTTCGGTAACAAACCATCTACACGTGACTGTGTGAATGACGCTACAATGTGATGTTTTCTAGAGCAAAGCACTACTACTACTACTACTAACCAACATCTTCTTCCATGACGTCTGCCCCTCCTCCACCTTATTCCACCCTACTAAACCTCACACACCGTCTTCCCCCGGACGGCGAAATTAGCCCCATCCAGACTGACTAGCGCAAGCCACAGATAGGAGGTGATTGTTAAAGGAGGTGTGCAGCGCGATACGGGTACTGATTAGTCCGTGTGTCTCCGGCCGACGTCCATCGCCGTTCGCCCACGTACGGGAGGTGGGGAGCGGGCGGGAAGAGGGAGTTAATTTTTAACGCCCTACTCAGCGGTACGGGGACCCGGCGCTGATTCGCATACTGCCGTGCATACCTTCAGATGCCAATACAAAGACAGGGGCCAAAGACTATTACAGGTTATACAGCTTCTCTTCATCGGGTAGTTTTGAGCTCTAAACTACCTGTATTTCTCACGTTTCTGTGGGTAATGATATCTGGTTCAATCAGATAGGGATTAATTTGAGTCCAATGATCTTCCTCTAGTACAGACTTTACTTCGGAAGGTGCAAGTCTCGGTAGTCTGATTTCGGCTGTCTTTCTTGCAATGTCAGTGAAGAAGTATGGGCTCGACCACTGAATAACCGCCGTGAATTTACACAGGCCGTTATCATATATAACGTTTCAACTATTCATGCCCCGCGTGACATGTTGGTTCCCCATAAGTTAACCCGCTGAGCTCCCAACACAATACGACAAGCTTTCTGACAGACTGCAACACAGAATCTTCCAACATTCCGACACAGTGGCGATGCAGTAATTAAGTTTCGTACTCTGACATTCTATGAAACCAGATCTTTCAACATTCTGACAAGGCTACGATGCAGGATGTTTTTATTCATAGCCATGGCATAGCCCTGTCGGCGCCATTTCTCAAACAGCAGGTGCCCGGCTTCATTCATTTTTCATTTAATAAGTAATTGTGCCAGAGCATGTGGGTATAGTCCTTACAAGATAAACCTATAAGGTTACTCATAATACAGTTAACTAAAAATTGCCGTGTGGTTGGACCTGTAGCTATCAAGCCTATTTCCAAATTATGGCTCGTTGTGATCCAATTCATCTTTCCATGATGTCATTGCGTATGGAGTGGTGAGTATCTTTGTGCTGGTCCAATCCTAGGTCACTACTTCGATGGTGTTAGTAGAAATAGGATCACTAGGTTCTATTCAATTTAAACAATACAGTCAAAGGACAGGACCACACATTTCAGAAGTGTTTAAATGATGAGGTCAATCAATTCGGTGGTTGGCAGCTGTGGAAGAAGCTAGCACAATGGAGGTCGTATATTAGTAGGAGTAACCAGATAGACTGTAATTACATCCAAGTCCCCATCACCGTTAATCCAATGCCACGGTGGTGAGATTGTATTACACAGAGACTTAATCAACCCTAAATTGGTGATCACCTTAGTGGCAGCAGCCTCCATAGCACCGGCCGCTTCCCAAACATCGGCTTCTTGCCGACACCCACATACAGCGGCCAACAATCATCGCCCCTCACCACACCCCTTTCGGACCTTTCCATTAGCGCCAGTCTAAGGTCCATGAGTTCTGACCGGTCCTCCTCAAGGTCAAAAGAGGGGATGAAGTCGTACGTCGTCATGTTCATCTATCTAGCGTGAGCTTCTTGTTTGAGTTTACCTTTATGTCACTGAAGTGCTGACCTTTCGCATCCACTGCTCTGTTTGTCAGACTACGCCACTCAAATAAAGCTTCGCTGTACACCTCCATGCTCAGTGTAAAACTCACCAGTGTTATACAGGAAACACTGAAGGCACGTTCACGGAGGCTGAGGTGTCTTCTCTGTCAAATAGGACAAATCAATAGGACACTCCCCAGTGTATCAAATAGCCCGTTGTAAGCTGCTCTCAATATTACATAATCAAGGAAGCCGCAGACAAATAACATATGAAGTGAAATTTGGCCATGGAGGGTGACCTAAATTATTTCACTGATCGATTTAGCTGTAGCCACGCCAGTAGAAGTGGCGTTTACAAAAAGGATCGGCGGGGCTGTCTGTACCACGACTGGAGGGTGGGAAAGGAGACCTCACTTGGTATGTTTGGTGGTGCCGCTATTGAGGCACTCGGTGATGGTCCCACGGCGCTTGCTGAAATATATGGCCGTCCAGGAAAGGACAGCAACTACAAACGGCCGTAAATCTAAGCCCTGTCAATGCGGGCACACTGCGCCCAGTAAGCCAGCCAGTTCCTCTGCTGGCCGGCGCCTTGCCAAACAGCCATGATCTACAGCCAGACATACCCCACCTACACCTACACCCTAACCCCTCAGCGGAGCCAGTAAAAATACAATAAAAAAATATCAAGGAAAGCGAATGCCAAAAGAAAAGTCTGAATCTATATTCGCTCGCTACTGGGATCGTTTACCAGGATGAAGTTGGCAATAGAAGTGTCAACCTCGGCTGAGGACGGAGAACCGGGGATATGGTAACTAGCTGTTATTGCTCTTTTGTCTTGTCTCTAAATGTGTCCCAGGCGGTTCTTTGCTCATTGGGCTGAGTCGATCTGGAGGTATATTGCTCTATAATGGCCAGCCGGCGCGGCAGGGAAAATCCCATACGTTATCGTTGGATCTGCTAGGCATCTGTCATTGGTGGTAAGAAAAGAGAGGGATGATATTTCTTTATAACAAGGCTGCTGCCCGTGCTACCCTGGCCACTATCAGCCCTCCTGTTTCAATAGAACGCGCCGTCATCTGGCTCTTCATGGTTTCTTAATGAAAGTATCAGCTTCACCTCACGAGGCTTCGTGCTGCGCTGAATAAGTTTCCCTATAGGTTGTTTGTGCAAAATTAGATCACAGATTTCTAGCGGGTACCGCATATTGCATCTACAAACAAATACGATTTGTTCTTACCACGGAATTTCGTTTTGGAAACTCGTATTGTAAGAGATAAATGAGAAATATGCTTGTAAGAATCTTGTCTGGAAAATAAAAAGATTACAAGAAACATTTCTTGTAAGATTAGTTTTACTCCCGCTTTAAGTGTTCGTAATGTGTGTCGTAAACACGTGCTCCGTTCATGCAATATATGCAATTTATATGAGAGAGACTCGATGAAAGGGAAGGAAATTTTGAATACCAAGGTATTTTTTTTTTTTATTGTGGAGAATATTTTATTTTCAACTTGTACAGGATATATACACACAAGTATTTTAGCAGCCATAAAGAAACAGATACATTTCTAAATGATATAGGGTTGTCATGCACTGGTAAATTAATCTACCCTGTTGCTACACATTTTCGAAATACATGTGTCACATCTCACCCATGGATAATTATTTCTTCTCCCCATTTTTTTTCATTTTTTTTAAATTTTCATACAGGACAAAACATAACAAGACAATATGACAGACACATCAAAACAGTATTTGCAGTTAGTTCTGCCTACCCCCCAAAGGTCCACACTCCCCCCTATTGGATTGTCTCCCACAGTTGAGCTAAATACTTAAATTTATGCATGCGACCTTCCTTCATATATACATATTTCTCTATCTCTAATTTCCTCTTCAGTTCCACCATTGAATACCAAGGTATTAAAGAAATCAAGCTATTACAGACTTAACAAACCTGCACGGCTGCAACAAATGCATGCATGTACTTCATGAGGGGAAACCTAGGCAGTCACAAGTAACGAACATGCGATTACAGCATCGAACCCCATGGATTCTCCTGATAAAATATTTCCACCCGGATTTATGCGAGTGGACTTCAAGCTATTCCATACCACTAAAATCCATTGATGAACAGGATATAACTGGTATCGTAACGTTTCAAAAGTATATCTATAAAGTAGAAAGTCATAAACATGTAACTAGAGACTCAAGCTAATACAACAAGTGAGAGGCAGATTGGGGAACGCCCACGCTCACAATTTGATCTAGTCCATATTTATAAAAGAACAAAAGAAACAAACAGAAATCTTTAGCTGTGGTGTTCAGGAGATAAAAGACCATAATAAACCACCGTTTTTTTTATTACCCAATTCTAAAAGTTTCTGAAGCTATACATCTTTGACTATAAGACTTTTTTGTTTAGAGTCACCAGATCTCTTTCTACATAAGAACCTTAAATAACGTTAAATGCTTTCCTTCCATGTCTGATTTGGAGGGACCGTATATTTAAAAAAAGGATAATATAATAGTTTCCCCAGGGAACATCAGTGTAACCACGCACTGCTTTGCGTGTTGGCGTGCGCAGATACTGTTTCCTCTGTATGTTCCCTTTTTTTATCAAGGATCTGAAAGTAAGTTCCATCGGGAAACATTTAGTTTTCTTAAACTGTTTGATAACACAACTCTTGAACTTACTAGCTGGCCTATGTACCGTCGGCCAGTCTATTTCTCGCACTACTCCTAGTATTTACTGCCAACCGTTTGACATTCTCACCTGTCTATGGCTGGCATCATAAATCCGTTTCAGCTTTCGGTTCTCTCCGTCAGGCTAGGTGGACCATCCATAAAGTTTGTACATGTAGTTTCAATATAATTGCAATAGAACAATGGAATTTCCGAAATATCTTGCTCCCTCTCCCCCAACCCTAAGTGCGTACGTACTTTATGGATGGCCCCTATACTTTCCTCTCGTTCTTAAGCCATTCGCTGCCTTCTGCTCTACTTTCCTGTTTGCCTCCTGCATTTTCATGTCATACTCCTCCTACCCCTTTAGTTCGCCACCTGCCTATACCTCTTCGCCTGCCACTATCATGGGATGTTCCATCTGTATTGCCTCACGTCACCCTCGCCCTCTACCTGGCAATAATCGGTTAATTGTACCCCTACTACACCTCCAGATGCCTGCCGCATACATAGGGGAAATGTGTTTTAGTTAAATTTAATTTCGTTTACCCCTCCTGTCCCTCGGGCTCCCTCCGCCTTCTTTTCATCCACCCTCAGCGCCACCCACACACTACAGGTCACCGGAAGTCGCCGGTCTACCAGGTGGCGCCACCTGTAGAGGCCCCCTGGCGGCCGCCGGCTGAAACACTCTCCTTACTCATTGTCATGAGTCGACCCGTCTTGATCCCATCCCTACCTCTCATTTCCGGTCGGCAGTCGAGGCGCGCTGTCCCGCACCAGACTGCTCCGCAGCGCCTCTGGCGGGGGTTCTGGGGGCGGGAAGGGGGTACGGCGGGATGGCGTCGCCAAGGTCGCCATGACGACACACGCTCACAGGAAACTGCTTCCGGTGGACGCCGACCGCGTGATGAATGCATTCCGACGTTATGAGCAATTTCCTCGCGTGGAGCCTCAGTCGAGACCTGCTGTTCCAGGTAGCTGCTCCTCCCCCTCCTATCATTATCACTGCCTTATCTCCACTCAACTATCCCCGTGCGTACCGACGCCTCACGCTATGACAGTGGTGACAAACAGTGGGCACTTAAATAGAATGTCTGATTATCAGGATGGAGTTACGTCAAGCATAGAAGTAGGCATACTCTGGCACCGGAAACGAGTTGGTGGAACAGAAGGACAAAGAAAGGCAGACACTGCTAGAAGAAACCGGAAAAAGTCTAATAGAACATATTGAACGTTAAACTACCCAAACAAACCGGAAAGACATGCCTACCAGCAGTATTATTGGTATCCAGGTGCTCCAGACAGAAAAAGAGATATACAACGAAAGAAAGTTTCAATAACCAAAAAGATAAGTAAAGAAGCATGTGTTCACGAGCGGGCGGGGAGCCGTGCTGCAATCAGCGCGTTAACGAGCTGCTCTCGTCGTCAGATTACAACGCGCGCCACGCCGTCCGTTAGGCTCCGACTGACGCCCAGCCCCGTGCGAGCATGATAAGCCCCGCTCGTAATGAGCGCGCTTCCCCGAGTTGCTCCCTACAGAAAGCCGCCAATTAGACACGGCGAGCAATTCAGTGCCAACCTAAGCCCTGTTTATGCTCCACGTCCCCACCCCAGCCCCTGTCTTAGTACAGGTCGTCCATCTTGTGCTACTCAGCCGCACTGGTGGCGCCACCACCAGTGAGCCGTTGATCCGGGCGGCGGTTTGATTCCCGAAAGGCGCACCCGTAATAGATTCGCTTGATGAGCAGCTCGCCTAATTTCCTGCATTCTCACCGAGCAGCTCGTGGATGTTTATAGTCAGCAGCCACAAAGTCTTCAATCGGCGCCATGTTTTTAATTGCTGCATGAATGTTGTATGAGATTAGAAGCACGAAGGGGAGGGTGGCAGGCAAAGTTTTATGTAGGCGAGTTGGGTAAAACTTACAGGCGCACAGAGGGCCGGCTCCTAATATTAGTCATGAGAGTAATCTGCTCCCCAGTCCCAGACTGGAAACACCTGATATCACTCTTTTCTCTTTTTTTAAATGTCTCGAGACTGAAGTAAGGAAGTTATCCCGGAGATAAATCCTTCAAACACAGGCGTGGGAATGATTTATGGGAGTATGTGCGTTGTCATTTGTCAGTGCCATACAAAACAAAGTAGAAACGATGTAAATCATGGACACTGAGCGGCTGCAGGATTTATTCCTACCGGTCGTCACTACAAAGGGGAGGCATCTGACTGAAACTGGTTAAAACCAGGTTCTCTACTCCAGCTAGCGCAACCAATGTAGTGACCTGCTTATATTAGTCGATCAGCCTAAGGACAAGCACTCGAGGCTTCTGCTGAAAACACCATTTCATATTCAGTGTCAACCCATTGGGACAAAGAACAGCTGTCTGAAGTAGTGAGCTGTGTTTAATTTTCGGTGTCAACCATACCAAGATTCCACTTTATTGAAATGCAAATACATCCAATACATGAAGTTTTATCATACATAGTTATCATATAAGCTATAAGATGGCAACCACGGACAAATTGGGTTTGAGGTTCTAACATCTCCAAGGGATGGAAATGTTTTATCAACTTATCGCAAGAACAAAGACTTGTCAGATGCAACCAAGAAACATAGCTTGATGTTTTTGTAAGGCATATCAAAAAACGTCCCCAAACTGTTCAATTTTTGCCCGTATCAGACATTGTTCAGACTTGTCAAAATTTAGATAACCGGGGTATTTCCTCAGGGCATGCCATATCTATATGTGTACATATTTCTGTGGATTCAATATATCCCATTGATCATCATAATGCAAGGAACAAATCACATTTCTGATTCTCTAAAGGGATAAAAAATAACGCTTTCGACGGATTCATCTTCAAATAACTTTGCATTTACTAATATTGATATAATATCAACCATTAGAATTATACTCATTATTACAAAACTACGAATAGTTATTTTCTGCTCTATAGATATGAATAATGCATCATTGTCTGACAAAATATTTAGATGGGAGTCGAGAAGGAAATTATTTATACCACAGGGGACTGGACAGCCAGACTATTTACGGAGAAGTGAAAGTCTGTACTGAGGCCCATTCCTGTCTACGGTAAATGTACCTTTCTCTTTAGACTATTCGGTTTGAAATAGTAGTGCCTCAATTTCTCTTTGACAAAAAAGACTTTGGAGGAAATCTTGCATAGCTAGGCCTAGGTAGAAATGCCATAGGGAAAAGTTGCGATACAGCAGCTTATATGTGTGATTCGCATGGTAGTTACAATGACAGAAGAAGGCATTCAAGGCATCTGGGCTGTGTCTGCCATAGAAAAGAGTCTGATACCTACCTTCATTTCTGCAAAACCGAAGTGGTGGCTCTTGACTGCTGAAACCATGTTGTGAATGGAGCGGATATAGGAATACTATATTTCAATGGATATGCCACTTGAAATATTTCTCAGTATACTATGTGACTACAGATTTCAGATCTTGTTGAGGTCGCTAAATCATAATACTTGAGATATAGGTTATTCCACACTCTGGCCTTGTATTGCAATTGTCATCTATTCTTTCTGAGTAGTATGTCATACAAATTAAGTATTGGAACCTGATTATGCTCCTTTTTGCATCCAAACCGACCCGACTTACTCTCCCGTTGCTGGGTAACAAGGTTGGCAGAGACACCATTAGCTAATGGGTTTTAGTCACGTGAGTAGGACAAACATGGTGGTTCAGATATCTGGTTCTTTATTGGGAACAGACAGGTAAACATTAATAATTATTGGTCATTTAAGAGAACTTTGTTGGTCGTCTAGAATGGAAGTTTTGAGTTTTGTCCTAATTTGCGTTTTCTCCTCAGACAGTTCTTCCTTACCAAACGAAATACAGCGAGATCATGCAGAAGGAAGATGTGGGCAGGATATATTGTGGAATTTTTTATCTGGGAAAAAAGTAAAATAGGAAAAAGTAACACGTCAAATATGTGAATGAACAATATCATAGATGGCATGTATATAATGTATAATGAATTTCTAGTTCTAAATGCCCCCATACTGTGGTATTGGTCGATGGACTGGAATGTGGTCACAGCAAGTTATTGATCAATTAGTATTTTATTCTGATTTGTCAGTTAGTGTGCCAATAACTGCGTAGTAGGGCCAGGTTTGCCGTTTGTACCACAATTTTCCTGCCTGTATATAAGTGGATGATTCCTATGTGGACATTACAATCTAGACCTTGTAACTCTACCTGAAGTGTTCTAGTGATTTTTTAAAATTCTGAATTATGCCATTACAGCTACAGATCTTTGCAATAGGATGGCTAGCTTGCTTCAGATTGGATCAATTAGAAGGTCAAATAGGGCATATCAAAACTCTTCGCAGAAAAAATACATGCCCTACGTAAGACAAGGGTTGGTCCACGACTGGTATACGCCGTTTTTGACGCTTTCACAATATTTTAATGTTGCCGTCTATATCTCAGTGAGAGTTGATTTTGTTGTTTTTGATACCCCGATCGGTTAGATTGACTTGGTTAGGTTGACCTACGAATCAAACCATACCAAGACAGAAACAGGATAGCAGCGTAAAAATTCTATCGTGGGGGGACGGAGGGGTGGAGTACGCGTGCGGGGAATAATAATTAAATGGGCCGTAGTAAGACTCCTAAGAGGGCAGAGGGAAGTCCTAAATGACTCTCTTGGGGGCGATGGGGGAAATGAGAGGAACTGCCGGTACAAGGTAGGGAGAAGACTCAACTGGCAACCAAGAACTGGAGAACACGCGATGAAAAATCACACCCTTCCAATAGTGTACTCTTAAGGGGAAATCCCGTCCTCCTAGACCACCTTGGAACCCAGGGCCACTGTGTCCACTGCTTCAAATTGCACTCGGAATCAAATCATTGTGAGCCCACTAATTAGTTAGCTGCAGGATCCCAAGTGGGAGGCGTAAAAGTACTTGTAATGGTATCAGGTTGGCCCTCCCTCGTGCTTAAATATTTCCCCCCATCCTTCCGCGAATGTGATTAGTTTGTAGGTAGCTCATCTCACTTGAAGGTTGTTTTTGCCATCGCAATTCCTTATCTCGAAGGAATTAAGGCCGCCTCTCTTCTAAACCGCTCAGATTTTATTTTCTCTGACCATCTGCCGAAAAGATAACTTGGAGAGCTTGCTTCATTTCCTAACAGGGAAAGATCGGTGATTCCAGGAAAGAAGGACTAAAGATTAAGCCAAAAGAACGTTTGGGATTTCATAATAAAGGAGTTTTTCCCCTATCGGTATCAGATACCTTTTTTCCCTCTGTCAAAGGCCCGGCATTGCGTTCGGCAGTGTGTTTGGTAGTGTGTGTGCATGTCACAGGGGGTGATGGCGTTGTCTGCAGCAAGATTGAATTTTTATGCAGCTGATGTCTTTGACGTTCAGACAAGTGGCAAGGATGTCTTGTGTCTCATACGCTTTAAAATAGTTCTTGGTCGTGATTCTAATTAAATCAGCTTCCCAGTGTTTCTTCCAGTATCGATCTACTCCGGCTTAATTTGTTGTCAACGAGTGTAAGAGTCATTTCCCAAATCCGGGTGAACTCTTATGCCAAACCAACGCAATATTTAGGACAGGGGAGTTTGTCAAATCCAACTGGAAGATTGGTACACTGTTTGGTGTCTACAGTGTTTTATGTTCTTGATTATGGCCCCGATATTGTACCGAACTAATATCTCCTTTACCACCATTTCTGCCATTTTGGGTCCTAAATGCCAACCAACGGATAAAGGATAATGCTTTTCAGTTCACTCGCCAGAGATCAGATAATTTTGATTGCTATAATCATTGCAGACTACACGCGTATGCATATGTGTATATCATCATTTCTAGTCTCTCCCCGGTGCAACAAAAAGTAATGAAAGGGCTGGTAGAAGGGTATATACACAAGATCGATCTTCAACTTTCTCTGTTATTTATACGACTGCCCCCGAACTTCCCCACCAATCCCACTGCTAGACCTCATCTAGATAGCGCACAGGGAGGAAGGGTGTTGGCGATGGGCATTAGACGGCCTGAACAAAAGTGGCGCCGAGGCCCTTCGTGGTTTTACAGGGAGGGTATGTAGGCCCGGCCGTGAGGACAGAAGATCACCGCGATATCCTTATTAATTCAGGCGTGGCTGCGGGCAGCTATTCAGAAGTCCATGTGCGCCCTGCCAGTGCCCCGCGTTGAGCGCGCAGCTCTTATCCCTAAGCCGCACCTCCTACCAGGAGTGCCGCCTCACACTCAGGGCGCTCATTGGTGGCAGCCTCACTCCTCGCCAATTGCCTTTTTCTGGCCCTGTTCGCTGATGCAGAATCCTGCAGCGGCCGCGTTATACGCGGGAGCCATGTGTGTAATCGGCGGAGCGCGGCCGAAGCACACCCGGCCGGGGATTAACGCGGGGTATGGGCAGGTGGCCTGAGCTAGGCCGGGGGATACGGCCCGCCGCCCGGGACCGACCCCCCAACTCCCGCCCACATGGCCAGCTTAACCCCCGGCCGTACCCTGAGTCTGCCTGACCGACTGTGAATCATCCCTCACCGGGTGATCCCGCCGGACAAAGTTGCACTAATGACACCCGCAGTTTCAATCTGAAGCCTCCCCGGGGCACCACCTTCTTATCTCTGCTCACATCCCACACTCATCTTATCTTCTCCTCTATTTTCCTTTGAATCGTTTCTTCACCCCTTCTTTCTATTGATACTCTACTCCATTCCCTTTCTCCTGCTTCTTTCCCTTCCGTATTTCCCATTCTATTCTCTTTGCTATTTTAACCACATGTCGATTTGAAACACAAGACTTTGTGTTTAATGCTTTCTCGATCGCCCATCTATATTGAAAAGTGGAGGCACACATTTTCAGGCTAGTGAAATATAAATTGTAGAAAGTTGTACAATACGAATACAAAGAAAAGGTATAGAAAACATAATTTTCTTTCAAAGGTTCTTTTGTAAATGAGATTATCTCGCTTTATCAGCCCAGTGTATCATTCATTGGTTGGTTTAAAGACAAACTCTTGAGTCTTTTTTAACAGGATGAATTATTGTCACGCTCAGTATAGTTCACCTAATTTGGGCATGCACGTGGACCTTTCAATTGTATCCTGTATATAGATGTCTAGCGATCAAGTGCTTTTAAAAGTTTTTTTAGATTGTTAGTCCTTATCATGGCGTGAGGCCTGGCAGGATTGAATTTAGGATCATAAAGAAAATCACATTACAACATTTTTTCGATAATATCTGTCCTTGACTCGACTGTTATAAAATTTGTATCACCTAGAAAAACTGCTGGTGAATGTGTCAATTGCTCTATGCCCTACATAGACAATTGCTCCAATTAATACAGCAATACTCAAACCTATTAAGGAAATGCGGTCGTGCGACCAGTATCTGTCCAGAAAATCGTGATTACAGATTAAATAAGATAACACTAAAATTAACCAATTCCAGAAAATGATATAAAGACTCTATTAAGGGCCGGGCCAGTCAAATACAGTTGTTAGGAGAGAAAAAGGAGAGATGAGTGATGAGTAATACTAGAGCGATATTACAATTTTCTTTGCAAACCTAGCCAAGAGGTGTTGACTGTTATGATGAAAAATACCTGCAGAGGTGATCCTATATAGCCGTTAACTTAAATTTTTTTTTCCCAGTAATTCCGTCATGGAATATTTCACCAAGAACTATGACCTATTACCCTAGGTTTCTTGAACAGCAAACCTTGGTCACAAGAAGATAATGGTAATAGTAATAGTCTAATGACTGAATGACAAAAGCCGACGCGCTTACGAATATTGTGGTTTGTAAAATAATGAGAGGACGTATAGAGCACCTTACCATAACTCTTTTGCCGTCGCGATTGAATCTCACCTTCTCTTTTACTGTTTCCCTGAGTTAGACGGCAATCTCACCTTCT
The DNA here is from genome assembly GCA_950022655.1 of Alentia gelatinosa. NCBI lineage: Eukaryota > Metazoa > Annelida > Polychaeta > Phyllodocida > Polynoidae > Alentia > Alentia gelatinosa. The sequence goes on along the minus strand of OX465580.1, from coordinate 100,409,554 downwards.
CTTTTACTGTTTCCTTTTGTTATATGGCAGTAGCGCCTGTTCGCCTCAGAGGTGATTAGGTAGGTGTCAAACTATAGACATAACTCACACACCGTTGGATCCCCGCTGTCTATGATTGAGGCTGGTCATTAACTGGTAATTAAGCCGGCCGCGAGAAGACACTGTGCATCTGGCCCTGCCTCCTCTAGGGACCCTCCCCATTTACTCCCCTCCTTTATCCCCAGTGGACCAACTCAGCTGCCCTTTCCCTGACGGGGGTCCCACATTAGGGGCATGCTGAACCCCAGGGTTTCGAGGACTTTACAATTAGGGGTGGCCGGAGCTACTCTGTTTCTAACAATTAAGAAGAGGCTACATTAGCGACCAGCCTTAAGAGTGCTGACTCGGGACGAGCTGTGGGCTATTGACGTGGTACTAGAGTTGCTCATCAGAGAGGTACCGCCTGCTCTACTGTCGTGGGTGTGTTAACAAGGGGAGCTATAGATAATAATTAGTCCTGCAGTTGCCCGAACGTCCTGCTCGTTGAGAACCTCCCCACCTAATCACCCGCGCTAACGAACTCCACTTCATCTCCACCGGAGTCTTTGTCGTCGGCTCTAGACTAGACACAGTGAGCATCTGTGAGCAGTTGTTTCTATTGGTGATTGCTCTGTGTGCGAACTTCTCTTGTCTGTGCCAAACGTCTTTTGAACAGAAAGAGAGGAGCAGAAAGTCATCGCGTCATCGCTGCCAAACTCCAATTACTGCACCCATCGCTGGGGCACTTTCCAGTGCATCTATAGACGTGGTATGACGTAGCACTGACCTTCCTTAAGGAGAGTGCGTAGAATTGTTAGCACAGTTCATGGGTTCTTGCCAGTGTGACATCTGGACAGCAGGATGGGAAACACTCCGCGCCAACTTTCTTTTTTTACTCTCTGTATAAAGGCCGTTTGGTAGTGAGCATTCTGATGTGTATAGTTGATGGAAAGGGTAAATACCTTCACACCGGGTATCATGAAGTGCTCATCCTTTTATCACAATTTCGTCAAATATTACCGTTACGGCTTTTCAGTTTACACTTTCAGAAGTCTGACTAAAAGCCTCGATCGGTAGACGTCACTACTGGTATAAAGATTGCACAGGTAAAATACTGTCGCTAACGGTGAGTTCGTATCGTTCTGTTGAGGGCAGTGCGCTCTGTGGAAGTCTTCTCATTTAAAACAGTGGGTCTTCATATTGTTTAGTAGAGGTAGAAACAAACAGGAATCACTATTGGTTTAGTTTTGTGTTTTAGTTAACATTTGAACTTCCTCCAGGTCACCATAGGTAAGCGTATGCTAGACTCTCTGGTGCCAACCTTTCATGGCAACACCACCCATGGTTGCACTGTATGGCCATGGAGCGAGTGGGCGGTGAGATGGGGAGGTGTAAGCAGGCAGGTGAGTTGGGTATACCCGCCTAGGTGGTCCACACGATGGTCCAAGATACTGGGGTCTAATCCCTCCAGCGCTTGGTCAATAAACCCCTGGACGTTACACGGATACCCTCTAACCCTGATGAATCTCAGCCACCGCCGCCGTGGAGAACCTCCGCCGACCAGAGAGAAAATGAAACCAGGCCCAATATGACGAATCAGCACGGGCTCAGAAAACCTGGAGGGTGTGTTGTAAGGAGTGCGCCGCTAAGGCCCGGATCTCCCCCCCCGATTTCCGTGTCGGCACGCGCTGCTGTAGGACGGGAAAACAAGGTCTTTACGGCGCTGCCAACGTCACCCGCCAAGTCAACTCATTCACTGAGGGATATCAAAAGCGAAACCCCGCGGCATTTTGGGTCTGAAACCCTCTTGGAACTCTGAATTAAGAATTATGTAACCTTTGACATTGACTTTAGTGACGCATTTCATGTGAGGGACATGGAAACCATTATGAAGTGTGGTTCTTGTTTAACCTTTTCTGCTGGCGATTAATAACATTTCATATATCTGCTTGAGAAAATACCGTCGAGGTTTAAATCAATAAATTCCAATGTTCAAGATGTTACTAGGGTTTGCATATTTGCTTGAATAATGCTATTAGGAAGATATCATGATTTCCTAAAGATCCCGCCATTTGAAAAAGGCAAATATTTGTATAGAAATTTAGTGCCATCTTGATAAGATTGCACGGAGTCCGCAATATGCCTGAATCTGCTGGCCCCCCGTATCGCTGAATTCCTTTATTAATATACAAAGTGGATTTTAGATGCCATTTATCTCCGAAAAACAGGATTTGCAATCAACAGACCTAGAGATATGTATCAAGCATGTCGATTATCTACTTATATTTAGTCTTGATAGTCAGGTATATGTCTAATGGTCATGATGTCTACTGAATTAGTTATGAAAGATTATGAAATCCATTATTCACCAGTTTGATGATATATGCCCTATTAGCGTTTTGTTAGGAGCCTTTTCGCGACCGTGCTAATGTTTTATTCATTTCGTAGGCGCTTGATCCTTCCACACGTTTTAAGCAAGTTAACAGTGTGAGACATGAAATCCTATAAGGTGACGTTAAAGCATGAACAAACACTTCAGAGTGTGCTGTATCGCTAATATTGGCTTAGCGTTGTTGGTGGCTTTTGTTTGATTTTCTTCTTTTATATGTATGTGTACATATTAATGTGGATAACAGATTCCCTTGCACGTTTCTGAAAATACACAGAGAAATAACTAAAAAATGTAATGTGACCTGATATATACTAGAATCCATGAACCATATGCCTTCGGAATTGAATATCCTAGAACTGCACACAATAAAGTTTATTTCATTGAAGAAATATATGTGGAATGACTCCAAGGGTAAGCTTGTCTCACGACATTTCTATGGCGTCCTCTCAAAGGGAGACGGTTAGGTAGAAGAAAGGATGAAAGGAAAACTCATACAATAAAAAGGCAGAAACCTACAGCGAGTCATGCTTACTGTGCAGCCCACTAAGTTGTCATTATTCCTCAGTAACATAAAGCTGCTTTATTGTTTCTTACGCGGGAAATATTTGATGGGAAACAAATTCCGACTGTTGCAGTGCAGAAGAATATTTTAATTCAGTATGATGCGCTCCAGAACTAGCAGCATAACGTAGTCATTTGCCTCTGTATGCATTAGATTAAAGAAGGGATATACACAAAATGTCCAGCATTTCCCCCCCTTTCACTGGATACGTTCTTTATGGATGGACCCATAGTTCTCCAAAGGTTTGCACTATTAGTAGTTTTGGAACATTTACTGTCACCTCGTTTCCATTTGAATTGAAGGAATTTACTATATGAATATATCATATTCAGATAGATATGTTTTGAATTCAAAAGAAAGGCAGTTACCTCGGTTTTATCCTCTTTGCCGCGATCGTTTGTGGATGTACTCAAGACAACAGGCGTAGTTATTCAAATATGGCTTTCTACACATAATTTCCATAACATTAATCCAAGAACCGTCCAGCAGAGATGTTGCCCATGAGAGGCAATATACCTTAGCAGATGGTGCCCAGCTAGAGGCCCTTCCGTGTGCATACTGCATCGTGTCAAGTGCACGATCCTGTACTAAAACAGTCAACTCAACTCTGCGGATGATGAGGCAACATAGGCAGGTCTGTATGGCCTTTTCATAAATAATGCCCGCTAATGATACTGGACATTGCTGCTAAAACAATAAAACTACACATAAACACCCCATTTGTCCTACTGATCTTTTCATTTAGATGTATATTATTTAACAAAATGTAATAAAATCAAGTGATACATCTTATAAGGTTTCCAGTTGTAGTGTGCCTAAAACCAGCAGGGACTTTGCCTGAGAGGGTGTATACTCAAAATATATTGCAGAACAAGAAACTAGCATGCTGGACTGTGAGGCTTAAGATTTGTCCAGTACCGGGTATCACTGCTTAACTTTCATCTTACCATTTCTTTCGATTTGTTGATGATATGAAACCGTGAGTATTGCTCTGGCATAACAGACTACGAACCCCAATCTAACCCAACCACCATTACAGCAATACCACAGACTTACCCCTCACCATCATAACCTATTCCATCATCACCAGCAGCACCAGGTCCATGCATGTTGACATTACGTCAACTCAACAATCTCTTGTCTTCGTGCTAATTATAAGCCAGGTAATTCATTATAGGACTGAGGTAGGTAACCATCGGAAAACGATCATTCAGCTGAGGGTGGTCGGGCTGGGTTGGGGTAGTTGGGGACGGGATGTCGGGAAAAGAATCAGAGTAGGGATGGAAACGCACCTGGACGTTGAAGGCGATATAGAAATGTTTATACATTTGGATTAATAGATCCTCCCCACCTTATACATACACCTATACTGATCATTATCTGTAAGCTGACCTCAAAGTACCTTCCATGCGGCCTCTTTTTATGCGTTCGACATATCATTCGAATATACCTCATAGAATTCAGGCAGTTAATATTTCTGTGTATTTCTGTTCATGAATAGAGGCCACTCAGATTGACCGAGTCGGTGATTTCAGTCAAATCAAGTCCCTCCATTCATACAATATGTGAGACGTGGAGAAACACTTCTTGATGAAACTGATTGTACCTTGTTAATAAAAAATGAATGCAAAGCGGTGGGTGATAGCAGTGTGTTTCGCTAGGCCCCGTCAGACATCCAAAAAACGAATCCAACCAATACATCTCCGAATAAAAGAACTCCCAAACCCTACCGTTGCCGGCCAGATCAGAGTGTATGATATTCTAACATATAGACCGTTTGTCATTGCAATCCCAGCATAATAATATTTTCATATTGGGTATTCATAAGCACTGGAAGAACATATTGTGAAATATCCAAATGTTAAATATTGTTTTAAGTAAGCGTTGACGAAGCGTATGGTCCAAAGTACGGCTGCACAATTGTTTTAAGTTAAAATCCGAAAATTTTAAATATGTGTTGTTTTTTGTTTAATTTACATGAAAAAATCAATTACATTCATCGTCAACAGAGGGCGTTCTTTCATAAAATCCTATACATTTTAATCGTAAATCGTAAGAACCTTTTTCCCTTGTATAGCATAGAATATTATATTCCAATTAATGTTATTCTAAAAGTCCTCATTCCTCTGTAGGGGATAAATTACATACTTAAACTTCATAATATATTATCGTATCTATCCGCATTCTGTCAGTTCATAGCGTTTGTCGACGCACAACCACACACTCCGTCCGCTCCAAGGAAAACGTCAATACCTTACTTTTGAAAAATGAGGTTTTCATTTCAAGTACTTTGTCACCGCCTTTGCTCTGTCTGATATAGTAATCATGAAAGCTTGTCGGCTAAGGGTAAGGGTGTGTCGTTTCATTGAATCTCATCTCAGACCTGCCAGTACAAAAACCAAAACGCAGTCTATGTTGGCGACCCATCTAGTTGGCAACTCACGCCTGCCTTTGTGGTCGTGCCACCGTGAGTCGGCCAGCTAAGCCTCGTATGTGACGTCGTCTGTCGCCCCGGGGCCCAATGTTGACGTCACGAACGCTGCTCCTCGCTAGCGTCCACGTTGATGTCATTGTCAGGTTCCCGTCGCCACTAGCGGCTCCCCCCTGCACCCCTCTGCCCGCTCCTCTCCCGGTCTCTGTCCGCCACTCACCCCGCCGGTCCTATTCGGCGTCATGCCTAGTGTTTCTACCCGAGCAAACAAGGATATGAAACCCCACATGTCAATACGTCCCCGCCGCCCGCCTCCTCCAACTACTCGCAGTTGCTCGCGAAACTGCTCGCCTCGGGCCACGATAGTACTGGACGTCACTCGGACATTGTTGGCAAGGGTGTGTTTCTGTGTGCGGGAGTGAGGGGAGGGAGTACGAGCTGGCATTGAATTGGTCGCCCACAATCCTCTCCCACCATCCTCCATTTCCCTCCCTTTGCCGCTCCTTCTCTCATCCCACCTCCATGCTTCGCCAGCATGAGCCCAGCTCCCATCCCCGCACTGTCCTCATACGCGCTGCCTGTCACGAGTATGAAGATTCAAAGGTCTGCGGTATCGAATGTAATGTTAACATCACCCGGATCTCTTGTCTCGTTGTAGGATCCTACACTGGTTCCTAAATTCAGCCCCGAGTCTCAGTCTTCACACCCACTCTAACAGTATAACAGTATTCTTAGCAATGTTCACTTGTCATAGCCGACACTATGATTAAATGCTATGCCCTTCTATTCTTGATAGGATTACTTCTATCCTTACATAATCTCCACACCGAATTCAGGAGCTGCCCTCCCTTTACTCCCTTACTCTCCTCCCAGAGGCCACGCAAGTCTCCGACACCCAATCAGACCCAACTATTCGTGCCGCTGCCCCTTCCTCGCCCTCCTGTGTTACCTCTCCCCTCCTCGTCAGGCCGTGTCAACTAGGAGTGTGTAAGGATGTGGACTCTGCAGGATTTATCAGGAAGCTTAGAGGCAGGAGTTAATTGTAATGTCAGGTGGTGGGACAGTGGCAGAGCGCCTGGCGGCCAGGCAGACAGTGGCCCGTGTTGTTATTGGCTGTGGACGTGGCGGATGCTGGCGGCGGTTGTCATCGCCCGTCCCCTCCACCTATAGCCACCCCCGTTACCTCTCAACCACCCCCGCGGGCGGCTGCCTCTCTGTGGCACCCTGCCTGGACCAACTTGCCACCCACTGGTTCCCCTGTCGTATTCTCCCCTGAAGTAGGCTGTTATGAGACGTAGAGAAGTTATGGCCATGTTGTTTGGAGTGAGCACGGGGAAGAGGATTTAGTAAAGCTTGGCTCCAGGTTGCATGGAGGGGAGATGTGGCAGAAGGGGGAGGGTGGGGGGGCAGATACAGTGAAGGCTGCAGGGAAAGCTTGAAGTAGTTGTGGGAATAGCTTATATTCAATCTGATTTTAGATTGGTCAGGGATTATTGACAAATATCCAAACAAATATCTTTCAATTCCATTGTGTGACTATTATGTTACAGACAAGGATAAAGGAGTGATGTTAAATGAATGAATGAATTGGATACATGGCGCTGAGATGCATGTCCGACCGCTGGTACCATGCAAATCTCAGCAAACCAAAAACATGTTTAAACATATCTGCATCGGCAGCTTCCATGGAAAACTGTCCAAAATACATATTTCACGATATCTATCGTAACGATATCTGTTGATGGGAGTTTACGTAAATTGATAGTCTGAATGATGGGTGGCCTGAAGATCTATTTCTACGACTTTCTAAACAGAGGGCGGATACCGTTCTTTCCTGCATCTTGCCTCAATCTGCAACCACACCGTCTGTAAGAGTTGTGATTTGATGTGTAGTCTTAAACTTGCGTATGTAAGGTTAGATATTAGTTTTTTTAGCTCACCGTAGGCGTACCTTTGATATCAAACTTTTTTTTACTTTGAAAGGTAAGATTGATTGTGTTGCAATACGCTGTTCGTACCAGTGTGCCCCCCACAAAGGTGAAATCATATCTGAGAAAGGAGTTTAAAGATACCTTCACCGTCATCTAGGACATTGTCTTTTTCAGCTGGTGGTCATATATTTGAATTTCATTTATAATCGCTGTTAATTTCTGCTCATATTCTAAGTGAGTGACACTCCTTCCTTGTATTTCAATTAGCGTACCTGAAATCACCAGGTATGCTCATTTACCTACATTTGTATATACCGAGTAATGATATCAAGAATTGAATTACCTTTACGTTCTAATCTACTGAATGAAGGACCAGCCAAATATCTTATTTCTAATTATACCTAATTTGGTATCAGGCACACAGTCTACATGTCGTTCATGAGTTATGGAACAAACACAATTCTGTCTGAACGCCGTTAGAAACATAGGTGTCATTTATGTACGCTGTATCAAATACCGAATATTGTTATCAGCTTATCATATTATCAGATTGATATTCCAAGCTTTCAATACACTGCTTTGTAAGTGTCTGTTTCGAATCGGGGTCTACCTTGTCATAATTCATCAGTGTTTTCCGCTTGGCATTGTGTGGACATACGCGAGGGCTTTGCATGCACGAGGACCAATGCGCGGCCAATTATGATGACACTGTCAGGACCAGCATTTGATCGGACCCACCGAACAATTACCCTCTCCCATTTTGATGACGCGGTCATTGTGCGACGTCAGTCTCGGCTTTGATAACGATTCCAATTTGACGTGACCGCGACTGGCGGTGTACAGGTATACAACAGCGATCTATCAAACATGGCAGTGGAAGAAGCCGGAGTCGACACGCCCTAAAGGTTATATAGTCATCAGGGCAATTTCCACTGCAAGCTCCTCCCTCTCGGTCTCCATGTGGTTTTTTTCTCCCTTTGCTGAACCAACAGTCATCAATCAAGGGAGGGACGGGCGAATCTAAACAGGAGGGGGATTATACAAACAGGGGGTGATGTGGATGGAATATATTCAATGTGGAAGTTCCCCACCCAACCCCACCGACCGCACACATCGCAGTTCGGATTGCATACGACGGCCTTAATCCTTCATTGTAGTGTAACTTGGTTGAGCAGTAACCATTGGCAGAGAGATATCGTCCTGCCTTCAGTGAGAGCATGGGATGGGGTGTAGCAAGAGTGGAAGGGGTTGAAGGGGATGGAGGTTGTTGAAGAGGGAGTGGGGTGGATGTATCAATACCACTGACAAACAAACACAACTGACGCCGGACTCCTATATTGCCTACAGCCCCACACAAATACCCCCGCCTCCCAACACCCCCAACTCTCATCCGGGCAGAAGTTTGGGTGGCGCCCCCGAGTTTTGTGTGAGTTATGCTAATGTCGGCGGGACGCCCTGGCGACAGCCTGTCGGCGGGATGCGGCCTATCCCGCTCCTGGAAATATGACAAGTGCGCCCTGGTCGGTACGACCCACCCTCGCTCACCAGCGAGTAGGGAGGGAGGAGGGGGTCTTGTATCCACCAGCCCTCCGCACGCGCCTGTATGTGCATATGTTTCTTTCTAATTTCCTATACTAATTCCCCCGACCCCACCCACCAGCGTATGTACCGAATACATGCCCTCTCTCTCTCCCTACCATCATGTGTTAGGTACAACTTTCCCTTTCTCCCTCCTGGGTTCGTTAGTGCGTCTCTCTCTCCCTCCTTGGTACAGGCCTTCTCCCATTCTCCCTTCCTCTCTCCCCTCCCTCCTGAATGTGCTATGAGTACAGGTACCTCTCCGTCCTTCATTTGTGGGCTTCAAATTAGGTAACAATGGGTGTGCTGTGGGGCAAAGCTGCAAAAAAACAGCAAAAAATGCCTTTATTGCTGTGATATGGCTCTATACTGTCTCTGAGGTGAGCTCGAGGGTAGGGCAGGTGATGCGGTCGACGTAGAGTGGCAGGGCCATATTTGTGATATGATACAATTGGATTGTCTGGGCCTGAAACTGACCCTATGATTGTCAATCCCACCTGTAGGCATGGTGTGCGGTGAAACCGCAGTGAAGTGGGATAGGAACACTTACGGGCATGCAGAACTGATACGGCATGCAGAGCTGATGCTTTGGGGATTATCAAAAATCAAGATTACCTCACAACTAGATTGCATTTGCTCTCTGCAAACATACACAATCAAAGCTATAAGAGAAGTGTGGATCATTAATGAGTTAATTGAAGCTAAAGAAAAACACAGGAAAGAGGATTGGGATGCAGCCAGGAGAACAAGAAATAGGGTGAATTTTGCTCTAAACTAGGCCAGAGGAGATTCCATTAAAGATAAGCTAGAAAAAAAGTTAGGGGGAAAAATGTGGTCGATCAACTCCAAATATACTATTAAAAGAAAAGAATCCCAGAAAGCATCGAGAAATCAAATGGGAAAGGAAATTGGATATCAGTGGAGAATAGAGCAGCATATATATCTAAATGTCTACAGAGGTAGGATCTAACATGGCAAAATCCCGCAACCTCCCATGGGTGTATTAGGTTAACATAAATTAACACAGTTTAGAAAATATCTCAGTTACAGAGGAGGATGTACGCAAGCTACTGATAGAAATACATTGCTCCAAATCATCCGCCATTGAAGGAATCTCGTCTTAGTATGTAAAAGATGCGTTACATATACTGGTTGAACAACTTAATTATTTATCGAATAAGTCTTTAGTTTATTCCTAGATGAGTGGAATATATGCTACTATAGCGCCACTGCATGAAGGTGCTGATGGTACTGAAGTCTGCAACCTAAGACATGTTTTGTTACTACCTGCTGGAAAAAATTTGCATGCGCGCACAATGAACGTTTTAGGAGATGACTCAATAATAACCCCAGCACAATATGGATTTAGGAAAAAAAATCTCAAAAATAGACAAAATTTCTAAATACCAGATCACCAACAGCTCCGCTGTTCCGAGTAAAACGTCCCAACTGTATTATCTACAAAAAAGCGTGGAATATCATCGAGCTGTAAGGTCGAGCTGTGAGGCGGAATAGTTTGCCACCTCATAGCCATAATATAGAAAATATGAATCCCATGAATTTCTACGTAATTCACGCGCCTTTTCCTTGTGAATTACTACGTGATTCAAACTCGATGGGATACGAGCTCAGACCCTAAACTCTCATAGGGTTCCTCTATATGACGTGGATCTCAGTTTGTGCTGGTGTGGTAATATTAACCATGTGCCACTGTTATAGATATGCGTGTGGGGTCTCAGCTCGTGTTGGTAATAATTACATTGTGCTGCTGTGGAGCACAATGAGAACAATGTGGAGATGACAGCTGAATGCTTCAGAGACGGAGGTAGTGGTAACAAGACCAATTCCCATGTTTCCACCGTACACGCATGGCCCACCTACCGAACTGCACAAACCCTGTCGATTAGGGCTTCTTCACTGCCCTTCACCCGCCTCTGCAAAATGCTGATGCGAATGCATTGTTTATGAGATGTGTAAATCAGACGGAGAGACCCACTTCTCTGATAGGTCTTCTCCGAGGGTATCACCCGTCACCACCACTACCACCACATACCTAACCAACACCATCGCTACACCCAACCACAACCACCTCCAGCATAACTATCACCACTAGCATACCTCCTACCCACCTCTTACATCAAGCCCTTTTCCTGTCGCTGAGCACTTTATGAAATGAACGATTTAAGGGGTTGTTTTCATGTCCCTACCTTCCGTAAACCACTGACCACAATCCCACCACATACGTATTCTCCCATATCCTGGCCTTACCACCTTCTCCAACCTTCACTCTTTAACGACTCCAAACACCACCCAAACCCCTCAACGTTAACCGAACCCTCCCTCCAACCCCCATCTCCATGAGAATCGCACCACGTGCGTTCCCTATTTTCGTAACGCTGCCAGAAAATCGGGCCAGGTACGAGCCTGGAGCTACCGCCACGAGCTGCTCAGCCGGGTCGCCTTGTCCGTGTCTTAACGCTGAGCTGCTCACGACACGAGAAGAGGCCGGCGTCGGCCTCGCTATCACCCCATCTCCTGTGCGCTACATTTACTGGTATTCAAAAAAGGTTATTTCACAGATGACACAAAGAGGGAAACTTGCAAGGGGAGTCATTTTGTGAGTTGCTGACATGACATACTAACACTGAATTATTATCAGATTAAAGTATCTGTCAGGCTCATACGTAAGGTCCCATCATGAGAAACACTTAGCATTTAGACTGTGGTTGTGATGGTCTGAAGGCACAACTAAAAGGCTGGGTAATTGACAGCCCATATATAAGCATTCATTTACGGTAATGCTATATTCTAGGACCCGTATTTGGCACTGTTCATTGTCTCCTTTTACTGTCATATTTAGGTAACTCATTTCTGGGTGAGAGGATTGTTTTGTTTATAGATCTGTTTTACCGAGAAATCCTTCCTCAATCATCGTCTGTTAAAGGTTGTCCGCAGTTAACTCAATCGTTTGCGTTAGTTCGTAATTAACCAATAGCTATTATCTATTATATTCAGCTAAAACATTCTTTTGGTTTTCCAATATTCCCCTACCGTCGTGCCATGGAAAGGCGAAATTTCCCATCATATAAATTCAAATGCATGTAGTAGTGTGAAAATAGGCTTGAATGATTTCAGTCCATTACCCAGGATGAATGAAAGATGACATCACTTGATTCATGCAGTAAACCATCTTTACAATATGGAAGGTATTTGTAGTTAAAGCACAGGCGATTTTGATAGAAATCTGAAGCGATTTATGTTGCAACTTGAATATTTATTTTATGTCTCGTATCATATTGTCTTTATAAAATTTCGCAGTAACTGTAGATGGCAAAAATATTCTTCATAGGAATGCAACCAATGAACAAATTCTGAATATGTGGGGTTTTAACCATGTGCAAAAGAAAGCTCACGCTGTCCTTTGGAATTACGAAGTCCAGGGCTCAATGCCTGTCAACAGCCTTTCCAGGCCACTGGAGAACCAAGCCAGGTGTGTTTCCACAGGTGTGTTGGGGAGGGAGGGGGGATCCAGGTTGATTGTCACCCATGGGGACTGTGCAGATGAAAGCAATTCTTGGCTTCTTGAGCTGACAAAAGCCATCATCCCAGTGCCTGGACCACTTAAAAGGTGAAAAGAATATTATATTCCAATTGTATTGTAGGCCATTTACCAGAGGGTTGCAATATATCCTTGCGATTAGCGGTGTAGGGGTACAGATTGGGATCAGAATTCGAGAGGAGGATGGGAGATACACTTATCACATAGTGAACATTCTCTTTGGGTACGTTATCAGCAACAAACTTACCGGCACACAGCGTCAAGTGTAACCCCCTGCCAGCGTAAAGTGGGGAGGCACACTTATCGTTCGTGTGGTAACTATTTGATGCTAACAACATGACCAATTATACAGTTAGGGAGAAATGATAGGATTCAAGAATCTTCACCAACGTATTTACAGGTAAGTTGAGCTTGTAATAACTATTCTAGTATGGTATATACAATGGTTACAGGTGTCATAGATACAGAGTCGTGTAGCTTGTTATAATATAGAGTTCGGCGATGGTTAGAAGATCTTGTGTACATGTCAAATCTGTTCCATGTAAAATACATTTCTGTTATCCCTTGAACATAAAATGAGACCTTAGAGACGGGCACAAAGATTGTGAATTTATTCAAATATTTCATGATCGATAATACTTTCTAGGGAAGGATTGGAGGGGAGAATAGGGCGCTTATCCCTAACGTAATTTGAGATTCATCTTAGTGATGACATGGGACTCCTTTCAGTGATGACATGTGATTCATCTCCTGGATGTAGTTCATCCCGGTGATGACATGTACTGTCGTGCAGCCATCTTTCTGGTAGAACATTACTGCTAGGACGTTTTGCTTTTGGTATGGTATGGGTCCCCTAGGCTTTTACACCTTTGCGGGGGGCAGGTGCAGGAGGTTAATCCCAATGTATATTTATGAGGTAAACCAATTTGGATGATAGACAAACGAATGTCTAGGGGTATTTGGTGTATTTCATCATTGATATCTGAAGCTAGATAGGGCATTGAAATAGTTGAGGTTCTCAATATAGATGAGGCAAAATGTTTATATTGTTGAACCTCTCGAGAATTCCTTTCTGGGGTTTTCACTCCTAGAATATTATGGAGTTTACCTGTATTAAAATATTTTCCCGTATAATAACCCTTTTATCCAACCTACCCTTTCATAAAGAAAATACACGATTTACCATTCAAACACTCTGACGAATACTAGATCCGAGTCAGCTAGATAGAATAGTCTTGTGGCCAGGAGATTTATCATTTATACATGATGTGGAAATTGTAAATACGGTGTTGGATACCCAGCAAAGAAGGGGTGTAAGATTTATGTGTATTCTATCATGTATCGCGCTTTCCTTGATTTACGAAACAGCGCTTCTTATGAAGAAATGGGTGATATTTCCTTATCAAGTAGACATTGCAAACATAAAGGAATTAGTATTCTGGTGACAAACAAGCGGCCCAGACGGATGTTACTTTAATTTGAATAGATATTGAATGCAAATAGTACAACAACCTAATCCCCATCATTATGTCTTCTCGTTTTTGTTATGATGTATGGCGTGTATTAGCGAAATATATTCCCGGGTGAAAAAGAGCCATAATCTCCCGTCTTCGCAGAAAAGGGAGTGGAAAGGACGGGGGGAAAATGCGTCACAAGTTCTTTACTCTTTATGGCGCAGCTGAATAGGATGAGTGTGAGATGTGTATATACCCTGGCAGGTATGACTGAATCTCAAGCAGATTCAATAAGTAGAGACATTCTTCTGTCGCATGGAATTGCCGAGCAGTAGATAGTTGGCACATCAAAGTGGGCGACTCGGATCTGCTCTGTGTAGGAGCGGCTTACATCAAGGGGGTAAATGTTACACACGATGAGAGGCGTCGTGAAGGGCCGCAAACAGGTATAGCTCCCGATATAATCAGACTGACAGCACACCTACCCCGTGAGACACAGTAATGTCAGAGGTTCTACCGCGAAGAAATGAGATATGACGGTTTGCATATGCTCCATATATGTGTTTACTATACCCCCTCCCCCGACATAGAACGGAAAAGACAGAGAATTATTATGTAAATGGTCCCAGTGCCTACAGGTAAGATAAATTCAATTTAATATCCATTCAGAATCAGTAAATGGATATCTATTCCTGTTGTGATTTTAGGTACTTCGGCAACTACTACATTCGTTTTATATCTAATATTGCGCCATGTATGCCAGGTCTTCACCAACTCCAGAAGATTTTCAAAAGAATAGTGATAAGTAGGCTATGTCATTTTTGACTATGAAGGTCGATTGAAACTGCATGTATTAACTGTTATAAATGTAGATTCTGTGAATAAGAGAAAATACTACCCGTGCCTGGCCGCTCTTCTTTGAATATCTCCTTGTTAAATAGGTTTTCCATGTTATGTCTACTGTGGGGACAGTTCGGTGCGGAATTTTACTTTTTTCGATGAAGGAATAATAGCAGGTCACGCAAGCAGGTCTTTTACAAGCTGGAGAACAGATTTTATCGGAGCCTTGGAGTCTCCAAGACGCATGTGCTATGCAAAACCTTGCACTTATATAGTGTTTCCATGACAATGCACTTACAGGTAAGGGTATTAGTGTTAAGACTGTCTTTATCCGAAAATTGACACTAGGTAGAGCGAGCCTACTCCCCCCTCCCAGTGTTAGTTCCAATTAATCCCGCGACTTGCAGAAGGCATCGACCGACAAACTATCCCATTAATTCTAAGGCCGCAGCGGGAAGAAGCAGGAAATAAATGTGACGGCGGGCAGTAAATTGTGGTTTGCGGGAGGAAATCACGGTGTTGTGGCCGGTCGCCGACATCTGGCCGCAGGGTAATCACCGCTTTGTTAAAGCCTGGCACTCAGAGCGAGAAATGTGTGTGTTTGGAACCCGGTGTCGGTTAGAACGGCTCGTTTCCTCAATGACTGTGTTTTGATTTGCTTTGGCGTTGCATCCCCCACCCCTCACGACCTCTGGACAATGTTATCCGATTTCTCATCACTGGTGCATACTTTGAGACAGGCAGAAGAGGGTGCTGACGAGTTGACAACTCTGTCTTTCCCGGGTACGAGGTGAGGCTGAGACAACCTGCAGTGTTTGTTTGGGCAGCGGCTAGGCTGGCAGACACCTCTGTATTCAGCCGAATAAACAGTAGTCAGAAGGCATTCCCCTTGCCACCAGTCACTCCCCCATAACCTCCCCGCCGGTCTTCCCCACTTCCCGTGTGGCTAGCAGTGTGTATGTCTTCCTCTCTCTCCAGCTTGTCTCCTATAATTCTTATTTTTATTAGATATGATTCGATGGTACAAAACCTCGCTCTTCCATCATCCCTTTACAACCGAATTGAGTACATGATAAGTTCTAAGAGACAAATAGAGTCGATTTCAGGTTGTTACTGTATGGCAAAACTTTCTGCGTTCCGATCGGATTTCGCGGTCCCGGTGGGGTCTGGATGGCCGGTTTTGTTCCGCAAAAAAATACCAGCAGTCGCTAAAGCCGATCGCACGTCCATTTACTTCGATTTCGGGCTGTGTTCTATAGGTAGAAAACAGGTTAACTAGGATAACATATATACATAACATTAGTATAAAGACACACACACATATATATATATATAGATAAATGATAATGAATAGGCTAATGGGAGTAAAAAGCCATGTTCTGGCCACAACCTGTCTGCTTACCATGTATGCATCACTCCCTCACTCTCGTCCTTCCTTTCTACTGCCTCACTGCTTTGCTTCCCCTGCCTCCCTGCCTGCCTCCCTGCCTGCCTGCCTGCCTCCCTGCCTGCCTGCCTGCCTGCCTGCCTCCCTGCCTCCCTGCCTCCCTCCCTCCCTCCCTCCCTCCCTCCCTCCCTCCCTCCCTCCCCCCTCCCTGCCTCCCTCCCTCCCTGCCTCCCTGCTTCCCTGCCTCCCTCCCTCTCTCCCTCCCTCCCTGCCTGCCTCCCTCCCTCCCCCTCCCTGCCTCCCTGCCTCCCTGCTTCCCTGCCTCCCTCCCTCTCTCCCTCCCTCCCTGGCTGCCTCCCTGCCTGCCTCCCTGCCTGCCTGTCTGCCTGCCTGCCTGTCTGCCTGCCTGCCTGCCTGCCTGCCTGCCTGCCTGCCTGCCTGCCTGCCTGCCTGCCTGCCTGCCTGCCTGCCTCCCTCCCTCCCTCCCTCCCTCCCTCCCTCCCTCCCTCCCTGCCTCCCTCACTTCCTGCCTGCCTGCCTGCCTGCCTGCCTGCCTGTCTTCCTGCCTGCCTGCCTGCCTGCCTGCCTGCCTGCCTGCCTGCCTGCCTGCCTGCCTGCCTGCCTCCCTCCCTCTCTCCCTCCCTCCCTCCCTGGCTGCCTCCCTGCCTGCCTCCCTGCCTGCCTGCCTGTCTGCCTGTCTGCCTGCCTGCCTGCCTGCCTGCCTGCCTGCCTGTCTGCCTGCCTGCCTGCCTGCCTGCCTGCCTGCCTCCCTCCCTCCCTCCCTCCCTCCCTCCCTCCCTCCCTCCCTCCCTCCCTCCCTCCCTCCCTGCCTCCCTCACTTCCTGCCTGCCTGCCTGCCTGCCTGCCTGCCTGTCTTCCTGCCTGCCTGCCTGCCTGCCTGCCTGCCTGCCTGCCTGCCTGCCTGCCTGCCTGCCTGCCTCCCTCCCTCCCTCCCTCCCTGCCTCCCTCCCTTCCTCCCTCCCTCCCTCACTCCCTCCCTCACTGCCTCCCTCCCTCCCTACCTACCTCCCTACCTCCAACCCCTCACACCACGTGTGTACCACTTGTACCTTGCCTGCCTTCAATACATTGCACACCATTCGTTCTATCACATCCATGTCCCGCCTATCCCAGTCCTACTCCCATCTGTCCTCGACCGACCTTCTTTGATCAAACTTATCCTCGCGTATTGCCCTAACCCGCCCCAGTCCTACCCTACCGGATTACCCCACCCCGGTCCTCTCCAAACACCCTTCAAACACCTCAGCAAACATGGCCCTGCCCCCTTGACTGACCCAAGGTGACGGAGGGCACACAGCAAGGCCGGGCGAGTCCGAGACCCCTGTCGCCCCCTTTCCGCTGTGTGTTTAGTGTAATGCCGACGTAATCGGGTTGTTTGGCTGGAATCGAGGGGAGATTTGCGGTGTTCAGGGGTGGGGGAGGAGGGACGACCACCCATGTCCGCTCGTCTTCTACCTCGCCGCGCGCCAAATTGGTATTGGTGGTGGGAGATGGGATGGAGAAGTGGTGACGGCGGCTCCGGGGTAACGTCCCGGCCCAGGCCGCTCACAATGGGCCGATCAGCGCCTATCCATCTCCTTGTCCTTGTTCAGTGTGCTGAAGGGCTGGTAGAGTGTTTGGTAGAACCTCTCACTCTCCTTCTGCAGGGGTTGGTCTAACGGTCAGTGGTGAGGGGGGGGTACCGAACATGAATGTCCTGAAGCTGACCATATTTGAATCCTGCCCCATGGTTGACCTTCTCTGACCTCCCACAAACCGGGATGTTCATGCCTTAGTTTCGATGCCTCAGCTCTGCTTCCATTCGCAAATCCCTTACCACGCGGTTATGCTTGCTTATAAGCCATGATCCCTTACTTTGCCTTATGAGAGCCGACCAAAGTAGGCCAGTCTTATCTACATCTTGCGCCGGTGGGAAGGGGGGGGGGGGAGAGAGAACTGGATATACGTAGTATTTTTAGTCTATTTCCAACTCATCTAGTTCTTATATCCTATACTTTATTTCGATGAAGATTAAAATGCAATTGGGATGGCTGATTGTTTTGAGTTTTTATTCAAAGCTATTACAGTCTCCCAGCATCCTACACATTTAGGCCTTGATTACCTCATAGAACACAGAATGTGCCCAGCCTAATCTTGGCATACATATATGTATTATGTAAGTTGTAGTCTGATCATCGACTCATTCAAGAGACGATGTAAGCTCAGATGTGCAGTTCGTTGTGGGAGGAGGGACTTCCTACCACCCAAGGTTTGATTTGCGGGCTAGTCACTGTAATATGTATGTACGTTGCCTGAAGGCTCGTTCTTGAGTTTCTCTAATCAGCAGCCCCTAGAGTAGTATTAAACACGCTCAATTAGACCTCTCAGCTTGTAACACATACCGGCAAGTATATGTATATATGTCCACTCGGTAATACGCAGCTACCCTGGCCCTGGACTCCCCTCCCCCTGCTTCTGCCCACTTCCCTGGCTCCGGCCCACCATCGGCCCTGCTCATTCCCTTGGCCTTGGCTTTTGTCTATAGGTACAACTCTGTCCCTGACCCTGCATCTACTACTACCCGCCCTGCCCGTTCCTTTGGGCTATTTACCTGACCGTGGCTGCCCCTTTGCCCGTGGCTCCAGCATTGGCTTTGGCTATTTCCCTGGCCTACGCCTAGCTTCTCATGGCTCCCTCCACCACTAGCCCTACGCATGGCCTATGGTTATGCTCTGTGCTCTCTTCGGCTCCACTATTGCCGCCTGTTTCAAGTCCATAATCCACAGGCCCAACTTCAGTCAGATTCGCAGCAGAAGTAAAACTACACAACCCAGAAAGGTAAGCTTTTCCCTAAGCGCCCTACCCCTTAGCACAACACAGAATTGATTTTTGAATCATGCGTTTTTGTTCACCCACTTTAAATCAGACAGCAGTCAATTCCAAAACAGCAGTTCTCCGAATTTCAAACACAGCGACGTCAACTTACTTCCAATTAGTGTCTTTTATCGGTGATGTTTAAAACATCTATTTCCCATTAGATTCAGTGACATCTATAATAGACTTTTTTGTGAATGGTAAAATGGACCATAATGTAATTAGTTATTTGAAAGCTGAAATGCCTCTAATTCAACCACGTCTGAGATTCAACACTGGCCACCTTCATATTTAGAAGGATACAGGTAATATGACGACATGTTTTTATATTCAATTTAGACTAGTTCTGTTAATAATCGGACATCATTGACTGGCTGGAGACATAATCGTGGCAGTCATTATCTGGCAGCATCACGGCTTAAAGAATGTTATTTATTTAACAACCTCTTGAATACTATGGCAGTTGCTCGGCACATTGCTGAAGGAGTGGATAATACAAGAAACATTCTCCATCCCTATCTGAACAAGCCTTACTAGATATCTCCTACTCTACACCGCCAGTTCCTCACATGAAATGCATTGGGCAAGCCAAAGAAATGTATATTTTGGACATCCTAAGGAATGCAAATTATACATCTTTGATTAGTAATAAGCTGGTACTTTTCCATTTCAATATTGATGGCTAGAACACGTAGCTTAACAACTCTCTCTCTCTCTCTCTCTCTCTCTCTCTCTCTCTCTCTCTCTCTCTCTCTCTCTCTCTCTCTCTGTCTCTCTCTCTCTCTCTGTCTCTCTCTGTCTCTCTCTGTCTCTCTGTCTCTCTCTCTCTCTCTCTCTCTCTTTATATATATATATATATATATATATATATATATATATATATATATATATATTGGTGCGGTACGAGACACACAGCCTTCACCCGTGTATACCCAGATATCTGCACCACCAGCTAAGCGCCATATCAACCTGTGTAGTTACTTCGCATCGTTATTAGCGCTTTGATTAAGTGCTCCTTGATGTCTTCTCGACTAACGAACCTCCTACGAATTAGGTGGGCTGAATTTATACCCAGCATTAATTGCCACACCCACCCTAGCAGATCAAGATGGCACACCTAGTACTCCTACAACTGACTTCAAATTGAAACGCCATCAACAACACCACAACAAGCTTTACTCATTACTATAATCTATATCTAGTCTTATCAATATGAGATCTAATCTCTGTTACTTCATATCTCCTTAGCCCTGTGATCTCAGGAGGGAAAAGAAACCCCCATATCTTATCGACACCTCCTTTATACCCTACCCATGAGCCATCCCTTTCCTTTATTCCAATCTACATATTACCCCGCTCCCTGTAGCTAACTCCATTCCCTTTTTACCCCAACCTAGCGAAATCCAATAGGCCGTTTATGTCCCTTGTCCAAACATGAACACCATCCCATCATCAGTACATTCAACTATATCCCACATTCCGATTCTCCAAACTAACACTGTAGATTGATATTCACATCACATTCAAACGTCCAGTATACAGCAACTTCCCCCACCACCTACATCCCTTGACCTCAATTTGCACCTATATCTCTTCTCTCTGCCCCCAAACTTCATTGCTCATCAGACATTCTGACGAGAATAGATAAACCCTCCAATTGATTTCAAATAAGCGAAAGGGATTAGTAATAGGAAAATAGATATCAGTATACTCAAATTTTATGTTACCCTATCGGGAAGGGTTGACCCATAACCATAACCCCAACCAATACTTGTGAAGCTGGCCTGGAATGCCCCAACCCCACGTTGGCATTCGGGGATAGGGGGAGGAGGGGTATGTGTCCGGGGAGGTGAATGCAAACACCAGACACTGGCGGCAGCGCGGGAGGCGATGCATACATACATATCGGGCGTCTCCCGACCCTTGTTTGTCGAGACACACTTATCCGGCCCGCGCCCCTCCACCACCGAATCACCCACTTAGACGTGCTGTTTTTGTCGATAACACGGCGACACTGCCCCCACCCCACCACCTCGCCATCCCGTCATCCCATCCAGAGGTGGATGCAGGGGCATCACACAAGAAATCATGCAAGAGGTGAGCTATAATCGTGAGGGCACAGTGAAGGGTATTTTTTCTAAAATTCAAATGGAAATGTCGGGGGTGGGCTGTGAAAAGGAATCAAGTGTAAGGTCGCCGAACTTATGTGGGATTGGCAGAGACCAGTCGATAGTTTTTGTCTCATGCTGACAAGAAATAAGCGCTTTTTAGTTTTGGTATAACCTGCATGTCATTAAGACTGATGGTTACCTATACATCATAGCCCGATTCGGACAGGCAATTATGTCTGGAGTCAGACCTATACTTGCCCCTTCCACTATCTTTTTTGTGATGGTTCCGCTATCTTGGATGAGATATATGCTGCTGATGCTCCTTTTTACATCTAAACTAAATACAAATCTTTGGACTTTCAACGCGTAGAAGCAGTTCCTAAAACTATGAAGATCTAACGAGGTTAATAGGTCTACATTACATAGCGTACCCACAGCAATAATACATATTAAAGATATTCCTGGTCAATATGACATGAGAGACTGACAGAAAGCAGAACCTAACCTGGATAATTGTTCCACTCTAGGTCCCAATAGGTATATAAAATATCCCCTTACTCTGCACTATAACTTAAGCATAAAATAGTGGAGGTTGGGTCTGAAGAGTCCAGTAAGTCAGACGGGAGAGGGCGTAGGCGCCGTTATGGAGAAGGAGTAAAGGAGGGTGTAGGGAGGCGTGTGTCGGAAGTGAGGGACAGGGCCTGATATTATCGATCCTTCACCAAAACAGCATGTCAGAGCGGACGGCCGATGGATTGACGAGATTTTTCCGAGTGGTCGTCCGATATGCAGGGCTCTGGCTAACGAGACCCCGTCTCCGTGTGCGGCAGTGTGGGGGGTGTAGGGGAGGGGTGGGGTGGGTGAGGATGGCCACGCCCAGCGGGAAGTCAGGTGTTTGTTCTAGGTGTAATTAGGCCCCGTGACGGATATCGATGCCTGCGTCGTCGACAACCTGAAGCCTCGTCAAATTTGCTCCTGGAGGTCGCCTGGAGCTGTTTGTGAGCCGCTCTCATAGACGACCAGACTCCCCCACACACCATCCCCTCTTGTACAGCCACACTCGCTGTTACCCTCCTTCAACACCCAGCACCACCACCCTCCACATTCTGCACCTCCCTCCCGATATGCCGGTTTCGAAGGCTCATCTTTCTGGATGATTGTTCTTAGAACAACATATTTGTTTATGTTTACGGGGAGGCTACGGCGGCCACGTTTGTTCAAAACATGTCCCGCCCTTGAAATCTTCGGCATTTTATGTCCAAGGCTGACGTATGTGGTCATGTATTATTGACTAAGGGTCAGACTATGAACAGTCTGTAGGCATAATTCTAAGTCCAGATGATTTGCACAGTATTCTAATTAAACAGCTTTGATGTCCAAGTTTCGATCTCATAATTTCACATTTCCATTTCCGTTCTCAAATACTGGCCAGCATCATTGTAGGTATTTACACTGAATAGAAGAACTTGTCATGATATGTAATATTCAGTGTGGCTCCCATATTCTCCGCTAATAAATGATTCCTTCATCATGTTAAGTCCTTCCGGAACGTGTGTTTTTAGGAAATTCCAGAGGCATTCAATCCTCATCAAACCCAGGTTCTGCTCAAATAGAGAAGGAGCAGAACAGCCCAAGAGAAAACTCTCATAAGCTCGGTTGCAAAATTAATAAATAAGTGACGCTGCTGAGTAAAATAATATTAAAACAGGCTCCTTAATGTCACAAATGTTCCACCTGGATCTATGGGGACGTCAACTGGTATTGACAATACTCTATGCTGTCTGCCAGTTGCGATTGTTTTTTCTATGTACTGCACATAGGAAGGGTTGGTTGATAGGTATGAGGATAAATACATATATAGCTGTGGCGAACGAAAAATATAGTAAACTGGTATTACATCACCTTATTGTGTAAGCAATTCAGCACGCTCGTAGTTCTGGGGCTACTCAGCATGCTGCTGTTCTAAACCCGTCAGCCAATATTAAGCCTCCAATCCTGTGACGCCCAAATTATTTCTCGCTCTATTCCCCCTCCATGCAGTCGCATAGATGAAGTTACGATGTGAGTAGTATAAGATTGTCAATTTGTTCATGGTGATGCGCCATAACCCATGTGAGTAGTGCATGGAATTGATTAATTGTATAAGGCTACACCTCGCACCATGCCTATACGCAATAGCCGGATATTCACGTGCATAGTAGTTTATTGACTCTAATTACAAGTCCTGGACATTGCAGGTATGGCTCTAGAGCGGTCACTTGGTCAAGAACGCAAAGTAGATTTACTCGCTTAAGATTCTGTAATAAATAATGATATTCCCACACAAGCTGTGTTCTGAATTATGCGGCTGAGTGGTGGTGCTATGAATACACTGCAATTTCTACCTCGGCATATGAATAAGATGGGGATATATTGGGCGATACAGCGTTCATTGGTTCTTGCAGCGCCAGTGGGAACCATTGATACTGAAGTCGGTGGTGCCACCAAAGCTATCCATCATTACCAGCCTGACATTAATGAGGATCAGCCAGGGCCAGGGCCAGGTCAGAGCAACTTAATCGCAATTAGAACATATATGACAGTCACTCGACAATTTCCTAACGTCAGACTAGTCACCGGCACTGAAATAAGCCATACTTTCCTCGTTTTATATAGATCCACAGGTGAAATGCACAAGTAGCCATCGCAAGAGGCGGCAGCGCCCCGGCATGGGAGAAACTTGGGTAATGAGAATAAATAGAAAACACTTTTTAAAAATATTTTTGGCCCCTGTAGTCGATAGTGGAGTTCCTTTGAAGCAAAGTCCATATCTGATAAAGCTGCCAATACGGGGCGTATCTTTCTGGTTCAGTGGCATTTTTCATGTCGTTTTTCCCTGACTGGTTAGGGTCAGGGAAGGAGGGGGCTATCCCGTCAGGCGCTGCAGCCCACCTTTCCACCAACCCTTTTGCTCCCAGTCATCTTTTGATGTCCGAAAATGAGTCACTCGGTCTGGCGCAGGTCCATCAAGGCACCCGCTGATTGAAGATAGCGTCTTCAAAGTGGAGATAACAGTCTGAATTTTACAGGTAGCCTCATGGGCGCTTCCGTTCAAATAACTATTTACCTGAGCCACGCAATCATAATGATTTTTTCCTATTGGGAAAGTTAATAGATAAAAGAAAGGCTTAGTGCGTTTCCTCTGCGAAGATATATTCGGATGATATTTTGGAACTTGTATTTTTCTAGAATTGATTAAATTTCATGTACAACTAAAATAGATATCTCCCCAAATGAATTCCCTAGGACAAGGGTTCCATGTTGCAGCTTGATCAGTCTTTAACACGAGTTCAGTACTACTTGTGTAAACACTGCCTATTAAGAATATTGATTTGAAGGGTTCATCGGTAAATATTCGTGTGAAATCTGCACTAGAAATGCTACTCGGCAGGTTACCTAGCGCAACGTATTTCTCTATACATATCCTTGTATGCTATCCCCGACGGACACGAGTTGGCAGCTAGCCAGGCCAGACGGGGACAGCCCGTGGGACTTGCAGACGGTATCAACTTTCTTCTCCTCTCGTCATTTTAGTAGCCTGCCCTGCCTCGGTCTAGATCTCGCCATCAATAAACATTCCACCCCCGACCCCTTTGCGCGGTGACGTCATGTACTTCTGGTGACTTCTTCTACATATCCCCCTCCATCTCCTCCTTTTCTTGATCGATTTCATTCCTCTCCAATCGTCTACTCTCTCACGTTCTCCTAGCCCTTCACCTTTTCTCTCTTCCATGCCCATCTCCTCCAATTTCTCTTGGTACCTACCTTCCCTTATTTTCATCACTTATCTTTCCCCAATCAAACTGACATGAACTATACCGATTTCCGACTCTTTCTCCGCCCTTAATTCAAAAAAGATTTTTCTGCTCTAGGTTTTCACCCTAAGGGATCCGTCTAGATTCGCAAAATGAATTCTGCCACGCATACTCATATCCTTTCCCCACCATTATTTTCTTTGACCAGCTCTCTACCCGTCCTTCCTTCCCCACATTTATAGATCCTCTGTGGGTAATGCCCTGTCTAGCCTTCTTACATGTACAAGAAACACTAGGTAGAAACAACGAATATTACCAAGGTAATTGGAGATGGAGATTTCATATTTTCTGAAATAATAAAGGTATGTTTGATGGACCGTTTCCTCGGCTTCTATGTTTGGGTATCATAGAAGCCAGGGATATCGGTATGGGGAGGGACAAGCCATCTTCATTTCGTGCTTGAAGAAGTAAAATGTAAGAGATGAATGGAACGGTTTTTAAGCGGCACGGACGATGAAGGGTGAACCTGGAGTTTAGGTCCCGAGATGGATGTCCCGGCCTGAACGTAGGTATCGCACAGTGGGGTGTGGGAATGCGGAGGGGGTGAGGCAGCCGTAGGCAATTTGATCTGATAAAGCCATCAAAGTCTCGCCGCCAGCCGTGAATGGATCCCTGTACAGGCTGACACCTTCATTTCCATGTCATCTCCCCGCCCCTGGAGGAATGGACGAGAGAACGGGGTATAGTCATCGCTGGAGGGACGTCGGGAAGGGGTATAACGGAGAGGAACGGATATTCCTAGTATTATATAGGGTCTGATATGTGAGGATGTGCTACTCGTATGAGACAAAAAGTAAGACTCGAGTAAGTCCTGCCATAGTAGAGGGGCCTGAAAGTGCGGAGCTACACAGTATATATATATATATATATATATATATATATATATATGTATATATATATATATATATATAACCCAGACCTAGAGTTGAATACGTTATTCAAACCTGCTGGATGATACCATGCCTACATCCCATTTACATAGTCAAACTCTATAATATATTCTTGTTATTTTTTTCTTAGTAAGTCAAGGTTACTGTCAGTTGTGTGTGCTGAAGGTAATGCAGTATTGGTTTCTAAACTGATGAAACAAAGACAAAACTGTCAAAAGCATTGATCAAGCAGTTCTCAAATAGATATACATTTCTCGCCATGAGAATGAAAATAGTGAAATAACGGAAAGATGACCCAAAGCACTGATCATGCAATTCTTAAATTATAGGTTGTTTTGTTATAGCAATTTAGAAGGAATATATAGGGAAACAAAAATAACTTTAGCATAGTGTGACCTTTGAACAAATGATAACTGATGATGCCGGTCCGTGCGATTCAGAATCTGGGCTCATAACAATAGATCAACAGATAATCCCTGATGTAGAGAGTAGAAAACGGTTGATTTATGTTATGTTAGGATTGCCTTGAATGTCAGTTGACGCTGTAGAGCGCTTTTCTAGCAGTCCTACAAATCGGTAGACATTGCCAGGACACGTGTATGTTAGTAATACGGCCCCGAAACACGACCCCCAGTCTCCACAAACTCTTCCGTTCCGGAACTCATGCGCCCCTTGCCCCGGTCCAACGCCCCCTGCAAGCCCCCCGGCGGCGCCCCCACGTGGTTCACATTGCTCCTGTGTCCCCAATGAAACACCGAGGTCCCCAGCCAAATCAGCGCGGCGCCAGAGGCCGCCCCCCGTCCGTCCGCCGCGAGCAGCTCGCTGTAACCAAAGGCCGCGCCCCCGAGTTGTTCCCCGAGGCCATTGTCCGCTACCGCCCCCTATCGGCCACCTCGTTTGTCTCGGCCACCGCTGGTGCCTGGTCGTTGTGCCGGGGTGATGGAGACCTCCCGCCGGGCAACAGCGAGCTGCTCGTTAGCGCCTGGAGGAGCGGGAAGTGTTCGGGGTAGTTGCTCGTCGTCTCGGTCGTGTATGCCGACAGCCCAGTCTCCTTTGTTTAAGTCCCTGTGCAACTGGGCCTTAATGCTGAGGGTCTACAAGATAGTACATACGGTGTAGAGTACAGAGTATAGTGTTTCTACCTATAGCGGTTGGAGCTCTGGATAATGCTTACTTAAGACCAGTATGTTGAGAAGTCCAGATGAAACCAGGCAAGCTGCTTTTTTAAAAGTTATTAATAACGGTTTATTGGGAGTAATGTTACATCGAGATAGGGGGCGATGGTGTAGGGCTGGTTGTAACGTTTCGTATACTTTTAGCAGACTTATTCTGGTAATGAGTATTTAAGTAAGTAAGCTACGTCAGTGTCAATACGCTAACGTATATAAAATATATTTGGTTGATTCTCACGAAACGTCCATATTCGAGATGGAATACCTTCCATATAATGAAAAATGTTAAATGTTTTGATAAATCAAATACTTTATTCAAAATCTGTGAAGAGTTAGTATGCACTTGGTACCAACTGGCATTGTTATACAAAACATGATATTGCTATAAACCAAGAGAAATTAGCAAACATTCTGTGACAGAAAGTATGCACTGTAAGTCATAGAAAGACCTTGTGTATTGTGGAGAATAGAAATTGTAAACACATCATATTTGATTAGATTTCGACAGGATATTGCCTATCAATGGACGCTTCATAAGAATCGACCGCCTATGTTTAGAAACTGTACTGAGCCTCTACAATGGCTACTTATCAGAGAAGTCTACGTTGGATTCCTCAGCCAGAATGAATGAATTAACTAAAGGAATTGAGAAAGAGTGAGTTGTGAATTAGTATAGTATGGTCGGTTCTGGTTTGGGCTAGTTCAGAATTATTGAATCTTGAGAGGTTGGTATTTGGATCCTGAGAGAAAGGATGAGATGTATCGGGATGGTATTGTTTAAATGTGAAATGGAGATGGATGGTAAAAACGAAGACTAGGATGGACGATCCGACGTGAGGCCAACTGCAGCGGGGAATGTAATATAACAGGGAGGGTCAGGCGTGGAGGAAGTCACCGGAGACTTGCTTTGAGTTGGTGGCATGGAGTTACTTGAATGGCAAATAGTATAAGGTGAGCTACGTTTTGGCCGGGACAAATCAGAGAAGTAAACATCTCTTAAGAAGGTGCAGACTGGTTTAGAGCGCTTCATACACTCTTCGGTCTGGTCAAATACGTTTCATTGATTCTATTGGTTGCTCGGATTTTAGTTGCTATCGCATAAAGCCTTGATGTATATCATAAATTTGAACTCCTGAAGATGTTTCTGCAAGTCGGTAGTAAATGAATTGAGGTGGACCTGGGGAACCGATATAAGTCGCCGTTGTATGGTGAATGTAGGGGTATTGTCGGATGAGCGAGAAGAACGTTGTAGCTCTGCGGAACCATGGGATCCTGAATAAAAACGAGGACTGGGAATAAGTCATTAGGTTGGGGAGGAGAAGGGAGTCGGTTGAAGGCAGAAACTAGGGCGGCTCTACGTGTGGTGCAGGGTGGGGCGGGCTGACGGCTGAAAGGCGGTTGGGGTACAGGTGGGAGGGGGTGTGGGTGCTCCTAGGCCGGGCGCTGAGGAGTCCGATGAGCGTTGACCAGCTGTGGGCCGGGCGATTGGCACCATGTCGGCGCCGGCCGGACATTGGCGTCGGCCCCTCCTCCCGGCGCCCGGCGGTGTGACCGGCATAAGTAAGGCATCAAATGTCTCCCGCTCGCCAATCTCCGGGGTGCTCGCCGCCCCGCCGGCCCGAGACGGACTCCTTCCGGCCGCGCCGCCTAGAGCCTGTGTCGTTGAAAAATAAATCTAAAAAGAGAGAAAAAAATCATTATGATTTTCTTAAATAAAGGAAGGCGCCACTACCCTGTCACCCCCCCCCCCCCCCCCCAACACACACATCCCTACACACACACTACTCACACACCCAAACACATCTACCCCCGCGACACCTCACATCCACAAACCCTGACATCCCCCTTCCCTACAGGCCCACATACCCACCCCCTGACGTATCCCCTAAACCTTCACACACCCCAACTCCCTGACGTCCCCCATACATCCTCTCCCCCTCACCCCCTGACGCTTGGGACGCACGGGTGTGAATGATACCCGGGGTATAGGGGACGGTGGCCCATTGATTTCCCGCGTCTCGCCTAGACCCCGGCCTTGTCACCTTGTCTTATTATGCGCCCTCACGAAGCCACGGCCGTCTGATATAGATCCGGGCAAGTTAACTCGCAAACACATCTTGGGAATGTAACCACAGCCGTGGAGCACGACGGGATAGACTGCCCAGCCATATGTTTCACCCACAACGCGCAAGACCTTTACACCAAAGACACCCCACTCACTGATAACGACCAGCGCGGGGAGGGTGGAGAAATATTTGACATTTATTGAAAATATTGAGGAATAGATTAAGGATGAACTGATAGAAGAAGAAGTCTATTATCCGTGGATTACTGAGTAATTACGCCCAACGAGTGAGCGTAGGGACGGAGTAGAGTAATAAAAATGTTCTTGTAGAGTGGGTGGGTGGAAAGGGTTATCCGACCGTTAGTCCGTTGGAGAAGTGATCGACAGTGGCGGTCACATGAGGATGGAGAGTAGGGGAGGAGAGTGTAACCCTCTCCCGCGCTCATTACGGCCAACGAGTTCGCCACAATGACATACGTAGAGAGAGGGTGGAGAAATATTTGATATTTGTTGAAAATATTGAAAAATAGATTACTGTTGAATTGGTTGGAGAAGTCTTATATTATCCGTAGATTATTGAGTAATTACGCATAAGGCGGAGTCGAGGGCGACCGCGATTATTTGGAGGGGTAGGCCGACGGGAGCCACAGACAGGGAGATGGTCAGTTGAGGGTGAGTCCGGATTCCGTGAAGAGCCGCTCGCTGGGATCCCTCGCGCGAGGCTGGGTATGCGGGGGGGGGGGGGGGGGGGGGCGGCAGCCGAGACCAGAGGAAGGTGAGGGTGCGAGGGCAGCACATGGCCACAGGAGCAGAGGGCGTGACGTCATCATCTTATCGAGAACCCGAAGGTGAATTCCGCTGGAGACAGGGTGGAGACGATTATCAAAACTGAATTTAGAAATCACCTCATGGTGTACCTGATTGGGTTTTTTTCTGTAGTTATGCATATGTATATTTCAGGTTGATATCAAACCTAACCCAACACAATTTCTATTCAGAAGTGTCAGACCTTGTGGTACCTTTGACATAGCATTTCAATTCGCCCCATGCATGAGAGAGGCTTGGTTGTTAAATTAATATTTCCACCGTGAACGATGAAGGAAAGGGGCCAAACCTGAAATCTTATTAAGAGAGACTGAATCCTATTTCTGCTTTTCCTATCGAAAAGCGTTCAACCTTTCTGAATGCAGCATCTGAGAAAAGTAGGTAATTTTATGTCATTGGCGTGAATTGGTCGTGATACACCGGAGGTCGGCAGTAGAACCTGCCGCGCTCTCTGCACTACCTGAGACCTTCCTGTCACAAATTGACGTGTATCTGAGAAGCCGACAAGAGGCACACAATATAGACACGCTAAATACCATCTTTTAGGCTTATCGGAGATAGAACCGAGAAACACTTGCTGTCAGTCGCAAATTGGATACGAAAAAACATACTCCATGTTGAATATTTCAGCGCCGTTTGATATATGTATGTCACTGTTCAGTTTCTACCTGGGTTTACGAAGCCGAAGAAGAAAGGAATTTTATATCTTAAGACTTCCAATTTGTTAGATATGGCTTCCAGGACATCAAGTCGCTGCTAAAATGGATCTCCTGTAGCTCAATAGTGTACAGTGATACCGTCTTCAGTTGTTCGTTGATATTATCGGTGACTGGGAAGTGTTGCCATGCTGCATGAATGCACGAGGTTTGGGAATAGTATTTGCTTTTCCTACACATATCAAATAAGCTAGTAATTCGTTTAATCAGTCACGCTGTATCATGAAAGCCTCCTTGTTATGTTCTCATACCTTGAACTACAATTTTAACATGTCTGTTTGGACTAAATTCTTTCTCATAATCTAAAGGTGTCTGTTGTAGTAAACTGATTGTGTCTATAGATCTACAAAAACGTTCTCATATGAAAAGGTACATGACTGGTCTATGAACAAGAATTTAACGGTTATATTATCCCCACAGCATGATCGGCCGCTCGCTGAGATCCATGGAAGTGCTAATCAAAGTGTAATGATCTACTCAACGGGAGAGTGGCTGATGAATTGATAGATTTATTCAGAAAGTCATGAAGTTTTGAACGACTGTAAAATGAGGTGTTCAGGAGTAAATATGTTTATGTAGCGGATGAGAGAAGATATGCCAGTCCTTCTGTTTTTATCTATGTGGGGTGGTTGGGAGGATCAGAGTCCATGCAGGCATGTCGGCGAGAGCACGGAGCGGTGACGTCACGATTGTTCTCAATCGGCGGGGTGGCACTCGGCAGAATATATCACCAGGTGGCGTGACGGTCGCCGAGCCCTCCTGCATTGCAACCACTACCACTCACACGTTCGTAACAATGACCGGGCACCAGTCTATCCCTTTATACTTAGAGAATCACTAGCTTACTGGATCTATCCTTGTTCTTTTTGTATCATAGCAGAAAATGTACTTCGAAGGCAACCAGTTTGCAGCCAGCCTGCCAGTGTCGGCTTTTTGCTCCTCGATGGAATGAAACCACGGAACTGGAAAGTTATCGAAGTGATACTCATTTCAAAAGTATGGTCTATCTATGAAGCTGTTCACCAACCTTGGGGAATGTTATTTAGGGAATGTTTAGCCCTAATTTTTGTTAGAGATTCGCTCAAGTACACAGGTGTATAATCTTGATACCTCCGATGCTATCAATTTATCAAGTCATCTGGTTCCTTAGTCTGCGAGCCAATATCCAACTCACAAGACTGAGTACAGTACCCAAATCTCGGATGTTCACAGTGATTAAATAATCTTCCGATGATGAATACATATATAGAAATATTTTTAAGGGGGGTAAAATTCGAATCTATTTGGACCGCTTTAGTGGGTCTGTTATGACATGCTATTGGATGCACTTCCAGCTGCCCAGTACGTGCCCTCCAGTGTTAACGACCCAGTTAGCGCACCCACCCCACCCGTCTACCAGGCGGCAGTGGTGCCCATGTGGACGACCGATGACGTATACACATGGGGAGGGGGCGGTAAGCTTCCGGGAGATCCTACCGCTTCCGGCCATTTCTAGTATGTCGGTCCAGTCAAAGAAGAGAGCTACTGACGTACGGTAACCTAGCTCATATACTTACCCATACCTCAGACATAGCTTATTCAGAAGAGGGCAATAATTACCAATCACTAGAATAAGATTCGTCTTGATGTTATATACTCGGTATAAGATTAGTCTCCTTAGAGGATAAGGGCCCAATGTAAATACTCTTGTAGCTGACTGTAACTATGGGTATCTAGATGCGGGATTTGTAATGATAAGTACAAAATCTGCATAGTCTATTTTAAATCCAATGCGATCGATGAAAGTCCATCCAGATTCTGAGGGGGTTGTGGACTTAATATACTCTCTATATCTACCATTATATGCCATGTGCACATTTATTCTATGGAGATATCAGAGTGAAGAGCTCCTCGGCGGCGGCGCACACCAACCATTCGCTCGCCATATTCCCGCCTAGAACTCTCACCCACGAGCAGCTCGGCCACTAAAAGACCAACGCCTTCGATTTATTTGTTTCCTTGAGTTTTGCTCCTGTTGTTTGCTCCTTTTTCAATTCTTATTTTTTCCTTCTTGTCCCTGGACAAAGACTGGATATATTTTTCACCGGGGCCAGAGAAAACATGACCAGCGGGCAGGCAGGCGGCGTGGAGGTCATCAATATTGCATTACACGGCGACGGAGATCTGGCGCACGCCGCCACCCGATAAGCAGATCGGGACGGTAGATAAGAAGGCCGGTCGATGCGCCCCCTCACTGCTGGTAAATCGCCGCGTATTTCAGCCCCAGCCGTCATCAATGGTGACGCTAATCAGATGAGACGCCGGCAAGAAAGTTACCCACAACGCCATCGATCCCCTTAATTATACCCGGTGCCCTCCTGTATAGTTCTCCCTACGGCCGAGGCGCGGCGCTGCGGCGGCCCGGGCCACCTCTCGCGGGGTGGAAGAGGGAGGGTTGTGGTAGAGGTGATAGGCAAAGGGTTTTTGGGACGGGGGAAGGGGGCGGAAGATAGCCTGGGGGCCCCAGGTAACTCATTTGGAAAACTCACCAATATTTCGATCAGTTTTACTGATACGCTTGGCCGGAGAAGATTCCTTTGATGTTTTTGTCTCCGAGGCTTGGTTTTCCACGACTCTGATGATAGTGATGGTGTTAGTTGTGGAAGTGGTGGTGCCGGTGATGATGGTAATTGAGAAAGATTGTGGGAAAGGTTTCGTGATTAAAACTATTTTCAACATTGTAAGGTCCAGGAAACCAAGTGTTTTAACTGCAAGGAGCATATAAACTCAAGGGATCGGATAGACTCAAGTGTAAGTTTTTACAAGTGTACATTTTGTGAAACGTCTTTTCTTTAATGTGGATATAAATATAATTTTATGTTATGCTTTATCAACAATATTTATTATATGACAATAGATATTCCTATGGCTTCACCATATCATTATATCAGGTGCCTATCCCCTTTCCCATCGGAAGAAGTCATCTCCCGTACTCCAGAGCATGACATCCGGCGGTTTGAGAACATCTCAATGACCCATGCTGAAAACAAGGGACAGTGTCTTTATTTATAATAAACTTCCATTTATACAGCGTTTCTTTGTTGAAGGAGACACGAAGTCCATTTCCTCTGATCCTAACAGTTTTAGCGGCGTTTCCCCCAGCAGTACTCAATCAATTTTTTCTTATCTCCTCATTCACTTTTATTCGCCATGTCCTTTTTTGGCAGCCTGCTGCCGCCTGGTTTATTCTGTTTTAGGCGACTTGTCCATTGTCTTCGTCCTCTGTCCCATCCATAAAACTAGAACAATGTGACATTATCAGAACAGAAGGGACGAACAAGAGACTGAAGTCGTGGGTTTGTGTAAAGTGCGAACATTCTGATGGTGTCGTTACATGCACAGTACTTATAGTGGCATACTGTGACTGGCCTACGTATACAAGGTTTGGTATTATATATATCCTAATGCAATCGGGCCCCTTTCTGGAGGATTACCTATGAACATTTATAGATCACTAAATGGTAACGTCATACTTAACTACTCTGGTATTGCTGGTGGTTTTCACTTTGCCCAATTAGCGCACAACAGAGCATCTTTGTTTAGAACAGCCATAATTCAAAGTCTTATAAAATCATATCAAATTAAGTTGAAACTTAGAGATCATTATTTAAACCATTTACATGGCAGTCAAGTAGCGGCCTAGCCCATATGTATCCACTATCTCCGCTAAAAATATCAAAAGAAAAAAGAGAAAAGAAATCCCGGAACACGTTGACACCTCTTCCCATGACTCCATTCGATCTTCTCTCCTGGCCGTGAGCCACTGACCTTGACTGCACTGTTGTGACCTTCAGGACTTTCGTCACGACCTCAGCAGTCAGCATTGACCTTGGCTCACCGTTCAACTGAACCTCCTCTAGGGACACTTCGACCTTGTCCGAACCCCTGTCTGTTCTATTTACTATACGACCACTGATGACTGCAGACTTCTCCGCTCTTTGATTCTACGTAGTCTATAGTCATTCATTTCACTATGATTAGTGATTCTCCATCTAATATATATCTTACCTCTAACCACAAGATGTTTATTGCAGAAATTAATTAGTGTTATCATCTATGAAATTACGACTTGCATTTAAATGTATCGATGATCCATGTTGTGTCAACATAGAATCATATTATTTTCTAGATACTAAAACAATCAAATTAAAAAATATAACTGTGGCCGATTCATAATTCCGATATGAAACTTTTGTTTTCAGACATTTAGTCTTAATCAAATGATATCATACCTACCCCGATTATATATCTATATGCGGTCTGCCTGATTTCGAAATTTCATAATTTTCCGCCAGGAATTTCACATGTAATTCGACATATTGGATCTTATCGGAAGGCCTACTTTTGGCGTTTTATGTGTGTTGTGGGGAGCCAATCATGGCATATCGTAGAGGTGTTGCGCACTGGCCTCAGTCCCTATATCCTACTCCTCCACCCCTTCTGAGTGACACATTCATGGGCCAGTCAGAGAAGGTCACATACTATAATGAATTGTGTTCTGGTCTTCTTTAATCATGTAATGAATGTTCATAATCAAAGACTTGAGCAAGTCTAGGCCTATCGGTACCAGAATCGGCATTGGTGGGTGCAGGGCTTAACCGCTATCACCTTTTATGACCCACCAAGCCGTTCCGATTGACAATGATATAAACCGATAGGCTACGATTAGAATTCTCATGAACCTCCCGATACACCACAGTTTTGCCATTTTTAATCGTAGTGTATCGGGAGGTCAATCGTAGTGCATCGGCGTTGGTGGGTGCACGGCCTAAAATAGAATGCTATCGTGTTCTAAGGAGTGAATGTGTTAGGCGACCTTAGAATCTGTCTTGTACTGGAGAGGTTCCTGAAATATATAGCTCGCTATTCGCAGGTACATTCGCACCATCTAGATGGCAGGCTGAATGGCATCCATTCTTACCGATCTCTGTGCATTGAACTACCACACGTTTTCCTCCTTTGAGAGAGTTATAACTTTCAGAGGAAAGTGTTTATCTGGGACTGAGTATAGCAATGATCAACACTGAATTTAGGGACCGGACTTGGTATTAAACCAACCCTCTTGCAGGAGCATTCTCAACTGGATATAAGAATTCTATTAATGTAAATAAATGGATCGCCGTTACTAGTGATGAATAATCGTGAGGGTTTCACTAGAACTATTCCATCTATATCATACAGGATTATTCAGATATGGGCAATTTTATGGAAATTCTTCTGGTATCGGACATTATGAATTTTCTTGTCATGAGTCAAATCAAAATTCTCTAGGACATGAAACATAATCAATCAACGTCGCTTTGATCCGTATTCGATTTTCTACCACCTCACTGCCCCACATTACCTTCCCGTCACTTCCAGGGATCCAATATCGCTTTGATATAAATGATCCTGACGGTTGTTACGGTCTCAGAACTGTAAAATCCATCACACAATTCACCCATTTAGAAGTGAGCCGTTTAATGTTACATCTGCTTATGGCTCTGTCATGTCCAGGTGGGACTTTTAATCTGACAGGAATCTCCGTCACGAAGTAGGTGAGCATCTTAAGGGCCTTTTCCGCCAACATACAAGATATAGCGAGATCTGTCGTGATTTTGTTATCTTGATAAGTCTTGCTAGGTTTTGAATAATTGTATGCATATTTGCTGCGAAGCATCGGTCTGGTTAAACACCTACATCGCATTCTTGTAGCAATATGCCGCAATATGTCGGCAATAGATTTTGAAGCATCGCGGTGGTGGAGCTCCAAAATTTACACACGACATCGCGAAAAAGTATACGTATGATCGCGCTCGATGTGCCGCGGCAAAGGAGGTAAGATATATAGCGACAATGTAAGATATAACAAGACATACCAAGATGTAGCACGAGTGCATTGTGTTGGTAGAATCAGCACTTTAGACTCCCCACACACAGGTCACTACCACTACTCACCTGGCGAGCTCGGTGTCCACCAGTCGTTAGGACATTGGCGACGGCCATGGCGGGTTCTCAACAGTGGCGTTGTGCCAGTCACAACTGTTAAGTCCAATCAACCTGGGGCTGCACACCTCCTAGTGGCCGTCGACTTTGAGGTGAGCTGCTCGGCTCACACTGTGCCGCTTGACCTCTCGCTAGGCAACTGCCACAGGAGATCTCTAGCACGTCACAATGCATCGTAGGATGCAGTCAAGGAAGATATAGAGTCCTTTTGTCAGTGAATCATGCTTATGTGCTATGTATACGATTCTTAGTTTGTAACAGTATCCATGTTGGAGAAGAGCATTTTGGTATGATTTAATTATCCTTTTAGGATTCAATGAATAATGATTAATGTCCATATCAGAGGAAATAATCTGTATTTGGACGGTTTCATCAATATATGAGGCTGACATATATAAATCCGGTTAAAGGTTTTTGGGTACAGGGCGCTTACACACCGTCTTCCTAAGCCTATCTAAGTAAATTGTATAGTTAGATTATGAACGAACAAACAGTAAACCGATGTCTTCTGAACAATGTACGTGTTTGTGTGAGCGCATGTGCCAGATCAGGAATAAAAGATTTTTGTTGGTCAATGGCTATTAATTTCATGTATCTCTAAATAAGTGCCTAAACAATTGTCAACACATTATGTGACCCACTTATGGTTTGTGGTCCATTCACCAAATTCGCCTATTGTGTCACTGTATGTATAATTACTGTTAAACATTATGTTATGTTGTGTTGAAAGTTGTAGTCCGGTGGCGCAGATAGCACTTCCCTGTGTATTTACGCACGTATAGAGTACATCATGTATGCAATACTGTCAAACAGTGTTGTGTGTCAGTGATACTCGCGGTCGAATAATGCAGTGTCACAGACGCCAATTGTTTCAACTTGCCAAAAGCGTGTGTGGTCCTACCAACGTGTTGTTCTCATTTTTCCCACCAGAGGACTCTGGACACGCAATTCAATAGCAATCTTGCTAGATGGTAGTGTTACGGAGGGAGTGGATAAGGTTTCTGGTGGAGAGTTCGAAGGAGCGAAGCTGACGGGTCTGAAAGACTCGTATATCGTGGCGCTGAGGTGTTTCAATATATAGATTTGTTTTTTTCTAGTGTGGGATAACATCTACAAAAAAATAGTTAGATTCCCTGCAGGTAACTGAATCCCACTCTCTCTCTAAGTTAGCTATGCTCTTTTATTTCATAAGATATACAGTAACAATGTCTTGTTGATAGGTGTACGATTCCACGAGAATCACTAAGTTACCCATGGATCATTCGAGAAAGATTTTATGAGCTTAGTGACAAATCTTCACCGTGTGCTTCTTTACCTCTCGATTACACTACACGATCTCATCCTACATATCACTAGGTTGTAGTAATCTATCCATAAAGGACTATCAAAATATTTGCCAATTAAATGTGCTGTATCAGGGCTGTGATACGAAATAATATCATATTAATAAGGGGTACATTGAAGTTTTATTTGAAAATGATTGAGATTCTTCCGAATATTTCTCAGAATAGTTGATATTTAATCTTCTCAGTGAAATTTCCATACGATTCCTCGCATGTGCTGTTAATCCACGTCAACCCTTATTGATGCTGCTTTATTAAATCGTGTCATATTCTAAAAGTGTCAGTGATAGTCTTATAGTCTTAGGTGATGTTCATGAAATTGTGAAATTTAAGTCTTGCCTCTTGCGTGCGTGACGGGACAACACGACGACTCCATAATTGATATTCCACTCAGGATCCTGATTTATCACGCGCGCATTTCACCCAGATTCCCATGTCACCCATTCATAAAGCGAGGCGGATCTCGCCAATATTCCCGAGGTGGGGTTGACCTTGTGGGCCTAAAACCAATTACAACCGTCGGTGTCATGCTGTTAGCGGATGGCGGATGGCATTGCACTCTGACACCCTTCACCTCCACGTTCTCGTCCTGCCACAAACCGATAACAACAACACAACCACTGTCTTCTGGCCTTAATCCTATCTCTACCTTATTGTCCCCTTTATTATTTTCAACAATATCTTTATACTCATTATTTTCTCAATACCTTCCCAACATTATGATTATATTCTGATTTTACAGGTATATTATTTTGTTATCTATCCATTGTTATCATTTATTAGGATGCGGTTACCATTCAATCATCGTTTAATCATTTCGTCATTACAATCATCATGACCATCATATTACTTTTCTTTATCAGACAGCTTTATTCCATTCTGTTGGCAATAACAGATATTCAATAACATACTTCAGCACACAGGTTTACAAGGTATCCTAAAACATAGGAGATACATGATATGGTGTGATGATGAAAAGATGATTAATTGACTCTTGGTTATTATCTTATTAGCATTTATCAAGACAATGTTTACTACAATTCAACGATTTTGTTTTTTACAACCATGAACATCCCATCGCTGTCAGTCAGTTACTACCCCAACTGCGAACTAGTAACCTAGCATCGTCTGCTCGATCACCCCCGTTTCTGACCCTCAGGTACATTGACCTCCCATGAGCAATTCGTGGGAATGCAGAGAGGGGCTCACTAGCACGGCCAGCCCTGCCACACCCCACTGACCTAATTCAGGGATACCTACAGAGGGGGTAAAACCTCTGGACATTTGCTGACCAGGTCGTCCTGATCACATCATACTCTCCACTGACCACAGCCCGGCAGGGACCGCCACCCGTATTGACCGATAGTCACGTACCTCAAGGCCACGTGACCCGGACTCAGCCAGTGGAGCGGGGTTGTGTTCTGTCTGACCTGCTAGAATAATTTTACCGGGTGCTGGAGGGAAGCCTGTCTTCCATGTTATATTATCGTTATCCAATGTGTTGCAAAGTTTGGTGAATATTGAAATCAGACCGAAAATATATGACCTACCTTTGGTTTGTTAACTTTTGATTTGGCTCATCCGACGGTGAACAAAGTAGATTAATCTTCTAAATTTAGATATTTTACCAAAGGGACTTTACAGAACCAGCTTTCCAGAAGGGGAATTCGATATTGTTTACTGATAACTTCAGGCTTTCATACTTTGGCAAGCTGAACGACAAACGTAAGAAATTGAACATTATGATTGTTATCTGTGCAAACGATGAATGTTGGCAGAATTATTGTCGGAGTCCCCAATTAACAATTAAATTATCTAAGATTAAATCATGATTGGAAACAGATGACTTTCCAGAATGTGCTTATTAGCTGAAGCCCGGAGTCGTCAGAATGAAATCCTTGATCTACATATGTTACAAACTCCATGGGAAAGTGACATACCATGTATTGCAGCGCACACTACGTCATTTAGGATTCTTCCAAAAAAGACATGTCTCTAGTGGCTATGTCCTCAGAGAAGAGGTGTAAAATTCTAGTTCGATTATCACCTAGATGATGCTAAGAATGCCAATTCCTTGTCTATGCATATGTAGTGGCGGCACGATGAAAGTACGATCAGTGCACAATAGGTGCTCAGTCACGCTTCAATGCCCGCATTATCCTACATCATTGTCATTCTAACAACTTTAATATCACTGACAGCTATCGTCTTCTGTGCCAAAGAAAAGGCGGTGCTAGATCTTCCTCTCGCTGAGAGAGGGCGTACAAATACGGTTTGCATCCAGGGTGAGATGATCGATGGAGTCGGCTCATGACAGGTCCCCGATGTGAGGGCCCGGCACGCTGAAGCCACATGTGGGAGAGGTGGTCTCATACAGGCTCCATAGTCTCGTGTTACGCCAATCAATTGTGTCCCTTTTATCTCTAGCCTTGTTCACTGTAGAACTGGAAACTGAGAAGAGCGGTGTTTCTCTATACTTGTAGCTTATAAGAGAGGATCTGCTTGGTTTATTATTGATAGTCTGTTTGCCTCTGGCGAGTGTTGAGCAAAGAGAAAGTACAAGTTGATCGGAAGACATTTGTGTAAGAGGTGTATATACTTACGTTTTCGTATTCAAACCACCATGTTAGTTATAACCCTTTGTTGTTCTCGAAACTAAATCCCACAAGGTGACAAATTTGTCAGTCACCAATCACCGGAATAATGACTGACATGGAATTGAATCACTTAATTTTCACAGCCGTGTGGCACACACTAAACGATGGGTTTTGTCATTCTCACTAGGTACTATAGGTATGTATAAATCGTTGTTCCAATCGTATAAGGCAGGGGGTCCTCATTAGGCAGAGTTATCATTTATAAAACCTGGTTATATCAACCAAGAAATCCAACCCAATAAATACCTCCCAAAACCCATTATTATCTCATAGAGAATCGTTCTATTGAGCGGTACTTTAATGATGTTGTTATCAACGATTTTGGACGTGATTTTCAGGAAAACCTGAGCCATATTTTAGCCGGTTTTGCCATTCAGCCATTTACCATCTACATTTGTAATTAGTCCCGAGCCTTTGCTCACGCTTTCCTAGCCTTCCCTTTAGTCCCAGGAACATAGGACATACTTTGTTGAATAAGTCGCCAGGAAGAATTAAACTTTTACCTCGACCGACCACCTATACTAGCCTTCGCCCCAACTGCTATTCGTGCAGCGGCCGGCCTACGAAGCTGTCATAGACTGAGCATTATCTAGTAGAGTCATCTTGGTTCATAGTGACAGGGTTGAGAGTCAGAGGACAAGATTGACTGACCACGGCCGCCCATCGTCATCTCCATAATGATGATAAAGTGCCATATGTCCGAGGTTAAGCGCACGATTACTACCTGGATTCACAGCTGCCCACACCACCAGTCAGAAGGGATCCACTGCAGGTAGCAGCCGGGCCGCGCCCACTCCGGGCCGGTGCTTAACGAGGTCTGAGGGGCGGCGACTCCCCCGGGAACCAGGTGAGGACCCCTCCCCTCCCCTCCCGCCGACCGCCCAGCCCCGTTAGAACCCCGTGGCCTGCTTATTAAGGGGTGTTGGTGGCCCAAGAAGGCTGCTCATGGTGAATTGATCTTCCTCTGAGATAATATCTTACATTCTGTGGGCCATTACCACTCGTGAAGCTGGGGGATAATGATAATAAAACAGGCCATATTAAATGAAAGTGTGCGTATGGCGTGTACGCTAGTGACCTCAAATTTGAGTTGAAAGTAAGATCTTCTCAGGTGGAAAAGAGAGGGGGAAACTTGGCATGTCAATAATTTTACGCTCTTCAGTATTGATCAATCCTAATCATGTTGTGGTACATCTTGTGCAAGCCTGCATACAGATCGGTTCGCTGAAACCTATAACGAGGATATGTAGATGTTAACATTAAGGTATTATCACTTCTACTTGTATGTTCTTCATTAAAGATCTGTCTATAGGTGTCATACCTTATAGTGACATTTCAGAATTCACTGTCAGGTATTTCACACGTGAGAGATTTTTTTTTTGTCAAATAGGCTCTCGATGAACACCGACACATTACGAAAAATCCAACATGTTGGATCTCATCCAGAGGCCTACGATTTGCGTATTTTTATCGTGGCGTGTCGGGAGCCAATCATGGCGTATTGGTGTTTATCGTAGAGTCAATCATAAATGTGTGGTGCACTGCTACGATTTCATCTGCCATCCCGATAAGATATTCGTTACTACA
The DNA here is from genome assembly GCA_950022655.1 of Alentia gelatinosa. Lineage (NCBI taxonomy): Eukaryota > Metazoa > Annelida > Polychaeta > Phyllodocida > Polynoidae > Alentia > Alentia gelatinosa. Next base: position 100,367,284 of record OX465580.1, on the reverse strand, counting down.
TGCAATCCCTTCTTAGTATTGTGGTCATCCGGTAAGTAGCGGTTAAATATCTTACTCCGCTGTTGTTACGGTGCATACGGGTGGCAGTGACGGTTTGCTGGGTGAGTGGGTAGCTCTGAGGTGGGATCACCATGGCACGCCTGGCAGACAAGCAGGCTGTACCGATACATCATACAAATCCATCTCCTGGGTACTTGGCCTCGGTCAATCTTCTGAATGACAACCCACCTGACAACTTCCCCTCCCTCCTCTCTACTCTGTGTACCCGCACATCCCTACTGCTTCTGACTAAGCCCACCACCGACCACCAGATCTACCCGGTTTGGTGATGGCCCAGTTGTCGGGCTTTGCCCTCGTCCTATAGTGTCAAGCTTCTCACATTCCGTGCCAGGTGGCTCAGTGAGTGGCTCCCAGGGCAGTTAGCTCGAGGGCCTGACCGAATCGGCTGTGAGCAGCACGAGCAGCGAGGGGTCAGGGGTTTTAACACCTCAATCCCATCGAGGAGCCACTACAGGTGCGCCTGGAGCGTCGCCCAGGTGTTAATTGGCAACACCACCTCCTCCCGTACTCTCACCTGAGCTCTCACCGCCCATCGACCGACACTAACCCCTGCCCCTCCTGCACTCTGGCTCACTCCACGTTCAGCCTCTTCACGTATAAACCTCAGCTCAACCTCTTAACAGAGATGACAGCTCTTCAATTTTCCCTGGAAATGCACTTTTTCATTGCCAGTATATAAGATACTTTTTCCATTTGTTAAGTAGTCCTGAAGAGGTTTAATCAACTGAAACGTTAACGACAGGTCTAGCAGCTTGAGGTCTGTTTATGACCATCTTTAATTCAATAAATTGTTAAAAAGAAATACCGGCTTGGAGATGTAGTGTTCTTTACACTTTCTTGGATAAAAATTATATTAATAAAGCCTCATTTGTGCCAATATAAGAGTGGTGTGAACCTCTCCAGTAGTCCAGTAGTCCCCACAGAACCTCAGCCCCATGCTGGGACTGACACCGACATGTTTTCCACAATTTCTCAGTCTCTCTGATGCTGCAAATTTCACATATAAAATATTTCCACTTCATTTTTCTTACCTAGCTGACGTCTCTGTCTTCAGGAGCAGCTGCTCCGTCCATTATCCGATCCTCGTTGTTGATTCTACGAACTGTGTGTTGCAAACTCACAACAAACAACCCTTCAAAGTAATACGTACAGTTATGCAGATGGAGTTGTCTTAGAGTCTCTGGTTTAAACAATTCAAGCATATTCATGAGCGACTTTATAGTACTGAAGATACACACGATGATTTTAATTACAGCATTTTTTAAATCGTATATATTCATGTTTGAGATGTGGGTGGTTGGTCATACCAAACTGTTTGAATAGAAAGCTTGATGATAGGCAGTTTAAATTCTTGAAGTACATGGCGATATGATACATATTCTTTAATAAATCAATTACAGATCCTCACTTGAATAAGCAATGGCCTAAAATGTATATTGGATATTTTTCAATAGGGTATTTCAAAGTTTGTGTTCATAAACCATTGACCCGGATAGTAAGTACTTCTTCGGTGTATTATTAATGTCTACATTCGAAACTTACTTAAGATTTATTAATTATCCCCAACAGAATCAAACATTATCAGCTCTTTAAGAGAGTACATAACCTGTACTTTAACTGGTGATATATATTAGATTACTCCAACCTCTTGGATAATATAGCCTGCTTTATCCGAAATTCCATACTTTATGGATCTATACACTGTGAAGGGAATCGGATAACTTCCGTTATTTCCCTCTGTATTTACAAACGCAGAACCATGCTTCCTCCGCGGTAGTGGAGACCAGGGGGTTTGCAGGTTTGCAGGCAGTCCTTTTCCTACCTGTTTACCTTCTATAAAGCTCAAGGTTCAACACTGCTTGGGGAATGCTTTCTCAGGGCCCGTGTTTTGGCGAATCATTTCCGGAGCAAACCTATTGAGCGCTGGTCTGTTTCCGGAGCAAGTTGGGCGAAGGGAGGGCGCGAGAGGCGGTGAGAGGGTCTACGGCTTTGGGGTAATGATGGGGCCACGAGGGGGAGGTGTCCCATGGCTGTAGACCCGGCAATATCCCTGACTGCGATTGCCGGCAGTAGAATGCGTTAGTTTAATCATGATGCATGGTGCAGTCACAGATGTTGATTACTAGATGTTAGGTCAGATTGGGTGACTATCGATCATAAAACGTCGCGCCTCAGTTTAAAGGCAGGGGGTGCAGTATTTTCCCCGAGGTGGGTTGGGGGTTGATGCATGGGGGACTGCCTTTTCACCCTGCTCTGGCCAAACAGAAAGGCGGTCTCCCCGCTGGCGTGATGGATGCCCACGTCTGCGGACTCCGGCCTGCCGCCCGCTCGTCGCCCGTAAAATAGCAGCCACCGCCCGCCTACATTGATCACCGAAACGCCACCGAATCCCGGCCACAAATGATCATGAATATTGATATGCCGCCAACAAGGCCCGATGGAAATTATCGGAATCTTTCCTATTTGTGCCACTTAGTTTCCCGCGTCAACGTCTTTCTTTTATTGTTACTGTCTCGCCTCTCGCTCCCGTTGCCCTCTCTACCTCCCTCTCCCTTTGTTGTTTGTGGGTTATTGCCCTCTGTCCTCTAAATCCTTTCGTATAGCAATCAACCTCCTTCAAGCTCGTCTCGATACTTTCACCTCACCCTTGTGACTCCCGTCCCAATACTACTGACATAGCGGAAGAATATCTCACGTGGTATATTTCTATGCCATAATCATCTCATTATACTGGGGGATATATACAATACTCACTCGGTGGCAGCACCAGGAAGCGGCGGACGAAGAAGGAACTTCATCGAGATCCATAGCCTCTGAATATATGCCACGAGTTTTGATTACGTAACAAAGTAAAATGAACGGCATATTTTCAGTGGCTATGGATCGAGTGTGGTTCAGATTTTATCTCACCCCTATCACTGACGAATTGATTAGCTTACATTTGTGACATCATCTCCCATTGAGTATTTCTTTTACAATACTCTATGAGCGTTGGATACAAGTTCTCAATGTTAAGTCTATAAGCCAATTTCTACCTGCCGACTTTTTGGCCACCGATCTGCAGTCGGGAACCACCAACGCCAGATCGGTGAATGGAAACAAACATGCATAGAAGTGTTCCCCGATTAATTGTGTTTAGATTATGCAATAAGACCACCACCGCGATGGTAATTGTATCTAGAGGACAGTTCCGTCAGTAAGAACCTGTTAAATATGGCAAAAACAAGGCATACACTACACTCTCACCGATTTTTAGATACCGACGTGCAGTCGTTGGCCACCACCGGCCGACCTTTAGGAGAACTCAATAAATCGGTGCCGTTTTCGTCGGCCAGTGGGAAATGGCTTTAAGGGGGGAAATACCAGGGGTGAGATAAATACAAATAGCCGGCCGTGCCTCACTGCTGCATTTGTAATGGGTGTTTTTACTTCCCACTGGTATAAAGGGCGCTCCTGTATCTGCAGCAATTTTAGAGAGGTAACCCCCAGGACTAAAGATCTGGGTGTACATCAAATGGGGCTAAGTGGAGCGCAGTACGTGATATTCTCAGCTGGTTCTCGACTGGCTGCTCATCTATCGTTACATCACATGGATTCATGCAGATTCTTTCGTGCACCGATCTCACCGGAAATTGTATTCATTATTTAGACTGTACCTGTCTGTTACTGATCTTGTGAAGGGCATCACGTAAGATTGTTTTGTAACATTAAAATCTGCGGGTCAGTGACCTGATGTAAGACAAATCTCTCATTCATTAACTCCTCATGTTGGATACATCTCCAAGTCATTGCCCTTATTTAAGATGCGTCCCCCAATCATATGCTTGAAGGACATGTTTACCAGTCATCTACCCTGTATATGACACGTGTACCAGTCATCTATCCTGTGTAGTACACGTGTATGAGTCATCTACCCTGTGTAGGACATGTGTACCAGTCATCTACCATGTGTTGGACACGTGTACCAGTCATCTACCCTGTGTTGGACACGTGTACCAGTCATCTACCCTGTGTAGGACACGTGTACCAGTCATCTACCCTGTGTAGGACACGTGTACCAGTCATCTACCATGTGTAGGACATGTGTACCAGTCATCTACCATGTGTAGAACACGTGTACCAGTCATCTACCATATGTAGGACACGTGTACCAGTCATCTACCCTGTGTTGGACACGTGTACCAGTCATCTATCTTGTTTAGGAAGCATCTCCCAGTAATTTATCATTTAAATGCCTAGAAATACCGATATCTGTCCCATTTCTATTTTTTAGATGAAATAATATCTACTCTAGGTATATGGGCAAGAATTCATCAGTAGATGGATAGGGGGGAGGGGGGGGGGGTCCAGAAGATGTACTGGGTAGATCCCTCAACAACATTGCGTTATGTTGACATGAGGTGGCAAAGTACTGATACGGGGACTAAATGGTTTCCCTGTCCCAGATCGAGGAGCGTTTAAATCGGCATAATCTGATTTCATTGGCATGTTAATTACTTGGCCGCTTTTAAAAAGTCATTATTTACGACCGAGCGGTAATCATTGGGTGGTCTAGAAATTCAGGCGTGGCGCGCCCAATGAGACATTTGTCTTAGACCATTGTGCCGGCCGGCGACCGCCGCCCCCGCCCGAGAGATTGGCATTTAAGTGTCCTTTATGTAAATGAAAACGAGTGGAAGCCAATTCTGGGCGTCAATTTATGAGGTGTGAAGCGGAGCACAGCAGGGGCACAGTGCCAACAAACACCCCGGTCGACCGTGCTTGTGTGAGGGCGTCTGCCACCCATTGCCATTCGGTTTGCTGCACCTTGCGCCACAACCCGCCACACGCCCCGTTTACCCCGCACCACCTAAATCACACCATCCCTCTGCCAGCCTGGCCTGCCACACCCCAGCCCGTCCTGCCAAGTTAACATACACTGCCCTGCCCTGTCCTGGCGTACATGTTACACCTATTTAAATAGCCTGTCCAGCCCTAACAGAGCTGATACCAAGATATATTTTATTTATATATACTGCTACAGATTAGCGTGATGCTGGTTTGAATTCGGTAGCAGTTTTAAAATTTTACATCATTGAATCGTCATGATAATCTTATTATAATCAACATGATTACCCCGATTGACATGTAACGCTCTTGGCTGGGCGGGGTTACGCATGTCATATACACCTATGTCTAAAAATACTCCAAATACCAACCTCTGCTATGCAAGTGGCTGTTGAGGTGTACCACCATATTGTGCCGGTATGGTGCCAAACCACCATACCGTGAACACTTTTTTCTTTCTTTTTTTAAACAATTTTTAACACTGCATATTGTACAATCACCGAATTAGGCGATACAGCCGTTCTTCAACTTGGGCCCTAGCCCCCTACTCCTCATTCTAATGGTGGATGTTAAGCCGAATGAGGAGTGGATACCATTTTTATATAAGTCTTTTATATGGCCCGGCCAGGGTTTGAACCTACGATCTCCCATACTCAAGGCGAACACCCCTACCAAATCCGGACAAAGAATACAGGCAGGAAATTTATAGATGATATTATAACTCTGATATTCGCAAAGAAAGAGTTTGATTGTTATTAAAGTTTTTAAATGTTTACATATATCGTCCCGTGTTACTTGCGTTAAAATTAACTAGTTTCCCTGAAGTTATGATAGGCGCTTGGTGTAGCTGATGGTGGTTGGGCTTATACCACGTTCAGTCAGGCATGGATCACATGGTGCTCTGGGCGACCTCCAACGGCGTGGGAGTAAAACAAAGGGGCACGATGTTGTGCAGGCTTGGACTGACCATGCCAATTCTGACAACAAGTTTACATACCCCCACCCGCTTGCCATACACCACTATGCCACATCTGATAGCAAGTTGATATACCCCAAGCCACCCTCTCCTTCCCAGCACTGCATGTCCCACCATGTCTGATTCTAAGTTAACAGACATTGACCTGTCCATCCCTGTTCTTAGCTGCCCCATCCGACGATCATCCAGAGAGCCAACACCTGCTTCCTACCTATACTGCCTCTCCCACCTCAACACATAGCAGGGTCCCTTCAGATATTAACTCAGGTTATGCCTGGGAACTTTTTATACGTGACAGTTGCTCTGGCTATGTTTGCGTGAGCAATGGTGTATTTTGTATGTGGGTAGGCGAGGATGGGGAAAGGGTCGTAGAGGGATCTGTAAAGCCAAGGGCACACCAAGCAAGAAATGGAACGATTTCCGGAATCGCCAACTCAAAAAGGCGAGTATATGAGCTATTATTTCTGTATTTCACCTAATTATTGCTTCCATGACGCTAAATCATCGATGGGAGATATTACTAGATAATAAAATCTCACATACATGCAATTTTGCATTGGCGATTCCAGAGATCGCCGCCTTGACCCGCTTGGTGTATTCCCGGCATAATGCTGTCGGTTGGGCGGTGTACGCAGAGATCGCGGTTGGGGAAGCTGATGGTGGGTTTATACCGTGTTCAGTCAGGCATGGAACACGCGGTGCCCGGGGTGACCTCTGACGGCGTGGGAGTCAAACAGAAGGGCAGGGTGGTGCGCAGGCGCAGACTGACACTAGTTCTCTGCGCCATGATACATGGACAGAAGAAGCGTAGCGGGGGTAGTTGGGGTTGGGGTCAGTTTACAGCTTACAACAGATCCGGACCGAACTTGTCGGGTCTGTGGCCATATTCTAATATTCCCGGGTTTAAGTCCCAAACCTGATGCCTAGCAAAGTGCCCCTCCACCAGATGGCAGTCTTCCATGACTCTCCGCCTCCCCACCTCCTTCACGCCTGCCATTAACATCGCCGCCCCGCCATGTCATGGAGCGTATGCCACCCCCACTCTCCCGACCACCTATCACCGTATTCCTCATACACGCCCAACCCGCCCTGTGTGGCGGCAGGTTGGTGCAATGAACGGCGCACCCGCCCGTGCATCGCGAGGGCCTGGGTTTACATCATGGCCCGTCAATGTGCTCGACTGGTTTACAGTCATCCTCGCCTACTTTTCTTTAGAGAACTCATCGAAACTGACTTTTTAGGAAATGGCCCCAGGGTGTTTCAAGTCTCAGTGGCGCCGTTATTGTCGCAGCCCGGCGCCATTCCGCACGCCCCGCGCCGCTAAATAATTCGGCATGTTTACTGGCGGTGATTTTTGTGGAGGGGCGCGGGACGGGTCCCGAGCGCAAGACCGTCAACCTCCCGGTACTCGTCACCCTGCGCACGTCCATCCCAATGTATCTAGTGCTCATCTAGCCCAGGTCCCCAGTCACTCCACCCCGCCTCAGCCACGCCCCCTCTTCACTCTAGTCCTTGGAACAAGATTCTTTTAGCATCACCTACATCAACCTTGTACGTTCAAATATGCTATAGAGTATATATACAGATATCTATTTATAATATGTTCTGGAATCCTCACATCCTTATCGTCATATATATCCTATGCTGCGAATTGTCTAGCATTCCCCATTTCAGTACTGATCTCTGATACCTCACATTGCAGACAGTGATCTCTACACACTGATTACCAATATCTATATATTAGATAAGACTCGCGCACGTTGTTTTCGTACACCCTGAATTACAAATAAGATATCCGACCATCTTTAAGTGTAAATCTGAGATCTCAATAGTTCGCGCCATCTATTAGTATATATACACCAGATCCGAATTCCCGACGGAATGTATCATCAATAAACCACCCTCTCAACACTCCAACCCACTGTACCACTCTGCTCTTCACAACCTAAAATAGCAACCCCCCGCCACCCAGTCCCCCACTTCGTGATGTGCTCCACACATCCTGTCAGATAAACCGGTGTTCTCTTGGCTATACCTGTGAGCTCCCCTTCAATGCCAATACCCAAGCCATGCACATGCATGCCCTAACCCGCTAATCTGCGGGCGATGGGACCCGGACGTCCCCCTGGCGGCACGCTCTACTCCGCGTACGCAGCTCTAGGCATTCCATCAGTGTGTCGGTAGGGGGATAGACATACCTAGGCTTAGGGAAATAACGGGCGCCTTGGACGCAAACAGATCGCACAAATAGGGGGCACTGCCCTCCCGTGGCGTCCTACACCACGGGTTTGGTTACAGACCATCACAATGTAGGCTATATGGTTGAAGTAGTGTATAGCGTGAACGTTTGGATCAGGCAATTCAATTTTCGTCGGACAACCTATTTGTTTATTTACGACTTAATGTATTGTTTTTTCAAAAATCTCTTCGGGAGTTTAATCTGGTAACATATTTATGGATAAAGTTATCAATCATACTGTGAAAGCTTGATAACATACTCGCATCACGTTATCTCATTTCAGAGTCATAATAACGTCAGAAAGATAAACTTTGATGTTAACTTCATCATAAAGCTTTTCTATAAAGGAGCTTTTTCCTAGAGTAGTTGTAGTTCATTTCATTTCCTACCACATTTCTAAAATATCAATTCATTTGAGGATACGATTGAGTTTAAATGCTTTATTATTTATCTATATTAATTAAATTTCTTAGTTGAAAGAAGGGAAGGATTTTGTAATCGGCTTCTCAAGCTACTTACTTTGTGGAGAATGTAGAAATATGCAGTGAGTTTGATGTTGAAGTATAAATACAACAAAGGAACTCTTATTTCTATGTCCGTTAAATGAACTGTCACTGCTGTCCATCTAATGCTCTAAAATACTGAACACACCGTCAGCATAATATAGGCACTGCCTGTCAATGACGTCAATCGTTTAACGCCACTGGTATGAAGCATCCTGTTCGATATTGTCAATCTAGAATTACATTGCTGATGTCCGGTTTCTCTTTCCACTCACCTATTAGTGTCAGGAATTTCTTTCCTTTTGTGAAGAGTAGCATTGGACGAATGGCACTATATACTTGCACTGCTAGTAGAGCACTGGATGAATCTCACCAGTAAAGCAGTAACACAGTATTGCTAACAGTAGTAACAGTGGCGACTCCAAAAGTAATCTGGGTCTTAGAAAACACTGGAGGAAGTTATATTACCCCGACCACGGTAAGCTACACCGGCGATTTCGTACGGAAATCAATGAACTGGTTACATCATACTATTTCAATCGATCTGCTGAAGTATATAGATATAGTAAGAAAATACCGAACACCGTCAAGGGTGAATTTGGCGTTTACGGATTTCCAGTACTAGCAGACCGTATCGACCACTAAGCTCCAGGTTCTCGGGTTATTTCCGACAAATCCATACAGACCCATAAACTCACAGCTTTATACACACATATAAATGCCTGCTCTCTCTGTCTGGCCTATCCGCCCTGCTTGCCGCCGAATCCCCCTAAGACTCACCCTCTAGGGTTCCGCCAGTCCTCTTTTGTGCTGTATGCTCAGACTTGAGCCCCATTTCACCCCTGTTACCCTCCTGGTCTTTTCCAAATTGACTCTACAACACAGCAGCCTGAACAGACTCCTATATAATACCACCTACTCGCTTCTTTATGAATAACATGTTTTATTTACCTACTTAATGCATAATATCAAATTATTTGCTCTTGCTTATCCATTGGTCTTCGTCTCCAGTATGGTCATTGGTCTCTTCATTTATCGTTCTTTATCCATTCCTTCACTTATACCTCCACTTATAAACTTATAAACTCCAGACCTCATTGGGCGACCCTGTTAAAGGTTTCTCCACCAAGGTATTACTGTATCTATCTTCGTCATGGCTTCCCCAGTATCACTTTATTTCTTTTTATTCCCCTATACATTTCCTAAATGTCACATCTGCACTTACACACTACCTCTACTTCACGCCACCCTCAACACATACGTTATTTACAAATATCTTATCCTAGATAATACTACAATTGATAAGTGTGTGATGATCCCATTAAATCAGGAGTCACCGTGTTGAGTGGAGGGCATACTACAAACAACCACTCGTTTCTTGGTAGACGCGTGTCCCTGTTTCTTATGTTGCTCTCTTGTGAGATCTAATACTCTCAGTATGTCTGCTAGAGCCAGGGCCTTCCTCACACTGTACCTCTCAGTATGTCTGTTAGGGCACGTCCCTTCCAAAGACTCTACCTCCAGTATGCCTGTCAGAGATATGCCCTTCTCATCACTTTACCTCTCAGTATCGGAGCCAGGCCTTTTTCAACACTATGCTTCTCCGTATTTTTGTTTTGTTAACTCGTTTATTTAGGCTGGTCAAATTCAGTACAAGATTTACTGGTTTTCGTATTCGGCCAGCATTCATGTTGACATTGTATCCAGGGTATAATTGGTGCCTTGTGAGGCGTGGTATAACAATAACAACCAAAGAAAATAAAGAAACATTTAAAGTATATACAAACTATATGAACTATACAAAAAACAATAGGGACAGAGTTTTGGAACGGCAAAATCATTTTCAACGACTTGATGATAAGACCATCTCAGCACAGTACAATTTTGGAATATCAAGTGTTACATGTTGACATACTTTTTGACAGCGCCCATAGTGTTACATTTCTATAAAGATAGACACCCTTCATTATACATACAGCTGGGTATGTTATGGGATAGTAGCAGTCAGTCTTTTCTTAAGCAGCGCGTTAAAGTCCTTTTTGGAGTTTACATTTCTTATGTCTGATTGGAGTTTGTTCCATTGCGCTGGACCATAGTAACATAATGATATCTGATGATGCCGCTATCAATATGCGTGCCTATCACGCATGGACCTGCAGCACACTCTTACCTCTTTACGCTCCGCCCCTTACCTTCAGCACGTCCCACAACCCGGTGTAAGCGCCAGTTTTCGAATACCACCTATCACCAAACTTCTGCCTGTTCATAAACCCTTTCCTCCTGTCCCATGCCACCTGCACCTAACTACACCTACGTTGTCTCTACCTGTCACCAACCTTCTCCATCAATTATTAGTCACCAGTTCAGCACCACAACAGCGGGATGATAATGAATTTCCTTTGGACACTGAGATATTAGAGATTTTGGAAGACAAACTTCTAGATCTGATTTCAGAAATATGGTAGAAGGCGTTACATGAACTGGCCGGACATTTCTTTACAACTCTAATTCTATCGTTATAATAGCATAAATCCGAATTTATGAATGTAATTGATATAAGATGGGTTATCATTTCAGAGCAGAGGTGAACTAGGTAGGGATATAGTATAGTGGCGGCAGCCTCCTTCCATATTAGGAGATGGGATGGTAGAAATATATAAGAGAAACCAATAGTACACTTCTTGTTGATGAAGTTGGTAATGGGGATGTGTATAGCTGCTGTAAGGGTGCAATATTTGGACCTGGATAGAATTGCAGGTGGCGGGACTTTGCCTTAGGGTGTGTTATGTAGGTATGGATAAGATTTGGCAGTGGCAGTGAAGAGTTGTCTCTGTCAGCTAGGGATAGTAAAAATAGTGAGCGCTTGGCGTGGAAAGGTGGGAAAGGAGGCAATGTCGATACCTTCTTCCCCACTACACCCCCACGCGCCACCCCGGGCTAACAGGGCGCGTCCTTCAGTGGCCAGCCAAGCTCCTTACGGACTGTCAGCCGGCGATCTAATGCCGGCACGCGGGGAGGGGTCGATAAGTCCGCCAGCCCCGCCTGTAACCCTCAGGGTCGGTCCTCCCGAAAAGCGTGCAAACTAGCAGAAAGTCACCACGGAGCTTTTTACCTTCCACATACGCCGAACACCGCGACAAAACAAGTCACTTCAACTTGGTTATGTCCAGACCCGCTGACCAGACGTCTTACAAAGTGATAACCATGTTGTTGTTATTCAGAAGACGATCTATTACCGTGAACACAAACATACACTTCTACTGGTAAAAATAAAGCCCAAAGTAAGATTTTCTTTATTCAGTTTTCTACTTAAAACTATCTTTACCGTTACCTTTTCACTGACTGCAAATGCACCTAAATACCCATCCTTTACCTTCATCTGTTTTTTTATAGTTTTGCACCGCTATCTAACGTATATCTCTAATTGTCCACCTACCCAGTCATTAATATTTACATCTTCCCTCTGTCGCCTTTCAGAGGTGCGGCGTTCCACCTGATTATAAATGAGGTGGGGACAGGGTGATAGGTATCCCAACAATAACATTGATCTCATCGGGTATCACTCTCCATAGTTTAATCTCTTCCCTGTTTTGTTGAATTATTGAGCACGTATTACCAAATCAATGATGTCGATGCTGATTATTTACATCGAAGAGGGGATTCTGTTGAAGGTGATATGGATTAATGCATAACTGCTCATGGGTGTTCATGTGAGTAGCTCACTACAGGCACACACAGTGCACCAGAGTGAGTTAGTACCACGGGGGGTCCCTAAGACCTGTAAGAAACCAGTCCTATAACAATCAATCTTTCACTGTCAAGACCTTACCCTCTTTTTATCTAGTCTGACACTTGGCATTTTTTGTTTTTAGGTGAGTGGTTCAAGAGCTAAAGAACTCCGATGTGTGAACACACTGATTGAGAACTAATTAATCAGCCAGATTAACATAGCTTGGGTCAGACACCCCTCAAATAACGTCACAAGATTATTGGATGTAAAATAGTTGGAAGGGATTTTCGGCGTGCTAAACTACAATAGCTTACAGGGAATCAAGTAGAACACTCAGAGGACTAGCATGAATGATAAGGATTACCGTACAGCGAGCAAGTAGATATGGTGGTTATATAGTTGGGCTTTATAGAACGTTACAACTTTCACAAGAGGTCCTTGATTGTGGCGTTCATTATTCAAACATGCCTAGCTTTGTAGTTCGATCGATGCAACTTTTGTTAGCTTAGGAAATTCTAGCTTCCAAACGTATTAATTTTCCTTTGCGACAGAAACGCATAGTAAATCTGGAACCTGTACAATCAGTTGTATATAATGCGTTCCTATTGTGTTCTCAGTGTGAAAGGTTTAATCCACACTACTCGATTGGAGCTTCTCCAGAGGAGGTATGGGGGCGGGAGGGAGCAATAGCTAAGTCTCTGCAATATCTGGGGTGGGGTCTAATGACTTAGGTTTTCACCGTGGTTTGGTTGACTTGGCGGCACTGAAATGGGCAATGTCAATTGTAGAGCGTGATGGGTTCCAGTGGGGCTAGGTGGAAAGACACGGAGATCAAAGATGGTTTGTGGGTTTAAGATGGGCTAGCTCGACTGGTATTGGTTATACACGTGGCTGGTACAGCAGTGGCCTGTTTAGGGAACTAGGGTTAGTCTATGAAGATTGACACTGGGTTGGAGTAGGGATGGGTAAAATAATACAGGGTGCTACCTGTTGGAGTGACACAATGTTGGAGTCTGGTAGAGCAAGCCTTGGTGGTGATGGACAGGTCGGGGTATGGCGGGACGCCGCAGGGGGGACGGCGGAGAATACAGGCAGGAGGGGATTAGTCTCAGGTAGGCGTGTTCACAGTAAGCAGCGCGCCCCCTCGCCCCTGATGGGAGCTGACACGGCTACTTTACCCTTCATTAGGGCCGCCTTCCGACCTGTAGCCTCCTGCCATGTCGACTTACAATTAGCCACGCGTGGCCGAGGTGCCACCCCACCACGCCGTCCAGACACACAAAGCAGCAGGGGCACCGGTAGCTATAGTGAAGTCTTCTTTTATCTTGCCTGGAATGTTTTCATTGAGGGTGCCAACACCGTAGGGAAGAGACTCCATTGCCTACTTTTGATTTCTTTTTCTTTAATGACTTCGATATGAGCAATATTCAAGGCTGCATATCAATAAATTCCATTGTTGTTATGTTTTAGTACGGAATATCGCCTTTTACCAACGTTTTAGTTTTGCAGGTAACACCTTAAGTACTCATAATTCATTGAGTAGCTTGGTCACAGTGATGTTTATTATTATGTGTTGTTTTTAAAGGCGAGCATGGCTCTATTTATTGATCAAAAATACGCTTATCCTATAAGTGACAAGTGAACCATCCAACAATACATAATTGTATATCCAAAGTGCAATAAATGACCACTCCACCGTTGAACAATAACTGAAACACAAAGACAAGAAACATAATTTCTCAATGCACTGAAGCTAAAGACGCAATCACAGAGTCATATCTCTAAAAAGGCTCCACTCTGTTATAGCTCAGATTGACTCTCGTACTTCTTCAATTATTCCATTTCATACAAGTTGTTACCAATAAGTGATCTACATGTCTGATACAATTACATGAGTCCTATATCAATAGTCAAAGTGTGTTTCTTTTCTTCTCGTTTTCTGAAGGTCACAGTGATGTTAATCAAGTTATCTTACCATAATATATTCCATAATCAATCGTGTGCGAAATCTGAGGCTTTTTTTGGCAGATATTGAAGTTGGACACTTTGGTTACGTCGTATGACATTTCAGTGTATTTCCCTAATGATTGTTAATATCCCGGTTAATACAACTTTCCTGTATAAACTGAGTCATGGTTGCTGTATGAATGATACAGTACCTTGTGATGTTTTCATCCTCTGACGTGTCTCCAGTTATCAAAGGGCTAACACACTCATATACTTTGTTCTAATGAAATATAGAAAGTGACAGCTTTATCAAAATATACACTTATACACTACTTTGACATACACCGTGTGGGTATTATGCAATGGACCTAGAGACTCAACATTACATGCTCCCTTTTCTGTTTCTTTTGTATAACCGTTTTAGATGACCTGGTTTTAGGATACTTAATATTCAATATACGTGTTTTTATTTTAACTCCGTCATGATGGAGGGGTAATATATACTAGCCTTCATCTCTCAAGACGCTCTAATGTGAGGGCTGGAAAGATACATAATATATAAACAATAATCGAGGATTTTGTGGACAGAAGGCCGTAAACCACGAGAGGTTGACGCGTAGTAATACACGAGCGCTAGTGAGTGTATAACGACGTCAACCTCAAGTAGTTTACAGAGCCGCCTGTACACAAAACCATCGTTTGTTGTATTTATTATCCATCTTTTTGAATAGATTTTTAGTTATTTACATTTTAAAGGGTATGACATTAGGGACTATTTCTTTGGTCTATATCACAAAGGGACTATTACCCCTATACCATGGTTTTGAGGCCGTATATCACAGCTGTGAATCCGTATACCACAGTTATGGTATCTAACAGGTTTTATAAAATGGCTAGTGGTCCCCATATATTTTCAATGGGGGCTTTGTATACGATGGATAAAAATATGTCATAACGCGTACCTGCGCTCAGTGATTGTTGTCGCTGCTTACAGATGAATTAACTACTGAATCCCGATATGGGTGTGTGATGTGATACCTAGGCAGCAAGCACACACTCCTACATGTGGGATTAATAAAGAGGTATTTTCCAAATGACGTCATGCCGATGGCCACTGTGGTAATATATATAGGTTTCTTGTGTAATATCTGATGGTCTTTCTTATATTACCACCTTTAGTTACACAGTGCACTGGAATTTATTCACTGTGGTGTGTACCCCTTTCGCCCATTTTGATATTGATGGAGACGACAATTAAGCCATCACGGGTAGATGTTATAGAAAAAAACAATGGATAACCAATAGAAGTAGTGCCAATATCTAAGTCTGTATTATATATACTTCTACCAACATATAAAGCATTTAGGACAGAACCCCTATTGGCGGGAACAACCATGCTTTAATCATTGCTTCTGTTTATGAGGAATAACTTGTTCAATTTGCATTTGTAATCAACGATTCGTTAGCAATTAAGACCTTGTTTGTTTTACATCAAATTGTTTCATAAAGGTGAGAGTACAGACTTCTTCATTAGATAGTTAACCTTCTGACTGTCTGAGTGTATGTATATGTTCAGCCAAGTCGTTCAAGTATTTAAGAAGAATGCTGTGGTTCCTATAACTCTTCTAACTCTTTTAGGCACGTTTGAGAGTTCAATAAGGCTTATCTGCTGACGTTGTCAGCCTTTACAAACATCCATCCAAAAGTCTGAAACAGACCTGAGCGGTTCAAAGCTCCTTGAAAGACACGACACCAAAGACAAAGGGGAGGCTTTGCATAGTTCCTACATACCCCCTGGGTCGGCTCAGGTGTGTACGGGTGCACCTGTTTAGGAACACACCTGTAATCACACCCTCTGCTCGTGTCTTCACCCGTTCGCACCTGACCAGCAGCACACCTTGATGTGCCCCCTCACAAAAGCCTACCTTCTGGTTGGGTGTTGCTCGTCCACTGCGGCCGCTCCATGCTCCTTCGGGGACACCTCTGTGTAGTCCTTTGTGGTTTACCTCTCTATTAACAACACCGTGTCGTACAGACTGACATCTAAAGCTTGACATAGATATCAATATCTCCCTGATCTTTTTTATCTATTCCTACGGGGCTTTCTGTGATACCTTACCTTCATATTCCCATACTTCTTGTTTTCGCCCAATTTATTTCTCCTCGGGGTAGGGTCTCCATATCTATGTCCGGCCTCTCCTGTTATTAAATATTCCTGTTTGATCCACCACTAGTATGGCTTAGCTCAATGCCCTAAAAATAGAGCAAAAGTCCTATGACCTGGATTCATTCATCGAAAAGGATGGCATAAATAGTTAGTCGTGAAGTAATGCCTTTCAAACGCCTGCAGTGACAGCAATTTTGGGGATAAGAAGGTGAGAGAAAAAAAATCAGCATTCAATACAATATGGAATAAATAGGATAAATAAAGCTCGTGACTAATTGCCCAACATATTTAAACTCTTGGTAGGTTGTAAAGATATTTCATTTATGTCCCTTCATTGGACTCATTGTTTTGAAATCGGACCGCCATCTCATGTCTCCTCCCGATATCTTCTCAACTTATGGCTGACTTCTCCGTCATGCTTTCTTTATACCATCACATTTACCCTTCAATATTCCTCTCTCATTTGCACATTACATATCCTTCCCTCTATCCTCTCTCCCAATATCTCGTTTGGTCCCACCGTACACCCCTTTCTCCACTGTCAAGTCACTTTACTTACAATTCAGACTGTTTCCCATTTCTATCCCTGTCCCTTCCTGTCCCCACCCCCTGTCATTTCCCCTCCGTCTCCCTCCTTCCCGTCCTCCTCTACCCCTCTCCCCGTGCCTGTCGGCGGCCCGGTTCCGGGGGTTGTCTGACACGTGTTCGTGCCACGCCAGCTGCTCGCCCGGCTGTGTGAGTTAATATTGGATGTGCTCGGTCCACGCGCCCCTGAGCCGCTCGATAAACCATCGACTCGATTGGCAATTGTGCTCGGCATTGTGAGAGCAGATCGATCTGCTCGAGATCTGCTCGGGTAAAGACTTGATTGACCGCTCGGACGTGGTGGGGGGTCCCCGGCAAGCGCCATACACGTAATGGGGCGCAAACCGTTATTAAAATCTATCTAAATTTCAGAATTGACCGATTTTGGGTTGGTTTTTTTTGCAAATAATCTATTCCGAGTACACGTATTCCAATATGACAATTTTGTTTTAGAATTGTTTTGTTAAGCAATGGACACCATTCATGAAATGAATCTTTCGATATTTTTCTAATTGCTTACTATATTGAATACAGATAACATGCAGTCGGGTTTCCAATGCGTAACCCAAGAACCCAACAACAAATTCAGTAAAGTCTGTCCGTTCCGTCTTTGAGAAGTTACTTTGGAAAGGTCTTTCTGGTGGGAAATGAAAGAGCAGCCTAGAGGCAGCCGTGTAAGGACAATGCATTTCTGGTTATGCAATTGCCACCCCATTTCTTAGTGGAGTAGCGTTGGTTCTCTGGTGGGTTGGCTTCCGTCGTGCGGTCAGGGAGGTAACACCCTCGAGGCAGTAACTGTCTCGTAAGGTAGTACACCAGTAATACGGGCACAGGCACAATTCAACCATTGAGAGAAAGTTGTACAGATATCGAGAAATCCATATTTCTTAAAAATATCCTAAATCAATATAAAAGATTTGATACACATAGTTACATGGTATGGTTTTCACTACTTTTTATCAACCATAAGCGAGCTGAAAATAGAGTTATCCCTGGCTTTGTATATCAAGGCTTAATTCTTCCACGTGATCCGTTTGGGAAATCTGCTTATGAAAGTTCTCTGGCATACCAGACTGTTGCTAGGGTAAGAAGTAAAAACAACAACTAAGGTAGATTAGCTTAGACCGTTGGCTGTTAGCGTATCCTATGAGAGCACATACTGATTGTAACAAGCGGCAGCAGGAGAGATTAGATTAACAGCAGTGTGATTGCCGCAATTAGACAGCGGTGAGAAGGGACTGGGCGGCAGGAGGGAGAACCAGCGCCACGTTACTGTGTCCGGCTAGGGAAAAGAAACTTGTAAAACCTTAACCTCAATGTCTTTATGACAGGCTAATGGAGATTGATGGAGTAATATTTCTCAGTGTAACTAACAATCTGCAAGGAATATTGTCTGCATGACCCTACAAAGCCCACCAAAATAGGTCTCGCATATTTCCTTCATTGGTTCTTGGTTTAGACAAACCTTAAACCGACGCGCTCAGAATCCCAATCCCCCTCATAACACCAATACCAAAGGAACAACATTTTAAAATACATTGGGAATGTAGGTGTTACAACACCTGTAATATTCTTGATTCATGTCCCTGTTTGAGAACTCATTTAGTTCAATCTCCTTCCCTAAACCCCGGGGGAAACTAGGACTGCAGTCAAAGATAAGCACTGCTCCTCTATTCTCAGAAATCCTGCAGAGCAACAGTTAGGTAAGTCCATGGTAGGCCTGCCCCAACCTCGGATTACTGTTGCGTCAGTGGTGGGTCTTGGCTACAGTAGTGCTGAGTGAGGGATGAGGATTTATGTCTCTGTTTGAGCAGAGGGGTTACAGCAGAAACGATTACGTCAGAGTAAGTAAATTGCGTAACATAAAATGTGGATAACGGATCTTAGCTTTAAGTGGGGTGAGAATAAGGCCCTGCACCTACCAACGCCGATGCACCACGATAGACCTCCCGATACACTACGGTTAAAAACACTTAACAATGTGGCCAAAGCATCAATTTTTTTTATTCCAATCGGGAAGCCAATCGTAAAGGCCATAGGGACCAGAATCGGCGTTGGTGGGTGCAGGGCCTGAAAAGGTATGCTCCGGGTTGAAATCAGTGGTAGCCAAAGCTAGATATAATGATATTATGTTCCAATAATGAAGACGCATCTTTTCCCGGACAGTCATATTAATACCATCACCCATGACAACAGTTTCGCTACTATCGCCCTCATCGTAATATTAGCTTGGAAGTGGCAACAGGGGGTGGGGAGTTAGCTCAGTTGTTAGAGCACCGGACTTGTAACCCCAAGGTTGTCAGACTTTGTGGGTTCGAGTCCCACCCCCAGCAGTGGTAGATTTACTGCTATAACAAAGGCCATCCTTCTCATACCATGTCTATGTGGTGTGGGAAGTAAAAGAACTCTCACCTCCGTAAAAGTGTAGGGCTGAAATTTCTACCTGAATTCATCACATAGATTCGATCTCCACCCTAGTGGTGTAAAAGAACCTTGAGAAAGTCTGAAAAGGACCTATAATGGTTGACTGGACGTAAAATCAAACCAAACAAACAAAACAAGGAAGTGGTAACGTAGTTAAAGCACCATCCGACAACCAAACAGCTATCGCTTCATTCCACAACATTATCAATTATTTCCAGTGAGGTGAACCGTTCAGAATGTTAATTTTGGATATGCCAACAACCCCAAGAGCAACAACAACAAGGAGCACTATATCTACGATAGTACACTCTAAAACTTGACCAATGAGAAAGTTATCTTGATTCATCGTCTAGTTCGTCGTATATACGATCATTGTCATCCTATTTCGGAATTCATACCTGTAGAAAAGCGAGATACCTTCAGCATTATCAATATTGATACCACTGCTAGTACCACCCCCTTCTCACTAGTTAACGATTACTATCTTAACATATATTGCTTTCAAATGAATATGTAGATATTGCATTAATTGGACATTATAGATCATGTCTCACCCAGAGTTCCGTGGAATCCTCTATTAATCATCAACTGAAAGATTATAACTTAGGTCTGACTTTATTAATTTGTGCATGTGATTTGTGATCGCAGAGCCTCCGATGTTTAAGATAAACATATAAAGAACCCTGATAGTATCAGTATTTTGAATACCTATCCAATTCTATCAATAAGAGCTATTCGAGTTTTAAATGTAATCTATTTATAACGTATTACATTGTAATTACTTCCGAGCCCCACAACATTACCAACGTGCGTCCCCTTGTTTGATTCCCCCCTTTTTTAGCCTTTTATGATGGTTTGTTTTTGACGAGTGGGAAAGGGACGTGGTTATTTATTTCAGTTTTTTCCCCCGCATTTTAACAAATTCAAAAAGGCACCCAGCACACACGCTGAACACCATTACTCAGAGACCTGTTTGATCCCTCCAGGTCTGAGGGAATTCAAGCGCTTAGTGTCCTCGTTTATATGAAACAACTGAAAGGAATGGCATTTCTTAGAAAAGAAAAAAATCCATCAGGAAAAACAAATGATATTCATTTATGCGTGAAAAGGGACCATTTTGCAACCATCCAGATATGTTTCCTAGCACGGAATTGCCGGAGCGGTGAGGAATATCAAGGGTAGGATCAGCCAATTCCTCGGGTTCTTTTCTCTTCCTCTGTTGTTAATCCCACCCTATCTTTCTTTCTATAATGATTCAGTTTTTTTCATTAATGGGTTTTCATAATTGAGCTGTCTCTGTCGGTGCATCTTCTTAAAGGACATGACATAAAAGAGCTCTGCATCATTGCATCAACATGATAAACGGTCTACGTGCCATGCTCCTTTTGTGCAGTTTTTAGTTTTGGTGTCAATAATATAGGAAACCTGACAGTTCTAATTCATTAAGTTGAAATCAAATGCAGAGATCCACTACTAACCATGATATATGGTATATATATAGACCGTGATGTATAAGGAGCTATAAAGGGCGGTCTATGTGCTATTGCTATTATCAAAATATCCTTCAATATTTTAAACTGACATATCATAAAATGATCAAATACGTATCCATTTATCATTCAAGGGTTTGACAGTGTTCTTAACCATGTCACATACACGTTTTTTTAAGTTGCCACATGGCATCACAGCATAGAATTTGTGAGTAATCATATGTGAAGACCATCTGACTATGATTGTGCTTAAACAATAGGTGGTAAAATTGCCAATCAGATAATCTGATGCCGAAGAGTTTTATCTTATTGGCAATCTTTAACGAACAATTACTGTCAAGCGGTTTTCATGTTGTTACATACCTCGCAGTAGTGTTTTATACATTTTATTGATATAAATCGATTTACTTGTTTAGTGCGTATGGTATTTGACGTTGGACATGCTTCATGCCTTGACCTACTAGAACATTGATTCTGAATAACAATAGAAGATAGCCGCATCGTATTTAGCTGTTTGTAAGTCAATATTTCACAGTCAGTAGCGGAGCAGAGAATTCTTTTTATGTCTGCCTTTTTTATTCAAATGAATTACTGAGTCTGCATTTACGAAGGATTGCGTTTGTAGTATTTTGCTCGGAGCGGCCATCTTAATATCCGTTTTTCTAGTCATGTGATATACCTCAGACGCCACCAGGTGTCGTACAGTTGTAAAAACGACATATGTAGGAGCAGCCGGTAAGTGTAGGTCATAGCGTCACAGGTATATAATAAGATAGAATATTCATCATCTGCAAAGTATAAAGTCAGTTCCGTTTAGAAACTGGTGATGCCTCCTAGCCCAACGTGGTGAAAAGTGCGAGCACCACTTAAGAAACGGTTGTCCTCCAATCGATAAAATGAGTAACCCTTATAATATGGGAACTTCATGATGTATTGGTTATAAAGTTGTAACTGCCACTAAGATTGTAACGTCACAATGTCTCTGTAGCATTTTACAATTACAAGAAGAGTGAGCACTGCTTTGGTATCCATGACCATAGGTCAGCTCATCATGACCTTAGTTGATCGGTCGCAGAAGGAGAAGTAACATTTTCTTAAAGGTGTTCACAAGTTTGTTATGATATACCATGGACAGTTCTTAGTAGTATTGATGCATTTGGGAGAGGGCATAACTCGTAGTTAAGTATTAGCCATAAATGTACCCCAGTCCTGTTTTCTTAGTGGTACTGATGATATCTTTTAGGTGTCTGACGAATGTCACAAATACACTCATTTCATGGCTGCGGATGAAACTGTCAAAACTTCGAGTTGATAATTGTAGCCGATTTTGACGGAAGAGAAAGATTTTATAATCACAAGACGCTGCCCGTCACAAAACCCTTCTGGTTTTATTGAACAAGATTCACATTTACATATGGTCTCACTCCCGTTCTGGTACAGTCAGAAATTCAGTCCTAGTTACAATGAGTGTCCTTTTCCAAATAACCTTGATTGGTGTACCTCATTGTATGTTTAATTTGATAATTGCGCGATGCACAGACTACATGGATCTACCGTTAGCGACCAAACCGACAGAGCCAGCATTCACCTCGAACTGTAATGTAAGACAGAACACATATAGATGATGCGGTCACCCAGAAAACATCGATGAAAATACTTTGAGATCTGCATTTGCAGATGATGTCACCGCAGAATAAGAAGAAAAGGTTGAATGTACAGACCCCGCAGACAGTAGATAGCTGCCTGCTGACAAGCGCCATCGTATTTCCACGCTTTTCACATACTACTCACCCGATCTCACCCACTGAAGCCCTACTCAACGCCGCTATTGCCTATACTACTGACAGTAGCTCATTTCCCGGTCCGCCTCCTGGTGCTTGAACAGCGGCAGGCACGCCTCCAGCTCTATGATCGGGGAAGCCGGGTGCCTTCTCAGCCACATCTTACCTGGCATCACAATCAAAATGACCGTGCTAATTAGTCGGCCTGGAAGTAACCAAATAAACCCCTCCTTCACGTGTCACCCCCCTCCCCTCATCTCCAGTTCATGAGGTTTCTGGTGCACCTGCTCTCGCCAGATGTGACGTTCATAGGAGCGGCTCGTTGAGATGTGTCGACACTGGAGGTTTCGTTGGCATGAGGTACTGAGGGGTGGATGATCTTGATGCATGATTCTAATTACAAATGAAAAATAAAAGCTGGGGTAATTGTATCAATGATTTGACAATATTTTAAAGAGTGTTTCATAAAGCGATTGAAGGAAATGAAATTAATACAATTCACAAATTTAAACAAAAGTGATAGTTAAATGATTAAAACAATAGATTATCAGAGGATCGTTTGGTCTGATTGATTAGTTAATTAGATCAACCTAGGTGTTAATGGAGCTATTTACGATTAGATACCCATAACAGGTTGGGCCCTCTAGAAGCCATTTTGGATTAGATAACAAGAGCTAGCCAGCTCTTAGAGTAGCTATTTATTTAGATTTTATCTACACTATTTATTCTGTTAGTTGATCATACCCGTCCAATCGGGGTTACGCATGATATATATAGGAGCAGTGACTTTAAGAAAACCAGTCCAAATCAAGGTTAATTAGGAAGGCCCATGACTTATGTACATAGTGTATCAGGGTTGGCCAGAGGGCTTACCGTAGCCGCTAAAGTCTGGTCGGAATCGCTCAGAGCTTCTCAGAAACAACTTGGACACTTCTAGGGCGCTCGGGCAAGTTCCGATCTCCCCCCAGCCACGTTGAACTGCTCGCCCGGAGCGGTTGGGAACTGCTTCTCCCATCAGACCAGCATTGTGTCCTGAATAAAACAGTCGGTGAGGACGTCGGACGACCGTCTCCCCGCCGCTCATTACGCTTTAAAGCACTGGCGACGTCGCCGCCTGACAGTTATATCCAATACGCCGACGCCGCCGTCCTCCGACACAGCACCCCCGACGGCCGCCCGCCGTATCAATGGGTGTTTTTATGATCGACTCCCTCTTGTCTCTCATGGTCCTCTCCTAGAGTCATGCAGTAGGCTGAGTTGGAAAGGAGGTAGAGGGGGATAAATGGACAAATGAAGAATGGGAATTACCCATCCCCACCCTACTCACATCCTACCAGCTGGGCCTGCTGTTGATTCGCCGCCAGATAACGACTCATTGTCTTCGGCTTAATTGTTGATAGTGCCCACCTCTAGTCTCTACAGTTGCCTACACGGCCTGCACACAAGGACCAGCTTGTTGGTCTCTCATTCCATCTCCACTTCCTATCCGTCTTTCTGGTTCGCTTGTCTCCCAAAGAGGACTGATTGTCTTAAGATTGAGGAAAAATAGAAATACAGAATACAAAGTTGTGTTGGGTGGATTTTCCCAGGAAATCCTTAATTACACACATGGATAAGCATCAATAATAACGTCTTCACGCCCTGATTTGCACTGTTTTCAGCAAACGTGCTCATAGTCCTGTTCACGGCCCGCCAGGGTGCACCCGTTAGGCGCTAAATGGTCAGTCAAAATTTCCCCAGTGCTGTGAAGTATGCAATTTGTTGTCTCTACGGAAGGAAATGAGGCTGACCATGAAAATAACACTCCGACCCCCCACTCCTTGTTTTGTATAGATGTCATTGAATATTTTTCATTTCCTAAACTCTAAATGAATTGAATAGAATGAAAAGAATAAGGGGCATATATCAGAAGGATAAGTTTGGAAGGGGAACTGTAGAGTACCGCATTAAACGACTCCCCAAAGTTTTCGAAAGAGATCCGGCTCACAAATGCGATAGTCAGATGAACATCATATGAAGTACATTAGACATTCTAAGTAGGTCACGTATGGCGCTGACTTTGGTGTCAAACCCAGGCTGTGATTAGAAGTCTTCCCACTAGAGGGCGGCCGGTGAGCAGACGCCGTGCATGACGTATTGATGGCGTCATGAGAGGCTGTTCATGCTGGTGATTGCGTAGAGGAGCGGCATGTAGCGAGGGGTTAATTGGTAAAAATGACACAGTGGTGACCCGGCTCCATCAGTATACACTTGGATGTCTGTCGTTTCCATATAACACAAATAGATAACATTCGGTCATAAGAATGTATAGCATGTTGTACGATAATTGAAGGTGTAGCATGTTGCCGGATGAGTGCCGAAAATATGGTAGGCAATGATAAAACTATGTTTGGTTCACGAGGCTTAGCTGTCCACGTCCTATCCCACCGCTGATGCTAAAAAAATTTCCAACTATGGAGCTCTTTTCGAGAGAAAAAAACTCCGATGGAACGAGAAAATTACAAACAAATGGTAGGCAATGATATATTGACTACCAGGTAGATATTGACTATAGGGGCAAGAGGTGGATCGAGTGGTAATTATCCCTATGTGGTGATTATCATGGCTGCAGATTATCGACAATGAAACAAATCTAGCCTTGGCATGATATGTACTAAATACATCATATACAGTATAGATCATAAGATATTCTGGGCAATTTTCAGTAAATATCTTCTGTAAGACTCAAAGTCAAGCATTGCTTTTTGTTTCGAAGTCCATGCCATAGTCCACATTATATTTTCAACGGTCATGCGGATGTTGGTAAATTCCAGGACTAGTGATACCGCTAAGTGCACAAAGATAGCTCCCAAATGAATATTTGAGATAATTTAATAGTATAATCAATCTAGAATGACCTGAATAATTATTAGATATCTATGATATGAACAATATGGGACTGATATGATTGATTGGGCATGAAAGAGTGCTATTTATATTCATACTGCATTACACTTGTCAATCTAGTGTCCCCTGCCAATGCCAACAGTGACATTGGCATTCCTTAGAGGAGAAAAAACATGAACACAGGCCCATCTATCTCCAAACTGATGTCAACTCACGCTTCATCAGTCACTTGATGTTGGCATCTTACCACATACGGTATTTATGCAGCGATCTAATTTATCTCAGTCCCAAATGACATGAGTCGAGATTCCCAAACTATCTTTGGTACTATTTTGGTCGACAAGTGGTTTTGAGATTGTTCTATCAGGTTGTACGATGTTGAAGGGGTATTCTAATTCAAGGTGGCCAACAATATATCTTTGAGTTGTATGAGTTTAAGACATAGATAATGATCACCCACTGGGTCTGCCGTCTACTCCTTCCTTTTATCTTTGATATTTTATCGTCCTCTTTTTTATTACTGGGCCACACCTTGCAAATCCCGCACCGTCTAGCCACCCTGGAGCCAGTTCTCTAGTCATTTCAGGAAGATTCATATGGAACATTCCAAAATGTAACAGACGTTAATGATATTAATCACATCAGGATTAAATAAACTGCCACGCATACTGCTCGCGGTAGGCTCATGTCAGGTACAAATCCTAAGGCAAATCTCAGGTACCGACTCTTAGTTATCATGTTACCAGACATGTCAGAAGAGGTGGCTTAGTGGCCGTCGCTTCGGCGGTCACTCAGTGACCATACGCGGCTGGAGCCATAAGGAAAAACGAGAAAATGCCATCTACACTCACTGCTTAGATCAGCATTTTCGTCCAGCGTCGTCCAGTCGGTGTGTTTCTTTAAAAGCATGAAGCTGCCGTGTTGACATGCATTCGGCGATACCTCGGGGTAGAGGGACTATACATACTATAGAGGACACCTGTGAATTAATAAGCGATTCAAACTCGATGGGATACGAGCTCTGACTCTAAACTTGAATTTATCTCACCCTTTACCTCATTGTACTAATCATCATTGACTGATGGGCTAACATTTGTGACATAATCCCCCATTGGATATTTTCCTTAATATTTCATGGGCGTTGGATACGTGTTCCCAATATTAAGTCTATAGAGAGAGAAATACCAATAAGAAACATGGTTCACTTCTAAGTAGGTATTTGCGTTATGGACAACGGTGAAGGTTAACAAATACATTTAGGACAGACGGTATTTGAATCTGTAGAAAGCTACAGATATCTCGGCGTAATCATAGATAATAGATCTGAAATCGCATTTTTAAAGAAATAACAAAGGAGTTTGCAGTAAAACTGTTCAAATTTAAGAAAATTTGATACTTCCTAAATGAATTATCAGAAATTAAACTGGTAAAACAAATTTTATCAATAGTAGAGTATTCAGACATTTCATTTAATTTAATTGATATAACTAAGCTCAGAAAACTTCAAACCTTGATCAATAAAGATCCAATGTCGGATGAGTACACTTACCTTTTTCTTGTAAATAAACACGTCTTGATAAAAAAAAATCGTTTATCGACCAAATTTATATAATCCAAATCTAATCTTGACATAATTGTTTAAAATCTTTTTCCTCTCAAGAGGATTGACATATAGGGCCTGCAAGGTCCAGTGTGTCCATCAGGGTCCCTGTGGGGTCACTTTCTTGTTTAGAAAAAAAATTAATCTTGACATAATGTTTGAAATAGATTAACACTTACAATTAAATAAAAAAAAACACATCCAGACACTGATGCATAATGTCCTAAAATAGTTTGGTTTTTATTGAGCAATGTTTTGTTTTGAATACCGTTTGGAAACATGATTATGTGAAAGCATTTTCCCCCCAACATCCTTATTCTCCTGAAACGACCATTTATGCCCTGTTCTCCTGAGCGTCAGCAGGGTGTTCAAAGCGTTTTGTTAGAGACAGGTGATTTATTTTTACATGACAGTAATTAAGTTAATTCATTCCGTTTTTCCTCTTGTGTCTTTGGCAGCAACACTGTTCGGCGGCCTGTTCCTGCGCGCGCAGCTTAACCAGGGCTCGGATGTCCCCCCGAAGGCTCAGATGCAGCAGGAGGAACGCAAGAAGGCGGCCTTCGTGTATCACTTCCTCACCAACGACTACGACGAGTAGAAGCTTCCTAGGGAAGAGGTTCAGAGGCGCGCATCATAGCCAGAGCATCCTGTGAATAGTGATAATGATAAATATGATAATGATACTAAGGACGATGACACATTCTAGGTGTGCATTACTAGTGTCATCGTGACGTCAGCGCAGCACCCTGACGTCAGAATCCTCACCACGCCACTGTCATGGCTATGCCATAGTAACGTCGTTGTTTGGACGCTGCTGACGTCATTATGACCTTATCATCGAAGAGTCGTCACCGTGCATCATTGTTGTCGCGACATGAAGGAGGGAGTAATGGCCGTCACGACGTCGTTGTCATGGCGTTCTTGTGACGTCATTTGGAGGCCTTGATGTGTTTTTGATAGATGTGGTTTGATGTGGCCACTGACAGAATGTTGGCTGTGTGTGTCTGTAAAGTCGGCAAGCGTAGTTAAACCCATAACCCAAGCTACTATCGTTTATATGTCATTACTGGCCCCTGATGGTTTAATATGAGTGAAAGTGGTTATTCAGGGTGTATGTAAATGGATCAGGCTCGTGTCGATGTCTTTTGGTTGGTCAAGTTGACTATGAATCTATTCACCGGAGCACTCCTAAACTACTTGTTGACGCAGTATCCTTTATATCGCGAAAGCTGCGTTTTCGTAGGTTATTCCACCATACAGTCTCCACAGGTATTCTCATTATATTCGCAGTGCTTTCATCCACCCTTGCAGTATCGTCACTCAATGTACTATAAAGTAGATTTGCTGTTATAAGTCATGTATCTGTACACGTGTTTCTTGCTGACAGGCCAGGACCTTTCATGAAAAACACCTGTGAATAGTGATTTATCTCACCCCTGATATATTTGTCCTATAGGCTTAACACTGGGAACTTGCTCTCCATGCCCCCTATGAGTATTGCAGTCCGTTCTCCATAGTCTATATTCTGTGTATCATCCATTCTTTTAGTGTGCACTGGGGTGAGATAAATACAGAAAGCAACTCGTTGGGTCAAAGTTGTCGTTCTCCACGCGTTTTAATGCTACATGATATTCAATCCTCATCAAACGCGTGGACAACGACAACTCTTACCAAACCTTGTTGGTTTCTTCTTAAATGTGTCCCATATGGGCCTGCTCTAAATGTCTCACCTTCCACTAACCTCCCATGACAGACAAGTAGCAGGCTACTCAGCTCCCACTGACATACCTCAAGTACTTGTTTCAAACTGCCCACCTCCCAGAACCTAATTACCTCCCAGTGATCTGCTCTTATAGACATACTCATAGCTGCTTACCTCCCACTGTCATGTCTTCTAAGACATGCTCCAAACTGCTAGCCTCCCACTGGCCTGCCCTCATAGACACGCTCCGAACTGCCCTCTTCCCACTGCTCTGCCCTGATAGACCTATTCCAAACTGCTCACATCTCATTGACTTGTCCTCGTAGACATGCTCCAAAGGTTTGACCTCCCAATGACCTGCCGCGTAGACCTGCTTCAAACTGATTGAACTTGGAACTGTGGGTAGAATATTCCCTCTGTTTTCACTCACCAACCTGAAACGACATCGACCCAAAAAGGCCGGCTCCCATGACTGCCAGGGGCAGTGTGTGTTGTAAGTCCCTGTTAGCGTTTTTGGCCACCGCCGTGTTGTGTTCGTATGCAAGACAAAGTGATCAATAAACGAGTTGGGTGTCCATGGTTAGTGGCCACCCCTTTCTGTACACAAACACACAGCCCCGGCCTCGTAGGCTCAGAGACCTGTGTTATGCTTCATATTTTCAGCAGATTCAAATTGCATACTGTGTGTGTACGTGTAAAAAAATTGTCATCGAATGTCTTCTATGTATAAAGCTCATGTATACAATGTACAGCTGTATGTTTTGAATTGATAAGATTATTAATTAACTACATGAGTAACAGTCACAGTCTATTTCCGATATTGATATAGTAAGGTCACAAAGGTTTGAAAAGGAGTGGACCTTTCTATCATGACCTTTCAGCACTGACATTGTCAAGGATAATTGAGAGTTAATATTAGTCGACCAATGGCACTCCTAAAAACCTTGAAAGTATATATTTTTGACTAACTGTAAAATTGTAATTGTAAAATACTAGGCTAATATATTTTGGTCAGTTCTTGTCAGTTAATTCTAGAAACTTCATAAGATACTGTTAAAACATATGTATGTATTCTAACACACTCTGGTCATTTAAAAAAACAAATTAATTTGGTCCATAAAATTTCTCGAAACACTCAATTGAGAATAATTCCGAGTGGTGTTTTAGTTGCTGCTAGCGCTGTAGGTTATTCTTTTCCTAATTCATGGAGGTATGCTCATAGGTTTGATAAATATGTACATCTATATGCGTGTCTCTATGTTATATATGGTCATGAGTGTATACATTAAATCGTATACATGTATACATTGTATATAGATATATAGTGTATATATATATGTGCATGCATTATATATATACATACATATACATATACATATACATATACATATAGCCTTAAGTCCCATGCTCAAAGTGGCTTGAATCCATGTCACCGACTTTAGTTCGGCCGCTTGTCGCTGAGGGCGAGTGGCGTGTGTGAGCTGCTCTGCGCCTCAGATTGGCGGGAATCACCGCCGCTTCCGTCACCGACTCACGCAATGTCCCAATTTGTCTCGCACCGCCACTCATGAAAAATCTAGTTGTATTTTGCAGGACAAAACGTGTTTCATGATCATTACCATGGCCATCCTCCCGCCTGGAGCTGTTCAGTGCTTCGGCCTTATATAAGAGCAATCTTTTAGTTCTTTTTCCTAATGGTTTGACTTTAAAAGGGGGCTTATGCATAGATTAGATGCTGCTGGACCTTGTTTATCCTTCTTTAGACATTCCAAGTGAATCCCCCCGAAATGTTTATTTTGACATCACAGCTGAGTTTGTTAGTATGTATATTGTGAAATAGTGAACTTGGTATAAGGTCCTCCTAAAGAAAAATAGTTTGTGTGCTTCTTAACCAAGTATGTAGTACTTGGAGAATATGTTTTGGCAATATACTCTTTCTGTTTCAGCTGTAGTTTCTAGGGCTCTAATTGTATCAAGGCTAAGTTTGTTTAATTAATTAAACGGTTTGTTAATTAGGTTGATTAAACACGAAGGGGATGTGTAGGCAGGGTGAGCGAGCATTGGCTGAACTAGATTGATCTGATTTACGAATGTAGAGAAGGACGTCGCTGCTATGCTAATATGTCAATTTGTCAAATAAATGTGATCAGAAAGGATACGGAGTGGTATGTCTACTATATGATATGTACCTTTTACCCTCGGTATTTTCAGTTGAACCATCAGTAATAGAAAATGCCTCTCTTCGATCTGAATGAAAATATTAGTAATAATTTATTTATTTATTTATTATGCATATATTCTTTCCTGCATATATCAGAGATGGCAACTTTTCCATGGAAATCTTTGTTTTCATTTCATGTTTATAAAAATCTTTTATAAAGCAAAGATAGTATAAATTGAGTCCCATTCCATAGTAACACTGGTGTGTTTTTTTTGTGTTTTTTTTTTATTATTTTGTTTTCATTATTTTGTTTTCTGAGGCAGTATATTTCCCATGAAAACGATTTCCAATTTCTTTTATAACCCCAACTGACTCCCCTGATACTTCTATCCGTCAATAACGATCTTTATATCATTCACGTCTCTAAAGCGGAATTCAGTCGGAGGGGGATTCGTATATCTCGCGAGATATTTGTTAAAATGTCTCAAGGTCTCTTGAGATACTGTACCTCGGGAGGGGAATTTATCTGTGATGATAATTCCTTTTAATTTTCAGTCTCAGAGAAATTGGACCCACCATTCAAACGTGGAGGTTGTGTTCCAGCACAGAATTTATGTCAGACATATACCCCGAGAAGTACATGAATCATTCCGGGTGAATTCCACTTAAGGCTAGATAGACGGACATATGGGGACGATCTGTCAGCTGTGAATAGAGAGGTTCCCAGGAGCAGTTTATGGATTCATGCTTTATGGTGTGGTTAGTCACTAAGCTGCCAGATATTATTGGGTCTTAGATTCGGAAGGAGTACAATGAAAATAGGTCAAGGTTATGGGCATTGGTCCATGATAGAGCAGTGTCAGCAGTGTGTCCACACGTTGGGAGAAGGGCTGATGTTTTCTACACCATTGTGTGCAAGTCTGTATGGAGGTAGCAGCGTTAATTGCAGCTAGGTTATACTTTAACCCTGATCCTCGCGATGCTCAATAGAAGGGGAGGAGGGGGAAGGCAGAAAGGATACGCAGTGTCATAAGAAATTGTAAGAGGTTTTACAGGAGGATTCACTAAATAAACATCTGAAGTAAAGTAGAAGGAAATAAAACTCAAGCTACATCACATTGAGTATGGATGTTTCAGAGATGTTTGTTCAGGCTCGAGAGTATCTGAGCCTGCGGCCGTGACTGCACTGATGTCATGGTTCCCTTCACCCACAACTTGACCTTCTCAGCATCTGATAGTTAGCATGCACACATACTTTGGGATTACTTTGATATGCCTAAGCCTTCGCTTTTACATTTCCCCTATAGATACTCGCATAAAATCACTTTAGCCTGTATCGAGTACCCAGGAATGCCTCGGTACGTCTAGAGTGCCTGTAATGGGCAGATCAAGGGTAGTTGGGTTGTAGAATTGGGCAACATACTACCTACCTGACAAGTCTTTGATTTCTGGACCTGTCACATGAATGCTAATTTGGCCTCCCCCATACATCAATTACCCCTACAACCATGTCTCTTTAGATTCCTAGAGACATACAACTTGACACGGATAAACTGATACACGCCTTTCCCATATGCACCTCTTTTCACCCTTCCACACACACACCCCAAGTTATTCACATGAGAAAACTGAGGCCCCATACGGTCTCACACTCGCACACTCTGACACGTATGTCCCATGCATCCATACTTTCATACACCCTTACGATGATTCCTAGTACACCCTTACGCCCATGCGTGCCCCATAAGCCATTTACCTTCCTTGCAAACACCCATTCCCCATTATATTCTTACCTCCTTCCGCTCTTACACCCATACCTCCTTTTATTAGTTATTATTGATAGTACAATCCCTGTTCACGAGGCGTTTCAATGTATTTACCTTTAGCCATACACCTCTATATGTAATCCTTTCCTTTTACGACCATAGCCGTTTTCCTTGGTTGTTTACCATTACCTTTAACTGTTTATAAGACTACCCAGATTACGTCCTGCCGAGTTGCTTTTCATGTTATGCTTGTTCAGTTTTCTTTTCTTTTTTTATTACCAGACGCTTACCATGCCATTAAGTGGGGTGCTCCTCTATCGCAGTTCCTTTCGTGTCTAACAATTAACCATTTCTTGCTGCCTCAGTCAGATTATCTTCCACAAATTGATTCTTCTGTGGTGAGCCGTGGCGCAGGGATGGGGTGGTGGTAGCGGGGTGTGGGGATGTGCTGGCATGCCACTGTCTGAGTATTGTTTGCACTCTGTGCGCGAGCTTAAGGGACCCCGATGCTAGACTTTAGAATCTCCCCGTGGAGTCTCCCGTGAGCAGCTCATCAGCGAGTAAAGGGAGGGGCATAACGTGGAGCTGTTCAGGGAGGGGATGGTACAGGTGTCTGGGAGGGAACCGTACGTCCAAGACAGGGCATATCCTGACGGCTTCTCCAGAGTGTGCGTACTCCCGTGATCACGGTCCTCCATTCTCTGTGGTTGCTTCCCGGTGTTTTGAGTTGTTCCTGGGTTTCAGTCGCGGCATGCTGTGATGCCGGTGGCAGACACGAGCCAGCACTGGAGGAAAGGCAGACTGGTGGGTGGGCAGGAGCCCGCCTGGAGAGACCCATCACGCACATTGCGTTATAATCAGAAATATCCTCTGCGGGCATAACAGAAGCCAGCTAGACTGTGCCCTCTATATGGGGGTAGCTGTGAGATATACATGTATATAACTATACAGGCATCTATGCCTGCAGGCTGCACAGCTGTGACACCCTAGCCAGCCAACCAACCTGTACCTCTGTGTCCCACTCCTCGGTCCCTACACGCGCCCCTCTCTGTCCGCTCGCTCTCCTGTTGGCAGCCTGACTGGCGGCCAGCCGGCTCTGCCCGCCCGTCCGCTCTGCCAGCCCGCCGCAGCCAGCCAACGAGCGTCGAGCTGGCGTCGCTGTGGACGCCGCCTGGAGAGGAAGGCTGTCAGAACGGCCACGTGCGCCCTCGGGTCTGACGGCGGCTGGCGGCGGCGTCCCGGCGCAGTGACAGGCATATAGGCACCACGGCAGGTCGGCTAGTCGTTGCCGCTTACAGACTCACAGACAGCTGGGCGCCTTACACTGCAGCCGGGAGGAACGTCTGACTACAGTCAGCTGGGTTGCTGTCCTTGTCTCATTACACCCTTAGTGGGATTGCGTTGTCAACACCTGTGCTGCTACTATTGCTACCTCCTGTTGTACTCCATACATCGCCTGCCACTGACAACCACGATCAGTACAACTCCTACACCACTTCTCTATAGGCGTCACGGTGTACACTTACTGGCCGTTCTCTGAGGGGGCGCCCGGAGGAGTTCCGATGCTTACTGACTCTCCTCCACGGTTGGCTGTGATTACGTCGTGGCCTCGTCGTACTAGGCGGAGGTCCCACGTGGGGACATCGTGTTGTGCAAGCGGCACACTGTTTACCTCCAGCTGAAGGGCATCATCACTCGCCACCCATAGCGCAAAGCCGGGGGAGGGTGCACCACTCACCCGGCATCAATAACAACAACAGTGTGGGAATAAAAAAAGATAACAGTGGCAATAACAACAAGGACTAACGCATTGTGAATCGGAGTGAAGGGAGAGGTTTCATTCACACCCATACCCAGAAGCTGTGGTCTTAAAGCAGTGGACCCTGGAGGGTGGGGAAGGTAAATAATGATTGCCTGTAGCAGATTCTAGTTCGCCTGTACTACTACCGCTACTAAATACTCCTTGTGTGTGTCTCTCACACTCACGCTTTTACGTATACGGACATAGAAGTACGCATCCCATCAGCTGACTGCGCCAGGGGCTGGCATGGGAGTGGTAGACTGCCTCCCCACGCCCTCGCCTGTGTGAGGGCCAGGCGCCACGCTCAATGCAGGGGTCAGGGTGCGTACATTTGGCGTGAGGTCCCCATTGAAACGTCCACGTTGCCGCCTGGCGCCCACCAAACGAGCAGCTCGCCGGCCTCCCGTTCTCAGTCACTCACTGCTGAGCTGCTCCCCGTGAACCTACCACCGCCACTACTGCTCGCTTGCTGGTAAACAGTCACACACCCCCGCCCAGGCGCAGCTTTGTACCGAGCAGGGGTGTTTTATCAAAACGGCGCGCCCTGTTAGGCGATAATTACTCTTCCGCCGTGGACATTGCTACACATTCCACACTCGTGCTGTGTTTGAATAAAAGCTATCTCCGGCTGTTGTCAGGCGGGGCAGATTAAGCATGGGACTCTGGAGGAAGGGTCAAGGCTATTACTATTACGAGTGCTAGATGTATTACTACTGATACACTGCTGTTAGTACCATGAAGAATGCCATTAATAAAACCACATGAACTGGCTGTATATACGTAGTGCCTGGATTGAACTGTAGCATACAGACTGTGATTTCTACCACGGCTCCTGACAAAACGGCCGACGGGCCTTCTCTCTCGGTAGCCAAATAAAAACCACATCGCCGGGTTCAGCGTGACTCTACTTCGTTTAACCTACAGCCCAGCTCAACCTGAAACTGGGCTGTAGCCCGGAGCAGCTCACAATCACTCAATCACTCAGAGGGTTTCCTCTTCTACCGCGTACACCCACTCACCCCCGGATGGTAGTCGACCTGGCGGAGTGGGTTAGAAGCGGCCAAAGTGGGCCATGGACGGCGTTGTGCTATTTACCGTCGCCCATCCGACGACGACACGCGGGAGTGGTGAGCTGCTCGCGTTATCGGCAGCCGTAGCGCGCCCTATCTGACCCGATCATCCGGCGCTGGAGCCCCGGTCCACCTCCCCTCCCACACTCCACCCTCCTCAACCCGCCAAACCCTCTCACCTATCTCTGCTCTCTGCTCACTATCTGGTCTGGGAGGGGGTTGTCGTCTTGCCAGTGAAAAAAGATATAAGATAAATAAAGTGGCGTCGACCCAGAGCGCAGAGCATCTCACCGCCGTCATTTATCTACGGGGGGAGCTGCTCCCATCTGTGAGACTCCTGCCTCCACCACTCCTACCATTGGCACTGTTACTATTACCAGCTGTCCTCTACGAATCACTGCCGTTCTCTACGGCCCTCTACGACCACTACTAGAGCTACTTCTGGGTGACCAGATAGGGTCCGGCCGACAACCACATCAACATCACCGCGTCCACCACTACTGCAACTACTAGACAACAGCCTGCCACCGTGTTTACTTTACTTGTAGGCGAGGGGCGCTGCTGAGGAGTGCATGCACCAACCCATGCCCCTCCCCGCCCCACTTTACGTGGTCTCGTCGCCTCGCAGACGTCCGCAGTACAGGATTATAGTGTGTCACTCCGTGGAATGTGCTTTATCAATTGCTGTCATCGGTATCACCGCTAATTACCGAGAGTGAAAAAAAGTATTTAGAAGGCTTTATTGCCCAAAAAAAAAAGAATCTGTGAGGGGGATATATATATATTTATATATGTAATATTGTGTTGCCTGTGCCTGGCATTCACTACGTGGATATATTTAGTAGCTGATCATCCAACATATATAAATTCTGGTGCTGGAATAGTGAATCGACCTAATGGTGTGTGCTGGAATAGTGGTTTTCTGATCGGTGCTCTAGCCAAGCCCTCACATCCAGGAGAGGTGTCCTGCATCCTAACCAGTGGCCCATAGATATCAAATTAATAATTTTTGTGAGAAGAGGGAAATAAAATAAGTAATAATAATAAAAAGCTCGACTGACACAGGGAGTGTCAGTCAGTCGATACACCCATACAGGGTGCTGGAGGAAAGTAGGCCACCACTCTGGCCTCTGCTCACCCCGTGCTCTCAGCCAAAACAGCCTGCAGTGGCGAGCTGGTTTGTCTTCCTGTAGGTGCCAGAATCTGTTGCCAGGTCTCACTGGAGGAAGGAAGCTGAGTAACAAGCCGTCGCCCGTGGGTCGGTCGACGTCTGGAGGCGGACTGAGAGCGCCCGGGGGCCGGCTGAAACACGGTGGGGCTGTGCAGGGGACCTAGTACGCAGTCCTTACATTGGCAGAAGGTGGTGTTATGTAGACGCCCCTGTGGCCAGGATTCCGTAGTCCCCCTGTTTCCCTGTCTCTTCTCGTCGCTCCCTACTACTACTAATACTACTACCACCAACGTCACTATCATATCCTGATGTGCTGTGTGTAGGGATGTTTTGTGAGAATCCCCGCAGATCTATATATTATCTACCTTTTCCAGTCACCATCTCCCTACTGCCGTTGCACCCCCTCACTGATCGGCTATAGCCAGCATAAATATATGATATAAATTATATATACATAATTGGTCTGTCTGTCTGTATATATATATAATATAAAAGCACGAGCTGGAGTTGGCCGTGTGTCTGTGTCGTCGTATATGTGGTTGCAATAGGCGCATTGGGAGTTGTCGCCTGAGGCAGAGCTGATGTATGTTCTCACCACCCGCGACCAAATCAGCCCGTACTGTTAACGGGCTGCAACAGTGAGGGAAAACTTCAGCGGAGACTACGAGAAATTATCAAGTGATAAAGCTCCAGTGTGCGGCCAGTGCATAGGCCCTGTATCCACGGCTGGTGCTGCCAGGATGGCCAACAAGGATGTAGGAGAAGGAATCGTACGGAGGTAACACTGAGCCTCCACGGGTTTGGTTATCGTTGTCCCTTGTTGTATGTAGATTAGTGCATAGAATCAGCTTATAAACTGCAATTATTCAACCTATATCCCCTGCACTATCCACACTGACCTTTCCATCTCTTTATTCTCTCACTGGGTCCGTTTCCTCTCTCTTGTGCTACTCCCTCTCTTTCTCGCGACTGCAATCATGTTTCAATATCCGGCTCTAGTAGAATGTATACAAGGCTAATAAACGGGATAAAATCCAAATTGATGCGCCCCTTGTCTCCCCACTAACCCCTGCATCACCCCCTCTCATCACCAGCACAAGACCTTCTTGTCGCTGCCCTCAGTGCCGCTCATTCCTGCAGAGATAACCTTTTGCTGACTCTTCCCCCAGCGTGCAGCGCGCCATTCATCCACCCGGTGCCACAACGAGAGGGGCCGCGCTGCTGGGCGATAATCGGGAGTTTTCCACTGTCCCGCACTCGGAGGCTCAGCCGCTGTTCGGATCAGCTGACGATCCGTTCGGGCTGCGTCCCGTCACCCAGCCACGTGCCCGGGCCTTTAGCTTCATTTCCTGCCTGGCAGTTTTTACTCCCCACACCCGCTCCCTTATCTCACTATGCCTGAGCCTGCACAGCCCGGCAAAGGCCTCGTATGTCTGCTCCACCTTGTGTCTGTGCCATTTGTAAACTATAGGAGCGCGAGGCGTGATAATAGGGCACCTGTACGAGGGTGTGGGAGGAGTGTGTGTTGCCGTCAACCCCGCCCGCCTTGCACGAACCCCGTCACCCCCTTCAGCATCGTCATCCCTCACTCCTGTTTTATAACGAGAATAAAGAATGATGATGGCCACCATTACCCCTGGTGGTCCTGCTACCATCCCTAATCCTTCCCCTACATTAATTTCGTTTAAGGGAGGGTGGAGGGGAAAACAACTTATTCGATCTCTCTTGCTCTTTCCCTGGCAATGTTTGGCGATATTCAGGTCGGTATGTGATGTATGGGTATGTGAAGTAGAGTATCTGTGGGTATGTGTCAAGACGTCTTGCGCGAGGGGGTCATACACATTCCCAATCTTATGGGATTACTATTGGCGTTAGCATGGCAAGTTCTCTCGTATCAAATATGCCTTCCATGCTCGAGTGCCGGCTTATAGAGGCCATTTGAGGCGCCTCACCTTCTGGTGTCTGATCCTTACCGCCTGCTGGATCCCCGCTAGGTGGAGATAGTGGTAGTGGTACATACGGACAGGGAGGCGCGCGGATCTAGACGATTTTAACCCTCGGCAGTCCGTGTCGCGTGCAGCGGGCGACGCACGATCCCGTGCCATCAAAGACGCGGCCAATCTGCCATCGACTGGTCGGGGATCCCGCCTCAGACTAGATCAACATTTAAAGGCGTGCGCGAGTCGTAAGCCCTTACGTACTAGCCGCCCTCATCCCACATACACTCCCCACCCCCACCCTCCCTCGTGGCCAGTGTGACTGGATATAGAACAGTCACGAAATCATCACTGCCCCTACATAGGGTTGGTATGCATATGTGTCGAGGAGGGGGTTGACGGGGAGGGCGAGGTATTGGCTATTGCCCGCAGGCTTACAGGGAGGCAGTATCACCTACCCCTCCTCCACCACCCTCCTCCGTCAGTGTTATCAGGCGCACCAACTCCGGTCCTCCCGAACCGGCCTATCTACCAAACCCCACCTGGCAGTCCCGCGCCCCCATGCTACGAGCGCACCCCATGCTGTCGCCCAGCCTTTCCGCCTATCAGACTCTTTTTTGATCTCATATCTCGTCGATCTTGCTTGGCCTATATCTTGTCTAACCTACATAGCCGTTACCGTGTCGTACATTCCGTACTAGTAGTAGTAATGCCACAATACTACTTTTAGCGATAGTACTATTGATACGACAACTACTATCGGCACCTCATGTTGTCTGGCATGCGCCTCTAGGTCTGTGGGTCTGTAGCCTTTCCCACGACAGTCTAGACGTATATGCACATCTGACCCACGGCCATCACAGCTACACCACAAACTGGCGCATCTATCTGTCAACCCTCCCCTATTCATGATTCATCCTCCCACTCTTGACCTCAAATCCACCATCCCCTCCATTCTAAGACTCATGTGCTCTTCACAATTATTAAAACACTTTCTGCCTCTCTCGTCTCTCTCTTTCTTTCCTGTCGCCAAGGTGTTCTTACCTGGTCCCTCAATCCCAGGACTCCTTCTCGCCATCATTGTTATTATCCAAATACAACTAACATTTCTCTGATTCCTCTGCTTCCCATCTCTCTATTTGCCATTTACGCTCATCTTTTCTTCTCCTAAACCATTAACTCTCTCCTCAGCCCCTCCCTCTGTCTCTCTTGGCCCCAGTCACCTTTTCTCAGGCTACTCTTTCTATCTCACCCTTTATGTCTGCTGACTTCGTTAGAGAGCTCTACGTAGACTCAACGCCGCACGCATAGACCGCATGTCCCTTTAATTTTCATTAACTCTGCCGTGTTGACTAATTACACTCCATGTGTTCTCCTCAGTGGGTCCGGCCCTTAGCCGGCTCTTCCTTATCGCTCACCAGCCGTGTCGTTAGTGTCGAGCTGCTCGCTTCTTTTTCTCTCTCCCCAGAACTGCTTAGAGCTGCTCTAGCTGCCTGTAAAGTCATGGCATGCCGCATTGCACCCTTTTGGCCTGTCAGTAGAAACGTGATTAGTGCGTGCACCTTTGGTCTGAGTAGTAATAGCTGCACAATGTACTGAACATGAGCTTCCTTTTTTTAGGATATAGCAAAAGGACTTCAGCACAGACCGCAAAGGTGAGTACCTCTCAATTTTCTATCGCCGTTTATTCTTCATCGTGATTATAATCAATCGTATAATTTATGCAATGGATTCCAAAGGAGATCTTTCGATTAGGACCATATGTACTCTGACACCATACCAGGACTTGTTACTACTATGAGCACCTCGGGTGATGGATTGAATACAGTCTGACCATAGATGTCCATGGTACATTCACTTTGCTTTCAGCCCGAGTGGACACTGCCTACAACCGCTACAAATGTTACTGAACTGTGCGTACTCAATCTATGTTAACCTTCGGCGGTCGGGTGGGTTATTAGGGCTATCAATTCTTGCGACATAAAAACCTATCCCCAACAAGGGAAGGGAAGGGAAGAATCCATTGAATAAATAACTATTCCCCTTTTTGGGAACTTGGGATTCAATTTTAGTCCATTTTATTAATCTCAGATGACATCGATACCTTTGGGGATTCCTAGCAGGATTAACTTTGAGCACCGACTATGAGATTTATTATTAATACCATCAAATCGCCTTTATAGTCCATTCCTCGCATCACCGAGATGTTGATAATTAGCCTCTGTAATAGGCCGGTAATATTATTTTCAGAACATTTTGGAGATGATGTCATTTTATCAATTCCCATCATGTAGTTATAATATGCAGCATGCAATAGCATCAAGCTAATTATAGAATGGACGAATGAAAAACACAGTGCTGATAAAGTGTGATATTATTTCTAGCATCACTGAAAGTGGTTTTCTTATGTCTTAATTTCAGGCGATAATGACTTTCCCATACTCAGATTTGACCTGATACCTAGTTTGCAGTATAAATTAATGTTTTTTGGGGGGTTATTTTTTGTTTAGCGGCACACAAATTCTTCACATGGATGATCTTCCATTTATGGTGTTACAAGTACACTCTTTACAATCATGTTTCAAAAAGAAAGAAGGAGACTCTCTTTCTCACATATTCAGTAATTGATTACATTAGACGAATATATAGACGAACATATATAAGTTATAATATGATATAAATAGGGAATACCCATCACCAGAAGATACATGGGGAGAAAAAGATATAAAGATCGATAAATTGAACACTTCACACACACATTATTGACAACCAAGTATATGATAGTTGAATAATTAGGAGTTGCTGAATTTCATTAGTTATCAGGGTATAACAGGGGCATTCTTAAGCCTTCTATTGAAGCAGCCTTTAGAAGAAGCTGCTTTTCTATCCTTATCAACTTGATTCCCAGCTTTTTCACCCTGATATTGGGCCTTTTTCACGAATTCAGTTCTTGGTTAGATTAACTGTTGACTAAACTGTGATCTAGTGACTCTTAAATTCTTATGATTAGAGCCATCTACCTTTACATAAGTTAAATTAACCAATAAATCATTCGTTCTTTGCGCATCCATTTTACCATGTGTTGCTATGTATTCTTTACGAATATAGGTCAGTAAAAGTTTTATTCGCTGTTGTTTTATCAGATTTACTCCCCGAAGCCATTAAGTGGCTCAATATCAGGCTAATGACAGGTTCTTAAATGAACTCCATGTTCCATTATGACGGAATTACTATCATAGAATCTAAATGTCAGAGTATGTGTGGAATAGGCAATTAGCAGCTTTCCTTGGTATGAGAAGGAAATATAACTTCAAATATTCCCATGAGAGTATAACCCTAGTTAAAGAATCTGGTAAAGAGGGAGTAAATGGCATCGATTCTTCTCAGAGCAGCACATATTATTGCTCTAGATGGTCGCTCCATTCTTGTTCACTAACCAATGTGACTATCTCATCTTCCGTGTGCCTTTCGACCTATTAACAAGAAAATCTCTTTTTTTTAGGTTTTCACAATCCATATTACAATGTGTATGATAAGAATATCGTAAAACTGGACACAGCAATGTACATACGTTCCTGTGTACTTTGCTGACCTTGATGAACATCGATACGTTCCCGTCAATTGTAGTTTATTTGTCAAAGAAAAGCTACGTGTATTCAGTGACAGAATTTTCACTCAACCTAACATTTTCCCGACAAGCGATTCTTCAAATGTTCTCTCTGGTAGTATCATGTCGACTATGTCATATGCTAACCCTGGAACCTATTCTTTTCCCTTCCCATGGGGAACACATATTCACAAAGCCCCATGGTTCTTGATTCTTCGAGGTTCAATCCTACAGAGATATGCATGTGCGTACAGAGGTGTACGGTAAATGATAGAGCATGACCATGAAAGTAATCTTAAAGCGACAATAGGCCAGCTGGGCACAGACTATTGATATATGTGGTACCTAGGGTGGGTGCGCTCATAGCCAGGATTCTATCGCGAGGTGCTCCCTATGGTAGTGATATAAGGACAGCACGGGGTTCTTGTCATGAATGTCACTATGTATGTGTGTGGGAGGGGGGGGGGGTGTCTACTACCAGGACGATATATTATTCCTCCTTCAATATGGCTGAGCCTGCCAGTCAATATAAAACCAGAAGGAGGCGGTAGCAAGTCACTTATATATTCCGGACACACTCGTCAAGTGAGTCTTGGATTAATGTTGTGCATGGACGGCAACGAACAAAGTGTAAAATTATTGTAAAATAAACCTGATGAAGGATCTTTTATGAATCCGAAACGTTGTTATCTAATATAAGCAAATAAATACCATCCTGAACTTTTGCTTCAATTCACTGTCTTGAGTTGTGTCTTCCCTACAAACCAATTATTGTAAAATAATTGTATACTTAAAGGTGAGTGTATACAGCCGACGCCCTTTTGTAAGGCCTTTACAACTGTACACAATACGTAGATCTCAGATATATGTCTTTGCTTGCTTTATAATATGTTGACACATTACAAGGTCAGGTTGACTTTTATCACACAACATTCATTAATGGCGAGACAAATTAAGAAAGACTCAGATGGACGAATGCCGTTCAAATCTGACAAAATACAACCCCATGGAACACGTTTTAATGGAATGAACAAAAGCTAATCAAAATCGGCACATTCAATTCAAACGGAGTACGGAGGCAATAAAATAAGACACATTTCACTCAAATGATACACGTATTACACAGATAAATGATGTACTATAAGTTGAGTGTGCAGCGAGGTGGATGTCTTTTGAGGTGATTCTCACTCAGGTCTGTCCTAGACGAACCCTTGCTATGTTTGGTTGTTCACTCAGCAGCGAGCTAATCAAGTTTATCGTGTCTTTATGTCCTGAAAGCAGGTCAATGGACTGACGAGATGATGATGGCTATTCCATCACCAGTGGCAGACCATTGGTCGGGTGCCCGGCCGGTGTGCAGGGTTAAAAGTCGAATGATGACAACTTCTGGCAAACAAACCGAAGTAGCTTCAGACCACGATCTCGATTTCATTGATTGCAGTGAAGAAAGAGGTATAAGTAAATGTGACTTCTCTCAAGGGTTGGGACTGTGCTATATTTCCACAACATGATTAGGGAATATACAATATTCCCCATAATGTAGTATATCAAATGTCACTGCCAATAACGGCTATGTTTCTGACGCCATCCGATCCGTAATATCAGGAAACGATCTTACTGTGGACGAAACGGATCTCATTCAAGGTCAGTCGTCGATTTCATACGGCCTACCGCCTATGGCGTCAGGCCATATGAAATCGACGACTGGCCGAGATCGAAAACCGTTTCGTCCACAGTACGTTTGCTTGTCATCATATAGTCATATACCTTAAATAATTAAGAACCCCCATTATAAGCACTTTAGTATTCAAGCTCGATGATTACGGCCGCTGTCAGACTGGGCACGAACATTATTAGCCTTACTGCACCTTAGCAGCGGTCAGTATTTGTAGATATTCGCAGACAGGTAGATCGTAACAATTATCTTTCGCCACACAAACGACAGAAAGGGAAGGAATCACTTTCGGATAGAGACATATAAGTTGTC
Source organism: Alentia gelatinosa (assembly GCA_950022655.1). Classification (NCBI taxonomy): domain Eukaryota; kingdom Metazoa; phylum Annelida; class Polychaeta; order Phyllodocida; family Polynoidae; genus Alentia; species Alentia gelatinosa. The sequence goes on along the minus strand of OX465580.1, from coordinate 100,322,867 downwards.
TTCCAATCCAAGAGCAATTCCACAATACATAAAACACCCAAAATCATATAGAGACAGAAATGTACCACAGAGGTTTTTTTCTCACCAACCTGACACACTAATTCCATGGCAGTAGAAACCATCCCGTGCCCTTTGTCCATACTCTGGTACCCACTCCTCAATCACATCCCACTCTGACTTTATACCCTTCTCATTGTCCTGCCCTCCATAGCCATCCACCTGCCCCTCCCCCTGTTTCCAACATACCAAGCAGGGGAGTGGGGGGAGGGGGGAGGCTCCTAACCTTCTTTCCTCCATCCCACTTACACCTCCGTCTATATACAGCCCACTCCTGTACCCACACTCTAACCAGATCCAGAGATAAGAGAAAAGAGTGTGTGTGCCGGGGGATAGGGGCGGATGAAACGTGGGTGCAAGGAGAGGAATGAGGGTAGTGGAGGAGGACGAAAGTTTTATATGGAAAGACTTGAGTTATCGACCTCAATAAGTCCTCTCGGTTGGTGGCGCCGATCAATGCACAACTGGTCTGGAGTACAGGGGATGCTGGGACAGGACCCGGCGCCTTTGTTATCTGTTGGCATACAGGCACGGATCTGTAGAGGGAGAGAGCAGCTCCCTGAGCAGTTCCGCCCAGGGAGTACCCCCTGACTCAACCGCAACTACTGGCCTCCTTATTGATAATTACCACCGGTCGAGATAGATAGATCATGCGGGCGGGTCTCCTTATGCCCTGCCATTGACTCTGTATGGCGTGAGCAATCGTTCTGCGGCAGTGGTGACAGATGCAGAAACAACACGGGCGTCAGGCAGGTTGAGCAGCTCTATAGCAGGGATGCACGGGGAGGCGGGTTGGACACGGGAGAAGATTAACGACCTGGAGGTTGCAACACCCCTTTAATGAAACACACGGGTAGTGATCAGTCACCCGTTACTGGAGTGTGCAAGGGGACAACAGAATCCCCACACTCTGCCGCGATCTGTTCATGGACTACTCACGACAATGGGGATTTCTGATTATTCCCTCATTAATCCCTCCGCTGCACCACTCCTCCAGGTGCTCCCTTGAGAAAATACAATTCGATGCATCAATTCATTACTAGCGATGCCAATCAAATTTCGATAAGTAGGTCAATAATGATTCAACTATGATATAACTATGACAAGCATCATTGACTTTAATTCTTAAAAGTCTTTTGCCATCCTAACAAATTATTACCATGATAACATGCTTAAAGTGAGTGGATTTTTCGTTTGTGGGTTTGAGGCATGACTATTTGCAGAATCAGTTTTCTAGACACTCCAACTTTGAATATAAAAGTGGAAGTCACAGACGAGAGAGGGTTCATTGCAGTATCAGAGGTTTGTCCTATTTCCGATAATTATCTCTCTCGGAGGCGAAAGGTGGATTAGAAGGGTTGTCTTGCCTTATCGCAGCTTGTTGTGATGCCCAGATGATGCATTATTGAAAATCGATACGTATATGTCACAATAGAAACTCTAAGGGCTTGCTTTGTTTTTGTAAGCTACGAGTTGGACATGTCTCGTAATCAATACATATGAATCTAAAAATGACAACCATATCAATTGTTCTTTATGCTTACTTATGTCTGGTATCTATTCAGACAAGAGAACGTGATATAATAATATGTGCAGTATAGTTACGAGGAAGTCCATCGTGTCAGAATGTTTTGTCTATGACAGAATGATTCACAGCGACGGCCGAGCAATGCTGACAGATGATGAGAGCTAGCAGAGGGAGAGAACTAAGAGTAGAAGTAGGGGAGGTAGCGCTAAGGACAGGGGTTAGAGAAAAGCGGGTTGGAGGGGTGGCAGGCAGGGAGTGTGTGGTACATCTAAGTAGAAAGCTAACCTTGGGCGGCTGACGGTGGGTGATTATTCTGCCGCGGCACATTCTCTTGCCTGACCTAGCAAGAAAGGTTGGTCTTGGGTCAGTGTCAACAGTGGGCCTGTCTAGACGGCCTCATATCAACAGTATAGCACCCTCGCACCCGGTAGCTCTATGTTTACCACCTACAGCTTCTCCCATCCATGTCACTATCACGCAATACAGCGACACCTTCGGTCACTAACCATCTCACCAGTCAATGCCATTAGCACACCCTTTCCTCACCAATCAGTACACTCTCCTCATATTCATACCACTAAATACGACAATAGGATCCTCCATTCCCACCACCAATGATTTCTTTTAAATTGTCTGAAATGAATATTCCTATTTGAATGAATGGTATAAACAAGTGCATATTCCAAGTATATGTATATCAATAGTCATCCCTCCTCAATACTGACCACCTACTCTTTATGTAGAAGCCCCCAGGAACAACTACAAAAAACTTGGATATAAACGCTGTCGCTATCTCGACTACCTCTACTTCAGTAATCAGTAATAACTGCCACCAGTAACAACAAGAATAACATCCAATCTCGTCACCTCCAACCTCCCTCTTGCATGGCCTGCTGCTAAGTACACTCTCGCAACCATGGGTAATATTCCCCTTCCGGACTCGGCTACACAATAACAACAATCAACAACAGCCACCAGCAAGGACATAAACCACAACGCACACGCCCATAAGCCGCTGTCACCCTGGCTTCCATAGCCCCTCCCTCCACTGAACGCTTACCCCTCCGTCTCACCCCCACCCTGTGCCGCCACATATTAATCCCGGCATTAGATTATAGGTTCCTTTACACACCTCACTGCGCACTCAATCACGATTATCAGCGTGGCCGCTTGGCCGACGCCGAATATAGCTCTCGCATCGGACAAGACATGCAACTTTTCAGTGTCGCCGCCGCCGCCATTATTTAGCAATGTATGACCACCTGGGAGCCTCGTCTCTCTGCCCTGTGGAGGAGTCGCGGCTCCCCAACACTGTGAGCTGCTGGGGAGCTGCTCGATGGGGGCTGAGCTGTTGTTGGGGAGAGCGGACTGGAGGACATTGACATAGAACCGAGAGCCGCCACTGAGTGGCCGGCTGCTTAAAAGCCTTGGGCCTCTCATTGTGGATGGTGAAGGAAAGTGGTGTCTGCGTGCGAGGTGACGCGAGCAGCTCGTGTTATCAATTTGTTGGAGGTTCTCTTTGTGTGACCTATTTACAGACGTAAAACAATTTAACAGCCCAGCATAAAAGCCTATGTATTGTATTACGACCATAAAAAGTGTAAGAAGAATAATTTGATTAATTATAATCTATACATATATATAGTAATTATTATTATATATATATATATATATATATATATATATATATATATATATATATATATAAATATATTTATATATATATGATTAGCTTCTTAGAGACATATATAAATCTATATGACCTCATGTATCCTTAAGGTAGCTTTCATCACGATTCACCTTTTGTCATTCAGTTGACATCCATAGACTTGTATCAAATTACGATTTCAATTAATAAAAATTATTTGCAACATTTCTAAAAGGCACCTTAACATGATCAAGTGGACTGGGTCATTGAAGTCTAGTAATTCATTAGAGTTCTTTCTACACAAATACATATTATTGGCATGTGGACTCTGCTGCTCTAAGGGCGTGTGATTGTATTTTCTAATATGAAAGGGCAATTTAATATAGATGACCTGATGACTTTGGGTAATATATCTCAGCTTAGATACTTTTTTCAAGGTATTCTATATTGTAATAGATTATTTTCCCATTTACTGATAGCTTATAACGTCCTAGCAGTTTAAACATTGAATATCTCCTGCTTATTGTCAAATGCCATACAGTATATAAACTCTTAACGTTCCATAGCGTTCTTGTCAGGAAATGACTTATAACTTTAGATATCATCGCCAGTTCTCTGACTCTCAGTTCATCTTCCGAATGAAAACTGTGAGGCGAGAGTGAGTGGTGTTACACCATATAGAAATTAGCATAGAGCAGGGATTTTTTCATTAGAGGAAGAGTTAAATGTATCTCTTTCGTTACAAGATCTTTATCACTCATCATATTTAAAATGCCATAAAGTAGGATTTTTGTTAGTTTCTTATGGTTGTCTTAATGTAGGTACGACCTCATAAGATGTGGAATAGCCCTAAAATAGAGATGACTATGGAATGGGCTCATAGGTTATTCTTGCCCACTTATATCGTACAAGGGAAACATGCACATTTGCCAGTGTATAGGCGATTAAAATATCTAAATCGTGTTGGCTCTACAGAATCATCATTAATTAGTTTGAACATGTCCGTATCTAAATATATGGACTATAAAATTCAAAAAGAATATATCAACGACATGAATAATGTATCACTTGTATCGGTGAGTGTGATTAGTGTTCACGTAGCTACAGAGGGAAGAAAAAATCCAATTTGTCTCTCGCGGAGGATGGAGCAGCAATTCCCATAGAAGAATGTAAAGCAACAATACAGTGATTGAAAGTCTTACTAAACGTCATACGCCCGACCTCAGATTCCATTGTTTTGTCTTGACTCTCAGTGGAACTAGATTAACAATATGGCATACCTATTGATATATGATGAATACTATGACGGTATTATTCGTGTGTAGATAACACTTATCGGACTGATTTCTGAGATACAGTGGGCAGTTAAAACGCTCGGTAACAAAAAGAAAGGGAACTTGATTTGCCATAATTGCTATGGACATTGACAATACTAAAGCAATGTAATATACATGGCCTTCAATAAGTGAAACATCCATTATTAAGTATGTTTTAACATTTCTCAGCTTTGTTCAAATTAAGAACGGGAAGAAAGGACGATAAAGAGAGTAATCTGTAAAAGGTCACACAAGGCATATAAAATTAATCTAAGGACAGAAAGAGATAATCTGAAGGAAGGATACAAGGAAGGGACTCGAACAGGACGAACAATATTGCCCCACCTACGCTGATGGTCTGATTTGAAATGGCCAAATCGTAGCCTATTGGGAGATCCCAGAATCGTAAAACTCTGTCATGACCCAATCTGTGAATCAAACTCGATGACAACGATATCTATTTGATAGGCTACGATACCCTATGACAAGCTACAAAAAATCCAACATGTTGGATTTTATTAGGACCGTTACGACTGGTGTTTCCAATCGCAGCCTATCGTGAGGTGTCGTACACCGAATCGCAGAAACCTGTTCCACTGCCTCGATTTTTGTCAATCGTAAGGCCTATCGGGACCAGCATCGGCGTTGGTGGGGGTAAGGCTTAAGAGACAATGACAAACTTGTGCAGACAAACAATTAGACATGGAAATGGACAGCTCCTACTTACAATGAATGAGGAAATATACTGTCAGGGCAAGTGATGAGGGTTGGTCCGGCGTCCACTGAGCTCCCGATACGCTACGATAGGCCTTATGATACATCTCCAGACACAAACCGATATCTCGTCGGAATGACAATACGCCCCGATGCACGCTTCGTAAGGTCTATCGTAGGATATCAGGAGCTCAGTGGACACCGGGCCCAAACCAACACTGATGGCGGGTATGTCTATAAGCACATATTTTACATGGAAGTGTAAGGAAGGGAGAGTATTGTCATATATATATATATATATATATATATATATATATATATATATATATATATATATATATATGTATGTATGTATGTATGTATATATATGAAATACATAAAGAGAGAGAGAGAGAGAGAGAGAGAGAGAGAGAGAGAGAGAGAGAGAGAGAGAGAGAGAGAGAGAGAGGGTGTGTGGGGTGGGGCAGAGATGGACAGACAAGGGGACAGCAGCAAAACCATGTCTTTCCTGTTTAGAAAGTGTCGTAGCTAGCCGTTCATTTGCGGACAGAAGTGGGAGGGGTGGGCTACGCCTGTTGCCGGAGGGCGGCTATCTGCCGCCGGGAGACAGCGACACCGGGGATTGTGATTGATTTCCGGCTCGGTTCTCGTCGGTGACCGCGCGTCGCGTCGCAGACAGCACCTCACGTCTCCTGATTGATTTTTATAATCCAATAGTCCCTGAAAAGTAGGCGTCAAGTGCTCGGCGCCATTACGCCGGCATCGCTACCCGTCCACGCCGATCTGCTTTAATGCTCGTCCCTCTCTCGTCTTCGGAGTGTCTCCTCTCCATTTCCCACTCTTGTCTGTCCCTCTCTTCTAGCAGTTCGACGGACCGTGTCCTCCTGTCCACTCTCCTCCCCCTCCTATCCCCTCACCTTAACAGGCACGCTATGAAATTCAATCTTTCCCCTGAGATCTCTTCCCCCCGTCCCATCATCCTTTCCACCTATACCCCTATAATGTGTACAGGTGGACACTAATCCTCATCTAGAAGATTTTCCATTCCGATGACGTTCTTGGAAAACATGAAAATCACTTATAATTCAAACATCAACGTATTATACCTATTCCCGCACCTACCTCAGTGCCGTTCATCCCACTTGGGTAATTAGTGCAAACCCATGTTTCATCTTAGACATGTCAGTGCCAATTGGTTGCTGGTCTCATGGCTGTGGGTCATCTTGTGTTTCTTGTTAGTGCAGCGCATGGGAGAGATCTGGCGGGGATCTAAGGGTCAGTGTATAGGGCGTAGGGACGGCCAGACAGTATGTACGGCAGCGCGTCGCATGGGGGGGGGGGGGGATAGTTGTACAGAGTTAACACAGAATGAGTTCTTGTATGACACCTGATGAAAAAGTAGAAGTATCACTGTTATGGAAACATTCTAATAAGTTATTCTTTATCTTTTGAAAGGTTGAAATTAGTTTATATAGTATTGGCATTCATTTTAAACTAATGTCAATAAGTTATTGGGAGATCTCATGAGAGGAGAGGCTTGATTTGCGGAATTCAAGGTTGCTAAGTCTATTCCTCTACCTGTCCTATTATCTATTTGGACAGGGAACCAATCTAGAGGCAGTCGTGGCCGACATCAACCACTGTTGTGGACCTATAACTCTCCAGAATGGTCTCTCAAGCACTGATCACAGCTAGATTACAAACCCTAGATGTTAGGGTTAGTACCAATTAACACCTAAATTTAAAACCTTAGATGATAGTTTTAGCACCAATTAAGTGTTCATGGCAATATATGTGCTGATATAAGGGACATACCTATTTGATTGTAAATAGCAAATGGCATCTGTCATATACATTTTAAGTCTAATTATTGAGAATTAGAGGAGAGAAGTGACAGAGCATTGAGCCATGACAACCAAGTTCTACTTTATACCATATCTGACCTGTACAGGCTTATGCAATTTGAGGACAGTTAGTCATTTCTACAAAATAAATCTTGACAGAGACAGAGGTGCCTGATTTTTAAATACGTTTTTATATATCTTGTCATAAGATTGAACATTGTACGTCTCTGTTTGACATTGATAGTTGGATCTAATAGAGATATCCCTGTATACCAGACATGTATGTGTGTTTATATGATTATGAAAATACCTATAAATGTACGTGTTTATTCCGTGTGTATATATGCCCAGCATTACCGTGATCATGACATATGAACACTCAGGATGAGACTTCTCTTCAGGTGTCGCGTCTCGTTTCCTGCACTAGGGTACAAAACAAATGACATCATTTGTTTGCATAAAACTTAAGACAGGTTTGAAATCTTTAGGACATATCATGATGATATAGAGGAGGTTTTATGGACTTTTAGATTATATAGACCCATCTCGTCCTGTAATCCATATGTCAGGGACCAGCCATCAGACTTCAGCATACCAATTGAGGATGGAAGACGATTGGCATAGGCTATAGAGACGGCTGGCAAAGAGTTAAAGCACATCTATCGACATACCAATGGTAAGCACACTATAGGGAAACATAGCTAGTGTAGTCGTACGTAGCAAACACCGACTTTAGATTCATAATGCAATAAGTAATAAGGCATTATAGTGGCCGAAAAAACAGGGGTCGGCATAAAGCCTCAGCTATAAGATGTATTAATGTCGTATAGGATTTTTTAAACCGTCATAGATTTATAGGCACTTACACTCGTGGTTAGTCCGTTGCATTTCAGGGTAATTGTTGGTAAAATAATGGTTAAACGGGAAGGGTAATTGTTACAGGGAAGAATGCATCGGGGCGGGTGGGTGGCAATAACAGGTTTAAGATGGCCTATATAGGAAGTGTTGAGGGACTTGGGGAGGGTGGAGATGTCGTCGTATGGGACGTTCTCCATGGAGGCAGAAGCGGGAGGCACCGGGAAGTGGATGTAAGAGTTGCAGGGCAACGGGCTGAGAGTGGCGGGCGGGCAGCGGGTGGCTGGCAGCTGCTGGGCACCTATAGGTCTCTTAGCCGGCCAGTCGCCGAATGGACGGCTTCATCAAGGGTCGCGAGCACTAAACCAGCCGCCGCTATTGTTTAAGGACGCGGCGCCCATAATTACAAACCTCGTCCGCGCCTGAACAGACGAGACGCGCCCATAAAAAACCCTCGGCGGCCGATTACACACAGTCTCAAAAGAGTGGCGCTGCTCCAACAGGCCGGCCTTGCTCGTCCTGTAGATCTTAGTTAAGCCGCCGCCAAGAAAACACTAGCCATTGACAATATCCCTTGTAAGCCAGCCAGTGTCTATTTGTTGTAGCTCGGTGTGGGACAAGAGGCACACGTCCTCCTCCAACCCTACTCCCACACCGTCTCTATCCCGTGCATCAGCCGCAGCCCAAGGCAATTGGACGCCTCCTGCAGGCTGTGAGTTAGCGGGGGACATCCCTCCACAGATGAAATGTTTTATTCATGTTAACTTGCAATAGTGTTTGTGTTAGGGACGGCGGGACGCCCGCGTGAAAGGTCCACCGTGCCGGTATTGGTGGCGGAGGTGAGTGGGTGGTTGCCTGGGCTCCCTTGATTGAGGTGGGGGGTCCGCTGGCTATCCTTTACACTGATAGGCTATATGTAAATACACGGACACAGGGATGTGTGGGCCTTTAGACGCCACACCCTCCCCGCTCCTCCTTATACCACTTCTTGGCCCTATCATTACGACACGGTGCCTTCGGGCATAACTGGGTTAAATACGATTTAACTCCAGTATATTTGAGAGAATGGTGTCACTTGGCGTTCCTGGCTTATATACGTTGTGATGCCCCAGGGAATTCTTGAACTAATTCTGAGTGCGTAATGATATTCCTGATAGGACTATGTATAGCTAGACTTAATGCAATATGATATATAATGCATATTTTATACAATATCCACCTAATTGATTGAAAAAAGACAAAATGAATTAAGGACCTACATCTCCATGGTAAAATATAGAACCTACTTGATCGACCTAATCATACATTCATTGAGACTACCTGCACATGTTGGTGTGCCAAAGTAGGTACTGTCTTTTGGCTCCAATCCTATATCACTGTAAGGAATACCGAATGCTTCAAGAATAGTTACTGAATGAAGCGAGGGATGTTGTTACTATGCCATGCACCATAGATTATCCGGGAGAAAGAGGAAATGATGCAGGGCACGATGTTAGATGAGCGAGGGGGGGGGGGTGAGGTGCGGAGGGCGAGCTGGTTTGACTTGATAGAGAAACATATGCTATGTGCAAGAAAGGTAGCGTGGGAATGATGTAGATGAGCACACAACCACTCGTATTTTTACATACACAAGGACACGCGGCAGGTGTAAATAGTTAAAGTGAGGGGAAAAAATTATGGTTCTGGGAAAGGGAAGGTGGAGAAAAAGGACGGTCGCCGACTGAAATCATACGATAAATACAGGATGATTAAGCGTGAGGAAAAAGTCGCAGAGCGACTTGAGAAGTGAAAAACGATGGACAGGTTACAAAAATAAAGCTGTACGGGCAACTGTATGGCTGAGAGGATAAAATGCAGGTGGGGCATGAGGAAGAGCAGAAGGATGGATACATAAGAGGGTCGATTAAAAAGCATAGAAGGGCCGAGTTTTGAGAATGACGGGTAAAAGTAGTAGGCATTATGGGGCGAGGAGTGTGGTGGTTGGGTCCTGCACAGAAGATGACCCATTCTATGCACTTCTCCATACAATATATGGATTCTAAAAGATTATTATTCAACACTTTCTTTCAAAAGGTGGGTTTGACTTCATGGGGTTCAATATCCTGCAAATATTTCATCAAAATCCTTACCGACTTTATTTTGGGGTACACAAACAATTACCGTTGCAGGGAAATTTGAATTCTGATAACTTTTTTTTGTTCAGAAGGGAACTAGAGACGTGATAATATCACAAGCTCGACATTTTATATATCCCTTTGAATTCAGCTATGGATTATAAGGTCTAATGACCATATTACACATGAAATAATCCAAAGGAACCACGACTTCGAAAATATAATGATATTCAGTCTAGCTGGTGATGAGTCCTGAGAGCTTGTTTTCACGCCCTGGGCGCCACGTTGGCTTCAGCACTAATTGGGCCGGAGCTTAATGAAGACGGATGATATTTAGCAGGAAAGTGACTCCATGGAGGAAACGTTTGACCGTCTATTGGTATAAACCTTAGCTTTACATGCAAATAAGGCAATTAAGATGCGATTAATGGTGTCCTTATTACGAGGAATTTATATAATATGTGCCGTTGATTGATATGCAGAGTAAATCTGTGAGAGTCGGATGGTGGGAGGAGAATAGATAACTTGGTCGCAGGAATAATTATTTTTAATAGCTCATATGATTACGGACACGAGCACATCTATGGCTGTTGCTACTTGATAAATGACAACCAGACGTGATGATCCAAATGAGTTCTGAAACGGTTGATACGATATATTTCAATATGGATATTACAGTTGTATGCAGACTGAGTTCGTAACAGTTTACCTCCACTACCCATGCGCGACTCGTACCACCATCTATCCTGGAAACATGCTGGCACGAACCATCTTGATATAGAGAAATCAGCTCGCATCCTGATAGAAAATGCCCTCTTCGCGCAATGTCTAATCGGCTGGCAATATATACTCTGACTGGACTTATAGCCTATAGCTATTTATAACAAATAGCCTACGGCTGGAGGAGCCCGGAGAAAACCCCCCTTCCTCAGTCCCCCTCAGAACCTCCCCCTGCTCTTCAAGGCAGGCACCACCAACTCGCACCCTGCAGTTGAGCTGCTCGTTGCTGGGGTAGGGTGGGGTCTATTGCGGGGGTGATGAAGTGTTCCGGGCCACATAGCATCAGTCCAGACATCAATTTGGTACGGGCTCTTAGTCCTTTTTGTCTCACTTGTTTCCCTGTACCGGAGGAACAGTCTACTGTTGCTCCACCGTAGGCACACACGTAAAAGGTAACGGAGGGTGCATGCAGGCAACCATAATGGAGGGAGTCATATGAACGGGAATAATAGGACTGTTAGAGGTTGTGTTGAGGAGGGATTGAAGAGGTCTTAACACTACTGGTCACCTTGATTGAAAACATGTCCTGCTTCTAGACCTTTCGGTTGTGAATGTATCGGGATTAACACACCATGATTACTTTTACGAGAGCTACATAACTAAATAAATGTGGGTTTTGTACTGCGTGCTGTGATATCAAATGCAAGCGTGTGTATTTGTAAAACAATTAGTATTTCTCATGAGAAGTCGCATGTTCCCATTCGTTAATTTTTAAACAATTATTTTTGTAAGTGGGGCATTGAAAACGGCCTCAGTTTTGAGTATAATAAGAAATCCGATGTGCATCACACGTTGCAATAATACTGCGCATAGAACAAATGCACAGTTTTCCTCTATAACTAGATATTTGATCTTACGTACTTGTATGGGCATCTTTTCACAAAGATAATTTCTGAGAACATCCATGTTGTCTGATAGTTTATAAAAACACTATGGCTGTTGTTTGGCCCGGGAATATGATCTTTCGGATCTTTTAGTATTTCAATTTATTCGTATTGCAGGCTTCAAATGTTAAACTTCGATTTGCTTCTTCGGGACCTGAATGGCTGTCTTACTCTTTGTGGCATTTCCGGGATCGCCCAGTCTCTATCCTATTTAGGTGAACTCCTCTCAAACGCAGAAGGTCCCAAACAGACATCCCATCTCCGTCATTGATTATTTGGAATTCTATGCCATTACGGTGAGAAAAGAGAACGCCACAAAGGTATTCTCATTTTCTACATCCTGTCAGTCTCATTTATCCGAGTCTCATTGTATAGTAATATCGTAAAACTGGATGAGGTTTAATCTCGGCCACTGTATTCCACGACTAGAGTTTGGCAAAGTGACTTCATGAGGCGAAGCCGAGTGAAGTCCGGAGCCAAAACTTCAGGAGTGGAATGCGGTGGCCAAGATTAAAACGAATCAGGTTTTGATTTTATCCTACCCTATCTCCTGGATTTTGGAATATTACGTGATAACAATGCTGTATGCCACTAGTGGCATATAAAAATCCGCATGGCAGTCAGTGTGGCATACGGAAACCCAATGTTAGGCCTATGGGATTTTATATTAGGGGTAGGATAATACCCCTTGCTAGGGGTGCAGTATGAACAATGTTCGCTCTCAAGTTGACGTAGTGAATGAGCCCGCGTAGTGGGTGAACCCGTTGGGATTCCGTTCTCGGCCTTTTGTCCTACAGTTACGGCCCTTGGATTCCTCTGGCGTTGGGTTGCAGTTATAGGTATTGATATTACCGTTATTTAACTTGAAACTTCTGTTTGCTTCTTGTGCAGCATCCGCTTTCCCAGTTATCTTAAGCGACCACATTATTCAGATAGGGACAATTACCTCATGGGGGAGGGGGTAACTATTTACAACGCTTGCTGTGCGCTTATCGTTACTGTGGTATTCCTTCACTTATCAGGATCGTTATTTGGGATTAAGGAGTGCTCATTGAGTCACAGTAATATGGCTTATCTACTGCGGCCTGGAACGTCTTAAAGGGAACGGGGGTCCTTACTGCATAATAGAAAGGAAATGATGAAGACTAATGAAAAACCATTTGCAGTATTGATATTTTTTCTATTTACTTGACAGAAAAGGATAAGGACCTCCTTGGTTGCCGAAGAAAACTCTAAAAAGGGAGTTTACTTCCCCTGTAAGCTAGTCAGTGACACGCACAAAACATCATTTCAGGTAGATCTCCGTCACCCCACACTGCTCCCCGGTCGGCTACAGCCGATATTAATCCTGAATAATCTCTCACAATTCGTTTTTCCCATGCTCTGATGATGTGGATATTACCGGAAACAGGGTCTGTGCATCCATACTGATAATGAACGAACAAAAACGTGTTCACTCCAGAGGAAATGCCATGAAGACAAACTAAGGAGTATTAATTCTGTCTTTTTTATGTCTGTAGGCTTGTAGTCCTCACGATTGAAGCGTTCGTGTGCAATAGGCCATTGTTTTTTTTAACCCACAATCGTCATTGTCAGAAAGGCAGGTGTCAGAAAGGATACTGAAAGTAGTGACAGAGCCCCAAGATTGGAATTATATCCATATCCATGCACAGGATTGTTTATTCCCAACGACAGTTTGATGACTTCTGCTTGCCTTCCCTTGCAAAGATAAGGCGCGGGTAAGGGGAGGGAGGGTACTGTAATGGGGGCAGGGGGCGGGTAGGCAGAGACGATGGGGGGTGAAGGGTGATGGTAGCGGGTGGTGGTGCGGAGGCTTCACGGGGAAATAGCTCTCATTGTATTACCATTTCCGACTGATGGTTAGATAGGAACAAGGTTTCTTGGCCCTGCTTGTTTTCTTGCTGATGTCTGCAGCCCCTTCCCCTCCAGGCTATCTCCAGAGAGACGGGCATCGCCACCTAGCCTGCTTCTGCAGGTGCCAGGGCTATCCGTCAGGGGGGGTTTATCGTTGCCCGAGACAAACACTGATACAGCACCTCGGAGCCAGGTACGCATTAAACGGTATTGATTGTCGTGATTGATGGCGGGACTGGCAGAGTAAAGGCGGCCCTTTCCCCTCACTCCCCTCCAGCACAGAGGGTTCAATCCTGATATCCCACTGGAGGGCACCTGGAGGTTGAGGGTGATGCACAACACTAATCACTGCTTGTTGCATCGTACTTCCGGAATTCAGTAGTGTTGTGTACGTATATCTATCAGTAGTGTTGAGTATTGGGTATGGTTCTAGGACCATTACCGCATGTACGATCTCAATAATATTCAGTCTTCCGCTTCAATATCGTCCTCCTACAGTGACCACTGTGAGGTCTTTAGTTGGTAACACAATAGAGTAGGTCACCGCATACGGGGATAAAACATCAACGGAAATTTGATGTCAGGTACATTTCTAATGAATTGTGAAGACATCTATCAAGCTATCATAATTTATAGCTCCAAGAAGAACTTAATTTCGCTAATGGCTGTTGCCCCATTCTTGACGCAGATTCACGACACAGAGGTTTTGGACTAACTCAGCGGAATTAAAAGACTCATCAGTATTTCCCAACGATTTCTATGTCTGCGCTCACACTATCCCGCTAATATTTTTTCAGTGTCTGGAGGAGAACTTTGAGAACCTGAGGAGGCGGCCTTTTAATGAGGAAAATGTGTCTCTCTTGCCCCTTGCTTATCTGGAATCTCTAAACGCAATACGTATGTACAATATATGAGCATGAACATACAGATGTATTAAACTGTCTAGAACCTGGTAACTAGCTTTATTAATCTTACCCACGTGGTGATCTGTATCTGAACAGACCAACAAGAGCATACCCACTCAAGCTTTCTCTCGTAAACGCACTTTGTTGAATGGCAACTATTTAATGTACGCCATTTTGACAGAGATTAACGGTTTATGTTATCGTGTTGCGAACAATTCTAGGTGTTCATAAAGGTTTTCCAGTTCATTGGAACCCCAAGCATATCCAATACCTTAATTATAATTATAAGAGGTTATTATACAAACGTAGGTAACAGCAATCTTTCTTTAGGTTCCATACTCTTTAATGAGTACTGCGTCGCGGTAGCGTTTCACAGTAAAGCACCAGTAACGTGGTTTAAAAACACGACATAAAAGTCAATTCGGAGGTCTACATACAACAGAATTCATTAGACTTCTTCTTGCCCCATGACCGAGTCTAGCATTATACGCTGGGTCAACCGATCAGAGCGATTACTTGGCGGTGACATGAGTCAATAAATAGTAACACAATGTACATTAACGAGTCGCCCCCGCTCAGGGCGCCTAAAAGCTGTGCGAGAACGGCAGATAGTCACCTGCTAACGGCAACCTGGAGATTCTCACAACGGACCCCATCCTCCACACCAGGGAATTATATTGGAAAAGCTCTAGCCAGAAGTTTTGAAAAGCGTCATCCCGAGGTTTGGTGCCCTATAGAGTGAAGGCCTTTCATACGGAACTCTACTTCGAGAACCCATAGACGTGGTTGGATAGGGTCTAGATTGGGATAGGTCACCGGGGAATGTGGTAGTTCACCATGAGGCCATGCCCTCCCAGAGGTAGAGACATGTAGGGGGTTGGCATAAGCTACTGCTTAATGGCCAACTAAAGTCACTGTCGTTCCCATCCTCTATGGCTCTAGGGAACGCATGTTGGTCTGCAAAACAATGTATGTTCCATAAGGGAAAGATGATACTGCGTAATATATTCTCGGTAAATGGCAAAGAAGCTAACATATCGTCTACGCTCACACTGAAGGGAAACAGCAAAGTTATATTAGAAATAAAGGCTCCCATTAGTTGCAGGTAAAGGAGGAGGTTATATGTGCTTCGATATAGTGGCTTAATGAATTCTTTTTTACTATGCCGTCGTGATAATGGAAACAGCCAATGGTTTCAACATATTATGTTATACACACCTTCCATTAACGTATGTTATTGCATAAAAGAACCCACTGAAATATGGATTCACTACGGGTTTGATATATGGAGGAGGGCACCATGTGCTCAGGATGTCTTTATATGGCTGGGTTGTAATATAAGAAATCATTAGGTCGTCATACACAGTGCTGCACATTCATCCCCAATCAGCTAGGTCTTTCTCCTGACTTAGAAATGGACGGAAAAGAGACAGAAAACAGAAAATGGATATCTGCAGCGCGGGTTACCCTGCGTTCATCGGTTTACCTATTAGGTCGTATACTTTGAGACGGATGATATCTGCTGCCAGACAACGCACTTTCCGCTACAATGTCCGCTCCTATCATAAACACCTGAGTCCTCAGGGCATGAACTTCAGGACACTTTCCAAAGCCGTTGCAACAGAGTTGTTTGTCTGAACCATCGTTCTGTGACAGGGGGTCTGAAACGCGTTGCAGACAATCGCAATTACTATTCAAAATAATTTGATGTTCCATATGGTGGGCTTCCGACTACAATATTTCACACATGTATGCATACACGTCACAAGCCCCAGTATTTGAAAAATACCAGAAGGTGAATGAGGCCCCATTCTGTGATATGAAGAGCACTTAGTCGGATTAGGACAATTTGATGGCGCAATGGTCATGAATACAGTCCTATCACATTTAGACACATGACAGGTTTCTCCTTGTCATTCCATTTTTTGCGTCAGCAGTGCTAAAGGTCCGTCGGTGGCGCAGATTGTAGATCAGTGACAGCCAACGTAAATGGGCTATAAGGAGAACTCAAATAATCTACACGTTTTTTGTTGAAACGGGCATTAAAGGTGATGCTGCTGTCACGAGTGGGGTATAGACACCAGCCAAACCCACAGAGCAAAGTTCTGTTTCTTGCAAAGGCCACAGCATCAGTGTTAATATGATAGCATCAAATGTGAGCATGACCCGTAGTCCCTGTGCATATCATATATGCGCCATTTCGTAAAGTAATTGACCATGTATAATAAACTCGATGATTCTGAGTAGGACACAATAAGGTCATATGATCAGGTCCATATCTTAATCATAGGTTCATATTATTGGTAAATCGATACCAGTTATGTGGAGTAAATCTGTAGCCTTTTAAAAAAATACTTTGTAACTCCTACCTTGCGGCAATTAATGGGCATTTGAAATAAAAAACAATTCAACATCTTCGATATTGCGAGTTAATTTCCTTGACATATGCAGCTTCCCCCCCCCCCATAATAGTTATCATAATGACAAAGCTATAGTCGATCAAACATGCAAACATACATGACTTTTCATCATGGATAGTAGAAAAGGAGATATCTTATGATTTCTAAATACATGGAAGTGCCCTTGTACACTGCAGCTTGGTTTCTTATTTTGGTAAATCCATGTGTAGTCGGTCTAAGTTCTTGTGAAATATCAATCCCTATGATAGCCCGAGGTACCTCATGTTGGTATAGAAAGAAACGTTGAATAGATCTTAAGTTCTAGTAAATTCTCAGGTAAATGCATGTATATAAAAATATTTATGTAAGCCATCTCTATGAGCCATGAATTTAATTCACACATGCATTGACTGTAATTTCCCTCGTTAATAGTCTCTCTATAACAAATTTCCATTTGTCTACTGTCATCTATTTCGTGGTGACTTCCAATATCTCAGACGAAGTTAGTCATCATAGGTGTTCACCAAAATATATCCATTAATTCATCTCAAGACTAGAGGGCACCAGACATTATAGTTTGTTGCAGACGGGTTTACGTGTAAAAACAAGCAGCACGCGTAATACATTCATATTCTCTCCTGTTCCGCTATTGGATTCCAATTATCAAGTAAATAATTGTATCATCTTCGTGAAATCTACTGTGGATCAAAATGCCATCAATCCAATTTCAAGCAGTTATAAAGGGCTTAATTTTGACGTACATGTCAGTCCCAGGTGCCGCGGATGATAAATTGTCAACAGGAAATATCTTGCAATGAATCTACCCAAGTCTCCCCTTATTGTTTGCGTGTATCGCGTACGCATTGTCATTTCTGAATAATTTCTTTCCATCTAAGTTGTTACTGTTCATATCACTTCCCCTACCTTCTCTGTCAAACTGACATCTGTTGTTGTGTTCTCAAGATCTCATCCCTCCCCTATCCACAGTACGTTGATTCACTCTTTGATGTCTGAATCAGAGGTTAGCATTCATCACACTAGCAACGCTAACAGTGGCGTGTGCTCATCACAAGGGCTGACGATACCTGAATCGCGAGGCCTGAGGTCTTTTTTCAAGTAATTCCTCGCTCTGCCCATATTTGTGTGGGAATGATCTTCATTAGTTCAGTAATTCTAAATGCAGGAATCCAGAATATTTATTTCTTCGCAGAGAGAGCTGAGCAATTAGCATTAGCATATGCATATATGTTTTCAACTGGTACGTGGTAAAACTTGAAGTGATGAAGTGAACGAGTCGTTTTTTTTTACTTTTGCAACGGCCAATTACGACCTTCTGTTGTGCAGGGAAGAAGGTAAAATTAGAAGGGAGTTAGCCAAGTCAGAGAAAAGAGAAATTTGATAACGTGGGATTCTCACCCAGCGTTTACTCCAGACGACTAAATACGTGGCGACTGTAGATCGTCAGCCAATAGTCGTCAGGTGGTGGCAATGTCCACTGCAAAAGGCGTCAACGTCAGAATTTACCCGAGCGTTTACACTGACGACTATGAGTTTTCACAGAATCCCCACCCATGTAGACGACTAATTCAAGCCCGCTTGAAATAGTCGCGAGATTCAAAGCGTGTCAAATAGGCGTGAAGTGGTGCTTAATTGTGTAATGTGATATAGTCAGACGATCTACAGTCGCCATGGGCTTGGCCAGGATAGTCCAAAAAGCAACTCAACACAAATGACACTGAGATTTCAAGTAATATATAAAAACATGGCTATGACGCCAATGCGATGATACTTATTCGAGGTGAAGGCCAGAAATCCTTCCAAACGAGTTCGAGTTCGAATAAGTCTGAGAATAAGTATCATTGTATTGGCGTCATCACTATGTTTTTTTTAATTATCATATACCTTAGATTGGTTATAATTTGCTGAAACTCAAGGAAACTTGACTCTGTTGACACTGTCACTCCCAACCAGTGTGGGAAGTACATTACAAGACTAATCAGCAGTCAGATTCACTCTCCTAGCAGAGGTTGGATTCGCTCAGGATTCACGCTAGCTACAGGGACTACGGTTGGGAGAGTGATGCTCATTTGCATATGACATCATTAGCAGGTTTTACCAGAGTGTAGGGAATCCCCGATAATGACGTCACATTGATGTGGTCTTTCTTGTTGACACTATGACGGACGCCTGCTCGGCGAGGGTCCGGGTTGATTTTGCTAGATTTCGCATATCTAAGCTGTATCACGTAAATGCCACACGTTAGCTACCTCGATATTTGGTAAATTTGCACAATAACTCGTTCTGGAGCATGTGTCAGACACCTCGGAACTCGAGAAGTGAAGCGATCCGCCATTTTTTAATCTAACGCCCAGATCCCTGCTTCCGGCCTCTCGGCCAATCAGAATGCGTTATTTGTTCAAAGTATGCCATAGTATCATCAAAGCATGCCGTAGTATGGTTCAAAGCATGCCGTAGTATGGTTCAAAGCATGCAATCTGTATGTAGGTACAATGCTCCATGGCGTATCGCGCAATACGTGTGATACGAATGAGTCAGTATGGTGAGTGACTTAGTGCATAGGTATATAATAATATCACAGCAATCTTCTGTTTGTCCTAAAAGTACCACAGCTCATAAAACTCCGTGCCTCTGCTCAAGCATAAAGTAACGATATCACATATCAAAAATCGCAGGTATAAGATTTAACAATCCTCCATAAACATAGACAATGAATTAAAGCCCGTGAGCAATAATTGCCTGTTTCAAATGTTCATTGTCTCCAATCAGAAACATCCTATAACTAACCCTGTGAGCTACTCAGGAAAGGGAGCAAATCCGTCCTCTCAAATTACTGAGGGAAATTGTCTTAGATCGGGTCATTGCCAACTAATTGCCGTGTCAGCTGCGCCCTAACCACAGAGAAGGGAACAGGCGCGAGGTTTGTAGCTAATTCGAGGTCAGGCGGGACAAGCGGACGGATGCCCTTCTACTTCCCATGTCGAAAAACGTTATTCTGAGAATTGAAGGGCTTCCACGATAATTGCCCTCCACTCTCATGGGTGTCTGAAGCAGCTTACCTTTGCCTCGACAAGAATGCTGTACAACACATGGGCTTTTTTGAATTTATATGTAATTACAGGAAACTGGTTTGACTAAGCCAACCTCATCCGCTCTGTAGGGGAAAAATACGTGACCTTCATGAAGAGGTTCATAACTCCATGCCATATACTTGCAGAATATGAATACATCCTCTGTGGATAAACCAATGAAATATCAACTGTATTAACTTTCATTATCTATCGGTACGAAAGTAAATTTATCCCCCTATTTGAGAGTTGTGCCGTCAGGTAGTCTTTAGCCTGTAGTACTACTATGTTCCCAATAACTGAAAGTCCCCGAAACGCTATATCGCAAATGGAGAGGATTGTATTAAAGCATGTTCATTACGTGAATCGATGAGATACTGCCATGAGGCTGTATATTGCCATAGGGCACTGTCGTTCTGAGACGTTGTTGTTAGGTGGTAGTATTAAAAAACACCACGTTATGAATGAGTGGTTGTGTCTATTGGCAAGGTACAGAATTCTTAATTCAGTTAACGAGATGATGTATGGGGTATCACAGTGTCTATAATCTTCACATAATTACGAGGTAATGATTCAGATGAGTTATCGTTTTTGTCATAATGTAGTTCCTTGTCTCTGTCCATCGTCTTTGTATGATTAGGCTTAAGCTCCCTCAAGATGACGGGATGCTTTGTTATCAGTGTCTCTCGCCATTGTCTCATTATCCACGAACATAATCTATTACCCTTACCCCCTTCACTGGTCATTACGAGGTTCATAAGTAAACGTTCAATTGTAGGTGGTGATCTAGTAAATCACACTATCATCTTGTATAATATTTGGCTGGAATACCATTCCATAAATGGTATCTTGCCGAATGTAAGGGATCTTATTATATCAACATCAGACATTTTCATATTAGTAACGTCCATCATAACTATATTGAGTATACCCTCATATTTTCATAACCGGACGACACCAGAACTGCAATTCTGGGAAGTCCATACCTTGTTTTCCACTATGGGCCACGCTCAAATACTGTGCCAATGTTTAGGAAGACGTCATAGAGAGTTTCAGCATGATTCTGCTCAAACTGACCCTTCACTATCTGCCTGTCGCCTCTTTGGCATTGGTAAGATGCCGATGTCCAGTGTCTTAGTGTCATAGATGAATGTTCAATTGACCATTACCAATCACTCCAGACCGAAATAAATCCTTGTCCGACTAGTGCTTGACCTACTTGGAAGGTTTGGAATGAGTCGATTGGTTCAGCACCATACCAAGTTAGTTATACATGGCTCATTGATTGGATAGTACCCAAAACTTTTAGTTGTTAACTTTTTGAATTCCGATTTCATTCATCAATGATTAATGTATATTTGTTCATTGTATTAGAAACATTTCAGCATTGCCAGATTCGGTACACTACAGACATGCCACACTAAGTCCATGGCATTGCCACTGGCCACTTACAAGCTACAATAATCATGTAATTCATTGGTCTCACTAAACAGCAATTCAACGAGCAATTCCCACATGACGGCTTGCACGCGTTAGTGAGCATTTAAGTGGGAATTCCAAGCATGATCAAGCGTCAGTGCTCCATACAACTCCAGCCAAGGTGAGATTCTTTCATCGATCGGGTTTGTGGTGGTAACAAATTAGCAGGGATGTAAGCGGTTCCACCTGTACTCCTGGGCTTGCGTGTCATACCCCTTGTTGGAAAACTGCACCCAGGGTACCAAGCAGTATGTGCTCGGTTTACTTCCCTACTATCAGCAGACCGGTCCCATTCCATTTTTCAGGGTCAGCCGGTGCATGTTAACTTCGCTGGCGACCTTGTGGTCGGTCATTTCAGGCGAGTTAGATCCTATTCTTTATGTGAACAATAAAACGAAATCAAGATATCTGACGCTGCTATTATGTAGCACCAACATTAAAGTAGAACGCGGCGGGAATTAGAGGTGAAGGCTCAGGAACTGTGAATATGGTGATGCCGGAGGAATACTTTGAATTATATTACAACATCGGCTGTCACTATGTGCTGACGTTACTTATTTGAGGTAAATGCTAGATTAGTTTATCGACATCTTATAACAGAGGACCTTATAAAGTGGCAGAAATAAACAGTAATTGATGGTTTTCTAAACAGGCGGCCGTAAACAACGAGTGGTTACGCATGGTAATACTTGAGCGTCAGCGGGTGTATTACTACTTCAACCTCGAGTTGTTTACAGAGCCGCCTCTCTATAAAATCATCGTTTGTTGTATCCATTATTCATCTTCTCCAATATATTGGAGTTGCCGTGTAAAAGGGTAGATCAATAGGGACTATTTTTGCTCTATAGCACAAAGGGACTACTTCCCAGTAGCTTTGAGGCTGTATACAACAGATTTGAATCCGCATACAATGGTTATGGTATCTAATGTATTGTGAATAATGGGTACTTTGTATACCATGGATAATGATGCCTTTATATTCCATGAACAAGTGAGATACACTTACAAAGATGTGAAACAGTAGTTTCAAGTGTCCTGATTAAAAGATCCTTTGGTCTTAATGTTAACGACGCGGCCCTTTTAATTGTTATTCACCTGCTTATCGTTTTATTTCTGCTGCTATTCATCACATCAAAAGGACATATTTTGAAAGCACTCCTAATAACATAATCTTACCTAATTGAAATAGCAAGGATTCAAACACAGGAACAATGTTAAGCTCATGTGCTCGAGAAAGCCAAGGTCATTCAAACATGAACAAAATATGGTATTCTCTCAGTTATTGACATATTTTGCTGTAGAATGCTCTGATGGCATTTGAGAAGATTAAGAAAACACGACATCCTACACCATCATTGTAATGTCGGGAGAATCAGCTCTGCAATATTTCTTTGTAACTTTATCAAGCCGCACAATATCGCAGTACAGTTCATTCTGCATGGCAGCAGATGGTTCTGTAGGGGTCAGGGTAGTCGAGCAGCGTTGTTTTCACTTTACGCTAGGTGGCGCGAGTGCCAATCCCTGCTGTGCGGTAAGGCCAGCGAACATGTGTATGCAAATACACAGTGTCACCCACATTACGTAGCTCAGTCAGTATATAAGGACTGAGTCCGCAGCGGGTCGACAGGTCTTCTTGCAGTGCCTCTCAGTAGAGTGAACACCTGGAGCCTCATGTGTTGGTAAGGTTTCTTTGGGACCTTTCAACGGTGAAGAGACCCGAACCTCTTACCACGCTAGTTGGTGCCCCGCAGCACCAACGAACTGTAAACTTGGGATACAATAAACTGTTTGTATCTAGATAGTCCAGAGTCTGGTTTTGTGTCCGTAGTTAAGCATTAGGTTGTAGATCCCGCATCTCCCTACCTTTCTGGGACTCAATCCAAACCCACTGGTGCTGAGGCGTTAACACAGGGTAGCAACTATTGTCTCAGCCACTGGTTGACTGCCGCTTCACAAAAGTGGTCACACACTTTCAGCGACCAGTGGTCCGCTACAGTTCCTTTCTCTCTACCCTTGATCCTTAGACATATATCAATTGCTGATCTCCATAATTTGTCATGCATGGTACACTAACACGGGAGACAAGCGGCAAAGATTAATCTCTGAACTGTACACGGCCTGACTACAATTCAAGCCCTTTGGTGTAGAGTGATCCTATGAGACAATCACGATGTTACAAGACCGTATCATATTGAGCATCAGAAAGCGTTCTTGACCATGCAATCCGTAAAGCAACACTAGTGCCGATAGCATTACCTGAATGAGCCATCGTGTAGTAGGCCGAAGCATTCTGGAATGACACAGTACTGAAAATAACCACCATCATGTTCGAAATGTGTATAGATGGAGAATATGGAGAATAATACCACGAGGAAGAAACCCAGAGTGCCTGGTACTGTTCTCCACGTTTCCTAAGTGCAAGTTATAGTCTGAGAGACATTAATAAGCATTTTTTAATTTCGTAGGCCCTCTACTGATATAACCATTAGTGCGGCGGTGAGTGGGGGTTCGACTCTTTGATTTTGTATGTAGAATTCCTAACTGGGGATGAATCCAGGGCTTCCTTCTGGAAGGTTACACGTCCTCCCGGTGAAGCCCAAAGGATCCATGGTATATATGTGTATGGTTCTGTGTTTTTCCTACATTTCCTCCAGGCTGAGGACTTCTCCCCCAGCCCCCAGCGCCTTCACTAAGCGACTCTGTGCCCAGGGACCTGTGGTAATCGGACAGGAAGTGGGCGGTGAATGGAGGGCCGAGACAAGCGGGCGAGGCCTGTAAACCCAATAAGTGTCCGATAGCCCGCTCATCCCCGCCAACATCGGGTTACCCAGCCACTACCAGAAGGTACCTCTCTCACGTGACCGAGCTGCTCATAGGATGAGCCGCCAAGTCGTGTATGCGCTGATATAGGGTTGAACCACTAGTGGTGATAGGGATGATGCCTATGAAGGCCTGAACAACTAGTAGTGTTGGTGGGGATGTTGCAGATGTAGGCTTTAGGCATTAGTGGTTGTGATGGTATGTTGCTGCTGTAGTCTTGAGGCACTATTGCATGGAAGAACGACCAAAAGGGGTCGAATGCAATAAGGACTTTAAAAAAACCTTAAAACTAGTGGTGGTGGTGGTGGTAATGTTGCTGATGTAGTCTTGGGTACTGTATGAGATTTCAGATTTAATAATAATTTCACAATGTTGTCATCGCACGTTGCAGCTCGTTGTAGTGATTGGGTATTGTTCTTGTAAGCTTTATCCATAAGGAAACTACAGAAGTCTGTTATGGGACGCGTGGCTTTCTTAAGTTTTCGCAGTTTGAACCATTTGTTATTAACTGACTTAACCAAGCTCATTATATGACCATCAAAGTTGAAATCTGAGTCAAGTGCAACTCATAAGTATCTATAGCTTCATTTTTCATGCCAGTCATTCTTTCCACATACTATCTTAAAATCAGGTACGTGTCGCAATTAGAGCTACATGGGAGTGTGTGAAGTGTGTACTAAAGATAATCAGACTTCTCTGGCGACTGAAGGGTTCGAAAACCCAACATGGATGTACACACACTTTTGCTTTGGAAATGCATTTCGTATTTACGTTTACTGTTTGAGAATAGTAATAAATTTACAGAACCCCATGGCGAGAAATAATTCAGTATTGGTATGTCCATTACTATCGGTCTTACATAACTCTACCATTACCCTGTGCCTTGCCTAATACTTGCCGTAGAAATCTCCATTACTTTATATATTCTATCTCAGTTGCCTAAGTCAATAGCGAGGAGCTCATATCCGGCTCCAGGCCCGGCTCATACTTCCTCATATTAGACATAAGGCCCTCCAGATGGTTGTACTTATTCTGCCAATATAGGCATTGCTGCCGCCCTATTTTACCAATAAGCAACACCTAAAGGCGAGCGGGACCCACCAGCGTCCATCACCATTTTAGTCATTTAGACAACATGCACCGATTTATAACACTAGGTGTTCAAATTAGGTCAGTCAATACATCATAGCGGAGCAGAAGAGAAACCTTTCCTATTTGACATAAGCAGTGCCAACGGCTTGCGTTGTGTCTGTGGGCTCTTTATACTCAACGTAGAACCAATAGAGGAAATAACACCCGTGACGATCTGACAATCCTTATTGATTAAGGATTAACTGCATTAGCAAGCGGCAATTGCTTTGCTGGTCAGTCTAAGATCGATGCAGAGTCTCAGATCATCAGGAGAGTGATCTCCTCTTTAACATTCGCCATCAAAAGCCAAATCGGTATAGAAAAATGACTAGGCACCGTTGATTATGGGTTTCCACCGCTGACACATGGTGGAACTTTGATGGGTGAGCCCTTAGATTGCCTTTGGGAATTAGCTAGTGTTAAATCAGATCATGAATTAGAATTTCAACATATCAAGTTCGGGAGGGGGAGGATGTTAGAGGGATGCGTTAAATATGACGAGAAAACAATAGAGTATTATGAAAAAATATGCAGGAGAATTCTACGCCAAATAGGGAAATGAACCATGGCAAAATATGCACGTCTATACAACTCTCCCCAACAGCGTTGCTTTTGATAGATTTATTCTACTTTCAAGACACATAGCTTGCAGGTCATGGCTTTTTTTTACTACAGAATTCCACTGCACGATATATTCACAGGATAGACTTCCACCCAGTACAGTTTTTAAAGAGTTATTTGAAGTTGATGCTTCCTCTCTATACAGAGTGGTCGTTTGTCACTCTGATGTTCATCATTTCTTAATACTAAAGGACCTAAATCACTCTATATTGCCAAATTGCTGATTTACTGTTCTAATTCCCTTGTAAGGTGGACCCTATATCACCAACATGGGTACCCTGAAACCAACCTATTCGTTAACTAAATACCTTTCCAGTTGGTGCACAACGATAATGAAAATAGTCGGGAGCTTCTGTAGAGCATATTTAATACTAAATGGGAAGGTCCCAAATAATAGATCAGATTAATGAAAACGACTTTAACCACTACAGACCATGTTCCGCGTAACAGTATCAGCTGAGTGGAATGGGTTTTCCATGAAGATTTATTTTGAAGAAATTAATCTAACAGAGATGTAACGTATGAATATTCATATATCGTTATCACATTAACAAAGATAATGTATTCAAGGAAAACGTGAATTGTCTGTGTACTTAGGTTTAACAGAACCTTCTTACGTTTTCATTTTAAACGAGAAGGGAAATAAATGCAAATGGTTTCTGCCTCGAGAACCATTTGGTATTGAATTACTATGGTAATAATTGCTTTCACACATCTTCCTCTAATCGTTACAAATGTGAACAATGTTTATAAAAATATTGTTTCCATAATAATAATATATGTTATTTCTTAATATGCTATAACGTTTATGGTTCTGGTGACTTTCCCTGAGTACCTGCATAACAAAAGTTATGTCTAAAGATAATCGATCTGGAGAGTGTTCCATGAAACACAGCATAAGCTATCCCCACGTTATACCAGGGGAAATCAATATATCCGACTTCAGAGTACGTACTGTAGGAAGGGGCAGCCGCAAATCGGTGAACAACTTTACATACAAATGATGATAAGATGATCTAAGATCAAAGTCATTGATTTCTTTTGTCATATATAATTAATTTGAACGATTGTGAATATCTTGTATCTGATACATACATATCTGTTGAAACAGAAAAAATGCATGTTCTTTACCATATGATACCGTTTAGCACCCTCTTGCAAGCTATTGTTGGAAACAATACGCTTGCTTTGTTTTATAAATGATGCCTTTGATAATATGGGTCTTATTCTTTAGGTTGCCGGTCTATTGCAATAGCCAATAAGGATTGAAAATAGCTCGGATTTGTTGGCATTGTTTGTGCTATGAAATATCTCTTCAGACTTAACTAAAGTAACAATCTAATTGTACAAGTAATCAGCCATCTTTCTTTTGTCCGCATAATCTGATTCCTTATGGCGGGACGGCCAGCTGGTTGTCTTATGAATAGAACAACGATGTTGATATGAATTTGGATCACCGCTCCAGAAATATGTTCGGGGTTTACGCAGTCCATTAACATGTTGCGATGCGGAGGGCTAGCAAAATTATTGCTTGATCAATGAGGGAACACTTTCATACATGGAAATGTGATTGGGGTTACAGGCTAATATTTCCTTATTACAGAATAGTCCTCGCTCTATGATTGCGCCTACGTAGTCTGGATTGAGTGCATCAGGTACTGATGTACTGATCTGATCATTAACATAAACCTTCCTCCATACAATTACGATTGGCTGCCAGATTCCTTGCCTGTGTGTTTTTGTAACCAGCAATCAGCCCAAAGAGGCTGAGCTCGCGTAGGGAACAAATTACCAGACAGCATGAGACGACGTGAAGGATGTAAAGTATGACCAGAATAAAAACTGCGAACTACAATGTCATGTCCCAAATTAGTTTTTTTCTCCAAATTGATAGATAATATGCAGCCGAATTGCGTTTAGAATGAAGATGATGGATAGAGTCTGTCTTTTTTTCTATACGTTTAGTTTTTGCTGGCGTGTGGGGTGGGGTCCTACCAGTGAGGGATTCAGTGACTGGCAGACCGTGTTAACAGCCCTCTTGGGCTGGCAAAAAATGCATACAAAAACCCGAGAAAGCAAAGAATGACACCCACAAAAACAGCAGAATCTGTACTTTCCTGTCCCTGCCTCTGGGAGGGATAATTATTATTGGTTACCAATTCCTCTTGTGTTACCTCGCAACGTCAGGTTGACGTTAATATAAAACCGCGTGGCGACATGTCTGAGTATTGGTTTGCCTTTTTGGTGGGGCCAAGAAAAGCTAAGGATACGGATGGATATGACGGGAAGAGGCTGAGAAAGGCTCGGGTGAAGGAGTGGAGTGGGGCATGGGGGTAGGTTGGGAGTTGTAAGGGAGGAATTTCCCATCCTCCCCCACCTCCCCAGGCCTTTATTGGTTTCTGGTGTGCCCAAAAAATTACACTTCAAAAGGGGATCGATACTTGTCTGTGGGAGGATCCGGGCTCGACAGGGCAGTGGGTCTATGCGCCCTGTCAGCCGACTCCCGGTGTGTTTGATGGATTGCTACAGAGAAGACTTGTGTGTCAGTCAAGCATGCCGGGTACAGGCGAGTAGGGTGCCCGGCCTGCCCCCTACAGGCGATCATCCAGGGTTTAAAGCCCCTTCCCAGTCAGAATCAACCCCATTTCCACCTTAACCGCCGGCCTGCGGACAGCATATTCATCCCTACCACCCACACAACATCCTCTGTCCCTCCGTCCACAGACATCAGCGCCTATAACCGGTGAAAGCATGCCTGAGTGACTCACACTAGGTGAGCACCTCACGCCTGGTGCTGTGGATCGCTATCAGTGGCGCCAGACTCAGCACCCGATTGAAAATTCAAGCATGTTTCCTCGCAAGCCTTTTCTTGTGTGTAGCCTCCTTGGTGCTGTAAGACGTCTATTATTGATACCTGTTTGTACGGCAGAACATTTGCATGAGTCCTATGCGAAAACGGAATAGGACGGGGTCATGTTACCTATTGGACATGATGTGGCTAGGATAGAATTAGAAACGTCGTTAAGGGAATGTGAACATGCCGGCAGTAATCACATTCATTTCGTGATTTGCAAGGGGTGTGTTTATACATGAAGTAAACAATTTCAATAACGAGTACGCAAACACGTTTGTTAACACGCACATACGCGCATATGTATACCTACCTACCTACATCCCAACACGTACCTATACATCCCAAGACGTATTTACATATATATATATATATATATATATATATATATATATATATATATATATATATATATATATATATAATTATATAACCCCGCTTATGTAAATATAAATTCATCCAATCAGCTGCTCTTATTCAATTCACTTCCGAGCTGCTCCTTGTACTACGTCATTGTTTGTTTTCAGGTAGCTACCTGGTAACCGATGCTGTAGCTAGTGGTTCCATAGTAACGAGCTTCTCTCAAACGGTCATTCCGCGCTCGTATTCAAACCTGCAAACACGTATATATACATATACACATACATACACTCACACTCAAATACTCTTTAGTTGAGGTAATGTTAGAAACTAAACAACTACCCATGCATGATCGTAAGGGGATAATCCATAGCGTATGTAACCAACATTTTGGACACATTTGACCCCCCCCCCTTCCATCCTCTACGATATAGATGAAAATCAGGTGTTGGACACCCCCTCACTCTGTACGTACTTAATCGGTGGTCCCAAACGTGTCGGTAACATTTAATTCAGAGGCAAATGAACAGCTGAGAAATTCACATCTGGGAAGATACTAGAGGGAGATTGCAATGTAACATTCCACAAATACTATTTGCTGGTCTGTTGGGGTCGTCTAGCCTGTAACCTGTGTATAGCCGGAGACAACCTCCCACATAGTAGCTCACACTTTGATGCCATCGGGTCACAGGCTGACTGTGAAACTCATGCCAGATATAGAACAAAATATGGCCACGCAGGATGCAGTCGGCGCCAACATCCGGGAGGGTCGTTGGCCTCGATCTCATGTTCCCCATGCGGAAACGGAAGTGGCTGGTCGCACAGCCTCACGGGATAGCGTGTGAGTGGACTGTGGGGGAGGGAGAGACAGAACGGTGAGGGTGAGGGGGGAGGGGATTGATCGGGGAGTTGGTTTCGCTTCCACGTTCTACCCTGGAGAGTCCCCCTGGCCAGCCTCCAGCTCATCGCCCACCCTGCATGCCGCCCGCCTCCCCCGCGTGACATCTTACTCTGCCTGCCCACGGCTTGTGATTCCATTTTTATAATCCCAACAGGCCTTGGCGAGGATCTGGGACCTGTGGTGGGCGGTTAACATTGGTTTGGCCTTAGGGTGGCCACCGACTGCGGTCAGCCCAGCCCGAGAATCAATCCACTTCTCACCAAGGGAAACCTCCGAGCTGCTCCGAGCAATTGCGGGGAGCTTTGAGTGCCCCCGAGTAGTGCCGAGTACTCCGAGCTGTTCCTGATCCCAGATGAAGGATTTCCCGAAATCTCCAAGCAGGCTTATAAAAGGGTGATCTCCAGGCAGGTTTCCGATAATATTTTTCTGCAGGTCGTCGGGCATTCTCGTCTGGGCAACGAGAGAGTTTTCAAGTAGATGTGGAATGCCATCAATGAAGTTCTCCAATAAGAAGTATCATCTGGCATCTAAGAAATACCAGTATGTGTTTTCCAGGCTTACGAAATACACCATATAAATTTAAGGGTCCCCAAGCAGTTTGTCATATTTTGCATCAGATTTCCGAGGAGTCTTGAGGTTGTTTGCAAACTATCCACTATCTCAAAAAGAAACATATATGTAACCCACACAGAGGGTACTTTCCCAATCCCGTTCTACTCAGTTTCTCTTCCACCAGGCCATATTGTCAATACTGAATATATTCGAGCAGTTCCTCCATTGGCCGCCAACTTATTTCACAGATCATAGCATACACCAGGGCATACATGAGATGGAGGGTCGCGCTCATTCCCAAGGCTCTATCTATGGGTTGTGTCTATGCCCACCTACAGTCAACCCAACCTACTGTAGCTAACCTACCTTTAAAAGACAGATCCTCCCGTCTCGCTGTTCCAGGCTGGACCCTTCCAGGCTGAACCCTGTTGGGAAGCATGGAAAACAAGGCTTGATGGATCGCCATCCTCCACCATCCAAGTTATTAATAAACGTAGCGATGCTAAGACTTTACCACTTGTATTATGAGGTAAATCACCAATATCTAAGTTTATAAAAAGCTCCAATAACATCAGAGTTTCTATCAAAAGTGATCAGTGCTTCTTAACGGAGAGTAGAGTTTTTGAGTGCGCCGTAGACAGAGCTTGCCCTGCACGGAAACCCCCAAGCCGCTCCATATAGAAGCTACGATTGATTTGGGTAATCCCGGAGGTGCTCCGAACAGATGACCGCGAGGGAGGTCCAGAGCAACAGCCCAGGGCCAATACGTGGTGAGCCTCAGGGAAGGGCTCTGACACCAGCATTGACTTTGTATCAAAACTTTTCAACGCAAAGGTCCGGACACTTGTCGATACCCCATGTGTGCCCGGGTCCCTCCTGGGTGCCGGCGGGGTGTGGGGCCATTACAGGCTGGAGGGTCGGTATTATCTGGCATGGAGATGACCTTGCCCGGCGGGCAATGACCCCGGGGTGACGGGTGGGGATCTGATGGGGATCGAATGGAGGGTGCTTTTGGTTTTGGTTGTGGAGGACGGCGGGAGGGGTTATCCTCCATTATTTCTCCGCCTTTAAAGTTGTTCCTCTGGGAGTGACAGCCGATGAAGATGGAATGAGTGTCAGGCCAGCTGCTCTTGGGGGGACTCACCCTGGGGTGTGCTAGACACTACATTAGGTGCCGCACAATGACGGGTGTTAACTGAAACGCAACTATCACTTCAGAACAGATTCTGTACAGGACAACAGGAAATCTGTCCATGCCGTGTAAGCAATTGTCAAAATTGCTGATCATATGTTAGGGTACAAATGGGAAAAAAATCCTGATATACAAAATGTTTACAAACAGAATAAAAGGCAGTAACCGTATTTAGAGCTACTATTCCATCATACAAGGTGATGTGATTTCATCGCGATAGCATGGAGACTAATATTTCTGTATTCCGACGATTATGGCCGGCAATTCTTGAATTTTGCACCCTGGTGACTTTCCGCTGTCAATGGCAAGAAATCGTCTAGTGTAAACGGCAAGCGCCTGGCGACTGCAGATTGTCTGTTTATGTCAGATTACGCAATTTGGCACTAACTGACGACTATGACGCTCTAATGCTGGGGACAACTTCAATCCAGCTTGAATTAGTCGTGTAGACAGGTGGCCATGTTTTTAATCGCCTAGTGTAGAACTGCTTAGAAAAGTGTGTTCCCCAAAATAACAAAGAAAAGTATCATCGAAATTTGTATACGTAATTCTAACTTTTTTTAACATCTATTTTATCAAAAGCCATTACATATGTCCGTATTCATAGGGGTATTCATTCCCCCATTCAACAAACTGAACTTTTAGAACAAGCTTTTCTAAGTAGTGGCAACGCAGTTTGCCTCCAGTTGTGTAATCGATAAAAAATATTTAACTTTAATTCAGTCTAGATGAGACTCTTTCGAGAAAATCATAATATACGTTTACCTACGAAGGCTTTCATGTAACCGTGCAAAAAAAAAAGTAACCGTGCATTTCTCTGGTCACATCCAGGATAACTGAATGTGATAAAGATAACAATGTGATTCTAAACTCATCAGCACTGAAAACTGAAAAGAAAAAAAACCCCAAAAAGATATCGCTGGCAACTTGGGTCCCGGGACAGAAGTAAGTAAGTGAGTCCAGGACGAATGAAGTTTGACGTGTAAAGTGGACGCCTCTGTTAGAGCATGCAGCCTATTACTGACAACCTGCCACTGACGACCTATCACTGACAGCCTATCAGTGACGGGCTCCTTTGTTTTCTCCGGAAACCAACACGGTTATGAGTCCCTGAGGCACCGCCCAGTACGGCAAGCCCTGCAAACCTTTCTGAGACGAGAATAGCCGCGCGAGGGGGTCAGCCAAAATCAATTATGGATAAGATCGCCATGATTTATAGCTCAATATTACGAGCAGTAGGAGGCCGTGCAGGGTCTGGGTGGTGTGTGAGAGCACACTGGTCCCCTGCGCCGAGCAGCCGGAGGAGGACGTAGTGGTGGCACCAGAGAGAAAGAGAGAGAGAAGGGGGTGTTTTCAATCTATAGGCAGGACCACCTTCACTATAGCGGCTTGGTGCTATCTGACAGCTTTAATGAAGATGGAGTATTAAATCGGCAGCTAGGGTGATAGTAAAAAGATCCTGTCCAGCCTTTCAGTCAGGTACCGAGTTGACGTCACCAGATTTGGAGGGTGGGAGTTTGAGTGAGAGGGTGATCTGGTGGGCGAGAGGGAAGTTACCGGTCTATCGACTAATATCTAGCCGAATGGATAGAGGGTGTTGGACATTGCAGTGTTGGCCTGGGTAGGAAGAAGGGATGGGGTGCGCGATGGGTGTTGGATGGCAAGGTGAGCGCGGGTTAGGGGTGGATAAAAGGGAGGCCTGGGAGCCATGGGAACTCCTGGTAGGACGATGGTAGGTTCGGCCGCGACAAGCCAGACATGGAGATCAAATTATCAGATGATGCATTAGGGCTTCGACGATCGTAGGCAGGTAAGCAAGAAAACGGGACGGGAAATGCCAGTTCTGATAGGATATACCTTCGGGGGGTATGTAGGCCAAAGGGTGCCTGCATATATTGTGAGTGCAGGCCAAGGGCGACGTCACATTCATCAAAGATTTTATCAGAGCATCCAGATACAATATAAATCATACGTCACAGTGATTTCAATTGTCTAGAATGTTCGCTACAAGTATCAGGCATCTTTTAAGAGCATCAAATGTTATGCTAAGAAAATTGGTCTAGATCCCTTTCTAGTAATTAATTTGATGCTCTTGCATCGAGGCTATGGTAATCCTTTTACAAGTGATGTCCAAAACATTACCGAGAGGAATGATTATAATTAGACTCTGTGGAATAAAAGCTGTTGGATTCTGTATACGGACGAATGTAAATGTCATGTGTTATCTGTCATTATTTGGGACTGAGTTGTTTAATTGAACCCCTTCCACTGGAAATTCCATTGGGGTCAATATATCAATTAAAAAAGCACGTAAAATGAAATTGTTTACTGTAGGATAAACAGATGTTGATGCTCACGCGCAATTGCAACCATTCCTCATCTCATTATTTGCCCATCAATGTAAATACTTACTCAAACACTGTATATTTCTTGTGACTGAACACTGTTACTGAACTATGAATGTAATCAGTTGAACAGCTGGCCAGAATGCCTGCTCTGCAGAGGCCATACTTTGGACCCTTCGTACGTACAATAAACAAAACCAAACCCAACAAGACATGAAATCAGCCTTCATTAGCTTTCATCTAGCTGCCCAAAACCGAACAATGTTTTGTTTGTAGCCGTACGAGTAAATATAACTTCTGAAATGTGTATTTTGTTTGGAAAACGAACCATCAAATGTCACTGCTAAACAATTTGCCAGTCATTGCTAGGTAAGTTGATGACTACGAAAGTGGACAATAGTTAGTAAAATGGAAAGGTTCACAGATTGTACAATGATAAAAATTGTAGCGAATCCTTATTTACTGGCGGATAAAAATATAATGCATTTCGAGAGTCAAAGAGAAGGCAGATGAAGGACACACTTCAATGGCAAAGTAAAATCCAAGAAAGTGCAAGGTTTGCTTTCAAGTCAAGCTGCAATTTTCGATGAAGGCAGTGACAGATGCTTTACCAGAGAAGCACTTCACAGGAACAATCGGATGTCAATTTTCTTGTAGGTTACAGATATTGCCTCATACTCGAGAGGAATTATTTTCGCTTTAGACATTTCATTTTATTTCATAACATAGCCAACCTTGCATAATCCTTCCCAGTCAAATTTTGCTATTGATAATGGTTGAAAGGATCTTAATTACTAATGTGCCTCCTGTCAGGAAAGTAGTTGATATGAATCTCATCGTATTTACATCACCTCGTCCATCCTACAAAGGGTTTAAAAGTTGCTTGACAGACATTTAGGCACATGTTCATAGCGTCTGCGTGGTCCATCCAATGTCGATTAATATATCATTCACTGAATAAGCTAAGATTTATAAAATACAATACAGGCAATGTAATCTAGAAAACACACGTTTTTACAACATTATTAGGAGCCAGGAATTTCTATTTCATACATACATCCCACCCATGCCCCGGTTCTTGATGTACACACACACAATCTACGTACTTTCTTATGTCTAGTTCAGCATTCAATTCCAGTAGCACAGCAGCATGGTCGCTGACATTACAGGATTAATGCGTCCTATAGACTATAACATGAACATTAATCCTCCAATCCATATTCATCTAAACTCAGTGTGTAGCCAGATGTGTTTTTGGCAACCTGGAGAACGACTTGGAACCAAAATGGAAGCCAACCGAGGGTTAAATATGTAAAACTAAAATTGAAATAGATTAGTAGCATGTAAAGGCTGACCAAATAGATGAAAATAAAAGCAAGCCCAGATGGTATGGCAACAGTTATACAGAAACCTAAATGACCAAGCTATCACGCCCTTCATTTGCCATATCACATCGCGGTCAAAACATATCGGATTCAACTAGCTCTGATTGGCCTATCCCCTGCTTTGCAACAGGGGCGATCTACATTCACACAAAGAATAAGAAGTTACACCGCAATCCACAATTGACAATCGTACGGAAATATACTCGTACGGTTTCTCTATGGAATACAGAATCATCACATTGGTATTCCGAACAATTTTCTTTTGTTCTGAAGTTAGCGAGTAACAATGCAAAAAGAGATAGATACACAGGAACAGGAAAGGTAAGGGTTAGGGGCGTCCTCCAGGCAGTCTGAAATAATTAGGGAGGTGACAGAGAGGGGTTGAGTGCCGATCTAGGGAGGCGCCCAGCAAAGGAGTCGTCACGTGATGCAGAAGGGACGCTACCCAATCAGCGCCACTCAGACTTGCAAACGGCACCCGACGCGCCTCCTAGCGGCAGTTGGTCGAGTTAAGGGTGTTGTCTCGGCACCGTGTTGCAAGGAAATGTAGACGGGGTTGGGGGTAGCAGCACCCCCTCTCACCCCCTTACTTCCACGCCCCCGGGCCCGCCTACAGGAGAAGGCCAATATGCAGGCGCCTAGGGAAGAACATAAACTAAACCGAGCTGAAGCCAGGCCTTGTTTGGGGAGCAATACGGAACGGCTGAGCAGTGGATTCAGTGCCAAGGATAGCTTATGGTGCCAGGAGGGAAAATTCTGGGATAGTTTA
Source organism: Alentia gelatinosa (assembly GCA_950022655.1). Classification (NCBI taxonomy): domain Eukaryota; kingdom Metazoa; phylum Annelida; class Polychaeta; order Phyllodocida; family Polynoidae; genus Alentia; species Alentia gelatinosa. Next base: position 100,286,456 of record OX465580.1, on the reverse strand, counting down.
TGAGAGTATACTTAAGTGACAGCACCACTGGAGTGTGTCAAGTGGCAGTAGAAGGTTTTTTGTCACTCCGTGACGGGTTGTAAATAGGTATGGGTTCAGAGTTATTACCTGCAGCGTTTGGTATTTAGGTAACGGTCTATGATATTCTCACTAAAGGCTATACTTCATGGAACGTGAATTAATCAATAGAAAAGAGGAATAGAGAAGAGACTACGTTTTCCTTTATCTTAACTGACCCTTTAAGGATTAAGGGTCAATTCTCTAAGAGGAGGATAATCCACTGGCAGCGTTCTGCACTTCCTTTAAATGCCGAGCTATTAATTCAGTAGCTTGAACAGGTCCTGGGTCAGGTTTATGTGTATCCCAGATTCAGAGCGACCCAGGGTCTGGTTGCCAATAGAATGAGCAGCACACGAAGGAAAGGGCAATGAGGGATAGGCCATCAAGACCAATCTCAGACAGTAAGCCCGGTAAGAGGTGCTGCTGAAGTAAGCGTCGAGGTGTGGAACAACTTAGAGTAAAAAGCAACTGCTCAAGTGTTGCTCTGGTGATAATTACTGCTTTACTTCTTTTCGGTTCCCTCTGGCTGATGTTAGTGCGTTGTCGAATCCAATATGTGTCATAATCAATGTGATTTTCACGGCATAGAAAACAGTTCTTTCAAATTAGAATTTCATAATGAGAAATGGCAGTTTTTTATTCAAACGCTATCGGTTCGTCCAAATTAGTTTCCCCGATAATATTTGGCTAAAGTTGATGCTTTCCGAACGGTTTTCAATTTGATTTGAAAAGAACATAACACGTGGATATTACTTTATAAATACAATTAGAAGCTATATATGACTCCGTTTCTAAACATTTCCTTTCCATATTGTTACAGTATTCTGACATGCTGGATATCGTAATATGATATGATATAACAGGCTTCATATGAACACTCGAAGCTTTGCTTCTACCTTAGTCTCCAAGAAGAGGAAAGAGAATATTCAGATTTCATCCCGTACTGCCCACAGCTAGCCATAGTTGCCTCTTAAGTTTGTCTTGTAACTATGCTTCATGACACTCGAGGCACGACTTATTAAGACTAGACAATTATTGGGGTCAGACATACTCGTACGGGCTGAATGGGTATGAGATATATGTTCATAGTTGAATTAATGGTAAGAAATGGGTGCAATACTGCAGAATGAGTGAGGACCTCTGGCAGGTATACATATTTTCCATATGTATTGTTTATACACATATGTATGTATATATGTTTATATAAGTTATTATACGACAAAGTGAAATGGATAAATGTATACAAACGAGTAAGTCTAGTTTGGCGAAAATAATATACACCTGGCCCTATACCTTTATTACCGGAAGTACATTAAATCATCAGTATTACAAAATACAGACTGAGTAACTTAAACCTGAAAATTTAGAATTTAAATTTTTACAGGTCCAGCACTGTTGACATCCAAAAGTAGAGTGAAGCGTGGAGGCACGCCAACCGTCAATAGAACTATTGACGTATGATCAATAACAGGCTACACCTAGGAACACTATGGCAACGTGCTAGGTGGTAACGATGGTAGCTTTGGTCTATATAATTATATATGTATAAGCAAGTGTGTTATACAATTATATATATATATATATATATATATATATATATATATATATATACACACACACACACACACACACACACACACACACACACACACACACACACACACCACAATATATGCTAACTATAGACATATATCCACAGAGTTGTGCAACAATGTGGGTGCAGGAAGAAAGAGGATGGGCAAACTAGGTTTGTGAGGAGATGTAACGCATACAATGTTGTTAGTTGTCTGTGTGTACACAGACACAGACAGGCAATGAAAATAGTAGCAGGTATAACCCCTCCTCTTTTCCGACTTAACCAGGCGGCAGCTATTGTACATCAGGTTCTAAAACCTTCTGACGGCGCCTGTAATGGCCGGGTTTGATGTTGATATGACTAGCACTACTGATGTCCAGTTGTGTCGTGCTGGAGGGGGACACTGGGGACACACTTCACAGAGTTCTTTATTGGCCTCTGAGCCACTGGGTCCTGTACGGACACTAGCCTTTTTTCTTTACTCTGCACGTGTGTAGCACCCTTTATTTGGCCAGACTTTCTATTACCAGGGGCTTTCACAGATTGCCTTTGAAAACTCATAATGTTGATGATTGAATAAATTGTCTCCTTTACTCACGTGATTTACTTAAAGCAGGACAAAAAACACATACTGTAGGACATACTCATTGTCCAATGTATGATTGGGTTTGAGGGAATCCTTTGAGTTTCTTACCAACTGTACACATATTTTGTATCGATTTGTGAAGCATAACGTAACGTAGGGACTATATCATTTTAGATTAGGCCGGACTAAAGACATCTTACTCTATCGGAATACACAGTAAAACGTAGCCTTCTTGAGATTCTCCCTAAATCTCTTTACTCTGCTCGGTGACACTTCAGATGGACCACTTCTAAGGAAACGTCAATGTTGAGAATTAAATAGTAATCGGACACAGCCGAATACATAATCACTTATGCTTTACAACTACAAGATATTGAAGGCAGTGACTCTTTCACAAAAACATTACATTTACAAAAAAAGAACTGATGAATTAAATAGACCTGCGAAACTGCATCAGCTGAGGTGTGACATAGATGTAATGTACTAGAAGAGATAAAGCTTCTTTAGTTATGACGCAATACATTAAATCGTATTTTATATTCTGGAACAGATTTGATATTCTGAGTGTATTACTATTTCTCTAAATGTGTCCATCCATTAATGTTCATCCTTGATATTAGAGGTCATCCCATATCAGATTATATGCATAAATCCATTTACAATTTTTAGTCCCTGGGCCAATCTAGAAAAGTGGCTTATTTAAGGACCTGGCTGCCCCCTGGAAACATTTGTTTTATTGTTTTATCTTGTAGATCCACCCAACATGTTAGTCTCATTCTACAGCCAGATGACCTTGATGATCTACTGGCCTCAAGATTTAAAGGAAATGATATTTCAAAGACATTACTATTTTCAGGTAAATAAGCAGGGGTAGCGACACAAGACACTAAAAATAGTCAAAATGTTCCTAAGGGCTGACACAATATGGCCACATAGCAAATAACTGCATATGAAAATGTCTAATACATTTCAGGCACTATATCCTTTGACTTACTGTCAAAAATGTCAAAAGACAGCAGTGGCAGTGAGAGAAAAATTGGTTATATAACTGGATCCTGAGATCACAGGACACTAAACAATTACTTAGAATGTGTCTAAGGGATGTCAGGACATAGCAACATAGCAAAAGTCTGTATATATAAAGGCCCTATAGTCTTTAGACATTATTTGTCTTTAGTACTCGCTGTCAGATTTGTCAAACAACATGAGCGGCAGGGGTAGCAAAATCTGTAATATATCTAGAACCTTATTCCCGGTATCACAACACACTTAAAACAGCTATAAATGTTCTTAAAGGGATGTTACAATATGTCCAGATAGCAAAAAACTGCATATGAAAAAATTATATAGTTTAAAAATTATTTAAGAAATATATATGTGGAAAATTGCAGATTGGTAAAGGGGTTTGCTGTACTGAGTCCACAAAGGACCAGAATATGGAGTCCAATACCAAAGTCTAATCTAATGAGTCATTGTAATACTTAAAAGAACACAGAACCAAATAATGATTATCAGCACTCAGAATTATAGGCGTTCGGGTATTTTTATGGTAGGTCTCTTCAACAGCTGTTGCCATGGTAATCCGACCACTTGCCAGAATGACAACAAGTAGAAATGTTAACTAGAAGGATGGATATAAAAGATAGAACAATAAAACAAATATTTCCGGGGGGGGGGGGGGGGCAGCAGAAATGAAAATTTGGGGTGTTGGCCTAGGGACTATTTACCTGTTGAAGCAAATAACGTTTTCTGAGGATTTACTATATATGTGCATTGTTAGATTAATGCCACTGTATATGTACCGTAAGCCCTTCAGGTTGCACCTTGCTATTACATACGTCATTCACACTGCAGGTAATGATAAAATTAATGTTGGTATATTCTCAAAATAAGACAGCAGTGAGGACCCCTCTCATAGCTGTGCGGATGTAATTAGTGTAATCCGATTATAAGCCTGTACTTTCTGACACAATGGACACACATCAAAGGTTAAACTCAAAGAGTCACCTCCTCGCTTTGTCAGTATACCTTATGGCACTGCTTTAACGCCATCACATGCTAGTAGGGAACCTTCAATTCAAACGTCTTTTATGACTGGAAATATTAACCATACCGATCTACTCTAGACCGAGGGATTTCCTAACCCCACATCCTCCCTAGAGCCACGGGTCTATGAAGAGGATGCAACAGCCCTCCATGGTCCCCTCCTATCGCCTTCACCATCTCCTCCTGCCCCTCCCCCCGAGACGTCACGTCCATGTTAACGCATGAACGCTACCTTTCACGTGCTCACTTGGATCATACACACAACACATCGGTCTCCGCCGATGGCGCCACCTTGTGACCTACTTCCTGCCATTAGGACTATAGCAGAACCATACTTTGACCCATCTGATGCCATCACTGTCTTTAGGCTGACCTCTATACCTAATCGAAACAGGGTATGAGCATCTTGTTTTCAACTGTATACTTAATCTAACATTATCCACAACCCATGTTCAGCGATTGCATCTAAACTAAGGATTTCTGGGGAATTATCACCCAAAATGCCGATGATACTTTTACAAGCATCATGTCAACTATATTTCATAAATCGGCCAATTCTCTTATTAGCGACATATTCTTAACTAGTATGTATCGTCCCTCACCAAGATTCTTGGGCACTCAGTTGCTATAGCTTGAAAAACCATCAACAGACCAAGATTACACACAACACTGCAACTATCGAACAGAAAAACTTGCAACGGCATATGAATTGGCCCTCATTACATATATCCTGCAAGATAACTCCCGCAAACTAAAAAAAAAGTAGACTTGAATTCCTCACTGTATCATTATATCAGGCCCTAAACGACCATCCTCTTTTTTCCCAAAAAGTTCTTTATTGATACCTTTAAGGTTCATACATTGTGGATTCATACAAAATCGACATGGTACCAATAAAGTGGCCAAAAGCGTCAGCTTTGGCAGAAAGCTGATTTTCATCGCTAGGCCTTCCCATTTTGTAAGTTGAACAACAGTTCTGACTTGTACATCTGTTCCAGAGTTCCACCTTGTGGCAGACCCGGTTGACACATACAAAGATCATTACATCAGAATATATACATATATATCAGAACAAAAGATGGGCTAGGTACAACCACATTAAATCTTTCACACAGTGCAGCATCTAACTGACGTTGTCATCAAATACATGTCAATCAGTCTGTAATTAAGCCTGCTTCACAATAAAAGCAAAAGCTAACAATTTGTGTTACTTGTTTCATCAAGTCAGAGGAATAGATCCAATTATGCATTGTTTAGATATATACTTAAACTCTTTGTACGTTGGGATATTTCGAGTGATTGGGGAGAGTCCATTCCATACTGCCGCTCCTGTATAGTGTACAGAGTTTATATACGCCTGGCAATTAGGTCTGTATTGATATAGCACTGGAGCGTCATTTGCTCTTGTTGGGGCTCTTGCGTTGGAGAAATAAGATCTGTCCATCTTTCTCTTGTACATAAAGTTCCTAAGATGACATATGCGGCGGTCTATCAGCATAGGGGTGTGTACTCTTGCGTGCAGTACTCTTATCGGGGTTCTTAAGCTTGCATTTAGGCATACCCTGAGACATAATTTGTTCTGCAGTAGCTGAAGCTTTTCAGTTAGACACTGCGGGGAGTTCATGTATAAAATGTCCCCGTAATCCATATATGGTAACACACATTGTTTGTAAATTCGTAACGCTGCTGAGGTTGATATATAATCTCTCATTCTTCGGATTTGATAAAGTCTATAAGAAAAAGTTTTGTAAAGTCTTGAGAAGTAGGTTTTATAATCTAGTTTACATCAGTTATGATATGACCACATCTTTTAAACTCTAATTTCACAATGACAATGATCTCCATTGACTCACCAATGCATCCATAAAACCACCCAATTCTTTAACCCTTCCACATACACCATCACCCCATAAACGGGACATTCCCACTGTCCCACACTGCCCACGTACCTCTATGCTTTCGTAGTCACGCTAGATCCCTAGCACTGTGAGTTTGGATCCTGTATTCACTGCTAGTGCTAGCCCGTCGTCGGACTACGTCCAGCTTGCTGCACACTAGAGGGTGGCAGACAGGCTCTCGTTGCCACTGTCGGGCTCGGGCCGTGTTGTCGGAGCAGGCATTGATCTGGAATTTCAGCTGGACTCGATGCGACAGGCGCCTACTTTCCGCCCCCACGTGATCTAAATAAGAAAACACCACCCTGTCGTTTGCTTCTTAAAAAAAGAAAGAAACAACTCGTGCCTGTTTTCTTGAAAAATATTCTTTATGATGTTTTGTCTTTATTTATAGTTTGTCTAGAGTTATGGGACAGGAAAGTGACTTAGATCTGTTTAGGCAGTGGAAAATTATATACGTTTTATAGAAAGTCTCTATCATATTCCTTCTTTCTGATCAATATTATATAATGACATGAGTTATATGTATCAATAACTGTGCATTTTACGGGTTATATTACCCATGTACTATCAATAATAGGATCTCCTAGTTCACAATAAAATCATCAGCGAGTATGCAAGCTTACTAATCCAACCTAAGGATAGCCACGTTCATCTAATCAATCTGTAAATCCTTTTTTTATATCATTAAAACAACATTAAATTTAAAGAGAAACAATTTGTGTCCGGTCTAATTCTAATTGCTCCTCTAAAATAAATTGGACTTCTACTATCATTAGCTCAGTTACTGATTGACTGGGATAGAAATATAAGAAATATAAACCAGACTATAGGGAACAGAGTCAGTAACAGCTAGTAATAAACTGAGGACTAAGAAATGGAGCCTGACATTATCTTCTCATTGATCTTGTTCTTCTATCAGTCAGGTCAGTGTAGGGGCTTTGAGCCAGGCTAAGCTATCTGATGTATACTGTGTCTGATCTAGTATCTGGCGGACTGGCGTATTGCTCTGAGCAGCTTACTGAACCTCTCCTTGTGTCAATGATTCCCTACTGCTGACAATATATAAAAGTTAAACTCTGCTGAGCCATTCCACAAACTTGTCCTCCCTTCTTGGTTGTATCCATGTACTATCCTCTTATGTCTATATAACCTGCAGTCAGCCAGCAGTCAGCCGTAGACTGCGGGAACCGTTAGCAGTTACTCTTTGCAGAGGCGGTCCCTCTGGCTCAGGTTATCTTCATTCATAGACACGTAAGGGGGCTGGGCTCAGCCTGCAGGCGTGTGCCACAATGAGCGGCATTAGTGGTCGTTACTGTATAATCTGTGTCCTGTTCACCCGGCGGAGAATCAATGAAATACCGCGGCGAATCCAAAGGAGCTGACGAGAGGTTTGTATGTGAGCTGCTCTGCCATGTATCTGCATTCATGGGCTGTGCTAGAGTTTGCTGAAGTCAGTCGACAACTTCGATGTGCCGTGTTCGTCTTAGGGTACACTTGAGGGAGCACAGCCTTCAGATGTCCTACCTCTGTTTTTTGTCAAAGCTGTCGATGCATATTAAGGGAAGGCTGGCATGTTCTCCTTTAGAAGCGAATCCGTTGACGATGTTGAAATGCGGGTTACACATGGACATTTTACTGTTTTTTAATCCCAGTTGGTGAGTAGAAAGGATTCTGTCTGTGATATTATTGAGACATCCAACATTTAAGAATATGAGCCGCCAAATTGTGTAAAAATTATTTGAGTACACGACCTAGATGTAAAGCTACATTTAGGTCATGTTAAATATTCATAAACTGGGATAGGAGGACACATGTGTATACTTTTTAGAGATGTTTGACGACATAACATGTAGAGGACTTGTAATCAAAGAACATAAGTGCGTCATGGCGGCTTAATGAATTTATCTTTTTTGCCTTGTCGCGAGGCTAGTTCCGAAAATACATTCATCGACATGAGAGATATAGAGATTTTCTCACCCATGCAGCAATATTGTTGTGGTACTGCATTTACTGAATCACTGTTTGATGTAAATTATTTCAAATGCATAAAGCTATAATCAAGATGGAATAATATGTTCCGGATTCAAGGTTTATTCTAAGAAGATGAAAAAGGATCAGCGTGTACCTTATATCATGCATAGAATCTGAACGTTCGCTGTGTGAACAGTCCCTATCGAATGACAATATAGATTTATACACATATTGTTTCAGTAATCTGTAATACGTACCATGATTGTAACGTCTTGGAAATAAACGCTTCAGTCGATTAGAAAAAAAACCCAAATTGTTGTACAGAGTGAACTTTAGATGTCAGCTTTCAAACCTAAGTGACCTTGGGGTCCAGATCGAACGAAACCCCAGCTCAGCAGTGTGCCCATCTGGCGGCGCCCCACCAGTTAGCCGCCACCATTGTATCGCACCTAGTGCTATGAGTGGCTCAGCCTTACCTGCTCGTCCTGACACCTCGTTGTGCCTTTAGTCCAGGCTTTTTGTGTTTGATAACTCACTGATGCTATTAAAGAAACCGGCAGGGATGGAGCTTGGTAAAGGTGGTCGATTCTGGCGTTAGAAAGAAAAACGCAAACCGATTCAAATGTGTAAAGAAAGAGTGATGGTTGCGTAAAATGGCGACGTCTTCCCTAACTTAAACCGGAAATGTCATTACCTGCACCCTTTATGTATTGATGGCAGATATCGAAATGTGCATCGCCATACAGTTGAGAACACCCGGGCTCTGTCACTTGGATGACACGCCTGTGTTTGAGTTGCCGGAGTGTCAGCCTGTATGGTAGGGTAGGGTAGCGTTTTTGACGGGGAAGCGCAGAGATAAGCGATGATATATATGCGGATCTGGGATGAGGGAAAGAGGTATGACTATTCGGCAAATGGTTAGGTACCCTTTGGTAGCTAAATAGAAGCTTGGTCGTTAGGCCTGAACAGTTAGAGGAGTTAGAGTGTATTAAGGATAAATTGCTCAAGTTTCACCATCTTGGAACTTGTGTGGTAACTATTCGTAATAATATCTCAGCCATCGGAAGTATTTACTATAGACAATATGTGAGGCTAATGGTTCAGGGGAAGGGGGAGAGTGGGCAATGCAAAACACGTTAAGTAAAATAAATAGCATATTACCTTGATCTAAATATAAGCCTTTCGTGAAAACTATGTGAAGTCAACCTACTGGATCAGAAAGACCATTCCGAGACATTTAGATGACTAGCAAGATACAGACAGCACTTGACAAGCATTCATAGTAAATTACACAGCAAGCAAATAGGACGTTACATTATAGGGAACATACTACGCGACATCTGAACATTTAGCAAATGAATGAACTACAAAGATGACTGATTATGAAGACAATAACATTTACTACGGTTTAGGCTGACAAGCATTAGACTAGTAGGCTGGACATAAAACTCTCTGTAAATCTGGAGACGCACTCTATAACAGTGAGGACCACAATAGAAGTAGCAGACCTGGGTGATAGGACGGAGTATATAAGAGCACTTGTTTAGCGTGTGCGCCTAGCAATCCCTCTTATCTGAACAATAGACCTTTGGGCAGGTCATGGGGTCCCGCGGTGGGAGCAGACAGAGAGATGCTTTGATGTGGATTGACTGACGGCCACCTTGCCCTCATCCCAGCGTCAGACCGCAACAGGGTTGGTATATATATACCACGGGGACATGACCCGCCCCTTGGCGTGTCCCAACGAAGTGCACTATGGGTATATTTCATTTTCAATAACTTTCACCGATCAATAGGACATATATTTTGTCCACGTTCTCAGAGTGCTAGTCATTTTTAATTGGCCTTATTGACGAACGGGGTTGTATTGGGCAAACTGGAGAGTCTGAAATGTCTTATGAAAGCACTATGTGAGTCAGGAGATCCACCTCTCCCACCATCCATCGTTATAGATCTAGCTAGTGGGACCTCGTCCCCACAAATGTTTTATTTCTTTTTTTTCATTCTTTTTATTGTCAGGAACCACGCAGCGGCCTTGAATGGGCACTGGCGAGTCAATACTATCAGCCAGGTTGGACGGATCATCTGAGAATTGGTTTCAATCTCGGCCAAATGTGATCGGAATGCCGAGCACGGTCTGCTGGGATCTCCGGTTCGAGGGATCCACTCCGGTGCCGCCCCCGTGCTCCCGACCCCCGCTCCACCACCCCACCCGACCCCACCTACCCCGTCGGCCGTACCCCCGACGGTACCCCCGATTGACGAGCACTCGGAGGGTACAAGACTGGACCTGCTTGCCAACTCCATATATATATATATATATATATATATATATATATATATATATATATATATTTTTTTTTTGTGTAAACTTTTATTCATTCTGCCATAGGCAGTTCTTCCATGAATGTTACACTTATAAACAACAGCTTGTAAACAACATTGCCAAACAGTATATACAGTAGATACAGTGTACATAGTAAAGTAAATATGAGGATGATGATGGAGAGGTTGATTGGATACAGTAGTCCTATAAACTTGCCAAAAAAGTAAATAAGTGGATAGTTTATTCAGGGATCAGGGGACATTGCACTTAGCTCTTTTGCAACCAGTTTCTTGAAAGTGGACTTGGTTGGCGCATGTTGTGCCTCGAGGCTGAGTTTATCCCACAAAGATTCGCCTCTGTAGTTGGGGCTCTTTTTAAAACCGGTGTTTTTAAAAGGAAACTGCTTGAATTTAACCTTTTTGTCACTGCGGGTGTTACGCAGTAATACATCCAAATTGGTGTCGTCTTTGGACCGCTTGTACATAAGGCAAAGCAATTGCCGATCTCGTCTTGTTTTAAGTTTCTCGATTTTACAGGTTGTGTGTAGTAGGTCTACTTTCATGTCCCTTGGACGTCTCCTTAAGATAGTGCGCAGTCCCCTATTTTTTAGGCGTTGTAGTTTGGTGATGTCACTAACATTTGCACCATCAAATAATATATATATATATATATATATATATATACATATATATATATATATTGATCTCATTATAAAGAAGAAGAGAAACACAGTAGTTGGCGGTAATAATAACATTCATAAACAGACTTTATTTAGTAAGAATTAACAACGGGAATAAAAACCCATAAACCTGCCACAATAAATACGATTACATCGAGATGAGCTAGCCTCGACAAAGTAAGTTTTTTCAAAATACAGCGTGAGCTCATGTGAGCAGGTCGGAGGCTGGAACAGAAGTGGCAATAACGGTTAGAGCAGCTCAGATCCTGCGGGAAAGGAATAGTAACCATGGTATGAGCATTATACATATCAACAAGCCGCACAACGGAAGCGAAGTAATAACGCAGTGAATAATAAATACGTTGTCATTCGATATTTATATATATATATATATATATATGTATATATGTACGTATGTATAGCATGGCTTCAGCGATTCTGCGCAAGCGGTTGAACGCACTGCATGAGACATTCAGAAGAGATTAGAGAGAACTGTATTGTATTTTTCTTTTAATGTGAAAGCAGGGAATAGATTGCAGTGGGATATAGAATTCAGAACTAAAGAAACCAATATACAATATGAGACCAATTTCTAATATGTCAGTAATGCTAAAACTTCTAGAATATGAACTACACTTTCAGCTTCTTCCACAGTTGTTTGACCGGGGCGATTCTGACCTGAAGGTATGCCCAGTCTGTGACTGGGCGTACCTTCAGGATCGCAACGTGGCAAAACGCACAGGGTGGATTGCTAGTTTCACGCTAGTCTGAGACTGGGCGTACCTCATGTACCCTGAATCGCAAGCGCTTTTAAATATTAAACATGTTTGATATTTGGTACGCCAAGTCTGAGAACTGGACTTGAGGGATTCCTTGAAATCAGTGTTGAAAAGAATGGATCTGTCTCTGACCTTGTAGGGTTTACTCAGGTGACCTGGATTAACACGAATCTTTCGTGGGTTGTGTTTCATCACATATCCAACCCTGGCACAGATCAAGAAGATATTAAGAACATAGTACATCTGCCCGCGTGCTGCCCTGTGCATACCCCTCTCCATTCATTACTCGACCTCGGCCTGCCATTGGCGTATTTGTTTGTAACTTTAACCACGCCCCGCTGTCTTTTACTTTATTATCCATCGTATACAAAGACCCCATTGAAAATGTATGGGGACTGTGTTGTATTTATGCATTATCAGTGTGTGTGATTCGTTATGATTATGCCTTTGAGTATATATACTGGCGTGGATAAAATAAAGGTTAAACGTATGATAATTCATATGCACTGATATACGGGACCGAAATGAGCTGCAAGCACCCTATATGTAATATCTGTATTGTAATTCTGTATTGTCTGTGTCGATTGTTTTCATTGTCTGTCCGCACATAGACGGAAACGGTGGAGGATCATTATATCCTCCTATGAGATGTTCTCCGTCTGAAATAAAGGATTTAAAAAAGCGACACATGTCATAACGGTAGACATATTAATGGCATCAATGTGGAAGTGAAGCCGACCTATTGTCTTCCCCTAACCAACACTGCGTGTAATCTTTTAGAACACTTTAGATAACAAATGTACTTCTTTCTTGGTTTTATTTGGTGTCCTTGGGGTAGATATATGTTGTTAAAGCTTCCCTTTATCCGCTCGGAATTACTCCCGTTCTCATTGCATACCACTTCCACCTTATATGAGGGATTCGGCTTTAATTTGAGGGATTTAGCCTCAGCAAGTTAGGAGATTTTCCATCTGTACCCCCAGAGCTGCTCCTCTAAATTCTCCGCCAGACACAGCCTATGCTCACAGATAGCGAGTTGGAAAAAAGCACAGGGCATGATAGAGAGGCATCGCTCTATCGTGTTTTGGGTGTTCATACAAAGATGCAGCATGGGTCAGTTGCGAATATTAGCTTTAAATATCTTCTTAGATATTGACTAGATCCGTATATGATGGTAAAAACTGTTCACAACAACAATATTGTAGCAGATAGTGGAATCATAAAATATATCCTATGTAGAAACAATGGGAGAATGAGAGTAGCTTAGAGCACTACACCCCAAGACTCCTTCTAGGCTGATTTTAGGAATGAACCACTGGCCTCAACCCCACCTCCCCTCCCTGCCCCACTTACTCTGTCCCCTGGCTAATTGCTTTGGAGCAGAGACAAAGCTTGCAATTTCCTGACACAAACGTGAGTTGGAGCGAAGGCAGTAAAGGCCTCCATGGTCAATGTCTTTTTGTTGGTGTCTCCCTGTGTGTTTTTTAGCCTTTAATTCGGAATTACAGTGTTGTGAAGGCCCCCTGTTGTCCCTCGGAGCGCACATCACTGTCACTCACTGTCGTGATCGCCTGAAAGAGAAATTGATTGTTATCTTAAAGATCAGCGGGGACAATTCCAAGCTTAATTTCGGCAGTTGCCTGTCGTGGCGAATCCAATCCCATGGCTTTTATTTTCTCCTAACTTGATGGGTGTTCTTTCCTGAAGGTTATTTACACCCAGACACGTTTGCCGATGGAGTACTTCATGTAGTTTGCTCAATTTCTTTTATAATACATCGCTTAGTATGCATAGACTAAAGTACGGTACGTTCTATATAAAAGACTATAGACCGCTACAATCAAGTAACAGGGTGGGTTAAGGAAATTAAATTGCTTCAAATTGATTTACCAACCCGTGTTTCGCTTATCAAATACCAAAGGACATAGATGGCGTTTACACGAGACAACTGAAAACGTGACAATAGATGGTGTACCGAGACAGTGCTACCTGAGAAAAAAATAATTTCCAAGAATCGTCGATCTAAGAAGTGGTTGACGCATTTACACCTGACGTTTTGTGATCGCGAAATGAGTCCCGAATTGTCTATATCTGATTACTTCTTGATTGGAACATAATGTGATGCCACTTAGATATATTTTTCTGAAGATTAATCATTCCAGAAATACAGTCGGATACTGTTCCCCTTACAAAATGGCAGATTAAAAAGGGATAAGACAAGAATCGTAGAAATTGACACTGATGCCACCGTAAAGGTAAAAGTGCTTCACAACTGAGCTATTAAAAAATGTTGCCATCCATTCACAATTATTTCAAGCTGCTTCGAGATAATCGGAGGTAATCGCGTAGTGGTGCGTAATATCACGGAGATAAATCGTCCCCATTTTTATCAAATGTTTTGTTTATACTTCACTATTTATAATCGCGAACGTTATATCATCTTGAGATGGTGCCAAATTCAATGATCGTGGTTAATAATTCTCAAGTGTAAACGCCGGATAACTTATACTTTCAACGTTGAGCTAATGGATACAGACCCGGAAACCCGTTCCAATATGTGTTGAATTGGCAGATTTATTTCCTTGAGATTTCTCGTTTTACTTCACCTTCAATCCAGCTCTAAACCAAAATGCTAACCAGAGAAATCATCCACTGAGTGTAAATCATTAATTACGCGCCAAGCTCTAGGCTACAGCCTTGCTCCAGTTTCGGTGATGGCAGGCCTTTCCTAATCAGTCCCGCGCACAAATTCCCTTCGTCATCTCCTCGCCGGAGACTAGCGTCTAATCAGGGTCGGCCTGTTCCTGGCGATGCCTCCTTTTCAGGCTGTAGCCAGATACTGGTACCAGGCGGAATGTGTAGACTCATATTGGGGCTGCGTCCATTTTTGGAAATGGCAGCTACTACCGGGGACACCATTTGCAATCACTAAATACCTCTAATATCTACAACCACTGCCTTAGTACCTTGCTTCTCACCTGTCCAAAAGTATGCTGCTCCCCATATACGAGTAGGAACCGTTTTCCTCTCTCTACTCCGACATTTACACCAGCTACTAAAAAAATACATCATACAAGACCGACACCCACAACGCATATAATCACCATCCACCAATATTATATACTATCCTCTTATCAATACACATCCCTTGGCCTATTATTGCATACCGTACATCAATTATATTCACAATCATCAGCCAACAGTCTCTTCCAAGTCGTCCGGCTGCATATATTCCATTTGTCCCATCCATGTCCTACAGCAATCTATTTCAGGATTACCACTGTATTTCACGCAATACACACTAAAATGTTCCATCCTCACAGATCACTATACATGAGAGGCTGTTCATCTTGCCCAACATGCTTTTTCATTTACACGTGCAAGTACTTTTGATAATTACCGACCGCTGCTCCCTTTTATCATGTACGACACTATGTAATGTACACCGTTGTACGGATCACGTTGGCAGTAGGATGAAGCATTCCAATCTCAGTGAAGCTGAGAAGTTTGGCAGTAGCATGTGGCATTCTAACCTTAGTAATGCTGGGTGTGTGGGCAGTAGGATGGAGCATTCTATCCTCAGTGATGCTGAGTGGGTGGGCAATTCGATTGAGAATTTTAACATCACTGATGCTGTGTAGGCGGGCAGTAGCATGAGGCATTCTAACCTCAGCGATGCTGGGTGGGTAGGGTGGTAGGTAGGATAGGGTGTTTTGGCGGAGTGCCATGGGAACAGAGCCCCGTGAGACGCCGATGCCAAGGCAACATGTCTTGGCCGGGAGAAGGTCAGGGACCCTAGAGTGTCTCCTGGCGGTCAACATGACGGCGGCCCAGTAAGGTCAGGCAGCAGGTGATGTCCCCCCTCCTACCTACCCCTACGTCCAGCATTGCCTCCCACCCACCTCCACGATCCGCTTGTGATGGAGAATTGGCCTTTGGGTCAATGGTCCTTGCACCATTTACCACGTAAGGGGATGTTTGTCGTGCGCGGGAGGCATTGCGAGTGTGTGTGCGTGTCTCGGGTCATGTAGGTTCACAGATCATACCCAGACGCTAGCCACAATCCGTCCTACCATGCCCCCAAATCTATAAATGTTGTAGACCTATAGCATATGTCTAGCCTCATATTGTAATGGATATAAACAGAACTCTATAACATAATGGATCTTGTTTAGCTGTGTGGGCAGGCAAAGAGGAAGGAATTAAGGGTCACTGGGAGGCCAGGGCTGATGACATTGCCTTATTGGAAGGTATCGATGAGTTGAAGGACACATGAGGAAGGGTGACCAGAGGGTGTGAGAAGAGAAAGATGAGATAGGCTAGGCAGTTGGTATATACACCGAGAGAGGTGAGGAAGGTCAAGTGGAGACAAGGCAGGTGGAGGTAACCATAGGACAGGGGATGTGTATATTGTCGTTGAAAGCTGATATAACCTTAGTTATTAGGGGCGTCATGGCAGTGTAGGTGGGCACACGAGGGCATAGTTTACAACCTCTCATGAGGGAAGGGTAGAAGAAGATTTAAAAACTAATAAAAACACCTTGAAAAACACACATATCACCAGATTTGAAGTGTAAGCACAGAGTGAATAGAAATTATACTCCTCCGGATCGGAATTAAAACTAACGAATATGAAATATAAATAATGCTTCCCCTCTAACCAATTCCTCTCCCGTATCCCTGGTGCTTGTCATAGAGAGTCATGCCACCCCTGATAAGGTAAATTGTCTTATATATTTGATGGCCACCCAGGCCTGCTGCAGAGGCTGTTGAATAATATAGCAGTTCATGTCAGACGTGTCAGTGCCCACACGAAGCCGTTCCTGTGTTCGCGCAGTCACCATAAAAAACAGAACGTCAGGTGAGGCTTACAGAAGCAGGTGTATTGTTTTGGTCAGATTTATTCCAAACCCACTGATTTGAGGAGAATGCAAACAGGGCAGGTTGTGGGGCGAGGCACATTCAGACGGGGTATGTCTGAACAGAACAATCTTCTCCACAGGCGAGGTTGGATAGGAACGATATTGAATGGCAGAACAAGGTTAGACTGGGGAAAACAAAATGGAGGTAGATGAGGTGGTTCACCGCAGGGAGGGGCAGAGCGTGACGGGGTGGGGTTAGATCGGATTGCACGAGTTGCACGGACCCATTCAGATGGTGCATCCAGAATTCGACGACTGGGTATGAAATATTCACGCGGCTGGCTAGTTGGAAGGAGTGCGAGCAACTCAAACACCCTCACCCTATGTCTGTCTCCGAGCGACTCACACAAACGTGCACGTGCACGTACCAACACATCCTACGGCATCATTCCCCTTGGCACGTCTCCCGTCTACCTACATGCAACGTAACCACCGTCTGCCAATATACTCCTCCCACCTCCGCTCGTCACCCGCTAGACTTCGTGCGCGATCCCACCCGGCGACCCGCCCCCCCTCAGTATACCCACACCCTACAGCGCTACATGATAAGCACACGACATGAGATGGCGGAAATAAACGGCTGGCAGCATGCTACCCACCTGCCATCTCTGCCTTTCACCCCTCCCACCTCCTCAAGTCGCTAGCTTTACATGCTGCCGCTGATTAACCTCAGCAGCCTCCTGGCCTCCCCCACGTGACCACAACAAAACGACGCTGCCAATAGCGTTCTGAACAGCGTCTGATAAGACCACAGGGCGCCCCCTATCGGCACCTATGGGGGTGGGTGGGTGGGTTGAGCAGCTCCCGAGGCCCGACCTCCTCAACAAATGGTCATACAAATTGCCTGGCCCATGAATAAGGAAGGACCACAACGGTAAAGCGCGCAGAGGGAGGGACTCACGAATATGCAGATAGAAAATCCCAGGCGCTCGACGAAGCCGACGCCACTAATGATATGCATTACGCATTTAGTGGGAGTTCCTCTCATTGTTGGGCCCGTGATGTCCTGCTTTGGCCTTGCGTGATATTTTTTTGTTTGCTGTTAATTTCTGGCAGCACCGGGAAATTAAAATTCATAGTGATAATCTCTTAGCCTATTATCATACTGAACTCGTCCGAGACAATCAATATACAATTAATTCCCTATCCAGCTACCACGCTAATATAAACAGCAATCACCGAATAACTAGTGGCCACCCACCCACTCAGCATACATCTACTGCTCACCATTTATCATTAGCAGTCCCTATGAAACCATGTAGCAACACCTCTCACACCAAATACCCAAGGAAGAGATGTTGATTGTCAACATATGCTATAGTAGGAGCAAATACAGTATCCATTATCAATGAACGGGCGGAGCATTCCAAAAGTAATGATCATTACACATCAGCTTGACAATTCAAGAGAGTGACCAAGAAATATTCCACTTAATTGCATTAAGTGGTGGTTAGGCAGGTCGATGGATGGATGGGCAGGCTGGTAGACAAGATCAGGTATGTCGGTGGGTGGTCAGATAGGTCGGTGGGTGTGCAGGTTGGGGGATGGAGGTGCAGATAGGTAACTTGATAGGCAAGTAGGTTTTTGGATGGGTGGATGGTCAGGGTGGTAGATGGACAGGTAGGTAGGTGGTTGGGCAGGTAGCTGGATATATGTGGGCAGGTCGGTAGATGAGCAGGCTGGTGTTAGTTAGGTTGGTGGGTGATTTGGGATGTGGGTGATTGGGCAGGTTCTTGGCAGGACAGATTAAGAGGTAGGCGTGTTGGTGGGTGGGCAGGTTGGTGCCTAGACAGGTTGATGTGTAGGCAGGTAGTAGGTGGCAAGGTTGTTGGGGAAACAGCTTGATGAGTGGGCAGATCATTTGTTGTGCAGTTTATTGAGTAGGTAGGTTGGTGGGAAGGTATTTTGGTCACTGGGTAGGTTGAGGGGTAGGTAGGTAGTCATGAATGCTCTAAATATCACAATCATCTTTTGACTAAAGAACATGCCTTCGCTTCACCCCTTCTTTACTCTAGTCTTCAGTTATCGGAGTAAAAAATTGGATTACCAAAACACCCAAACACACATTAACATCAATAGAGAGGATTAGCCTGATAAAGAAAATCTGCCAAAATCTGCCGCTGTTACATTTGATGGTGGACTCCTGCCTGTCTCCCGGGATTCTGTTTAATATCTGGAAGGAATCTCGTAGGACTGTCAATTGATTGTTCTAGCACTTTCATAGGATGGTCCATATTTGATCAATAAATGTATGATTTACATTTACTTGTTAAGCCTTTAAGACAGCAACACACCGATTCTTCCCGATCACACCTTTGACCCACGAATCCGTTGGGTCGGTCAGATTCGGTGAACCTTTTGTCGCTGTACGCAATTTACAGACCCGATTATAATCGGGTCGGGCATTATCAGCATGGGGGTAATGACGAACTCTGCCCTACGCACTGTCCCCGGTTCTTCATTAGCGTAATTAACGTATATGTGTTTGTTTGATGTACGCATAGTATACATCAATCTGTAATGGAGATAGAGGCGATTATAAGGCCCGGTGTCCACCTACTACGATAGAATCGTAGACCTCCCGATATGGCACCGATACAAAATGTCAAAATCGGTGCCATATCGGGAAGGTGCAAAATCGTAGACATATGTCTAGACAAGCCAATCCACCATGCGTTGTATGGGGTTTTTATCGGTGTCTAATCGCAGAAACGTGGTCAACTGCCCCGATATCAGTTAACGTTCCGACGCGATTTTGATTTTTTATCGGGAGGTGCATCGTAGACCATATCGGTGCCATATCGTAGTAGGTGGACGCCGGGCCTTAATGTCAAATCCATTTCCCGATATTTAGTTTAGACAGAAGTTACCAAAGTTTCCCTTATTGTCTGCAAAGGTCTACCACCGATCCATAGCCCAGCCAGGCCTGGCCTTGGCAGTCCCTTTTGATGTCAATTGGGCCGCCTTGCAAGGCTATAAATTTATGAGGTGTAATCGGGAAGCGTCGGTGTGTCGCTGTAGGAGGGTATAAGGCATCGACATTATTGTTCCAGATTATTATCCTCGATCGAATCGGTAAGAATCGGTGGTAGATGTCAATATCTTGTGGGTTTTGGAAGCTCTGAAGGAAACTTTTCGTGAATATATATATACATTAATTATATTGTGGTTGGTTAGGCTACCAGCATCAAAAGGACACCTTTTGAGATGCACTACCAATAGGACAGTTTTCAGGATCGAGGTCCTGACCTGTCTCTCTCCCTGTCCATTGAAAAGACATTCAATTTATTAAACGTGGACCGCCCTATGAAACCCTGGGACTACCATATAACAGTCCGAGGAGAATCGATGGAGATATTAAACGGCCATCTCCCTACATGTTTGTATGTTAATTCAACATAGACGACCACTTGTGTACCAACGCAAAGTTTGGTCTGAAAATGTGTATCTTTGTCCTAAAGTGTGATGCAACGTATCTTAGCTCGGGTAAACCCGCAGAAATAAACGAAATAGTCACTTGAAAACGGTCCTTAGCCATTCACAAACCTATTAAAGAATCCCTTATCATCACGATACTTCATAGCCACACGGCATCTGTATGATAATTATTAACCCTATATCAGCAAACAGCCACTCACCCTTGTTCATAAATATAACTGTTATGTATACAGCCATGGTAAGAGTATCTCCCTTTCACCCACAGCAAAGCGCAGTCTATCAAGCTATCCGCTATCACAACAACCCACTCACTCAGCCGCACATGTTTCTTTACCTCACTGCGAAACCAACGTGCCGCTATCAGTAGCGAACATACATTCCCGACAACAAAACGTGTTTGATAAGTGTGCTTGTCAGCCCTTATCACCAGGCTCGGTGCATGGGGTGGACCAGATACCGATACTAGTGTTAAACTTTGTGTGATAGTCACAACCAACACGAAAAAATACCGCATAGCTCTGTGGCTTCTCTAAGGCCTCTGAAGCCACCTTGGCCTTTTCCCTACTCTACAGTGGGCGCTGCGCGGCATCTAAGTGCCTGCGGGCAGTGCGACTTCCAAGTGAGCGTTATGAGGGGTTTTATAGATCGAGGCCAATATGCTGCACGGCGTTAGGTGTGCACCTAATATAGTTGTAAACCGTCTGTCAAACCGGCTGACTTTATTAGCCATACTCGCGTAAAAGGTTTCGATTATCGCTCTCGATTTTATGATTATATTCGGCGGTAAGCTGATTGATCCAGTTGGTCGGAGCGACACGCAACCTCGGCCTCGGCGGTCTCCCGGTAAGCAATAATCTACGTTTAGAGTAGTTAGATGGGGGAAAGTTCTCGGTGGGCCTAACCAGCCCGGTCATAAAAAACCCACCGCCCTCACCCCATCCACACCCCGTACGTACCCTCAGACCCTTGGTAAAGGCCCCTGGTGTATATCCGTGAAATTGGCCTTTGATAACATCCTCATAAAAGATGTGTATTATTGACATATTGGTTTGTCCGTCATGGTACCAGTTCTGGAAACATCCAGATGGGCACCGTCATACACCTACCACTTCCAATACTCATAGAAACCCCTATGCCCCGGCGCATTTCTACATACATATATCTACATATATCCATGCAAATGCGCATATCCTTTCTTTGGAAACAGCTTTAAAACAGAACAGCTTAGAAATAGCTTTAAAACAGAATATATGCAGTTATACATACACCTAAATAATATCCCTTTGGTAAGAGAACAGGAGGTACCTTATGAATATCACACGCAATCTTCCTCGATTTACCCATTACCGCTTAAATCAATAATTACATCAATTATATCAGATATATAAACATATATCACCACGATCGTAATGGGCATAATTTCATTATATGAGCCTGATGATAGAAATTGGGACAGGGTGATGATGGCGGCGGCGGCGGTGTTGGCAGCGCGGGTACGGGGCTGGTCGGCGGGGTCGACTGCTTGCGGGGGAAGCAGACGAGGTTTATATGACTTATGACGGCCTGCATTCCCTCCACGTACCACCCGGAGGTGGTTAGCGCTCGGCGCCTCCAGCCCTAACCGCACAGGAGGAACCCAGGGTGTAAATCATATTAAAGGCCCACCCGGAGAACGAATGAAGCTGGGTCGATCCCTTAAAAAGTCAGTCCTGAGAACTTCTTGTGGAATAATGTCAGCTAGTCCTGAATAATTAAGATGTCCACAGCTAGGACGGAAATGATCCAATGACACTGTCATCTTTCCCCTTTAAACCATTCATCGAGTATATAACTGTTTGGTGCAGACATTAGCAATTGGAGGAGATTGTTATCTGGGACCGAGACGATTCTTGGGACTGGTTTTAGGCACTGGCACCTAGATCAGGCAGGGTGTTCGGGCAGTCGGTAAGATGGTGAGATTGGTGAGAGGTAAAGATACAGGAAATGGAAAGGCAGATGAATATGGAAAGACAGGGGATGATAGATAGAGGACGATATGAAGAAGCGATTGGTGGGTATGAGATCGAGGTAACAATTATTACCAACACCAAACCGTTGCTCACACAGGGACTAAACTATCAATATATAACTTTGCATACAAATACAAGTAACGTCATAAAGCAACCATTAGGAACAGAAACATCGCCCCCATACGGCATATCCTCTCAGACACACAATCGAACATTGCGGATAAGGCCAGTGGGTACTGTCAAATCGTATCCCAAGTACTTAGGTTTTTTTTAATTGCATATCGCTTCGAATCGTGTTTGCCGCGGTTTTAATTGGCGGGGACCCGGTACGTTAATACGATTATGAAGTTGAGAAGACGGCCGTGGTTCATAAAACTTCCCTTTTCGCTCGCTCTAGTTCTCCAATCAAGATGTCTTTGATCGGCTTCGGCCGAGAGCCGACGGATAATTAATTTCTCTCTAACGATAAACACGAAGTGATTGTTGACAAAAAAGTTAATTTAGGGAGCGTTTTATATCTGGTCGTTATAGACAGCTGAGGTAATTGATTAAAAAAGTGCCGCCTATATTTTATCACAGAGTGCGTTGGTAAGCTCTTTTTGTGATTCCTAATGTACAAAGACGACACAACGCACACTGCAAAGTGGTCTTGGATACAGAGACATATCGGGGTAAAATATAGAAACAAGAGAGACAGAGAAGGCGAGTGTGATATGGAGGTAGGAAGACAGAAAATGAAAAAGGGAGATACGATACCAGAGGGGATAGGAGGGAGTGGGAAATAGGGTCAGGTAAGAAAATACTGTTCTCAGAAATTAATTTCTGAATCGAATAAAACATTTTAGAAATATCGGGATATCGTAGACGTTTTCCAGTGATCCAGTAAAAGGAGATATGAAACCTAAAAGGTTCAGTAACAATTAGGTGGTGGGGAACAGAGGGCAATGGAAATATAGACATACAAGAATGCAGAGAGAGGCAGAGAGGGAAAAACAGAGAAATATAGAGGGGCTCGATAAAACAAAATAAAATCCTACAAGCTCACGTCTGCTGGTAGGCAGGACGTGTAGCTTATCTCCATCGATAATTACAATAAGGCTTTGGGTTGTGGGCAGACTGGCCACTTAAGGCAGTTTCAGCCAAACTAGAAAGGCAACTAAGGCTGGACCATCCAGGTAAGACTATATATATAGTCAACCAGACTATCCGTATTATGTGGGCATATAGTCAGGCCGACTGGGCCGTGCAGGCAGACTGACAAGGAGGCAAATGGGCGATGTGGAGTGATTCGGGCAACAACTGCTCTTTGGGGGAGCACGACTGTTATCAGAAAAGAGTTCAGATTGTAAAGACGTCTATCGGAAAATGGCAGCGTGTCGTGCAAGCCTTCTCCTCTACGAGCTGGCCAATTACACCGGCGCCATATCAAAGTTCTACAAATAGTCAGATCGGCAGGCAGGACCAGGACGGCGGCGGGGGGTGCGGAGGGGAGAGGGCACGCAGGGACGGGAACCCTTGAACACAACCCGCTGGGGGAGGATGCACATTGGACTATCCTAATTGAATTTTTCCTCGAATCAACAATGGCTACAGCCCATGGAGGGTGCCTTGGGATGGAGCGAGTTATAGATAGCAGGGCGGTAGAGGATTTAGCCAAGGCTTCGGGGGGCATCGACTCAGCTCGGGATGGGGTTGTTGGAGGTATAGAGAAGGGGGTTGCATGTTCGGGTTGAGAGGAGGGAGAGGGGAGCATGGAGAGCAGGAAAGGGACTGCCAATATCGAGGATTGTTTCACAAGCACCATCGCGGCCTGATCACACACAGTGCACTGGCTTATATAAATAAAGCCGGGGCCGGCAAGCGGTGCTGGGCTATGGGTGGTTGGAGAGGGTGGTTGGGAAAGCTTTACGGATACGCGTAGACCTGCGATGGCAATTCATCCCTGCTGGTTTTAAACTAGGGCTGCGAGGTTTCTACCCATGAAGAGCCTTTCTAGAGTAGTTGTGAGTTGCTCCCGTAGGTTCGTCACCCGCGCCCTCGACGCAGATAGAGCCCTGGCTTTAAGAGCACTTTTGCGCGGCCTTCAAAAACCTCCAGGTTAGCAGCTGCTACCCGGCCCACATACTACTCACCGCGCAGCCTCTCCTCCTTCACCCCGGCCCCCGCCATGCCATCCAGGGTTCTCTAACACCCCTCTTCTACTCTTCATGGCAGGTCCGACAAAGCCTAGCCCCTTCAGCAAAGCCTAGGTCTATTTTTGGTAATACCTCGTCTAGTGCAGCAGGCCGAATGTATTGACCTAGATACATATCATTAATTGATATAGATTCGATTTATTGCACATATATAGTGTTGGTGAATCTGAAAGAATGACAAATTTCGTGGATGGAAATAGAAGGAGGTTTCTTTAACTAATGACAAGTATCATACATTTGCTGAACATAAACCGGGAAACGTATATATGGGATTTCTCTTTGGAATCTAAAGCGACCGACTATCAGATTCCATATTGTACATCTCCCTACCTGAAGATGAATTATAACGATATCCGATATCCTGGTAATTCCAACAACTCTGCAAGGGTATGGTGGGTTAAACCTCTCAGTCCTGAGAATGCCTGCAGTAATTCCCCCGATGAGTCGTAAAGATACCTCCTGAAGGTGAATTCTGAGGAGAAGTAATTTATATAGTTTCTTGATTTTATCAGGATATTTAGCGAACAATATTATCATTGTAATTAACCCTGGCTTAGAATACCGTAACCAAGGACACCCTGGGTACAACGGTGATATTTGCTAAGTGCATACATACATGATATTGATTGGTTTCAGTTACAAGCGGTCGCATGCTCCGAGCAGTTGACATTTAATAATATCCGAGCGTAGGCGAGCATATTGTGCAGAGTCAACTCCGAGGAACATACAAACGCTTTCATCTGAAATCAGTCTGTGTTGCATTTTATCTTCCATCTTTTCCGAAGAGATGGTATGCGATATTAGTCCGTTTTAGTTACGCACTATTTTTACCGTAAGCATTATTCTTCCGTTTCCGCGCCCGGATATGTCCATACACACTCCCTATGTGTTTTTTATGAACACTTTGATATCACTTGGATATCTAGATGCAGGGTAATCAAAAATCATGCTCAGGATTTGTGCATGGTGCACCTACTAGTGTGCGGGACTGATTGCGCAGGGCCCAGTGTCCACCGAGCTCCAAATCGTCTAAAATAGCATCTCGATGTATAATGTACCTAAAACGGATTGCGATGCACGCCGATGTTCCTAGTTTAGACCTTTGTGTAAGATTAGGAGGTTCCCGATCGTCTATAATTCCTAACATTATGCTTTGTAGCGCGCTTTGTAGTGCATTGGGAGGTCTTAAATTCCCATTGTAGTAGGTGGACGCCGGGCCTTAAGACAACCCAGTGGAGGGCAATATACTATACTCTAAGGCACTTAAATCAACGCCTTAAATTGAACATACTAATTTGAATTTTGGGGATGTTGTTATATATTGTAGCTGAGTGAGTAGTTTAAAGTAGTTAAGTATCTGAGCCTAATAATGTTAATTCATATCTACGCTTCACTTTATACTGTTGTATCAGGATGAAACAAAAGCCAGTGTGCGGGCGGTTTCAATACTGGCTACTGAATCATTGGCTTTTGATTCGACTAAAACATATACGGCATAGATAAAATAGAGGATTGATGAAAATCATCATTGCAGATGTAATAAATGGTGTGGAAACCTACAGAATGATATCATAACTAAGGAATATGGCTCTGTAATGTATAAGTAGCTTATCATTAAATGAAAGGCGGATTACCCTCTTTTACATGGTGTATATCATCAAATGCTGTTAATTCCCATTCTAAATAAAAGAAACCAAAGACATTTTGCACGTGTTGCGATCCTAGGATGAGAAAGTCTGGCGAATCCTGATGCTCAACCACGTAGGGTTTAAAGTGAGTCTCACCGACAAATCTCTAACTTGTCTCTAATGCATCTTTGTTGAAACAGGACATGCTAGTAACCCTTGCTTTATTCCAAGAAATAACTCCAGCAATCTTCTAGCCTGAAAGCGTCAGATAATTGTTTTCTTGCTGTTCACGAAACACTCTTCTGATTTAACCTGTTCCATCTCCTCCTGTGTCCTGATTAACACCACATGGGGCCGTTGGTTAAAAGAATGACAGAAAGGATTTAATAAGGAGTATCAGCGCCCATTGGCTACATCCTGTAGCCCCGTCGCCCGCCCTATGGCGCCATCCGAGCCGCCTATCGCCCCACTTATATCACGCGGAGGGCAGGCTGTGGGCGTACAATGGGGCGACTGGCGGAAGTTGGCAACCTAGTTACTTCTGAGACGGTGACAGCGATTGCATCGATATCTGAGAGGGTTGGGGGAGAGTGTGGCGGGAAGACGCCCATACAAAGGCGTTGTTTGGCTTGGCTGAGAAACGACCCAGGCTTCATTAGCGTGATCACTGGCTGCTGAAGAAGTTCTAATTAAGCTGGCCAAGTGGCTGTCGATAGGCTAGGCCGTATGAACCTAATGGCACGGCGGAGGCTGGCTGGGGTACTTTGGTCGGTGATTAATACGTTGGCCATGAGCCCACTCATATACAGTGCAATGCTCGAGTGGAAGGACTCTTCATTAAACAGTTATTGTTCGGGCGGGGACGGGGGTATGAGCTCTGATTATAAGAGAGTCGCTTGAGTGAGCAGCTCGTAATCCGTTTGTGAGCAACTCAAGCCGAGTCCGGGAGAGCAGTTCTCAGAAGGCTCGTGAGAACTATGCTGTCTGCAACAAAATAAAAACAGCTGCGGAACTTAAAATCAGGCACTGATCAGATTGTAATCAGTTTGCGAGGAGATCCGGGAAGTCATGGCAGCAGTTTGGAACTGGCATCTGAGAAATGCAGAGTGCACAACGGAAGAAAAGAAGACAAGGACCTCAAAATCAAGGAGCGAGTCGATGGCCATCATTTTGGAAGTATATAAGGCTTATTGGGTGACAGAATCGAACCCCCAGTTAACACTAATTCATAACCCTCTTCATTGTCATGTATATTAATATCCAGATGGTTCGTAGGCATGATTGAAATAGTAATATCATAGCTGAATCCAAAACGACCTATTGTAAACTTGATACGGAGTATTTCAGAAAGTAGATGATGTAGTATTACTTTAACAGTTGCTCTGCACCCTCATCTCCCCTAATTTGGATAAAAGATTATTTGTGGGAGTGATAACTTGGATTAGTATATGATGCTTCTCAATATGCCATTGATTGGGGAAGAATCAATGAATCAATTATTTTGGATATCTGCTCATGAGTGCAGTCATAAGCTGATACAAATTTGTTTGGTTCTGGATAGAATTGTTCCATTTGATGGTCACCGGAGGGCACTTCAGTAGCAAGGCGGATAGGAACCTACCCGTCATATTGAAGGTTGCAAAACTAACATGTACAGTTGTACAGCAGAAGTCAGGTTGCAAAGAAAACAACAAAAGAAAATAACTAATGTATCTTCATAAAGTACAAACAGCTGCCATCTTGTGCAGCGGAAAGCTGATATTTTCTTTTCGGAGAGATGGGTGTCTTTGTAGGGGATGTGGGGCAAAACTAAAATGTGCTAATGTACTGCTCTGTTTGCTGCTTTAAGAATGCCACAGGGAGGCAGGGTAAAATATCAACTTGCCTATCATGCTTGATAAAATATTCCTATTATCTCACATTTGTTATGATGAACCACTAACCCGTAGAAAGCTGTAGAAAGTCTACTGAAAGATGTCCACATGTTACACAATGGAGTTAGGCTGCAAGGCCCACCACCGGATGACGTCACTTCCTGAATCCAAATGGAAGGATATTAAGACGTTTCCGATTTGCCTTTTTTCCCCTGGTAACCCCCCCCCCACACACACACACAAACACTTCCCTAAAAAGGATAGTACGGCCATGAAATACAAAAAGACCATAACTAAACAAAACATTGAAATCACAGATTCGGCGACGCATTTGTTCTGACAGCCAATCTGAGAGGATGTTTACAAATTGCCACCATTAGCCGGCGGCGTGTTGTGTCTTAATGCAGGGAGGAGGAGCCTGAAGCAGCTCGACCGACTCGTGAGCTGCTGATGAGTTACTCGCGAACTGCTCATAGCTGAGAGGTGTGGGGGAGGGAGAGGGTCCTACAGACGTACGGCTCGTATCGAGGCCTCTGGATACCCTACACAGCAGCAGCTGACGAGAAATAACTCCTTCCCCGGAACGATCAATTTCTCTGGTCAATGCCACCTATCCATCACAATACTCCCTGATAGACCCTTCGGCGACTCCTGCACGTGTACTTGCCTAGAGACGCGCGGGTAGACGACGGGGCAGACCACAGACAAGCCGGGAAGGGTAGAGAGGAAAAAAGACCTCAAATCCCTTCTTGGGAGGGACAGCTTTAAAATTGGACAGGTTTCTGCCTGATGCTGATGGATCAGGGAGTCGGGACTGTACAGGGAGTGGGCGAGGTGAGCTGTCCAGTTGCCAGATCAACCCGTAATAGAGACTGTCTTTTCCCCTCCAAGCACTACCTCTCCCAAGTATCACACAGGCTCAGTATTCAATTCCGACCGTAATTTGTTTATACTGCGGGTAGGAAGGTGGGCGGTAAAAGAGGTCAAATCCACTGTTATCTTATAAGCGCTGTATTCGCTGCTGAGTTGACGGTTCAACATGCAGGGGGAGATTCCCATTCGTAATATTGGGCAGGTGCAGATGCTGAGTGCTTTGTCCACCTCTGACGTCGAGGTACTGGCTTTTGTGGACACGTAATTATGGAAATGACATGTACAGACCTCCTTCCTGTTATCACCAAAGATTTGTGAGTTAAGTCAGGTTTCTGATATAATCCGTGATTCTTGAAGAGTAATCCTCTATAAGGGAGCCAAAATGAACCCGCTGATACCCGTTCACAAAACACCATTTCCGGAGATGGATGCCAAGTACTTTGACTATATAGGTTGGAGGTCGTATGAGTCATTTCCCAAACCTTTGACTCCATATCTTTGGATACACTTAACGACTGTCATCGTAGCTTCTATCACTAAGCCTCGTTCTTACTGGCCTCTGGAAATGCTGTTATGAGCACGGGTATCTACGATTTTCATGGTTTCACTTTGGCTCCCTATAGTTTGTGCTATAGGTTCTCGGAAACATTTATTCAAACATTAAACACATCGGGATGATTTCAAATAAGTTAAAATCCTGGAGGTAGGGCCACAGGATACCATGTTCCTCATCGTCCAATTTACATCATGAAAATAAAAAAATTAAAAAAGCGCATTATGACTTTTCTGTGTGAAAACAAAATCAGTCTGACAAAATCCTTTTAGAACGATGAACCTGTGTCCTTTCTTTTAGAAAACATCCCATTTATTCCATTTGAATCGAAAATGAATAAAAGCTTTTTGCACTGAGTGCCGACATATCGTTATCCCTGCCATCATCCTCTATAGTCATGTGCCCCTTCACTCCCAACACTATGGAAGGGAGGAAATGAAGGTCGAACTGATCCCACGTGTAATGTGTATGGCTTCCTTTTTAGATGTGGTATCAAATATGGGCATTTCCTCCTCCATTGTGTGCCCCAAGCGGATACACCATCTGGTGCTGAAAGACACCGATAAAACGCACCAACTGTAATGGAGTTTTTACCTCACGCTAGGCATTACTCCCTTTGTTGATGGGCGTCAGAAGTGAGGCAAAAATCACAGGCAGGCGAGATTGCCACTGAAACTCTATCTGTGGCTTCATTAATTCGGTGGATGTCGGGAGTGTACACGCTTCTCATGTCTTCGTTGTTGGTCCATGTGAAGCTACGCGTCGCTGGAGGCATCTGAACAATACTACTTACAAGGCCCTCTAGTCGGCAATCTCCCTGGGATCGTATACAGAGGCACCACAATTATCGGTTCATTTCTCCACAGAGGTCCTTCTTCCGGCTCTGAATCAATTCTGCGCGGAGGCTGAGATCTTTGTTTAAAGTGTCAGGTTGTTCTTTTAATTAAAACGTAGAGCTCTGCGGACGAGGATTATTTTTGGGTGAGCGCATGCGCCGGCAGATGCCTCAGAACAGAGGGGTTTCTTCCCATCACGTGCCTTCCATGTTCAGTCATTTTACCACCAGCCATTACTTTATGGTTCCAGCGGGAATCAATGGTCGTGCCTCTCCACGCCGATATAGGTACTGTCACCGGTACACACGACAGGCCAAACGCTGCCAGATAACCGAACGTGAATATCACGAAATTAATTTTACATCTAAGACCAGGTCCAATCACTGGAAATGGCTTCTTCTGGCGAATCAATTAGCACAATTGCCAACTAAAATTAGTGCCGAAACGAAGAGGGCTGCTTCAGAGGAATATTCTGCAGGGATGATGAGCAGTTCACATGGCCAGGCTGGCACTGTGGTTGATGTCAGATGATTTAACCAATTCCAAGCACGAATGCTTTAAAGCAATATTACCTCCAGGAGCAGGGATGCCTTAACCATTCTCAATAAATACAAAACATGTAGATAAATAATTCTTTTTTGAATTTTGGAAAAGATTTGATTGACTGATCACTGGCATGGTAATTTGGTATTTTTCATTGCAGCAGCCGAACGTAGGTATAACTTAGGCACATGAAGGTGCTCATTCGTGAATGATAAAAGAGTTGTGTTAAATTTCTGAAGGAACTGTAAGGAAGTTATACAGTTTTAAAAATCATAACCTACCATAATCGTATAGCTTCTATGATATATGGTTCATAATAACGTGTTAAAAGGCCATGTGATAAGGGAAGTTATAGAAACTGAACCATAGGTATTTCCAATCTTTATAGCGTCTCTAATAGATGATCATGATTACTGACATTACGAGGATCTACGTTACCAGCGCATACAGCATTACGTGTCTCAATAAATACCCTATTGAAAGTAATTACTTTCCAAGCACATGTGATAGTGCAAGGAATACCCACCAATAATGTAGAATGTCGAAAAGTTAATTTAACACCCTTAGGTCTCTTTCTTGGCTCTCCTAGTACAGAATATCTGACGATAGAAATCAGTTTGTCTCCATTCATTTCGATTGATTTTTATTTTCTATTTCCATATAAGATACCAGTATATTAGAATTAGTTTGTTTTGCTTAAAATCGAGATTAAAAACCTAATCATGAATGTTGTTATAGCATAATATTTGTGTATAGAGGGTCTTTCCATTATGTAGGGTGATATGGGAATGTTTGAAGGTGGCACATTGTTTATAGAGGCCATGACACTTCATTCTACCATTTTCTTCATCGTAGTTTCCTATGTACATTTCATGTTTGTATTAATCTACCGTTTGTGCCACATTCCAACAGATATAGAGACTTTCACTTTGTGAAAAATGACAACGAGGATTAAGACAATAGCAATAGCACGGTCAGATTACCCCCAGACTAGCTTAACCACCCCCTAGTAATCCCCGACACCCCGCCATCTTCACCATCATCCCTTCCCACATCTCTACCACTCAGTTACAGACAGACCCATCAGTAGCCTATCCCCTGTGACAGCCCTGATAGCTTGTGCTATTTATATCTTAGTGAATCACGGGGGCTCACAGTTTGCTCATGGATATGATTCCCATGGTGCTAATCCAGGCCCTGGTCTCTTTGGTGATAATCCAGAGTACATTGCCATGGGAAGGGTGTACACAAAAGGGCCCACTTCTCTTATGGCTCTTATACCCTACTCCCCTCCCTACCATCGCCCGTCTGCCATAAACACAGACGATGTCAGTCGTTACACACAGGCGGAGACAGCTTTACAGCGGCCATTACAAGCAGATAAATATGGTGGATTATAGCAGAGCCAGGTGAGCAACGACTCCTGGGCCTCAGGCTGAATTTCATGGATCCTCATGGGGCAGGTGTATGAAAGAATTGCAACAGTGCTCTTCCGTTTACTATCTCATATATTCGGGAGAAATAAAAGCAATTGATTAATATTGCAGTGTAATAAGAATGACCACTCTAACAAAAGTATGTTTCTGAAAGTACCATCTTCATTTAGCTTCATGATTTATGTTGAGTCGAACAATCTATGTATGTCGGGATGTAATACAATACATTGGTGTTAATAACTTCTGAGGGAACCTTAAAGTGTGCTTATTATTAAGTACTTTGTTACTTTTGCTCATAAATGCTGACTCTCCATATAGCCAATGAGTGTTCCCAGACAGGACACATGATCATTGATGTTCATCCAGTGGTTCAGGATACGTCATGGGCCGGTAACACCGTATATGATTTATAAAGTGACTGCTTAATATCAGCATGAAATGATATTATCACACTTGAAACATTTTTAACATAAGGTTCTCATGCATACAATCGAAAATACAATAAAACTGGCATATTAAACCTAACAGTCTGCATATATCAACACAATACTTATTCATCTACTATTCATCAACTCGACAGTTCATAAGCAGAATATCACATTATCTTTCTGTGACTGCATTAATTATATTATCGACGTATGGCGGTGTACAGTAAGCAGACATCAACATTTTGTAAGGACGCCTTGTGATAAGTGCAACCAGATAAGTATAACATGAGTAGACCATGTTAAAATCAAACCGATTATCCTAGGATTCAACGCATTCCCGAGGAAAGGATGCTATTTAGAAGACTTAATGGTTTCAGTTAAGGGAATCAATCTTTTTCAAGTAGTTTCCTGAAGCCAGAGGTATGATACAAAGCTTTGTCGACAAGTTAACTAATGTCACGTCATAGAACTTCCTGCTCACATTGCAAGATTTCAAATCTCCTTAAAGATCCGAATTTGAACAAGGATATTCATACCTGTCTATTACGAATGACTGTCTCGGTACTTCTATCCACGTGACGTTACTTCACACGAGAATCCTCGCTATCAGGAAAAAAAACTCAAGAGAACGCTGGAGTCTAAATATCTTTTCTATCCCTTACCACGCCTCCCTCGCGAGTCGTATGTGGGCATGATAAAATATTCATATAATCTGACATGAATAATGGATAGTGATTGCTGTAAGCATGTCGTGCTCCTCGGAGTGAGTACCCCCGACTTGCTCAGAACCACTCGGGACGAGAAGGAACCAGCTCGCGGGCTGTAGGGGCGTGGACCACCGGCGATGAGATGACTGTGTTGCATGTTTGATTGCTGTCAGACGGTCTGACACGAGAGACCTAGTCGGGTCAAACCCGAACAGTTCCAGAAGAGCAGCATCTGACTCTGAGCAATTCAGCAGAAAGACTTCTTACAGAAACACCGAGAAGCTAGGTCACTGTGAGGTTTATGACGAAGGTTCTAGTCAATCTGAGCTGTTTGACAAGGTGGACTCGAGAGTCAAAAGCCCCACTTCTATGGAGTGGGTCCCTTGGGTATAGTGAATGATGTGCGAGGTTGAACAAACTAGATATTTATCAACATTTTGGAGCGACACTTTCAGAGGTATTTTAATGCGTAGGTGAAAAGCCGAACTGTCACCTCATTCTGGCATGTGAGGATCTCGATGCAGACAACTCCCGGGTGAATATTCAATATTTGATATACAAAAAGCATGAATAAAAAAGTATATCTATTAACAAATTGGAGCACAAAGGATTGTAACAACAAACCATTGGCGATAGAATACCCACTGTCTGTCATTTACTCTGTCAATTTATTCAATATATATTTGATAGGTTGTAAAAAGGTACATACGTCTGTCGATGAACAATGAACAATGAGTCCCTCCAATGAGACAATCTGCCAGCCAACAAGCATGGACATCCCATGAAGCAATTTGAATCGCTCTATAAACGGACTGTTGGTTGATATGAGGAGTTTGACAAGGATAGCCTCTGCGTGTGGCGGGTGTGTTGAGTAATTCACTCACCAAGCCGTGGGCATGCGTATGGCTGCCGGCAGACAGCGACTCTCGGGGCCAGATGCTCCCACTCTTAAGCACTGGGTCGACGAATCAATAAAACTTGTCGAATTCCACTCAGGTGTCCGACTTAGCACCTATAACCTTATTATTTCGCGCCACTCTCGAGCGACGCGCACGAATGGGAGTGGGTGTGGGTAGGGTGTGTTTTTTGGGAGGTAGGGTAACGGAAGCTACCCGTCGATGAGACTGCAATCCTTTACACCAATATTTACCCTGGCAAGGCAATACCAGCCCCCAGGGGGGAAGGCAAGAGGGGCGGAGGGCGTGGTAGTGAGACAGACATGGGTAGGGTGTGGGGTAGGATGGCATGGCGTCGAACAGATAATTGAAATACTATCTCCGCCGATATAGAATAGTCCCAAGTGGGCGGTGGCGATATAAGAGAAGCGGTACCGAGCAGCTCGTGTTGACTGTCTTGTCGCGAACTGCGCCACTCGGACTTGGTCGAGTGACTCGATGCAAAGGGAGCCCGGCGAAGAGGCGGTGCTTTAGTCCTACGTCACACTACCTACTTGACAGTGGGTGGGTGTGTCGCGGCCGTGTGTTTGGGGATGGTTAGCGGTACCGGACGGTGGCCGACAGCTTCGGCATGTCAAGCAGGGAAAATGGAGGGACGGGAGGAGAAGGAGACTGGCTGAAAACATCGCTGCCAAGCCTGAAAGCTTAGGTAAATTGCAGCAAATTACGACCATAAGCGTGGTTCAACACGTATGGTAGTGGGGCTCGGCGATCGGGGTGCGGGCGGCGCCGGGCCGGGTGGCGCCGGTCTGGGGATGGATGTGATGGTTGGGGCGACGATGGCAGGAGGTGGGAAGGAGGTGGATAAAGATGCCGACGAGGGTGCTTTGGTATAACGATGGTAAACAGCCCCTGGTTATAGGAGGCTATAATAGCTGTCCCTTACTCTCCACCCACATTCGCCTTTCTACCCGACATCTCCACCTCTTCTAAACCTACCTCCTCCGACGCTGATTCCGCCTTAGCCCCCCTTCCTAAACTCAGACTCCCTGATCGTTCCTTAGCTGAATACCACCCTGACCAGCCATGCCAGCACGTCATTCCTACCCATCAATGTGTACCCATGATGGCTAGAAAAGAAATTTCAGAAAATAAAGATAAGAAAAACACCATCACTAACCTCAAACCGCCCACCCTGGCGACTATACATCCCTCCCTCCCCCCTCGAGCTATAACTCTCCATCATTGATCGTGTAGCATCCCTACCTCACGCCACCGACCTGTAATCCCCTCCTCCCCCTAAGCCTGCCGCCTACCGATTGGGGTCCTACGTTAACCCCACCAACCCGTCTCTACTCTGTGGAAGTCCCTCACCCTACATCAGGAGGAAAAATATAAAATATGAGGTGTAGGTCCGTGAATGGGTAGTGGGGTACTGAGTTAAGTGTACTTTGGTGTATCGCGACCACCCGCCCCGAGATGGGCACACAGGACCACCTCCCATTCTCTGCTCCTCATCTATACCATCCGGTTCGGGAATACTTGGGTAATGAATCCAAGTTTATGTGATTTTTTTTTTTATCTTAAAAAGAAGCAGTTTTTTCAGGTCATGGTGACATTGAGGGATATACACCTGACTGAAACATATATAATTACCCACAGCTCGTCGGGGCCTCATGCAAGAAAAGATGGGCCGCACAAGTGAATTTAGTTAGTCTCATTCAGGATAAGGCAGGACTCAGAGCATGACTTGATTCCACACAGGGTAGAAATTAGCTTAATTCTGAAAAAAGGATTTGGTCTCATATGGGACTATACAGGCCGGAGCTTGGTATCACACAAGGCAGGGTTCCGTCTCAAATCAACTATAGTATTTGTTCGTATCCCTTCTCTCGTCCAGTTTAGAATTTGCTTCATGTAGGGCAAACCTGGTTTCATTAGAGCAAGATCTGGTCTCACTCATGGCAGTCCTGTGCTCATACAGGGTAGGACCTGGTTTTCAATAGCACATAGTTTTGTTTGTCCCAGCCACTCGGGACTGACTTGATCTCTCACAGGGCAGTTTTGGTCTCATACCGGGGGAGCTTATTCTCACAGAGCTGTAGTGGGGTTGCCTTCTGATCTTCACATTCCATGATCTGGCAAGGTGCGCAGGTGCAGCTGACAACGAGGCCGATATATCACGATCAAAATACAATCGCGCTTGCGCCCACGTTATGGTTATTAAAAACGCGCAGCGATCAATGGTGTCATTGCGGTCCCTGTCAGCGCATACAGCTCGCCAACTCATAAAGCGCTCTACGCCGAAGGCTCCGTGTGAAGTACTGCCAGCTATATGTGCCCTGACGTGATATACAGGTTCGCTCTCATTAAACTATATATTCATGATAGAAAAAAGCGCTGGGTTAAGGAGTTCGTCCTTCAACATTAGTATAGGTTATATCTTGTTTTGAGAAAAGGCTTTTGAAGTCTTTGGTATGTACATAATAAGCTCACGAACTAGTATAATCAGCAACAGAAATACACAAAATTGATGGAAGCTATAGAGTGGGCCTAATGCCCAATGATAGTTCTATGATCCGCCTTGATAAATCCGAATAGTATATTACATATTTTCATGTAACGTATTTGTTCATGTTAGAAACTCAGTACACTAGACTTTATTGCACGTATTTGCACAGACCTTGAAATATTGTGAGAAGTTGTTTTACCTAAATTCAGTGATTGAGCAGACCCCGAGTTGATAAGAGCTGTTGGGCAGGCACATAGCCGTTCGTTTCCGCGGTCGGCTCAGTCCTCGTGCCTACCGTCACACTCATCATCCCGTGCCGACAGTATCGTCCCCTTCCTGTCCCCTACCCATCACTCCACCTCCTACCCACTCCCCCGGGACCCCTCAACGTTAAACCCCACTCCCAATAAGGCCCCGCTGCGATAACTGTATTTTTGGGAGACAAATCCAATTGAAGGTAGGCGACAGGTCTTCTGACAGGCGGCTGACCGCGAGTCGCTCACTGAGTAACTCGGTGTTGCCCACGGTGTCGGCGAGCATGTCTGCGTGTCATCGCCCACTTACCCTCTTCCCTCCACACGCTAGCTCCCTCCTCCACCCTCAAAGGAAGGGGGAAGTGGCTGTCAGAAGAGAGGATAGTGGTCAATTGTCGGCATGCTCTCTCTCTGTGATGAATTTTTAACCTCTTCTGCTACTGTCACCCTCCACAATCCACTGTGCATTGTTTTATGTTAGTATACTTCTAGTTTGCCAATACGGGTTATTTCTCTCTTTGTAAGTACTATTAGGTCACGCTTCCATTGCACAAGCATAGGCGGTTTCTATCTCTATAAGTAATTTAAAAGACGATTTCGATGTTAGACCATACCTAGCAGCATTTCTAGGGGCTCTAGGATCCCCAAAGAAACATATTCTATGTTTAGTACAAAAGCTTATTTCTATTCAACAGAATAAATCCGAGTGGCTACTTCTGCTCTGGTAGGGAAATAGGTATACCTGTACACATCCACACAAATATATATATATGTATATATATATATATGTAAATATATATATATATATATTTATGTTTGGAGTTGGTAACCGATGGGGCATATAAAAGTTTTATTAGTTGTTCATATTTATACGTGATATATACACATTAAATCTGAGTCTAACTGTTCGTGTTGGAAGGCAGTGACTTTTCCAGTGTCTTATTACACATAATATCACACAACCAACACTGCTTCTCAATCTCTCGACGCTGACACAGGCTCGTCAAAAGAACTCCCATTGGATTATTGTGTTATCGATTTCTCTCACTCCAAACACGGCCCGAGAAACTGTTTCGCCCCTTGGGTCTTTTATCTTGGCTGTCAGTTCTATTCTAAATGCAATTAAGGTGGATTATTGTAATCGCTTCTGCTCCCATTCTGAGATGCATACAATCGAATATGGTCATTCCTTAAGAACCACCGCTGCAAGCAAATTCCTAGTAATCGCAGGAGAGACGGGTAATATGCCGTCAATTATGAGTACTGAACATTGATACAAACTGGAGCGACATGGGGATGGGGCTATTACCAGGCGGTATTTTGGGCTTTAAGTGAGCATAATTAGCCTTTGGTTCGCCCTATGAGTGTTACTTCTCGTGAGCAGTTCATTTGCTGGCTACAAAGGGTCCTTGTTGTGTGATTGAATAGATGCAGGTAAATTAATTTTGGTATGAGGACACGATTCGGCGAACCGCTGTAGGTAACTGGAGGACCTTTGCTTTACACAAAGAAGGCCAATCTGTCATAAACTGTTTTGCTTTGAATAGATACAAGTTGTGGATAACGCTTCTTTCAGAATGGAAATATATATAATCTTGCGTCCAAACACACCTGAACGTGTGACGCGACGTAAATACACATAAAGTTTCTCTTATTATTGATTATTTGAATAATGTCGGACAAGCTTTCGTCTTCATTACCTTGTAACTGTTGCACCGAAGGCAATATAAAATTCTACTTCAAATTAATATTGGCAATAAACAATCAGCATAATATTCTAAATACAATGCTTGTTACTTCCAAAGACCAAGATTTTATTCTTTTAATGGAATAATGGAATAAGGACATTGTCTGATTCCCCATATGTACATCAGCATTGAAGACACTACATCAACGCACTACGCCGATTCTCCTGTCTTGAATCAATGTATGTGACTTCATGCCATGTTTGACCAGCGTCTGCGTATGCGCGCACGTGGTACAGACAAAGGCAGTCCGAAGAAGAGTATACAATCTAGGATGGAGGTGATGATGTTTCAGTGTTAGAACCTACAATGTAGCCCGATGGTCAAATACGTGCGGGATCGTCTACGTGCCCGCCCACAATGTGACAGGGAAACACCAATTCTAGCACAGAGGACCAATGTCGATCTACGAGATGGACATGGATTAGATTAGAGTTGTAGTAACAATTGGTCCAGTATCCTCTACCATAACGCCAATACTGAGCCATCGATAATCATACATACCTGTTATTTCGAATCGGCTCGCCCGAAGGTGTTTCCAACTGCGAATGTGTGTTT
This sequence comes from Alentia gelatinosa, assembly GCA_950022655.1. Lineage (NCBI taxonomy): Eukaryota > Metazoa > Annelida > Polychaeta > Phyllodocida > Polynoidae > Alentia > Alentia gelatinosa. The sequence continues at coordinate 100,247,128 of OX465580.1, read as the reverse complement.
AAGTAGTAGACCACCCTTGCAAGTGATAACCCTCCCCCCACTTGTATTGCTTTCTTCAGCACCTAATTGCCTATTTGCCAAGCCAAGCCAAATTCGTATGTATATCGACGAACTTCAGCCTTTGTGCTTTTTAGTCTATCTAGCATATAGTTTCCCGCTCATCCAATCCGCCTATTTTGAGCCTGATACATATCCTAAATAATTTCACAGCCAGTTTTCCACTTTTTGTAAATCAATCATAATTGTCGTACCTACCACCCTCGGCTATTTGGACAGGCAGGTCTCTATACTGCTCTACATGCCCCGGACTGGTGGCACGCCTATCTAATGCCGTCCAGCCCGCGTGGACCGGCCTGTGCCCCGTGCCTCCCCCCCGTCCTTACCCGACCTGCTCACGAGCCGCTCACGAGGGGGCAATCTGGTTACCGCGCCGGACGTTGGCGGTGAAAAAACGCAGCTGATCATCTAATGAGGTTAGCCGTCCACCCCGGGGGGCAGTGGGCTGTTACCGGCCGTCACCTGACATAGGACGGCGGGGCGTGTGTCGTGGTCTGTGCTGAGCAGCTCCAAGAGAAGCTCCAGGCTACAAGGGGTGTCATGTTAGGGTATAATATAGATCAGCATGGATGTCTACTCAGATCTGCTCGCTTCAGCTCTAACCGAACGTGAGCCACTCAACTGAGCACACCGCAGTCGACCACTCAGCTTTTCTGCTGCTTAAGTATAAAGGACTGGGAGAATTCTGAATGATTGAACATAGCTATCACCACCCTCGACGTTAAAGGGGAAACGGGAGAGGGAGAGGGGGAAACACAAGCAGCCCTATTCGCTGATTAAATCAATGCACACTCACAGTCAGAATTGACATGCGATGAATAGGTTGAAGCTGGGCAGTTCTCACCATGAACGGGCACACGTATATTCGCTGCTAATCAGGTAATCAGGAGGCAGTCAAACTGGGGCTGTGAGGGGCGCAGGCGGCGTGTTAGCACGGCGAGGGGTGTGACCGGTGCGGGGTGGCGGCTGGAGGGCCGGAAAGGGTGTGAACCAGACTGGGTGAAACAGAGGAGAGACAGCACACTAGGACATCAGTCATTATTCACTGCCAGTCCGAAGCTCGTTTGATTTCCACCAATGGTGGCGAGTAGTGCAGCAAATCGAGAGTTTGCAGCGGGCGCGGGATCCGGCGCCCGTCTTCCCGCAGGCCGGACAGAGGGCGGTATACAAGCCGATAAAGCTGACATCTATGGTGCAGACTCCCTTTCCTCATGCTGGGGTGGTGATGAGGGAACTCCCATTGTCCCAATCCTTCGAACTGACCCTTTCTCTGGTTACCTTTCCTCTTCTTCCTACAGTTGTTTTACCTTTCCCTCGAACCCTGAATTTCTTACCTTTCCCGTCTCTCGTCTCTTCCCACATAAACACTCCTATCAAGTTTTCTACCGAACCCTATCCCATCCTCTCCAATGACCAAACCTTCCCCTTTCTCAACCTTATTTCTTTCGAGCCCTAACCCGTCCCGTCATTCAGGCCCAAACCCGTCTCATGGTACGCCTGCCGATTACACGTTACCCTTTGATAAAGTCCCTTCTCCTGCACGTCATGCTCCCTTCCCTTTTTTCCTCAGGATTACGCGTTGCATGTTCCTTATTTATTTCCCATTTTAGTTAACTTACGCCTTTAGCTTCAAATCGCCTCATTCTTCAATATTTCCTATTATTTTCCTATCCATGCCTCTTCCCTGCTCTTTCTATCCCTCCATTACCCTCCTCGTCATTTCAAATCCCCTCCCTATCCCTCCTTTTATAAGCTGCCAACACCTCAGCAGTCACCATTGCCTCTATTTCCTGTCCCATTTCTGATGTCCCTAGCCGAGTCTCACACTCATCTGAGCGACATCGCTGCCGCCCATACTGCCTTTTTAGCGCGCAATTCTCCATTTGTTGCCTCGGACTCGGCGTCGCCTTCACCAGGCCTGAGTGTGCACATCATCTTGGATTTTAATGGAAGACTGATTGATAGGCGCTGGAGTGTTTATTGTTATTTCCCAGCGCTGGTCGGCAGGCTCCTATTCATACCTATTGTCAAATTGATCTTGCCTATGGAGAGGACATCCAGGTCCCGTTCAGTCTAGTGATTTGTCTCTCCAGCTATTTTCCCAATAGAGGGGGAGTATCTCATTTCTAGCAATAACATAGCTTGGGAGTTGCCTTGATCCATGTAGGGGATATGCATTGGTATTTCTGATATGGGCAAGTGAAGGTGCATGATTTCATGTCGGGAGTTCGGTAAGCTCTATTGGGATATATTCTCTGAGTAGCATAGGCTTAATCTCATCTAAGGACTACTAACAATGGTGTCCTATTAGTTGATTGAGAATGCTGTATACAACATCATATATCAACGCTTTGCCTGCAGCAGCTAGGTTCCCTAACACAACATCAGACCACACGCAGGACCTGCAATATCACTGCTCCTACCACAGGCACCGTAAACCTGCAAGAAATGGCAGCAAGATCACATTGTCTAAGTATACTACCATGGCCACTGATAGCATCTTGTTATTCTGAATAAAAGACCTAGATGCACTGTATACTTTGTCACGGTTTGTAGTTCTACAAACAATTTTTTTTTCATTCTATCGATTTCTTTTATATAACCATCAATGAAGTCTGGATGTATCATATTATGGTTCATCGAAGCAGGTCCAGCGATATGTCAACATCGACTTGATACTATCTTATTGCTGAAACCGGATTATTGATTGATTCATATTTAAAAACGTGATAGGATTAGATGAGACATAATTGTTGACGTATTGCCATTCACAGCCCCATACACATCCCCTCAGCCGGATGAAGGTTGATCAGCGCCGTAGAAACACTCGCCTAATTGTCTTCATTGCGTGCAAATCTTCACAGAGCCGTTGTTAATGATGCTGGACCTAATTCATACATAAAACCTGACAGTCTAGATCCTAACCCTACCATCTCTGCCTGTCAATGTAACTGTTTTTAATTGTAACTCAGACAAATATGCAGACCAATGCATGAAAACTGAGTTATGGAAGACTTTTTTCTAGTGCAAAGAAAGGGAGGAGTAATTCCTTAGGAACTTAATAAAGCAGGTTAGGTCTAGAATACAATGCTTTTATGATTTTTTCGTTCCGTTGAGGTTTGTTTAAAAACTTCTTGGTTGGAAAATTATTTAGCAAGTGGTGGGGATAGTTGGTGAAATTTCAGCTAAGCCACGTCTACACACATAGGTCTAGAATACAATGTTGCGACTTGAAATAAAAAGGCGACCTCTGATATTCACGTACATCTTTATGTTAGTGTTTTAGGATGTAGGTGGGTGGTAAGTTAAAAACAGACTTGCATACTCAGATGGACCAAGTTTACGTTGGACTAAACATCACATCCATAATCTGATCAATGTGCATTTCTTATCATTCCTATCTTCACCGCTGAGCTGAGCTTAGCTGACCTAACCTGACCCCTGTCTATCTACTAACTGTAGTATTCTAGTGTTGGACCAGGGAATCATAACTAACCATGTCAACATCATATTCCTAATTCCTCTATTACCTGCACCAAATACCGCTGTACCATCAGACCCTTATTCCGCTACATCGACAGGGTTTTGATATTACGTTTGATTATATGCTGCACCATCCTCTCGTTTATTTCCGATCCCCCCTCCCCCATCTCGATCTTGTCCACCCTCTTGGACGCATACTCTTCCTCGTCGGGCATCCCAGGTACCACCCGACCCGCCTTATATAGAATGTCTCCCCTTTATTTACCCACTATTCTAGCCCTCTATCCAGGTTCTGTCTATACCTCTACTACGAACACCATGCTCTACATATACACTAATGGCATGCGAGTAATGGGCATGGTTCTACCTTCAGAACTGTCCACACCTCCACAACACCATTCCATCACGCCATCGCAATCCCTTTCCCTCCCTTCCAGCTCGGTCTCTGTCACCCCTGCATCCCTGGACCACCCTCGTTTGCCGACGGCTCGCACCCACTGTGGATAGTTTACCCTCATCGATCTCAGGCACAGTTAAGTAGCGGCAAGCCCACAGCTCTTGTCCAACGGTTTGGAGCGCTTCCTGTTGTCATTGTTGTCACATCTACCAGGCTCTACTGCAGCACGCAGCAGACAACGTGTGGCACGTTTTCAAGTGGCTGTAGAATCATTGGAAGGGATATGTGTATGCACCACGCTGCCTTCTATGAAGGCAACCTTGATGTCGCTTAACAGTGGGGCAACCAGAGATCCTCTCCTTTGTGAAAAGTATTTTATTGTCAATACTGCTGCGACAGCTGCAGCATAGATCAACGCGATGAAGTATTCATGGAAAGGAAGCTTGCATCATATGAACTTCATCTTATAGATGTGCATGTTAGATCTACACATGAATTAGGTATGGTTGCCAAGGTGCAATAACTTAAAAATAGGACAGGGTATTACGGCGCCTTATCCGTCTCACTCCAACAGGCTCGTCCCTGTCACTTATAATAGATTTAATCTCGTTGTGCTATGACCACTGCTTGTGCATCAGAGTGGGGTCTCAAAAGGACGTCTCAGACTACCCTATGATTTCTATTTCGTTTCACTTTCATAATTGAAGCGATTTGTTTTCCTATTTCATTTCTCTTATTCTTGTATCTCACTGCTCGGCTGTTACCCTTAATCTCATGAATTTAATGCAACGTCCTTATCTATACTATGGCTTGACATCACAAAAACCTTCAAATCATTCCATTTCTATACTTGATGAATTCCCTTTCGAAATTTAAGCCTATTTCTAAAAGGAATTCCTTTTAGGGAATATAATAAATCAAGCAGAATATAATACGCCATAGATCATATAAACCTGCAACATCATTCTGACAGCGAAATGTCAAATACACTGCTGGGTCTTTTATATACTGCTCATTCGCAATCTTGTCTTTTGTCTACCAACACTTTACTTAATCTTTATTTACAAACCTACACTTTATACATCCTGTCTCTTGTCTATACCTATTTCTCTTTGATAACAGAAGACAAAAAGTGATTTATTTCAAAAGTTATAAAGCCACTACGCGTCCACCCGACCCCCAACAAAATATAATCAACGTACCTTGTATATTCTGAACATGGGGAAAACTTAAATCGAGGATCCGAAAAAGGGCAAAGCTCTATATTCTGTCAAAAACCGGATAACATCTGCACCTTATCTGAACACCTGGGTGTGCGATGGGACAGCTAAAAGCCTTAGACGCCTATCCAGCACCAAGCCGATCCTCCTTGAAGCCAGCCGGCATAGCCCATCCAGCGGGTGGACATGATTGGTTAAGGCTGAGACCATGGGCCAGGGGGTTCACCGTTTGTGATTGTTGGACCATTGTGACCCGCCCCCCGTCCCCATGGGTCGCTACGACTACGATTGGGGAACTAACTGGGGAGACATAAATAGATAAGAATGTGCCTGATGGATGGTGGTGCTGACTTAGCCTGGACCCGCCAGGTCCCCAGAGTGCATCCTCCTTCCAGTCACACTCCAAGCGTAGCCGAGATAAATGGACATTCCGCTCGGTATTATACAATACTACACCCTCCCTCTCGGACCGACGTCCCACCAACTGCATTACACTACTATCAGACATATTAGCCTGTCCCCATGTACTTTCAGCCCACTGCCAGCATATTACAAAGTGGTGCACTCTGCTACCCTACATACTAAGAGCAACATATGCATACACAGCCTACCCAAGTCCCTTCGTTGCTGGGTTCACTCTCTTTATCCCACTCCCTGGTACAGGTTTAGCCATAGGTAAAACATTAAAAAAAACTCCATGATTAGCCAGGTAAAGTGAAAATACTACGTCATATCGCCTCAATGACTATTGTGGAGCATCCAAACTTGTGGAGTATTGGCTATCTATACGGTTCTCAATGCAGTTCTATATAAGTTTGGCATCCCATGAATTTGATCTTCGCGATATGATACTATTTCTTGTTTAACAGTTATTCTACGGCCTATCAGTCTTCCCATGCTAGATCATACCACCCCTAGTTGTCGTCCCTTTCTGTCAATACGAGTGTCCTCCTAGGTTATTACTCAAATTTCCTCACAGATTATTATCATCCATAAAGTCATACTGGCTAGTCTAAATCAATTTTGATTATTTCAATTTCACAGACCTGAATAGGTGATTGTCATTTCAGTATTAGTGTCAGTATATATATGTTGCAATTGTGGATTGTCTAAAATGGACAATAACCAAAATACTTGATAACGTTTCCCCGATAGAAAACGTTAATTTCATCTTGGGTCAGTTGAGGTTCATGGCCAAGCAACCCATCAAGCTTAACTAAGCTAATCGTTCTGTTCGATGCCTCATGGAGTCAGCAATCTTCTTTTATGAGCAGCTCTGCTAGATCCCACAGAACAACTCGGCAGAAATCCAGAAGCAGTGCTAGCAAAATGTAAGATAAAACGAAACAAGGATGTAGTATTCAGGAGAGATATGTGTGATGGGCTTCAGCATGGAAACATTCATTCAGCATTCATGTCGAACATAGGATAGGTTGGAAGGAATGGAGTAGACATACATAGTCAATTTTCGTATTGGCCTGGGTCTCCGGTGGGTGTTTAGGGTACTAATGGCTTTCTTCTAAAAGGATTGAACAAAGACAAATGGAACGAGAGCAAATTATCCATGGGAATATGATTGAAACACAAATATGTTGTTGGGTAGTCTCGAGGGTATTTCAATAGAATGAAAAATACAACATGTAAGAACGTATTCCGGGGTGTTAAGGGGAAACCGGCAATTATAAAAGTCGCATTTCTCCATGTGAGTAAGCTATTGTCGTTCTTTCTGATCTTTGTAGAAGTTGTAAGGTGGCACTAAGAGAAGAGACCATTCAAGATATATTTAACTTTCAAAAGAGCTTAATGATTCGAACAACATGTAATGGGTTTGGATTGTCATTTCTTCTTTTAACTAAAGGTAGACTCTGTCGAACTCCCGTTATTGGAAAACCTTTGTTCAAACATTTAATGGTCTTAGACTTAAAAGACACACCAAAAAAAAAAAAAAAATAGATGGTACACAGATGGATCTTGTATGCAAGAAACAAATATTGTAACTAATGTGAATGGATTTATCACCCCACTCATTACCTGGAAACATCTTCTTTTTAACTGATGATTTTGTTATTTATAAATAACAATATGCGAGCTCGCAAACATCACAGTGTACACGTTATTCATACAAGACTTCCAAACTACGCACAAAATTAAAGGACCTCAATGAATGAAAAGAGCCCATGGAGCGCTACTTATTCACTGACTGACTCTAGAACTACTTGCTGGGCCCTGAGCGGAATGCAGAACACACTTTTTTTATTCAAACATCAGTCGTCTGAAAATAGGATTTACCCCACTAAATACTGCAAAATCAGTTCTGCCCTCAAGATCCAACTAATATGAAATATTCAATATTTGCTCACGCAAGGATTTTCGATTAAGCTTTGTTTTGCATAAGGATTACCCCGCTTTCCGCTTCCGAGCGGATCCAACAAAAAATGCCAAGAAACGGTGTCTATGCCGAACATGTCAGAATTTGTATCCAGCATTGAATAATTCCAGAGCCGACGTCCGACCCATCAGTAAATCCAGAGGAAAGCCTGATAAAGGATGATAAACCCTGAGAGTGCCATTTAACATTTCAGAATAAAAAAGGGCCGATGGAATTTGAAAGAATTATGGGAGAATCATGGTTGGGACGTGACACGTGAATTGTCCTACGTTTCTAGTTCTGATGGATAACTATACGTCCGTGAGAGCACACTTGTTCTCAGACGATGCTACACGGTTTGTACTGAAACAAGGTTTTATCTTGTAATATTCCTTTGTTAGGAGTTTAGATCAAGGCAAAGAAGGGGACTTGCTATTACGTTCAAGTGATAATCGAGAATACAGTTTCTGTATTTACAAAAGTAATTGATTCAAATCTACCTATTGCTGAACCGCACTTCGCCTACAGTAATTCGTATACGTTTATCATTTAATTCTTTTTACCGAAATATTGACTGACAGCATATTTTGTTGATTTATTCCGCTTTCAAAGAAATAATGAGAATGCAGATGACTACTCCCAGATACTACTATGGCATTCGAGCTTGGTCCTGGTGGGAAGGCGGGTCTGTAACGCCTTTATAAGACTCTGATTTGTACAGCTACAAGTAGTAGTATAACCCTAGGGACAAAGCGGCCTGACCTGAACCCGGCAGCCACGTTGCGCCTATTCACACAGTCATCCCTGACAATAGCCACGAAGTCGCCGACGACGTGTCGGGCTAATTACATTCGTAGCCCCGGACAACGCCCGACGGGCGGCGGGCCAGCGCCGCTCGCCTCCCGGGCCAGCAGCGGGCGAATATGTTTTCTTCTGCCGTCTGAAGAGCCCAGGCTCAGGGAACCGGAAATTGTCACCCGACACCGGCGTCGCGCCACTTTTTGGCGCCTCCGGCTGGGGAGAGTTCCATTGGGGTGGGGCGGTAGCTGGTATTACTCACACATCTAGGCGGTTAACCCCCGGCTGGGTGGGGCGCTAGGTGGTACGAGAGGGGGTGACGGTGGTAAGTATGTGAGGTGGGGAAGGTAGGAGATAGGGTGGGGATGTTGGCGCTGGGGGTCGGTGCCGAGTTCTGGGTCATTAATAATGAGTAGCTCTACTGGTTGGGAGACTAGCTAATTGGTCATTACGGGGATCTGCCTGGAGCTGCTCGCAAGCCATGGTGCTTTATCACCGAGCTGCTCCTGGTAGAGAACAGTTGGTAACAAGCCTCTGGTAATAGACCCCCTTCTCTCACCCACTCACCCACCTAGCGGTATGTACACGCGGCACGAGCTTATAGTGCCGGTCGCTCAAAGTCAGAAGATTCATTAGTGATTGGTAAATCACCACGCCGACATTTTTTTTATCAGCCTGGCTGTGATTAATACTTGCCATATATCATTTCGTTGGGAGAAGGGAAGCAAGCGCTGTGGAAAGGAAGGGGGTGGCATGAGTTCCTGTCACTCGCCTAACCCAGCAACATTACCACCAGCACTATCACCAGAATCCTCAATACCCGTAGTACCACTACAAGTATTTCCATTGGAACAACTCACACTATACTGAAACAAACAAGACCGCAACGACCAACACAATCTGAACCTAGCACCATTACCATCAACACAGCATGAACCATCACCATAAACAACACCACCATCATCAACACAGCTTAGACCATCGCCATCAACAATATCCAATCATAAGACCCCTAATAGCGTCAGCTTACAGATAGATATAATAAGAGAAATACTTGTACTCATCGATCGCCATAAAGACAGGTTAACAACAAACAATGCCTAAAATATAACTATTTTTGTAAAAAGCTAAAGCAACTTACATCTCTCCAGACTCACCTACACTTACATAGATTTATACCTACATAAATACCTAGATAACTACCTACATACATACCTATAAACATACATACATACATACATACATACATACATACATACATACATACATACATACATACATACGCTCGCACGCATATATACACCTCTATGCACAACCCTTCTCGTACATCACCCCTGAAGAACACCTTAATCTTGAGCGCACCATCACCATGCAACCGACCTCCATCATGGATGGAATTGATTATTGGCCTGAGTATTGTCATGCCAATATTGCCCCATATACCGGCATAGAGCGCTGATCGGCCCATCACGTCCCGCCATCAGTGCTAGTGGCGCCATTATGACCGAGGATATGAGAAAACTCTATCACAAACATAATCATCATACAACTTCAATCTACCCATCGATTTGCCGGGGCCTTGTTTACAACACCTTTAGGCGACGAGTGGAAATGGAAGAGATCGTAGGGTTTGTTTGAACAATTCCTCTCAAATATTGACCCGAAATAGAACGGCACCAGCGACCCTTTCACCCTCCGTCTCCTGCGATATGCAGAATAGAGCACAATCAGAGCTGCTCAGGAACCATCCACCCGCTCCCTATCACTGCCCATCCACTACCCTCCACCCTCCATACCACCCGTTATATCATCCACCACCCACCACACCTACCACAACACCACCCATCACCCACTGTACTACTTACTCACCCTCCGCCCATCATCCAGTCACTTGCTCCGTCACTCAGGTCCTGAAGTGAGCTGCTCACAGCTGTTCTAAGAGGGAAAAACCCAAAGAGTCCCCGCCGAATTACTAATAAAATCTGTATTGCCTGTCTCAAAAGAAAACAAGCAGTCGCTTTATGGCGCGGCCTGGACCGGTCCACAAAAGGAACAGACAGTAGGCAAGCACTCAGCCACGGCTGAGAGCACGTAGATATACTTGCAAATGGGGGAAGCTGGTCACCCTAGTTACCGGCAAACAGGCTGTATTGACTGCCACAGTGACTTCCAAAGCAAAGCCAGTAGACAGCCTGTCGAGCCAAAGGACCCGGATGGTCAATCCAATCGGAATTTCTAGTCGACAACTTAAGGACTTGGGAGGGCACAACTGGTATTGTATTCTGACACAAGGAAGCAGAGGGGAGAGAATGAAAGAGGCAATGTCTAAAGAGGGGGCATTCAGGGAAAGAAAAAGATAGCTGACACATACACAAGACCTATGAGAGAGAGAAAATAGTTCATGGTAGGGCTGTAGAATATAGATTTCAAAAGTAGGTAATTTATTTCTTTTAAAGAAATATTTTTGTAGAGGCTATAGACATTCCCCAGGACGTGTAAAAATGCAGGTTCTCAGATAAAAACCTTATCCATTATGAATGTAAAAGGTGGCAATGAGTGCATTCTGTAATCATTCAGGACTGATTACATCGCTCGTAAATCACTTGCCGGGTAACCATTAAGATCATGCGTCAATGCTATTTACAAAGGGTATTATGACTGTCATTAATTGGATATAAAAGTCATGTAAATGTATCGGGGATAATAACCGAGATGTAGATCTTGATAATACGAATACAAGGGACAACACTAATGTTCTGCAAGCAGTATCCTTTTAACAGCAATGTTAAGTCACTGCTCTCAGAGAATCGTGTTTAGGTAAACCCCTTTATCAAACTGAAATGCATTTGCAGATCTCCCCAGCAACAGTCCATAATCTTCAATATAATGATATCATTATTCTCCTAACAGGACTTGTTGTATGATAGTGGTTGTCGCTATAACGTAAAGCCGGGAACACACACATCTCTAACACAAATGGCGTGTATGTGAGCTATTTTTTCATATTTTACCTGATTATTGCTTCACAGACATTAAATGTTTGGTGGAAGATATTACTATGAAAAAGCATCTATCATTCATCCCTATTTTGTTGGATATTCTGGAAATTTCTCGCAGGGTGTGTCCTCGGCTTTAGGCATTAGGAAGCAAAATATTCTAACAGGATAAGGACGGGATGATGCATCAGAAGCCCTCATCGTGAGTCGCATGACTCAGCTGTCTGTGTGGAGCCCAGCTGGGCCATAATCAGGGACCACTTTGTTTTAGTAATGTTTCTCAAGTATTCTCCGGATTTCTCACAATGAACCAACTCTGATGAGGCCTTCACAGAGAACTCCCATCCGTTACTTCCGTGGATCTTCTCCGGTTACCTCTTTGTAGGGGAATGGGAGGGCTAAAGTTTATAAGATATCAACAGCTTTGTGTGATGTCATGGGACCTAAGTGGAGGGCTAAGGTCTATAAGATATCAATGGCTTTGTGTGATATCATGGGACCTAAGTGGGAGGGCTAAAGTTTACAAGATATCAATAGCTTTGTGTGATAACATGGGACCTAAGTGGGAGGGCTAAAGTCTATAAGATATCAACAGCTTTGTGTGATAACATGGGACGTAGCTGGAGGGCTAAGGTCCGTAAAATATCAATAGGTTTGTGTGATATCATGGGACCTAAGTGGGAGGGCTAAGGTCTATAAGATATCAACAGCCTTGAGTGATATCATGGGGCGTAAGTAGAGGGCTAAGGTCCATAATTTATCAACAGGTTTGTGTGATATCATGGGACCTAAGTGGGAGAAGGCAATGGAGAAGTGAATGAATATCATAAACTCCATAAAACCTAAAAATTATTCATCTTGGAAAGAGGTAAAGCAGATAATCTGATGAGCAACATGGAGCGCATTCATCATTATATTTACTAAATGAGTTATATTCATTTCTGAAAACTTACATCTAAGCCATTTTACGAAATTAATAAAGACCTTTTACAGAATCTTAGAAATGTCACTTTAAAGTGACTTCTTGCTTAATTTTCTAAAATTTCTCTTTGATTAGTAAACCTTCAGATGAAAAGAAGAAAGTTAGTTCAAGGAGAGACTTTTTTTAAGAACCTTTGATCCTTGTTGCCTGAATGCTATATATTTGAACTCAATGTGATAAGATCTAGACAACACTACAGCTTGATTTCTGATTCAATCCCCAAGATAACGTTTCAAGTAATTGGCAAGCTGACATTTTTTGTGTGTGTTTTTTTAAATTCTGTTGGGGATAACAGCTCTTCCATGGAATACTGAGATGTTTTATGTTGTCATTACAAGAGCAGAAGCTGGTGAGTCTTTTGGCACCACCAGCAAATGCACCCCCCGTCAGCAGTGAAGCATCTTGGGAAAGAAACAGGATCTTACCTTCCACTCTTGGTAAATCTATGACGAAAAACGACCTTGCCAGATACATGCACCTCATGACATTACAGAGAAGTGTGGTAATCATAATTGAAATATTAAATCATGTGCCCCACAGTATTAAAACCTTTAAAGCCAGTGCCATCGACTTCCGAACATTGTACCCTTAATGAAGGCTGGAAGTGAAACCGACACTGACGGACCTTTATGCCTCAGCGAGCAGGGATTGCTTCTGGGAAAGAGGGCCATAAAATAGGCGAGGAACTACGGCTGGGAGGGACGGTCGGCGGGGCAGGGGAGATTAAAATTGTAGTTGCTCCGGTTGCGAGTTCTGATAAGGTTTGTGTGTGAGAATCTGAAGGGTGTTGTTAGGAGTGATGAGGTTGTTATCCAAGGTGCACCTTTTGCGAGACAGTTAAGTGGAGCAACGAGGGAGATAGAGAGAGAACTAGAGAGAGAAAGAAATGGGGATATGGACTGGGGAATGAGGCGGGACACAAAATGACAAAGATGACCATTAATGATAGGTTACAGTTGTATAGATAAAAGGACCATGATCGTGAAGCATCCTCAGATAAAGAAGTGTATGGCTCGGCGTCATAAGCCGATAAATATTTAAAGTTGACAGTGAAACTTGGATTTCTAGTTCTGTGGCTAGTTCGTATTTTATTCAACTATAATGTTTTGAGACTCAATGATAGTAAACTACCACTGAAGGAGATAGGGGGACTCTGTAAGATGTATCAGATATTGGAGAGAGCAGAACGCAGCAGAAAGATGGAGAGTACGTGAGATAAGGTAAGCTCGATAGCAGGGCTTCCCTCCATACAAAACCACAGACGGGGGATTAGAGTTGACACTGAGCCGACCTAGCTGTGCTGTAAACGTGCCTGCTGGTAGCGAACAGCTCAGAGCAGCTCGGTAGTTGTTCCTATATTGTAAAATGGCTGTTCTGTGTGAGCGTCGATCTCCGGTACAAAGTCTCCATCTATTAAAGCAGGGTAAACATACTTCTACTGACCTGTAGAGAGTAGGCTGTAACGAAACGGACTGCAACGGACAAGGTTGTATAAAACCCTCTAGCAAATCGCTTCCGAGCAGCCCACAGCAACAGCTCCACCGTCTGATGATATTTTCGCCAGGGCCTATGTGTTTGGAACGCAATAAGATTTTCTCTTGAGACTAGTTGGTTTCCACTGAATGGGGGACTGAAGGTGAACGTTTTCCATCTTATTCCTCGTGTTGAAATCTGATTCTGTTTACGGATCTTGGTTGGAGGCCTGGGTACCTCAATGTAGCACTGGTGTTAAAGGCAACTGCGGCGCAGTCCTATCAAAATGTCTAAATAGATCTATGGGTTCCTATGTTATCTGCTATCGGCACGACTGCACACCGTCTTCGCCGCCTAGTACACTACCGAAAAGTTGTAATACGACGGCCAGCTGTACGTAGACTCTCTAGCATTGTGTGTAATGATTCGTATTTGGAGTTTAGTGGAAATATTTCGAGAGTAAATGAAATGTTATAAAAATACAATATTGGTGCAGAAAGTTTACATTCGGGGAATATATTCTACGATATTGTGGCACATCTCACAGTTAGTGTCAGATGCATTGAAGAAATTCAGACCACGGCATCACAGGTTTCATTCAATATTGATAGAATTAGATATGCTTACAAATATAATTAGTTTTATCACATGATTGGCGAAATACTATGAAATATATGAGTTTTAGGATACGTATATAATGTATTACAATAATGATATTAACGATGACTAATTGATAATAATACACCACAGCATCAATATCAAACTTAGATTAGAATTTCAGTAATGGGACAGACTGAACAGCTTTGTACACCCTATCTTCCTAGATTTTCATTTGATTAATTTGCACTATATGCTCCGTTGGCAAGCTATTACTGCCTCGAAAGAATTCGCTTTCTGGTCTCCTACACGGGAATTCCAACCTCTAAGTAATCATGTAGGCAGGTCTCATCCAGATTTACCCATAGAGGTAGACTCCAGGACCCGGGTGCCTATTCCTCGTGCCCGTTATTCAGCACCGCTGGGTGGCGCTGTGTCGCCCTGGCCCGCCTCACGCCGGATGTGCACGTGCTGGGTTTGTATGAGAGCGCAGCCGAGCTGCTCACAAGTGCTCGGCGAGTCGTTCAGGCAGGGCCGGCGGGAGCTACAGGCTGTCGAGCACATTGCCATTCACGTTGTGAGCCCGCCCTTCTGTCGACCCGCCCAGAGAAAAACCAAAGCCAACGCCAATAGCGACAGCTGCCCTTATGTGATAATCTGCCGTAGGTACGGGCTCGGCAATTTGTCACTACAGGGTCTGCCATTGTTAATACGGAGAGCACTAGCAATAATTATAAGGATGAACCTCCAGAGCCATAAAAAGATAAAAATAGTCAGTTGGTATTTTCCTCACGACTAGAAACAAATTGCCAAGAACTTTGTTGTATCTGCATTCAAAAGAAGTGACTAAGTTAAATTCACCTTCCTTAGTGAATGATAGAAATGAGAACGTATGTTTCTCTTTCGTGCCATGATGAATGCATTATTTTCAGCATGCTTTTCTACAATCAGCACAAGTACTACATTAGAAACCGCCTTCCTCTAAACATTTGATTCGTTTTTCCAAACGCGTAACAGTGATGATAAATCGAATAGAGAAGAAAGGTTTTTTTTTTTTAGAAATATGCACTGTAAGGCCCGGCGTCCACCTACTAAGATATGGCTCCGATATGGTCTACGATGGTCCTTCAGATAAAAAATCAAAATCGCGTCGGAAGGTCACCTAATATCGGGGCAGTTTACAACGTTTCTGCGATTAGACACCGATAAAATCCTCATACAATGCTTGGTGGATTGGCATGTCTAGACATATGTCTACGATTTTGCACCTTCCCGATATGTCTCCGATATTTGCTTTTAGTATCGGTGCCATATCGGTAGGGCTAAATTTCTATCGTAGTAGGTGGACGCTAGGCCTAATGTATATTCATGTGTAACATATTAGACGTTGACATAAAAAATAACTGCCGATAATAGCACCGTGGATACTTTTCAACATACATGGACACTTTACGCATGGACACAGGACGCTTTCTTATGACGTACTTCAATGGCAGCACCCAACTCTACATCTTTCAAACTTGGCCGTCACATCCGCCTCAGTAGCTGTATGGCAGAGGACAACCGACCTCCAGGGATAGCATTTGCAGTTGACAGGTCGCAGTGACAGGCAGCCGTATAAAGTAAAACTGAAGAAGTACAAGGTCCGTCCACAGCGAGGCTGCTGTCAGTACGTCCAGTGTAGAACAGCGGCCAGCGCTAGATGGGGAAGGGAACGTCACTAAGGCCTGGCGTCCACCTACTACGATATGGCACCGATATGGTCTACGATGCACCTCCCGATAAAAAATCAAAATCGCGTCGGAAGGTCACCTAATATCGGGGCAGTTTACAACGTTTCTGCGATTAGACACCGATAAAATCCTCATACAATGCTTGGTGGATTGGCATGTCTAGACATATGTCTACGATTTTGCACCTTCCCGATATGTCTCCGATATTTGCTTTTAGTATCGGTGCCATATCGGTAGGGCTAAATTTCTATCGTAGTAGGTGGACGCTAGGCCTAATGTATATTCATGTGTAACATATTAGACGTTGACATAAAAAATAACTGCCGATAATAGCACCGTGGATACTTTTCAACATACATGGACACTTTACGCATGGACACAGGACGCTTTCTTATGACGTACTTCAATGGCAGCACCCAACTCTACATCTTTCAAACTTGGCCGTCACATCCGCCTCAGTAGCTGTATGGCAGAGGACAACCGACCTCCAGGGATAGCATTTGCAGTTGACAGGTCGCAGTGACAGGCAGCCATATAAAGTAAAACTGAAGAAGTACAAGGTCCGTCCACAGCGAGGCTGCTGTCAGTACGTCCAGTGTAGAACAGCGGCCAGCGCTAGATGGGGAAGGGAACGTCACTAAGGCCTGGCGTCCACCTACTACGATATGGCACCGATATGGTCTACGATGCACCTCCCGATAAAAAATCAAAATCGCGTCGGAAGGTTACCTGATATCGGGCCAGTTGACCACGTTTCTGCGATTAGACACCGATAAAAACCACATACAATGCATGGTGGATTGGCTTGTCTAGACATATGTCTACGATTTTGCACCTTCCCGATATGGCACCGATTTTGAAATTTTGTATCGGTGCCATATCGGGAGGTCTACGATTCTATCGTAGTAGGTGGACGCCGGGCCTAACTGTCGCGTGAACCAAACAGAACGCCGCTTGAAATTGCTCTGTTTTAGTTGCCATCCACACCGGGACAGAATAGAGAGATCGACACTCAAATTACTGTTACTTCCCACTCCTCTTATAACCAAGGAATTGCGGTCGATAAGAAATTATCATAGTGGTGAGCATCATATTCTAACTGGAATCCGACCTCCATATATCCCAATAGCGGAATATTCACAGTTACAGAGTATATGGAATATAGGCAATTGCAATGAACGATGGTCATATATTTCTAGTGTTTCCTAGTAGTCCCAAAGAATCACATATACGCATAATTCATTTTATTGAGTATCCGTGGTAGTGTTGTTCAAGGAAGAATTACTGTGAAGGAGATTTTAGTGGGTATTTGATTGCTATGCAAAGAATATATTCTCGGCATTAGTTTAAAATTTGAGCATTATTGTTTGTTTCCAACAAGACAATTCTCAAGTTGGAATTAGACAAATTGCATTGACGTTTGAAACAGCACGTACTGATTCTAATCACAAGTTGGAAATCATTTTCATTAAATGTGTAACTTGCACACCTTTTTCAATTATACTTCCAGCCTACGTCGGAACATGGAATTATTAAGAAATCATTTTACGTATAATAGACAACATCGGTATTCATTTTCATCCACGTCCTCAATGTGTGCAAACGGGATATTCTTAAACAAAAAATCTCTCTTAGAGCGCTTGGGGGAAATCGAGGAGGCTATCACACTCCCTCTAGGTATTTTCTTTTTATCATTTGCTGAACTGTTGCTTGTAAAGAAAGCGATGGTCATGTGAAACTGGTACCCGTTTGAGTGCAGATGAAAACGTGTTTCCAGCCAGCTCGCAGCGCAGATCGCGGTGCAGCTTCCCTCCTTCTTCCGGTGTCCACAGGCAATATTCCGCCACCCGGTCCCACGGCGCAGCAAATGGCAAAAGAAATGACACGTCCGTCAAACCCGTTACAAGTCCAAATTGCAGGCCGGTGTTGGTTTAGCCTGGCCAAAGCGGACCGTTACATGCGTGGGTGGTCATAGGGGGGGCGGGGGGCGGGGGAGAGGGATGAAGGCCTCTAAGTAGGGCTCTGACGGCACTGCGCACATCGAGAAGACCCTGGAGGAGTGTGGGGAGGGATCGTGGAGGAACAGCAAGATGGTGGGTGAGCTACTCTTATATGAAGTGACCCCTAGTGGGAAGGGGACGATCAGGGATGTGGAAGGGAGGAGGGACTGGTCAGGCGGCGGCAGAAGAGCCCGGCAGGAGACTGCACTCGGTGCATGGTAGAGGCATAACAGGCCCAGTGTAAAAAATGGGAGGCTTAATGCTAGGGCAGATGTGGGGGTGGGCAGTAGGGCGGGAGCTTGCAAAATTGGGATAGAAGGGTATAATTTCTAAAAATGTTTTTACCCTCTGAACTTGATTGATACACATAGGGTTTGGAATCATGGGCTTGGTAAGTTTTGGAATGAAGTAGGGTCGGGAGTTTAAAAAAAATATGATAACCGTTCTTCATCAGAGCAATGAAATGAGACCAGGATTTGTTGATAAAAATGAATTTTGATATCCATTTACTCACCTCACTCATTTCCCATTGAAAACGTAGGGACCGTACACCGTCGCACGTTACGACGCACTTCTCAACGCAAAACACCATTTTGCATCGGAAAGAGAGGCTGAATAGAGGCTGTTGCCCCGGGTACCGACAAACGCTATACGCAGCTATTTTTGCGTTGGAAGTGCGTCAGGAGTGCCTCGAAAATCTAAATTCTACATCAGCATTAGTGGATGCAGGCCCAAAATGTCCATCAAATTAAGATACTACATCTATTCTACAGGATCCGTCTAAGAAACATATGCACATGTGGTCAATGTAAAGTATAGACAACTAAGTGAGCTGTGACATGTAGCAGTACACTTATCAAAAAACTTGTAAACCTGAAGATCGATGTCGGTGAAGGCCTGCTTTTTCGTGGGAAATTTTGGTGATTGCAGATCAATTATTGGTTTTTAATTTCATTCCGCCCCAAATCAATTTAACCAAGAGATATTTCATTGGTGGGTGTATCGGTGTGTTGCGTATTGTAAGAGAAAAGAAAATGGTTGACCCGTTTGTTTTATCCCCTTTCCCCCTTGCCTGCAATGTGTCCGAAATTGGCAAATTATCGGTCGGCAGTGCTAAATGGCATAATCGGAGGTAATAATCGGTAGGTAAAAGTTGTAGTACGTCGCAAGTTCCAACGTTTATTGCTGTGCAGGGAGTCAAAGAAATATGGAATTTGTAGACGTGATGGAGAAAACGAGATGGAGATAAGGGCAGACGGCCATAGGAGAAATAGAAAATAGACGACTGAGGAGGACGGAATCGCACCTAATTGTCAACATTTGGGAGGAATCTAGATAAGAGCCTCGGGCACAACAACCTGAATACTCAGCCTTCTCTACTTGCCACACTTGCATTTTTCTTAAACACGGGCTTTTCGACTGGTTGCCCTCGTCAACCCACCACCATGTATTCTATGGTGTAATTTATACCCGAGGAAGTTGCGTCCGTCATCTTAAGGTTCCTGAACTTGGCAGACTGCATCGTTCAATACCTATTATTTAACGGGGATGGGTACTTGACCCATAAATTATTCCACGGCCCAGCATCTATAGACTCATAGATACGACATAAACAAATATGATTACTGCTTCGTAGCCGCTCCAACCGGAAGTACCCTGAGGGACGAGCATTGCGCATGTCAGTTATGTACTTCCTCCTTACTAGCGTAGAACCATGGGTAGGCAGTGTTGGGGAGGGGGTTCCACATGGTGGATGGTGGATGAGAGTGACTTAAATCTCAGAGCTCTGAAACAAATTGAAGGTTGCTCCGTAAATCGATTTCGATTTCCGCTTCAGTCACATCCGAATCAAGTTTATCGAGTTGAAGCGATTGGTTTAAAACGGCTCATTGTTGGACGTCGGTATATGATCAGCTTCCATATCTACAATGATATCCTGTCGTTATATTGGAAAAAATACTAGAATTTGTATGTCAGTCGTAATAAATAGGTGAATTCAGAAAAGAACCAGGGTAAACCAAACTAAAAAAAGAACGCAAAGCAGTGTTTGACAAATATAATGTGATTTGAAGATTTAGAACTGGGTTACATGAAGAAGAAGGGCTGAAAGCGACCCACACCTCACATGGCATCTTTTACTGTAGAAACCTAATATATACCTAGATCCAACTCCCTTCAGGGGTTTAAACACGAAGTTTCTCAAAATACATTTTGAAATAGAAGCATACTGAACCAATCAGTCCGGTGCTATAGCTACTTACTAGGAGCAATTAGAATGTTCATCATTGATGAATGAGCGTGCAATTATGAATGAATAATAATAAAACGTTTCAGTTACATTCAGTCTATGGATAGTTTTCTGTAACCCACTCAACCCATTTCTGCAACCGCCTGAGTCTAGGATCCAAACGTATCAGCACCAGTGGGTCAATGAGGTATTTTGGTCTCTAGTGATTGGTCATGGTCACTTGGGCATGCCTTTGAGACCCTGAGATACTGACACCCAGACCCTTTCCCACTATTACAGTGAATAGCACGCTGAAAGTGTATGTGAGCACTCTAATCTTTAATAGGAAACGTATATAGCGAGTAAAAACACGCTCTAATAAAAGCACAACCCTCCAGTCTATGAATAGATAGCAAATGCCTCAGATGTAAACACATTATCACTTCTTATTACTCGGCCCACATCTTAACCACTTAAAATGACACCTCTTTTTTTTAATCAATTTAAGGCCTCTGCTTGAGTGGTTCAATAAAACTTGCCATATCTTTTCCCTATTAACACACAGTGGGTCTCCTAACCTCTGCTGCATTCCTAGCTATTTATATAGGCTTGTCCCCGAGCCTTGGTTCAAACCTTTACCACAGGGATGATGCATGGCTCGGGCAGTTTCCTCAACACATGGACCTTCCCTCGGCTGGCCGTGCTCGTCTGAAAGCCACGCCACCGGGGTGTTTTAAGCAGGCCGCATCGGGAGCAGTTGAAGCGGCCACAAAGCCCAGCTGCGGTATGCAAATCTCACAAATGGATTCACCCGGTGCCGACACACGGGCGCTTTTAATGTTTATTTACATGGATCCCTTTCTGACAAGTCGAAATGAAAGTTGGTCAGCAAATGAGGAAAAAGGAAAGGAAATAAATAGCGAATAAAGAATAGTGTTGCGTGGTCGGTCCGATAAAAACAGGTGTATGGGATGTGTGAGCCAGTGTGTGTTTACTTGGGCTTGTGCAATCAGACCCTGTAGAATGTGAGGTCACAGGATTACCTAACCCTTAACGAAAGGAGATGGTTATGTGTGCACATAGGATCTTAACAATAAGCGATGGTCTTGTGGATAGGCGGCGGTAAACCATGATAGTTGGCGCGTAGTAATACACGAGTCTTGTGCGGTATACAGAACCGCCCGTCCATAAGACCGTCGGCTATTGTATTTATTGTACATTTTCTTTAAAGGAAATAAGATCTTCATATCATAGGGTATACATTTACGACTGTTGTTCTGCTCTCAAACAATGGGAATAGCGTTGTAATGCAAACGAATAGACCAGGGACCTGTTTCACTAGTTTCGTGAAATGTCTGTGACACCATACATACATTGGGGTTGTCTAGTTTCGTGACAACACAAGTAGCTGCCCTTAGGAAAAGACAGGCCCCAAACATAAAGAATTAGACAAATCTACACATCATGGACCTTTTTCACTAGTTTCGTGACAAAAGTGTTAGACAGATATGAAAAGCGGCACCAACAGTGCAAGCAAGAACGGACAAAACAAAGTCTAATGTCTAATTCTTATGAAACAGGACACACCATCTAGACACCATCTAGACATGTCACGAGACTAGTGAAACAGGTCCCTGGTCCCTGGGTCCTGTTTTTCTGACAGCGACATATTTATCAGTTGTGATTGAAAAAGGTCGAACGTTTGGGAGACCAAAAGAGTGATCATGACTGCAAAGTGTTCCTCAGACCCGGTCACTGTTGGGCTGTTATGATCACTTTTGGTTCAACGCCCATTCAAAAACAAAAACATGTCTCACATGTATATTGTTTAACAGAAAATTATGAAATTATGAAATTAGATATTGGATAATTCATTGCAGTAAATATTGTTTCACTTGATACAGTAGAAGTGTATAAAATGAAATATTCCAGTCAGAAGTATGAGACCATCGCACCAACCTAGGGTCAAGTACTGAAGTATGATGTAAACAAGCCAGTCAAACAGAACACTGTCAGCATTTGTCACTGGCATCCATATAGAATCCTCCATTGCAGATATTTTTCAATTTTGATAAGTTTCAGTATGAATATCATACATGTATGACATGTCTGACCCTGTCACTGTTGTGGAAACCATTCAGACTAAATGGTCACCAAATGTTCATGATTCTGGAACAAGAAACAGTGGCCAAGACTTTTTGCCCCTCAAAATGGTCGCTACTATTATGACCATTTGTCTCTGGAACCCGATGCTCTCGAAACGGCCACTAACTGGTCACTATCACATATGGTCACGACTTAAAACAGGCCCCAGATGTCGGAGTGTATTTTTCGTATATAATGGTTTTGAATTCGCGTAGACAAGGGAGTTCAATCTGTACTCTGTTATGGTATGTAACAGTGTTTCATTAATGTCTAGTGACGTAAGTCTTGATTACAGTTTTGGTGCTGATGCACACATATTCTATTGCGCCGACGGCCTCCAGACAGAGGTCAGATATAGGCCAGTTTTTGGTGGCAGGACTGAAACTGGAATGCATCTTCACTACATCGGGAGCGAAATTTGCTATGTGGAATCAAGCCTTTACTGAGTCCCAATATGTTTTCAATGGCCACTTTGTATACTCTAGATAAAAATGATGTGTTAGTCATGGCGATTGAGGTGTGTAGAATCTCCAATCGATTCTACTCGGTGGTTTGGTTTATTAATGCAATGGTTCACAGTACACATTTTTTCTTATAAGTGCCATATCTTTATCTACTGCCATGTAATACAAACAGAATAATTCTGATATTCAGAGTTGAGTCTTATAAGAATGCCTGCACGGCCAGACAGACGGCCCGCCATAGTCAGGCTTTGTATGATAGATTGGTGAGTGCTATTATGACAGGGAAGAAAGGGCGGAAAGAGGTTTATCCTAAAGCTACAGCTGTGTATATATGATGGATAGATGATAGAGTATAATCTCTTCGTGCAATAACAGAAACGATATAAGCATAAGGCGTGAGGAACCGATACCCTAACCATGTACACACACACACACACACACACACACACACACACACACACACACACACACACACACACACACACACACACACACACACACACACACACACACACACACACACACACATACAAACACACATATATTAAATATATATATTTATATATATATAACCTCGTTTGTAGACAAAATGTGGTGTCTGCAATTATTTGACATTAGTATGAATTTTAGTAATAATGAATACATACATTTTATTGTATTAAATGAGATATAAGGGGATGGACCTGTTTAGGAAAGAGCTGGACATCTAAACGGGCAGCGCAAAATTGCCCAGAAGGCATGGAGGAAATGGGAGTTGTCACTTAAATATAACATTAAGCTAGGTCCCATATTCATATAGTGTACGGATGTTGACATCTAACCATAGATACTGCGGCATTCCTTGATTAATCATCGAGCAATGGCTTAGTGGGGAGGCAAAGAGATGGCGAGAAGTAATGTGAGACAGTGTCAGCGTCTCTCAGGGCAACGTCGCCAGGGGGCGTGCAACCGTTGCTGATGAAAGCCCGCATGCTGCGCGTCATGCTGGACAGCGGGTCATGAGGGGCCAGCCGCCGGGTTAGGAGATGAATGTGGACACCTGGACTAAGCTACAAAGCTACTGCAGGAGAGCCTCACCTAGTGGGGAGGAGCCGGAAGTGCTTTAGTGCGACGGGAAGGAGGGAGGGATGAGTGGATACAAGGAAGCATACACAGTATGATGGACATTCATCCTCATTAGTTAACCAAAGACGAGGATTAAGAAAATAAATGCAGCAAATTCATTCAATGTTAACGATGAAGTGTATTCCCTTTGTAAATAAGGGGAGGAGGGAAAATAAGATTATTGTTTGGAACGATATTTGAAAAGAGGATCTAAAAACCGAATTCAGCAAAAGTTTTGGCCTTATGTCCTCTGGTCAGATGTCGTCCAAAGCACGACAACAAAACAAACCAATCACCATCTATAAGCATATATACTAAACATAAATCATATGTCTTGTTTTCTAAGAGAATAACCTATAGCTATGAACACGCAAACAACACAAGACTGACCACTACTGCTCAATGGTTAAGAAGGCAGTGCGACTGCACAGTGAAAGGGATACTGTTAAGAGTAGAGGAATTGAGAGAGTGTAGCTGGTGTATGGCAGAGTTATGGTGGGGCAGTGGCACTCAGAGTCTCCCGGAGGAATACACCCCTCTCCTCACCCCCACTCTTACCCTGACGCGCCCGTCACCACACCCATGCTATGCTATTCATTGGCTAGTGAGGACGGGGACCTATCCTCGGTGATTTACCGATCCCACGACGAAGTAGGGGTCGTAAAGGGAAACTCAGACACCATGCCGGGTATGTCTAGATGTTAAAGAAGTTAGGAGGCACCTATCCCTTAAATGTTTTCTTTATCTTGATATAAAAGAAGTTAGAAGTCATGCATTCATGATTCACTGGTTTCTGTTACGTTAGAGGAGTTAGAACCCATGCGTCACTGATATATTGATTATGCCTTGATGTTGCGTGTTGCGTCAAAATGTGAAAGAGGTCAGACGCTTCATATCCCTGAGAGGGCGTTTCAAGAGTGTTTATCCCTACCTATTTTAGATTTATTACTCCTTATTGTTTTCACATTCTATCATAACTCAGGCTCCACCATTCCGCACATTCTCGGCTGCCAGTAACCTTTGCTCTCAATTTTTGCATTACTGCAGATACTACTATTTGTAACTTCTACACCGAGTTAGTCTTGGATGTGAATAAATGATCAAATCATAATGCAAACGGTGATTAGACAGTATTCTTTCTAATAGATAACAGTAGACCTTGCTGTGAATGTTGGAGTTTGCCGACTATAGATACCTACTTCTTATGTTAGTACCTATTTTAAGTTCTTGAGTATCGACTCCTGAGATCAATTTACTAACTAATGTCTACGCATCCATTAAGTTTGTTTATAGCTTTAACAAAAAACCATTTCTAAACCTAAAAGTCGAGAGAAAAGAAACATCAAATACAAACCCTGACTTTTCGTATTTATAGCCCTTAAGCGTCAAGATCGTCATGCCGGCAAAGGAAATAGTATCAATGGGTAAAGAAATACCATGGATTTTCTATATTGACAAAGGAACCAGGAGAAGAAATAAATGTATTATAACCTGAAGAATCAAGCAGAGATAAATATATATAATGTAAGCTAGCCTAATGTTAATAGTCGTGCGACTATATTATTAAAAAATATCCAATCTAGATGAATGGTCTATAGTCCAAAATTTAGTAATAGAAAAACACTTTTGATATCATCTTTTGGTGAAATTGTAAGAACATGCACGCAGTCATAAATATACCACCTACAGCAAACGGCCTAGTAACGGTACTTATCCAGACATGATCTCAACAAGCAGAGAACCATAGAAGGGCAGCTCAAGGTAACAGAAGACACATGACATGCCCGCTGATTGGCTACATTGTCGGAATCTTTGAGAGTATTACGCCCCTTTCATTTCGTCAGCCCCCACGTCAAGGTCACGCCATTGGTCAATACGTCATGTCGACATAGCCAGCGTCTCCTCCTAGTTTATAACATGGGGTCTTTAGACGTCACATACAGCGAGGTTAGAGCAGTAACTAACACCATCAGGCGAAGGGGATGCCCATTATACGACCGACTCTCGTCTACTTACATTTCCTATAAAACAGCCCTAGAACGTATTTAGCACTGTCAGTAAGTTATAAATGTGTCGCAATCCGTCTCGCGTTGTCCTCTATTGTAATACATTGGAGCCCATCTGGCCTTTTAGTAGACAATTGTGTCTAGACAAATGTAAAGCGGGAATGTGGAGAACCATGTAAAGGGTATCTCGAAAGTCAGCTGTGCTAAAAACCTAGATGCTAGAGGGAATACATCCATTGATGGCAAATTGTAGGCATTTTAATTTTTTTTATACATATCTCCTGTATTATCACTCTAGACCAGGGATGAGATTTCCTGTCTTCTGAGTAGATAGTGTTACAATTCTTATCTTATGTCGTACATTATGGTCGTTAATATTCTGCATAGTGCATGATGCACCAATTGTGTACAAATACATTCTGCACTTTGGCTAACAGACATATTTGGACAAGATTGGCGCATCATTGTAAGTCTCAATGGGAATTCACTGAGATGTCACGCTAAAACATTGAGTAAACTTGCCCTTTGTCTAGGACAAGGTTACTAATATTAATCTGTTGGTCAATTATTAAAGGATTTAAGAAAATATCATTGAAGACATGTTAAGAAGCTCTTAATTTCAAAATTCCATTTTGATCATCTCTGATAGGTATATTGGTAGTATACATTGATTGATAGTATATACGCTGATCTATGAAATAAGATTTCAGGGAGCTGTCCCATAGAATATTTCCAATGTTGTGATGATCAAGCTACCCCCGTTTCCCGCAATTGTGCTTCGCGCTATGATCTTAAAAAATATGATCTTAAAAAAATGTGATGAAATCGATATGAATTGCTATAACTCGAGGAACATTTTGTTGAAAAGATTGTAGTCTCTTGTGGATTATAATTTTTGTTAGCTTTATTCATCATGCATCTAATAACAGCATTGTTCAATGTTCAATGCTGTTATTAGATGCATGATGAATAAAGCTAACAAAATTTGTAACCCACAAGAGACTACAATGATTTACAACTGAAGGTCGGGGTTCTTGATATTTGTGAAAGTGTAGGTGTAATGTATCAATGTAGGTTAAGATTCAACCATATTATGTATTATGTTGTATTATGACTGGTCACGTGTACCTTGACAGGCGGGCCCTGCGCCTGGTTAAGGGGAGGCGTGGCCTTGTATGATTGACATGTTGCGCCTGTTAGAGTTACCTTATCTTATCCAATGATAATGGCCCACCTGGACAGGACCCAGTGTATCTGCTATATAATGTCTATGACTTGAAGGATTAAACAGATTGTACCTAACTACGTGGTCCGCGTTAATATCTGGTCTGTTAAAGTGGCGATCTTGCCAGGATATTACTGAACATTATATACGGCCGCGGACCAGAAACCACATAGAACCATGGTGGACCAACAAAAACTGGACTTAGCAGTTGCGGAAGCTACAAGAAGACGGTTAGGAGAATTTACAAGACATATTGTGGTCACAGATGGAGGTGACCGAGCAGAGTTCAGGGACTGGATAGATGGATTGTCACGTGCAGAGAAATCAGTTAACCCGGGCGACCAAATCATAGTGGAGGCAGTAACGGCGAAGACTAAAGGTACGCTTGCAGTATATTTGGATGAGTTGAAAGCAGAATACGCCGCACAAGATCCACCTGTACCGAGGACGTGGGTCAACATCAAAGAGGCACTGATTAAGCGTTTTCTAGGACCTGCCGAAATCAAACAGTTAAGACGCAAAGTGGAGAAGGCACAACAAGGTACCTGTGAAACAGTGGAGGAGTACAGCAACCGGTTCTTGGGATATGTTCACAAGGCCTATACGAGAGAAGAGCAAACAATGGACATGGTAGTTAACCTTGTGCGAGACTTTTTTATTGAGGGATTACGAAGTGAACGACTACGAGAACTTGTGGGATCCCATCGACCTGAGAAAGTAAGTGACGCTATTGAGTTGGCCTGTCACACGGCCACTATCATGAACTTAGAAGATTATCCTGAATTAGAACAAGCAGCCTTACCACCTCCTCCACCGGCTATATTGGACGATTCTCCAGTAGTAAAGGAACTAACGGGGGTACTTAAGTCGTTAGAACGACAACTTCACTCCTTCGTGATAGGCATGAAGAAACCCAAGGAAGTTGAGACGGAGGTGGCGGCGGCTACCCCGGTGACGACGACTACAACGCCGCATAACATCAACCCTTACTCCGCTCCACTAGGGGGAGGACCTATGCCAACACCCTTGAGTATGTACCCGTCGATGCAATATCCTATACCGTACCCTACCTTGAACCCGCCACCGTACCCGGCCCCCTACCCTCCGACAACTATCCCCGCCTACACACCCAATGTCTTCTACATGGGACAGCCAGGAGGACAAGAGGGACAAGGTTACAGAGGACGAGGGCGAGGAAGAGGAAGAGGTGGTCGTTTCAACTCACAAATCCAGTGCCACCGGTGCCAAGGGTACGGGCATGTGAAAAGAGAGTGCCCTTCGAGACCAAGAGACACGGACAACAACCCACAAGGTGGGGGACAAGAGTGGTCACAACATCATAATCAACAACAGCAGCAACAGTGCGGAGACCAGGCTAATCAAGGATACTACTCCAACTACCCTCAGGGAAACTGATGGCCGCGTCAGACGGTCGCGTGTGCATTTCGTTGAATCAGGGCGATACGAAACTACATACATTGATCGACTCTGGCGCTGCCAAATCTCTGATAACAACCGCCAAATGGCAGGAGCTTTGTGTAAAAACTGATAGACCCATGGTGGTCAGGCCAGGAATACCTCTGAAATCACTATCGGGACACCTACTCATAACCAAAGGAATAGCAGCGGTTCCAGTATGTGGATGTGATATCGAGGTATATGTGTGTGATGATATGAAACATGACCTATTGCTAGGGATCGATGCGATGGAAAGATTGAATTGTAAACTGGATTGTGCTAAACATTGTGTAATATTGGAGGACGAATGTTTCTATTACGGGCAGTGCGGTGAGGAGGAAAATGAGGTAGCAGGTGTACATTCGGAGTTAGACGAGTGGAAGGAAAAGTACCCTAGTGTGTTTGCCGAAAATGTATCTCCGCTCAAAGCAGCACCTCACATCCGAATGCACATTGACGTGGGAAACAATATGCCCGTAAGACAACGCCCGTATCGCTTACCACTTGCACTCAGAGATCAGGTAAAAGATGAAATTGATAAGCTTTTGCAAGACGGGGTTATCGCCCCTAGTAAGAGCCCGTGGTCATCACCCTTGTTGATAGTACCCAAGCCAGCCGGGGGAATACGTTGTTGCATCGATTATCGAAAAGTAAACTCACTGTGTAAAAAGGACGCCCATCCCTTACCGCACATCCAAGATATTTTCGATGCACTGGCGGGTGCCTCGGTATTTTCGGTCATTGACTTAAAGAACGCGTACTATCAAATTAGAATTACAGAAGAAAGTAGGGAAATCACCGCCTTCACAGCACCAGGAGGCCTGTATGAGTTTCTGCGCATGCCACAAGGGTATTGTAACAGTCCTGCGACGTGGCAGAGATACATCAACACAGTACTATCCCCCTTACTGGAGAAATCAGCACTGGTGTACCTGGACGACATCATAGTGTATTCACGGCGAGAAGAAGATCACTCCAGACATTTAGACGAAGTATTTACCTTGTTGAAAGACCACCAACTCACGGTCAACCACGCTAAATGTAAACTGAGACAACAAGAAGTCAAATTGTTGGGTTACATAGTCAGTCCAAATGGCATACAACCCGACCCCAGGAAAGTTGAAGCAATTCAAGAAATGGCGCCGCCAGCAACAGTAAAGGAAGTACAGAGGTTCCTAGGACTTGCCGGGTATTACAGGCAATGCATACCCGACTTTGCGCAACAAGCGGAACCCCTGGTTGAGTTAACAAGAAAAGAAAGTGAATTCCTTTGGACGGAGAATCGTCACTATGCATGGCTCAAACTGAAAAATGCTCTCACGTCAGACACTGTAATGGCCTTTCCCAATGCCCACCGACCCTACCGATTGTATGTGGATGCAAGTATGACCTGTGTGGGAGGCATTCTAACTCAACAAGATCCGGTTGGAATAGAGCGCCCCATTCAGTATATCAGCAAGCAACTTAGCGAGACTCAACAAAAATGGGCCACCATTGAAAAAGAAGCTTTTGCAATCATCTTTGCCCTACAAAAGTTAAACCCGTATTTACAGGGTGCTTCTTTTGTAATTATAAGTGATCACAAACCACTCCGGAATTTCTTTCAACAAGAAATGAGGAATACTAGGTTGCAACGCTGGGCTGTACTTCTCGCGGAATATGGAGCGCCCATCGAGTATAGGAAGGGAGCAAATAATGTCCGGGCGGACATGCTTTCTAGACTTCCCCCACGGGCATCGGCATCCGACCAAGAAGTAGAAGTAGCAGCAATTCCAACCCAAACCAATCCTCTGGCCGATGCCATGTCCCTGCTATCGGCACCACCGCATCGACCAGTACCAACAACAACCGACGATGATTGGGAAAATGTATATGTCACAAAGATGGAACTACTTCAAGCACAGGTCAACCTCCCTCAATATCAACAAGGTCTTCAAGAGGAAAACGACTACATAGTGGTAAAAGGGATCTTGTATTCTCTACAAGAGGTAAACCAGCTGAGTTACCCCCGTATCTTCCTACCCGATACATTGGTCAGAAAAGTGGTCAAAGCAGTGCATGAAGAGCTGGGTCATCAACGTATGCAAAAAACATACCAGCGGCTGATCACAACGTTCAAATGGCCAAACATGAGGAGACAAATTCATCAGATTCTAACCGAATGCCCACTTTGTACCTTATATAGACCAGTGAAATCGTATCCACCAACACAGCCGCTACCAGTTCCCACTTCTCCAAACGAAATAGTAGGCATTGACTTAATCGGGCCCCTACCATTAGGAAAAAACAGAAACCGATATGTGATTATGAGTATAGACCACTGTACCGGATGGGTCGAGATCATGCCCATTCAAGATAAAAGAGCTGAACAAGTAGTCAAGTTCTTCAGAGAAGAATGGATTCCAAGGCACGGCCCACCCACCATAGTGATTTCAGACAGAGGAGCAGAGTTCCAAAATGCAGCCGTACGTGAAATATGTAAAGAAAATAACATTCAGTGGAGATATTCAACAGCATATCACCCCATGACGAACGCCAAGACAGAAAGATTCAATGGAACCTTCAAGGCTATCGTGGCAAAATTGGTGCAGGGGAAAGCTCATGATTGGGAAACACATCTGCACACCGCTCTATGGGCATACCGATCATCAATTTCCACGGTAACGGGATTCTCACCCTACTTTCTGCATCATGGCAGGGAACCACCACTCGTAAATCAAAAGAATCCCCGAGTACCGATAGGAGAGGAGCTTAAGGTTCTACAGTACAACATCGAAGAACAACGGAAAGCTATAGACCAAGCGGCTCAGAAAACTCGCCAACTACAAGAGAAGAACAAAAGACGACTAGATCAAAGGGCCGCCGCTCCTAGATATGACATTGGTC
Source organism: Alentia gelatinosa (assembly GCA_950022655.1). Classification (NCBI taxonomy): domain Eukaryota; kingdom Metazoa; phylum Annelida; class Polychaeta; order Phyllodocida; family Polynoidae; genus Alentia; species Alentia gelatinosa. The sequence goes on along the minus strand of OX465580.1, from coordinate 100,215,509 downwards.
AAGAAGTACTACTCCAAAATGTTCGACAGACAACCTTTCAAGCCCCGTACCTACATGGATTCGTGATAACGCAACTGACTCGTAACGTAGCCACCCTACTACACTTCACAGGACGAACGCTAAAGGTTAATCTCGATCGGCTTAAGCCTGTTCCGCCCAATGTCTCCTATCTACCCACCCGAAAGATAGCAGCCGACACAACGGGACTGGCCAGTAATCCCCCGCCACCACATGAAAAAGACGACAGCTTGGCCAGCCGGCCGTCGAGAGGCACTGTGATAAACGGTCGTTATATCAAAGCCTCTCTGGATAACAACGAGCAAGCGCGACCAGGTGTGCGCCACTATCAAGCTCGGACCTCCGAGCACCCGCCAACACCTGACCCTCCCGTATCGCGGTCGTGCCTCTCATCTTTAGATAACAGTCAAAGACTGATATACAACAGCCTGTCCCTATCTACGAGGCGGAGCCCACGCTCCTTGAGTCCAGGAGATAGAGACGAACCACAAAGGGGAATACAAGAAAACGCCGACCATCAAGTAGATCCATACAGCGACTCAGAGGATAGCGGCAACACCCATTCCTTGATATGGAGCTTAAGTGCAGCCGACGATACTAACTCCATGAGTGACCATGTACAAGGGGACGGTCAGATAAGGGACGATAGCCACAGTACTCATGCCGTCTGCTCTGACCATGAGGATTACAACACAACGGACGAGAGTCACACCCCCGCTAGAGACCCTTCAGACACGAGTATCCACTCTGAGACACCCTCATCCCCTAGGATAAGGACGACTGCAGACGACTCCGCAACAGTACAAAACGAACAGGCCAGTCGAAGAGTCCATCAGTCTCCACACAGCTCCCCTTCGCTAGCGTCCACCTACAACCGGGCTCCGCGATCACGAGCTGAACATAGGTCTACAGTCGGATTACGACCAGCTACAACAGTTAACTACAAAGAGTGGTCTTCATCATCTTCGGAATAATCGACGTACCAGCATATCGACATGATTGAAATATTACTGCTTGTCTTGTGCGGTGTTGGCGCCGCACAACCCTCCCTCCTACAAACAGATGGTGTGTTTGTAACGGTTGAAGGCAACACTAGAATCGTGTCGGCATTATGGACTGTGGTAGTTACGCTCGAGGCACCTACGGCACCGAGCCTGGAGGAATTCGAAAATCAAATACACATGTATCGTAATCTGTCGGCCAAACAACTAGATGCTAACACGGTCGCCATATGGGAATTACGACTAGCCCACGTGTTGACAACAGTAAAGATAGGAAGTGAACAAATGAAGGATGAATTACAAGCACCTTCCCGACAAAAAAGAGGATTCCGAACGGTGATGGCCGAATTAGCCAGGGCCTGCCTGGGGGTAGCGACGGACGCGGATGTGAGGATATTGGCGGGACAAATCGACAAGTTAGGATCCTCGGTCGAGAGATTACACCATCACAATGAACAATTACTGTCGATGTTAGACATAACTAAACGATATAGTCAGGAAAACAGACAAGGATTGATGACTCTGAGGGAACACACCAGTCAGTTACAGGAAATAGTAGCCAAAATCAACAATAAGGTAAACGATCACATTTACGCTATCCAGTCATTACAAATAGCCCAGATGATGGACCAGGCGCTAACTATGATGGAATTAATAGTATCGCAATTTGCAAGGGCTGTAGACATATTCCACCAGCAATTTATACAACTAGAGCGGGGACCCCTCTCAAGAGACATACTGAAGTCCCAAGAATTGTATGAAATTCTTAAAGATCTCAGCCAACAAGGACATGACGTACTGCCCATAACTTGGTACTATCAACACCTAGAAATAGAATCGTTGTGGGCAAGATCAGGACAATTGGCCTACAAAGTATTAATCCCCGCCGTCACGAGAGAGATATACATATCACACAGGATACAATACTTCCCGGTAAGAATGGCAAATAATCTTACTAGAACACTAATGGGTGCCCCGCGAGTAGCTGTATCCTCCGAATCCACGGCTTCATTCATTCCATCGCCCGATATTTGTATGGGTCACCAACCATCCCTCTGTTTCCCGGCTGTGCAATTGAAAAAACAATCTTGCGAGGCTCAGCTCGTCATGGGGGATGGGGGAAAAGAGTGCAACATGACCATAACCAACAGGCCACAGGTCGGGTCTATGGTAATAAGAGATCGACAAAGGCCGTTTTTAGTGACCATCGTGCCCTTTGAAGAAACCATAATAGTACATCGATGCACGGGAGTTACTGCAACGAAGAAGGTGATAAACCAAATCATGGCGCTACTCCTCAACGAACGATGTGGAATGGAGACGAAAGATTGGGTATTGAGAGGAGTTAATGTGGGATTCAGACGAATCAACATAGAACCCCCCACACCGTTAGTGCTACCAGCCCTTAATGTAGAATGGCCGACCCAAGTGGACTATACCGTGCATGATGATTTAGCCAAGTTAGGACGTCTGACGATGTCAATGGACGAGGTAGAAAAATGGAGTAAATTCAAATGGCGAGTGGAACCGTTAACACAGCAATTGGCCATATCGGGACTGTCTATAGGACTAAGTGATTTTGTGTTGTTGTGCATAGCTATCGTCTTGATCATAGTTTACATCAAACGGAAGGAAGTGAAAAAAATGTTGGACAAAAAGTGGCAAAAAGTGCCCGAATCGGCAGACACGGACAATGCCATTGCCATACCCATGGTACCCATGTCTACCCGATCCGACACCATGTGCCCTGGTTTACCTTCACAGTAAAATAATGAAAATGAAATACAAAAACGGGAACTTAATGTAGAATGAGTTGATATAAACATCATGATTGAAGTTATAATGCTAATAGTAATAATACCCTTGATCCAAATCCTTGAATCATCTTGGAAGAGGGAGGGGTGTAATGTATCAATGTAGGTTAAGATTCAACCATATTATGTATTATGTTGTATTATGACTGGTCACGTGTACCTTGACAGGCGGGCCCTGCGCCTGGTTAAGGGGAGGCGTGGCCTTGTATGATTGACATGTTGCGCCTGTTAGAGTTACCTTATCTTATCCAATGATAATGGCCCACCTGGACAGGACCCAGTGTATCTGCTATATAATGTCTATGACTTGAAGGATTAAACAGATTGTACCTAACTACGTGGTCCGCGTTAATATCTGGTCTGTTAAATATGTGCCTATCATTTATTACCAACCGATTACGGAGTCTCCATAGGAAATGTATAGGGCACCTGGAAACAGCTACCCAGAGATTCTGACATGTGAGAATCTCCTGCAGGAGATTCCGGAAAAATAGTCCTGTCCATAATGAGGTTGAATCATCATGTACTTCGAAATAAGTTTCTAGAATGTTTATTCAATCCTAATTATCTAGAATCAATCATAGTAATCTCATTTACCATCAGAAATCACTGTAATAACACACTTTGCATGCTAAAATCACAGGTTAATGGCAAGCTTTATCATTGGTGTAAGTCTACACTGAATTACTGCTACACTTGACAGTGCTGTGGTGTCTGGAACTAAATGGCTTACAGAAATTTTTTAATTGAAATAGACTTGTTTTTAATCTTGTAGGTGGGTAGTAAATACAATAACGACTTATATACGAGTGATCGTAATCTCCTCGTAGTTGACGACGTTATATCCCCGCTTATCGCTCGGATATTACTACGCGTCAACTACTCGGAGATTACGGCCACTCGTACACAAAACCAGTCATTATTATGTGTGTCTTATAAGATACCGGTTTTTAAAACAAATTATTCAACCTGGAAGTACATACGGTTTTAACATGCATCCAGCATGGACGGATTGAGTAGAACTTACGTTATCTCTATGGAATGTAACAATTTATAGTTTGGTTCAACCAACTATATATAGTGTAATTTCTGATATATTAGTCAAGATACTCAGCTACTTTGTTACATGTCAAACGAAATGGCTATATGCAGACTGCCATTTTATACTTTCAATATCAAATATGCTTGCTTATCCAAAGATAATAGTCATCTATGTTTAGTCAATCAAGTGCAAGAAATCTCTCACACAGTGGCAGTCTTCTTTCCTCATTGGACTTAGTTTCAGTTTCAGTTGGGGATGGGGGGTGGAGGATGGGTAATATAACTTCATATCTAACTTCACTTCCTCGTAATTCTACGGCATGCAACGGATGCAAACAAGTAGGCGGCAATTATAGGACACGCGAGGGGTCGTATATATGTACCACAACACCCATAGCCATCGACAGAGAGAAAGCCTGAGGAAAAATGACTTCTGATGTTATAGGAGAAAAATTAAGGTATCACGTACAAGAAGGGAGTGTGGGGTAGTAGTCGGGAGAGGGGAAGGTTGTAAGGCGGTACGGTGAGGAAAATGGTTGTAGCTGTCATGGTCGTCCTATGACTAACACGCTCACCTCCTTTCTTACCCAGCCACGTACACCCATCTTGCTCGAGAGGTATATATATATATATATATATATATATATATATATATATATATATATATATATATATATATATATATATATAATATATATATAATATATATATAATCTAATAGGTATATATATATATACCTATATACACCTATATACACATATATATATATATATATATATATATATATATATATATATATATATATATATATATATAACACTGTAACACCAACACAACATAAACACAACTTTGATAAAGCTATATGTACATATATGGTCATTTCTCGATAAGGAACTTATACAAGGTAAACCATATTGAGGGTAAGGAGACTAAATACGTGCATGTCCGATAAAGGCTATATTGGTCGAGATGTCCAGGCCTGCAGCCTGCAACCCTCTGTCTGCATGATAATGCCGATAGTAAAACACATGGCTGCGATTGTTTCGAATGCAGGATCCGGTATCAATATGCAATGTCATCAAGCTTTCATCAGACGCTAGTTAAGCCAGCTAGCTGTATGGAAGCCACCATTAACACGTGTATTAAGGCACATATTGAAAGAAATGGGCAGGGTGAGCGGCTAGGAGGCGCTCCCGCTAGTACCATTAAGATGAGCACTCGTCCCACCGGCCACCGCCCCCCCCCCGTCATCAACACTATGTCTGAAATGAATGATGCAACTTACATTCCCCTACGCCCCCTCCCCATCCCCTTCTCCTAACAGGCCAACGCAGGCCGATGTAGACGCGGGGGTAGCAGTAGCAACACACAAATTCATTATCCCTGGTGGCTTGAAATACATGAGAGGCTTACAGATATGTGATGATTTGTAGGCGCTGTTGCATGCCTGTCGCATGGGTGGCTCGAGTAACGGCATTGCTGGGGGCGCATTGTAGGTGATTCTAAAAGCTGGCAAAGTTTGGATCATGCGGCCGCTCGCTTTCTCTGCCTAACATATTTACCAGACACCGGAGGTGATTTAGAATGTATTTGTGGAAGCGGAGGGTCTGCAGCAGATCGTTGGGATGCTTGCACTGTAAACCGTTCCTCCTAATCTTGGCTGGATTAACGCAGGGAGGCGAGGATTAATCCGCTCGTGTATCCGGTTAACCTGACCAAGGGAAAGGATCAGTAGGCACCAGGCCCAACTCCGGCAATCTATTCTTGTTTAGGCACTGGTCCATCACTGCACACTTTCCTATAGACTCGATCAACCATTAGTCATTCTGTACCACTACCTGCTATGAACGATACATCGTGTCTGCTACGGCAATTACGTAGCATATAAGCTACATGTAGCAGTTCCGCTTCATATCATATCCGTATCATCCCTGCAATGACTCATATTCCTATTATATATCAAAATTACCCATTCATCAAAATTAATAGAAAATTGGTTAGGAATCAAGTCACAAGGTGGTTTACTATATAAACCATAGATGGAAAGAAATATTCAAGAGAACAAGTCATGCTATTATATCTTCGAAACATAGATGATTTTTGCTTGTTTTTTCCCCAAAAACCTAGGCTCGTATCAGGATTCCCATAGGAGGAAAGGCTTACTCTTAACTTCCGGCTCCACACTGAGGAATACATTCTATTATCGCCCACGGGTTTCACGACCGACGCTTCTGTTTTCCTTTCATTGGCCGCGAGTCACGGCATTAAGGGCCGGGGGTTTGATTGCATCGAGCGAGTCTCATCTAAGACAGGATTTCCACACGGGCCCAGGATGTACTTAATTAAGTTTAACCCTTTGCATAGCGTCTGACTGGCGCAGTCAGAGGAACGTCTTTCTAGAGGGGAAAGAAGCAATTCACTTTAAGGGACTTTATTAACCCCCCTACTGCGCACCATTCCATCGTGATCACCCCATCCTCGTCACATCGGAGACCCCATGAAAAGACCTCAGTGAAGTGAAGTTGACGCTCTGCCATGAGATAGTGGAGACTGATAGGGAGGAGAAGGACCGATAGAATATGCGGAAAAAATGGCTTCTTTTTTTTTGAAGAGACTAAGACGGTTTTATCCACTGCAGTACCCCATGGCTCGTAGTTTGATTCTGCGCTTATACTCTACCAATAGCAAATAGTAAAATCGATTCTCTCGAGGTTTATGCTCGCAGATTACAGAGAGAGGAACTGAGGTTTCTGAAGGTTAAAAAACACTTTCTGAGCACTAGCATTTTATAGACGTTCTAGACTTTGATGTTAGATAATTACTATAGGATAGCAAGCATTATTCTCCTTCATCGACACTATGCGAATGCTTTTGGTTACCGAATTAAAGTCCACTTCGCTCCATCTCAAAATACAGAGTCCTGTATTATTGTATTATTTTTATTGCTACTATCCACTTTCAATGTGAAACAATGAGCCTGAAATTGATCTCCACACTTAATTTGATATGAATAGAGATCTTCTATATCAGGCTCAAGAGTCTTTTTACGCATTCAAGCTCATATCAGTTGAGCTGAAACTTGTTGACACCAATGGGATTATTGGTTGTAGCGAATCTTTTCTAATATAGCATACGTTCTAGAAGTCTTAGAAGAAACTCATAAAGTTTGATAAGACACAGATTTACTTTGAAATCTTTCAATGTATAATCGAGTAAGAATATGATACTACCTATATATATATACATATATACATACATGTATACATATATACATACATGTATATATATATATATATATATATATATATATATATATATATATATACATATATATATATATATACATATACATAAAATCCTTTTGATAATGAAGAGTTTATCCTGTTAGGAATAGTTCTTCCAATTAATTGAATGAGCATCTATATATATATATCATATATATAATATGTATATATATATTATGAATATATATATGCTGAGATGTACTTGTGCGTGCCAGTCCATACTTACACCGTAAGGCACAATAATCATACTTACTGCAAGTGACAATAGCTCACGGCTCGACGCCACCACACAATACTCAATAAGAACAGCGATTAATGAAGGCTCCCCACTGCACAGATGACGCGCCGGTATACAGCTTAATGCGCTTCACAGTTTGTGAATTTCTGAATACGTCCTGCTGATCGCCCTAATCCGCAAAGGTTTTATCGGACGCGGGGACAATTCAATCACCAGCCTGACTGGCACCTGAAAGGCCGGGATCTGGATCAGGTGGGCACGGGACCCGCCAGTCTGATTGGAATATTGTCTCACTACATAACGCATTGTATGCAGATTACACGTCGCAGCGGACACACGCGGCCCGCCCGCCAGATGGAGGATGAGTGCCAGGAGACCGGGTGGGAGGAGGGGCGGTGGGGACAAGGAATCAGGTGCAGAGAATAGTGTGTCGCATGGGGGACCGGGAGGAAGGAGATGGGGCATGGCGGCAGCAGGCAGCAAGCAGTGGATGAGAAGCAATGCATAGGATGGGTAGAATAACACAGAGAATCATATATGCAGAGAATGTGGGTGTCTATGTTTTATCAACTTTATTTTGTTCTCGCTATTCCGGTACAATTTGTAGGAATCACAATAACGGTCACCTATGAACTTTATACATTTGTCTAATTGTTGGACAAAAATATACACCGCAATATCCAGTACAAGAGGTGGGAACAGGCAATCACCAGGATGCGTATGAGCGGAGTTACATGTATGGGAGTTGACAATAACTACAAGGAGAGATAAGCATTTATTATAGGGGGTCTTCCTTACGTGGTGCAGTTATAGGGTTTATAGGATTAACCCCTACCTTATCCTATTTCCTGCCAGATCGGAACGTCCATACCATCCTGAACATCAGAGGGCGTCTACATTCAGCGCCACCTATCGTGTGTCACAGGAACCCACACCTCGATATGCGTCACTCCGCGTCAACGTGACGTCACACTCATAGGCGGCCGGAAGCTACAGCAGTGCTTGTTGGGAGGAATTAGCGTGAGAAGTAGGAGTACAAAAGACTTTTCGGTAACCACCAACCGACTTTTTAGGAGATGAGACAAAATATCAATTGAGACCAGCAACGCTTAAACCAACCGACAAAACGCCGGCAACAAAATCAAACCGTGTTGTCTTTGTTATTGATGAAATCGGTAGGTATTTGCTCTATATGCACAGCAAAGATTTCTTTTTGAAGCCCTAACATTTACCTATTGATTCTAGGAATAAAATTGATAATATTGCGGATTATATCGGCAAATAAAAACACCGCTTATAGAGATGGGGCTGCGATGTGTAACGGGTGAGAGGGATGCAGTGTGCGCCAGCCTGTGGCATGTCCTGGTTAGTGCCATGTACGGGTAAAATGTAACTCCTCTTGTACCATGCAGGTTTGCAATATGATATTAGATTTTATAAACTGTTGTATAGAACATTTTGGAACCCCATTTACATAATCATATTTGTATTCCATCATGGAAATGGCCTCAAGTTATAGTTAGAGCGAACCCTCCTCATGGTGTTTGCCAGGCCGGGCCCAGCCAGAGAATGACCACCTTGTGCGACAAATACGTCGGCATGAGAAGGAACAGGGAAGGCCCGAGCGTAGGTTGGTGCTTATTCTATAAAGGCCCGTGCCGCCTGTGATGGCTTACTGTTGTAGGGAGAAGGTGTAGGCGTTGAGTCTAGTTTACCACTCAGGTAGTAGGTGCCTGGATGTGCTTGCGCTCTCACGGTGTGCGATGACAGGTTTTGGGGTCGCCAGGAAGCTGGTGCAGCTTAAGTCAAGAGAGCCTGACTTTCTCGGGAAAGGATGGGTGCCATCGGCCTCAGTTTGTTTGTGTCCTCTGCCCAGGTGAGACCGCTTTCTGCTACCAAGGGGTGGGAGAAGAGCTTAGGATTCTCGCAAACTCATTTAGCATGCAGTGTAGGTTACAACCATGAAAAGGTCATATAGATACTCGTGGAATAAGAGTGCGGCTTTGTCTTGATTAGTTCCCCTAGTAAGTATCCGTAAGGAAACGGCTGATTTGCCTTTGGTGTCAAAAATACTTAAAATATCTATGATAGTTGCACCCTTCGATGCAGCAGTACTGAAACGAGCGGTAGCAAAAACAGTAGGCGCTGCCCGTTTGATGGTTATAATAGACAGGAAAACCGGAGCTGGAGCAGCCACCTACTGATCCTCATCTTCAACATCAAGCCAGGCGTAGCAATAATGATTATTTAGAACGTCCTGTGGTTGAACCTAACGTCCTGGGTTTGCATGACTTGTCTGCTATATGTCATCAAATCAGGTTGCGAGCCAAGATTGCGGCCATCGGTGGAAACGAACTGTTCGTTGATATTTTGTTTCTTGCTACAAGATGAATCCTTTACGTGCTGAGTTTTTCAGATCTAATTACTTGTGCTCATGTTTCTACGAATCTTATAGCTGTTTTTTTTCAAAAGGAAGAAATCTGAGATTGATTCTATACGGAATTAGCTGTTTTCCATAAAGTTCAGATTGACTGCACGAAATGACGCGGAAGGATCTGGGAAGAACATTGATTGCCCAGTAAAATGCTATCAAAACGTTTCCCTCGTCCTTAAGGTACAATCTAGAAAAAGTAGTGTACTGGAAATGAGTACTCACGACTACAAAGTAGTATGGGTGACAATCTACGGGTAAATTTTATTTGCAGGAAGGTCTTACACAGAATTTTCCGGGAATCGTCGGTCATTATGACTCGCTGACCCATCTCACGCTTCATGGTTAGAATAATCATTTCAGCGGGAATCCCCTAAATGCGGGGTCGCTGACCCTCGCAGTTTTATTTCTACCAAATTGCCGATTCAGTCAACTTTTATGCACTTGGAAGATTCGGGCGTTGGACCAAGTAACCATAATCCAATAAAATAACATTGAGAGAAATCTACCAATGACGTATGTCTATTTCTGTTTCTCACGAATACCACTGTGGCAATTTATTGGTGGTTTATAGCAGTTCCTGTCTAGGAAATCACCGGCAGGAGCCACATTGGAGAGAATTGGGAACATTCGTCTTCCACAGTATAGCTGGACAGGGACACAGAATTGATAAATGTAGGCAACTTTGTTCTCCATCGACAATGTTAATTCAAAAGAAAAAATCAAACCCATTCAATAACACAATAAGATTTGACTTGTAAATACAAAATCAAAGCAATAAAATGTAGCAAGCAGACCTTTATTGACATTTAATATAAACCATATTCATCATATTTAAAACTATTGTCTTTGTTCTACAATACATGTTTTATGTTTGTAAACGAAACTGTCAAAGACTAGATAAAAAGAATGTACAACTTCACTAACAAAGGGCCATGTGTACTTCAAACACAGACTTGTTTCCCACCATAGTGGTTTTTGTATTGAAGTCATACAGCATAGTAATGATAAGCGGGTATACAGAGTATCCTGTGGTAAAACAAACGGGCGGCGTGTATTGAAGTTGGATACGTTGTTATGTCACCGTTGGATTGGCCCGGCCCTCAGATGTACATGATCCACACTGATATGTTCTGTCTGAGGGCATAAACACGAGGCCTCTCGTAATGTTGTCAGCGTAGATGTGTGTGTCGGGGGGGGGGGGGACCCAAGTCGGTCTCCATTTCAAACCACACCATGGACGCCTATCCATACCGAACCTTCCCCAGGCCCCTCCACTATGTGTAACACGTCTTTGAATAAGGCTTGGTCTACGAGCTGCTCCCATAGGTCAGTCATCACACAATGCTAATGTCAACAAGCCCAGAAGTGGTTCCTATTCATAGCATAGTCTATCCCCTTTGCCGGGCAAGGTGAAATAATGATGAATATTACTATTCCTAGGGTTTACCTTCGGTTCCCTCACCTTACACCTTTTATCGCTCGTCCATCTCCCTCTTCTCTCCCTGCTATGCCCTATCCAATCGCCACCTGTCTTCCTCTCACCTGCTACTCCGTTTCTTAGCGGCCATTCTCTCCCTGTTTCCAGCTTCTCCGATCGCCGTACCTCCTCTGTTTCTCACACGTTGCCCCTTTCCATACTTCTCCTCAATTTTGTATCCCTATCCCTACTTTCTTCTTTTCCCTCTTCTCATGTCGTATTGTTTAGCATTTCGAATTCCTGCTATAGTCCCTGTTGTCACAGCTGCCCCATAACAGAAAATATCTCACGATTCAAATAATTAATTTGAACAACCTTGTTTTTAGTCTCGTTTGCATGCAAGTACTCATTGGCCCACAGTTTGCCCTTATGTGGAGGCTAGACTGTCTTCGTGTTTATGGTATATAAAGCACATCTCAAGCTTTATTCTGGCTGTACCTTTGTTAGACCTTTGGCACGTGGTGTGTGGGAAAGAGCCGTTCCACAAATACCAAGGTATCGTCGCATATCGTGGGACACGTTGGTAATGGTTTTACAAGAGCATATACACAAGTGCTCACTCCTTTATAGTCTCCCCGTGACGTCATCGTTACGTGATTGGTTATACTATAGTGGCTATACTATATATATATATATATATATATATATATATATATATATATATATATATATATATATATATATAAAATTATATGTATATATATTATCTTGAAACATAATATTCATTCTTATCTTTACCAATAGATCAGTGCATATATACAAAAACCAATAACTACATGGACCATAATCTCCGCTAACCGATAGCAAATATCGTCCGTCACCTGAATCAAAACTATCACTAATATGTCAATCTCAGTGTTATCATATAGTCTGTCACCTCTGCTCTACATATATCGTAACACTAAAGTGTTGTCTAAGATGGTATGTATTTCCCCATTCGGCTCAGATTGAAGTGCGTTCGGGGCAGATTGAAATCCATATGGCCCTAGATCTAGATATATGTCCCATGTGACTAAATAACAGAGTAAATTGACTGGATGTGAGTGACTCCCACACCGAACTTCTCCAAATGCGTGATACAATTTCTATCTCAGACTCAGATGGCACATCATTTCCTAGCTTATCCTAGGAGAAATCTTACCTGTTAATTCCTTATTTTTTCAAGTACATACACAATATTACCATGATTTCGATCTGAGTGGCCGTATTCTCCGCGTAGTTGACGAGTATTGCGTAGCGTCAACTACAAGGTGGGTAATAAATAATGATATGATCCTCCAGCTTTATAGTATGCCCTCTGCCTTAAGGTCTATTCTTGTCATTCCATACATATCGTATTGAAAGCCATATATCTATGTAGCTAGTTTCCTATGATCCTTAACTCAGTTTCCTATAGACATTCACCATCCATGCACAGTAAGATACATTCTCGTTCTTGCGCATGGATGTTATGCTGCTCGGTTAACTGGATGAACAAGGACCACCAATACGTCCAGAACGAATTCGTCTGAGCAGTCCACATTACGAGGGAGGTACGTTATGCTCAATATGGGGATGTAAGAGCTCGTGAGGGTGGCGGGGTGAGCAGCTCTAGGGTCAAGCAAGAGCAGCTCCTAGGCTTAGATATTGGATATGAGTGAGATTGCAAGGGTCGCTGTGGGAGGCAAAAGGGAAAAGCATTCTGTGCATATTAGGGCTAGATGCCGTGCATATCCTTAGCCGCCCAGCACAACTGATCTACACAAGATTAGAACGCTCCTGACACGTTGACGTCCATACCTTTCTGCCCATGCCCAGTGCTCACAATCATCAACATTATTCAACTTTTTGTTGCTGTTTTGGATTATTTAAACTATCTTAGATTTAGATGTAACGGATCCATACTTCAAACCTTGGTTTCGCATCCTTGGTGTATCTGAAAAAATAGAGAGATGCTTTTAGCTAGACAAAAAGACAACAACAAAAGATACTTAGAATGTAAGTATGGTACAGCGATCAAATTTGAAAACCATTATGAGAACACGTTTGGAGGACGTAAAGAAGATCTAACATTGCGTCTAACTGGTGAAATACTTCACACCCCTCTGCCTACTCTACCTTGTCTGTGGGACATTGTTTATGGAAGTGTGGTGCCAACCTGCTTAACTAATGTACATACATCGACGTGATGATGATGTAGGTGGGCCATGAACCTGACGTCGTTTATGAAATAAGGACCGGGTGAGCACAATACATGCATTAATCACAGCAGAAACTATATTAGGCGCCGCTGAAGCCACCTGCGTAACAGGATCCGTAAACAATGTTCACCTCATCTCTCTCCAATCCTCAGAACCCAGATTTTGATACCTGAACTTCTTTTCATAAAAGCTTCTCATCGAGTACCAGGAACAGCTCGGTCTGAAATGAGACCGTCCGAACATCACAAAAGGTGAGGCTGGGATACAGGTGTGTCAGTGTTACGGGATTTGATTAAAATCGCCATCAGTCGAAGGCGCCCTCTCCAGAGATAAATCACCACCTCCTTTTATGTGTTTTTCTCGGAAGGTAAGGCGCGCCGTAGCTCACGTAGCCTGTTTTCAAATTTGCAAAACGTGATATTCCCTTATACAAGGTATTTAGAAATTCACTTTACACGTTCCGGTAATACGACACTCTTTCGCACACTGAAGGCGCACGCGTTGTTCTTCACAATAGGGCCTGCACCCAAATTGTCCTCTAGTCGTAGGTTTATGCTGGGAGTAGAGAATTCAGGAGTGATTCGTATGGCTTTGGTGCCTGAGTGAAGTTAATATTTGCTGTGTAATGTCATATTGTGTGCAGTGCACGGTGGAAGGCATCTTTCCAGGCTGATCTGCGTGCCGCCAGGCTAAGGGGAACGGCACGGCCAGGACTTATCGTGTGTGCTCTGCGATAGAACAGGGGCTGATGTTGCGATTGGGGGTGTTGGCGAGAGATGGCTGAGCATAGTGGTACTCTATAGGGAATGGTACATCTGTGTATCACTCGATCTCTATCCATCTATATCTACTCAGCCATCCGTCTACTTTATTATCTGTCCATCCATTCATAATCTAAACATTTATCTATAATTCAGTACCCATTCATGTACCCAACCACATTTCTTCTTCCAACTAGAATATATATCTTAATGCATGAGTAAAACGTACATATATATATATATACACACACACACACACACACACACACACACACACACACACACACACACACACACACACACACACACACACACACACACACACACACACACACACACACACACACACACACACACACACATATATTTATATATATATATCATCCTGACATCATGTTCAAAGATTTTTATACGGATAGTTCTGCTATAGCAACCTGGGTTCACTGTACTAACTGTTGCCCAAATTTGCCTTGATCCCAACCTTATTGCATAGAACCGTGTCGCAAACACTGAGGCTCTTTGATGAGAAGATGTTTTCATTTTTGAACCTGATAGGCCATATCATTTCTCACAAACGTACATGTCAATCCATTTCCGAGCAAATGATGTATATTAACATGCTATCTTTAGGTATGTAGGAGAAGCGCCTTCTATACCAAGGTTAATCTGAGAAGTGCGGTTTATGGGCAGAATATAAGGGCCCAATTTATACTGAGGTAGAGATAGGAAGAATGATATAGAGGAAGGGAAAGAGAAGGAATCCTCCGTACCAAATTTGATTATTAGAACCAGACCTATTTAGAGTGCTAAAACCGCAGCTGATGAGACTAAATGGAATAGGAGCTGTGAATCATCCACACAGCTAACAGGGTGTTGAATGTCCCACCAAATATGTGTCTACCTGAACCCACGTGAATGTTGTGGCATCGTGCATCGAAAGGGACAATGTAAGAGCATTAGGAACTCGGAGATAAACACTGCAGTCTCTTTATTGTGAGAAACGGTGGGTGACAACGAAACAACATTACGGTGAAAGGTTTGACAGAGCACCATATGGTGCACAGACCACAGCATTCACACAACAGACCCACGTGATTCCAACTGTCTTTAATCGTTTGCACTATTGGAAATGCTGTGGAGAACAATTCCCATCCAGAAGAAAGGGAAATTCGGAGGACAGATCGCAGGTTAATTCCTGCCTGCCTAACAAGCCAAATCAATCAAGGTGTCTATCTGTTTGTAGCGCAAGTTAAAAATAGCTATATGAGCAGCTCAGTGTATTAACTGTGGTATTCACAGGGGAAGAAGATGGATTAGTACCCCTATTTGTAACTTGGAAGGTGCCACTTGCTTTGTGCTTCATGTGAGGGAAAGGAGGGATAGGCGAGAACCCTGTTAAGTACATAAAAACCTTGTCTGATTTACGATTTGCGTTCATGCCACAGGCAGTGAAAGCTGGCAGCAATCGCAAATGTAGGCAGTGGAGGTGTTAGGAGGTCATTCTTCCCCTGGTATTATTGTCTGTTGTTGGTGCAGAGAATAACTCAATGTGTGGGCTGCTGGCAGAGTATTGGATTTCTTGTTACAGCCCACGCGTACCGCCAGCGGGTTCCCCTCGCGTTTTTACTTCGTCTCCATAACTCGTCGACGTGTCATCGATTGTCATCGAGTTGTAAACGTTCATCCACATCATTTGTCAGAGTACTCCTAGGATTGGCTCTAGTGAGCCAGTCATCCCCGCCAATATTCCTCGTCTATATTGCGGAATACTACCCCATTGCATGGTCCTGTTTAAAGCAAGCGTCGTGTTATATCAGGACCAAATTCAACGAAACGGGCCATAATGTAAGCGACACGTTGGTGAAAGAGGAAGGTCGGTAGGCTCTAATCACTTAGACCAAGTCGAATGATATTTCAGATCCGCAAATCAATTAAATGATAGAATCTGTTGCTACCTGTAGAGTGACTTCTGAAGGTCGTCTTGAATGAGACTAATCATTCAGGAAGCAATATATTTAGTAGGGTTGCATAAACTTTGGTAATATGTTTATTAGATGGTCCTATGGCTTTGATTGCTTTGGGTTATCCGTTTTCAGAAAACATTTGTTCCCTAAGGACTGGGATTTCTGAATATCCATGATATGTCTTCTTATCTTCCTTTGACCTGCAGCGACCTTATTCTGTGTTTTAAAAGGAGCGAATTATAACAAAGCCAAATATTGAGTTTCATTATTGATATCAGGTAACAACTATCGAGGGCTTTGGCACTGGTCCAGAAATAACCCCTTTGCTGAGGCAGTCACAGAAACGCCTACTCTTTGCTCTGAATTATTTTCTCAGTATTTTAACTTGATTCACCTATCTTCTTTTCTTAGTATCCCTCGCCATTTATTCTTACCTTCCCGATCCTTTATTCCATTAGGATTGTATTCATTTCATATTTCCATTTCCGTTCGGTGGCTTCTTTACTTCTGTATCCAGGCCTCCCTTTTGTCTCTCCGTTCTACACCTCCCTGCAGACATCTTTCCCACCCCTTCTTTAACTATGCCCAATGTATGTCTGCCTCTCACGTTGATCATAATTAGTCCCCACTCCCCCCCTCTTCGTGCCCATTCAACAGACATCCCATTCTCTCTGATCATGTGTGTGTCTGCCGTAGTTTCTCCCTGATGTAATTCTCCATAAGGACATTCTGCTCAGTATTGCTTTCCGTTACTATTTGCCCATGCCTTTATGATTCTCATGTTATGATCCCACTTCCTCTTCTGACTTCTATATTATGTCTCTGTATCTATGTGCGCCTCTCAACTTTCCTGCTACACCACCTCTTCTCCCTTACTCAATATTTCTTTCTGCCTCTACAACCCTGTCTTCACATCTGCTACTCTGCCTCCCTCTCTAATGGCCCCTCTCCTCCCTTCTTACATCCTTCTCTAACTCCAGCTCCCTCTCGCGAACAGACACACAATCTTTGTTATTGATTACCGTTCACGATTGGCGGTGCTGGGTCGTGTTGATAGAATGTGATCGGCGATTACGCCATTACGGCATCGGCCCGAACAACAACCGCAGATGTGAATATTCCTTGATGAGGGCCCCGGTGATGTCCCCCCTCGTCTACCGCGCGCTGCTAATGAATTTCTGGATAGAAAGGCTGTTCACGATCGATCAAGTTGTCTCGAGATCCCTGTCCATAGTTAGGAGGCAGGGAACTAAGGGTCTCCCGAGGATATTGAATTGGAAGGGTAATCAGAATACAAATGTGTGATTTATTTCCTAAAGTCGACAATAAATTACTAAGCTTGGGGCGATGCTGATCCCCACCCCCTCTTTTCGTCTACCCCCCCACAACCCCACAGACTTCTCTAGCACTAGCGTTCCTTCTCTCTCATGCAGTTCCCATTGGAGATCACCGGTTGCTGTCAATTCAAAAGCAGATCTTTGTTGCATTAGATCCAATAGCAATTCCTTATCAGGAATGATCCAAAGGATCGAAGGGTTATGTTTTCACATGACGAAAAAGTGGTCAATAAGATGGTGAGGATGGGTTAACCGAGAGGCATGGCGCTGGGATGCAGAGACACGCCCACTCAGCAGGACACTATCAACATGCTTGGCGTCTTTTTACCACGCTGAGAAGCCGTCTCTGAAGAAGCCATTCCCCTGAACATTTTTGGCGGGGTGCTGAATTGGAGATGCCAATAGGGACATGGCTGGGTGGCTGGGTGTCGATAGGCTCGTGCACCGTGTGCATAGAGAGAAAGAGAGAGAGAGAGAGAGAGAGAGAGAGAAGGAGAGAGAGAGGGAGAGAGAGAGGGAGAGAGATGGAGAGGGAGAGAGAGAGAGAGAGACAGAGAGAGAGAGGGAGGGAGAGGGAGGGAGAGAGAGAGAGAGAGAGAGAGAGTGAAAGAAAGAGGAAGAGGTGGATGGGAAGAGCAAGTAACCGCGAAAGATAGGGAGAGTGAACGGCCCATAAAGTAATGGCAAGGTTCCGCCTACCATCAGCCCTCTGGCACCCACACCGCTTGGTAGACTGGGATAAGGGACGTCAGTGTCTGCTTATGTGCCCGTCTAACAATGTTTAGTGCTTAGTTGGCTTAGAATAGGCCGAATCAATGAATGATTGCACGGGTGCGAAGTCGTCGCCAATTGGGTTAGTCGGAATCGTGTTAGTCACCGTGTACTGACGTAAAACGGACTAGCGAGATGGCGGACATTTCATCGGATAATTGGCCTGGCCCGTGCATATGAAGCATCAAGAAGACGGGCTAACAAGATGTAACGCAGGGCTAGCCGTGATGTCCCTCACCGCTGTTTCCAGCCGCCGTCATACAACTGCTGACAGCGCCTCCAGTGGAGCTGCCACTGCCACACCGTAAGCTGCATACCGATCGGGGCGGCTGGCAGCGCTCGTCATCTCTAGCGGCCTTTTAAATGAAATAAGATAGAGCTAACTCTATTTGCAGGCAGCGTATCGGATGTCAATAAACCCAATAATAGAATGGGTAACGATGCGGAAGAGATGACGCCGAGCGGCAGACAAAGCACCGCCTTTTTAGTGGGTTGTGACGTCTCTGACATATGTGCAGTTTGAGTATCAGTACTAACTCGTTTGCGCGAGATTCAGGATGAATCGAGGCGATTAAGACCCTATTTAATCTAAAATAAATGATATTTTAAGTGTCTTTCAACATGACTTTGCTACTCTTAGCAGAAGACGGTTCGAATACATTTGCTTCAAGTCAAATAGGATCTATTGAATTAAGCGAATTGCTTTTCCTATGAGGATATTACTCTAATTAGATTGGTTGACGACACACTACAGAACCATCATATGAAATACCATGTTTATCTGCTAATTATAATGTATTGCGACCACGGTATTTCTTGATGCAAGGCATGTTCATGTTGCAGCCTTGGAAATGTAAATAAGGGTTCTCAGATTTTTTCAAGGAGAAACATTGCCGTCAATATTGTCATATTCAGCTTTGAGAAACATACCCTAGAAGGGTATATTGGAATTTTCTTTTACATTTCTACCCGGGCATAGTATTTTTTCTTAACGCCTTCTACAGGTTGCGGTTGGTACATCTTCTCACATTTATCATTGATATACATTCTTCTTTATTCAGAAAATTCGAGTCATTATCTAGATCGTCTAAATCGTTCTTTGTGGGACTGGAACTCAATAATGAAGCAGGTCTCACCAACATGCCATGTTAGTAAACCGATCAGCACCTTATATAGGTTACCGTAATGTCGGTAAAGTATATATTCATCATTCATTTAGTAAGACAGACATTAAATTTTCACTAATTATGGATCACTTAATTGGAGAAGCTGTATCCATTCATGTAACATACATACATTTAACGCAATGACTCTCCGATCCTAGTCATTGTTCTCCCCTCTCCTATCATTGTCCTAATCCTGTTCACTGTCCCCAAATACTTAACGGCCCCTAGGCGTACGGGAAACGGTTCGCCAATATATAACCCATCGCGTTGATAATGCATCGTGATTCGAACTCAACAGCTTCAGTTGCTAGTGGCCTTTCACGGTAGCATTAAGTGTTGGCATACTATTTATTCCCCATTACTAATGGCAGGATCACAACTATTTACCCTCATGAGACACTGCTGCAGCGGAAAGCTGATTTTAACTGAAATTTCTAAGTGACTTCAACACTGCCTCCACTTAATTTCCATTAGTAACTAGAGTTATGGGAGTTTCTGGCATTCACCTTAAACGGGGACATTTTTTTTCAGTCCATACTTTCAAATAGATTATATCCTTGCACATTCATATTACAGTACTGCGGTTTCTATTTCTAATATCTTGTTTAAAAATTGCAAATTAGAATAATGGATTTAACTGAGTAACCCTGATTTAAATCTAACAAAAGCGGCCTGCCGTCCGTTTTAACAGAAGTATTGTCGATTGTTACTGGATAATCGGGGATGGGTGTATATCAGCTGTGCTAAGACCTAACATGTTATGCGGCATGATGGATTCCACTGTTGTACAATAGTCACTTACGCAGAATTTGGGACTACTAGAATTCAGATACTAATATTTTCAATTTGGTAAAGCAGTGATTTTAATGAGAAAAAAAGTTTTGTTATTTTGAATCTGTAGTTGAAAGTAGGCAATAAGCTGCCAGCTGTTTAAGTCAAAAATACACAATATCAAATTGTTTCTAGTACTAGTGGGCATATCCGTCGCGTAGTTGACGAGTAGTAATATCCTCGTTCAGTCTGGAATATTGTGAAGAGTCAGCTACAAGGAGGATACACATACTAGTATCAAAAGCAGGTTTACATTGTATTTATCATTCAGCATTGCAAATTTAAGTTATCAAAGGAAAGGCAAAATGGCCGCTTATTTAATCTAATTATTTTTAGTCAGAAATACACTTCGCCAATTGGGTGCATTAGTTCGCTCAGACAGCTTCTATTTTGATTCTTTAAGTTTCGTAATAAAATGTTCACGACTCATTGTTTGTGGAACGACCCCCCACCCTCCAAAGTTTCTCCTCCATCTTTTCTTCGTTGGGGGTCGGAGTAATGAGAGCACCGGACGCCCCCAGGTCTGACCTCAATCATGGACCCTGCTTTATTTTAGCCCCTTATTTTTTTGGATTCGTGTGGTGCCGCATTGTTTCACAAAGCAAAATTTGAAACCGCAGACGCAGGTCTTGCGTAATCCAAGTAAAATGCGTTCCTCTTGACCGGTCATCGCGAGACAGACTCCATGGACTACAGGGGAGCATGTCACCAAAATTAAGGTCAAATTACACCAAGCCAAAAATTCAGCAATCCTTTTTATCATTTCATATTAATTGAGAATTGGTCACCAATACAAGCAGAGTGGTGCACAACCGATAAATTGTGGGGAGTTGTGTTGCAAATGGATAGGGCGAAGTACAAGTTCTTCATCATCACAAAACAAGATTCAAACAAAGGCCGATAAAATCGCTTCTGTGTGCCCCAAACCTTGTTGTACGTGGTGAGGTACGAGTCCTGAAATGTCTTAAGGGATGAGATTCATAGAGTCGTAACCTCGAATATAGTTATAAATAAGGGGAACTTATTTAAAGTATTAATGGACAGAGCTCTCGGCGTATTCCTGTGGTTCAATTATTCTCACTAGGTGGTACCTGAGGGACATGCAGGCGCCTTCTCTCTGACTAAACAGTCAGCGTTCAGCAGCCGACCTGGTAACATGCGCTCACGCCCGCTCTGTCTTGAATTTTTCCTGTTTTCTTTCACCATCTGTTATTTGTTTGAATTTTGATGATTATTGAATAATAGGGGTGATAGCAAGTTCCCCGAGATCCGAATTACGTCTTTGTTAAATATTCAAGAAGAGAGACAAATAAATCTACACATGGTACACAGTTACATTTGGGTAAGAGAGCCAGCATTTCTCACCATCAAATTCTTCCCTTGTAAATCGGGTAGTATACATATACATATACGTACACGCGCACCTCCCCCTTTTCTTATAATGTCCCCAACTATATATGTAGGGGTTTTAATGGCGTGAGGTTATGATATATGAGGTTATCTACAGAAATAGATATGCCGGTCTCCTGATAGGAAAGAGATGAGATATCAATGGCGACTGGCCCTGTAAATATCGTAGTTTCGTGGTAAGGTATTGAAGTATTAAAACCTGATTTTTCTTGGTGGGAACGAGGACGATGCAGTTTGTGGCTATACAGTTGACCGCATATTGCCTGATAGGAAGAAGGCTAATGCTGACTTGGGATGAGGGTGGTCTGGGCAATACGAGGGGGTCGTGGGGCAGAGAGGTGTGGAGACAGATTATGACAGCAGGCAAGCCTCGGCCGAACGTGCATCAATTGCAACAGCACACACGCTAATGGGCGTGCTGTCACGCTGATGACGGAGCGTGTTTGCCTGCTCGTCGGGCTCCGGCCCTGGGAGGAGAGGCTGAACCCGGCCCCGAGACACCGGGCCAAGCCCCGCCAATAAGCGGCTGGGCAAGAGTGACGCAAGGGGCAAAGATCTGCAGTGATTGTAGTTCTCCTGTGAAGAGCATCACTAGAGATAGGACCGGGACCTCGTGCCCTTGACTCATAGCTAATCGAACAATTGACTATAGTGGTGCTATGCATGGAGCTATGGTTGATATAATATGAAACCCAAGGTTTACACACAATAGAAATAGTAAGAGTAAACCACTCACCGGTTATGATTGTTATATAAAAGTGGAATAAGTAGGGTGATGAGCACGGTGATATGTCAGTAATGGGTAAAAATAGCATTAATTCATGTCATAAGCTCTTTTACCTGAACCCTGATGTCTGGGTTATAGATTATTGGTTGGCGGTCTTGAGGGCTAACGCTGTATACAGGTGTGGTGCTGGCATTTACTTCACAACTCTGTGATCTTTTATCTCCTTTCCTTTGATACACAAGTCATGTGCAGATGTGCAGGTTCAAAACGTAGCGGTGTGACGTGGGGGCTCAGTGATACAAAGTCAGTGATATCGCAGTTTTCTGAACGATCATTTTATCGGGATGACATTTCTTTATGGTTGACACTGCCTGAATGGACATTCCTTTGATGTTGGAGACCTCAGAAGGAACAACTATAGTGCAGCTTCACTATAAGTACTTAATACTGCATGCGCCATACTTTGGGGCCTCTCCTATGAGAGGAACAGTGAAGCTGGTTAAGTTGGAAACTATATTGACGAGACTCTGTGTCCTCAACTATAGGGTGTGTTAGGGTCTTACATTTGGATCTACCATCAGTCTGTGGGTAATCCATATTACTAGAGTTCAATGTGCATACACTGAGTAGGTTGGTTATGGTAGCGATAGGATTATTGGGTGGGTAATCCATATTACCAGAGTTCAATGTTCATACACTGAATATGTTATTGTATCGATAGGATTATTGAAGCTCCAGTGAAGGGGAAAGTGTGTTAATAGGGATTTAATCTTTAGGTATTGAGGCGTCATTGACACCTGTGTGGAATGTATTCTAGGACTTTTCTGAGTATAGGCCAACTTCAAGGGCGGAGCTCGTGGCTGAGGATGGTTTGTGGTGGTAGCTGCCGGGACAGGGCTGAGAATGGTGCAAAGATGTTGGGGCACTTATATAGAACTGGATCGAGAATCGTATAGATACACAATCCTCCACGAGTTTGGAAGGGCCGCAATCGTCATCGAGGCGAAGCCGAGTGACGATTACTGTCCATTCCAACGAGTGGAGTATTGTTTATTTTACGATTCGAGTGCGGTTCTGGATTTATCTCACCCCTTTCAGAGTTTGTGCCGTTAAATCTCTTGTCTTGTCTTGTCTCTGAAATCCTGGCCGCTGATTGGTCAATCGCCTATGACGTCATCTCGTATTCACTACGCCACGACCATGGCGAGGTATTGTCACTCTACGGGGGTGATCCTTCAGTATTATTTTTTATAACGTTATTCCTATGGCAAAACCTGTAGCAGGGGTGAGTCAGGGTGTATTCTCGCGGGATGCCCTACCGGAGTTACTTCTCCAGGGCCCTGTCATTTTTGATAAGAAACGTAGCGAGTTCAGTGAATCTCCTGAACAAGTACTGTTGGGGCGGCGGCAGGTTGCTACAACATTGCTCGAACGGGTCCGAGTAGCGTCCAGCAGACGGTCGTACATCAGCAATAGTAAACTCCTTCATAGGGTTAAGTATACTTGAAGTACATTGTCTTGACTTAGTATGTAGTCGAATGATCGAGGAGGACAATTTTATTTTCAATTCTACTCATATGAAGGAAGAATTTAGCAGATGAACACACACTGCACTGACGCAGGGTTTAATGAATTCACCATTCCTGTCCTGAACTTTTCAAGTCGGATCCTCAGTCTACATAATCTTAAATAAATTTTGATGGCCAGTGACATTTCCAACGGAGGATAATTACCTCGGTGCCAACAACGAGTAAACGTTGGTCCTATGGAAATAATTAATTAATGGAGGCCATCAGTCTTAGTTCTCTGCAGCTTTGTAAAAATAAAATGTTTCTATAGCAGAATGTCATAGAATTCTTCGGTTGCCTAGAAATATGTAAGATCCTTACGATAATAGCTCACAGAAACATGATGAAAGGGACTGACGAGAGCCATCCTCTATATCCCAAGCTTATCTTATCAACCAACCTTAGATAACGCCAATGAGATCCTTTTGATAAAACAGCTATTTCCTCAGCATACTGATGTAGTTTTTAATTTCTCTTATTGATATAAACGTATATGCATTCATCACACTAATGAAAAATACATCCAGCTCGTATCAAAGCAACGGCGGATAGTGTGAACATGTGAACCGATTAAGTATATCTGTATGTTTAAGGAGCGTAGAAACAGGCGGTACCCTTTTATAGTGCAACTCTCAAGACAGTCCTCTTGTTCAAGAATCTGGTTGGAGCTGGATGTGAATAGCTTGAAGATCACTGACAGCACTGCGCAATAATCACTGACCAAACTCCTCTCCAAGCACAGACTCTCACCCCTTAATTTATGCTTTCACTTTCCCACCATAAACCCTACTCACAACTACCCTCTTTCAGACATTTAAAAAAACAACAACCACGAACTCATTTGACCAAACACCGATGACTGTAATTACTCCTGATTTTATTGAGCGAGAGAAATTTATGTCACTTCACGCATCAATAATATTTTCAGTGGGAGGTGATGGGGGGCATGCCTTCATCAGATGTGAGATACTTCGGAATATTGTATAATTCTCTAGTCCAATCATGAAATATTCCCCGCGCCCTGGTCAATGATTTATGTTTTAGCTAACAAAATATTAATGGCTTCATGTGACGCATTCCAAGATGCCTCGGTGGGAACGGTGGCATTACCAGAATAATCCTATTTTGTGGGTGCTTCGGTTGGTGGAAACAGTTGCATAATTGGTAGCCGGGGAGATAATCCCAGATCTGGCATTCATAAACCACCCTGTGGTATTCAGGCTGGGGGTATTTACTGCAGGCTTGGCGTCGCGTGTTTTGTGTTGGCTTGATGTACTGTGGTTGTAGACCGAAGCAGCTGTCCCCACGTTTGTCAACATTAGGATAGGAAATCTAGGAAGATTAAGCTGTTTACGTTTAGTACAAATGTGTTGTATACATTATGAACACAGAGAAGCCGCCGCTCGAACTCCACCGTTCCACCGATATATCTTTCACAGTTCTTTCATGATAAAAAGTAAATGTGTTTTCCCTGTCGTGAAAATGTTGTGCCAAAATTGTTTATCTGAAATATAATGACACCACCTTTTTGTCATTGGACATACTGGATCGTCAACTAATATTCACACCAGTTTGAATCGCAAGGCCCATGTTCACGATGGATGTACAATCAGAAGATTTGATGATGAGGTTAAGAAAAAATGTGTTGTACAACGTAGATTATGTGGTTTGGCCTCGCAAATGTACACCATCCATTTTGAAGAGGGAAGTGAAATTATTTCCTACTGCATGTCATATCTGTACATGTACAAGCATCCGGTATATGACATGCCTGATCATTCGGAATACAGGTATGAAATTGAGTCATAACCATTCATACTCACTATGACGTAACATGTAACGTCAACAATGTTATAGAGTATAGCTAATTATTTATACATCCAAATGAAGCTGGCACTACAATACACTGTACCTTATACCTTATTACATGCCCCTCACCTCACTAATTACAGTTATTAAAGTAATCACAATCCCAGACACATAATAGCTGTCAACATATTTCAACATTTTATTGTGCCCGTTCTGTAATAATGACGTATACTTCCGAGGCTATTACTTGCCTTAGAATTCTGTTTTGGTGTATTGAGATTCTTTGAAATCAGCACCTCGTTAGTGAATGATTAACACATTGAAGGACTGCTTTAATACGGACCCGCATGGTTATCAAATTATCACCCCATTCACATCAAGCCTTTTATAACCTCATATGAAATCACTTCGGGAATGCTGCAATGGTCTGGTTCCGTTGTAAATAAGTTATCATACATATTTCTTTGAACTTGTTCGTCTCAGGAGAGGCTTCATCGTTCCTGCAGTATTTCTTCAACGGGTGTTGAACATCAAAATGACATGAAACAATGCAGATAATGGTAAGGCTCATAGGTGGGTGTTTGAGACAAAAAAAGTGGTGCGCCATTTGAGTAAAAGTAACAGTAAGGACGCGATAATTCAAAGATATCTTCTTGGTAACCTGATATTTGTGTTGACAATTCTAACGTCGCTCTGCATTTCGGTGTTTCATTAAAAAAAAATAAAAAAAATTAAGTATCATGTAATGTGTACTTTTTACGAGGCAGTTAGGCAATGCATTCCATAGTGGATATTGTACTCGAGGAACTATTTTCTTATAACCTTTGCTGCCCGAATACTACTGCCGCGAGCAAGAACACGGTCGTCTTCCTATACTACCCATTTCTAGAACCTGCGAGATATTCTCATTTCCATATACTACTGCAATATTAACCTGTCCCTTGAGTACAACGTTCCGCTTCATAGATCATATTGAAGGCCATATTTATGAAGCCCAATGTAACACGTACATTGGAAGTACTACATGCACCCCTCGGGACATTCTTTTCATGGCATGGATGGCGTTTACGCAAGACAATCACAGAGTGTCCATATTTTCTATTCAAATGGTTCAACTTCTGCCGAATGGTATGAACCTATTTTGGTGGAATCGCAAGCTATAAATGTAAAATGTTATCATTGAAATCCAGTCTAATACAATAAGAAATTATATTCTACCTCTAATAAAATATCCTAGGCTTGGGGTTTGTCACGAGTGTCGTATAAAGTGTTTTTATGTCAAAAATTGTGGAAACGGGGTAGGATAAAATCTAGACGCCACTCGTTTGATTTTGAGTTTATTCATGTCACGCATTTTGTTGGCTCCGTAATCTCACGAGTATGAACTCAAACTTAAACTCGTGATGTCTCTTGATAAAAACTACCCTTATTGTAGTTGTAATATATGATGACTAAATCCATAAGAAATATGTTGATATTTGTCACGATGGTATACAGAGAGCATTATCAGATCTTACATCGAAAACAGTAGAATTGATCAGAAGCTTGACATCATGTGCTTCCTTACATTAAATGGACACCGTCTGCGGTCGTCGATCCTTTGGCCAGAAAACTAAAAGAGAATAACATCAAGATGACATTCAGACAGTATAATTCGTAAAAAAGCATATCGCCTGTCCTACAGAGCTCGAAATAGTTTATATAGCAGTGAATTGGCATGTAGTTTTCCTGTTTTCGACCCATGACACAGGATTTGAAAATGTTGTTTGAGTATAACTTCCATTTGCCACTCTAGTTGCTTTCTCGAATTACTCATGTCGCTAGCCTTCTATTTTCACCTGCCAACGCCGAGTCTGAAGTTCCCTATACTTTAAGGTCTTTGAAACTGAAGCCTGTCGCCACGAGCTTCTCCTCTGCTCCCTTTAATCTGCAGTATTCCCCAGACAAGAAATCCACGGAATACTCATACAAATAAAAATGAAAATATAAACATACAGGTTCTGTTAAAAAATGACGGATAAAGCTCTAACATGGACGGTGTAAATTAATGGCAGGAACCATAAAGTGCTCCTTTCCAGTGTGAACTAAGTCTCCGGCGCTCTCGGAGATTAAAATAGCTCTTGGTATTGATCAAATAAACTCAATACCACACTCCATTTACCGCCTTTCGCCCTTTTTCCCGCCTTTCAGCGCATACTTACACGAATGCCTAATGCACTGTGCCGCTGCAGCTGTCTCCAAGCAGAGAGCCGGAGTAGCAGTCAACGTTTGCATTATAGTTGAATCTGCCTGGTACCTCCGCCACCTTCCCTTATATCATAACTAACGTCACATCTATATGGAAATGATATCATACCTGCTGTTTTTTTTGCCGGCAATTATCTTGCAAATTGGCCTGCTGATGTTTCCTGAAAGGTTTTGTGGGGTGCAGTCGCAGCGGGTATATGGGTGGGTTATTTACAAGGGTCTTTGGGACCCTTGAAGGTCTTATCGGCCTGCCTAAAAGATAAATAGCCTTGCACCCAACACAACACCCGGGCAGGGGCAGCCTAACTGCCACTTTCCTCGTCCACCTGCCTTAATGGGCAGCGATGGTGGACCTTCACTCCGGTTACCACACCTCCTAACCACATGGATACATTGGAAGATGCTGAAGGGACAAAAGTGTCTGCATAAAGATTATTACAAGAAGACTGTCACTTTTAACACTTGTAGCTGGTCATCGGCTCAACCCTCCTCGTTCCGTTTGCTGCTCGCTCAATGATGACCACAGGGGAACCATCCAGGCTAGCTTCTGTGGGATCTTTTTCCTGTCTTCTCGACGACCTTGTCGCGCTATTTTATAACGTTGTAGATCATCATCATATTAACTGGATCAACGCCACCCGGGCCGGTCGTTATCTGCGTATGCGCAGCTCATCGGCGCTTTATGCTCGTAGTCATAGCTTCCCATAGAGTGGCCCAATCATGGACACTGCTGTCGGTCTATTACTACGAGCTGGTGCAATGTTATAATGGAACAACGTTAGAGAAAACTATATAGAAAACAGAATTATATCAGCTCACATAGATTTGTAGTGGTTCTGTGAAGTAAAACAGGGCCCATCAATACAGTTCACACGGCATTCCTGATTCAAGTTACGTTGTGATTTGAATATGCTGCATACTAATGTAGCCACCTGGCGGCGGAACCATATTGGCGGAACCATATTAGTGGTCATCCATAAAGTATATACTCAGCAGTAGCAGGGGTTGCCTCTAATATTTAAGAAGAAGTGTTGCGTGCATCCCTTCATTAACCCTTTAAGGGCGGATGATGCCTTAAGGCATCACCCGACAGGGGGCGGATGGTGCCTTAAGGCATCAATCGGCTGGGGGTGGATGATGCTTTAAGGCATCATTTTCTGGATATTTATGAAATTGCTTTTGATAAGGAAATAATTTAACAATAAACTTGAAATTCGCACAGAATGTAGATTGAACACCTTACTTTGGAATTCTAAATAAAAGGAATAGAAATATTCAGGATAACAAATTATATCACGTGATTAACCTTCGAATTTTGAGTTCAGGGGAGAATGCCCCCGTCCCCTAGAACTGTACAAAGTCTCTAGTAGCCGTCCCCAAGGGTGTAGTTCTGCCATTGGCGGCCGTCCTTAAAGGGTTAATCTATTGCTTATATAATAGTTGGCGGTCATCTGTTTCAGATATTTTGCCTACAGACTGCATGAATGCCCCTTGATTTAGATACAGACTCTGAACTACGGTTGCTGGACGTACATATGTATACGCTTTGTGCATTTGCTGAGTGAAATTCACTTAGTTACGCATACCTGTATTGTCACCTGAGCGGCTCTAGTTGAGCGGCCCTAAATAGGCCGGGGATGTGCCAACACTGCAGTGGCTAAATAAAGAGGGCACACCTGGACGAATTTCAATCTCCCTATTTACCACCTGCACAACATCCCAACAACACACTGATTACCTGGTATTATTGGCACAAATGAGACTGGATCCGTCCACTCTCGCCCCACATCAACTGAGATAAGCGTACGGAAGTGCCATTAGGTTTGCCCTATTGGTGCACTGGGTATGTCAACCCCTCCGCTACTATGTTACCCAAAGGGTTTGAAGCGTTCGTATACAAATATGACTTTATTAGGATGAGCTTCTCCTTACCGGCTCATATCATCTGAATATCTGCAGCATTGACTGTGATGGGAGAGATATTTACGTGACTGTTTAAAGGGCAATTCAGTATTAAAATGATTTGGGGAAATGGAAATGTTTGACGACGTCCCGACACACCCGCTCTCATCAATTCCCTATTATCGCTTGGAGCTGCCCTGCAAGTGTTTTGGACTCTTAAATCCCGCCGTGTGTGGTTGTAAAACTGTCGGAGTAATGATTTATTTGGCGAGAGGCCAACGAGAGTTGGGCCAAACTTATAATCAATAAGAAGTAGCAAACTTCTCTCTATTACGTTACTCGAATTAGACCGTACATACACTGCTGCAATTATATCTGTTGTATAGGTAAATTAGTTCCAGACTATATTGCGATAGAGAGCCACGTGATGTGCTGCATTAACGTAGTCAGACGGTGACGTAACGTAACGCAGGGTTACTTAATGGCGGTCAAGGAGGAGCACAACTCCCGGCGCGCTGTCCCAAGATGATTATTTGCCTCCCTTTCTGCCTCTTGCCTTGCGGCTGTAATTAAAAGCAATCAATCAGTAATTAAGCAGCTTGATTAGTAACGCTGATAGGGATTAAAGAATGCTAATAAGGGTAAAGCACGGGGCACGTTGGTCATGGCCAGAGGGCAGTGTCCTCGGTATTTCCTGCGGCAGGTTTTTAATACAGGGGCTAGGGCAGTAAAGGAGCCAATCCCGAGTTGTTCGGCCGTGTGATGGGTACAATATCTCTCGTATAGCAGTTGATGTACTATCCAAACCTTTAACGTATCTCATAGATGTACTGCAGAATATCGTATTGTTCATCCTTTTAGGATGAAACCTACTCTCTAGCATAGGTTCATCTTCCTTATAAATCCCTGCAATCATTATTTTGTTTTTCCTACCCTAAACGGGATTCTACTCTGAGTTATTTTTAGGTAGCATGTAAAGATCTGTATATATTATCAACAGCAAAAACGTAGGAGGAAAATATGTTGCACACTAGAGTAAATCAAAGGAATCAAAGATACAAAGGAAAACCTGACGCCAACTGGGCAAGATCTACTGGCCCAGTGGGATAGGCTCCACTCACCGTATTAGAGTAGAAAGGCGACATCTCTCAACACCTGTAACAATAAACATGGTAGAGGCACATCTACACAATATAAAAGGAATTTCTCAGTTGACAAACTTGGAGGTTGTTTGTATCCATGTGACAAAATGCCCTAATGACTGATGCGTAGAGGAGCATATCAGCTTTAGTGTCCCTATTGACCGGGCTCGGTTCAGACGTCATTAGGACCGTCAGAAACTCCCTTCTCCGGGTGGTCTTAGCCATAATTGGTTTCATTTGTTAGTATCCTAGTTGGCTCCAGCTGTGGCATTAAAACCTTCATGCGGATCCCTCCCCATCCCTTCATCGCATACTCCCCCACCCCCACCACTCTCATGTCCTCACCCTGCGGCTTGCACAGGTATCCATCACCCTTAAATTGAATACGAATCATGCGCAGAATTATGTGTAGCTACGGTAAGCGGTCGAAATCAAAGGATCACATTAGTTGCAGGTTTCAATGATCATCTCTAAACATGCTTCAGGGGGGTATTTACAACCCTAACGACTCCCATCTTGATTTAATCTTAGGTAATACGCATTTGGATTGTTTTAGTGTACTGCCTAATTAGGCTGAGCAATTAGAGGAGTCCCAAGCATCATTAATAAGTTTGTATTTCAAGTGGATGTGGGTGCAGTGCGTAAGGGGGTGGTTTAATCCCCGATCATCCAGGAGTAATGGATTTAAATGTCAAATAAAACCACAAAGCATTTAAATTTATCCCTATAATGTTCTGAGCAATATGATACGAAAATATCTGCGTAAGGGTTCTATGTCGTGTTATAAATTCTGTTTCAAGACCTCTGATGCTAGAGCAATGCGATAAAACTTCCATGAAGAGGTTTTCCCAGGAGAGGACATATTGCACTGCGTGTCTTTGATAAGTAAGACAGGTTTGTAACCATAACCGCTCGACAGCAGTAGCGCACCACCCCATTCTTAGTATCCCGAACACAAAACCAAATATTTTAAGCGAAAACTTGCTACGATACATAAAACGGCCGGAAAATGAGCACGATATCCTGCACAACCTCGCAGCAACCTAAAAATGGTACCTTCTCCTCCGATGTCCTATACTTTTCCAGGCACTTAAGTTGAGTCTCAGGCGTTCTTTCTATGGCAACAGAAGATCCACGGGTCTCCGCCGTCAAGGCTGCCAGTGGTTGGCTGCTCCCCATCAATAGACAACAGTCCCTGTCAATTAACCCGCGAGTCTTACCTGTCAAAACTAGACCAGAAGTCTTGACATCATCCCACGCATGGAGGTGTGGGGTGGAGGAGGAGAGAACAGGGGCAGTGTCTCTAGTGGATTTCTGATAAAGGCAGGCGTACTATCCTCCTTCTGGTTTCAGTATCCTTTGACTAATAACTCGAGGGAGGCGGGGGGGGGGGGGCGGATGGTTAAAGAGCCCAGATGATCGATCGCCCACTTCACATATGACTGCGCCTCCTTGGCTTCTATTTAACGCCCCAACCGCCTTCCCAAAATGCTATTGATTCCGGTGGCATTGGTGCCGATTTGTCTTCCTGGTTATCGCTTTTACCTGGAGGGACGATAAAAAGTACATAGGGATTGTGGAACAAAGGCGACCTCTCTGTTGCTACTAGCTTTGTTGAGCGCCGGATTCTCTTCTGTTGGGATTTTATTAGGTAGGTGGACTATCATAGCACAAACATTCCCTTTATTGATCTACTTATAGAGGTTGTGTGCCGTTTGTGATTCTGCCTTCGACGTACGCTGCCTTTAGATCCCTGGCTACTTCCTAAACAGGTCTTGAGACAGGAAACTAGCTCTTCTATCTGCATATATAGTCTGACAACGACTGATGAATATTCTCAAGCCGAATCATAGTGAACACTATAGTAATAAAAGATAAGGGTCGTATCTGTCACTATCTAGTCAGGTGTATAGTGTTAACTGTGCAATATTTGGTAAATAACAGAGGCATTCAATTATGTATGAAGACATGATAAAAGTGGCTCTTGGGGTAAGAGGATTACCCAAGTCCTGCCCTGTCACTACTTAGGAATAGCACACGTCGTCTATGGTGAACTGACAAGGTTGTCATTGACAGTCTTATACTGACCAAAGTGCATCAGAATTTAATATTATATAATGGGACTTTCCAGGCATGTTACATTTCTTTATATGGTATCAATGGTCGGCACTAATTGCCTCCAACTAGTAATTTTGATAGATGGCTATCGAATAACTTCAAAGAACAGTTGGCATTATCAGTGTGGATTCATATTGGGATCAGGACATTATTATAATTAGATGTGTAATGTTTCGATCTGCGGCCAATGCTCACGGGGAAGCCATATTAACCCTTAAGAGGACCTTTGTCAGAGCCAACATCTATCTCACCTACACTATGCTGATAATAATATCTGAGAATTAGCTATCAGCAAAACGTTATTGAAACATGACTACGTCACAGTGTTCTACTAATTTACACTATATTAAACATCTCTGCAATACAGTCAGAAGACACAGCAAAGCTAGGATGCAATAACTAACAGAAATGAACACCCTATACCATCAGAAAGTGCAAATGAAATATCAATTTTCAACTATAACATATTATCAGGCAACGTCACGAAATAGGATAGATTGAGTTATGCCAAGAATATCTGGATCCACCCATTAATCTATGTCAGAGAAGCCTCTTGAGGGAGATTGTAGATGAGGTAGTTCTGATGCAGCTGCGTGGACTGGCTGATACGGCGTTTCCACTTGACGATTCCGGCCACTGATTGTGGCTTTTGGCAGCACACACCGACTGTTTGCCACTTTTAGGGCGCATGATGGCAAGATAAATTTCAGGTTGACGTTTTTATATCCCTTTACGCAATTCGTCACCATCTGATGACTCTTCGCTTTACCAAAAAAAAATCATACATGTAATTGGTGGCAGACCATGATCCCTACTCTGGCTCAGTCTCGACCTCCACCTTTCCAGTGCAAGACAGAACCTTTCTCTTGCCAACGACGATTTCTACATCAACCCTCTCTGCATATATTGGAATCCCGTCAGTGTATCTGTTGAAGGTGTACACTCAGCTGCAGTGTAGGAAGGGTTAATCTCCAGACTAGGACCCATCTAGCAGCATCAATATTTTATTATATGTTATTTTACATCCAAGGCAAGGATTAATCCTCGAGAGCCACCACCGCCGACATTTGTGCACTGCGCAAATCATCGGTGCCCGATTCGTCGTCAGGTGGGAACGCCGTAGGCGACGCGCGCCATTCGGTTTGATTACAAATAGGAACTCATTACAGGTCTAACAACATAAAATCTGTGCTTTACTGGGGCGGGCGAAATATGTGAAAAGGCTTCTCTAGTAAATGATGACTGCGTTCCAGGAGTATAATATTCTTAGTATAATATGAGCTTTGCAGGGGTGTTCATAAATCAAGGTAAAGGTGCAAACGGCTTCCTACTCCTCGATAAGAGTAAAGGGCGAAGTACAAATATCAGAGATTGAATTAAATATACATTTCATTTGTTTAAATGTCTAAGACACGGAATTATGAATAGAACAGATTTGTTCCGACTTAATGTAATATCAATCTAAAGTGGCAACTAATTTAGGGAACTATCTGGTTTAGCTCTTAAGAAAGACGATTTAAAAGACGATTTAAAAGACAGGTATAGAGCATTTTTTAACTTTAGGAAATATCAGGTCGGGACATTATTCTCATTATTTTATTAGTCAAATGGTCTAAATAATACATAGACAATAATCGATGGTTTTGTGGACAGGTTTGTGGAGTGGTTTACAGAGCTGCCTGTCCACAAAATCATCGTTTGTTGCATTTATTATCCATCTTTTCGAATAAATTAAACCCAGTAATTGTCATATTAAAGGGTATAACAATAGGGACTATTTCTTTGCTCTATAGCAAAGGGGACTATTTTCCCGTATACCATGGTTTTGAGGCCGTATACCACAGGTTAGAATCCGTATACCACAGTTATGGTATCTGACAGGTTTTATACACTGGGTCGTGGTTTACTGAGTCCCCATACATTTTCAATGAGGGCTTTGTATACCATGGATAATTAAATCCTCCATCAGGTTTTATAGCCCGTTGTATTCTA
The DNA here is from genome assembly GCA_950022655.1 of Alentia gelatinosa. Lineage (NCBI taxonomy): Eukaryota > Metazoa > Annelida > Polychaeta > Phyllodocida > Polynoidae > Alentia > Alentia gelatinosa. The sequence goes on along the minus strand of OX465580.1, from coordinate 100,180,277 downwards.
TACTACCTTTAAAATGCTAAATGTGCAATTACAGCATTAGCACAATAGTAACAGATGCAATCAAATACATTAGAGCCATCCTACTCTGTGCAGAATACCTTGTTGCAATTCACCTGAATATAAGATATTTAATTTGCTATTCATCCAAAGTATCTGCCGTACTGTATCTGCAATTGTACAACTTTTGAAATACTCCACTCAGTGGCACCAAAAATAAGCCCAATGCCCATCTACCGATTTCGGAACATTTATGTACGTTTGTCGGCGACAAACGGAGGGTAATTTCTCTCAGCCAAGCAATCCTAACGGAGTCGGTAGATGTAGGACAGCTAGGCAAGGCTACCCAGCGATTAGTAAACACTCGGTTTCCTTGGTTTTTGCCCTCCTCCAGCGATTAGTGGACCATACACCTATTTTACCATTGTGCGGGTCGAGCGAGGGGTTACGTAATTTGCCTGCGACAAAGTGACCGACTCCTATATGATTTGGGAACTAATCGTTCAACCCTAAATCGGTAGATGGGCATTCGGCTTTAGGTGTAGGATAGCGGCTGCCAATACCAACACCTCTAAAGCAAACCGGAGAAACCACAGACCATTTATCCAGCACACGTGTACATTACAGTTTATATAGTAGTAATAACGAGTAGGGCTAAACAAGAATGAATCGATATTAACATGCGAGAGATGTTGCCGCCGTGTCTGTTAATGTCGTAACTGACATACACGCCATTAGGCGGCGGCGTGAGGGGGTGATGAGGGACGGAGGTACTATCATTTTCATATCAGTGCGGCGGGAGCGGGGAGCGGAACCCGGCCGAGCTAATCACCAGCCACCTAAACTGATAATTACTGCGAATGTGTTGGACATTGATCCTGCACGAGACTCGCCGGCCGCGATAAACGAGGCATTGTAAGTAATTAAGATGGGCGGCACTGATTCAATGACGGCGCGTACGAGTCGCTAATCAAAGAGCAGCTCATCACGAGGGACCCGGGGTGGAGAGTGTGTATGGGGCGGGACGGCGACTGAGACACGTAAGGATATGGACTAAGCAAACCCGAAATCTCCAACTGCCACCTAAATCAATCCATATATCGGGTATCTATGAAGGAACAAGTTCATTTAGGTGGCACGCTCTTGCCTTCTCAGTCCCTCCCGTCTACATGGTCCTTCGCTAGGCCTTTGCGTGTTTTTCCATATTTTCTTCGCCTGCTGTGTGATATGCAGAGGAATGACTGGCAGACACGATGGGCTATACCCAGAGCGAGCGTGTTTGTGTTATAGACTTGAGGTCTATATGCATACATGATTCCACCTGCTTGCCACCCTAGGGCTCTCAATACAGATCAATAGAGTGTTAGCATGTACCGCTAGTCGCCGAGTCCCGCGACAGAAGTGCCGGCCCTGCAAGAGTAGGGGGTGGGGGTGGGAGTGAGGGATAAGGGGCGTGTTGGCATTAGTCGCCATCAATAACGATTAGAGTGATTATTCATAAACCCCATTATGCGTGACTATGGTAGGGCACCGCCGACATTCAAGACTGTTCAGATAGCACCCCGTGCTATTGTCACAGGCGATAGACAATTAATCGGGTGAGTGTCATAATCGTAAATACATGCTACAAGAACATTTATGTTATCAGCATATTACGGAATCTGTCCAGTTTTTAAAGAAAAGATAGATAATCTAGTAATACATTCTGATCAAGAATCACTCAATTATAGAATATGCGCATAGATGTGGCCCTGCACCCACCAACGCCGATTCTGGTCGCGATAGGCCTTAGGAATTAAAATTCCATCGGGAGGTCAGACAGAATCATGGCAGTGTGCCACACTTCTACTATTGACTCATCGATATGCCACGATTGGCTCCAAATATGCCACGAAGAAAAACGCCACCTGCATGCCTCCCGATAAGATCCAACCTGTTGGATTTTTCGTAGCATATCAGTGTAAATAGGGCAAATATGTAACGGAAAGATGTCTCTCATGGGTGAGAAAATTGCTATACATATGATATTATTTGCGTAAGTTCAATGGTCTGAAAACAATAGTTTCATATCGGAATTCTGATATTACCACAATATTACCACGATATTTTTCAATTTGAATGTTTTAGTGTTTGAGAAATGATATCATAATAAGTTGTAAATACCTAAAAACAGATCATTCAGATTCATTCGATATTTCCGAAATAATAGTATATATTGATATTAAATTTCAGCCTGAGTTCTACATTGATGCACTGATTGAATCATGAGCCAATCATGACTGTGGTTTACTACTCTTTTGTACCTCATCTCCAAAGGCGTTGCGATGGCATACGATAGACACCCATGTCTATTATTAGAACTTTTGGGACCTCTCAATAGACGACATTTTTGCGGTTTTTAATCGTAGTGTATCGGGAGGTCACATGTGGTGTATAAGCGCTGGGGGGGGGGGGGGGGGTGCAGGGCTTAACATAGGTCTATCTTTAAATGTGAATTAAAGGAACTACTCCTGATAGTAATTCAAAATTATATAACGTACACCCCGAGAGGGCGGCCTGTGTGTAGAGTGGTCAGTGGCCTGGCACACACCACTCACACTGTCCCCATGTCACAGATGGCGCTGTGTGGGGTACATAGGAGCCAGACTCAATGGAATGTTCGCCAGTCCACTGGATTTGTGAAATAATTTAAATCATTCTGATGTTGTGATGCTATTCTAATATCCATAAAAGGGATGAGATAAATCCAGAACTGCATTCTAATCATAAATCATATATACCTATGACCGTATGAACCACACATACTGCCCGCTGCTACCCATGACGTATCTATAGCCGTACGTCACACTGTGATGTACGGGGTATGTGATCATGTGACTAGCTATGATTTCGCCATTTTTAGGTTTTTAATAATACGAAAACGGGCTGACTGTCTTCGTACATCAAAATACTTGGTAAAATTATCAATCAGATACATACCTCTGCCTTCGGCATCGGGATGTATCCGATCAATAATTTCACCGCGTATTTTTGACGTACGAAGACAGTAAGCCAGTTTCCGTATAGTACATAACACTCCACTCGTTTTTTATGCGCCGTAATCATCACTAGGCTTTGCCTCAATGACGATTATAGCGCAACCAAACTCATGGGGTACTGTGTATTTATATGATTCTCGATCCAGTTCTATATAAATATATTATGTTTGAACCTTGCGTATGCGGTCCCTTTGGACTACTTGTTTACTAGGGCCTACAATGAGCTACTCGAACCACCAGCATAAACTACCCTACTGAACCTTCACCTCACGTATCAGTGAGCTGCTCATTCACTGCCTTCCTCATTGCTATAACACTGCGAGTGAACGATAATAAACAACCATAAAAAGGCGACAATTTAGGCGTGGGGTATATGCATTAACAATGTTATCAAAGACACGAGCGTCGGCCATGAAAAATGCATGCTACGTGAAACTCCTTCAGTAGCAATAGGTAGCAGCCTTGGTCGGTTGGCCTATGGTGGGAGAACGTTTATTTCGGCTTTGCGTTTCGTCAGGTCGTTATGTCACGGAGGCACCGGCAGACTTCTGATTAGGCAGGGTAGCAGTGTGACTGGAATCGTAATGAGATCAGTGTTAAGCATATGGATGTGGGGAAGTCAGAGCTCAAACGGCTACAGGGATGGATTATTGCCTATTGAGCCCGATGAGAAAGGAAGCAAAAGAACGTTTTGGAAAGTGTAGATGGTAATTCGACCAGGTATTGGGACTAGGAATATCGATTAAGAAAGAGTCTCGGGAATTCAAGACCCAGACAAAGGCATAACTAGAGATAGTGGATCGGGGTAAAGAAATAAAATTGGTTGGAGGCGTTCCTATAAGAGAGAACTTCGGCTTTGCTGACTCTGGCGACTTGGGCAATACTTAGAATACGTATATTGTAGTCTTATTTATTCTACTCAATATTTGGTGATACATATATGTTCTGAGATCATAAAAGACCTCTTCATAATGATAAAGTTTTACTTCATTGTATTTTTTGGTAGGAAGTAGGTCTCAAAGAGAGATACGTTTAAAAAAATGACATACTTCATTCAACAATCAATTGTAGAAGACACAGGCAGTAAACACAAAGTGGGCGGGAGGAGATAAGTAAGGGAATACACCACACGTCGAAGTTCCGGAAAGAAACCTCTAACGGTGGTTTTAAATTCATAGACCATGTCAATCACCTAGAACACCGGAACGCTAATGCTACTTAATGGAGGTTCCATGTGCACTGCGAATAGTCGGGAAGACAGAAACTACACTGGAACATCTTAGCAGGCCACCTGGAATATTCATACCCTTAAGCTTGCCTCTCAATCAATTTCGCGTCTGTCAGGGTTTTGCGCCGATGGATTTATATACAATTACCGGATTTGGGTATTTTTCCATCAAACTTTCACCCCTGAGACGCTTCAACTTGAAATCATATTTGGCAGTAGTTCGTAGCCCTACAGCGGTTACTCAATCGAGGGAGTTGGGCTATGCAATTACAGGGCCAGCCAAATTAGAATTACACTAGTTTATGCCTAAGGGCATCCTGAAATCACGGCTAGTGCGGGGAACGCTGAAACAGCTAGTGGTAAGCAACGCTTAAGGCTGGGGGGGGGGGGGGGGAGGGGGATGGGAACCCTAACAGGCCTAGGATGACTGCATGGGGCACTCTAATAACCTCTGAGATATGTGCCCCGACCAGGTGAACGGTTTGGCAAGCTGATGTTCAATCCATTTTGTAACACAATATTGTTGCAATACGATATCAATCTTGATTATCTAATTTACAGGGATCATGAATGCATATTGCCCGTTTTTCTATCTCGATCATCCGCTTTTCGTCTATCCTTGGACCGAGTTTATTCATTTATTATCCATCGTATACAAAGCCCCCATTGAAAATGTATGGGGACTCAGTAAACCACTACCCATTGTATAAAACCTGTCAGATACCATAACTGTGGTATACAGATTCAAACCTGTGGTATACGGCCTCAAAACCATGGTATACGGGGAAAATAGTCCATTTTGCTATAGAGCAAAGAATTAGTTCCTAGTGTAATACCCGTTGACATGGCAATTACTGGGTTTAATTTATTTGAAAAGATGGATAATAAATGCAACAAACGATGATTTTGTGGACAGGCGGCTCTGTAAACCACTCGCGATTGACGTGGTAGCGCTCGTGTATTACTACGCGTCAACCTCTCGTGATTTACGGCCGCCTGTCCACAAAACCATCGATTATTGTCTATATATACTTTATATCCCATTCTATTTCAACTCGCATCTGTCACTATTACACACAAGTGATATAATGAAAATGATTAGGGAGTCAGTTGACCAATGTTCAACCGAGGTCATGGTTCTCTGCTGAAAATTTTTGCATAATGGTAGACGTACATAAATTTACATCGACTGGAACCAACAAGGCGCAACATGAACAAATGAATTAACAACAGATTAATGACTGAAGGGAGTGACTGCGTAAGGCTCTATACGATTTGTGATCAGGATATGAAGGTCTGGGTTATAGGTATGGCTTGGTGTATGAGGTGCTTGCATTGCTGCAGGTACATAACTCCTTTCCTGGTTACAATCCACGCTGGGTCATATTTCAGCTTTGCTCTCGGAGTCAATATATATCTATATTGGGGGAATGAGTTACCTGTGTTACTTTCACAAATATCCATGTGTGTGAGTCTGTTGGAATTATTAGAGTGAATGTTTACTGGCACAATCATAGTGTGCACTGGTGCACTGCGTTATAATGTATGAATCATGATGATGGATTGACCATAACATCACTTCATCATTACCCCAGAATAAGAAATGTTTAATGTCACTCCATAGACATATATCGAACTAGTTTTCAGTGTTTCACAACTAGGGAATGAGGACATAGAACGCAGTGGATAAGAATGGAGAAAGTCAATAATGTTTCACTTATGATTCCAACACTGCTTCCTGTAATGATTTGGGAACCCGTACAGCCACCTCGTATCTAACTTGATATATATATATGGACTCTAATGTTTGAGGCAGCGTTGATTCTCGAAAGTGGGAGAAGTAGGAATGATTCTGCGGTAGCCTTCATTGACTAAGCATACTCAGAAACTGGCGTAGTAGCTCACGGTGAATGTTCATCCCTGTTGAAGAGGAAGGCTGTGTTTGATACTTAACGCGAGACAGGTCCCAGATATCATTATTGCGAATTCCTATATACATTATCAATAAATGCTAGACTCTTAATGTGGATTGTAGCATATCAACTGTACAAAGTTCATCTATGAGAAATGACTGGAGACAGATTTCATGAACACCCGGAACCTGTTCCTAGTATCTGGCTGGCTATGATCTTCGAATTCTTGCCATTTGATTGATCAATGCGGACCACTCGGTTCCCCAGAAGTACATACCTCCTCCAGTCCTCACCCATCTACTCTGCGTCCTCCCTCCTTGTCCCCTCCTCCTCTCTACATCCCCCTTCTCCAGTCCCCGCCTCCTCACCATCCATACATGGGAGAGCCACGGTAAGTGGTGCTCACTTGATGGATTGATTCTGTGGTGGAAAAACGGCCGCCTGGCCTCTGGATTCACCACTCGTCGCCGGCAATTGCTCGCCTGTCCGTCCGTGCCATCGACGGGCACGGCCGGGACATGGACACTATCAACGTCACACTATATTAGCGAATACCACGCACAGACGTATAAATCACGTCCTCTTATATATCAGCCAGGAAGGGGACACAGGAGGAATCGTCGAAGCCCTCCTTCAGTCTATGGTCTCTGCTGGAGCAAAGCCAATAGCACCCAGTTGGAGATTCCCTGATTAATTATTTTCTGGCACGGTGGCCGAGTGTCATTCATCTCCTGGGTGGAATTTACAAGGAGATTATTTTTATGCATTTTAAATGGATACGGTTTTTGTTTTTGCATAGATAGAGTATTGGCATTGTGTATGTAATGAAGGATTGCTAACGCTATCCCTGCCACAAGTGCACTTGAAAGAGAACATGCCAAGCGCCGCATGTTTTTCTGCACAAACGCATCCCTACCTCCTCCCCTATCGCCCGTCTCCACACACACCATCTTTTCACTTTCCCACGAACAAACACCACAGACTACACCCTCTGCATATTCACCCTTGTCGTTGCTACCCATCTAGCACCCGGGCAACCCCATTCCACCCCTCCCCACCACCTCTCGTCCACACACAGACAGCCTGCAATGTAGGATTACTCAGTTCTCTACAAAGCAATCTATCATGGTCGCCCAATCACGATGCAAAGCTGCCTTGATTAATTTACGACGCTCCTGTTTTTGCTGGGCCCCTAAATTTGAGTTTATCTTGCATTTCCCTGTGCTGAGGGGCGAATTCCAGCTTGGCGTGTTGATGAGGGGGTGGATCAAGAGCGGGTATCAGCAGAGTGAAGCTGTCTTCTTTTTGTCAGCGCGTCGATTCTGTGTTGTGGAGGATTTTTATTTACACGTTCTGTGGTGTGAGGTCTCTTTCATCGCTGATGGTTTTTTGTATCGCTCATTACCACTTCTTTCTTTTTGTCCAATCTGAAATTATATGAACACAGCAGTTACCAGACACCACGCAGGGGAGATCGGAGGAGCATACAACGATATATGTCTACGATTTTGCACCTTCCCGATATGTCTCCGATATTTGGTTTTTGTATCGGTGCCATATCGGTAGGTCTAAATTATTATCGTAGTAGGTGGACGCCAGGCCTAACGCAGTTCAATAGATCAATAATTCAGGGTTTAGATGTATAAGGCCCGGCGTCCACCTACTACGATAGAATCGTAGACCTCCCGATATGGCACCGATACAAAATGTCAAAATCGGTGCCATATCTGGAAGGTGCAAAATCGTAGACACACGTCTAGACAAGCCAATACACCATGCGTTGTATGGGGTTTTTATCGGTGTCTAATCGCAGAAACGTGGTCTACTGCCCCGATATCAGGTAACCTTCCGACGCGACTTTGATTTTGTATCGGGAGGTGCATCGTAGACCATATCGGTGCCATATCGTAGTAGGTGGACGCCGGGCCTTACGATACTAAGTTTGGGTATCTTGGTGATTTTTGTTCCCTCTCTAACAGAGACCAGATTTATTGTCATTTCGATTTATAATCCTATTTGTGCTTTGTAGCGATACCAATTTTCATATCACCTGGTCTTTCTGGAGCAATCCGTCTGTATATAAGTGTTAACAATGAGCACATCCATTAGCTACTCATTCATCAATATGACACGATGGGGACTTCAGATCCTCTTCTTATAGGGATCACCAGTGAGACATTTGAAGATATACAATTCCCGTGTTGCAGGGGCCTGGTTTCTGTAGACCAGTGGTGTGGATTTCTTCACAGTGATGTACGTTGAGTCAGAGGGGGAGTAAGTGCAGTTCCTCTAATTCGGTTTTGTTAATAATGACGCCAAGGTTGTTGAGAAACTCAATGAGGATGAATGTTACACCAATTAAACCTTGAGAGACATGAGTTACTTCATTAAAAGGGTTGATTAACAGCTATGTCGCCTTTTCCAAAAAGCGTTTGTTAGCAATGTCTTCAAACCTGTAACAATTAAGCAAGACTATTTCCCACTCCATTGTGTATCATTAATACATTGTGCTATAACACCAGTCTCTGTAGAAATATGTATACAAGGAAAAAATCATCAACTTGTCAGGTCCTAAATGTTAGTAAAAACATGCACACGCCTATCCATAATGTACTAATATAAGCATGAGTCGCATCAATATGTATACGTCAGAAGAATAGCATTATTGGGGTTGAAAATGACACTCAATTAGTATTACATACAACAATATGGGTAAATTACTAAGGAAAGGTGGAGAGTGACCTGCTCCCAACATTACTAGATTAACATCAGATTTATGGGCCAAGTCAAAAACCGTCAAACTATGCAGGAGTACAGGACTCAAGGGCATTTGCATTAATATGATCAATCGGGACAGTTTCCCTTCATAATAGGTGTTAAACAGGTACGCAGGTATCAATAAAGCTAAGCTGTTGAATGCAGAAGAATCAAAGACACCATAAGACTTCTACCCATAAACCCAGCCATTGGAGCTGGAAACTCCATTTGACATTTTTAGGCGGAAAGCATGTTGGGCTGTCAGACATACAGCTTATGAAATTAAGCCACATCTTGACAAGGACAGATGTGAATTGCACCCCGGTCACATCAGCATCGGCCTCCGCTCTTGGCCTTGTCGGTCCCGCCCCTCTGTGTGCTGCCAGTCACACTTGTCGGGAATCCAGTCCATTGATCTACAAGGGGAACTGGAATTCTCCTCAAAAATCTATATCTAACGTCTGGAAGTGAGCCGATCCATTTACGGTGCAGTTACGGTGCCTGCGTCTCTGCACACGCTTACACATACGCACATATATGTGTAAATGAAATTTGTCCATACATGTAGATAAACAAACATATGCAATATGTTTACATCTACACATACCCAATCACATGTACACAATATAGGCACACAGAGGAAGAGGAATAGAACCATACATCAAAACTGAAAGGAGGGTATAATGACTATAACTATTGCACTGCCCTAGATTTACTCACATTCACACAAGTATACCTTAGTGAACACAAAAATATGTAATCACACGTATACACATTCAAACGCAACAAAAAAACCTGTCATACAATCACAGACATAGAAAACGTTGCAACCTCATTGTCGTCTGCCACAATGTTAACGAAGAGAACATCACATGATAATCTCACCAAAAGTCAATGCCATGCAATTGATTGCTTATAATCGATCCGTCATAATTACTGCTTTCTTTGGTTTAATCTCAGTCGTTATTGCCCACCTCGGGGCTTGAGATTGTGTAGCTGGAGGACGAGCCTTGAGCTCCTCAGAGCAAATGACACCTGCTGCTGGGCGCCTGATTCACCCCTGGGGCTTTATCCCCAGAATCCCCTTATCTCAGAACGGCGATAGTCGGGGGGAGGGATAGTTCTTCATGTCAAAAGGAATGATTAATAGATTGCCGATGGAATAATTCATCAAAACTGAAAAGGAGGTACGCCTAGCGCTTCACTTGAATGAAATAAAAGGCCATTGAGACCCAGGTGTTTTAATGGTGTGCGTGCAATTTCTTAAGTGCCCCTTTCTGAATGGGTCCCGCCTCACCATGCCGAAAGGAACGCCAAATAATCTGATCGTTAAACTGCTGGTATCAAAGGCGCCTTCCTGTTTTTGGCTCTGGACGAGGCCCACTGGCCGGTCGTTACAAACCTATCAAGTATTCATGAGGGGATAACCATTGTTCTGCATATGCAAATGAAAACCCGGTGATTACGTTCCATATTTAATATGGCATTGCGCATTTGCCTTGATTTGAACTACGTTAATTCAGAATTGAGTTGTCGTGAAGATGGACGGATGCTGTTCGGGGTGTACAGTTTGAGTAACCAGCCGGCCCTTGGCCTGAAAGTAAGACTGTATGATTATTAGTTAAAGCTGGTTAGGCTTAGCCCCTATTGACCTAAATGTGAGAATGGTAATCTTAATACGTCAATTATCATATGTAAGGTTCTCAAGGTTTTAGATCCTCTGTGTTAGGATTTGATGTTTCTTCCTTGGTTATATGTATATAAAGCAGCAAGATCGTGATCATAAAGATCAACCGATATTATAGAACTTACGTTAAAATATAGTTCGATGGAGGCCAGGCATGCTTAGTCATGCCAACCGATTTAGTACTGACAATTTTGGCACTACCTACCCACAAAAACATAGAGACAACTGCAAACCGAGTTGCCTTTGTTATTGAGGAAATGGAATAATGGCTCCAAAACCGGGTCGTCTGGCATTGCGGAATTTCACTGGAAACAAGAGTTCATTGTGTCCAACAACGATATCCTTTTGAAGCCCGATCACTGATCGATTTCTTATAGAGAGAAAATAGTTCATATATTTATTTGCCAAAGAAATCCAACACCTTGAGTTTGTGGTCACTAACCAACGGCACAAGTATGTGAGATAGGTAATATACGAAAACGGGGTTACTGTGGCTGTCCGTGATAAATACGCGGTAAAATTGACGATAAAACGAAGCGATGCCGCAGGTTCGAATTATCGCAAATTTTACCAAGTATTTATCACGTACAGACACAGTATGCCTGTTTTCGTATTTTTATATAACTTAAAATATCCAATTTTTACCTTTGCTTCTGGGCTAGTTTTTGGATTTTGCCGCCGTACACGCCCCATACGCCACATACACAATGTACATACCCCGTACGTCACCTAGGTGTCGTATAATAATAAACACGACATGGGTAGGAGCGGGCAGTATGTGTAGGACATACTGCCACAGTTATGTAATAATACTCCTCTTCCTATAATGATCCAAAGGAAGAACAAAGAAATTCTGTCTTCAAGGATTAGATTTCTGCTAATAAGCATCTCACCTTAGCCAAAAGACCTCATCACTTTGTTATCTATTTACATAAGAGTGTATTTCATACAGCAATGTAGCATTTGATATTTCAAGGTGTTGTAATGCATTAGTACCTTACGATTATAGAGTTTCCTCATAGAACTGGATCATGAATGGTATAAATAAATAGCATAAGGCCTGGCGTCCACCTACTACTACGATAGAAATTTAGACCTACCCACTGCACGAAAACCACCATTTTACATATATATGTACGCCATCGCGATAACGCACGTATCGGCTGTATCGTGGCTTGTTTATATTTGTATATACCTCTTATACGCGTCTACGTTTCGGGCGTCTACGAGACAGTTTCCATATGTAGGATAACAGGTCTAACTTCTAGACGCAAAATCCTACTGTTAGACGCGTTTCGGATACACATGTAAAGTGGTAGGTTTCGTGCAGTGACCGATATGGCACCGATAGAAAAGCAAATATCGGAGACATATCGGGAAGGTGCAAAATCGTAGACATAGATCTAGACATGCCAATCCACCACGCATTGTATGGGATTGTTATCGGTGTCTGATCGCAGAAACGTGGTCAACTGCCCCGATATTAGGTGACCTTCAAACGTGATTTTGATTTTGTATCGGGAGGTGCATCGTAGACCATATCGGTGCCATATCGTAGTAGGTGGATGCTGGGGCTTATATGAAGTGTAGATCTATATTGTCATCAAGGCAAAGCTGAGTAACGATTACACCACACCCAAACAAGTGGAATGCTGTTTATGTTATTATTTAAGTGCAGTTCTAGGTTTACCTCACCCACTCACGGACATTAAATGACATCCCAATAACAGACAAATTCAAATCGCTTTCTTAATTCCAGTTAGGAATGTATAAATCTCTATGTTGAAGTCTTGGCTACTTTCTCAAATCCTGCCTGCTGATAGTCTAATCGATTATGACATCGTCTGACATAACTCTGCCATGACCATGGCGTAGTATTGTCATATTAGGTGAGTGATTGTTGTGTATAATCCTTTGAATTTTATTCCTATGGCTTAACTTGTACCAGGGGTGAGATAAATTTCGGTTATCGATAGTGTCTTTAGACCTAGAAAGTGTTTGACCTATCCAATTGTCCCTATCCTACACAAACCTTTGAAGGTCTGACAACATAAATTTCGAATTAGATTTATAGTAAGTACCCAAGTCATGACACCCATATTCATACAAGTATTTGGGTATAGTCTAATCTGCACATGTCACTTGTATTAAGAGATATATAATGTCTTAACTCTGTGTGCATGATACAATAGAACTCAGCATCAAATCCACTTGGGTAAGGAGCTGGTCATATAAGTCAGAGATTTATCTCACCCCTTGTACAGGTTTAGCCATAGGAATAACATAAAAAAAAGTAATACTCAACAATCACCCCCGTAAAGTAAAAATTTTACGCTATAGTCGTGGCGAAGTGAATGTGAGATGACGTCATATGTGATTGACCAATCAGCTGCTAAGATTTCAGAGAGAAGACCTGATAAGACAAGAGATTTAAACGTACCTAACAGTGAAAGGGGTGAAATAAATCCCGAGCCGCACCCGAATCATAAAATAAAGAATGCTCCACTTGTTTGGATGCACCGCAATTATCACCCGGCTTTGCCTCGATGACGACTAAGGTGCCTCCAAACTAGTGCAGTATTGTCTATTTATACAATCCTCGATGCAGTTCTACATAGGTTTTCCATGATATGTGGATCCCTACCGGTGCACTGGGAACGGCGGTGGTGTGGTTAAATGAGTAGATGAATTATATATGGGTGTAGACATATCGGCACAGCTGACATTGAACTGTATCAGACTTTCAGCTTTGTGTCTGTGATTCCTAAAATATCTGTTTTCAGTGTGCTCTGTCGCACGGGCGCTCATTACATGAATTCTTCCGCTTGGATCTTGGGGCCATCTCGATGGATTCTATAGTCCAGTTCAACTGTTTTGACACTCTAAGCACTCCCCAATCCACTCATGGGACTGGAGGGGAATCCGGCGCCCCCTATTCATAGGAGTGCCCTGCAGATTTTTCTCCTGTTGGGAATCAACCCCGGCATCGTCTGATTAGCATCCCGGGCCCTACAACACTGGCGGTATCTGCCCCTAACACAGACCGACCCAATTGCAGTAGCCAGGCCTCTACTCGTCCTACCTGGGGATATCAACTCCAGTTCCCACGAGGTCTGACGCGCGAGCTAGAAACGGATAGAAAAACTCAAATGCCAGGCGCTTAATAGCTGCGGTAATTGAGGGCTTCTAACCTTTTGCCCGCTCATGACTGAATAGGGATTGATTGAGGCTAATGCCTATATCCTTCCTAAGTAGGCAACAGAAAGGCATCGTGAGTACAAATAGAAGATTATGTATTAAGAAAGCTGGATGTCACATAGTGATTCATACACTAACAATGAGGGGTCGACCTTTGCTGTCAATACAGCATGAATACGATAGTGCTCAGCATCAAGGGGAAGGTTTGCGGCTGAGAGAGAAAGAGAGAGGAACTGCAGAAAGGAAGAGAAGCTGTATTAAAAAGGCTAATACACTTTCGTGTTGGAGACGACAGCACATGGTCATAAATAAGCTTTATATACGAACACTAGACATGCCTCATGCGTGAATTAAGAAACTGAAGATTACAAAATGGAATACTTGAGAAGTTAATGATCCTATAAAGACTGCTACGTGTTCATCATGGATACTACTTTATCAAACAATTATATTTTGACATGTCCTATAAGTCTGATGATGTAATTTCAATAAAGTCTTATTTAGATAAAAATATGGACGGCTATAAGCAAGGGAGCCAGGTGTTGTAGAAGTGGCAGGATAACACGTTCAAAGCTATTCAAGGACCTGCTTTAAATCGTAGCCCGTAGTAACATCAAGAGTCATATCTTTGAGGTAAAATCTATGAGCTGAAGATGGCTGATAAACATATTACTTTTTAAAATAGCTGAAGCAGGAGTTGGCACGAGGCTAATTTCCTGGCAGAAATCATATCTAGAGGAAAGGTATTGCTATACACAATATGGAGGAAAGCATTCCAAGTGACAGAAGGTGATGTACGGAGTACCACAGGGTTCCATACTGGGCCCTTTGCTATTCCTGGTCTATATTAACGATCTGCCAGGGGTTGCAAAAGATAGTGATCTTTTGATGTACGCAGACGACCTAGTAGTTATAACTAGTGGTCACTCTATCGACGAGACTGAAACAAAAACCCAAATTATTTGAAACAATTTAGAAAACTGGTATACATCTAATAGGTTAACAATCAATGTTAAAAAAACAAGAATTGTTTATCATGGTAACAGGACAAAAACATCGGTCGATAAAAGAGGCAAGTTCTATTTGCAAGGCCAGGAGATCGAATCTGCCGACGAGATGAATTATCTGCGAGCGATTATAGATAGAGATTTAACTTTTGAAAAACATGGAAATAAATTGGAGAACGTTCTGTGTGACGAATGGGCTATTTTCAGGAAAATCTGACGTTTCATAAATATAGATACTGCAATACAAATAAATAAATCCTGCCTGCTACCCCTTACAGACCATTGTTCGTTCCTTCTGGACGGTGCCGCAAAACAAGTTTGGGACAATCTGAATGTTAAAATCTGCAAAGTGTTTCGAACGGCTGTAGGGAGGGATGCATACACAAATGGGATACAAATTAGTAACAAGGTTTTGTTTCAAAGGTGTATGGTGACCCATCCTAACATAAGAAGAACAATGTTATTAATGGGTATGATTAAAAGTTTAAAGAAAGTAGATGCACTACTACTTGAAAAGGATGAGCCAAGAAGAACAAGGGTAACAAGATCCACCACTAAAGACAATCTGCAACTAGTATTCCTGAAGAAAGAGAGATCCAGACGATCCGCCTACTATAAAGGAATACACCTGTAGAATACCCTACCGGCCAATGTCCAGCAAACAATTTCAAAAAGATTGTTTAAGAAAGAAGTAATTGCTAAAATCAAACAAGAAATTACTGGGTGAAAACATTCGTTCCGGCAGTTATTACAGCCATTATATAGGCAAGATTTGAATGAAGCCTGATGTAAGATGACAAACTGCAGTGTTGTGTCATATTGCATTATTTATATGTATCTAAGATATAAGAATCTAACAGCGCATATGTAGTAGCTTATTTTATATTGTCGTAACTGCTAGAAATGGTTAAGAAACTGTATTGGAGATAATGACGCTGCTATCTCTCATGAGAAATACTTATATCTGTCATCACTATAAATATTGTATATAAATTGTTATTGTTGCGCTAATACATTGTTCATAACAAAATTTCCCGCTTAGAAGAACAAAATGTATATTTTGAATGCGAGAAATAAAAACTAAAAAAAAAGGTTAAAAAAAAGAGCACAGTAAGACGAAAAACTCTAGAACCCTGGAGTATCCCGTCCGCATGTGACCACACTGACAAGTTATTAACGGTATTGCAGAGTAGGAGATGGTGGGAGGGGTATAGGAAAGATGACTGAATTTGAATAAGTCAGGAGAAGATACAAAAGAAAAACGTAGAGAGACAGTAGGTAAATGAGGAATGGCCCTTAGACCTCGTTTAGTTGTGGTTAGCGGACTGGAACTGATATGAAACAAGAGAGGGAACTTTCGGGTCATTTGGGTAGGGGTAGTGCATGCACTGTGCATGGTGCAGTTGCACAGTGGCAGATTAGAGATGTGGGGACGCTCGGGAGGGGGTGGTTGGTGGTGACCCGCCCGCCCACACACCCGTACCGCCCTCTGACGTTACCGACCTCTGACCTCATAACGTCAGGTGGCCTTGGCAGGACGTTTGAGGGATGGCGTTGGGGGCCGCACGGCCATGGAGGGGGACGCGAAGGCCTTCCATCACCATTGTTTATACATTAACAGCCATGGAGAGAGCAGTTAATGAGACGCAGCGAAACAGGTGCGTGGAAGATTTCCACTTCCTGTCTGAGGATGGCTGCGTGTCAAGGGGTCCTTTCCATCAATTAACTTTGTGTTCTTTCCTCTGCCCCTGCCAGAAAGGTCGACACACTGTATAGATTCTACTGGTCCCTTATGTATCGATAGTGGAAGGTAGAATGACTGGTAATAGAGTGTGTTCCATCTCTATGTCAACGCAAGATTAACGCAGAGTATGGGATAATCAGGGATAGGGGTAATGTCAAAAAGGTTTACGTCAACATACAGCCTCGCATTTTTGGATATACTAAAACTCAATATCAATCTTTTCAAAAAGATATATTTCGCAAATAAATCTCCCAAATAGTTCTGTGAACGATGATAGAAAAACTTTTAACTTTTTATCACAACGAATTTCTAACATCCGTATATATACAATCTTATTCCCATCTTATATGGAAGTAAGATTTGATCCAACAGAATTTGTTATGAAAAGGATCTATGTAGGGGCATTTAGCTACCTGGTCCTAGCAGAGGTCAGATTTTCCAGGAAAGGTCTTTCGTCCTAGGATATGCCTTGGCTTGCTAACATGATCCTAGGTGGATACTTCCGCTAGGACCAAAACATTCTAAACGGGGCCCTGATTCATCCTATAATGTTTTCCGGAGGAAATGTGACATAACAGAGGACACACACATATAGACATGTATATATATTCGCGATAGATTAAGGATTAAAAGTGTAGGAAATACTCCTAGATAGACAGTGGTGCCCGAGAACTTTTCAGCCCAAACTGCCTTAAAAGGCTTAAGATAGCGAACTAATCACAGAGGATAACAATCATACTGTTGCAGTGAAGGGATTACAAGTGCCTTGCCATTTTTATCATTGCTGCAACTATGTCAAGAGTGGAGTAGTCAAGAGTGCTATATCTTATTCTAGCCATTAACTACCGATAGATGTAAGGTCGAATGGTAAAAAATACCTACATGACTAAAGCATTAATGCGTTCGCTAGAAGACACATACATAAATTATTCTAATGAATTTTCTGATAATGTATTAAACATCTAAATCATGGATGTAGTTGGTCACTTTGTGAATTATTTATGAGCCAATTCATAAATTCCATCTTGGAAATGTCTCAATGAAATTATACAACTATTTACTTAGAATTTTAAATGGGCGTCTACCCACAATGATATGAATTGAAGACCAACGATGCATTTTAAGGAGCAAGGGTGGGTGGGTGGGAGGAAGGTGTTCACCTACTACGATTATGCCAATGGGAGAATATCGTAGAGGTTCCCGATAAAAAAAAGCAATATCCCGTTGGAAAGAAACGTGAAATTACAGTAATGGATCAGGGTTTCCTGACGCTGTCTATAGTGCATATCAAAGCACTAAGACCTCCTTTTTTGTACCTAAAACCTATTACAATTCACGCCCTTGTAGCAAGGATCTACGATTCCCTACGATACAGACCTTCCCGATGCAGTATTATATATTTATTGTGATAGGTGGACGTAGGGCTAGGCAGGCCATTGGAATCAGAACAAAAAAAGCTTATGGTCAATTTTGATATTCATATTACTGATGAGCATCACATGTACTGCCTACTAAGGAAAAGAATTGATACGCTAAGATGCAATAGGTAGATGACACAAGATGTGTGCCATTTGAAAGAACTATAACTATATGCTTATTTTCAAAAGATTTGCCTGTAAAGGCAACGGATGTAGTCATTGGTTGTTAAATACTTGTTGTTAAGTCAGTTATATTCGTGAAGACACCCTCCATCTCTCCTTTCTTTGCTGAAAAGAGAGCGATACATTATATTCTTTCAATTAAATAAATCACTTTGTATATCACATAAACGTGCGTGACACGTGGGAAGACACACAGAGAGGAAGCCAGGAGTTTGGGGCTTTCAACTAGTCTGTGATTAAGTCATCCACACACACCAATACTTTTCTTTGTTATCAGATTCCCAACCAATCGTCTTCACTTATTGCCTCGCATTTGACAAAATGCTAGAGGTTGGAGTGCGCCAAATGAGGAAACTCAGGAGCTGTCGCTGCGGCAGTTCGCTCATTGGCCAATGGCGCCTGGCTGGGCACCGGGCGCCCATCGCTGCCACCTTCCAGCGGCGACAGGGACAATTGTCTGCCAAACCAAATGCTGACATATGCATATTTCATTGCGCAGTTGAGTCTCGTGGGAGGCGCCACCAGCAGCGGGAGAGAGAGAAATAAGAATTTTGTGATAATGACAGGGTGGGTGGTGGTTGCGCTTAACTATCCGAGGCCTGGAACATGCAGTCAACTCAGCTGGGAACTCATTACTGGGCTGTCGCACCTTAGGCCCGGCCACGTAAATCTGGAGCTGCTCTGCCTGACTGGTGGGAGCAGCTCAGGCCTGCAACACGTCCTAATTGTGATCTCTGACGAGCCCCGGCGGCCTGTCCCCACAACCTGAGCTGTTAAGCGGGACGCTTACAGAGTACGTTGTGTGAGCGTTGTCTCTGGTATCCGCAAAGTATAAGGAACTCAATGTACATGGTGGTCAATTTAGTTCTACACTCAGAATATTTTTGAATTCTATCTAATGAGGAAGTTCACTGAATTAAACATTACTCGACCCCTCATGGATAAAATTAAACCTCATGCACATGTCATGCATAATCCAGAGAGATCAGTTCACAAATAATCTACATGAACACCTTATTCTCAGAGTATTCAGAACGTCAATATTTCCGCCAGCTCCAGCAACATAACGGAACTTTAGTACACAGCCCATTGGTATAATTCACCTATATTTAGGTAAATCCATGGCAAATTGAAGCTTATCTATCAAATGTGTGTATCTTATGTTGTGTCATTGGACTTTGATATCACCATTAATCTCCAGCTGTAAATGATTATTACCGAGAGCCCTATCCACCAGTCTTTTCTAGACATTTACTCCATTTCATTATGTCCCTTGGGTGCCAGACAATACTGCCTACAAAACGAGCAGTGTCTAATGGTATCGTCTGTGGCAGATAACATGCGCTGCCGAAAAGCTGTGGTGAGCCAACTTGACCAAACTGCATATCGGCTCATGACATAGTGCAATGAATCACGGAATAGACTGCCAGCTATTTCGGCACATTTAAACAACTGGATTCATTAGACCCTAGAGCAGTGAGTTAAGGAGACCGACGTTGTCTGGAGCACTTCAGACAAGGTCGGTCTTCCTATCTCACCTGACGTAGGTAGTCCGATGTCCTGCAGTAAAGTCACTATACCGACATTTGCTGCGGTGACGTGGGCGGACCTCGTCTGCAGTAATATACATAGATAGACTGGCTTCAGTCCCTAGACCCCGCCACCTACTCCACCTCTCCTTGCCGTGAGATTCCGAGGCCAGTCAGGGAAAGGTTTATTCTACTTTTGTTGAATCATTTAATGAATATTCATAATGAAAAAAACATGAGCAAGTCTAATATATAAACTGACATAAATATGTAGACAGACGTTTTCGGTGGTGACATCGGTAGAACGAAGTTTTTGCAGTGACATAGGTCGAACGCCATAGCATTACGTTCTGCTTTCCAGCACGATCCTCGGACGCTAACTGGCGCCGACCCCTGCACGCCGTCTGACGCTAATGCCTGCTGAACGAGCGACAAAGGGTTAATAGACGGTGGAGCGCACCGGATTCCACAGGAGAAAACCTGATTACCGACCACAACCA
This sequence comes from Alentia gelatinosa, assembly GCA_950022655.1. Classification (NCBI taxonomy): domain Eukaryota; kingdom Metazoa; phylum Annelida; class Polychaeta; order Phyllodocida; family Polynoidae; genus Alentia; species Alentia gelatinosa. The sequence continues at coordinate 100,160,078 of OX465580.1, read as the reverse complement.
GGAGCCCGCCCCTCCCTCACACGGCCACCGCCGCGGCCCCCACCAACGTCACCGGACGTTGATGTTGAGCTGAGGCTGAGCGCATGCCCGAGGAATGCTAATCGACGCTAGCGCCACCTAGATCAAAGCTGGGGTATTCGCTGCGGCGCTCGACGAACGGCGGGTGTTGTGGGGCTGTGGTGTAGGAGGCGGGATGTGGTTGTGTCGGGCGGCGAGCGGGCGAGGGGCGGTCATTGCTATGTGGGGCGACGGCGGAGGGCGGGTCTACATGCCCGTTGACGGACGGCCGGGAAGGATGGAGTCTGATCTGTCTTTACTCAAGGCCGTCAATAGCTGTTCATTTGAGACTGTGAGTAAGTGGCCCGGCCACCCCCACACGATCCCCCACCCACTACCTCCCCGGGCCCTGTGCTTTATGCCTCTGGAATTATGCATGCGGGCGATTGGCGCTGCTGTGTGTGGCAGGAGAGTGTAGTGGGGTTCAGCGGGCGAGAGCTGATGGGTTTAGGCGGGAATATGCACACATATCATTGTTGTAGAAAAGCTCAAAGCAGGCATGGGATTAGCAGCCTTCAAATCCCTATTCCCGTTTATTGTATAGGAACCTAAGCCGCCTACATCTTCCTTCGCCTACTCGCATTTCCAATACGCAGCACTGTGACGGCCGCACCGAACACACACACAGGCATATAAAACACATCCTTACATGATGTTTTATTAATCCTATCGTGTATTCATGCACGAAACTATGACAGCAACCTCAAATGCCTCAAAGCATATAATAATATAGACGCTACTCTTATTTCTATTCTATATACACATAGGGCCTACATTGTATTGGTGTACAGTCTGATAGATCAGTGTCTGCATGACGGTGGTGTTACAGAGTGATCCATCATATTACTTTTGTATAGAGTAATACATCAACATTAACTTCTGGACAGTAAATGATTAATCGTGTCATTAACGCGGTGGTGATTATTTCTGAGGTTATGATTTGAAAATGCTAGGGATAAACCTGCCTGCTTCACTAAAATGGGCAAGGAACGGAGTTTCTAATAATTGATTGGAAAGATACCGCACATATATCAGATACCGCATATATATATCAGATTTCCAAGAGACGCCCATGCAGATCCTCTATCAGGATTTCACATCATCTGTTATTAAGGAACCATATATGACACATTATCCATCGTGGGGCGACAGCCATGGATATTGCAATGTAGACTGACAGAAAGGCCAGCATCAAAACACTCACACAAAAAGAAATTGTGCCTGTGGTATTAACAATACCCAATATATCGATGAACAGTGATTGGCAGTGTCACTACGTGCAAACGTTTTTTCGGCTTTTACGTTGCGACCCATAAAAAGATGATTTCGTGGACCTGCGCGTGTCTGTATTAACCTTGTTAGGCATTTTAGTTGGACGATTCAATTGCTAAATTTGGCTATTATATTAACCATATTAACGGTGTTAATACTAACGTCGGCGGTACTAGCTATATAGCCAACCACGTTTTGTCAACTGACTCCAAGTTGTAAAATCAGCCTATGCCTGCTCCAAAGATACAAACCATTTATCAACACGACATAAAGTTAGCTGTAAATATGAATGTGGTTACCAGGGCAGGACTACCTATCATGGATTGCTAGCGTTACGTGCCTTTGGGTGATCAGATATTTATGCCAACCAGTGGCCATATACAATGGGTGTACACAACAATACATGACAAAAGGATAACCATGGGGAATTGCCAGTGACCAGAATAGGCCTTACCTCCAAAATATGAACTATTCCCAAAAACGATACCAATAACAACACTAATTCCACTAAAAAGAAATGGGCAAAATGTGTGAGGCTGTTGGCCTGTATGCAATAGAATCTGGGTGTCATCGTAGGGTGACATAGGGGCCACCGGTCAACAGCTAACCAACCCGCCTCGCCAACTCTCACCCACAGCTGCTTCACACATCCTTTACACCCACTTCACTCCGCAAACATGGGACGAAGAGCAGCTCAGTCCTGCTGATGTATCACTCCGCGGCCCTTGTGGAATAAATATCAAGGTCTGGGTGAGACTTTTGGAGCAGCGTGGACTGCGATCCGATGTGGTATATATAAGGGGCTATACCCCTTCCAACACACACACACACACACACACACACACACACACACACACACACACACACACACACACACACACACACACACACACACACACACACACACACACACACACACACACACACACACACACAACCAACCGCCAGCTTAGACCGACTGCTTAATACTCTGTTAAACGGTTTCATTTACACTGGGATATTCTGCATCTTTTTTTTTCTTACCCTTAATGACTTGATGCAACAAGTAGTTTCTATGACCTGGAACTTCTATTTGCCGATAGACAAATAGGGCAGTATACTGAGGAGTGAGAAAATTAAGATTATTACGTAAGTAATCAAAAGTATAATGTAAGTTTCACTGTACTATTCTGCATATGTTTTTCTCTTTATGCCTGGGGCACACCCAGCGGGAAACGCAGCGATTTCCGGAATCGCCAACACAAAGTGACATGTATGTGAGCTATGATTTCACATTTCACCTGATTATTGCTTCTGATACGTTTAATCATCGGTGGGACATATCACTATGAAATGGTATCTTGCATACATGCCATTTTGGTCTGGCAATTCCGGAGATCGCTGCCTTGACTTGCACGGTGTGTCCCCGGCAACACACAGATACAGACACTCACACATGCAAATAAACAGACACTTCACGCTCGAAGCAACCCCCACAGCCGTCCAAAAACCAAATCTCCCGCGTTCCAATCTTACCCATCCAGAAAAAAGCTAACAAAGGTCTATATGACCTGGCTACAGAGGAAGGCTAATCATCGCCCCCGTTCGTGCCACCTCCTCCCTTTAGCGTTCCTCGTTCACGCCGCTCAGTGGCACGAGCTGTTAGACGAGCTTTCTCTGAGCAGCTCCACATCGTGATCATTTCCAGTCTGCCGCAGACCCTATACCTGGACTACTCCTTGGTCTACCAACAGACCTATTTCCAGACCTGCTCCGCTGTATGACTACAGACCTGCATTCACACCTAATGTCAGATTCGGACACCATCCTGGTCCATGGCATCTTTCCTTATTACTTCCCAGATTAGATTCCAGATATGCATGTATTTCTATGTGACCTTTATGTCTTGCCCCATGCTGCCTCAGGTAGTCCTCGTTTAAGGTTTCTTGTTTTGCCGTGTCATTGTGCTATGGTTTTGGGATGGCAGAAGTCCAGAAATATTCTACTTCATCTATAGAGGTTAATTGAGAAAGAAATACACTTGCTAAGCTATCTGGCCCTGTGATACCTTTAACAAACCTATTTCCCAGTGTTATTTCAGACAGCTCCTTCAGCCTTCTCACCATCACATGACTCTCTCACTAACCTAGTCTTAGTCGAGCATCTGGCAGATTCCGTGGCCAGTCTCGTAACGGAAGCTTTACTTTGTACCGACTTCCAAACTTGTTCGCTTCCTTTTCAAAGCTACTTTCACGACGTAGCTAGCTTACTTACCGCCCTCTGTACCTGATAGAAGGTTTCCGTGTATTTCCCATTAGTAGACAATGGGACACTCTTCGCTATTTTCCAGCTCATCAGCCGTAAACTGCTCCTTGACCTGCTCCTGACCTACTCACAGACCCGCATCTTAACCATTTAGTTGACCTGCTCCTGACCCGAATGGATCCTGACCTGAAGCTACACTTAAAGCCTCTCTCCAAACAGACTGGGTCCGATTTGAGTATGAGCTGCTCGCTATGCGTTCACCAACATCTTGCAGGTTGAGGCTGCAGGTGGTGGCAGCTGGTGGTCCTTGTTTGCCGTGCTGCAGAATTCGTAGGCGCCTGTGTTTGAACAACCCAGACACCCTCAAGGTCACCACTCTCTCCACCTTCACACCGTTCGCTCTTCTGCCTCTTTTATAGAAATCACTTTCCTTCTTTCAATTGATTCCCATCTCAATTAATTCATCTTATTCTTACCTACTTCTTTCTATAGAGTCATGCTCTTTTCCAGTAATTCTCTGTCTCACCCTTTATGTCTCTGTGCCTCTCTAACTCGATGCTTGCTCGGCTGCTGATAGTCATCATGTTGTCACTCTCTCTATCCAATCCTTACATGGATTCTATCTTTTTAACTTTTTCTCGCCATTGCTATCACGCTACCTTATTTTGAACTCTTCTCTCTTTTTACCCTCACTTCCTTATGTATTAACCCTTTTTCTAGCTTTATTCCGATTCCGGAATTCTCTCCCCTTTCCAACTCGTGCGATCTCAACCTCCACCGTCAGATGTGTCTTTAAGAAGTAGAAGTTGGCAAGGGAAACGTACAGAGGACACGCCCGGCAGGGTACAGTTACCTCAGTGCACTATCTCCTCTCGCGCCTGTCTCTTCTGAGGAAATTCATATCGTCTTCAATATTCAAGAGTTTCATTTCTTTCTGAATTCCATGAATGTAGGACGCCACTATTTTAAGGGAATTGAAATTCCGAATTCTCATTCTCTCGTCTGTGGTACTTTACTCCGCAGGCCTATTACTTTTTTTTTCACCATTGCTCTTGTTTTCTTCCTGTTTCTTTTATTTGCTGTTTTTTCCTCATTTATTAAAGCACGATGAAGAATTAATTCCCTTTTACTACTTCACTTCTAGCGCGGATGATAAGGAATCAGAGACGAGAAATGCCCATCGAGATCAGTATCCCTTCTAAAAAAGAGAAGGAAGCCAGCCTTAGGTTTAATATAGGTTTATCGGTGCCTGAACAAAGGAAGTCAATCAGTCAGAGTGTGTTGTGACGCCAGAGTTAATTTCATCCTTAATCGCTCCACCAGGCGGGACCAACGGGCGTTCGGCAGGCGATCACATAGTTTCCTTGAAGAGAGATACATAGATGACTCCCTTTTATAATGTCATAAATTATGCAGAAGATCTCTCCCGTGAAGGGGGAGTTAGACACCTTCTGGTGAGACGTTCTATAGCCCAGAGAGGTACATAAGAGGCTTAATCTTCTTCGCCATCACTCATTAGACTGGTTTGCAGTGAACTTTAACTGCATATTTCTTTTAATACAAATCGATACATAGGTTATTTAGATGTACGGGCATATATTTGAATAGTGTGAGTCAGGAAATAACAATATACTAGATGCGAGCCTGTAGACACTATTATCAGCGCAAGCTATGTTCTATATCCCCCATAAATATGATAAGGAATCTTTTACTTTTGATAGACATTTATCATACGGTAATGCAACTATAAAGGTTTCATGCTCATATGAACCAAGAGCAATGCAGAACCTCTGTTAACCCAATAAATTGATACTAGTAGCCGTATCTGCCAAACCCTGCTTAACGGGGGGGGGGGGGGGACCCCCTGGGCTTCTGATACGTGGATTGTGATACATTGGCCGACAGAGCTACACTACGTTAGCTTTGGTCTGGTTAAATCCGTCGCCACCTTTAATGCAGGCGTCGACCAACCACGACAAGGCTACAACAATGGCTTCCCGACAAGGTCCACAATTGGCCTACAAGTGGAGGCCTTGTCGGGGTTGGTGGACCCCAGTTCCAGACAAAAATCTATGACAAGGCCACGATTTGAAGCTTGTTGGGAGCCTTCTACCAAGGCTACAACAACATCGAGCATGTTCGATTTTTCCCACGACTAGACCCTTGTCGAGGAGTTTCATGGTATGTCTGGAGCGTGTTGCAGGGGTCAACGATATGAAATTTTGCTGGAGCGTGCACTTCCCGACATGCTGTCGTAAAGCCCCCCTTCTTATGACAAGGCTGCGACAAGCACTGATTGGAACTTTCTTGTCAGCACTTGTTGTAGCCTTGTCATGGTTTAACCCAACGCCTTAACCCAGCACCGGGAACTGTTTGTTACTCTCTTACCAGATCTTTCATACTGCTTGGAAGGTGTTGCTTCATAACCTCAAAACCAATATTCTATTTTCATCTTGTGTGTATTTCTTTTGGAAAGGTACAAGGAACATAAAGCAAGGTTTCATTATCAATTTGTCTGCTATGAATATTTCTTGCCAAGTATTTCCTTTTTCAGCGCCTCCATAGAACAAAACTACTTGGTTTGAGGTGCACACCACAATTACTGTGTGGGATTTAACCCGACCAATCTCTTAGTCAGAAAAAGGTGGAGACAGAAGTGGTGGCCAATCTAGGACTATAACCGCTTGGTGGATAACAGAAATGAAACACCAGGGTGCTCTGTTAACCGGTCATGCTCAAATGGACTTCCGCCTTCCTCTTTCACTTCTTCTCCCGATAAAATAAGATGTTGCAGTATGAGTGGGCCAGGAGTCCTGACTCGGGGGTGTGTGGTTGGTGGAGAGGTACAGGTACTGAAGCGTGTCCACGACGCAAGCTCTGCATTGGTGTGCAACGTAGATCTTCCCGACTTAACAGTTCAAGTTCAATTACTGTTCATAATCTAACTTGATACAAATATTGATGCCTGATAATTGCGTTGGAGTGCTGATTATGGAGTCACCATTATCCGCTCTAAACCCGTTTTGATGCACTACGATGCACGCCGATGCAGAAACTGGTGTCCTTTCGATGCCTCCTCTGACACAGATTCTCCTGCATCAGGTGCACATTAATGTGAATTGGAATGTATAAATTCTGCATAACCATTGGTCGGTACAGGGCCTTAAGGGGGGGACCCACAAGGCTATAGGTACACACCGACGCACCTTATGATGAGCTCTACAATGCACACCGATTTAAGCTCTGCTTCAGTGTGCATTATAGACCTTCTCAATGCAATTGATCATGTTCATGGTGTATTGGCTTGCATCGGCAGCATTATCTTATATATATATATATATATATTTTTTTTTAATGATGTTTATTTGCACAATCTGTTTACAAAAACAGTTCTTCCATGTGGAGCACACCGATGCAAATCTATATGTAAGCCCCTCTCAACACAGAGAGAGGTACATGGATGAAATATATTTTGGGTACTTTCAATCGTAAAATATGATGTATAAATCATTCATAAATACAACTTATATAGCTACACAAAAAAGTACTTTCTATATTCTATTAAAGGACTGTGGACCACAGCTATCAGTTCTTCTGTATAGTAGTGGACATTTTTTAGATTAGGCCCGGCGTCCACCTACCACGATATGTCTCCGATATGGTCTACAATGCACCTTCCGATAAAAAATCAAAATCGCGTCGGAAGGTCCCCTAATATCGGGATAGTTGACCACGTTTCTGCGATTAGACACCGATAAAACCCCATACAATGCATGGTGGATTGGCATGTCTAGACATATGTCTACGATTTTGCACCTTCCTGATATGTCTCCGATATTTGCTTTTTGTATCGGTGCCATATCGGTAGCTCTAAATTTCTACTGATATATGCAGGCCGTATTCTGGCAGGAATAATCGTAACTAGCCATGAGAGCATACTATCGCAGCTCAGTGTTGTTAGAATTCTCAATAAGTCGTCCATCTTTTTGGGTATGCAAGATAAGGTGAATCGGGAACGAAATTTCAAGAAATACATTATGGCAGACTGCATACCTGGCAAACAGGGTTCCACGTTTAATCTTGACTATCATATGTATTAATCGTCTCCAGAATAAAAAAAACATGGCTAGCACAGATGTGGGATTTCAGCCTTTCCACATTACTTGTTTTCTCTAACAACAGATAATTCTGTGCCACGCAAATCCAATTTTGGCTTCGGACATTGATTCGTTTACAGCCTAAACATTGCACCTCGAATACTTCGCCGTCACTACTCAGAGAACCCTGGTAGGGTTCAAAGGCCGTGTAGTCATATAGGTCAGAGGTCAGTAATCCATATTGCTTTCTCATTGAATGAGATGCAGCTATGAACCCATCAGAGAATACGAAGTGTCCCCCTTGGCTGGAGGCCCTAGATTTCCGTTCCGCCTTCTATAGAAGTACGGAACATCGCCGAATTAGGCTTCTTCTTCATCTCTTGCTTGATCTTTTCCCTTTTAAGGGGTATATATAAGTACTGTGCTTCACTTTCGCTATCAGCCTCTTGATTGTAACAAGACATCGGGTGTTTTTCCCGCGCGCGGCTGATGTCTTAATTTCCCATTACTTATCACATCAAGGCGCATCTGGTTACGAATTTTACTGAAGGTAGGCACAAATAGGTCGCTCACAAGCTGTGTACAACGATCTTCCTAAAAGGTTAGCTACAGGTTTTGTTGACAAGGAGAATCACATTACTGAATCCGAAAGCATAACACTAACAAAAAGGTAATTTTGAGCAGAAAGTCTGGATAATGTTATCTGACATACACTGTTTTTTTTCCTTTCATCTCCAGGGGCTTGTATTTGATACGTTCTAGGCTTTGGAGATGTGGGAATCAGCAAAGCCTTTGTTCCTATATATTTGATGCTGTCAAATAAGGAGGTGTCCATGTGCTTGCAAAATCGTTATATTTATTTAACATCATACACAATCAAAGATAGCAAAAGAAATCAAGTTTAGAGCAAATTGTAAGATGAAAAGCTGGTGAACATTATTGATACGACGCTGTAAAGGTGAAACCTAATATGTGTAGGAACCTTTCCTATATCATAACCAAGCAGGGAGCACTAAAGTATGCTATTATCACATCACAGATAAAAGACAAGCTGTTCCTTTTGCAAAAGGTGATTTCAACCTCTTTATCAGTGCAGGTAATACGATGTAATGCTATAGCTGGTGCCATAAGAAACTATCGTACCGTGTTAAGCATTAGAATTCCCTCGAGTGCCGTCACGGATGGCATGCTCTTTGATGTAGGGGGTTTACAACCATATATTATATCACATGACCCAGCCCTAGCCTCCCAGTGTGCAGGACTGGACCTCTACAAATGGTGTCCTCGTGTACAGCTAACTACAGGCCTGCCAATGGCTATGTAGTTTAGACAATGCTTACCATGTATATATGTGAAAATAGATCTATCATGATTTTATCCTGTTTTCAAAAATCTTAAGGAGATATGTCAATTGCGAGCATATGGTTTCATCGTGACATTATCAAAAATGGCAATAAATGAAAATAAAAGAATACAATGGGCAGCTAATTGGAAACTATGTAGAATTAGAACCACACTTCATAAACCCACACACAGTCCATCGTCTGGGCCAGTAATCAACCACTTCTCTTCTCGAAGTGTATTCAGGTTATGGCAATAGACAACGACAAAACGTTTGTCTGCCAGCATACATGTACTGTCATTATTATTAGTACCAAATTATACTCAATGAAACAGACTCACACATGTATGGTTCAAAACGGAAGGTTTAAGTCAAGATGTCGTAATGCTTCAATGCAATGATATGTATTTCCTAACAGTTTTGTTCTAATAAACGGCACTTTTTTTAAATCAATGTAATAGGATATAGCAATCCCGAAGTTTTATTTCATTCGTAACTTAAACACTGCATTAATGTATTCAGATAACTAACCATCCTATATACAGAAATTTATATACAGACATTGTACATGTGGCGGTTCTCTTTAGTTCTGTCATTCATTTATTTCTATAAGCGGCAGAGAAGTAGGATTAATTAAGCCGTTTCCAATTTTAACCATGCAGATAGACTTTTTCCTAACCTGTTCTTGGTCTCGGTTACGAATAGCGTTCCTTAACACTGTCGGTTTTATTAAGTGATTAGGGATTATTCACCCGATGAGCATATTAACGCAATTTATCGACCTTCGAGGGTCACGAGGATCGTAACCTTGACTTTTGCCTCGACCCGGGATACCCGATGCAGCTCTATTTGAAGCCCATCCACAACGTGCCAATCAAAACGAGGAAACTAAGTAGCTTAAAACACTTGATTAAAATTCCCAATAACAGTTAAAAACTTCTCTCAAAATGAATTTGGGTTAAAAGGGAAAAGTTAAAAATCGATTATTTCGGCGCATTTTCGGTTGATATGTGTTTTTTTTAATTTGGCGGTTGCCAGATGAAGCGATCACCTCACAAAGGAGAATTAACAAAGACTTGCAGAGGCTTTTTATTTAATTGCAGACAGCCTAGAATATATGAAAATAAACAACAGAGGTAGCAGAACATCTACTTTATTTACTTTAATACTTACCCTTTATCCTATTTGCCCGATTCGCAGTTGCGTTTTTATTTCTGAATAAAGTCTCGTACTCTTGCAGAAGCATCCGTATTGCTTAATTGCATTTGAATGATAGCGCCTATAGATTCAGAAGTACATATTTACGTCAACCGTAGACCATTTACGAAATCAAAGAGTTGAATGTATACCTTCCTAAACTTATACATCATAAATCCTCTCCTATAACTAGGTTGAATAATGGTTCAGTATAAAATCTAAGACCGTATTACCTGTATCATCGCCATGGTACCTTTCATCTCATCCCATTTCCCATCTCTTGCCAAGCCTGGCATTTTACACATACCAAGTCAGTATCATATGAAGACCGCCCGGCCTGATTCGTATTTACTCGAAATAAAAATGGATATATCGCTGGAATGATATCACTGAAACACAGTCGTAACCACTGCCTACATGACCAACCGTTATTTATTATTGGAAAAGGCTGTTAAGACAGATGTCACACAAAAGTAGTATTGAAGGGCAAGATGTGTAGTTGAAATCGTACCTGTGACTGCGGTTTTCCTGACTGTGTACCATTCGGTACCACAGCAGAAGCAATACAAATGGCTACGATAAGTGAGGTACCATCGACCGTTCTTTATCCGATGTAGCAACGCTACTGCCTTCATTACCTTATGCCTTAATCTCTGAGCACCACATAGAGGTACAATAATAGGATCTCAATAACGAAGTAATCCTAAGTGATATCCTGATTAATAATACATAATGACACGGCGGTACTAGCAATAAAGCACCATCTAAAATTAAAAAGAAAGACAGTTAGGTGCCACTCAAGGTCTCATCTACTATCGCGTTAATCATTATTTCATGCGTAACCGGCCTGGCGGTGTATGTAACCCAGCGCTGGCTGTTATCATCACGGACACTCCCCGACGCCCTTCCATCAACTTTACGTAGGCTCTTCTTGGACGGGGCTTTCATCAGAGCGGCGTCGCAATGTATTATGAATCGCTGCGCGTTCCCTTATCCATCTACAGCAGCCCTAAACCTGCCACGCTGACTCTGCTTCTGGCATTACCCATCATATTTACCAGAACTGGTATACGCCAGATGTTTGTGTCCGATAAATGCAGCCCCATTGGTTGGCACTGTGAGCTGGTGCATCGTATGTATAGATAGCATTGGTAAGAGAATATCTGTATGCTCAACCTCTTCGATCCAAGAATATGTACACATCCTTTCTCGTTTAAAGCTTATTTTAATCTATCATCAAATATGCACACAAATTGAACTTGACGAGGACCCATTTTGTCAAATACTTTGAGAGATACATAACATCATATCTTTAAATGCTTAAAGTTATATGAGTCATTAAGACAGATGAAGGTTTAGCAGTTCTCAAATGTTCATAATATACCTGTTCTGCAGGGGATTGACTAATCTGAAATTCAATATTTTGACTTTCTTTGATTAGTATAGGTTATGTGATGACTTACCATACAACAATAGTAACAAGGACAATAAGCGTAAGCGGATACCCTACGTTCCGGGTCAAAGTGGCCACTTGTAAACGCCGGGTGCCCGCTTACACGGGGTTGAAATAAACATCGAATATAAGGAACCGTTCCGAACAAAGCCACCCAATGAACGCGGGGTGGCCTCTTACGCGGGGTTCTACTGTGGTAACGAGATATGTATCGTGACATTTGCCTGCCCTAATGTTAACTATGGTAGTCTACGGTCTACTATTATGACTACGGTGCAATATGCATTTGTAATATGGTTTGGGGGAGGGGTAAGGCTTTAATTACATGAAGGAGAAGGAGTTCAAACCCTTGCTTCGATAACCAATGAAATGCAGTCTTTGTCAATCAGCTTATAGATAATACGTCTATTCATTTTGAATCGAAAATATATATTTATTTAAACGGGACACTATGGTCTCATAGACAAAAATTATGGTCTTGTGTTCTGCCTACTATAATTGGCGTTAGTCCATAAGTTCAATTCGCTCGAATCTTTTAATACTGACACAAGGACTGAAAAGACCTATACTTATCCAAACAGGACAGAGCTGGTATACCCCACCATGTTGAGTTGATAAACCACGTGTCATGGAGACTTGCATACATTGGAAATATAATCTGTTGATAGGTTCGCGCAGTGCAGGACGGCTGAGGGCAGCACAGGGCACGTGTTTCTATTAGTGCCGCACGTGCAGGACATGTCCAGACGTGTGACACACCCCCTGCTTGTTCACCACTGATATTCTAGTAATACATCACCCAACCTGATCCACACCGTCAACCTTGTCACGTTCCTCAGCCACCAGACCAAGACATAACCGCTGCAGTGTGTGTAGGGGTGACAACCACACCCTCCCCATACTCTATACCATCACGTGACAGGCCATGTCATAGCCGACGTGACAGACAGCGTCTGATTATGGGACTCATAAACGTCCGCTTGGTGGCGTCCTCCCCACATCAGGCGCAGTTTCTAAAAGGGGAGCTGTTCGGAGGGGAGGCCGGGAGGGGCCATGGGCTAGGTAGTGTTCTTGGAGTGTTTAGTCATGCATTGGGGTTGTCAGACGGACGTAGGGGCAGGGGTAAGGCTTCCCGGCTTATCTTGGCGGCAGATGATGCCTGTATATAGTCTCCCTGACGCGACCTGCTGGGGGCGTTGGTGGGTGATACCGGCCAGGGATTAATGTCGAGGTCTGGAGCGACGTTGCCTTCCTTTCGTATTTTCCTACAAGGATTCGTCCAACAAAACGACAAGGTGCCACGGGGAAGAGAGACCAGGGAGGGTGAGAGAGGGACAGAGAGAGAGAGAGAGAGAGAAGTAAAGAGAGAGAGAGAGAGAGAGAGAGAGAGAGAGAGAGAGAGAGAGAGAACGGGACAGATACACAGACAGCCTAAGGAAACCCAGTTAAAACCGTGGGCATTGTGTATGCATAGCAGTAACAACGTTACTTTAAATAGTGCCTTTACTCATCTTGGTAGAAACTCTATGCTTTGAAAGTAGGATCAACTGACAGATAAATTTGATATTTTATTATCCCTGCTCTGACATAGCAGAGAGGCAATATGGGGCATGGAGAGGAGCAAGCAGGGGTCTACTGTATGTCAAGCCGTCCACCATCTCTCCTCCTGCGGCCACTCGGAGATGTATTTGACAAGGAGACAGTAATCTGACCCAGGTCGAAGATAACCACACATACTCGAAAAGATGTAGTCCGGGCCTTACTGTAGATGGTCGCCTGCAGGCTATAAGACAACTAGGCACAGTTGAAATTACATGTATATTTGTTAATGTACAAATGCTGGAATCATTCCCAACTTTGATTGAAAATAGCTGTGTGCGGTCTTACCTAGTATTTATCTTAAAGCGTCACCATTTCCTTTATAAAGCAGACATCGTGTTGCCTCTCCTCCGACGAAGGTGTTTATAGATATATAAAAATCTGTATTTCTTACCCTTCGACCACCCTGGGGGCTGTGACACCAGACCGTTCTCAGCCAAGGTGGCGAAGGAATGAAGTCAGGGGAGAGGCCTACTTACCTGGTCCTGTTCCCAGATTGCATTTCCCCTGAGGCTCGTTGGTAGACGCTCAGACAAAACGGGAATTACTGCTGCCAGGAAGTCGACACACACGACAGCCTTTTCGAGTGACTTTCAAACACTGGTGTCCCCGACAGTGCAGACCTTTTTAAACACGGCACACGTGATTCACAGACAGCACATGCACAAGGAGGCTCCTTTCCCCATCTTTAAGTTGAATTTAAAGGAAGGTTGTCTGGTAAACATCAATCTATAACGCCCACCTCTAGAGACCAGTTTATTCGCAGCAAGATGGATGTCTGCATCGAAAGTGTAGGGCATGAATATAAATCAATAACCCTATTTGTTATGGCGAAAATGGTATTTGAAAGGGGTACCAAGTTATATGACATATATTTGATTTCATTAATAGTATGATCTTTGAGGTATATAAAAGAGCCTAATATTTGAATCGCAAAAACAGTAAATGATATAAATTCGTCAGGTAGAGAGGTAATAGGATATAATACATGAAAGGGAAATAGACCTGTGTAATCTTGGCTTTCCACTTGACGTCAGAAATGTTAGCTAACATCCAATATACACACAGACTAGATAATCAAACAAATAATATGAATATGTCTATATGTACATATGTCAGACACTGGCTAAACACTGTAGAGTTTGCCTCTGGAGAGGCTTTTGTACCGCAGGCCTCATGTTAGACTTTCGCAGAATATGCATTCTTATTTCTGCAAACAAAGCGATTCGCCGTAGGATTAAGTATACATAAATATCATAGAGAAAATCTAGACTGACTCCCTGATCATGAGGATAGCATGAATGCACATTGTCTAGATTTAAATTGTTCACATAAAGCACTAATCTACTGAATCACTTTAACCCTTTACTTTAGTGAGAAGGTTTTGGTACCAAATTACCAATTTTGTTCGGGGAATAACTGCATATATCCAAACCATAAATTCGTTTGGGACAGTGTATATTGTACAAAAAGTGTTTAGGCATACTGTAACATGCAAGATTAAATGCAGTAGGTTGTATTTGCGATATCCCCGAGAAAGTAATTGGAATCTACAAACTAATTTATGGTGTTATTGTGTTCATTAGGTCTCACGTTTCCATTGCGCGTCTTCAGGTATTGGCAACACACATCAGCTATAATTCACTATAGTTAATGACGCATCCGTCATTTAAACCTGTAGCCGAAAAGCCCAACGCTCAAGAAATCACAAGAACGTATACAGTATTGACGTTAACGCCAAAACATCTTGCTACCTCTGGGCAATTGCCAACCGCATTTGCTCTAACGTTCTAATGTTGTACCGCAACATAATGAGGACAATTAAGAATAAATTGGGTTGCGTGATGCTCTGTCAGAAGACAGGTCGTAGGACAGGATGGATTGTGGATCGCTCCTGTCTTTGTGAGATTTAGGTCCCTGCAGTGGGCATATTCAACCTTTTAGTTCAAGTTGATTTTTACTGTAATGCATTTGGACTAATATGATAAGAGATAAACTAGTAAAGGGAAGGTAAAATGGTTTTAAGTTAAATTTAGGTATGTTCGGATTCAGATAACGCTCTATATATTCATTTATGAACAGAATGGTTTACTATATTTCGAGAACAAGGGATATATATTTACATTAAAGCTATAATATGAGCAATTGATCCCTTTATCTGGTGAATAGAAAACATACAAAACTTGAAGATTTTTTCCGACCACGGAGATCTAACAACCTCCATTGGAACAAAAAGATTCACCACAAAACTTGAATACGGGTTTTGGAGATTTAGTGAACCGCAGGAGCTATTTTGCTTGTAGCATGCAGGTTATCTAAATACATTTGAAATGTACTGTGTAGCATGTATAATTACTTCTACACAACTCGAAACAAAGCTGATTTACTTAGATCAGTAGGCTGCCAGACAAACTTTTGTGCATAACAGGCTCTTACCCTATCAAGAGAGTAGCCTCATCCGTGTTTCACTATCATTTTAGTAGAATTTGCAGAAGCTGAGTGAATGTATTCCTCAATCAGAATTTATTAACCGACCCTGTTTTTTCTGCTCCCCACCATAGTTGTAAGGATGATTTTGGAGACCGAGGGACAGCAATATGAACGCGAATAAAGCAACGCCTTTTTAACTGATAACCGATAGACTGTACTACTCAGAAGGGTACCTCAAGAAACTCCAATGTGATCTACCATCAATTATTTTGAGGTACTTGACAAACACCCCACGCATATTGTTTCAAAGTTAGCGTTGAAGGGTAAAACTATTTGTGTACAAGATTGAAGCTCAAAATGTCACTCAAATAATTATCAGAATCTTCCTTGATCAACGATGTCAGAAGTTGTTTGTTCTTAACTGCGACTTTTATCTCATTTAATGTCACTCATCTAGTAGCAATGACCCCCCAAATGGCGGTTTCAATAAAAGTTGGTGTCCCGCCTTTAGGGTCTCGCCCTCTATAGAGGCGCGCCTATAGTGGGATTCACACGGACAGACTCATGTACCTTCAGCAGGGTTTGTCTGAGACAATTTCCCTGAGATTATTTGCTGGTACATAGTCTCCTCGTGTGACACCCCTAAGTCTCAATTCCTTGAGACTGAGGGGCATCAGGAAAAATCGTCGGCGTCAATTTTCCCGGCCAAGGTACATAGTCTCTAGCAATTTTGATTTTAAACCTGTTTACAAATTTTCGGGGACTTTGCTGAGACTGGCGTACCTCTTGCTGATAATGAGGGTCCCCTAGTCTCAGTGATATGCCATTTCACGGGTTCACACAGGAAGAAAGCCCTGCACTAGAGACTATGTATCCTGAACATAGGTACTTGAGTCTCAAGGAACCCATTCACACAGGAAAAAGCTGCAAGCCAGAGACTATGTACCTTCTGAAAGGGAGACTATGTACCGGATATGTCCTTCCATGTGAATCAAAATCCGCCATTTTCTCTAGAGAATGGGAAAGCTGAATTTCAGTATTCTGCTCTGAGATTATTGGACAAAGGGAAAATTATCGGAGACTGGGGAAAAATGTAAACCAGTCTCAAGTACATGAGTCTCTCCGTGTGAATCCCACTTATTTTAGCGGCTGGTTCCACCGCCCCAAGTTTCTAGGATGTGGAGAATATGAAATTGACTCTTTGTTATTCTCCCATTCCTGTACATACAAAACGTTCATGGAATGCCCAAAGGTTGTTTGCAAAGTTCAACTGAGCGAGGGATTTCGTATCGACGCTGTCAATGAGCTTTGAATAGGCTATTCCCCATGCATCAACGTAATGATGAAATAAACATGATTAAAGTAGAGGCATATCCTATGTCCGGATGGCGAGCATAGTCGACCATGCATCACACAGTCGGTTATTTACCTATACATCCCCACCCCTGGACTTCTACCCTTTTGACAGCTCCACATCAGAGACTGTGGTCGCCTCTGGATCTTTGCACTCACTAAGGCACTGAGCCTGGCTAGGGGCGATGGGGCGTGGGTGCAGGATGGGGTGGATAGCTCTATCACAGCTCCAGGCGAGGGATGCGGGGTGGAGGGGATGAGACTAGTGAAGGGCTTGTCAGAGGTCGACTGTGGTCTGTCGTGAGCTCTATTTTGCTGTCAAGACTGCTGGAGAGAACTCCAGCCCATACCTTAATGTACGTGCAACGATGATACGAGCAGCTCAGTAGTAATTCTAGGTCAGTGTGAGCTACAGTGTTGTAACTAGGTCAAAATGAGGTGCAGTGACATGAATAGGTCAGTCACGTGGTCAGTTTAAGCTTTAGCGTAGTAACTAAGTCGGTCTAGGTTACAGAGATATAACTAGGCTAGTGTGGGCCAGAGAGTAATAACTAGGTAAGTGAAGTATAAAAAGAGACTGGGTTAGTGAGGGCTGTAGTACTTTGCTGGGATACGTCCGACGCGTCCGCTCCCGCAAATCATATATGGTCATAGGATACAATGTTACATGTGCTTTTCTTTCTAAAATCAATTTTATTTCTCCTTCACTATGTATGCCCAACGCTTCTCGTATACAGTCTGAAACAATTAAGTGAGAACATCAATATAGCTCGCTGGGTTCAATTGAAATTCTACTATTAAAAGCTTGAAAGACGAATACGAAGAGTCGGTTGCGGACAAGTTTGCACAAGATTTGCTTTTTTTTTTTTACTAAACCGTTATCTTAACTTTGCAAGATGCTTCTGGTTCTTGAGTGCCAATTTTCTGCGGCCAGTTCTTAAGTAATACTATGAATGAGTCCCTAGAAGAACCTTCTTATAGTCCTCTTGGTATCTTGTTCAGAGTGCAATAAGACCCGATAATGAAGGCCCTTACACATGGTTCCAGTTCTTGTCTTGGGAGCATCGGCTTTTTCTTTCTTACATTTCACGTGGCGTCACCTGTTGGGAGGGGTATCTGCTGAAGGATGCCCTCGTGCAGTAAGATCGAATCCGGATTGAAATAACGATGGAAATGTGAGAGAAAGAGCCACGGCTTAGACTGGATCTCATAAAATGTCTGGTGATAAACAATGTATACTCTAACTTTGAAATCTTACCTCAAGGCCTGGCGTCCATCTACTACGATATTGCTCCGTTATGGTCTGCCATGGACCTGCAGATACAAAATCGAAATCGCGTCGGAAGGTCACCTAATATCGGGGAAGTTGACCACGGCTCTACGATTAGGCACCGATACAAAATGGGGGTCTACAATTTCGTTCCGATGCAAAACCTATATCTTAGGGTCTCTACGACATTTAAACATGTTTAAATGACGGTGCCTAATCGGGAGGATTGCAAAGTATTCTGCTAGGAAAATTGCTCTAACGGGTGACATACTGGTCAGAAAATTATGTAAATTTGCAATCAAATAGGAGATCCATATACCCGAATGCCCTGAAGATTTGGTGATTTGTTATTAGGTTTAAATGTCTGAAATCAATATTTTCTTAGTTTGAATTGGAACAGAGCCTCTAGTGCATAAAAAATACATTATTGTTCTATGTATCCTGGTACACATTATCGATGCGATATTTCCTAGATTGTCTCCGATATTTGCTATTTGTATCGGTGCCATATCGGTAGGTCTAAATTTCTATCGTGTGAGGT
Organism: Alentia gelatinosa; assembly: GCA_950022655.1. NCBI lineage: Eukaryota > Metazoa > Annelida > Polychaeta > Phyllodocida > Polynoidae > Alentia > Alentia gelatinosa. The sequence continues at coordinate 100,141,223 of OX465580.1, read as the reverse complement.
GGGCGCCAGGCCCTACTCAATGATGGTGTTAACTGTGTACCATCAAACAATCGATAAATATAATGAGCAGAATTGATGAAAATACGACTAAAGATGTCTTTATGTGTCTTTTAAATGTCTGTTGGTGGAAGAAAATCAGTGTAATGATAATTTCAGGATGATGAAAAAGATTTGGATCCCAGTGTGGATCCCAGTGTGGCAAAAACTGATGAACCGTATCTTACTTTCGTAATTTCAGTTTTAGGTCAAATTCTCCTGATTGAGCATGCTGTAATGGTTGTCATATGTATTGATCACTAGCAGTATCTATGGATGTTTGCCGGTTACAGTGTTGTTGGAGTGTAGTGATTGACACATCTGGCGCGACCAGCCTTGTTATACGCATCACCCTTACGGACACCTCGTCACTGGGGGCGGAGTGAGCGTGACTGCGCCTGTCACGCCTGTCACGCCCGCCGGCTGTCACACGCCGCGTGACGACCACTGATTACCTGGTAACACCTGCACACATCCAGTGTCACCACCCAGACGCCCTCTGGTGGGTAATGGGGCAGGGCGTCTCCGCTACGTCACGAAACGACCACGTGACAGTAGCCGATCTATCATGTCACGTGCCGTCGACCCATGGCCTGGTGAGCCTGGACGCTGGTCGACTTTGTGCGTGTAGGAGTATTTGAAGAAGTGTGTGTCAGGGCTGTGGGTAGGGTAGTGTATAGGGTGTTTCAGGGGTAAGGGTCTATGAAGGGGTATATGTTGGGGTGTTTGAGAGAACTGTTAGATACTTTGAGTGTTATAGTGTACTGGGTTTAGGGGTACAGTATCAGGGCTTTTGTTGGAAAGGTTTTTGCTTAAGACAATGGAGTAACATTACACCGCGCTTAAAGAATGATACGTTGGGGATCAATGCAAGCAGAAGAACAACTGTTAGGAGGTACAGTTTGAGTAAGATAACGACTCAAAAGTAACTGCTGGTTTACAGGAACAGTTACGAAAGATATTCTCTGAAGCAATGGTGAGCTATGGGTATGGCGGGCAAGGGACAGTGGAAAGAGAAACAACAGATACATACAATACATAGAATACATAAAAAAAGAGGTGATGATAGAGATACCCTTACTAGCTAATTTCTTGTCTGTCAATGTAAGCAACAGGTATTGATGAGGTAACGAATAATGGGTAGCAGACATTTAAGAAAATGGCTACTAACGAATGAACCAGTCAGCAATTGGAAGTATTAAGAACGTGTGGTTGATGGAGAAGCTCAGCGTAACCTATATATGTCTGTCTATATTTGTCTGTCAATTTGATAGACAAGTTCTGAAATCATAGAGTCGCCAGTCATTTGGGAGTGAGAGGGATTCTTCTAAAACGTACCACGTTTATAAATTGTATTGTACAGCTAGGCTGCATATAACAACTCTACAATGCGCCTATGGTCGAGATACTTGGATGGCATTCTGTAAAAGATAACGCATGGGGCAAACAACAGGGGAACGAGGATATGCCGTGCCTTAACCCCAAAACCCTTACCCCATAGTATAGTAATCTCTCACAGTGAACGCACGTCGGTGTATTATAAACAAGAACCACCCTCTACCCCCGCCCACCGATTCATCACTGGAGGCGCCGCACAGGAGTGGCCGTTCCTGCTCCAGGACGGGATCCGTACTGGAGTAATTGAGCGATTGTTGTGGCCCCGTACCCTTAGCTGAATCAGTATGCGGGCTGTCACTGCATGTCCCGAGGTGAGGTGAACCTCCCCATCTCTCTGCCTCAAATTAAAGTAGAGCACGTGCAATGTCAGCTTCCCCTTCAGGTCGTCCGCCATTGGAGCTCCAGTGGGGGAGAAGAATGAACTAAATAACTCGAATTCCTCGGAGAGCCAAGTTTAACCTCACCACTGTGCATCTATAACTGATGGCTGAATAATTGCTATTGGTAATTATACATATATATTGTTACACGTGATATTCAGTCACGTGCAGGGTCATGTTCTCAAATAGGACCTTATACCTTCAGCCAACGTACTTTAAATTCTGAAGCGATCCATAGCATCAGCAAATATTCCTTAGGGTCAATTTAACTATAAATGTCCTTACGGACGATGTATGACCGATAAATACCATATTGATTATTTTGACTTTTCTTGAATTAATCGTTATCTGTTGCACAAAATATCTTATTCTGTTTTGTTCTGCCTCTAAGCATTCAGAGCTAATACGAATAAATGCATTAAGTAATACATTGTAATCAGATAATAAAAGTGACATAAATTCAATCGTACATCTGTAATGAATTTCTGAAGGCCTATTCTCACATGTCCCGATTCCTGCTGTGCAAATCTATCTTTGCAAGGTCTGCCACAATCTTATGTTCGAAGACGCCAACAGAGGCATCATCGTCTGTTGCTAATGTGGTTATAAATCGTGATGTTTTTTTATCATTAAATCTCTAAAGTCGTCTGCCTAACATAAAGGATCATTCATTACGGCAATAAAAGCCACTTTGTTTATGTATTCCGCCTAAGAATGCCATTAATGTCATATCAACCTCCACTACCTCAATATACGTCAAATATTGTTATGTAACTCTGTTTGTCTTGTGAATTAACTTCAGAGGAGGCATAACCCCTGAAACACTAAATAAATACCGTTATTTGACAGAATGAATCCCCAAAACTTTGTTGATGGCCTTTAGAGAATCTGATTATATCAATAGTTTACGATGCTATGCGCTTTGCACTGAAATAGTCTCAGAGGAACTCCTTAGGTGTCTTGTTCCGACTAATTAACATATCGAAACAAATAAATTTATGCATTTATTTCTATGATGTAGCTTATCGAAATAAATATCGCCTTAAGGAATCTCCATTCCCAGAACTTATTGTTAAAACCAACTGATACATTTCCACGCACTGCATGTGATCATCCAAAACCTACGCTTGAGTTAAGTCAAATGGGGATATGGGTAGTAATATGAAGACAAGGTGGAAGAATCACAAATGGAATTTTGCGAGTTGTTAGAAGTTGGAATATGTCAGTAGTGTGTGGAAATGGGAAATGTCTTCAGGGTATAGATCACAGACACACAGACACACTCATGGCATTCATGCTCGTAACACAACCCTACTCATGTATACGTGTTGTACAGAGACGCCTAAGCTACATATATATATATATATATATATATATATATATATATATATATATATATATATATATTTATATATATGGTAACCGGATGTTATCCCGGTAAATCTCCGGATGCCTATCTCCACTCCCTTCACCGGTCACTGTGATACCACTTTTCAAACGAGCAGGATCGGAAATTTCTTTTATTCGAGATTTATATATATATATATATATATATATATTATACACATGTATATATATTTGACGCGACCACAGTTTGTATGGGTTCCCGCGGAGGACCCTCGCAAGAGAGGACAATTTTAATGTGTACACTTAGATCCTATCCCTTTAGACGGCTGATGCTGACTTGGCTATGGCGACCGGTGCAGCTGTCACGTCTCCAAAGCAACCCACACCGATGAGGAGGATGATCTCCTTGATGTTGGCGACAGTGATCCATCTCAGACCTGATAATCTGTCACAGTGTTATTACGTCTCCACGACCAATAAGCCAGGTGTATATTGATAGTCGAGAAAATCCAGGCTGTACGTCCGATGGTAATGAGGGATTATAATGGGCCTCCTTCTTTAAGAAACATCAGACACTAGTGCTATTATATCTCTGGTATATCCCGTATTTGTACACTTGTGCACATATTTCTGTGAGATCGTAATCAGGAGGTAATCCTTATCTTTTTCAAAAAGATGTGCATAAAAACAGTCATGACTCAGAGGATTACTTTTTTAGCCGAACAATATTGGGATAAGGCGCAAGGCTTTGGTAAGTTACCAATGTCTACGATTATGACCTAAGCGGAAAGTGTTAGGACAGCGCACACACCGATCTCTTGTTTGACGGGTCTGACCCTCAGCAAAAAAACGGTGTTTGGCCCTTGTTCATAACATATCGTTTTGGTATGCACCGATGTTTCAGCAATTTGCTTTTCTTTCAAGTTTTTTTTTCAATGAGCATTGAATGTTATAGCTATTATCAATCAGAGGTTCACCAATGCAAGACACCTGGGGTCCGTTTAATAATTTAGTATCGTACATGAAAACCCGTTTCTGTACCTCGTATAAGGGTTATCGTTAATGATATTTAAATCTGTTCGCTAAGACAGTCTTTAACGTCCATAGGGTCGTCTATAAGTGTTGAATAAAGTTGACCCACGTCGTCCCTGGGACTCTACGGCATAGAAAGGGTCGACATGTACAGTCCTAGATTATTATACGGGCCCCTGATGTCTTTCATAGAAAAATATCAGAAACCTGGTTCTAATCGTAATTTTATTAACCTAACGGCATTGCAACCCAACAAAGAACAAGTTGCGCACTGAATAAAACACTTAAGGAAATGTTATCAGGAGGTAATGGAGACAGGTAGTGGAAATAAAGAGGGATTAATTCCCTTTGAAAACCTATAGACCGAAAACATTTATCTAATAAAACGAATTCAACAGTCGTTTTGCAGCCAGGCGTGACCGCGCAGCGCGGTTTGGCGGGAAAACGAGCTGGTGTTTTTAAGACCTGGACGAATGTCGTCTGCTCTCAGATTGTCACACTAACTCACTGCTGCGTATTTCAGGCGTGAACGGATGGGGAAATGTGTGAATGAGTGAGTGCGTGCGCCTCGTGTTGGATGGAGGGTATGCTTGTGTGTGTGGCGGTTTGTGGTGCTGGTGTTTACTACGGTGTGAAAATGGCGTGACAGTAAAATGGGCAGTGGGAAGTCAGGGGCAGTGGGTAGTCATTGGTGGCACTACAGAAACGCGTGGCAAAGGGGAAAGTTTGGAGGCCGGACAAGCTGTATTGTGAACCATGTGAACAAGAAAAGTGTGGCAGCTGCCATGTAAACAGCATAATTAGGAAGGGGGTATGACACAAGCAAACGTCTGTAAACGGCCTTTGGACCAATATCGATGTGACTTCAAATAGTAGCAGTCTGACATGTCCGATTTTTTTCAGTATCATCTATTCTAGAGGGTAAAACCACCTGAGCTGTACTGTTTTGCACAACCCAGGGGAGTGATAGCTCAGTTATCGCACACCGAATGTTATCAAAATTAGGGACATTGGTATGCCATGCTAAAACGTAAAAACCCCAAAAACAGAGCTAGCCCATATTATATAATTGCCTTAGAAAGCAGGTGGTTATTTATAGGTTTTAAGCCAAATCATTTCAAAATGTTGTTTCACTGTTTGGATGTTTGGTCCTGGTTCATATGTCTCATCTTCTCAATGCTATGGACTACATCAATTTAAATTTGATTTGCATTAGCAAAGGAGGTGAAGATAATTTGATTTGTTGTGTTTTTTTCATGTTGATGCTTTTTTTTCAAATAGGAAAAATAGTACCGGATACGGATGAGCATGATATGATTTAAACAAACAACCTACATTCTGAATAGAGCTGAGCTCATTTGAATAAATATTAACAAAATTGAAAAATATCTTAACTTTCATAATCATGTTCTCAGACTGGAAGTACGATATCTATATCTATCATCATCTATTATGATTTGAATGCAGGTCAGAGTTAATGGGTTGTATCTATTGATCATTGAGTCCACCCATCTGTACTTCATTCTTCATAGAGCCAATCCTTTTCTACAATTATCATAGTTGTTCTGGGTCAGTGGGAATAGAATCGTATCCTGCATTTTTAGTCAAACCCAACATACCACCAACTCGTACCCCACACGCTGCGTATATATTTAACTCTGCGCGCCACATTCCGCCTTCATAGCAGTTCCCTCACCCACCATGAATGGTGAGCAGCTCAGTGGACGCCATTAAAGGTGTTGCCGGCCTCATTATGCCGAGGTACTTCGCCGGGTAATGGCCACTGAAAGCCGCGTTGACCGACGCCGGACCAACGGGCGCCGGGGCCGGACACCAACTCGTACCGGGCGGTAGGGGGATGGGGTCGTGTCCCACCGCGCTCACAACGACCCGATTGTCGCTGAGTCTTTGTGATTTACAGACTGGGCAGGAAGACCCGTTATGCCAGGCGCGGACTCGCTATTACCTCATTTAGCGGCCTGGAGACTAAGCCCCTCAACCTTTACCCCCTCTTCCTACCCCTTCCCACTGCTGGTCTCTCAAGTCTACCCTCACTGTAGCTCTCTTGGCGTTCTCAGGCAAATCGTCCTTGTCACATTTTTAATAACTGACTTTACCACTCTTAGCAATGCAACTGCTCAAGAGGTACTCACTGTATACAGTCAGCAGCTGTTGACTGTTGCACATTTTCATTTGTGAAAAACAGCTCAAGCCATTTGCGATGCAAACGAAATGAAACAATGGAAACCGAAAAAAAATCACATCAAATAAACTAAAATCCCTAAAAGAAAATTACGCAATCCAATTGTAACTTACAATTGCAACTCTCATAAATGTATTAAATACGCATGTGTCATCAAATGAGGTGAGGATAAATGCATTATCTTCCTCATGCCTTGGTACAAAATGAAATAATTTGCTGCCCTCTCTCTCACTTTGAAGCACGAAGAGAGTTAATTATGTTGTTTCTTTGAATCTCGCACAAAAATCCAACGTCTGTTTTATGTGTGACCTATACTTCTAATCCAGATTAGATTTCGCGTTGCTTCTCGGAGACTGTTTACTTAGAATATTCATTTATGGCGACAGACAAGTCCCCCTTTGATGTGTAATTCAAAGCCTTAATTGAAATGCCAAACATAGAAAATACGCGTTTCTGATTTTTGCGTCTCCAGCGCAACTCATCTTTCATACTGGCCTCTTGGGGCCGTGAAGCTGACGTAAATCAGCAGGGTGCTGACATGACACAGGATTGTTGATGAAGGCCCCATTGTCAATATGATTAGTTTGTTATCGAAATCAATAGCGGGACAAATGTAGGCCGTCGATGGTTCTCTGCTGGCTTCCATCGCGGTTTCTAGTTGTGGCTTCCCCTGTCTGCCGTAGACAGGCTTGGCTTCGCTGTCAACCAGACCACAAAATGTCTCATGACGGCGCTCATTCGGCCGCAAAATTGCATTGTCGTCCACCGAAGGCTGACTGGTATGACATTGGCTTTTGTTCAGAAAGGTAATGAATGTCCTCCCGAAGAACAATAGCGACGTCGTTTCCCTTAAACCGGGCCACAACAATACCTTCCTCGTGGCCGTATAGTCGTGTCGCCGAACGGAACGATACGGCAGCTAATCATTCCCGCGCTACTTTAACATTTTCTGTGTGTAGAAAAGGGATGATGGGTGAATATTGTTGTGGGCCTTGGCCTACATGGGGAATAGTGTAGGTCGATTCCCATGACTGTGCCTACCGGAACAATTACCGAATTGCATTGCATTGCAACCCTTTGCGCCCCGGATGTGGGATCGGTAAGGGAGAGCAGCAGGGAGCCCATGGCTGATGAGCCATCCGACCACGTTCACATGATAATGGAGGGTTTTTTCAATGACACTTTGCGTATGCATTATGTGGGCACAGAGTGCTTCTGTCAATAGGGTACGTAGGCGGGACTGAAGATACCTATTATATAAAACGAAATATGTCAGAACATAGTCCGATGTAAAACGTCGGGAGGTCTGGTAATGTATTTTACTTTTTGTGATTGTTTTTTATGAGGTTGTGTTGTTCGATGTGTTGTTCTATTTGAAACCCCAGTAGTCTGCGATCGAATCTGGTACCCAAAGTATGTTTCTTTGGTCGTTCTACGATTTAATCGGTTCAGGCCAGCGTAATTGAAGTTAGAATCAGTAGGTTTGAATTGGATGTTTAAACTTTTCCTAAAGTAAGCATGGGGAAAAAAACTTTCTCCAACTTCTGATAGTCATTGCTTTGGTAATTATTTACTAAAAACACACAAACTAAGTTATTTCTATCTGCACTTTGTGACAGCAAAATGATCAATCTAAAACAGACCGATTTCTGTCAGAATGAGCAAAAGCCCATTGGCAAAACCCTTGATGGGATCACATGATATTGAGCTAAACCGTGCTCCTGATAGATATGTGGCATGACGTCCCAGTCTGTCCGTGTTTTAACATTCCTATAATTTGACGTTAAAAAATAGCCAGAGAGTGGCTGCTGAAATCGTTCTCGATAGATTCTGGTGGTCAGGAGTAATTACCAATTCACGGTACCTCTAACCAGAGGTGATGTAACTAGTATCCAATCACCTCTAAGTCTGAGAATTTAATAATCTATGGTACATCCTACTATATACAGCAGGATCTATCGATCTGTGTCTACGCTAAGAGTGAGTAGAGAAAATTCTTCAGGAGGATTTTGGGACACGGCCCCGAGTTCAAACTAGTCGCTCTTCTGATGGAAATTCCAAGCTCTAAATAGTAATATGCGTGGCTCATGATTCAATCCTGATAGATAACGACGTGTTTGCATGCAATTCAGGTCGGTCCTAGGCAGTTTAGATGTAGATTTGTAAATCGCCATGAGCACTACTATCTTCATGAAATTTTCGATGCTGATTTTAGGCTCTTTGCCCTACCAGAAATTGGGCTTGAGCGGCTGGGCTTGAGCAGTGTGAATGGGGCTCGTGTTGTAAGCAGCCTGCAGGCACGGGGCGCTTCGAGTGCAGAGAATATTTAGCTAAAACAAGAGGCAATCAAGCTGGAATCGTAGAGACGGCGCTAATGTGTCCGCACGTCGGCGCCGCCGTGTTTATCAAGGAAATGATTACCTTTGTCCACCACTGATGATTTGCCGATGGTAAATGTTATACAAAACTCCCAACTGCCGATGGCGGGAGAGAGATCGTGAGAGAGACCAGGCGGTAACACTAGACGATATTAGGCGGCGATTCTTGAATTTTGCACTACCTGACGACTTTCAACTCTCAACGGCTAGAAATCAGTACATACAAAAAGTGTAAACGCTTGACACCACTTGACGAATATAGAATAGACGATCTACAGTCATCACGTTTTAGTCGTCTATTGTAAACGCAAGGAGAGAGAGGTGAAAATAGAGTGGAAAGGTGCGAAATAAAAAAAATGGAAAACCCGAAAGAGATGACATTGAGAGACAATAGTTATATGGGAGATGGGAGAAAGTATATATATATATATATATATATATATATATATGTGTATGTATGTATGTATGTATGTATGTATATATATATATATATATATATATATATATATATATATATATATATATATATATATATATATATACACTTATGCCCAAGAGTATGAGAGAGAAAGTAAAGGCGCGTATATAAGTGAATTAGTAACATATAAGCGATATCTTGAGGAGTAATGGTACATGATGAGGGAATGAACTTAGACAGGATCATGCTTTACTAAATGGGACAAGGTAAGGTATATTTATAGCATAAAGAACAGATTAACACATGTGTGAAAATACACAGTAACATTTTCCGCTTGATCCTCAATGGGGACGCACAATGAATTGGAATAAAGTCTTTCACAGAGCAGTCTAACGATTGATATTGAACGTTACAAAATCAATGATTCACTTGAAGGGAAGGGTTTTGCAACAGTTCTGCTTTCTCTGCCTTGCAAAGCGTAGCTCATTGATAAGCAGAGATGTTATGTATTTATTGTACTTTCCCTAGTTTGTCTTCTTTGTCATACATAACTACATAGCAGAATAGAGAAATGAAGTATTCAACATTAAAAACCCGATGCATGGTTAAAGGTTAGACCGTGTCAGGTCTTCCCTTTTCTCGGTATAATTAAATGAAGGCCCTCATTCCATCTTACAGCACAATATATTGTACTAAAAGGGCAAAGTTGAACGATGCTGACATTCATCTAAGTATTCATTCATTGTCCTCTATTATCGCTGCCCGGTTACGTAGTGAACTAAGTGGCATAAGGTCGGACATTATTTCAGGTTCTTGAAATGAACCTAAGAGCAACACTTAAGCCTGACTTCTCCATTAATTTCGTATACATTTGATTATTCCTGTCGGATTAACTCTGGTTTTACATCCGGGGGCCTGTCGAATAACCTAAGATCGTACATGAATACCTTTTTCTTTACCTCCAACAAGGGTTATTGTTTAATGATATCTAAGTTTGTTCGTTAAGACATTCTTAACCGTCCATAAAAGGTCGTTCAAAATTGTTGAATCAAATGGTCTCTGGGGGTTTCCTTGGCGTACAGAAAAGAGTCTTAATATACGATCCTGGGTTATTTAAAGGGAGGGTCTCACTTTGGAAAATCCCTCATTTCAGCACATCAATCGACTACTTTACCATTGGCATTGTTATTTCAATATGATCAGAACTATAACTACTAGATTCGGCATCATATAGTCTGTCGAGGCTGTTATATACTAAAAGGCCTTAGTTCCGAGACAGACTCTCAATGGGTATTGATGATGTTGATGTTACAAAAGAAAGTTGCCAGTATTGCCCTTTTATAAAACTGGCAAGTCGGTTCTCATAGCTCAAGAGATCCTGTTACATCATCTCAAAATTTGTGTGCACGTCTTTGACATGATGTCAGAGGGTGCTACATGTCGGGATAGACGCTCGGCATTACCTTGAGGACCTAGGGACGGGGGGGGGGGGGCAGCTGTTTACACTTGGGGCAGGGTAAAACGATTGAGAGGTACCAAGGCCCCTAGCAGATTATCAAAGAACTAGTGCTAGTCTGAGGGAAGGGCACGCTGAGTCCCCTCAATCTCTACGTGCCTACGGTTAGTGCAGATACAATGCTCTGGGAGTTTCGAGGGACTTCGGGGGCGTTGTGATACCAGGGTGTTAGACTAATATGTTCCAGAGTCGCCAGAGGAGTAGCCATGGGATCTCATTACCCCAAAAGAACGGGGTGCACTAGCTAGCCCACTAGCAGATCACTGGTGAACCAGCGTACTAGACCATGACCCTATAGCCTGCTCATCAAAGCACTTTACCTGTGCTAATCGTAGGCAGGTAGATAGCGAGGGAAACCAGCATGGAGGGAGGGAGCCAGGTTTTTGTCCCCATGCTAGTCAGTCACAGGGCTAGATATATTCAGTACAAAGAGGGGACTTATAGAGGTGTACACAATCTCAACCTTTTAGCGAAAGGTATAGGTTGGACAGAGAGGCCTGACAGCCAGCAGTCTATGTAAAGTTAAGAGGTACATTCTAATTTTGTTGAAAAGCTGGAGGAACGTGAATACCACTGAAAACTATTGAAAATGAAATGAGAAGTTGTAGACTGCAAACCCGCTAAATGTTCTATTTTTGTAGAGACAGTGAAGTTCTAAATAAAAAAAAAAGTTTACTCTCTAGCTGGAAACGAACCCAGCCTCTTGCTAGCTACGTTGGTATGCCAACCACCATACTATGATATACCCTGACCGGAGAATCCTGTAAATCACATCATAAGATAAAGAAGAACATGCAGCATGGAAACCTCCGCATTCTAACAACTTACCAACCACGCAACCATCTTGGTCATAGCACCGATGTAGAAGCAGTAGTATTGAATTATTTTGAACCAAAAATATTACAGGACAACGAAAAAGCTTAAATGATGGTTAAAGCACCAGAACAATGAAACAGGTATTACATATACACAAATATGTAAATGATAGAAATATAACCTTGTACCTAATGTATACTGTGCTGTACAGCTCCCTAGCAGGGCACAAGTGTTTCTGGGCCACTTGCTAGAAAAAAGTCATGTAGACCCAATGGCTTCTATAGCACTTGCCATGACGTATGGTTGAAACACCCCATGTGAGCATACATTCCTATAGTGATTACCTCAAGCTATCGTCACAACAAGTCACGGGTGTATTCAGGTGTCCGTAGTGATTACCCAGACGCCTCATCACGTGGCGTCATGACGTGTCTCCAGGGTCCAGAGTCACATCAGTGACGGCGTGACGTACCTGCTGCCTGTCAGCGACGCCTGCTGACGACGGGAGGTGGCGCTGCGTATTTGGTGGGCCTCTGTTTGGCCACCCGTCACGCAGTCCTTCTCCCCAGGGTGCTTCCATCTGTCTCTCAATATTGGCAATTTGGGGACCGGACACCAGCAGACCAGCCTTTTCCTCGCCACCATTCTTTCCCCGTCCCCTCCCAACCTCATCACACAACCACCCCACCCGTCTTACCACCCTGTGTGTCATATATATTTTTATTCCTTGTATCCCTCTCGAGTCTGATACCTGGACCAAAACATCCATGTTGTACCCTAAGGCCTCTGGCTCTGTACCAGGAGTCGTGAGCGGCTTAGTAAACATCTCCGTTGAGGGTTCGCACAGCAGTAGCTCACACATCATATATTCCCCTGCTGTGTAGGCGTGAAGCTACTTTATATAAATACCCCTTACTTTGATGAAGCCCCTTTACTGTCCCTACGCCTTCGCTTTTAGCCTGTGTTTCCCAGGACTTGGACTCGTACACAACTAAGCCTTAATGAATCCCCCTGGGAGCTCCTACTTCCATGTTTTAGGGCGCCCTTGTTCTTTTACCTGCAGTTTAAGTCGCTATCCAAGTTGAGCACTTCAAATCGATGACGTCACGTTAGGCAAAAGCCCTCCCTTTCTGACTATACTGTCGACATTCTGTGTTGGTGGTTAAATCATCGAAATATAGTTCACATGTAGCAGCGTATATCTGTTTCTTAAATAAGAATGGCTCTGATTTGTAAACATCTATGACAACTTTTAAGGTTCATATACATTTTATTCAAACTCAGATAATACTTTACCTGTTCTTCTATTAGAACTGGTTAGGTATGTTACATCGAAAGATATCCGTGATATACATGTGTCATGGTCGGTTAACGGAAGGAGAGAAAAAAATAAAAACAAACAAAAAGAGTTCACACCTAAAATTGTTCATCACAGGTATATATACCGTTGGGACTGGCGCATACCTTTTTCATCAGTCTTCTCTAAGACCTGCCGGTGTTGCCTCTAATTCTTCCTCTCCTGTCCCAGCCTGTACCTCCGCCCCTCCAAACCTCTCCGGGGCCCGCTCGAACGCCCTCAGTCCGTGCCGGTGATATAAAAGGAGGCTTGTTGGGGCCTTACGTGCAGACAAATCGCCCCTTAATCTGCTTACCTCCGTTCGGGGCTGGAATTGGAAGCCACGCTAAGTGCTGGCCGTGTTTCCCCACCTTTCCTGTAGGCTCTAGGGTGACCTGTCCCTCTGTCCCAACCCTATCGGTCTCTTTGTCCGTCCTCTCTTGGTCTCCACAACACCCGGGTGGTGCCAGGTCCTGACCCGGCTTCCTTCTCCGGCACCGCACCACCATGGGAATGGGCCGCATAGGGTTAAACCTGCACCTACAATGTTATATTGATCACGCCCATTTCGACCTGTTTCTCGCCACACGAATGGCTACAGGGATAGATGGGCGCTCGATGGAGGGAGAGGGGGAAGGGGCTAGGTTCCAAATGACCCTACACCCCTCTCGGTCACACAAAACCTTCGATACACCCAACCCTTTTGCCCCCTACTGCCTCCTGCTATATTTACCCGCCCTCCGCCTGCAGACCCACCTGACACACGGGGAGCAAGCTGGCGGGTCCATACTAGTTTCATACCGGGGTATATTGGCCGGGGTGCCGGTTAGCATAGAGCAATGGCCCCGGTTTAGACTCAGCAGCATACGCCGGAGTGTCAGGGTGAGCAACATCCGGCTATTATATGGATCTCGGTATGGTCCTGACAGGAGGGACACCCGCGTGAGATACAGACAGCTGGTTATCTGTGGTCACCGCGTCCCGGCATTGCATCCCCCGCCAAGGAGGAGCAGCAGAGAGGACGTAGAGGCCGAAGCCCGGACGCTGGAACCCGGCTCCTGGTCCCTGATGTCAGTACGTCCCCGTGGGGACCTTCTATAGCGTTCCACAAGCTTTCAGCAGGCGGTCTTAGAATGCTCCTCTAGGTTTTATCACCGATATGAAAATGGTGGCACCTGCTCGATGGCTAACATCTAGACCAGTCCCCACGTCTCCTGAAACAGGATAAATGAATAAAAATTCATGAGATACATGGCACTTGAGATTAGATCCAAAGTAAATTCTTCACTGGCAGTAGAAATCCGAATGATACACTGCAGGGCATTTCAATATACATGTGCTTTTAATATCCATAGTTCAAGATACTATAATCATTGTATACGGATTTCAAATCTATTGTGTATGGCCTCAAGGCTATTGTATAGGAAAGGATAGTCCCTTAATTTACTCGAGGAGATCTCTCGTGGTCTGCTGCCTCCTGTTCAGATAACCATTGATTAATATCTGTCTATACCATAAATCTCCATCCATATTTTTAGACAACTGAATGCAATATTTTCTTCATAGATAGCTGGAGAAGGATCTCCAACGTCTAAATCTGTTGTCGCGTATCTCATGTACATCAGTATATGTTGACTCTTTGGTACTAAGCAATACAGCGGTTGTAAAACCAAGGACGAAGCATAACAGTGACAGAAGCAGTGTTATAAGATTCTTTTTACAACTAAGACCCGGCGTCGACTGTACTCCAATTTTGACGTCTACAATATGGCTTACGATGCACCTACCAATGAACTAAAAATCGCGTCGGGAGGTTGATCCCTGCACCCACCAACGCCGATTCGGGTCCCGATAAGCCTTACAATTCACTTCCCGACACCATTCTATTGTGAGGTAAAACTATCGTGACAATGGAACAGTTTATGCGATTCAGTCTATGACATACCTAAGATTGCATACCGATAGGCTGCTATAGAAAACGCCAATGGTAGAGCCCCCGATGAAATCCAACATGTTGGATTTTCGTAACCTGTCAAAAGCTATTTTAGGTGATTTATCGAGAAAATATCTCTTGTGGGTGAAATACGTAGCAGAAAATTTAGAGCGCATATGGATATATAATTGCCATAAAAATGACATCATTTGGTTAAGTCTAAGGGTCTAAAAGTAATAGTATCATAACAGAATTATGATTCTACCACAGTTATATTTTCTATTGGATTGTTTTGATGATTAAAAAATTATATCATGATGTGTTATAAATACCTCTAAGAGATTATTCAGATTCATTAGATATTTGTAAAATCATAGTATATTTCAATATCAAAACTCTGCCTGAGATATAATTTGATACACTGATCGATTGGATCGTGAGCCAATTGTGACCACGGCTTATGTTTTGGTCCTCCAAAGGCGTTTATATGGTTAACGATTTCCACCCATTTCTACGATTTGAATTATCAGGGGCCTCCCGATAGCCTGCGATTTTACCATTTAAAATCGTAGCCTATCAGGAAGTTTGTCGTAGACCAACGGCGTTGGTAGGTGCAGGGCTTCAGCTAAAATAGATGCAGTAGATCACATGTCTACGATGACCCTACGATGTATACTGCTGGTCTACGATTTGTTCCCGACCAAAAGGTTGTATCGTAGGCTATTTATGTTTAAAAATCATAGCCTATCGATAAACATCTTAGGGAAACCACTGTCGTCATGAGATTCTGGAATTGGGTAGGAGACATATAGGCAAACTTGCACAGCATATATATAATGATTTTCGTCGAAGAATCTAAAAAAATCATTATATTTTCTGACCTTAAACCGAGCTCTTAGTGTCTGAAAAATGATATAATATTTTCCTATGTATGCCGGTAAAACATTTATTTATAGTCAAGCAATGTTTACTGAATTATATCATAAATTGTATTTAAGAATAAAAAGATCTCAAGATCTGCATTAGAACGTAATGAGGTGCGTCGTGACTGTGGTTACCTTTGCTTTCGTTAACAACGAGACATGCTCTTCTTATTCAGAGAGAAAAAATGCAATTTTCATAGTTACATAAGTTCATTCCCTCTACGCATAGTTGAATATCCCCAGTCAACGTCGAACAGTTATGGTAATTGTTCAATACATGTGTAAAGATCCATCGGCGCATAAAGTTTTACTTAGAAGTTGATTCTTATCTAAAAGAAAAGGTATATTTATGAATAAGCTGTAATTGGTAAGCTCTGCAATTGTATTATCTTTATTTCTAAGACAATACAATACAATAAGAAAGACAACATAACACCAACAAGAAAAACAAATCATCAAGACAATACAATTTGGACAGTTGTATGACAAAAGAACAAAAGTGAAGTCAAATCAAGAACCCCTACACCCAATAGATCGGAGTTGAAGTCTTTAATTTTGTATACTCTTTCATTCACTTAAAATGGTCTAACCTCAAGGATTTCATCGGCACTTAACAACAGCCATGTCCCTTTGAAGATTTTTGTGAACTGTTCCGTTTTTATCATGTTTTCAATCTCTTTCTGTACACTTCCCTCGACTACTGTACCTGCCCTGGTGATTTCCCCCCAATATCTATTTCGCTCCTCTCCATGCAGCATATATATGCTCTTAATTTTTTTGGGATAAATTACGGAATTCTATTGACCACGTATACAGATCTATTATTCCTGTGTGAAGAAGATGCTGTACATAAATGTAAAATTCTGCCAAGAAGTAAATCAAAACATGTAATATCCAAATCTCTCTCAGATCATTATTTCCCAGAGGTATGATGCATTTGTCCATGCACAGATTAATTTTATAGAGGAAGGCTACCCGATCGTCTACAATATTTCATATTTGCATCGTAGTACATCGGAAGATTCTAGTAGCTGAACGCCGGGCCTTGGCATTTATTGTGTTACATGCTGTAAATGTTTCGCCTGATGACGACGATTGCTGTAAGGTCGGGATTATATTGACCACCTATAGCAACCACATTTACCATGTTTGGTGATACCAGACACTTGAGAAAAGTGGCTAGTGGGTAGTGTTTCTTAGACTTATGCAGCCTCATTATGGCAGTTGGCTTTACATGCAGAGTACCTAGACTGAATAGCTTATTGAATCAGTTATTAATATACAATGCAAGGCCTTTACTATACGTGGGGCCTATTTTGCCTTCACAAAGCCCCATTCTAATTAGATATAATATGGAAAAATAGCATCGAACCTCGTCCTTATAACTCAGCCACACACACTAAATAGACCTGTAGGATCCAGACTTCTCAACATCCCCATATCAGCAGCAACCACTGATACAATCTCCAGGGCAGATCTTCACCCGAAGGCAGCTGTGCCGCACTATAGTCGCCTCGTCGCAGGGCATAATTAACCCAGCCGTAGTAACCCGAGGCAGAACGGGCCCCACTGGCTATATCCTCGGCTCCCACCCCTGGCGCCCTCCAGGGACTTGGCTTACTGGCCCCGAGGGCTCCCCGAAGTCCCATTAGGGTAATGTTGCGATGAACGTCGGACGGCGGTGGGTTTAACCTGGATGTGCCTGTTGTTGTTGCGCCGTGTTTTCGTTAGCAGTCTAAGTCCCAACCTGGCCTCTTTAAACACCTCTGAGGGGCCACTATTAACTGACCATGAATAACCTCCAGGCTTAAAGAGAGCAGCTCTGGCGGTGAAGGCCCATTTCCTGAGGCAAACAATATCTTTGTAGGTATGAGTGACGACCGATACCTCTGCTTTCAGTGTCTAAGGAGGATTTCCTGACGTCCCAAACGATATTTCATCCTGTCAGGCTGTTCATTTGCAACTACAGATATGGACAACTAATTTCTGTGACTTCTTATTCAAGACAACATTATCCTAAGCTTAGTTCATAGCAAGAAGGAAACTATGAAATTTTAAGCAGAACTCATTTGCTGGACTTAATAAATCGTAAATTCCTTGAACTGACATTCCTTCTTCTGTGACTGATATATCACATTTTCTACTTCCCCTACGGTAGTTAGGTCATATCTTCCCGTGCAACATTCTGTTCTTCAGCTACCCTTTGGTTTTTATCCCCCCCCCTCTTGCGTTGACTAGCCCCACGAATGGTCGGATATCCTCTTTTTTTGTGATGAATAAGGCACACCTTTTTGCACATCCCATCTCTATCTGTATGAGGATTTAGGACATATCGTCCTTTTCGCCTCTCCACATTTCAGCCACACCTTCTTGCTCACCCCCTCTTCCTGTACCTTGTATCCTATGGTCAACCACCTCAGGTTATGGTTGTTTAAGTGGTTGTTGCTTGCTCCTCCCTGTTTCTTTATCAATGTCCAGCTACGCCTACTTGCTCACATCTCATACTAAATTAAGTATGGATTCTCCATGTCAAAGCGTAAATTCTATATTCTATCACATAGCCTTTCGCATAGTGCTTCTATCCCACACATACATCGCCTAATGAATACCCCAGGGTAAGTCCCCGGATGTTGTAGGAGTTAATTAATGCATTGCCCCCGGTAAAGGCATATAGGCACTTCAGGCCACTTCATCAGCCCACTGGAGGCTCCAGATACATTGTACTACAATCCCTCGGCTGACCTGACTCGATGTCAAGAGGGCATTAATCTGCTCAGTGCTGCTCGAGGCCTTTTATATCACGATAACACTGCTCACAAGACAACGAGCCCGACGGCATTCATCTCAGTTTCTTTTCCCCGATTACCCATTCTTTCTTTGCCTTAGAAGTGAT
The DNA here is from genome assembly GCA_950022655.1 of Alentia gelatinosa. Taxonomy (NCBI): domain Eukaryota; kingdom Metazoa; phylum Annelida; class Polychaeta; order Phyllodocida; family Polynoidae; genus Alentia; species Alentia gelatinosa. Next base: position 100,122,614 of record OX465580.1, on the reverse strand, counting down.
GGATCTTTGCGACACAAAAAAAAGAGTTTATAAACAAAGAACATGACAGCAGAACGGATATTAACTGTAACAAGAAGTTTGACCGACTACTTTGCCTTTACAATACGGCACCACACATCATCCTTTCGTCCGCAGGTCTGTACACAGCTTGTTATATTGTCTGTCTGGAATGGCCAGGTTCGGTGTTGCCTTTCTATGTATTTAGGGCTGGCCTACATCCGTCTGAGCGCGATATTTTTATTTGGGCAATTTACGACGGTGTAAGCCAAAGGAACATATATATTCTAAAGCAAATTACGCTCACAGGACAATAGCTACTTGAATGGGGAATGACAGTCACACTGAAGTATGAGAAACAGTGTGAGCACGGCCACTACAACACTGTCAGCCACATTGTTGCCTAGCAAGAGCATCATTACGTTATTGAGTTTCATTGGCGGGGAGAGTAACCAGCCATTCATGCAGGAGCTGGCGGGCAACGACTTTAAGTTTAATGAAGGCCCAAGTTGAAGGTAAATGAAAGGAGATGGGAAAGAACATTGTGGTAATGGTTGAAGTTTGGTACGAACTGTATGAATTGAATGTGGGTGATAAGAGGTTTTCTTTGGAAAAGTTTATCTGTTCACATTCACCAAGTTGGCGATTTTTAATCGAAGGCGACACGACTGCGACATGACTACGTCATAGACAAAATCTATAAGATAGCACCATCACTATTTCATCCCGGTCCTCGTTTCATCATGTGCCTTTCTTTGTGCTTGTGCCAGCTCCACGTAGCACAGGTTATGACACGCAGAGTTAAGGGTACACATTTCAGTCCAACCAACATTTGATCCCTTGCATCGCATTTTCAAGGCTTGGCATCCCGTTAGGTGTCACACCATTTATGGCACATCTAGACGATAATATATATATAGAGCTTGTGAATTCAAGAATGACGATATTCCTCATATATTTTTAGACAAAAAGACAAGTGGACCCCCCCCCTAGAACACAACAAAACTAACAAACTAGTTTTTTTACTCAGCGATTCATCATGTCGACTCATTCTCTTATCTCCAGATCATTCGCATTCTCCTCCTTCAGCTTTTGTCAAAATATATTACATGGTGGTTCGTCCCACACCTGGACTCGTGACTTTGATACGTCTGCCCTTTTGGTTACATAATTCTAAGTTTTACCTTGAACATCATGCTATTCAGGGTGAACGTGCGATAGAAAAGTTATGACAGACGAATGAGAGAAAACATCAGAAGAATGTTGCAGGGAAAATAGAAGAAGATGTATGGAATGATAATATATGTAATAGGGAGGGACGATAAATGATTACATAGGTGAAATGGAGAAAGCAGAGGGGGGCTGCACCCAACTAAGATTGGAAGAGGGGAGGAGACAAGCAAAGAGGAGCATTTCTAGGAGAAATGGTCCTTTGGGTGCCTGGTATATTGGCCCTGATGCTGATGGGAGGGTGCTGGCGTTCTAGGAAAGGTAGTAGGCGAGCACGCCAGAGACCAAGTCCAATGACATGAGCAATGTATTAGATCCCGCCCATCCGGGACCTGCTGTTGAATATGACTTGTAGTGAGCGGAACGGCCGTCTCCCATGGGCTAGGCTCCTTGTATATACATGTATATGGATTGGCCGACTAGCCGGCCCCTCCAGGCTCAACCCTCACCACCCACTACACCCACCAACCCCCTTCTTCTTGTACCCCCTAAGTCGAATAGAAACGTCAGATTGAATCTATTCCTCAAACACAGTCACAGATCCATGGTATGATCCTGGACGAGGAGGTAGCCAACCACAACGCTGCTGGCATACAGAATTCTTTTTTCTTCATACGTCTGCATATACTATAGCCCCTATGGCAGGAGTGAATTGCGTCGCGAGCTGCCGCTGCAAGATTTGCATCCACTGCTCTACCAGACTGTCTGGAGTAATATTCAGTCACGTCGGGGGATGACTCTGTATATTCCCTCTACAAGAATGAAATTGCTCTCCATAATTGCAAGTTGGATTTCATGTTGGTTCCCCCAGAAGCTGGAAGTAGGACATCATGGCACATACTTTTATGCAAATAGGTGTGTCGCAATCGGTCAAACCTGCTAAAAACACATACGCGCGTTACGAGTAGCTTCCGTGTGTAGAAGTGTGCTTTATTCTTAACACCTATATCAGAGCCTTTCCGTCGTCGTTGACCAAACCCTGTTCTATAAGTGCTAACTGCAGGAGAATGAATACAAACTGTGCTTCACACTTTAATTCTTTACTCCGTCCCTCTCAAACACCCGTCCTTAGTTCTTCCTGGCCCTTCCAACCAAAAACCTTAGGCATTCTTACTTCTCCTATCCACTTACATGGCTATCCTCTTTATCTTTTTGGTCGGCCATTTCTCGGTATGTGTTGCAAATTGTCCGATTATCGATTACCTATCTGTCTTGTTGTATGTCTACCATTCCCTTCCCGATCTTAGCAATCCCCTTTTCCGTCTTTCACTTTCTCCCCTGATTCGAGTGTCTGTCTATACACGAGCATTTAAACGCACCAGTCTCTTGAGCCTCCCTTAGAGCTAACCGACACAAGCTCAAAGACTTCCCATCATAGACAGGATCCAGTTTGCAGCAGCTGCAGCAAGTACGTCTTTTTAATGCTGCAGCGTGGGGAGGGGGGTTAGGGGTGGAAGAGAAGGGAAAGAGGCGGGGGTAGTATATCAACCAGCAAAGGCAGCGAAGAGGCCTCTCTGCTAAGAAGTGCGCTAAGGGGGCTGTACATTATCTTGGCCTACACCTCATCTGCTACATTTAAGGCTTGGCCAGGAGACTGCGTAAATAGATTGAGCTGCTCACTGAGTTACAGGGGAGGGAACTCAGTCAGGTGCCTATGAGACAAATCCCATGTGGACTTCTGTGGATTGTTGATGTCGAGGACCTGAAAACAGTGGCTAATGGTAGATGATTAAAGATGTGGCAAAGTAGCGCAATTGGAAGAAGTAACACGCACCCTCTTAGGGATCTAGTAATAGGAATGGACGTAGGAGAACCACGTAGTTTGACCTCGGAATCCCTGCCACACCAGCGGGTGGTCATGGGGCAGCACGACCTGAATCATCGACTCATATGATTGTCCACCATTGACCTGGACCTTGTTGGTTCCCTCGGATAATCCCCGATAAACGGATAAGCCAAAGGGGCAGCTGGTGCGTAGACAAAATGACATCTCAAGGAGCTCACACCATCCGCTCGTTGCTCTCTATAACTACTTCTAGATACTGCTTCTGCCTAATGTTCGCATGACCCGATCACGCTCACGTCCCTACTGTTTAGCGATGTCATGGGACCCAGGCCACGCAGAACTAACATTGCCCACTTACGTCGAGAACTTCTCGTAGAAACATACCCTGAGAGAGAAGGGGATGCTTACATAAACGCTTTACGGGATCTACTAACCCTCCTCCTAACCGCTCATAGGGCAGGGCCAAGGAAGCTGGTCACTTAGGCTGTAAAGGAAACCGCTCAGAGAAACTGTCAGGGCGGGCTGCTTGTCGAGTAGCTGACACTAAACTGCAGGAGGCAAGGAGCAGATCGTCCCACGGGAGTTACACCAAATAGCTCGTCTGATCTAGGTCAGCTCAGTAAGGGCCAGCATCTAGGGCCCTATCATGGTCCCTTCATGTTAAAGGCGGGGTCTTTAGGGCCTCGTTCTCTCTCCTTATTATATGAAACTTTAGACCTGGTCATCAGCGGAGTCTAGGATACGCCTCAAAGGGCCGTTAACAGGCCCCAACGGAGTAGAACTTTCCATGGATCCGTCCATAAAAAACACAAATCGAGAGCCCATGCTTGGGATACGTCAAGGCTGGCTCACATTTAGCCATCAAGGGCTGCGATGTCAGAGACACACTACATTGATATTGCAACTTCAATGAAGTATATAGCAGCATGGTTACTGAATCCAAAGAGACACTGGAAATACAACGAATAATCGTGTGCAATTGTGCTCGCTATAGTTCTTCAGATCTAACAATTTCCCAAGAGGCCGTTTCCCAAAGTGGCGAGAATGTTTAGAACAAACCCCTTTTTGTCCATTCATCGCCTTGTTTAGCTTTGATATTGGAGCACACGGTCTTGAGATTTCTTGTTTAAGGCATGTGGAATGGAATAAGAACAGATTGTACTGTTTTTCACAAAGCTATTCTATGTACAGGGCGAGCAGAAATAAAGGCAACATCCCTTCAGAGCGTTGGTTTTTCACAAACCGGGTGCTGCGTTAACAAAACATATAAGACCGGCCCGTATTTCATTCTTCTGATCTTTAATAGGGTTATTCATGGTTTATTGAGTCCACGATATAACAGCTTTGTATGAAACTGTGGCTCCATATGTTTACTCTTTGAATTGTATTTCCTCAAATTCTAAAGGTAAGTACACAATTCCTATATAAATATACATATCTATATCTGGGTATTACGTGTACTGGGATGTTACTTCAATACATATTTGCGTTGCGCCATACCTCTAAAGTTGACTTAAATATAAAAATACAAACAAACGTCATTTGCCACCGTATACTCGGTGATGGCGACCTTGTCCGGGTCAGAGGAAGCGTTAGAATGGATCCTAGTGACCTTCCGTGTTCAGCACGGTCACGTGCACACGGAGGGCCACATGACTGCACAGGGTTAGGCGGACCACAGTCAGTGCTAGGCTGTGTGTAGCCCCGGGACCTCCTGCCCTCCTCCTCTGCCCCTATTGGATCCCCCGCCTGATTTAGCAACACGCTCCTGTGGCATTTGTGGCGGTGTTGCTGAAGGGAAAATGAGTCTGCACGTGATTTAGAACCCAAATACTACTCGGATCGGGGCACCATTTACCAGGAGAGCGCCCGGCCAGATGAGGGAAATACCGACTCGATGGTACAATAAAGGCGGGGCGGACGGGAGGCTTTGCCCGCAGAGCCGGCTCCTTATTGGAGGGGGCGATAATGGAATGACCACTCAACACGTTTTTATCCTCCTTCCCTCGGCACAATATGGTAGGCGAAGGATGGGCCTCCTGGATAGTCTGTAGTGGAATCTCTACTTGCTCTGTGGGTCTTCCCATTTAAAATACCTTAAGTCGGAGATGAATGCCGAGGCTCAGCGGAAATTTCCGAATTTCGGTGAGCTCATGCCTCGCATGGAATTTCATTATGGTCTTTCTCGAAATCAAATTCAAACGCATTTTCAGGTCATGGGATTCCCATAGTGCTGGATGTACCAAGTGTATATAGTTGCTCTTTGAAAACACCCGTCGTATGTGGAAATTCGACATCAGGCTGTGAGTGGAGTGGCCGTTATCTCCTATGGACCGTTGACACATAGTAATATCCAAGCGACAGCATGGATATTGCGTCGTTAACGACGAGGAGATTACAGCCACTCGTATACAACCAAGTCCTTATTTTGTATTTATCACCTACCTATATGATTGACAAAAAGAATGGACTATGTATCGACATATAGGATGACTACATATTCCATAAGGCCACAGCGCTGTCAAATATGGCGGTAAATATGGTCGTGTAGTATATATATATATATATATATATATATATATATATATATATATATATATATATATATATACATATATATATATATTACTCGGTATCCTAAGCATGCTAACAAATTTACGACTTTGATTTGGGATAATATATGAGAACAATATTATCAATTTCAATTAATAAACATCAAATACCTTTCTCGTTCAAGTTCAATTTTAGTTAGCCTCGAAATCGGTAAGAATTATTTTATCGGAATCTCCTTCTGGAGACTGACATATCAGAATCTGTGGGTAGCGAATTCAAGGCGCTCTATACATTTCCTATGGAGACTCTGTAATAGGTGAGTAAAAGACTTCACAAAACTGGGTATGCTGCACTGCAATCGAGGTCCGTAAATAGTTATCCCCTACCCGTTCTGTAGGTATCATGCTAGCAAATCAATTAAAACGGTGCTCCAGACGGAGAATGAAGGTGCAATAACCTTTGATCTAAATGATTCAATTTGGAATTTAATTCAAACTGATTAACCGTATAATGGGAATAGAAGTTTTTTTTAGAGTACTTTCAACACCTACTACATGACGCGGTTCTGTGTAATCTCTAATGACGTTTGATAAAGAGAGAGAACTAAATTATTGCAAAATATTTCCTGCGAACCATTCGGCGTCAAATGTTGAATGAACACTTTTCAATCCTTGTGTATGATAAAAGAATGATGGGTTTTAATAGTACGCTTAATTTTTGTTTTTCCATCAATTTTCAAACACTAACTCGGAGGTACAAAGTGGCTGCTAATGAATTTGTGTTTTGAGAGCAGGAAGGGACGCATATAGCACATTCTGATCGACAACAACTGATTGAAAACTCATGGGGCGCTCATACATCATGTGGAGAGTACGACGGCTCGATACGAGCGCTCTTCAGGAGTTTAATATCAGACAAAAGGCAGCTATAATTCATAAACCTGGTGACTATTAAAGTGACAAATGGGAGTAATTTGCACAAGCATTTCACAACTACCTCGCTATGTATATAATCACTCATCCCAAGTAGGATTTCACAGAGTTCAATATTAAGCTTTAGTTCGTTCACAATGAGCCAGGCTGAAAGCATATTAAAGCCGCATCATAGACCTGAATATAGAGTACGCCACAACCTTCCAGACTTGGGTTGGGTTGAAGGGGTTTTACGCCATTGTAACTGCCAAAGTCATCTCGGGGCGACACAATGAATCTATATTGATGGCAGACAAGCAGTTAAGTATGATGGCTATAATCCAGGAAGAGGTGAGCCTGTTTGCTACTACTGCATCATACTGGAACACTTCACTTTGCAAGTTTATTAAGTATCATCCCATATAAAAAGAATATTTTACCATACCATTAAATCCATAAATTCTTTCCTATAGAATCAACCATACAAATATCAATATTTCTCTGATAATTGACATGTGCAATCTCAGCTCAAATTCCTTTAGCAATAAAGAGATTCAAATGTATTATCCATCCTAGGTTCAGCGAAGCTACATCAATTCTGGGAATCCTAAGGGGAAGCTACAGGGTTATAATGACATATGGTTTTTGCAGTCCACAAGCTTTGGTATATGAACATGATAAATCGACAAATATCCCTATAATTGTTCCTACGAACCAGAAAGACTATTTTGTGCCGACCAGCACCCACCAACTGGAAACTAGCAACCAGCTAAAACAAGCTTCTCCCACCACCCTTCTGACACCAGGCTCCGCCCACTTCCCACTACCTACAGCCTTCAGTTTCCACAGCTCTACTTGCACACCCAGGGCCTGGTCATCCTGGCTCAATGCCACCCACCACCCACAACCAACTGGCCGTTGTTCGATACCTGGCTCCCCTGCTAGGTTTAATTACCCGCCCTCCCTCCCTACACACTAACATCCTCACACCGAATGTAAAACCCCCGTTTGCGCCACCCTTTACCCGCCAGAAACCAACGAGTGGCCAGGCATGGGAGATGATCTCACTCAGCGGGTTATAACAGCACAGATTAATGGCTGAGCAGTTCGGCGCGCATCGCCGCTCCAGCGATCAGAGCACACACAACTAGACGTGTGCACCGCGTTCCGTATTACATGCAGATACACAGAAAATACACAGAAATACACAGGGTCGCGACCGAGGCTGCGCTCAATCCGCACTGTTACGTGTATGTCAATAGAGGCGTTTTGCTTAGTAAACTACCCAAGCCCTCGGGGATACGCTATCAAAGGGAATAGCTAACCGAGCTGATGATACGTCCTCTCTTCATATATCAAGTCCGCCTGTGGTGCACCTATCGCCCAAAGCAATCCTCTGCACGTTGGGGACACATTCACAACTATCGACTGGCTAAGTAGAAATCATCCAGCTCTGATCGCACTATAGAAGTAATTCTTACAGAGCAGAGCCTGTGCTTTATAAAGATCCTCCGGAAGTACTCTCGTCTCTTTTTCTTTTTACATGTTTTCTCATTAGGAAATATATATTGCTGAGTTATTGAATGTGGAGAACAGTTGAACATGCATGGCGTTTTAAATGTACACACTGTCACTTACAACTGGTTGAATAACCGGTCTATTTCTCTGTCAGGTATTTGTGAAACATTGTTTTGAGGGTGTCCACTTTGGTGATGTGACTACCGCAGAACTATAAACAGCTCCGAGGTAGTTACCAAATTTATGAATACACCAGCTGAGAGCTGAAAGCTTATATTGTAAAGAGTATTACATAAATAAGTATCACACGTAGTTACCACACAAACACGAGTTTCCGACACCTTTCAGAATACAGTCACTTTACTTCGTGCGTATACATGTTTTTACAATTGAGAGAGATATTCGTAGCTGCGGCAGTGTAAGGACAGCAGAGGGCTTCACACAATGACAATGCACCGAGAACTACACAGCCGTACAATCAATGGCCTAAAAACAACCACTGGAAGAAGATATCGCCCTGTCTCAATTCATCTTACCAAAGCAGTATATGAAATATGATACAATACTTAGCGATACATTGGTTAAAAATACATTTGCAGCAAGCACAATAAAACTTTCGGCGACATGTATCGAACACGGGGATAGATAAAGGTATTACGGTAGATAAGAATACCTTTACCAGTCAAAGCAATTGGGGGAAATGTAGTTTTTGTTTATAGAGATTTATTAGTTTTCTTTCTCACAAAAGTACACTTGTGTCATATGGCAGGAGCTGCAACAATATTTAGTGTATATAAGGGTAAAGCTTTTATGATGTAGCCCGCCAAGAGTTTCCTTTGTCAGCCATCCCAGGTCACTCTTACACCGACAAATGCACCGACAAGTCCCACATTGCCACAGGCATGCTCACCACCCGCTAATCAACAACGCCCGCCTACATCCATCACCAGAGGGCGTTTATTAGAGGTCAGCGGATAGTGAAGCAGGTATGTTCAAATACTTGATGTTGGGTGGTGACCTTCCTCTAGCATTCACACACCCCTGCCGCAACCCGCCTCCTCCTCCTACCCGCCTCTATGCCCTATCCTTGCTGGCACCGCTTGTTGATAATTGACAACACCATTACAGCCAGAGTTCCCTGTGACACGCCCTCCTACAAGGCACTTGTAGTTGGTCACTTTGCAGGGTTTGGGCCCCGGTCACCTAACCTGTCTGTGTCCGTTTTGCTGGCGCACTTTGATGTGACTTAGACCTGCCAAAGATCGTGGCTAAGCATGAGGAAAGAAGGAGTAGGGAGCAGTGGCGATGAGCACAGAGGGTCCACCTACGTCCATTCCATGTTGCAGAGGCTTTGGGTTCCTGGAGACCTAGTTATCAACCTACGGGATGCTGCAATCATGTCGCAGATGGGAGGAGCCGGTGAATATGATTTCAGGTATTACCCAGGGCATACCATGGTATAAAGAAAGAAATTGACGGGGGCTTTGTCTGCATCCTCGTTCGCCATCGAGTTTGGAGTACACAGTAATATGAACGAGGCGCTAGCCGAGTGAATATTCTGAAGCACTCCAAACGAGATGGTGAACAGGGACTCAAACCAAGCCCAAAAATGTTTCTGATTTTATCTTAGCCTAGAAATATTTATCTGTTTATCACCCGTTGAGTATTAGTACTTGCAAGCCCGTTGTTAAAGAGTTCGTAATGTTAAACCTATGGACGTTTATACCAGGCCAAGATTAAATGTGTGACGAGCTAGGGTCGTGTATTTTTCATGGTTCTTGGGAAGGGGTCTCTTATTAAGCACACCACACCTGACCACCTGTGGTATTGTATACAGCACCCTAACAGTAGAATGGGCAAGTAAGAATATAAAAGAATTTTACATTGACGCAACGACACAGTGGAACATGCAACAGATTTTGAAAACTTCAGTGTTGGAATTTCATATAGTTTACCTTTTAGACTCTTGCATATCTACAGACACATATATTTTGATCTTTATATATATATATATATATATATATATATATATATATATATATATATATATATATATATATATATATATATATATATATATAAAACATCTAGACAACATAGGAAAATTGTGATGCAGAGATCTAGTTTATTCTGTCTAAAATATATATAATAAGGATGCTGCAATGCGGATTCTACCGTGGCTGTCTTTTTAGGATCAACAAATTCATTCAAACCAAATCCAGGCTAATTGTTAACATGCATTTCACGTCCAAACTCGGTTTAGAATTCGTGAAGAAACATCAGATATAAAAACTGGTTTTAAGCTAACAAGGTAGGAAACACAACTCAGCTCTTGAATCAAAATTTTAATTAAATGTACATAGGCTATGATTGCTTCCTTGTGTGTAGATTTAAAGCGTGCCATATAGATTTCAAAACAAACCGAAGGAGTTTTACTGAAGGTGGAATACGTAAGTTACATTCAAGACATACGGAGGAAAGATCCGTAAACATAAAATGTATACATGCACATTTATATGATATGTAATATATATTTTGTCTGCGAAAGTGTGTATAATTTAGTATAAATCTGATATACGCATGTTTATTTGGGGTTGGACTTTGATTTCAGAACTGTTCATGGTTTAATAAGGTTAACTCAGGATTTTGCTAGATTAACGAGGGCTAGCATTATTGATTACAGAGCAACTCATACTTTGTGCATTTCTCGAATGAACTTTGATCACGTTAACAGGAGGAGGATTTACTATACACCCAGGAACAGGGTTCCGTACAGCAAAATATGGAACACTGTTCCTCACACATCATTTGAAATATTAGTTATATTATTAGTTATTAGCCAAATTAAGTCAAATATTTTTATTGATTTTGGGTATATAGTAAATATAGTAAGACCCACCATGCTTATACAAGCTACAAACTCGATGATATTTTACGATTCGTTCGACACTGGGCGTGAACGCCTCGTTCCGTACCAAACATAAATTATCATGTCGTTTTGTAGCTTGTACAGCATAGTCAGGTCGTTTTATATAATTACTGGGAAATGAGGTAAATGAGGTGAGTCGGATTTCATGTCTCTTTTTAGACAGCAGGCTCTGCGCATGAACATTGCTCCATATCAACAAAAGTAAGACATACCCAGATAACATGGGCTGCAACCTGCTGTAGGTATCATGAACATAGTAGCATTGCGGTGAAATTTGCATGTGTCCGTATGTGACTTGATATAACCGGAGTTTGGGGTCCCAAGTTCCAAAGAGTTTTAAGCTATTATTTTGTATAACGGTAATTTTATACGGTCGGTCATGTCAGAGTGATTTTGACGCCCTGTCACAGTCCTTGCTGAGTCACGGCCTGTAGTCTACGTTATCAGTAACAGCCACAATAGTACTGCCCCATAATCCCCACACAGCTGAGACTCCGGGGACGCGTCCTCGAAAACGGCCTAGAGCAACTCTCCGACCACCGCCTCACAAAGGCCGAGCCCCGACAGGCATCACGGCTCAACGCCCCCACCCGCCGTCCCCGCCGGACAAGGCAATATGACCGGAAGTTGACGCGGATGACTCCTGATGTCAGGCCAGATTCCAGTCCACTATAGGGTGGAGTGAAGGAATAGAAGGCGGCCGACCCATATCAGCCTCACCCCACGCGTTCAAGCCAGGCCAGGTTTTTAAAACCTCAGCTTCATGGTTTTATTCGCCGTGCTTTTTAGTTGACACGCTCCCCGCATCTGCGATGGAAAGAACGGGAATTTGAGAATTTTAACTGTAAACCTATCTCCCCTGTCAACCTGAGTTGTTGAGCTGGTCAGGGAAGCGCATTAAAGTGTGGCCGCAGAGAAGAGATAGGGGAGGCCTGGCTAAGAGGAGTAGAATGTATTTATGGGATGCGCCGGATACGGGAAAGTAAACACATGAATAGTTTTGGGTCTTCAAGTGACTGCCCAATTTATCAAGTTGTTACGCAGAATGCAGTCGGTCGCGCGTCTCACGTACAAACGTGTGCGTGTGTTTTGTGAACCTTCCTTTTGGTTTTATTCTTCTAAGGTTTCAATAAATGCATTCATTGCGGTACATCTTTCATGTATATGAGTCACCTACACACAAGTATGACATAGTACAAAACCCAGGTGATAAACAATGAAGATATTACAGGGTATTACTTCTCATTAACGCCTACAGGACTTTTATTTCTTTAATCTGTTAATTTCGGATCTGAGCCTATTTATCTTGGTTTCAAATATTCAATGCATCTCTTCTTTTATTCTCATCATAAATCTATCCCCGAGGTGGTAACGTGCTCTTCAATTGTAGTGTGAAAATTGCAAGTTAAGACTCAATAAAACCTTGAATAATTAATTATAATATAAATGTTAAGAAAACCCAGTAAGATAAATAACATGTTGTTAACATTTCCCTAAAGCCCTGGAATTAGAGAAAAAAATTAAGTAACGAAGGAAAGGATTAAGAAAGAATAGTTAAAGAAAAATATGAAAGAAACGATTAATGGGAAACACGATAAAGGACGGTGAGTGGAAACAGTAGGTTTATGGTTGGGTGGTTGCCTTTAAGAAATAAGTGTAATGGGCTTTATTTCTTTTACAGTATGTTGATATTGTAACGAGATAATTATCCAAGGCGCACTGCACTGTGCAAAGCCACGCCCAAAATAAACTGAATAAAGCGAATACTGTTTATTCTTAGGGCAATTACGGGCAATGGCTGGATGGTCAGATGGTAAGTTGGCATTCAGCCGATTCGGAACAAATCATAGGAAAAAGTACGTTATAACCTTTATATGGGGTGGCCAAAACGTCATCGCTGGCAATAGTATACATATACCTTGTACGAAATGAGCACAGTTGATCAAGGTCAATGACAGCGCCTTAGTATCACGTCTCCGAGGAAAAAGGATAGGTTAATCTCCCGTTTATTAAGTTAGGCAGTGCCGGCCGTCTGTCACATGCCATAGTATGGTCAGTTAAAGGGTACGGTGAGGGAAGCAATTTGGCGATCTATCGGGACCTACACGTGTGGCCGAAGACACGCCGCATACTCCTGGATCTCCTGCTTTTACATAAAAGGGATATTTGACCTATAGAATGTCGGAGAGGTCACTGGTTGCGCAAATGCTTCAGAATCAGGCTATTTTTCAACTTTGATATCCCTAATTCTGAAAGTTCTCACCGTTAATCTGAGACTCGGAGGTCCGGCGCTACATCCATAAGTTATTTTTCTATTCACGGAAGCGATACAACCACCATCCCGTTGGCCAATTTCATATTTGATGTAGCTTTGCAAGAACATCTCTCATATCCTGACTTACTTTCTTTTTCTATGTATACAAATCTCTTGCCCGTAATGCAATTTAGCCACGGAATGAGAGGCGTGCTAATTTGTAATGATGGGGCTGAGGCTGCTATGCAAGTGTGCGTGTCGCAAAGACACACTTACATTACGGACGTCAGTCTAACGTGTGTCTGAGGCACTTGATTACAGGAGACCACATTGCGTGTTCTATGTTAAATCATCGATATTCGCCGCAACAATAACCTTTACGGAACAGATCATTTCAATGAAAGAGAATTTATTAGAGAGCATTTCTTTTCCAGAATCAGAAAATTGTTGTTCAGAATTGCATGTGCTGTCAGAATAAATTGTCTCATATTTGAGATGATGCCTTTCAATAATGAATGTTGGCCTTGTAATCAAATTAATAAGTGTAGCTATATCCTCTTAGTGGTTATTTCTGGATAACAGAATAATCAATGTTGAATATATCATTTTTAAAATTTTTGCCAGAATCATTCAGAGAAAGGGGGACCAAAATGCTTGAAATCGCAAAAGGCAACCCATCTGTACATTTGACTATTAAAAGGATATGCGGTTATGCGATCAGTACCTATTCTATTAAAGATGTTGAGTCATGCATGTCACGAGCCTGTCGAACTAATGGATAACATGAACAAAGAGTTTCGGTTCATTACATAACGATTTTATGAGCTTCTTCCCTTACAGGCCAAACCCTACCAAGCACAACCTACTATACATCCTACCAAATACATTCATTAGATCTTTTTAATCCACCTACCAAAACATCCACCTAAACCCATCTGCGTAAAGCCCCACTCACTAGATCGCACCTCTACCAAAAACCTTGCCCATACTAAAATCTACCAATCCAATGTTATGTATCGAAAGCCAACATATCTCTAGGAGCTCTGAAGTTATATCTGTCTCTAGTCCACTCTGTGGCCTCTCCTATTGCCCCGAGGCAGTCAGTGCGTTCCTAGCCTAAGGCCACTCCGGAAGGGACCACATGCAGCCACTAACCCAGCAGCCGCCCATTAAACATTAAACAGCAACTACCTGCCCAGGGCGAGGTGTGCCCCCACCACGGCAAACCTCTAACCGACACTCTGGAGACACTATTAGACACATCTCCCGGTTTACTGTGGCATAAACCTCAGTCCGCCTCTTTACCCATCCAGGTATGCGGCCTCTATGAAATATGAATAAAAAACACGGTGGTTGTAGGAGGACATGCTGGGTGTGTTGAGTAAAAGGATGTAGAATACAATATGAAATACAACTCGAATACGGCAATAAGAGAGAGAGAGAGAGAGAGAGAGAGAGAGAGAGAGAGAGAGAGAGAGAGAGAGAGAGAGAGAGGGAGGGAGAGTTACATTACAGAAGGACTCATTACATATATACATGTGAAAATATAATCTACGCTTATAACAATTTCCACTCCCAGCAGTGTGTATTGCGTAGTTTCATCCCGAAGTTCAGTTTGACGGTAATGGTATAACGAAGCATAAAGTGTTCTGTGATTGGCTGAAATCTATGCCATAATAGCAGTTGTAGCAAATCAGATTTGAGCCTTCAGCAGCTCGCTGCTTGAGGGCAGAACAAGGGCTAAGCAATGTATGACATTCCATAGGCATTGTCATCAGGTAGAAATTACCTGTATTCTAAATTCAAAGCATATACTTATATGGAAATCGGCTTACTTGTATATAAGTTATAACATATTTACTTTGCAGGTCAGAAATTCCTGATCACACAGTATCCACATACATATCAGCCACGTACACAGAAACCTAATTCTAACATAGACTATAACTCCCTGGATGTCCTGCAGGATCTTGACCTAACTCTCAGTTCCTGTGCACTTGGCTCCCAGCCTCTCCTGACCCCACATCCACCCTACACCCACCCCCTCCTCCGTCATCTGGACCAGTATGCTCCCTACCTGTTTCCAAATTAGTTTCATTTCCAGAAGCCGGGTTCGTCTATAAGGCAGAACTATTTCTGTCGTCCTTACTTGACCCTTAAGTTTGAGAGGGTTGCCCTTATATAGCCACAGGGCTCTCACTGCCCCCAACCCTTCCTTGTTACCCCACCTTCCAGGTAGCACCACCCGGAGGTTCAGCTCGTCGCCTCACATCACCCTGATATGGTAACAGTGATTCCATGCGCCCCTCATCGGGATGGCTCCTCCTGGAGATGGGGGTTGGGGTGTTATATTGATCCAGCACCGATTTTCTTCTTCTCCCCTGTGTCTTTCCATCTCTCCAACTCACCCACCGTTTTCCAGGTGTTCCTCCAGGGTACGAGCCTGAGCGGAGAGAGGGTGGGGGGTGGGGGACTCAGCACGGAGAAGCAACCACGTGAAAGATGGATCACGTGAGCGAGCTGGTGGGCTTTGATCCCTGCTGGATCCCGCGGCCCTCCTCCATCGGCGGGAACAGTATTGAATTACCACAGAGAATAACAAAAGACCCCCTAACTAGGTATTTTTGTCGGTCTTTTTAAAGAATAGAAAATGTCTACGAACTAAAACACAAGTAGGCAAGTGATTGCCCGTTGGATGATCAGGAGCGATCACACAGATGTTATAAACTATTATCTTGTAGTTTAGACTAGTAGGAGCTTCTAGAGGTGCATTCTTTGTACGGAAAAGTTAGCCTGCAAGGTCCCTGGCCACATGCACAATCCTTCCTACTTATGTATAGTATAACATTATTTCAATAACCAAACTTCAGTAGATCAGTACGTTAGTTTACTTTCACTTTTGATTACTGGATTTTTATAAGAATGCACTGACACATTGTGACCTCATATGCTACTACCCAAACATATATATTGAATATTTTTATCTTTATCATCATTTGTGTTGTATCTGCCTGTTAACTCACGAGGGTGTAAACAATTCTTTTTCTCAATGAAGGCTTTTAGTTTGAACGTTCAGACTTCCTTTATACCATCGACTCCGGGAGAAACAAGAGCGACCCTTTCCTGCTGAGACTCCAATCGCCTGTAGAGACTCAGGAAATAGCCATGTCTCAACGAGAGGAAACCCTACCACCACGTGCCGATCGTTAACATTGCCGAGCCGTCGCTGATTCGAATAGTAAGTTAATTAGGGCGAGAGGAGAGCGGAGCAGCTCGGGTGAAATATCACACGACCACTCGCGCATCCTCACAACTGCCGAGGTTTATAGGGCCTCATGGACGGGAGCCGAAGGTGGACATCTCAAAAACTCTACCCTGTACCGCTATGCAAGATTCGCTGGTACAGATAGAGAGCAATCTATGGGCTTTTCTCACAGAAAAAAAGAAACAGGGCAAACAATCCGCCTCCTGAATTTTCACGTGGGTAATCCAATATTGATAGCACCAGACAAGGCGTTGTCCTTCATCTTGTTGACGGGTGGGGTTGGTAGGAGGGCGGTGGGGTGCATAAGGGGACTGGGAAAGGGAGAGCTGGGTGAAAAAAATAGCAGTAGAAGGAGATCACCCTGTAGCAATTAAAGGCCAGTGGCTCTTGGGGCTGGGCGATGAATAGTCCCTACTGTCTGTGGCCCTCGATCGACCGCCCTCTTCCATCAAGCGGATAACATTTCGTGCGACTCCGCTCAATCCTGGCAGCAGCGAACATTCAGTGAGACAACGCCGCCAAGGTCGCTTTCAATGGTGACTTGATGTATCCGATGTGGGATTCCTGACCCTACCTACAAATGACCCGAAAATGCCATACATCTTCGGCCGCGTTCCTCAGGAGCAGCACCGCGCCCTAGAGGAGCACTGGGCGGGCGAGCAATAGAGGAAGGGGTGGTGCTGGGGGTTGAAGAGGAAGAATAATCAGCCACAGAAAAGGCAGCTGGAGGTGTCCTATTCACATTCAGGTGGAAGAATAGGGGCGGGAAGCTGTGGGTGGGGGAGCAGAGGGAGTGCCGGCGATTGGCCGGTGTAGGTTGATGGGGCTGTATAATTGGGCCATGTGATTTCCTATCTGGTGATTGGTGATTGGTTAGTTCTAGGGCAGGGTGTTTGCATACTAATCAATACTCGCTAGCCGCTTCCGGGAGAGAAAATCCATGAGGCTTCTAGCACTCGTTGGGCGACTGAGTGTAATAAATGGATTTCCAGCACTCACGAGTCATCCGTCTTCATTGTATTATTCATAGCGAATACATTTCAGGTTAAAATGAGAGCAGGAAAAATAGGATGGTCGTGAGAGATTACATCCGTGCCATTTATTAATTCAAAAACAGTTTTTCTTGTACAGAAAAAGGCAATTAGTGCCCGAGTTGGAACGAAGATTTAACTGCGGACACTTTAACAACCTTTCTCAACATTCGAGCCTTGATTTACCGCTCCTCAGTTTCTCTCGTTGAATTCCGTTGGCTAAACATGTTAATAGTTCATTCTAAAACTTGAATATCTATTTAAAACTTATAAAGTACGAAACGTATTTGGATCAATACTCTATAGATAAAGAGGCATTAATCGGTCTATGCCACATGGAATATCATATGTACAAAAGTGATAGAGAGTCTTTCACAACATGCTTTTTCGTATTTTCTTCATGGTAAGGATAGGCGGTGTGCATCGGAAGCCCGTGGGTTCTGCCCCTGATACACAGGAGCGCTCGTGTATTACTACGCGTCAACCGCTCGTGGTTTATGGTTTCTTTTAGTGTACTAATCGTCCATCTTTTCGAATAAATGAAACCCAGAAATTGCCATATTAAAGGGTCGAGAATATTCCTTTTCCTCTATAGCGCAAATGGACTATTTCCCCACATACCATGGGTTTGAAGGCCATATATTATAGATATGAATTCGCATACCATATTTATAGTATATGACAGATCTTATATGATGGGTCCCCATACATTTTCAATGGGGACTTTGTATACGATGGTAAGCATCCTTGAAAGAATGGTATAACATATCGAATCACAGTATATTTGTCAATAGGTATTGTTAGTACCCATAAAGAGTACGACACATTATAGGGAAACTGAGGGTGCATTGTACCGCTGTAGCATTTGCTTATTTCAGAAATACCAGGCGCTCTTCATGCATACATAATGCTTGTTGAAATGTGACAACCTTATGCGGATATCCCATGGGAATTTCACCTTCCTGCATTAGGATGAGATGACATTTTCTGTATTGAATAACTATTTAATCTCTCTTTGGCACTAGCGAACAAAGTAAACACAACAATTGATGTTATGTTAGACTTCAGCTCAAATCCACAAAGGAAATATTGAATCGTGGATCACTTTTTTACGACAAAGCTAGCACAAATTAAGAGATGGTTTGTCCCGGTACAAAATACCAATATCTGTCAAGGCTAGAAGGCCAACCCGGATGTCCATAACTGAGGATCAAATTTCACCTGACGCATAATTCTAGAGATCAATAACAATTTTGATTGAAAATATGCTCGCCACATAATTATGAGCAATGGCTAAGATTCGGGTATCGATATTCTGGTTGAACGATATATCATTTAACATTTATCAATTTCGGCTGACAAGATCAGCTTAGATTCATAAAGAGAATACCGGATTTTCTTACATATCTATATTTTTAAAACTACGGAAGGTAATATATAAGTGGCATTTACTCACCGTCTTTACCCTAACATTGTGTTGAAACAAATCTTCATGTACCTATGAAATACTATTCAAAATCGCCCCTAAGATGCCTGAAGAGTCCGATTCAGACAGAACTTTGAATATAAGCCCTTAAAAATACCATTTTCTACAACCCATATCTAAAAAATAGACATGGTAGAGTCTATACACTGTCCCACCAAACGAATAACACAATAGGGGTTTCTTAAAACGTTTGCCAGGCGTACATGAATGGAAAAGTCCTGTATGGTGTCAGAGAAGAAGTGTCCTATTAATTCCATATGTATTCTATAAATCAGTGTCTAATGTAAGCATCTAATATCAAATATGTTTCGAAGGACTAGTGTTAATTCGTTGCAATTTACACACACATGTATATTTGATTACATAATTAACCATTTGTTCCCTTTTCTATTTTCTTCTCATACGCTGCATTGGTATTCTCAGGTAAGTCTTTAATGATTGTTTTACACTTGCTACAGATCTAATATCATCTTTAGATATCTAATATGATTGGATACAAGATAAGCAGCAACCCTTGGTACTTATATAGAACAACCTTACCGTGCCTGTACATGATACGAGCCTCGTTTCTCACAGAACTCGGTCGTGAATTGTTCTGTATTTGCATATATCTTACTGTAAAAACAATAGCAACCATGGCATAAAACCATTTCGAAGCTAGCGTCAATTGTACGTTTATATTGTATAAGGAGTGCCGTACATTAAGAAAACAGACTGGGCGTTGTATCTGTAAAAATATGAACTACTGGACCGTCATATGCTCGCCGTTAGGCGTCGGGGCATATTTAGGACACGAATGACATGTCTGTTTCTCTTTTGTTATACACTTTCAAATGTTAAGAATGAATATGAAATCACCATAAGTAGCCAGTCGAAGAATATTCTGGACACGCCAAACTGGGCTGTATTACAGTGTACAGCACAGTAGGCGGCACATGATTTTTATGTTATATCAAGCAGGGGTCAGTAAGCATAGGGATGATGTACGCAGGTTTATTTCACTCCGGTATTTTTCTCCATCGACTTAACATTGGGAACTCGTATCTAACGCCCATTAGATATTTAGGATAAATATCCAATGGGGGATTATGTCACAAATGATAGCGCATTAGTCAATGTTAAGGGTGAGATAAATTCAGAAACCCATTCAAGTTTAGTGTCAGAGCTCAATCCCATCTTTTTTGAATTTGTGAATTACTACGAGATTCAAACTCGATGGGATACGAGCTCAGACCCTAAACTCTCATAGGTTTCCTTTATAGTATAATACTTTGATACACTGTATAAGGAGCAGTTGTACGTATTTATAAAAAAAAATATGGGTATGGGTATATATAGTAACTTGAAAATAGTGTACATACATATTTGCAGTTTAGAAAGATAAGCATGCATCAGGCACCCTTTCCACTTTTATTGGGTTGAAGATACAGTGTTATATTAGTGTTCTTCAGTAAATAATCGTGGAACCTTTTTGTTTACATACCTATATAACTAGATATGGAACACGATTGGTGACGCACTTTACTTAACACAGCTTTGAGATGTTATGTAAACCCTACGTCTTGAGTTGTTGACACGCGATTGTTCTAAATTCGGATTTTCCATTGAGTACCTTGTTTTCCTATGGTATTCTAAAATGGTCAGGTAACGAAAGTAATAACTTTATACTATTAAAAGTAGGAGACTAGGGGAGTGATAATGCTTATAGACTAGTAGCACGCTAATGTAACGATTTATTTGACAATTATCCGTGCACAATGGAAGTAAGCAATTATTTCGATACTAGATATTTTTGACGAAGGGTAAAGGAATATGGGGTAATGTTCATGGCATTTTGCGAAATCCTTTGATTGTCCAGCACAATGAACTTTTAGAATAGTAAATAATACTTTAAAGCCACGGTAGCAATTATTCTACATTAACTTAAACTGATATCTTTATTAGAAACAATTATTGTACAACGATATCTTACTCAGAGGCGATTGATATTTCACATTTCATATTCCTTATATGAACATTGCTGCGCTGTGGTCAAACAAATACATGGTAAAGAATCTAATAAATCTTTTATCGGAAAAGTAGCGCACCACTCCACACTGAGGCCTTTATTTAGTCACCGAACTTTTCCCGAGAAATCTTCCAGGCGTCCACAAATATTCCAGGCGTCCTTCCAGACCGTGTTTTGCTTCGTATAAGACATATTTCATCAGGAGCTTTTCTTGAGGGATCTTACTTATTGTGATGCTTGGGTGGTGTGCCTTGATATCTAGATATCGAAGAGATAGTCTTGTTTGGAAATCGGGGAATCTTGGTAGAAGCACGTTGGTAAAAAGATAAAGTCTAGGGATGCTAGTGCTGACAATAGATTCTATTCTGAGAAGACGACGACAAAAACATAAACAAAATACCATTAACATGATGCAATATACAAATATGCCTCAAATATACAAACCAATTTCGAGGAGAATACGAGCACATAGTATTGATGACCTGTCTGTCACGTGATCATACGGACTCACTGGAATTCAACCTTTATGACCGAGGTTTGCATTGATCATTTTGCTATGCAATTCTTAACACGTGGCAGGATTTATTCAAATAAATGTTTGCAATACTTTTAGGAACAGGAATTTACTATCAATCCGACAAACAATTTGAGTCTCGGGGGAGGATAGTGTATAATTTCAAATTGATTTTAAACCAGGCCCAAATCCTAAGATTCATTCCCCTCTACCGGAAGTTGATCAACGAAGTCTCTTCGGCGGAAGGCAATCGGGGAAATAGGTCACGTAGTTGAGTTGCAAATAGACTTCACTCTAATAGCCAGCGGAAGAACTCCTCTTTAGTGTTAAGGCAGTAAGGGTTAACTGGATCTATATACTGGGGAAGCGGTGGCCGAACTGGTAATTTCCAGCAGGAAGGAGCCGATAGCACCTAACAGCTCCTCAGAGCAAGAGGCGAGCGTTAGGAGGAACTGCTCGCGGTGAGGCAATTCCCCAGTGCCATCAATGCGAACATATTTCGACGACATTGAATATAGGTCATGTCTGCCTTACTTACTTTGTAAAGATGTTCGGCCAGGCCCGATTTGTACGCGAGTCATTTAGAAATCCAATTATATGCCCAGAGTCAGATGTAAAATGAAAACATATATAGCAAAAGTTGTGTTTACTTCTTGTAAAAATAATCTTGTTTAGATATATATACTTCACGGCACGCCATTTATGGGAATAAGTGATATATCAGAATGGAAAACATTCTTGCTTTTAGATAGATTTCTGTTTTCCAAGTACATGACGGAACAAGAACAACTGCTGCTTGTTGCTGGAGAGCGATGACGTGTTTGGAAAAAAATCCCACTAGATGGGGTGGCTGGAGCTGGCATGCTTAGTCAGTGTTTCAGAAGAGCACGGATCCATTCAATTGATCATTCTAGTAGTTTAGTACTTAGAACTACAAAGATATACTGCGCAAGTTTTATTTCGCTAATCGGACTACTTTTAGACAATAAGTCGAATGCTGTAATGACTGTGTAATTAAAGGATAATCGTGTGTAGAATATATATACATCGCTAAATGATGAACGTCAGAGACCTTCATTGGTAAAAGAGACAATCACGGTGATGAGAATTGGGATCAGTTATAGAATCCTCATATAAAGTATCATTCTTTAATCAAAAATGTATAATGTTACATCTCTCATTTCTTTTCTAATTGTAATCCTGATATGAATCAAACCCACATAGATAAAATCTGAACCATCAAGAGCACTTTAAGAGATCAATCTTGACGCTTCAATTTTAAGAAGGTGGTGATTTCTGCCATTCTCGTATTCAAATCTATACCTTCCAGTCGAGCGGTGAATGGCATCAAATCAAATCTTCGAATTTGGAGATCCAATACTAAGCCATGCACATAACTGTTTTGACAGATATCTGTTGCCAACGGAGAGTTCAACCTGAGCCATTTAGAGCCCCTTGAGTCAGAAGGGAAGAAGTTTTACATATAAGGGTATAATTTCTCCAGTATATCTGTTGGAGTCCACTCCACTCAGGTTGGAGATGCTCACCCAGTCCTCCTCATACGATAGAAGGGACTAGATTGCTGCACGTTCCCACAGCTGGGATAAACATTGGCTGAAGTAATTTTTGTATAAATGCAGGCTATTGAAAGACTCCACAGACAGATATATTTAGATGCTTCTGGATAATTTACTAATAAATAAAGGATATCCATCACAGACAAAGGGGAGGTCAAGGTAAAAGTCACGAACCCAAGGTGACAGCAAATGGGGGCAATTTTGCATACTATCATAACCGGGGTATCATTTCGCCATTTATTCAACATCGGTAAAATTAAGATGGGCCAAAGATACTCAAAAGGGCGTTCAATTTCCATCACCGTGATGTCAGTAGATACTAGGTAATGAGGATTGAGCTTCTCAGCGATTGAAACTAGCCATGTCACACTATGCCAACAATTCTTTCCATCAATGAAGAAATGGACAAAGAGTACTCCAATAATGATATAACAGATAACACAAAATGGCAGACTAACCGGTTTATCATTATATATTTATACACAAACTCACTGTCAATAAACACTGCTGATGGAAATGTTAAAATTCTGAACATTCCGAGTAGTACGCAGTGAAGCTTTGTACCCAGATACATATTGTGTGCTTTGAACCTCCTAACGGCATGTTTTGAACCCCCAACCATGTGCTTTGAAGCCCCCTACGGCATACTTCGAACAATTAACGCGATCTGATTGGCTTAGCAGCCGAAACACATGTCTGGATGGACATCTATAAAATGGCTGACCCTACCGTTTCAATAGTTTATAGCTGTTTTACGAACTCCCCGTAAGGAGCACAAGTGCATATTGAGTAGACATTGCGGTATCTAATGTGGGGTATTCAAGTGATACAATTTAAATATGCGAAATAAATCAATAACAATAAAATCACTTGCCGACGTACGCAGCAGTTGACACACCGAAAGTCATCGTAACCTTGTTCACCTTCTGAACTAAAGCTAGCTTGCCGAATACAGGAGCATTCAACATAGGATACACAATCAGAGAGTGAGCAATGCAGCAATACACCCCCTGAACGAATATTTGTGCTACGCTCTAACATCTGCCAAGGGAATGTGAATCAAACATTGGCAAAGCGATTGGAGAGTTAATTTATGTGGAGATATAGTATATATTCAGTGGGCACATCCTTCCTGTTGGACTTCTGGTTTAGTCTTGTGATGTACACACCATGCTGGCAGTGGTGACAATGTCATCAGCGTCAAGTTATGCTATGTTTTGTTCATTCACAAACAATTTTTATTTGTTTCTGGACTAGTCCCTTTGTTTCTTGCTGGGTTGCTGATCTATGGTTGGGTTGCTCCGCTCCTGCCCCTTCTGTGCACAAGTCAGATATCCTGAATCCCTGTGTAACACCTGTGATAATAAAGTCTCTGTCATTATCGCCGTCCGTTACCAGTTGTTCCCAGGCCCCCGGTATCAGTGTTCCATCTGTTATACGGGCCTGGGTGTCACAATCCTAGGCAGACTTGTGCTGGGTTCTGCACTTGTCTCCATAAGAGCACTCGCTGTTGTTTGCGAAGAATCAACACACCTCCTCCAGATCATGCCCCTTCTCTTGCTTGGTCGGTCTGTGTTGCCCACCCTTCCTGTGCGGTTTGCTTATATTCTTCATAGCAGGCGCTGGCCTGTGTGGTGGTCCGGATTGTTTCCGTGGTACCAGGGCAAGGGCTTCGATGGAGGACACCTTGTCCTCCCACCTATACCCGTTTTGGGCCTGGAATTCCCGGTAGCGTGTATCGAGTCCTAACACCGACATCCAGTCAAATTTACATGCCAGCTAAAAAATGTACACCGTGTACGCCAGGTAGTTCACGAGGTTGGTTCTAGCCAGGTGGCCATCCCTCATCAGCTGGTACATCACCCTAATATTAGCTGCGCCCCACTCTGCTATGGTGATGCAGACTGAGTTAATTCATCTGGGCTTAGTACCATCGTCCCGTCCTCTGCTTCTGTGAATCTGACAGTGTCCTTCTTCTTTTTTGCTATGCGTAGCTTTACATGGTCCGGCATGTAGTCCGATACCTTGAGGGCCTCTTTTCCACCTGCTTTAATTGTTAGGAGCACCGTGGGGTCGTAGCCGTTTGACCTACCATTGTTTGGTGCGCCCGTGTAGCCCTCTGTTCTGCCATTTTGTCTCCCCTCTACATTTCCTTCGTCCGCCTTCAGCGCTTCTACAACCTTCTCCCATCCTGATGCTGCGTCGAGTAAGGCTAGGTTGTTATTGTTTTTTTCCATCGTGGATAGGTTGTCGTTGTCATCCTCACTGTCCTCTGACTCGCTCCTCCTTCTCTCCGGCGTCTCCGTGAAGTTAGGATTACCCAGCTTGGCCAAGCCTTGCTGCAACCGTCTGGCCTGACCACGTGGTATGTCTAGCTCCTTCCCATCATCCGTAGTCATTATGACTAATATGTCAAAGTCTGCCTACTCTTTGTTTGACAGTACCTCCATGGTTTTCCTTTTGAGGCCCTCTGATTTGGCCCATGCTGTGAACTCGAAATCGCATCTCGGTTCTTGGGATTCTTCGCTTTTGTCCACCATGATGATAGCGTGTGTTGCGTGCGGGCCCCTGCAGGGAAGTGTCTGGTCTTCCCTGGTTAGGGGTGCGAGGTGTGGGGGTGACCACAGAGGGTCGTCTGCTGCACCCTCTCCCGTCTTTCATTTAAACCTCTATATATACTATATACCTCCATAACTAGAAGCAAATAGTATGTTCATCATTGATGAATGAGCGAGCAATTATAAATGAAAAGGTTTGAAAGGTCTGGGTTATATTCAATCTATAGATAGTTTTCTGTAACCAACTTGCACCCAGTGAACTTGCCATTTCTTCAACCGCCTGAGTCCAGGATAAAGTATATCAAGCACTAGTAGGTCAATCAGGTACTTTGGTCTCGATTGTTTGGTCATAGTCAGTTGGGCACGCTTCTAAGACCCTGACACACAGGCATCCTGTCCCTTTCCAAGTATTACAATGAATAGCACGCAGATAGTGAAGGGATAGATTTTTCTCAGTACACTGAAAGTGCATGTGACCACTCTAACCTTTTATAGGCAACGTATATATAATCTGTGCGAGCACGCTCTAAAAACATAGCGATGACGACAATACGCACATACCCATTTCTGTGTACATGCACACCTAAATAAGTATGTACGTATTGCTATGGTAACTATGTTTTTTCATAATACTCAGATAAGCTATTTTGTGAATATACATGTCTAAATCATTTATTTTCAGCGATTGAGTAAAGCCGTTGTCTCCAAGTGTGTCGTTATTGGAGTCTCCAGTAATCATGAAGATAACAGTGCTGCAGTGAATCCTCAAAGTGGAATAGCTTTCTTAATCTCCCTCAGACTGCATTTGTCAGGCACATGTGAACTACCACGCTACCTTTCTGAAAATGCTATGAAATGTATTCTTTTCATGTTAATGCCAATATACGTTCACACAAAAAACGTCTGTACATTTTATCTTATGTGTGTAATGTAGTCTTCTCATTAACTGTGGCCAGACTAGTGATTTCCATTTCCATTAGTCGCCTTCTTTTCCGTTATTTGATTCTGCCATTATATCACCAAAAGGAGAAACTCTTCCCAAAAACGAGCTATAACGAGGAAAAAATTATGTATCATATGTGCTCTGTACTATAAAAATACTATTAATCATAAGAATAGGCCACCTGGTATTCTATTATCAAAAGTGATGACAGTCTCAGCTGCTACTGACATTATAATAACAGTAATGCCAGTACATTATAAACAGAAAGCTACGGCCTTTTCACAGACATAACCCACATTAAGGACGGATTAAGCAGACGCGGTGTGGTAATCCTCCTGTCATTGACAATTTTCTACCTTTGGCGCATTTTCCTCACAGAATGTAAAACCCTGGGCGGACTGCACTGATTCTGACACCTGCTAGAGTGTCTGCAAATGTGCAGTGATTACAACCCAATCTGTCCGCCAATATTAAAATGGAAAAAGTTGCATTTGGCGGAGTAGACATCAAAAAGTCATCACCAATTCCCGGTGATGTCAGGATTGTCATATTCAATGTTAGAAGCAATTAGGTTGGGCGGCACCAGAAGCACCTCCAGATGGGAGTGAGATTAGAGGAGAGGCTTAGAAAACAGCGGTTGAAAAATACAGACCATGCTTGGAACTGGCTGCAGCATGATGCAGCCGTAGATAAGGTGCGGGGGTGTGATAAGGTACCGCCTGCGGCCACACGATGAGGCAGGGGACCAGGTGGAGATTCTCGTCTCCGCTAGGAGTCAGTATGATCGCTAATGCCAAGTAACGAGTGAGGGAAGATCGAACAGAAGGTGAGAGGAAGGGTAGAGGCAAGGGACAGTGGGAGAATGAAAGAGCAGGGAGTGAGGAAAGAGGGAATAATCTGAACGATGAATGAAACAATGAAGAATGAAAATACGTAAAGAGGAAGCAATATTGTAAAGTACAAGGAGACATGTGATTATGTAAAGGGTAATGACTCGAGAAAAAAAGAGGCCCAGAGTACATGTTCATACATAATAAATGAACGTTGTACACTATGTGTCCCATAGACATGCACGCGAATGAGAAGTACATCCAAGGTAAAGAAGCATGGGTGGGGGTCAGAAGTGGCTGTTTGTTTAGTGATGGTTTCTCACCCAGCCCTCGTCGGATCTTATCAAGGCCACTCGGCCGAGGCTAATCTACTGGATGAATGTAGTGGACGTGTGGACAGAGGGCGTAGCTTTGGTATCTTTCATATATTTGGTGTTGCACATGTTGCATTGTGGTGAAAGGAATTGGATAAACTCTGACCAAAGACCGTCTGTCGTCAAACGGTTTTTACGATTTTAACATTTTAAGTTTTTTTTGTGTCGTCTGCTTGAGACATCCGTCTTATCATCCCTTTATTGTGTTGGAAAAGTCTGTGACCCGCCAATTCTGTTTTTTTTGTCGGTGGTCTTTCTCCTTCCGTTCAGTCTACCTTATTGTTAAATGTTTCATTGCGTTCGACGATTGTACAAGTCGTTATTCCATTTTCTTTTCCCGCCCCCTCCCCGTTTAACCATCATCATCTTTCCCTTTGCCTACTATCCTCACTCCTATTCGTTCTCTCTTTTTTTTGTTATTGTCTTCCTTCCCGCTTGAATCAGCTATATCGCCTCTTTATCTTTTGGGTAGTGACATCGGGTTCAAGTATCGACGTCAGGAATTCAGCTTTTCAAGTCACGTGGTTTGGCGTGGGCGTCACGTGGGCATCACGTGATGTTGAGCTAGCGAATGGCAAGCTGCAGATCACAATAGTCGTCAATGTGCCTGACGTCTGGCGGCTGACGCGCATACTAAATAGCGCTCAACTTAAACCGCAAGATAAACCTCCCCTGTTCAAATAAACATACGTCAATTACTGCGCCACCGCCCATCCATTTATTACCACTCTGTCTATACAGGGACATCGGTATGTTTGTGTGAGCAGTGTATCAACGTGTATGATGGAATGCGAGATACAACACTAGCATTAGGAAGGCCGAGGCTGTAGAATGGAGGCAGCTGTGTAAAAAGTTTGATACTTGTAGATTGGGAAACTGTTTTAAGTGGGCGTGTTTACTGTGTCAATAATGAAGCCTCGGTATTCTCTATGAATGCCAGGCTGGCTAGTGAAAGGAGTGGGTAGTGGATTGGAAAAGTGTTCTTTCTCCTATGACAATTATGTAGTTTTTAACAGATAGACTGAATAGGATGGAGGTGTGGAGTGGGTGGAGGGTTGTGCGGATTTTAAAGGCAATACAACTTTTTCCGATAAGTCAAAAGGAAAGACTAGGCGATAAATATTTTCTTTCGTTAAAGATTCAAGATACATACACTTTAAGCAGAAAGTCAATTCACAGGGTATAAACTGCCCTTGCTTTTGATAAAACGCTCAAAGTTTTATCATTTGATTCCTGAGTCTATATTCAATGCTATAGTTAGAGGCCAACTAATAAGAGCATCCCTTATACGTTGTGGTCATGTCCTGGCGTGGGTCCACATCCCACACACCTGCTCCAGCCATTTTTAAGCCATCTTAGACTGTGATTCCGTGCCAGCTATAACGGTATCCCGCTTCTTTTAATCCCACATCCGATCAACGCCGATTTCAATATGAGGTCCTCGAAATAGCATGTTATCAATAGCAACACTTAGCGGTTGGCCTGTCTCGGCTGCTATCTCTGCCCTAGATATACAGACCTTCACTTCCAGATCACTATCAGCGGGGATCCATGCGCATCAGGGCCGCGGTCACTTAAGGCATAAAATATACACGCAATATAGAAGGCGAGTTAAAACGCCACTGCCTTGTGCCGGGCCTGACGTGAAATTGAAAACCGGTAATAATGGAAGTGTTTGGGTTAAGAGGGGTTGCGACTCGTGAGAGTAAATCAGGGGCCAGTGGTGGCGTGCAGCGGGTCGGCGAGGTGTGGGTCGCGGCCAGCCAGCCGGGGGTTAGGGTGTAGACGAGGTGGGCAGGCATCACGTTCTGGCCACAGACGGGTGAAGGCGGGCGGGGGTGGTTAGATGGCTAAGAGGGGCGGGTAAACCGAGAGAATATGACTGTGATAGCGGCCAGCAACTTATAGGAAGACAGATATATATGCTTATGAGTTGTATCTAAGAGGGCGATGTTGATCAGCGGCCACTTGTGGTTTTAAAAACTGTGTGTTCAGGGCCTTGCAAAACCTTTTTATATAAAGGCCGGTTGCTAACCACAAACCGATTCAAATGTTGATAGAGGCGGAATTATCGAACGAAATCGTTAACTGTTACATATATCAAATCAACCATGATTGAAAATTGAGATTGTAAGACAGAAATATCAGAAATTAACTTCTGCAAGAGGCCCAGGTCCCTTCGAGGTTTGTTTCTCTCATTCCTCTGGAATGCGACCTTTGGAAATGATTTGACTAAAAGGCTGCAATATGGTCGCAAATTTCCAGATTAACTTCGGCAAGAAGTCCAGGCCAATACCACTTTGCTTCTCTCATCCATGAGAAGGTGTACAGACTGAAGGCATTCTCACATTCTCGAATTCTTGGAAGGCATTAGCTTTTATCTTAGCCGGTTGGCAGAACTTCCAGAGCCAAGGGGGTTTAAGGAGACGATAGGCAGTTCAGTCGTATTAGACTTTAGATGATGCGCAAATAGCCAATGAGGGTTTAACAAGCTGTAGATGATATGATTTATAGATGGTCAGTAGCGCCCTTGTTCAAGAAGATGGCGAGTGGGAAGTGGAACTTCGGTAGCCTTTTGGTGGAGTATATAAGAGGCTGGGCAGTCTTATACCAGTAGTACGTAAACGGGCAGTACGGGAACACCGAGCTTTAGGCAGGCAGTGGGTGGGTGGGCAGCATCTGGCTGGCGGGCTTTAGTTTAGGCATTAGGCGGGTGGGCAGCGCATGGCCCACCGGGCTTAAGGTCAAGCATTGCGAAGTGATGGATGCGGACCGCAGGGAGTAGGTCAGTCCGTCCGGACGGCCACCTCGGGCCGCACGCTGTGATTACTACCTGATCCGACAATGAATTCCTGATTGTGTGCGGCGACTAGCGCGCCTACATGACCATCACTTCTGATCCGCAACTCCCGCCTGCGTCATTTGTCATACAGTCCGCCGAGGGGCTTGGCTTGCCTACCCGACCGCTGTGCCGGGCATATACACGTATACATCCTCTCCTTCCCACCTCACTCCATAACGCACCACCCATAGACCGAAAGCTATACACATGGCGGTAGTCCTTTCTATACTCAACCGCTGAGCGTTTAGCCTAAAATCAGCGAAAGCTGTCATGATAATTACTAAGTCACCACGGTTAATCTATGTATGTTGACTGGCCGGAAGGAAGACAGGCCGTTAGAGCCTATATGATTGAACAAGGGTGAAATATAAGAATGAAAAAAAAGAAAAGATGTTTTTCTATTCATGATGGTTTGCCTTTTTCACTAACCTCGATTTACCTCTGGTCATGTGTCACCCCTAATCGCTGCATTTCTCGCTTGGTGTGTCTCCGGCTTTACTGACTGTGATCACACAATAGGGCCTAATGACTGTGACATGGGCACTATACTCCTCATTCGCTCGCTTCCCGCCTTGTGCCCATACAACGCTCCAGATATACAAATTCGGCTTAATGACACTGAAGAACTTGTTGGTGAAGACGCCAGAAATCAAACCGTAAAAGAAAAGAAGATCTCCATTTACGACACCATGCACCAGTATCGTCAGTAAAGAGATAGTGAGGTGTACATATGGACGACTGTTCATTTATCTAATTCCAAGTAATTACATTTCCTCATTTCAAATTCTTTTCTAGCTTTAGTGTGATATTGGCTGATGTCTTGGCATTACATGTGTAAGCCATTCCCGAACTCCTGTACTATAATTGTTTTCTCGACCCGTTTCGGCCTCTCTTGATTTCCCCCGGATCAACATCATATATAAGATCATATATATATAGGCATGAACAGTTTACGATGATTTTGTTTGTATGCCGTCCAGCATTCCTGCCAAATGGCGAGACCGAACTTAGGTATCAGAAAAAGTGCATAACGGAAATAGCAACTTTGTGTAGCCGTGTGCGTCTACCAAGACCCACAACAATTGACTGATTTATTGGACAACTGCGATGACGACAGACGGCTGGAAATAGGCCCATAGCTTAACTCCGTTAGGGTCCACGCAGTTATAGAGCAACTGCTGACCCAATTCCAACTCCCAGTCTACCTATACCTCAGCCCCCTTTCCTCCCATGCAATATACCACAACCACCACCAGGACCACTGCCCCCACCACAGCCTCCATCACCCCGCCAAAACGACCAACCCACCAGCCACCAACAACCCCAGCAGAGCCACAGCCGCCGCCGCCGCCACCGCCACTAACACCACTAGCCCTTTGGGGATATAACTTTCCCCCAAGACAGAAAGCCGGAAAGTGATGCTAGCGCCGATGACAGCGTCGCCGTGCGGCTTCCGATAAGAACCTTTGATTGTGCACGCAGGGTGGGATCCTACAAAGTCCTCATAGTGACCGCGTCTTGTAAGAGGGCGCACCAGGCGGCAGGGTGCCGTTCAACAGTGCGGGCCATAGTGAGGGAGTGTCGCGATTGGACGGATGAGAAAGGCTTTTACTCTACCTAGTAGTATGTGTCAGTTTTTCTTCTTTTTTTCTATTCACCATTTGCC
This sequence comes from Alentia gelatinosa, assembly GCA_950022655.1. Classification (NCBI taxonomy): domain Eukaryota; kingdom Metazoa; phylum Annelida; class Polychaeta; order Phyllodocida; family Polynoidae; genus Alentia; species Alentia gelatinosa. Next base: position 100,090,342 of record OX465580.1, on the reverse strand, counting down.
ATATCACTTTGTGTAGTAATTTACAACGAGAATGTGTTGGACATGATTGAGAGTGGTGTGGATGACCCCATGTCTGTGATGTGAGGAGTAGTTCTTTGTGTTGCTGGTGATGGATGAGATTGAGAGTGATTGATAAACTCCGCAGTGGCCTAGGACTGAGAGACAGGAAGGATAGGTAAAACTATGTTAAAGAAATCGAATGCATTGTTTGTATTCTGGATGCATACCTTTTAGAACCAATAACACTCCGTCGTTGGTTGGCTTGTTTATGTGACTTTAAACAGCATGTAAGATTCGGTCACTTCACCTATGAAAGATAGTTACCACTGATTCCTCAGCAGCCATATAGTTTTCACAACGAGCAAGCAAAAATAACGATTTCATCCCCTCAGATAGTTTAAAAGATTTTCAGACACCAAGACTGTGTTCTCTTGGCACATGTCATAATAATGAGCGGTATGTGTAACATTTTGGAAATGTCAGTAACATATTGGCCTTGTGAGGATGCATACGAGAGTTGCTTACCCTTTTCTTGCCTGCTGTCCTTGTATAAGTTGTCCTGTAATTGCTTTCTTTAAAGACCGCCATGCCAAAACTGATCCCACCTTTACACCCATTCCCCCATTCAAAGCAACATAATCCATCTCCCCCACCCATACCCCATTTTCCCGCCATCCCCCATGGTGCTTCACCACTGAAAGAAAATTACAGCTAAGTACCTTTACTATCTAGAAGACTTGATCACCCAAGGGAAAGAGAGTCTGCTTTAAGACGTGATCATATTTCACCGTAAGGGAGCTCCAACTCGTCCCTAAGGATGTGAGGGGCTGCGCGAGGCAGGGAAATAAGAGGGGGTGACGGTGTCGCAAGGGGTTTTATAGCAGAGGTTTTGGAGAGAGTGCTGCATGGTGCTCAACGTATCCTTCCAGTTAGGGGTGACACATGACCAGGGTGAACAGGCAACAACAAAGACTAAAGCGATATAGTAAATTCTGGTTGCTTTATTGAATGAATAAGCGGAAATGGCGTACATGGTCACCAGGAAGAAAAAAAGAATAGGGAATTGTAGATAATATTTACAAAAGTCAACGACAGGGACAACGCAACTTTGTGTATGAAGTCAAGCTTAACCCTTTCCTTACTAATGATGTCACGATGGCAATCCCCAGCCATGGGAGAATGATGCCAAATGGCATACCCAGCCATATGGCATCATTTTGATTTTTGCAATATAAGCTCATAATTCTTTAAATAAAAGATAGAACGACACAAATTTACAAAAAACATGTATCTAAATATAACATATATCATTATTTGCAAAGAAAGAGAATTACATTGCCATGATAACAAAAATCATGTCACATGACACCACATTTCACAGATGGTGCACGCCCTTATAACGTCCAAACATGTTACCGATGGCCGCCGTCTACACAATGCAGCACAGAAAGCTTTCGTAGGGATTGGGTTAAGAGGGATGCAGGCAGTTTGAACGTGGACGTATGAACGTATGACCATGAACGTGACGATGTGTAAGCCATGAATGAGAATGCAACATTATCTGCCAGACAGTATAAATATTCATACATAGATGAGAAATAACATTGTAATCCCTAGTAATGACTCACAAGCTCCTACGATACAACTCCACTCGAATACCCTTTCCTGGTACACCCCTCTCGAAATAATGCATTAGGAAAAATATTTCAATCGGAGGTTCTCAGGAGCATGGGTGGGAAACATCAAATTCAAAACAAGATCTATGAGCGTTTCCTCCTACCTACTTAACACCTTGCCCGATTGATCGCTATTTATGTACTACGACTGGTTTCCCTGTAACAAAACGGTGCATTTTATCTATTGTTTTACTGGTAAATAAACTGAATATCATCATCTGCTCATGAATTATATATGCTAACACTAGCATCTGATTACGTCTACTTCATATTGTATTAATCCGAAACCATGATTGAATCAATGAGGCGAAGTTATTACTGATGTAGTGGATCAAAACAATCAGATCAATAACGCAGCTCAGAAGGCACCTCTTGGACGAATACTGGAGAACTCGCCCCGTAACGAAGTCGACCCGTAAAAAACTCGACCCGTAACGAACTCGACCCGTTTTAAATGTTCCCTTCTCAAGTATCTCAACTTTGAATAATTACTATATTTAGTAGTAAGTATATCATCTTGACCTAATATTTGGTCTTCTCTGGGGAAGAAAACAAACAGACCACCCTACCCTTAACCTCACCCCTATCCCTATCCCTAACCCTAACCCTTACCCTAACCATAACCCTTACCTTAACCATAACCCTAACCCTACCCCTAAACCTAGCTGGACTTTTTTATATTCACTGGTTTATTTGCCTAAAATCTAACTAACCGGCCCTTTACTTGTATATGAAAATGTCATATTCATAAGTTTCTAAAACGGGTCAAGTTTTCCAATCGATTTCTCCAAAACGGATCAAGTTCTCCTGACAACTACGGGTCGAGTTCGTTTCGGGTCGAGTTCTCAGGTAACCTCTTGGGGAATAGGGGATGTTCGTGTGTAGCGTTATCCAGAAATAACGAATAATATTACGAAACGTCTAACTCAGGACGAAACGGTTCCCGTTCAAGGTCAGTCGTCGATTTCATATAGCCGTATGAAATTGACGACTGGCCGAGAACGGGAACCGTTACGTCCACATTGAGGGCGTCTGCTTATCATTATACATGTATACCTTAAATTGATGAAATAAAAACCGCTATTATATGACAGTTGCAGTCATAGCGGGAACGAACATTATCAGTACTGCACCCCTAGCAACGGACAGTACTTGAGAGACATTCGCACACAAGTATAATATACTGTAGAGTACGGTATACTAGGATGGTCTGGCTGTAAGGCAAATCCGGTTGTCAGGACAAGGGGACGGTCGAACGAGACTAGCAATCCGCATTGTTCAGAAACTTGAAGTGCATGGCAGAGAACCAGAGAGCAAGACTCACCGATAAGCAAACAAACTGATGTTAGAAATTCCAGGGGCCTGTTGAATAACTTAGGCTCGTACACAAAGGCCTTTTTCTGTGCGCCAACAAAACCCGGCGATGATGTGGTCAACTTTACTTAACACTTATGGCAGCCTTTCGGGTAGGACAGTCTCCAGTCCCGTTCTTACTGTGCGACTGGGGACGGGGGTCGCCAAATGGAGGTACCGCACTTGAAACTGGAGGTACGCCCAGTCGTAAGGTACGCTCAGATGTGTGTGTGACCCCCAACCCATTGCGACTGGGACGCTTGCACCTGGATGTACCTCTGTACGCCCAGTAGGCGACTATACATATTTGTAAGGAGGTACCAAATATCAACGTGTTTGATATTCAAAATGATTGAAACTGGGCGTACCTGAGTAACCTCCATTCGGCGATTGGAGGAGCCTGGTAAACCAAATCCGAGACTAGTGGGAAGCTAGCAGTTCACACTCTACGTTTTGCCGCCCAAGGTGCTCGAAAGTACTTCCAGTCTGACACTGGGGGTATCTTGGTACCTCCAGTCGTACAGTGTGAACCGGGCATCGCCGAAAGAGTTGGAATATTATCAAATGAAAACCCTTGTGCAAGGTTTTTCATGTAACCTGTACTTTCGTTGGCGTAAGTAATTCAACAGACCCAAGTACCCGAACGGGAATACTGCAGACTATGTCTCCTGGGATCCTTCACACCCTGCATCCTGCCGAGGCGGGGTCTAGTCGTTAAACCCCGACCCCCGCGCTTTCACCCAGCGCTCTCCTGTCACCTCTCCACACTTAATCCCCACCAGCCCTGTAAACTCACAAATCAAACACCGACTCCAGCCTCCACGAGAACGCTCGAGGCTACTTCCGGCGACGCCGAGTCGCGGGAATCAAGAAGTGAGACGCTGAGGCGGGCACCTCTACTCTCCAGGCAGAGGCGGCGGCGAGTCGGCCATGTAATAATGCGTCAGCGGAGGAATGCCTACGCCAGGAGAGTAGCGCCCCTCTCCTTTAGATCCCGGATCCAATTTCCGCTTCCGTTCCCGGTCGACTGCAGCGACATCTGTCATAAGGTGTCGATAGTGGAGGGCACTGAAAGGGGAAGGGAGAGGAATGGGGCAGGATGAAGGATATGAAAGATAGGAGAGGCATCTATGTAGGAGATAATGTCAAGAAATCATGTCTGAAGGCTTATATAACACTGACAATACACAAACTCACACCTCCAACTACCGATAGCAACACCACTACTTCTATCACTACTACATCGCTATTTTCGCCACTACAATAGCACCAATGTGATCTTCTGATGTTGTAGACCGACCTTCAAAGAGAAATATATCACCATTACTATTGCTACGAAATAAAACAACGCATTCCACTCCACTACTTTGATCAGCCCTATCTGTGCGACCATCATATCCTTAACCATCCTATCACAAACAGATCTACTGCCTCGAACATCAAGCCGTACGCACTATTCCTGACACGCATATATTTACCACCAATCCCAAGACCCTAGGAACCCATAAGCATTACCCCACACCCAACCACTCCGCCTGCCATCCTCGGTCGTGTATTCATGCCGAGTATTGACCGCTTAGGTCAGAAGGTTCAGACATTGATGTCCGAATTAGGATCACTGTATATGATAGTTGTAAAAGGACATCTCTCTCTGGACACAGGTTGGGATTAAGAACCGGGATTTTACATGAGATGAATGGTTTGGATGCAGGTGCGAGTGTTTTCGCCGGCCAATGAACACTAATTACAGCATAATAAAGAAGTGAGACTTCGAGGGCAGAGTGTAAAATGTTTCTAGGTAGAGCGCCTGCAGACAGGCATGTACGGCCGCCGGCAGCTGGATATTATGGAGGTATATGGGAGAAATTGATGCAGCTAAATAACAAAATTGATGAGGGTTATTACACATGCGAGGAGACTGTGGTTGGCAGTTCCCGAATGGCAGAGTGTGGCTAGTGTAAAGGCAAGAGCATGTAGGTGGGCAGTATTTGGTCAGTTTGTAGATAGCTTTAACGACAGGGGTGTAGGCGGGTAGCATTTGAACAGACTGTTGCATGGTCAGAAAAGCAGTCCGCAGGCGGCGTGGAGCGAGCATGTGCATGCTGTGTAAAGAATTGCTATTTCAACATGTTTTTGGCACAGTAGATTAGATGAAGATAAAGAGGTGGAGATTAAAAGGTAGGATAGTGTACTGGGTAGTAGAGACTGACTGATTAGTGTCAAACCTTGACAGATCAATCTGGCCCCGACATAGGCCCGCCAGCCTTACTTAACTTACTTCTTCTCACTCGGAAAAAAATAAGGCAACAAATCCTCTTAGGTGGCTGCGCCAGTGAAGTGTTGTCCTTGATACATTTCAAGTGACATAGTGACAAATCCCCTGACTTTCCCTGAGGGGTGTGAACGCTTACCAGCTTGAAGATTCACAATCTTCATCCCGCCTAACAGGCAGGCCTATTGTTTTGCACATTGCGTGTGACTTCTTTATATTATCTTAAAGGTATAGTGAAATTACCTTTATTCTGTGTTGCCGAGGTATTACCTTAGTATAAATCAAATAACTTTAAGGGCCGAACTATTTTTCTATAAGAGGTAGAAAGATATGTTATCTTTATGGTACTAAACTTCAACCCACTAAATAAATCACATAAAGTGATCACTCAATGACAATTGTGACATTTCCCACTAACTCATACACTTTATTTTAATTCTATCATAGGTATTGGAACCACTATGATGTCAATTTTAAACATGCGGTATAACAGTCACTAACATGAGCAGCATACATGACACTTCTTTTTTTTTATTCAACAAAAAACAATTTAACGACATACGTTATTCGCCCACATGATTGGCGATCTTCCATAACGAAGTCACGATTAGACACTTAGTCATTGGCACTCTCCCAGCAAATCTTTAGCATCGCTAGCGCTTATCAATCTCTGCCTCAACCCGGCAGTGGTTCCCCAGGTATCCGCTAAAACCAGCCTATATTTCGGATTCAAAACAAGGTGACTGTCAAAAGTCATGAAAATCAACTCATATTTTATGAAGTGACACGTGATGGGGCCTTCTGTAAAACTACTACGACTGTCTTCTCTCTACAGGTGTCTCACCCGCTTGCTGTCTTGACCATGTAAGCCGTTCCCATTGATCAGTTTTGCCGTGATCTGGGAAGAATGCGGTCATTGAAGGTCACATTAAGCGTAGGAGAATTTTGTAATGATAAACCCATGTATTATGAGTTGAGAAATCTTTTAATTGTTAAACGAGCTTCACAGACAAACCATCTGTTTCCTTTTAAACTCTAAAACACTTTATAATGTGATTCCACATCTGATTAGGCTGTCCCTTTGAGTGAGCACATGTGTCATGTTGACAAACAAAACCCTACAAAACATGAGGTGATTTCTTCTGAAGAAAGTAATCCCTAAGATTATGTCTGGTTTGACCTATGGGGCAAAAGATAGAAGCAGCTACAGGAAGTTGAGCGCAGGATCTATGCTAGGAGAGTGAGTCATCGAGTCAAATTCTAAAGTCAATATACTACTTAGTGACATAGAGAATGTGCCGGGAAAACAGAACACACAGAAAATACTGCATTCCCTATAATTCTGACACAAATCAAATCAAACCTCCATTGTTTATGAATTTCAATGAGTTTAAAACTAAGGGACATACCTCGTTAACCAAATATGAAGTTTCACAATAGTATCATATTAATGTTTATAAACGGATTTAAGAAAGCGACGGTGACCCCGAAACAAAGTCAAAACTACCTATACTACTTATGTAATATTTAGGCCAGGAACAGAGCGTGAGCCCTCATCAATACGAACTAAATCATAGCTACAGTTTCCGTATTTAGAGATTTATCAATGTACTATGAAGGAGTATGATAACATCAGCAGCTAAATGGTAAATATGGTGGGTTCTGCCTTTTGAAGGGTCATTACAAAGTGTCTCAGTTTAGGGCCCGCCATCCACCGAGCTCCTGATACACTCCGAAAGGCCTAAAAGGCGTATCCCACTATTACGATTTGAGCCTCCGACACACTACGATAGCCTTACGACAAGCGTTCCGATGAAAAAAATGAATTTTTTATCGGAAGGAACGAGTCTAGCTTTCACGATGGCCCCGTTCCTTCCTATAACAATTTCATTTTTTCATCGGAACGCTTGTCGTAAGGCTATCGTAGTGTGTCGGAAGCTCAAATCGTGCTAGTGGGATACCCCTTTTATGGTGCATCTCCAGTCACAAAATCGACAGTGCGTTGGAAAAAGCCAATTTTAACTTGAAGCCGACATACTAGAGGATGTCCCTCGATGCACGCATCGTAAGTTTTATTGGAGGGTACTGGGAGCTAAGATGCCAAATAGAGTTAGGCCTGGCGTCCACATACTACGATAGAAATTTAGACCTACCGATATGGCACCGATACAAAAAAAGCAAATATCGGAGACATATCATCGGGAAGGTGCAAAATCGTAGACATAGGTTTAGACACGCCAATCCACCACGCATTGTATAGGGTTTTTATCGGTGTCTAATCGCAGAAACGTGGTCAACTGCCCCGATATTAGGGACCCTTCCGACGCGATTTTGATTTTCTATCGGGGGGTGCATCGTAGACCGTATCGGAGCCATATCGTAGTAGGTGGACCCCGGGCCTTAAAGCGGGCTCCCACTGTCCCGACACACTCAACTAACAAGGATTTTGTCAGTACCAACTACTATGAACGCACGTGATATGCATGCGCAGCGTATAACAACAGAGCCTGGCTGGGGAGGTCCATGGGACCTGTCGGTGAAGTTCACTGTTACTTCGCGAGTGGTCTCTTTGATCCGGCAACAGGCGCACGCTTGCGCACAATTTTAACCGGGGGATGCTGAGGGTAATAGATTGGGGCAGGGTGAAAGGATAACAAAGGGTGAGGTGTTTATATAGAACTGCATCGAGAATCGTAGAAATAGACAATACTCCACGAGTTTGGATGGGCCGCAATCGTCATCGAGGCAAAGCCGAGTGACGATTTCGGCCCATACAAACGAGTGGAGTTGTGTCTATTTATGATTCGAGTGCGGTTCTGGATTTATCTCACCCCTTTTTATCAAATTAAATATCATCAAACTATCACAATAATTAGAAAAGACTTAGCAAATCCACTACGCCACGGCCGTGGCGTAGTGTTGTCACTTTACGGGGGTGATCGTTGAGTATTTTTTTCTAATGTTATTCCTATGGCTAAACTTGTACCAGGGGTGAGATAAAGACTGGTAAGAGATAGAAATGAAATAGTGATATTTGGTCGGAAGTACTGGTAGGTTTGAGAGAATAGTGCTATGATATAAGGAATAGGTGTAAATAAACGAGAATACCGACGTTGTAAGTGACGTTTAGAATTATAGGAGAAACACATTCATGTGCTCACCTTGACTACTTGTTAGTCGATACCAGGCGAGAAAACATATTTTATTATGTTGCCGCTTTATATCAGGTCTTCCACTCTACTACAGTATCTTCTTGGAAGCTAAATGTTTTATAGTATTCTTTTATCACAAACTTGGAATACTCTTATTCTCCACAGGGGCCTAATCGCCAGGCTTTGTGAGCTGCTCACGTCCAGGTACTCAGAGGTGTAGCATTATCCATCAGCTTAGCTTTCGTATTTCCTGTCAGGTATCTAATAATGGCAAATTCCCCCCGGCCGCTTTGTCTATGTTATGTACCGGATAAGTCATAGGACACTGAATCGGCTATAACAGATCAGATCAAACTCACCTTCCAAGAAAAACCCTAAAGATAGCAACACCTATCCTTTCATTTACTACATAATCTTTTTTTTTGAAGACACACAAGATTGTTTGTGAAAAGAAAAGAGGCTGTGACCATCAAAGGTTGTACCACAGGGGACATAGATATGCAAAATAGTTTTTCATTTTATTTTAATTAGGCATTTGTTAGATGTTGGCGATCAACTTTGTCGACCCAGATATACGTCACTCCATATATAGGTTTCTAGGAAGGGGGCTAATTCATGTCACATCACAATATCTCTCCAGGAAATCCCAACAATGAGGAATTGCAAACGCAATGGTTGGACTTGATCAATAGGAGGTGTTATATATATCCTAGGGCGATCAATACCCTAGTCACATATTTATTCACGTTTAGATTAATGGGTGGGACTGTTTTCCAATTTGACCTTTGGCCTCTCCACCCAAGGTCAGAACCAATCAGGGTACGTCTCTCTGCGGTGTTCGGCGCGGCACTGTACGTGCGGGCCCAATGCAGTGTTGAAGGAGTGGTTGTTTATACAGTCCCTCCTAGGGCAGGGCTGGAAGGTATTTATGAGGGACCAAGGTTTATGGACCAGCCCACTGTGACCACCATGCACAGCCCTCCCCGACTCGCTTCTCAAATATGGCACTGAATTATCAGCGTGTCGCAAACAGCGCCAAGTGTTCTCATGGTGGCTACTTCAAGGAGTTATAACTGTAGCAAAATTAAATGTTTCATATTAACTAGGTATATTAGTCTTGTTTGAAATGAGAAACTTCGGGGTAAAGGTTATAATTTACAATATATAATCCAAACAAAAATCCCTTTATGACAGACACTTCTCTCGTGCCATTTACAGGAGAAATCCTATATTGTGGAGGTAAGGTATGTCCATGATGAGACTTCGGGAAAGGACATAAACCATTCAGTGCCTCCACCACTCGGGGACATGACTAGGCTCGGTCTCGTAAAAGTATTGCCTTTTTATTTCGCCTCATTTGTAGATGCATTGAAAGACGCCAGTGATGTGACACTAGAGATGTGTCTTTTACGTGTTGTTCATGGAAGTAACGTTCATCCAGACTAGCACTAAATTTAACCTAGATGGAAATACGTCCGAACTAGACATAAAAAATACTGGGATTTATGTCACTGTTATATGAGAACATGGTGGATTGGATTAGCTCAAAATGGAAAAAACAGCCACGTTTAGAAATAGCTTCATTATAGAATCAGGACCTGATTTCATTGATGGTTCAACAAACAGATTATTTAAAGAGTAAATCAAACAAAATGTCCGAAGCATGTTCACAATCATTTCTTTTCAGGACGAACTGAGTATTATGCATGTGTAAGTCTTCTGTTAGTGTCTTCAACAGCATGACGTACTGAACAGTGTATCAGAGGTTTGGTGTAGTTCTTAGAATGCTGTACATTATGAGGTTGGATTCTGATGCTATTCGCGTCGACATATCACATGGAGTGTCTCTAATCCTAGATAATTGATCTCATTGTGATATAACTGTGGCAGCTTCTACCAAAGGATTTACCTAGACTTCGACATACGGAATTTACACATACCAACAACTGTGGGTTGCCCAAACCCTCTCCCCCCGTGCGTTAACAGGCATGACCACTGAGGGTGAAGGGTGAGCAGCGGTCAGGGTTGTACAGTAACCGGAAACCGTCCATCCTCCTCCCCTACGACCAGCCATCCTTCGCGTGATGCCGACCCTCGTCCACCATGAGTGGTTGTAATCCCAGTCCCCTTGTGGCTACTGCTTGTAGGGCCGAGGGCCTGAGGTCCTCCAGGGTGGAGAGGCCCTTTCCTCAATTAGGACCTGATTGACAAGGTCCTCCAAGCGGTGGCGGAGGATGAGGGGACCTTGACCGAGAAATGGCCCTGCTTGGGTATATATATACATATATACATACATATTATATATATATATATACATACATATATATGTGTATATATACATATATGTTTATATACATATATGTATATATACATATATGTATATATACATTTATATATATGCATATACATACATACATACATATATATATATATTATGATATATTATATAATATATTAACATAAATGACGAATGTTATCAATTGTGTATTAACTGCGATGCTTACTTACGGGTGGAGCCGGAAAGAGAGACTCAAACTGTTATGAGCAGCTCCATGACGATGATTATAAAGGGCTACCCTGGATACCGGATCATGCTTGGCGATAACAGTGGCTACGGAAGAGAGGTAAGTATCGCAGTTAATAACACAATTGATACCATTCGTCATTTATATTGATATTATATATAATATTATATAATATTTTATAATTCATATATAACAGGTTACAAGAGACAATCTATATATAACAGGTTACAAGAGACAGTGATGTAGGATCAGGGGTAATGAATATAAGGATGATTTTCTATGCTTCGATTGATCCATTGAGGTACACTGTAGATTAGATCTAATTATTTTATTTAAATCTCTTTTGGGTTCCGCAAAAAAACCCATAAGGATACCATTTTAGGAGGCGACGGGACTGTTTGTCCGGCATACTCATCTCAAAGATTCTGTATTCCAGTTATCTATCTTGCCTGATCCTTTCAGCTAACATTACACATTTCTAATCAACTTCGAAATCGAGGTGAAGATAAGTTGGAGAATGAAAAAGAAAGAACACGAAAGAGTCGGACAGTGACTCAGAGAAAGTGAGAGAGAGAAAGAGAGGTAGGTAGGAAAATAGAGACAGAGAGAGATGGGGCAAAATGCGATGCGGGATAAGGAGACCATGGACGCCCTCACGATTTAGGGCACACTCTTAATCCCATCCGTATTAACCCTATATCCCTATAGCTTCCTAAACCCTGACTTTTCGGGCGCCCTGTAATCCACCAATTGGGTACGTTACTATCCTTTTCTATTCAATCACCATTCTGGGGACTCAAACCGGATTTCGCCTTCTTTACTTGTTTACCGCGAGTCAATACGCCTTTCCCGAGGCATATGCCCTTCTTCGTGACTCTCTGACCCCACTTAGCCAACCTGCCTTTATATCTTCACCCGGTAGAGTTCACTATCAATTCATATCCTCCATATTTCATCATGTTCACAACTTGCGTTCAGATCTCTATTATGACTTGTCGGATTTCCCAAACCTCACATTGACTGCCCTCAATACCTTATATATCACATACATTGCAAACGCATTCCGCTTCAAATATTTCATCATCATACCAATGTTACAACGCACTATTTCTCAATGCTGAGCATTAGACAATATTTCTGTCTTGGTCTCCCTTACCTCATTCTCCACTCAATACATTGTCTCACCTTGTCTCACTCCTGGTATTTTTGTCCCATAGGCTTGAAATTGTTGACTTGTTCTCCATGCCCCTTTGAGTATTGCAGTCTGTTCTCCATGGTCTTTATCCTGTGTGGCACCCATTATTTCAGTGTTTGCAGGTGTGAGATTAATACAGAAAGCAACTCATTTTGGCCAACATTGTTGTTCTCCAACTTGTTTTCATCACTATGTGATATTCTCTCGGCTTTGTTCATAACGCTCCACATCAAACTCGTGGAGAACGACGACTCGATCAAAACTTGTTGGTTTCTTGTTTAATATTTCATTCCACTGACCTACATTCCATTTCCCACATTCCCCACTTCAATTCTATAATAACTATGCGATTAGGAAATTATGTTTAATTTTTGGCCATTGCTAGATTTTTGTCCCTTGTCAATGTGTATAGTTCCTCGGATACAATCCCTTCCCGCCAACTCTCTCCCCACGCCAATTTCTAAATTACCCACATGCTGGTATGCGCCGATATCCCACTCCCTAATATGTATCCCTTCATCATTCCCATTCCCCGTTCACAGCACACTCCACACCCTACATCTGTGAATGGGAATATTTAGTCGTTCTCGAGTCTCATTGATTCATCGACCTCCGGCTGTTTTTAGAGAGGAAGGACGATAGTGGGCGGAGAGAGGGGCGCGGGAGTCCACCATGTAAATTGCACCCTGACCTTTCATGTGGGTCATCCAGTCGGAAAACAAGCCTAAAGGACCCGGCAGAGACACCCCCGCCATTTGTTACCCGTCCCCCATACGTCTTCGCCGGCGCAGAGAGTGAGGTGTCCGCCGGGAGGAGGTGGTGTATCCAGCGTATGATTTGAATTCTTCACCTCAACTGTCGTCCATTTCACACACAGGCCAGTGCCACCAAAATTGGCACCGCTTAATCTATATTCTCCCATCTAATAACTCGCTGGAGGACCCCGCTGCTGTGGTAGTCTGTATACAGAGGCTAAGTCATACCGCATATTGAATATGACCAACACCTCCCCCCCCCCCATCACCATCACAGCCTCTGAATCTTGAATACAGGTGTTGCCGTTCAGCGCCGCCTAACGGCCCACTGTGTAGTAACGCGGCCGCTCGGACAAACACTGCCTGGTCCGACCACATGCCCATAGAGCCACACAGTAATCACACCTAAAGTGTGAACGGGGAGTGTGATTACAGGAGTGTTGTTTTTTGACAGATTAAATTGTTGGAGCAAACTAGGGTATTGTATCAACGAGTCCGAGCTGTCTAAACTGTATAGTTGATAATTGTTTGGGTTTTAAATTAGACAAAGATAAGCATATGAGAGCTAAGCCTGCCAATGTATTAATAGGTATTCAATTTCGGTGATCCTATCTTATCTATGCTATATCTAAAGTAATATTGAGGCAATATGCATGTGTGACATACCAGATATGAGCTGGAATACCATAGAATACGATGCAATCGTTATTATTTCTCTGGAAATAATGTAGGTGGGTATTATGAACGTCTTATGCTCATACATTCAGTGATCCAATGGTAAAGAATACGTTGCCAGGTGAATGTTTGGCTTCAGCTGTGGCGTAACCAAGCAGATAAGGTCCGACACCGGCCCACGGAAAAAGGCCTATTACTACAACCGCTGTCCTTGTGAAAACGGTTCCAAACGTAATACAGAAAGATACCTGGAGGGCAAAGGGAGATTTCTTGTCGGAATGTGGATGGTATTTATGGGTCACATAACCGTCTGTGTTGCCATGACTTCTCACTCGGACATGATTTAGGAGGATGTAAACAGTAACACCCTCCCGGCAGATCCGAAAAAGATCCGAAGCCGGACTCTGAAACGATATCATTCCCTGCAAGGTTAGAAACTACATCGTTCGCATAGGTCGGCCCCAGCTCTGTCACATAGAGAGTCTCCCCTGATTTCCTCTTCTTTCCTTCTTCCTCTTTATGCTTTTCCTGATGTTTATTAATTTTCTTTTATCTGCCGTACCGTTATGGTAAACGCGTGACTATATTTGTGGTTTACGTGAAGATCTAGTCCTTAAATTATGTGTAACACCTGCATTCATTGGGAATTCATATTGCATTTGTTTGTACTTTGGCCCCTCTCCAGGTCCCGCCACTGGTAGCGGGGTGCCCCATCGAAAACATAGCATCGACCCAACATCCCTGCCTACTTACATAATCCCTCAGTGGCCCTTTGATGGTGATCCAACTGTCGCAATAAACGATGTGTACTGTGTGCACTGACCGCCCTATAGACACAGACGTATCCTCCCACTATGTGAGGTGCGGGGCTATTATTTCTGATAAAATTATCATTAGAAGTGATTGCTTTATGTCAGCTTTAAAAAACACTAGTCGGAAGTCTCTGACATCCATGGCCACTCGACTGTGTTTTAGTAGCTGACCACTCGGCCCGATAAAGCATATCCCCGGTCCACCCTTGCAGTTTACTCGCCTGCACAACCTGACCCCAAGGGCTTGCTATACGTCCCTTTAGCAGCCACTCCTCTCCATACATTAAGGTAACCACCGAGTGAGCGGCCATGGAGGCGTGTAGGGGCAGCTTAGAAGGGCGAGTCGGGGGTCAGGTGGATGGGGGTCGGGAGAGGTGCAGGTTGGTGGGCGGATAGGACCCAGGGCCATAGGGGTCAGATGGGATTCGGGAAATGGCAAACTTCTCTCCATATTTCAGATGGAAGGATCGCACTCAATTACCCTGGTCGCCTGTGCCGCTTGGCATGGCTGCCGACGTAGCACCTGTCACACGCCCGGTCTCCTTTCGTCTCCTGTAGGATCTCCCTTTACCCCGCCCACCCTTCCGTATCCTTCAGCTCTCTCTGGCCTTTTCCAGTCTATCCTACATGTCCCAGCTACATTTGTCCCGTTTCTCAACATTATAAAACTCCCTTCTTACCCTTTACTACAAGTCTGGGAAGCTTCCTGAAGTGAGTGTTAAGAAATTGCTCTGTGTCAAATTGAATCGTTCTCCGATGGAAGAATGCTTCTCGGAACATGAGATGTCATTGAATTTTGATAGATGAAAATGTGATTATATATTGTCCGCTTCTATTCTGGATATTAGAATTATGAATGTTTTTTATATAACAGAAAATACTATTCTCAACAGATTACCATAACACATTTTCACAGGTTTCATTATCAAATGATGTGTTACATTAGTTGTATTGATATACATTGTATTCACACACAAAAACTAATTAAAATTTAGCATAAATGCCAACTACATAGAATATATGATTGCGTTCAAGGTAGTTTCTAAAACAATGAAATTTTTACCATATTTATTTATTGATTAAAACGTTCTTTATTTTTTAACTTTCATTTTAAAATGCTCATAACTTGAGTTGTCCAAAGATTTCAAAGTTGCACTCGGCAGATTTGAAATCAGAAGATTCTGGAGATAATCATAAAAAACACTGTCTGGATGCTAAAGCAAGGTATACCGCCAGAGTAGTGTCAGTAAAGTGCAAGCAAGAAAAAAGCCTCGACACTCTGTGAGATGGCGGAGATTTCTTTCCAGTATTGCCGACTTCAGGAGCATTGACGATATTCCTGTTTTTCCGTGTCCAGACGTGTACAGCTTAGCACTGGGTACTGACCGAATGGACCGAACACAGCTGCGAGACAGCTACCACAAGCTACTGACCGTATGTACTACATGTACAAAGAAGAGCCTTTTAAATATACCAAACCATCTGTCTGGTACAAATTCCTGGATCATTCACTATAGATCTTTGGGGGATTCTGATGAATATATGTGACTCAATAAACATTTACAATAAAGATTTTTTTTAATATTGAGCTTCTCTCTATTTATTGAACTGAAAGAGTTACAGTAAGTTCGGGTACAAAATACATGTTAACTTTCCATCGGCATACAATAAAGATTTTAAAAGTAATTTGAAATATAGACAGTGGTATCTATACGTACTCACTCATCCAAATCAACATCCAGATTAACTGCACCCATACTAAAAAATGTGATACTAAAATATTGAATGCAATCGATAAAATGGATGTTATGATCTCTACCCAACTTCTTAGGAAATACTTGTAACTTCTCTTTTTATATATCAAAGTATAAATAGAAAGGACCTACTACAACCATTGGTTCAATCCCAACCCCTTTACGAATATACAAAGAGTATAACCGTTTTATCTCTTTCTCTTTTTATCTAGATCAATGCATCTCTTATATAGTATGCGTAATCAAGACACGCCATGGGAGCGTTCTACAAAATATATGAAAACAACTCAACATAGTGACATTAAACCTAATAAGACATTAAATGTAGTATAACATCTCGTTTTCTAATATATCTATATAAGACTACATTTATATCCACATGCAACCGTTATGTAGTGTAGCATACTTCATTACCTGAGACACTCCACCCAATCACCACACCACTTCCCTGCCACACAGTCTCCACCCCTCTGTAACGGCCATCGCCATTTAATTTTTCACAACGCCCTAGGCGTTAATGAAATTCGCATCCGTAAAGAGAGCGGCGTGCGTGCCTCGCCTACAAATACCCCCGCAAATACGGCGTTTTGTGTCCCTGGGTCGTGTCCGCATGCGCGTGGTCATAAATCAACGTGCCAGGGTAGGGTATGACGCCATGTGAGGGGGTTAAGGGGGGCACGAGGAGGATGCAGGGGGTGGAGTGTGACACTATGTAGGGGTGATAAGAGGGCACCAAGAAGACTGCCAGTTGTTGCGGTATGATGCCATGTGAGGGTGATAAGAGGGCATCAATGAGACGGCATTTGTAGGGGTTGCGGTATGATGCCATGTGAGGCAGGGGTGGGTATGACGCCGTGGGTGGGCGTAAAAGGGGACGTGGAGGCCAGCGAAGGGGGTGATAGACAGGTCTCCGGGCGAGGTCTTGGAGTTTGCCCTTCCTCGACTAAAAAGGTCCCCGCCGCCTCGATTGATTTAAGGCCCTGAGTGCTATTTTGCCTCCTGGCCTAATTGGTATTGACGCCGTTCTAATTCCTGCTTGGGGAATTAAGAAAACAGCCTCGACGAGTGAAAAATTAATGCTTGGCCCTGTGAGGTAGCGAATACCAATACCGACCTCAGATGGTGATGAGAGAGTGGGGCAGGGGGGACGGGGTGGGTCATTGGCAAACGTTTCGATAAGCACTGGCCGCCTTCAAGGCATGGAAATAAGGAAGTAGAGTCAGGGCCAAACATTCTCCCACTGACACCACAGCGCGTTCCGTCCCGTGATAATCTCCGTCCGTGCAGACAGAGCGACTGCAAAAACGGCGTTTAAAACATCCGGCTTGTTACGATTTGATGGTGAGCAATAGCAGCACCAAAACTGATCACAGTTGTTAGCACCCTTTATTTATTACAGTCCCCCCTAACCAACAGATTCATTGCTTCACGTTACGACTCTGGCATTCGCATCGGGACAGTCTCGTGTCATGGTATGGGATGAATTGCCCATCGTAAAGAGACGTGTAGACTGAATGAATATCGGGCGTTGAGCAGGTTTAAACCCCATATACTATATTTAACCTAAATAAACTAAGCATGGACAGTATACTCGGTCTAAATATACTTACCAATGACAATTTATGAGTACACCCAGTGTCTACAATCTACCAGAAAAGGTAAATGCAATCACCAATAGCAATCTTCTTAATCTAAGTACACTTGATATTGAAAATATAAACATCGCCTCTATGAGTCTTCATCTGGCGGACTCTTGATTTGGTATATAATCCTAATGATAAAACCTATACCCAGCACCTATCATTAGAGCCAAAGTATCCCTGTAACTAGTCACAATGGTTACCGTTGTGATATGCAATTTCTCGATTCTGTCTTGATTAAGACTGTAAGGCCTGGCGTCCACCTACTACGATATGGCTCCGATATGGTCTACGAAACACCTCCCAATAAAAAATAAAAATCGCGCCGGAAGGTCACCTAATATCAGGGCAGTTGACCACGTTTCTGCGATTAGACACCGATAAAAACCCATACAATGCGTGGTGGATTGGCATGTCTAGACATATGTCTACGATTTTGCTTATGTCTACGATATTTGCTTTTTGTATCGGTGCCATATCGGTAGCTCTAAATTTCTATCGTAGTAGGTGGACGCCACACCTAATGCAGTTGGCGATACTGTCAGCGCTTCAAAAGAATCCAATAACACATTCCCTTTTATCATCTTGTTCTTCCGGTCATAAGGCATTGAATAACTTTTCATTATTATAGAAAGTAGTTTTAATTCAGACAGAATGTTGCATTCCCCTAAATCAGTAATGCGGAAATCTAACCAAAGGGTACCGTATATAAGTACAGAGAGGATCATAAAGTACAGCGTGTGCAAAATCTCCATAATCCATTCTATCTCGCCTATTATAGGCCTGTTTGCTTTTGGCAGCTGCAGATGGTTTCTGACCCAAGCCTGCTTGTTCCTATTGGCAAGGTTGTGACTAAAGCAAAATCGTTATTGTAGACTGACTTTACCAATAACCTAATATTGAAATCAGTGACAGAAACAGCAAGGTAAAAAGGTCACTGTCTGATCAATTTAATTTCCTGTCTTCTGTCTCTACGAAGCACGGTGTGATGGAACAACAACAGTAGCTATATTTTCTGTTGCTATTTCCCCCCGATGTTTAACGTGGTCTCTTTACTGTAATCTCTCTAAGTTCGGAATTAGCCCTTCGGAATTTGAAATAAGAAGATGCTGGCCGGAATTAGGATGCATTTTATAAGCAACGATCTTCCCTTTTATACACATGTACCCTCCTCCGATGATCCATGTGTATATTATATCATCATCCTTCATAGTGCTGATGTGTTAAATTGCTGAAATGCATTAGCAGGTGACGGTTCGCGCCAAGATAATCTGAATTAGTTGTTTCATTTTGCAAATGGGTGTCAGAAGCTGTAAATCTCGTGTGACGGTTTCAATTCGAGAATGACTGTTCTAGATATGTAAAAAGAGCTACGTATGTCACCAGCGACAGTTTCTGAGCCGCCATCATTGCACTAGCTGTTTGAAGCTCGTTACCAAGAACAATAACGCGCCTAAAAACTTGATAGGTTACATAACGGGTTGATTACACCAGATTGGTAGAGATTTACGTCAGAGAAGACATTTAATAACGCTTCTGCCCTTAACAGAGCATAAAAGGTTTTTCCTTAACTATTTGAAAGGGCTTCTTTAGAATATTTGAGGACTAAACCAATCCCACACGAACTACATTTATATATTTGTACCTTATATACTCAAAGTGATGCTGCCAATTTATTGCATATCATATTTTTCATGAAATATATGTATACAGATATTTTGCTGCATTTCCCTAATTAAGGCTGAGGGGCATTACTAAATACGCTAACGGTAGTGGTCTGTTGTGCTGCTAAGGGCTGATACCTTGTCAATATTGGCGTGGAGTATACAGTAATTGTATCTCACTGTCTTACCCATTGGTGCATTCATTATGTGCGGTATTGATTTTAACATATGTTATGAATAAACAATCTTGAGGAAAAGGAAATATCCTTGTGTATAACATAAGGAATAGGATGGCCAGTGCTACAGTATGGTTTCCTCTTTGCTGTACTGGCCGACGGAAAATTTTATCAATAGTTTGAATCTCCCCAGACAGTGGGTCTGGTCTGACAATCTTATCTTCACACCCTGGTGCCTTTCTTGTAGATTTCTCGTTTAAAAGTTTCGATGTTACAAAACATTCAATTACACTGTGTTTGTTTTAGTTGTTGGAGCATTGTCCGTGATGTATTTAGTTGTATCTTGATAAAATGAAGTTGCTGCTGACAGGGTGTATTCATATCTCCCCCAAAGAGTCCAGATTCATTCTTGGTCTCTCCATGCTCCTGCCATGTCAATCTCTGTCATTTCTTATAATTAAAAGATGTTAAATGGTAATGTTGCCATATATATACTGCCATGATATCAAAGGTGCAATGAGGGTGTCATAAATGGTCTTCTTGATTTAGTACTCATATAAGTTTAAAAGTATTAAACCTGTTTTTTTCTTCGTTACCCACATGATAATACAGATGGAGAACACATGATTAATATGACTTTGTCAAAACCTGTTTCAAAATGATGATTGCAGAAGACCTTGTGCAAGTCTAACCCAATGATCCCTGAATGAGATAACAGCCTCTTCTACTTTGTGGAGAGTCATTGGTAGAGAAACTAAGGTTGCACATGAGCAATTATTAGAAGATCCGGCATATATATATGTATATATATATATATATATATATATATATATATATATATATATATATATATCCTCCCACATTCCCCAAATCATTTAGGATTCCACTCATTTGCATACTACGGACACCCGCCAACACCACTATATACCCACAAAATGAGCGGGCTGTAATTTATCTGTGCGCCGTAATTGTGTGTTGTCTGGGTCTGGGTTTTAAGCGGCTTTTACACATTGTCGTAATTGAATAGCTAGAGTCGGACCGACGAGCCAAGCCATTGAGCTGCTCTGAGGGGCTGCGAAAGGTTCAGGTCATTAAAACTAAAAACTCCTCGCCGGCCCACAAGGCTCCTAGTTAAGCGGGTACATGCTCGTATGTTATACTCTTAGTGAGGAAAAGAGAAATAGAAAAACTAATTGAGAGACCTATTTTATAGTGTTTTCATTTTAGGTTTCATCTTTTTTTTTTATAGAGGATAGGAACTCTACATAAATACATCTTGATCATCTATCAAATAGTGTCGCTGATATATTACCCAGTTTGGTGCGGAAGCATTTAGAGGTGATAGAAGATATAAATACGCCCCCTTTTTGCCTCCACGTCCTTGACACGGATAATATCTGCGTGCGGCGGGTCTGAGGTGTGCAGGCAGGGCGTGAGCTGTGCCAGGGTATGCATATTGAGCAGATATGCATCCTGTATGTCAGACACATACTCCTGTCATTTTGGCACTTGAGAAAGGGGACAGGTGTTTCCAACAAGTAGCAGATAAATACGATACCTTAGAGCGACTGTCAATAGGCGTAACTTGGCAATGAGGAAGAATGAGTAACTTGTTGTTATCGATTGATTTCACATATTCGAGTTATTTAACCTGAACCAAATTGAAATACCATGTTCAACACACTGGATGTGTCCACTGCGTATGCGCAAAAATATGCTAATTAACTCTCCAGTTGTCTAGCCGATGATTGGCTGCTATTCAGTAAGCGTGTGTTTAACAGAGAATATGATTGGAAAGCAAGTGAGCAATGCAGTATGCCGCCATTTTGAATTTGTATGGGAACGATGTCAGCTCATCAATATTTCGCTGAATATTTTGATGTTATGAATGTATAGCACACTCTAGTCCTAAAATTCTGGCCCAACTACCAAAATTTAGTGACTAGAACGAGGCGTATTGTCCGGGTACGACTGCACAACTGACCAGGTAAGTCAATTTTCACACGAGTTTCGCGCTGGAAAACGTACTTCCGTTTCCAGATCGAAATTCTATTGGTTCTTGTGTGTGGTTGTCTCTGGTTACAGGACCACAACACTGTTTTAGGCCTGTGGTTGGTTGGAGTTACAGGGGATTCATGACCTGATCCGACCTCGGTTGACCCCTGACTTGTGTCATGGTGGTCAAAACCGTCTGAAGTTTTGGCCTCCACTCATGGGTTAGTAGGGGATGACACACTGTGGTCATTGCACAACCTTCAGGTACACTCTCCCAGCATTGATCCCGTACAATACCTCCTGCACCCGCTGTGAGAGCGTTTTTGCAACTAACAGTGGCTGATGTCAGCACTCAGATATTCAGAATATTTCTTTGAAGATCAGGCAACGCGGACAGGTCCCTCTTTCAATTTAGTATTTCATACGTGAGACATGTTTAACTTTTTGAATGGATGTTGTTGTTATGGAGTGACTTTGATCCTACCCTACTCAAATAAAATCGAGCATAGTAGTAGGTCATGCAAAAGATGGCGGAGTAGGACATCATGAAAATGGGGATATAGATATGCCAGATTTGTAGACTCCTTCCCTAAAAATATCTCTTAAATTCGAATGTATTTCAGGATTATAAAATCTAAGTTAAAACTGCCCATTTAATGGACCTGCACGACAAGTCTCAAAGTGTCTTCCGTTATGACCATTTGGGCGACCATACCACCCGCGCTAACTGACAATCGTCACAACCAAGGAACACCCGAATCCACCGAAACAGTCGTATCGCAGCACGTGTGTGCGATAAACAAAAAAATATTTTGCCTCTGCAACACTTACCCCCTAAAACGGCCGCTATCGACGTTCGTTGTAAGTGAAAAAAGGCCGTCTCTGATGTAGAAAGTTATTTTACATAATATATGCATAATGCACGTGGCCCTTTACACCCAGAACCTATGTGTTGTTTTATTGTGTAAAGTTTGTAACTAACGGTTAAATATACCGAAAATCCAATATGATTATTGCTAGATCAGATTTCAATGAATATGAATAAACTCGTGGAGGAGAAAACCAATCGTAAATCTAAAGATTTGATTGCATCTACTTTTTCGTGATATTACATTTCCAATTTCATTCTGGTGCATGTTTTCCGGCGCTTTTTCTTATTGTGTTGCGAATGGGAGTGATGAGAAAACAACAAGTGTATGGTTCAATATCTGTTTATCGGAACTTTTCTATTAGGAGATAAGTTATAGCATCTCACACAAACTAAGATACGAGTCTTCTTATAGACACCCTGAACTTACATAACACTGCTGGGGGTGCAGTAACTGTCGTTTTCTTACCAAGGCTGACGTTTCCTTACCTAGGTTGACTCGTGATATAAAACAGAACAACCGGGTAGAGATATAGAGAAAGAGATCATATTAGGCAGCCTTAAAACTACTAAGCAGAGAAGAAAAAAATATGAAATGATTAGAATGGGCACCACAAATGAGAAAGAGATTTCGCTTCATCCTGGTAGAAGGTAAGCCACCTTGAGGAAAAATCCAATTCTATGGCCATTCATCGACTTTCTTAGCGTGGCTTATGAGGGACTAGAGGTCTCATGTGGATACACTCTCACTCACTGTGGAGGAAAATGATGATTAACTTATACACTTACCTATCAGATCAACTTTAATCCGAATAATGGAACTCATTAGTAGGCCCGTATCACATGTCACCTGTCATTGAGCTACCACGTAGTGTGAAATAAAAAGAAAGGTGGAGAGTAGGGATAGATGAAATTCATCAAATCGTAGTAATTAATGTTATTAATATAATTTGAATAATGTTGGTTAATTATTAAAATATGTCATGAATACATAAATGTAAATATGAGGTGATAATACCCTATAAAGTGAGTGATGAGTGAAATATTGTATTATAGGTTTGGTGTGGGTGGGCGCGCAATTCATAAAATGGGTGCGTACGTTGTAGGTGAGGAAGGGATTCGACGTCACAGTGTGTGGGTGGCATATGTATAGCATGGAGGGGTACAGTGCCGTAGACAATATATAAGTTATAGGGCACAACGGTAGGTAACTATTTAAAAAGGTACGTGCATACGTATATGATAAAAGACAGGCATCCCTATCCCACACTAAAACCTTAACACATCATATCTCTAGCATTGTGTAAAGTTCCTTCAAATAATTAATAGAACCCATTGGCAACTAGACTATACTTCAGTAGCACAAAAAGAGAACACTGATTGAGAAATAACCCAAGTAATAATAGGTGTATTAAATTGATTTAAGGTAGTGCAGAACAGCAGAAAACACAGCAGGAGAATATTTGATTTCTGACATAATGAACAGTTTGGAGAAGAACTACCAGATTAGAAAATTATTTTTGTTTTTGTGTAGAAGCTAAGACTAAAGGATTATGACCATGTTGTGAACATACTAACGACCTAACCGTACTGTACAACCAAGGTAGGTGTTTTATATCTATCATATACCCAAAATTAATGAAAAGAGTCTACCGTAATTTAGCCTAACATCAAATGTTTTAGTCGACGCATAGCCTACTGGTTTCAGATATATACTGGTTTCAGATAAAAGCGGTTGCTACTCTGAGTTAAATCTGCGCAATATCCCCGCATGTGCTCGGATATTACAAGATGTCAACCGCTTGTATATGTAACCAGTCAATATTGTGTATTCATGCGCCGGCTCGTCTAAGTTTACATGAAGATGTGTTCTCTCCTGCCACTCATACAATGTCTATATATACTACCTTGACTCACATAAATATCCGATGTTAATATCTTCCTCTCGTCTATCTTCTGGGAAAAGTGGAGTCTGCTTATTGTAGAGTATCACAAGTAGAAGGGGACAATAAAAGGAGGTATACAACTAATAGATATCATCAATATATTTTATTCTCATCGGTAGCTGAAACCCAAATGGTACCGATGAGCCACGTCTACTATATCAATTCAATAACGGTATAGATCGATGCATCTACTAAATAAATTGTCTTCCTTGAACTAACAAGCGACTGAGTGGTTTGTAGATTTAGTATTAACCTGTTCCCAGGAATAACCAGATACAATTACTTTCAGTAAATACAAGATTCTTATTGAGGGAATCATAGCTATAATCACCTCTATATCTATCTATTTGAGGACGTGAATCATTGACACTTGCTGAGGTTGGCCATATTACTGCAACACCCTTCCCTAAGCTGCAAACCTCAAAGGGCTCCCATCCCCGGGTACAATATCTATTTCGTCCTCTTTGTACCCGTCCCTTTTAAGTGCAGAGACCGTAAAACGATTAACAGGCCTATGATGTATTATGTACACACAATCTCCGCCCAGGTGACAAGGTAAAGAGGGTGGACAACCTACAGTAAAGTAATGGAGGAGCTGGGGCGGAGATGCTTACGTCGGCATCCAGCCTGTAGTTTGATGAAGGCATCACTACCTGCAGTATTGCTCAGTGACCAATCCCTTCCATTGCCGACATCCAGGGGACGTCATTTAGTGTTTGGTTAAAAAAAAAAAGATTTATGTGTATAGAGCTGTATGGAGAGATATCTTAACAGGCAAGGTGTTTCTCGTCAGTGGTCCAACACCTGGGACCTGTTTCAGTAGTTTTGTGACATGTCTATATGGCGTCTGTGAAACCATACGGAAAGATCAACACAAGTTGCGGCACTTAGAACAAGACAGACCCCAAACACGGTGTGTCTGGTTTCAAAAGTATTAGACAATTTCACTCACTCCCCGTAAGAAATTAAGCAATGAAACTTTGACACGAGTAAGGGATACATATAACCTATAATCGTTCCAGATATGAAGAAAATCGGTTGCTCCGATCCGCTGATATTTGATATTAACTGTGACATGCGTTTTGAAACCTGACAAAATAATTTCCGCTGTTGCTTGCACTGTTGGTGCCGCTTTGATGTCTGTCTAGGCCTAATGTCACGAAACTACTGAAACAGGTCCCAGTTCTTTGAAGTTGGGAACCAGCAGTTGAACAACGACCGAGTGGTGCCTGAACACCCTATTGTTGCCTGGCTCTTGCACTCTTGGGTAACCTGATTGGTGGAGAAGCTTAAGTGCTTTCATCCGTGTATCTTATAGACGTGTTTGGATTGCTAATGACTGTGTTACCGTATGCAAGATATTGTGGATTCGTAACAGTGTTTTTAAGACAGAAGGCCCATATTATAGGAAAACTGAATGTTTAATATTACTAATACATGTTACCGTGCATTGCCTTATACAATGTAAAAGAAAAACAACCAGTCCCAGTATTGCTATATGTGGCACACTTCCCTTTCAACAGATAGACTTGTTGTACATATTTGTTTGTGTCTCCCGGGTCGAGCACGTGTAATTACCAACTTTCCAACACGATATGGTTAATAGGCTATAATGTTTCTATTATTTCAAATGAATCTGACCACCGTCAATTACGAACAGACTGGCGAGCGATGAAATGTACGGAAGTAGCAATTTAGGTATTCAGTGTCGACTCCTGCAGTTAACGAATACATAAATAGATGGGAAGCACTGAAAAGAGTGTGGGAATAAGAGGAAAGAGAAGAAATTAGGTGATGACGGTATATAACTCTGGGTATATAACCCAAGAGTGCAAGACCCAGGCAACAATCTCTATGATTGGCTGTGGGAGGTGAGGGATTGCAGAAAGATGGGTTTCTTTGCAAAGTGGGTGGCGATGGAAGATAGCGATAATTAATACAGTATCTTTGTATGCATCAACACGACCCATTCTATCTTTGCCCGGAAACGGAGCAGTTAGCCCGGCCGACCCTCACGTGGAAGCCGGGGTACGCGCGGCGCCGAGCCTTGTCCCAGCTACTCTTCATTCATGACTTGGTAACGAAGGAAATCAGTCGGCACCACATCGACTTGGGCCTCCTCTCTTTAATTCTTGGCAACATAGGTCGTTGGTAGATGATGGCCTGTAGTTAGAGCCTGGGTATATAACTCTGTATTTTGTTCGTGGCTCTGATTCGTTGTTGTTGAATGTTTGCCTTCTTTCAAAGGATGTGGAAAAATTGTTATTTTTCTTTTAATGGTGACTTTATGTTTACATTGATTTCCCGAGAATTATTATTATTATCATTATTATTATCATTATTATCATTTTCATCATTTTCCTCACTATCATCATTATTGTTGCTGTTATTATCATTATATACCCTTATGTTGAAATTATTTAAGATTTCTCACTTATACACATACAGATTACGGTCGTCACACGCGAAATGTGTAGGGTACATGCCGCAGATTGCCATAACAGTCGTATCACGTGGTCATCCTTGATAACGAAATAAACCCCCCTGATAATAAAACAAACACCTTAGAGGCAAAACAGAAACGTATTATATGCCTATCAGCAGAATAGGTATATAATAATTCATGTATACATAACTGTTCAGGGGGTAACTAGTAGTTGTCTAGATGGTACAACAGCCATTCCCCAAGAACCAATACCCAAACGATTTTGATCAAGATTTGCCGCAATCCAATTTCCCACAAACCATGCTGTGTTGCTAATCTTATTGTGTGGGTCGACAGCCGCAGATAATGCTTTGAATTGTAAGGCCTGGCGTCCACCTACTACATTACAAATCTAGACCTTACGATGCAGCATGTCCGAAATTGTAGACAAATCGGGAAGGTCTGTATAGAAGACAAACGTCTGGAATATATACATCGGCCTGCATCGTAATCGATTTCTAGGTACAACAATTAGGTGATGACGGTTCCGACGTTTTGAATATATAGTGCAGTCTGATTGCATGATTATGAATGAATTGGTTTACCAGCATGTATAAAACAACATTTTATGTTCGTTCATATATCAAATGCTCGGTTTCAAGTCAAACTATATCTAGAATGAATTTTGAGACCCCTAGACTTAAATAAAAATCATTTTTCATTGGGAACAAATCGTAGACGGGCGGTGTGTATCGTAAGGTCATCGCAGACAGGTGATCAACTGCACCGATTTTAGCTTACTTTCCTACGCGACTTTGCTTTTTTTATCGGGTGTTGCCTCGTAAGGCCTTACGTTGACGGTTTTAATCTCATTGGACGCCGGGTTTTAGACTTTCATTGATCTATGATGTTGCACCATTGATTTAACATTCAGAATTTATGTGTAACTTGGTCCTCTAACCATAGATTCTCTCAGCTGCTCGCAGATATTCGCGTCTGTTAGGAGCCGCTCTGAACCATTCACACCTGTTATGATCGTCTCTAAGATACTCCCACATGCTCAGAGGTGCTCGGAGTTGTGTACAGCTCATAGCTGATATTTGTCCCTGTCAGGATATGCTTCTAGATATGTGCACCTTTTTAGAGCTGCTCAGAGTTATGAAAGTGCTTGGAGATATTTTCACCTGCTCGGAGCTGCTCAGAGATGCATCTGGGAGCTGCTCGGTTCTGTCTGCACCTGCCCGGGGCTGCTTTCACCATTATACACTGCATAGACCTACTTTTTCACCTTGTTTCTATTTCCTTTTAATATTGGAACCAGCTCATTTATTCCTCGAATAAACATTATATTCATCCATCTTAAATGTATTTCAACTGACATTTCTTTTTTTCAGTATTTTACCTACTTTCTATAGAATGGCAGTTTGTTTTCGCCAGAAAGCTATTTATAAATGCTATTGAGATGTCTGAGTTTTGCTTCTTTTTTTCCCTTCATCTTCCCTTTCGATTGAGACACACAGGACAACGCTCCTGTCACATTGTCACATTACATCACAAAACATATATTTGTCACTCATTTAGTCACTTGGTCAGAAAATATAGCAAAGTAATTGAGATACAAATTCAACGTAGAAGAAACACTAACATATTCCTTACTGATTATAGATTACTACACTATTCAACTAGTCATCAGATACCTATGAAAGTTCTATTTTAGTAACTCATTGTGACTGATTTTATGGACTCTTCTCTCAATTTCAGCTACTCTATATTCCACCAATACCTTTTGCCCCAGCTCCAGTAAAAAGGATAGAAAATCAAAGGAATTCTCAGTAAATAATCTTTGCCTATGAATATAAAACTTTATGTTTGCGTAGACCTACTTACAGTGGGGGCTGTGTTCGAGATGACAGTTTGATGGGAGGTTCTGAAAAATGTAACTAGCTTGTTGCACATGTTTCACAAACGAGCGTTTGGCCAGTTTTCCAGATGGCGAACGCAAATCATTATTAACATAGTACACCTGATTTGAAATGCATCTTTAGCAGATGTTTTTCACAGGCGCTTGGGAGGGAGATGTATGAGTAAAGGCAGTCCGTATCTATTTGAATGTCTCACAATATGGAGAACCGTATGATTCCAGCCATATATTTGCATATATTTGTGTGATGTATGGGAAATCACACGGTATTCAGTGGACGGCGTTCAGATCGGCAAGTGTTGTATATGCAGAGAGTTCAGGACGGAGATATGCTACACACGTTCCGTATTCGGATAGAGAGTAAGGCAGTGAAAGACTGAATGTCGAGAACCATGATACATGAAAATATGCAGGCACAGTAATGTCAGCGTTTTCATCTGCCTGTATCCATACATAGAGCTGATTTTTTCAATCGAGAAGAAGTCTCTGTTAGAACTATCCGAAACACAAGAACTACAACCTCATGGGCGGGAAGACTTCGCGATTCCTACATAATACATGTTTTTTCTAATGCTTGATCGAACTAGTTCCACTTGGGTAAAAGTTCTGCGTGTCTTGGCGGAATGTAATCGGAAATCGCATTAAAACTTCCCAGGCGACCAGTTAAACAGACATGATGTGCATATTCTTTGACTCTTTATTCAATATAAACGTCCCCGTTTCCATTATCATAGTCCTTGTCATTAAACCAGTGTTCCCCGATACCTGAGCATTCTGGAAGATATACGTTACCAATAGGCAAATGATTTATTGTCCCATTCCAACATCGTTATACATTAACATTATATGAAGAAAAAGAAAGTTCTCTTTACCCATTAAAACAATGAGGTTTCTCTCTGAGAACACTCATAACATTGGCCTTATGTTAGGCTCAAGTAACCAATTTCATAGGCGGACACGACCGTGTTGTGAACGTCCGGACTGAGTTGTGTAAAGCTCACTATAAATACTTCAATAAATCACAATACGAATCCATATCAATAATGTCGTGCGAGGAGTAATACCGGCGTAAACATGAACCAGCTCATTCGTTGACTTTATTGATAGCTGCAGCTAAGGAGACATCAACGCCGCCGACAGGTACGCCAGCCCCGAAATCCGAGGATACTAGCTCTCCATCGATCGGTGATGTGAGAAATGACCAATCAGATCACACGGATTAGAATGCTGATGGGCCTTCGGGAGGTTGCGTTTAGGTGTTTCTACCATGTTTAGACATCTGCTCTGAGGGTAGAGGGTTCTGGATCTTAGTAAGGTATGCATACTGGCGTGTGCTTCACATTCTGTATTTTATAGTGATACGATATATATATATATATATATATAAATATGAATTTAGATATGCAGGTTTATTGATAAATATGTGGGGCGAATAGATGGATGGGTAGGTCAGAGGGCCATGCTGCAGTGAGAGGAAGGTATCTGTGCATAGTGATGATGTATATCAGCATTTGTTTGATCCAGTATCGAGATAAAACCAGGTAGTTCTAAAGATAATGATGGATGACAACATTTCAATTAGCACATTTGGAAAGCGAAATCTCAAATTGTTAAGACCCTTCTAGTGTCCTAGTTCATATACAATCACACTACTGAATCCACACGTGACTGTGAGACCCTGTCTGTACGAATGCACCGTGTCATGACTGTGCCTCTGGGTGGCAGGCACAGGGCTGGGCCCCCAAGTCCTGTGCTGTTCCTTCGGGGGTCTAACCATCTACTTCTCATTCATGGGTAGGGACCAACCAAGGGTCGCTATACTGAGTATAAGATACTCCATACATATCATATATATATATATTCCCCTGAATAGATTATAAATTAATAAAACTTGAAAAAAAGAAGACTTGGAGGGCCATGCAAAAAAACCCACAAAAAACCCTCGATAAAACAACATAATGGGTGAGGGTGGTTACGTCGAATAGAACAGATAAACGGTGCGCCCAGAGGTGTTGGCTATAAGCCCGCGCATGTAAATGGCACAAATAGAATACAAGAGCGCGCGTTTATGGGATTTGTATCGCGGCTTTATTTATACCCCATACCCTGGAGGGCGTGGCAGCGTGTAGTGTTGGGGCCGACCTGACGTCATGCTTTACGTAGATATGGGACCTGCGCGCGCAGGCTGCGCACTATAGCCCGGTCGCCCGTAGTTACCGACGCGACGCTGACGCCCCGCTGCTCATAGCCCGGATGTGGCTGGAAGATGTACCGCCAGGGGGCAGATGGGGTCAAGCAAAGGAGGCAGGTCGGTGGTTACCACAGACAGCCGGGCTTTGGGAATTACATAAATTAGAGCTGTTGTTCCGCACCCTTCACGGGGTACATTTCAGAATGAATCATGGGGGGCCCCTCCCTTACATGAGCAGGGGGAGGGGCAATCCCTTCTGGGAGTCCCTCTTGCACCCCACCCCTACATGTACACAGCGCCTGCCAGCGGCGGCAACTCCATGCAAAATCCTTAATGACACAGAAGGATTATTTCAATGATCAGACATTTATACATGATATTCGCAACTCCGTTCAAGAAGATTGGCAATTTCCACACCAGAGGGCTTTTTGGATGACCTACTGATAGTTCGGGAAGCTTCGAATTTCCCAATATTATAATTTGCTGTAGAGCTCAATAACCTATGAAAGGTGCTCAAACCTATTCTTGCCTTGCCATGACTCGCGTTTATTCTGTGTGGATGTACATCATCTTAAGGTATAAATACTTGTGTGGTTGCTTTATAGTTGTATGGGTTATTGACCGCCAAATATATACTGCATCACAAGTTAGGTTAGAAGGGAGGCCCACCGAAAATATGCCAATTAGATGGCACAGGAATAGGTAGTGGACTGTTTGCACACCGTACAGTATTTATAGCTTCATCATTATTGAGTGGAATTCTGAATGTTTTGTAGAGGAATTAGAACATGAAAGGTGGAGTGCATGGTGCACCTGAGCAGAACTTAAGAAAATTGCGACGACTCCAAAATAAAGCCCTTCGTATCTGTCTGAACAGGCACACCATGACTTACTCAGTAGATAATCTCCACCTGACGTTGTGCAGTGCAAGTGTATGGAGCTATTAATGAGCTATATATATTTTTACAGTCATGTCTGGGTCTTCCACCTTCCCTTTTTTCACACCAAATTGATACTTACTACATACAAGTAGCCTGATGTACTGCACTAGTTTGTCTTTGTGCCCCCCCCCCCCCCCCCAGTGTTGATACTGTCTGTTAGACCTGCTGCAACGTCAACGTCTTCTGGTCCTATGCACTCTCCATTAACTTCTCTTAGAACCGCTGTGATTTGCGGAGACTTCCAAATTTCTAAACTTTAAACCAATCAGATTCCACCTCTCAAACCGGAAGTCCAAGCCGGATGTGCTTGTTGCGCATGCGCCAAAATATGTAAATTAGCGTCACTCTCCTAATCGTAGTCATAGACGCACACTTATGGAATAGCAGCCAAACATTGACAAGGCGTAGTTTAAAAAAAAATCATTTATTTATACTGAAGGTACTCAATAATAACATTACTGGTTTTCATTAACCAATTATGCAAAATGAGGTGGGCCCTAACGTCTATTTATGCCACATCTCCCTCCCGGCACCACAGGTGTGACCGCGGTATCACGGTGCGGCCGAGGCGCGACTGAGACTTTCACACCCCCGGTGTAGGTTGGGCCCTAACGTCCTGCAACCGACGTCGATTTCGCGAATCTTGTCCATAGCACGTTGAATTACATTTAGTAAGACAAACCCACCAAAGTGGGTCGTTAACGAAAACGACACCCCCATGAGAGGGTAGTATTTCACTGACATTCGCAGTCAGGTATGTAATAATACAGAAAAGTACTTATATCTCTACTACATAACACAGTAATACACATATAAATTAATGCTAATAATAATAATAATAATAATGATAGAAATACTGGTAATTATGATACAATGCTGAATATGATACTAATAATACAATGCTGAACATGATGACATAATCCTGGTTACTTTGTTTCTCAGAGAAATTTAACCTTTTATCTCATGTATTCGAGTCTGGTTGATTACGTTACCATAAAGATGAAATGATTCACAATTATTAAAAAGATGTTGAGCACAATTGGACAAGAAATTTAACAAAATTTTGTTACTCAGGAACGTATGTATTCGCACATATGTTGATATCAATACATGTAACACCCCTGATAATTGTAACTGTTCCAAGAACAAACACTTGTTTAAAACAACGACACCCAATCTTAAGTTTTTCAATAGGTGACGCCTATACATGAGCAAATGTGCATGGAACAAGCTCCCCGAAGAAATCAGAGAAACACCCAACAAGGCCACCCTTAGGAGAGCACTTAGGAAAATTATTATTACTGCCTAGTATAATACAGTGAACGGGTTGAGCTAAACTGAACATCATGTCACGTATGGTCCAACTGAATTGTAATCCTATATCAATCACAAAACCTATATCAAATGAACAATTAGGACATGAATATGACCTCATCTTACCCCTTTCATCTTCACGATTGTATCTAAAACTGCTCTCATATAAGAACTTGTATGTCAGATTATCTCTAAACTGAAGCAATGAGCAACACTGTCATAACTTATATAAATCTGAACTTATAATCGGTGTTTATAATCCTTTTCAATTGTTATGTACAAATTCAATTTGCTCAAAATTGAAACAACAGATATCAATATGATCGTGATTGCTGTAATGGAAGACCACCTACTCCAAATAGGTGTGCAAATAAGAAATAGCCCCGAAA
Organism: Alentia gelatinosa; assembly: GCA_950022655.1. Classification (NCBI taxonomy): domain Eukaryota; kingdom Metazoa; phylum Annelida; class Polychaeta; order Phyllodocida; family Polynoidae; genus Alentia; species Alentia gelatinosa. The sequence goes on along the minus strand of OX465580.1, from coordinate 100,056,703 downwards.
AACATAATATGTTAACAGTAATGGAAAACTGGCTGCGACTTTGCCAAATTGCTTAAAGGAAGGAATTGCATCTATAAGTTTCAGTTGTAGCAAACAGTTCAACGGAGGCGGAAATGTTTGTTATAGATTTCTATCATATTGTCACCTACGCATAACGGTGTATTTTGGATTGTGACATAACCGTTGACATGCGAATACTAGGCAGTTAGGTTTTATAATCAAGTACGTCCGCACCGAGGGGGAACGAGGGTGGGAAAAACTATTTTGCGTGTGTCTCTTTTTTTCTCGAATGCATTCAGGATTGAGGAAGGAGGGTAAACATTTTCGGAGATCTCGCATTTGTATGGATGGCCCCATATGAATCAAACACAGGGAAGGTTTTAGACTCCCGCACCCTAAGGCCGGTGATTCAATGTAGATCTCACGCATGGTTTTAATATTGAAATATACTATAATCTTGGAAATATTAAATTAATCTAAATAATTTTCTACAGGTATCTACAGCATATCATATTATTATTCTCAAACACTAATCCAATCAAATTGAAAATATATAACTGTGGTAGAATACTAATTCCGATATGAATCTCTTTCAGACAGTTAGAATCAATAGCAGAAACCAGTTCCACTGCCACGATTTTTTCTGAATCGGTATGGTGTCAAAGTGGTATGATGTCAAAATGATATAAGACTGTCGTCTATACGATAAGATGTCCAACTATAAATCACCGTCTTACCAATGATCTCAAAAATATATGAGAAAGTTATTCATAGAAATATATAAGCACATACTAAAGATAATGATATAATAGTTCCAGATCAATATGGATTTATACCAGAACGCTCTACAGCACAAGCAATCTTTGTACTTCTTGAAGAGATCTTTAAAAATTTAAACAATAAAAACATTACTTTGTAGTCCCATTGCTGGTATACAAACTATTTCTCATTACCGGAGTGTGAAGTTTACTTGTTGTTAGTACATAAGTTTTGTTACACATGATGTAAGGATTAACTAAACCCATGAGGAAAATTGTTCTAAAACTGATGACGACGGTTAATCAAGGCGGGCCGTTGATACCAGCTTTATAAAAAAGCTGAGGCCCAAGCCTCTTTATTGAGTACACTGTTCTACTCGTGTTATGCTACACAACGACTATTGTATCATTCTTCTAGCTCAATAAAGAAATTTATCAAAAAAAAAAAAAAAATTACACTAATAGCTTATCTAGATTTTCGTAAAGCTTTCGACAGTGTCAACCATAGAATTTTACTATCAAGATTAAAAGACATTAACTTAATAAAACTAATAAAGGATTATCTAACGGGGAGGGAATGTATGACAAAGTTAAATAGTGTAATGTCTGGAGAACTGTTCGTTAGATGCGGAGTACCCCAGGGCTCGGTCCTGGGGCCCTTGTTATTTGTAATATTTATTAATAATCTAATAAATGTAGTCTCACATGGAAAGGTAATACTATATGCAGATGATTGTGTACTAATGGTAAGTGGAAAAAATCAAACTGATATAATAAGAAAAATGGAGGAGGATCTAAATGAAATCAATGATTGGACAATTAAATATAAACTAAAGATAAACTACTCAAAGACTAAAATAATGTGGGTGGGAAATCAAAAAAACTTAAACAGAACTTTAAAAGTGGACATGGGAGGAAATCCCTTAAAAACAGTTAGGACTTATAAATATTTGGGTGTGTTAATAGATGATAGATTAAATTTCAATGAACATGTAGAAATAGTAAGCAAGGAAGTAAATAGAAGGTTATTCAGGCTAAGGAAGATTAGACATCTACTAACTCTAGACGCAAGATTAAAATAGCAAAACAGATGATTCTGCCAATTGTTGAATATTCAGACTTCATCTATTACTGCACTTCTCAAAGAAATAGGGACAGACTTCAGACAAGTACAAACAAAATACTTAGATGTGCAATAGGGATACAAAAAGCAGTAGACATACATGTAGACCAACTCCACGAAAAATGCAAAATCAGAGAACTACGTGTGCGAAGATCAATACATTTATTGATGATGATCAGATGGTGGTCACAAAATCGAGATCATGTATTTGAAATGACAGAAAAAAGAACAAGATCGGATAAAAAAATAAGACTAAAAATCCCTAAACCAAAGATCGAGAAGTTTCGCCACACACCGTTATATATAGGAGAGAAATATTGGAGTAAGTTGAGAAGAGAAACCCAGGTTATTGATAAAAAATATATCTTTAAAAACAAGATCAAAACAGAGGTTACCGAAATTCTAGAAAATTGAGCGTAGGTCAAAAGACTGAAAGCTAAACAATAATGGGTCAAAAGACCTAAAAAAACAGACAAGTTGTACAGTATAATTGAATAACCTGAGATTATAGTAAATGCCCTGTAAAGTCCTGTTTGTACTGTATTGTTATTGAATTGCATTGACTGCCATGTATACGCCTGCCGCGTGGAAGATCGTTGGGCAACCAATGAACGTGAAAAGTCTTAAAATTTACTTGAATAAAAACAAAACAAAAAAACAAACCTTCAGACTATATGCATATTCCCGTTAGTGACAAGCTTAACTTGTACGACTCTATGATAACGAAACACACTCGATCAACTTGTAATGGGACGAAGATGACACCTTCTAGGATGTTTCCCAGAAATCGGGTGAGGAATAGGACTGGAACAGACAGATTAAGTATTAGATAGTGTGATAGGGGTGCACCAAGGAAGAAAGACGGTGGTGGATGGGGCCTCAGATGGGGGAAGGACATGGCAAAGAGGTCAGTTGAGTAATTCAGTTGGCGTCAGGCTGGTTTATGGGGAGGGTCGCTGGGTGGGGTAATGATAAGCGTGAACGTGTTTAGAAGCCAAAGGGGGCGTGAGGAGATGGCCAACGAGAGGTCACGGGTCAAGAAATTTGGGCTTGGTTTACTGGGTCAATGTCCAAGGTCGAGAGTAGGTCGGGACTATAAATTAGAGATCTGATAATATGGAGAAATGGGGAGAACAGAACACACGAGGAAAACTAATGGTCTACTTACGTGCAAAGTGTATGTACATGAACGCATAGGAGTAAGCCGTTTTTTACCTACACGTATAGAGTATATCAGTTTAGAAGGGAAGTCATTGGTCTATCTATATATTGAAATGTATGGAAACTAACACAAAAAAGAAGGTATTGGTCTCCTTACGGCTAAAACTCACCACATCTATAATGGAAATTAATCATCTATTTGCGCACACACAGTGAATGGAAGTGAAAATGATTCTGTATCTTCATCTCGGCCAGTGACATTATCTCACCCCTGGAATAAATGCCCATAGGCTTAACATTGGGAACTCGTTCTCCATGCCCCTACGAGTATTGCGGTCCGTTCTCCATGGTCTATATCCTGTGTGTCATCCATTCTTCTAATGTGTATAGGGGTGGGATAAATACAGAAAGCAACTCGTTTTGGTCAAAGAAGTAATTTTGCAACTCGTTTGAATGCTACATGATATTCACTCGGCTGTCGCCTCGTTCATATCACTCCGCATCAAACTCGTGGAGAACGACGACTTTGACAAAAAGTTGTTGGTTTCTTGTTTATTATATATATATATATATATATATATATATATATATATATATATATATATATATAAATATATATATATATATATATATATATATATATATATATATATATGTATATATATATATACAGACACGCGCATACGTCATCCATGTGCTCACAGTCAAGGAGGGCAGCTCATAGATATGCAGAAACTGATGGGTATAGCGCAGGGAAGTTAGAAAGGTCGGCCCCATCCCAGAGGCCTCCGAAAGCCCACAGGGGTTGGGATTCTAGTGTATAGGCGGTCAACATGGACAGGGGGAAGGATTTGGGTGAGTGGAGAAAACATAACCATGAGGGAGAGGGTTGAAGGCAAAAACTTCGATAGGACAGAGGTAGGGCGATGCTTGGTGAGGTAAGCTCCAGGGTAAAGTAGGACAACTTAATTTTAAATTGAACACAAAGGGTTCATATGCAGCCTTGTGCAAGGGATATTACGTATCTGGGGGCTGTTGAATATCTGGTGATAGTGAGAAGTATAAAGACAATGATAGGAGAATTTGTTGAAGGGCAATGACAACGAGGGGAGAGTGATCACATTAAATATGTGATGTCCAGATGTTATTCTCCTTCTTCTGACCTGAATGCTGTCTTTGGTTCTTCTAGACGTGTCTGTCCCAGGCACTGTTGACCATGCTCAGTTAAAACTAGTGGTAATCAGAGGGTCCAGGGTTCAAACCCCAGTCAAGCCCAATTTTGCTGGGTCTTTGTCATTATCTCATCAAATTTATAATTTACATATAATTGTTAGAAACTCTGAAGGATGATATTAAATGTGTGCATTGATAATACATTTGTTAGTTAAGCTACCAGCATCAGAAAGGTCACCTAGTGAGGTGTCCTTCCAAAATGATAGTTTTAAGGTTCAAGGTCAGGACAATGACAGATTTATGAAATCTAGAAGGACATTTCAAGTCACCGTCCTTCTCCTTGCCCTTTGAAAGGACAATCCATGTTTAATAAAGCTGGGCCGTCCTCAAGAAAATATATTAGCAACATTCTTTGAGGCATAATCAGTGAGGAAAATATAGACAATGGAGTGAAGATGAAAGTAACGATAATGGAAACAATAAACATAAAACTGCACACATCAGAGACTATTGAATTTCCGTTTTGAAATGCTGTTTAATGTGGTCTTGATTTGCCACGTGGAAAGCTATTTACTTGGTCTTCCTTTAGTATTACTAGCAAGGTACTGAAACAGGTAAGGACAAGATGGTGTGGTGTTAATAACGATTAGGTGACTCTGTCTGGTCATCATGAGGCAGGTTAAGTATCCTGCAGGAAAACGGGATCGCTGCGGCAGTACTGGGCAGGAGGAGGTGATATGGAGAACAGCTATTGTAGCATGTGGTACACTTGTTAAGCAGGTGTGTCAGGTACGAGAGACATAACCAATGGTAAGGGTTGACTGTAATTGAACGGGGCTATGGAGGGAAGTTGGCGCAGCGCAGTAGGACAAAGAGGGTCCTTGGGGTAACTGTCCTGAGTGATTCATGGACAAACGCGTGCATCATATGGTGTGTTTTATTATCCACCTAATACAAAGTGCCCATAGAAAACACATAGGCAGCGTGTATGGACATACCCGGCGCATACAGATATGTTGTATGCTTCGCGTGGCGCATACGGAAAAATAGTGCGTATGGAAAAATAGTGCATAAATAAAACGAACTGATATTGACATGCCACTTGTCCAGAAAAGGTGTATTATAAATACAATAAAGATTGGTTTCAGATAAAAGCGTTTGTATGCTCCTCGGAGTTGACTCTACGCAATATCCTCGCATACGCTCAGATATTACTACGCGTCAACATCTCGGAGCATACGGCCGCTTGTATCTGAAACCAGTCAATATTCTGTATGTATCACCGCTGATTTTTAAGTCAGCAGTATAGGTCTGAGCTTTACGGATAGCTTGGATCAGCACTTACTAAAAGGTCCTCTGACCGGCTGTAAAAACTGCCGTCGAAGTTCACCCATTCTCTACGTACTGGTATGTTGTCTGAGGATGTCCCCAAAACAGGGTGCTCATGTCGATGACTGCGGCCTCCTCGAGCTACATTGAGTCTACCCAACTCATCCCTGTGTATTATTACCTTATAGATAAGTGCCATTACTGAGTGGAGCATTGACGAACAGGGCAGTACATTTTTAAGTGGATTCTAATGGACTCTGGACTGTGGCTGAGACAGCAAAACATCAAAACCAGGCAGAGCATGGTAGAGATCAGTGCGGGCACTCCGGAATGTACGGTTGGTGGGTCGAGTGGCAGGGTGGGATGAGAAGGTGGACTGGAGTCCACTTGCCCAAGGGACACTAGGTCAGCGCCGCTGGGGGCCGTGAAAGGTTTTGCCATTCTACTCGGGCGACGTTTGGTGCGATAATGCTCGCTTGACCGGAATACGGATCTTCCTCTGTCTCGGGCGGCCGAGCTGCTCGGGGAGCAGGTCATCGAACAGTGAGCTGCTCAATGCGGGGGAGATGTGCGTAGGCAGGAACTCTCTGTAGAAATTACATACTAATAAATGGCATGATATTAGAGAAGATGACCTATTCCGATATTATTATACAGCTAATGAACAATCGGTGGACGAAGTGATTTAATAAGATGGCGATACTGAGTAATTCATTCAACGTGAATATGATACAGTATGTAAGGCGGTTCAGTGATATATGATTAAGAGTGATTTAATTTTGCCATGGCCTTTTTTATGTATGTTTTATGCTTAATTTATAACCATGCCTCTGGAGTTTGATAAACGGTTAGTTCATGAGGAGGTATGAACGGGTGTGAAATTAGAGAGGTTACTGTCTAGGTGCTCTCCTCGAGGGAATACATGCATGACAACCATTCTATAAACGGGATGATTTATTAGAAGCGCTATATGAGGGACCCTCCGTGAGTGGTTTGTGAGGAACTCAAACTACAATAGTTTTATGAGCAGCTCGGTGAGTTCTTACTCAGCGGGAAACGCTGTGCTCAGAGGCGCAGGCATGGAACGAGCGCCGAGAGTCTCTGTGCATAGAGTGCACTACAAACAACAGCAGCGGGGCCTCAGCTGAGCGCGACTGATAGGGGCTGTGGGCTCTCACAAGGGAGGTGTCCGTGAGCTGCTCCCACTCCCTCACCTCCGCAGGCCAGGCCGCCACCCGGCCCAGCCCAGACCAGCCCCACCCCACCCCACACCGACACACACGGTAGCTCTGGCACCCCGACCCGGACCAGCCATCGGTCATTTGTAATTGGGATGGGAGCGCTAACTCCCTTTCTACTGTAATCCACTACGATAAAACTATATATATATATATATATATATATATATATATATATATATATATATATATATATATATATATATATATACAAGAGCAATGCATATTGTCCCACAATAGAGCCTCCAGCAAGTTCTATTTTTATATAGCCCATTTCATAGGGCGCCGGTCGACCTATGCGTACGCAGCTCTAGACAGCATTCGGAACTTGCGATTATGTAGAGAATTTATTTCACCAAAATATCATATATAGGTATAGACAGAAATTAGAAATTGCCCTCCTCATGTTTAAATATGTCCTTTTCCATGAGACTTACTCCTCTCAACCAATTAATGATAAAACATATTACATTGAAAGTTTCATTGGCTGAGATGCAAAAGAGTAGTTGAATTGAGTTTGACTGGGTGCACACACGCTCTCAAACCGTCTGGAGAAAATTTGATAGTGTGAAGTAATCATGCAGAATTACGAAACATGTGAACAACTTCGTCGTGCTGGCTGATACAGATTCGGCTGCTGAGCCTTCTGTTTCCGCAATGTTTTAGGCGTGTATTGAGGTTATCCGAGCGCACAGTGACCGCTCCCCAAGCAGACGACTTTTCTTTTCTGAAACAGTAAACGAGGGCGATTCGGCATTGTATTTGCGCAAGGGAACAACAAACAAGTTTTAATTAGTTCCGCAATTAGGTTTTCAGATGGGCCATGCACACAGGTATGGACATGCAATATGCAGGAAAATTCAGGAATGCTCTGTAGTTTCGTCGCCTACATTTACTTTACTCAATAACTGTGCTCAGGGTGTGTAGTACCCTCTCCTTTCAGCTTTTCTATGGAGGACTGTCTCTCTTCTCCGGGGAAGATAACGATACTGTTAATCATTAAGTAAATCGATAGACGTAATAGTAAATCACTAAATCGCAAGAACACTTTAACCTACAACAACTTGCTTTAGATATTCCATGTGTTGATACCCATTAGTTGCTGTATACTCCGGGATGCTACAATTTGATTAGGGAATTTTCTCATATGGATCCATGGTTTTACACATGCTATGATTATTAATTTTACCTGAACCCGTAAATCTCCCTGATTTCCATTTGTTACTGTTCGTAAATTCAGTAAATTTTGAATATGTCGATTTTCTGGTGCTATTGGTTTTGCAGCGCACTCTTTTAAACACACAACACCCAAAGAACTCGCAAAGGGGTCTGCTGACTTCATCATTTTTCCAATTGGAACGATTGCGTATTTTACGTCAGTTCCACTTGGCGATTTTCACTTGCGCCTATCTCGGAAAAGTGAGGGTTACATAAACGTCGCTGTGCGGAACCAGAGGTGTGAACGTTCCCCTCACTGTTCCACCCCTTCCCATCCGCGCCCCTCCTACCTCTGTGCCAACAGGCCTACTTAATGGTAGGTTCCAGCGGCTGCTCCCGAGAGCTAAAAATAAATTATATTACATTAGCAGATTTATAATTCGGTTTGCACCAGGCGTAGCTGTCGACACGTTCATGGTTTTGGGTGGGGGGGGGGGGGTGCAGTGTCGGGTACTGGCTGTTGGTGGTAGAGTGAAGTAGGAGGTGGGCGGGGGTGGTGGCTCGCTTGCCCACACCTCATGCTAAATGGGCCAGAAAAAAGACGGCAACTGGCTCGCCCATGGCTCTTTAAGCATGTTAATGGGCGCGGGCAGCCAGCGTCCGGATTACCCAGTACGGCGCAGGCGGGTGGCGTTACAATCATGGCACTGGCGACGGCTCTCTTTTCATAGATCGCTTCAATTTTCGCACCTCGCTAACAAAGCCGGCTTGCATCCTACCCTGTGGTTGTGAGGTAAAACACCAAATACCTCACCTCCCTCTCCATAAACACCCCTCCACCCAGTCCCCAACCCCTCCCCCAGCTCCGGGCCTCTATGAGGTGTTGATTACCCTAGCCACAGCTTGCAAGCCCCAACAAAACACCCAGTCGCCACCTCACTCCCCGGGCCCGGGAGCTGATATTTGAACAGGCGGGGAAGTTGGATCGTGTTAGACAAAAACGGGCGATTATTTGATAACGCTTTTATTGAGGTGCTCATTGAGCCACTCAGTAGAGGGTAATATTTAGTTACGGCGCCGGGGGCTGGCTGTTTCCCCTGACTGTCAATGGTAGAGGAATTGACACCGTTATGACGCAGCAGTTCTGCATGGAATCCAATGTTATGCTAGTGAAAAGGCGAAGATATTTACCTAGCCGTACTGTACAAAGTGACTGTCGCTCACTGTGTCCCTGCGAAATAACAATTGCCTTGCCGTGGAACTGATATAAGAAGAACGTCAAACATGCAAAAGCAGAAGTAGATGGTGATATACATGCAACCGTGACTATGAACACCGGACACAAACAAATGGAGAAACCTAGAGGAAAACGAGAAAAAGAGAATAAAGTTCGAAAATACAAATATCTGAAGGGAGTCATTCTAAATACGACATAAGTCCGTACTGTTAGTTGTGCTCGATATATATCCCTTAGCAGAATGTACATACTTAAAACTGTGCATTAGTATAACAAATCTATTTCAACATGGCCAGAAAATGTAGCCCGCTAGCCTGCTTTGAACTGTCATCTGTGCATTCTACTAACTGCTACGAAACTGTCATCCCTGTTTTTTCTACTACTTAACAGTTATTCATAAACGCTATTATAAGATATTCTTTTCATTTACTACTACTACTACTATTACTACTACAATGCTGTATCTACTATTAGTGTTATTACTACTATTCCGTACTACTATTGCTAATCTATGGCCTGGAAAATGTAGCCTGTTTCGAACTCTCATTTGTATATACTACTACGAATCTGTCCCTTATGTTTTTCTACTACTAAACAGTTATTCATATATGCTACCATTTGATATTCTTTCATTTACTATTACTACTACTACTACTAATACTACTACTACAATAATGTATCTCCTACTAGTGCTATTACTACTATTCCTTTGTTAAGTCTACAGAGGGATACAGTACTGTGTTTAATTCTACGTCCATGATCTATATTCTCATTACCAGTCTCCTTATAGTCACTAGCCTGACTATATATACTAAATGTTCTCCGCGTAGTTGAAACGTACTTTACTCCGAACAATAGCGAGGAGTATTGCGTAATGTCAACTACAAGGAGAATACGGCCACACAGATCAAAATCATATTAATGAACTCCTCAACTGTTGACCAGTTATTAGAAACAAATCCTGTAAATGATAAGTTTCTCGACGTAAGCGCCGTACATTGTTTACATAGAATGGTTCCTAAAATGGCCGTGAGGTGGTAGAAAAGGCCGTATTCTACTGAGTAGATTACGGCTTTCCATATTCTACTCAGTAGCGATCTGTAGGCTCCATAGTTTTAATATGGAGACTGTATTAAGTGGGTAATTAAAAGTCAGTACTACACAGTGCACGCACGTCTTTCCAAATGCCCCTCCACAGTAGTGAATTCTCCTGCGATAGAGGTTTCTCCTTGATCAATGTCAAACCCCGGGAGTGACATTGCAACGCTGTACACGCGCTGTCTGCTCGTATGTACGACCCCCAAGAGGTCAGAGCCTTCCTCCAGGCATTATTGGTCAAAGCTGCCGATGAAATATATGGGGAGCGTAGATGATATGAGGAACCTAGCAATAGCCTCTTCCATGATGAACTCATTACGTACTCAAGATTTCAATATGAATCTTCACCACACAAGACATCACCTTTACTTTACTTAAATGGAACGTATTGCCATAAGCTATGTTCAACCACGATATCCCAAGTCTATGATTTCTAGTCAGTCATAGGAAAGAACTTCTTAGGCAGAGTGATATGCATATGCAGAATGAAATACTCTTTATAATCACGCTTGTGATAGTGGAGTTTCACTGCATACGCAGACGAAGTAGGGAAAGAGGCGGACTGAGAGAGCTACAATTAGTATTACACTGGTCTGAGTTCAGTTCAGGTGTGACATACAGTAAAAACCCGGGTAAGCGGACACCTTCCGTTCCGGGCCAAAGTGCCCGCTTACGCGGGGTGTCCGCTTACTCGGACCAATATTGAAGTGTTATATACCGATATGTAGGGGAGACAGAGGGGGTGGTAAATCTGAAATCGATTTTGCAATATCTTGATTTGATCTGAAGTTATTCAACTATGAATTATAAAGGTATTTTCTATGAATATACTAAGACACACTCATAAAAAACAAAGATTAATCCAGTTTTGGTAGGGTGTCCATCGGGTGTCCTGGCTGTATTTCACACCCGGCGTATATGAGAGGAAATATCCTCCTCCCCCACTGCCTCCCGCCCGTTTGTGTTGGTAGAAATACAGGTGTCCTCAGTAGGAAGCCCTGGTGTATATGTATGTCACAAACAGGATATTTCTTCTCATATATGCTTGGGGGCGAATACACAAAAACCTTATTGTATACTCCACATACGCTGGCATGAAATGTGGACATTGTACATTCCTTTGTAGGTTTGCACAGAATAGCTGGCGGAAAATTTAAAATGTAGATAGAACCACAACTCATTATGACTAGCAAGTGAAGTATGGCGGAGAGATGGAGCACCCCACGCCGACGTATAGACTAAACCCGCCGTCTACCACGCCATCTAACGTTTTGAAGTGCGAATACACATCACGTGACATACTGCCACCACTAGAACCAAATGTTGAAATTTCGCCGAATAAAGTTCTCCGTGATATGTAATCCGCGAGAAGATATTGCTTGTTTATTGGACCTTTAGAAGACATTTAACAAAAACGAAAAAGAATGACTGTTTGAGGAAAAGCATATAGTCATAATATTTGTCAAATAATTGCGATACACAATGGGGAGCTTGTTTATGATTTATCAATGTCAAATTCAATTTTTATAGACAGATAGGTAATAATTCTCTCTCAATAAGGCATTATAAGATCTTTTCATTATACAGCAGACAATATCATTCACAAAATGAATTATCTGCCGAATCAAAATTGTGAGTTTTGTGGGTTGTAAACCTAACTTTAAAGTGTTGCGTTGCATTCAAAAGGTTATAGTAATCACTGTTAAACAATCAAGTACAGGCTACATAAATGGACCAGGAAAACATAATTTTTTTCATAGGTTAGGCTTGAGCGTTCGATGGATATGATAACAAGTCAGGATTTCCACAAAAGTAGAATATTTGCCACCATTGGAGAACAGTTTTTTTTATTGGAATAGGGCATGTATCCGCAGATATAGGGTAAGCTATAACTATAATGAGAAATAGTTTTGTAGTATCTTTGAGGGCTACTTGTTTGTTATGGGCACGTCAATAATAAGGATGAAACATTAAACGGGCTATAAATCAATAAATTAGAAATCCGGTACAATGAACACCCATAATGATTAATGACACGCCATTGTTGATCTCAGTATCAACGGTACCCACAACTTTGACACTATATGGATTGGTGTTAATCACAGAAGCCTTGAGAGAGTATCCTCGTGCTAGTCTATTCAAAAATGGTGGCCACTATATATGGTGACCATAGCTTGTAACGGCATATATATATGCCGTTACAAGCTATGGTCATCTTCTATCAGATCCTGAGCATTTGTACAAAAGGATGGATCATGCCTATCTGGCGATCGAAAAGGAAAGGGACACAGCTATGGATTCATAATTATATACAGTAATGAGGCAAGACAAAGAGATTGATAGGAGGATATAACTAGAGAGAGATTCAGGAATGAAGAAAGAGAGGGAAAAGAAGAAGACACCTTGTCAATCATTCATACATGGTTTGGAATGTTAAGTAACCTGCTCAATTTTCTTTCTTGGTCATCGCTTCTCCAGGCGATCTAAATAAACGCAAGTGAATCAGTACCCCGCTGTTGGCAAACCCTGCTCTTTTAGGCCCGGCTTTCACTGAGCTCCCGATAGGCTATGATAAGCCTTTATATGATACAACTCCAGACACAAAATCGATATCGCGTTGAAAAATCAGCTGATACACCCGAGGATGTACCCCGATGCACGCATCGTAAGGCCTATCGTAAGGCATATCGTAGGGCATCGGGAGCTCAGTGGACGCCGTGCCTTGGACTCGACTCCAACCCTGGGTCGGGGCAACACGCCTTTAAGAAGTTCGATCAGACTGACGCAGGCATACCCTCCGGTAGAATATAACTGTTTATTACTCTAAAATTAGATCGTTGCCCATGTACGCTACGCCCGGATTGGTCCCCCAGCCAGCCGCCAGCATCGTGGCCTTTCTCACTAGGAGCCCGGTACCACGTCTGCCTCAAGTGGGATTCACCTGATGGGATTCACGTACCTCACAGGCCGTTTGTCTGAGACAAATCCTGTTGAGATTCGGTACTGGAACATAATCTCCTCGGGTGGATTACAGGGTTCCCCTGGATTTAGCTGAGACACCTTTTTTTCCTTGCAATCGTTGGCGACAATCACCTCTAACAAGGAACAGAATATCATGAGTTTTGACTTTAAACAGGTTTAAAATTTAGAGCGGCATTTTGGTGAGACAAATACACTTCACACATTCTCCCCCAGTCTGTGAGTCTCAGTGGTCCCAAGTTACACCTATTCACATGGGGAAGTGCCCTGGGTGGGCGGATGTGTACCCTGTGTACCCTGTGTACCCTGTGTAAGGGTGTAGGGGTAAGACTATGTACCTGGTAAGTCTTCCCATGTGAATCGAATCCGCCATGTTTCCCTGAGACCGTAGAACACCCCAATCTGTGAAACTTTGTACTCAGCTGGAAAAGGTAGCCGACTGGTGCAAAGGTGTAAAGTACACCAGTCTCAGGTCCATTTGTCCCATCGTGTGAATCCCACTTATCTGGCAGCGGTCGCGATACAACTATCATTCGGATACGGATCGTTCAATTCTTACCATCAGTCCATACACATAAACTGCTTGTGTCTCTACTCCGCGACCTGCCCATCTATATACGTGGTAGTCGAGTCATGTAACCAGTATATATACCTACTTTTATAATTATAGAATTGTGGCCAAGGATCCGCCATAACTATGTAACAATCCAATCAAGGATCACAGTAACAGTTGATATGGTATCTAAGACACATCTTAATGAGAAACTGCAACAGTAAAAGCTTAAATTATGCCTTGGTTTCCGGTGGGCCAGTGATCTCTCATAACACGCTCTAATGAAAGCTAGAATCACCCACAATCATGCTTGTTACCATATTTGTTGACGTTGTGTGTTTACGAATGGAGCCGGAACTTTTTTCAAATCGTTGCCACTGATTGGCGAGTTCATTTTGACGTCTGTTGCCTACTTGCTATATCAGCGTAGTTAACTTTCCGTCTAATATAAATAATATCCTCCAACAACCAAACTGGAAAACAAATCTTTCGGCGTGACTATCTATCATAAAACCAGAACACCTTGACCTTCGGTTGACTGTTTCTATGCAAGCCTTCCTCTCTGGCAAGCATAGTTCCTGAGGGGGGAAGAGGATAAGTTAAAATAGCTCGGAGAGGAATGAAACCCAATCGGTGTAATATCTATTATCACCCCTGGAATAAATGTCCATAGGCTTAACATTGGAAACTCGTTCTCCATGCCCCTACAAGTATTGCAGTCCGTTCTCTATGGTCTATATCCTGTGTGTTGTCCATTTATTTTAGTGTTTACAGGATGAGATGAATACAGAAAGCAACTCATTTGAATGCTATGTGATATTCACTCGGCTGCCACCTCGTTCATGTCACTCCGCATCAAACTCGTGGGGAACGACGAACTTGACCAAAACTTGTTGGTTTCTTCTTTAATATTATACTTGTTTCACTATCTATTCACGTTGTTGCTGTGCGCCAAAATATTGTCATATGCATGTACATCATACAAGGCCTCCCTCACTGAGTGCAGTCTTCTACGACATGGAGATTATCTTAAGTCTCACGTGACAAGGTTTGCTATTCGTCCAACAGGAGGCTCCGTGAAGGAAGGAGCGCTGGGCCTGTTTGTGGGTGGTGATGAATTTGTAGCCTATCCAGGGTTAATCGATGCTAACACGCTAGCATGTGTAGGCCTGGGGGCCCAGTTGACTCCTTTATCGTGGAGGGGCCTCAGAGTGGTAGCTAAAGCCCGCATTGGGCTCTCACATTCTGTAATTGATGAAAGCGCCACGAGCCACTCACTGTCCGTCGCCCAGCGCCAGCTGCCTGCCTCCCTAGTCTGTTGAAGGTAGCCATCCATTTGCAGTCTGTAGTATGCAATATGACGCCTTCCACCTATTCACTATTGGCATCCGCCTGCCACCTTGCAGCATGGCACATATCAACCGTTACCATCTATTTGATGCTTACTGCTATACCCATCGTGTATGCATGTCTGCCATTTCAACCGAAACCCGACTAACGTCTGCCGATCAACATTGCTTGAAGCTGCAGTATTTACTAGACATCCACAAAAATATACTTTCTTGCAATACATTACCACCTAGTCCTTGCTTACCGAATGCTGGTCACCCTCTAACTGCTCCTTGCAAAATTTCTTGAGGTTTGTGTATTCTTCGAATAATATTTATACTCTACGCCACCAGCTTCTGATCTGACTAGTATTCAATCACCTGTAATTTATAGTTCCATATTCTTACTGCTTCCAGCCATCTATCCATACTATATGTAACATTGTCAGTTGAAATACATCAAAATACCTCGTTTCAATTAGCCGATTATTCGGCACCGATCTGTAGTCTGGCACCACCGATCGATGTTTTGGGTACACCGACGTCAGATCGGTGAATGGAAACGAGAGCTGCAGAGAATCCTTCCAATAGATTATGCAACTTAAGGCCACCACTTACGGATTTTTTTCACAGAACATCTGTCTGTCCCTGGAAAATACACGGAAAACAGTGCATATAATGCAGTCACCGATAGATTAGTACCGACACACAGTCGGTGGCACCACCGACAGACTTTTAAGGTAATTAAAAAAAATCCCTGCCGAACAAACTATATCAGATGTGTTCTCTTTAGACTCTCTCACATTGTCTGACTCTCTCTGTAACCATCAGAGTCTTTCGATATTTCTGTCTGTAACGTCCATCTCTGCCCCTCCTCTATTTGCCCTTATCTAATATTCTGTCTGTCTGCCTCAAAGTCCTCCAGTCTCTGCCCTGTCTCCCCTTCTCTCCGTTTATCTAGTATCCATCCAATAAAAAGTGTCCACATCAAACCTAAGAACACTGTTTGGACATACCCGGCGCATACGGATAAATGTTTTATGTTCCGAGCTGAAAAAATACGGCGCATATGGAAAATAGTGTGGATGAAAAAATAGTGCACGCCAACAGTTGGAGAAAGGTAGATAATAAATAAAATATAGAGTGGTTTCAGATAAGCGGTTGAATGCTGCTCAGAGTTGACTCTATACGCAATATCCTCGCATGCACCCGGATATCACTAGCTTGAACTCCTCTGAACATATATGTCCCCTTGTAATTGAAACCAGTCAATAGATCTATATGTGTCGCTCTTTCTATATGCTTCTATCCCTTTCTGCCTTTTAGATCATTTTCTCTTTTTTTAAGGTACGATTTCTTTATTGATTCAAATTATACATACATAGATCAAGTTGCATAAGTATAGTGTACGGATCGATATAGGAATCAATAAAGTGACACTTAGCCTCAGTTGGTAAACAACTGGTTTTCATGGCTATGCCATATGAATGGTGAACCTTGTTACAAATAGGGTATATTTACAAATATAGAACATTTTGCAGCTTTCCTTATAGCTTTTCAGTCCGTGAGGCAGAACAGCAGAAATACATAAGTAATATTACAATGTGTGAATGGGAGTCCTATAAAAAGGACACATCTAGACCATCCCTTAGTGAACAAATAAAATAAATTAATGAATAAAATAAGAAATGTCATACCACGTACAGCATAATAGAAGAGGTGTGACCCAACATAGTAACGCTACAAAATTCCCTAAGTTAATCCATTTCAAAAAGAGTACGTTGTAATATCTCCAACGATTTATTTTTGGTCAAAGATTTAAATTCTCTATATGTTTCAATATTGCGAACAATAACAGGCTGGGTGTTCCATAGGGTACTACCATGATATTGTAGATACCTCATGTAGGATGAACACTTTTCTCCTTCTGCCTACACCCTATCCTGCTCACTCTGCCTCTTTTCCTTGCAAACATCGTCAGGTGCCGGGTGAGCCGGGTTTGGGGGCTCGCACACGGGCGGTGACCGGGACTGGCTGATTACCGCCATCGCCGATGACCGATGGCGCACCGTGGCGAAGGGCCAAGCAGTGTCTGCATAAAGCTGTCAGAATTAAGCTGTCTGCCCTCTAATTGTGCGCCATTGGGCCACCGGCACAGGGCACCAGCGTGGCTCCCAATGACAAGCTTTGATAGTAACAGCGAGTTCCCGCCCCGCACGCGAATTGGGATGGTTAATGCGCCGAACGGGCGAGGCTGGATTGGTGGGAGCTGAAACCGGGTGTACATGTATATATTTGTGCGTGTGGGAGGGTTGTGGGGTGAAGTGCAGTAGGCAGGGGACTAAGGAAAGTTTTGGTTGGGTTTGATGAGTATAGTTTCATTTTGAGCTACATGTATTAGGGGGCAAGGTCTATGGTCTGGGTTTGCATTATTCGGCAGTATAATGGCTGGACATTATTAAGCAGTTCAGTAACTGGATCAGCTCACAAATATGAGATTAAGCTTGTTATTTTGTTATTTTAATAATTTTGTTATTATAATGTTATTTTAGCTTCCTTGTTTTCTTTTTCTTTTTTTTCAATTTGCAGATAAGATACATTGGCATTCTGCTTTGTTAGCAGATTTTGTATGCCGTAACATTATTTCTTAGGACTTCCAACACAAAGCATAGAAATAGTTTTTTCAATGATAATTCATATAAACGATGATAATATGATCCCAATGACAAAGAAACTGTATTTTTCCCCTTTCCCGGACCCCTTCCTTCTACTCCTAGAATCACAACAGAAAACCAGAGTATCCCCATCCCTAAAGTCCCACAGACCGATCCCCTCCGCCTAACCCGGTGCTCTTCGTTGCCCTTTCGCTTTTCATTTTCCGTCCTGATGGGAGGAGAATCACAGAACGGGTTGTGATGTATGGTGTGGTGGTGCCCTCGGCCGGCAGGGCGTGTTGCCACCGGGGGAGGGGGCTTTTGGGCCCCCGGCACTTAAGGACAGGGAGAGGACGGCATTGCCGGGCGTTCGTCACCCGGCGCCCGGCGGTCTGACGGCCGACGAGCCTGTAATTTCGCTGCGAACATACTTTAGTCGGACACCTCCCTGCCGCAGGCGTTTCATCAGTCGCTGCCAAATGAATTGCCGCCGCCGCGGGTGCCGCCGGCCCTGTGTTTCTCAGATGTGTGGTGTAGGAACCTTGTCCATGCTCTGACAGCTAGGCATCACGGGAAATGACTTTAGGTGTTGGAGGATTCGTCCAAACCTGTTTGTCGGGGTGTGCGTATGATATGAGTGTTATGGGTGTCAAGACCATTCGTGGTGTCATTATCACCTTGCTGGTAAATCCTGGATGTCGATACCAACTCCAGTACTCACTGCCTATAGATGTCAGGTGTCATAGATATTCTAAGGACATGTTTTGCTGGTGATATCTAAGGCTAAAATCGGTTATAATGTTGTGGTGGCAATATGACCACTACATAGATCGGACTTTGTAGAAACAAAACCATGCCATCTGACGGATAAAACAGCCTTCTCTCAATGCACCACAGCTGATTCTTCAACCCAAACCACTGCATGTCCACCCACACAACACTGTCACACATCCCTTTTGGTGATCAGCAAACTAAATGGTTTAAATAAAAGACAAAACAGCAGGGCCAGTGACCAGCAGGAAGGCTATCACAAAGACACAGTTAACTACAGACTCAGGTTCAAACAGCTGGAGAGCCAGGTCAATCATTTGGAAGCTGACATTACCATGAACAACTCAGGTAACTAGTTTGGTGAAAATGACACCGAAAGTGATGCGATCAACATGACAACCAAAGTACCAGATGACAACCAAAGTACTGACCAAAAGAGCGACCCGAAAATGTACAAGTTTTCACCCTTACACTTCAAGCTATGCTGGAAGGACCAAGATGTAGAGTTTCTCCTACACCACCTATGACATGGCCCCACTCATTGCGAGCACAGCCCCAAGCAACCAGCCAACCAGTAGACTCAGACTAAGACATAGAGAACCAGGTCAAAATGTTACTGGCAATAACAAGCCATTTTACCTCATCCGTCAGTATCTCCAAACAACCCCATAACTATGTGACAAGAGGAGTTAAAAGAGAGAAAACCACAATTGGCGTCCTCTTGCTAGTGGAATGTCTATATGGACTATTCCGACTGTTAGATGATACAAAAACGAATGTTGTCCTCAAGCCACACTTAGTAGTTCACTTGTGAGATGTAGTTGAGGATGTGAGGGAGTACGCGGAGCC
Source organism: Alentia gelatinosa (assembly GCA_950022655.1). Lineage (NCBI taxonomy): Eukaryota > Metazoa > Annelida > Polychaeta > Phyllodocida > Polynoidae > Alentia > Alentia gelatinosa. Next base: position 100,037,294 of record OX465580.1, on the reverse strand, counting down.
GTCTGTAAGGACTTTCTTGAAAAAGGTATATAATCCTGTAGCTGAAGGCCGGCTTAAATGGTATCCCACCACTAGGAACTAAAAACTAAACAAAGGAGCATGTCTTGCACAGTCACCACAAAAATTGGCTACTCACAACACACTTGCTTTCCTAAAATCGAAACGAATGGTTCGATTAACCACAACACAGATAACATAAAGTATGCTAAATATTAAAACCGTGATTGATGTCTCTGTTCATTACATTGGTAAACTTGAAATATATTCTTAGATCAGTTACAACATCTATTTACAACAGAAACGTGTATTTTTTGTTTCCCCAAGCGCACCTTGTATACTGTATTGTTATGGTGGTCATTGGTGCATTTCTTTGTTTTTAATTTTTTTGGCGGTTCAGGATTCATATCTCGGTCCGTGAAGCGATGTGCGATCTCCGGAAGGGCGTCACATTTCAGGCATTCATAACAACATAGTATACACGGATTACAGAGGGATTTATCGTCACCTATATCCCTTCCAGGATTCTGCATGGCTTATGCATTTCCTAATGCCTATATATCGTCGTGAGCCATGCAGCCTTACAGCTGAATTATTCTATCGTTGTACACCTATACATTATTATCATGGCGTTCCCTGTTGAATACTTTGTTAGGTTAACAATGATAAATACGTACTTATGATATACTATTTCAGATAACCTGAATGGTTTATGTCACCTTTGTGAGCAGCATTTTGCATTGTGAATTTTAGCATTTGGAAGTTCCATATCACAGCCGTAAATTCTACGCGGCGGCAGTCGCAGCCAGAAGATACATTTGTTCCGATTGTGAATGCAGCATAATATGAGATATCTTTTCTAATACTCAAAAATGGCCCAAACAAGTAATTTGATAAAACAACTTCAAGAAACATTTAAGGGTGCATTATTTGGACATGTAATCCTGCTTCGTTTTGGGAGGTGAACATAAGTTTCATAATTCACATATGGGTTAATCTTATTTTATATACCTCTCTCGCATAACACTCAGTAATGGACAAACCACCGTCTATTCCTGTTCAGTATTTCTTGGTTCAGCTCTACAGACCTTCAGACTAAATGATGAAATATTAGTTTTGTTCAAGCTATACCTGTCTTTCACAGAAAAGCAACTTGATATATTCTATTTTTACGGTCTTGTCTCTTCTATGAACTTTCGACTGAACAGTTTCCACTGCCGACCTTTCTAATGAAGCTATCTTTCCTATTTACTGTCACTACGTAAAGTTCGACGCTCATGTTTCTCTGACAGGAGCTAGATTAAATTTGGTTAATATCGGTCACTTCGTTTCTGAAACGTTTCTCTAATTTTAGAGAAGTAGTACTTTTGCCTGTATACTCGAGGGACAACCGTGAAGTCGTTACAGAGGGCTTGTATCTATCATCTCTAATACTCCTAAAATGATGATTCCATTTATGAAATCGACATCTCTCAGCAATCTATTGTAATTACAGGACGTAACTCTGCAATAAGGTCCATGAGGCACAATTCAAGAAAAATCGTTCTGTGGACTTAACACCTCGACTATGCATTCATGAACTGAACTGCCATTTATTGTGTTTGATAATGGTACTTTCCGATTGTTAGAACAGAACTGACATAACTTTCAAAATTGGTAGTGCTGTCTTGGCAATACTATTTGTCATGCTTGTCATTCAAAAGCATTCGGTAAACCATACAGATCCTGGGCAAGGCCTTTCATTTTCAAGAATAGATTTGATTTTATCCAGCAACAGACAAATATCTCTCAGTGAACGATGCCGCCAACTAAAAATGCCCGATACTCCTTATTTGAGCAAACACAAAGGAATTACCTGAGACAAAGAAGAAATAATTTTAAAAAACATCCTCCTGTGAAATTACGGAAATTTGCCATTGAATACCACGGTATTGACTTTGATCTCTTGCTGCTGATGGTCTTTCAAACTCAATCGATTCCGCCAACAGTTGACCCTGGAGTCCCTTCAGGTCTGGGCCATGTAGTGGGGGCAGAAGTTGTGTGAGTGAGGGAGGAGGGACAATGGGATCGTCTGACAGGGCAGTGGTACCACCGGATCAAACCCTGAATCAGTATTTGACATTGCTTTCACCACGCAGGAGTAGATTTAGGGGTGAGTAGCTTGGGACGGGCAGCAGAGCCGATCGTTGGCAGTTTGAGCCAGCAGATCAATATGTTGCCAGGTTAGCCTCACGGGTACGGCCACATTATTCTCTCTAGTCTCACAGTTTTGGTCTGTTTTTCCAGACCGTGGTTCCTACTGCAAAGCTTGTCTAATTTCGATAATTTACATCATATCGGTGTTACATCTTAGATTTTGTCCTAGTTAATGACTCACGAATATCCATCATGTTTTACATTATGTATGAAGACATTCAAAATATTCAAAACAATATGTTAAACAACACAACTGACGTACAGCATGTCTATACACATATCATATTGATAAAGTCAATTCATTCATCAAAATGAATGGCATTGATCCATATTTTATTGCGCAATATGCAGAAGGAATTTGATCAATTAACTATCTCACATATTAGAGTAGAGAATAATCGGGGGGCAAATCATTCAAATAGAATTTTACTATGAGGATATTCTTTCTTTATCTGGTATCTATATTGTTGCACCTGCAAAAACATATCAAAATTATAATGAGAAGTACATTAGGCGTAGGAATAGGGTCGTTTCTGTGACTCCCTACATGAGGTTATTCTTTTATACATGTCTTAGACTGTATTTATGTCTTCACAAAAATGCAGAAGACTAGAACTTAAAAAAGGCGAAAAAAGCTCTTTCTCTCCATTCTCCTGTGTGTCTTAAGCTTAAGAATCTAATCACTGCCGCCCTAAAGTGCTATTATCTATCTCTCCCAGAACAAATTAACGCACCACACGATAAGGCAATTATTGTGGTCATAACTGTATTCGTCGTTTAGCGATATCGTAGCTTTTAGCCTATTAAACTGTCAACATCCGCTACGGAATATGGAATTACATCCAGACATTCTTTGTACTATGATAAGGCGAGGAAATAGGTGGAGGCATTGTAGTTGTAATTACGTTAATTAAAACGCCCATCACATGGTCTAGGATGGAGACTGACGTTGCAAAGTCCCAGGGGAATCATGGCGGCGTGTGTAGGGCTAGGAGGATCCTTCCTTACAACAGACATGGTTCTGGTTAGGGTCCCGGAACAACCATTTTAAGAGCTTCTATGTCTTTTAAGCCGCAGTAGACACAATGCAATGGAATATGATCCCGGCAAGAGAAACCATAAGCCTTGCTCAATAACTACGTTTTTATGCATTTATCAACTACTAGATTTCAGGAACATTGGATGCTGCCCTTATAAATAGGCTATCTGTCATGATGGCAACACTTGGCGCAATCAGTGCATACACTGATGATGTTAAACGGTAAAGTCCATTACAGCTAAACCCAATCAATCCCCTGACAATTGCCATTTTTATGGACCGTCCCTGTGAGATATATGCAGTTCGTCATCAATAATATGCCGTGGCTTAGCACTGTCGTTGCATTCGCCTTCGTAATTCAACGTTCTGCCTTTATGAGGCCTATTGCTGATATTAGCAGAATCAGACTATCCCTGAGGGAAAATCAGCACGCCCGGTCCACCAGCCCCTCCCTGACTACCGGCAGTGTAGCTTCATTTTGCCACAGACTGGGAATAGCCTTCATAAAAGAGGGATGGCTTCGAGATTATGGCTTCCTTTAACTCTTTCAAAGCACAATATAGCATCGTGTTTCCAGTGTTCTGAAATGGACATTACACCCTATTTCACCGGTGGAGACTTTATACTAAATTAATTTTTCCTGTGGAATCCATTAAGTTATAATAGGAACGGCTTGTAAATATGATTTTGACAGTATTTTATTCAAATCTCTAAATAGACCCTTCTGTGATGGAACAATAGCACATGCAACAGAGTATTGGATAAAGATAGCCACTTATAGCTACAGGGGTAAAAGTCGAGTGATTTACCTATGTATGATAGACACAGTGCAAATAAAGATTTAAATAGCTCTTATCTATTTTCTTTTTTTTGCATTGAACGTTCATTGGAAAGTATCAATTGGTATGAATTGAGTTGTATATTAGGCTACAATATCACCATTGCCTGTCATGATTTCCACATAAGGCCCAGTTTACACATGATTTTGACCAACGATTTTAAAATCTGACACCGCTTTGTTACCTTTTGCAATACACAAAGGATACTAGGGCGTACCAGAAAAACGGACCAGAAAACACTGGTTATCATTGGGTAAAAATGGCGAAATGATTACCAAGGTGCATCGTCGACCATGGGTGTTAGTATCTTTGTAGCATTTCATACCTAGGATTTCATAGGTTTTATGAGAGAGAGAGAGAGAGAGAGAGAGAGAGAGAGAGAGAGAGAGAGAGAGAGAGAGAGAGAGAGAGGTACCCGCCCAATAAAACCTTCCATTTTGTCCCCTATCCTTTTCACCTTCATTATCTCCGGTATATTTGACCTCAAGCAGAGTCTGAGAGGAAGGTCAGTGGTAGTGACCTCTTTGGCCTTGAGCTGACATTGACATTTCCTCGAGGGGCTTCTCAGGAGCATTGAAGCATCCATCACACACAGGCGGGCGCCAGAGTAAGGGGAGGGGGAGTTGAGGGTTCTGTCCAGAGCATCAGGCACCGGTCAGATTTCACGGTTCGCTGAGCACTCAACAAATGGCTTTGCTGGTCACTGGTGGGCGCTGGTCAGACATAGGAAGCGGGCCGTATCACACTCGGGCCCAGGCTGATTTGTGGCTGTTCCACCAGCGCCTTTATTCCCCCTTATCATCCACCGGTTCACAGGACCTAAGCTGTATTTAGAAAAAATATAGAATTTAGTTTTCTTTCGTATTTGTTTCATTTTGATTTTGAGATGTAAGCACCTCATGAAGTTTCTAAAATATTTCAGATAGCGGGAATTTATATACAATCACGATTTGCATTTGTTTTCTGAAGATACGAATAGAACATTAATAGAGGCTAGCAGAAATGGGAACACATGATCCTAAACCGGTAATCCATAGGGTTTCCAAAAAACCTAGTTTATATTCTGAATACTTTTGCATATAACTACACCTTCAGTTAAATAGGGAAACAACTTGACATTCTCTATCCAACTCATGATTAAACACAAGATTCGTAAATACTCTGTAATTTTGCCCCGAAGCAGCCACAAGCTCATCCGAAACATCGAAAAACCACCTTCCCAACGCTTACACCCACGACTACTACTTTAGTTCATTATCATACTTCATATCCCCCCTTTTTCATATTTAACTGAATACATTTGATTATCATTCTATAACAATGAATATGATACAATGAGTTAAATTCTATGCAATAACTCTCCCAAGGTAATCTCTCATCTTGTTGGGGGTGGGGGTATCACGAAGGAGATTGAAGGTGGAAGCACTGTTTTTTAGGACGCCATGCAAGTGATACACAAATGACGTGTTTTACCTAGATATATTGGATCTTTCTCTGAGACGAAAAGTGGTATTCCATTTCTTGGAAATCTTTTTTTACCTGGCTATATTGGTTTGACATTTTACCTGTGTTACTGTTGTCAGAGTTGGTAAATCCGGGTATTGTTCTACTTTGGCGCTAGAAGAATATGATTGAGTGTTCATAGTTTCTAATTTCAAAATTCTTCTGATATTTCATGGCATGTTCACTGGAAATATCACGTTTCTTATATTGGAGAAAGTGATCGCAAATGGTGAGACGACAAAGGGTAAAAACTACTAGAGATTTTCCATACGACCAATAAAAAACACATATTGTATTCATACGAGGTTTATTGACTGAGACATGCTAAGCCTTCAGACATTTTGCAATTCTATTATGTGCACAATTGCCAACATCTTATTGTAAGATACCGTTGCTCATAATAAACAGCTATGTCCTGGTTTGAATTTCGAATGCCGCCTTGCGGGCAACTCATTATGGTCAGGTAATGCTTGTGTATTGGTTAGGGCCCAATTGGCTTAAAGTGATTTATGCCAATCAAAGTCACACAAAACAAAAGTGTGGCATCCATTCACGCAGCAATAATTGGGGGACTATGAGTCATCAATTCGTTAAGGGGACTGATTCAGTTAGTTGGTCTTAATTCGTAGGCTACGTATTTGTGTTTTCAGTTTTGGCGTAATCCCGGCTCCCTGAAAAAAGTAACAACACATCTAGTATTGAATGACAAAGTGAGACCTATCAGAATTGGAGAATACTTGCTATTCATTGGAAACTCCATTACTAGGTGTTAATAAGAACTGGATGGTAACTAACACAGATTACAGATGATATCCCATCCTTCTTTGGTCATCAATTTTCTCCCGTCTGAGTCTTTCCTTTCTTTTATGAGTTAGTCCGCTTCAGTCCACTCAATATCGTGACAGAACAGTTTTAAGGAAGTTCTTCGCCAAATCTGCGACACCTGGTGTCAAAAATGTGAAGCCAAAAAATCACTTCTGAGGCACCTTCTTACCAATCATTCCAGCCCCACTGGGGACCTTCGTGCCGTGTCTCTTGTCTCATCTCGTGATAAAGGCCACATGTTTGTTTAAACAGCTTGGAACACTACCGCCCTCTAGAGTCAAAATGGAAAACTTGTTTCTCAGGGATATCTTCCAGAATGACGGACGAAACTCGAGTTCTGAAGATGTTTTTATTTAACTGTAGTGATACCGGAAACTACCCTTGTGAATATCAATTTTGGGCTTGTGAACTGAACGTGGATTTCACATGCATGGTTACTTTTGTAAAAAGAAATCTAGCGCAATTATTATTTCAGTTTCTGTTCACTGAAAAAAGCTCAAAGGTGATGTCCAGGTTTATTGGAAACATCAACTCCCTTAATAGTCTTTATCTCACCCCTGGTGTTTTTATCCCATAACTCAAATGAGTGGCATCTAGATTTTATCCTACGTCATTTCCACATTTTTTCAGCATTAGAAAGTAGTGACAAACAAATCCCATGTTAAGCCTATGGCATTTTTTATTAGGGGTAGGATAATAACTCTTTCTCCATACCCCTAATAGTATTACAGTCCGTTCTCCATAGTCTATGACGTCATATATCCAGTGAGTCGTTCATTCTTCTAGTGTGTACAGGGCTGAGATGAATACAGAAAGCAATTCCTTTTGGTTTCCTCTAAAGTTCCCCATGTTACCTATTTTATACAAAGCACATGCATACAAATAACGTTTATAATTTGATTCTCATCAGGACTAAACCCTTTCAACAGAAAGAATATACCAGAGAACCTTGCATGCGGAATATAATGATTGGATGCGACAATTAATTTCAAATAAGTTGCAAAATTGTACCGGCAGGTGAACAGGGCAGTATCCAGAAATTAGCTAATTGATACTATTATGTAAGCAGTAACGGTTAAGACTAATACATAAGTGAGTATGAGGTAATCTCTACACAGTCATTATGGGATTAAATCACCTTATGAACATAGTTTTTGATGTGGAATGTTCTTTTCTTGTGCAGTGGTTTTAGGCTAAAGGGGAAGCTGTGGTACATTGTGGGAAGGCTTTTGCATCCATCAGATGGTATGGAGTGGTTTCTACAATGTCTGATAAAGGCGGTGGTCGTTTTGCCACCAAAACTGTATATCCAATTTCACAATTAGCCTCAATGACAGTACTGCTGACCATGGAATGTATCAATGTTATGATACATATGCACCATTGCTACGTATACAAAAGAATACTGAACACATTATTATTTACAATGGTAACATTCTAAATGGACATTGTTACTTGTTATCATCTGACCAATATAACCTGGAGTCAATTCCTTTTATATTGTTTTTGGAATATCCTTTATCTATCTGATATATTATTATCAAACCTTTTGCAAAACAGAAAATTGAGTTAGAAGGTGCATAATCATGTCTCATCATGTCTGAGACTAGTACAAGAGTTCAACACACGGACAATGGTTATGGACCTGCAACACGAGGCCAAAGTAAACCACCCACAGTGACATGTTGGACAGAGCAGATAATGAATGTGGCCTTAAAATGTCGGATAAATCCGAGACAAAATGGTAAGCGGATCAGCTACATGGATCCGCCTTTTGTGAGAGAGACACATAGGTGAGGGTCATGACCTATTTCACGGGCTGTTAGGGAGGAACAGAACATGAGACCCAGGTGGGCTGGTGGAAAGAGGGGGACAGGAGGTGGCCTTGGAAGGAGTTGGGAGATTCTATCGTGGATAGTTTATAGATAAGCAGAGGAGGATAAACGGCAGCAAAAATGCAATAGATAAGGAGAGAGGGGGTGAAAGCGAATGAAGAAAAGGAAAGGAGGAGCGGGATACGAGAAGATGAGAGGCAGTCGGCAAGAGAGAAGGATAAGGAAAGGAGAAAAGAACGGGTGGAAGAAAGAGGGACTGAAAGCATTGGACGAGTAGAAAAAATGGATACTGATCATGAGAGAGGAAATGAGTTTAGGAGATTGAGACATTTTGAATGGAAAGAGGGGGTGGGGGAGAAGGTGGACCATAAGGGGAGAGAGAGTGAACCAGAGAGAGAGAGAGAGAGAGAAGAGAGAGAGAGAGAGAGAGAGAGAGAGAGAGAGAGAGAGAGAGAGAGAGAGAGAGAGAGAGAGAGAGAGAGAGAGAGAGAGTGAGAGTGAGAGAGAAATAGGTTCCCCAAATATTTCTGAAGTATTACACTTAGCTCCGCCACAGAAATTAGCGAGAGTACATGATAACTGCTATCTAGTATGCCTTGAGACCAAGACCACAGATTACGGAGGTAGCATTATTGGAGCATGCGTTAGTGCTAGGGCCTCTAATTAATATGTTAATATTCGAGATGAAAAATGCTCATCGCTGCCGGAAGTCAGAGTGGAAGTTGGCCTGTCTCAAGTACAGTTGTTAATGAGAAGGGGGTGATACTAAAAGGGGTTGAATCACTAGGTGGCGCCATGCCAGAGATGGCGCAGTGCTTTGAACTCGGTCTGAGCTATGAACAATTCGTAATTAGGTCTGGCCACCCTATTCAATGGCCAGGCCGACATGACAGCGATACCATGATACCACTAGCTTTGAAGTTATTTGACATTTACTAAATAAGACTTCGGCTAATTAATGATCTCTGGTTGGACCAAGTGATGTCTGATGAACTGTTTCATAGTAATATCGCGGTGTCCCGAAAGTTAAATAGTTTAGAAAAGAAGTCAATGGTGTAGTTAGGTAGATCACGAATTATGCAGGTGTTAGGCCTCATAAATTCCTGGGGAAAGCACGTCTATTTAGTTATATCAGAGATTGAATAGCAAATGGCCTAAACTGGGTAAGATTTATACGGAAAGTCTACTACATGAAACTTGCAATATCAGTCAATTATGACCACAGGAATCTAAATCTGATGCTCGTTTGTTCCAAAAAGTGTAGCATCAGTTTCCAGGGTTACAGAAGGAAAATATATAATCTTGATACTCACTGATATGTGATACATAATTTCAAAAAGGTGAATACATGCATTTTTTCTTTGAGAAAAATATCTCATTCTTTTGCCTAAAGTGTACTGTATAAAAATATGCCTTTTTCCATTTTCTTGGAAGAATTGTTGCCGTGGTAACTTTCAAATTTTGGGGATCCTAATTTTTTTTGTTACGGTTATTGACGTTGGATAAAATTATTCTTTTATATACATATAAAGAGTCAAATGATTGCAAACATATATCTAAATACAAGTGTGCATCAAAATTCTTTTCAGCAAAGCAGTGAAATTGGACAACATACTGACTAACAAAAGCTGAGACTTTAGATATAGGTAAAAAATCACCACAGTATCTATATCCTATACAGCCTATGGAACCTACATGCACAAAATAAATTCGATTATTAGGCCTGAAGAGTTATATTACTAACGAAATAGGAAAACTTCTCCAACCCCGAGATGTATAACTAAAACCAAGAAAAATACAGGAATACAGGGCCATGGTAGCAACAAAGCCACAAAAAACAACATATACACACGCAGAAATAATAATATACTTTCTTTCAGTGAACAATCCCACCCTGTACCCCTACACTACAACAGAGAGAGATCGCAAAAACGGGAGCTAAATTAGGGTAGGACAGTCACACAAAACAATATGATCCAATCAAATACATGAACAGCCCATGGAACCAAAACGAACACAACAAACACTTCGTACAACCTAAAAAGGATTATTTAATGAATACCACATCATACCAATTGATAAAATAGCAATGGTGCACAGCAGTAATGGGCAACACCATTTTTTGAAGTCATCAAATTATTTCCATGGCAACCATGCAAATGTCTTTCTATGACCATAGCAGCAAATAGTAATACACTAAGGCCCGGCGTCCACCTACTACGATAGAAATTTAGACTTATTAATATGGTTCTGGTGCAAAAAGTAAATATCGGGACTTATCGGGAGGGTCCAGATTGTAGGCAAATGTCAAGACGTGCCACTTCACCATACATCGTAATGGGTTCACATGTGAAAAAAAGTGATCATAGTCCTGATATGCCCCACAACACTACAAGGGCACAAGTGTATATCTTGAGGTGTTATCACTCTGCGATGCTCCTGATAAGCTCTCGCCATTTTAACATATTGAGATGTCGTAGAGACCCTCTGATACAGGATTTTCATGGGGACGAAATTGTAGACCCCTTTTGTAATTCGAGCCTTATCATAGAGACATGGTCAACTGCCCCGATGAAAGGTCACCCTTTGACACGATTTCGATTTTTTATCGGGAGGTGCATCATAAGGCATATCGGAGTGTATTGGTAGCTCAGTGGACACCGGGCCTTACTGGACATTTGTATGGCAAATCTGTATGACATGGCAACTAGTAGAGGAGTAAAGTCTGAAAAAGGCTATTAGAGAGTCCACTACATGCCATGTTGGTCAATTATTACTTTGGGAATCTGATTCTGCCATTCTTTTAAACAAATGACTGTAGCATCACTTCAGTTTTCATATATAGATAATCTTTCTTATTATTTGCAAATAGTCCCGAATTTCCTATATAAAATGTCCATTGATACGAGGTCTTCACAGAGAATCAAGTTCTGACATCTTTGTTTCCTTCCTTTAAGGATGGATATGACCAATAGGCGACAGGAATATTCCTGTCAATGCTATGAATTCATAACGCGTCCTTTCAATGTGGTCCCATTCAAACACCCCAGCACCAGCCCTTATAAATTCAATGGAAATTAGTTGTAAAAAAGTGGGTAATTGCTGTTTGTAAAACGGGTGGCGCCTATTCATCTGTGTCTTTTATTGAGTGGGAGAGAGTACATTCAAGTTTACATATTGGCTCTTCAAGGAGCATTTGACAGAGCCGAGTGATTCTTTTATATTTTTCTTTACTAATCTTCTAAATCAGAGCTTTTATGACACTTGCAAAGAAGGAACATAGTCTATGTGGCAGATGCTAAGCTGATGTCATTTCTACATGGCCAGCTCCTTGCCATATTCACGCGGAATTAATCACTCTGGAACAAGTTGCAATTAAAGACAAAAAATAGCATATTAAGCCTAACGGCATCAGAGGCACTGTCATGTCCGTGATGCGCATAGAGATGGTTACCTCCATCAGAATAAATATTGACATTCCCGAAGAAGCAGTCCCACTTCTAAAAAACCCGTGCAGCTGCCCCATTCCTAAGCATGCATTTTCAATAATTTGCAGGGTGCCAGAGAAAAGAAGCCCTCAAAAGATTACTCGAACGATAACGGTTTATATGGATTTCGCTAGATCCATTATCTATGGAAAACTAATCACCTGTTTTAAAGTTTGGTCAATTTGGTTACCTTTGGGAAAAAGATCCTTTTCAATATTCAAATTAGTTCTTTTCTTCTGAATGGAAAGAAGGTGTTGGAGGAGTTAATTGCGGATCGCTAATTTGGCAATACAAACAAAGACCGGTAGCCCAGGGGCCCAGCGATGAAAACATCCCCATTCAAAGAGAAGACATCCAGAGCAGTTTTAACCATTATATGCCCAGAGAAGTCTTACATTGTGAGGACTATGTATAACATATAGAGTTTAGAACATAGCTCACTAAGCTAACATAAAACGTTTATATAACATTTCATTGACATATGGAGATATACAAAAAAGTCGTAAATTGACTAGAAACTTGTGACTCTACATATCTCTACTAAAGCCACCGAAGTAGTGATAACCATCTATGAATGCACTAGCACGGGAATACGAAGTCAAGTCTTCGGATGTGAACACTAATCCATAAATAGTGCCACCATTGAGCTTAAGATCAGCTCTGAACTATAGTTGGGTTAGGGAGTATTCAAAGTTTCCGTTCCAACAGGTTTCTAATGTAATTTAGTACCTATAATTAAACGAATTTACCATTCAGTAGGCTCTAAGGCCACAACCACAGACACCCGAGCAATGTTGCATACAGCTTTCAACACTATGAACGGCAGGACAAATTCTTTGTAAGAACAAAATACATGAAATCCACTATTTTCAGAGAATCTATGGCGATATGAAACCCTTTTCCGGTATTACAATGTCATATCCACAATATTTTGATACATCTTTAGAAGGAATGAACAAATGCAACCTAATTTCAAGCGAAATTTTCAAATGTAGCAATTGAAACCATGTACCTCTCATTCCTCATTCGATCCTTTATTGGCTAGCCTTGTGGGTTGGGAAAAGGAAGACCTGTTAAGAGAGTCACGCGCCTGCCGTTTTGCCTGCCGTTAATAAAACCTGCATAAGTTAACTACCAATCACGATCCCACTGTTTTGCGCGTTTAATTCTGTACCTTCGACAGGCTCGGGTGCCACGTTCAGGAAATTTATGGAGCCGCGGGCTTCATTGAAAGCCATGACAAATAGTTTGATGTGACCTGGTAGGTGATTGGCTCGTTGAGCAGCGTCTCTCTTGGTGACGCATGCGCTCTGGCGGCAGACGTGTTTAGCAGGTCGAGACGAAAGGAAAGGTGTCTGGTTTCTCTTCATCTTAACGGCAACTTAGCACTCTGAATAGATCATTTATAAATCAGTGTTTAGAATGATAACAAAGACACAAGTAAATCCAGTTATGGATATCCTATGGAAGAAAGTGATTGAGCTTGATAAAAGAAAGTGTAATATGCATATTGAATTGATCATTCAGTTTAAAATATCATTAATTGTTTCATGTTGATGGATAAGTCCTGGCGTCCACCTACCATGATAAAACGTTAACACCTCCCGATGCGCTACAATGCATAATGTCAAAAATCATAGACGATCAGAAAACTCTTTATCTTACACAAACGTCTAGAACATTCGCGTGCATAGTATCAGTTTTTAGGTATATCGTAAGGACCATCTTAGACGATTTGGAGCTAAGGGTACGCCGGGCCTAACAACATAAATACTGATAGGTAACTAGACGCTTGAACTCTTGGAACTATGACTGTGATATAGTGCTACACTAATATACATTTTGTTAATTTTTTCATTCGCCCTCTCCGTAGGGGATAACGGTGACTGCATTGTGGTCGTGATAGCGGTAGGGAGAAGTCAACCTCCACGTCTCTCCTTCATATCTACACTAATATACATACCTTGGCGTTGTGTTAGATGATGTACTATCTTTCGAAAAAACCTAAAGCTAACCATAAAAAAAGTTAAATCGGAAAATTTTTCTTCTAGGCAAAATCAGGAGTATGATAACTAAGAATATGGCTTTGAGAATTTATAAGCAAAGTATCACTCCAATATTCGACTATGACTCATTCCTGCACGAGTGCAGGCCCCAAAAGAAACTACAGAAATTGCAGCGTACTCAAAATAGGGCACTTAGAATCTGCTTGGGGGTGGGTCCTCTGTTGCACACTGTCAATGAACTTCACCTTCACTCATCTGTGCTGCAGTTAAAGCGTCGAAGAGAGGAATTACTTTTGACCTTTATCAAACGCAGAGTGACCTCCACTCGGGGGATACACCGAACTATTGTGCCTCCTGCGATCATTGATACTGAAAATGAAGTGATGACTAGAGCCAGGAGGAGTACTACTATGGTCTTGTTACCGCGTCCCAAAACAGAATTTCTTAAAAAGTCACCCACCTATCGAGGTGCTAAAGCATGGAACAAATTGCCTGATTCAGTTAGAAGCATAGAAAAAAAGGAAACTTTCAAAAAATGATAAAAACTATAGATGTTTCGGCCTAGTACAGGAATATTAATCCTACTGGTGGCAGCATACGGACAAGCCTACCCCTTCACCAATGTAATATGTATTATACCATTATCTAAGCATTTTCCGAATTGATAAAATTTAATGCTTATAGTGTTTGTGGAGTTTGAGGTCTCTGAGTTGGAAGGTTTCGCAAGGATCAGTGAGGCCTTACATACCTAGTTCTACTATCGGTAACATTCGGTTACATACACAAATGGTTTCTTGTTTGAACTGTACTGCCAATGGCTTAGCGAAGTATCAAGACAAGATACCTATGTCAGTGATTGTGCAAACTAAGAGAACTGAATGACAATACAAATTAGAACACAACAGAAAGTAAAGAATTATATTACCCAGCGTATATCCAACTCCCATGTAAACCGAGAAACCCATGAACGAACCATGATTAAGATCAATGCCTGAGTTAGAACATACTGACTGGTTAACTGGTCAATTATTAATTAGTTGGTTGGTCAAGTGTTTCCGGATCTATACTAGTATTCTAAATCCACTGCAAGGACATTATTCATCACTTCATCATTTATTTAGGTTTAAGTTTTACTCTGTATTTCATTGTGCTATATACCACTACTGTTTCGTTGTTTTTGAGGCTATGATCCTCCATCCATTCTTATACATAAAACTGGTGACGAAATAAAAAAACTGTTTAGACAAGATAATTGAACGCACTTGTCACTTAGGGTATGATGGCAGATCGAGGTCCTGTACTTACGAATCGTACCTAATAAAAAAAACAACTAAAAAACTAAAAAAAAAACGATAATATAGTTATTTACGTTCACTGTCGTCTAACGGAAATATTCATATGTATTAAGCAGCTCATTTCCAAAATCAACTATCCGCTGTTTTATATGACCTACATATGACTTGAAATATAGGAATACTAACCTGTAGATTATTCAGAGAAGGAAAGAAAGAGAAGGAGAGAGAGAGAAAGAGAGAGAGACACACACACAGAGACACAGAGATACAGACACAGAGACAGAGAGAGAGAGAGAGAGAGAGAGAGAGAGAGAGAGAGAGAGAGAGAGAGAGAGAGAGAGCACAATACAGCAGATGGAGCACCAAACACTCATATCATTCATTTACAACTATCAACAATTTCAGTCAGTGTTAGATATATTGTTACAAATATTTCAATATTATCCCTCCGGTCCAGCTACTAGTTTTTCAGATTGGTTGCGGGAATGTTTGGTAATTAGTGTTTATGATATTCAGTTACTAAGCTCTTTTCCCTTTTCCCTATCTCATCCCGAACCTATATCTCTTTTACAATTCTCCCATTCCCTCATCCTGCAGTCCGGTTCTTCTGCTCCAAATACCAACCCAACTTCCTTTCCCTGCCTGCCTCTCCCTCAGGCCAGGAAAATAATCGTAGCATCACCGCATCAGAGCTGTCAGCATATCCAGACAGGAGAGATGGGTCCATGTCCAAGCTAATCTAATAATTCAGTCAGTCCCGTACTATTACTTTCCCATCCCGGTGCCCGGCCATTCCGTCCACCTTCCACCCTCCCCACCATCCTGAAGCCAAGCCTATAACTCCAGTTCTGCGGCCATATTACCGAGGTTACTTACGCTGTATTTTTCATACTTCATGCATATATCATTTGTTATTAAAGTTTATTCACCAAATTTATACTTGTGACCCAACGGCGCAGGGTTTGGCATGTTCATAATGCTGTTGCCTCTGTTGGCCACTCACAAGGAATTATTACTATTCTCCTTTATCTTATATATGATATATGGATTTCTACACCCAAGGATATAACATTGAGCAGGTAGATGAAAGAAATACTAACACGACTATCGACACATCCCGAAGTCTACGAAGATGATAATATATGGAAATCACCTTACTGTATATATACCTCAAAGATACGCAGTAGAATTGCCGATCAAATAAGCCGATGACGATACGCCATCAGTACCCTAGTCCTTTTCTGTGACAGTAACATTGAAGTTACCATTGAAGTACCTATAATCCATTCCCAGCAAACTCAATAATTTAGGTATGATTGGCCTCTCAGATATAAAATAGCTGATATGAAATATACCATTGCCATCCAGACCGTATAGAATAATCACAACTATTAATACCATCTGCGCCCTTCAATTATGGGTACCTCGATCCATATTTGCCAACATCCCATAATGCATCTCTTGGGACATTTCTTACTCTCCCCATTTTCTGATGTATCCGTTCCCATACAATACTCTCCCTGTCTAACCTCAATGTCATATACCCCTAACCTTTATCCAATATGCCCCACTCGTTCGACTACTATCATTTCCATAACCTCTGCCAAAATTGACAACCCCTATAGCTCATCAACTATGATATCATTCTCAATGTCCTTGTCTTACTTACCACCTATAATAACCATCCACCCGTCACCCACAGCATCGCCTATCAGTCAATGTTCTACCCTCTGTATTGATTCCCATCCCTCAGCCAACGACCCGTCAGTGGAGCTGCCATGTTCTATCATTTCTGACCTTCCGTTGACCCATTGAGCTGGACACCTGTCATAAGACTAGCACGGTGCTAATATACACATTATGGGTCATGCCACGGGTGGCCAACTGTACTTGAGGTAGACACATGTGAAATGCATAGTGGGACGGCTCACGCCATTCTAGAGTTGCCACAGCAACAAACAGTCGTACATAGGAACACTTTTATGAAGTTTTGGGCACACGTCTTTAATAAATACATCCATATGTCACCAGAAACAATGGCGATTTGCTTTAATTACACTTCGAATTTAAACAGATGGAAATCTTGTAAAACAGGTTTACAAAATGCCGTCCCATTTAGGTTCTAATTAATTCAAATTTTCAATCACAAGGGAAAACTAGTACAAGTGTAAGTTTTAGCAGAACTTAGATTAGCAAGAAGACTGAAGTGTCAGTGCAGCGTATCATTTGATTGTGAAATTATCTCAATGTGTCAATTTGAGACACCTAAGGGTAAGATTATAATATGTGTCTGTAAGACTTTCAGGCAAGCCGAGGCAGTATGAGCATCGCATTGTGCGAGAAGCTTCAGTGAGGGAAGCCCTTGTTAGGAGTTGGTAATTTGTGAGATCAAAGTGGACATTTTACTAAAGCAATCAGGAGTTCACGCTGATTAATGCCGCAAAGGTGTAAAATGTGAACGCGAAAAATACAAAGACTAACACTAAAGGCGTCTCTAGCTAATGTGGAACTACTGATTGAATACTAATCCACAGCAGAGGCTCAGCCTCACCGGCATCTTTTGATTGTTGAACTGAACAAGACCGAATTCTCCTTTGCCGTTAATTTGCGTTTCTTCAGCCGGTTCTAAGCTTCCATCTGAGGCGGGAGGAAACAGTGATTGAGGAGAACGATTTGCGGTGGTCAGAACAGAATGGCTGGGGGCCCAACTGGTGGCTAGTGTATTA
Source organism: Alentia gelatinosa (assembly GCA_950022655.1). Taxonomy (NCBI): domain Eukaryota; kingdom Metazoa; phylum Annelida; class Polychaeta; order Phyllodocida; family Polynoidae; genus Alentia; species Alentia gelatinosa. Next base: position 100,019,545 of record OX465580.1, on the reverse strand, counting down.
GGACGTTGTCGCAAATTGAGATTCATACGCGTCTGACACCGGGGTCTGACATTACGCTGGAAGAGGGGTGGTGTGGGTGGACGTGCAGGGTGGCTCGGCTTGAGAATGGAGCCATGGCTTTCCTAGAAAAGACAGCATGTGGGGTGCAGCCCTAGACGGCCTTGACCTTTGACCGGCCGGAAGTGGGAGCAGGTGTCAGGGCAAGTAACAATGTGTCTCTGGCTCAGTGGAGTCGGCTACTACTGATGGCCTTTTACCACTTAGTAGGGTATGTGATGGGGGAGTAAGGAAGGAATATGGATGGCTGTTTGGAGCTTTCTCTGACTGATATTGGGTGTTTGATATAGTTCAAAGGAGAAAGTTGTTAGCCTCATCATTTTTCCAATATTATTTCCTTAAGAGCATGCACAGAGATCTTGACTAGATGGAACTTTATGTAATTACAAGCGTCGTATTAATCAAGGTGTTTTAATCGATCAGTGGTAGACCGCGACATGTTCTTGTATGCAAACTTACCTGAATAAAAGAAAACCTGTTAGGGACGGAAGGTATACGGTAGTGATATAATTATAATTGAACGCTGGTGTGATTCGGGGTATTTTGTACCAGAAAGGAAAGTTACAATGTCACAGAAGTCTCAGAAACGCTAGATTGTAATGTTATATGGGTGAGTTTGAGGCGCTAGTTGTAGCATCGGGAAGAGACATTATCAGACACATATAAGGTTGATACTGATATTGGGGTAGGGTACAACCAGAAATGATAGTATCTGTATTGCCTCGGTGGAAGTTAGCAGGATTGGCGCTGGGTGATGCTTCTCACCACGTTGATGGATCACTGTCAGACTTGACCGGCAAGATGATCAGGCCTGTCATGGCGGTGTGGGGAGAGGTAGGGGACCGGAGACCAGGCGCTGACAATGTCATAGATCATATGTCCACACTACGCCCCTCAGTCTTCCCCCACCCCACATACACCAACACCCACACTCACGCTGGGCGGACAGTCTCTGGTGGTTGGCATACGCCCCTCCCACCCAGCGTCCACCTATAAACGCCCACCTCGATCTGTCATAACCCTATTTTGCTTCTTATTTTGCTTCTTAGCCCATTCAGGGCGAAAATGCCAGTGGGCATTATGTAAATGGGGGGGGGGGGGGCGAAAATGCCAACAGGCATAATGTACACGGGGGGCGAGAATGCCTACAAGCATTCATGATATATTCAGGCATTTTTCAATAAATAAAGGGAAAATCTAAAGAGTTTTTGTAAAATCTGGAAAGATATGTGTGGAAATTGGATAATTTTGTATACTGCTTTAAAAAAAAGTTAAAGTATGACGATGAAGAAGTTCTTCAGGTCATATGACAAATGAAACTTTAATGAATGCCTTATATAACCTGGCCCCTGTAGCTACTGGTAACTATCAACCTACTCGCCTGGAAATGGTTAGTAGACATCAGACAACATTCCTGTTATGTTATATTCATGCTCAAGCTATGGTCATGTTCAGGTTAATTTATAGGTCTTATAATTCCTGTCATCTAGACCTCAATATAGAAATCCTTTCTTATTCCCAGCAAATTATTTGATATTTCAATGGACGATTCTACTACTATACCCTTCCCTTGACAAGTGATATCGAACTGATATTACATATAGGATATATGTACCCTATCATATTGCTGATGGGTATAGCTATTAAACTTATAAGGTAATCTCTTTGACAAAATATTCTGTGAGTCAGATGATAACAATGAGATTATTCAGTTTACCGTGAAAACCCACACGGAACTCAGCTTTGTTTTGGATCTTTCAATCGTTGCTCAACCAGAAGAATTGATTTGATTCCAAAGTCTATGTCAGTAATACAATGTCACGATAATTCCTCTTGTAGAAATTAGTCATGGGAAAACTTAGCGGACTATCGGTGTTGAGACCGACACCTATCATTCAATCGGGTTCGATCGCCTTCACATTCTGGGAGTAGTTGTCTTTTGCCTGATGGCGGGATTAAGCAAACTTCACCTCCTCACTGCCAAACCCTACTGACGCCTGAAGTGGAGGGCCCAGAATACTGAAAACGTTTTCCACAATGTGTCGAGTACGGCGCGGGCAGTAATTGTAGCTCCTCTCTTCATCTCCCGGACAGGCGCCTGGAAACGACTTCTTAAAATGCTGACCCGAGGGAAAGGCTTCATCTCCGACGAAGAAGGAAGGGACAGGGTTTGTCATTCAAAGTATGGGCCTTGTTGGAAGGTTGTCCAAGGCAATGCTGATCGTCACCCGACCTTATCCGACGTCCTATGCAATGACTCTATACCCTCGCATTATCACCCACGTTTCTACCATTTTGCCCATCCTTTTCTCTTTTTTCCCCACTAAATAATTACGATCCAGATCCTTGCCGAGTATTTTCATTCTATTTACAAACCGTCTGACAACATATCACTGAGTCACTCAGCTTGCTGTCATCTGTAAATACTATATAAAACATTCAAATTCTGATCTCACTCCAACCATGGTTGTCATTGATTCCCATCCTCACCATGTACTTGCTCAATGGATAATCTTTAGCTTCGAATCCACGCTTAAACAATTCGGCGAATATAGAATGGACCAAGTTCCTCGAAGATCCGGTCAGGAAATGGAGGCATATCGGACAATTTACTTCGAAAAGTAAAACTCATGTCAATTTCATGGACATTGAATATGGTGATCTCAAAGTGTCATAGAACACATTGCTAATCTAAAAAATGGGGGTCACCATACTAGCTTTTTTGGTGTTTCTTCCTTTATTGCTTGTACAATTTGACAGATAAGAACAATTGTGAGGCCTTAAAACTAGTTCTAATCTTAATTTATAGATTCTTATATCACAATGCATTGGGTAATTTCAACATATACCTGCAGATAATTAGTTTTGTTAATCACAACACGGTGACACAATAACATAATTTCAGGAACATCCATCATAAAATCTGGAATGTGATGAATGGAGCACAATTAAGGGGATGTTTATTTTTCAAACTTTCATAGAATAAAGTAAATATAGGATATTATATACTTAAAATCATAGATCACAGTCATTGTGTTTGACAGAATTGAGAAAAACTATAATTTTCAGTATATTTCTTATATGAATTAGTGAATTGGCCAATTTACCTATTCGGTTAGGTCAAACTCGGTCATATGTTATACTTTCTTCATTTAGAATAGGTCAAAGGAACTGGTTTGGATTAGTAGTTCTCAGTATTTCGAAGTCACCAGGTGACAGCACTGCCTATTGTAGGATATGGCTTTAAGGTATTTCTCGATACTGAGTTAGGAACTGAAGTATTGCTTAACCGTTTCCTTATGAATGATGCCTGAAGGCACTCCCGTGCCTAGCGCAAATAATACCCCATGGCACTCCCGTGGTTTGTGTAAATTCTGAAACGCCGTTATAGTGATAATTAATGAATAATTGAATGGAAACATTGACAGACCATTTAAATTATGATGAAGAAACAATAAATTTTCTCTGCAATTGTAACATAGGCCTGCACTAGAAAGGTGGTCAGTTGTCAGGCCTACTGCATTTAAGAACCTGAACCTGCTACCAGGTCTGGTAGAAAAGGATTAAACCCACACAAGCCCTCCAGTCCGTTTGTAAATGTGTATATGTAAGTGTTGGGAGAGCGGATTGCTACCCTCAGTACCCAGTACCGAAGGGGACGCGCTGTTCACCCCTGTTGCAGGTAAGGTAGACTGGCCTCAGTCCCTGTATCCTAGCCCTCCACCCCTTCTTAGTTTGATTCATGGGCCAGTCAGAGAAGGATACATACTATAATGAATTGTATTCCGATTTTCTTTAATCATTTAATGAATGTTCATAATCAAAGACTTGAGCAAGTCTAAAGGTAGGGGTGTATGGTAAGCTCTGTTGGTGCAGGTGGAGGGGGCACTCACCCCTGCTGGTAAAGCGTGGGTGGATGCGTTACTCTCCACTGGTGCAGGTGGGAGTGTGCTACTCCTTCGGTAAGCCATCCTCCATGGCTGTTTCTTTCGTCCTTATTCGCAGCACGATTCATCACACGGCACTTAATGTGTCCTTCGCGGAAATTAAAGCCCCGTGAACAACGTTCAAGGTCGTTCTAGGTCACCCCCAGCCGCTCACCCACACTGACTTCGTCGACACAGGTCGGCGCATCCCCATCAGGATTTACATCCACAAATACGTGGCTTGGCATCCCTGTGGGGAGTTCCTTTTATGTCAAATATAATTATCCTTGAACCATCGGACGAACGCTAACTATGTACGGTGTTCGTCTAAGGGACCTTGTGAGTCGTGTAACAAACACCTCAAAGTTCATCGTGTAGTTAGCAGGGTAGAATAAGGAGTCCAAGGCCGTCTTAATCGACATCCACCTGTGTTTGTCAAGGTGGGAGCCACAATAGTTAATTCACCAAACGAGTCTATAAAGCTGAGGTTATTGATTGAAGTGTACTTCCTTTGTCAAAATGGTCAATTCTAAATAGGTCCCTTTTCATATATACAGCAACGGCATTGACAGAGGTTGGGCATGTTAGCGCACATCCTTTTCCAAATGCTCAGTGTGAGTTACTGTTACTTGTTTCAATCATTGCCTGACGGTTATTATAGAGGAAACCCATGAAAGTTTAGGGTCTGAGCTTGTATCCCATCGAGTTTGAATCACGTTGTAATTCACAAGGCGAAGCCGCGTGAATTGCTATGTGATTCAAATGAGATGGGATCGAGCTCTGACCCTAAACTTGAATGGGTTTCTGAATTTATCTCACCCTTAATATTGACTAATGGGCTAACATTTGTGACATTATCCCCCATTGGATATTTTTCCTAAATATCTAATGGGTGTTAGATACAAGTTTCCAATGTTAAGTCTATGGAGAAAAAATATCTGGGGTGAGATAAAAGGCAGTCTGGAACACAGAGGAACTATATCTAGAAAAGCTGATACATATACGCCAATATACGAAGTATACTGTTTGTCAGCTGTTTCAAATAGTCCGGATCTCATTCCTTGTATCTGGTGAAAGAAATAGGAGCATTGTTGGTCGTGATTCTGTATTAATTACCTTCCTTTTCCTATCATTAAAAAACACTTGGGACCATGCCTTTGAACCAGTCAACTTTAGTGCAGCAAATGGAGCAGGCTCGGAGCAACGGCAAGGCAATGAGCATCACTCTCCACGCACACACTACTCTGTGTGATCCGTATCTCCGGAGGGAACAGGAAATTATATCTCTTCCACTTGCGGTTCTTCAAAGCCACGACAACCTTTCATTTGGATCCTTAGGTCAACCACGCCACTTTGGCCGTTCGGTGGTACTGGCGGTCGATGGTGAGCAGGAGAGAAAATTGCACTGCAGGTGGTGATGTCCTTGTTTCTGTCATGGTTGGTTGTGCGTCAGACAACTCACCCTCCTTCTTGGTTACCGTCATACTATATCAGCCATTAACCTACCTTTATCAACCCTTTCATTTCATCCCCCACAATATGCTGATTATAGGAATATGAAATAACGGAATTAACTTCAACCTTTGGGTCATAGCATTCTCGATATCAGAAAACCGAACTTCTCAGTTGTGATTCAATTGTTACGATTGTCATGACTATGGAATATAGTTGGAAAACCTGGTCTTCAATAAACATGAGAAGTAGGTTACGTTAAAGAATTCAAACTAATAACATATCGGGAGCATGCATATGATCTATCATATCACTTCATCGCACTGTTGAAACTCGACCATTGTAAAACTCTCTTTTATCGCTCCCATTGTATTGTTGCGCAGCGCATGACACAATATATGTGCCACGGTCGCACCATTTAGTAGTGTGAACTTGGTGGGCTGCAGCAGTGGAACAACGAAGTAGTTATTGCTTAATCCAGGGGACTAAGGTTCTACGGCTGTGCGATCGCCACCTGGCGGAGATGGCCTTCATGTGCGTTTCACGAGCAGGAACTGGGGCTGGTTCCTCAAACATGCCTCCTAAAGTTCTACTCCGTCCCCCCGAAGGCACTTTGATGGGGAGTGCCCGTAATATATCCGTCTGATCAATAACGATAAGATATCATTCACTGAGGTCTTCGAAATGACAATGTTAATTCAATAATCGCTCGCTTCTCCAGCAGAATTTCTTTCTGGAACCGGGGTCAGCTGCACGTCTCATCAAGGCCCGTGTGTGTGTGGCAATCTGTGAAGTGCAAGTAAACGAGCCATTGCTACCTTTGGGAATCAGAACCAGGGAGCCCGCCCAAGTCGGCAGTCCTGTGAGGGGCTTCGTTAGACACTTTGTCCGACTTCTTTATAAAGACCGATCAGGGGACGGAGTAGCAGACGTAACTATGCCAACTTCAGTTGCACTCACACACGCCTTCTACACATTGGTAGGTTTACTCTGTGGGTGCGATCTCTATATCTGTCTCCTTTGGTTGCTACTTTCTGTTTGTTTCTCTGATCTTTTCAATTGTCATTCTCTTATCATTACACCTGTCAATCCCCCCACTCTGTCTTCGTTCATTGGCGCTAGCCTGGACAGAGTCCTCACATATAGATCTCGGGGCCCTGGGTTGAAGCCCAGACGTACTTCTTTGCTTGCTATCCTCATATCATAGATACGATGTTACTTTGGCGGTAGCTACAACCTAAAATGCTTATCTTATATAAAGATACGAATTTGGACAAAAAGAAACAATAGAATGTCATACAAATTTGGACAAAAAGAAACAATAGAATGTCATAAAAATTGTTTGCATCAAAGTCAAACGCAGATTCATATTACATACGTGTACCTCGATAGAAACTGATAAAGGCGGCTTAGTATGTATCAAGAAAGACATACTCAAGAAGACACATCTTTCAGGGGTCAGGTAGCACAGGAAAACAAATAACAATAACAACTCGCACAAAGAAGGTTTCAAGTCCGTGTTCAGACTTCCGACAGACACAAATGATGTTATCAGATAAAGTACGCTTTGAACATTTCTCTCCAGATTTCTGGTGAGAGATGTAAAGTTGAGAAAGGTCTATCCTTTGTCTACCGACAGCGGCAGCAAGCAGCAAGCTCGCCTAAACATTGTGACGAATGTGTGAGTGGTAATGGCAGGCACGTGGGAGGTGTCCACTGAGTCGCCACCTGGTGGCTTTTTCTCCAGACTCTCGCCCCATCTTACGCCTCAGGAGAGCTTCGTGACGTCACTGCGGCCTCCTCGCCGACATGACTCTACAGTTTTTACCTCTCGCCCCCCCCCCCCCGCCCCCTATAAGAAAGAAAATCCAGGGTGGCGTGTATCTTATCTCACCCACTGTTCACAATTGTTTACAGTCGTTCACCATCTCCAGAATGACTGAATAAATTTCCCTCAAATTTTTCTGCCACTCCCGCGTTGTGTAAGTCACTACCACCATACCTTTTTACCAGAAAGTCTATATAAGTAATAAGAGAAAACGTGGTTACTGAGCCCGAAGGGATGGCATCAAAAGGCCGAGAATGACATCCCTACGAACTCAGTCACTACGTTTTCTTATTATTACATACCTAAATATTTAAAAAAAACAACATTTTATAAACTTATTATATGTACCAATTGACCCAATGGTCACAGTGCGCCCGAATATTTACTACAGGCGCAGTGCGCCCGAACATTATTTATACTGTACCCCTAATAGTGGGTAGTATTTCGTAGACGTTCGGCCATAGGTATGTAATAATAGTATACACCAGACCTTATCGGCCCAGTCTAGATTGTGTTCTAAATTACAAAATATGTTTTTTTTTAGAATAAAGGTCTGAAAATCCATATACAAATATATGATGTGGTTCTGAACTGTTTGCAAGCTATCCCCGTGGAGCTATCCTCTTTTATCCGCCGCTGAATAGGCACAGCACAGATCCACGACATCTTTATACATTTTATCTCATTTTAATATACCATGTGCATTATTAGGTTTCAACACAGGGCTGGTTTTAAAACACATCTTTTCAAAGCTGTTAATTGATGCTGGACCTGTTAATGGGTCACCTTTTGAATGAGCAATATCTGATTTAATGGGCAGGCCGACATTTAATTGAAAAGTTGTAACCTAATATCCGAGTGGGATTGACATCGACCATTTTATGGAGAGATGATGACTGAGGTGTTTCCTAATGGCATAGTTGTGACCCCCCCTTTATGTAGTTGCACTCTACCGTCTTCAGTAGTTTTTGAAATAAGTGATTAAATTGAGAAAATAATGCAATGAGAAATTGGGCCTTATCATACTTACCAAGGAGATGCAGGGCACACAATCAGTGCATTTTTAGTATGGAGCTAAAAGGTATATATAGTAACCGGTATCCTTTTTCGTCGCTTGAAATCAGACCAGTATATGTAATGATATCTGTTCCAATAGAACACAAATAATCAAATTACAGGATCAGTATTTAGACATGGTTTCTTATCATTTTCATCATGGACAATATCCCATTTCTTACACCAATGCAATGATTCGAGAATGTCAGTTCATGATGATGTCTGACTTTGCTCGTAAGACCCGTGCATGGCATATTGTGATTCCTATCTGATATCGAACTCGAGAATGTTTGTCGTGCCTCTGATGAAATGAGGAGGAGGGCGATGTCGGTCCCGTAAAAAAATCCGAAGATGAAATCCCATCACAGCAGTGGGGTCTGGGTGGTGGCAGAGGTGTCACATAGTCTCCCCATCCTCTCACTGTCAATTTGCGCTCGATGGAGATGGCACTAGCCGCTCTCACGCCTCTTGACATGACGTCACACTCTCTCAGCGAATGGCGCCACCTACACGTGACCCCTGCAACTGTCGAGTGACCTCTGCTGTTAGTGACGCGGTGTGGGAGCGGGGACAGCGGAAATGGTTGATCACGTGCTCATGGGTCTGGGCGTGATGTCTTAGTTTGCATATAATATGATAACGACGCTGTTGCCACCATATTAATAACGTAGCCTTCGCCATAATACTGGAGTCGCCCACTGAACAACGGTATTGGTAGAATAAGAAAAGGAAAATAAAAATCGGAGAAATAGATAAAAGATCTTAGTGTCTTTCCCTGCCTTACATCACGTTATCCCCAAAAGCAAAAAGAAGTGTTTTCCTCTACCAGATCTCGTCTTTATTCGACACCATCGGGAAGTCAAGCTTCCCAGGAAAGTGGCTGAGGGGCGCCACCACCGTGGAAACTTTAAATGAAGCCCATTAAAAATAGGTATCCGCTAGTATTTCCTGTGTCACCCACCCCTGCGCACCTTCACAAAGAACGACAGCTTCTTCCAGCCACAGATGTGCAAGCCGAGGAGCTCCTGGTCCTCTTTTAGAGGGCGATTCCAACAACTGACTGACCTTTTGGAGCAGCTCACTAAGTGACTAGAACGCAAACCCGGATGTCGCCTGTCCCCGATAGGGCCCCCTTGTATGTCATCCGTGTACTACTTCGTAGTGAATGGCACTTTAACATTGTTAATCAACCCACCTCCCTCCATCCTAAACTAAACAAGATTTGTCAGGCACCAAATTCTGGAAATAGTCCCCCAATGCAGACTTACTCTGCTACCATGTTGCTGCCTCATAAATGCCAACACCTCATTAAGTATCAGTTCCTCATCGGTAAACATCTCCAAGCCCTGGAAATCTAGATGGTTTTCTTTATCCTTAAGCTACACATTCATTAATAATTACATTGTTGCCTCTTGTATTTCATTGATATTTGAATAAAAAGGTTCATTATACGGGAGTAGGTCTTAATCGTTTTATGCAGCGTTGCCATTTCTAATTTCCACATTTCGCCTCTCCACCTGACACTTCTCGTTTATATTTTGCAGATACAGTCACATCTCTCTTCCAATATATCATGATCACGACAGAATAAATACGTCATTTGGTCAATATAAGTTAACTCCATATTTGAATCATTCGATCTATACTATAATTCTAATCTTGTGACCCTACCTGTACCATACAAATAGGTCTCTATTAATATATATAATCCTGGGGATCTATCCTTTATCGATCTGAGTTGTGCTGCTGCTGGCTGATGATGCCTTGGCCTCGAAACAAGATCGAGCGTTTCATTAACAACATAATCGCTCGTAAAGCTAAACTGCTCAGTCAGTTACTTCATTGCTGACAGTCATATACAAGATTCAATCGATCTTACATATTTTCATTTGCACATGGTATGTTTATCCTTTAGATTGATTGTGCCGCACTTCAGTGTGGTGTTGTTCCATTTACACCGGACGCCTCAGTTTTTACTTATATATCAATGTATCAATCCATCTGTTCCTCGATATTTTGGTCAGAAATATTCACCTCAGTCTCCGACTTCGGTGAATATTTCTGACCAAAATATCTCTGAACAGATTCCATTCGGCCACACTAACCATGTCTCTCTATATTACCATCTTATCATGTCAGTGCATATCTCAGGTAAATGTTATTCGTATTGATGGCGGAGTACTCAATCTGCGCAACTCCACGTTTTCCCGCGCATCACCGCGCATTTGCATATTTCAAAATACGTAGAAGAACGTAGACGTGCTTAGACGGAAACACGCCTTTGCGTCAGTGTGACTGAGGCATTGAGCGCATATATCGGGTAATTAAGTATGCAAAGCAGACGTTGGACTGTTCTGTGGGGTATGTTTACATGAGGTTACGTCGGGAACATTGCTCACTCTATCACAACAGCTCTAACCTCATCAGGGAACTAAATAATCCGCTCCTGGTAGTCGACAAACTAATTTCCTCGCGGATTACTGATAATGAATGTACCCTATCTGATTAGGAGCCGGGCCCAATGTCACATAACTGCCATGTTTACTGAGAATCCGCTTGGAGGGGATACGCAATATTCCCTTTGTTAATTTTCCTTCCTCCACACCCCTGCCACCACTATCTATCCCCTCGGATGTGTGCTCCTGAACGGGTTTTTAAGTTGACGTTATTGTCATCTCTGGTTTTCTCATGGCATTACCCAATGAAGTAGCAGATGGGGCGATGGGCTTTTCAAGTCCCTGTGGTCGGCGGAAATTACCTCAGCAGCAAATTGGGAGACAGGGTTGAACGGCTAAAACAGTGTCCATTTCGATTTTACCACCAGGCACATTGATAGGCGTTGGCTGACTAATGACAGCCAGTGATCTGAGACTTGGGACAGGGGGTCCTAAAACGAGTCTTTTGATTCCATTTTCAATTCGGATGGTAGACTTTGCTCTCATGATGAAAATAAAAATGTCCTGAAGATGATTGAATTATGATAGATCACGATGTAACTAGAATCCATTAGCACCCATATTTTAGGTAGTGTTATTGTAAATTTGGGAATAGCAGAGAACACTACTTTCCTCTTATGATCAGGATTGCAAATCTTTTAGGGACTTACCGGGTGGTCGCAGCCTGATGTGGATCCACTGGCGAGAATCTGTCTCCTTCTCCTTCAGGGGTTGTTTGGATCGTTGGCGAAGTAGAATCTGTCAGCAAATATTTCTTGATGTGCTTCTTGTTTTGTATTAAACATCCGATGTCTTCCCCGCACAGCTCATTTCTCTGGTTTCTTTACCACTTTCCATCTACTACCGAAATTTGTTGGTTTCTCTTACACCTGCATAAATCTACCCCCAACAAGGGCAAGACAAAGGTTGGGGAATGCCTGTCACCCTCCTGCATTGGTGTGTGCTGACACAAGAAAATACACAAATTGACCTTTGAAACAAATGTTCTTCCTTTATACATATAAATATTTATATTTTATACCGACATATTGGGTTCATTCTCATAGAACCGGTACAAGTCCATTTTTTAACGTTTCCAGTATTCTAATTTTCGCAAAAGGTATTTAATGTTTATTTTTTCACTTTTAAATGATAGATCTGGTGGCTCCACCACATACAGGTGAGTATAACTCGCCTTACACCATATATATATATATATATCTATATATATCTATATGTATATATATATATATATATATCTATATATCTATATCTATATATATCTATATATATATATATATATATATATATATATATATATATATATATATATATATACATATATATCACTGACATGACTGAAATGTAGTGGTATTACCTGATTTGAACAGTTTATGGAATTCAAATGGCATACGACATATATTCATTCAACCCATGGGTTGAATGAATATATCTCGTAGAAAACCTTTGTATATATCTACAGGGTTCTTAAACTGCCCGTTACCTAGTAGGTTGAGCCTAGCCTGTCCCCAGCGTTATATCATTATAATAACTAGCTTGTAAAGCGGAGTATATCCAGCTGATATGCTTCTGCAGGTATACTGGTATCAACTTTCCGCTTTCTTCGGAGATACACATAACTTGGAGAGAATCAAAACAAGGAAGAGTATGCCAAAGAATACAACCAACATGTAGCAATAGTAAGGGCGACAAAAACAATGGATCGGTCTTCTCCTCACTGCTCTTGGTTACATATACTTTGAGCACTTCCACCATCGTCTCCCGTACCATCTGCACCGACGGGCGGGTTCGTCACACCGCTCCCGGCCCCCCGTCTACCTCCTCCGGGGAGTCTCCATCTCCTATCTTTGATCCTTGTGCGGACAACGTTTCTTCCCTTCAATATGCTAATGGCGGTCTGGTAATCCCTGATTGAAATTGCTGAATTAATCATCGGGATCTTGTGAAGCTGGGCGGTGTTTTTACCCCGCTGGGCGGGGGTACAATTGATGCCGCGCCGATGGACTGCGCAGGGTGTGATGAGGGGTTCGAGGGGTGCTGGGGTGGAGAAAGTGAGGGAGGAGGGTGCTTTGGTGTGCTCTCACATAACCGGCTTATTCCGGCCAACTCATGAGATCCAAGGGGCCGGTCGATCCCCCGTTTAATCACATCATTGATAGATCCGTTGAAGCTTCAGTTTGTCCCTCACACCTCAATGGCGTTTAGTGGAAGCACATGGTAAGCCTCTCCGTGTGTTTCAGCCCATACCTGTATATATAGCACAGTTTATATATTTGTATACAGGTACATATCTAGCGTACAATCTAGACCCGCCGTAAAGGGAAGCTTTGTAAATGAAACCGGACGAAATGCACGCCATAATGTAAAACCGTCCCTCGGGATGTGCTAATAAATAAAAAAAACAAAAAAAACATATGAGGGGCGAATATAGTTTCTATGATAGAGCTATAGCAACACATGTTTTCTCTTTCGTTCATGTATAGTTAAACAATAACATAAAACATATTTTTGTCGTTTACAACATGCTGAAATATATGTAGTAGAGTGTACACGCATATTTGAAGCAGAAGATGAAGGTCTCAATGTTCAGCCCTCTGTTCAGCTACTACGATATCAATTTAAGACCTCCCAATACACTAAAATGCGGAATATCAGAGACAATCGGGAAAATCTTTTAGAGTCTAGTAATGATAACTAAATTTCCATAGCATTGTACATAGCTATTGAAAAAGCTTTCAATTGCGTAGATCACCAAATTTATTGTTTAAATTGACAGAGGTAAGGGATGGGGTTTATCTTATAGAATGGTTAAGATCATAACTAAAGGGCAGACAATGCTATACTGTATACAGAGGGAACCACTCGCCACCATAACAAGTACTGTACAGGGTACCTTAGGGTTCCATACCGGGCCCTTTGTTGCTCCTCAACTGATACAATCCCAAATTCAGATTATATCATGTATGCGAATGATTTGGTAGTTGTACGAAGCGAGAGTACAATCCAGGGAGCCGAAAGAAAATGCAAGGAATTTGTAACAAATTAGATTACTGGTACTCATCGAATAGGCTAACGATAAATGTGAAGAAAACCAGGATTGTATACCATGGTCTTAAGAACAAAATCCAAGAGACTAGGTATTCTGAATAAAACCAAGGGTCTGAAAAGAGAGTTCGGCTATGGGGCATAGGGCAAATACGCTGCTCAACTCTGTGTTGCAACCCCCCGCAATATACGAGCTTTGCTCTTCTTTATTAATCATCAATCTGGATGGAGTTTACAGGTGGATAATCCAGCAATGAACAATATTTTAAATTCAATTTTCATATGCAAGAGACACCAGACATCAGTGATGTTCTATATCCGAATTATCAACCCGGTGATTATCATCACCACAAAGCGACGAAAATGGACCTATTAACTATAACTACTCAACAGTTGAATAATTGCGACTACAATCCCATCATCAGAGGAGTGGTGTTTATATACTTTTTATCATTAGTTCTGTGTCACTGATGGTATTTCTTTTTAGTATCTGTCAGTACATGTTTCACACTACAAAATGTTGATTACTACCCCGACGCCTTCCTCACTACGTCTCCCCGAGCAAAAGAAAGTGCTTAATCCATCAACATTCTTCTTGCCACAACATTATCCCCATCACCAGCCAGACAGTTCCCCTGAGCTGCTCATCGGAGTGAGAGTACAAGATTAATTTAATGCTACGACCGTTACATCTGGAGGGAGCTGCTCTCTTAACGAGTTACTACTACCACCTCCCAGTTCCCGGCCTCGCATCAAACCTAACTGCCTCAGGTTCTAGGCGCCAGAGGTGAACCATCTGTAACTCTATTGTAAAGCTTACCACTGTTTCCCACCGGTGCTAGTATGGATTGGTGGTAGAATCAGGGCTCTATTATACACCGTTAGTTGTAGGAGTGCCGATGATGATATCCTAGTACTAGTCCTATATATACCCTGTCCTATCATATGGAGCTTCGAAATGTATTCGGGCTACCAAAAAATAGAGAATTACTCAACGTAATCTCTTTTGTATATCAACAGCTTTTATTTCTTTCAAGAAATAAATGAAATAATCCTGGAGGAAATGTATACGATTCGTGATCAGTTCTGCAATGTAATACAAAGTCGTGCAGCATGTTGTATTAAGAAGAGCTTTTGTAATGCACAGTCAAACAGTAGCGTCCCAAGAAAGTGAGAGTAATAAGCCTTTATAAGGCAGTTTGATTTAAAACGACCAATTTCCTACTTGGAGACTGGTTAAATGAAATATTTTGTTCTGTTATATCTCAAGTCGTTTCTCCATTTGATATTGTAAACACATGAGCTAAACTCACATATATATCAAGAAAATAGTATAGGACTTACTACATATCAAACCAATTTACATCCTTTACTTAGCATGCATGTAAAGGCCCCTAATCAAGATGGATGTATTGTTTAGAATTTAATCAAAAACAAGGCTGACTATTCAATGGTTACTAGCGACCGGCAGCTTAGCTTCCCCATAAAATCCCCTTCCCGCTAGGGAATAGAAGTCCTCATGGATGATATACCTTTCTTATTTGGTAAGCCTGGAGCGTGAAAAGGGAATCTATATTTCTATCCCAGAAAAGTCTGTACACTTCTAAGTCTTTTTCCTGCCGTTTCTTCCCGCCCCCACCCCCCCAGCTCATTCCTACCCTGAAGCAATCAATCCACCGGTCCCCCAAGTACACCCGGCCCGCTCCTACCCGCCTTACTCCATCCTCTAAATGTCTCAGCAGATAGCAACGCCTGCTATCTTATACAATAGGATTAGGCTTGCCGACGAAGGCTGATTGACTCTCAAAGCATTTACAACGATCCTATCGCGCGGCTAGATTGGTGTCACGGCTTATGTATTGTCTCCCGTCGGGCGTCGGCGCAGATACCGCTGTAAACCGGGCGCCGGGTCCGGAGGACTGGTCTCACAGTGAGCAGCTCTGTGAACTGCTTTGTGAGCTACTCCGCCTTTGTTCTATGAAGCTGGACAGAAGTCGATAGCTTCCTTTTATTCATATCACAGTGGCTTTATACTGTTATAGTGGTCAATATAAAAATTGATAAGTCCTTCTCAATGGCAAGTTTTTAGGAATCAGAACCTCTGCAACTCATGGGTGAATCAAAGAGTGTTTTGAAATACTACCAAAGTGTGCTAGTTTAAAAAGGATACACGGCTGGATCATGATAATTAGATTTAAACCACTACAGCGCTTGTATTAGTCATTTAACGGGAATCAACGATGAGCCTGATTTAACCACGTAAGCCCCATTCTAAATCTGTAAGACGGCATCAATATATATATAGCAGGACATTGATAAGAAGATTCCACGAAAGATTTAAAGAGGTACAGATATTATTTAAAAAGAGAAACGTGATCTTCCTTCAAGGATAAATGTGTGCTCAAATCTGCAAAAGAAATGGAGATGAAGAAAAAAAGACAAAATCACACCGTATGTCATCCAACAGAGATTATTTGTACAGGATACATACCGTTGATGCATATTAGAATTTATAGAATAAAATAAGAAAACGAAAATCAGGTAAGACCAAACGTGCAGGCAGATATCACACCTACATGATACAATCTGGTTGTGATATCATATTTCGAAAGTAAAGGCGATTTCTAAAATGTGTTTGTCAGGACTCATGTGGACGTACAAGTACAAGTATGGCACACAGAATATGCATGGCAAGCCTTTGTCCTTGAAAACACAGTACAATATCAATCACGTAGTCATCAGATATGTAAAAGCTCATGCACGTCCAGACGCTGGTTCGCTTAAAACACGGTTTCATACTTTATATAATAAGGTCTGTTTTGAGATAGATCTGGTTGGAGTTTCACCCCTCATAACCAGAACTCATAACCAGGTTTAATGACTGAATTGTCACGAGAGTGACGTGTAGAGAAACGACCAAACCTTCCATTATTTTTTGTATGTCTTCACTTAGATGTTTTTGTTATGATTTGTTTCTAGCCATGCCGAACCAAAACTTTGGTGTTGCAGTTTTCTGATCTCAATACCTTGTGAGCAGCCCATAGGACTTAAGAAATACCCGGCTTTACGTTGGTGCAGAGCAAAAAATGTACACAAGAGTTGTAGACCCCATTTACTACACTGGCCTCCAGAGCTACATGTCAGCTCTGGTCGGATTAACTCTGTGGCCACCTTGAATCATTAGCTGTACGTGCCGGTTACTCTCTACTCAGATTGCATATACCGCTTGAGAATGAGTCATTTCGATCTGTCGAACCCAAATCAACATTTTCTTGTTTCCTATCGGATCTATATTCAAAAGGATGTATTGTTTGCTGCCATACTGATCAGAAGCCCATCTTTCTTTAGCAGAGGCTGTCGAAGTGGTTGTTCTCATTGCTTAACATTTCAGGAACCATTTTACTAAAAAAGCGATATCTAAGATAATCGCAAATATTCTTACAATTCCTGCGAGTGTGGTGTCACAAGGGCCATTGCTGGCCCAGAGTCCAATTGCAACAACATCAATACGATTGACATTTTGTCATTTCCTTTGGATATTACACTCTTACAGCAGATTCTTTGTTACTTTTGCCGTGCTGTGGGAGACCTCTGTTAGAAGGGTGATACGTATGTCAGAATTGCATAAATAAATGGCTGGGGTTGGCCTGGGATAGTAATTTGCTAGTTCTTGTAGCGATAGCCCTGCAATATTGCTGCTACAGAGGAACAGGCAGCTATTAGCAGTGTTATTAAGATAGCCCTGAGGGGTTTGCTGCCAACTCTTAATTTTGTTCTATCCTCACATGATATTATCCCCCCCTCTGGGGTGGGGCAAACCTTTCCCCCCAATTTCCATGGAGGACCGGGGGGTGGAGGCAAACCATCTTTTTGGATATTACTGGGCGGAGCGGCGATTTATCTGTTAACATAATCATGTGAAAACTGTGCAACCGCAGCCATAGATGATGAATGCCCTCTTATCAAATACTATATATTATCGACAGACTCGCCAATGTCTGTTCGCCATAAAAACAAAACACTGCTAATCTGCGTTTGGGCAATGATGTCACACATGGATTTTCTTACCTCCAAAAGTGGATATATGCGCCGCGTCACTACGTATGACATCTGGACACCACAATTTGCAAACATAAACCTCGCGGTCCCCATCTCACGAATAGTGTCATCAGGGCCTAGTTCACGCCTTATAAATGTAGTCCCATGATAAAGGAGGAACCGTAAGGCTGCCACAGTGGTTTATTCCCTACCACACCTTAGTCGCTCGACCTATACAGTGCCACCCATGTCACACCCATTCGTTAACCCTGCCCGCTTCCACTAGTACGATTGACTAGTACCTCTTGGGTTCGTGGCTCAAATTGAAAAACTTGGTCTCTCGGAAGACAAAGGTGCTTTCTATTCGCCTTATTTCGGGTTCCAAAATAATCACTTCGACAACAAAGAGAAGAAATTTTTGAAGCAAATATTCTGTGATAGATTGTTCATACTGAGTATCATTACAAAGCGTTTTATTGTGAGGTTCTCACAAAAAGAATATCGTGCACATATTCACTTATTCCTGTCGTTGTCAATCGGAAATAGAAATGGTTTTATTGTGAAATTATATGTGATTATCATGGGTATGAGAGACACCTATATCCTTTCTAGTGTATGTCTTAGATGCACATGTATTTAAGTAGATTCTGGAATATTTACATCATATATAACTCTCAAATGATATTTCACTTGAAACATGAAGTGGAATTCACACGGTGAAATTCATGTAGCCCATGGGGTTTAAAATCTCATGAGATTGCGTTCCTTTTGTAGGGGTAAATGTCGCAAACACTCGAAGTTACTCTTGCCTCGGCACCAACAACTCTACAACAGTAGTATAACTACTACTTATGTTGCCCTACCACGTGACCAAAGAAAAAAACAAACACTTCTTAAAACCAACGAAAGAAGAACGCTACCGCCGCTAAACTAACGGAAATCAAGAACAATATATATAGCATCACGACAGGATAACAGAGGTAACTTTCGGTGTTGGTTCTTGAGCGGACGCGGTAACCTTTCGTTAGTACTCCACTCTGCATATGGGGAATTGTTAAAAATATGAGTACATATATATAAGTGAGTGTTGTAAGGGGCTAGGAAGTGTTGTTGTTGAACCGTTGAATAGACGGTGGGTGGGAGTGCCTACCACTCCATACATACTCTCTGATACACATCTCCCTACGTGTGAACAACCTACAGAAGGACCGATCGTGGCACGAAGCCAGCGTATCACCAATTGCATCTGTCTGACCTCAGGCAGTGGGAGTTGGGTGGCCAGCGGTCTGTGATCCCCTCCACACAAATCCCTCCTTGTTTCGATCCTCGCGCGTTAATATGATCATAGCAGGGCCAAGAATCGCAAGTCTTACCGTTAGGTAGCCGAGCGTGCGGCGGCTCACTAAACTCCGACACCTAAGGCTAGACTTAACACACTATGGGCGGGCAGCCCCTCCAACTGAGCAAGGCGAGATAACACCCTACCTCTCCATCTCCCCCTCACATTACCTATCCTAAGAGGCTTGGCCTCTTTGATCAAGCTTAATCCAGTAATTTTCAAATTACACACAAACCACTTATCACGTTGATGAAGTGGATTTGCTCACAGCTCTCTCATACTGATCGGTACTTGTACTGGGACATGTGTGGCTTTTCTACGGCCCATTCATTGGTCGGTGTTTGCACCACTATGCAAATGCATTTTATATTGCCCACTTATAGTGCCGCTGTTGGTCACTGGTGGTAACTGCCTGACTTGATGAATTGGTCTTATCTGATCCCTGATGAAATCGTTATTTGAAGAAACTCTCATCGAGGCCAAACCTGAAAATCGTATCACTCGGAATATTATATGAATAAATTCACAATAGTATGATTATATTTGTAATGTAACAAAAGAGCATTAAACTATAGTGTATTCCACAAGCTCAACACACCTCTAGAACAGTACTGTCTTCGGTGCCATATGATTTTGGGATTTCGATATACATCCAGATCAGTGTCAGACCATATATCCTTATACGCAGAAATTAAGCTTCTCTTCTGTTCTTGGGATTTGCTCATGATCTCTTTCACAAGTCTATATAAATATAAATCAATAACTGGTATGAAGCTTGGGATTTATGGTTACCATACTTACCACACTACTTTTTAAAATATTTTTTGGACTGAACGTTGATTGGGTTCAGGAAGAAAACATCTCCATTAGGAAGTACATCTGTTCACACGATTAAGATTTTACGTGAGATAAATTAGATAGATATTTAAGCTGACATAATATACCTAACTCTTATAAGTCTACTTCATGCCTTGTAATACCTGCCTAACTCACAAAACGCATTCATTGCCAAACCATAAGCGATGTTGAATGTGGTGGCGATATAGGTAAAACAACTTGAACTAAGCGTCAAATGTTGGAAGTTATAGTAGGGCTCGGTCCCTCCATAACAGCTGGTTTGGCGGCCACCCCTTCCTAACTCTCATACAGTACACTGCGGATCTGGCCCCAAAGCTTATTCCTTTGGCCCTCGCCATAACAGGAGCAGCCAGGCATAATAACGGTTAAATAACTATTAATTCCCGCACTAAGCAGGCTGACTCCTTAATGCACTCGGGCGATCTGGCCGCCCTATTGGCTCCTCGCCCTTACATCGAAGATGTAAAGTCCCGTTAGGGCTCACAATGAGTCTCGCAGTCTCTCGTTCATTCTCACGGGACTTTCTAGCCGGATTTCCTCTCCATTGTCAATTGATACGAGTTGATGAACAATGTATATGGTTTCAAGGAGTATCATTTAGTGGACATTATTGTGCGGAATACAATACTTGGAGAACGGGATAGTCCACGTGGATGTAGTAGGATACTTGGAGCTTTCGACACAGATAATTACAGGTCGGTGCTTTATTAATATTCCTATAAGTGAACAGGTTAACATGCTTTATTGTTTCACTAAATTTATTGTCGAAGTATCCCCAGTGCCTAAACACCGCGACATTAATCCCTAGTAGCATTTAGTGTAATTTGGTGGTGCAAAGGACTTGAAATCTTGATACTACATTCGTTTAAGCTCTATGCTGTCAAAACCTTGTAGCTTGTAGCTAGTTCTTATGTCTTCCCATTAGGAACAGATGACTTGATGTCTCGTAGTCCTAATGTATCAAAGCAAATCCTAATTACCAAAGAGGTACCTCTCCGCCGTTTTACCCACTTTCACATCTTCCTCCTCATTTGCGTAGATCAAACCCATTTTCAATAGCTCTATTTCATATCATTTTCCTAATACCTGACCTATATTTTCAAGTCAGATGTCTTGCAACAGCGAGACATATTCACAAGAATCACCGGATCCTACCAGACATGAGGTTTGTGTAATCCATGTTATGGTATTTGGACGGATCACTATTTCTTTATCTTAAAGCTCCAACTTACTTGACACTATGACGACCGGCTCAGTAATATATCATCTATTTAAAATGTTAGATCAGTGTATGGTACTAAGTTCATGGCTAGTTCATGGCGATAAATACAAAAAAAACTGTTCAAATGTGGGTGGGAAATAAATTGACAAACCAATTTATGGAGACAAATCATATTGAAAACACAGCATTACAAAGAGTCCACCAATTTAGCTATTTAGGTATTACACTGGACAGCAGTCTAACATTTAAGAACCAGGTAAATAAAATCATCGCCGAAGCACATTTAAAGACCCAAAAACTACGCCTCTTAAAATACATACTACCAAAGGGGATACGAATACAAATCCTAAAACAATGTATTTTGCCAATCTACGACTATGTGGACTTTGTTTATCTGAGTTGTGCACACGTAGATGACCACCACTTGGATGTGTCATTTCATCACTGCATGAGGGCATCTATTGGGACAGCACATGTAAGGGAACTTCATATAACTGAGCTTTATCAACAGTGTCAAATAAGACCCTTACGGTACAGAAGATTCCTCCACTTGTTAATGATGCTGTGGTGGTGGTCAAATGACCCCACACACCTAGAAGTGAACGAAATACCAACCTGAAGACAGGAAAAACTGTTATTAAAGGTAGATGCTCCGCGAACTGAAAAATATAGGAAATCTCCCCTATATCTGGGAATCCCAATATGGGACAGTCTACCTAAAGATGTTCAACGAATAACTGACTCTTCTTACTATGAGGTACAACTAAAACACCAACTTCTTGAAATACCAGAAATATTAACCCGTTGATTGATTGCTGCCTAACACTGACCTAGCCAAACTACAAAGTGTGTTGTCCTGTGTGTCTTGTCTATAGTTGTTTGTCTTGTTATGACTACGATGGAAGAACGCCCAACTCAGGGTTAATCTGTATGTCCTTATACCTGAATAAAAAAAAAAAAATTAAAAAAAAATGAATTGAAAGATAAAGACTCTTTAGGCAGTGGTTAGGGTGATACAGCACTGCACAAACTGTCACCTTCAACCCTCACCACACACTACACGCGACTTCTCTCACTTCTATACATACACAATATGCACCATAACAACATGTATATAATATTAATAGGCCAATGTAAGATAATAGTTAGGATAATATAGGATATGAATTGACACAGAGACAGGTTTGGCGGAAATTTGAATAAATAACAGGTTTATTCATGTTAATACAATGGGACAAGCCCCAGTCCTAACCATCTAGATGTACAAAACTAATAAAAAAAACAATAGTAAGACTAAAATATGTGTTACAGGTAAGACAACAGCGAGCGGAATGACCGTTTGGGGGAACCTGGTTACCATGGTACCCCCGGCTACTGCATCTATTACGCAATAACTACCTGGAAAACAACTATGACGTGGGTAGTGATACACCTGTAAACTCCGAGGTGAATTAAGTTGTTGATTCCCATTGGCTTAATTTATATTTATATAGACGAGGTTATATAGTTATATAATATTAATAGGCCAATGTAGGATAATAGTTAGGATAATATAGGATATGAATTGACACAGAGACAGGTTTGGCGGAAATTTGAATAAATAACAGGCAGAAACCCGCCAAACACAAACGAAGTCAATTAAAATTTTGACAAGAATTCTGAGGCAATCCGATCTGAGGATGAAACAGAAAACGATGTATTATGGAGATAAGTGTGGACAACTGAAGAAGTCCAATTCCCCCTACTCTTAATATCAGAGATATCTAAGCCAATATCCTTGAGAAAAGTGGCTCCCCCATGCCGCAAAGAGTGACATGAAACCAACTTATCTCCAAATCCACAAATACGGGCCAGAGATTTTAATTTGTTATTAACAAATTGATAAGTTAGTGGCAATAGGGTACCACCCGAAGAGGATCTAAGCAAAAAATCCTCTGGACCTGGTGAATGCCTAGAGAATAATACTTTTAAATAAAAAACCACACAGAAAATAGATTCTGGAATAATATCAAACCTCAAAACCTGAGGTTTTGTACCGAATTGGTCCACTTTAGACGATTTAATATTTATAATGACATGGTCAGTGGAAATATTAACATGTTCCCACTTTAAAGTGTGTTGAGATAAAGTGTAGTGGAATTTTCTCAGTAAACCCCTGAAACCAAGAAGAAAGCTTATCCATAAAGTTAGATCAGAGTCCAACTTGAGATTTAACCGTTGATACATCGATACCATGTCCGATAAAGCAATAGGGTATCTGATAGTTTTTTCCGACATATCTAATCTAGTAATACCCTTTACTGTCATCTTTAACAAAAGATTAGAGGAAAAATCCTCAAACCCGCATAATTTATTCTCAAAATTAACCGCGGAAATATAATTCTTTATCGAAATGGGCTTCATATGTTGTGATAAAAATACCACATAAAGGGAAAAATTAGACATGTTAACAGGAAAAGGTTCCCAGTTTCGAATATCACAGAACCTACGATAACAATTTGACTGGTTATCCCTTACCCTACGTGTATTAACTGAGATACAATTAGATAGTATCACTTTGTGTTTTCCCCGGAGCATGTCCAGCTGAGAGTCTGGAATTAAAACAACACATTTTCATAGAAGTTGAATAGGGTGTTTTCATAGGGTGTTGAATAGTTTATCCTTGTATCCTTTATAAGAAACCCTGGACAATTGATCAGCTAAAACATTATCTTCTGATCTAATGTAAGTAGCCTTGAGACTCAAATTGTGAAGAAAACAAATCCAAAAAAGTTCTCTCAGCCATTTCATGCACTGATCGTTACGACTTCTCCCAGTATTAATCGTCGCTAGTACCTGCATGTTGTCTGTAATTATTTTGATACAACAATTGCGATAAACCTCGGCCCAGCGTTTAACGCCTATCAAAACTGGCCATAACTTGTAAAGATTAATATTTACATCAATATTATCACTCTGAGGAGATAAAGCAAAATGGGAATCGTCAATTCCTGGAATCTTACTATCATTCCAAGACCGGTATATGAAATCCTTGCCCGCCCAGGCTCCAAACCCCGTGAGCGATGAATCCGAAACGATTGGACAATAATTACAGTTTCTTTGTATCACTTCTCGTCCATTAAAAATCGTACAAAAATTCTCCCACCAGTTTAAATCGTCCTAAAGATTAGGAGTGACTGCCTTATAACTTTTACGATTTAGAGAAGCACATGAATCAAAAATCCTGCGACTGAAGGTGCGTCCACCGCGGACAACTTGAGCACAAAAAGACACAAGTCCCCCGAATTTTTCTAGATCCTTTTTGCAGCATTTACCATTTTCTTTTATAATTCTGATACTTTCTTTTAGCTTTACGATTTTTTCCTGGGGTAAAGACAATGACATATCCACCAAATTTATAAGAATTCCCCAAAACACAGTCGTTTGTGATGGTTGAGTTACTTTAGACAAAGATATTTCAAAACCCAGGCCTTTTAACAAGTGTATTAGGTTATCACGTTTTGATAAACAATCTAGTTCTGATTTCCCAGTAACCAGAAAATCGTCCAGGTCATTTGTTGCATTTTCAATACCGCATTGAGCTGCGGCATCCACAACAAAATTAGATATCCTCATAAAAATATTCGGGGCACACTTTAAGCGAAAACAAAGTCTTTTGTCTTCAAAGTAACAATCATTTTCCCCAAAATTCCAAGAAAAACCTTGAAATTTTGCATGGTCCGGATTAACATTAACTGAACAATAAGCGGATTTAATGTCCACCACGCTCATAAATTCTCCACCTGACAACTTTGATGCTGCATCATATACCGTGTTATAACTGAAAGACTCATAAGTATTATCCATAAAATTGTTGATGCTAATGCCATCGGGCATTGAACAGTCTGTAATTGGACATAATTTGCCATTACCCTTTGTTACAGCCCCTAATGCGTGAAAGCATTTAGGCTTTTTAACCGCGTAGGCTACTTTACCTTCCAATAATTCGTTCTTTAATATATCAGACATTTCACCATACCAAGGATTCGCTTATATCGAATTGTAATTAGGAGTTTCATTCAAAGTATTTATGTCTGCATCAACAATGTTAAAACCGTATCTGATTCCATTCCAGATATATTCACGTTCACTTTTTGATAATCCACACACCACATTATCGAATTTTAAGAATTTATAAAATCGACAAGGCAATAACTGAGCTCTCTGGCCACCGATAAAATATACACAATCGCAAGTATCATCAAAACATTTATCAGTTATGTTCAAACTCGCGAGATCCAAAGATTCACAAGGAAAAACAACATTTGGATTAACCGGGTTATCAACTCCCGCCTAAACGAGGCCTCGCAGGCTTCTTTTTCCAGATTAACTGATACATAGGTATTTTCAAATTCAACGAATTTGTCATCAAAACACTGTACAGTTTAACAAATTCATTACCAAACGATAAATTTGGTTCATTTTGAGCATTTTCCAACGAAACCCCATCCACCGGTGCGTAATCCTGAGTAACCGTTTCAGATTCAAAAGCGAGATCAAGATTGACGTCACTACCGTTAGTGGTCTGACCTCGATTATTAATAGATTCAAAATGATACAAAGTATCAATATCGTCAGCTTTGCAGTTACTCATCGCTAAGCATCATTTTTGACCCTGTTTCTTCGCTGTACATGCGAAATAACCATGGTTATTTGAGAAGCACCCTGAGCACTGGTGGGGATACTTACAACTTGAGAAATGGCAACCATTTTCAGACTTATTATAAGCATTGCAAGTGTGTGTTATCGTCGATTTTGCTACAGAAACTTTACTTTTAGCATTCCTAGCACTGATAGTACCATCATACGATAGATATTTCATTATCTCGCACACTTCTACTTTATCAAATGCACTGATTCCTGTCTTATTGGCACGTTTTTTTTACAGATGAATCGTAGCGAATTAAAGTATCGCAGTGGAAAACTTTTGTTTTCGCCTTTTCTGCTAATAATATCTGATGCTCTAGAAAACCTGAAACATCTTTACCCTTCTCCAACAATGATTTCATGAGTTTAAATTGACCAGCGATAAAGTTTCAGAATTCAGAATTCTTTCATCCTTCTCTAGATCATGTGATCTCGCTAATAACATAACAAACACTCCCCCTACTGCCAACGCTAATACCCCGGAGAATGACCCGGATTGCAACCCGGATGTTGATATAACTGAACCCTCTTATGAGGAGCATATTCAATTCGATAAAGAAGATTTATATAATTACATCAAAGATATTATGACTAGCAAATCATCGGGACTTGACAGCATACGAACGTCTGTTTTGAAGGAATACATGCTATTGATACTTGAGCAACTTGAATATCTATACTGTTAATCCTTCAGTACTGGAAAATTTCCGAGCGGGTGGAAAATGGCCAGTGTCATCCCTCTACCTAAGTCAGGTACACTTAGTGATCCGAATAACTGGAGGCCTATCTCCCTCTTACCCGTGCCAGGTAAGCTGGCTGAAAAGATTTTTCATGATTATCTCATGAACTATCTGGAATCCAGAAACTTACTAACACGAACGCAGCATGGCTTTCGTAAGCAACATGGAACGATAGATGCAATCTATCACCTTGTGAATGACTTGTACTTAGCCCGTGATCTGAAGCAGATCACTGGATGTATATACATCGATCTCAGGAAGGCATTCGACAGTGTGCACCATGGTAAACTAATCAAGAAACTCGAGAGGCTGAATTTACCACCGTCATATCTATCTTGGATAGTATCATACCTGCAAACTCGGCAGCAGCGTATCAGACTTGGTAGCACTGTGTCTACATGGGAAACAGTTGATTTTGGAGTACCGCAGGGCTCTGTTCTCGGTCCGCTATTATTTATATATTATATTAATGACGTATGTGACATATTATCTGAAGTGAATCATTTACTACATGCAGACGACCTCGTGATGTATTTCTCAGATGTCGATCCAAAAGTAGTCGTAGATAGGCTGCAGGGCACTTTAGACAAGCTTGTTGACTGGTGTAACAGTAACCTCCTCACTATAAACTCAAAGAAATCTCAAGTCTGCTGGTATGGCTCTCACCGTGCCCTCTGCAACATAGACAAATTTGACCTCTACATAAACTTAACCAAACTAAAGCGAGTTTCGTATCAATATCTTGGCATCAATATTGATAGTACCCTCTCTTTTGAGAAGGAGATGCGGCATATCTTAAAGAAAGTTAGCCACAAACTGTTCAGTTTTTCCAAGACTAGGTACATGATGTCTCTGGAATTAGCCACTAGGGTCTATCGTCAAACCATCTTACCCATTTTTGACTATGTCGCCCTTATAACAGATGGCAGTAACCAGAAGTGGATATTAAAGCTGCAACGACTCCAGAACAGAGCTCTGCAAGTATGTTTGAGGGACCATGACATGGTGCACACTGTCGACGAACTTCACAGGATCGTTAAGGTGGCAACCCTGAAACGACGCAGAGGCGAACTTATGCTTGGTTTCATGAGACGTGAATATATAAGGCTAAATGGCGGCTTTTTACTGGATGAGGAACTCCTAGAACCTAATAACCAGACACAACTGTTAAATAATCTACCACAATTAGATGACACACATGAACCTGCTGAACTGAGTCAACGCAGCTTGTGATCAAGCTCTAAATCACTATTCAAACTTCGAAAACCTCAGAGTGAGTTTTATAAGCGGTCTCCGATTTATCGGGGTAAATCCTTATGGAACGCACTTGATCCTAAAATTAAAACCATGCCATCTAAATCGTCGTTTAAGCATGTCTTGAGGCAGCTTGACAATTTACAGTCATAGTTCTTACCATTCGTTCAGCTCAGTACTTATGCCGTTTCATTGTTTCATTCCCTCATCCCATCTCATTGCCTTTCCTATTCTCCTAATTGTTATCATCTTGATTGATGCAGATTATGTTTTGGCAACTTTGTGCCACCTGGTTGCCGCTACCAGCCATAATGTAAAACCGCCTGCACAGGCGAATTGTGTGCTGTATACAAATAAAATCAAAAAAAAAAAAAAAAAAAAAAAAAAATCATATTTACTGCAACGCCGCTTTTTCTTTTCTCTGCTCGACGATCTTGAAGAATCCGTTGACCGAGAACTTGTGCTGGAATCAGACAAAGTTGAAGCACATCTCGACTTCTTATCTTTGCGAGTGCTCGAGTGAGTTCTCCTGGTTTTTTTCTTTCTTCTTCGAACTTGTATTAGCCGATACCATCTTCAAAATAGTGGAGATCAATGCCTCTAGAGTTTTTAGTCGTTCATCTGTGCTTTCATCCTTCTCGTCCATCCCTGATCCTGTGATGCCTGCATGGTCCGATGCCCTCAAGCAGCTCTCCTGTCGCCCATCCTCGCGAGTTGAAGGTGTCGCCACAGATTCCGCATTTTTAGAGGATAAATCCCCTAAAATACCTGTGAAAGTCTCCGCTGGAGAACTCTCTACACGTTTGCCCAACAAATTCTTTTGCGAATTCTCAATCTTTTTTCTTGTTCGACCCATGATTGGATAGAAAAAACGAAAAATCTCAGCGAGATTCAAATATGTGTTACAGGTAAGACAACAGCGAGCGGAATGACCATTTGGGGGAACCTGGTTACCATGGTACCCCCGGCTACCGCATCTATTACGCAATAACTACCTGGAAAACAACTATGACGTGGGTAGTGATACACCTGTAAACTCCGAGGTGAATTAAGTTGTTGATTCCCATTGGCTTAATTTATATTTATATAAACGAGGTTATATAGTTATATATATATATATATACCTATATAATATTCACATCTATATAAGCTTGTGTTCTACAAAAAGACCTACTAAGAAGATACAGGTAATTACTTCTGGCTTGGTATCCTCTCCACCCACCGACTTTCCATGCGCCAATACACTGAACCTATACGGCCCATACCACCGCCGGCAGACAGCAGACTCACCTTGTTATCAGGGGACACCTCCACCACTTTTCCTCAGGTCAAAAGTCAGATTGGCCGTGTCATGACATGAGCGTCCTGTTAGGGGGCAGTGGCGGCGGCCCCGACTGCTACAGTGATTGGTTGTGACAGCTCTGCTTCCGAATCCATTATGGGGCATTAACTAACATTGTCCATAATTTGTTTACATGCATTATGTAGCCACGTTGAGGTCCACCCTGCTACCTAATTCTTCAAGGTTGCCGGGAATTGTACACTGGGTTCGCTATTAGGTAGCTGGACTAAGGCCACTGGTTGAATAGCTTGGGAAGGACAGTGCAGAAAGAGTCTATACTTTGCTTTCAGTGACTACCACTGTGAAATGAGTCTTTGTTTCCGTGGGTATATAAACACGAGGCAGGGATTATTCAGCAAAGTTCCTCTTAGAGATTATATCTATTCTTCTCTGTATAGATACGCCGTCTTTTCAAAATAAATGAGGAATCGGAGTTGTAAGTTGATTGTATCTAAATGAAATTAAGAACAGACTTCGATCTTTCTGTAATAGTGGGAAGATGATAATATACGTCCATGAGCTCTGTGTTCGGTGAGATGGAGCCGTCAGACGATGAGGTAATACGTCATGTTTTAGATCTGCCATGAGATAAAACTCGCGAAACATTATGGGGAGCCGAGGGATTTCCCCATCAATACTTGGTATCTAAGAGTTTACAGTGTAGGAAGTGTTATGACAGTGTTATAAAATTCATTCTGAATAATATTCTGCATGTGGTTGAGAATGACTACAGAAAACGTAAGGTAGTGCACGATTTTTTATTTGTTTGGACTATGTCATGGAAGAACGCCAATATTGTGATGGCGAAAGCACAATTGTCCTTAAAAATTCTCCTGAATAGTAATAAAAAAAGAGAAAAGAAAAGAAAATACAGGTCGCGCTATCTAAGCTGATTCTCGCCGGCTAGTTGACTAGCTAGATCACGATGAACAGTGCGAACGTGCCTGGCTGATCCTGCCCGCTGTGAGCGACAAAAGAGTCAGCACAGACAGGGACAAACACACAAACAGATATCACAAAATTTAGAATGATCCTGCAAGATGCAACCAGGTACTGCAAAATACCTGCAATAATGAATCGATCCAAATAATGTCAAAATGAACTATTTGTCTAAGTTTAGTTATTGTCAAGAGCGACCACTAAATCTGTACACT
The DNA here is from genome assembly GCA_950022655.1 of Alentia gelatinosa. Taxonomy (NCBI): domain Eukaryota; kingdom Metazoa; phylum Annelida; class Polychaeta; order Phyllodocida; family Polynoidae; genus Alentia; species Alentia gelatinosa. The sequence goes on along the minus strand of OX465580.1, from coordinate 99,989,092 downwards.
ACCAAATATCTATACAGATACTGTTATCAAAGGTACACTACTATATTCATCTGTTTAAAGTGATTATATGCACAGGTTTTGTATCGAAAACCTTTTTTTTTATGGCATTATAAAGATTTAGCAGGATTAATACTGCATATGAATTAAAGTAAGGGTATTCGCATTTTTTCCATTTGCCCAGCAACCCTTTTTTTCGTGATACAGGATTCTTGCTAAATGCCTTTACATTTATGCTCAGCAAGTATTTTTTCCCCTTCAAGAAAATAAAATGGGAAATCGATTGTATAAAAGACCCCATGCAGAGGGTCTTTCTTCCTACATATTCACTGCGACCCGATGCCAACGCCGAGGCTGATTCGGCGAGCTGGGTGAGATTTGTTGTTATTTATTAGATTTAGTGAGCGCGGCAGGAGGCAGATGGTAGCGGCAATCGACTCGCGCACACCACACCAAAAGCATCGTCATAAAAAGGCGTCTGCCCTCCGTCTGTAAGATGTGAAGGTATTGGATGGACGGGAGGGGTACAAAGGGGCGAGGATTCCCACTTCGATAGGAAACTCCAAACCGCAACGAAAAAACACATCACTTCCCTGAGGATGTCAAAACACTACATTCCCAAACCACCTGCAAATAAAGATGCCTCATGAAGTAACTAATTGAGTGGCGTTCCTGCTTGGTAAAGATAGGTAAAGGTCTTTCTAGAACGTTTTAACAGAAACTACATGTACTTCACTTTCCTAGACAAAAGCCGGAAATTAGATCCAGAGTATTGCAAGACAGTTCTTCTTGATCAGAGAAACGCCTCGTATTATCTCAATAAAAACAAAATGGCTTAAAGAAAAGTAGAGGACCTCCCAGCTTCCCATACGAAAAGGATAGTGTGATAACGTCATAAACCTATGACAGGCAAATAACCTAAAAGGTTATCATGTAGAGTAGCATGTATAATGACAATGACAAACTAGATTCCAACACAAAAGTTACTGCCGGCAGTGACGTTTCCCCCATAGAATGCTGCATTGGATAAAGAGCTGACCTTTGAAGCCACTCTAGATAACTGAAATCCTAAAAAATCATACGAAATACCTCCAAAGACGACAGCATGAGAGAGGATTAGATTCTAGGTTTACGACACTAATAATCCACTTTGATCATCGGAATAAGTTGCCTTTCAGATGATAGAAAAGATACTATACCAAGTCAATTACATATTCACATGCCGGCTGAGTAGATAAAGGTGACTCGAAGGTTGCTTTGTCGGACAGAAAATTTAAGAACGTGTGTTGTAAAGGTCGTGGATTAAAGCACATATTGCCTCTTATTGACAGATTGTTTTCTCACCCACAGGGATTTCTATGTGTCAATTCCCTATCTCACCTATCATCAAACATTGGTTTTTAGTGCCAATGTACCACATATCGATACTATTATAAGCTAGGTTAACAGAGACATATCAAATTTAATTTTGGAGATCAGCAGCTATATAAAACCAGCATTAACCAAAATATATGTTGTGTTAAATTTCTCACTGTTTGGTCCTGATCCAAAATGGTCAGTTTCCAATCAGAAAAAAAGGAGGGAAAAAATTTCCGACTTCATTCTACGCATTATCCTCCTCAATCATGAAATTAAGGAGTCCACGAAGATGATATTTTTCTTGTAGGCACTGTTGTGAATCACAACAGGGACACATAATAACATCTTTCGCAGAGAGTTGGGAGATACTCGATCCAGTCACGCCAAACACAATAAAAAAAAGGGAAATAAGGAAAATTGCCACAAAATACCAAAGCAGAACCTGATCTAATTTAAGAATCCATGGAGAACTCCTGAAATCTGTAGCCTCCAGGGTGTACAATAAATTCTGTCATGATCCAGGCTTTCAGTAGGAATGGTAATGTCCTATTTATGATCTCGTATGGATGCTATCCCGTTGACCTCCGTGATCGTGGGTGAGTCATGGTACTACAGCTGCTTTTCCACTTGCCAACCAAATTTATTCTAAGGAACCACTCGTTCAAATATGTAAACAGGGGTCGAGTGGTGCGAGCGCATAAAGAAATCAAAACAAACGATTGGCGGTTTTGATTGATATTGTTCTGTTTCCGGATTTAAAAAATTTTTTTATTCAGGATAGGTTCGCTTACAGTCCGTCGCGGTCTACCACCTTCCTAGGTGCCGACCGATTTCCTAAAATACCTCTAATTCAATCAATTCCAAAGAAATTCAATGAAAATCGCATGGTAAATGGTACCCCAAAATCGGAAAATATTGATCGATTGCCGACATTTCTATTTCATGTTTCCACTTGCGACAAATCGGTCGACAGCACGAAGAGAGAACACCAGTTTCCACAGAATACATTGAGGATGCTTGGAAGAACAGTGCACCCAAACAATGACTGTAGTATTTGACTTTCCGACCTATACTATATTCCTAGGAGACTGCATAAGTCACGGTTAGTGTACTTGAATGGAATCTGCTCAGAGATGTTTCCTACCAAAATATAGAGGATCAGATAGGACTCAAGTACACCCATCTTCTTACACCTAAAAATCATTAAAAACGCATTCCAAACGGGAATAGATGGGAGGTATGACACGCCCTCCTCCCGTGAACCCAATCAGTCTCCCACTGTTGGACGAAAAGCGAAACACAAGGCGGCCGACGAGGCGAGCAATCGGCCAAGATTGAACGAAATTGTTAAAGAATCAGGGCTCAGTGATCGCATTGATGAGTGGTGATGGATCGGCAGAGGAGCTAAAAGGGAGAAACTGGCGGGGCGGTGAACCACCCGTGACCGGCAGCTGGGGCTGACGTGCCGGGTGTACTGGCGACGGAGACCGGCAAAAATTACAGGGATGAGTGGAGCGAAGACACCCATGAATCGTGGTATACCTACAACACCTGCGAGGTATTTTTTTAGGAGCGACGATCGCTGGGAAAGATTAATAAAGATCGGTGAACGATTGTGTGATCGTTTGGGGGATTCATGGTGGGAAGTGCTTTTTCAGAAGTGGTCGCAGACCGACGGAGGAAACGTTCACTTTCTGGGTGAAAAAAAAACGATCATTACCTCTCTAGGACAAGATTCAGCAATTGGAAATTATTAAATTTAGATAGTTATACTTATTCAAATTAAACCATATTCACATAGGAAAATTGTCCATGTCCATTTGACACCTAGAATTTCATAATTTTCTATTGAATATTTCATAAGTGAGACATGTTTTACTTTTTGAATGGGTTTTGTTGTTATTTACAAATATAGATTGATCTTCACGAATAAAGTTGAGCATTGCAGTTTGTGATAGGCAAGCTAGCTATGTGGTCCAGTGTCTCCATTTTTCCAGATTTTCAGTCTAATGTTTCTTGCGATCATAATAACCAGAAGAAAATTATGAAATCTAGGATATAGGTACGCGAGATTATTAGATAATAATCTCGCGTACCTATATCCTAGATTTTGAGCAAAGGGTTCTAGAACCCTTTGCTCAAAATATTTGAATAGGTTTTGGCCCCTGATGGAACCCTACATTCTAGACGAAGGAATCTCAGCAGGATTTGTCTCAAAAACACTGTGAGGTACATGAATCCCACCACGTGAATCCGACTGTAATTGATGGCTAAGGGCTCTGACAGCTTAGATACAATGGGCAGATGTTTATTCTGGCCAAATGCATTTTCAATGGGGATATTAAATGATGGATATTATAAAAAAATGTCTATACGGATCAAGTCCTCTTCAATCCCAAATCAAGGTTTGCCGAAACGTTCAACAAAAAAGGAGTGGCTTTATTGGAAAAATCTGCTTGAAGGTAGCAATGCACTGCACAGTTTGTTCATTTATCTGTACTGCTCTTACCTGTGTGTATCTCTTCTATAGACAGACCATATTCTAGAAAAAGGTCCAATTTCATCATTATTGCCTGACCTGTATTTAATAATCGTAGGACCAAGCAGGAAAGTCAATGTTGGTATGAAAAAAAACATCCAGAGTACAGAACAGAGAGAGCCAGTAATCATAAAGCAAAAAAATCTAATACTCAGATCAAGAGAGAGCCAATACTCATAAAGTCACCATCCATTTTAGAGCAACCCTATATGAGAATAAATAGCAATATCTTAGTCTTGTTGTATAAATTATTTCAATGCTGCTCTTGTACAAAAGAAATAGATGGGATGGCCTTTTTTGGTAGGTGCAATAATAAGATATTGATTGATTTTATGTAGGCTGATATTGATTGATTTTATGTAAGCTGACATGGGCAGAACGGGACTCCCACGTCAATGTCTCTACAGGGATGCTTTGAAGCAGTGATCGTCATTGAGCGCTCTGCTCCAATAATAACATATAGGCAGAGTGTCAGGACAGCACGACAGGTCACAGGTGCCGTACTTGGTATACTAGAAGAAAATAGTACATTCATCACCGATGAATAACAATTAACGGTTTGGGTTACATTCAGTCTATGGATAATTTTCTGTGACTCACTTGCACCCATTCAACTTGCCATTTCTGCAAACACCTGAGTTTAGGATCCAAACATATCAAACACCAGTGGGTCAATGAGGTATTTTGGTCTCTAGTGATTTGTCATGGTCAGATGGGCTTGCAGCTGCATGAGTTGGGTACCCCATCCCCGATTGTTCATTATATGTTTGTTTTATAACAAAAGTTCGTAATATAAGATGTGGGGCTTATATAAAAGAAAAGGGTTCATTGCGATGCAGTCATATAGCCGCATTCAGCAAAGCCGCATTCAGCAAAGCCGCATTCAGCAAGGCTGCCTAGGATTGATGAAATCCCGACAAGAGATCCAGTGTACATGATTCACCCAGATTCCTGAGGAAGCATATGAATGTTCCCAAGCTAAAACAAAAGGCATATCTCTCATCATTAAAAAAGGGGAATGAGGCTCAAAACCTACACCTATTTGAAAAAAAACACACCTGCAATAATGGAGCCTTTTACACAGATAACCCACAGACAGTTTCAAAGGAGTACCTATGTTTTGCATCAGAAACTGTACCAGGTACGGTAGGTTTTCATCAGAGTTGCAATATTTTCCAACGTTTTGAGCCGAGTGACATTTTTCCACCGAGCATTGTTTGTACTGTGCTGCCGAATGCACTTGTTTTGAAAGAAAAAAGAGCACAGAGAAAATAATAACCCTTTCGAATAACCAAATAACAAAGTCTTCCAAATATTGTGATTGAATATTTACCCTGTTCGCCGACTTTGTTGTTCGACGTTATAGCACAGGTAGTCATATAGCACCACATTCCCTTCCTGTGATTCGTGTGTCTATATATATTGTATATATATATATATAAATTCGTAGCTAATGCGATTATAAAAGTTTAACTGAGTTAAGGACGATTTTCTGACTTGACTGTGGCTGACACTGTCGGAATCACTTACCCGATTGTATTTCCCTGTGCACTCTATTAACGCCCGCAATGCACTGTTCCGTTAGACCTCTGTTAATCATGGAGTCATTGTATAGAAAAATGTGAAAGTGGCGGAATATATCAGGCACGAAGGAAAAATATCCGCAGGTTACATTCAGTCCATCTCTCCCTCATGTAGAAATGAACTTATTGTTTGGGTGAGTAATTGTATTTCATGTTCCATACATCCATAAATATAAGGAGTAATATACATCCACCCGTGAGGGCACCCGGTTAATTAATATGCTGGAGGCAAATAAGTATTTTGGTAGATAATATGTATATTGATACATATACCTAAGCAGACATCTGCATTTATAGGCACTCATATAAAGGCATATACACGTATATATATTCATACAAATACATGCATGCTTACGTTTACATGCACGCATTCATATAGACACATACAATACAGACTACTACGTATATATGCGCACCTCATTACCCCTATCCCTGATGAACAAAGATGAAAGCCGGAGTGGGCTAAATAAAATTTTATTAATTTTATGAAGTCTTATTAATATGAATAAGCGTACTACAATGTACGTATGAATATTGATAATAATATTGAAGTTTGATAATTGACAAGAATATGTTGTATGTCAATTATAATGATAATAACATATGAAGTATAGTTATTATGTATTATTACATAAGAGTAATAAGATAATAATGAAAATATAGCCCTACGAGTGAAGTGAGTAGGAGAGAAAAGGTGAGGGTGGGTGAGTAGAAAAATGTACGTCAGTACGGTAGGACAGCTGAGCGAATTGTGAGGCTGAGGTGAGTGCACCGCTCACGCAGGTCGGTTCGCGGTGCGTGGTGATAGCGACAGGGGGCGCGAGGAGAGCGCTGGTGGTGAAGTGTGTCACCAGGGGGGGCACCAAATATACACATACATACTTACATAAATATACATACTGGCCACAACTAGATCCCAAACGCCAGACAGGTTATCGGCCTCGGAACATTGACAACTACTTTTTCCTATGGTCTTCAGAACGGCAGTATCTCACGCAGGTTTCATGCTCAGTGATACCCACACAGGGAATATAAGTAAAAACTGAAAAAAAAACCATCTCTGACTTGAATGTTCATCGACATTTCCCATTGCCATTTTAAATACCAATACCGCCGAATAGAAGGATATATTTCGCATGCGTGGATATATCTCTATTCTTGGAAATCATTCATTGGAAGAGATTCATTTTATATAGCCGAAAAAGACAATGTTCATTTTATTCAAAAGGTATATCTCTAGGAACCTTGTATCCAACACAAAAGGCTAATCCTGTTGTGAGAAACAATCATAAAGTCGGTCGGTGGTGGCCATTGACTGCACATCGGTGTCGAATAATCAGTGACGGTGCTGAGTATGCCTTGTTCCTGCCACATTTAACAGGTCCATACCGACAGATTTGTCCTCCACTCACAATTACCATCACTGACAATTTCAAAGCATGCCTGCCGATCTGGTGTCGGTATATAAAAAAAAATCGATCGGTGGTTCCCTACTGCAGGTTGGTGGCGAAAAGTCGGCCAGCGAAAAATCCCTTGATAAATATCCATGATCGAGGAGTAGACCGGGGCCCTGTGTTTTAGTCACGACAATGGTTATGGGTGACATGTTTCAGCCGTCAGTGTCCTATAGAGCTAAGAGCTATGACACATTGGGAGCTGAAAGGTGTGCTTTAGTTACGACAGTCGGTGCCTAATCAAGCGGAAAATATCACCAAACCTGTCATAGCCCTAAGCCATCTATGGACTTGTTGTAGTAAATGTTGAAATTCACTTTCCTTAGGAATTAAGTCATGAACCTTCATCATCAGTTGGAGAAACACATAACCTATAATTCCTCCAAATATAAAGAAGACCAGCCACTCAGATCTGCTGATATTTGCATTTGGATTTTGTCGTAGCAAACGTCTGCTCTGGTGGCCAGTGTACTCAAGTAGTCGCTAATCCATGCGACGACCTTGACATGGACTGCGCTTGTTCCAAGTTCATCTGTCTGGGCCGAAACACACTGCACCGCTAGAGCAACCTAAGGGAAAGAGGTTTTTCGAAACAATAAACTGGAGCGGTGCAGTGTGGGGGCCGACACTCTCAGACTCTCTCTCAAATAATTCAAAAATGAAAAGCGTGATAATAGCCGACACTTTTCGTGCCAATCTCAAGTTTCCCCCTACAACACTGTCTATAGGAGGTCGGCCATCTTTTGTTGGCCGAAATGTCGTGGATTCGCTGGACAATCTTAGGGTATCGTAGACCTACAATATCGTGACTGAAACACAGGGGCCAGAATTACACTGTACACCTTTTTAAGTAATATGGTAGTTCATACATCATACTCAGGGGGAACTCTTCCTTTGGCGTAAAGTAAGTATATAACATAGCTATCGTCAAAATACCATTGACTGACCTAGATAAGCTTAATCAATCTATGTGATCATATATATATGTTAATCATATGCTTATGTTCTCATACTGCGCTGCGCGTGCCTTGCTAATAGAAATAAACCTTTATTGTTCCTAAACTCCACTCTCATTATTTAAACAAGTTTTAAAACTCAGAATACAACGTTTGCATCACCCTGAGAATTCCCTTTACACTTGAAAAAGGCCTAAAATAAGTTCTGTATAACTCGTGCGACGTTTACCGACTTCACAGCAGAGAATACTTAGCTACTATGGCGCCATCAAATGAAGATACAGGGGATCATATTTCCCCCTACAATTCCACCATAGAGGAGAGGTACACTAGTCGCAGTCAGAATATGCAAGGCCTTCCCATAATTATGAGATATAAGGAACATCTATATTTGTTAGCGACAATGCCTTTCTTCCTCTGGGGATATTCCACACATCGTTATAAAATTGGCCCTGCAGGTGAGCTTACTACAGTAGAACCCCGATTAAGAAGATTTGTTCCGGTGTATTCGGGCAGTCATTGCAATATACTCCTAACATATTCAACACAGTTTGGTACGTCAAGGGTCCAAGAAGTCGGCAGGCAAACAGATGGCAAGTGACAATTGATCACCGAGAGCTCTGGCAAGTTGGTAATGAAGGTACGATTATTGAAATGACTTGAAGATAGTCCTATAGGCACCCCACGCACCTCATTCCTTCGACTGATAAAAACGCCACCGGAATTCAATATAAATGTCGTCGCTGAAATACACGACGGGAATCCTGGCGAAAGTATGGCTTCAGGATTTGAACGTAGTCGTTTGTACATAGTCGTTACCAGCGACGGGACAAAATACCAAAAAATACAACACCGACGCTTTATCCTAACCCAGCAATTGTACAGCGGTAATACTTGTTCGCGACTGTTTTTTCACGGCCAAATGAGACATGCGTATCATGGGTGTCAGGATGGAGAGTGTCTGACTGACAACTCCATCGGGAGGCTGTACTACTGAACGCAGATCCATTTCCGGTCAGTTGTGCGTTCCCTAGTCGCGTGAGTCAGATTTAAATTTAATCGCCGCTGGTTTCTGGTATATCTCACGGTAATCCCATCGCTGTTTCGGCGTCCCGCTGGCGCCGGGTTTTCCCGTCAAAAGCACGCGTTTGATTTATCTGGGTCCAACTGCTTCCGGTAGCGACTTGGCGGTCGAACCGGAAGCTTCCGGCGGCGACCACCAGGCGGCGCGGTAGTCGCGGTGGATATGGCTACGGACGCGGGTTGGTCCTCCACAGACGCTGTGCCCATGTATTATGTATACTATAACCTCGCAAGTCGGGGTAGATTTGAGACGTCATTGGCGATAGCTTGACCAGCTACATGGGCTCATCTACTGCGAAAATCCTTTTATGTGTACGAATTCCTTACCTGCTGCTTATAGAATGCATGTCTTTTTAATGCCTAGCGCTTGAAAAGTGTTTTCCAACTACTCACACAATGACAAAAATGTGTCCATCCTAAATGAGCTTCTTGTTATATGATCGTCAGTGGTGCTTCAGCAGAAAACAAATATTTAAAACTGCGAACTAAAAACAACCTAAAACCCAATATAAGGCCAATCTGATTCTTATACATGTCCCACCATACACTCATATAATACTTGACATTTGCTCACACACTGCCTCGTTTCTATATGGCCTCATGCCTACAACATGCCTGCCTGTTAGAGTGCTTTTTGATGTTGTCTTGTGAAAAGAGCCCACATGCCTATTCCGTATTACATTTTTTTAAAGGATTCTCTGAGCGAGCGCTGTCCGGCAGTAGTTTGCTATTACTTCACTGATTGAAACTATAACAGACAGAACTATCACTGGCGACCTTCAATTGTAGCTTTGTCTGATGGGAAACAGAATTGATATCAGCCTAGCACCCCGAACCCGTCTGCTTGTTTAATCAGCAGTCCTTGAGGGTTAGCACTGAAGGAAGAGCTGATAGTTGCCAGCATCCAAACTTCGATGGAAATATAATTGCCTTCCAGCTTTTATTAAAGGCATATCTTACAATGCATAGTGGCGCCACTTGGTGGATTGTAAATATTGTCAATTATCAGTTAAAACTGTTTTGTTGTGATTTATTCTACTGCTAAATGGGTAAAGCAGAACATTTTATCGAGTTTTACATTACCAATAAGTACAATAGGCTCAATATCTTTTTTCTTGAAAATACTGAAAATATGGTTTTCTTTCCAAAACAAGGACTATGTACAGCGATCTGCTACGAATATTCCAACATGTTTGATCTTATCAGGAGGCCTACGATTGGCATTTTCAATCGTAGCGTGTCGGGAGCCAATCGTTGGGTATCGGTGAGTCGATCGTAGAAGTGTGGTTCACTGCCAAGATTTTTTCTGACCTTCGGATGAAATTTGGATTCCAATCTAGAAGTCAACCGTAAGGCTTTGTGAAAGCAAACGCACACAAATCAAAATGAACCTTTCAACATCATCCAGATGATTATTCTTCGGGTTAACAGCCTGAATGTGCAGGATGTGTATTTTTCATATGGTGTCAGCGAAACTAATTTCAGGATCGACATTAATAACTTACCTGCTCACTTTTTCCATTCAATGAACAATTGTGATATAGAAATAGCCCTTTGATATTACTTATTCTCTATATGGATGCATCAATCTCACATAATATCAGCAGATTAAAGCAAAGGAAGTTCACTTCCTATATATCTATCGTGTAAGAACATATGAGTGGCATCTCTCTGTTTATTACACAAAGAACCAAGCAGAGCCCTAACTGCAGAGCCCGGCAATAGTTCCGCGTGTATATTAAGTGCCCCCCAATATAGCCACACATATATATGCGCAATACAATGTGTCAGTGTTATTCTTTCCCCAGGGATGGTAATGCTTCTGCATGGAGCTGAAACATTGCCTTGGTTATTTACAGAGAAAGCGGGTCTTTGAATCAGGTCCCCATCCGCCAGTACCCCGGAGGCCCCGCAGTGGTAGATGCAGGTTTTCATCCATAAAAAGCAAAGATGGCAATTCATCGCGCAGCTCCGTTAGTAAAACCCCTATCTCACAGCCCCGTTTGAAATGCGAGCAGAAACGAAAACAATGGCGTGGCACGTCAACCACAAGTCTCACAGGTGTGCAGTTCTGAACTTCGTTGAGCCCCACCGAACTGCTCCCAGTAGCACTGACCTGCCTGCCGGCCTCACCGAGTCCATACCGTCCATACGCTTCCGAGCACTTCCATGCACCCCCGAGTGACTCAAAGTGCTATCCTGTGGATAATGGATGTATCACTGTTATCGATAACGTCAGATTGGAGTCAATGATTAAGGTAAAGTGAAAGATATTTGAATGGAGGTGTACATTGAAAAGCTACGGAAAGTTAATAGAATATGGTCAAATATATTTCTGACTAGCAGCTTTGCTTTCAATTGAATGGGAAATTTTGTGAGGTTTCTGCAGCACATTATATAGTATTTAGGACAATGTAAAACACAAGCTAGTAAATTGAATATTCTTTTCTTGAGGCTAACTACACAGCCAGTGATACAAGTAAAATGTATCAATGTATATCGAAGGTAATAAAATGACATTAAAAAGATAACGCACGAACAGAGTAGCAAGTGTGGAATATAATACTTCGATCAATTATCCTATTTATGGATAATAGCTCTACACTCTAGTAATGTACTGCTTCACGTTTTATCTACTGTAGACCACCAAAGATGGACGTCTTATTATTACTTGATTCAGAAGGTTTCTGCGGGGTCAGAGGTCATCACAAGAGGGACTTCACTAATGTGGGAATACTTTTGTAATCAATCAAGATTTGAATGAGGAGACATCACCAAGGGGAAGTGAGGGAAATGTCAACCCTGTTCACCAATGTAAAGGCCGCTTTGTTTGTTCTCAGAGGAAAAGGTCAACAGGTCCATACCGATGGTAAACTAAAGGAAGGCATACCTGAGAAAACGATAGTGGTATGGTGGAATCAGACAGGTAGATCAGTTAAAGGCCTTCGTATCTATAGACATATTAAGAATCCCTTTCAAATTGCAAGAGCGTCTGCTGAGGTGGGTAGGAGAGGGGTCCTAGTCGATCAAGGTGATCTATAGTAGATTCCCTCGAATTTATCCAGCAGGGCCGGATTTATTCATTTGATTACCACTTTCTCGGCCGGACAATGCCTATTTGGCATCCCCATAGATGAGACATAGCAATACCATATGGCATCCCCATATAGCTGCTCTTCGTTCCATTGCAATCTTTTGTAAATTGTATGTTTCACTGAGTACTGCCTAAACTTTTCTAAGATATTAGAAAGTTCAGATAGTGATTTATGAATTACTGGAAAATTTAGATTTACAAACTTGTAACAGTATGGAGCAGAGAAGCCTGCCGTACAAACGTCACAATACGTAATGCTGCCTTCCATAGTATATGTACACGGGGACTAATATGCGGTTGTTAAAGGGTTATATCATTTCATGTCATTCGCTATTCAATACTCTTTCCTTTACATATAACCATCGTCCATGTGACCTTAAATGCACGTCATTGAAAAAATACCAACTGTGATGGATGGACGGGTGAATTAAAATACACAGTCCCCCCATTCCCAGATTGAAAGTGGATATGCGGATGGAAGTGATGTTAGAGGTACAATTTACACGTAGGGAAAAGCCTGCTAGTTTCCTGCTAGATTGGCCGCTAGCCCTGTCTCCAATCGTTTCCAATTAAGGGTTAAATCCCACACGGCATCTGCGGTGTGCGCCTCAAACCAAGTAGTGTTGTTTTATGTAGGCTCTAGAAATATTCATAACTTAACAAATTGATAATGAAACCTAGCTTTATGTTCATTATATCAAAAAATGTAGATTAAAAAGGAAATAATGAAATGGTAAAATGGGGAGTACAGAATGATCCACTCCCCAGGCAGTACAGACAATCTGAGTGGTGAGTAACAGACGCTTGCTCTACTGGTTCAAGGTGCCCACGGATTTAAACTGAGTAGAGCTAACGTAGTGTAGCTCTGCCTGTCCAAGTAGTTTCCCTTCAGCTATTGTTGGCGCGTTATGAGGCTTTAGCACAGGTGGCGCCACCAGCAGGAGCTTTTGAAACTCTCAACCAGCTCACAATCCACTCAGAAGTGTCCGTGCTCGGAGTTGGTTGATAACGCTGGTTTATGACCTTGGTTTTTACGCCGTAGGATCTCATGAGAGTTTCATTTAGTCATGTTACTTATTGAGAATCTGTCGTTATTGAGGGCATTTAAAAAAAACAACTTTTATTTATACTGATCGCACTCAACAAAATCTTTGCTGGTTTCCGTGTGCCACCAGTCAAATTACAACATTTTCCATACCCATTTGTCATGTAATCTTTTCCAATACAACATATTTACAGAAGGCTCAACGAGATTACAGATGATCACAACGCTTACTAAGGTCAAAAGACACTTACTATCATATGAATTGTAATATATGAATTGAATATAGATATATTTGGTATAAATACAGCCTTGCACATAGGAAACTTGAGTATAAACCGAGTCAGTGACGTTTATTTGCGAGGAGCCATAAAAAAAGTAGTCTAATCAAATTAGTCTACCAACTAGACGTGCGTTTCATCTGACATATTATATAGTGACTTGTGAGCTCTGTTTTTCATGTATTCGAATACAGGATTCGTTCTTCCATTCATGAAAAACAATTGGTCATATATACAATTATTCAACATATGTGATACAACAATCATGGTGACAGACAGGTATCTCTGCAATTATTTACAATACAGCAAGATAAAGTTTCACCCTAGTACATAGTGAACATTATGTGCTCTATTACCTGTCCTGGTATTACATTATGGGCGAAACAGTACTACAGTTGATGTATAAATACATTTTCAGATAATAGATAAAAAATAATCCATTCCGTATATCTATGATATGATGACTACATCCTATTTACTACCCAATTTGCTCAGAACTTTGCTTAGACCCTGTTCTTTGAGCACCTATATCTAATGAATTCCATATTGATATCCCTGTATAAATAGCTGATTTTCGGTACTTTTCCTTTTTTGGGCGATTCAATAAAAGATTTTCCTTATTGGTTGATCTTGTATTTCGTCTGTTTTCTCCCATGTGCAATATTTTCTTCAAACCCCCTGTTCTAAATAGGCTACGTATGATCCCCATCAGTAATACCCTTCTTCTGAGGTCTGGATGTACTATTTTACACTCTTAATACTTATGTGCTATATGAGAACAGAATAAAAAAACAGGATACGTGGCCCGTTCCGATTCGCTATTAACATTATGTATGTATATAGATATACATACATATACATGTATGTTTATAGATATATGTGTTAAGACAGCGTTTGCCTTATTTTTTCTTGTCCAAATAGAGACAAACCAATGAACCTATTGGGTTACGAAGATGTATAAATTCGTAAAAGGGATTATATGATAACCACAGAACTTCTCTATTCATGGTAAAGATACCACTAGAAAAATTCTCATTCTAGAAGTTCGGTATTACAAGCCTTAAGCAGTTCAATGAATGTATATTTATATATTTATATATTTATTCCCCGGATCGATGATAAACATATCTCAAGTTGAAAATCGCCATTCCAACATGTGTCATGTTTTCTCAGTAGAATGTATTATGCATCTTCGAGCTCTCAAAAGGCTTAATCGTATTCATTTCATGGTTTAATGAGAATTATGGGATTTAATTTCCAAATGCACGGTGAGACACCCAATCCCAGTAAAGTTTTTGATAAGTTTTTGTGATAAATCTGAATTTAGTCTAAAAAGAGACGGATGTATTACGTTAGCCATATGAAGTCACTGTTGAAGCCCTGAGGTACCTGTCTGCTTTACCTCGTAATGCCTCCAGACATCCGAGTACTTTGCAAAGGATTTTCAAAAAAGAAAGGAGGGATTAAATCTGAATACCAAATCAATACATTACTGGTGCTATGGATTTCCTTATAAGTACTTATGAGTATCACATATATGATTACTTTGTCCATGGTCGGCATCATAGTCAGAGCTGTTAGTATTCAGAGCTAGCGGATTCAACCTATGAGACAGATATCTAGTGACTTCGTTGCTCCTGGAGATATTTCTTTAAAACCTCAACTGACAATCTATACCCATCACTGGTCAATCAATACCCATCACTTATAAATCAATCCCCGTCATCAATGTATCAAGGTGTTACACATGTATACGATAACACATTGGGATGACTGAGGTTGCCGACCAATTAGACCTTGCCTGAAGAGATACTTACATATGACTTATTTTGATATTTAGAAGCAAACCCACGAGATGAAAATAGCTTGGTCCATACTCCACCGAGTTTGACTGCAGAGTTATTCACGAAGCGAAGCTGAGTGAATCACTCTGTGGTCAAACAAGGTGGAGTGCAGACCAAGTTATTTTCATCGAGTGGGTTTCTGATTTTATCTCACCCCTTATAACATGATTTATTGGTAAAATTAATCACCCAATTAGCCATTGAGTATTGGGTTCACGAACTTCACGGCCATGGAGTACGAGTTCCTAATGTTAAGCCTATGGTGAAAAATACCGGGGTGAGATAAGTTAGTAAACGCCAGTGGAATAATATATAGAAACCAGGAATCAGGATGGAGTCATTTGTGTTTGGTTGCAAGTTTTAGCATCGGTCAAATGTCCCTCCTGCACAAACTGTAATTGTGGTCAAGATAGGAAAGTTTTACCGTCCGAAGTATTTTCCACTAAAACACACACATTCACTTAGCTAACAACTCTGAAATGTTCTGAGCGATCTTGCTAGTCACCTGATGCCTAATGAATACACTGAACACTCTCTGCAAATACAGCTTTTACCTTGCCACTGTACCCAGCCATAATAAGCAGTGGGTAGCCATTTACAGAAAGACACGAAGAGTACAAGTGCAGGATAAATACCTGGTAAATTGTGATTATTCAGCAAAGGTTGGGAAGTCAATTGTTGGTTAGGAAAAGGTCAGAGTAAGAGGATTTGTCAGGAGCCTAGTGTTGAAAATGAAGGTATTTTAAAAGGACTGAGGGGCGAAGCTGATGATATAAAGAAAGACGATTTACATCGAGGGTAGAGAAATATGGTAGGAAGGCAGAACACCACACAAACTGGATGTAGATACTGTGG
Organism: Alentia gelatinosa; assembly: GCA_950022655.1. Taxonomy (NCBI): domain Eukaryota; kingdom Metazoa; phylum Annelida; class Polychaeta; order Phyllodocida; family Polynoidae; genus Alentia; species Alentia gelatinosa. Next base: position 99,973,005 of record OX465580.1, on the reverse strand, counting down.
AAATGTGGGGCATTGGGCAGACTGGCCTCAATCTCAGTCTCCTATGCCTACCTCGACCCCTGCACCTACTCTTTAGTTTTATTTCCTGATCATGTCCATACTCGAAGACGTAAGCAAGCCTAGGTATCAGGCACCTGGGTAATGTAAAGTACGTGGGAGGAGGCAGACAGAGTAGCGCAATAAGTATATGGAACCAGAGGAAATCAGTGCAGCGAGCGAAGTATACTCCTGGTTCCTAATGGTACAATCACAAACCCATGGAGATTGCGTGCACCACGATGTAATTACAACTAGCTCCTTCGTGCACCATCCAACCCTGCCCTCACCAGCATCCGGCAGCATCCGGAGAACTCCAACACGTACTGAACCTACTCAACTTTAATGTTACAGCACTCCAACGCAGCACGATGTGTCGTATAAATATACACTCTGGTAAAGAGAGTCTACTATAGTTCACTATGGATACTAGCATGTTAAAGTTCTTTTTGACCTCAAAGGCCAGGGGTAGGAGGAAAGGGGGTGCTGTGCTTGCTTTCTCGTGGGAAGAGAATTCCTATGTTGACCGTTGTGGTTTAATGACACCCTGTAGGGCGCATGCGTGACATGAGGTGGTGCCCGGGTGATGGCCACTCCATGGGAAATGGCGGCTAGTCACAGAGTAAGACCAACATACCGCACGAGAGCACTGACTTCTCCCTATCCAGACTGCATGCCAAATGTACACTTCTACCATAGTGACGCATTTCATTTTTGGCAGTATCTTTTATAGTTCACCATCTACCTGTAGAATATAATCGTCATTTATTGCCAACCAATTACCGAGTCTCCACAGGAAATGTATAGGATTTCTGGAATTCACTACGCAGATATCCTGGCATGTCAGAATCTCTGGGAGGAGATTTCGGATAACGAATCTCTACGGATCAACTAATATCACAATCGAAACGATATCCTGGAACGTTATTTTGATGTTGATTATCTAATTTGAGACACAGAAGAAATTGGGAACTATGTAGACTGGGTACGTCTACATCAAATAACCGCCAGTGCTGTGGCCTTATAGAATGTGTAGTCATCCTATATGTCAATACATGGTCCATTCTTGTTGTAAATCGTTTAAGTGGGTAATAAATACAATAGCACTTTTTTTATATACTAGTAACCGTAATCTCCTAGTAGTTGACGAATTAATATCCCTGCTGTCACCCGGATAACAGTATGCATCAACTACTTGGGGATTACGGCCACTAGTACACAAGACTAGTTATTTTCTAATTTCTTTATTTGGGGAACATACATGCACTTTCCCTTGGCCCAACTAATTATGCTAGCTCTGCATAACATTCTGCTGGAGCCTTGGTTACCCGTATGCGGTTGACACAGAGCTAGACTTTAGGCAACATCTAGGTGTTTTACCAGTCAGTCCGTAGCTAGTAGTGGTCATTGCAGTAATGCCAGTAACAAAGCTTTTAACAGGACATAGTCTTGGAGTCACTCATTTAGATTACTATCCGTACACATGATATCCACAATATCCTAACACAGCCCCTATCCAGAAATAAATTTCATCCATCAAGTGATCAGAGAGGCAATGAAGGTCCACAAACATTCTTAAGTAGGGACAGGGATCCTTTTAATGATTTTATCCATCTCGAAAAGTGCAAAACCTGTTATGAGCTAAACTGATTGGCCCCTTTTTCTCAACATCTCCAAAACGAAACGAAGAAAGAAATGTTGGCCAGACGTTCTACTTCTTCACCCTTTCACAAGTGTCCCAGAGAAAAGGCGGCGCAGGGCTGGTTATGACAAACGTTCATTGGTCCTCGGGGTAGGGGCAATTCCTCCCCAACGGTTTTGCTTATCTCAGCAGTCCATCCCAATCGCCCCTTCCTAGTATCAGAAGTGGCTGGGCGCTGTGCAGACCCCCTTTGTTTTTATATGGACGTCACAGCGGGTGCTGGTGCCCTGCAGGAGACTGGGCGGCACCACGGAAATCACCAGTGGTTCCAGCAGGAGGTGTTGGTCTTTTGAGAGCAGCTCGGGGACTCCCGTTCGGCTGCTGGGGGCAGGTTGTGAACTGTTCTGTGACCCGCCCCTCCACACCCACCCCACGATGAGTCAATGTGACTCGTAGTGGAGATCTGCGAACCCTGTCTACGGGGCCATCCATAAAGTACGTACGCACTGAGGGGGGGGGGGGGGGGGGGGGCAAAATATTTTGAGATTTTGCGTATGCTCCCTCTTTGTTCTATTGCGTACAAGATCGGTAGGGGGGTGGGGTCATACATTTCAAAAATTCTGCGTACGTATTATTTGGATGACCCATACTCAGTTCTCTCTTTCCCTACGAGACTTCTGTAATGTTATCAAGATATTATTAGTTATCATTATATTATCATTATCATCGATGAAGTCCTATCTATATAGTCCCCAGAAATATGTTGTAGTAGTCGTAATATTTCTTGCTCTTAAATTTACTCCTGCTGGAATGCTCGGAACACCAGTTTGATTTTATATTGTATCAGTGCAATACAACCCTGGTTATTTTCACAGTAAACAACATCTCCATCCACTAACCTAACTGGTCTTTCTCAAAGAACGACCACTAATCTATCCGGATGCTCTGTCGGTCTCGCGTCATGTTTTCCCATCATGTTATGCAATGCATTTGCTCAGCAGAAAACAATGCCTCCGAAATCACTGTGAATTCTAAATGATACTACTGAGACTAAGAGATTCAGTTTTGATTGCCTACCAATTAAACTACACAAATTCCAAAGGCTTAATTGAGTGACGCTAATGACGTGTTCGGCCCAATTAGTCAGAGGCGAGCTCATTACGAAAAGACAATGGCGACGATTATTCATGTTCCGTCAGTCATCGCTCGTACCATCTCTTACCTATCTGCACATCAACTACATCTAAATCTAAAACAGGGCTCTAAAAGAGTAACGAGAAATTCTGATCTATTATTTTTATTTGGTCAATTTACATACAGTTCCCCATCATGCTAGGTTAGTTTTCCTTTTACCAAGACCGGTGTACTTTTCATGGCCCGATATATTGCACTAGTTTCACGTAAGACGACTCATAAATAAGAACGCTTCTGGGTAATTTCCTTATAAATAACCAATAGTTTGAACTAGGAGACCCTGGCGACCAACACAAAAATGCCATTAAAGTGATTTATCACGATTCATGTCCATCAATAAGAGCTAAGTCTGAGTCCCTACGTTTATAATCTCAGCTTGGCGAGTATTTAGCGAACCGCTCACAAGTCACTCATGAGAAGCCCACAGACGGCAACAGCTAATTTTGAATAGAGGCTTCCCTTTAATCAATGAGTATAAATGTTCTGAGGATATTCTTTCCGAACCTGATGTTTCTAGGTCATGGTGAATAGATTTCTAAAGTGGGTATAATCAGGGGTTAAACACAACTTTTCGCTAGTTCGCTTTTTCATCGCCTTTACCTACTCCACTTCTCTATCGCCCTTTATTTATCTATTACCTTTCGCTCTAGATACTAATCCTTTCCTCTATCCACGTGATTTCCTTTGCGCGTCCCTCTCGCGCCATGCCATCTTCCTTTGTAATCCATCATACTTAGAACTTCATGTCTACCTTTTACCCCTCCCTTCTTCACACTTGCTTCGCATATTTTTCACTCTCCGTTTAAATCAAAATGATATTTTCCTTCGAACTATCAAGTCAGTATACAGTCTGTCCCTCCTACCATCCTGTCAACCACTAACCATATTCATCTTACCCTACTTTTAGACTCTTCAATTCTTCCCCTTTTCTGTCTCTGCACTGTTACATGCAATTATATTTGTGTGTCTAATTCTCTACCTTCCTTCTGTTTCTCCGTTACTCCCCTAACTTCGTTCTCTTAACCTTCCTTTCCCCTATCTTTCTTCTCCCTCTCCCTCCCACTGCCTTACACCCATCCTCCCCTCCTTCCCACAACCGATGCCCGCCTGCCACGTTGGGATGGGTGAACGCTTGTGAAAACTGAGTCCAATGAAGGGTGTGGCCGCCAACTGACGGGTATCGGCGATGATTCAAGAGGCATTATGTGTCATAAAGCTGGCGTGTCGGGCCCGGCTGCACGCCGCGCGCGATGGACTTTCCGTGTCGCGCGCGCACAGTTGGCGCCCAACCACGCTCCTCAACGGCGGGCAGGCCATCGGCAGACATCTCCGCACCCATCGACTTCCAGGCGTTCTGATTGGCTGAAATTCCTCGAGTGGCGCCAGATGGGATTCTGTGCGGGTCGAGTGGCATGTCATTCCCCGCTACTTTCCCGTACGGCCCAGCAGTATAGACTATCCCATTGGCTCTCCCTTGCCTGTAGCTGTGGAAATACTACAACATTTAGCTTAGATTATATTGAAAAATGGGGGAATTTTATGCTCCTACAAATACCTGTACCTTAGAATACACCATGCATCACCATTCTGCATCATGCTACTATGACATAGGTTCTGCATCTTTCAATAAGGCTGAAATACCACAGATTTACTTCTGCTTTGCCGTTTTTTTTAATCCAGTTTAGCACTGCTGGTTTTATGCTTGATGCCAGTCTAATACGTAGGCCCCTACTCTGGATTTGTATATGGATGCGCAGCAGAAAATTACTAGCAAATAGAAACATATCCGTTTCGTATAGCAGAAAGAGAAAAAGATTAAAAAAACAACAAATTAGCCTCTCCCCCCTCTCTCTGCCTCTCACTGTGTTATATATATATATATATATATATATATATATATATATATATATATATATATATATATATATATATATATATATATATATATACAGGTATATATGCCCTGTGACCTTATCGACGCCCATCCCTGATATGCTCATCTGACGTCTATAAAATTCACTGAAAGCTTCACGTAAAGATTTTTTCATTTGTAACACAATAAAGTACTGCTCTTATTTTCGTAAGTGCAGTAGTGAATGGAAAGTCGTCGTGTATCAGTGCGCTTCCCTCAAATGTGAGCAAAGCAGATTGAATCCTCCTCCAAAGCTCTACAACCAACTTATTGAACTTTACAATTCCATACACAGCCATAGTAGATTCTGATTTGCGACCTACTTCCTACTGATATATAGATGATTCAAAATGAGATGGTTGTTCAGGCAGCCCCCTCCTGATTCACTACGAACAATATAAGGAAATGAAAACGAAGGCCAATCTCGTGACTCTACTGTTCAAAAGCATATGACAAGCATCTTGGCCAGGGCGACAGTACAATATAATCTCTTTTTTCTTCATTCACGTGATCGTCTGCCATCAGGCATGGCGTGATTGATGGTTTTGTAGGTACTGCTCCAGGGTAAAAGACAGACAGCTTGTTTAAACGCCCGACATGTTCCTTTGGATTTTTGTGATTGTATGATTGATGATAATGTCTCTCCAGAGCAAAACTCCCCACTCACCCACCCACCAACAAATGAGACGAGACGCTCTGAAGATTGTGAAGCGACGCAGAAAACTGCGAACCACGTTTGTAATGGGAAAATAATCCGCTGTTATTTCATATTCATTCGGGAGAACAAAACAGAATAGCGAATTGTATCAGCTAGAACTGGAGAGGGAGCAATTGAATTTATTCGACCAATATGCCACATCTTTGCCTGGAATGACACACTTCTAAAACCATCTTCATATTACCGAAAATGCACTTTTGTCTCTACATCTGTGAGAATTTATCTGTGACTCTGTATCAATATTGACATCGACATGTATAGAAAGTTGAAGTAATATTCCTGAATAAGTCTAATTAAGTGGACGTTTAACTAACCCTAATAAACAAAGTATTCATGAATCAATGTATGGATTTATAATCCATTGGAGGATGGTTGTCTGGATGTAGGCTTGCGATGATATGGTTTTGCAACCAGAAACTTGTAGACAGTCATGCCTTTGAGAAAATTACCTTTGTCGTTGTCGTTAGATCCCACAGGGAGGAGTCAGCAGGGTCACTGCTTTTGTCTTCTCTTGTTTGATTACCTGAACGAAGAAGCCCTCCCTGCTCGCCATCCCTCGACCGCTGTGGGAATATGCTTTACTATGGTTGAACGTACTTCTTCATTTCGTTTATCTGTTGTGATTGACATCAAGTTTCAGGCAGGGTTAGTTTTAAAGTGACTCGTGTCTTTCGCAGTGAGAGGAAAGGGGGGAATATGAGGGACCAAATGAATAGAATCTTTGATACGTAATTTGCATTTTATACATACCGAAAGTTTTAGGTGATTAAATCATATGATTTGACCGAAAAAGATCAATCATCTAAATGGATGATAAGCATCTTCTATGAAAAAAAATGCTAGGGGTCATAAGGTCACATGGTGAGGCACTTCTATTAGCTCCATCAGCAACATATCGGGATTGATTTGTCATGTTGTATTATTTGTGAGTAGGTGCATGTCATTGCTTTTCACATTTCCACTTGAATAAACTACTCAAATCATGGCTTTAATTTATCTCTTCCCTCTTACCTAAATCCAGTTCAGATACTCATTTCTTAAGAGTTAAGAGTTAAGAAATTGCCTGAAATATGAGAACTACTGCTTTCTATAGCATTGTTATTGATAACAACCACAGCCTTTCCCCTTAAGTACAATACAAATTCAATAGTTCTCTCAGCTTTTCTAGGTTTTATGTTACAACTCGTGATTTTAGATGCAATAGATACGACCGCTAACGACAGTTTTATGATAAAATGAGGAAAGTACAATACCTTTATCCAGTAGCACATGATCTGTTTCCTTTTAGGACGTATACATATATACAGATTTATTTATTGTGTCCCCGTACCATCCTTATCCAGCAGCTGGGAAATCTGAACGCATATGATATACAGAATATTTACAGTATCTTGATTGGCAGACTCCTTTGTATGGATTTTTTTGTTGCCACACTCTCGATACATTTCGCCTTTTATTTTCCTTCATTTCATTTAAATTCTTTACCACGTACTCTATTGGCTATCCCCTCAAAATTGATATCCTTAGTCAAATCCGAAGTTCCTAGTCATTCAGATTCATCTCCTCGGCTACGCCCGCACTGTGTAGACTTTCAAATGGACATGGAATTCCATTTCCTCTAAAGAAAATGGTTGAAGTGATGAGAAATCAGAGAGTGGGTGAAGTGAAACACCAATTACCTCTGATACATAACGACAGCGGTGGTCTCCATTGCCTCCCCTTTTGACAGCCAGATGCATTATTGGCCTCGCACTGTTTCAATGCGGTAATAGATTAGAGGGTCCGACGTGGCACAGTGACAGGGCTTCCCTGGGTGTACGGCCTACTGCCGCAATGAGAGCGGTCGCCCGTCACAACTGTCACAACTTATTGGCGTGGCCCGCAGCCTTACAACGGGCCATCGACCAGGCATTTCTGATGCAGCTCCCGCAGGGGTTTCTCTGGCTGACCTTTGGTCAGCGATCCCTCTTTTAGATGTAGAGTGTATTTTCGATGAAGAGATAATCCAATGTAGATTAAGTACCATCGTGAACTTCTCGTCACACAACTGGGATCTGCCAATCCCTCCTGCTACAAAATAATACGTAGGCTGCATTATACGAGTTACACTTCGTGTGAAAAAAGATGAACATCCGTTTAGACTTTTGATTCTTAATATGATGCGCAACAGCTTTATGAACAATTGAGAGATAGTATCTTCCTGTTACTGTGTCTCATCGAAAATACGACTAGATATTACTTTGGGTTGGAAATGTTCAGAGCCATTCAATGACAATGATTTACTTGTATTCGCAAATTTATCCTAAATTATTTCGACAAACACCACTAAATAAAGTCAGAATATTCAATTATAGGTAGTAGCAATTGTTTAGCCAATTTCAGGCTGCTGTCTTTGTTTACATTTTCTTATTTTTTCAGAACTAAACATTTTTGTTCTCTTGTCATTGGCTATTTTATGGTACTCTTTATAACAATTCAACGTATTTTCTATTAGCGCACCAAAGTATCTGAATTGATTTACTTGATCCAGTATCACCCCCACACCCATCTCTATATAAACCTCTAACCGTTCACCTTTAACATTTCCTTTCCTTTGAAGATGCTTTAATTACCTTGTTCCTCCATACTTGATGAGCAGATATCATGATCCAGGTGATAAAGACAGCAGAGAAATACTGGTCGGCAATTTGACCGGCACGAACATGACCATGGGTTCAGGTGCATTTATAGCGTTCCTTGAGGCATATAAGGATCCATTGCATTGGCTTCACTATATACAATTGTGTTTTTCCAGTCATAGAGATATCTAATAGAGGACACAGTTTACTCTCCTATTATGCATAATATGTGGTTGAAAAAACTAATTTGGAACTCCATTTGTCTATGATTTTAATCTCTCCTTTATGCAAATACCGGTTCTCAATACATTACCATCTGATTCAAAACCTCAGCCTACCAGTTTTAGCATTATGGGGATTATAATAGGTGCATTATTATCAGTGCCATTATACGCCGCATTTTTCTTTATATGTGATATTTGATTTGTTCAGATGAGGTGTTCTGACGATAAGTGCCACAAGCAGACCTAGTTTGCAGTTACTGACAGTATTGTAAGCCCAAGGGCACGGCTCTGATAACGAATTGCCTTTCAACCAATATCTCCTGACTGAAAATTGTAGTTTGGATTGGACTTTCGCATGTTTGCCGTCAATGACCGGTAGGGTACAGAGTGGTGCCTAAGGCAGGGCAAGATCAGGGTAGGTGAATGTTTTAGTAAAGTTATGTCAGTAAATAGAGGACAGTCAGAGGTGCAAATTATATTTACAGGGTTGAACCCTATATGTGCAAGTGTACATAGTTGTGGAGCTGGAATAGGTGCCACATAAATGAGGGTATAGGAGAGATAATAGAGAAGGAGCAGCACGGGGTACAGATAAAGGAGTCTACAGATAGATTTATACGTTGCCAGAGGAGGAGTGAAGTGGCATTGTATTTATTCATTCATCTATTTATTATTTCGGAAATACTAGGGACAGTTCTACAGAATGAAAATTGTTCCACTGTCCCAATATGGTTTCCCACACATAGCTTCCGGCTTCAGATTGTGAGGGGTAGGGATGGAGATGTGCGAAAACGAAAAGATGTAGGTAGGATGGTCAGATCTGAATGGCAGTACACAAAAGAGATGTTGGAGCTCCAACAGATTATTTAGTAGACAGGATGAACGCATACATGTAACATTAGGATGCAGGTAGATATATACCCAAGAGATAGAGGTTAGTTATGATTTGCGTTGGCACACCAGCCTTTTTCTTCCATATCACTTCAATGAAATAAATTTAAAAAGAAATTTTCTTGTATGCTGCTCATATTCCGCTCATATGCTGTGCACAGTCTGCTCCCATGCTACTCACATTCTGCTCAGGTGTTGTTCATATTCTGCTCACGACCTGGGAGGAGCAGCATCTCACGAGGCACTCATCTCCTACTGACATGCTGCTCTAAATACTATGACGTATCGCTCGGGAACTACTCATGTGCTGTTTACCGAGCAGCTCACGAGTCAATTACAAACAGGCACGAATGGCGATCGCGAGTCGCTCATTCACTGGCTGATTTCAAGCCTCATTGGCGACCATAAAGCACTGAGACAGCTCCTAAATGTAGGGTGTGTATGAGGTGGTTAATGGCTGACACGGAACTGAGTGAATTGGAGCTGAGTAAGCCTCCCGCGGTGAGATGGGATAAGCCCCCATATACCTCCCCCAGTCACGTCCCACTCACTGACCACTCATGCCGCCTCCTGCACTCTGGGACCAATAGCGTGGTTAAGGAGAGGTGACACGCTAAAATAGGAAGGCAAAAACTACACTTCTGTAAAGTAATAGGGCTATTTGCCCGACAAGCGTTTTCAGTGATTTTTACTCGCAAAGGACAGAGAGATTGGGGGAGAATAGAGGGAGTAAGATAGCAAGGAAGAGGAGGATAAAGAATAAGAGAGTGTGGAAATAGAAGGGGAGACATAAAGGCATTTGTGATCATGCTCCCTCATAATGATTAAAGGTAGCCGTAAAAGATTGTTCATAGCGGTAGTCGTACATTCCGAATTACGTCCGCTGCCAAGAGAATAATCTATGATGGAGATAATCAAAGAATATGTAACTTGTTTATTGATTGCGCTGAATAACAGGGTGTTGGTATTATTATAATATTTATTTATTTCTAAAATGTGATTGATCTATTTTTCATCATGTTACCATTAAGTCCAAACCATAATTGTTTCTTTTCTTTTTCTCTTTGCGCCTTGCAAATGTCATCCACAGGTAAGTTCACTATTTCTTACTTGAAATGTGTAATTTTATTGTTCAAAACTTTTTATGTGAATTTATTTATGGTAATCAAACACCAACCACCAACCACTTTCCGAATGGAAGGCAACTTTGATGAAAATGGACAAAGAAAAGATGTCAATAACTATTTCAGCAAATTGATATAGGACATAAAATTACGTGCGAATGAACAATGCAATGCATTTTGAAAATAAGACTGATGAAAGTGACATTTGGTCTATAGCTCCTCATTGAAACTTTAATTTCAAAAATGAAATTGACACAAACGATGCTTTCCAAACCCATTTCCTTGAGATAAATGATCCTTTGGAAAAGATAAGAGAATAAAATATCATTAATTTGAAAGCTGACTTTATCAAACAATTCCTCATTTCATTTCCTTCTCTGCAAAACGTTGTGAAGAAGGAACTCCTATTTTGTATTGCATTAGTTCTTATTCTCCGAAATTACATTGTTTTGAAGTGATATGATATTTTGACTTTGATAGAAACATCAATTTTCATTTCCTGTAGCTATGCAATTATATCTAAATTGATATAACTCAACATATATGCTGTAGATGTGTGTGAAATGATTTACATTAAATTGATGTCAAAACAAATGTGTGTATACATCAATATATAGCACATACTTAATTCATATATACATAGTATATTTTTGTTTCGTTTTGATGTATACCATTCTTTTGAATCTATGACTAAATATCTGTTCGTACTCTATGGATATTTATCCTTCGAGATCGGGAACAAGATATCGCATTGTTACTTTTTTTTACATTACCATTAACATAACATACCATGTCTTATTTCTCTAACTCTGTAAATATTTCATAGAAGGTTTATATAATGGTTTCGTATTACATGTAACGTATCTGTTGTACTGTCATTAAAACTCTTCTTTCCTAAACATTGAGAAGCTAATGTCTCGTGTCACGTTTAAATAAAAGAAACACATAAATATACAGGTATTATGAAGTAATCGTCAACTTGACTATCTCAACCCAAATGTTCCAGGTTTTCCACATTAAACTGTATTAAAAAGAATGCATCTGTCTCTGAACCAGTTCAATTGAATATATATCAAGACAATCTAGTATTAGAAATATATTCAATAAAGCATGGTTACAAGTTACTCTCAGTCAATTCGAAAGAAATTGTTCATTGATATACATGCATAAGAGATAGACCTGTATTTCCTTTGATCATGTGAAAGTATTGACACTACTTTTTTAAATTGAAAAGATATTGGTTTGCATTCTATATCACGTAGGATAACCAGACTAGAAAGATACCTTCCCTTTTCTTGGGTTATTTCTATAAAAGAAAGGAGACAAAAGACAAGGAAGATCGCCACACCAGGAACCAACATCTAACCTTCAAGGGGACTTCAGAAGGCCAGTCCTTTACGCATTCCATTATTCTGACACGTCAAATCGGAATGCTCTGACTACTGATGCATTGCTGAAAAATAAAGGCGTAAAGAAAAGAATTTATATTGAACACTAAATCATCTCACAGAAGCAATAGAAACGCCAGCCCCGGCGCCAGTTGCCTTGAGCTACTTCCATCTATTGACACCAGGTGGTCTTGTACGGTTTAGTTCCACGTGCCAATACTTGGGGGCGAGTCGATCGCTCTTTCTCGAGACCAGTGCCTTCTGGAAATGAGACGTTCTTGTATAGTCACTGCTTGTAAGAGCTAAGGTAGCCAATATAACATTCCTAGATCTTTTTAAGAATGAAGGAAAACTCGCTTGACCTATTTTGTTCAAAATGACATATATTTCGTCTGTACACTGGTGACTTATGATGTCTCTCGTCCTTATAGACCACCTGCAACGTTCCGGTATATCATACGTTGTAATATACAATAGACGGGGAAATGGATGTGTCTATATGTTTTTATTAGAACAATAATCCTATCAATGGAATTGAGCATGTGCACTCTAATAGAATTCTAGACAGTATCTAGTAGAATGAGTGGTCACGTGGTACAGAGGGAAGTATGGATATTCTTTCATCACCCAGTGACGAACGGAATTTTTACTATTGATCAGTAAAAGTGAGACATTCGCCTATAGATATATAGTAATGACTAACTTCACATACTAGGCAGATTTAAATTGCAGAATCGTATTATTACCGAGCTTCCGGTGTAGAAAATCATATTGTGAATGAGATCTGGACTAACATCCTTTATTCTATATGCTTTATAATATTGTGCAGACCTTATTGTAGTAGAGGCCTTATTGCAGGGGTCCCTCACTAAGGTTGCATATATCTCTCTCTCTCTCCTTCTTTCTCTCTCTCTCTCTCTCTCTCTCTCTCTCTCTCTCTCTCTCTCTCTCTATATATATATATATATATATATATATATATATATATATATATATCTATATATATATATATATATATAAATAAATATATAAAGTGTTTGTTGGTTCCCACTAGGGCGGTCACGTGATTTCTGCACGACCATCACACAAATAACACACAACTCAATTGTCCGCTAGACACGGCTTCTCTGATTGGTTCGTCTAGTCAACCAATCCCAGGAGGTCTTACATCCATCGCACACCCGGCCTATTGAGAGGGCAGGCCGGGATTGGTCAGCATCAAAACAAGAAAATCGAATCAGCGGAGACCCGGAAAAATGAGTCGCAGTGTGGCGCTGATGGCCGGGCGAGCCCGAAATGGAGGAGAACTGTTTCCCTTGTGGTCGGGCGAGTTGAATTTGCCGCTACATGGCCGGTGTACCACGACCGTAGGGCATGGTGTCCATATTAGCCTGGTTCACATCACTGATGGATTCGTGCGCCATCGATTTGTATCGGAGTGGGCCAATTCGGTGTGGGGCGGGCGGCCCTGCTCACGTTGACAGGACGACTTTATATAGTCGTCTGCTAAGATCACCTCTGCTCGTCAGTACGAGCCGTCAATAAACCGACGAGGACGGGTCGGCTGGCGACGACTTCTTATATATATATATACATATATATTTTGAAAAAATGTGTTTATTGACAAATGAGACAAGACATTAACAGGCAAAACATCGAAGTTCAGTGTATACACATACTATATGGCACATCAGTATTACTAAGCAGCATATATATATATATATATATATATATATATATATATATATATATATATATATATATATATATATAAAAGATGGCTACTGGGAGGCATTCAAGGACGATACTTCAGAACAAAACCGATGCCTCATCACTGAATAGAGTATATTTACTCATGTCTCAGAGGCACAGGTAACGAGGAAGTGTACAACATAGCCATGGCAGACACTAAGGAATAATATTCACAACACCCTCAAACCACAAACAAAGGAATCAATACATAGTAGATTTTCTTTATTGAACAGAAGTGTTAACCTAACACATAATATTCTTTCCAAACAAGGACGATCTTCCATATTGATATACATGTACCCCTTAAGTGACAATTATGATGCATCCGAATGAGTGGAATAGTCTCAATTTTACGATTTTAGGGTGGTTCTGGATTTATCCTACCCTTTTCACGGAGGTTATAGTAGCATCACAATAACAGAATGATTAAAATCACTTGGCAAATTCAATTAGGAACGAAAAAATTTCAATGTTGATGTCCTTTCTGCTCTCTGAAATCCAGGCTGCTGATTTTCCAGTTGATTATGACGTCATCCCAAGACCATGGCGTAGTATTGTCACTTTATGTGGGTGATGAGCGGTATAATTTTTCAATGTAATTCGTATGGCTAAACTTGTACCAGGGGTGAGATAGATCAACGGAACAAAATCTCTCAATCATCTCTCATACTGTAGGTCTTCCAAGGACATTATTTGTATTTACTATGAGCAGTTAGAAAAAGGCAGCAACCCGGGTAAGTCTGGGGATTTCTATATCCAAGAAATATAGCTATTTGCAATCCTTCTTCTTCTATGCGCAAATGATTAAACATTTTACAGATCAGAATTATCAGGGTTTATTGATTGATGTACCTATATATATCGAGAAAATAATGGCGATGATATTTTCCCTTGGTATATTCCATTATCGGGTACATAATACTGAGCAACATAGAGGGAAGCGCGTTATAAATGGGAATGGATCATCATTCCATGTCAATATTCAGAGTAGCGAAAGTTCACACAACCAACCCACAGTTGTAGTTTTGAATGAGCATTACTATAGTTAGGAGACCAATTTGTTGAAGGGGCCAAATTTAATTAACTAAATAGATATCACAAGTCACCTTGACCCTCCATACACGCACACCGAGCAATACTGGCTGTGTCCACCGTTACGCGAAATATATATGCTGCCCACGATATATATATATATGTGTATATATATATATATATATATATATATATATATATATATATATATATATATATATATATATACACACAGTGATTCCTCGTTCGTGCCAAGGCGTGGGAGGGGGGGGGGGCGTGGGGGCGCTGATTTCAGGTTTACTTTTTGAAACAAATAGGAATAGTTTTCAAATGTAGGAGACCATACTGTAAATGATGTGGCAGTCGGATGGCACCCTTCATTAGGCTTATCGTGATAAAAGTGTACATGTATGTCTTTCCATTGAATGTGCAATACCCGGGTAGATGTGATCAAACTGTTATTCCGAGATTCCATCCTTTCCCGAAATATCTTTTATACCGGCTTTATCAGACACGTTCACCGTGACATAGACCCCCCCCTTTTATTGTCAGAACATTTGATCTCTTTCAGTGAATGGTCCTGGCATACTGTAATCAGGCCTAGGCCCTCATATCAAAAAAAAGATAAACTTGATGACTTCAACTCATAATTGCATTTTCATATATCTCAATAGACAGATCTACCTAATTCTATATCTACATACAACCTTCAGAACATCAGTGATACAACTACTTAATTCAGAATTATCCAAGAGGTGTGGAATGCTCTTCTGTGATGAATCACAGAAGAGCAGCTGTATTTCAAACCTATTTACATGTTGTGAAGGCGTCCCAGTCCCTCCAGACGGTATAAATAGGAAAAGGGGTCTGCTCACTACTGCTCAGCCTGCACTACGACGAGCAGAACGCTGCTGACACCTAGTGGGACTGCGGGGAAGTACAGCCTTCCAAGCCTCCTGGCGTCGAAAAGCAGCAATGTAGAGTCCTTGCATTATAGTGAAACGGTTAAATCTACTACTGATTGTTCACAGGGTGTACCGTACTTGGATTTAAAAGCGTTGACAAACTTACAATCGTTAGGATTTTCCACATCGAAAATAGTTATCATTGCTTTAATGTAAGAAAGATTTACCACTTTTGTGAATATAGATATAGTGTACTGTGAAAATTGCCTACGGTCTACCTCAGATAAATCAATAGCATAACACCATTTTTTTAAATATAGAGCAAGCACCTAAAGTGTCTCATTAGCACCAGTGACAAGGGAAATACTGTTATTGAATCCATTTATAACATTCACAGAACCCGTGAAGCCATTCAGGGTTGAGACTAGAAAAAGCCGAACTCCTGGAGTCTCTACTATATAAGAGGTAGGTAGAAAAGCGACGTTTCATTTTGTCGAACACATTCGAACAAATAAAAAAGAAAAAAAAGACACAAGCACTAATGTTCATTTGAGTCGGAGAGGGTGGTGGTGGTGACATTTGCTATGGCCTGGTTGACATCCATTAGTGGACCGGGTAATACTTTATGAAGGTCTCTTTAAGACTAGAGTAGTCTACTGGATTAATTACTTATAAAGAACGTCCTGACCATGCTGTACAAGTAAACGCCTCGCTCTATACAAACCGTAAATTATCATCGAGTTTTGTAGCTTGTACAAGCATGGTAGGTCATTCTATGTTTATTACATTCCCGAAATTAAGAAAAAAATCATTAATTTCATTTGGCTTAGCAACTAATATTTAAGTAAACGTTTACAGAAATGTTCCGTATTTTCCCGTACGGACCAGTGTTCCGTACGGCATTTTTACGTTATATGGTGAGACGGTGCGTATTTACAGTATATACGGCATGGGTATACAGGAAAGGCACGTAATTAAGAATTTAAATTGATACGACTGACATTGGTGCCTTTAGGGCTGGCTCGGGACAGGTACTGCAATCCGTGAGATCATACCGGCGGAGGAGTTTATCCTACCCCTAATATAAAATGACATAGGCTTAACATTGAGTTTCCGTATGCCACGCTGACTGGCATACTGAGTTTTATATGCCACTAGTGGCATACAGAATTGTTATCACGTAATATTCCAAAATCGAGGAGACAGGGTAGGATAAAATCAAAACCGGATTCGTTTTAATCGTGGCAACCGCATTCCACTTCTGGAGTTTTGGCTCCGGACATCACTCGACTTCGCCTTGTGAAATCACTATGCCAAACTCCAGTCATGGCATATATACGGTGGCCAAGATTAAAACTCATCCAGTTTTACGATATTATGAGACTATCTTCCAGACCCTGTCGTTGGGCATTATCGTAAAACTGGATGAGATTTAATCTTGTCCTCCGTATTCCACGACTGGAGTTTGGCAAAGTGACTTCATGAGGCGAAGCCGAGTGAAGTCCGGAGCCAAAACTTCAGGAGTGGAATGCGATGGACAATATCAAAACGAATCAGGTTTTGATTTTATCCTACCCTATCTCCTCGATTTTGGAATATTACGTGAAAACGATGCTGTATGCCACTAGTGGCATATAAAACTCCGTATGCCAGTCAGCGTGGCATACGGAAACCCAATGTTAAGCCTATGGGATTTTATATTAGGGGTAGGATAATAGTAGAAACCAAACGAGAGTTAGCCTTGTAAATGTTTATGGCACGATGGGCAGGTCGTATATCTATCCTACCCCATCTGACCAATATACAGAGAAATCTTTGTAATTATCCATGTTAGTAGCGTTTTGACACTCGTCCATGATTGGTCCGTTTTTTTATTCACCTCGGTGCATAAATAATACTTTATTCAACGCTCTGTCAAATACATTGACTCAATGTTAAACCTATGGCGTATTTTATTAGGGGTAGGATAATGACACTTACTCGGCGTTTATACTAGACGACTAAAAGCGTGACGACTGTAGATCGTCTGGCCAATAGTTGTCAGGTGGTGCTCGAATATGCAATATCGGCCACAATTTCCATCGATCCAAGAAGCACATTAAGCGTCTACACTAGACGACTTTTCATCTCTTGAATGAGGAACGTATTACCTCCTGCTCTCCACGTAAACAGGCGTTTAACCTAGACGATTATAGGCGACGATTCTTGAAGGTTAAACCTCTTTCAACTACATGTGAATACATTCATTTCCCATCAGAAAACCATAGGTGAAATGAGTTACGCAAACATTTGTGGATTTTACAGAAACGCCAACTGTCTAAACGGCTAATTCGAACCAGCTTGAAACAGTCGTTGGTCATCAACTGGTTTAACCCTTTAAGGACGCATGATGCCTGGAGACATCACCGCGCTAAAGACGCATGATGCCTGGAGGCATCACCGCACTAAAGACGCATGATGCCTTGAGGCATCATTGTCCCAATATTAACAAAAATGTTTTAACAACGAAATAATAGAACAATGTTCATGAAATTTTCAGAGTATGTAGATATAACATCATATTTAGTATTTCTATTAAAAAGAAATAAAATATTTATGATAATGTTTCATATTGCATGATTAGAAACTTGGATATCAGTTTTAACTATTATGTGGCCGTCCTCTAGCCAGACAAACTGCCACCAGCACTCATCCTTATGGGAGTAGCTAGACCCCAGGCAGCCGTCCTTAAAGGGTTAAATAATCGCCAGATGGTGCCAAGTGGCGTAATCTGAATTAATCTGACGGTCTGTAGTCGCCACGCACCTAGCGTTTACTCTGGACACTTTCTAGCATTTTACGGCCGAAAATCGTCAGGTGGTGCTAAATCAAATAACCGCCGTCTTTAATCGTCAAATGTGAAAGCCGGGATATGCTGTTATCCCCGCCATATTGAAGCCAGTTCACAAAGGAGGTATATGTATATTGCTGATCTTGCTCGTTGTTAAATTTTTTCCTTATACGATTATCAATCAAAGGTGACCCAATCTAAAAGTACAGTCACAGCACTCGGTTATGTCACATGGAGGACATGGCATATCTCAGACTGGAGGGATACCTACGTAGGGATACACCATCTTGCGTCTGGGTAAACCCATTTAGGGAGAGAATTCATACGAGCCTTATGTACATGGCTGGTGTAGGGGTGACACTGAATTGAATGGCCAATGTTAGTTTCCACACCTGCTGATTGCAATAACTATTTTTTGTAAATTGTATTTTGATTCGCAGACCCTCATCATAGATATGTCTTCGGTGTTTTCACCAGATTTCTGGTTGGTGGTTGGGAACTGCGGGGACCATGATTAGCCATAAGTAACCCTGTATACCCTGCTGCAATTGGGTACTTTATGGGACCCGTTTCTATTGACCAATGAAACATTTGCGACAGCAGTGCTAAAAGTCCGTCGGTGGCCCATGACTGTACATATCGGTGATGGTCAATGGAAATAGACTATTAGGAGAACACAAAAAATCTCCACCGGCGGCCAAGGGAAACCTGTGTTTACCTTTGTTCATTAGTTCCGTCCACCTGTGTCTCTGTCTGGTTCTTTGGGTATTCGTTTTTGAGCGGGGGTTCCGCATGCTGAGGTACGCTGTTATAGATGTTAACGAGGTACTGAGCTTACTGCACAAACTTAACCCTTCACTATACGTATGCCAGTGCCGTTGATAGGGTGCAGAGGTCCAGTGTCATGCTGTTAGAGGTGTGTCCATTACCAGACACCAGAGACCGAAATACCTTATTGACCCACCTATGATTGATACATTTTGACCAAATGAAGACGGTTGTAGAAGTGGCAGGTTGGCTGGAGAGTCAAGTAGATTACAGAAAACGAATATAAACGAAACCTTGTAATTGTTTTTTTTAAATAACTCCACACTCATTCCTCAATGATCAACAAACCGTTTGTTCCTAGTTATCTTGATAGATGTAGACTGGAACCAAATCATTGTAGAAGAAATCAGAGGCACCAGGAAGCGTACTCAACATAGCCGGTCCAGAAATAATATCCAACAGAGATGAGCGGACAGTAAACTAACCCATTGACCATAGTTTCAGTTACACACTGAGCCGTGGCTCTCCTTTCAAATCAAGTGTCAATCTTATTATGTAAAGTGATATGCTCCATCTGTTCATGTTTGTGTTACAAGGTTGCATCCCTTACTCAGCATAGTGTCATGGGTTCTCAGATGTTGTTTTGGAAAGCAATGGGACTCCGATGCACACGCACCGTATTCAAACCCCTACCACTGCTCTCCCAAGGATGCAGTCCATTGGTAAAGATGGCGTCGATGTGCAACTGAAGCATGCTGTATAAAGCTAGAGGGTACGTTCAATTATGACATGGCGCTACCCTGCCGGTCGTCCCTCCCCGCAAAGACGTCCTAGGAGGTGCACGTAAACAGATGGATCAGTTTACCGGCCTAATTAACCATCAGTCACAGTGTGGCCGGCTTTAATTGGCGCGCCTCCCGGCCCCATGTCGATCACCCGCCGGATCTTTTACAGACATACACCAGCGGGCCCTTCCGTCCCCACAACAATGCCGTAAGAAGCCAATCAGAGGGCCAGCCTATCGACCATGGTTGATCCCCTCCCCGGCACCCATAGTCATATACTTACCCCCAGTCACAGGGGATTGGATATCGATCTATTTAAGGCTCAACAGCCGAGGAAAAGAGCTGAGCAAAGTGGTAGAAAGACAGTTGACCTGGCGGAAGTCTGGGGCCGCTTGAAGCACCTGCATGCTAATTCTCCAGGGGATACGGCCGAGTTCAACCTGTATCCAATTAGATATTGTGTGAAATCGGTTTTCATATTTATTCTCGCCTATAGATAGTAGCACAACACGTGCAGACGACACATTTGCGAGAAATTTGACACTCGTAAACATTGGTAAAACTACTGCGGGAAGTTAGAAAGAGCTCCCAATGTGACCGTTTTCACACCTCACTTTTTCACATCGATGCTCAGGCCATCTGGTGTTAGATTAGGCCAGAACCTGCATATACTGATTTAATGCTCTGTATAAAAGGGTGACATGATGGGGCCAGATAGAGGACAACTATAGGGCATGTAGGGTTTGTGTAGTTGTCATGTAAATATTATTGAATGAAAGCAGGACATGCAAGCAGCAGTAAAAGGATCGCAATTACATTCTATGCTGTGTCTTCCCAAGTGAATGCACATTGCGTTACCCAAAATTAAAAAGAAAATTAAAAAAAACCTGTTTATTTTTCCCTTATGTTAAACCGATATTGGCCACGTTTTCAGCCCATCAGGTTTCTTCTGCAGTTACATATCCTTAACAATGTTGGTTTGCCTTCGCAGGTTGTAGCAATACCGTGATATTCATCATTCTTCTTAAACATTTCCTCTGAAGATATATGGACATGAATACAGCATTAAATCACCACCATATCATAAAATGCGGGGCGAAATATAAAAGATTGCATCAAAATTAAGAAGATGAAGCAGTCCTCAGTTACACAATTCATGGCAGTGATTGGATTTACTCTGGTTTTGAAAGAGTAATTTCAGTTATCTAAAATGTTTTGGTAAAATTCCTCTTGGATCCTCTATTGGGCTTTAGGTTTTAGCAGATCATCACGTTCATTATTGTTCTGGATCAGTGATGTAGAAGAAAATGGTTTGAAACATTCAGATAGAAATCTCTATTTTCCTCAACGCAATCAGAACTACCCTCACCCATCTATACCCACTGCAAGCGTCTTCTAACATGCGTAGGGTAAAATACACATAAAGGAGATTTCGATTTCATTATCATGTTTTTCGAATTTGGCAAATGGAGTTTGAATCTTTTCAAATGATAAATTTTTCATACGGGCTCAATGAAAGAGTTCTCTGATAAGTTTACACCCAAATATAATGCAAGACAAATAAAAATGCACAGGGTGAACATACCTTTGTTTGAAACCTAAAATACGCACACAAAGGCAAGCATTCACGTGTTATAAGCTTAAGGTTACTTTAATTGAGTCGTATTAGTTATAATTCTTTCAAAACAGAAAGTACTTGGATGACACAGCATAAAGCCGGAAATACTCCAACATTTGCAGAGTCAAATAAAGAATACATTCATTTGCTGTAAAACATTAGAGAAATACCGCTTTACATTCAGGACCGACAATTGATGTTGTTTGAAGGAATAAAAACGCAACCCGCTTATACATCAATACAGATCTGTAGTGTTTGGAAAAAAGACACGCCATAAGGAAATGATATATTCGTGTAACAAAGAAGCATATTTAATAATACGTATCCCAGCACATTTCTAAATTAGCCTTACCTATTGTCAGAATAATGCTTACAGCGTAAGTGTATCAATAATCGCGAATCTTTTTGTGTCCCACGAGGAAGATATTAACGAAAGGCGATTTTGTAAAAATTAAACTACTTCGAGATCGGGTTTGTTTCTGTCAATGATGCTTTTACATGATTATAACTATTTGGCAGAACATCTGAAAAGCAGATGCCAGTATACGTAATACTTTTGTGCAAATAAAAAAAATCTTTTTTAAAAATGTGTCCTACTATTCCGCTGTGTTATTGAAAGAAGTCTTATATGTGGTAGGATTGGGTCCAATCATCTAGAGGGACGACAGCGGTCTGCCAACCTCGGTATCTCCTGTCTTTGCCATCACTGATAGACGTATGTTAGTAGGGGTTGGGAAATGTGGCAAGGGAATGTACTATTAATCCATCAACTTTAATCTAGGGAGATGATGGTGCCTTGTTTCTTCATAAACAGTTATTCCCTTTGGCCTTTTGTGTTTGACCTTCCCTGGTGTTAGACCCTATGAATATGAACCGTAACAATATGATACTAAAACTAAGCGTTTTTCTCGCATAGCTCATATATGCTGCTTTACTGTGTAATTCCTAGGTTTAAAAGTGCCCTAAAACCTAGCCAAAACAGTACTTTAGTTTGGCACACACAATTTTATTCCCTTGTAATATGTGTTTTTGCTTTTACAGTTGACGTAGATTTTTGATTGAATTGATTGCAAATTGCTGGTTGACTAGTGGTCATCTTTGATCGTTGAATACATTACCATAATTGATTCCTTATATATCGTCATTATTCAAATACTATACATTTTGATTTTTCCTCGCATATTCGCATATTCGATTGACAGTACAGGCGTATCTGGCATTAGTATTTGTGCCGTTCCTATATTCCATAATCATTTATAAGTTCATAAATATGTAGGCAGAAGGCCTAATAAACTGGCGGGAAATAGCAGACGACATTCAGACAGGGACGGCCCTTACCCTTCAGCAGACAACACCCTTCACTTGTGATCAAAGGCGGTTTCTGGCAGGCACATTTCATGTTTTCTAATGAGATCCCCCCTTCCCTACCCTCTTGTCATGTGACTATCACGTGCCCGTCATGTGACCACCCTTACCAGAGTCCCAATGTCAAAGCAAGGCTTTGGTCTCGTTCGGATGCCGAACCCACTGTAATTAACTCCATTTTCTGCATCGGTAGAAGATGGGGGTTTCGTCATATATATATATATATATATATATATATATATATATATATATATATATATATATATATATATATATATATATGCATATAACTGACAAAAATGCCTCCACATTAAAGGGAGATGAGCTCCTGGTTTGGCTTTATTCAAATACCATATATCCTTTTCACCGACAGAGAGGGGAAGTTTCTGTTGGGCACTGCTACTTACTTTATTTCTAGTTCCGAAACACTGAGCCATATTTGCAAATAACAAAGCTATCTACATAATCCGGCCTTCCAACTGAACACTATTTCTTAGCCTCGTACTACGTGATCACCGGTGTGTGAAGTGTTTCCCTTCGAGGGAATATTTGACTGAACCTAACGGGTCTATCTCTACTTAGGTTCTTAAAAGCCTTCATAACAATGGCCTTCACGAGAATGCATTGCTCACAGTGTTATACTTCGGTTAAATTCTAATCCTTATCTTATTCTGATCGATGACCTTCAATCCCTCTCTACGAGTCGTCCATTGAAGGGTATAAAACTCAATTTCGCAAATATTTTCAACGGAATTGTGACATTGAAAGTTTGTCCTTGTCCCTCAGGAACTGTTCACTCTGGTAACTTAGAAGTTTCAGTTCATGCGATTTTAAAATAGAAAAGGTAAAGAACTTATTCAACTGATTAACAGTAAGGATCACCGGCCAGCCTTCATACGCTACCCTTGGGTTTGAAAATAAAGCCCAGCATACACCTTCTACGATATACATGGAAGACATTCCTATGAACTCTATTAAAAAATGACAAAAAAAGTGTAGACGATTGGGAATCTCTGTATTGTAGACTAGGCAAATCTACGTTCATCGTTATCGATCTCTAGGTACAGAAATGGTGATCACAGTCCCGATGCACCTCATGACACAAACCAGTGCCCCAATGCAGACCTTTAGTTCAATTCCTAAGTTTATAAAAAGAAACTATAGTCAATATCGTACCTAAAAACCAATCACGATGCTCGCCGATGTGCCTAGTCTAGACGTTTATTTACTGCACAGAGGTACCCGATCGTCAAAGATTTTCAAATGTTGCATCATAGTGCATTGGTAGGTATTCAATTAATTTATTGTAGTAGGTGGACGCTTGGTCTAAAAGCTCGGTTCCAAATCAAACTGGGAAATGATTGATTTAGATTTAGACCCTTAGACCCTTAGACCTAAGCAGCAGACACCTTATTTGCTGAGCCTTTATATCTTCTAGCCGCTTCGAAAATCTTATAACCTTTTGTTGAGTATTTGACCCTTTTTGACGATTTTTATTTTCCGTCGGGAGGTGATTGATAAGGCCGATCGTAGTGCATCGGGAGTTCAGTGGACGCCGGGCATAACTGGGAGGATTGCAGCTCAACTCTTTTTCAGCAAACCAAAGCACCGAACACATATTTACGCTGCAACATGTTCCCATACATGCATATGTAGTACAATTTTCTTTGATGTTGTTTGCCATAGGCAGTAGTTTGACTCAGAAGTATCTGCAAATAGACGTGGAACTCCTCCATTTCCCATTCTGGAAAGAAATTGCATTTTCATACCTTTAGTTGCCTCAGGCTGCAAACCATAGGCTGTGCTACTGCACCAGAGAAATCCCTACTATGATCATAAAAGGTGTAAAGGCATGTGCTGTCCTACATCTGCTGAGTGCCTGATCTATTTCACGCTAACTGAGCCTTTTGATAGTTGTATTTCAATCATTTATTGTGAAGAATGTAATTCAGGTTGATAAGATAATGCGAGTATCATCTCATTGTGAGGTCGTCAAATGATAGTTATTAAATTTGCTCTCTAACTTTCTTTAGGGCTCTTCTCCTGTTGCCTTGGCCTTTGTTCCTTTATAGAACTAAGAGATTTGGATTAGTTAACAAATTTCTTTTGTTGATGTACAGTAAGGAACACCCCAGTGTTTTACACATTGAGTCACAATACCCTTGGCTTTGTAGGTGACTGATGGTTTTTATCGTAGCCTTCGCAGCAGGCGGAAGATGTATTATTAAGTAAGTATCAGAGCTCTTTAATCACAGAGTTTAGAAGTGTCATTTGTACGTCCATTTCATTTTACCAAGGGTATGAATCAAATTGATGGAGAATGCGAAGATGCCATCTTATTAGCAGATTTTGAGATGTTAGTTGAAGTTGTTGTCGAGATTTATCCCAAGATTATCAAAATTATTTAAGAAGTAAATTTTGAATCACGATTTATAGACATAGACTTCGGAAATCAGATCAAATGATATACAATAGGCCTTTTTTCCACTGGCTGGTGTCGCACGTTATCTGCTTAGTCACACGATGTCTGAAGCCAAACATACCCCTGGCAACATATACTTTAGTATTGTATACCCTGATTGTATAAGTCTAATACGTTTATAATACCCATGCACATTATTTCCATAGAAATAAAAGCGTTTGCATCGTAATTTATGGTATTCCAGCTCCAATTTGATGTGTCATACATGCATATCACCTCAAAGATACTTTAGATATACCTTAGATAACACAGAGAAACCAAAATTGCATACACACTAATACAGGCCTAGCTATAATATGCTTATCTATTTCCAAGTTAAAACCAAGATAATTATCAATTATAAAGTTTAGACAGCCCAGACTCGTTGATACAATACCCTAGTTTGCCCCAACAATTTAATCTGTCAAAAAACAACACTCCTGTAATCACACTCACCATTCACACTTTAGGTGTGATTGCTATATGTCTCTATATACATGCCACTAGTTTCGGCTGCGTTTGTCCGAGCGGCTGCGTAACTGAGCAGTGGGCCGTAAGGCGGCGCTGAATGGCAACACCTGTATAATTACTGAGCGGTGCGAGAGTTTACTTTGTGATTAAATATGAAAGACATTACAGGAAGAGTTGACTTTTAGGGCTTTATTTATCCATGGTGAGATATTGGTCAGGCATTTGTTTGTGTAGTTTAACGTCCAATCTATACAATTAGACTTAAAATCAGGCAGAGTGTAATAAAACACGTATTTACAACTAGTACAACAAGTACCAGAAACTAATGTAAGGAGAGAAATCTAATTTCCAATTTGATCGTATAATACATTATCAGCTGTGTCAATATCAATTAATAAGCAGTGTGGCCCGGGAAAGAATTAAGATATATGTTTTACTTTATTCGCAACGATTTTACGCTATAGACATTGCTTTGACATTAAAAATCATGAACAACACTGATCAAATTGGGCATATACAATTACCTGCTCAGCTAATTAGCACCATGTAGAAATTGCAGTTGTCCCTTTATTGGAACTGATTCAAGGCAGTCTGCATTGTGGCAATTTCTCCACAAGTAAGATATTGAATTAAGCCAGTCAAGTTAGGTTTTCCCAGCGAATCCATAGAGTTGACACTGTCTGAAACAGATAATATTCATAGCGTTGACTAATCAGGAAGATGGTAAATGACAGACGCATTGAATTACTGTAGACCTAGAATTATGTCATCATTAGATGCCTCAGTGGAGCTCAGTTCGTTATAATCTTCAGCCAAAGTGAGAACAGCTGCCGATCAGTATAGCCAGCCAAAATGCGTCAGATGGCGCCACCGTTTTCTTACTTATTGATGCCCGAAACGATGCTGTAAACCCACTGTATTTTCGTGTGTCATTTTATTATGTATCCTTTTCCTGTATTCAAACTACCTAAAATGCATGGTTTATTTATGCAATTCCTTTTTTCGAAGCAATTCATACCTTTTTTTTACTGACTTATTATTTCTTCCGGCTTTGGGTTGGAAGTAGAAACTCCGCGAGACTAGTTTCAGGACTTGGGAATTACTGTATATATAACAACCACCCCTTTCCTAAGCATGGGTATTGCTTAATAGTGAATATATTTCTCTATTGGAATAGGGCATTCGTATTTTGAAATACTTACGAATTAGATTACAGAAATCTAATAAAAAAATGAGAAGACTAGTAATCGCTCCTTTTGATCAAATATTTCACTCTACTGTGAATCAATACTAGGACACACAATGATACGATCTACACTTTTTCAGTGAATGGCATACACTTTCTGTCGCTCGTCAGCAAATTTTCACATTTTCCATCACGAATGCGCCATTTATATATACTACTCACATTCCTTTGTGAGATAATGATACAATACTATCTTGACTAGTGTAGACATTCTAGTACTGAAAAATCAAAGCATTTTGATATGATAAATTTGCAACGACACATATTAACGACACATGTCTTTGTTCTGATCGTTTCTCTTTGTTTTCAAACAACATAGCCTTTGTAAAAGAGCGTCGATCGTCAAAAAAGGTTTCAGGCTCCAGTCAGTCTTGTAAAGAGTGATGATTTTCAGAAAAATGTTTAATCAGAGGTACATACAAAGGTCAGGAAAATGCATTGGTGATAAAGAAGCTTATGAAGGTCAGGAGAGGGCCTCGATCATTTAATACCATATAAAGGTCAGGGAAGCATCGAAGACATCTATGGGTATATAGATCAGAAAAGGGCATTTGAAAGAATATAACACATAGAAAAAAGGTCCTTCATATAGAAGGATGTAATGCTTAGAACAGGGGCTCAGTCTTGAGAAGGCACTGATACTGGTAAAGGAGAAGGATATCAAGCTGGAAAAAGGGCCTTGGTAGGGAGGCGGAGCTGGGCCGTTGGAAGTTGCCGTAACCAGCCGGCGCTAGTAAAGCATACTAACGAGCTTATTCGTCCACTGTAGACGACGGCTAAAAACCCGCAGGCGTATCCATCAGCCGGAGCCTGATGGTCGGGATGCGGATAGAAGCTGGGCGGATAGAGGTGGGAAGTGGGGGGCTGTCGGCACACGGGGTACGAAGAGATGAGATGTGATGTAATGCTCTGGAGCCTAGTCCACCATCCGCTCCGTCTCCTATGTCTGATCTACCGGACTATCGCCTGTCTACCATCCTTGTTAAGATGTCTCCATAGCCCATTTCCCCGGTCCGTGGTCTCTCGTTCTCTGGTCTCCCGTTGGGAAGATCTAGCACCTTCTCACCTCTATTCCTGCATGTCTCCTCCCTGTCTCTCATTTCCATCTCATGTTCTGATCATTGCATTTTTTGTCCTTTCTGATATCACCTTCCGCTACCGCAATATCTCCTGTTGCTGGACTCCTACCTTCTCCTCTTCCGTCGCCTTCATCTTAAATGTATCCTTTTCACTGACCCAATCATCAAATTTCCTGTCTTCTGACTCATATTCCTACATCTTCTGTTTCTCCGGGTCGGATCCTCACATCTACTGCCTTCATCTCCACCATCCTAACGTCTCATGTCCCTTGACCCCCATGCTCGGAGCCCTTATAACTTTACCTGCCTTGCATGTGTAGATACAGTATAGATGGGATTTTGGTCGTGGAATATGGGGAGTTTTTGTGCTGGTTGGAGGAGCGGGGGAGGTGGGACTCTTGTCAGAAACCATCCGTCAGCGTCCGTGCCCCCGGGCGGCTACTGTCAGCACCCTCTGGTGGCAGGGCGCGGCGTTTGGAGGCACCTTATAGATCTTCGGGCATGGCGGACTTCGCGTCGCGGCCGCGTCCCTGCCATATCTCAGACACCCGCCCGGTAACCCGATCTGCTGCCGCCCTCTAGTGGCCAAGCGTGGAGGTAGGGGCGGTAGAAGAGTTACTCAGCTTCGGGCCTGTGCTACTCATTATGGTTCTACCCTCCCGAAATGACTATAAATAACCACAACCTCTTCTCTCGTCCTTCTCCGCTCATTCGCCCCACGCACATTATAGAAAGGCAATCAATTAATAGCTCGTGTTAATTGGAGGGAGGGGCAGAGGGAGGGGCAGGAATAAAGGTATCAATTAATTAAAAACGATCCGCGTGTGTACGTTCCATCTTCCTAGATCATTGAAGGGATACATGTACCTGAGGGCGATAATACAAACGTTAGCAGCAACGCCCATCCTACTTTGACGTCGCAATTGGTGAGTATAGAATAGGGTGCGTAGAATGATATCGTTTAAGTTTACCTTGTGATTAAACTACCCTCAAGTAATCTGATAGAAAATGACATTAACTGATTAGTGATTGTTTTTCCTCAACAACAGACCCCTTCGCATTAGCACAAGTAAGATCTTGTCCAGTACTTGGCTTGTATATTATTTTTATCTTGCATATCTTATTAGTAGATATACCAAGTTGCTTGTGTTGGTGTGGGGTTCATTAGTGTAATTACAAGGGCAGAAAACTAATTGG
The DNA here is from genome assembly GCA_950022655.1 of Alentia gelatinosa. Taxonomy (NCBI): domain Eukaryota; kingdom Metazoa; phylum Annelida; class Polychaeta; order Phyllodocida; family Polynoidae; genus Alentia; species Alentia gelatinosa. The sequence goes on along the minus strand of OX465580.1, from coordinate 99,943,749 downwards.
AATGGTTGGTCAGCCCCTTCCACATATAAATGAATCAATTATGAACCTTCAGAGTTGAAACCCTTCGATTTCACTTTGCTAATGAGACATATTTTCCATGTCTTCCTTTATCCTTATGAGGTGCCTGCTGAGTCAGAATGAATTTGGCAACATGCGCCATGATCCAGTGATCTGTTGCATACGTAGCTATGTCTCATTTACCAACCCCGCACTAATTGGGTCAACTGTGATAGATGGTTCACCAGGTCTGAGTCTTTTTAATGACCTATCTGATGATGTGTCGTCCCTTTGCCCGACCTTGTGGACATGGCAACATCAACGAGAGACACATGGACAAATAGTAGCAAAGCTGTATGCATGTATAGCACAACATGGTGATTGCTAACAACAGCGCAGTTCATGACTGCTACAAAATCTTCCCTGTTTAATCATCAACCACTTTATGAAGTGTTTAAATAATGTACATAGTTGATACAGTTTAAAAAAAACACTGATGCCGCCAAGACACAAAGGAACACGCACACACAGGTTACACTTTCAAAGAGAAAGTTGTATTTATTATAAAGATAGCATTAACATTTTACCAGGTCAATATTCTTCCGCAGTAGCACATGATAACTATCAATATAATAAAAATCGATCAAATATTTATCTACCGTAAGACTTTTACCAGAAGGCGAAGATGATGATGATATGAAAATACCATAACCTTTGTGCCTCTGGAACACAGAGTGCAATTTTCCTCTGGATGGTGTTAACATGTATCTATATAAAACAGGTAGGAGAGACACAGGGCTTCAGACAGATGTCACATTTTTCACGATTGGATGGTTTATGAAGGCTAGTTCCTGGAAGATTACATCTTTGCTCGCATTAGTCTTAATGGAAATGACTGTGTTTTCCTACAGACAAATCAAGCGAAAGAGGGTTCTAGAAAGAAGAGTTCAATGGCTCTTATAAACGACAGAACAATCTCTGACACTTTTGTCAGTGCTTTCAATGGTCATCTTAAAAGTAGTCGTACAGCTATCCAGTACAGCGACGACCTCATCGTCTATGCACTCATACAAGATGTAACATAGGAAAAAAATTACAGCAGATCTAAAGGAGCCGTATTTGCTACATCTATCACTTAGCTACCCCTTTATTTTTAAACCATTATTCCAAGCAACTCAGATTATGATATTTTACTATATTTCCTGAGTGTTCTGCTCATGGCTAAAGTAATCGATACGTCCTTGCGATTCTTCGTGTACGCACCCTGCTCTATCAAGGTAATTTAGATTCTAATTTCATGCAGTATCGCCACATCTCTGTCAGGTTAAAGGTGCTTATATCTCAGTATTCCTCTTCTACACTGCATTAAGCAAAGCTGGCTCGCTGATGAATTAGGGCGATGAGGTCGATCGTTCCCTTTGCACACCGATCGCTGTGGGTACTCGACTTTGAAAGATTAATAATAATGGGAAGGGCCGAGATATCCCTGGCTTTACAGCCTTGAAAATCGGACACGAGATAAGGTCTTTTGTTGGGCGTTTAATCCTGGGTGAACCTAATTACGATCATCGGCTGTACACCAATATTCATATCATCTTCAGATTTTATGTGAAGTAGGCCGTGTCGAGCGGAAATGAGAAATCTTTTAACAACCACGCCAGCAGCCCACTTCAAATGGCTGTACTGCAATATCGGATGGTGGTTCGTTTTTCTATTCGTGAAGCTCTTGTAAAGGACAGGCCTCATTTTATGTTCAAATGTCTCTTTTTAATTTGGGTAACCATTATATGATGTTGCTATCTCATCGTAACAGTTTCAAACTCTTTTGTTGTCGACTGGCTCTTAACGTAAAAATTCAGGCGTGTTTATTTGAAGTACATATTAATATAAGCGCCCCGCCTGTGGGACTGACCTCATGCGTAGAACAAAATACCCTATCACTCCTCTGAGCTTGGCTGTCCGAGTAGATAAATACGACTGGAAATGTGACGATTGTAAATCGGCAATCGAAAAGTCGGTGCCCGATGATGCAATATCATCACCAAGAATCGTCGACTCAAGAACACCAAGAGTTAACACTAGACGATTTATCATCTCTCACTTAAGGAACGTATTATTTCCTGCTGTCCACCTAGGCAGACTAGACAATTGTGGGCGACGATTGTTGAAGGTTAAGGCCTGGCCTCCGCCTACTACGATAGAAATTTAGCCCTTTGGATATGGCTCCGATACAAAATGTAAAAATCGGAGGTCTATATCGTAGACAATTGACTAGACATGCCACTTCACCACGCACCGTAATGGTTTCTCCTGTAAAATGAAGGTGATCACGGTCCTGATATGCCCCACCATAAAACCGGGGCGTAAGTCCATATCCTAAGGTGTTAATTTCGTTTTTAGATATGATACACTATATTCAGAGAAATATCACGCCGATAATGTTTACTGGTACGCAGAACAACAATTTTTTTTTCAACCACTAAAAGCTCTTTTCCAAGTCAAAGTAAGAAAGCATTGATTTAAAACACTTAAACCTGATCGAAAATCACCAACTTTACTGAGCATGTATCTTATATCTTCATCCTAAATCCCATAATTTTTTTTTAATCAGTATCTCATGATCACGCGTGATTATCCTGCCAGAATACTCTGCAATACTCCTGATTAGCCACCGCTATTTCGACATTTTGAAATGTCATAGAGGCCGTACGATATGGGTTCTTCATCGGGATGAATTTGTAGACCCCTATTTTTAATTGGAGCCAAATTGCAATGACATGGTCATCTGCCCCGATGAGAGGTCACCTTCCGACGCGATTTCGCTTTTTTATCAGAAGGCGTGGGAATATTGGAAGGTATCCCGAGCTTAGTGAACGTCAGCCCCTTAACCTGCCTGAAGAACAAGTGAATGAATTAGAGAATCGCAGGTGAAAAGGGGTTAAGTAAAAATTCTAGATCATCGACGCATAACACATGTTTTTGGTTAAAAAGCCAGATGGTTGAAGACTTTTACAGAGTCACCAGGGAGCTGTTTCAAAAGTCGAGTGAGGTCTCGCCAGCGGCACATCACATTTTGTAAGCGAGAGGCCGGCAACAGCGAGCGGCACCTCAAATTAAAGCGGCAGCAGAACTACTACCAATATCCCATAGAGAGCGGCACCTCCACCTCGACAGCGACGCCTCAAGTTCCATTGTTGGCCTCTCGCATTGGCGATGAGTACTCTCGTTTAGCACCCTCCCGACTTTTGAAACAGATCCCAGGTGTCTCTAGAGACTATCAATTCAGTACGCTTTGAAATAGTCGTCAGTATCAAATCGTTAACATAATCGTCAGACGGTGCCTAATTGCGTAATCTGACGTAATCTGACAATCTGTAAGCATTACTTCTTTAGCGTTTACACTAGATAACTCCTAGCTAAATTTAAGAATTGTCGCCTATAATCGTCTAGCGTAAACGCTGGGGGTGGGCGTCAGTCCCCGGAGCGGGTACGCTGTAGGGCCCCGGTGGCCGATCATTTCCTTTAACACCCCGACTCCGGCCAGTCTCCACCTGGGAATTGGCTCCCACCCCGCGGCCTCCCAATCTGCACCACGAAACCCCGCGATATTATACTTCGCTGTTAGCAAGACTGTTTCCGCATGACATATCGGTCACAGACTCATCTTCCTGTTTCCGTCTCTCTCGTTGTCTCCCTGCTTTACCATAAATCTATTTCCCCTGTCCTCCCCTAGTTATGATTGGGATAGCAAATCCTGTTTTCGGGGCTGTCTTGTAGGTGGTGTTTATGACAAAGACAAATTGCTTTTGGTGGACAATATCTGTTTTTCCTCTGGCAACAGGTAAGGGCCCGTATTGGTTAGTTATAGACGCATTTTTAGAGTACTGATTTTCTTTCATCAATATTTCCAATAACGCTTATGAGTCTACTTGTCTGTCAATGTTTATTTGAAATGATTTCTCACACATGATTTTCATTCAGACAATATCCTCCATCCTGGTTAAGTAAACATAGTATTGCTGAACATATAAAATGTGGTCAAGCTATTACTTTTCGGGAAATTGAAAACTCTTGAAGCCAGACTTTACCTTCATCCAGTCTCTGTTCTTTGCTGTACATACTTACTCACAGGTCCTACAGGTCCACGAGCTGTTATATAGGAGTAAAGGGTTAGATGTGAAGCATGTGTGTGCGGGGGATTGGCAAGGAAGAGCAATTTGTCGCGTTCTATCTTTTTTCCTTATCCATTGCTGCGGTGGGAGCTACACAGGACAACTACCCTCAGCGCACATATAACGAGCAGCTCAAGTTTTTAGCGCACGGCCCCGTGTTGTTTACCTCCTAGTCCTGACATGCGGTAACGAATCACCCTCTGAGCACAACGCTCGTAGACGTGTTTTTACCCCATCGTCACAAAACAACGGTCATAGGAGAAAAAAGGATGGGAGGGGGTGACTGTGAACTGGGACGTGGAATGAAGCAGTGTGTGGTGACGCCGAACGGTACAAACACAAGGACACAGAAGCAATTGTTGTTTCTTTGTAACAACCCATCCCAACCCACTATGCCTGTGTAGCATACCCAAATTACATCAACAGTGCTCCACTCTACATAGCCTCCTAACGCTTAATAAAGGTTAACGAAAAGAGGTGCCCTGAACAATTTGTATACAATACCGGTACAATCTTGTCACACTATAAGGTAACTTTTATCAGGAGATGAACAGTCACATTTTGTGGAATAATACCCTGCCGGGGCTGTCTTTCACCAGCCGAGGCCACTTATCGCGGGGAATTAGTCTCAATTACCTAGTTGTGGTAGTTCTGAGGACCAAAGAGAGGCCTGGGGATAATTCTATTTTTGTGTTGGGACAGTGGGAGATGTGTGATGATTGTAGGAACGGTTGCCCTAACAATATGGTCCTGACAACAGTGGAATGATAGAGCAGAATGTTCTAAAATAGTATTGAGAAAAGTTGACACTGACATAGTCTTTGAATCTGTTTGAGTGGTGCCAATAGTGGTAGCATATATTTGAGTTACAGTATCTTGATAGTGACGGTTTTGTAGTTATCAAGATGTATATCAAAAACATTCATAGACTTTTGTTTCATGTTCAAATTGTCACGACCTAATATTCATCGCCACCCTCCTCCTCAGCTTCATTCTCAACAGAGTCGACTCCAACCTCTTCGTAATCCTTCTCGAGGGCAGCCAGATCTTCACGGGCTTCAGAAAACTCTCCCTCTCCCATACCCTCACCTATTCATAGAATCCTTCAAGTAAATCTTTTACTTGCAAAAAGATGACATCTGAGGTACCCAGTCCGTGGTTAAAACCAATCTTATATCTAATTAACTTGTTAGCTTTTTCAAAAATATCATAGATCACCCACTGAATCAATTTTTCAAATATTTTGCTTGGCAAATTGAGTAAAGAAATCGGCCTCCAGTTATCGATGGAGCACAGATTCCCAGACTTCAGGATGAATACCACACACGCTATCTTAAATTTTCCGTTAATAATCGAGGTATTACACAAATGAATAAAGTGATATACTAATGTTTTTGTTCTGCTGCTCGAACATCAAAATGTTTATCAGAGCAATAATTGGGTAAAGGCATTAGCTGAGAACAATGTAAAGTAAACACGATACCATTAAAGAACTGTACATTGACTGTGCCTTGCTTCAAACGATGTTCAGGTGGTCGTATTATATACGTCAAGAGTGGAGACCGTTTCGTGAAAGATCAGGTCCTTTCCTTATTAGCATATTTCAGAATTCATGGAAAATGGCAATTTTAATTACTTTCATGCTAGCGGTCAGCACGAACACTATTATTACTACACTCTTAGCAGAGGCCAGTATTTCATAGATGTTAGACCACAGGTATATCATAATATACCCGACTCTCACAAAGCCGATGGTTGGTATCAATGTCATTTTTGTCGATGTATGATGCCCGTATGCAGTGACCCAATTGAGATCAAAGAGGTTCGTCGGGGACCCAGCAGGGAGGGACCACGGATCTTGCCCATTATAGAAAAAATAATTCAAAGTATCATGACGTCTGATGCAATTAAGATATTGAGAAACGGTCTTCAGATTTATGATCGCTTCATCTCCCCATACAAATTGACATTATTCTTGAATATTGAATGGACATACAAAACACCAAGACACATGTAGATAGTGAAAATGCCATTCAAAGTAATGTTTCTTTGGAACCAATCAACAAGACTGGAAAGGAATTCCATTTACGTGACGTTCTTTACAATCGCGAAATGGAAGACAATACTAAAAATTACTTTCTTATTAATTATTTCATTTAAAGGAAGTAGGCTTTTCCTGACAATTCTAATGGAAACCACTGACAAAAGCTCTGAAGCCAGACATGCAGTTTTGTGAATAAAGCTGGCTATATAAAACCAGACATCAATTATCTTAAAGATGAAAGCTTCCGCCTAGGTTTCAGATGTAGAAGTTTTTCTGAGTTAATCAGGATGTCATTCCTATAAGAAATACCTGTATTAGGATTTGCTTTTCCTTGAATTATAATACATATCTTTTAAGAAACAAACAAAAGGATCAAACTAAATGCACTCATACATATGCAAAGAATAGATACAAAACAGATACAGTCTAAAGCATACCGATATATTCAGATTGATATTTAAGTATATTCTCTCATCAAATATTCTTACCTGTAATTATGAATGGAGGTATATAGTATATATAAAGGCGCGGCAGTCACTTAGGTCCCCCCTCATGCAGGCAACTCAAGTCTCCCAATGCACTAACCGGGGTGACCGGGCACTACCCTGCAGGGACCCACCGCCAAACGGACTTTCTTTGCACAGGAGAGACACAGATTTGAACAGCGCGAGAGCTTATGCTTCAAATGGACCAATTAGCTTATCCATGTTAGTCTACTCATATATATAGGTGCTAATTAACCTCATGATAATTTTCACTTGCTATGTCCTTTTCTAACCTACTTATATTCTTTATCATATTATGCCATAATGTTTTTCTATTAAGTAAGAAACATGCGCGGATCAGGTTACATAACCTTTAATCTGATTCATGTTGTAATTTACAAGCGTGTATCAGGTTACCTAACTTCTTTGGTTTCAAATAATGTAACAACTTCCAGCGTACGGAGCGCTTTCTTAGAGTGATAAACCTTTATCCTCCAATGATGTCTTTTCATTTAAAGTGATATTACAAGTTTTCGGTCCCACCTACATGGCCAATAAGACAAGATAGGATCCACTTATGAGATATGTATAGGTTCTTAGAGGAGTAAGATGATAGGTGTGTGTGTGCACTGGAGGTCACAAGGGGGCAAGCTGACAACAAATCACCACAAATTAGAGGTCAATGCGTATGCCAACTGCCGGCCCACTGTGCTGGGTCATGTTCTGCATGCTTACTCCTGGCCCGGGTAGTTCCACCATGATTCCAACATGTTCAGTGCCGGCCTCCGCCAACAGGCCGTCATGTTTATCATCCTCAATGCCCGTGAATAGAGCTCCACCATGATAAGTCATTTTTAGTTTGCACACTCTCAGCCTAAAGGGCTCTACCATATAAGATAATATCTATCAATTTAACTGCTGGCGGAAGCAGCTTCACTTTGCTAGCCAAGTGAGCTCCACCATGCTGGGTTATGCCTACCATGTTCACCACTTTCCTCTATAAATGACTCCCTCACAATAAAAATAAACATCATTTTAGTTGACCCACAGGTTCCCAAAGACTAACGACGTATAGAATTGGCATTACAATGTATCATTACCAAATTGATACTTCTCAGATCGTATGATGATACGTTTATATTGCATAGGCTATCATCCCTGACACAAACAGATCTATACATATATCAGGACAATACAAGGACAGAAGTTTGCACAAGAATCATTAGTTATGTTAAACTATTGCGCGGCATTGTCATGTTTGATCTTGTCGTAATATGACCCTGATTGTTACATTCCCACAGATATACATTTATTATCACATGACACATACACACATATATTGACAAACTTACACATACACATGACCATACTACCATACATAGAGCGAGCTAAACAATCATGCATATCGTAATCCCAACATACATCCAAATTTGAATCGTGGCAAGTGACCGATCCCCAGCCTTTTTCCGGGCTGGTGGCTAAATTATGTTAATTCCAGTTAACAGAGGATGACCGTCATTGGTTGTTATTGGTCAGGTGACCTTTTTCCATCCCTTTAATTGAAAAATCCTTTTCAGTATGAAACATACGGATATACAAAGAAATCTCTAAGAGAATATGAGGCATATCTAATGTATACGAAAAAATATACATATACATCCAAATTCGATTGCACCTGTCTTGTCATTGTAACAGTAAAGATCCACTTACTAACATTCACCGCAAGGCTAACACCCTCGTGATGTCTCTGTCGGTTGGTGCCATAAGCAGACGGCATTTTCTATATGCTACTAACACAGACACGAGACGCGGGAAATGAGCTGCTCAAGACCGCTCCTTTGCCGATACGCATGTTCAGGGTACACCAGGCTCAGCCGACTCACATTGTCTTCAAAGGATAGGTCTACTTGAAATAACATCTACTTATCGACTAAAGTAGCGCCCGAAAAAAGACAGGAGAGGGAAGGAGGAAGCGACTAAATTGGTCATGCAGGAAAGGAGCTTATCAATAATGAAACACCCTGGTGCGGAGAAAGGGGACGGGAATGGGGACAAGGGAAGCGGCCGTCACGTTAAAAAAATGTATAACAGGTTCAAGAAAGCTTGGTTATCTTAGTGAGAAGGCGTAGGGGAAAACGGAAGGCGCCCTCACTCTAACGGAAAGTGATATATGTCTACACTTCTAAAAACCCAGTTCCTAAACCACTTCCTTGCCTGTACTGATTGAGGAAGGTTGAGGAAGCGGGTGTCAAAGTTCTCTTTTGTTTTAAGGGTAGCAAGCGTTTATTTCAGTTTCCATATATTTATTATTACTCAAAGTTTTTTTATCGATCTCCTTGGCTATCTATGTAAATAGTTGCCACCTCTTCTCTTTATTAAAGTTTAATTTTTCTTAGAACTTTCTAGGATTTAGTCCTCTCTATTGACAGCTTATGACTGTATTCCAAGCGGTCAGTGTTTTATCAGTGATCGAGCAACTTGTTAGGGTCCCGTTGCCCAACTTTTTGTGGTATCGCTAGCTATAATCGGGGTGGTAGTGCCATCATTGGTCGTTATTAAAGCCCTGGAAAGTTACTAAAGAGTCGTTTAGACCATTTTACCACTAACTGTAATATCTGGTCTATCTGGTCTACTCGATTAGTACTGTAAAGCTATAGATAAACACTGGAACGAATATACTGTTAAGACATAACTATTAGTTCACAGTAGGAACAATCCTTACCACGCTGAATACTGATATTATTATCACTGTCCTGATATGCTGTTGACCGGGAGGATTATGTTGATAATACTGTCATAGATGCATACAGCTTTACTAAAACAGTTGTACCGCTTCCCTTTCCATTAGCACAAACCCACCAGTCATACCGTTCAACGAACGAGTGTGTATCTTCAGACAGTTTGTTACCTTGCAAACAAAATTAGTCCCATTTCCCGATGGCATGCCTTACACCAGACCACCGCCTTTGCTGTGCACTTCTGAAGCCAGCTCTAGCGCGACCCTCATCACAGCTCTGCTCATACGCTATGCTTATAATGGCCGCAGGGAACACTGTCTAACCTATAATCTGCATGTTGACGGCGGCCACAGTCTGCTGGCTCTAATGCTGGTGGCATTTGTTGCAGTTGTTGTTGCTGGTGACAGTTTTCTGTGACATGACTGACAATTATTGCTATCGTCATTCCTTTGTAGTTGTTGGTAGTATTGGTGGGAACGATGGGAATAATTGAGTGCAATAACTTATGCAATGGTGCTGGTTTTGCTTGTGGAGATAGTACTAGATACTAGCTGATTGTGCTGGTTTTGCTTGTGGAGATAGTACTAGATACTAGCTGATTAATGGAGAAATACACCATCTCCATGAGATGGGGAGCAACAGATAAACCGTAAACAAAGCAGTATTGCCAAGGCTTCAACCTACAACCTTACAGTTTGCATGTCCTGGTTGCCGATTTAGCTACCCTGCTTTCCCTTGTATTTCTTGTTGCTGGTAGTGTTGGTGGTGGCTGCAGGATTTTTTTGGTAGTGATCATCGGGGAGCATGGTGCCAGTGGTTTGTGGATGCATATACTGTTGGTAGGTTCCAAAAGCAGGGATTGACGGTATTTGGCAATTACTTGTAGTGGTTATTAGTGGCAAAGCTTGTGGGTGTTAATAATGGCTGTTGGTACCAATAGTATAGTAGTTGCTACTGCTTACAGTGTCGGCAATTCTTAACTGTGGTTTTTGGCGGTTGTTCTAGGAGTTAATGAGTTCGACGCAACCAGACTTGCCAATAAGTCATCTTTCCTAGGGGCGCGTCATGAGGGAGAAGGTTACTTCAAATTGCATGAGGCATATATTTTATAGGCGACTCGTACTTGCCGACTGGGCGATGATGGATGCATAGAGTTTCCGCGCGTTCAAAAGGTACCAGGATTGCCGAGGAGGCGGAAGTGGCCGGGGGGGGGGGGGGGGGGCTGTCGGCGAGAGGGCATTGACACCACGGGAATGAGAAATCCGTCACTATCATAACACCATCAGCAAGCACCTCGACTTATCATCGAGCAAATCCGACATGAACTGCAACGTGCCAAGCAGCTAACTACATTCCCCATTCTTATGACGCGCACTAACCACACCTACATGGAGCGAAGGGAATAAACCTTCCCTTTGTTATCCATCACCCAGCGAAATGTAGAGCAATGGTCTATCAAGTAGTTAGACCATTGACCACGCTTCTCACGCGTTAGGTAGGCGACAACCGAGAGTGGGATTTCGCTGTAAAGATTTGTGAGAAAATATAAATATATGGAGTAGGGTATTCGTTTGAACACTTAAATCTTTAACTCAATTCATAGCGAGATGAAATCTATAAAATTAGCTAGACAGGCAAACAGTGGGGGGAGGGGGGGATTTGCACAGGCAGAATAGTAAGCATGACATGAGGTGAGAGATGTCATAGGAGGGAACAATTGGTGTGTAGTGAGTAAGGATGGCGTGGTGGAAGGAGGTAGAGTGAGTGTGTCCATACTATACCTTTGTCCTCCATGAATCTGATTGTAATTTCGGCCGACGTCACGAGCTATGACTGCCATGGGTGTTGAATCTTTGTTGGATCCTTCCGTGACGTCAGGAAGGCACGCCGCATTGCCCTTCCCTATGGATAATCGACAACCCTGACGCATTTGTGTAACCCGCTCATGTCGTTTACCTGATCCCTCATTCACCGGTTCCCCCATCTCCTGTGCCACCATGATAGCGCCATGTCGCTGTGTCTCCAGCTCCAATTTGGTCTGTACTGAAGACAATGGAACACCCAACAGCAGACGACATTTTATGTGGACTAAGAGCCGCATCTGCATTGAAGTCATGAACGAAGGGTGTCGAAATCAAAAACCGTGGACACCTACTAGCTCCCGCCTCTCTCGTCTCAACCCCGTCTCCCCTCAACGATCTACCGATCTGTCATCCTATCTGTCTGTCCTGCTTATCGCACTTTCTATCCAACTGTCTCCCCGGCGGTAGAGGACGCTGCAAGCATCCAAAACGACCTAATGACGTCACACATAAAAAAGAGGCGGTGACGTGCTGGCCGTAGTACCGTTTTGACTCACCAGACGGAGCCATCGTGCGATTGGGAAGATTGCGGGAACTGGGTGCCTGATGGCAGCCGATAACAACTGATAAGGAGGGATTGCTGACAGCAAGCCTCCTGACAACAGGGGCAGATCACTACCACTGACTGACACTGCTAATCGCGATAACGCGATCAATACATCGCTCAGCAGACATTTCCCAATTCCAGCAAGGTTCGCGTAAAACGCTGACCATCTTCTGTGGTGGGCCACAACAAAGCGCGCGAACATTTTCGTCTTTTCGAGGCAGACGACATTTAGCTCTGTGTTTTGTAACGGCGTAACACGTGTCTGTTTGTATCTGTGTAAATATTTGATTTAATCTGGTTAACTCTAAATGTTATGGTTCTCCACTCACAGAACGTGATAAGGACATGGGAAGACCATTGTATGATCAAGCCTTTGTCCATCCCTTCAATACCATCCAAATGATATAGGCTGATCAGCAGGAAAGCCATGAACAACTGAGGTAAGGGTTTGCAGAATATTTTAATAGCAACAGTCACAGATTGATAACACTAGGACAAAGGGGGGGGGGGGGGGGGGTATTTTGCCTCGTTCTTTCTATGCTTGTTCATTCTAATCATGCATTATGCAAATACAACACAATGATATTGCAGAATCGGGGAAGGTGAACTTGGGACGGGTGTAAGGAATAACGGGTGTTTCAATAACTTGTGTAGTTATTGAACCGTTTATCCTGGATAAAAGAGAGGAGGACGGACTTCGGCAAGTACAATTTTATTGAACTTTTTGAACGATGATAACGATTTTAGTTGTTCTTATCAATATTTATATCAATAATTATTAAGGGGTCTTTGAAATGAATTATTAATAATATATGAAATAATTTACTTATAGAGTAATAATAAAATATAAAAGAAAAGTTAAGAGATAAAAGTTAAGAATGAGGGGGCGTGAAGTGAACCAGAAGTGCACATGTGGTGCGTAGTGCTAGAGTTTGACTCAAGGATGGAGGGGGGGGGGGGGGGGGGGGTCAAAGGCCATGGGTCGCCAATTATGAAGAACGACCTGACCATGTTATACAAGCTACAAACTGAGATGATACTTTACGCTTTGTGCGTAAATGAGGCGTTCACACTGAGTTCCATACGAACCGTAAATTATCATCGATTTTTGTAGCTTGTACAAGCATGGTAGGTCGTTACATACTTAGGCCACTCAAAAAAAAAACTTGTTTCTCATCACCGCGCGCATCAGAAAAAACGATTTTAGATGATTTTTTTTTTTTTTTAAATAGATGAACCTTGATAGAAATTATGAAAGGTATGTGTATTTAGTATCAAATTAAAGCTCCTGATGTCAGGGATGCATTAGATGTTAAGCCAGTAAAAATCTGGAACCCCGCGTAAGCAGACACCCCGCGTAAGCAGCCACTTTGGCCCGGATCGGATGGTGTCCGCTTATGCAGGGTTTTACTGTATGTCTGCCATCTTTGATATAGCAAAAAAAAAAAGAAAAAAAAAAAAGCGCCCTCGTCATATTTTTCATGGCTTGGTGATGAGAAACAATTTTTTTTTTTAGTGGCCTTACTATACACACGAAATTAATAAAATGATCAACTTGATTTTGCCTAACAACTAATCCTTTCGTAGACGCTTTCAGACCATTGATTTGTATTTTGCCGTACGGACCGGTTTTACATTCTCTGGCGAAACGGTACATGTTTACAGTATGTACATAATGGGTATAGTAAGTTAGGAATATTTTCTCAAAGGCCAATACCTTAAATAAGCTGGGAACTCAATAGTTCTGAGAGGAATGACTTTCGCAAACGACTCTTTTTAGTTAAACCACTCCTGCATTTCCTGAGAACGTCTATATCTACACCATATATGCAAATAACAGCAGCAGAAACTACTATTTCCGTTTTTGATCATCTTCAATTGACCGATGACGCTGAATGATTTCACCAGTCTGCCATTAGCTGACATCGGCATAAGAATGCACGTGTGTACAGGTTCTCGAAAATCATCAATTCAAAACGAACGCTAGTGGCACTCTCTGTACAAATTACTTAGAAGGTTCCCAAGAGGTTCATGGTGAAGACACATCCAAACTTGAAGCAGAAAGGCGCTTATGTATTTTCAAAACATGGCCGTCTGATATACATTTCATGGCAACACCATGACACTGTATTCTTTTCAGCAGAAACGGTTCTACTATTTATCCTACCCCTAATAAAAAACTCCTTCTGCTTAACATTGGGACACTGTGCTCGGTCTGGAGTTCAGAAAAATGAAAAATATCGCTCTAGTGGGATACACTTGACAAATGATGTCATTTGTTAATGTAGAAGTAATTTAGATGGGCGGGGTAGGATAAATTCTAAACCAAACTTGGGTTAGTTGTGTTATTGTTCATGGCACTCCGGCAAGATCGAGTAATACTGCCCTCGGCTTCGCCTCGCGCAGGAATACGTGATGTTGCCGTCGTGCGATAAACAACAACAGGACTAACTCTTGTTTGGTTTCTCCATTGTCCTCTACTATTAGGACCTTACGTGGTGCCAACGGTAGATTCTCTAGAAAAGAATTAACATGTTTAGACTCCCAGGGAAAATCTCACTGGCAATACATAGTTGGGGATGATCTTGTAGGTCAAAAGGTTCCATGCTACTATTTCAGCAGAGAAAACTCAAAATGGCGAGTCTCGAGTCTGTAATTGTAAGAATAAAGATATATTTTGGCTCCAGGTCCAGACCCTGTATGGAAGTGAAGCCTGCGGTTTTCACCTTTGTCCTCCGCATCATTTTCATGTCTCTCACACTTACGCCTCGAGTGCCACACTAGAGTAGGTAAGCTTATGACTTGCCATATTTCTAGGACCAGAATTCATGCTGTAACATTAATGCCTACTAGTTCAAAACTTCTGGCCAGTAGGCTAGTAGAGGACTAGTATACCTGCTGTATCCTGATAATCTTTGTAATCTCGTTTTGTATCATGTACATCGTTTTGATATCAAATCATCATGCATATCATTTTCTATTTTTATTATTTTGATTAACATCATCGTCATCATCATCTGCAGCGCATAATCATTTATGTTCATCAGGCATATATTAGTTCTTAGTATAGTCATCTACAAATCCTGTTGTTACCGTTGGCCACCCATTTGCAATATCTGTTCATCAGATGTATAATAGTGAATGTAAATACGCATTGTATCACAGCTATGTAAATGCACGCCGATGTGTTTAGTCTAGACGTTTGTTGGGTGTTCTAGACTATCTAAAGAATGTTATTGTAGTGCGTCGGGAGGTCTTAAATTTCTATCATAGTAGATGGATGCCGGGCCTAACAATATTAAATTTGCACTCAATGACTGCATCTTCAGTCCACGGACCATGCTGGCTGCCTTCAATGTTTATTGTTCCTATTCATCAGAAATTGACAGTTTATTCATAATCCTTAGAGTGCATAGAACATTCCCTTATCGGTTTGTTTTCATTCATCTCAGTTCAAACTATTGCACAAATTATTTAAAGAATGTCATATTTATTGGAAGATTCAGTTCTGACGGGTACTCGTCTAGCCGTCTACACCCCATGTTTATAACGGTATCATATGGTGTACATTCCGCATTATCTATTCATATTAGACTTAAGTTTCAACCAAAGTGTTAATATCCCCAAGTAGCTACAGATCAGATGAATAAGTGGATGGCCTAATTTAATGGCGTTCAATATGACAGCAAAATAAATAAGAATTATTTATCAGTCAGTCCTGCTTGCTGAAACACAGATTTAAACTTCTGATTTTATTTACTGCACTTTAGGATGGATTTTTTCCATAATATAGATACTTGTAGCTACAATGAATATGAAGGGTATTCTTGGGTAGGTCCATATGGAGACTGTGCACATCAACTGAGTTTTTATCAACTGAGGTTTTGCTTGGCAAATTTGGTTCAGGATATAGCTCAAAGGTTTAAACTTCAGATATTATTCAAGTGACCATGTAGGGCCTCTTTTCTTCCATAATATTGATATCATCTTCTATAGCTAATGAACATAGTGAGTCGCGTAGGCTGCCACGTCAAGCCTTAATAATCATATTGATGTAGTGACGACGGAAATATCTAAAATTCCATATAAATTGATACGAGCTGGATTTATTCATAGATTCTGAGTCTCCATCGTACATGTCTTAGTGAACTGATAAAATCTTATTGTAATACAAAGTTTTCTGACTAAAATTGCCTTGCATCCTGTCATGGAAATTTGACGGTGATTACCAGTTTTAAACCCTTCATTGTGTCATTAGAATGGATGAGCGACAACCTCTTTTGCATTACTGTATACAATTCCGAATTTTGAATAGGTCCTTCCTGTACCTTGAAATCTATTCCACACTGGAATAGCCTCCCTTATCAATCATGAAATTCGACCGAACGTAATGGTAAGTTTTCCCTCAAGTAACCGGATTAATGTTTTAAACAGAAGATATCATACTTTATTATCCACCTAATACAAAGTGTCCATAGAAAACACATAGGAAGTTTGTATGGACATACCCGGCGCATACTGATATGTTGTATGCTCCGGGTGGCGCATACGGAAAAATAGTGCGTACGGGAAAATAGTGCATAACTTAAATGAACTGATATCGACATGCCACTTGCCCAGAAAAAGTGGATGATAAATACAATATAGACTGGTTTCAGATAAAAGCGGTTGTATGCTCCTCGGAGCTGACTCTGCGCAATATCCTCGCATACGCTCGGATATTACTACGCGTCAACTTCTCGGAGCATACGGCCGCTTGTATCTGAAACCAGAACTATTGAGTATGTATTTCCATTCTTCGGCTAATAAAGCTGCTCTCGTACATGGCTCAGAACAATTTTCGCATTAGGGGTGTACTGAATAATTAACGTGCTTTACACCTGTACATTCGGCGAATCTCAGTCTTCTCACTGTCCATCCACACCGATCTTTTAGTTCGTTGTACGAGGCACAATGTGAAGCGGTGTGTCTTTTAGCGAATCAGTCGGACCGCCGGCGTTTAGCTCTTTCTATATGCGAAAAAGGCTTCCCGCGTAATCCTAATCACCTGAAGTAATCCGGTAAGGTAACGGTATATATATCTAGGAAGCTTTCATGATTCCACCATTGTTATCGATATATTATCCACCTAATACCCACAGTAACCTGATATTGTGCGCACTCTTGTGAACCCATGTACTTTCTAACGGTCATATCCGTCTTTCATTATCATGTTTCCAAATAAATTCAAAATACACAAGCGGTCCTGGGAATGCTGACATCATGACTCAATAGAAAACCTCAACAAGCACTTAATTAAAACCGCCCATACAGTTACAAAAAATTACAAATTTAGGTACAATTATATTGCACGTATGGACGAGGTAAACTCTTCCATTTCACTCCAATCAGAAAATGTTCCTACTGATCAACCTGTGAATGTTCACATTCAGAACTAACAATCCTTCTCCGAACCTGGATAAATAGACCGTTGGTTTGGATGAAGTATATCCGCATAACGTCCACACCATTCCCTTTGGAGGTATAAAAGTTTCGTGAGGCTTCGTATGATGTCTTATATACATGAGTCACTGAACCTCCATATTTATTTATGTAATATAGGTCACCAAACGTTCCCAGCATGTCTAATACAATATTTCTAAATCTCCATGGAATAAAAACTAGTTCCACAAGTCTTCATTGTTTATGTTATTTATTATATAACTCAGCACATTTCTGAATTTCTAGATATTCACTGTCCTGTTGTAATTCCTTCCTTCAGTCAAAGTACTTCTATGTACGATTCTTTCATCACCACAACAACCAGAGCATTATCCTCTATGTCAGGCTGGAAGGGTGCTGGCGGAGAGAGGGGGTCACTGGGGGTCCAGTGGTTGTCGTGATCAACCCTCCAAAGGTCCAAAGGCCTGCTGGTTCAGAGACGTTCTGCATGATGGCCTGTCCCCGCCCTCTTTTACCCAATACATCACTACTCCATCTGGGGAAATTCAACATCATTTCCCTCCTTGATTCAGACCACTAAAGCATGACTTCTGTGTTCAGTGGTATATGCCGGCAATATGTCTAAAGCTACTCCGGGGGTTGCCTACACTGTCGCACTGGGCTTCGTTGTCCTTAGTTTACTCCTCCCTCTTATGTACTTAGTCACGTTTCAGTTCCTTACCCCTCACTTTTTGCTATACATTCAGCTTTCCTTATAGTTCATATGCTTTTATTATCTGTCCCTACATATCCTTCAATTCTTCTAAATTTTCCTCCCTCCCACTCCTCTCTCCCTTCTTACACTTTGTCTCTCCTTCCTATCCCTACTTATTTACTGTCCCTCCATCCGTCCCCTACACTTCTGTAGCTGCCTCTTTATTTATAAGGAAAGCCAGACTCCTCCACCTTTATGAACTCTTCAGTTTAACTCTTTCTCTTTTTAATCCTTCTCATAATTCCCAAACTATGTCTGTTTATCCCTTTTATTCTATCTTGCTCACTTATTGTGTCATATTATCTGTTTCATTTTATATCTGTGTCAGACTTCTTCTAATCTCGTAAGCATTTTTACCCCTTTCCTTTTTCTCCTTCCTCCTTCTCCTCATCTCTCACTATGCCTCTTGCCCAGACTCTATGGCTTGCCTCCCCCCCCCTTTTTTCCTCATATTAAGTTCCTGGTTAGGTCTCTGATTCACTGCCACCCCTGTCCAATCTATCACACCTGCCATTCATATCTCGGATGCGGCTCTATCTCTCTTATCTGATGTATAACCCTCTTATCTAGCGGGAACCAGTTACTTTCTACTAGCCTTCAGTGCAATGCAATACGAGCTCGGTAGTTGGTAAAGGAATATGATTTATATAATTTGTTACAAATCGTCCTCCCCTTGCTGTGAAAGTACCCATGAATCTTTCTCCCATATTTTCCCTAAATATTCAGCTTCTCTCCTACTTAGCTTTCTTTCTTCTCAGTCTAATCGTACATAATAGTTGAAGATAAAAAGAGAGGGGGTCTGCCACATGGTTTTACTGCCTTCTTTTTGAGGGGATTATTTTTTCTCGAGCAATGCACATGACAAAATGATGTATGAGGCAGTTGTCCCCAGGCTCTATTTCTATCGGTGCACTTAGTTTTCCCATTGGGGAGTTGCTTTTTTATGTTATCGAACCCTTAATGAGGTACGCGGAATGAGATCATTCTCTTGGCGTAGGATTGGATATACGTGCATCCGAGCGTGGCTATGTGAATAAAGTATGTGTTTGGTGGTGGATATATCATGTTGGGCCCGTTCGTCTTGCTATGGGAACACGCACTGGAAAGTTAATATGTGAAAGAGATCAGATGAGAATATGCGTGGGAGCTATTCTACTCCGTTCTAGGCAGTGGACAAGTAAATTGTTTATTCTTGTCTCAATGAGGGCAGCTTTTATTTGTATGCTATACTGATACGAGCATACACCCTTTTTTGGAATAAATTGTTTGCCATATTCGAGATATATATTTATAGAAAGATAGTTCTAAGAAAGATGGCACGTGTTGGTCTTTAAGGTATTTTGTGTCAATTGCATTTGCAATTTGATTGACTTGTTTTGATTTTAGACTCAACAGTGTTCCTAACCTAGCATTTACACAAGACGATTATTAGCAGCGATTCTTTAATTTTACACCACCTAACGACCTTCAGCAGTCAATGGGTAGAAATCGTGTAAACGCTTGAGGAAATTCTTGGCTAGATGACTATTGCGGCCGATATTACGTAATCGATTACTACGTGACGACTATAGGCTAGACGATCTATAGTCGTCGCGTTTTAGTCGTCTAGTATAAACGCCGGGTTAGATAACATTATCATACGCAACAAATTGGTTAACGCAAGAAACGAGATCTCGAGAGGTAGAAAGAAAGAGAGAGAGAGAGAGAGAGAGAGAGAGAAAGGGGGAAAGGGAGAGAGAGAGAATAATTATATTCAAATTACCAGCAATTACACAATTTCCTTTTTTTACCTGTACCTGTAATCATAAGGAGTACCTGAAATACAGTACACAATTTCAATTATGTTGAACGCAATAGGAGAAATGATGTTTGGAGCCATCTATTTGTATCCCTTTAGGGAAGTACGGTATTATTCAATTGATGCCAGTTATTCGAATTATGTAGCAACTCTCTGAGGGAAAATTTCTGCTGATAAATAGAAATTAGCCAAGGACTCATGTATATATTTGATCATTTCAATGTTTACTTTCATTAAATTGTATGAGTAGGCTTCGATACCCAGCATACAAACCGGATTGCTTGAGCATATATATATATATATATATATATATATATATATATATATATATATATATATATATATATATATATATATATATATATATTATACATATTAGGGTTCAGCACAATTTAAGAATCAAAGACCTTTGTGATCGGGCACTGCCAAAAAAAAAAGTGAATCCTTATTGTGTTTACATCACTGTGTGATTCGATGGGAGATCCCACAACAATTACAATTACATTACAGGGCTCATTGTCTGTCGAATTAGGTATTCATGAAACTGGACGCCTACTTCCATGGGTCGTTTTTGTCAAGGGGAATTCCTTTACATGATGTGCTCCCGGTAGCGTTCTTTAAAAAGGATATGTTTTATGAACATCCTCCGTGTGCACGTTGTGACAATAAATATGTGCGGATACGACATTCTATGCACTTAAAAACAAACATTAAATATACAAAAGCATAAAACATGTACTTAACATCAGTTTATCTTGTAAAGACTTTTTGAGAGCAGATGATTGAGAAATGATAATGAAATAACAAGAACCTTCGGAAGGAGAAACAGATATACGGGTAAATGAAGAGAACAATTAGGAATTTCGAACTGCAATTTTGGTGGTGATTTTGTACTAAAATAAAAAAAACCCATAAGCTTGTCGATGAGATCAAAAAAGATATGGAAATGTTATACTCGAAAAAGGTATTAATCAGATAAGAATATAGTAGGTATTTCTGTCAATTCACTGGGTTACATGATACGTAGGTGCTTTAAGTAAAGCGGAATCTACCATCGAAGTTAAGAATTATCTTCCTTTCTTTGTCCAGTCGTGAATTGAGGGGGACGAAAGTTGCCGGCAGTGGTATGACTAACTGCAAATGCATTCTGACAAAATGAAGCAGAAACATCCAGCGGCCAAGTGGCAGTGGACATGTCGCGCGGCTACGTTCAGAAGAAGTACTTTGATGGTGTAAATATAATTATTGTCCTCCTAGGCATGAGAAGGACTTGTACCGGTGTCAAACAACCCCCGGCTTCCCGAGAGGGGCAGGGGATAAAGGAGGGAAGGGGGTCAGAGAGAGGGCCAGCAGTAAAGAAAAAAAAGGGGAAGTCACAGTAGGATGGAAGCAAGGAAGGAAGACGGGGAGATGCTGTAAAAAATGGAGGGAGGCAAGGAAGAGAAGAGAGTACATCGTAGCGATCGGCATGTTTGTTCAGGAACGTATGAATATACTTGTGAGAGAGTCAAGAAAAGAAATAAGGGAATGAAAACAGGAGGCTTGTCGGCTGTCGGTCTATGTGGTTACGTGTGTTTGTGCGGGGAGGGGGTGTCGGTGTGTGTAAAAAGGGTGCTCTTTGTGTGTGAGGTGGTAGAAGTGGACGTCTTAGCAAAAGACTCCGCGGAGAAGCTCCTGATGCGCACGCATCTCCCCACGTTTCCCCGTTGGCGACCTGCGCCTTTGCACATTAGCCACACATCGAGATCAAGTGGGAAGCGGGCCGGGCTATTCTGATGAAGTCGACGCCGCTGGGTACCAAAGCCAGGACAGCCCGCCACGGTAGTAACCCCTGATTTATCTCGGAACGATATCTCGTCCTCCTCGGCAGCCTGTCTCACTCAACCCCCGTCACAAGCAGTCCCCTCATACACCTTTACCACCAGCCCTTAACCAAGTCTATAAAGTGCACCGGCTGCAAGGTTCTTGTATTTTCCAGACTTCTATCAAACTAAACTAGCTGACCACAACCCGCTTGTACCTCGACCTCCTTCGAAAGACGATGGCCTCACGTAATCCTGTCTAGTCCCGGTTCTAGCCAAAGCTCAGCATCCTATCAATCCTGACCTACCCAGACCAACACATTCCAGGACTCTACCAACCGAAACCGCTCCATTTCCGTATCTTCCATATAACACAGTCTTATTCATTCCCAAAGATTCTGCAAATCCTTACCATCCTCTTGATTCATATCAACTTCGAGCACCATACTAGAACCATATCAAACCTACAATTCAAAGGCAGTCCTAGCTTAGCCTAAAGCCCCGCTTCTTCGCCGCTGCTGCTCTTCTTCAAGTATAACAGACTACTACCCACACTAAAAATGATGAAAAGATGGCGCCCACCCGCCCCCCTCCCACCCCGCCTACCCACTTCTGCTTGTCACAGAGGCTGGGGCCAGGGGCATTGCCCTGCCCCTGCCAGTCGTTGATTCTGAAATTGATGTGTTTTCATACTTGACAGACACAGTGCAGGGTGGAGCAGGGTGGCCGACCGGCGGTCCACAAAGATTGCCACGGTCCCGCCGGCTCGGCCGACCCGGGTCTCGGCGCCCCGGGACGGACTCGAGCACGACCCGAGAGTAATATAAAGTGAACCCGGGCCTTCTGCACCACCCCCAGCTGTGGACGTCCTTCAGTGACAGCTCCCCACCCAGCCAAAAGGTCTGTGGGTACTTTGGCACACATTGATAAAACCACGCCCTTACTGCAATCCCTGTCTTTATGTGGCGGGATTTTCCTTTCACAAGTATAAACATGTAAGTATATACGTACACACACAAATCAATTAATCCTACGTACTGCTTTATTACAAATAGAGTATTTCCCGCACTCCTGTATAAATTGGGACATTTGTACATGATTTGATCTAAGGATAAAACATCTAGACATATCTTTGAAATATTACAAGCCACCTGTAATTTCTGAAAATGAGTCGCATATTTCATCAGATATGAAGAACGAGTTTGGTTCGTTCGATATGTTTCATGTCTAACGCCAGCATACATTGACGCATGCCCTTTCCAGTTTTTAAATTGAAAGTGAGTCCGAGAGCAAATAAAGAATCCTCGGATTAGTCTGATACTTTCAGTTTATGTGCGAAGTTTAGTGTCCAGTAGCAACATATAAGACCAAAATAGGTTGTTCATATATGGACATTATCGAGTGGATGTAGATTTCAAACTAGGAAGGTCATATGGGAGATTTTGGATGTCACATTACCCTTGAGGGTGTCATTGGATAAAAGTTAACGTGGCAGCGAAATCATTTTTAGCCAACCGAGTCTCGAATAAAAACTGAACAAGTATCAGAGGGGAAAAGAAGATGCATGGTGTCTGTCCCATGTGATTTACAAGCGTCCACACCCTCACGACGAGGTGTCGTCAGTTGATTGGTCAATTTGCCGGCCGGAAGTGCTCAGATGTGATTGGTTATGACGGATGTGGCCACGTGACAGGTCATGTGACTTGCCCCCTTCCATGACGCTCTGCGCAGGCGTGAAGATGTGGGCCACTGCGCGTGCGCCGCATGCTGAGTGACTATCAGGTGAAGCCCCATGAGCAGTCCAGTGATTGCGCCAGGGGATGAAACTCCCTGTTTGGCAGGGCTCCTTACCTATTTATATTACACTATTATTCATAGGAAAAAGATAAAAGGGAATACCTAGGAGAGGCTTTATAATTACGCTTAGCATAGAGCATTAGGAATTGGGGAAATGTTCGTTATCTAAACAATTTTTATTTTGCATATTGCATTTTTTTCTATGCATATAGATCTACACAGCAAACCTTTTCAAAGACTCGCCTTCTTCCCCGTCCACATATAGTATCTATTCATTTTGCATTTCATGTTTTAATTGTGATGTCCCTATAAATATTACTTATAATTGTCTCGCTTGTCAATAGATATGTTATAAGCGAGCTTTATATGATATACAAGTTTAAAACGCCAATATCCAAGCTAATAAAGAATTTCCTTTGGAAATCCGACTTTCTATATACGAAAATGTACAATTGTATATTCGTGCAATCAGTTTCACAATTGATCGCGCGATTCAGAGGGATTGTATTGTTATTTAAGAATTGTGAATGTTGGACATACATCTGCCAATAAAAAGAGATGAGGCAATAAAGAATAAAAAAATACAATTTAACTTAATAGTATAAAGACAAGTCGAAAGCTTAAAGCCTCTGTATAGATCCTTGAGGACTCCAATCATAAACAATAAACAATAAAACAAAAAAGAAGACAACAAAACAGAACAAAAACAACACAACCAACAAAACAATTCACGTGTTTCCGGGTTCAACAACCATGTACAAGGCGAGAAAACCGCATCAATATTAGATAAATTCATCGCCTGTCAGTGAGTAGACTGGCAGGGAGTTTGTCCTGATTGCCTTCAGATTCTCTTACATTACGTTCTCACTTCATATATTCAGTGGACCGAGCGGAGATGACGGCCAACCTCTCTAAGCCTGTACGGTGTTTACGCGGGTTAACGCCGGACCGCCTTGGCTTTCTCCGCCAGTTTATCCGCCTGTAGGGACAAGTACATCTCCTTAATGAATAATATGGACGTCTTCTAGAACGAGCCTTCCTAGAGACATATTGATTTTCGTCAGGTCACTTCTGTTTAATCAGGAACCGTTTTTAGGGTATACTTCCTGGTCCATTTTCTTCGTTTCTGTAAAACTAAGTACATCCTTATCATGCTAATTCCAACGGAACGAGCTTGATTTTCCCTATTGATTTCTGTATGGTTCCTATCCTCACACTGGGGAAAATAGCATGGGGCATGGATTGAGGCACTCTTATAGAGTAACATATAAAGAAGTATATATGGCTGTATAAAGTTGATTTACGATACACGTATACGATTGGAGGCCACTATACCAGGTTTAATATTCTATTCAGTGTTCTCAGTGGCTTCAGCCTCTTTTCCAGCTTCCTTCACATTATCGCAAGTAGATAAAAACTGGTGCAGGCCTACACATATTTCTATTTACCTTTCTTCCAGTCCTGACTGTTATTTCTGACCTTCGGTTAGATACATACACACACACCTACACACATATATATATATAATCATGTATATGTATCTCTAAAATGTATTACATGATCACATATTTGATTTAAAGCATCGGAAATATCCGGTCCAGTCATCGTAATCTTAGGAATACACCCTTCTCTGTTGTTCTGATCAAACGTTCGATCTAGTTCTATATGAGCGCTTTCCACGACAAAGTATGAGCTTCAAGGAAGGGGAAGGCCACGCAGGAGAGTGCCTTGTTTTGATCAGTCTCTCACTGAAAGGTTTATTGGTGCACCTATTGGTTTGATGGCGACGGCACAGTGGGCTCTGCTTCCCAGCATCAGCGTCATGATAGCCCCACCACCATAGAATCTATTCCCAGCCAGAATCCAATGCATAAATGCATGATCCCTTGTAGGCTAGGCAAGCCGTCCCTCTCCCAGAAGCAACCCAGCCTCTTCTGATGACCCGGCTATGGAAAACCAAACGCGTAAACCTCATTATTTCGTAGGGTTACCTTGGAAGGTGGGTTCTGGATACTAGATTCTAAGGAAACATTGTTGGGAAAATGTTTACGTGCTGGTTATTCAGACGCTGGTGCTATATCATATAGACAGACTAATGATGTCAAAGCATCTTTTGCAATTTTCCAAGACATATTTCATTATTTTTATCGTTGAACGTTTAAAAAAATTTCTCAAAAATACAATGCTTATTCAGGTTGTTATCATTCACTAATTGAAACCCATTTATCACAGATACTTATGCCAATAGAAACTACAAACTAGATCACATATCATACTGTGATTGCGAGGATAATAAACGAATATAAACAGATATGGACGGTTCAGGTATGATCTCTTATCGATTTGGTACTATCAATTACTTATGATATGTACATGCCGATGATTGGGCGTTGGAGTGCATCGGAAAGTCAGAATTTCCGCGTAGGCTTTGGTGGGTGTCCGGCTTAACTGTTCCGATGCACTGCGATGCACACTGACCCAGACATCGTTTTACCTTGGTACTCTACTGCGCAGAAGGCTTGTGTCATAGAACACGTTGGTGTGCATTAGGAGGTATGAATTCTGCGTTAGCGCTGGTGGGTGCATGACCTAACGGGAATATAAAGAGGAAAGGGATGTAATTGGTTGCCCATGGCCTTTGGTCAGGGGTGGTCATTGCCCCCCCTGGTGAAACTACTCTACACTCGCGCACCCCTGCGCCACCTCTCCGCTCTCGGCCGCACTAAACATCAAAGTGCGCGAGTGCGACACTGTCCTCTGTCTCATTCGCTTCACTGGTCTCCTTCGCTCAACACCTATTTTTTCTATCGCTCCTTGGCCTATCGCCCTCCGTACCTTCGGTCTCCGTATTCCCCTGAATATCGGCAGACGAGGACAGGGTTACCAAGCGATTCAGTAAGGAATAATAGTACAGGCATGTTGACCAGAAGCGCTGTGGCGGCATCCGCACCCGCGGAGGCCGAGACGGACTCGGAAATAACGATAAGACAACCGGCAGCCGAGAGCGACCACGTGGACTCGGTATCTCAACAGGGAACGAGTGCCAGCGCACGGACTCGGACTTCGCGCATCACAGCCCTGGAGGCCAACCTCGGGGGGGTCAGGACAGACGTCAACGAAGTAAAGACAGACGTCGGTGAAGTCAGGACGGATATGACCAAAATATCGCGCCAGATGGACGGCATGATGGACGCGATCATGCAGATCTCCAGACCGACCTCGCGCCGGGCAGGCTCACGGGCTTCGTCAGCGGCCGAACGGACGAGAGACTGGGCCCAGGATCAGAACGAGCGCCTCCTCCCCGCGCCCAGGGCACTCCGAGAGGCATACACGACCGAGGAACACCTCCAGCGTGAATTCGGCCGTGAGGCCATGCGACACGACCGCACAACGGGTAAGAGCCTACTTTCTGATTTAAATGCCCGGAGGCCGACGGCGAAGCCGTACATGTTTATGGACAGAGATGGGGTGTACACGCTGCACCAGAAACTGGACCTACGGTCGAGCCTCGGGCCTCTGGAGTACATTTCATGTTTTGTGGCCTTATTGAATGACGATCGCGCCTTGCACCCCGAGGACAAGGAGCATATGTTCAAACATCTATACCAGGTGACCGTTGATGCGCAGGCACGGCCGTGGGCCGGCGTCAGACGCTGGTCAAACTACGTTTTCGACCAGGTCGAGTCGGGCAGGATGCGATGGTCGGATCACGGCCGGATACAGGAAGAACGTGTCCGGCTCGCGATGACCAGTGCCCACACCGCAAACAGCAGTCAAAACACGGAGACCGGACGTGCCCGGGGGAGCGAGGCCCCGTGCCGGGACTTCAATGGAGAGAGGGGGTGCCGCCACCGCAGCGACCACACTGAAGGGGGTATCCGGTGGTTGCACGTGTGCACGTTTTGCGACTCGGTGGGCAGGAAGTGCGGTCACTCGGTGCACGCCTGCAACCGCAAGCTGAGCTACGGACACGGGTACGACAACACGGCGGCTCCCCCTGTACCCACACCGCGGCGGGTACCCCAGGCGGGGTATCAACTGCAGGCTACTACCAGGCCGGCGGCAGCGCAGAGTGTGGTACACCAACCCCAGCCGAGTTAAAAAAAACGGGCCGGCCGCGCCCCGCCAGTAGACGAGGCGCGCAAGAAAGATGAAAGGGGTGCCGGCAGGACGGAGTGTTGTGTTACGAATCCGGCTCCCCCACGTGACGTCACCTATCACGTGACCCCCTCGGCACGTGGCCGAGGGGTCGAGATAAACAACAACATTGACGGGGGGAATACACTCCCGGAGGAGATACCCCCCGCTTCACCGGCGGAGGCCGCCCCCGGCACCGTGGGGGATGATGGTCTCAGTCGCTTGCCGGGTGTTAGTGTTAGTGCGCCGGGCCGAGGTCAGGAATCTAACACTCCCGACTTTAAAGCACTCCGCGATGTCTGCGAAACGGGAATCCACCGGGAGGGCGTGAGTACGGACCCGTTAGCCTTCAAACAACATCGCCGGGAGACTTGGCCGGAGTTCACGGCCGTGGGGCCCGCCAGGCATGCGGAAATATACCGGACCGTGCGTGACACGGGAATCCCCAACGCACTCGGCGCCAGGGTCGAGGTGCCTTCGGATCTAAACCTACCTGCATGGGACCATTACCTAGGACACGTGGAGGAGGCGCAGGAGCTCCTAGGCTTCCTGCGATACGGTTTCCCCCTGGGATACCTGGGACCGGAGAGTGATACCAGGGGGGTGGCCAACCACCCCAGCGCAACCTCTCACCCCGTGCAGGTAGAGAAGTTTCTCGAAAAGGAGGCGGGCTTTACCAATATGATGGGCCCGTTCGCCGAACCGCCTTTTAGCCCGTGGTGTCACGTGTCGCCACTCATGACACGGGAAAAGCGCGGGACGGACGACCGCCGCATCATTACCGATATGACTTTCCCGAGGGAGTGCAGCGTGAACTCGTTCATCATTAAGAACTCGGTCTACGGACTGGAGCGAGAACACGGCCTCCCTACGGTGGACGAGTTTGTGGCCAAACTCGTCAAGGCAGGCACGTCGGCCTACATGTCGTCCATCGACGTGTCGCGTGCCTACAAGAACTTTAGGTGCGATCCCCTCGATTGGCCTCTGTTATGTTTCACGTGGGAGGGCGGGCACTACTGCGATACGGCCATGCCGTTCGGCGCCCGTGCCTCCTCATACCACATGCAGTGTGTGGCGGAGGCCATCGTGGGGATACTATCATCAAAGGGAGTCACGGCCGCGATGTACCTCGACGACCTCATCATCCTCTCCGAGGACCGAGGTAAGGCGGCCGAGGACTTCAGGATCGCGCGAGACCTTTTCTCGGAATTGGGCCTACCCGAGGCACGCGACAAAGCACAGGAGCCGAGCCAGACCGTGACGTGGTTGGGGATAGAGATCGACGCCCGTGCCATGTCTCTATCGATCCCCACGGCCAAGCTGGAGGACATCCGTGGTCACGTGTCGGCCGTAGCCAAACGACGGACGTTGACGAAACGACAGCTTCAGTCGGTGCTCGGCCGGATACTACACGTGGCCAGGTGTATACGTCCGGCGCGGGCATTCGTCTCAAAGCTACTCGAGGCCCTACGGGGGATGAGAGGCTTCTACATGAACATCAATTCCGAGATGCGCCAGGACCTCGACTGGTTCGTTAAGTTTGCCCGAGGCTGGAACGGCCGCGCCCTCATCCCTCGGGGTCCCCCGACGCGGAGGATCACGGTGGATGCATGCCTGTCGGGCGTCGGAGGGACCGACGGCCGGTTCTCGTACTCCGGACAGGTGTGCCCCGTCTTCGATCCCGTGGAGTGCATCTCAGAGCTCGAGGCTCTGAATACCATCTACGCACTCCACACATTTATCACAGACAGGGATCGGGGATCACGGATTGAGGTGTTCTGTGATAACCTCGGAACTGTTCAGACCCTCAATAGCGGGCGTGCCCGTAACCCTGTCCTGGCGGAGTGTGCCCGCCAGGCATGGATGGTGCAGGCACGTCTGCAGGTGGAACTGGTGTTCAGCCATATCCCCGGGGTGCAAAACGTCATCGCAGATGCCCTGAGCAGAGCCCATCTGTCGAGGACGGAATACGATAAGGCCACTTCCCTCATTCACATTCATGAGTTGTACCCTATCGTACCGTGTACCCATGCCTCTTTTGTACCCGTACTCCGTCTCTTCTGCAGATCGGGCGCTTCTCTTACTCCAGGCGAAGGCATCTGCGAGGCAGTCAGAGGCGCGTGCCCCAGGTACGCTCGCAAACCAGCGATCCGCAGTCACCACCTACCTGGCGTTCTGCAACCGGATGAGATCGGACCCCCGGGCACCGACCGTGAGCCTGATCACGTCGTATCTGGAATACGTGGCGGACCACGCCCCCTCGCCGGCCACGGTCGCCAACCAGTTATCGCACGTCCGGGCACACCTCCGACTGACGGGGGGGGACGTGCAGCCAACAGAGGATCACCGGGTGAAGCGTGCCCTCGAGGGCATGAGGAGAAACAAGCTGTACGTGCCAAACGTGAAGGCCCCCATACCGATGGATGTGTTCAGGGCGGTCCTCGACGCCCTGACGGGATCGCCCCTCCATACGGCAATGAGGGCGGGCATGCTCCTCATTTTCTACGCGGCCCTACGGCAGGGGGAGGTGGCGCCGCAGTCGGCTCGGGCATTCGACCCGGCTCGGAACCTCACTCGCGGGGACGTGGTCCTCGGCCGCCGGCATCTCACCATCACCATCAAGGCGGCCAAAAACCTTCAATACGTAGGGCAACAGAAAGTGATGCGCCTCGAGGCCGCGGACGATATCCGGGTGTGCCCGGTAGACGCGGTTCGAGGCCTACTACGGGCGGCCCCTACGGCTTCACTACGGGACCCGTTCCTGACACTGCCCGATGGGACGACCATCACATCACGGGTTATGACCAACGAATGGGACCGCCTCCTACAGGCCACAGGCCAAACGGTGAAGACATACACCCTCCACAGCCTCAGGAAGGCCGCTGCCACTCAGGCATTTGAGGCAGGAATACCTGAACTTAACATCCAGAGGTATGGAGGGTGGAGGTCCCAGGCTCATAGAGACTACATCAAAGTATCAGACCAAGAGACTGTCAACAAGTCTCTCATTGAGTCTCTCTCCTTCAGAAAGTGACTATAAAAAACTTTCCCACCCTCCTCTTCCCTTAACTATTGGCTTCTTGGCTATTTCTATTATTTTATTATTACATGTTATGTTTAACTATGTAATATCACATAATCGTCATTTATCTTATATCAAATATTATCACAAATTGACAAATACATATCTATGTCAATTTCAATATTTGTCATATTGTCACAAATCTTATCACAATTGACAAACACATATCTATGTCAATTTCTATATTTGTCTTATCATTGATACTCATGTATTTCTCTTATTCATATCAATAAGACTCATAAAATTAAATAAAATTTTATAAGCCCACTACGGCCTTCACTCTGTTTCATTGGGGATCTGGGGTAATGGGTTGCCCATGGCCTTTGGTCAGGGGTGGTCATTGCCCCCCCTGGTGAAACTACTCTACACTCGCGCACCCCTGCGCCACCTCTCCGCTCTCGGCCGCACTAAACATCAAAGTGCGCGAGTGCGACACTGTCCTCTGTCTCATTCGCTTCACTGGTCTCCTTCGCTCAACACCTATTTTTTCTACCCACCCACCCACTCCTTTTCTCTCCTACTCCTTACACTCGTAGGGCTATTTCTATTATTTTATTATTACATGTTATGTTTAACTATGTAATATCACATAATCGTCATTTATCTTATATCAAATATTATCACAAATTGACAAATACATATCTATGTCAATTTCAATATTTGTCATATTGTCACAAATCTTATCACAATTGACAAACACATATCTATGTCAATTTCTATATTTGTCTTATCATTGATACTCATGTATTTCTCTTATTCATATCAATAAGACTCATAAAATTAAATAAAATTTTATAAGCCCACTACGGCCTTCACTCTGTTTCATTGGGGATCTGGGGTAATGCCGTTTGATATGGAATCTTCACCACAGCTGAGCAGCTGTTGTAAGCAGTGTTGTTTGGTCTCCTTCATGATCGAATAGGAGCCTTCGTAAAAATACATGATAGAAAGGTGTCATTTCAGAAAGACATCAAAAGGATCCATTTTGAACACGGTTAAGATGAGGACTTACCCTGACGCAGAACGCATTTGTAAAAGACTTATACGCCTTTGAGGGGTTCCCAGTTCGTCAGGTTGAGAAATATATGTCATGCTAAGTTAAAAAGATACCAATATTGGGTTCGGGAGGGAAGAGTGTAAATGTAAAGCACCTTGTCAAAACCATTTATAGATCGGCTATCAAGAATGTAGGAATGTAAACTCGGAAATAAGAATTTCAATTTTTAATGAAAGATAAAGATATAAAAAAGAATGCATTTGGAGTATGATGCAATGTTATGATGCCCCACTTAAGGGATACCCGTGCTCCTCGGAATAGTTCCTTCAACTGCATGAGGGGTGGTGACGGGTGTGGAAGGGGGTGAATTGGTGGCAGTGGTAATTGTAGGTGATATACGGGGATATAGGGGGTCACATGCATGTGTTTATGCCTGGCTGCAATTACAGCCATTTTGCTGGCATCAACTGGCGTCAACATGCATATTCGCTAAAAATTGATGTACACAGCGTGGCACGAAATGGCTCACAAACAAAGCCAATATGTACACAAACAACATGTCCAAAGCTTGTAAACCCTAAATCTGGAGCAGTGTTCCATTGGATTTTGATTTCAGAATAAAGAAGGGTACATGATACTTCAGCTCAGAACAGAGGTACTCAATATATAATGATTTTGACTGACCCATAATCAATAACCATTGATAATCAGATAGATTTGAAAGGCTTCTTTGCAATGTAAAGTACGTATAGGGCTTCAAGTATGAGTTATGACTGCGATAATACGGCTAAATAATATTTTCAGCTGAAAATATATTGATTATCATACCGTATATGTGATGGTATGTTACACCTCTGTTCAGGTCTCATTTGTTGGTGATACAATCCTGCTTGTCAATTGAAGCTAATTGTGAAATTGAGAACTATGTTGGGGTGGCACCGTGACAGCTATCGAACAGTGTGAAAATGACAGCATGCCATCTGATGGATACAATGGCCTTCCCACTATGCACCACCGCTTCTCCTTGAACAAAAGTGATGAATGAAAAAAGAGTTTGTCTGTCCAAATGACGCTGTAACCTATTCCCTGTTGAGGATAATAAGAGTTACTACAATAAAATATCAGGTTTTATATACTTCGTCTTTTATCCTATTGCTTGATAGAACACGAGGCATTGATTTATAGGGATTGATCATTAGTATATCATACCTCGTCGCATAACCAAGGGAACAGAATGCCATACATAATTCTGATAACAATATACAATTTAGTGCCCCTCCCATCTGCAGCTACCAGAGCAATTATTCGTGTATAGGCACCTCCTCTAACAGATTCCAGCCCAACTGGATATGACCTAGGCAGGTCCTATAATAGATCATCACTGACTTCATATAAACGCTCAAGTGCAAACAAATTCCTATGGTGTGCACACATTGCTGGGAGGTATAACATCGCTAGTGATAAGAGGATGGTGGAAGACTAAGGGATGAAATACCGGGCTTTAGAAGCCCTGTCATTGGCTCATTTGCCAAACTCTTTTTGTTATTTCCTGTTGGCATTCGTGGTGATTTGGAAGTTAGGGAGTTAATTGTTTATCTTTTTAAGTTAGAAAACGTAAGTTAGAAATCCGTACAGCCGCCCAGTAAATGCGAGACATTCGCGCACAGACCGGTATTGCATAGACACCATATTGACTGGTTTCAGATACAAGCGGCCATATGTTCCGAGGAGTTGACACGAAGTAATATCCGAGCGCATGCGAAGATATTGCAGAGCATACGACCGATTTGATCTGAAACCAGTCTATATTGTTTTTGTAATCCAA
The DNA here is from genome assembly GCA_950022655.1 of Alentia gelatinosa. Taxonomy (NCBI): domain Eukaryota; kingdom Metazoa; phylum Annelida; class Polychaeta; order Phyllodocida; family Polynoidae; genus Alentia; species Alentia gelatinosa. Next base: position 99,910,270 of record OX465580.1, on the reverse strand, counting down.
CTTTTAATGACAAGTGGTATACCGATATTAGTACATTTATACGCACTATTTTTTCGTACGCCCTATTTTTCCGTATGCGCCTGCTTTTGCAACCTGGAACGTATGACATATTGGTATGCTCCGGGTATGTTGATACACGCTGCCTATGTAGTTTCTATGGACGCTATGTATTAATAACATGTATATATCAATCACTCTTCCTGAACTCTATCAATACAATTTAGGAGCCTACGGTAATTAATTGTTCATCCGAAATTGTATGTAATATATCAAGAGGAGCCACTGAAGACCTCAGAGGCGGGGAACTGCTAATCGTGCATTTGTCTTTCATTCATTGCTTAATCAAGAGAAATACCGAAATATTTAAAACATGTTTTACATAACATTACAAAATAGAACTTTAAAAAGATATAAGCTAGGAAATGCAACGTAGCATGTCCCTGACAAACCTCTCTCAGGCCTTCCAGCCTACCCTCCGCCCAGTCGTCTGTATAGATGGGGCGTAAAACTCCTCTTTTCTGCTTTCTTAAACCATGACTGCTCCTTCACACCTAATTTCGCGCCTGCTCTTCTGCCGACCCGCCCACCGTGGTTGGTTGGCATCCGAGGCGGCACTTCTGTCGGCATATTTACCTGTATAGTATGTTACTCAGCCTGCCTGCTGGCTTAGCTGTCTACACACCCCTCCCTTCTACAATCCTACAGCCAGCAGAGAACTATCCGTCTGGTTGCATGCCACCCTCGCGCCTAGCAGAGAAACCTAGACTCCTCTCATTGGACAGGACTACAACTTGGTATATTCAACACACGCGCACACGATGTTATGACACCAATGGTGCAGATGGCCTTTTTCTTTGCCCACAGCGCATAGATATGTGCTATTTGTCACTGGCAGAAACCAGTCTGGCAGATTTCTAAATCGGAACTCAATAAACGACCACACATGTTAAAATTCATAGAATAATTTCAAGGAATTTTATCTGAGACTCAGTGAGGTGAATTTCTATGAACAGATTTAGGAACCTTAGCGTCATGCTGTTTGCAAGGCCGGGTTTGTGCCAAGCTCGACTATCCAAGTTTAACACGCGTTCGAAGGCGCAAAACATCGCACACGCTCCACTAAGCTTTATTGCAGGGGGGGATAGTCGCCTGGACGGAGCAGACGAGAATTAACACATATTCCCGCGCGCCAAGCTGGCCCCATCTGTTGTCTCATCAGCCTGAGAGCACGCCTCATTGGACGGCGGAAGGAGGCGCGTCCCACGCTCGACACGACGTTTATTACTAGAGATATAGGGGAGAGGCGCATGCGCCAACGCCTCCTCCACCACCGACGCCACTCCCGCACCGGCCCCCTGTATTTTACTCTGGTGGAAGCTCCTGGAACTATGAAGCCTGAGGTGGGTTCCTATATTATAGATATTGCAAACCTCCTAACAAAGGGTATCCTAGTTAAGAAGTAATTTGGCCTGAGCAGCAGCACACTTTATGGGTAAATGAGTCGTGGAGAATATATTGACCTCCATTTCAGTTTTGCCTAGAAATGGACTACTTTCTGGAAAGAGTCCCTGGAAAGAGTCCCCTTTTGATACTTGTCGTATCGCAGTTAAAGTAATTCAAACCCTGCTTCATATTTTTTTTAAACTTTACAGTCCCGTTAGAAGTATTCGTATTAAAGGTCCCCTCATCTGCCGTCGGTATCGCTTCAGCCTGTCCCTTAGAATAGGGATATGGCAAACAGAGTAGAGAGATAGTATTGCCGCATCGTTATTACGGTGCGCGGTTACACTATTGTATAATTTTGAAAAGGTCTATCAGACGATTCGTGAATATATGATGTATTTGAGCTCCTCTGACAGCGATATGTTCCTCTATCTTTGAATATGTCTGAAAATCTGTTGACTTGAGATGTACCCAAGGATATTTGATGTTTTTGAACATTGATTAGTAAGAGGCGGTTAAACCATGTACTCAAAAGCTAAACCAGTCTTTAATGTCCAGCCCCCTGGACATTCCATTCCATCCATCAACACGCGGGGAAACTTTGTTGAGAAGTTATGTTTTACCGTCGTCATATGTCGTGTTTTATAGTCTTTCACGCCTAATCATTCTCAGCGATTATTATTGATCATGGAGAGTGTTATGTGCGTCTAACCCTCCCTCTCCCCAACAAAAAAAATACGCTCTATCAGTGAAGGCAGTAAATTCTGTCCCCTGGGCGTCCCTCCTTGACGATAGCATTGTGCGCTGAGATGGCAGAAATAATGTCGTTGTTGGTGGTGGATGGTGCTGCGTTGGCGAATAAGTAGAGTTGTTGATTATCATGATGGGGGTCCCTGGTCGAGATGAAGGGGAGGAAGAGTGGCAGGGAAAGAGAGTGGCGGAGGAGGATGGAATCTGGAGAAGAAGAGAAGGGGGATGGCGGAGGTGATAGGGACATGGGAAGGTGGTGGGAAGGTGGTGGGAAGTGAAGGGGAGCGAATCTTGCCGCGTGCTCCCAAGTCTAATCCCATCTGGGATGAAATGTAAAAAGGAGGGACACATGTGCGGCGCGAGCTGCTCGAAGAAAGCCAGCAGCGGGCCTGACGATCCTGGGCCTCGGATCTAACACTGATAGGATTTGGTTTCTGGTTAATGGGGCTGTGAAGAAGCCCCGCTCTGAGTGCATTAATCTCGTTGCCTCGCTGGTTTTAGCTCGTTCCCATCGCTAACCGCTTGATGGGGATATCCGACACTCCTGTAGCCAATCAGAGGCCTGTATCCGGATACCTCCGGCTGCCCACGTCCCCGTTGCTGTGAGCAGCTCGGCGAGCAGTTCATTTGAGCGGACGGCGACAGCGGGTCAGGGAAAGGTGAACGTGGGAACACTTTACGTGAGAAACTAGACGTGAGGCCTGGGTGAGAGCACTGAGCTCAGTGACCACGGCGCCCGACGATGAGAAGTTTATGTGAGCAGGATTTCAAAGAGTGACTCGGTGACCGGAGGGGTGTCGACTTGTTTGTATGTGTAATAGTACAGAAGCGGGCTGAGACAGTGGCAGGTTAAGTCTGCTGTCAGACTCAAAAATAACGAATACGCATTTTCTATACGAATTCCGATTCAGAAGTCCTTTAGAATAATTGAAAGCCGTTTGTCATGCTGGGCACTTGAAATACTTCAAATTGAGAATATGCAGGAAGCAAGACAGTATAGAATAAAACCAGGTAGTGAGCAACTGCATTGAACAGTATTATGTGTAACACTGTGAGATTATTTCATGTGAATCTCGAAAAAGACAAGCTAGACAACGTAGAGTTGTCCACTTGTTATACACAAGGCCCCTTTCTATTGGCTGACAAAAACGGTGTGGAGTTTTTGTGTTATTCTAATAGCCTATCTACATTTTGCGTCAGTAGTGCTAAAGGTCCATCGGTGGTTCCTGACTGTATATTGGTGATTGCCAATGGAAATGGGCTATTAGGAGTACACAAAAAATCGACACCGTTTACCTCGGCCAATGGACACGGGCCTATAGAGAGCAATCCCGCAAGAAACCTAAGATATTACTTCTCTGAGTAGCATCGATGTCCAAACAGAGTAATAACAGAGGGAAAATACATTGGAAGGCGGTCGATTACTAGGAATAATCAGTGAAACATGAAATGGGTTTAGGGAAAAGAGCTAGATGCCGTTTTTCTTTGTCCTTATATGCAGAGACTGCTGATCCAACGCAAAATGTGCTGAGTTGGCTAAACACGTAATTAATGGATTGTGCATATGCTCAACAGACAGCTCAAACAGGAAGACTGGGGTTGACCTGAAACCTGAAATGCTACCACCCTCTACCCCAAAAAGTAATCAATCTCAGGTGTGTTATAAAAAAACACTGGTATAAGGTAGCAACCTATTATCATTCATTTCAGGAGGACAGTGTTTGTCTATTTCATACCCCATTTCGTGATTCTGTAATAAATAGCGAATGAGACATTCGTTAAATGTCACCTGCTATTATATGCCGCTGCTAGGGCTGCAGTAATGCACCCACTGTGAATTTAATACGTCGCGCTAACGTAAAATAACTTCCTAAAAACTAGATCGTGTTTACGAGATAACGTCAAAAACGAAATACCGGATTGCATGTGTCACTTTAATTAAAAACTTCAATAACGCCTAAGACGTAGGCAAGATGACTATTTAATCATAAAGTACCTGAGATACAAATCAATATTAGTGAAAGAGACAGTATACAATCAGTGACATATCTTCTATTTAAAAAAAATCAAGATAAGGCGTACATGTACCCTATTTTGGTTTTATTACATCCATCAAAGACACAGAAACACATGCAAATGACATTTGACAAGGACATTTCTTTTATAGGCAGACAACAACGGAAGAGACAAAAGTAGAGATATATATTTTTGCTGACCAAGCAACATTACATGAAGATATTCACTCAATGATATAGTGTGGGTTTACATTTAGTATGTGTTTTAGGGATACCTTCTAGTATATATAGAGACAAAGTTAGTGTGACTAAATGAAATCTGTTCAGAGATGTTTTGGTCGGAAATACTCACCGGGTTCGAAGATCGAGGTGAGTATTGCCGACCAAAGCATCAAGGAACAGATGGAATCTCAGTGTTATTATATACCGGGATTCGAATAAAATGCCATTTAGTTACTTACAATCTCATCTCCATTCAACCACGATCTAGCCCTCAGTCCATGAACATCAAATCCTGTCATTCACTCTCCTAGCAGATCTTTCGTTACACTTGCACTTCCTAATCTCTGCTTCAACCCACGGGAATGAAAGTCAGAATTGAAGAAAAATTGCGGTTGGGAGTTTTTTTCTGGATTTGGTTTCCTAGATATATTGGGGAATTCGGAATTATTCGGTTTTTCGGAAATTTATTCCAATAAGGGCGTTTCCTAGTAGTACTGAGGCCAAATGATTGTATATTAAATAAATACCGGACAAGGATCTGTGTGAGTTTTACGTTACGTATTACATTACCGTTCAGCGCGCCTAGCGGTGCAATGTTTAGTCAATGCCGTCGTTCAGTAAAACAAGTGGCCTAATCAGTGATATCACATATATCATATTCAACAATTACTTAGAGTATTCAATCATTTATGAGTAGTTTAGTGAGCCGACCGTCCAATAACGTCGATTGTTATACAAGTATTTCTTACCCATGGTCATAAATAGTAATTTATATTCCCAGACATTCGATAATGGGTTTGGAAAAGCCGTAAAACATGGGTGTGGTTTACGGCCAATACTAGTGGCTTAGTGAATTTAAAAAATGTCGTTTACCAACAGGAGTTATATTAGTACAATGGTGAGCGTCCGAAATCCGATGTGCATCTTTATATAAAAATAAAATAGGTGTGAGCCTGCATGTACATGATCACATTTTCGGTCATATTCAATGTGAATAACTCAGTAGGAAGGAGATCGTTTTGGTACAACTATGACCAGTAGATGTGAGGTGAGCTATTGCTGTGGGCGCTTCCTGTACATAACAGCTCATTGAGAGGCCGCGCGAGCTGCTCACACCGTAAAGACGAATGCAGCCAGTAATACATCACAGCGCGTGCGCGGCGCGTCTATGTCCAGCCCGCGTGCTGATTGGACGGCTAATTGGCGCTCCCGTGAGCCTCGATGTTGCCATGGAAAATGAGATATTCCCCACCCAATGGAATTAGGATGGAGATGAGAGAAGTAAGGGAGAAATGGGGACTGGAAACGTAGGGGTATTGAGGCCGCTAAGGGGCACGCGTTAAGGGACGGAGGCACGTGAGGGGGTTGGCAGATGAAGGGATGGTCGGCAGGGAGTGGTAACTGGACGGACGGGAGGTGAGAGGTGAAGGAATGCACATGGCCCGACCACATTTGTCTGTACTTGATATTGATACCTATGAAATTCTAATTGGGAAACTCAAAGTGAACCATAATTTTAATGGGTAACTTCAGAAATGCCGACCTTAATGTTATTAAAATTTTGCATTGAAGAAGGTTAGGAACAGCCCTAGAAATCGATGGAAGGAGGTATTCTGTAGCTGAAATGAATGTTCAATGTGGGTTGGAGCCGCTATTTAAGATAATACAAAAGCAATTAGGAGTTATAAGGTTTAAAAATGAATTTGCATCGGATTCGATTAAGCTCTATGGCAGAAACACCAGGTTATCCGAAAAAAACACGCGCAGTTCTGTTCTACTATAAATTGCCCTTAGTTACATGGAACACGCTTTTGGAATATATTACCGATGGAAGGTCAGAACTGTGACAGCAAGGATTTGTTTATGAATTACTTATACATTTCCCCCCATTGATCTGAATGACTAAACCAATGACAAGTATATATCTCATTTCACTTTATCATCTAATACGTGACCCCCCCCCCCCCCCCCCATTAAATTGTTTTGCTTGACTGAAATGCTATATTGTATGTCCTCTTATGGACCCCTTATAAAAATCTGAAAAACCCACCTATGTGAACGATGCAAATTATTAATGAAAATAAGTATACACACACACACACACACACACATATATATCCACACACACACATATGTATATATAAATATATTTATTTAGTGCTTACCCCCACACCGGCCGAAAGGGACATTGCCGTCACAACACCAATGCTGGCAGGCATCTCAGCATGACAAACCAGTGCCTGAATAATTTTCGAAGGCACTGTCATGATCATACGCCTTTGAAATGTGACCTGTTCTCCGCTCACACTGCATGAGCCACTGCCGTCAGCGACAACTTTTACCTCTCCACATCTAACCTTTCATTGCTGACCTTCCGTTTGTCACGTTTTTATCAAACACGCGTTTCGGAGTATTTGTCACTCTGACCCCTTCTTTACAGCGACGCACTTGTAACAAATACCACCCGGTGAGATTCATCCATCGCAATATTTCATTTATTTGTAAATACTTGATAATAATGATAAGACTCTTTTTAACCCTATCAGTCCGAGTAATACCTTGAGGCACTCCCAGGCAGGGGACGATGAATGCCTTGAGGCATTCCCATGCAGGAGACGAAGAATGCCTCCAGGCAGCCTTTGGGGCTATTACTAAAAACGGAATTTTATGTGACAAAATTCACTATGTGAAAAACACTATAGGCATCATTATTCAGTATGAGTGTTCTATATGGAACTAAGATAACGCATATCAGATGCACCTGTTGAATAACTTCCGGTACCATTGTATTAAGGGAATCGTCCCCCGGGATTATATTGTTTATATATGTATGTGTATTGAATGTGTGTATATATATGTATATGACAACAAAGGGATCGAGTGTTGGTATATATGCATCACAATATAAATATAACCTGTTGAGATGAGAACTTCAGATGGACGTTTATCTTTGCACTAGGATCATGAGGCTGCTGACGAGGGAGGGATGAGGGATCTCGTAGTGTTTGTGTGGGCGGCGTGCACCCAGGCTGAGTGTGTGTGTACTTGCGTTAATTGGTGGCCTGTTGTCTGAGACCTGGCTGAGGTGCCGACCCCCCACACTGTTTTTGCCCACACAGATACCTCGGCTGCTAATAATGAGAGAATGCCGTGCTGCCCCCTGGCGGATTGCCTGTGGGTCCTAGGGCCGCATGTAACGAGAAAAATAGTCCGCAGAATCGTGCCCCTCACCAGCCAATCAACGGCGCCGACACAAACGCCGCCGGCTGCCCTGATGAGAGGGTGTTTCTGGTTCACCCTGGATAGAAGCCTTTTTAGTGGTCATAGGGCCGCCAGTTGGGTGCCTGTGACCCTGATGGCTAGGACTATACAACTAGGAGTGTCGTACAACCATCAGAAGGGGGCGAACGAAAACACGAAAGAAGGGGATCGAAAAGGTGAATGGTAGTAACGTGTGGAGAGGGGGTGCTCTATGATTTAGATGAACAGATATGTAAAACGGACCTAACTATAGGGGCTGGATAGGAAATGTTACAGGATGTTGGAAAGTAAACGATGGTTAGAACAATTTCGTATAGATTTACAAACACACATACAGAGAAGAAAGGCAGAATAACTTAGCCGGAAAGGACGAAAAGTGTGAGCAGAGAAAAAGATGGTGAGAAAATTATGAGGCAGAACGAAAAGGCAAATGTATAGCCTGTAAGGCAATACAAACAGATTGAAAATGGAAATTACAAGCATGTAGAAAGACGGGAATAGGTTGGAGAAAGTTTGGACAATAGGTGGACACTGTATGTCAAAAAGGATGAATACTACATCATGAAGCTTGGTTTTGATAAGGTGAGGAGAACATGTTAGTGCCTTATGTTTTTAAGTGTATTGATGCTGTGGTTCAATCAAGTATGATGGACGAAGGGGAGAGCTTGGATGACCTCATTGAGATCAATTCTAATACTCATGGGCCAATGTAATTTGACCTTTAAATGTAATATCTCCCAATAACGAACATCACTTTCCTGGTTCTTTTTTTCTTGTCCCCAATGGTTACAACAGCGATCTCATATTACTTCCTTTTACTTTTCCTTCCTGCAATTTACCTATTTTCCAAGCAGAATTCATGTTCTTTCGGATCCTGTGTGTCAGGTTGCATTAGGTTGTGAGGGACCCAGCAAACTGGTCATATTTCAATATTGCCCATCCCCATTCATGTTAACAGAAAAATACGAAATCCTTCCCCAGATTCATTTATAGCGCTTTTGTTCCTGATCATCACCCATCTATATCCTCTAATTCTGTTTGTGGGTAAGTATACACTTTCTTCCACTTTATAAATCATATTTTCCCACCATTTTAGTGTCTAATCCCTGAATGTATTCCATCTCGCCATTCCTATCTGCTATATATCTTCGTCCATTTAACACCGCTCTGCAACCAAAAATAACTATAACCGGATTGTAGCTGTCGTACATGGAAGTGGCTCATAGGCGTTGTCTAGAGCAGCTCCCACTCCACATCAGACCTTTTTGCCTGACACTTTCAAAGCTTTGCGTTTTAGCTAGATCCATTGCCACAAAGCACTCCCCTCGACGAAACGATTATGCCTAACAGTGCTAAGGCTGGCCCATTTAGGTGACTCAGCCTTCTATATCAAGCTGTCTGCGTGTTTTTCTCAAGTGCCTCCCAAGTGTCCATGGTAATCATGGCAATATTTGCCACAGTCTAGGGTAGTCTGCTGATATGTTCTTCCAGGATATACAGAGCTTTTTTTATCTCTTATTCTGCTCTGTTACTAGAATGCCATACAAATGTCAGCCTCCTTTGCTAGCTCTCTCATTAATTTGGCCTCTAGGATGTCACCTTTAGAAATGGGAAATATTTATAGAATTCGCACGGGATGTACTGTGCATACCGCTCAACTCTATAAGAGAGTCTAGGAAGCAAGAATTTATAGGATGCCTAGAGGCAATAGTAAATTAATGAAAGAATGTTAGAAACTGACAATTGCCTGTCTAAATATCTCCTTGTTAAGACGAGGGACACTTTCCTTTTGTATGCTGAGGATATATATTCTGGGATCGCTTAAACATTTACTAATGGCTGTTCTGCCAGTAAGTATGCACAACTGGTAAAACAGTACATAGCGTGGACTCACATACATATATTCTTTATTTTACATACCAATGATTGATTAATTGGTTGAGGATACCCTAAGTCGTAAAATATGTATAAATCTACCTTAAATCAAACAATCAATACTATACGTAACATAACCAAGCTGCTAATGGATCTCAACAATATTGGGCTAACATGCTAGAGTTGTCGTTAAAATTCAATCTGAATTATGGCAAATTCAGAGAAACGCCATCTGCAATCTTCAAAAACTAGATAAAGATTGCAGAGCTATTTGCCCTATGGTACTATTGAAAAATGTTAAAAAAGAAGATTAGTTAAAACGATATCAGTCTGTGGCACATACTGAAACTCTGTCAACAAATATGCGCACTGCCTATAAAGACAGGGTTATAATATATACATTCATTCAATAATGCCCTGGAAACTGCATATCCCGATTCTAGATGTTGACTTATTCATTGAATATTACTGATATAACCAATATTGCTTTTATGAAAATGGTTTGAATTGTTGGCCTGAAATGAGTTACTGATCCAGATGGTGTTTTCCCCATTGATCCCCGATTATGAGAGAATTCAACCCGATATAACACTATTCGCGAAAACTCTGGATGTAGAGGGCGATGTGTCGGAAGGTATTCGGGATTACTCGCCGTGCAGGAAGAGGCTCTATGAGACTGGGGATATTCTATATCAGTGCAGAGCGATCGGGGAATCTGGGCATGGGGCTCATATGGCAATGACTATAGTAAAGGGACTCCATGATCAAGGCTCTCTGAAGCACTTCCCCTACAAGCTAGGAGAGGGGAAATAGAGAGTGAGGGCATTCCACGTAAGTATGAGGTGTGTGTAAGCCGGTAGGGGTGGGGCTATTGGCACAGCGGGCGTCAAATATGGAAATGGGATAAAAGCAGAGCCTCCCCGGTTATACCTTGTGGGATGGGCGAGCAGGTTGGCTAAGTGCACTTTGCTGTGAAAATGTGAACGCTTGGTCCATGGAAGGGCGATGTTATAACATCGCCCGTCGTTGGCGCCACCCCCTGCATACCCATTCCCCTGCCCATCCTCTCGTGCCCATTTCCTCCGTCGTTCACACTCCACCCACGCATGCCCGTTTTACCCCCACCCCTTCCCCATGTCCACGCTCGCATGCCCATCTACCCACACTGCCACCCTGCCTATCCTCCCATGCCTATCTACATTTCTTAAATTTTTTTTAAATTATTTTATTGTCAACATCTGACTTGGTCAGGTCTTCCTGTTGTACAGTAATCCTTGTATTCCAGAGTTACATCTAGGTCTTCGGTGATTGTGGGGTATGAAGTATGGTAATGAGGGTGATATGATACATATAATGTTCATACACAGGTGTTACATAAGAAAACCTTGCTACTCGATATGGATTTAATACGAGGTAATTCATAGGAGTCTAGTCTAAGCTATGATGCTGCCATACCACAAGGCCAGGGCAGTATAATAGTTGTCATCCTCTCCCTTTACATGTATGTAGGTGCATACGTGCATAGACTCCTGCTTCTAAGCCAGGCGTCCCAATTCCCCTAGCAAATCCTGTATCGGCATTAGTGTGTTCTTACTTTATAACCTCCATTATCGCTCTTTTGAAGCATGCTACCGTTTCTAGCTTTTGGATACTGGGATCTAAAGCTTCCCATTCCTTATTACCCCTGTACTCTGGCGATTTTTCGTATTTTGCTGTGAGATGTCTATGTTTATGGAATTGAATCTTATTATCACTGCGGGTGTTGCGCGTTCTAGTGTCTAGTGTTGTAGCTGTCTTTGATTTCTTAAACATGATCTTTGCAAGTTGTCTCCTTCTCCATATTTCTAATGGTTCTACCCCGGTTAACCTATGTAAGTCATATACTGATGTTCTTGCAAAATAGTTCCCACCTAGTATAATTCTCAATGCTCGGTTTTGTAGCCTGTCAAGTCTTGTTATGTCCTTTTGCAGTGCTCCTCCGACAGTGAAACTACAATATTCCATAACTGGTCTTATTGTTACTCTATACACCATATTTGCCACTTCTTCGGTTAGTGCCTTCCTGAACTTACCTAGCTTAAAGATCTTGCGGCTGGCGGAGTTCACTACTTTACTTATGTTTGATGAGAAGTTTAGCTGTTGATCAATAATCAAGCCAAGATAGTTGTATGAGCTTTTACAAGAGACCAAGTCGGCGCCACATTTGATTTTTAGATCCTGTAAGTGTTTTAGTCTAGTTTGTGTTGCGTACCATATACTACATGTTTTCTTGGCATTCAACTGGAGGCCATTTGAGTCACACCATTCATATATCTGATTGGTGGCTTCTTGCAAATGTTGTTCCACTGGTACCGGATTACTACCTACACTATATATCACCAGGTCGTCCGCATACTGGGTACCTACACAGTTTTGTAGTCGGTCACACATATCATTGATAAAGCATATAAAGAATAACGGCCCCAAGACAGAGCCTTGGGGCACTCCATATTCAGCAGGCAGAGATTGGAGGAACATTGGCCATTTACTAATACTTTCTGTTGACGATCCATCAAGTAGTTTCTGGTCCATTCTAAATAATTTTGCGGAAACAGGGCTATTTTCTCTAGTTTTAGCAGTAAAAGCTTATGTGACACGCTGTCGAAAGCTTTGGATATATCAATGTAGCACGCTGCCGTTACATATGATCAGTCTCTTGCTAAATATAAGTCACCAATAAAATCTAATATCGCGTCCTCGGTCCCCAACTTATCTCTGAACCCAAATTGTCTGTCCGTAAAGAAGTTTGTTTCGTTCAACCAGGTATTAGTTCGCTCATGAAAAACTTTTTCGATCATTTTTACAGGTGTTGGCAGTATGCTTATGGGTCTCCAATTGCCTACATCGTGTGAGTTACCTCCCTTAGGTATTGGAATAATGGTCCCAATTTTCCACAGATTAGGTACAATCCCAGTTTCGAACGAGCGATTAAATAAATGTGTTATTTCCTCTGCCCTGGCCTTTCAAATTTACCCACCCCATAGCCGGCATAACTGGCGCTCTTAAGTTACATCATTGCGAACAGTTTACTCATCATCTTTGAATTCCTCTAGAAATATGTGCTATCGAAATTGCTGATGTAGTGACATTATAATGTTGTAAACCGTAGTAGAAAATGTGGCGGTCAGAGAACATATGAGACCATTTACAATGTACATGTGAGTTCAGCGAGCTATTGAAAGGAAAAGTAGCAATAACCACAGACAATTATGCTTTGGTCTTGATCCTTAGCATGAATTTTGGAATTAGATGAATGAATTATTGAAATATGAGCCTTTTGTGAATCTTTTTTTTGGTGTCACAGTCTGCCAGTACTAGACGCGTACTGAGCGATGCAGTGCGCCTTTTATCTCTTGGCGAGAGTGGAAAGGGTGGTGAATGTACTTGGATGACTCGGCTTACATCCTCATCGCCTTCCTTATTACCTCAGACCTGACAGGTTAAGATGCAGCTTACTAAGAAGTAGTGCATTTCTCAGACTATACCTGATAGGTGTCGTCGCTAAATGAGCTAATGGCCATGCTAAGTGCCCCTCATCCCCACAGTGTTTGTATTTACAGTTAAGAATAGGTCGTTTAACATGACAGCACTCTAATGAAAGAAGCTGAATCAAGATGATACTAAGAGGGGGTCCAATCTTAGTTGGATATGGAAGGACTACTGCAAACGAGAGATGCAAAACCGAGAGAAAGCAAAACCGATTCAACACTAGCATCCAGACATGAAGGGATTTTGGCCAAAGTAAAACATAATTATATACCCAGAAAGAGAAACATAATGAAATTGGGAAGCGTTGTGTGACAAACCTTTACCATGGCATTGATATTGCAGAGGTCCAAACGGGAGGCATCCATCACTGAGACCAGCCAGTGGACAGTGCTATTGATAACCAACGTATTCGAAATAGATATTGTGACGCCCTTTAAAAAGCGAATTCGAAAAAAGGCTGAAAGCAAACGTAGAATAAAGATCTTTTCGATCAGACTACGGAAAACAAAAGGCAGTATAGTATGACCTTCTGGTAAGGTTTGTATCATGGGTAATAGAGCCAGAAATATTTGCAATTTGATAAAGCTATCAGAAATACTATTACTGGGCCCAGTTACTGAGCCCGTAGGGATAGCCATTCGATGTCTCTTGTGTCGTATTACATACATCCCGACGCCAGAAGAATGACATCTCTACGGATTAGGTTTTCCTAATAATTATCAAATACCTATAGTCTATGACAAAAGACATTTTATTCACTTATTAAGTCATCAATTTATAGCCCATTCACTACATCACAGTTAGCCTGAACAATAGTCATGCTGCAACCCTAGCAGCGGTTAGTATTTCATAGACGTTCGGCCGTAGGTATATGATAATAGAATAGGGGGGCACAAAATGAGTATATAGGTGACGAAGAAAGAGAACATTTCTTATTTGGATTTCTGGTAGCTCCCGGCCGAGTGCAATAAGGGAAACAGTCAAACATCATATCAATACATGATTATAGCTAAAGGCCCCCTATTATCCTTTTCTAACTAGATCTATAGATATATCCTTGCCTAGATAACAAACACCCTCTTACCGTGATGTCCGTAACGATTGTCGCCTATTCAGTGCTGTTTCCTTTCCCTCTTAATTATATATTCATCTATTCAATCTTACCCTATTTCTAGCTCTGAGGATAAAAAAGAAAAAAACATAGAGATACGGATACAAATAAAAAAAAACAGATTGAGAAGGAGAGACAACGGAGAGAAAAAGAGACCTAGATAAGCCGACATCGTGAGGTTGGAAAAAGCTGAGAGAAACCATTGTCAGAAGCTCTATGGTTGATGCAGACCGGAAGTCCTGTCACGTTCGCAAATGCAACATTCATACACCTGGCAATAGGCTATTTGTTAACCTGATGGAAGCAGGCCACTCAAGTATAAATATCCAACTATTGCGATGTGCCTATTACAATGTGTCTGTATGAAAGGCCATCTGTGTAGCAGGACTATATCTGAAAACCCATCGCAAGGTTAGCTGTTACTTGAAATACAAAATCTTCAGTTATCCTACGTGATAGGTAATCAATAGGAAATGAATACATGGGAATATAATTGACATTTAAGTTAAATAGCATGCACAGTCCAAATAGTGCACGTTTATACGCACGTGCGCACATGTAGAAAGAACGTAAACTACATGCAACTGTAGACTAATGTTGAAGATTATTCTCCGTGGCAGTTATTGGAAGTTGTGAGCAAATAGTTGACCCAGGCACGCGTCTAGTACCTCCCACTCCCACAAAAACGTCCATCCAAAAGAAGCCCTCGATTTTCAGCTCATAATTTATGATACGAACCTGCTGAGAAGGAGAGGGAGGTATGCTTCTCCTGGTTTCTGCTCCGCGCTATCTTCCTTGGCAGCACAACCGTTTTGACCTACGTTCCTATAGAGCAATTCTGGTATATGGAAAGTAAGATGGGGTAAATTACATTCAATCAAATCCTTGCCTATTGATTTTCAATGATAGTTAAACCATGCACCCACTGCCACCGATTTACCATCAAGTACCTCCCGATACATTATATGATTAGAAATACCTAACACTATGGCTAATGAACCAAATTTTACATTTAATTCGGGGATTTGTCGGCCCCTGGTTTGAGATTCATTCTATCTATTATTTCAATTCTGAACATTCAGAGGATAATTCTAGCGGAAGGAGAGTCTATCCTTTGTGTAGAAATACCTCAGGCTGACGTTGAAAAGCGTAACTGGTATAGGCTTTGACGAGAACTGACGTGTCGGGCATGAGAAGGAGATGGATAGAAACCCCCGGTTATTTACAGGAAGAAGCTGCGAGTTTCCCTCTCCGGTGAAACTTTATCCTCCTCCCCGGGGTAGGGCATGGTCTCACGGTCTCTAACTCTACGCTATACCTCCCCTCTCTGCGTGATCCATGGGAACTGACAAGGTGGAAAAGTGGCAGAACCCCCCCTGCTGGTCGAGTGTTCGTGGCCATGGTGGGGTTCAGACGAGGGTCGTGCTCACCATATACAGAGCTACCTCTCTCAAATGTCAGCATGTTTCTCCAAAGGCGTAGGATAGTTCAGCCACTGACGTCTCTACTTGAAAGGTTGCCAGGTATTTTCCAGAGGTATGTTGGAGGAAAATCAAACACATACCTGCATAACTGTAGCATGGTGTTGAATGGCATTGTAGTGGTGCGTACCTTTGTGTAAACGGAGTTGATACCCATTACTAAGGTAGCATATATGTAGAACATGAACTCGAAAATCAAGCAAGAGTTTGAGGAATATTAGTTATATGGGTAAACCCCTCCCACCGCACGCACACACACACACACACACACACACACAAAAACACACCCATACACACACACACACACAAACACCTACACACACACACACACACACACACCTACACACACACACACACACACACACACACACACACACACACACACACACACACACACACAAACACACATTTACTTAATTAATCTTTGCACTACGTTGTGGTTTCTAACAGCAATGAAGTTTACCACGGCCAAAGAAAGAGGGATTTAGGAAATCTGCTGTTCATACCGGGATCATGTTGTGAAATTCCCTATCAAGTGATGCGCATATGGAGGGGCTCAAAGCTGGTTATAAAAGGGCAGTACTTGGAAAAAACATACACACCAAATACATGAAAAGACGATAAAATGGATATAGAATTTAGTACAATCATATATGCTGCATTATGTCACCGTTTATCTATATATAGGGATCGAAAAAAACATAAGTAAGGATTTATGTGAGTAGTGCTCAACGGATGTAAGGTCAACCACAGGAGTCATAATTTGCAATAGAAGTAAAGAATTATTTTCATGAACAATATCACAGGACGATACCCAAACTGTTGTTATCATTGTAATTATTATAACGCTATATATATACGTATTCTTGTTCAACGTCAATACTCTACTGGAAGAACGATGTGAACCGAATAACAATAAAGACATCAATAAATCTATCGAGGCAAAGTGTGAATCCTTTCCATACGGAAGCGAAAAACCTTTACAAGACCTCATTTCATTCATGAAAGAATAGCAATAATGCTGGCACCTTCAATATCAATATGAAATTGAACATAAACTTAAATTCGAAATCTGTTTTTGTCCATGTAAAAGTTTAAGTTTACTGACAACAATTATTTCACAACAACCTCCTCATCCTTATTAACTGGGGAATTGAACTGAGCATAACTCTGGACAATAAGAATCGCCTTTGCTTAGCAGAGAATAGAGAAACCAAGTTCCAGAACTGGGAACAAAGTTTTAAAGTCTTGAAATAATTCCTTCTTGCATATTGGACTGCTCCGACTCACATCATTACCTTGTCTTGTCGTGTTATTGCCCCACCCCACTTTTTACTCTCTCCGTGATATCCCTTTATTGTTCCCTTTTGTTTTCATTTACTCCTCCTTACAAAGGGATACCCCCCTTGATTACTGAAAGGTATAACCTCCTTGGAGCAATCTTCTTTTTCACAAGCATATGATTGTAACAAATGTGTCGCTTATTTCCAGAATAGAAAACATACCCAGTCTTTCCTGGCATATTCTTTGGTTTATGAAATTGAAACATTGAATAGTCTATGTTTTATATTTCTTAGATGTGGGAACTTTTGTCAGGTATACTTCATAACACTACCAATGTTGGAATTTTCTATTAGAAACAGCTCCTGTTCTGCCTTTCATGTAGGAAACGAGCTACCATTCAATCCAAACAATATACAGCACATTACTTATGTTCCATTCATCACTCTCTAGCAATTATAATGGATGTACCTTAAAATATGTCATCATGTGTGTCATGATGAACAGAACTAATTCTTGGTATTCATATTGGCATTACAAAATGAAAATGATACTAAGAATGCACCAGTTAAGAACCGAGTTTTGTGATATGACAATCGTTGGGTATCTATAGGTGTTACGCTATTAGTTGAATTTATGTGACAAATTGTAAAATCAATAAAGGCCGCAAAAGACAAGAAAAAAGAAAATAAATTGAACAGCAATAAAAGCATGCACTTCGACACCAGTGCTTGTTCCCAATGAGGTGAAGTAGGATACAGCTGTCAAAACACAGCAGACAGTTTAGTCATATAGGGCCTATAAAATGAAAAAGGTGTAGTTCGGACTGGCCCTCTACACATCTGTTTTTAAGGAGGTCTAGTACTCGTCACTGGTACCATACAAGCTCTGCATCCAGACAATAGGTCTTTGCTGGTAACCTGGGAAAGTCAGCCAGTGCTCTATTGGTGTGCATGGGGTGTGTGTGTCGGGGGGGGGGGGGGGGCGAGGAAGGTGTATGTAAGAGGGGGATGGTAGAGAAGGCAGGGGGCTGCACAGGCCATAAAGACCCCGCCATGTAAGTAATCCGTATCAATAATACAACAGGCAGCGGCCCAGCAGGATGCATAGACGGCTCAAGTTGCCTGTCTATGACACCATGTATTATGTAGCCGTCCAAAGGTCGCCATGATGCATAGGGCTTTTAAGCGAACAGGTGCGTCGACTGGTGTTGGCCAGAGATTCCTGTCTGGAGACAGGGGGAGGGGGTGTCAAGGGAGCCCCCGCGCATGCGCATGCGTGCTGCATGGTCCGGAAATGAGACGGGAGTGTGGCGTTAACCACATGCTGTTAAATCATGCATGGATAAGCCTGATCACCGACTGATCTTGTGTGAGCTGCGCCGCATCCTTCAGTCTGACCAAAATCTGAACCACGTGAACTCTGTTCAATCTATAGCTCCATAGGGACACCTGGCACCTTGATTGTGAAATGTGTACATGTACATATAGGGGACAGAGCCATTGTTAGTTCATAAAGCAGTCACAAGGTGGCCAGCAGTATGGTGGGCCCCTTGGGGGGGGGGGGGAGGGGGGCAGAAGCTGCATTCTGCTCTTTGTTCTTACAAAATTCAACTGCCTTCCAATATTTTACCGTGGTTCCCTTGACTGTCTACACCCATCCCAGAGCAAGATAACATAATGATTAAACCAAGGACATGATGTTTTTCACATGGAACACTTAATAAACATTTGTCAGCAAGGCTAGAGTTGTGACACTTCCCAATTATCACTCACTTTTTTCACACCTCCTTTAGTGAAGAACACTTACATTTTCACCTCCATTAGTGAAGAACACCTACTCGGGGGGCGTCATGGCCGCCCCCATGGCTCATAGGCTATATGCCGTATATGCTTCATGACACACTGGATAGCCCTAACAAATGTTTTCCTTTGTAGGGTAAATGTGGAGAAAATTTCAGCATGAAACAAAATTAATATCATCGACATTGAATTGCAACCGGGGTAATCAAATTGACATATTCAAGGGACATATAGAAGTTATATGTGTTTACAATTTTTTCGTTCCGTTGAGGTTCGTTTAAAAACTACGCCACGTTCACACACACATATAAAAGTTATAACCTGGAGGAAATACGACACATCGCTGTAATGTATTTTGGCTCGATCAATTATCACGTAACTTGGGAAGAAACACGGGCAGGTAAATCATGAAAACCTCTTCAATTCCAGCTGGAGCCGCCACATTTCTCTTTGGCATAATAATAAATGTTTAAGGCAAGTACTTACTGCTGCCTGCCCAGTCTGTTACGTGGATTAAAGCTATGAGGAATAGCAATATGCCTTGAGCATCCTCTGGCCTACGGAGTATGTAACTAGCGTGGAGAAAAACGAGAGATCTATTCAAATGTACCGCATTTTTGTTATCGTAACCTAGATTATTGTGAATATCACTTATTTATTACCAAAGCAATAAACAATAACACGTGCCTTCTTCAGGACACTTTAAAAACTACCGTTAATTCCTTGACAAATTTGTCTGCACATGAAAAAAGGCATAGCAGCAGGTGTCAAATCAAAGGCTGATGTTTAAGGAAATATATATATATATGATATTCGTCCTATGAGAACTAGAAATATAGTAATATATATTAATTAATAAATAAACAATAACAGCGGATTTGGCAGGAATAAATAATTAAATACGGCTTTATTGATACATTGGGAACAACCCAGCCTAGACATCTAGATAACAGGTAAACTAAGTAAGTTTTTTAACACAGCTGATCTACGCGAGATCAAAGGCGGATTAACCGTTTATATTAATAGAAGACTACGTCACGCATCCAACGACCGCGCGGTTGCTAAGACACGTGACGAAACAAAAGGCGTGACGTGGATTAACATAGCTACCGTTACTTGGTGAGTAGCGTAGTGTTGTCTTGCGTCCTCACATATATTAATATATTGACATATATAGACATATGATATTCGTCCTATGAGAACTAGAAATATAGTAATATATATTAATTAATAAATAAACAATAACAGCGGATTTGGCAGGAATAAATAATTAAATACGGCCAAAAACCCTGCCAAAGACACAATCACATACTTTTAAGAACTTTTAGGTCCGATTGAACCTGGGATTCCACCGATTGGTGGAGATACGTGAACACTGCATTGGAAGTCCAATTACCCCGCTTCATAATAGTACTAGTAGGAATACCCACAGATTCCAGAAAAGAGGCCCCACCATGCCTTAGTGAATGAGAACTAACTGAGACTGGGGAAATACCTATCAGACCACAAATGTTTTTCAACCTGTGGTTGAAAAAGGGATAGGGCAAAACAACCAGACCTGAAGAGGACCTAAACGAGAATAAAAAATCCTCAGAAGAAAGATTATTGGACGAAATAACTTTCTTAGCCATTGAAAAAACACAGAAAGGAGAGCTTTCCAAGATACCTAGATAAATCGAATGAGGTTTCTGACCAAGCTGGTCAGTTTTGGAAGAACGAACCCTGATTTCCAAGTGATCACCCGAAAAAACAAAATCTTTGACCCTTAGGGTATGTTCAGAAAGAGTAAAGTGGCACTTTCGAAGGAGTGCCCGAAAACCCGTGATAATAGCCAACCAAAAAACCAAATCCGAACCATCTTGTAAGGACAATTTAGAAAAAATTCGAAGAAGGTCCCACTGAGAAAACGAATGCCTAGGAGAAACCTGACAACACTTGGACTTGGCTATACCCTTCAGAATAAGCTTCAATCTATAATCTGACGAGAAATCCTGAAACCCGCGGAGTTTTTGATAAAACCAAACCCCAGACAAATAGTTTTTCACCGAACTAGCAGAAAGTGTAGAAGACAAATGAACAGAGTAAATACCAGCTTGATAAGCCGTACAAGGAAACGGAACTAGTTCAAAACTTGAACAAAAAGCCAGATACTTGTTGAGTTGATTAACCCTAGATTTAGAAGTATTAGTCGAAATACCTGACATCAGAAAAACCTCACTCTGGAACTGAAGGTCTAATAATCCAGAACCTGAAGATCAACAGAATAAAACATACCATTATCCACTAAAACTTTAATACATTTACCGAAATAACCATTATAAGTGATACGAGACAAATAATCTGCCAAGATATTGTCTTCCGACCTAATATAGGAGGCAACTAGCTGAATATTAAAAACAAAACAAAACCAGAAAATCTCTCTCAGCCAACCCATGCACACTGAATTGTGACTCCTACCTGAATTAATCATGGACATAACCTGGGTGTTATCGGTGATTAAATGAACCCTCCTATTGGAATAAGCCTGTCCCCAACGTTTCAAACCGACCACAATGGGCCAAAGTTCCAGAACATTAATATTTAAATCTCCAACTTCCTCTGAGGGACCCTCAACGATATGATCCGAAAGACAATCATTAGAAAAAGAATTGTCCCAGGTACCAAAAACAAAATCTTTCCCAGCCCAAACACCAAAACCTTTTCCTGAAGAATCTGATACCATAGGAACTCCTGAACAATCAGTTTGTATTATAGCTCTACCATTAAAAATTTCTGAGAATTTTTTCCACCATTCGAGGTCCTTCCTGGCCTCTTCATCTATTTTAACCCTAACCCCCCTACGGGTTCTGGCACTCAAATCAAAAAATCTCCTGCTGAAAGTCCTTCCACCTCTGACTATTTGAGAGCAAAAAGAGATTATTCCTCCCAGGATTTCGAAATCCTTTTTTGTTCCTGAACCTTTTTCCAATGCAGTATTAACGAAATTATTGAGTTTATCAATTTTACTCTGCGGTAAAGTCAAGCTCATATCGTTACTATCAATAGTGATGCCTAAAAAGATAGTTTTAGTTGATGGAAATGTTAATTTTTCCCTTGAGACTTCAAAACCAATTGTCTCCACCATCGTAATAAATTTATCACGATACTCTAGGCATTCATCATAACTTGAGCCTATTATGAGGAAATCATCCAAATAGTTAATCACTAAAGGGATGTTTTCTTGATGTGCACAGTCTACGATAAAATTTGATAATTTAGTAAAGATACTTGGAGCACAACGGAGGCCAAAACAAAGCCTATTATCACAAAATAGCTCAGGACCCTCGCCTAAATCCCATCTTAGGCCTTGATATTTAGTGTGTTCTGAAAATACATTAACGGACCTATAAGCTGATTTTAGATCCACCACTACTGAATAATCTCCTATATTCAGACATTCTGCCGCAGAATAAACCGAGTTATAGGTTATATCGGTGAAAGTGCTACTCATATTGTCATTAATACTGCCGCTTATAGGCATAGAACAATCTGTTATAGGCCGCAATTTACCATTAGATTTAACTACGGCACCAAGAGCATGTATACATTGTGGTTTGACACTGACTTTAGAAATTCTATCGTTTTCAATATCGTCAATAACAATATCAGACATCTGATCACTAAACTTTTCGTCAAGAATCGAATTATAATTATCGCAGTCATACGATACAGTACAATCGGAATTAACAATCTTAAAACCCCAATTGATACCGTCCCAAACAAAATTCTTTTCATCCTCTGACAATTTTGAATTTTGATTAGAATCAAAAATATACTTATAGGCCCTACACGGCTTCAACTGAGCCTTTTTTCCGCCTATAGTGTGAGAACAACCGCAACAGCCTAAACGACAGGCCGAAACATCCGTAACGAAATCTTTCTCCACTACTGATGGGTAAAAAGATTCTGCTTCAATATTTAATACAGAATTCGTTAAAACAACATTGTCATTAACGAATAACGAATCTACAGAGGGTGCTACAGAGCAAGAAGTAACAAAACCGTTACTGGCAGTAACGTCATCATTTTGGCTATTTTTAGATTCAGCGCATTCCTCGTTTGATACATTGTCACAATAGCGACCTGATTTGAAATAGCATTGCTCCGCACCAATATATCATTTCTTAACGAATTGGCCACTGCTGGATTTACAATCATAGGCCCCGTGGCTTTTGCCGTTACATTCGCTACACACATGCCTATATTTACAGTTGCTAAACTTGCAAGCGTTCTCAGCCCTATTGAAAAGATTACAATAGCCAATTTTATCGGGTTTCTTCAAATTCTTTGACTTAGAAATAGCCGCATTGACTGTTCCTTCGTAAGATAAATAGCGAACAATATCTGACGGATCAATGCCATCAAAAGCACTAATGCCTATTTTTTCCGCTCTCTCCTTAACAGAGTTATCATATTTGAGAAGTGCTTCGCTCGTAAAAACTTTCGTTTCCGCTTTTTCCGAAAGCAAAATTAAATGTTCAACGAGAGGTTCAACCTCTTCCCCTTTTTGAATTAAATCTTTCAAAAGTTTAAGATTGATAACATTCAATTTTTCAATGGTGACAAGTTTCTCATTTTCATTCAGATAATTTTTCGAAAGATAAATACCGGATTTCGACTTGTCTTTCTCCTTATCGTTGGTCTTGTTTTCATTGTCAATAGTAGTCTTGGATGCAGGCAACCCACAGTCTTTAACACAGTCACTCTGAATCCCACCGACCGCACCTTGACTTGGATTTGATACAGCTGCTGGAACCGACACAGATTCTTTCTTTTCCTGGAGAAGACCAATAACGGTGAATAGAGATGCCTCTAAACGATTCATCCGATCCATTATCTGCTCCCCCGATCCTGAAGACACGGTTGATCTGGTCGCTCTTTCTTCCACCGGGTTGTCAGTTGATTCTTCTTGTTGATCGTAGTCAGAATCCACCAAATCAGATCTAAAAACCTCCGAATTAAATTCATCGACCGATGTGGCTGGCGCCAACTTCCTTCTCCTCCCCATATTTGAGTCGGATCTCCAATCATCAAGTGAGCAAACGGAGTTAAACTATAACGAAACAGCTGCGAGTTTTTTAACACAGCTGATCTACGCGAGATCAAAGGCGGATTAACCGTTTATATTAATAGAAGACTACGTCACGCATCCAACGACCGCGCGGTTGCTAAGACACGTGACGAAACAAAAGGCGTGACGTGGATTAACATAGCTACCGTTACTTGGTGAGTAGCGTAGTGTTGTCTTGCGTCCTCACATATATTAATATATTGACATATATAGACATATATAATTCAAGAATACTCCAGACATCACCTTTCATACTAATACAGCAAACTTGCCAGTCATTCTCTACCGTAATTGCTAATGACTTACGAAGTAGATAATTGCATATCATCTACTACCTTTGGATTGATACCAGTGTATACCTAACTTATGATCTGTGGCTATCATATTTCCAACCAATGATAATTGGATAACGATGTAGCATGACTGTTGTATCACTTATGAAATAGTATGATGGTTGTTGATACTAGGCAGAAACGCTCTCAATCAGAGTTATACAATCAAAGACAATTACACTGGACCTCGGGGAAAGGCATCAATTTAATGAAACCAGATTTGGATAAGAGAAGAAGAGAGGGAATTCTCGAAAGGAAATTTAACTAAAAAAGCGATGAAGCCATTTTCTACTGGCCTACGAAAACGGCACCGATAAATTGAGTTCTCCTAGAGGTCGGTCGGTAGTGACCAACGACTGCACGTCGTTATCTGAAAATCGGTAAAGGTACTGTATATGCCTTGTTTCTGCCACATTTCACAGGTCCATACCGTCCTCGAAACACAATGACCATCAGCAACTGTTGCAAACCTTTTTGATTCTGTCGGTCGTTGAGGAGGCCCCGTTCGGAATAGGACGACAACAAAGAGGGTACACTTTTACCAACAGAAGTAGGCAGAAAGTAAAGAGGAAATTAACCGAAAAGGGAAAATTAGGGAACTAAAGCGAAATTTCAGCAACAGAGAGGTCTGATGGGAAAAGATGCTGTACAGGATGCAGGGACAAACACGGGAAATAACATACTAGAGTAAGTAGTATCACGGATTGGAAGAAGAGAAAAGGAAGTTTGCGGATAACAGGATCGGAGCACATTTTGATTACAAGCAGAAGGTAGAAGAAAAAGATGTGCACGTAATTTCTGGAATGTGTGTGTGCGTGTGTGTGTGCGTGTGTGTGTGTGTGTGTGTGTGTGTGTGTGTGTGTGTGTGTGTGTGTGTGTGTGTCGGGGGGGGGGGGGTTACTAGGTGGGCATGGATGATCACTTAAGGTAACAGAACTATATTAAAGGTAAAACAGCCCTTTCACCCACACTTATAATGTTGGTATCTATAGACATGGTGCAAGTTTACAGACAGGTAGGGCAGTTGCCCCTCCCTCTAACGAGTAGCCGCGTTGGTGACCAGAGAGGAGGTCGGTAGGTGCGGGGTGATGTGCAAGGAGACCATTAAGCAAGGTAAGGAGAGGGTTGTTACTCGGCTAAAGACCAGACACTCTTTGAGGGCCTCACGTTTTCATGTTCCCGCTGGTTGTGGTGCAGGGTGCCCCGATGGTTCTGATTGCTCCGTGACAATTCCCTATGGTACGCCCAGGTGCACGGAAGAGAAGGCCTTTCTCATGAATGCTTAAATACGCCCTTACACGTACACCTTGTGAACACTTGTAATGAATGGGAAATAGGAAAAACCCCGAAATGGTGACGTAAGACATATATTGCACTTTCTTCCGTGTTAATCGCCTATATTTTGACTCAATATCCTAGTTGACTATTGCAGTAGTTTATTCTATATTAACATTTATATATATATATATATATATATATATATATATATATATATATATATATATATATATATATATATATATGTGCAACCACCATCTGCAAAATCTGAACTGTTACTATGTCTGTGAAACAGTCTTATGTGATTACTCTTGGCGATTAATTAAGTAAGATATTAATTACACCATTCTGACCTGAATGGGCCGGATTCACCTGATGTGATGACCTATCAGTTTTTCACCTAGTTACCCGTAACGCACTGTCAGGGGCCCTCCTTTTAATCTCCTTACCTGGAGCAGCAGGTGAGGCCCCGTTCGCCGCTCCTGGAAGGCGGTCATTAGGATCGTCTTGCTCCCAGGGGTCCAAGAAAGGCGACGGGTCTGAAGAAGTCACCAGCCCCGGAGGGAAAGTGGAGCTCTTCTTATGGTAGAATTTTACCGGAGCTCGAAATCCGGCTGTGCGCCTTGGTTCAACGGCACGAGTCGCTGTGAGCAGTTCAGAGTTTAGTTAAAAGTTGAAAAATAGATTGCAAGAAACTCATAGAGGCCTCCACTGAGTATAATTGGAGCAATAGAACCGCCAAATGATTTCTATAGCCATAAATACGGGCGGCTGCTGTTGCTAGGCACTTAGTTTCAATATAACACTGGGGGCCTGTGCTGTTAAAGACGGACTGTCCTCAACATCATCGGAAGAACTGCCAGGACAAATTATTATTTCCCAGATTTATCTGGAAAATATTTCCCAAGTGTTTATGACTAAATTCCACACGTCATAACCGCTACTTTTGGACAACCAAGATGATTAGTGAACATTTTCTGAAACGATCCCTGCTCGATATACATAGCGTTCTAAACCAGAACAGGGATACAAAAGGTATGATACAGTATAATTTGTCTTTCTTGTATAGGTTCAAGTGATTAACATTGAACATCAGGGTGATACTACTGTGATATCACGCTGGTTATCTACTCTGGTCCTTCGTAGTGATGTATTATATTGAGCATCTCATTAGAACCCTACACACAATCAAACACCCCGAAGGTAAATACCATTTCTTATGATTCTAGTTAAGATATTTATCAATTCAAACTAATTTCTGTATTTTGAAATGGTTTGTCAACTTGCACAGCGCTTTCCTGTTTTGAGGCGGTACAGAATGAAGAAGGGCATACTTGGGTAATTACCTGAGTGGAGAAAACAACAGGAATTGTTAACGGTCTGTATTGTCGTACCCCTTGGTGTGAAGCTAGATAGATGGTCAGATACGTGCCCTGCTCCATCAGAAAAATGGTGTCCACTAGTATTCTTAACTATTTACAAAATAAAGTATCTCTGTCTTCCCTCCTCTTAAACAAATGGCTTTAATATGAAACGTCCTGTGGTTGTAACAGATTGGTGGACAATAAGTATTAGATGTCAGTCTCTGGCATTGATGCTCCTCGAACATAACGAATTCTCATATTGACGTTCATTCAGTATGCATACAATAATGGTGATTGAAGTGCAAATAGCACAGTGTAACATATAACACTTCATAGAATGGAACTTTATATCATAAACATTGCATCTATCTTATCTTTTGAGTAGGGGCTTTCATAGCAGGAATGTATTGTATATAGCCACAAACAAACAAAGGTTTGAATCTTGTGGTGGGTTGCGCTCCAGCGCCTGATCTGAGATTATAGGCGTAGACCGCGGTGTGCATTGTCTCCGATAGGGGGCGTGTAGAATGTGGGCAGCCTTCCCACTTTGTTCGAATTCCAATCAATTCGCGGCCAACAAGACCCACATAAGTGTCACCATATATCTCAGCTTGCCGGTGCTAAGATGTGCCGGCGCCCGCACCGGCTTGATCAATGTTGCTCCAACAGGGTAACCCACCCTTCAACACCCTCAGGGCTGTAGCCCGAAGAGCGCGGCCCGTGACGGGTACCGAGGTGCAGGTTGCTGTACGATGATTAGATGGAGGACAACGGGGCAAGATAATATAGGTGGGGGATATGGAGGCAGGGAAAAAACGAAGAAAACGAAGGTTATGAGATATAGAAATGTTAAACAACGATTGGGAACAGGGAGGAGAAGTAAACAGTTGACAGAAAATCTAGAAATTAAAGGTTATGAAGGTAACATACATAGAAATAGTTGCCTGGCCTAACGCAGAGAGAGGGAGAGAGAGAGAGAGAGAGAGAGAGAGAGAGAAAGAGAGGAATGGAGATAGAAAGGGAGGGGGGAGATAGAGGGAGGTAGCAAGAGAGAGAGAGATAGAGAGAGAGAGGGAGAGATTGAGCGAGAGAGATAATGAGATACAGGAATGGTCAAGCAAGGAAAAGTAGGTGATAGAGATGCACCGTCAACAATATGACATAAATGATGATATGCCCAAATAATAATTGAAGAGGAGGCAGGTGAAGGAAAAGGAGGACGAGAAAGAATCGCAAAAGCTTAAACACGGCTGTAGAGGTATAGAAGCAGTA
Source organism: Alentia gelatinosa (assembly GCA_950022655.1). Classification (NCBI taxonomy): domain Eukaryota; kingdom Metazoa; phylum Annelida; class Polychaeta; order Phyllodocida; family Polynoidae; genus Alentia; species Alentia gelatinosa. The sequence continues at coordinate 99,882,145 of OX465580.1, read as the reverse complement.
GAGAATATGATCGGATAAATCAAGAAGGAGACTAGTAGAAGCTGGATGACAATACGCACACGAAAAGGACATTTACAAGTGATATGTGCACATAAAAGGAATTAGCGAGACCGCATGAGAAGGTGCGAGATTATGAAGGGGGATTTAGTGTAGAAGCGATTAGTCAGTCTTGGCTAGAGGGATGGCCATGTACGCTGGATTCACTAAGATTGCCGTGGTAACGGTAGCATGGTGGAGATAATATTGATATATGTTCGTGCACAGATCTATAGTGATGAATTTCGTGGATAGGGGCAGGGGATGGATAGATAGGCTGGTCTATGTGGGGGAGTGTCTAAGGGGGAGGTAAAGGGGTTGCTGACAAGCCTAGGATGTTATACTACCACAGAGGCAGTCCTGGAGGAGATGGAATAGGTATATAGAGACCGGGCCGAGGACACGGGGCGATTGCTGGGGCGGTATTGACAGCTGGTCCACTGAGAGGGATAAAGAGCGGTCAATATAGGCTAGATATGAGGAGACGAGGCCTTAGAGCACCTCGTGAACACCACTTTAACTAGAGTGTAACCTCCCACCCCTTTTCTTGGCTGTAGATCTGTTGTTGTTTCCACCCTTCCATATAATGCCCTTTAAGGCCATTCCATATTTTTCTCAATGAAAATAGAGTAAGCGAGGACTAGGTGATTGTTCATGAAGTCGGGGACACACCAAACGAGACACGCAGCGATTTTCGGAATCGCCAGCAAAAGATGGCCTGTGGGTGGGATAATAGCGCCCTAGAAGCAATAATCAGCTGATATATGATATAGCAGCTCAGATACACGCAGATTTTCTGTTGGGGATAAGAGAAATTGCTGCATTTCTCGCTTGACATGTCCCCAGCCTATTATCACCTTGACACCACGTGTTACTTCAGGACTTCGCTTCTCACCGTTATCCAGCTCTGACCCTCGCGATGTTCACTAAGCTTACATTTATTCTAGTCTGAATTCATACTCCCATCCCTATAGAGATATTAGGGTACTCTACACGGTTATCACTGTGACACTATAACTTCTGTATTTATTGATGTAAATACCGAAGATAAGAGTTCTGTAATATATCTATCCATAATGTTGGGGCAAGTCATACAAGCTACAAAGCCGATGCCCTGGCAGTCTAAGTAAAGAGTATAAAAAGCCAGTACTACCAATCCATTATACGCTTTCGCAAGAAACCCATTTTTTTCAGCATTTTGAGAAGTGTAAACTCACATAAATCCCATACGTATCTTAGCACACGCAGTCACAAGTCATTTAATAGTTATATAAACCTTGACCTAGCTGGATCGTTCTGAAATATATCTTTAGGCTCAGAGTGGACAATAGCCCCTCAACCAAGCACATTCGTTTAACCCTTTCAAGTATGTGCTGTTAGATGATGCAATTGACAGGACAGCTGGATCCCAAGGCCCGGCGTCCACCTACTACGATAGAAATTTAGACCTCCCGATATGGCACCGATACAAAAAGCAAATATTGGAGACATATCGGGAAGATGCAAAATCGTAAACATATGTCTAGACATGCCAATCCACCATGTTTTGTATGTTTTTTTAGCGGTGTCTAATCGCAGAAACGTGGTCAACTCTCCCGATATTTGGTGACCTTCCGACGCGATCTTGATTATTTATCGGGAGGTGCATCGTAGACCATATCGGAGCCATATCGTAGTAGGTGGACGCCGGGCCTAACACCCAAATATGAGACACCGTAAATATATTTAATTCAGAACCATTGAACTACATACCCATATTCCACCCCAAAAGGTATTCCTTAGAACACGGACTTAGCTCCATGCTTTGAATGATTCGTATCCTAAAATTGCGTACTATTTAGATCAGCATTTCAAAACCATCAGTTAGTCCCTATGCATGTACAAGCAAATATCTGACAACAAAGATGAATGTGGCTGGTATTTAAATGCAACGATTCTCCTTTTTCGTGACAAAAACACGATATCTTGTTTCTAGCCATCACCATTCCTTTTTTGAATGGTTTCTCCAGTTCACCCCCTTGCACCGGCCATCTCCCTGAAGGCCAGTCATCCTGACGACCTGGCTGTCAGCAGCGCGCGCAATGCCGGCTAAACTCCAGTCACAGGAGCAGGTAATTAGCCCCCATCAGAGCGTAGCGCCTCACCGCCGGCCTGCCCTGCCTCACTCCTCCGCACCCCGATCAATAGCCTCCAGGCGGGGTCCTGACCGGCCACCGAGGCCCTGGCCCCCGCGAAAGGGTTGTGGGAGAAGGGGTTGAGTACAGGATAGGCAGGAGCTGAATGGAAATCAGTTAGACGGTGCACAGGGGATGGGTAGGAGTAAGGCAGAAAGTGAACAGGGGCTAGGTGGAGGGTTATAGGGGATGGGACGAGGGTATGGGGACAGGGCGGACATGGAATCGGGGCAAGCTAAGTGAAGGGTAGGCAGAGGGTTACAGGAGATACAGAGATACAGGGTGTGTAAAGCAGGATTCACACGATGGGATTCATGTACCTTACAAGGTGTTTGTCTGAGACAAATCCTGCCAAGATTCTGCTGCATTTGATCACAATTCTTTCGTCTAAATTGTAAGGTTCCATATCACGTTTCCCCCCTGTTATTATTAGCGACATTAACCCCTAAACGGGAAAGAATCTCAGGAGGTTTTGAACCCTGTGAGGTAGACGAATCCCACCGTGTGAATTTCAACTTCAAGGATGGGCAGAGAATGAGTAGGCGGGAAGAGTATTAGGCTTTGCACAGCAAAAGTGTGGTTCGTTAACTTTCCGCAAGGTGGCAGCGCATCGTGCCCTTTTAGTAAATGGCGGCCGTGCATAGGTTACTCCACCCCCTCTTTCACCGCTTACAACATGGTGTTTTGTTAGAAATATTAACGACAGAAAGTTCGTCGCCATGAGGGATGTCCATGTCATGTATGCAATAGAAAGCATTATCACATAATGTTTTCTGTTTTACTCTTTCGGATGTGTATTACACAAGTCATGGGGATGCCAAGATGATGGGGATAAAGTTTATTTCTGAGTTCGAAAGGAAGCAGTGAATTCAATAGTCTACATGTTCTTATTATATTCATTCCATCGGTGACTACGCCAAGGACAGGCTTTCAGTTCTATGGATGGCACTTCAAAAATATGTCTTATTCAAGGGATTTGGATATTTCCTATGTCTTATGATATTATTCTATACTTATTGGCGAATGACTCACTTTCACTGACAAGGAGTACGGATTCCGTACACGTACGCGTATATGATAATAAGAAGACATAGTGAGTGTCCCTGAACTCCATCTGTTCCTCAATATTTCGGTCTGAAATATTCACCTCGTTCTTCGATTTCAGACGAAAATACCTCTGAAAAGATTCTATTCAGGTTCACTAACCATGTCCCCATATATTGATGTTACTAGAATTAGGCAATATTTTATTATTCAAAAACTACTTATAGCGTGTCTATGATCTAAACCGGTGGGCATATGGGGAAGGGTGTGATGGGACTCTGTGAGCTTAGATAATAATGCACGCACTTGCAAGTGAAAAGAGCTTGATCCAATAACCTCTGTATGACCCCCTCACCTCCCTCACATACACCAACCTCTTCCACACCCCTCCTCCACACCATAGCTGGCCGCTGAAGTGTGTATCTTTTCTAGACGGGGACTCGCGGCATTTAGAATCGATAATCAAAGGGTAATTCCGGGGTATAATTCGATAAAGAGGCCGTGAAAGCCGCGCCGGTCCCCACACGCCGGGCTCCGCGCGCCAGTTGGATCCCCGGGGAGCGTGCCTTTCGATCCCTGTCGGCGCTTTGATCTCCCAGGGGTCGCTGTGCTGCATTGGGAGCTGGTGTTCGGCTAACCTTTGTATGCACCACCTATGACCTTGACGCGACCTCCCAACACGGAATACCAAGGCCGTGACCTCATAGGGTCCCAGACGGGGGTGTCCTAAGGGGGCAGATATCGGATTTGGGATCGGGTTAGACGACACGGTGCGGTGCTATTGAGTGCCCCTGAGACGAGGTGTATTAATGAGTATCTCATCTGTAGGTGTATCATGGAGGGCCGGCGACCACCCAACATGGCAGGGTTAGTGCTGGGCATGCAGAACAGCTGGAGCTGGTGCATAGAACCAACATTAAGGTTCTCTCAGTAGTCGGTCTGAAAGTGCATTGCCCCCTGACAGGGAAAGGTGCCTATGGGTCTGTGGATCAGTGAACTCAGAAAGTTAACGAGCCAGCATTGTTAATGGATAGCGAAATATTTGAATAGTTGACGCACTTTCACCCCCTCCTGCATAAAGTTGTCCCATTACACTCACTTCCATATAAGGAATAGAGCAGACCCAGTAGCCAATGACTGCATTCGCAGCAAACCCCGACCTTCACCCTGACCTCCTTACATGATATTTATAGCGCCTTGGTACGCTTATACAGTCGAGAGTTGACCTAGAATCTAGCGGGCCACAACTCCTAGAATCCCTCAAGATCTATTTAAAAACCAGCCACTCTCCTCTCCTATATCTAAAGGATCTCATTTATACTAAGGGTGCAATTACTCTATATTTGTGCAATTACTCCTTTGAATCAGCACTAGAGGTCAGCTTACTGGACCTCCCCTACTTATATGAGCATGTCAACTCGCTCTGGCCCCTCCTACCGCTCATACACCCGCTTTGTATAATAATAAGTACAGCATGTACAGTTTGCTCTGGTATAAAGCGAAACTGGGTCCATTTCATTTGTGTACTGTTCATATAATTGATGTGCCTCATCATCACCGAAATCCAAAATCCCCTTAGGTTAAATTCAGATACTATTTGACTATATTTAACTTCTAAAAGTAATTTAATCCTCAAAATAATCTTGACAATATCACATAACAGAAACACAAAAAACTGTATATGCAAAAAGGAGAGTGTTCCTTGTCGGTACGCCTGTACCTAGACGGAGATTACAACCACACACCACCTTCCTACAGCAATTACTTTTTGACCGTCAATCAAACAGGAAGGCAAAAACTGATAAGCAATGTGGTAATTGAGTGTGTGTGGGTGTGGGTGGGGTTGGGGGGGGGGAGGAGCGGAATCATTGAATGTGGGATGTAATTTCGATGATATCAAATTTCTTTCAGAAATATTGAGTACACATATTGAGATTGATATCAAGAGTACGTTTTCGAATTACAATAATCCTGGGATCTCGCCCATGAACATGATATTGCTCATGAACATCATTGAAATTGGAAGGAACATGTTGAAAATTATTATTAGCATATCTGTTTGGTGTTGAATATGTGACTATGTGAGTAGGATTGAGGTGGATGGAGTCTGGGGTGTGAATACTCCAGGAGCCCCAGGACACTGCCATATTTCCCGTAATCGCCACAAATACGACGTTTGCCTTCAAACAGGCACGGGTTTTTCTGTGTACAGCGAGGCGCCGCTCTCCGTGTCTATGTACATTGATATCACTTTACATGTGTGCGTTCAATACACAACTTGCTGACGAACGATCGGCAAGCCGCCGGCCTTCACAGGCCAGCAGCCCTGCTGGTGTCTTTAGAAGCACCCGCTGCATACCACATCAGTCCCAGCGCCCGCCAACTATTGTCTGTTGTCTGCCACCCACTACCTCAGACTTGGCACATGGCTCATGCCGCCCGCCAACTATTGTCTGTTGTCTGCCACCCACTACCTCAGACTTGACACATGGCCCATGCCACTCTCCAACTATTGCCTGTTGTCTACCGTCCACTAACTCAGACTAGGCACATGGCTCATGCCGCCTTCCAACTATTGCCTGTTGTCTACCGTCCACTACCTCAGACTTGGCACATGGCTCATGCCGCCATCCAACTATTGCCTGTTGTCTACCGTCCACTACCTCAGACTAGGCACATGGCTCATGCCGCCTTCCAACTATTGCCTGTTGTCTACTGTCCATTACCTCAGACTTGGCACATGGCTCATGCCGCCCTCCAACTTTTGCCTGCTGTCTACCACCACTACCCCAGACTTGGCACATGGCTCATGCTTCCTTCCAACTATATCAGTTGTCTAGGTACCACCTATTACCTCAGAGCAGCCACATGGCCTCTCGCCTATTATCCGCAGTCTGCCAATCTCTGCATACGACCTTCCTCTACCACTTGTATGACCTGCCACTTGTCATAAGGTGTATACTATATCTATTGCCTACCTTCAGACTGCTACCAATACTTGGCATTCTTTCTTATTCAGACATCTGGCATCCTACATTTATCACACACCATCTTTAGGCCATTCGTCTCCAGCCTTTCGCTATTCCACACTGGATTGACGCCGGGTTATTCGTGTTATGGGTGGCGTGGAAGACGGTGTTTTATTAAACCATGATCAGAGGAGTGCTCTTCCTTTACGTTGTGTGATAAATACAACGAGCAAAATGTTTTCAAAGGGAAATTAGCTTTCTGAAACCTAAACGGATTTGTGTTCGTTTATTTAAGTATATCGTTCTTGCCATTTCCCAGTGATGCTCATTTTTAAAATCGATTTTATTTTTTGGGGCTAGGAAGGGGCAAGTAATTTCACATCACACAGAAATTAGATGGTGTCAGGTGAAAATAAGCTTCGCTTGTTGAGCAACAAAATTAACTAATGCACAAATAAATGATAGTACATGTATCGGAAATATTGAAAAATAAATCGAAGAAATGATACGAAGGCAACATCACAAATGGATTGTGTTATTGGTACACACTAACTACATCAATGAATTCTTTTATCTATCTTGATACAAGTTGATTAAATACATTTTACGTGTAAAACACCGTAAGAACTATAATAAACTCAATGAAAAATTCGTATATGCAAAATTCTACATATGGACAGTCGGCATAAACACAGCATTTACTGTATTGCAAATCTTAGTCGAACTAGACATTGTGTGGCTTGAAAATATATGCTATAGAAATTGCAAATCATATCATGGTTGCTGTATATATCTCCCAACCCATTTCATTGTACACATAGAATCCGATCAGGGTAATTTAAAAGAACCATTGATTGTACCGGTGAGCACTTTCCTGTTTGAATCAACTATGTATGATGCAGCTTTGTTAGCTTTATTCAGTCAGCTTAGCCACACATAAAAGCAAAACGGGCAGTTGCCTCAGGTCGTTGGCCAAATGGTAAGGACCCCAGTGCCTAATGCATGGTGTAGCCGTGATGTGGGTTAAGAATAATGCCGTTATAAATATAAAAGCCCGTCTATTGGAGTCATTGGTCCGTATACCTGATGGTCGGTATAGGCGCCTTATCCTACAGACGTTTCAGACTGACTCAGGACAAGCCAGCGGACGACCACTGATGTCTACGGGGCATGGACGGCGGCGGGACCCGTACGGCGGCGAGGCACAGGGGGGACAGCATCTTACGTGCATAATAAATAAGGGGGGTCAGCACGTTTCTACTGCGCAGATTTGACGCAGCGATACCGGAGGAAGCAGCACAAAGCCAGGAGGGAGTTTCCGACTAGTGTTTGTTATTCATTGAATACATTCCAATACCCCCTGCCATCGTACGGTTCGGAGGGAATTGGCGTCCCCCGTTGCTGATATGGTATTAGAGATTTGGAAGAAGGCATTTATCAAGTATATTGATGATATAAATATGTATATATATATATATATATATATATATATATATATATATATATATATATATATATATATATATTTATATAATCACAAGGATCGTGAAATTCTGTTTGTTTTATGTACAAACGTGCACGTCTATTGTCTCACTGTTTTGTCTTTAAGTACTATAATTGATGCATTTGATTATATGTACAAATATATATACGTTTGTGCCCTCTTATCGAGTAGCTATGCTCGTTATCTTGGAATACCAAATCAAAACTATGCAGGGTATTGTCCGGAATTACAATTCTTCCAGCTACTTTGTCCGTGTAACCCGTTGAGGGAATTACATCGAAATTGGTCGGACTCCTTCATTCAAAAGAATTATGAAATTCTAGAGTCACCAATAAAAAACACACATTATCTCGGGGACCTGCATGAAACTTTATATGCTTAGCATAGACACCGTGATTTAATTATCACGTATTTCTATTAGGAATTTGGCATCGCATTCATATATAATGATATCTGTAATCATATCAGTGATTATGACTGTAGACTTTTAAAGTCGTTGACATTAAATTGTGTCCTGATATTCTCCTCATGAATACTTGGTAAATGGGTGACCCATGGCCGTTGGTCAGGGGTGGTCATTGCTCCCCCTGGTGTTCCCCCCTCTCGCGCGACACGAGCGCCCCTCCTGTCCCCTAGCGGCTCTCACACGTACTGCGCAGTCACGAGCGCGGCCACGCCATCGGTCCCGGTCTCACTTCTTCTCCAGCTGTACTGCAGTACACACCTACTCCAGTCTTTCTCGTCCCACCCACCCTCAACCTCACTACTTTTTCCTACTCACGTAGGCCCCCCTTTTATCCTTTTCCTACTGACGTAGGCCATTTTTATTTACAATATACAATTTGTCATGTATTGTATCACGTACAATTTACATTTATATTGTATATCATATTTTCTTATCATAATTGACCATTACTCCATTTGTCAATTACATTTACCTTATTACTCATATTAATATCATATTCATATGTCGTCCAATAAGGTCGGCATAAAATTTTACACATATAAAATTCAATAAAATTTTATGTTCCCAAGCCCATGCTTCTCTCCTTTTATCCAGGGTAGGGGTAATGACCTAATGAATATCACTGTGATAACTAAATACGCTAACCTAGTGAGAATTTCAATGTGCCCTAGGTTTATCCTTACATATTGATAAACTTTATAACGGGCATCACACGAATCCCATATGTCCTTTGTGACATAGGCAGAATAGGCTTTGACATAAAAGGAAGTTTTAACCAAATAGTCAGATTAGGTTTTTCGGAGGGGAGAGAGATTTAGTGTGTTCCACATCAATGATATACATGATTCTGCCCAATAGCCCATTTCTACCACAATGTCCAACTTGTCAATGCACCAATACCGAGCCCCGCATGCAGTTCAAACCCCCGCCCTAATTTGAATAAAAATCCCAATGCCCTCTTAATGAAACACTCCATTAGGTTACCAATTAGGGCACTAAAGGGGTTTGACAAAAACATCAAGAGTGATTTTCAACCACATGACAGGCCAAGTCACCCAGTAACGAATTCGGGGATGGCTAATTATTTTTAAAGAGTTCGACCTCCTGGGCGACCGTCGTTGATGGTCCATTCGACGCCCGCTCTGGCCCCCAGGGAATGTTTCCTGGCATTAGGGAGGAGATTGTGCCGTACCCAATGACCCCACACTCTCCACTGCAAACCATCGGACCCTACCTCACCGGCTTCGTAGTTACCCTTGAATTGGGTCTAGACCTCAGTCTGCCATTGCAGCCATCAAAGTCGGTCTGGTGGAAGTCATGTGATATACGGTGACATTTGCATTGATTCATACCCCCTCCCACCCCGAGTCTCTCCATTGCTGCCTGATTCATACCCGATAAGTCCGTACACCGGAGCGTGGCAGTGAAGGATCGTCGCACCACCGCGGCTTGTTTCTGTGATAAGCACCTTGTTGTGACAACAAATAGCGATTATCCTCGTTCATGTTATATTTCTCAGACTCATGATACAACCCAATCCTTACGAACGAATTTTGTACTGCATCGTGTAGGCGGCGATGCCAGCTCATGTGTATGGTTGGTAAGGGCGAGCACCAAATTTCATAAATGGTGTCACGTGACGTGATTTTTGTCACTATGGCAACCATTTCATATATTTTTTTCAATAATTATGTTGGTCATATCTAAATACATATTTTGTGTAAAAATGGTGTTAAAGTATTAAGTATTTCATGAATTATGGGCCTAAATTGTAAAATGTCAAATTTGGCATCATTCGCCCGAGGCTGGGGAATGCCATATGGCATCATTCGCCCGTGGCTGGGGAATGCCATAGTGGCATCATTAGGAAGGAAAGGGTTAACGCCTTCCTTATGGCGTTTATGTAGATGTACATTTCTTTTATCAAGACGTATAATTTATTGACTGAATCCATTCAACCTGCGACTGGGGGATTTTTTATGCATTAGTCCACATATGTACGTTATTGCGAATAGAAACATATGGCCTTTATAATTAGCGGGGGACACACCAAGCTAGAAACGACACCGATCTCTGGAATCGCCAACAAAACGTTGCATGTATGTGAGATATTATTTCATATTAATATATCTCACTGATGAATTAGCATATCAGAAGCGACAATCAGGTGAAATGTTAAACAAAAGCTCACACACACGCTATTTTGTATTGGCGATTTCGGAAACCACTGCGTTTCTCGCTTGGTGTGTCTCCAGCTTTAAGTATGTTTACGTACTACAGAGTGGGGCCTATCGTAAAAAGTGCGACTTATACCCTGGTGCTGCGTCCAGAATAAACGCCAATATTAAAAAAAAGACAAGGTACTCATGTTGCCTGTTCCGTTATGCCATGCTGGCAGCACAGTGCCATTCCAATATGGTGATTATGGAGATTCAAGGTGGACCGCCATAGAAATGCGAGCTTGTTTCGCTTGCAGAAATGTCTATGGCATGTCGTACTATTACATCATTCATGCCTGAACCAGATAGCTAGGCATCTGTCTGCATGCGCAATACATATACATGGGCCGCCATGATTGCTATTGATATTTACGGTTCAGTGCTTTTCGATTTTCTCCATGGCGATAATGGAAAATGAATACCTTCATGCGTCAATTAATGCTGTCTTATTCATGAGAAAATCAATGTTGGGCGTTACATTAACAATGCATCTTATTTATTTTCTCCTGATAAAGAGCTCAATGAAGGGCAGTTGAGTACCCTCTGCATATGTGTTTTACTTTCAGTGTCATAGAAGCCTCGATTTGGTTGATAATTCAGTCCCTTCACATCTTCACATGGTTCAAAGACTTTCAGAAACGTTATGTTCTTAATAACTTCGCAGAGAACTTTATACACCACTCGAAGATAAACACTTTTAAAGTAAAGTTATAAGAATACAGACGCGGATTTTCTAAGGCCAAATCTCTTCCTTGTAGTATTGAATATCACATCCTCGCCAGCAATATTTTGATGAGTGTTCGATGGGTTTTCACTCGTTCAATTCTCGTTGTATCACAAAGAGGAGCTAAAGATCTCGATTGATAAACTTTAATGTCCAAAGTAATGTAAACATTGGATGCCCCACTTTAGACATATTGCACCTATGACAGAAGTATAATTTAACAAAACTATTAGAAATGTATATGTTAATAACCTACACGCTGATCAATACACCTGCACCTGCTTTGTAGTTCCCCCTTCACCCGACAAGCACTCTTGTGGGTGGACCGTAGGGGTCGGCCGTGTATGGGGACCCAGTGCAGCATCCCAGTGTGCTTTGGCCCCGTCCCCTGTGACTGGTTTGACATTAATCCGCTCTCTAGTGGCAGGGTGCCGACGAACATGGCGGCGGGGATGTTGGAGATACCTCTGCAGATATGCCAGTCCTTGCAAGAGCTTCTATAAGGATTGAATGAGGACCTACAAATAGTAAAGAGGTCTTCTGTAGGTTTTGATAACATTAGTATAGCATAACATTGATCCATATTCAGTATTGTATTGTCATTCACAATGCTATTCAATATATGATATTAGGATGAAATGAAAAGAATGTGATGGTCGTTGCAACGCATCTAAGCGACCTTCGGTCAAATTGATAAATGTATACTGTTCTTACCATTAAATTTCCTGTATTAACATCATGCTGGTAATGGAAAGCCCGAAAGCAATATAACAAAATATATATATGGTTGTTAAATCATCCTTACGTGTATATGTGAGCTACTCTTTTATATTTCACCTGCGCATTCCTTCTGAGACACTAAATTATCGATGGGAGATATTCTCATGAAATAATAGCTCTCATACACGCCATTTTTTTTGGCAATTCCGGATATCGCTCCCGTTTCTCACTTGGTGTGTCCCCGGCTTTACCCTGGCACCTGCAGCATCAATAGAAGTGATATAGCATCATTATGTCGTATACACATCAAGCAGGTTCACTGTGGAGAACGACAGAAGTGCTAATTGGATTGGAGACGGACGCAAGTCAAGGGCCCAGGTAATTACCTCTATAGAGGTGCCCCTTTCCTCACAGAAACCTCGCCATTATACAGGAACCACTCAAGTAGCAATTGAGGTGCTCATTCCGAGCAGTAGGTTCTAATTCTCACGGGATGACTTTCTTGACATTTGGTTACACGACACAATCCGATCTTAATGGAATAAACTGAAATATGAGTCAAAGGCTTATGGGTAGAGTATTGTTTTAAGTACTTCATTAAGGTTGAGACATTTGCAGTTTTTCTGAACTCGGCCAAAGTATGACAACAAATATCGGATTGTACACATGCACATTGTACATTCGTACCGTTGTATACATGGTTGTATGATTAGTGAAATAAAGAGAATAATGATATGCTTATAACAGAGATAGGACTTGGAGTGCAGAAAGGTAATCCGGGATATTTAAATGAGATATGTGGAGTGATTTGTTGTTTATTGATAATAGTGATGACGGTTATGTTTTAGGACTTTCTTCTTTATACTTAAATTTAGGGTAGGATGGGATATGTCGGTAGTCAGTTGACAGCGAGTTCCAGAGAAGGGCGTATTTGAATGTCATCCTGCGTTTATTAAGATTTTGATTTGGTAGTTCAGAAATTAGGACTGTGGCATCATATAATCTGGTATTTTTGTTAAAGTACCATTTTTGGGTGGTCTGCTAGCGTTATGTTACTGTTCATGGAGAAAATTAAGGTGTCATTTGCATGGCACTTTGCTTTAATGGATTTCAATGCATTACATAAGTCGTTGATGTTGATGAGGGACATAAGGGGGCCAAGAATAGGCCGTGTGGTGAGGGTTGTGAAAAAAGTTTGATCCTTTTTGCTGGCTTCCTATTGGCTAGGTTTGGTATTTAGTTTGTGACTTAGCAGTGGTTACATTTGTCTCACCAAAATGTCTCTATGAATTTTAAGTATGTTAAAGATCTTGCCGACAATTGCGGGGGAAAACACTTGGAACAGGGAAATGAAACTCGACCATTCAGACGAGGAGATTGTGTTCCAGCACAGAATATCATTGAGATTTGTCCGAGATAAATGCCCCGGGAGATATATGAATCCCTGCCCCCCTCCACACACTAATTCTGCCTTGATTATGCAACAAGGCCACCAACGACTGGCTTAGTCAACAACCGACAGAATCAAAGGGATTGAAATCGTCGGTGATTGCCATTGAGTTTGAAAGACTATTCTGCTGATATTGACCTGCCAAATGCGGCAGAAACAAGGCATACACTGCACCCCAACCAATTTCTAGATTCCGATGCCAAGTCGCTGGCTACCACCGACCGACTTTTAGGAGAACTCAATTAATCGGTACCGTTTTCGTTGGCCAATGGAAAATAGCTCTTCGGGTGTATGAATTGTAGGAACAGATGTGTAAGGAAAAGATTTTCAGGATTCTGTGCGATCACAACTACATGGGCCTATTTCATTGATAATGATCCTCGTGCCGCAAACCAGAAAACTAGCAGTTCTCTGTTTTGAAAGGAAAGTTGATTAGTGGATCCAAAATTCAGTGAATTTTACTAGGAACGGCAAGACTGTTGAATTTGAGAACCATTGAGTGTGTTGTGGCTGGGGCAGTAGTAGTAGTGTGTGTTGTGATTGGGGAAGTAGTGCTAAGGAAAGGGTGCTTCGATATTGCATGTCATTGATGGGATATAGACGGATCGGTGTATTTTCAATGAGGAAGTATTACCTGGATATTGCATGTCATTTAAGAGGTCGAGGTGCTTTGGGGTAGCACCGCGATCGGTGGCGATGTATTACTTGGATATTGCGTGTCATTTAGGGGGAAATACTGGATCGGAGTATGATCTGTGAAGAAGTATTACTAGGATACTACATGTCATTTAGAAGGTCGAGGTGCTTTGGGGTAGCACCACGATCGGTGACGAAGTATTACTTGGATATTGCATGTTATTTAGGGGTTAATACTAGATTGGAGCATGATCTGTGAGGAGGTATTACGTGGATACTCCATGTCATTTAGGGGCTGATAGTGGATTTGAACATATATGGTTTCTATGAAGTAGGATTATTTTGACATAACATACATTGAGTGAGTATTAGTGGATTAGAGAAGTATCTGTGAGGAAGGATCGCTTGGACGTCACATGCATTGAAGGGATAGGGGGAGATAGAGTAGTAGCAGTGAGGATGGCCCACGTACTGGTCAGCACGGCCTAATCACCTCCTGTCACCCTGTCTCACGCAGGTCCCAGTCTGATCACCGGCGCCAAATTTATTAAGATTGCTCCACGTCGACTAGTACTTTGTAGATACGGCCATTAAATCCAAGGGACATGGGCAGGGAACGTTATGTCGCACCGAAAGGGAGTCGGGCGCGGCAACTAGGCGGATGGTGTTGTAGCTGCATAGTGGGTATGCTGTGTTTATGTCAGTGGGCATGTTTTCGTATACTTCAGCAGTTGAAGCCTTGTAGTACAGGATATAGCGTAGGAATAATGAGCATAAAACGCTCAAATGTTATTCTGTGGTGTATCAAAAAGAATGATGTGCAGTATTGTATTGAACATAGTAAATGTGTAGTGAGTTGCTTACGTCCCTGTCCTGCTCAACCCCAACAAGATGGTCAGGACCGTCGTTAGTGAAACAAGGTTAATCCTGTCTCCCCGCCCACGCCTTGCATGAAAAGTAGGTCGATAGTACCGATAATTATCTTGCCGGCGGTTTGCTGATATGAATGTCGCTTTAGTCTCTACACATGCATAAAGTCTGAAGAGTTTAGCTATATAGTCTATTTTTGATTTGGGTGTGCCTAAGTACCAATCAACGTATTCCTTTAAATGTAGAACATTTCATTTAGATTATCAAATATATAAATGTGATACATTACGTTTATCTAACCGCCTTTTCCCATATGAGGCATTCATATGAATATTGGAGATTCCCCAACTAAATCAACAGTGGGTGTCCGATGTCTCACCAAGCAGTCGCAGCGCTATCTGTAGATTCTCCACTCTATTTCAGTGATTACCTGGTGTAATATGAATGTAATACGTTGCGTTTATCTGACCGCTTTTTCCCATATGAGGAATTTATATGAATATTGGAGATTCCCCCACTAAATCAACAGTGGGTGTCCGATGTCTCACTGACCAGTCGTAGCGATATCTGAAGATTCTCCACTCTAATTCTGTCATTACCTGGTGTGACTGGCTTAAATCTCTTCATATGATTTATGTCATTAATAAAGGAGGTTGCTTATGATAGAGCATGAGTTATAAGGTTGTGTAGACATAATTGATATCATAAATAAACAAATGATCTATATTCATTTTATATACATTTCCTGAAGACATCATATATATATATATATATATATATATATATATATATATATATATATATATATATATATATATATATACATACATACATACATACATATATATATATATACATGCTGGAAATACAGTGTACATATCCTGTCATACAGCCATAAAGACACGTTCACATCTATAATGGTAAACAGAGATAGCTACATAGATGCATAGATGTAGAGATGCGCCCCCTCACAATCTACTCCAGTGATATTTGATTTGGATTGCGTAAAGATCCCAACGGACGTCTCTATGAGGCGGGAGCAGAAGCGTCATCAAGGCAGGGCGCTATTCAACGCTGACAGCCGTCTGCATGGCGCCCAATCTACGAGACACACAGGACTAGATAGCCGCCCTCACAGCCAAGTTGAAAATCTCCAGTTTCCTCTGCCATCTGCCTCCTCCCTTAATGCCCCTCACACCCTAATGGATGGTCCCCTGAATTGTGTTTATAATTTCCTATTCGCTCTCTGCCTTATCGGGCGCACATCTCCCTGTTAATCCGTTTGTCATACATCCTCAAATATCCATGTTCACCTGTCTCTTTGTATGCCCACCAATCGTCCCTTTGCCCGCCTATCCCATCACCCACTTGCCAATTCATCCGCTTTTGCCTGTGGCAGTTACTGCCCTGTCTGCCCCACCCCTCCCACCTCACATTTCCCACCGTCCTCTCTTTCCCCGGGTCACTGGTGTCCTGCACAAGCAGGGGCATGTTGAGAGCTCCTCAAACCCTGAGCTGCTCTAGATCTGAGCTGCTCTTACAATGTGAGCTGCTCCAGGTATATCTCCGGCTGGTGCTATTGGAGGGAATGATGACAATGGTGTCGGTGATGGTGGAGGTATAGAGATGACTAGTCAGAGACCTGGTGGTCATACAGAGGGCGATATATATACGGTTGCCTAGTGGTAGAAGGCATATTCTATATACTAGCATACACGAAAGGGCCTCTCAGCCGCTCTTGCGACCGCCTGGAGGCTTCTGCTCGGATCTGCTCAGAAGCAGCTGGCCTGGCCTCTCCGGCTGCCGCTACCTTCAATGCTGCCTCTACTACGCTACTGCGGCATCACATCGGCCAGCGCTGCTTTCCACTGCTGCCGCTGCCGCTGCTGTAGTCATAGCGAGCAGCTCCCGCCTGCTGCGTCGTTGGCCTCGGAGCTCGCTATGTTAATGCGGAGCAGCTCGCGTGTACAGATTTATCCTCATTCGGGCTCGGAGAAGGCGAGGAGCGGTGAGAATGCGCCGGGAGGACCGCTGCCACCGCCGCCGCCGCTGACATTGATGACGACTACGACAATAACGACGACGACATCGACGACGACACCCACAACGACGGCTATCTGAGCAGCGTCGATTGATCGGAGAAGTGACGTCAGAACGGTCTTCCTGTGGCCTTAGCGGGACCCCTGGCGCTACGTCATGGTGGCTGGCGACCGTCGCTGGTAGTAGTAGTAGCGGCTGCTACTGGCACAGGAGAAGGGAGGCCCCCACCACCCCTGCACAAGTCGCCCCTTACCCGACGCTCTCACTGTGGTAGGGTAGTCGGTCGGTCTGTCGGTTGGTTGGTGGTGTGGCTGGTTTGGTTGGCCTGCTGCTCCTCCTGGTGTTCCCCACCCCCTCCTCCTCAACACCCACCCACCCTCCTGCTTCCACTGCTCCCGCCGTGCCCTCGACACCACCAGTGCCTGCCTGCGTCCTCTACTGGCATCGTCGACGACTCGTAGCGAGCCGTCGGCCTGACATCCCGGGCGCTGGGCTAGCTGGCCCGTACCGGCCTCCGTCCCGGTAGGCGTCGCTGGACATCGACCTGTGCCCGGGTGTATACTGTGCTTCCTCCTCCAGCAACAACAACTGGTAGTGCTACACTTCCATGGAGAGGATGGTATCTGTGCACACACACCCGTACTACTAGTTGGGTTTCTACTACTACTGCTACTACAACAACTGGTGCTGTCTTCGGGCCTTATGTTCTACATTGGTCTGCTGCAGGTACACACTACTGCCTCTTTGGATTACGTGGTCTAGCCGGCAGTGTGTCATACTTTACTACAACCCTCCCTCCGCCACCTCCGCCGCCGCCACCACCTCCTAAGCCGCCCCCTTGACACCCAGCCCCGCCTGCCCTCCCGTGCGCCGGCCCACGCCGTCGCCGCGCCGGGCAAACCAGCCGCCGCGCCGGTTCGGACAACCAAGTATCCTAATAGTCGAGTGGCGCAGTACGCGCAAGAAAAGAGTGACGCACCCTAATCTTCAAAAAAGAAAATATTGAAAGGCGGATGCATAAAAAGGGGTGCTGGTTTATTGGGCAATAGCGAGCAGTAGTAGATGTAGTGAATGGGCGAGCACGAGTGAGTTAGTGGTAGAATAGCTCACTGCCGACGACTAGGCGGTGGGAGCAGAGGGAGTGGCGGGTGGTTTTCATTACAGTGTGAGAGATAGAGAGGGGGCCCCGCCGCCCGCACAAGGTCCTAGTGTAAACGCTGCTATGGTCAACGCCTCCTGTGGATGCCAACTGCGACAGGCCCTGGCGACTGGCTAGGATGCCTGCTTACCACTCGGTGTGTTCCACCCTGGAGTAACGTACGTTCAGACTGGAGTAAATCAACGTCACACGGAATGTACTGCAGGGGCCCTGGGCATGCAGGCCAGGCACACTTTGAGGTGAGAGCACGTGATATGAACCCAAAAGATGTATTACATTATACCCCTTTTTTTACAGGAGGCGCGATATGTCCTTATGACCTACCATGTTTTGCATTCTTTCTGACAGATCTCATGCATGTATGTATCATCACCCTAATGATGCACCGCTATGCAAGCAGTGCTTGCTGCCTACCGGGGAACGGGGACCAAATTGACCATTCACATGGGAGAGTGGGTAGTGTGCGAATTCTGCATTGGTACGGGTGTGCTTAAAGCACCGAAGCTAATTGATTTTGGCACGCTGCAATTAAGCTTTTATGGAGCATCCGTTAGCCAGGGCAATGGTACGACGTTGTCATTGTTCATTCAGCTAGAGAGAGATGACTGTGTTGTATTAACGCGAACACGAATTGACAGGCGAACCACCTTTAGCCAAATGTAGTGCACCTAAAACGGATGTAAACATAGTGGTATAGAAGGGGCAATGGGTTGTATCCACCTGCGTTTCAAACATATTACTTTGTTATACTACTACATACTCCAAGAGAATACACTATTATGGAAGGTATCTACCAAAAATCTTCTGGATTCGATTGAAAATAAATCACATTCACAATTTTAAATTCTCAGAAATCTCCTGTCTCACTTTTATATCCAGAGAGACCCTCTAAGTAATTCCACACCTCTCTTAAGTAATAGTCCAACAATTCATGGAATAATAGCAGAAGCGATATACTGGACCGGATGGTAGGACTTCGAGCGGCGATGCGGGTCCTTTCAAGGTGGGGGACCCCTGGGTTCATACAAAATGAATAAATACCTCAAAATGAATAATACATATACATAGGCATGTCTTCTATATTGCATACATGTCTCTAGATGCTATGGGTTATAGTGATATTTTAGATGAAGATCATAAAAATGTCGCTCTGAGAGCATATTATTCATTTAAGATTCAAATCTATATCTTGGCTTATCTTTGTCTTCTCCTCCATGGCAGATGGCGCAGGCTGTTGTATATAGGTGACCAACTGCATAGGTTCACATCATCGATTATGCCCACACAGTTAATTACACCCATTAATTGCATATTGAACTCGTAAACCCGAATGGCAGGGGTTTGAGACATATGTGAGCCATATAAGAGCCTGACTAAGAATCAAGCACCACTCATTCCTCTGTAAATAATTATCTAAGACAGTATTGAGAATTACGGCGAGAAAATCGAGTGCACGGACAATCACCGTTGCATGCAGTACATATCGGCCACCTGCCCCATACTCCAGGAAAATAAGTAGGTGATGGGTACATGCGGGTATCCCTGGTACATATATGCCACCCATCCACCACCCATATTATGCAGCCTTCCGAGAACCTATAGCAAATCGAAAAATGGTTTCAGTCTAAAATATCAGACAGTGGTATCTAAACCTAAGATATACATAGTGCGTGTCTATCTTCTGCTAAAATAAATGACCAACTTGTGTACCCAGAAATAGAAACCAGGGAGCTGTTTCAAAACGTGGGTTAAGTCTATGGTTTTGAAACAGCTCCCAGGATATTATCAATAGAATGGTGGAAGGCTTTGGAAACAATAGGAAATAACCCTGAGGCTGTAGGCGTGGTGTTACTAAGTATACACTACTATTTGTAAACCGTACGTAAATATATACACATTCTCTATATTGAACACAGAATGCGTACATAGAATGTGACATCTTTTGATGTTTCATGACTGACCAGCTGCCCATGTCCCTGAGATATGTTCCATTAAAACCTTTATACTCCCCCTTTCAAAAAAGATATTTTGGTAAATCAAGAAAGGTTTATGGACGAATAGAGTTCGGTGACAATATTTCTCTTCTTGTTAATACCAGAAATCAAGTTGTACTAGCTCTGCTTGCTGTTTCTCCCGACTAAGAACCCGTTCATGAAGCTTCCCGGCGCTGCCATGGTATAATACGCCCTGCAATGATGGAGATCGAACTTTAACACAGTGGGAATCGGAATATGGAATAATGCCACCCAGGTACAGACCACACAGTGACTGAATAATGAGGAAACCCTAGTGGAGAACAGACAATCAGACGACGAGCATCCCAAACCTATTAGCTGGCCGGCTTTAATGTTCCACTGACAAGATAGGGGAACTCATTGAAAGCACGAAAACACGGCCACGCTATTAGCTCGTCCTAACATCTAGGTCACGACTGATTTAATAAGTGTAATAGCGGATTTTAATTACTGAGCAAAAATGGCAGTTCACTTCATAGAGCTAGCGGGTCACAGAGGCAGAGATAGAGATGAGAGGGATGTGCTGGGATGGAGCACAGTATCCAAAACGAGTAGAAAGTGATAGCAATGCAGAGACTTGAAATTGATTATTAATTCTGGGAATAGAAACACTGAAAAATGCTATTCTAGGAGTGAGGTGGATCAAGGATGGAGCCCAGTGAAGCTACAAGAGAGAAAAGAAGATCATGGAAACAGCAAAGGAATATGGTAATACTGTTCATAGGAAATATGTGAGAGAGAGGATAAAGTCTGGTGAAAATAGACTAGAGAGAGAGAAAAACGAAGGGTCGAGAGAGATAAGTGAAGAAGGGAAATAGACTGGAAGGGGAAGCACAACTTATTGTGGAGAATGAGATGAAGACTTGCGGGAAGAATAAAGATATAGAGAGTGGGAAAGCGAAATGGGTTATTAAGGCTTGCAAGAATATTCCTGACACACCTCAGGAAGTTCAGAACGTTACACGTATTGAGAGTGTATCCAATGCACTTTGATGAGACAGTCAAATTGAATAGCAGATAACACAGAATTAAACCTATAGCTTATATATAATTCTTAGACTGTATCCGCTCTTATAGCATACTGAATGATATGCAACTTGTCCAGAAAATGCATGTTTAATTAGACGTGTAAAGTATTCGACTTGTTTATACAAACATTAGGCTGTGACAAATGGTACCATTTCGTAAGTGTTCTCCGTTGTTGTACATCAATAATTGTACTTTGTAATTTGTATATATTTTTCAACTGGTAATACTCACATTCAGGTGTCTCGATACCTTTCAATGTTTCGAAGGCGCCATGTGCTCTGCCTGCTCACACACCAAGGCGGGGTTCACACCTGGCCTACAAAGGAGCTATACTCAGCACCGGAGGTAAGGCGACCACGGCTTGGATCCCCTTAGGATAGCGTGGGCGCGGTACCCGGCTCCCTGGCGTGGGTGAGAGGCCGCTTATACACCTGCACCACTCCTACCAGGTAGTGTGACATCTCCATATCAAAGGCCAAGCCACGGAGCTGGCAGCGGAGGCTGTAGGTGAGAGGGGACTAGCTGGGGTGATGTGTGCCTGTGTCTGTGTGGCGGGGATGGGGGTCGGGGTGTACACGGTGACGTTAATCCTGGACAGACAGGCACCAAGATCCGAGGGGATAAGCCCACTGAATATATTAATATGTAGGCTAAGGAGCAAGGCCTGGGGAATAGGCACCCCGTCCCGCTTAGCTACACTCTCCTGAATCTGCTCACTCTGCAGCGCTGCATGGGGCCCACGTTGCTTTCTTCCCTTCCCCGGGGCCTGGTTCGCTACATGAAAGGCAGAGCGTAAATAACAGCATTTACCTGCACTGATAAGGGTGGCGGTGCGTCTAATAGCAGGAGATGAGAGATGGGAGGGGGTGGAGATATCGGGAGAAGGCTTTGCCACTGATAAATAATGTCGGTTTTCTACAGAAGAGCCAATGGCTTAGAACCCATATTGTATGGCAACATTAGTGCCTGGTGAAATGGGCCATGCATATACTACTACCCTTATATTGGCATGTAGGAATAAAACCAGGGACAAGGGACAGGGGTATGGAGACTGGGGTTTGTGAGATAAGCTTGGCACAGATGGTAGTAAAAAGGGTACTTTATGACGAGGACAAATCGTCCAGGATGATGAGGTAGGTGCATACGATGACAAGTGCTCCTGTAGGCGGGGTACAAATCAATTAGGACAAAGGGAGAGGGAGGATATGAACACGCCCATTCAAAGAAAGCTGCTTTGATGTTGGCGTCATCCCAACGTTGTGTAGCAGGTGTGTCTTACAGTCACCTATGACAACGCACGTGCTGAATAATGCCCAATGCACCCCCGTGTCCGCCATAAACTCGTCAACAAGAACACTTCACACCGAAATGCACGGGTCCAAAACCTTCGTGCTGCAAGCTTCAAAGACAAAGCCATCGCATGAGTCCGCGTGTTATTGACCTGTGCTGCTCGTCAAAAGGACATGCAGAGTGCGGCCATGACACAAACGACTGCTTCTGGTGGCTGCTTCTAGTGAAGTTCCAGTGAAGGTCTAGTGAACCATAGCTTACCCTGACCTGGCTTGCATTGTTGACGTAGGTATGTCCTCGTAGCATAGTTACTTATTTAGGATTCTGTTTACATGTTTGCAACCTCTGACTGCAGCAAGTCATCCTGTCAAATATGGGATGTATAATGGTGAGTTAGGTAATAAATTTATATCATATTGTTGACTGACCAAATAGGTGAGAGTTTTGGTGTTGTTTGCACCATGGTTGTGCGACACTCCCGGATGTATGCTGGCTCAAACTACATATCATACGGCTGGATTCTGTAAGGGGTGGTCGGGATAAAGGTAAATCATTTGATAGGATTAGTTATGGAGATGAGGAGAAAATCCAAGGATTACAATAGAATAACAATTAAATAGAAAGGTTGGGAGCGAATCAGTAAGCAGTTTGCATTGAGACTCTTTTTGAATGAAATTAAATCTGTTTTCTTTCGATAATAGAAATAGAACCTTATTCACTTTGTACCATAACAAAATAAGTAGTAAAGGGAAAAAGACGTGGACAGACCCTATGCTCATTATAGAATGATGGCTGGCTGAATCATGATAGGATTATAAATGGAGGGGAGACCATAAGAATGAGACTTACCTTATTTTGAATGAGGATGGGTCCGGTGATTGGTAGCTATTTCAATCCCATCAAAGGCCGTGGTAAATTCGGAAAAGAGAATTTGACTGTTTGTCTCGGAATACGAAGCGGATAGAGCGTGTGTTTAAGAATGCACGAGAAAATGGTGAAACGTTATTGTATGACTTATAAGAAGTGATTGAACTGGATGTGAAAGGAAGGGGATTTATTGCTAAAACTAAAGGGAGTATGGTCTGTGACTTCTGGTATTAGCAGGTAGCGTGAAGGGTATGCATGAGGGATGTGGTAGTTCAGTTGAGGGTGGGAAACCAAGTCGCGGACCAGCCCCACTATTTCCCCCATGTCTATACTGTGATTGGTGGCCTCACGAGACCAGGAACAGCTCGTAGACCATCACCAGGCTATGCCAGGGGTAGGCGGAGCTGCTCGGTTCTAGGCGTGGCTCTCCTGTCGTTCCCACCTTCACCAAGTGAGCATCGGAGCATCGGCGCCGGCCAGGCCTGATTATAACCTGCCAGCGCCGGTCGTTTTCGCCAGTCCCAATATTGAGCAGACGGGCGAGCTGACCTCCACCCATTATAGTACTGCTCATTGCTAACCGTCACCCAGCCTCCACCTATCAGCCCCCAAGCCTCACACTCCCTCCTGCATCCTCTACCCTTCTAGCATTCACCCTTATAACACCCTATGCTTCTCAGCCAGCATCCTCACCCCACCATCCGCTTACCAACTCTCATCCTACCCTCCATCTACCCACCACCCTCATGTACTCTCTATCTACCCACCTACCCTCATTCCACCCTCTATGCACCAACCCCTATCATTACCCCGACCCCTATTCATCAATCCACCAACTCCTTGCCCCCCTTAGCCTCACCCACTCCCCATCCTCACCCCATACCAAGCTGCCTACCCTTACCCATTCCGCAGACCAGCCTCCTTTTAATAACCTCGCCCTTTATACCCCCACTGCGAACCGTCGTCTACCCTCAGCCATTCCACTATCCATTTACCAACCCCACCTCTAACCAGACCCTCCATCTACCAGCCATACCCTCATCATACATCGTACCCTCCATGGCCTAGTGCCCGCCCTCACCTACCATGCCTATCGCCCGATGTCCCCTGGGCAGTTCTGCGCTGAGCGTGTAATGACTTTGCTGGCGGCGGTGGAGCTGCACGCTGCGTGTCATAATGTGTCAGGGTCGTAACGCGGATCAGAGTGAGCTTCTCACGTCCTGCTGCACGGACCTGCTCCGGTCAGATCGAAAACGTATTGCAGGTGCTTGACTGTCTTGATCAAATATGCAAGATATTTAAACCCTTAATTGATGTCTGAAACTGTTGCGGGCATGATAGACATAAGATATGCATCGAATTTAATTACCAGAATGAGATATGGGCGCATTTATCTTTATACTTAATGGAAAACATAGACATCAGCGCTTTGGGTGCTAAATCAGGTCAATCATTCCTATCCAACACGGGGGTTGGACTTATAAAAACAGGTATAAAGATTCGCTCTTTCAGGAATACTTAGAATTGCTTCCGCCACTAGTGTATCGCCCTATTTGAGTTGTATGAAAGAAAAAGGGACAGAAATGAAAAAAGGTTGGAGAAAGAGAGAGAGGGAAAATAAAGAAAGAGGAAGGCAGTGTGATAGCGCCAGAACGTAGGAAGATCGTATGCAGCCATTTCTACTCGCCCCAAGCGGTCAGTGAAAGGCAGGCGTCACAGGGCGGCAGTTCTTATCTAAGGCTTCTCCTAAGTCGTGTGGATCCCTACGACAGACGCCCACCAAAATACCGAGCTGATTGCAGTGTTAAGTCGAAGCTGCTCCTTGTCCGACTCTACTTCCGAGTGGGATTCCCTCAACTGATATTCCACTCCATAACTGGTGTCATTCTTGTCCCTGCTTCGTCTTTCTATTAGAAACATCTTCTAAGGGATCTTAGTAAACAATCGCAGTGAATATATCCGGCCGGAATTATCATAGGGCTTGGTTGCAATGCAATGCTAACTGAAAAGAGCTAAGATTATTGAAAAGAGTTCATATAAGGTGCAGAAGGAGCCATCCATGCATCTTGCATCGCTTTCAAGCATTAACATGATCCTCGTGTCGAAACCTTTCTTCCTCTGATTGAGCTCATAACAGAGCGAA
This sequence comes from Alentia gelatinosa, assembly GCA_950022655.1. Taxonomy (NCBI): domain Eukaryota; kingdom Metazoa; phylum Annelida; class Polychaeta; order Phyllodocida; family Polynoidae; genus Alentia; species Alentia gelatinosa. Next base: position 99,856,790 of record OX465580.1, on the reverse strand, counting down.
CCATTGGGCCTTTATTTAATGAATTCAAATTAATCATTCCTTTTTAACCTGATGTTAATTTAATTACTGAAGATTATTCTCACTGCCCCGAATCGCATCCCTTTCTGAACCCTTTGGGTCGTATCATATTATTTCCCGTAAGTATGATTTTGAGTGATGTGTCGTATTGAAAGGGTTAACTTGAGACTTCTGGCAGTGGAGAAGTCCCCAAAAGAAGCCGAGCCTCATAGACGTGACTTCTTCTTTATATGTGATCAATACCGACCGTGTGAGGGAGAACCAGCCATAGGTCGGACGAGTGTTGGAAGCAAGTCGAAGTATATATGACTAAAACATGCTCTTCACATACATGGCTATGCTTTCAGGAGGGAGGCTGTCTGATAATAGGGGCATCCAACGGAACAACGGCTGGTGGTGCGTCCATCTCCGGGGAGAGGAAGAGCTACTTTCCCGCCACCTGCCGTAACGTCATTAGACGGACCACCTTCTCTCTTTCCCTCGCCAAGTCTCACACCGCAGGGGAGACTAGGCGAGACCTGAGACGGCGCCCAACAACCTACCCTTTTATATACCCCTTACCCGCCCCCTCTATAGCCCCACCACCTCCCATCTCCTCCCTCCAACCCCTACCCACCCTCCACCTTCTTCGTATTCCTGCCAGAGGCGCAGCGTTGCATCGTCATAACCAGATTCCGGCCTGGAGGTATTTTGTAAGCCGGCGGGGTGGTGCGCGGCCGGGCATGGGCCCCGTAAAGGCGTATGGTGCACGGCCTGGGGGCAGTGGAAGCTGGGGCCATTGTGGGCTTCTCTATAGGGTGCTTCATTACCAACGAGAAGGGGCAGGGTGACTATAAATGGCCACTTCCTTTGCTCAGCCCCAGTGTCATGATTGATCCTACAACTTTCATGCCATCCTAGACATTTTTGTTCTCAAGCGGTATTTTATATCAGGGTTGGGGGAGTTTGAATGGCTTTAGTATTACCTTCTCGCCGAGGCAAGTAGGCTAATGGAATTCAATATCGAAAGAACTGCGACATTAAAAACATGATGAAATTACTGTGAGGAATAATATAATGAGATTTTTACTTTCATTGAATTACAACCGTTGAATAATAAAGAGGGATAAAAACACTAGTGCTCTTCTCTGTCGTCGTACATCAAACAGAATGCTCTCAGATTTAACCTTAACAAAACTTGACCTGCTGGAAGGCTGTTTACAGATCCTTTATTGTCCTCTGATACGGTCCCCTGAGAAGATTCAGTTAACCGAACTGGCGGAATGATCCACTATGGTAATGCATTTGAAATCTTGCTCAAGAATACGTATTTTTTTCATAAGAAATTTATGGCTGTTTAATCTTTGCATAACAAATCTATCGATATTAAATAACTCTCATACTTGTAGCTCTTATACACATTCAATTTCATTTCACTCATTAAAATCTCAAGATATGATATAAAGAACGCAAGAAATTGGAGAAAATTAGTTTCAAAGATTAAAACATGTAACATGTACATCATTAGGCGATCCAGCTCTACATGTTTTGGGTGTAAGTCGTGTTCGAAGTTCTTATTTAATTGTACACCTTCGCCCTGTCACGAATCGTTCAGGCCCAGCTCGGGCGCCGAGTAAAAGGGGGCAACTTTACCGCCGCCTGGTTTCATATTCCATACGGATTGCCCAACGTGCGCCGCCCACCTCTTGGCCCGCCACCTGACCGTGTTTTGTCATGCTGATGGTAAATAGCGGCGGCGGCAGGCGCTCCCGGGGTCAGGTTGCAACCGCCTGCAGCACGCCCTACTCCTACACACGGATGGGATGCAATCACTGGAGTCAGTGGCGAGCAGCTGGTTCTGTAAGCATGAGCTGCTCTGACACCGTCTGCTGCTCGTCATATACGACATAAGGTGGGGGGCGTGTGCTTTGGTTGTGCCTGTCATACGGCAAACTGCTAGTGCTGACTAGGATTTTTTTAACCAAGAGCACCTGATATTCAAGTCTATTCTTGTCTAACTTCAACAATTGAATTACACTGTAAGTCATAAGACAAAATCTTCAATAGTAAAACATTACAGATTGCTGTTCTTTGCTCCAATGAAATACTTCGAATCTGGAACATCACTTTTTTTTATAAATATTGTTAAAGAAAGGCTTTGCGCGATACTCACGAACTGTATACGAAACGGAATGAAAAGTATGCGCAGTAGCAGCTTTATACGTGGGCCAAAGCATGACCTGAAATAAGGATCATACACAAGCAGTACAGCATTTGCCGCATGGCCAGACTAGAATCCCTGACCTCGGCACATATAAACGAAAGGCTGACAGACTGAGCCATAAGAACATTCATTGTTTCTCTCTTTTAACACTGGTTGCTTTCACCAACCAGTTATTGTTGTCTACTATTACGAGCTCATATTCTAGCAAAATTACGTTTTCACCATGAACCCCTTTTGCTGACGAAGACTGGGGGTACCAGAGTCGCCTCAGATTACTGCAGTCATCGGCGGCAAGCCCCCCATATATGTTACATAGCTATTGTGCTATCGAGGCGGCCATCTTGCCCCCGATGCCATCCAAAATACCAGGTGCCGGGCCCAATTACCAATGGATCTTATTCAAATATTTTTGGGGGCTTGCCATGGAAAAGTTTTAGCCCCGCCTCAATATTATCTAGAGATTATAAGAACCGATAACACTAGTTTCTCCCCCCCCCCCGACTGCAGTGGCGCTATCTTACAATTTCCAGGCGGAGGAAGGCGGAACTAGCAATCACTCTGTGCCCTATATAGGCAGCGCACATTCCCGCCAGAACATTCTCGGCATACGCCACTTGTAAATGGCACCCGACGAGACACGACATTGAAACCGTGCTAAAGTTAGGCGCTCATGAGGAGCTCCTCACAATGGAGAGAGTGGCGTCCTAATGTTCACGCCTGTCGTAGCTCGTGTCTCCATATAAAGATCGTGCCACGTTTCATCCAGGGAAATTGGACAGTCACCGCTTCAATTTAGCAATTGGATTCATTCCCTGAGGCGCGTCCGTGTCCCGCAACAGGGCCAGCACAATGATGTTACTACATGGAGATCAAGAGTCCGTGGATGAAACCGACCGCTGACAACGATGGCTTATGCAGTTCAGCCACAAAGATATGTACAATTCATCCACTTCAGGGGAGAGAGAGAGAGAGAGAGGGGGTTACTATTATTATATGCTGACATAAAGCTGTCCTGGTAGAATTATGAAGTGAAATATTCATTGACACCGTTGCAAGAAAGTGAGGGAAATAGAGGGAGGTAAATACGAATGAAGACTACGAATGAGGATCCTGAAGAACGATGGAACAGGTGGACTGAGGGTAAGCTAGACCAGACAGTTATCTGATACATAAACAATAATCGATGGTTTTGCGGATAGTCGGCCGTAAACCACGAGAGGTTCACTCATAGTAATTACCAACTCAACTTCGAGTAGTTCACAGAGCCATTTGTCCACAAAAACCGTCGTTTATTCTATTTATTATCCATCTTTTGAAATAAATTAAACTCAGGAAATGACATATTATACGGTCTATCAATTTGGACTATTTTTCTCTCCAACCATAGGCATAGCATCCTATATGCAAACAAGAAGACTGTGTATCTGATTAAAGAGTGTGTTTGACGTATATAAGTCTATGAATTCCGTATACAATGACTTTGAATTCCGTATGCAATGATTACGGTATCTGACAGTTTTTAAATAATGGCTGGTTGTCTAACAAGTCCTCATACATTCATAATGGGGAAGTTGTATAAGATGAATAAGGTTAGAAAAAGAAACATAGTAGATGAGGGAATGCTATTGATGGAAAACACAGAGAGAGGGCGAAGCCAACGTGGTCTCTAGACAGGTACTTCAATGGGAATCAAGGAGGAGCTGAGGGATGAAAAGAATGGACGGGGTCGAGGAAATGTTATTCCATACTGATGCCCATAGTCTAGATATATAAATCGTATTGTCCTATACCCTAGCGAACAACAGGGGCCTTTACCATGGCGAGATATGAAATATCACATTGCCAATATGAGGCGTTAAAGACATTACATACAGGAAAGATAATGAATGAAATGTAGGTTGCAGGCATTCCGGTGCCACACATGTTTAACAATGTGTCTATTACAAAACAGAGACAGCCAAATGTTAGGCGGAAGCATAGGGCATTGTATGGACACTTGTCAACTGTCAACCGGCAGGAGACAAGCACTGGATAGCTGTGTACTAAAATCACGAGTCCTTTTGTTGGGTTTACTCTTGGGCTGGGTCCCGCCCCACTTCTAAAACACTAGAGGGGCATTGTTTCCCTGGGCCCCGGCCACATGTCCATACAATGGAACTGCAGTTGTTGTCGGAGCCTATATCGCTCTGGCAATGGATTGGGCAAGTGTAAAATCATCAGACAAGGGCATAGCTCCCAACAGCATCGACATTAACCCTCTCCAGGCGAGCAGGTTGGTGGGTACCAGTCGCTCCAGGGGCCAGGATGCCCCTGGTTTGTATATCTCTGGTGGCGAGAATGCCTTAAGGCATTTAGTAAATTTTCAATTGTCATGTGACCTGAAGAACTTCTTCCTTGCCATAGCTGGATTTATTTTAGACAGTATACAAAATGTATTAGTTTCCACACATATCATTCCAGATTTTACACAAGATTTCCCCTTTATTTATTGAAAAATGCCTGAATATATCATGAATGCCTGTAGGCATTCTCGTCCCCTGTGTACATAATGCCTGTAAGATTTTCGCTCCCATGTACATAATGCCTGTAGGCATTTTCGCCCTGAATGGGTTAATTTGGTCCTCACAGTTCGTTAATGAACTTTATTCCGAGGGCCTTTGTAAGTTTGGACAAAGTGGGTTGACAATAAGCTGATAGGCCGTTGCCGCCTGTTTGTCAACAAAGTTCTATACATTAGCAGCTATCGGATCGATCCGCCAGCAGAGTGTTACGAAGAACGATAATTGATCAGGAATGTAAAATCAGGCAATACGAATTGCCTCGTGGAATCTCTGTGATAGAAATTGTAATAACGCGCTCCTAGATGCTTGGCTTATATATAGATATATCTGAGAGGGGTGAGTAGGTGTGGAGCAAATAGAGAGAAAAGCAGTGGAAAGAGTGATAAGCAGATATATATAGTTAGTGGCAGAGAGGAAAGAAAGGCAGTGGAAAAAGAGTAATATTTAGGTGGATAGTGAGTTACAGAGGAAGGGGGGATGTAGATATAACTACACATGGGACTTGGATTGATTGTATCTGAAACAGGGTTATTAAACGGACGGCGAGATACAGCTAGTATGTTATAAGGATGACAGGCAGACAGTATCAGACACAGTAGCGTGATAAGGACTTGGGCCAAGTTTACCCCATTACCATATTGGTTTGGTGGAAAGAGATATGTAGACAATAAAAGGCGAAGAGAAAGGCAAGGATTGGAATTCGAAGCTTGGTTAGAGAGTTGAGGGGAAACACACATCAATAAAAAAAGAAAATCTAACTTGCCTCTCTGCTTGCTTGCCTGCTTAGGACCTGCCATCTTGCAGGGAGGAGAAAAAAGACAGGATAAAATAGGAGGGGTATTACTTAACTTCTGCCTGAGTGTGCTGCCTGTACTACGCAGCTGCTCTTGTGAGCATTATTCATGCTTCCTGGTGGGAGCTGATGGCTTCTGTCGTCGACAACGCCCCCTGCCGCTGTCAACCTTCCGCCAGCTATCAATTGCATTCGATGCTCAACCTCTCATTTTGCTGCCAGTCGGCCGCGGAAACAAGTGATCACTAAAGACTGCTGAAGTAGGACAAGCCAACTCGACCAGAAAGATATAATCGAGATGACTGGGAGTACGTTAAACGTGAAGTGGGTCTGGGTTTGCTGAGAGGAGGAGAAATTTATGATGGAGAGGTTTAGGGAAGGGTTACCACCGGGTTAGTAAAACGAAGGGGTCGAGAGTAATGTCATTCATGGGCAATAGAGAACGATGCACGACCGGGTAAGCGATCGCTAATGTTCAGAAATATGGCGGTATAAATTCAAAATAAATTGTATTCGGAAGGAAGGAGAAAGTGATCTGGATAGGTCTAATAGTGAGGAAGAGTCGGGGAGGGCGGGTCTACAAAGGATAATAACATTGATGGGTAAACCGTTCTTACGTAGAAGAAATAAACATGGAAAGATAGACAAATGATGGCGTAGGCAATTCACACAAAATAAAGTCATAATATCTCCGAGAAAGATTAATGTTAAGGGGAGGAGTTATATAGTCAGATGATAAAAAAAGAGAGCAAGACGGGCATATAAATAGGAATAACAGGGTAATAATTTCAGATAATATGCAGGTTTTTAGTAAAGTGTATTGAAGCTTTAAGGATGATCTTGAAAGATGATACATTGAAAAATATGTATAGTTTTTGAGAAGAGCCAGAAGGTGGACGGAATATAAGACAAGAAGAAAGGCTGCACGCTTGCAGAGAAGGACGGAAGGACGGAAGGACAGGACGGGGATGTGACGGAGTTTATCTCTCCTCAAAACCTCCGGCTTGTATGCCGGTCGGTGGTGCGGTGCCAGTCCCCGCCACATAATCCTTGTGGAGGCTGATGAGAGAGGACGAAGCCTGCAAACAGACCGCCTCCTCGTCTCCCCGCCTCCGCCCGCCGGTATCAGCATGGCCCCCTCCCCCGTTCTCCCCCAGCCTCCAAGTCCCTTCCCAACCATACACAGCCCCAACGTCTTTTAGTCTCCTGAGCGGCCTGATTCAAAAGAGGATTCTTAACCTCGTTCCCGCTGTTTACCATTCAATATAAGAGGCCGACTGGTGCTGTTGACAGTAGGACCGGTTTACCTTGTATAGCTTCCCATGCGGAACACATTCTAAGAACAGGTTATGAGCTTAAATTCTTTAGCTTCATTTACCAAGCACTGCGTCTTATGCTATCTCCGCTGTCTTTCCTTTGATAATGAAAAGGACTTGCTTCTTTTAAAGATATTCTTTATTGTTACGTAGCCAGAGTCTTCTCTAGAAATAATACAGGTTGCAGAATTCATATTAGTTGATAACAGAGTAGCAAAATCGGCCAAAGATAAGCTAATATGTTCGAGCGACACAATTTAATCTTGTGACTGTCAATATTATTGCCAGAGATTTATTGGGAAATAACTTCCATCGTGGGATCATGTTTCAGTAACGCGTCGGCCTACAGATTGTTGAAAACATAATAACTTGTATTTCCTCCAATTTTTGCTTTGTCCGTGTAGAAGCAAAAGAAAATGCGGGTTATTGAGATAGTCATCTCTCACCACAACACTGCTGTTTGCAATTTCAGCCAGTTCTGCATTCGCATTGCTTTATCAGTAGAAATCAGGACAGACACAGAAGAACCCTTCTCCCTTCTCCCACCAAAGATGCCCACCGTGAAATGACTGAGCCGAAGGTGTGCACTATAAGACATCTGCAGTGATGGATAGGATACTGACGAAGGCCCAATGAATACCTATAGGACATAGCGTTTTGTGGAGGTCCTCGGCACGGTAGATTAGATCCCACACGGGGTCCTGGGTCCGGGCCCCCCGATCCCATGATTCATACGACCCGGTCGCATGCCTCGCACGACCGCTACGTCGGCAGGGCCTGTATGAAAGATCTATGTCTTACTGCAATGTTTAATTCCATATAGACTCACTTTTACTATGTCATGTAACCGAGCGGTAGTCCGATAGTTTAGTAGTTAGCACATTGGCGGTTCTAGTTTGGCGGGAATAATGTTGACTCACACACCCAGCATGATTTCCCGGCAACCGCTTCGAAGCCTATTATAAAATGCTTTCAGCTGCTTGCAATTAGAAATTATCATACCAAATTGTCCACTAGTCGACCTATAAAGTTTTGGTTGTGCGTTTGGATGCTATGTAGAAGAAATTGTGTCATGATGTAAGCCCCTTTTCTATGAGGAATGTATAGCCCGTGTGTGTGCCGTAATTGCTAATCTACCGAAAACGTTCTGCTCTGTTGCACCCTGAATACATTTAATTACATTTTCATCTCCGTGAGTGAGCGATAGCTATCGTTAGTTATGTCAGCAACAAAGTTATTCATTCGAATGGTCTTTATAGATAATCAACGACTTCAAACAATCAAACAATCATGAAGATTGACACAGTACATCTGCTTTGCATGTTATTCTCAGGTGTGACCGTTGTAAAGTGTTTATTGCAATGAACTCGATACCATTTACTTTATAAAACATGGTTAAAGACTTTAACGTATCACCCGTATATGATATCTGTTTACGGGGGTGTCTTTCACAATCAGTATATGTCCCAACCTTTTTCATATCCTTTGGAGAACCTGACATTTTGACATGAGAAATCCACTCACTTCGTAAGGTAGTGTTTACCGTGTACGTTTGTTGAGGACTACTGAATCCACTCTGGGACGTGTAGGAATATTCAGAACGGTTCTACCATGAAACAGTGAGTCTGCCAAAGAGCTTCGTACATGAACAAAAGTTGTCAGTTCTCAAAACCTGTTTAAGTCGTGTCATGCATCACAAGTCAAGTAAAACAAAACAATAACAAGGGGATTAAGATTTAGGTTATAGTAAGTACATGCACAGAGGATGGCTTCAATGTAGCACGTTACCGTTTCATTTCTACAAACATGAACGTAGCAGTGTAGAAAAGGGATTCGATGCATAACATCTTGGGCATTAATACAATTCAGCCAATAGGTCCGATGCATCTTGTAATATATATATATATAAACAGAAGGCAGGCGGGTGAGTTCGGTTTTATTTCAGGAAATAAAAGCAGCGCTCGGGAAAATGTCTTTCTCCCAAATCAATTGACGAGACAATCACAGAGAGGGAGAGAGAGAGAGAGAGAGAGAGAGAGAGAGAGAGAGAGAGAGAAAGAAATGTATATCATACACCATTTTGTTGCAAATAATTACAAATCAATTAGATGAACTTGTGCCCGATGACTCCACGTGATGATATATGTGGGACTAATCTTTCTTCAGTCTTGGTCTAGTTCATATGAAGAATGTAGCGCTGATCACCGTTGTGTGAACACATCATCAAATACGAGGCAAACATTGTTAAAACAGTAATTTTCCTCATTTTGGCATCAACAAGGTATGTCTAGTGTGGCGTCAAGACGTGTTGGCTGCGCTGTCACCAATCAACATACAAATTCGCTTTTCTTGAATTTTTCTTAAGCAACCGCCAATTAGGGCGACTGGGAACGAGCGCTGTGCGTTGACAGGTGCCACAAAACGAAAGGTGCGACAGCGCCTCCTCCAGCCCGCCAAGGCGCCAGTAATCACAGCCCTCTCCTCCATGCGTCTCCAGAGCCTCCTCCAGGGTGGCAGAGAAAATTAAGCCAATGGAGGGAAAGCTGGAGAAGAGGAGGGAGGCTCAGTTGTCGGGGGTAAACAGAAGGCAGGCGGGTGAGTTCGGTTTTATTTCAGGAAATAAAAGCAGCGCTCGGGAAAATGTCTTTCTCCCAAATCAATTGAGGAGACAATCACTTTGGAGGGTTTTTAATACGGAGGCTGTGGAAAAAGGTGGGGGCTGATAGTATTGGCTTTGCCATGTGATACGGCTTGCTTTGGCTCGTAATCCACTAATCCGCAACCCCACTAGGATCGGCGGTCGCCATTAGTTTGCTGCTGTGGTATGTGGCAAGCAGCTGTAGGAGTGATAATCCCGGTTGAATTATATACAATGCACTGTATCTACACAGTTTAAATGTACAGGCCATAGGAGCAGAACAGTTTCATATTGATGCAAACTTATAAATAGGAATCCTTTTTTAATTTAACATAGATACATTCTTGATTGTAAAACTGGAATTAATTATCAGAACAGTGATCTATTTGTCAGTCTATATGCAAGGTATCTCTAGGCAGACAGATAGTGAACACTACATTTGGACGTTGTGATTTGCTCCAGTCAACATTATAAAATCCACAATGTTTTGAACCATATAGCGTTATCATAAAGTCACTCTCTGAAACAATCTCCTTGATTTACTCAACGACGATTCTGCTTGGGTTGGATTACACTGCTCGTAACAGATTTGATCTGGCTACGACATCTCCAAATGTAATTCTCTAGAACACTACTCTCGTGGCTTTGTGTTCGCATTCCCAGTCTGTCACTGACATAATTGAAAATATGGACGTGGTATGTCCATATTAAATACGCGTCAGGAGATATTGAACCTGAGGTTTTCCTTCCCGCCTCATTATAATGACAAATTGAATACAATATTCCCTCATGGTAACATCTCTAACAAGCTTGCTTCTAACTAAAGCACTATAAATGTTAAAAAAACAAGAATACAATATTCTCATGGTCTATCATAAACAGCAAATAATATATTGTGTAGGCGGGCAGAGTCAATAGGACTAAGTAATGCCTCAATTTATCATATCTGGGCCCTGTTTTTCAGTCACGACATAATCGGCCAACGATCTCCTAAGACATCTCTGCGATTGGAAGACTGTTTGGAAGACACAAAATGGCGGCTGTACTATAGACAGTGTCTCAGTGCGGCGCGCTTAATCGCCGCTAAAAATGTCCCTGCCTAAGACAAGTATAGAACTGTCTCAGGTTCTATACTGCAAAGACTGCCCAGTACCAGCTTCAGGGTAGCTTGTATCTGGTAGTGGAAGCCAAGTGGTGAAGTGGATAGAATGCCTGCCTCAGGATCTGTAGGTTGGGGAGTTCGATCCATGCCGAGGCCCAACCTTTTCTTCTTTCACTGAAGACTGAAATACAGGGTTCGTACATTGACAGTCGAATGAAATTCCAGGCTTTTTCCAGGCTTTTCCAGGCTCTAATATTTTTTTTCCAGGAACGTCTGGTCACTGTTTTTAAAACCATGTCTGATTCATCACCAAATTTAGCTAACATTTTCTTTGTCTTCCTTATACCTGTGGAATTTCAGTGCTTTTGGGATAGATATCTTCAAAATTCTATACATGGATTTTTAAACTATTTCATCCAAGTCACTAATATTTCATAAGCAGCAAGGTATCGTAGTTAAGGAAAGCTAATAATGACCAGAATTTCATAGCCTAAAATAATTGCTTTTATGCAAAGCCAAATTTTCCAGGCTCTTCCAGGTTTTTCCAGGCTCTCTGTGAGAATTCCAGGCTTTTCCAGGCCTGGAAAACCCAAAAGCATAATTCCAGGCTTTTCCAGGTTTCCCAGGCTCTGTACGAACCCTGGAAATACCTCATTCCCCCACTGGTGCTTGATGTTTGGCTCCTATACTCCTAGACTGTATGAGTTAAATAAATTTAATAGTCTGAATTGAAATGGGTTGAATGGGTGCAAGTGGGTTCCAAAATTTATTAGTGGAGGGGTGGGGGAAAAGTTCACTGGCCACCAGAGCAGACGTTTGCTATGATGAAATTCAAACGCATATAACAGCAGAACGAGGCGGCCAATCTTCTTCATATTTGGTACGATTATAGGTTATATATATCCCTCACTTGTGTTAAAATTGCATACGGGAAGTAAAGTTGCGCATTCTGTACGACATGTCCAAAAGTGTCTTGGCCTGAGACACTTTGGGAGACATAATCGGCTATAGGAATCAACAAGTGTCTTAACTATAGCACACCTGGCTGCACCCTAAGTGTCTTGGAGCGACGATCGTTGGCCGATTCCCTAAGATGTCTTATCTATAGCACACTGACAGCTGTAAGATGTCTTACAAAGACGATATCGTGACTGAGAAATAGGGCCCTGGATTAACCAACTGATTTTTCCACACGAATATGACCCAATTCATCGTCACGTCCATGGCTTTGTTTTTGCAGTAGTCCTTATTGGACACGGGAAAGGTAGAAGATATGTTTAAACCTCTGAGTGAGTGTGCATTCAGACAGAGAACATCTCTGGCGTTACTTAGGATTTTGACTTGTGTCACTAAGCCATAGAGGAGCTCATCTTGTATTGCACAGTTTGTTTAAGATAATTGAACAAAACTCAGGCTCTTTATAATCTCATATAATCAGAAATGATCAGGTATAGGAAACACATCCTATCTATAAGAGGACACAAATTATTACAGATATAGTGATTGTGCATCATCTTATCCTATCGGACTAATAAGACTTCCGTCGCAGACCTTTCTCGACATCAAATCGGGGTAAGCAATTCAGAAAACGACCGGGGAAATGAATTGGCGAAGCGAGCGAGCTGAATAAATAAACTAATAAAGGAAGCATCAGGCAAACAAAACGAATAGATAAAGTAAACATCAATTTAAATGATTGAAATTGCACGGCTTTCGACCTTCTTCCCCAGTGTTTCCAGGGTCTGAAGAAAATGTCACAACAGGCAGCGATTTAAATGTTATTTTCCCATCGCATATGATCGTTCCTGACCATCAATCACTCATTTACCCCAAATACTAGCGACATTTTGGCAGAGTCTATGGGAAACTGAATACCAATAATAGCACCCATAGCAAATAATCAAAGCACACATCCCAGTCCTTGATAAATCAAAGCAAGGCTTTGATCTAAATTGTTCACAACAGGTGATTTTTAGCCCTGGAATCCATTGATTTATCAACCGAATGCATTTCTATAAAGTCTTGATGCAGAGAGAAGGAAAAGAAGGATCTCTTTAAATAGAAACTTTAGTGGACTTCGAGACGTGTGGCTTTGGAGGTTGCATCGCATGTGTGCTGTCCCAGTCAGTTCTGGTAAAACCTCTTTGAACAGTTTTAGTTCGGGTTCTTTAATGAGAGACGAGTGCTTTTAAAAGGGACATGACAAAGGAGTGTTCTTCTTCATCTGTTCGCTCTGCAGGAACCCAATGGCATCTCCGATGGATTTCCACACCTTACTCCCCATTGGGCCGAAATCCTTTTGTGTATTTTCGTTAGAATCCTCACTCTATTCTTGATCTATATCTTTTTTATTGTGGAGATATTCCACACGTTTTGACTAACGCATCACACATTTCAGAAGCGTTCGTTCCCTTCTTCCTCGCCTTTTCTGTACGGTCTGCATATTTCTTCTGCACATCTGGCCTTCCCCAACCAACGTTAAACCCATTCACTGCGGTCAGTACCCAATATCCCCAGCTCAACCCCCGGGTTATTCTCGGGGATCACACAAAACCTCCTTTGCGTGCATGCTTACACCATCTGACATTTGGGGAGACATGCGTGTATGCGCACCGGCCTGGTCAAGCAATTATTGAATTAGTGACAATACGACTTCCTCTGCTGCACCGGAAGCCTGACGCTCCATGACGTTCATGACGTACACATCCGGGCGGTGAACGTCTGGTGCATGTGTATTATATGGTCTACAGCAGACGACCATCGCTGGCTGGAGAGTATATGATTTTGCTGCACGATCGTCCCCATGGAAATGTTGGTTCCCAGTGCGTTTTTACGGATAAGCACCTGACCACTGTACTGTAAGTAGCATTTAATGGTGAAGGAAACATGGGGGTAAACAAGGTAATAAATATTGGGAGCTTAGTAGATAGTAGTATATTATGTAGTTTTTACATAGATCGGACGATCGGTGACCTATAAGGGATTCAACAAAACGTTTGATTTGTGGATCTATATACTGCATGGGTTGTCGTTGTGGCTGTGATGTGTCGGCAAGGGACCCATGCGAAATGATGGTGGACACGATGCATGGTCTGGCTTACCAGCTACAATAAAGCTTTTTTTAAGTTGATAATTGTATAATTAAATTTCTTCCGCGATATAGTTCAACCCTTTTACATCCTCGACCTACTTTCAGAGGGGTGTCAGGTCATATGATAATCAGTTTATTAACATGGAGAGGCATTTGGGTGTAGACCTTTTAAATGGCCATCTAGGTAAAAGAAATGCTGTACATCGACATACATATATTCCTAAAGTATAAACGATGGCGGTGTCTGAGGATGATCGCAAGTATTACATTGATTCTGTTTCACCATACTTATCTTGTTAAAGGTGTTGGCAGAACAATCCATGGTATGTGGGCGGTAAGCTGTGATTGGCTGTTGGCAAGTGGAATGAGGGGGAGGAGAGATATACAGGAGGAGGAAACAGTGCTGGGGTTGGTCAGAGGGGACCGGCTGTCAGCATGGCACCCTGGAGGCCCTCAACATGTGGCACTGCACCGACAAGGCTCGTCCCCCAGGGATGGTTGTCGGTAGTTAGGGGTGAAGTGTGAGCTGGGAGGCGGAGTCAACACTAGGCCTGGCGCCAGAGACTGAAGCTCGGGCCCACCCTGGCTGCCGTCGCCTGTCGCTGCCTTTACGAGTCCCGGCAACATGGTATCCAACCGGCCCTTACCTAAACACCACACTATAATGCACGCAGTCCAAGCCTACGGGCAGGCTATGTTCCCCACGACGCCCATAGATTACGTGCAAAATGGCCAGGTGGACAACGGGGTCACTGTGTGAGTGCCGAATTTACTGGCAAGGCGTTTAGGAATACTTATGACCCACTCATCCGTGCTGAAAGGTTGAATCTGCCAGATTGTTATTCTTTATAGACCCAAATTCCGTGGGAAGTACAATTTAAACGGTGCTACTCTCATGAACGGGGCACAGGGTGGTTTAATTTCATAGGCGTATTGAATGTGATATGTAAAAAAGATAGACTCTTCGGCACAGCATACATATGATATTTATCAATTATTACTCCGTCAATCCAAAATCAGACTTCAATGCAATAATGTAGTAAGCAAGCATACATGTATAAATGGATGTAAAGGCAACACTCCGTTTCTTCAATGTATTTAAGTAAACATCAACCAAATATAAACCCATACAAAACAGTTATCTGTTTATTGTGCTGGCATTTGAACTCCATGCGAGTGCTCCTTATTTTACAACCTATTTGCGACATACATTGCTATTGAATGTTGTTGAATAAGGTAGAAACTAGTTGTAGCTTCCGTTTCTCAAGAGCTAAGGACATGTTGAGTGGACATAATGGATAAAGTACCGCATTCTGGTTATTGTCCCGATTAAAGGCGCAGAGGCTTAAAACATCTTGTCCCTTTGTTGCGTGCAGATGTATTTATTTTGTATCGAGGATTCTGTGCCATCATCGCACATTTTACCATTGCACAGTTCATTCTGCACCCCGTATTAAATACTCAATGAGCTTCATTCTTGCACGACACATTGTTTTTTTGCGGGAAGCCAAGCGCCATGATACGCTCCTGGTCATATCCAGCCATTGTGTTCGACTACCTCCTTATCTTTCTGTCCCAGACATACGGTTAACGTTATCGTTGATTTAGTCGTCTTCCTCCCTAACCCTGTACTGATTCCAGTTACATACTACCCCGATAAGACATACTTTATGAGCGTCTCTCCTTTTTCCTCCTCCAGTAGCATAATGACCTCCCGGTCACGTGACACAGATTACCAGGGACGCTGCTCCTAATCCCCTTCCTGGAGCAAATGACCTTCCGCTTCCGGCCGTGCAGGCTAACGACATGGCGGACGGGCGCCCTCCCCGGCCCCCACACCCCGACCGGCGCCCGGTGCCCGCGAACCGCCGCGCCAAATGACCGGTGGGAGGTACTCCGCTCCGCAGTATTTAGACAGGTCGAGGTCCGAGGAGCAGCCCGCCTGACTCGGTCTTCTATAAAACATGTATCAGTTGCCGATCTGCTCGTGTTGGTCGGGTCGGTTTCCGAGCCAACCCTCACCTCTGACACACTTGGTGCCCCCTATAAAAGAAGAGACAATAATGAAAGAAACTGAGAAAAAGACATTGTCTTCTCGTAGTCCGTGTAGGACCAGATTTAGATGTAACCCTATCATTCCGCCAAGCATTCCTGTGTTCGTCTCCCCTAACAAACACCGACATATTCTCTTTAGATTATTCCTCTTGTCCTATCTCAGTAGAGCGTCACTCTTCCGTATTGTGTGTATATTTGCACAATCACACAGTTTCGATATAATTGCCATTGGTTTGAGAAATGTTCAAGCTGATTTAATCATTATCTTTGATCAAATGGTATGTTGCTTTTGAGAATCTTTGAGTCAATACTCAAGTCATAGGCTTAAGGGTTTTATCAGAATTATATACTCATGAGGATACCCCTGTAGATTCATTTATACATTATATTTTCCAGGAAAGCTTTGTGAACAGCCTCAAAGATAAGTCTCGAGAAAGTTTTTATGGAGGTATTTATTAGCTTATCCATGTTAGTCTACTCATATATAGGTGCTAATCAACCTCATTATGATTTTCACCTGCCATGTCCTTTTGTAACCTACCTATATTCTTTATCATATTATGATATAGTGTTTGTCAGTGACATGCGCATATCAGGTAACATAACCTTTAATCCGATTTATGTTGTAATTTACATGTGCGTCTCAGGTTACCCAACTTCTCTGGTTTTAACCAGGTTATGACTAGTTGTTTCTAATGATCTAAGAACTTCCAGCACACAGCACACCTTCTTAGTGTAATAAACCTTTATCCTCCAATGATGTCTTTTCATTTAAGTTGAGCTGATAGGAAATGCTACCTTGAGCTCTGATAGGAAATGCTACTGCTGCTGCAGCACATTATGTCTCGAAGTGTGCATGATGCTTAGAACAATGGAGTCATATCACACTGCCAGCTAAACTGGATATATCTGATATGCTAGTCTAAAAGCTCTAAAATCGCAGAGCGAAACTGTAGCAAGTGTCAGGGCCATATCATAACAATATATATATATATATTATTGGGAATGCGGATATCAGAGAAAGATGTAACACAGTGAAACGACCGGATCCTAAAAATACATTCGTATCAGGGGTGCCGAATCTGCCGCTATAATCCTCGCCTTTATTGAAAGTCATCTCCGCTGTTATATGTCTCTGGCAGGCAATGCAGCGTGAAAACCAACGCCAAAGCCATCAAGTAGTGTTTTCGTTAAAGCCTGCCCCCACCTACCACGATTCTGGTCCCGATTGGCCTTACGACGGCCTTCCCGACACCATTCCGATTGTAGCGTGAGTTAAGGTTAAATCGTGGTAGGTGGAACAGGTTTCTGCGATTCACTCTACGATAACCCACGATAGGCTACGATAGAAAACGCCATTCGTAGAGGTCCCGATAACTTCCAACATGTTGGAAATTTCGTAGACTGTCAAGGCCTATTGGAGGTGATTTAACAGGAAAATATCTCTTGTGGCTGGAATGATTGGTGGAAAATTACGAAATTCTGGAATTAGGTAGGGTGCATATGGATATATAATTGCCGTAAATATGATATTATTTGATGAAGTCTAAGAGGGGACCCCCACCTACCACGATAGGCCACGACATGCTTCCCGATCGCTACGATTTGAAATGCCCAAATCGTGGCCTATCGGTATGTCCCCGATAGTTTCAAATCGTGGACATGGTTTGAAATCGTAGAGCGTAGAAACGCCTTTGGAGGACCACAAACATAAACCATGGTCACGATTCAATCTGTGTATCAATGCATATGAGTTTTAATATTGAAATATATTATAATTTTGGAAACATTAAATGAATCTGAATAGTTTTTTAGAGGTATTCACAACATAATTTGAAGTTATTTTCAGACTCTAATACAATCGAATTGAAAAAGATAACTGTGATAGAATCGTGATTCCGATCTGAAACTATTATTTTCAGACCTTTATCCTTAATCAAATGATATCATATTTTCACCGAATATATATCTGTATACGGCCTACCTAATTCTAGAATTTCATAATTTTCCATCTAGTATTTCACCCACAAGAGATATTTTCCCATTCAAATACACTACAATACCCTACGACAGGCTAAGAAATTTCCAACATGTTGGAAGTTATCGGGACCTCTACGATTGGCGTTTACAATCGTAGCCTATCGTGAGCTGTCGTAGACAGAATCGCAGAAACCTGTTCCACCTATCACGATTTTGCCAGACATCACTCTTCAATCGGAATGGTGTCGGGAAGGCCGTCGTAAGGCCAATCGGGACCAGAATCATGGTAGGTGGGGGCAGGCTTTAAGTGTCTAAAAATGATATTTTCATATCGGAATTATTATTCTACCACAGTTATATTGTTCTAATTGATTGTTTTGGTGTTTGAAAATAATGTCATAATATATTGTAAGTAGCTGTAGAAAATTATTCGGATTTATTCAATATTTCCAAAATTATAGTATATATCAATATTAAAATCATGCATGAGATCTACAGTGAATTACCGATTGGATCGTGAGCCACTCGTGACCATAGTTTATGTTTTTGGTCCTCCCAAGACGTTTCTATGCTCTACGATTTCAAACCATGTCCACGATTTGAAACAATCGGGGACCTCCCGATAAGTCACGATTTCCCCATTTCAAATCGTAGCGATCGGGAAGCATGTCGTGGCCTATCGTGGTAGGTGAGGCTTTTAGAGGTGGATCTGGCTTTTTGTGAAACAGACGGCCTGCCACCTAGACCTATTGATGAATAATCGTTTACATTGTATTGTATAATGGTCACCATGGAGATATGACACACACAGTAAACTGATCAAGGGAACCGAGTTTTAGTTCAGTTCATTTCACCTCAGAGGGTATCTGTCTGCATTGTCAATGCAGTCGATGAATTGGACCAACAGGAATTAATTTCACATAGGGTAGATATACACCTAGTGTGAACGAGGATACGAATATAACAAAAAGTAATACGTGTTTTGTAAGGATGTAGGTCATGTGAGATGGCACACCACTGAAACGTGGCCGTTTACATAAAAAACTGATGACATGAGAAACATATATATGCAAAACTATCCTCACCCTAGAAGTATCATTACAACATTGAAATACAATCATATTCTTTTTATATTTAGGCTTTTAATTTCAGTCACACCGAGATCTTATGGGATCATTTTTGATACACAATATAGAAGATGTATGAGCTGTTATCTCTGGGAGGGAAGCACTTTATTTCCTGGCGTCTTCGCTTTATCATCATAAGCTGATTAACAATTCTAAACGATTACAGGGTCGAAGGTATATGTTTTCCTAGTTATGAAGGTGTGATAAATGGAGTTATCCATTCTCCTTTCAATTTATAGGAATAAAGACGAAGACAAAAGACAAGATAATTTACAACAGACATTCTATACAGATAACGATCATACGGCTAAGTCAATTGGAGTAATTTCGGTGGTTTTCACTATACTGTCACCATTCGTGTGTGATAAATAGTTGCCTCACAGCCACTTTAGTCAGATATGGACCTGTTTTATTGTGTTACCTGGAAAATAATATATTGAAAGGAAGACGTTTATTTCATGGAGATGGAGAGCGATGGATACTATGCGTAAACCAAGAAAAAGAAGAAAACGGAAATGAAATAGGATAAAATACAAAAAACACAGGTCAGTTCAGAAGATTAAAAATACAGAATATAGGTTTTTATTAGTAAAAAGACAAAAACACAATTAGTTTAATACGAATTGAAATCTGCCCGGAAATCTGTGTATTAAACGGAGCCATTATTATGGGATGGTGACAGTAGGCCAGTGACTTTGATATGGTTGATGTTTTCTGTAATAGTATTCAATAAAGGACCAGACCATGTACCCTCGTGTACCCCATTTAGATATTGTCAATTGTTATATAGAAAGCATTTAGGTAACCCAATTTTCTACAATAACACTTTAAAATTCAAATAATTGCTATTTGTTCCGAATAGAATACAAATAGATCCCCTCCATGCACACCAAATGTTTCTACGTTATACCTCAAAGGTATATCCTGCATTAATATCAATCCAACCTGATGAATAGAATGCCCAGACCAACATTTCCCATAAGAATCACACCTCTGGCACAGAAACGTACACTTGGCAAGGTTTGGGACCGTTACCTTGAATAATCAATACATCCTGGATTTCCGAAGAAAAGGAAAACTGAGCGCCGTCATTTAAATACTAGGAAACAATACCTACCTGCACATTCATTGGATAAAGGACAGTGCATTAGGCACAGGGCATCTCTTTAGTATTTGAGTATTGGGACGAATTAATGCATATTCTGGGCTATAGATGTGGGTGTATTAATGCATTTCCAACAATGAATCGAGTCTACATCTGAATAACCCTTAGCGGAACCTAGGTGATACGGTTCAATCATTGTGGCCTTCAGAATTGACGTCTAGGATCTGGCTTGTAGACAACTATACAGAATGAATTGCTTGGGGATTCAATATTCAGAACGGGGGCCAATATATAGATCTATATTCTCGGACAACAGGGCATTGTTATACAGTGGCAAGCCCCTATACTTCTCGCCTTTCTCGTCATAACCTGGATTTTCATGCCTGGGCATGGCCTATTCTGGAGCTAATGTATTGCATCTCGTAGCGAGAGAGATGAAGGTAAGCTCTCCCCAGCAGAACTCAACACCTGCAGAGACCACCCCCTCCCCACTACTTCCCACTCTGCTCTGTGGACCCCACACTATTCCCTTATCGACGTAAGCCTATCTATTGCTCTAATCTCCACCCTCTAGTATTATCTTGGCAGAGGTATCCCAGACTCTCTGACCTTAGGCTTGTAGAGAATGTTCTGCAGGTACCCCCTATCGGGACCCCAATCTTCAACACCATATGCCTTTAATATCAGAATTCATAAACCCGATTAACCCCGATCCCTTGGAAATGTCGACCACAGTATAACTAGCTCGTTTTACCCCATCAACGGACCTGTCAACGTTCCATGACCTGTGGGGCCCGCCTCGGACAATCCTCACCGCCTCAACTACCACCCATTTCCCAATTAACGCCTCCACCATCCACCTCAACCCTCCCCTGCCCCTTCACCCACCTCCATCACGGCAAATCGCGAGTGACGAGGCTCTGAAAAAAAAAATGTGTACCGGCTATCACGAATGGCAAGTGATGGGCGGTCGTTGATATATAGCGAGGAATGTGTACAGGATGTACTGGGCATGGCAGGTGGCAAATAATGGGCGACCAGAGGTAGGAATGTGTACTGGGCATAGTTGTGATTGCCGGCTGTGGGGTGGGAACGTGTACTGGGCATAGCGAGATGAAGGAGACGGGCGGCCAGAGGTAGGAATGTGTACTAGGCTATGATGATGGGATGGGAATGTGTTCAGGCAGGAGGGTATGTGCACCAGGTGCAGCCAGCGCCTGACTTTTTAGCGCCAACCACGAATTGCCAGCCGTCAGCCGCCATCAGGAGTCAGTGCCAACCACCGGCCGCCCGTTTCCAATCCACAACCCACCCTCTGTGCCCACCGCCATCCCGTCTCCACTCGCTGTCCCGTCCTGCCCCCGCCCCTAGACCGTTCTCCCGACTCGCCCTATCTATTATTCCGGTGGATACGGTCCAGGGTGGCACCCCCGGTCCTCACAATGCCTGCCTTTCCCCGGTCACCCGCTCCGGGGCCCGGGATATATCATTGTGGCCCCTGCTCGGACCCCTCCACGGCTGCGGGGTCCAGACAGCAGCGGCATCAATCAAAGCGCAAAGTCGGGCGGCATCACCGTTGTGATTTGCAGCCGCCACTCTCAACCTCTCCCCAGCCTCCCCCCAACACACCCGACTCCCTCTCACGACAGGCTTTGAGCGAAATAAGCCGGCGAAATCGGCCCAGCAAGCCGACGGGTCCTGTCCGGTGCCAGGCCCCAATCAGCTGCCGCCGGCCAGCCACCAATACGCGGGCAATGTAGGCCCTCCAGCCTCTTCCTCAGTACGGGTCCCGGCAGGGCGAGGGGTGGTAGATGCTATGGAGCAATGTGGTACAGTGCTGTGCAGTGTGGTATAGAACGTGATACAGTGCAATGCGGTGTAGCCTGGTGCTGTTTGAAGCCGTTCGGTGCAGTCAGATGCGATGCGATCCAATCTTTGGGATGGGACTGCATGCTAAGATGAAGTGCATGGCAGTGCAATCAGCAGCGATACAGTTCAATGCAGTGCGATTTGGTGTCACCTGAGATGATTAGAGCATTTAGATCATTGACCAGTGTTCTATGTAGATGGGATTCTCAATTGCCCGGAAAATGTATTCCCACGAACCCAGGCACACCCCACTTTGCGAGGGAAGTGGGTAGAGAGGTCACACTAAGTTTCCAATCACAACTCAACTTGACCTATGCTGGTCACGACTACACATGCATTAGAGAGTTGCTTATTCCTCGAACCCCCAAAAAAAGTCTGCACGAATACGCACACGTATTTGAGGGATTCTGGTACATGATGTTCGGGTCTTAATTTACTGGCTTATAAGTGAGGTTAATAAACTCGAGTTCTGATTTCGTATTGACTTACACCGTACTTTCATTCGTAATATTTGACCTTTGGCTTTCAGCTGAACAGACTTTAATCCTTTAGGATATCAAGTACCAATTAATCAAAAAGATCCATGTATGAGAATATATCTTCAAACACAAACCATGTGATAAATAGCAAGGGAGGATGGCTCATTTATTGCGCTGAGTTCTTTAGTCAGTGGACCGGCCGCGTACATTAATAGGTCCTGCCTGAAATTCGCCGAGCGGCTCATTATGGAGCAGCCCAAGCAAGAGTTACTCGCCTGGCTTGTAGATTTACGATGGCATTCAACCCATAAGAGTCCCGGCGTAAGGCCAGTGTAAATTATACAGATCATTGGCTCACGCTGATAGCGTAACAAAAGAAGGACATTTACGGCCCCACGCTTCATCTCAGGCGACCATCAAGGAGCAGCTCCGGAGCATATTCAAATTTCATAGTTATGCAGAGCAGCTCCACGTCCGACGGTGAATATGACTCTGGCGGTGTTATTAGATTGAGCGTCTTCCCACCCAGGGAAGCCTGAGTCTGCTATCAGTGCCGCACGTGACAAATCCGATTTGATAGGGTTTTACTTATATGCACAGCTGTGCGACTATTTGGTTTCTGACGCCGATGCTTGCTTCTAGCCGGGCACTTCCCCTCCTACCAGACGTATGTCTGACGCAGGAAACATCGCCCGGTATTGGCTTTTTATATCTGCTGGTATACTGAGACCGGGGAAAATCCAATTCCCACGAGTCCTGTGTGCGGAAGGCGCGGGATTCTACGCAACTGTTGCCATGGTGGATCTTTCGCACAGTGTTGTGAATAATTTTCAGTCGCTTTCAACATGGGGCACCAATAAAAGCGCCAGTGCTTTGTCGCCTCGGTGAGTTCTGTTGATCCCTAATGGATTTAGCGCTACGTATGCTCTTTGAATGTAATGACGAGCGTTTGTTGTCTGTCGTGGCGTGATATTCCAGCATACTCTATGATCAAGTTTATGGAGAGGATTCGCTTTGACGTTATCGCCATTATCCATCTCACATCTTTTTCTATCATTATACATTGATCAAGCAGGTGTATACCAGTTATTGAACCATGCTTAGCAGCAAAAGATTCAAATTTGGTTTTGTACACATGAAAGAATATATTTGTTAGCTTTGTAAGAGAATATTTATAGGCCACCTGTTAGCCCCTTAAGAGTACAGTAAAACAGTTGTACGCAAAATGAAGTAAACGGTAAAGTATGATAGAATAGATATACGCGAGATAGAATTCCATGGTCATCAGCGTAATTATGAGCGGATCATGGCTTAGAAATATGTCTGAGCATAAAATGGAGATACACGGAAAGCATACTTAGTTGTATGCAAATAGGTTGGAGATCAATACACATTTGTCTCATTTCTATTTTAACCATCAAACTTGTTGATGCCCAGGACAGTTTCTCAATACTACTAAGCCTGATTGATTAGTCCCAATATTGTTTATGATTCAGATCCTGTTTGTTCAGCTTTCAATGAGGGCCGATGATCTATGATTATGTTTGCCTCCAATAGGATGTTATTACTCGGGTGCATTATGTAACGATGGACTACTGGAAAGTCTCGGGTGGCCATCGAAGCTTGTAACGATCGATTCGATTGGTTCCCCCAATCTGGGTGGGGTTCTACGGACAGGCGTCCACTGGCCCCCGTCAGTGATATGTGCAATAGGGACGGAGCCTGATCGATTTCCAATAAGGAGGAAAATAAACCAACCGGACGTCCAACAGCGTAAATACTATGCTGGTTGAAGCAGTCAGGCCAATTTTATCTTTATCGACGGGCTATATGGTCATTATGGCGTGTCGCTCGCGGGCAAACGTTATTCATTCACATCGACCCAAACTTCCCGTCCGCCCATTTGTATGTGATTATATCAGTGGCCGATCCCATTTGTAAGCTCTGACCCCATAGGTTGTCCGCAATCTGTAAGGCCGAATCTCATTGGTGTTCGCGACACGCTGGGCCACCGACATGTCTAGGTAGCGGGTGTTGGTGGGAATGTGGGCGGGTGTGTAGATGGGCATGTGGGTGGCAGGGACAGACGGGTAGGTGGGTGATTGGTGGGTTGACTTGAGTGGCGGCTGTTGGTGTTGGGTGGTCCTGGGAGGATGGATCGGTATAGGCGATAGGATTCAGGAGCTAGGCTGAAATAAGGATGTTGACTCTACCATGGTCACACCATAGGTTGTTCAGACATGGAAACTGTCACACGAAGGAGGTGAGGAATGAGAGGCAGGAAGTCGCCTTACAAGATACGATCGATGAACCAACTGGTCCGAGGTTTGGGATTTGGGTTGGAGTTGTTAGGTTAAGTGGCAAGGTGGCTTAGGGTATTTGATACGGAAATTAGGGTGTAAGGTTAATAGACTAGGGAAATGGATGAGGGTTGTCTTTGGGAGTAACAAGCATAGGTTTCGCTTTAGGAAAAGCAATCTATTAAGTGGTAGCAAAATGGTAAAGCTTATGAACTACGTGACCTAGTTTCCATTCACACCTGTACCTCTGTGCATCTGAAGAAAGCATTGATAGATTCGACATCTATTTCCAACCCCTGACACAAAGCAACGTCTATTGTGGTGTTTCCACCTACCGATTATGAGCACGAATTATGACATTTAGCACTGCAGATCGACCATGTCCCACCTTTGGTGCGATAATCGTCAGGTTGAAACACAAAGGATCAGCGATCATTATCTCTAAGATTACATAATCTTGCACTACGGACTGAATTTTTGTACAGGTTCCATATAATCGGTGGTGTTTTGGTCGGAAAGTACATTACTTGTTTCACATAACGTTCGAACCTACAACTGTATGGGAAATTGAAAATTATTGTCTAGTTAAAAAAAGATTGGAATTTTAGTTATGATAGATATTTCGTATAAAGTACCTAAAGAAATTAGATATAATAATCATATTGAGGAAGCCAAAAAGACCAGATGGATGTACAGAAACTTTTATTGCAGTCTGCGATTGAACCATGTGTAGAAGCAATAGCAAAAGTCTATGAAAAGCATTCATATCCAGTACAAACAATGCACTAGTATCTGAAGTCGGCTCCTTATAGGAACGACGCAATAGATTAGTTATCTGGACGTGAGGAAGTGATGCGTATTGGGTCAAATCGTGTTTGCCTCAACGTTTTGTTGAATCTTGATCCCCCCCCCCCCTAAACCTCTTTGTGTCACCTAACAACCCACATCGTCCCTTTCCCGGCATACCCCCCTTCCCTCTGTCGACGCCAGTCCCTATCTGCGTGCGCACATTGCCCCGTATACACACACGCCCCCTAGTGAAGCCTGGCAGAAGCTGAGTGAACCGGAAGTGGGTGGGCTTTGATACGTGCGGTGCAGTACCTGTACGCCATACCGGTGCCCGGTTCACAGGCCAGTATGGTCGGCTCTCCGTCATGACAAGTAGCAACGTTTCCGCGGCAACGCTCGCTTAAATTTCTTTTCTTACTCAAGGCCGTGTAATTGAGGCGTGCTGAGCATGCTAATAGACACCCTACGCCTGCTCAGGCCAAATGGATATTGCGTAGCGGCACTTGGTGAGGGGGTGGGGAGGTAGTGATGTGTGAGAGAGGCGTGGCGAGAGGGTAGAGCTGGGCAGAGTTTAAGGCTAGGTGAAGGGGTTACTGATGGATAGAGAACGAAAAGGGTGAATAGGACAGAAGAGGTGGAGTGTATATCTTATGTGCTAGACTTGTAGAATGCAACATAGATCAAATCAGAATTGGATTGATCAGTATAATAATATGTGTATAGGGATAGAAAAAATAATTGATATGGTAGCACAGAATATATTCAGGCTGAGACGTTGGTAAGCCATACAAGACATCAGGATATCGCCAATGATGTGCAAAGCATATAAGACCCTGTATTGCAGATATCATTCAACATGAAAATATTTCACTGAACTCCAACTTAACAGACCTAATCCTTAGACTAATTTATTCCACTTTAACTGCTCAGTTGCCCGCGCTCTCTCATTCCACGCCTACTGGACAATTACTGGACTATTGAGTCAGTGAAGAGTTTTTTCGTGGCCGTCGTCACTTTTTACCATTAGAGTGGAGGCCGCTGACGTGTGTTGTGACGGGGTGGCGGGCGCGTGTGCCGACCACCGATTTATATCTCTGAGTGATCATATCCGTGCTCTGGCTTTCTGCCCAGGCCTAATTGTCCGAAGGTCCCAAACGCTAATTAACAACCTGAGACAAATCATCATTTCCTTATACTACTAACAGGCTCAGATAACTCGGACGGGCCGAGCTCATTACGCCAACCAACGGCAGTTACTTTTCTCAGTTGGCTGTCTAATTAGCTGCCTTCTTACACTGATGGTTCATAGAAAACTGCCAGAGACAAAGTCCACTGAATGAACTGTCCAGACTGCTCCCAGAGAAAACAAAAGAAACAGCGGATCAAAGATATAATTAATTCTCTCTCGCTGCTGGAGGAGTGACTGCGCATATTTCAGTTGCCCACTGCCAAGAATTTTGAAAAAACAAGTGAAATTAAATGACACGTTCTCCTTTTTATGAGGGTTCCGTTTGGAGGGTTTCATAAAATATTCCAGTTATCATCAGAATTAAGAATGTGGTTACTTTTATTTCCAAAATGAACAGAATATGGTATACTTATTGACAATATAATTAAGAGGAACAGGTCCTGTATTATAAGCCAGTGGCTTAGCTACCATAAAGGTCGGGTGTAAAACAAGCGTGGCTGTTTTAGCACTAGCCCCCACCCCAAGGTCCCGAGTTGGCCCAGAGACAGATGCGCCAGGCGACCTCCAGCGGCCACCAAACGAACTGACAACCTCCAGTAGCGTCTGGGTTGTCGAGTAGAAGGGCTATTGATCTACTCCTTCGACGTGATGCGTAGCCGAGTAGCGGGCGGATCGGCGGGGAGGATATGAACCAGAAAGAGCCGGGGATGGACAGACAGCAGTTAGACAGGGAGATCATGGGAAGGAAGGAATTTGGCAGGGAGATCATGGGCAATGAGGTAATTGACAGGGAGGTGATTGGCAGTGAGGTGATGGGCAGTGGGGTGATTGGCAGGGAGGTGATGGGCAGGGAGGGGACGGTAAACAAGATTTTGACTGGAAGGTGATGTGCATGTAGGATTTTCGATGGACGATGACACGTAACATGGACGATGGACGATGACACGTGACAAAGAGTTTTCTGTAAGATGATGGGCAGGGAAGGGTTTGGCTGGGAGGTGATGGGCAGGGAGGTGATAAGAACGAGAAGCTTGGGTGGAAGGTGAGGGGTTAGTAGGCAATGCACAGAGAAGTGTTTGGCTAGGATGTAATGAACATGTTAAAAATAGAGAAGTTGGGTATGCAGGTTGTGTTTAGAAAGGATATTAGGAAAAAATGAATGGACACGAAGGATAGAATGAAGTGGGAGATGTACAGGGAAAGATGTGGGGAAATGTTGGGAAAGATGTGGACTGCATGGAGGTAAGTAGGATTAGAATAAGTTAAGAAGATAAAGATGGGATAACGAGATCGTATGGGATTAACGGACCAGGCATGCTGCCCAGGGAAGGTAGAGAGGAAGGGAAATAATGGATACAGATAGAGCAAACGGGCTGAAGTAGTTTAGCAGAAAGACACTGGTAAGTTGGCATGACTGAAAGCTCAGGGGCTGGCAGGCCGCTGAGAAGGCGCACAGAGCTGGCGCTATCGAGCCGTGTGCCCAACCAATGATAACCACTTGATGCGGCCTTCTGGCTATCAAGCATCGATCCTCACATCTCCAATCCGCAGCAGGCAAGCCAGCCAGCAGGCAGTCCAACAACCACTACTGGTTGTGTCACACCTCTTACAGATGATCCCCTCCCACGCTCCCTACCCCGACCATCAACCTGGCCAGGTCAGGTCTCCCACCCTCTCCGACTTGGCTGTTATCCTGATAAGTTCACTATTTTTAATGGACATATTGTATCTTGGCAAACCTATCAAAAGTCCCGAGGTTTTCCGTGATACGTTGTTTAATTACATGTATACGCTGTCTATTATCCCGGCTGTTCTTATGGTATCATTGTTAAATTGATGCCGATAGAACTGCATGTACATTGGTGGCGCCTAGAAGCCTTTCCAAATCAAATGCTATGTACAACTGCTTAACGATATGATCATCCCAGCAGATATTAACCAACATAATTCTCTGTATGCCGCACATTATACTGAGATAGTGTCAGAGTAAGTGGTGACTGATGACCATGTGGTTTACAGTCTCCAGACCTGGGGGAACGACTACGGGTAATAAAGGTCCACGTGCTCGTTGGACGAAGAAAGGTTTTCTGTGTCATTTACGGTCCGACGTCCACCTACAGGATAAAAATTGGATTATGCGCACCAGTAATTTCTCAAATAGAACCACCAACTAATTTTTTACAGGTTGTATATAATCGGCGGCATTTTCGTCGGCAGGTGGAAACGCCACAGTCATTACAGTTGCTGTACAAGTGTACATATATGTCTCCTACTTAATTCCAAAATTTCTTACACGTGAGAGGGACTTTCCCGGCAGAATACTCTATGATGCTTCTGATTTATCTACGACATTTAATCGTGATTAAACATCGTAGATACCCTACGATATTCTTCTTTGGAAACGATATCTTTCTTTGGAAACGAACCGTAGATGGGCGGTGTACATTATTGAGTTATCGCAGACAGGTGATCAACCCACTTAAGCTTACCTTCAGACGCGATTTAGATCTTTTATCGGGAGATGCATTGTAATGCCCATCGTAGACAGTTTTTAGCTCAGTGGACGCCGGACCTTACTTTGAATTAATGTTCTAGCCATTAACCTCTCCCCAGTTTCATGCATTAATTATCCGTCATACCACAGCGTCCCTGGTAGTTTGAATAATTATGGCCATTCTCAGAATTATCTTATCATATTATGCACTGCTACCACTGCCAAATAAGACAGAACTCTCCTATTGTGAAAATACCTTAGGTATGCAATTCTTAGCTCCAGTTGTTAGACAAAGTTTGTCACGCACGGAAGCATTTGTGAAGCCAGATATTTCTAATTTGATGTGTTGCTATGTTACTTTCTGAACGGACACTTAGGGCTTTAGGAGAAATAGCTACTTGGCTTATAACATATATCGCCTCTGGCGTATGATCGTTTGAACCTATAGTTATAATGATATCATTAGGCATTTTCAGGGTGGAATACAAGGATACACTCTTCAGGATCGACGACCCATAAATGATGAGGTAATCTCATCAGTGAATAGTATTACTGTAATGAAGGCATGCCATGAAAAGCATGTTACGTGAGTCCGCTAATCACAACAGGGGCCATTCATCAGACTAGTCAGAGTAATCACCCAATTATCTAACTCATCGCTCTTTTACATTGTCCACATGTACCGGCGATGCCTTTGGCACTGTATCAGCTAGCCATGTGATTATGACGTCCACAAGACAACAGATTCCACCTACAACGAAGAACCAATAATCCGTGGAAGGCCAACTCGTTTTATTCCACCGTGAACCCGTAGCGCGCATGCGCCACATCATAAAAGGGAACATAACATCCGGTTGACATATTTCGCAGGAGATGACCGTAGCGATGACAGCACGCCCTAAGCATAATTTCCGACAGTGAGTTTATAATAAACAATACAGGGGAGATAGGGTATAAAAAACCTAAAGATTCTTCGCACATGGAAAGGGCGTGCATAAGAAATATCTAAATATTGGAGTTACACTGTCACCGGCATGTAACGGTTTATACGGCCTCAACCATATAATATGAAATTTGTAATATATTACTAAACCATATTTTTATTGACCGATTATTTAGCACCGATCTACAGTCGCGGACCATCGATCAATTCATTTGGTACACCGATGCCAGATCGGCGAAAGAAAACAAGACATGTAGAAAAAAGTTCACCGATTGAATTGTGCATAGATTATGCAGTAACACCACCACCGACCTGGTCAACGACCGACAAAATCAAACCGCTCAAGGTTTCATGGGGAAATATAAATCGGTATGGACAAATATAGAATGTAGTAGAAACAAGGCATTCACAGCCCCCTTACCGATGATTTGGGAATTATTAGGGCTGAAGAAAATAATGCCGTTAGCATTACCTCGAGTTACACATAAACCGTAGCTATACTGTTATGTCCCATTGAGAAACGCGTTACTAAGTTAGCAGACATACATTGTGTGAGTTCGACTCAAACAGGGAAGACAACCAGCCCCCCTCCGGCCGGCTGATGTAAAGCTCTTTCCATACAACCCCCTCCCCCACCCCAAACACACACACCAACACTCATAGCCTCATACTCTCACTGGCCGCATGTCTCCCATGTGAAGCGGCGATTACAGGCACTGACGCGAGCCGTATCAAAGCCTTCAGAGTAACAAAGGCGCCTCTGACCGCTCACCCATGAAACTCTCTGATTATACTTAAACACACATGGTTGCCGTGTCTCTGTTCAGCCCCACCCTCTACCACCCTCCCTATCCACGTACTCGTTGCTCGCTCACCCAGGATCGAGACACGCAAGCCGGAGCCTTAATATTGATGATCTGCTCACGTGTTGAGGATTCGCACGGCTACCGCAGAGCAGGTTTGGGAGCAGCTCCTCAATACTACCACTACAGAAATCGGTCTTGGAGTATCCCCTCAGCACTACCTCCAAAGTCTGCTTCATACTGCTATCATAAAGCTGATTCATTTATATACCGAACATCTCCTTGATAAAATACATGACCTACCGCTTCGGAATTTGTTTAAAGACGTACAAGTACGTCTTACAGATGACAATGAATACCCTATATAGAAGAAATAGTCATTTACCTTCACCCATTGCAGTTGTTATCGTGAGCAGCCCGCTTTTGCTCAGGGGTCAGTGGCATGAAACGGATGACGAAAAGATGCCATGCACGCACCCGAGCCACCCAACACCTGAACCACTGAAGTGGCTCAGCTGAAGAATCCCTCCCTCCCCTTCTCCAATCTGGGCCTCAACCCAAAAAGTTGCCTATTATTCGGGAAATTTTTCCATCGATCATTAATCGCTGACACGAATGAAGATTGTGAAGCGCTCCTTCGACAACTCTCCACCCTTCCTATTTAATTTAATAACTTTCTGAAAATTTATTTTCTTGTCATCATTGTAGTTATTATTCAGAATGTTTTTATTTAATTCTTTTCGGAGTTAGGATGGCCATCTTCACGCCCTTTAATCACCTACCACTACCTATTTCAGAATGAATGTATCATAAGATGTTTGTTATGCCAGCACAAGGCTCATGTTTGAATTAAATGTTGAGAATTTAAATAACCTAGTGTACTATAACTCTGACAATGGCTACTTGTGGAATGCTTCCGACTTTGTTCGAGCTGCAAGGGGTTACCCTCTGTACCCTGTTCCATTCACCTTGACAACTGATTCACAACGCCTCACCTCTCCATTAAGCTCTAGCCTGTGCATCCAGCAATAACTATTGGCGATTCAGGTAATGAATATTACTGTGGTTCCCCTATTATTGCCCACTATGGATGCTGTTCTTTGTGTATACGCCGGGGTATTGCATGGGTTTGGGGAGGGATCCGGTCGATGGTAAACCCTTGTGTATTCACTCACTACACACACCCACAGTCCCTTGTGTGATGTCTTGTTGTCGCAGTCATTTAAGGGCACGCCAATAGGGACCGACGTCTTTTCTTTCACCGTGTTGATGTATCTTTATATAGAATGCAGGGACGTGTATAGATGCAGGCAGGGTTTAGTCTATTCAGTATGCTCCAATATACGGCAATATACGTGACGGAGTTTATTTGGCCAGTGTTATATAACCTGCAACCACCACATACTGCCTTGAATTGGTTGCTTTCCGGCCACACCTTGAACTCTTTTCCTGCTCCCTGGCACCTTATAGCCAAGCCTGGTTACCCATAAATATCTTTATCGTACATTGTTTACTCCACATATGAATAAATACGTCCAGCCTTTCAACACCCAGTCCAGCTCTTTCCCTACTTCCCTTCCAACAGACACCAACCCTTCTCTCTGAAGTAATTCAATTCATATCAACATGTGACCTCTTCTACCCCAGATTCTTCTCACTTCCATCTGCCACTCTTCCTATTCTCCATCATCTTTCTTTTGCTCTTTTCATACCGCACACCTTTCTCTCTGTACACCATATTGGACATACCTCCGCTATACCTTCTGGTTATACAAGTGTTATGAACCCCAAATTGATCCTTCAACACCCGCCCCTATTGCACATGGATATGTCAGGACGTCAACAATAAACAACCCAGCCTCTTCTCTTTATTCCCCTGTCCTGTCCAAAGCCTGTGCTCCGCCATGTCCCCTGTCCTATCTACGGTCTTCCCCATGGCCCTCTCTTTCCTGTCCTCTGCCCGGCCCTGTACTTTGCTTTGTCTTCTGTCTTGTTCGCTGTTCTGCCAATAACCTTGGACCCAACCCCATCATTAGTCCTATCCTTTGCCCTGTTCCCTGCAATCTTCCCCGGGCGTTGTCCTCTGACTGGTCCAGATATCTGTCTCCAGACTTTCTCCTGCCCCATCCCAGCTCCTCCATCTAGCTGCCTGCTTTGTCCATGAATTGGTCCCTGCCTTAGAGTTATATCCCCTATATCCTGACTTTGGCCCTTTCCCCTTCCCTCGCCCCATCAGTTTTCCCAATCTGTCCCTTGCAATTATGTGAGCCATCTCTCCTATCTATCCACGGCCTGTCTTCCGCTGTTGGCTCTGCTCCTATCTCACCCCTACCGCTGTCCTGTCCCAGGGCCCTGTCCCCTACCCGGTGGATCCCGGCGACCCGCCCGCATTGATCCCGGGTTGTAGGTGCCGGGCGCGGCCGGGATCAGCCGGTCCCCCGGTTTATCCCTGACAGATTGAGTGTTTATCTGACCGCACAAGGTCCCCGCCCCTGCCCGCTCCCCTGCCTTACCTCCTACCCCAGCCTCCATCCGGTCTCCAGCGGTGCGGTGGTATTATGTTAGTGTTAGTGGAGGTAGTGATTGGGTGGGGAGGGGTTAGAGAAATTGTGGTGCAGTGGATTTGTCGAAGTGCGGTTAATAATGCCTTGAATGGCCATGTATCCTACAGTAAAGTCACGTCTATGTCGGGGGCAATACTCTAGCGGCAACAACTGTAGTATATTTCGCATGGCATTTGGGAGCGATGATAATGATTATACTACACAGATGGGGTAGGTATACAATAGAAACAGCAGCTGTACTTTGTGACCCGGTTTCCAAAAAGATTGTTGTCTGATAGCGATGCACGCGGTAGATTGAGGTGCACTAATGTTGAACATATGGCGGTAGTGCACGCCAGATGAGCTAATGTTGAGACATATGGTAATAGTGTATGCCAGGTGCACTATTGTTGGACATATGGTGGCAGTGTATGCCAGGTATATATATATACTATTATTGGTGGTAATGTATGCTAGTGGTACATATGGTGGTAACGGACGTCAGTTAAATTAAAGGTTAGATATATGGTGGTATTGTGTATCAGATGCTGATTTAGTTATGACATTTTAGTGGCATTGCGTAGTGATGATTATGTGGTAGTGATGTTGTATCTTTGGAAGTTGTGGTGTATAATACATATACATATGATCGCATGCGATGATATAATGCGGGCTGTGTCGGTGTGTCAATGGGAGAGTTGTATATCACAGACAGTATCCTATACCTTTACACCCACACACTCGTAGCTCCCCGCTCACGTATAGGTAGCGCCTCTGGCTCAGGCCTCGTCTAGAGCTGCCATGGATCAGGGGCTGTAGGGGGCATGATTGGGTTAGTATGCAATGGGTAACGCCTGCAGGAGGGATCAATAGACGACACAGGCCAGCTATCTGTCCCTGTACCCCTCTCCCACGCCACTACTACCACTCCACCGAGTGGCGAGCACGGCCGTCTGTAAACAGCCCGACCCTCTTCTAGTGAGGTCGAGAAGGGATCGACTAAACCCTTGTGAGTGTGGGGCTCCACGTGTGGACAGATAATACGCTCTTAAACACATCACGTACTCGCTAAATGTAGTTGAATAGCGGTGATGGCTGTCATGTCTACTTAAATAGTCATGATGCATTTAATCGGTGAATTGTGATGAAAAACGTGTATACATACTTAAGGCGGGTGTCCATCTACTACAAATCTGATATCGGAAGCGTATCGTAGAGGTTCCAAATGGAAAATTGTATCGCATTGGAATGAAAGGTGAAATCGTTGTAATGGAAACGGTTTTCCAGACTCGGTCAACAATGCACACCAGTGCCCCACGATATCCTCCCAGAGAAGATGCGTTGTAGGCTGCACTATGATATGGGTAATCTGCATCGTAGTGCATCTGGAGTCCATCGTAATATGTTGACACCCTCCTTTAATCTGTGCGACTGGAAGAACAGCCAATTGCCGTGTTAGGCTGTATCACACTAATAACGTTCCGACAAAATCAATGAATATAAAAGAGAATCCATATAATCTGAACAAGATATATGAATATGCTTTATATTGCATCAGCGGTATTTGCTGTTATAAGAATCAGGTACATCGAAAGAAATATCGCGATAAAGCTTTAATTATCTTTAATGATTTGATTATCTTGAATAATTTGATTGTATTGTCTTTAATGCATGGTTTCAAAATAAGCATTAAACACATGAAGAAGTTATTTTTAAGTTTGAACTCAACTGATCGTACTTGAAATGTGATCACAGAATTATTTATGTTTTCTCTTTTAAATTTAAATTCCGGATGAAAAATTATTTATAGTGGAATTGCCAATGGAATATCCGACATTGCTTCGATGACACGTGCTCTTTTATCTCGGGCAATAATGGTTTGATACCGAAGAGATTTTACTGTTCACAATATACCTCTTACGCAGTTTAACACAATTAAGGTAATAAATTTGAATGTTTATTGTCCAATCCCATGGGAGACAAGTTATTCGAGTCATTCATACCGGATACATCCACCCATAAATCATTGAGCATCTACTTGTAGTTTAAATCATTAACCCTCTGATCCAGTGGAGGCTTCAGCCATTCTAGAAAAAACCCACCACGCCCTTCCTTCGCTTTTTTCTTGTTCACCCTTGGGTGTTTTATGACAGACCCTCCTGGGCTTCAAATAAAACTGTCGACCCCGGGCAAGTGATTAGGTGATAGGCATTTGCCGGCGCCCTGGCTTTCGCTGCATGCCGATTGTTGACAATTATTCAAGGTCAAATTTCATGTTCTTGATCGGAGACATTGACTGATGAGAAGCAGCCCAACAGCTCCACCCGTCTGGAGCCATTCGCTGTTTGTTGCTGCTGCTTCTGCTGTTGCTTCCGGATAGGTTTTTATTCATTTGTCGGAGAGCAGCTCATGACACGGCGTATTGCTCAGAGCTGCTCGGAGACCCGTGGCTCGAGGCTGTGTCTTCTCCATGGAGGTCATGTCAACAGGACAAGTGGCCGAGCCCTGCGCACCACCGGCCCGCGGTGTTTTCCGTCAGCAAACCCACGGCCGCATGCAATCCTCATCTCCCGCAACTGTCCACATCATCTCCACCATCACCGACCCTTTACTATAATTATCGCCACTAGTGTCCTCACTGCTTCCGTTTGTACCATCTGTCCCTTGATTTAATCATTTATAGCTGGCGGCTCTACTATGGTAGATCATCGGGTCAGTAGTACAAAAGGTGTTCAAAGGTCAATCGTGTATCTCTGGTATTAAACGTTGTAAATCCAAAATTAGTGTACCCTAGTTGGTAGGCCACAAACGATTGATCCCCTGTAGAGGGCCATCTACCTATAGTCTGCGATTCATTATCAAGCAAGAGGTTACCCACGTCTAATCAGGGCTCATATATATTAGTTTTGATTGGATAGCGTAAGTGGCCAAAACAATTAGATGTCTGTAGGGTATATTGGGATGGAATATTATCATTCTACGTGAGTCCTATATGACACCTTAAAGGCGGGCGTCCACCAGCCACGACAAAGCTACGACAAGGGGTTTCCGACAAGGTCCACGACAGGCCTACGATTGGAAGGCTTGTCGTAGCCTTGTCCTGGTTGGTGGACCTCAGTTCCTGAAAAGAGTCTACGACAAGGCCACGAGAGGCTGCGACTGGAAGCTTGTCGGGAGCCTTCCGACAAGGTTACGACAAAACCGAGCATGTTCAATTTTCCCCACAACTGGACCCTTGTCGTTGAGTGTCATGGCATGTGTCGTGGCGCAGAGGTGTACAATAGTAAATTTTGGTGGAGTGTGCACTTCCCGACACCATCCGACAATGCTGTCGTAAAGCCACCGTTCTTACGACAAGGCTGCGACAAGCGGCGATTGGAACTTTCTTGTCGCCGCTTGTCGTAGTCTTGTCGTGGTTGGTGGACGCCCCTCTTTACATCAAGTACCATATACTGGCGAGCCATTCTTATATTTAACACATTTTGTTTACCGCTATGTGCTGTCAATCTGAGATCTAAGCTTTTAGTTAACCAAACGGTGCCTGGACTGACCTTTACATGGGGAATCCGACTAAACTGGATACTACCAGGAAATAGCAGAGACTGCTATGACCCTTAGTGGTCAGTGGCTGTCAACATCCGATAGGGCTAACCGACCTCGCTGCATGTTCAGCCATGCCCAAGCTACCTCCACACAAGTTGCCCCCCACAGTCGGCCCACACGAGCACCTCACCCCTTGTCCGGGCGAGCGGCTCGTTCACTGCTCTTTTATTAATCAACGAGCGAACAATTTGCGGCGCGTGGTCATCGTGCGCCTGTGCAGTGGACTGGATGAGTCGAGCACAAACAGGGGATTAAATGATCGATAGACCTTCCAAATGAACCTCTGCTGGTCCAGATTGCTTTCTTTCCAGCTATGCTTCTTTTTAAACTACTTTTTCTTTTTACTTCATTTTCTTTTTTAATCCATTTATTCGTTCTATTTATGGTGTTGGAGTGATGGGACAAATACAAACGTTGATGGTGCAAATAGGAGGAGGCCGCGAAGGGGATATTGTGATTTCCAGGGCTTGAAGCAGGTTAATAGGCAAGAAGGATCGATTTTAGGTCTTGTGCTACGGGAAGATACGGAAACCGATACTGAAGTGAATAGCGGAGGACTTAGGTGAGGACACTGAACATTTTAAGAATTAAAAGATTATTTTGGAGGGTTAGCCATGGAGGTAAACACTAGGTCAATGGTCCGAGGATAGGTAAGGGACTGGATGGGGATAGGTATAGTTGAGACGAATAATTTTGGCTAGACATCCAACCTTTGTCATGGGAGTCGGGGCAAAGTAGGCTGATATACGGAGATATGAGGAAGAAATGAGTACGGGTGGCAGATTAGATGCGAGGCCAATATGTGGACTAGACAAAGACAAAAAAATAGCAAGGCTGTTTGCTAGTTTTCGAATTTATTCGGGACACAATCTATCCTGGACGTTAGTAAAGTGTAAAGAGTAAAGTGATTTGGGGATTTAACTCCCAGCCGTAGTTAAGGCGTCGGGGTTTGTGCCATGTTGTTTGACTGGGATGGCCTGATGCACCACAGCAACTGACAGGATCATATCACTGGCATATTGAAACCACAAAGGGAGGGAGTGAAAAAGAGCAGAATGGAATTACGTGGCTGAAATCCGAGTACTGTGTCTTACAACCCGAGCTTCACCTTCAATATCAACGGCTGGAAGGATAGAAGGACCGTTGAAAGCATATTAGTTTTTGTATTAAAGTGCCTCCATGTGTATATTTGATAATTTCACGTATTTGGAAACTCAAATGAATTTAATACAATTCAATACTTTGGGTGTAATAAGCTCTCATAAACCCTGTAAGCCCTTCCCACATATTCTTTATCCCATAGAACCCTACATCCTAACACCCCACCAATACGACCCTCCCTCGTCAGCCATCCTTACCCTAATACACCAACATGTCCCGGTCGGCCCCAGAAACCATTCATAACTACCCCTCCCAGCCACCGTCTCCCCTCCTCCCATACACATACACGCCCCCTGTCACGTCTGTTCTCTGCCTTCATCAGTTACGCCTGAATTATATTCAGGTGGTCAAACAGTTGCCATGGCAACCATTTTGCAGACATCATTGACAAGCTTTGGATTCGTCCCTGAAGGGGCGGCACACACTGTATGATGTGAGTAGCTCGTTCTGAGAATAGCTCACGTGTCGTACTGAGACTATCGCACGCGTTGTACTGGGTGGAAGTCACGTGGTGTACCGAGAGCAGCTCACGTGTTGTACTCGGAGGAAGTCACGTGTCGTACTGAAAGTATCCCACGTGTTGTACTCGGAGGAAGTCACGTGTCGTACTGAGAGTATCTTACGCGTTGTACTTGGAGGAAGTCACGTGTCGTACTGAGAGCAGCTCACGTGTTGTACTGGGTGGAAGACTCGTGTCGTACCGAGAGTATCTCACGCGTTGTACTGGGAGGAAGTCACGTATCGTACTGAGAGGAGCTCACGTGTTGTACTGGGAAGAAGTGACGTAGTGTACTGAGAGCAATTAAGGTGTTGTATAGGGTGGAAGTCACGTGGTGTACTTGGAGCAGCGCACGTGGTGTCCTGTGGACAGTTTATATTGTGTTCTGGGAGGATGCCATGCATTCTCCGCGCACTATGCAAACTGGAAGGTTGCCGTCTCAATAGCTTGTAACGAGTGTCCCACTGACCCAGGGGCTGGTTTAATAATCTTGAATCCTACATGAATACCCTTTTCTGTATACCATAGAGACCCAGCGACGATGTGGGTCATCTTATTCAACACTTATGGACAACCATATAGATGACTTATACTGTTTTAGTGAGCATACTTGAATATCATTGAACGATAACCCTTGTACAAGGTACAGAAACGTGTCTTCATATACAAGCCTAGATTATTAAACGGGCTTCAGACTCGTATCCTATGTGTCATCTCTTCCCGTGGTCCTTTTATAATTGAGGTCCCATTGATGGCTGAGACGGTGTAAAAGGATGTAAAGGATAACTTTGAATCAAGAGCGTGTACTTAACTCAGTGTGTACAACACAGAAGAATGGAGGTTGGTCTAATAAATTATCAAAGCTGAGGAAAAAAAGATTAGAGGGTGACTCAAATATTATTTATCTCAATTAATCAGCACAAATTACCAACAGGGAGACTTCGCTCAATGTAGTATAAGTATTGAAAATAGCCATCCCTACATCCCTGCAAAATCATACATATCAGTCTTCAAGACCGACAAGCTTTTGGTCATTTTGAATGGGAATACTATTCAATGTAAATCAATAATATTATAATCTACTCTTTCAATGTTCTATGCGTTATAGACATTCTGCACAGCAACACATGTTATCTTTACATATTCTACATAACTGTTTACATCTAGCGCTACACGCCGAGTCACCCTATTTGTGCTGATGCTATTTCTGTCCTGGTGCCTCAGTCTCATTTCTTGAATGCTTCTCTCCTGGGACCTTGTTCGCCTTGTAGTCCTGTTTACCCTCCGAAGTCCCCCTCTCCCTTGCGTCATGTGATTGGATACACAGCTGTTGCCTGAGAACATGACACCCACACGTTCTGTCTCGTATCACACCCAGGCCTCTCTTCCCAACAAGGCTAGAACACCAAAAGTATTAAAAATATATCATAAACTTCACCTACAGCTTCTTCACATTATCTCCAAAAGTTCTTATGAAAACTAGGGATCTTAGCTATAATACACAATTTCACATTTCCATTAGCAAGGAGAGTGATGAATGGCATCCAATTACACCTTAATCAAAATTC
Source organism: Alentia gelatinosa (assembly GCA_950022655.1). Classification (NCBI taxonomy): domain Eukaryota; kingdom Metazoa; phylum Annelida; class Polychaeta; order Phyllodocida; family Polynoidae; genus Alentia; species Alentia gelatinosa. The sequence continues at coordinate 99,816,561 of OX465580.1, read as the reverse complement.
AATTACATCTCTCACATATCTCCCCTTAGTCAACAGCGTGCTATCAGACGAGAAGTCTGAGACCTGGTAAACAATTCGTGAAGACTGATTTAGGAAACGTCTCATCTTTCACGACTAGCTCTATGATGAAAAAATAGGCCATCTATTTCTTCGTGTCTCAGTAGGAAGGACAACGGGGCGGGAGTAGTGGTGAATATGAGCTTCTCTGAGCTGTTCCGAGCTGCTCACTGGGCAGCATGTGACGACACGTCGTCGGATATTGACAGAGAATAGTTGAAGAGTGGCTTCCATCAGTGAGACCCGGCGTGCTGTCCGGTAACAGGAACCGTGGCACGTGCTTTGTCCTGTCCTTGTTTTGTTGGCCAGTTGGCTGCGCTCTCGGTTGTCGGTCAGTGGTCACTCGCGGGGATTGACAGTACACCATTTTCTAATCCGGTTTTAGGGGTGGCCAGGCCTATGAGACTTAACATTCCTTCTCCTGTCAGCAAGGCACTCTCCTTTATCCGGTTCTGCGGCCTTTTACCCGTTCTTGGACACCCTTCTAACTGCCCTTTCTGGATGATGCCCGTCCCTGTTCAGCACATCCTCTCACTAATGGACTACTTCCGAATTCACAAGTCGCCTCAGCCGGGTCCCCTACATCACCCCAAACAGCTAACTCTCTGTCAATCGTCTATCGGTTTGACCTGCACTTTCATTCGCGTTGTGTTGCTACTCTTACATACTCGCATCCTCTGTTGCCCATGCGGGGCCTCCAGTAAATATGTTTCCTCCTTGGATGGATCCTTTTATGCCATAATCTCAGCTGGTTTCCGCAATGTTTGTACCTGATGGTTGGATACTAATCTCCTCCAACCCACCACCACAAACCTGTCGATCCCTTCTCCCCTCCTTTCCACCACCCATCCTTTTAACCTCCATCTGCTAATGGTCATCATGGTGGCAATTAATTCAATAATATTACATTACATTCATCCTCTTACATTCATTGAATTAGCCCTCCTATACTTCTGACCCTCTATACCGTTTGCGGCTGGAAATTCTGAAAATTGACAGGATTAGGAAGGCGTTCCAAAGTAGAAAGTTCGTGAATTATTTGAATCAATTGAAACTAGTTGTCGTACAAGCTACTTCCAGGTTCCGATTCCCGATGTCTGAAAAGCTTTGTTATCGACCAGAATTCAATGACCTGCCACACGTTTCAATTGTCATTATTCAAGGCAGGTTTCTATAGGAGTTTCGAGCCTGGAGCAAAATGAAAACAATGGCCAAAACTGTTTCGAGAACGGGCCCCAAAATTGTACGCAGTGACCCCTTTCCCTCAGTGTTCAAGGGGCTCACGACATCGCTGCACAAGGAGAACTGTATTTGCCCTTTTGGGGTCAGTGGCGGGTCGAAGGGTCCTTTTGTCACCGTCACCATGGAAGGAGCAAAAGCAATGTATTCGCAATGTGTGCCAAAATGGACCCCCAGTGATGTGTCGACAAGCTCCTGTGTCACTGAGGTATAGAAGCCCTAGATCTATCTACGCTTTTTACCTATGTATCACATTATATGGACTCCATTCTCTAGAGTAGCAGAATCAAGAGCATTTCCAAACGTAGATCAGAGAATTTCTTAATTAGTATTAGAGACAAGGTAAATCTGGAGTCGGCTCCTTATGTATATAAAGTAAATATTAGAGTTATGATATACCTACCAACACGAAACAAAGCAGGGTTATGATACTTGTGCTCAGACAACCCACATTTGGAAACCTCCACCTCCTGCAATCTCCATCTCCATTACATTTCTCATCCACCTAGCAAACTACTTTCACTTACACAAAGCCCTACTTTCACCTGCGACTAAATCCACTACCATACCCGATCCCAAACCCTTAAAACACCGCTCCCCAGTCATTAAATCCCCTATTAGCCCCACGGCTACACCCGCACAGCAGGCGGAACCCAGAAAACCTCACGTGCGGGTACACACGGCAAAGCTGGGAGCTTTAATGGCGTGTTATTTGATTGGCCCTAGCCCGGCAGTGTCAGGACGTTAAGTGTTTGGCTGCACATCTCTCGGTCCCCGGGGGCATCCACTATTGATCAGCAGTACCGGAGAGCCGGGTTGTATCACAGCTGTGTGATTGCGCATGCTTTCATCAGTCTCTGTATCACTCCACTGATTGTAGGGCCTGTAGTTGTTACGTCTCAGTGCATGCCGATCTGATAATGCTTCAACGATCCGACTGAAAATACTCGTTTGAAATACACTTCGGTCAGATGATCGCCACCAGGGCTAAATTTGAGAAGTTTATTGGATGGTATTGCATGTCACCACGGTGGCTTTTAACGCATCAAACAGTGGCAGGCAACCTACACACAAAAGCCTCTGAAGAAGTATATTAAAAGCTGAGTACATCTTTACAACGTTAACCCTTATCCTTATGTTGTATTGATTTGCTTTGCTTTCCTGATCACTGTAGTTGTAGCATAATAACTGGATAGTATGTCCATTTCTGAAAATCAGGGATTCGGAGGAAATAGTGCAGAAGATTGGATTCAAATATTGATATAGTTTATCTTAGGTTATGTGGAAAAGATAATTATTCATTAGTCCTTTTATGTCACTATCATTATCTTTTCTGTCTCATCCTTCCAGAAACATTCAGGGACAACCAGTTAATGGATTAGGTCAGGTAATTTGATAAATGCTTCAGAGGTAAATCGTTTGCAGAATGAACCCTACCTAGGTGTATGCAAAGGATAGACTTGATATCAACATATTAAAGCCCAAAACGGAATTCCTTCACATTATGGTCCGTCAGTATACAGGATGAAAATTTTGGTTTATTAATGGTTACACCATGGTTTAGACACTAGTAAATGCTGTGTCTACTGATGTTCGCATATCTAGTAATTGCAACCCATATCAGGCGTTAAAATCCGTAGTATATATCTACGAGAGTGTAATGTCTGTTTTGGGCGTCCGGCGTACACAGTACACCAATGTGACACCTACGTCGGCGTAGACAATGCAGAAATATGATAGATAAAATATAAAAAAAGGTTTCCTGACAGTCCCCCTTATCTGCGCCGAAATAGACATACAGGTTGATCCTGTGGTGGTATTGCTTTCTCGGTTATGACCGTAATACTGTACTCTGTGAAATATCTATTGCTCATTCTGCACTTTAACGCTGAAAGAAGACCTCTGCCATCGGAAAAAGTCTTTAATGGGAATAAACCTGATTTCAACCAGCAATCCTGCTTTTTTCGTGGGATTATAAAACACTACTGACCTTTACGAACCCGACAGGCGTATTCTGGGGTAGTAAAATTGCAAAAGGGAAGTCTCATTCAGTGGCAATGACTCTCATAGCTCATTCTCATAGCCACCAGACCCCAGCCCTCCACCCTCTATCCTACACATAGTATGGACATCACATACGTTTGCCGATATCACCTTACCGTATTGATATGACCCTGGCAGTCTTCATGTGATGCCTGCCGAAGCAGCTGTCAATAATAAATGTGGTGTCTATAACTGCTACTATGTGGCAAGCGCCCTATCAGGGGCACAGATCCCATTGTAATAACAGAAAAGAGGCTGGGGTCAGAACCCTGATAGTCCAGGGTCGACAGACAGAGTGCTGAGCTTCATCATTGCTTGGCATCGTAGTCAGTGGGTGCTGTGCACACTGGACAGTGGTTAGAATGGCACTCATGGTGTTGACAAGTAGTAAGGCCAGTATCGCATTCGAGAGTCATGTTATAAGTTTGTGAATCGGCAGTAACGATCGTGTTAGTTACTGTCATTACTGCGGTGTTTACCCTGCAGGGTGTGAGTTGTTAAGAGTGGATAGATTTGATTTTTTTCTGATTGGCTGATAGATAGTTGAGAATAGACACAAGGTGTCAGGGATAGACTGTAGGTGTGACAACTCCTGCCTTACAAATTAAAAGAGCTGGAATTTTAAGCGTAAAACAAGCATGCATGGGATTTTGAACCGGAGATCCGTGATTTTAGAAATGGGTGTCACAAGGAGGTATTTCGAATGCGATTTAGCGATAGACAAAATCAGGGGTCTTCTACTTAATCCGCTTTACCTGGCGTTTACACTAGACGACTAAATACGTGACGACTGTAGATCGTCTGTCCAATAGGTGGTAGCAAAAATCGCTGACCTCAGAATGTACCCGAGCGTTTACACTGACCTTAAGATTTCACAGAATCGCTGCCTATCTAGATGACTAATTCAAGCCGGCTTGACATAATCACGGGCATCAGAGCGTGTCCAATAGTCGTCTGGTGGTGCCGAATTGTATAATCTGATGTAACCAGACAATCTGCAGTCATCATGATCATGATCTGCAGATGCTCATGCTCTGATGCCTGCAACTATTTCAAGCGGGCTTGAATTATACGAGCGGTGATTCTGTGAAAACCTTTACTCATCAGTAAATGCTTGGGTACATTCTGAGTTCGACGACTTTTGCAGTGGACATTGCCACTACCTGGTGACTACTCCCTTGACGAGCTACAGTCGCCACATATTTAGTCGTTTAATCTAAACGCTGGGTTAGAGTACTAATCTAAGATAGCTTGCTCCGTATACATGGAGTGAACTACGTGAATCATAACAAATAACAATGAAGTGGTGACATTTATCTTTGCTCTCGCAAGTAGAGATATTGGTCAAAAGAGAACATAGCATTATTAATTATAGCAGGAAAGAGTATTTGAAATCATATACAATCAGTGATTTGAAGGAGTTCCTAGGGAATCCCTTATTTGGAGCATCAAACCAAAGTGACAATTTTGAAGGGGAGTCCGTCCGGATAAGAACTTTGCGAATGGGGTTTGGATCGCTGCGTCGCTTTGAATGAACAAAGTGGCCCAAACCTGAAATGCGATGGATAGTGTGAAGAAAGGAGGAGGTGGTAATAAGATGGGAAGAAGGCGGAAGCTGGAGGGGCAGTAGGGGCATGGGGCAGAAAGGGGAGATGGTAGAGGGTGCAGACTAGAGGGAGGGCGTGAGTGGGAGGGGCAGGGGTGGGGACGGGTAACGGTGAAGAGGTGGGAGCAGTGCGTATGCTGAAACGCCTGTGAACTGATCGATCGGTGGCCGCTATCCCCTTCACCGGGACTCGGACCGTCTCATCCATCCTTCATTGCTTTTAGCAACCTGTCAAAACCACGCTGAGCTTGACTACGCGTGGCTGGGTCGCGGCCGTAATGCCGCTTCCAATATCAATGGGCCTTTATCCGAGCTTTGTTTTTACCTAGTTCCATTCGTTTCGTCTTCTTCGTTCTGTTTATACGTCTATATACTCCTTCTTAGAATAGGAATGTGTTTATATGTACACATAACTATGAACATATATAGGAGAAAGGAGCTCATTACTTTGCCTACTACTTCCACCATTCCGCTGTGACACCCTCCATTACGGAATTGGACTGGCGGAAGCTGCTTCTGTGCATGTGCTGATGTGAGTGTGTTTGACAATGGGGATAGAAAAGTAACTCAATGATATAGCGTATAGACGAGGCGTAGCTTTCACTCCTGCACCTAGCGCTTCGCGACCACGGATAGAAAGAAGATTGGAGCGGACCGCGGGAAGTTGCCGCGCTCTCACCTACATACCCAGTTTCCGAGTCGTTGATTGGCCGAGCGCGTCACGTGACGCGTACGGCGTGTTCGGTTGGTCTCCGCGCGGCGTGGGGAGTTTCGTGGGGATCCGCGTGCAGCGGTTTCAAGTTCACCCGACGTCGGCGGAGTGTGGGGCGCTATGTGTAGCCGTTTATTACACACAGTACCTGTAGGGATCTGGATTCAAATCCCCAAAATAGGAGTGGAATAACCCCTACACCCAGTCAATGTTTTGACAAGGAGGTAAGCCCAATTTCGACAGTGGTGCTGTGTATATGTTGACACTTTGTTGTTGATTCTGGGAGTGTCATATTGCTGTCACTGTCTGTATCTGCTGTCACTTTGGTTTGTAACGGGAGATATTACTCCCGTCGTGCTCTCGTGGTTTCGATTGTTCATCAATCTCGTCAGGCGAATATGCGTTAGGTGTTCTTCTGTGGTCTTTCTCCCCGAAATATTTTTTCGGGGAGTGGATATGTGGCTCCGTGTGCATTTTCTGCTTTGCAGACAATGTGATTTTGTTCTCTCTACGTTGTGTAGTCTAGTCGACACCTTCCCTTCCCTGTTATGGTTCATGTTTTGGTGAATTTCTTCGTTCCGCTAGGGTCTATCTTGAGATCCTTGGGTTGGAAAAAAATTTTTGACGTGGCATTGTGTAGGGATGGGTTTGTGTGGCGTTGACTGAATTTTTAGCCATACCTGTTGTCCAGTGTGTTGAGTCCATGAGGAGAGTGTGTTTTTAGTCGATGAATCCAGTTGAATTCGATTTTGTTTCTGAGTCTTGCCGCTTCTTTTGATTCTGGATGTCTGTATATGTAGTCTAGGATGTACACTTTGACATCTTCTGTTCCGTGGTGTGTGTCTTGGTTGAAGTGTCGTGGCACCTCATTCTTTCCTTCGTTTTTCTTGATGCAATTTAGATGTTCTCGTATTCTGTCTTTTATTTTTCGTTTTGTTTGTCCAACGTACTGTTTTTCGCAAGTCTTGCACTCTATGCAGTAGATTACGTTGGAGCTGTTGCAGGTGACGTTCCATTTCGTCTGGTGTTCTCGTTTCGTCGTCTTCGAGGTAATGTATCCGTCCATGTTTATTAGGTCGCAGTATTTGCAGTCTTCTTTTTTGCACTTATTGTTGTTCTCTTTGCCTTCTCTTTTTATTGTGTCTTCTGGCTCGTTTTTGGTTGCTTTTTTCGTGTTGCTGTTTGGCTCGAAGTTTGTTCGTGCCCTCACGAGATGATCACGGATGTTCTTGGGTCTTTTGTATCCCTTTATTATCTTTTTCCGGTGGAGGTTTTTTGTTGTTATTGACCTTGCTAAGAGGTCCCAATTTTTCTCCACTATCTTCCCGATGTTGTTGTTGTTGGGGTTGTATGTGGTGACCAACACCACACCTTCGTCTTTGTTCTTGGTGTCGTCTTTTTCTTTTTTCAGGAGGTCGCTTCGTTGTTGGCTGTCCACTTTTTTCTTGCAGGTGTTGATGACGTCGTCTGGGTATCCCTTCTCTTTGAAATGTTGTTTCTTCTTCTCGCAGTGTTTTTCGTAGTCTTCGTCCGATTTGCAAATGCGTCTTATTCGGAGGAATTGCGAGTAGGGTAGGCTTCTCTTCGTCGCTGGTGGGTGTGCTGAGTCGTAGTTCAAGTATGTGTTGGCATCTGTTGGTTTCGTGTAGAGGTCTGTATAGAGGAGTCTGGATTTTTCATCTATTTTGACCGTTGTGTCGAGAAATGGTATTTCTTGTTTGGACCATTCCGAGGTGAACTTTATAGTTGGGTGGGCTCTGTTGAGGTCTTCTATCCATTGGTGGAGTTTTTCTTCTCCATGGTGCCAGATCACGAAGATGTCGTCTATATAACGTAGCCACAGCGTTGGTTTTGGGCCTTCTCTTGAGTTTAGCTTGTTTTCCAGGTTCTCCATGAACAGATTCGCATACGATGGTGCAAGTCTTGTGCCCATCGCTGTCCCGCTGATTTGTTTGTAGTGGTTTCCATTGAATTGGATGTTGTTGTTCTTGAGGACTAGTTCTAGTAGGTCTACTATGGAGTCGTTGCTTGGGTTTAGTCTCTTGTTACGTGTGTTGTTCAGCTTGGCTCTTATGGCTTCTATACCCTCATCGTTGGGGATATTTGTGTATAGAGAGCCAACGTCGACGGTCGCTAGTATTGTGTCATTCTTCATCTGTCCCTGTGCTTCAATCTTGTTGATGAAATCGTTGGTGTCTTTTACGTAGGACTTGATTTGTGGTACGAGTGGTTTGATGAAATTGTCTACAAAGGTCGAGATTTTCTCTGTAGCACAATTGTTCGCCGAGACCACTGGTCGTCCCGGTGGCGGTCGTTGTGGTTTGTGTATTTTTGGTAAAAAATACACGTGAGGGGCTCTTGGTTTGTCGTTTCTTAGGGCACCGGCCATGCTTAGACTGATCTCTCCTTCATTGGTCATTTTTTCTAGTTTTTCTTCTACGAGGTTGTTGATGTCTTGGGTGATGTCCCTCTCTGTGGGAATGTATACCTTTTTGTCGCTGAGTTGTCTTTCGGCTTCTTTGATGTAGTCTTCGGTGTTTTGTATGACGGTTGCTCCTCCTTTGTCTGCCGGTTTGATGGTAATTGTGTTGTCCTTTGCCAACTCTCTAAGAGCCAGTTTCTGGCTCTTAGTGACGTTGTACTCTTTTTTGCGTTGGGGCTTGTGGCTGCTGAGGTCAATTTCGTTGATGGCTATGAACCCTTCGAGGTTCTGCGAGCCTGTAGGTGGTTTCCAGGTCGATTCTCCTCGCAGCTGTCGGTTGAGTCTCTTGTCCTTGTAAGGGGCTAGTGTACCCTTCACGAGCGGGTTTGGGATTGTGTGATTATCCGGTTGGTAGTAACCTAAAGCCTCCGATTTGGGCTTCACGTCTCCAGTGTCGAAAAATTGTCGGATTCTCAACTTGCGGTGGAATTTGTCGAGTTCGATTTTTCGATCGCCTTCGGATTCACCCCCTTGGGTCGGACAGAAATTAAGGCCCTTTTCTAAGATGGAAAATTCGATGTCAGAAATATGTCTATTTGAGAGGTTTACTACTATACTACCTTCTTCGTTAGGGCTTGTCTTTGTTGCACATTCTTTTTTGGGGGGAAGGTTGGGAGTTGCCCCCCCTCGGGGCCCCTCCTTATCTCTTCGTCCCATTGCTGCTATTGGGGTGGTGTGTGGTGGGTTGTTCCCCTTGTTCCCTCTAGGGTTTGGCTTATTTCCCTTGGTTGTCGAACCGTCTTTCACAGAATTGAGACCCCGTACAGAGTTAACAGGAGGAGGACAACAATTAACACTTTTATTAGTAGACAGTGGTTTTTTGTACAAATCAAGTTCGTCAGACCCTGTATACAAGTTGTTACAATGTCCATTGGAGGCCAAGCTGGACCACCTGTTCCTGCACTCTATGGGGGCGGCGTTGTTGTTGTTCTGCTGCATCGCGTGGGCGTGTCGGGTGGTGGCACGTCGTGTTTTGCTGCGTTGTGGTTTCATACCGGTGCCCTTGTTCTTTGTACATCCAGTGTTCTTACTGCGTTTGGGTCTGTTTGGAGGTGATTCGTTGGTACCAGTCCTGGGGCGTTCCGTGTCTTGTGAGATTGTATCTCGGCCAGTTCCTACTTTCTTTCTCATTTCAGTATCGTCGTTCATGGGGTCGGTCCTCTCGTCGTGGGTTATCGTCGTAGCGTCCTCTTGGTTGGCGGCTGGGGTTGTAGCCACGGTATGGTCTGCGTCCTCCTCTGTAGTCTTGGTACTCGTACTGTCGATGGTAGTCTCTCGGTGCCGGTCGGTAGTCCTTATCTCTTGAGTGTTCTCTTCTTCTCTCGTAGTCTGGGGTCCCCCCCCGAGCTCGGCTTTCGGTACTCGGAGGGGCCTGGCTAAAGGGCTTGGTGTCGCTTCTGTTGGCTCGTTTGCTGTCTGAGTCTGCCTGCTTGCGTACCAACTTTTTCACATGTTTCGCGATGTGGATCATTTCGTCGTCCTTGGGACTTTCCTTTTCCAGGATAGTCATTCGTTTCTTGAACTCGTCCTCCATCAGTTTCCGTTCTCTGTCCCATTTCTTATTGCAGTGGGTTGTCAGTTTTCGGATCTTGTGTTCTGCTCCTGACTTCGAGTCCTTCTCGTATAGTTCTTCTTTGATTGTCTCCAATGTCTGGGTCATAATCTTGCGGCTTCTGTCTTCCTCTTTTTCTAGGTGAGTGGATATCTTGCTCATCAACTCCAGTGCCGCTTTCTTGCGTACCTCCAGTACGATGTCGTTGAGGGCGAAACTGTCCCTCACCCACTGCGGTAGATCCTCAAGGCCTACAGCCCAGGCGGTCGGTAACTTGGCCTCTACTGCTCCATCAAGCCAATGGCGGCGTAGGTTGTACCTTACCGTGTCCACTCCGTTCTTCCTGACACTCCTCCAGGCCCCGTGTAAGTTTTCACTCAGCATTTTGTCGAAGTCCTGTAAATATACAGGGTGTTCGTCGTGAGTGACAGAAAAGGGACTGTTTTTTGAGGTGTGTTGGTTGATGTTGTCAGTGGTGTTGGTGTCATCTGTTGATTTTATATTTCTGTTGTGGTTTGTACTAGTTACCCCTGTCGTATCTAGTTCTAACAGTATATCTAAATTAACGTCTTCGTAGTCGTTAACTAGTGTGTTGAGTTTTATGTTTCCATCTTTGTCTCTTTTTTTGCCCTTTGTTTTGTCTGCCCCACCTGTGTTGGTGTTGCAACTTGGGTTTTTGTTGTTCATTTGTGGTGTGTCTTTTTTTCCGGGTGGGACTGTGCTGTTTGACAGTGTTGGTTTGTCAGGGTCGTGTCCCTCATCGGGGGCATCAGATCGGGATGACATTTTGTTTGGTTGATTAATTGCAGGTTTCCTGCAATCAGAGAAGAATTTGTGCAAAGAGAGTTGTGTGTTCTTTTTGGACATTCTGGTTTTGTTGGTATGTAGGCCGTATTTTATACGAGACAGAGAAGGGGTGTAAAAATTCCCCCTCCTAAATCTGTTCTGGCCATGTCGGTTGCCATGTTGTTGTACTGACGGCCCATCACCGTGTGTACTTCTCAAAGAATTGGAAACCTGTTCCAATCCTGAGTTACAGCTGTTGGATGTGATTTGGCATGTGCTTTTACCAAATCTGTGTGGTTGTTGTTGTTTATTTGCTGGAATTGAAACATCATCGTATACAGGTCTGTTTAAAGTGACAGTTAGAAGTGCCTGTCCGGCCGGGTTACTTACGACATCGGGATCGCTGTCATCTGGTGCTGTCACTGTGTGTGCTTTTTGCTTGGAGAATGGGTTGGTGTTGTGCACTGGCGGTTTAGCGTGTAGATCCTCTGATTCGGTCTCACGTTTGCTTCGGGTTTCTCTGCGTTTCTTTCTCATAGCCTCAGTTTTCTCGGTCATTCTCTGCATTGCGGCGAGTTGTTCTCGGAAAGCCGTCTCCTCCGACGCTTCCCGTTCCGCGCTGTCATACGGCGTACCGTCCGCCGGCTGACTCGAATCCTCTGTTGACATCGGAGTCTGTACGTTGTTCGTGCGTTCATTCTCTTTCTCCTCTCTCCTACGTTTCGATTCTGGTTCAGGCATTTTGGCTGTGTAAGTGCAGGTGGCAGAAGTGGAAATATATGAAATATATCGTATAGACGAGGCGTAGCTTTCACTCCTGCACCTAGCGCTTCGCGACCACGGATAGAGAGAAGATTTGAGCGGACCGCGGGAAGTTGCCGCGCTCTCACCTACATACCCAGTTTCCGAGTCGTTGATTGGCCGAGCGCGTCACGTGACGCGTACGGCGTGTTCGGTTGGTCTCCGCGCGGCGTGGGGAGTTTCGTGGGGATCCGCGTGCAGCGGTTTCAAGTTCACCCGACGTCGGCGGAGTGTGGGGCGCTATGTGTAGCCGTTTATTACACACAGTACCTGTAGGGATCTGGATTCAAATCCCCAAAATAGGAGTGGAATAACCCCTACACCCAGTCAATGTTTTGACAAGGAGGTAAGCCCAATTTCGACAGTGGTGCTGTGTATATGTTGACACTTTGTTGTTGATTCTGGGAGTGTCATATTGCTGTCACTGTCTGTATCTGCTGTCACTTTGGTTTGTAACGGGAGATATTACTCCCGTCGTGCTCTCGTGGTTTCGATTGTTCATCAATCTCGTCAGGCGAATATGCGTTAGGTGTTCTTCTGTGGTCTTTCTCCCCGAAATATTTTTTCGGGGAGTGGATATGTGGCTCCATGTGCATTTTCTGCTTTGCAGACAATGTGATTTTGTTCTCTCTACGTTGTGTAGTCTAGTCGACACCTTCCCTTCCCTGTTATGGTTCATGTTTTGGTGAATTTCTTCGTTCCGCTAGGGTCTATCTTGAGATCCTTGGGTTGGAAAAAAAATTTTCCAACCCAAGGATCTCAAGATAGACCCTAGCGGAACGAAGAAATTCACCAATAACTCAATGATATAGCACCTGATAACCTATATTCTTCTTTCCATTCACTTTGAGGACCCCAATATTCTTATTTCTCGACACCGCAGAAAAGCGCAGGACGAAGACGAAGGATTGTCTCAAAAATAGATATTGCTGTTAAAATGAGAGGCCTATAGACACATGTGCCCTAAAGAACAGCAAATGCATTTGATATGACGGGAAAAGCTTCGAAGCACAAACTATGGGCGTTGGCTGAATAAAGATCCATCACTGCACACGCCATATGTCTCCTAGAGCTATCAGAATTAGAACTGTGAGATAATATATGCTATAAACAGAAACTAATCCGCCTTCGAGCCACGAAAGCCTGCCATGTGCTGATAATTTGCAACGACGACTCAGCTCTGCTTCGCAGCGGTCTTTATCTGGGGACATAATAGAATATCAGGGCTGACAATGGCTTCAAGTATATTGGCTTCCTCCCCGCTAGTCGTAAACCATGTGACATAGTGTGTATTTATATCAGTCATAATGCCTGGTAGTCGATGTAATTATATATATATATATATATATATATATATATATATATATATATATATATATATATATGACAGGTAGGCACAACTTCGTACTTTATGAGATGGAATTCAGATACGCTGACTACGTATCCTTATGATTATATACCTGTAAATCATTAAAAAAGCCATTTTCGCCACGTGGTACGGAGGGACGTATTAATATCATTTCGTCGCTCAATGACGAACGGAATCTGTACTCCTGGTTAGAAAAAGTGAGACATTCGCCAATAGGCATGTAATAATCCAAATTGGGTATAGACAGTTTATCAAAAGAAACCTATTACCTTTGACATTATTTCTGCCTATCCACAAAAATCCTGAAATGTTTTAAAAAACAAGGTCTTCTTTGATGAAGTCTTCCATATTTGCAATATAGACTATATAGGGGGTAGGCAGGGAATGGAACAATCAATCGTCTATTGTTAGCAATATACCGACTTATGAAATGCATAGAAAACTCATTAAAACCATCATGAATGAGAGTATACCAATATAATTATTAATATAAGGATGTGTCTACTGGTCATTTGTTGACTGCAAAGCACTGCTTACAATAAAATATTTAGAATGTGGGCAATGAATTTTGTATCATCATCTATATACTATTAAAATATATACCCCTAATAAGAATACGACTATTTTGTATTATTATGTATTATCATTTCATGTTGGAAGAATCGGTTATCATAGCTAATAACGGCGCCTGAATAAAACCAGTAATAGTCCTGCCCGCTGCATACAGGACGCCATCTTTGTTGGTATCAGTGTATCTAATATCTAAAGGTCACAGTTATCTTTATATGTAGCATATATACATAATTTGTGCTAATAAAGAAATCTCTCAGCCAATCCCCCGGTTTATTGATGGCAAAGTTTACGCCTAACAAGATACAGAATCCGACGACATTTTTATTTTTACCACGTTTAAAATTCATGGGGGAATTTTGCTGAGACAAATGTTCCCACTTCTGGGACCAAATAACCAACCAGGAAGCCAGCAACCAATAGGAGGCCAGCAAGGAGGATCGTAGTTTTCAAACCATTCGCCTCACCCTGGGACTTGAGTCCCATGCTAAGTGTTCACTGGGACCCACATGTCCTTCCATGTGAAACAAATTATCCATTTTTCCTTGAGACTGGTTAAAGCAACTTGCCACGACAATTTTGTACCAAAACAGAATCGTCTGAGACGAGTGAAAATGTGGGAAATACACCCGTATACAGTTACATTAGTCTCTACTTGTAAATTCCGCTTTAGATTGTGTATACATGTTAACTGTTTCGATACATTATGATTATCTAAAAGTAATTCATGATGATGAGATGTGAATTTTTTATCATCGCTACTCCATAATGTCCTCTTTCTAATAAAAACCCTGTCCGTTTTTGGAAATCTGTCTAAGATAATGGGATCGATAACAAAAAAGGCACGGTGTGTAGGAGTGATACTTGGGCTCGGTGGCTATTTCTGATTGGCCTCTACTCATACTAGATCTGTACACGCCGTATGTTGACAGCGGCTGACTGTGGACATAACGTGCCTGGTTAATATGAATGTCTCCGGTGTCCCACACCAGCCCGACACCGGCAAAGGTTAACGTTGACGGATGCCGTGTGCCTGAGAATTAACCCCACGGTAGCACCTCACCGCACGCCGCCTGTCATGTCTCTGCCGACAGCCACAGCCTCAGCCCCGCCTGCAGCACACAACCACCGTCTACCGTCCTTTGCCTATTAGCTACTGCCTGCCACCCGCCTGCTGCCTGCCGCCTGCTGCACACAACCAACACCTACTATCCCCCTGCCCATTAGTTATTGCCTGCCGCCTGCCGCATACAGCAAAGGTCTGCCTTCCCCTGGCCTATTAACTACTGCCTGCTGCTCACTACCTTTAGCCCACCATCCGCTGCCTCAAGCCTCCTAACCATTACCTACTGCTCACTACCTACATCCAATGTCCTTTGCATTCATCCCCTGCTAGTCACATTATATCTGCCCTTACAGATCACCGTCTGTGGTATGGGAGTGTAGTTGAATTGGTATTGAGCTTTAGCCTCTATCAGAACTCAGATATGTGCGCCATCTACGCAGCAAAAGATAATACCGTGTTTTTGTGACCTAGATACACTGGTCCTGGTTTCTTGTATTACTTCCGTCCTGGCGCGTGTCTGGAAGGATAGGGCTTGGAATTCTGAAGTCCTTTGCGTCGCAAATGGGTGTTAGTCACGGAGGCATATTTTGTACTCAGGGGGCGGGTCCTTTTTGAAGTGGGCGCGGCCTGAGGGAAGTGGGTGTGTGCTATAGACAGTGGGCGTGGTTTATATGAGTGAACAGGTTAGAAAATTGAATTATGTGACCTCGGACCATGAGCAGCTCAGAGTATCTGTTGCTGAATGGCTTCACTCGCATTCTGCTACTTGAGCCCCTCCGATGATATAAAACCACCGCTTTAAGCAAAGTTTAAACACAAGGAGAAAGCAGCAAATTCCTTTTCCTGGGAACCTCCCTCCTATCCATCCAGCCAACCTTGACCCCCCCTCCCCCTCCCCAAGTGACTGACTAGCGACTGGTCGAGTAATGGGTAGTGGAAGGCGAGTGGCTCACCCCGCGCGCCCCGCACAGGGAGCTGCTCATCCATCATGGCCGCATTTCACGCACAGGATTCGAGGGCGATACGAGGCGCGGAAATCGATACTAGATAGATGCCCGTGTGTGTTCATACGAAACGTGTACCCCATTAAGCGGGGGAGATGGTGGCCATCTCCCGGCCTGCGTATCTCCGTCTAGGGCTTCTCTTGTAAAGCCGTACGTCGGGTAAGCGCTGAGGTATTGCATGGTCTTAACTTGACAAGCTCCGAGGGTAATATTTCACCGCTGTCGGCATAGTGCTTTCCTCACTCCCGTATCCACTCACCCTCAGTCCCACCTCTCCGCGCAACGGCTGAATAACTCTTTCTGTGATACCTAATACAATTCAACACCCTTGCAGTGGAATATTGCCCCATTGTTGCAGGGCCTCGATCAGCGTGGCAATTCCTAATACTCATACATTTTATATCAATTTACCTCATCCTTCATTAGTTTTATTTATTTTCTTCCTCCATTTGGTTCTGTTTCATTTGCCTTTTATCCAACTCTTTCTTATTTTCATTTTAGTTTCCGTCGCCCTATTTCTTACATAATTTCATTCACATGATCTCCCTCACTATTTCGCGTTCGTTCACTCCTCATTTCTATTTTCCCTCTTCACTCCCTACACATCTCCGCATTCTTTGTTCCTCTCTAGCTCTTGTTCCTGCTTCTTCTCCCTCATGCCTCTCAGATTTTATCGTGTTCCGGGCTTGCCTTCAGTTATCTAGGTCAAGGACAGGAAGCACTGAGAAAAAAACGAACCATTTGTGCCCTGTAAACATGCAGTTGTAAAAAGGTATCAGATGCGGCCAGAGAATTCACCAAGCCACCTGCCTGTGTGTAGGCTCTCGGCATTCAGACTCCAGTCGGGGATTGGGATCGGGGCAGCAGGTGGGCTCCTACAGAAACTCTGAATTAAAAACGGACAATGCCACAAGGGCCCAAACAGAGCCTCACATCTTGTGCCTCCACAATGAATTTATCTAAACATTAAGAAGAGGGTATGCGTATATTTTACCAACTTTTGTTATAGCCAGTGACACCTACATCGATATATTCATTGACCATATGTTTGATTCCTCAGGTACCATTGTACTCATATATTCCCGCCGGTTTGTCAGGAATGAATAAGGAAATCTGTCCCCGATGGAGATCGAAGTTTTACAAACACCAGCCTTATCAATATAATTCGAAAGTTACAGAATAGCTCCTTCAAGCTTTCAGGACTTTTGACATGTTACTCTAATATTTCATCATCTTCCGCACCATCTGTTTACGCTATGGAAGGAATGGTTATCAGTCAGTGGAGCCCCGATCATTAGAGACTTAAAATGGACTGCTGTCGATGGTTAAAAGATTCTTCTATTGCCTACATATCCCTCAGTCTAGCCTATTTTTACCGTTTTCCCGTTCTTCGTTTATTTGTTCCTCGATCCTTAAAATCGAAAAACAAGAGAGTACACCTTAGCCTGATAGCTAGCTAGTCTAAAAAGTGAAAAAAGCGAAAAAGCCGCCTGAATCAAGGATCCTCCCCGCCCCTCGGTCACTCAGCGGTCAGTACGAGCAGCTCTGCATATTAGCTGACACTCACTTGTCACTTAGACTGCTACCGTAGGATTATTGCTCAAGTGCTATTTTTAGTTCCACCCATATCTTTTAGACCTAGCCTTACCCCTGCCCTCTACAAATGAGATAGAAAGAACCAACCTCCAAACACTCTTGTTCGAATTGGTACCTGGTTTCCTCAAATGCAAATATCTTGTTTGATACAAGACTGAATGATAATATATCTTGTAAATTCAATGACAAGCATCTTTCTTTACGGTCACATTTTACTATATGTTATAGGTAGTTGTCATTATTTCAAACAGTATTTCAATTAACGTTGTAATAAGCATCGCCTGTTGAACATTCGTACAATATTGATATTGATAATCTCTCATGAAGTTTGAGAATCTTAGTAGCCTCAATGGAACGACAACATTATAAATGTCATCCCCGTGCCCTACATTAATAGTTTGTATATGATGGCCGTTCTTTTGAAACCTAAATAGTTGATGCTTGATAGGTTTCTCACTGAAGCCCAGTGATATCTTGAAAAGTCCATACGAATCAGCAGTTACCTGTAAGAGTATCTCCGACTATATTTACATAGTCCACTTGCGTCACTGTCAACCCAACTGTTTAGGTAACAACTACCTTCTCACCATGAGCCACACCCACGGAGCACATCGACGTACCTTGCGACGCGCTCAACGTGCATTGAATTGAATGGTCGTCGGGGTGCATCTGGAGGACTGAATTTGTTAGCCAGCGTTGGAGGGTTCCAGGCTTAAGTTCACAGTCAACACACAAGCAGTACTTAAAGGGAATTAGCAACAGGCGCTAAGTACTACACGCGAGCTTCTCAGAGAGCTGCTCGGTGAGTTGCTCCATGTCTGTCTGCCCCCTGCAATACAAGTCTCATCCATCACCTGAGCGTGCCGGCTTAAGGTCACGACAGCTTAGCCAGCAAATGGGGCCGTGTGTCACCGGCCGGTGTTATGACCTGCTCGTGTCTATCTTTAGACCCTGAGCCGCTCGCACTGGCCGGACGAGCTGCCCAGGTCCCCGTCGAGCTGCTCAATGGATGTGAGGATGGATCAGGCGGTACCGGGGGACAGTGTCCAGGCTAGCAGGACGTTGTAGGTGGATGGGAGGCGAGGAGGAGGGCGGTGTTGGTGGACAAAGTACGCGGAGTCAAAGTGTTATTACCTGCGTGTTGATGGGCGAGACTCGCGTCGTTTACACGCACAACAACCCAGGAGGTGTCAGTCACCATTAGGTAAATTAGCTTGGGACGACATCCCACCACTCACCGGCTTCCTGCCACACTGTAGTGACCTTACGCTGGTCTTATCTATTTTACCTACATCCGTTCTCCAATCTCTACACCGTATCCATGTCTATGATATCCCCCATCATGATTTCTAATATCACCCACCCTCAGAGACAATGCGTCCTAAGAATAGCTCAATGCGAATGTAGGGTTTTCTCTTGACACGAGACATTAGCATTTCAATATGGTTTCATGATGAATTCTCATTTGAGATCATTATGTCAATGATAATTAATACCAAAGGCGGGTCTCGTCTTGATATCAGACGTTAAATCAGGTTATTAGATTCTCATATTGACACTGATTACAGGCGACGTACTAATACCGTTATAATCTTGGCATATGATTCTCCCTATCTTATAATCATTTGGGACACACAATAGGTTTCAAAATATAAAACACTAATTAGAATGGAAGGGACCAGTTCTACTGCAAGCTATGGTTCATATGACGAGGATAAAATTAGCTGATTAGTACGGGATAGCACGCGATTGTATGAAGAGACGCTTTTAATGCAATATTATCTATTCACATAACAGACCAATCCGCTACATAAAGTGAGGATCTACCAGAGCCAAATAACTCAGTTCGTATAGCAATGATATTGTTGGGAAATGGGAGATGACGTTTGTAGGTTATCTAATAACCTCTGAACTACCGAGACACATCTCGTTTTGAGAGCTTTGGAGAATCGGTATATAATCTAGCGTCTTCAGTATCAATTTTGCCTTACAGAGAGAATATACTAAGTGCATAATACTAAGCTATTTTACTGTTCTTTTTCATAACCTGTTACTTTTGTGCCCAATAAAAATTCAGGTCTGTTGAACTCTACATTGTAATAATGCGGAAACCAGTTTCATTTGTATGAAAAAAATATTTGGCTGTCGATCCATGTAGTGTACAGCCTGCCAGTGTAATAGAATGGCATTATGTTTCAGCGTAGGCATGGTAACGTCATTGTAGAAACGAATCCATTTTCTCAGCTAAATCCCATTACTTGGACTACAGATTGTTAATGGGAACGTTTTTCTAACGCCAGCGTCTCTCAAACACAAGACGAAGATCTCTTCACTGATGATGTATTTTACTCGATTATAATGACAGAGAGATATATGCCTATACAGGGAAGACAATTCCTTACGCATCTACCCACCCTATCTTGCTCCTATCACGGTGGGAACAAGCATATGTGCCGATTGCACAAACAAGTCGACATAAATATTTATTTTGGGCTCGTTTCTTTGAAACCAGAACTATTTCCGAGGGATTTAGTGACCCCAGAGAACCAAAATAGCCGGATCTGCTAGGTATTTTCACGTAGTGAACTGAGGGGCCGGGGAGATATAATGAGGAATATTTCCTTCGATCAAAAGCTGCGAAAGTATGAAGAAAATATTGAACTTTCATTACCAGTGCACGCCTTGCTGAGCTCACTCAGTCCTGTTCGATCCCTTACAGTGTCAGTGGCGTGGCAATCCTTCATACAGTTTCGTTTTGAATAAGATTTTAAATCGTGTTGGTTTAACATGTTTGTAGCAAACGGAGCTACCTATACAAAGAACCATCTGGACAGGACCCATGAGTGTTGTTTACACAAGGCAGCAAGTTGCAGAATCGGATACTTTGGCTGTGTAAGCACGCAGCAGGGCGACATTTCCCAGGCAGCTCGCCGGGTGGTGGAGCAGCTCGCGCGGTCCGCTGTGAGCTGCTCGGCGGGTCGATGATAGGTCCCGGCTGACTGCAGTGAGGTGTTGTGTTCTCCACTAAAAGGCATCGGGCCGTGAACAAAGCAGGCTCTACTCGTCTAAACACATGCCGCCGCCCCTTCTGTGGGGACTATCTCATTGCCCGCCCTAAATCACCAACTCCCCGCTTGAGTAGCTCGATTCAGGTCGGAGCTGCTCCCGCTTATTTCGTTACACGGGACGGGAGCGCTCACGAGGATGGCATAGCCAGGTTGGGACGGAGAGGGTGCATGGCGACCTTTGAGAACAGACACCGTGCGTGCGGCTTTCGGCAGGCCAGGTTTTATTATGCATGCGAAGTCGTTCGGAATCGCATTTGCGAGGAGATATTTCCATTTAAAAATGGCGCCGTTGCAGCTGGGGTCTTGGTTAAAGGGGTTGGCTACACTGCGCTGGATGTGAGGCTCGGGGGCTCTGCGGCCTGCGCCGTGCTGGGTTGACGGAGGGAGCGATACAGATACATGAGTCGGGTATACAGGAGGGGTGGCAGGTAGGCAGTGGGGGGCAAGGGGTGTTGGTGTGAGCTGAATGATTAATTAAAGCTACAGTCGAGCGGCCCGCCTCCCTTCAGCAAGGGGAGGTCTTCAGAGTGCAATGAGCAACTCTGAAACTGCTCTGCAGAGACCGACAAGCGCCTCACTGACCGGAACTACAAAGGAGAATTCTGATGCTGGGAGACCTCCGCACATGCGCACTTATTGTTGATGTGCTCTTTCTCTAAGCTAATATTTCCATGATGGTTATTGTCTTATCAACTGGGTGATAAATAGAGAAGGACAAAATGTAGTATGAATCTAGTTGGTAGCCTCCCAGAAAGCCCCTGTAAGTGGGTCAGATAGAAAATAGTGGCGATTTCCTACGTTCTTCTCATTTAAGTTCGGCAAGTGGCCCCGTCACCTTGTTATGTGAAAAAACAACCCACCATCTGAGACTCTCCGTGCATAGCGTGATCTAACGTGTCATCAAGTCAGTCGCCGGGCTAACCACTGTTCAGCCCACACGCTGCCGCCGCTTAAATTGTTGCCACGTGCCAAGCACGAGCTCCCATTTTTTCTCATCTAACAAAGCGGCCCGTTTCCGAGTCCGACAAAATTGACTCAAATTAGCATCGTTCCCAAAGGCCTCTGTCTTGGGCTCGTGTTTATTATTGGCCCATTTCTACCAAAAGCTCGGAGATCAGTCGCTGCCGTCGGCGTTCTTTGCCTGCTTTGGAAGCCGCCCCCACTCGCTCCTACCACCCTCTGTATGCATACAGACTCCGGGGCAGGTTTGGAAATACAGCTCCTAGATTATCTTGCTTGGGTTGATAACAGCGTCCCCACACGCCCCGGGGAATGATTCAGCAGAACGAGCTTAAATTGATAAAGAAGAACAACTGTATCATCTGAAGTGGCAAAGATGTCAATAGAAAGAGGGGCTTAAAACCAGATACACTATGGGGAATACAATGTCTTCACCAATGATTAGTACACTTTGTAAGAGAATTCCAGCCTACTATAGGGGACAGGAGGACAGAGCCCTGTCGAGCATGTACGTATGTGCATTCATGTGCTTTAAAAGAGTTCCATTTGAATAGGGTCATCTAATAATTCCCAGCTATTTTGGCACAATTGGTCTCATATTTATATTCGATGTGAAATAAACCTGCCAGCTGCTATAGCCTATGAACTGATCTCAGCCACCAAGTATAAAACTTGACGGTTTATACTGAGGACGGCATTTTGAATATTGCTCTAATCGTATTTGTGATATGTGGTCGGTGGGTTGTCGATAGTCTTACTCCCACGTGGGTAAAGACATGAAGACATCAGCAATGGCTGGCTATGCGTGACTTGAGACCACGTTAAGGATCCTCGTTTCTTATAACTTATATTGTAATTGACAGCATTCCTAGATATGTCCTGGGCTGTCGTGATGGATTAATTTATTTGGGTAAATTTCATTTCATCCATCTCATTGTTCTAGCACCATAAGGCTGTTTTCAAAATTGGTGTGAATTGGTACTTAACATTAGACCATAGGTACTTAACATTAGACGCTCAACTTTCTCTCTTTAGATATGTTTTGTTTTAATCAGACTTAATGCCGATATAAATATATATATATTTAGCTAGGTGTCTAGAACAGGATATATCGAATCGATGTGTGTTCTATCCCCGACTTCACTTGCTCAAACATGTATCGTGTCTAGGATGCATACACAAGCTCCAGTACTGTATACGAGAATAAACATGCTGGTTTATAATGAGCCAGCTAGACCTGTTGCAAGTCTCGCCTTCAATACCAAACGGAAATAATCGATAGTTTCACGGGGAATACGTTCAAATCAACCGAGTTAAGAGTGCTTCATTAAGCATTAGGCAGCTGTGTAGAATCACACGGTGTTAAGTCTTCGCCCCAGCTGTGTGTGAGCGGGTTTTTGTGAGTGTGTTTTGGCACTGATCGGGAGTTGGTTCAGTCTCACGGTCCTGAGGGGCGGCGCAGGGCGGGGTCGCCAAATTCAACCCTGGTCTCCCTGAAGGAAGTATCGATCTGCACTGATGAGGTCGACGAGCAGTTTAAGTTTCGTTAGCCGTGCCTGAGCCACTCGTATATAGTCCAATACTGAAGCCAAAGAGCAACCTACCCCCTTACTCCCCACCCTAGACACTGGTGTCTTAGCCTGTCCGCCCATTCTGTCTGAACGCCTTTCCTTATACTCGACTGCCATCTGCCTGTGCTCTCCTCTGTCCTAATGCCCTGTCCCCTCGCCATTCCCAAATCCCCATTCCAACGCCACCTCTAAGCTACCCCTGTCCCATTACAACTAACCCCCTCCCATCCCCGAAAACAGCCACCCTCTCTACCACCCCCTCCAGGACCCACCTAGTAGCCCACCCTCCGCGAGCAACATACGGCGAAATGTCTATTTGCTCAGCATCTAATCGATGCCTTTTCTTAGTTTGGTGCAGAGCAGGACTAAATGATTGATGTCCGGAACAAATAACCGCCGGCCTATGGGCATGCGCCCACCGGTTGCATCCAGTGTTTTATAATTGGACTACACTGGTTGAGCGACTTGATGCCACCACTGCTGTTGGTCCAGAGACCACACGTCGGCCTAAACAAACACCATTAGCATGGTATCTCTTCATCTGTACCCCTTACGCACCATGCTTCTCCCTATTTTATACCTGGGCTTATTTATTACCGAGCGGATTATCAGATTACTATGTTTGCCCGCTCACGGGAGCCTATTGATCAGGGTGTTTGTGGCGTTAAGTCTGCGGTATATGGGCCGCTGTTACATCTCAATTGAGCTACTTAATCAGGATGTGTCCAACCCGTCAGAATGTCGCTACAGATAATCCCTGTCGTAACGCCACGAGTTATATGATGTAGACCCGGTTATGATGGCTGCCAAGATTTAGCAATGATATTAAAAATTCCTTGTTAATTGAATACATCCAATGATATAAGCGAATGGATACAGACGTACATTGAAAGATATTCGATGGGCAAAGCATAACAGGTGTCCGAGAATAGATAGAAACAACACGGCCTTTAACAATATGGCTGTTGATATACATATACTTTTAAACTATTCCGTCCTATGATCAGATGAAGTATATATTCTTCCCAAGTTGGATCTATATGCCTGACCTATATGAATGTACAGAGGGATCACTATATTGATAATCAGATTCTCGACCTATCATTCTAGCCTAAGCCTACGCGACTATATTGAATGGGTTTGTGCCTGCAAGACATAGCTTTTCATATACATGTGGTATCATATAAGTACGTATATAGCACATGATTTACCCACCATGGCAGGTGGCGAGGCGGCGATATGTAGTGTTGTAAGCGGGGGATATAATGTGTGCGGTTACTCATGGCCGCTCAGAAAGACGAAGCTAGGCACAATACACCTCCTCACCGTCATCATGTAATATTGATAGGCCACGAGGGACTGCCACATCGACTATTGGGATACATATGGGAGGGGAACAAGCGCCAGCCGCCACATCCAGGCAGAGAATGAATAAAGCACCCTATTAATCCCAATGCCTACTGTGAACCGGCACCCCCATGATGACGGGAGTATAACACCCGCTCCTGATTAGGAGCAGCGTTGTGTTTGCACAGTGGCGACGCCTTCTAACGCTGTGGACGCGTCTTTTGTGAGTTGCTCGCCACCGACGTGTGAGTAGCTCGGAGACGGCGGGTATTGTGGAAGTGACAGGAGTGTACGTGCTTGGGCTACTATGATATAAAGGAAGGTGTGGGTGTGGTGATCAGGGAGGCTAGCAAAGGCAACCTAGGTCGATCCCATTGATCCCTCAAACCTGTCCCAGATCTCAGGCTGGTTTATGATTTCTGATTCAGGGATATTATGTGACACAAGAACTACTGACAGGTCTAGAGTCGGGGGGGGGGGGGATACCGAGTACTGGTATGTCCGCTAAATCCTTATTTTGAAAGGCTAACGGGCTCCAATGCCCCGTCTTGACTGGCAAACCATCCAGTTAATTATTCTAAGACTGGTACGAATAAAATGATTTATACAATTGCTATTATGATTGTGAGATTATGAATTCAAATAATACCATCACGAAGAATGGTCTTCACCAACTCCACAAATTAGTTGAACTATTAAATGTGACTAATTCATCTTGTAGACAATATTCAAGAGAAAGGCAATTTTATGTTGAAACCAAAAAAAGATTAACATCTTTATTGAAAAATATTAAATTCCGAAACAGTTCATAGACGACTTTTTCCTTTCGAGGGATAGTTGTGAAGGATGTTCACCAACATGTGGGCGAAGGCTCTAGTTTCTGATGTGCCTTCTACATCATCATTTCACCATATCCAGTCTCAATGTCACCCTTCATTAGACCTAACGAAGAGAAAATGAGCTCGGACCGAATTCCATTCTATTATTGGTTATTCATATGCTAACAAAGCTTTAAGATTTTGGACAAATGTCTTGCTAGCCCACACCCCTCATCATCAGGGAGAAACTTGTCTTGCCCCGATTGCATTTCCTGCTAGTTTCACGTTGCCGGCGGACTAGGGCAAAATCAAATCTTGGCTGACATCAGCGGGCTAGGCCTATATGTTATCAGGCAATTACTCACAGCGGAGACCCTGGTCGGTGTTGATTAGCATCTGCCATCGAGCAGAACATAATTACTGGAAATATAGGTTGTCAATTCATGAGAAACCAGTTGCATAACCGTCTCTATTCCATTGCCTGTCACCCTGACACGAACCCTGGTTGACCGTGTGTGCCTTTCATGTCCCTATCGCTATTTCCATCAGTCTCTCATGATTCTTTCATGAATAATGAAGACTTATTCGGGGGAGGATTAGATGACATAATCAGTATAGTTATTGATGGCATAGCAAGCTCTGCCCTATTTACATTGGGTTCTTGCTTTAACAGCGGTCTGGCTAAACCTATTTCTCCGATGTTTAGGCTCGTGGACATCTATGCTCATGTCTCTTGAATTTCGAAATTGTGGGATTCAAAAAAAAAAATTAACTGTGATTAGCTGGTCTATGCATGTCATCTATTGATTTGGTTTCGAATATATTTTATTCAATTCGGGTTCTACCCTTGAAACAGGTATAGACCTGTACATATTCGTCTGTTATAAAGTGAGCGACATGTCTAATGGATCATAAGAATGGTAACTAATTTCTTTTGCAACTATGAATTACAAGAACTGGCTTCCGTTGACAAGAGTACATGTGTAACTTGTACATGAAGTCAAAAGCTCCCCAGTCTTTGTCCAGTGTCTACTGAAGTAAACGAAATGTCATAAAGTCTAGAAGTCATCCCCACAAATTACCCACAAGACAAAGCGTTTAGACTCCCTGTCATGGCTCTGGAATTACAATTATGGCAATCACGAATCACTACAAGGTTTAATCCGGTCGAGCAAACGTTTGGCCGTTTAATCTTTCGCGCGCGTGTGCTTCTGGGCTTTTTGAACGCGCGCCGTGTGTACGACACGCAAATAAGACGTTAGCATTGTGAATGCAGCACAAGCCATCACAATGAGCAAATAATTAATGAGAAAAAGGCTGCGCCCGTGGGTTTTGCGGTAACTATTGGGGGATTCTGCCTAATTTGCGGTCATCATCATTACGTTGCCCACCGGTCTATTTTTACACCGATAGGCCGACCACTCTACTCGGCTTTCACCGCATCCATTGTCACCCACCCAGCATTCGTCTCGCTTGGGAATCAGGCGAGCAGGTCCGACGGCTAAGAGGGGGTGGGGAGGAGCAATAGCTAAGAAGTTTTGAGAAAAGCAATATGGCTACCATTAGACATAAGCTGCTTTACCTCACCCCTGGTATTTTTTCTCCATAGATTTTACATTGGGAACTCGTGTCCGAAGCGTTAAAGATATTTAGAAAGAATATTCAATGGGGGATTATGTCACGTTGGAATTCTTGCGGCTTCGCCTTGTGAATTACTATGTGATTCAGACTCGATGGGATACGAGTTCTGACCCTAAATCTTCATATTTGAAGTACTACAATCAGCTCGAGTTCTCCATGAAGTAACTCGATATTGCTCGGATTGTAGGCAAGATAACTCTTAGGAGCATTTAAGAAGGATTACTGTGAATAACTCTCGGCAATACTTCATAAAGCTGAAAAAAAATCTGGTTCCATACAATAATTCGGTGAATTCAGAACAACAGCAAATGTCTACAACTAGATTCTGGACACCATGAAAAAAATACACATTCGTTAGACCTAGATAATCTCGAACACCTCCAATTTGCTCATTTGCACAAAGATGGCAGAGAAAGAGGAGAACAGGCAACTGCCAGCGGCGAGCAAGGCGTATTACGGGCAGTGGGAATAAAGCATATTAGCGTCGGTTGCGGCTGATGAGTAGTGTGAGTGAGCGGGCGAGGTCGGGTACCCTGGGGGAGGAGTTGCTCCTAAGGTGCTCATCAGCTCGCCTAGCACGTCATGGCGGGGCCCACAATTCGGCTGACCTTCCTCCGCGAGCAGCTCGCCGACAGCCTCCTACGTAAAGCGCAGACACAGCTTTACTTGCTCGTCCCCAGGCATTAACAAGGGGCCCATCCAGCCCCTCCCCCGACACCCGCCCTTCAACAAGAATAGCAGCTCGTTCCACGCTGGGACTAAAAATAGTCACCACATGTATCATTCAAAAGAAGGCGTGTATACCTTAGAAGAAAGAGTCCTCTGCGTACTCATCGGTAATAATATAGTCTGTTGACGTAAAGGCAGCATTAATATATCATACTATTATCTAGAAATGATAATTGTTCTTGTTATTGAGCTGTGACTATATCCTTTTCAATCATATCACAGTATCGATAGTAGAGATAAAATACCCTCCATTCTGGTGCGGAAGTTCTATATACATATGTGAAGTATTATTTATCAATTCTTCCTGCATATTTATATCTTTCAATTGAAATACCGACAGTGGGGAATCATTAGGTTACATGTATTCAACGTATATCGCTATATCATATATTCAACGCCTCTTCATGATACTAAATTATAAAAGATGGATCTAAGCCTTTAGCTAAATACACTTGTTCATTGAGTGTAAAATATGTCCATAGATATCAGATTACCCTAGTATATATGTGTCGGCCCATAATGCAATGCTCTAGCGTGAGTAGTTCATGGAGAAAGCGTCGAGCAGCCGCTCGTCATTCTGATCTACTCAAAAGGAGATTTGCCCCGACGAGGAAACGGTTCACTTTGCGTATGGTATTATCAAGTGGGGGTGAGGGTGACGGGAGCTCAGACCTGCGACGTGTGTGGTGACCACTGCCTGTGCGGAATGACAGGGTGCTAGAAAGGGGTGTACTGAAGGAGGGTGGAACCGGGTCCCTGGCCAGGTCACACAGGTATGAGGGGACCCCGGAGAGGACCGCTGGGGTCGCTAATGGAGTGTGTTAATGACAACACCCCCGCCACTGGCCACAAGTATCAATTTGCGGCCATCATTCGCCTCCCAATATCCAGGGGTCAAGCGGCAAATGGAACCAGTCGACGTCTGCGCGGAATGAAATATGGAGGTGCCAGCGGGTCAACAGAAGGGCTGGGAAAGGCATTTGGGATGGAGGTAGTAGACCTGTCCGTTTGGCCGAGTAGGAAGGGTGTGAGAGAAGTGAGAAGAGAGGATGTATGGTCCGATGGGGGCTGAATGGTCTAGATCGGTTAAATCTAGGTGTTTAGGGTTTGGCAGAGACAGCTGCATTCTTCTCCTTTGCACAAGAAATATTCTCGAATCTGATAAATTGTTATCCACTTTCTATATTATTCGCGGTGATTTTGTACACGAATGATTCAATAGAATTATAAGTGGTTGACAAAGCCTTCGTTGACACATCATGATTAGGTTATTTTATATATAGAAAAGCGTGGAGAGAAAAATGAAAACATGTAGAAGAAAGATAAGGTATGGGGGATCTTAATATATAAGGTTTAAATTGGCTTGTTGAAAATGGGTAGAAAAAGATTTGACAGAGAAACTATTCTACTAAAGGTTACATGTGTCAGGAAGGCGCTTGGGAAGAATGAGGATCGGATTGAAATTTCAAGTGGAGAACCAATATGGCGTGACTAGGGTATCAATCAAGTAAGTACGGAAATGTGGTCAGAAGATACTAAAGTGCAAAGAGGCTGTGGTTCGGGGTTTGACAAAGGTTGAAGGTGTACATTCTTATATCAAGTAAGCTGGGAAAGGTTTAGATCGTGACTGGAAGAGCAGATGAGGGAGCAGAGGAAAACCAACCCCATGCCACATTGAATAAAAGTTCCTTCATTAATGTGGTATCGGGTTGAGTTTGAATTAGAGATCACGTTTCATTCAGATCATCTTCAATTCTGTTTCTTTGAGGCAGATATTGCATCTGAGCCTCTTTGTTTTCTAACGTAATTGCTCTTAAATCAATTGTGTCTGAATTCCTTTGTGTATTGTAGCCCGTGTGACCTAATTTATGTTTTACTCTCTTAGTACACTCACACGTCACACACATCGGATGCCTTCGCGAATTCTGAATTTCTGATGTTATGAATATGCGATGTTAGTGAAAGTGGCTATTTTGTACTCTGTGAATGGGTCTAACGTTTGTCATGGGTTGTCATTTGTAACCAATACTGTTGCTAGGAATAGCAAAGGAATGATCACCAATTGCAAGTTATAACTATCAGGAGGCCCGCTAGCGCCACCATTGTATAGACTAAATATTTAATGAGTAACTTTATTTTCGTCAGAACCTAAGGTGAATGTCGGCAATACTCTCGGTGAATTAATTTGGATAAAGACACTACATATGTTTCAGCTTGTCTAGATTCTTCATAACACCTGTTACTAAAGGCAGCAGATACAGGCTAATTTTCACAGGGCGGCAAGCGCAGGGCGCGGCTTTCTATTACAACAGCACGGCCTCCGTGTGTCTGCATAGACTAACTGTATTTATAGTCTGGCCCCAGTCGTCTTATCACGACTGTTCCTCTTTGTCTATTGGAAATTCCAAATATCTCGATCCTCTGTACATTCATATTTGTTAAGCTTTTTTGTGATTCTACATAAGGTGCTCTTATTGGTAGATAGACCATGTCATATTCGGCTCCACACCATGCCATAAAAAATAGTACACAAGCGAAGGTGTAACCTCGAGATTCAGCGCAGCTATGCTGTCACAATGACCTAAATATATATACATATATATATATATATATATATATATATATATATATATATATATATATATATATATGTATATATATACATATACTTGTTATAGGATGATTCGAAATTCCACTATAATATTATCTACAAGATAAATACTATTTTCGTTACGCTCAGCACCCCCAATCTGTATGAGAGTATTCCGGGAGCAGTTCGTAGTGGTACGCTGACTGTACGAACGGTCTGGGTTGCTCCATGCCCTACTCGTGCAGGAACATCCCCGACACAATATGCAGCTCTCTAATTGCTAATTTGTTGGCAGCCGTCGCCGTCATCGTCGACGTCTAATCACCGTAGATTAGGTTTGGGGAGGAAAACACTGCGCGCTCTGTCGACGCGAAGCCAACCACAGAGGTGGACAGGCGGTATGGAGAGGGCGGCTTGTGGAAATGTTTGGAGGGAAAATTTGGTAGGGTAGCTTAGTGTGCGGGGCAAGTAAGTAAGGAGAGCTTCAGGTGGGTACCCCGAGGATAATCCTGGTTGGGCATGTGGTTTTGATGCCTGGTATGTAGCCCTGGTCTTGTGTTTCGGTTATGTGCCCTGGTCAGCCGGCTTACACGGTTTGCTTTGTGCTAAAAAGAATAGATTTGCAGTTTTGGCTGGTGTTCTAAATGGGCGAGTCAAATGAGCAACTTGGGAGGGTCCCTTAGTCAGGGTCGGAATGAGTAGGTCGCTTGGGACCAGCACCTTAAGCCCAATAACACCATGGGCCATCGAGAGTATGGCGCAAGACTAACTGCTGATAACAGACCCTGCCTGGCCCTGCGGCCATGTAAACTAGTTAGCATAGCACAACGACGACCTGCCTCGCATTACCGTTGGCAGCTTCCTCCTAGTGCTGCCAATAGTTTACTACGGTACTTTTAGCGAACTGCTTCTAATAGCAGCTACTAATAGCTTACAACGTCATAGCGACGCATTGCCAACGGTCTGGAGCGCCACTTTCCCATATAATTTCCAGTGAGAGAGAGAAATATATTAATTTATTTGTGTTGGTTTGCCTTGTTCCTAATGGGACGATTCCGTAGCGGGCTATCATAGTGTACGTTGAACAATCGTTTAGTCTGTAATAACTTGAAGCTACGAACTAAGTTACTTTTCAAGGTTGTTACTATAGCGTTAAGGGCACTGGAATTTTTGGTCATATAATGTCCAAAGACGAGATCAACACAACCCAACTTGAATTAAGTGGATACGTTATTTCACAGTTCTATAAGTAGTAAACATACAGATGCTGAGTTATAATGTGATTTACATGCATTTGTATGATAATGTACATAGATTGGCCACTCACCTTTGGTACTGTCCTGGTTGTGATACAGGTTTCAACAGATAGAGCTCGTTGTACCATGCTGAAGATTTCGAATGTAGCTTTCTGCCTAGGGCTCTCGTCGTGTGTGTACTGACTTAATGACACAGAGAAAGGAAACATTCAAGAA
Source organism: Alentia gelatinosa (assembly GCA_950022655.1). Taxonomy (NCBI): domain Eukaryota; kingdom Metazoa; phylum Annelida; class Polychaeta; order Phyllodocida; family Polynoidae; genus Alentia; species Alentia gelatinosa. The sequence continues at coordinate 99,785,482 of OX465580.1, read as the reverse complement.
ACCGGCTCCATTATGGCAACTGTTTCCTCCTGCTCTAGCCACATTTGAGATATTTTTATTCTTCTATTTAGCTTAATCTTATCGTGATATCGGTGTATTTTCTGTTGTGGTTTCAAACAGGAATACTCTTTCGATTTATCTTTTACATCCTTTTCAAATTTGAATCAAAATCCCGAGAAGCTTTTTGAGATATAAAGTGAAAAAGGCGATTAATCAGTAATACAAAGCCGCTAACCCGGCGGGCTTCTGATGCACACAGATGTGCCATACAATACGCTTTATGATGCAAACTCGAATTTTGGATTGGAAGGAGAGGCTGTGTTTTTGCGGTGAATAATGAATCTAACCTATTGCTGTCAGTACTGTCAGTGAATTCTACATCGGGTTTGGTGGGTGCCTGGCTCAAAAATGCGTCATGCCTCTGTATTGACCAGTAGGTAGTGTAAAGAAAATCAGAAACATGGTTTTGAAGCAAGTTCTGAGAAGTTAATAGTAAAGAAAGCATTTTTTAAGCAGTAAGTAGTAAAAGTGTGTCTGTTTTTTGGTTCTATGCAGCAAGTAGTATTGAAAGTGCTATTTGGATCGGGTTCACGACATGTAGTAGTACATAAAGTGTCCTTTGACTCAGGTTCCTAGCAGGACTTAATATAGAAATTGTGTTTGACTACATGTCTGAGCAGTAAGTAGCATAGAGAGTATAAAGTAATTCTGAGCATTGCATAGTATGATAAACCATACATAGGTGTACACATACAGATATAAAGGTAGCGCCTCCGCATTGCCGAATTAATCCGACTGACAGTCAGCCTGTATGTCACCCACCAAAGTGAACCTATTGTTATCAATTCATTTCACATATCTAAGCTATTTACACCATATTGTCTGAATACCCTCTGTTAGTTACCTCGATATTTGGTCATTACACATGTTTAGGCCTTACAGGAGGTTTGTAACACGTGTCCGAAGGCAAGGAAAGATCGGTACAAAGTAGATTACATCACATTTCATGTGCAAATGTCTCACTTTTACTAACCAACAGTAGAGATTTTGTTCATCACTGAGTGACAAAAGAATATTGATATGTCCCTCTCTTCAATTTGAGTTGTTGAAACAATGGAAAAGTGAGTAGTAGACCGGTTTAATGATTTACAGTTATATGGTAATAAGGAGACATTGTGAGACATTGTTTTGGTCGAAACTGTTCACTTTGCTCTTCAAACTCGGTCAATGATATTCCATGAAGAACAACTCGTACCAGATTCTATTCTAATTACTAATTAACTGTAACAAAATTGAGTTTATATTTTAGTATCGAATATTATGACGATGACTCTTTAAAACTGACTACAATGCGTTTAGTATCAGGGCCACCAATAAAGTGTGCACATAAATTTCTGAAAGTGTTTATCTCCCTTTCCCCTCTCAATCTTGTACAATAGAACAATCTTGTACAATAGAACAAAGAAAGACCATACGCAAAATGGTAAGAATCGTTGATCCCAGTCGTTCACCTTCGTTCGTACATGTATAGTGGGATGGCCCCATACCTTCCACAGTAAAATAGCCCGAGGCTGCCTTCAATTCCTGAGAAGAAAACGAAGTGAAGGCATTATGAAGAAGCAGAAGATGAAGGAGGGAGTAGCAAGAACGGAGATGTGCTCGGTGGTCGTGTCATCGGAGACAGCGACTGACTGCCCCAATGATGGTCACCAAGGGATGTGGGCGGGGTTTGCTCCACCAGCTGACCTCCGGGGTTATCGGCCGGGCTCCTTTTACCAATTACGGGCGGGGAGTCGGTTTGATCGTTCACCAGCGTCACACGAGTGGGCGCCGGCTACTGATAACGTAGTGCCGGCCTCTCTGTACACGCCGACAGCGAGACGGACCGCCTCTCAAGGGATACGGTTACCAGTCAGATTTATGGCAGCTTGCTGGATGAATGCCTGGCAAATTAGAGCCAGATCCTGTCCCCTATATTTAATTAAACGCAGACACTTTTGAATTGATGGCAAAGGACTTTGATGAATTCACTGTCGGGCATGGTCACATGTTGTCCATTAAATTTGATTAGAGTATCATATTTCTCCCCTCAGACCAACATGAGCCAGTATTTCACTCAGTTAGGCCCTTATTTATCTGGGGAGTTCCCAAAGGATCAACCAATACTTGATTTCATCTTATTTCAGGGGAAGCCGTACATTTTCTAAAGGGAAATGGCGACATTACAAATGAAAGAGTCTGGTAAATGTTGATGTATATTGGAGGATTCAATCTGAATAAAAAGAGTGAAAAATTGGAAAACACAAGCTAGTGATTTTTAACAGGGGAACTCTAGGCATAGTAGGTCTACATCAATTATGTATCAGGGTTAACCCCGCATTTCATTCAATTAGGGATCATCTATCGATAGCTACCCGTTTTGATAAGTCGGCTTAGCAGAACCCGTCCATATCTAGACAAATGTCCTTTGTAATCTACTTTACTGGAAACGCGATAAACATAAATTGCTACAGGTAAGGGAGAGGCCTGTAGGCCCACTCACCCGGTAGTTAAAATCCATAGGTTGTAAATGAGATTTGTGGCTTTAGTGCTCCTCCATCGTAACATACATGTTTCTCATTCTGAAATGAGCGCTGCTCTTTATTTCCATAAATGTACAATATTTCAGTGTTTTATCATACATATTCTAAGGTGACCAGACCACCATCTTGGTGTTTCTTTTTGATTGTCCTAAAAGGGAGGCGCAACATGAACTGAATGTATTTGCCGAAAGATCCTGTTCCGTGATTTGAATCCCGCGTGGATCAACATGACTAGAATGCTACAGGATGCACTTTTTAAAACACATGTGCTGTGCTCATTTCCTACCCTAGTCCGGCTCAGCCTCCGACCACGCATTAGACTGGCAGGGCGAGTTATGCCGGGAAAGGCCCATTCCCTCTCGCCACCTTTACTCGAAGTACTCTCGATGTTTATGAAGACTGCCTATTGACATTAGATGAGGCACAAAATGGAGTTGTCTATTTAACGGATGGTTGAGGTAAGGGATAATGATTTGGTGATTGTACAACGTAAGACCTTTTTTTATTTGAAGTACCGGAGACACCATTATAACGTATGGTCGACCTGTGCAAGTGTATGTGGACTTTCCCATACACAGATCTATTTTTGCGACCTACGCTGGAGTCACATTGTCCAGATACCCCCTAACTTGACTCCAGCATCGGTTACAAACATGTTCGTTTAATCAGTTCCCATAGACACCTCCCGGCGGCTCTGTCGTCACTGGCGCTGACTGCCAATAGCGGCATTTTTGTACTTAACATTATGTTCAGCTGCCGGCCACCCGCCACCATTAGAACAGCGTGCTTAATCCCCCTTGTGGTTGATACCAGCGCTTGTGATTCCCGCCTCGGAGCTCCTCACCCCACCTCAGCAAATTACCGACAAGCAATAAAGATATTCCTCAAACTGAGGCGGAAGTTATGTAATTTCATAGGTTTCCATAATCCCTCGTATGCCTCAGCGGATATCCGGTTCCACATCCGGTCGCCCCGACACCACCTGACCTACATCACGTGGCCTACTTCCGGTCCTTATGCGCGCGCCTTCCTGGGGCGTTCCCGGTATGCTGGCGTTATGGTGATTAATACCACCAGGGGGAGGGAGTGTGCCGTGATGGTGAGCCGGTGGGGGCAGGGAGGCCGCTTGCGAAAAAGAAAACAAGATCGTTGACGGCAAGGCCTGCTCGCCCTGCATCACCGCCCCTACCTCCCACCATCAACCAGCACCGGCCCCCTCAAAACACAAGATTAATATGGGTACAGCGCGTTACCAGCCGCCTCCAATGGGTCTCAGTTGAATGGCTGCTGAGAGGGGGCGGCACTATATATATGCGCAGTGGAAACTGAGCGGTGGGACAGGGTATAGTAAGGGAGGGCCACGGGCGGCGGAGTATATATGCATACATATATAGTAAAGACACAGGTCAAGGGAGGGAGACTATATACGGAACAGATGGAATCAAATAGGTCTTAACTTAGTATGCGGTAAAGGAAAAGGGACAAAGAATTGTTAGATCGCTGACGACTTGGTGAAATATATTCGGGGCAACAAAACTAATTTTTAGATACACCGCAATAACACAAATTACTACAGTGATTAGTTTGCAGTTTTTTCGTCGTTTTCCGTTAATGTCCCTTTTTCCAGTCGATAGGAATTCACAATTTGTTAATCGTTAGACCGAAGAAAAGCTTACTTTAGACTATAGAGAGAAAGGGTTAGGAGGAGTAGAGCGATTTATAAGCTGATAAACTCCAAAAATATAAACTACTAGAATAAAAGGGGACACGCAAAAGGCAGGGTATAGTGACAGTAGTAAAACCAGGATGGTTAGGGTAGACTAACGTGGAGAGGACCAGTTTGATGTCTTGCTATTTCTACCATACTATAGGACAAATGGCTATGGAGGCGTTATTAGAGGGGCGGGTAGATGTGTACGTTTGAGTCTGTGAGGGAGGACGCCGAGGGTACGTGATTTATATAGCGGGGCAGAGGGCAGTAGTTTATATTCTGTGCGTGAGTGTAATGTTAGGGGGACCCGCCGCCAGTGGCTGGGGCTTGGGACTAGTTTTTTTCCACGCTGTCATAAGGTGACTGTCATGGCAAACAGAGATGAATTACTTATGAAATAAAAACGCCACCATGCAGACTGTATTGGGATATGCCGCAATCGTTGTGAAACGATAATGTTCTATCCTAGTGATATTCTCACATCTTTACTGGCAGTATACATTACCTTATTTAAAGACCATATATATATATATATATATATATATATATATATATATATATATATATTAATATATGTATATTATATATATATATATATGTCTATATATTTCAATATATAAATATATATTAAGGCTGCTGGCAAGTCTACTGTGTAGCTCTCAGCAGCGTATCTAATTCTTGATGATATATATATATATATATATATATATATATATATATATATATATATATATAATATATATATATAAGCATACACAAACATGTTTCTATATATATATATATATATATATATATATATATATATATATACATAGGCAATGAATATTTGAATTTGGTTGATATTCGAGACTGGGCCCGTTGACCGCCAAAACAGTTAAGATAAACGTGAGTCTGATTGGATAGAATTATCGAGAGCTATATTAGGAGACATAGCCCAGAAAGAGCTTTGCTGAAGGGGATGAAGGGTGTGAGGGTTTACATTTTCGACAGGGTCGGTAAAGGAACGCGGAACAGAACCAGGGTGAAGTGCGTTTGGTTATGGGTATATATGGGTTCATTTCTTTGGCAGGTTGGTGTAAGAGAAGGGGCGAAGGACCTGGGTATCAAGTAGCAATGCTGTAGGGAGTTTCCATAAAATCAATCGTGCTGCCGAGGCCGCCAATACTGACCCGTGTTTTATTGCTAATCGCAACCATAAAAACCGTCCAGTGAGAGCTGGGGCTGATAACCGGTAAACACGCCTGCCCCTCCCCTCCGTGCCATGCTTCGACTGTTATCTCCCTTCTCTCCAGACCATGCAGACAACTGCCACTCCGACGGCGAGCAACATTAAAATGACAACGTAGACAAAACAAAACAACTATCGAATGGGCCACATTTGACAAGCTCTCCCCGCCCTACCGTTACAGGAGACTATCATTTTTATAGGCAAGGCCAATGTACTTAATTATAAGGGGACAAGGCATGGTTACACTTATTAGTGGTAGATATGTTGTAATCTATGTCTTCTACATATACAGTAGAGTACATATTTCGCCGACAGGGACAATTACACATCAAAACAAAAAATGTTTGCTGTTAACAGCAGGGGTTCGGAAGAAATATTATTTTCAATGACATTAAACGTTTAGTGTTCTATACATTGTGGTAAGCAGCTGAATTCAGATCCAGCACAGTGCAACGTTGTCCAATCACTACACATTACACAGAATTGCGTCCAACCCAAACCCACCCTACTCTTTCTGATCTGGGAGGTGTTTTTAAAAATGAGAGCGATACTGGCGGAACGATTAGGCCTACAATTAGGACTAACCTCGAGCGATAGTGACCACAATAGGAGCGTCAGTGCGTTTTTTAAGATGTAGTCCGCAGAATTCCATGAAATCTTTTGTCATTTTATCCTTGGCATCTTTTTTCATTTTTGTTACTGTTTCCTATCTTAGCAGAAGACATTTTATTAGGAAGGATCGAACCCACCTAGCAACAGACCTACAAAAAAATAAAATGTGTAACCTTTCGTTGAGATCTTACTTCCTGATCGTCCCATAGGACTGTCCTCCATAAAGAAGGATCACTTTAGATAATGAGAATGTCACAAAGACCATGTTAAGATCAATTCTTTTATCGTTTTTAATTTCAAAGACACCTCCCAGCTTGGCCCGATACCATCGCACACCCCCCTACGTTTAACCATAAAACTATCTTCCAGAATTCTATCCCAGTATAGCCTACCCGAGCCCTACCATAGCCCGCACCACCAGCACCATCACCATCACCACCACCATCTAATTTGATAGTCCGGCTTGTGAAAAACCAAACTGTTTAGCCAAGGCTAGGGGAGCTGATCCCAGTGAAAAATAACATCACCGGGTGGCGGTGGGTATTGAGAGTCACTTAAGTGAGTGTCGAGCGGTGGGGTGCCCCGAAGGACTGCGGGGCATGTGTGGGGTGAGTGATGGGCCGCCTCCCGTGTCCACCCCCGAGCCTGCCCTCTGACCCATCTCATCTCAGCGCCGACTTTGACGGTATGAGCTGCTCACTGGACTGTGGTGATTATTAATCCGCACAAGGGACGTGAGGTGGACGCGAATAGCATGCCAGAACGTCAGAGGCCAGTCGCCCCGAGGAGAGGTAAAAAGGAGGTGATGAGTGTGCAGATAGGGGACCTCATACTAAGGTATTACTAAAACTATACTAAAGCTGCTCGGAGGCGCTCATGAGAGGATCCCCATATCACAACCTGAGCAAGTCGGAATGGATACCCGCCCATTATCTTTCATCATACCAACGTATATAGTATACGCAGAGATCTAAGAATTCTTTCCAATGTTGTTCGCTATTGTATAGTAGCTTTCCTCATATTAGAATGGGTGACCACCTTGTGTAAATTTGGGCTATATGATGACTACTGGCAGTGTTGTAGAGCGAAAACAAATCTTGTATATAACAGTGAACCGTCCAAACAATAGTGATAGATTATGGTGCGAAGTAAACATTGCTTTGATCTCCGTCTCTCAGTCACAGCCAAGCATCAAGTTTAGGCAAACAGATGATATGTGATAGGGCCTGCCAGGCATGACCTTCTTTTCATCTCCCTTTGCGTTGCACATCATTACGGATCAACAAAGCAGTTTTTACCTCCTGTGAGTGAAGTGGCACAACAAAACAATCCTGTTACCGCACGTAACCTATTTTTTACTTAGTCTTATTTAGCCCGGGGTGAGACAGGGTAGTGTGTGGCATTTGGCAGGCAGAGATATCGGTGCTAGGCACAGTCTCGGTATCTGAGAAGAGTATGAGGGTACATACCTCATGTTGCAAACTATCAAGTAGGGATTACAATCTAGGACAAGTGTATTGAACGTCAGTCTGATTCAGTATACTTTCTACTTTTATTGATAATGTACGACGCCGCAGTTCTAGTACATGTGGTAAGTGATTACTTAGGGCAAATTCAATACACCAAATTCTTTTTTTATTTGAGTAACAGTTTCGGCAGCACATGCCATGTTCTTCCATTATACTCGTATACCTTTACGGAACCTTTTCTGCTCAAAAGGTTTTACTATGATATATGTAGCCTGTATTTCGGGTACAGAGAGAAGGCGGTACGACACACTTGTCACCAAATTAGAAAACATTTTTGAAACATGACTTTTGAATATCCTGGTGAGAAAGGGAATATTTCTGATGACCAATTCTCAAAGATGTTTAACCTAGGGATAAAGTGGTGAATATTTGGTAGAATTCTCCTTTTTTCAAATAATCTATTTATGGATTCCCATAAAACATGGGATGTAATGTTGTGCGATGCATGGGATGCAATGTTGTGATCGGTCCATGGTATTTCCTCTAACTGAACGTCCGTTTGGGTCGTGGCATTCCAGCCACTTTTATACTTGTATCATAAAACAAAACCTTTTTTATTTGTGTTTTTTACATATGTATTGTATATATATATATATATATATATATATATATATATATATATATATATACACATTTATTCATACATGTATTTATCTATATATTTATTTATTACCCACCTGATACGGAGTCTCCATACTAAGCCTATAGAGATTACAGCTCGCTACTGAGGAGGATACGGAGCACCGTACCCTCCTAGGAGGATACGGATTTTTGAGATGAAAGTAGTCCCAAACATAATTTCTTAATTACGTTGAAAAAATTTCTAACGATCATATTTATTGCTTAAATCTAAAAATAAGTGAGTAATAAATACAACATTACCATACTTTCGATCTGTGTGGCCGTATTCTCCTTGTAGTTGATGCTACGCAATACTCGTCAACTACGCGGAGAATACGGCCACTCAGATCGAAATCATGGTAATATTGTGTATTTATCCATACATGTATTTATCTATATACATTAAAACCATTGGGGCTTAACATCGGAATTTGGGGGAAACTGCTGGTGATGGGTGCCTGCAATGCAGAGGATGTTCGCAGTGTAATAATTACGTTAGGCTGACAGTAGTGTAAAGTAGATATCAACTGAGGGCAAAGTGGAAACCGTTGACATTTTCAATTTAGGGTAACGCCAGAAGCAATTATAAAACACATTGCAGTCGATGATATAATGGAATGTGGAGGGAATCCTTGAACATGTCACGCATTCTGTCTAGTAACCTGACTGTGGCTTTTTAGGTGTTGGAATGACGGAATGTAGAACATCAATAGTGAATACACCACACCCACATAATGGATAACATACTTAGACAGTAGTTGATACCATGGACAAGTAGGAGAACATTACTTCTGGTTATGCTAGGGAAACCTTGATAGGATAGATCACCTGCTACATGATAAGCCAGTTCACCTTATATTTTCAGCCATAATTCCAATGTAATTCCCCAAATGAAGACACATTTATTTCATTTGATATCAATAAATCAAAAGATAACGACTAACGTGACATTGGAAAGTGACTTTATTCTGCATTTATGATAGTTTTCGAAAGAGGGTTATACCTCTGAAAATCTTCATTATGGCCCAACCAACCCTGGTTGACAATATCCCTTTTACCCATACAAGGGCCATGTAAGGCAGGTTAGGCCTGGCGGCATCCTAAAGCCTACGCACCTCCTTTTGATCAGGCCTGGCATGTAAAGCGTCCTCAGTCGATGAGGGTCCATATCGGCGTTTGACACGGGTTTAGTGGTTGGCACAGGCGGCGGTGGCGGCTGATACTTCCCATACCGCGTCCTGCCGCAGAATCCATACCTTACCAAATGTGTGAATAAGGCTCGGACTCGACCTACGATCCATAGGTCAATATGTTCGCTTCGGGATTCATATTCCAGTCTTACACAGGTGCCAACGTTCCTCTATCTCGGCATCGTGTTTTTGTGTTGGTATTATACTCGATGTATTAATCCTAAGTGCCTTATTGGCTTGCCCTACACCCCTCTCCTCGCCCATATGTACGTTTCTCACCCCTTGCCGTCATCACTTTCTCTTTTTACGTTTCTGCTTCCTTTCCATTTGCTCTCTATGTGTAGTTCCTCTACTTAGGCTTCTATCTTTCACTCGCTCCATATCTAGGTCCGTCCCTCTCTCCCTCTGCCTATTTGTTTAGGAAGTGTAAGAACCCAGATTGGGCTATAGATTTACTTTTCTAAAAAGTTACCCTTTCAAGATCTATTTCTTGTGTAATTCGATAGCATAAACAGAAAACACATTGATATAACCAGATGATATTTCCACATGTCGTATTTGCTATTGGGCTTTTACTTCCCCTTTTGTTTTCGCCTCGAAAAGGGTTTTTCAGTGATCAGTGTAGTTGCCCAGTTAAAGAGCCTGACATAAACATCATTACCTCATCCTTAATGTTGGATCATGTTACTCACACACAGTACAGCTCCGAGGGAAGAAACGTTTTCAACCTTACAATTGCTGCCTAGATCTTAACAGGTAGCATCTGAGATGATTATGGGATATTGCCATGAGAGGAAGTGTACCACAATCATGACAGAATTATCCAATTTCCGTCTAATTCTCTTAACAAGGGTTTTTAACAGGAAAACAAGGCAGCAAAGCGCAAGGCAGTAAAGTGCAAGATTTATACTACCTTCCTTCACCAATTCATCTTGTGTTTACAGGAGGACGATTTACTTTTTTTGACGGGCTCTTTTTCATGTGATCTTAAATCCCTATAGACAGCTTTTCTATCAATTCCATACAAGTTATTTTTCAGGTGTCAGTACATTGGTCTTGGCGACTAGCATCCATCTATACATCGTTTTTTGTTGTTGTTATCCTTCTCCGAAAAAATATTTCTGAATATAGAATTTCTGACATAAATCAATAATCAGCTTTTCCCCATTGTGTCTTTTCAGATGAAGCCTCGACCTCTATTGATAGCATTTGGGATACACTGCCTGATCTATACTGTAAGTTATGCAGTGAATCCAGGTAAGTGTCAACCTATTTTACCTCACTAAACTATCTTAGAAGGACTGAAAATGCCAATAAGATCATCGTCATTATCTACCCTGTTTTATATATGTATTTATCCTACCCCTAATATAAAATCCCATAGGCTTAACATTGAGTTTCCGTATGCCACGATAAATGGCATACGGAGTTTTATATGCCACTAGTGGCATACAGAATTGTTATCACATAATATTCCAAAATTAAGGAGACGGGGTAGGATAAAATCAAAACCTGATTCGTTTTAATCCTGGCCATCACATGCCACTCCTGGAGTTTGGAATTAATCAGTGTCAGGAATTAATCAGTGTCAGGAATGTTTAATGCGTTGATCTTATTGGTTGTTATTGGTATACAATGGCAGTTTCAACTTTAACATGGTCGACACATTATGATGGTTAATGCATTTTGAAATGTCCTACAAAGGAAATCCCATGTTCATTCGGACTCCCTGAAATCCCACACCGGTGAGATGTCTCTGATGCTTTTGTTATTATTGGATCTTGTGAAAGTCTCATAACTCATGGATCGCATATTTTGGATAAGATATGATTAGGATTCAATTAGGAATATACATCCTTGAAATGCATCATCTATTTATCCACAACCTATCTATCAGAGTCTGAAACAATATCATAATTCCAAAACGCACGAGAACATAAAGACACTTTTTGTTAGATTAAAGAAAAAAACAGAAGCAGTAGCCAAGGCAGGTGTGGCTCTTGTGACTACTCCCGGGAAGAAAATGGGGTTGCTCCTCAAATCGCCATTAATTGCGTTGCTCCAAAGTTCCCGCGATCATGTCCATGTGTTTCTCACGGTAATAAGGAATAAGCAGGTGGTAGCACTACAAATGGGTAGCCTCTTAGGCTCCTCATGAAATCTTATTAGGGCCTCAGTTTCGTTGGTAAATATCTATATAAAAATATCATTTAAACACAAATCAAAGGAAGAAAGGGATGATTCGGATGCGTGATAGCATCAAGAACTAATCCTGCGGTCCTTGCTTTATTTGCCATAAAATCCGATGTTGGAATGGTATTTGCAGGATAATGGCAAAACAATCCCAAGCAGATTTCATTCAGAATAATTTTTGAGAAGTATTACATGACTCCACAATTGATCAATCTTCTCACACTTCTATAAAGGATTGAGTAAATCAGTCAATGAATATGGTACCTGTTTCTAATCCTGAAAGTGGAAACTATACATCAATTGGAAAAACTATCGTCAAGGGAGAAATAAAAAAGACGGATAAAAAAAGGAAAAAGTAGAAACTTTGTATGATGATGCATTAGTTAATCCTTTAATTAGGATGTCTGCCAAGGATGAAGAGCACATTGCATCGTATGATATGAATATTGCCGCTTGTCATGGCAGCAATGTATAGGCTTTGATCATTAGGGTTGCATACAAGTACAGTATTCAATTAGAGGACGATTAAGATGATTAATATTTAATGCTCTGATTGAGTTGGTTCCTGTGGAAACTTAATTAGAACTATTTGCTTATTCTAATTCTCCGATCTATTTTCGTATATATATATATATATATATTTATATATAATAGCACCTTATAAAGAGTCCTATTTACAAGGAATGTTGTTTGAATTTTAAAATTTAACAGGGATTTGGGAGTAATTGAATTGGTCTTATGATTAAATGTCCACTGGCCATATATGCTCTTCCTTTAGTGAGCTGTGAAATACAAAGTATTGGTAGCACCGACTGGTATTCGACGGAGACCGGAGTGCGTGTCTGGTGTTTGTACAGGTCGGTGACATGTTCTCCAGGGCGCGGGCCCCACCAGCCTCCTTCCCAGCAGCGGATTCTATGCAAACAAAGCCCGCAGCGGTGACCGTGGGAACTGCCTCTGAACGGGACAGGGCACGGCGTATCCTTTACGGAGTTCACCAAATACAAGGCTCTTTACTGTGCACACTCTCTTGGCGGTGCACATATCTACATCGATTCTCCAAGCCAACTTTCTAAAACGTCAGGCTCGGTGTCGAGGTGAGGTTGGGGCAAAGGTAGAGTTGTAGGAGGCACAAGGAATTAATACGATGAATGCTTATTGATTTCTTATAGTGTTCATCGGAGCGTGCCCGGGTGCGGACCGGTGGAGTCTGCCTCAATGACTCGCTGACACGTAGTATACACCCTCTCTATCAATACCTCACCTCCAAACACATGTGCATAGAGAACACAGACCAGACTCCTTCTTGCCTCGATTTTGGACAACACATATTCGTTTTCACAGTATTGGGAATTATCAAAGGTGTGAAAACGGTTATAGATACATTCAATAGCGCTAATTTATAAACATGTGTTGGTAGGATATTGTAGGAAATGCGTGCAAAATGATTTTTAGAGGAAAGGGAACATCATTTTGTGCAAACATATTTTTATTCATGAAATTTATATAGACCGAGTAAGCAGTCCTCCATTCAGTTTTGATATACTATTAATCATCAGATCGGTTCAAAGAATTCAATTCGCATCGTTGCAGGTTGTACTCAACCAAATTGGTCGAGTATACGAGATGTGCCTCATGTCCCAGCATCGTTAGGCAGTAAGAGCAGAACACACAAACAATGTAAACTTTCTATTAATTCCGTCTAGATCCCAAACAGCTCTTCGTTCCTGACGTATTTGTTTTAATCCACTACCTGTTACTATAGGAATAAACCTCAATTTGTCATTGACACATTTAGTTCATTATTGCTTACATATAAGACTTGATATCACGAAACCTGTTCGTCTCTGGGGTATGGATGTGTTTCTTCCCCTCCGATGTGAGAAGACGTAAACTAAATATAGAGAATATTTTTTACTCAATCTCAGTCTAAACTCGCTTGCAGGAGATGCTTGTTACGAGCATAAATTGTAAAATAGGTTCTTCCGCCTTCAGAGACAAGGACTTTGTTGGCTGTTGTTCTCCTCCTTTTCTATGCAGTGAGAATGTAAATGTGTTAAACAGTTAGCAGCTCTATTTCCCACCGTTGTTTTAACAAAGGGTGCCCTTTAGAAACCTCCCGAGATATGTAGGGGAGGAACTGGCAAGGTTGTGGCAATGGGAGGCCGGGGGGCAGGGACAGGTTTGGGTTGGGCTAGTGGAGTAAACAGAGGTTCGGAGATACAAAATATATAAATGTGACTATCATCAGAATTGTGGAGATTAATGATATAACGTATGGAAACATTGGCACCGACCTTTTTCTAATATTAGGAATATATAGTTCTTATTGCGACCATCCTTACATAACCTAACGAAAAGTGCGTTGCTGATGCACTTACGATGGCAAAGCGCAGTAATTAGTAGCACAGATATGATAGGGCGTAACATTTATACGAGGCAAGTTGAATTCTGGTATTTCAAGATTCTTATTAATTCTAACATTATGTTCAATCACAGTGAACATTAGTAAATCAGATATTGTTTTTACATATTATAAATTGTACATCACTGGATCAGAATACAGTGCAGAGCAGAAAGTATTATCATAGATATGCTGGAAGGGTACAATGGAGTGCGACACGAGGCGTTATGAAGTGGGACTCGGACGTCCTCAGCAGACCAGCGCCAAATATCCCCAAGCGGATTCGGCCTGAACCACACTCGCCCTATAAACAGTTCAGGCCGTGGATCTCAGCCCTGCCCGGACATAATGGACGGTCACTCCGCCGGCAAATGGCTCGACCCGCTGACCTCTCCCCTGGCGAGCAGCTCGGAGCAGCTCGGAGCAGCTCGGAGCTGCAGGCTAGTGGAGGCGTGGGGCCGGACACGAGCAGGTCGCGCGTATTATCCCGTCAGCGCCTCCGTGCCATACCAGCTGCTCCCCACAGCACGGCGGGCGAGGGTTATACACGCCGGGTGGTACACTGAGCAATAAAGCTGGCAGTAGAGCTGTTTCGCGTGGCGGTATACTTAAATGTTGTAACACCATAACGTAGGTTTTATGTCCCTTTGCGTCTCTTGCGGTTCGTCTGACGCATCTATCTATCAATTGCTTGATCGTGTCATGTGACACGTCCTCCTTATTTCCATTATTGTTTTGCCTAATAATATATAAGAATATATCATAAGTATGATGTCAGTATGTTCTCCGAAAGTTTAATGTTTACTGATTCATATTTCATTGTATAAAAAAAATGGTATCGCAACGATTGTAGGAAATGCACCAATGCATTATTTGGTATTCGTTTCACTCATTTGGTATTAGGAGAAGCCCTCGTGAAAATTACCCATAATCTATAACCACCAGGGGCACCACTGTGTATTCTAGGATATGCCTTTAAGTTGTAGTTCCACTTTTGTACAAAAATAAACGCCCACGTAAATATACATATATAATAGGCCAGTCTACAGCAGTATGAGGATCAGATAGATAACTGAACCTGACATAACTATCTACACAGCAAAGGAAGTTTGTGGGTAGGTGAATAGGGATCCTTGTTACCAGATACTGCTCACCTATCATTACTTCCCAGGTATTTTGATATGCTGTCCGGGATACAAGTCACTGATACTTCCTTCTCCCACACAAGAAGCCTTGTTTCAACAACTGACCTTTAGGTACTATTACAGTATGCTGTTTAGTTAAGATTGTAAGATGACGGATGGAAGCTGCGCTGACGGAAACCTATTGTAGGAAATGAGCTTCAATGATTCAACATGAGTATATATAGGTTAAGCCGTCGAAAGAAAACATAGATGGCAGTGCGGTGGTATATTGCAGTGCATTGTTTGGGGGAATTAAAGTCGGGTTATATCCTTATAGAGCAGCTCATTCCGTTTGCCGTCCGCTTCAACCACCATTTTTACCTGTGCCACGCTGTCCGACAAACAGAACACCTCTCATAGGAGGCGTTCCCTTCTTAAACCAATGTTTGCGATAGTCTCAAGCAAGGCTATTTTCTTTAGAGCATCTATTCTCTGATTGAAGTATTGAATTGATGGTAAGAATAGAACAATACTTCACATGGACTGTTGGTTGCAGTAGTTCAGTGTTCTACCGCTTTGTATGTGCCTACTACACTGCTGTCGATTATAAACAGTAGAGTGTGAACAGGCAATATATCGTACGAGTAGGTTAGGGGATTGCACCTCTTACTCAGGCAGGAGTGACTAAATTCATGCAAAACAGATTTAAAATAAATATCAAAACTTGTGATTCCATCCAAAATCTTGGTATATTCGATGTCTTTATCGTGCACCATGTCTAGCAACAGAGGTCAAGCAGCTCTAAGCTCTAAGTTTTGGGGTTCAAGTCCCTATGGGGATTAATAGAAGTAGCTTTGGACGACCGGAGTAGGTATATTGAAAGGTACCTTCAGGGCATCATATCAAAGTCTCTTCCCAATAGACATTACTACGCAGGGCCAAGACGGAGCTGTTAAAAACCCCTCCACTTCCGTCCTGAGTAGCTCACTGCGCCCTACTGAGCCGCTCAGCCTCGGTTTGAAGCCGATTAGAAGTACCTGCTGACGCCACCAGGCACCGCCACCTGCTCGCAGGTGCGACCCGCTGCCCCCCGGCGTGCGGCGGTGCAGGTAACCGACAGTCCCCAAGGAACCAGCGGCTTTGATCGGCCTCCCAAGTCTAGGCCGCGTTCTAATTGGACGCTTACCAGGTCTGGCCTCGCCGCCTGGTGCCGCCAGTCGGAACTAGAGCGGGGTACCGTCTGTTTCCAACTGTGCAGGCCCAAGCCGGTGACGAGGTAGGTAGCGCTAACCTCTGTCCTAGCGACAGGAGTGTGCAAAGCTCTCCAGCGCTGATATAGATGGTGATGCCCAACCTGTCCGCTCATCTAACGTGACTTCCAATTACAGCGTTTTTCCCCGCAGTCGAGTAGTTACGTCAGTATGCACACACAAAATACGTGTACGATGTTTGGACCAGTCAAATATCGTGCGAACATTACTGAAAACCGACGATTAAAGTCCCCCATGATGGCTGTGATTCTGATTCAGTCTAGCCATTGTATGTTCTGCCATTTTTATATAAATCGAAATAGCGCAATTTCTGGTAATTGGTCGTTTTACAGCTGTTTCGAAGAAGAAACATAACTCTACATATTTCACAATATGAAACAGCCTGGAAACTGTTGAAGAAAGTTTGCTGACAAAAGTACAGGGTACAATTTCCAATTCAGATTACGTGTTATCAATGATTAGCCATGGAAATATTGCCCAGTGAATACCATAGTAGTACTATTTATCCTTGACGGCAATCCTGTATCGGACTAATGCGTGGAAGATCGCTTCAAAACCAGCGAACGTGTTACAGTCATTAATGTCCTTTGAATAAAAAGAAAGAGAAAAAAGGAATGGTTGAAAGCACGCTGCTGACGTTTGTGTATGGACTGCCAAACTATGGTATCCCAGTTATGGTCGTCAGCTCGTCCCAGGCAAGAAGTATGGGTCATCGACCAGCACTAAATGTGGGAGAAAAGGGCTATGCATAAGATACCCAAACCTACGCCTGGACACCCTCCTTCTATGAGATGTGACCGGGGGATATCACAAAGGTGCACGGTTTACACATGGTGACGGCAGAGTCTTCTTGAGTCTTAAGTTGTTGAACCAGGGGGTCCTTTAATTTTGAGCTCTCTTGGGTAATGACAGTGCGGGTGACGGAGACCTCCACCGACAACAATTTGGGCAAGAGCACGTCAAACGCGTTTAGTTATTCCTGTTGTCCATGGGAAGTGAAACCCTCAGTCTTGTTTGCGGAACCCGATCATGTATTAGGATACGCCACCAAGACAGTCTGGGGGACACTTTAACGAGAGTTTGCAAACACTGCAGGTGGTGCCCTATAGTGGTCCTTTTAATGACTAATTTCATCACTCATAATCATAAATGAATCTAGCTAAATATTTCAGATATTCTCGATTTATGTCTGCCAGTTTGTTTTTAAGCCCCAACAAACATATATCTGTAGGTTTAAATAGATAGATTAAGCCGCTCTTGTTATTTTCTTTCTCCCACGATAGCCCAGAGGTTATCACCAGTAAGTAGAGGTCAATGACACATTTTACTAGGTAACATTCCCCCATGATAAATTATTGAACGCAAATGGGCGATACCTCGTGCATCGTAGGCCACAACTGTCGTTGCCCACAATAAATCAAATCATTAACCCAAACCCTCCTAGAACCTCTCCTCGGACCTTAAAGTATCGTTGGGGTGGATAACTATAAATAAACGACCTCTAGGAGACCCAGATGAACGTCACGGTACTACGCAACCTAACACCCCTAGCACAAAATTAGTCACGCTCTCTCCTACACGCTCGCACATCTCTAGACCACTGACAGAAGTTGGAGTTCAACACTTGCTGCAGTTTCTCTGAACTCCCTGCCGTTACGAACCACCCGACTTTAGTATTAAAAATAGGTGTTCTCTCCAAGAATCTAGCGCGGTTATAGATGGCATCAACCGCCTACACAGCAACCCTCCCCCAGCCAAGCCTCCTCTACTCCTGATGGATGTGTTCAACCGGCAGACTGTCATAACTTCCGCTGAATGGAGACGAATGGCTGCTATTAAACGTTCCTATGTCGAATTGTCCCGGAAGACAGGGGAAATATCTCCGACACCTCGTGAAGGAGGCGACTGCGCGCGCTCGCGTCATGTGCCACTCCTTTAGTTACAAATCAATCAGATTTAGAGCCCTGCACCCGATACTTTGCGACTCCTATGTGCTTACCCTGCCGTGAAATAAATCGTTCCTTTTTATATCGCGCTTTTTTTCGTAGCCACCCCCACGTTCCCAGAGACTCTTTGGATTATGTCACTGAAACGCCTTGTAGGGTTTTATGGCCCACAAGAGGGAAGGCACGTGTACAGGGGGTGGTAAGACCAGTGTCTGAGCAGTTCATGCTGGAGGAGGGGGGATAAGGATGAGCTACTCGTTATGCTGTGTATGAGTAAAATCCGGAAAACGTATCTGTGAACCAATTTTCCCAGGGAGACGGCAGGGGGTGTAGTGGACCATGATTTAAAAGCAAAGTCGTAATATGTTGGCCTTTCGTAGTATTTCCCATTTAAAGAAGAAATCCTACTTTTTGGGCAATTTGCATGGAACAAATTCCCCGGAACAGAGGCATTCAAACTAAAAGATCGGTGTTTTGAAATACAGTTGGTGTTTTTCCCTATTTGAGTGGCGAACTTATGAATCACATGCACCACACTCACTTAGCCGCACTTCATTCCACATTCAGTTTAATGTTGTCCAACGTTTTGCACAATGTTTCACCATAGCCAAAGGTAAAAGTTCGATAAAGATCGTGCTCGAACACGAACACTTTACCTCCAGAGAATGTCTAAAAGGAATACTTTTTCTGTGATCTGTTAAAACTGAATTTTAGCTGACTCAGTGCTGTGTGCCCAAAATGTATGTTTTTCTTTTCCAACATTTCCGTTCTCCACACTCCTTTAAGTGAGTTTTCACGAGTTATTTACTCCGGCGCCTAGTGATTTATCCTCCAAGCAAATCGATGAACTATTCATTTAATTTGCTGTACTGGTGAATATTCGGTGGAGAGTTCGTTATTAAAAAGAGCCTTTAGGAAGTAGGACTGTATCAATATTAAGGCCACAAAGACCACAGTGTACGGTTGAGGAGGTTTACCGAGCATTATTACCAGGTTACAGCAATTAACCAAGGAAACAGACACAAAGGTAAAACAGAGCAGGGCGGTTAGCTCTTAAGGACGAGGAATTGCTTTGACCAGCATGAGTCAACAGAAAAGGTGCCCTCTGGGTTGAAACACGAGCCTTAATGCAATGAAAGATCCCCCTTCAGGGCCTCAGTTGTCTTTAATGCTCTCACAGGTCGGAATAAACTAGTCAGGCTGGAGAAGGCAATCAGTGCTGCAAACGCAGACGACCTCAAGAGCCTCAAACGAAGGGTCCGGAGCTACTCACGTTATCCACTCAGATGTCGGTGTGAAACGAGCAGCTCAAACAGCATTAGGTGTGTTGAGACTGCTGTCATTGTGACACTACAGCCAATGAAGCACTACTGTCAGTGTGACATTTTAGTGTCATTATTGCCAATATGACATCAAAGTCATTGTGGAATTAAATTAGTTATCACTGTGGCACTGCAATCAATATGACAGTATCATCGTTTCCTTTAGGCCTGCAGCTATTGCGTTAATTCAGACCTCAGACCTTGCAGCTTATGTAAAGACATATTATTGTCTTTTATTAGCTGTGCCGAATGAGAGAATGACTGTCCCCTCTGCCTTACTACTCGGTCATTATAATAACATTGCCATGCTCGCAATTGAATGTGATGCGATAAACAGCGGCAAGTTAACATTAGAAGTGCCAGAGACAGATTTCTCGGTCACATTATGCCTTTATTACGACACTATTACTATTTGATGGGACCTGCACATGCCATTCCCCGTAATACAACATGCATTATAATAGCCACTCTGACAAAATGGTCATATTGCTAACGCTACTTAACCACTTACACGACATCATAGTTGCGCCACCGTCCCCGCTACAACCACCATCTCCATCCCCACCATCACCACTAGCAAAACCATCACCTCCCCGTGAAGATTTGACAAGATATCAGTCCATAGATTTCTAGTAGTTTCTGATGACACGACAAAATGTGACTATCTGCTCCAGTTTGCAAATATGTCACAATAGCTCGTGAACGACAATGATGAGGAACAGGTTACATCATGTCCTCGAAGAAAGGATCTCATCTGTTGAAATCACTATCATATATATCACACTCCCAGAAATGACAACTGGACTACTGCCATAGTAATCACAATCCGAATTCTTATGGCTGAACAACCTGCATCATCGTCGCCATCAACACAACCACCAGTACAGCCACCATGTATGATATCTGCTAATACCACATTGACTTCGAGAGCTCAGAAACGTGGTCGTGTTTCTCAAACGTGGGGTCATTCATAAACACTCTGGTGGAATACAAAAATTAAAAGAATTCGTCTGTATTCTATGGCGACTTCTTCAGTCTGGATATAACAATTTTCTATTGCATGGCTTTGCACTACCTAGATTGGGAACCGAATTTGATTTATTGAAAGGCCGAATTCGCAAGTACCGCGAATACAATTCGATTGAAAGAAATACAACTAGTACCCTGTGCCACGGTTTCGGTGTTCCTCATTAGATGAAAGTAATAAAAACATATTGATTATTGCAGTGGTAGTCTGTGCCGGAGTTCAGTTGGTAAATAAGAACTGGCTCCGCTAACATCATATTTAACTAAAACAGCAACAACAACAACGATACCAACAGGAACATTAATAGCTACAAACACCACAAAGAATCCTACTATCATCACGCTCAATACCGCGAACGGGACTCCCTCCCGCCCCTCACCATCGGTGGTGGTTCATTGTTTTCACGCGGCCCTCCAAGATCAATACAGTAATCCAACTAGCCCTGCCCTGTTTTCTGCCCATGTCGGAACCGTTATCACAGGCCGTAAACAGGATTCATGTACTCCTTGCTGCCACACAAACCACTCACCGATGTCTCTCTCTTTATTCTCACCGGCTTCTCTTCTACCTCTAGCATAAACCGCCTCCTCTTCCCACCTCCATCTTTAAGTAATCAAGGACCTTTTTTCTACTTTCATTTATCCATCTGCCCGACATTCTTTCAGTTCAACCCTCAATCCGCCGTTGTCTTCCTCCTTTTTGTTCTTGTCCCCCATCTACTCATTTTGACTTTACTCAATTTCCTCGCCTTCCTCTTCGCTACTCTCTGAAACCAGCCTCCCCATCTCTGCTCTCCTTTGAGTATCCTCTCTATCCTCCGTGAACAATCGAACTGTACTCATTTACTGTCTACTGGTATGCTGTGGTATATGATACTGAACTACTGGACAAATTATAATTGCTTACCGAGGGTCCCTTAAAACTATGTCTGATACTCCTGTGTAGAACTAAGAATAAAAACGTTAAACCTCACTGTTTTATGTATTCTTAATCCCCCTTAGTCTCTCCCTACCCTGTCATCCTCTTATCTTCAACATATACTGTGGTTTCTGCCTTGTTTGAATAACAATACAATCATCAAGTCATGATATTTGATTAATGCCATTGTTTGGTTATCCTGTCATCATATGGAGCGGTTTTACAGATTCGCAAAGGACAGAGATTCCTGTTGCTCGATCAGGAATCAAACGTATACTGCACGCACCAGGGTCTCGCATCGTACCGATTAAGCTACATGCACATTCTTAGATTAGATGATAAATGCTTATCAAGGGAAGTGCTGCTTTTTTGCAGCACCCAAAGTAGCGCAACTGTGGCCTTACGGGGTCTGCGGACTAGAGAAGGGCTGAGGTGAACCACAGTCTGCCGCCTTCCTCGTGGTTTCCCGCCGCCCGGAGGTTCCTCCTGGCGCCCACCGTAAATCAGAGACGACCAGAGATTGTCTCCCGGGATTCGGGTCTTGCCATGATCAGGCGCGCCAAATGTTCCCATAAATCTCGCGCGACCACAGGCGCCATGGATATCCGAGGGTCGTCGGGTCATAAAGAAGGATGATGTTGGCGACCTTGGTTTAATCAATACAAATGTACGGGGTGGGGAGGGAGAGGGCTGAGATGATATCATTACTGACTGAGGAAGTAGCCCCTTCCAGCCCATGATCTTACAAATGCACCCTAGTACGCCTCGTATTCTTTACACACACGTCCGCTCATGTGCTACCCATTTGTACAAATATTGGGATACAAGTTTACGTCAACCCTGGCCTATATTATGATGGACCAATACGTCCTTGTAACTGTTTAGATGTTGAATTCGTTCACCTCTCCCTTGATTCCACTGTCTATTCTGCTCTATTCCGTTACTCTACTCAGCACCACATTAATCCATCATTCACTGCACACCCTAACCTTGAATAACACCTCCCTCTATGCATACCTTTCATGCAAGTATGCATGTATGTTTCCATCCTCCCAGCCAGCTGCCCATCTAATGGGCACTCCCTAGATCCTCTAGTGCTCCGAGGCCTCATTCATGTCCTCCAGGCAAGCCTGGAAGCCACTGATATTTTTCAGGGGTCATTCTATGTGATCAAAGATCCTCCCCTCATAGCGTCTGTTTTCCCGAAGGTGCAGTATGGGGGCGTGTATGGGTGTAGCCGGCAGAAAGACGACGACCAGCTCACTCCACCCATCTAAAGTAGGCCAAGTGACCATCTACTCCTCGCTTCCCCCAGGAATATCAATCAATGCCTAAGCTTCTCAGTCAGATGCTCACTGATATGCCTCGGACCTGAGGGTCTCCCGCGAGTAGCACCGGCCTCCTATGGTTCTCAGCATGAGTCCCAAGTGACTCAAAGAGCAACCCGGAGCGGACAGACAGAGAGCGCCCGGTCTAGACATGCTGGACAGATAAATGACATAAACAATGACAAGAGATGGAATCTAGTGAAATGACACAGACTCATTCGCTACGTCACAGTGATAGGCAGCCTATATGCCTCCCCGACATCAGATCACGCCATCGGACTGTGTGGTATCGTTAAGTCACTTCTTTCTCAGGTCAAGTGATTTCCTATCAAGAGTTGGAGAGATTCATTGTATATGGAATCAGGGCTCAATCTAGGATACTCGCTGCTGTTCACATAGTTCCAATGTATAACTACGGACAGCTGAACTCCACCATGAGCTGTTCCCTTGAAACAGCTATCCCTGTAATAAGGCAGTCAACAGACCCCCTAAAGGGCCAATAATGCCCGTTCCCATTGGCCGATTTCTCGTCGCCGATCTACAATCAGTAACCACCGACGGACTTTTGGCATCGCTGACCCAAAATTGGTCAATGGAAACGACGCAGCTCATGAAATGACCCACGACATTTTGCTTAGATTATGCAATGTGGCACTAGCCACCACTTAGTGAAAGCTTGGTCACTTAGTGAAATCTACAACCCTCACCGACAGACCTTCTTGGTAACTAAAAAAATGTCCGTCGTTGTCGTTGGCCAATGGAAATGGGAGTCAGCTGCCCAAGTTGTGTCGTGTATATATGTACATGCATATATATATTTACATATGTACATGCATATATATATATATATATATATATATATATATATATATATATATATATATATATATATTTAGTATATTTATATATATAAATATATATATATATATATATTTATACGTATTTATATATATTTATATTTATATTTATATATACATATATCCATTGTACCCCAGCATCCTCGTCTTGGGGGCCATAGGGAGTAAATACGACCAGACCTCACAGCGGTGCGTACGTGGCGCGCCTTTACTTTGTGGTCATCTAGAGGAGATGAAAGCCCTGAGCACGGCACATGAATGTGTGGATCAATGGACGGCGAGGCGCCTCGTCTTTCTCAGATGGAAAGGCGCAGAGGACGGGATCTAGGACGAATGTGCAGATAGGGGAGCTCTTCAGGAATTTACAGTACGATCAGCACAAGGAACGTCTGAGTAACCCGTAGTAAACCATCTCCACATAGGCCGTTATGATGGGGGAACGTATTTAGGTTGTATCGATAATGAGGCCCCTCTCCACGCTTCGCACTTGATAACGTTGTATTTAAATACACTATGTTCATATACTATAAAATATAAAATGTACATATGTGTAAGGATAGTTGAAAACCTAGGATCTGGCAGCACACCGTTTAAAGACATGTACTTCCACCAGTGACAGGTTGGGAAAATCTACAAAAAACTAAGAAAGTGATGTTGGAGTATGTAATACCGCATTGCCTTTGAGAATAGGTATAAAGTCTAACGATGTTATGTGAAATCAAGAATGGCACTATGAGCCGGTGGTTTCACTGTTGTGAACACTCCACGGCAGGAATATTGATACCTCAGCAATATGATCTCTCGTTGATTAACTATTTGTAATGGCGTGTCTTTGGCTAGATCACAAGTACTCATTGAATTATGATAGGTTTTGCACCTAGCATATACGGAACACATTAGCTGTGTTAACTAAGCATAAAATGCAGAAAATTGACAGGTTATTCTATTCTGATGAGTCTGCGCCTAGTGACAGGAATTGTATATGAATGGAGTTGTTCTTTTAATCTGTCCGTGTGAAGTCTTTGTGGGAGAATCTGAATACTTTACGGATTGAATGTCCTTTCAACCATCCTCTTGGCATTCACTACATCGGATGTTATTTCATTTTAAGACCGTTAACTCATTAATCATTGAGACAAGTGGCCCTAGTGATTAGATTAATTAACAGTGGCGAGATTTAGCAGATGAGTAATTAGCAAGTCGTCCCTGGGTGCCGCACTCTGCAGTGGGTACCCAGCCGCACAGCTGGCATTCAAAGCTAACTGCCAGCCACCTAGAAAAATGTCCAGTCATTACGGGTAAACCAAGCCATTCACGGTGGTTTAGTCTTTCGGGAAGACTAGAAAACAACCAATACTGTACGACCTCCAATCATCGCCTGTCGTGTACTGCCTGCTGCTGCCACCGGTATGTAGACGTCAGGGCCCATCACCCGAGAGTCGGGACGTTAGGGCCCACTCATCGGGACGTTATTAAGGCCGACCTATCATAACATCCACATATATAATTAAAATATGCATACATATCAAGTCATTACTTACTCATGAAATTTGCAAAAGAAATCTGTGTCATTTCCATTTTTAGCACTAACAAGCTAAAACGAATTAACCAATTCTGCAAAATTAGGTGGGCCCTAACGTCCATTTATGATATTTTTCACTCCCAGGACCGCAGGTGTCATTCCCGTTGGATTGCTCCCGCTTCCAGTTCCCGGTCTGGCTATGATGTCATAGGGGAAATCCTCACCAAGGTGGACTGGGTTATGTCATACCTGTCATTCTATATTTAGATCATGATCTTGAAGTTCCTGAAACGCTCCCCAAGCGCCCACGTGGTTCTGAGTAATCGCAGAAATGACCAAGCTAGGTCCATCTGGAAGAAGGGTATGATTCATACCCGGAAAAGGCACGATCCACAAAGATCAAAATATGCTGGGAGTGTGTTTAGAGTTGTGCTGGGAGAGGTAACGACTATACCCTAATAATGCTGTATACAAACCCTGTTGTTTTGCTAAGAGTACACCGTATTTAATTTTTCTGTGTAAATAGGAGCCATGCACATTCATTGGTAGTTTGTTCAGAGTACGTAGCTACCTCATGAATTGTCTAAATTGATCTCTACCACTCGTATCCTCTATCATGAGTAAGATCTGAATTGCGGAGATTCACAGCCACACATCTCCGGTCACCCGTCACCCACCTACAGACATCTTCTTGTATGTACCCAACACCCGCCTTCAGCCACTTGTCTGCAACTATGAACCACCCATACGCAGCCACCATCTAAAATCACCTACCACCTGCTAACTGCCAGCCGCTTACCACCCCAGCTATATATCTATCCGGTACCTTTCTGTAGTCAATCGCCACCAACCACCCGCCTGAACTCCTTCATCACCCCCAACTCACCAAAGGTCTAGTTTGGTACTTTGCTATTCCGTCTTATGAATATATTGTCTAACTTAAATAATAGCTACGTATGTATACAGAGCTCTGTAGATAGCCACCCCACGCTCTTCACCGTCCCGCCGCCCACGGCTAAAGGTATAGGCCTATTCCCCCCCTGACTGACTTTTGCCATGGTTTGTCTTCCGATAAATTTGTCGGCCACCCTTGATGGATTATTTCATCATTTTTGTCAGACGTCGGCAAGTGGAAATAGGAAAAAGAAATCGGCGACTTATTTCATTTTCTATTTTTAGCATTTCTTTTTTTACAACACCTCCTCGAAAGTGTCGCCGATTGATTCAACACTGGTTGATTTTGAGAGGAATCATGAGTTCCACAAGGGGGAACAAAATTCGGTTGTCAGGTGGGAACTGACCATCGATAAACAATATCACTGATCCGTTCTCCATATTTGCATATTAGATTGTGTGGCTGCTAAGAATCGCCGATCATTTTGTCGGGAGGTGGAAATAGGCCTTATGATGCAATATGTCAAATCACTGGTGCTGGTAAAACACATCCGCCACATGCTCCATTTACCCACACACAGAGCACCATCATGCAATCCTTCCATACTTCCTGTTGACTGCGAGGGCAGAAACAAATAGAATAGATCGTAGTAATAAAAATAAAAAGGAGAAAGTGGAAAGCGCCTACCTTCCCAAGTCTAAATCAGAATTGAAAGGATGAATCTTTTTCTGTGGATTATTTGAGAGTGGGGTTCCTTGTCTGCCACATCCACCTGGCTCGGATTATACGACTAAGCCTTCCGAAGCTCTATAGAACTGGAAGGAGATTTGAAGCACCATTTCCCCAGCCATGTTCGATCAGTGAATCAATGCTGGGGTGGTTTGCATTAAAACGCCACGCCTCGTGGCGGAACAAAGAGAAGACGTGCTATTTATACTCTTGTGCCTTCTCCTACCCCACAGCTCCTTTCTCGATCTGGTGTGATTTAAGGGCAAGAAACACTCAGTGTTTACTGCCTGAGTGTAGAGTACCGGAAAACACTCGCTCTCTTAGGGGCACTTATGACACCTTCGGAAGCGTTCAAATCGCGGTCATGAAATATGCATTTACTGCCACAAAACCCTCTCGCTGCTACGTACCAAATCATGACCATAAACCCCTTCCAGTTTGCCGGATATTTGCATCACGAAATTAACACCACCGTGGAGGAGGATATATTTTCATTATGGGGTTCGGTTCGGCGGGTGCCCTAATGGCAACACACAATGGCATTTCTCTCTGGTTCTACCTCACATGCTGAGAGAAATGTCAACATGCTTCTACCGGTGGCTTTTATTGCCTTCGAATTTGATTACTGGCCAGCACCAGCGCGGAGCCCATCAACAGGCTGGTCTTCACTCTTCCCCCTCAGTCGGTGGCTAGTGCCTCATCTTCTTCCTCCATCCTTTCATTTCCTTAAATGGATTGTCTGAGAATATAAAGTGCTGTGATTACGAGCCCCACTGAGCACTGCCTCAGAGAGCAACCTAATTATTTAATGGACTCCGGGAGGTGGTGTGCCCACCCTGCTCGCCAGCTTTTTAGCGACTCCCATCTGCGATATAGACCGGAATCTTTGCGGAGCCTCCTCTAAGCGGCTGCAGGTGGGAGATACCAGAGAATGGCTGGCCCTGGGCAGGAGAACAACATGCAGCTTTGGGCAGTGGGTTGTGCTGGTAATAAGCAGCTCACAGGGGGAGGGGCCGAGATGTCTAAGTAGAAACAATTCAAAGCTTGGGTACAATCACTTGGGCAAGGTAAATGGATCGCGGATTGGGAAACTGGTGGTTAATCATTATTGCCAGTGTGGTTTAAAAGATCTAGTTAGTGCAAGTAGGCATAGGACGAACTCTGGGATCTTACTCAGGTGAGCTGTTGAAAGGAGAGAATGAGGACATTTTAAATAATTCTATGGTGGAATATTCCTCGTAGACTGATCATGAGGAACTGATTATCGCATAATCAATGAGCAACATATATTGGAGTGAACAAGGATCTATCTTTGTTTGTTCTTATTTTGCATTTCTTTTTTTT
The DNA here is from genome assembly GCA_950022655.1 of Alentia gelatinosa. Taxonomy (NCBI): domain Eukaryota; kingdom Metazoa; phylum Annelida; class Polychaeta; order Phyllodocida; family Polynoidae; genus Alentia; species Alentia gelatinosa. Next base: position 99,757,129 of record OX465580.1, on the reverse strand, counting down.
ATGAATATTCATTTAATTGTCAGTGAACAAAAACACCTATACGTAGACCGTATGCAGTACGAAGACCAGTGGGAATAGCTTAATCAGTAGAACAGAGTTGAAGGGGCTTGCTTGTGAGCCAGGAAGAAAGGTGTCGTGGTGAGTGAGTGCGGTAAACGTGATGGAAACTAGGGCGGGGCTGCTTTGGTGTTGGTGGAGATGGGCCGTGGTCCGATGCCACTGGGCCCTGTTACTGGGTGTAAAGACCTGCTCAACTGCCCGCACGGCGGCCTCTGAGCTGCTCCATTGTCGACGCGAGCATCAGGTGGGTGATGGACCGATAGGATTTACCACAATACCGGCGGCCGCCCGCCACCCTGGCCGTGCTAATCTCGGAGCCTGGCCCGCCTAGTCGGCGCCCGCCACACCAGAAATTGGATTGCCGATGCTGGTTCTAATGGCTTGCTTGTGGGCCTTGCAATGGCCTTCCATAGCCCAGGATAGAGGGCGGGACCCAGTAAGGAAAGGAAACATCGGGCACCATTGAAGCTCTGGACTAGTAAGAGCAAACCCTGCCCTTTCCTCTTATACCCCGCGTTCCCTGCTGGGTTTGCTCCAATGAACACCACTTGCATAGCATCCTCGGGCGAACACTTTATTACACAGAAGTCGGCCCACCATGATCCCTACCCCCATCCCCCATCCCCACCCCGCTGCCAACCATTCACACATGAGGCACGCCTCCCCCGGACCACGCCTGCCAAATCAAGCGGCAGTAACTCTTCGCCTATTCTATTCCCTGATCCTGGGTACGTTGGTTATGCACCCTACAACCACCCGCCGTGCACTCCTCCAGGGTATGTACAGAGGACGGTGCATGCAAGCCCAACGCTCCGATGCGTCTCGGGTCGATACAAATGCCCGCTCAACACCTGCAGGCAGTAATAAATAATTCCTTGCCAAGGTACGTTGAGGGTGTTTTACTCCCATACAGGTCCTCACAGTTTTGTTAAGATATATAGGCCCGTTTCTAACCCATAACAAGTTTTTTTATGAATGCACTGGTCTCCGTTATAGTGAAATACACATTACTGCTCAGGGTTTAAGTGAAATCCTATTCCTTTATTAGCAAGAACTATATATCCGAAGGTAAACCTTTCAATATTTTATTCACTGCTGCCAAGGCTCTTAAGAAACTCACATCTAGGTCCTAAGCTGCATCATTATGCATATATCACTTCATCGTCCTATGTACAGAGAGGCTATGGCTCTCTGCTTTGGGAAACCAAACCCTGGTCTCATGTAGGTCCCACTTGAATCTCATTATGCTGAATATGCATAGTCCCTGGAAAGCGAAGGTCCCACCTAAAGCTCATTATGCTGAATATGCATCGTCCCCAGCAAAGCAATTCCAACGGCATCTGAATCTCGTCTGTGCAATCGATGGAAGTCCAATTAAAGAGTTTCGATTTTGTACCATATATATAAATATGTCTAAGATAACAAATTCTCATGATCTGCAAAACGAGAAGGTACCGATAAATAGGACTCAGTAAGCCCACCAAATTCAAATGATATCCTGTTTTTTTACTCTCTTCCTGTGGAGTATTGTTCTATATTGTTGTGATTTTATACATGAAGTTATCTGTCCAGTTATGTCGGGGATGGGATGATATATCAATGTTTTTAATCTAAAAATATACCTATCGACTTCTTTATATTCTGTGCTATTGTAGCTAGAACTACCGCTTGTCTCCGGAGTGCTCGTTGTTTCGCCTCATTCCCACCGGCTCCCATGGTTTACTATCACAAAGTGGTAGGCCGGGGATTAATTAGGTATAACTGGATCACCTCATGTAATCTCTCTCAGAGCCTCTGGGAGGATTGGCTGAGGCACTTCTCTGAATACCAGACTCGTTGCCAGCTATTGTCTTCTTCGCTCATACTCGTGACTCTACTGATGCCTTAATCCTTTTCCCACAGCCCTCACCCATCTGGTCCTCAACAGCTTAATCCGCCTAACCCAATATCCGCACCCCTAATCCACTGTACCCATTTCACACGCATACAACAACACGGATCCTCTTTTCGTTTCCTTCTTCAACCATCGACTCTCAAATACTTTACTCATTGCACATATATGTGTAATTCTGCCTCAAGTTTTCTTCTACACGTATCCTATATATATATATAATCGGACATATCAACCATTACACTTCTACAACTCTTAAAATCTACTCATATTTTATTGCACCTTTCCTAGCAACATTCGCCAACAACATATCTGTATATCAAAGTAATACACCACAGACCAACAACAGCAATACCTAAGCCAACCCCAGTATATGTCTATTCTTAGGAACCCACCCATACAAATCTTGATTTTATTTCTTGCTTCTATCACTTTTTTCGACAGAGCCGTGGCCATATATTCTTGTCTTACATCTACTTAAACCAGTCACCCATCCTATATCATGTCCCATTTCAAAACGTATTGTCCTGTCCAATTTTATAATATTACTCGTCCCTTCCTATTTCATATTCTTTGTCCTGTCCCATACCATACATCTTACTCCCATTTATCATCCACCCTACTGTCAGCTTTCAGCCATTAGTGACAGCTAGCCTAGAACAGAGATCCTGCTCGCTTCAGTCACCGAATTATTCATCGAGACTGCCGAACGCACGGATCACAAACGCCAACTATTCCCTTCGCGGGCATCGAAATTCCTCCGTTTGTGAGTATTGGCCGGCGCACCTTGTCCCCTGTTTACGAGGGCGGGGTCAGGAGCAGTGCCGGCGAGTTCCGGCTCCAGGGACTCCCGGCAGACAGGCAGAGCGGCTACTATGGTATAGCTAGGAGAAGTAAAATAGGGGACGGTAGAGTTAGAGGCGATGAAACATGGGTTGGTTGTTCTACATGCTTAACGTTAGGTGCATGCATGGGGGTTAGCATAAGTGTGCTGATATTTTAAGTGAAGCAGAAAATAAGGGGCTTATGGGAGGGAGGGTTGGGGAACAGTTATTAGGCATTCAACACGAGACAAAAGATTCCATTGCTTATAGGTGCAGCATTTTTGCAACCATGAAACAACGATTTATTAGGTCGAACCTACCGGAACCAATTGAGACACCAATTACAAGGCAAACAAACTAGGTCGCGCCAAAGAACTAGAGCATGGACACAAATCCTTAATGTCTTCCGGGTCAATTCATGTGTTTAGGGCACCGTTAACTCGTTGAACGGCAGAAGTTCTAGACGGGAAAGGGGAAAACGATCAATGAGCTATACATGAGACAGTTTTAAAACATTGCATACATCCGTCCCGAGAAGACCTATGAAACGTGCATTTTAGCCACTGTTACAACTGTATTTCGGTGTGCTATATTTTGTTGAGGACAATATTAACGGAGCTTCGGTTTATAAAGATAGGTGCGGGGTTTGGGGTCCTGAAGGCTGCTGGCTTTCGATTGCATCCCGGGTTGTGGAAGAGCCTGACACCAAGCGGCGGATAACGGCGACCGGTCCACGCGAGGAGCTCGCTATAACTCAGAGAAGCCACTCAATGCCCTGTCACGTACATCACTTCTGCCGACTACGAGTAATCATCCGTGCCAGGAAACACACGACAAGCACTCACCAGCCGCCGCCCTACAGCATTCAGAAGACCCGCCCCCAACTTCCAGCACCAATTTCCAAAATGCATCTTTACTGGACGAGCCTCGGCACGGGAATGGCTCCACCAGCTCCTGTCTTCGGCGCTCTGTCCTAGTTCCCTGTCCCTTGTAGCACTGGTCTGAGAAAAGAATCGTAGTAGTAGTACTACAAGAATGGAATTTCAGGGGTTTTCTAGACTTCATTTCACATTTGATTGAAGACCCAAAGGCAATTGATAGATTCATGGATAGTAATACATTCTTACCAAATATCGAAATGAATTAAGAGAGAAGGAAGGGCAAATATTTTCTAAATGCCCTGAAACATATTATCAATAAATGATAACATAGAGCCATTTTATTTGTATTAGGATGAAACCAAAATGCTAAGCTAATTTGTTTTTTCCCCTTTTTTTGCCTTTGGACTCAGATATCATGTACAATTTCATTTTGAAAGACCAACACAGGCCGTCTGTTCTGCGGACAAGCATTGTCAAATTACCCTCATAAGGACCAGTTTACGAGCCACTAGATGTGTTTACGACTGACCTCCAGCAGAGAGCCCGATATGCTCTATGCCGCAGAGAATGTCATGCCACCTAACATTGGTGGGCGATTTAGAGACAGGGGAATGAATCCTTCTGTACTGCGCTCACACGCAATGCCTTATTTCCCTTTCGCCCTGCGCTCTAACTCCATACACGTCCAGCCCAAATAAGAACTCCCCATAAAATCCTGAAAGATTGGGATGTTGCTGCGACGGCCTCCACATGGCTCGCCTGTGGGAGCCCCCCCCCCCCTCCCCCCCCTCCCCCCCTCCTCCCCACCTCCCCCTACTCGGCCAGGCTTCTGCGTCGCCCACGTCGCCCACCTATCAGCGCCATATGTATGCCTAATCGGACACTTTATAATACATGCCTTTGTGGCCCTGTTCGCGGCGTCGGCGGCTTAGCATATTCGCATATAATACACCCTGAAGCTGGCATGTAATCAGGGCCCGGGACTCGGCATATTTATGTGGGGTAATAACGCCATAATCAACACTGACAGGCTAGGCCCAGCCTCATGGAGGGCATGCCTAGTATAAAACGCCAGCACACGCGCGTGCGAATATAAGATACAATTGTGGGAGAGTGCAGAATCGAATGTTGTGGCGTACAGAGAGAATCTGGTGCATCGATATACGGACGTGATGCTGGACACAGAGAATTAGATGTAGCGAGCGAGGCACTTAATATCAAGCGTAAAGTCAGATGTTAAGAGGGGAGACAGGGCCCTGTTTTATTTTCAACTTTCGTTGACCAGGAGAGTCCCCACGAAGGATACCTCTACAGGCGACCTATTGGACGAGAGATCGTCAATAGCGCACGATGTACCCTGTCGTCCGTAGGGAGAGAAATCCTCATCCTTCGAGAGAATCCCAGGACAGAATAGGCATGTAAGACAGTTTGGAGGAGACTTGAACGAGGTCTCGTAATCACTCTCTTCCTATTGGCCAGATTCACGCGTCTACTGGTCTCTTATTGGTTGCTAATGGCTCTTTTCTTTAGTCAGCCTGTGATGACACATAGTGGAATTTTTAGGAACTAATTTCACCATTTATGAATATATGTGAATCTAACTAAACAGCTCAGTAATTATCCGTCTGTCACCTCCAGTTTGTTTTCAAATCATAATAAACATATTTCCGCTAGTATGAATCAATAAATAAGCTTTTAGTTGTTATTTTGAATCACCCACGATACCCCTAGAGGTGTCGCCCGCCAGGAGAGCTGAAGGAGACTCTGGACGAGGTCTCCCGGCCTGACGATAAATAATAAAACGCAAATGAACGAGAGGTCGCAGATAGTCGGTTACAACTCTCCTTCCCCACAATACTTTCAATAATCAAACCCAAACCCTCGTACGACCCCTCCTTGGGTATGTAAACTCTCGTCGCGCAGAAAATAAAACAGGTCCCAAATGCAAGTAACATTATCTAGCTCGATGTACTGTTTGACATATAAGTAATCCCGACATATTGCATGTATTGCTATACACTGTCTTCATAATAATAGTGCACTCATATAGTGACATATACGGGGGTCCAGGGGATATACGAGAAGGGCATCATGGTACCTGGATAATACTTATATGGAACACCTTTGTTGCATGGTTGCATATCATACACCACGAGCTGAGGCTTGTTATCATTTTTACGGAAAGATGCCATAAGACCAACTTTCGGGAATACCGTCGACATCATCGAGTTCAGTATGATGTACAGCCGTGATATGTGGTTCCATATCTATATTCTGTGACGTCTCAACGTGTACCGTATAGTAGTGAGCGGCATAGTGTGTCGTACACAATCGGTACGGTATGGGGAGCAGAGATAAATAACTATCAAAAGTACGTGCATGGATTTATCTATAAATACATATATGATAAAATTTAATATTGGACACTGGTAATAAAAGGAGAATTTATACATAGGAAACACATAATCGGACATAAACAAATATATGTGGAGAAAAATCTTAGGTGAGAAATCGGAGGATATATATAGTGGTAGATGTAATAACGAAAGCAGATTAGACTCTTGAGAGCGCCATGTTTTGCATTAATTCACTATGACAAGTGTTTTCCTCTTCTGAAATCGATTTTTGTACAGACTTGTATCTAAGGCCGTTACATTTGTGACAAGAACATTTCTTTATAAATGTCGAGACGGCAAAACGCTTTTATACATATACACTCCTTCTTCTGGATAATGATCTGTCAGAGTGTGTCATTAATTACGGCATGGCAGACTAGGACTATAAACTCTAAGGCCCGGCGTCCACCTACTACGATAGGATCGTAGACCTCCAGATATGGCACCGATACAAAATGTCAAAATCGGTGCCATATCGGGAAGGTGCAAAATCGTAGACATATGTCTAGACATGCCAATTCACCACGCGTTGTATGGGGTCTTTATCGGTGTCTAATCGCAGAAACGTGGTCAACTGCCCCGATATCAGGTAACCTTCCGACGCGATTTTGATTTTTCTATCGGGAGGTGCATCGTAGACCATATCGGTGCCATATCGTAGTAGGTGGACGCCGGGCCTTAATGAGGAGGTGAGTCAGTATGTTTGCTTGATTGAAGTAGAATGATCAAATGCTATAAAAACCGTATTTGTGCAAAGTACAAAATTAGTAGAAACAATGTCCAATGTAAAAAATCAAGAACTTTCTAGTACCTCCCCTATCTACAGCCATTTCCCTCCCCCTCCCACATAATTCATGTACGGTTAAGTTTTCATAGAATACTTCGTGGACCTACAATGGGGTGTACAATTTGTAAAGTGTGCAGCGACAGATAAAAGCCGATTGAAAAGCGTTGTGTTTTCACTCACGGCTCATTGCGTGGTGAGGTTTATCGTGTTTGCTGACAGGCACAAGAGCGAAATCCACTAAAATCTGGCGACACTAATCCATTAAAACAAAATATGCAAAAAAATATATAAAATTCCCGCTCCGCTGATTCACTTAGAATAGAGCTCTCCAAAATGACTGCCACGCAACAAAATCATCCAGGGGTATTAGTTCTGGTCGTTGGGCTGCTGCCTGCACGAGAGGCTACTGACACTTTGTGAAAAGGGCATACTACAACAGTTTGCATGCTGCCCGTCGGGTACCTCTCAACCACCCACACTAAACCAGGCTCTCATCAACCATGCCCTTGCCCGACCCCCTTCCTCATGATAAACACGGAGTGCCAGACTCAGAATCTATGACCATAATAGTCACGGGGCCTACAATAGGCAGGAAGCAGAGGGGAAAAACCCTCTTATTTCCGAGTTTGTTTGCGTGGCCCGAGCCTCCGATTATACTCCTCTATGCAAGGACTGTACAATGCAACTCTCCTCTATAGCACTACGGGTTGGGACATAATGGACATGATTATATGCATACAGTGCTTCGGCTATAGGATGCTATTGTCGTATCGCAGTGACTGAATCTATAGTTTAGGGATGGAACCTTTACCTACACATTTATAAATACTCTAAATATCTATAATTATTTGATAAACTCTCTTGTTAGTTAAATAGATGTATGCCTTGAGATCATGTAGATCTACATGAGTTTTCCTTATCATGAAAGTACACATCCTGAAAGTACACACTACCCCCCCCCCCTCCCATACACACACAAATTCATATCTATGGCTAATTTTGAATGGCTAAAACTTTCATATACTGGCCTATTGTCTATTGTATAGGCAAGCAAGGCCGTCCTCTTTAAACATCAGTATTGTAACAACGCCAATACTGCAGTGTATACCAGTCAGCGTGATGAGAATGGGCTGTAGATGGGGATGGTGTCATTGACTGCTTAGCGGCGCAGGGAATAAAACGTTGGAAGGGGTGTCTGATAGGCTGAAAAAAACACTAATGACTTGGGCTAAACGACTCGCGGGATGAGTCGTTAGAGTCTGGTACGATAATGGCGGGTCTGCACGGAAAGCCACCATGATGTTATCAACATTTCATCAGGTGTGGCCAGCACTGACCTCACGTTGGTGTAATACTTACAGAGACGCAGTGGCATGGGGATATTAAATCTCTGACAGTACACAGTACTTACTGGTCGTGAGTAACACTGTGTTCAATACATCTCTGACGTTAGACTATATACCGATAGAAGAAGCACGGAGGTTCATAAGACCATGTAAAATACTTATATAGAACTGCATAGAAAATCCTATAAATACACAATACTCCACGAGTTTGGATAGGCTGCAATCGTCATCAAGGCGAAGCCGAGTGGCGATTATGGCCCATCTAAACAAGTGGAAATTTGTTCATTTACGATTCGAGTGCAGTTCTGGATTTAAATCTCACCCCTTTCACTGTTAAGGATATTTGAATCTCTTGTCTTCTCTTCTGAAACCCTGGCCGCTGATTGGTCAATTGCCTATGACGTCATCTCGTATTCACTACGCCAGGACGACGGCGTAGAGTTGTCATTTACCAGGGTGATCGTTGAGTCTTTTTTCTAACGTTATTACTATGACTAAAGTTGTACCAGGGGTGAGATGATAACAATTTCCCAACTAGCTGGGATCCCTAAGGAAATGATAACAAGCAACTACAATAAAACCCCACATAAGAGCACCCTCCATTCCAAGCAAAGTTCCCCTTAAGCGTGGTTAAAATAAACTAAACAAAAAAAATTCTATTCCGAGCAAAGTGTCCACTTAAGCGATGTGTCCCAGAAGCGGGGTTTTACTGTACATAATATAATTAAATATTTTTATATGTTGCTCAATAAATGATCATACCCACTATTTTGCTGATGGCGGACTTTCTCCTAGAAACCTCTCATCGACCTATACCGTACCTGATTGTAGGCGTGTCTTAACGCCTCCTCGGCCTTCCCTCTCACCTCCAAGCAAAAAGCAGAGGTGTTGCCAGCACTGACAACGTGTGACAAAAGTAAAAGCACGGCAAGGTTCTCTTCCCGGATTTTTTCACGGGTACTGGAACTTTAACTGATCGACCCGGATGCATCAAAGGGACAACCAGAGGGCGAGAGTAACGGAGACGGACAGGCGAGAAGAAAGACTGACCCACTGATCGCACGTTGATGATGTTCACGCAAAATTGATCGTGAATGGTCATTTCGAGAGTCCGTAGTGGGATTGAAGGGGTTGGAGTGGCGACACATTGATGGTGACATTGACTCTGCTTCGGCGTCCTGGAAGAAGGACTGCGAATCGGAAACGTTCGGTAGGCCAGCCATCACGAGCGTCAGCGGTTTAAAAAAAGGTCATTGCCCCGACGCCCGACTAGATTACAGGAAGACGGAGGGGATTTGATGAAGGACTGGATGATTAGATGGCATGAGAACAGCCTTCGGTTTTATTGGTGGTCACTCGGGCAGCAGGGTTGGGAGTGTGTGGTGGCGGCTGTGGAAGGTTTAGACGGTAGTGAACGGAGATCTGACTGGTTACAAGTAAAAGGGTGGAGCTATAGAAGAGCTACTCTACCCGGCGCCTTGTGATCTGTATATGCTGACTGCACCCCGACCCATGCTTCAACAGTCCCCATTGCATGACCTCTCATCTAGCCAGGCACTGAGACCAGGCCGTTGGGCTTTACTAAGCCGGGAAATCTGCCCGCCCTGCGTGCGTGCATGTCCGAGGTAGACCCGAGCTGCTCACTTTTTCATTTGTCCTCATTGCCCTCGCTTCACTATCACCACTGACTGCCTACTAGCAGTGCTGACTGTAGATCTCCACTGCCAACAAGCTTCGCCATAGGCGCCATCACCATCATCATCTGCACCCTTAGTAGAACCATCAGCTTTTCGCAGTACCCTATACACCCTACCGTTTGTCCAATATTTACTGCTTCCCATGAATAATAACTGAGGTTTCATATATCATATACATATATATATATATATATATATATGTGTAGAAGAGATGCAAAAAACGACTGTTATGTGAAACTTTGAGCTGTAACATTGCAAGAGGTTCGTAGGGAATATTGCAGATACTGAACTTCTTTCAGTGATAACACAGACATACAAATGTAGGAGAGCACATATAATGGAACTCAGATTAATATATTTGCATGTGTGTGTGCATCAGGGTCTACATGAAGACCAAGAGATGGTTCAATCCCATCTCCACCAAAACCCTCACATTGACACTTTCCTTCTCCCACATCATGTTTCTCACTGATGCAACAGCATAAGCAGTTCCTCTGGTAAGCAAAGTCAAACCCGACAATGCCTAGCCTCCCAAATGGAGCGCCATCTTGCTAACCACGGGCAGGACCGGAAATGCAAGTGATGCGCGCGCCTTCCTGTGAGCCGCTAATGAAGGTAGTGGCTGACGTGTATGTATTACCAGTGTCACTAACGTCCACTGGCCCTAGCCGCTGCACCACCTGACCCCGGACACACGTGCATCCGGTTTTGAAAGGCAATTGCATTTACCTGCTGGTTGGGGGTCACTTCAACGGACATCCAGCCGTTGCCGACCCCGCGTACACGACACCTTCATGCTCATATATCCACCCGTAACGAACTGCAAATGATGCGGAAAAGAGCAGCTCGGCCAGAGCCTCGTTCCGGTGATTCCTGTTGGTGGATATCAGCGGGGCGCCATCTGGTGGAGGTTTTAATGAGGTTTTCCTGCCGAGGGGTAGAGGTGAGGGATGCTGGTTGGGATGGGTGGGTGCATAGGGAAATGGGGAAAGGGAGATGGGCGGAAATGGAAATTGTATGTAAACACCATGTTCATTTGTTCGCTGTGCTGGCGGCAAAGGCGGATGCGATGGTGGTAACGACAGTGTCGCTCTATGTATATATTTCCGGGGGTAATATCCTGTAACGGATGTATGAGCAAGAGAAGATGGGGTGGTATTAAGTGCAGGGGGCAGGCGAAAGGTGGAAATGTCATATGTATGCGCACCAGACCCATGGGAACTTCCATACCGGCCGTTCTTCCTCAACAACCCCCACGCCCGCCCAGCCACCAGTCCGCCGCCCTCCATCATCACTCGCCTGGGCCACCATCCACAAGTATCCATATTTACGAAGCCTACCGGATTACTCCGATCTCAGCTCGACCGGTGCACCCGATACGGATCACCGGGCACGACCCGTGGGGTGTTGATCGACAAGCTAGACGTAGCCTCCCGTCTGACCTGTCAAGAGTTCCCGGTCTCCCAGCGCCCTCAGAAGTCCTCTCCGACGACGTGTCAACACCGACCCAAGCGGCTTATTAGCCCGGCAAACGCGCGGGTCGGGGCAGACCAGCGCGTATTGTTGCACGAGCCCCGCGCCGGGGAAGCCGGGCTAATGCTGCGAGCAAATAGGAGCAGATGAAGCCATGTTTGCGCCGACATAGAGGTGCTCAGTGCGGATGGAGTGGCCGCAACACCGCGCCGCAAATGCTGCAGGGATCACATTGGGAGGCTGCTAGACAGTATCAGCTTTTTCACTGGGAACACGCCGACGGAAATGGGGGTCCAAGCCAATTCAGAGTTCTCTTCTAATCCCTACACCGGTCTGTGTACTCAGTCCCGCTGACGTGAAGTTCACTATTAACTACCTAATTTAGACGTATGGGGCATGCATAATGCGCGGTAGGCGTAGACAGTGAACGGATTTATATATAGTTAAACATTGATACTATTGCACTTCGAAGTAGCCGGAGAACGTAAATCAATACAGTACTTATCAGTACAAATTTTACGCTCTAGTTAATTATTCAGGATGATAATTACAACTTTGAATAGAATAAATCTCAGTATACCCAAGTCTGGTTGATTTACACTGTGGTCTCGCTTCTGAAATGTGTATATTATTTTATAGTGTACAATGAGTGTCGGAAACACTGATACGAATGCTATTAAGATGTCTCAGACGCCTAAGACATAGGCAGGAGGAACATTTACCAGTTAAAACCACCTGCTCTGAACAGTTCGCATTTGCTAAGATGTGCGACTTCGTTTCAGGCATGTCGAGCTGTCAGAGCGTTTCCTCCTTCTGAGTTCAACTTAAAAGACGCTAAACGTGAAAGGCTTGGACAAATACACACATGATTCCAAACGGCATCAGTGAATTCACAAGATCTGTATTCCGACCACACTGAAAGGCCGAGCTGGCAGTGGGCAGATGTTCGATGGTTGTTTTAAACGCCTCGTTCATATTCCTCGCATGTTTCTTAATGTCCATGGAAGTATTACTATGGACAAATCTTTGCAGTACAAAAGGCAATATATTACTTGGTGCCGTTCCATTTTCATGGTTTAAAATGTAAAGCGCGCTGACAGTGGGGCATATTTGTGTAAATGTAAGATGTCCAGGAATACCTGATGTGTGATGGTGATAATGGATAGCGTCAGAACGATCAGTGGATAATTATTCAGATGAGAAAACCATTTCCGATGAGCTGCACCGTGCTGATGCGTCCCATCCTAGATGCCCATTTCCTCTGTTTGTGATGTAAGCTGCCGATGAACCCTTTTCCATCATCCGTTAACTTTCGACAGTAGGTTAAAAATACCACTTTTATGATATTGGGTACCCTCAGCCTGTGCTCCTTCACTGGTGATAATTATAATTTCCGAATTGTACTTACTTATAGTACAAATGCAGGGAGAAGAAACCCACCAGTCATATATCAGCTATAGCCGCTGGGATGAGATGGAAATACAATAAAGAGCTCTCTTTCTCATATTGTGCATAACATTGTCAATAAATCATGTATATCGTTATGTAAATTGAAAATATTTAGTAAAAGAAGCACCTCCTAATCTGTTCTACCCCATTAAAGTGGATGAAAAGATACTATCGATATATGGTTAAATATCTATAAGGTAGGATGGCGCCTGGTTAGGGCGTCAGACAGAGCCAGGGATGGCTGTGTCATTCAGTTATAGCTTCTCGCCTTGGTCGTTACTGCCAGATACAGTCAAACAACAAGCCTTTGGAAGATTAATATTTGATTCTATTTGATAAATTATTAACTTTTAACGTGCCTGATAAAATGTACACCATATTAATGTCAGCCCTTCAGTACGGCATTACACATATTCAAATATACCATGAGCGCTGGGTTTGAAGGTAATCAGTACTTGGTAGTCAGTATCATGATATTCTGACAATGATCGACAACACGTATCCGACGAGGTCGGATCCCTGACAAATCCGGAAAATACGGTGCTGACTCCTCAATGGTCCTCATATTGAAACTAAATATCTGAAAAAGTGGCTAAGTCTTTCCATTTCCGGGTAGAAATGGTCAGTTCTAAGGGAGGCTTACGAGTAGCTTTCAGCAAAGTCAAACGACAACATAAATGATGCTTCCACCATTCTAGACATTCGTGAAGCCATGGGGATCTATTACAGCGGCATACTGTATGAAGAGCAAACCGGCTGCTGTTGGCCATTAGTGCACCACAAAGCAAATTGGATAATGTGTTGAGCCGCGGGGCTGGCAGCACTACCCGTGGAGCTAGTTGTATCAGCAGACACTCAAACGCACACTCTCACAACGCATTATAAGCGTCAGCATTAATAGATGCAAGCATTTAGTTTTGTAGGTGTTCCTCAGCGTTTGCATGGGGAAACACAGAAGTATACTTTATTAACGTTAAAAGAAGCGAAGTTGGCAAATAAAGCTAAATAATCCACTAAAAATTATTACCAATGAGAACATTTCCGAGGTCTGTCAAGGAAACAGTAGGAATCATGAATCAATGCCAGGAGACTAATAACGATGCGCAAAAAACAATATCTTCACTATTTTATTTCCTGTCGAAGGACTCAGTATATATATATATATATATATATATATATATATATATATATATATATATATATATATATATATATATATATATATACATACATATATAATCACGTACTGTTCGAAATTAGCGTGAAATTCCAAATTGTTTTAATGCAAATCTGTGCAGGTACTCACTTTTGATTAAGTTACACGTAAGTTTGGGTTTTGCTCTCGATGCTGGAATTATACGACGTGTCGCATGAGAATTATCCCATGTTCTTCCGTATTGATTGTCATTGTGTCGATGTTGCGTGATGTTGAAACTGCCATTGAAGTTGTTCTATTATATGACATGTATGTATACCGTGTTAAAGGTTTCATTTCATGATACTAATTGATCTGAATGCAGCTACAGTGACTTCAGGTAGACGATTTGTCTATCCTTGAAAATGAAAACTAATCGTAAATAAGAATAAAGATGAAGGTTGCGGTACTGCCGACCGTGAGAATTTCATCAGAGCATGCGGTTGAAAGCAGACGGAATGTGGGAGAATGACAGTATCATTTTTTAGGGAAATATTTGTACGCTCTTTGTTTATACTAAGTAATTTTTAAGCTTGTCTGTAGATATGTTTATTCCTCTGAATTTTACCTTCTGTTCTGAGTTAGTATGTCACGGTGTCTGAGTGCGGGATGGTGTAAACTAGACAGATAGAGACTGGAAATATACTGCTCTGTGGAAAACGTACATGCCGCAATATATTGAACATGCGGCTGTCAGGAGTACGCTTTCCAATCACGTGATATTACTTGTTTATACTAAGTAATTTTGATATACTGTAGTGCAATGTATAAGGATTTCTTTTTGCCAACCTAGGACTAGTGGTCGAGTAAATGGGAAAGTATAGGTTTATTTATAAGTATCAATGTATACGTTCCTAGTCATTTCTCGCAGGATATGTAAGGCACCACAGGATATGTAGGGCATCAACAGATATGTAGGATAAAACCAGATAATGGGTAGCCAGACAAAGGGACATGTACAGGGACTGGAGATGGTCACATGACCCAGGCTCACACAGTGAGCGTAAGGGCAGGCCCAATGATAGTCCAGCGTATTGGGGCATCCCAACTGACCACCTAATGTGGTGAGGGATGATTAGTAGATAAAGAGGGACAATGGGAATGAGTGAGAATAAAATGACCGGTTGGTGAGGCTTCAAGAGAGATCTCTCGCTGACACCGAACAGAGGAGCGGAGAGCTGATATGACATTCAGCAAGTTATTGGCAGGAGCAAGACTCTGAAAGACAGTGTTGTTAATGCCATTGTTACAGCTGTTACGGAATGTGGCTCTCTGCCTCAGCAACACTGTCACTCCCGTTGTTCTCGACCTCATTCATCCAGAGAATCCATGTGCAAATTGACGCATTGCCTCTTTTATTAGCGCATTGCCTCATTGTTGAAGTTTTGATTGTAAGATTAAGTTTTGTACCTTGCAATTATGAATTTGTATTGTCACCACTAGAGTCCTAGGGATTATATGAATGTTCCATAATGCATCTCAATTGATCATTGCTCCCAAACCTTGTTAAAAGTTGCGATTTTATTCATGATCAGGTTCAATCAGTCGAGGAATATCTGAAGGGCTTTGAAGATATTTTCTGCTTTTATTCAGACCTCAAAGGGGATAGGTTCGGTTTTGTTGAATCAGTTTATCAAATATTTGATAGAGTAAAGACATTCTTATTTGCATTGATCGGATACATCCGTATGTTTTGTTGTATGTTGTAATGGAGGAAGACGGGGGAAATAGAGTGCTGAAGAGGGAGAGTAGGAGTAGTCAGTGTCTAGGGTTTTTGAGAGGTCAGGTAGGTACACCATGCCTACGTGTACTTGACCGTACAAATTTAGATGGATCCAAATGTTTTTACAGATCTACATCCATCTATGCACCAGGGACTGGAAACTGAAAAAAATCAAATCCTCTTATGAATATGGTATGGTACTATGTTATATTCAATAAAGAACTGTGGCTTCAGTTTGTACGTAAAAGTTGGATGATGAACGAAAAAGGTTAGTCGATTTAAAGACCATAATGAGAATAATACGTAACGAATGGGGTATACGGTGTAGTAAGAGGCAAGAAACAAAGGTCAGAGAACGAGGGAACTCATGCGTATTAGCAAAAGGGTTACCGGCGGCGGGCGAAGGTGAGAGAAGGCGGGCAAAAGTAAGCAGAAAGTGAGTAGCAAGAAGCAGACGACATTTCCCCGCTCGGGCGATGCCGACTGACTGCCGACCTTTACAGGCGACCAAGCAATCCCTGGTGGAGACGGTAAAGGTGCCGGGCCCAGACTGATTCAATCCGCACTGGGGGAAGAACAGACAGCAGGGAAAGACTGGGGCATAGGACAGCTTAGTAGAAGAGGGCGGGGGGGACCTCCGGAGTGTGGAAATACAGCTGGAGCGCCAGGTCAGGCGAATCAAATAGAGATGGATGGAAGGTGATGCTAGTCTACATTAGACGTGGCTAGGCTGCGTGTGTAGGAGGGTACAGGAGGAGGACTGTAGGTGTAGGAATGTACGGGTAGGGTCAAACATACATGGCCCACGTGCGCTTACATTAAACATTCTCTGGAGTAGTGAGATTGAGGCGGGGTTGGAATTGACATGACGGACCTTGTAGCAGCTTTGATGCTTGCTCCAGTTCAACGTCCAGATATGGTGAACAGCTTGGAACATGCTTCCCACTGCTGCCAAGCAAGACGCGGCAAGAAAGAACGACATGCAATCCGCAGGGAAGAAGAGCCTTCGTCCAATTACCCCTACATCCTTTTTAAAAAAAATCCCAATACTGAAGTCAGTGGCATAGGGTGAAAGGTAAAGGCCTGCTGCAAATAGCAATTCGTACTGTAGGTCATTGACCGCTGGTGGTTTAATATTGCTAAGTGGTGATATCAATATCCATCTCAGCTGCATCTGACGCAATTGAGTGTAGATGAAGAATTATCAAGGTTGTATGTTATTCGAAAAGCCTCTTTGGGAGAAGCGATCACGGCAAAAGACAATTTCAGGATATAAAGTAGATTCATATGCAGCCCATGCTGCCACGAGTTCCGCACAGCGGAATATTTGTATATTGTTAACATTCTATATAAAACTCCCATATCCAGTGGTCCCTATGGCTGTATCGCCGACATACAACCTACACCCTCCTGAGAAAAGTACTTACTTCAATGGATCCCCATGTTAAAGTTGTGTGGCTTCCCATGTGGCTTCCCTTGTGTAAGTAATGCAATATCAGCCTAAAGGCCGCAGGTGTAGTCCGACCTATGCTATCCCCATGTATATCACCAGGCCTCAGATATCAGACATGATATGATGAAATTGTGCGCGGAAATACTACAAAGTCTAGAATATTAGGAACCTCTAGAAGCCCTGCACCCAACTGGCCATCTGGTTGTGTAGTGTACAACGCAATATGCTTACCGTCAAAATACGAATAACGCTTACCATACACATAGGCCTTCATACAGGGTAACCCAATTCATCCGGTCTGCAATTGCTCGCCGTTAAAACACTCTTTCCTGGCAAGATTGCAGTGCGCATAGTTTGCTTCAAAGAGAATTCATCCATAAAAATAACATTTTTCTCCCATCCCGTTCCACTGTCAATTTTACCATTTTCAGTGGGTTCATCTTTATTTCCGCAACGATTCATCCGTGATCGATATGGTATGAAATCACCAGCCAGTTCCATTTAGTAATTAGGAACCCTTTTATTGGGAATTATAACTTTGCAAAGCGATGGAGAACGCCAATATAGAATGTTGGCGAATACAGCTGTCGTTTACTGGTTAAAAATCGAGATTGACTGGGCGGATGCGTATCATTCATTTTTGGAATGCTCTTCCTTCAACCAACCACAATAAAACATGCATCAAATCTGCATAATGCAAAAATCGTAAAGGCATTGGAAATGTTTAAAATAATGGAGAGGAGATGGACTGGCCAACTAGTTCTTTTTCATATCAAGAAAATCTATTAATAGGTCTGTCAACAGTCTAGAAACATCGGGTATATTGGTTGGAGGCGGAGGTGTTGAGGTAGCCTTAACTGATAGCACTGTTTGAAGATGTGAAGTGGCTGGACTGTGCAGGGAGGGTGATACCAGGGGCGTTATTCTCCGTTTCTCACGTCAACCTTCATCGCCTATCTCGTCTTGTGGAAACAGGCCACGACAGTCCACTCTCCTCCCAATCACCGCCCAACACGTGCCCTGCCAGGAGGATATTGGTGTTGTAACGGTGCAGAAAAAAGCCAGGGTAGGGAACACTGTTCCTGACGACGAGGGGGGCATCTAAAGAGAATACATGCATTAAGTTATCCAATGTACAATTTTGGTCAGTCTGATGCACAATTTTTGTCTTAAATTACGAATCCTGTAATTTAAAGATTCTACAAAAAGATGCTTTGAACTCAATAGTTCTGTGAGTCAAATTATGATGTCAAATGAGAAGGTTGATTTGAATAAAAAGATTCAATGAGAAATTTCAGATGTACCAAAATTACGTTGGACGCATAACCACAAAAGGACTGAGCCTGGTTGATGGGAAACAGTAAAGGGGAATTCATACGGAGGGATTCATGTACCTCACAGGGTATTTATCTGAGACAAAGCCTGCTAAGATTTAGTGCTGGAACGCAGTCCTTGCGTCTGAATGGTGGGTCTCATTCCTCTGAGAAGATTAATAGGGGTAATTACCGCCGACAAATTCCATTCCCGAAGTACAGAATCTTAAGAGATTCGCATTTTAAACATGTTTAAGATTTTTGGTGAAAGAAACTACCCACTGATGTGTCGCCGACTAAGTACCCAACTTAGCTAATAGGAAGCATGTTTTACACACCCCTCACTCAAGGCCCCTGTTTTCCCAGAAGCTACTTGCGTCCCAGGGTAGGTGTTCAGGGACTTTGTCTGAGACTATGTACCAGGTGTGCCCTTCCATGTCTGCCATTTGTCCTTGAGATTGGGACAAGCAAAATAATGACACGTTGCTATGAGAATTTTGTACCACACGAGAATTCTTGAAAACCGGGGAAAGGTGTGAAGTTATTATAGAAATAGGTCCCCATCAGCCTTAAATCGCTGCTCATAGCTCCACCTTAATCCTGATGAAATGATATAGCATCTGCCTCCATTCTGGGAAATGCAATGACTGACTAAAACATCTTATTTGAGACAGGCTTTAGGAACAAGACCCAGCACCCTGGTCCTAGTCTGTGGTCTAATGCAGCCTGTTACTGGAGCTTTCATTCACGTGTATTAGTCCAGGGGACGGTCGTCTATCTCGAAATGACCTGCTTTGAATAAGATGTTACCGATATTTTACAGTCAGTCTATACTTAAATTCCCAAGTCTGGCCTCCTCGATGTTATGCAATATGACACCATCTCAAGAGTGAGGCACCTCGACTATTGTGGGAAAATGTGGCATCCACATGAATGACCACGATTTTATCATAGCCCTTCAACACAACCCTTTCATTTTGTGTATGAATACTCATGCACATAAATAGAAAAAAATACGATATGTATCCTTTCAAATGGGGTTGGTGTGGATAAATCAAATCAGTAGGTAGTTAAAGTAATGCAATCACATACACGATTAATTCTGATTCAAGGGAACCAGGGGTTCATTGTATACATAATCTTGACCATTTTCTGTACCTTGACCACGGGTTATAGTTTGATGATATTTGAGTTCGTTCGCTAAGACTGTCTTAGTTTTCCATAAGGTCGTCCATAAGTGTTGAATAGAGTTGAGCCACATCATCCCTTGGTCTCCTTGGTGCACAGAGGAGGGTCTCCATGTACCAACCCAGGGGCCGCTTGAATAATGTAAGGTCGTCCGTGCTTTTGGCATTTTTGTTGTATGACCCCTATAGTTCATAGGGAGAAAAATCTAGAAAATTAGCCTTGCTCAGTTCTAATTGAACGTTAGCAGCTAAGACAAAACAGGCTTTAATCCATGCTAGGGGCCCTGTATACGAGAGTCTATATTCACTGGAGGTGATGCCACATAGTCACGTTTTGGCTGACTTATTTAATCATCTATAATCATAAATATATCTCACTGAATATTTAAGATATTTTCCCTCTGATAATACATGTTTGTACTCGGGTCCATAGTTAACATATTTTCTCTGGTTTGAATAATAAGGGTTGTTTCTGTTAATTGAATTCATCTACGATACTCTAGGGGAAATCGTCCATTGAGACCTTTTTTTGAGCCTCAACAGAATGGACAATGTGTGTCAACCCCGCGATATTTCATTCAACGTTTCTGGACGATACTCGCGCGGGACTAAAAGTTACTGTCTTAAGATATATGATACGAGAGCATAAGGTTTCGTTCTCCCATATTATTCCACGAGCCCCAGTACTAGAGTAATACTGAATAAATCATATCATGGTATTATCTGATCTAAATGTATTTATCCGTTACCAAAACGTTACCTACTGATCATTTAAAGTTATCCCTTCGTATCAATCATCAGGCACACTGACACCTTTCAAAAGATAAGGATGTTGCATTCAGAGCGACCTACTCCTGCCACCCGGTAGGAGCTGCTCAAAGGCTCGCGGTGTAGGCGGAGAAGGAGTAAGTGGGGGGCGCTTTAATGGCTTTCTTTTTGCTCCCTTATTCAAGTCAAGATGGAGTTTCACGGCAGGTCTTCCATCCGCCGACTTCCCAAGGCTTACAGTACTTGGGGTCTCGCAGCGTTTTGTGTGTTCCGACCACCTGTTCATCCTTTAGGTTATTTTTGCAGACAAGGGTGGTCTTCACATGGTTTCTTTAGCGATGCAGTGTTTTGTGTCTCACCAACTGCTCAGCTTATTCTTTGCACTGGATTGTTTTATTCCATTCACCTTCCTGAAATACCTATGAAAGTAATGTCAAGATAATGGATGCCCCGTTTCGGGGCATGATGGGGTATGTAGACAGGGAATAAATGAATTCAGGAGGACCGGGAATAGGTACAATTCATTAGAGCTTGAAGAGGGATGTCACTTCCTTGGAGAACCTGTATTAGGTCTTTAGTAGAGCTGCTTCGAATGGGGAATGTTTAGGTAGAGCCCTTCTATGTAGAGCTGCCATGGAAGGAGCACATTAAAGGCGAGCTCTTTTATGTAGTTTCGTTCTAGTTAGGGCTGCTTTGAAAGAGATATAGCTTTAGGTAGTGATGTTTCTGGCAGTGCTGGATAGGTGGGATTGATCTGCATAGAATCGCTTTGAAAGTATTAGCTTTTGGCAGAGTTATCCACAATAAACATATAACTGTTCTGGGTGGAGTTATTCCGGGTGTAGCTCTTTTATATAGAAACATTCTGGATACAGCTGCTGAAAAAATAAGTAGAGAACGTAGGTAAGAAAACTGCGCGCTAGTCTCGGCTAAGTTTGAAAAGAATCCCTCCCAATGCTCTGACTTCCCTTTCACGTAGTGACGCACTGGCTTAAAGCAAAGTGCAACCAATCTGGTCTCTTTTTATGATATTATGTCCCGGGTCGATGGATCTTTCCATTTGCTTTTTGGGTGTGACACGAAGGCAAGAGCGCTTTTTAAAGCAAGAAATTGTGCCCTAGGCTCATACATCTAGGTCAAAATCAACTTAGAGGGAAAAAGGTGACATCACTGGCTTATCTTTTTAACCTTGATCGATACTGTCATTCTCCCTTTCTACGTTTTTAACGGCATTTACTCCAATTTGAAGATCTAAGAATAACGACACCACATTTTCGGATGGGGTTTCTCGGGATGGCAGTGACCGAGGCAATCTGGAGATTATAGCGCTCACCCGTTTGAAATGCTACTCTCATTGTTGTTTTATTTATTTGTGCATTGATGTTTGATAAATCACAATGTCTATTTGATTGTGTCTACCGATATCTATTAAATTCCATGTTTTGTTACCAAACATTGTTATTGATGTACCTATACCATTCACATATTTTCATTTTTCAGATCGTATTACTCGCATATCATGTTTCAGTATTTGAACCTGACGTTGATGTTTGTCTTTTTCTTTCTTATTTCCATTTTCTACCCATTTTACAGCGCCTGAACTATGCATAGCTTTTGAAAGTACCTATCACATTGACAGAGGTAAATGTAAAACTGTTTAAAGGCTGCATTCGTGTTTTACACTAAGCTCAGTTATCTAGCTGGTTGTAACACTAAACAAGAATTCTGTTTGTATTCTGTAACCCTAGTCCTTTCGACTTCCATTAACAGTCTGTACCTCTATTTACGAACTTTGATAGAAAAACGTATCCTATTCCATTAGTTAACATGTTGACATTCAAAGCATCTCACTTGAACCCCCAGGTAATTCTAACTAAAAAGATTCGAATTCTTGGAAAGTAACTATTCTTACTAATTCTAATCGGAAGGAGGGACTTTGCTGTGCCCATCTACGATTACGCCGCAGCAAAGTCCCGTTAATTCCTGCATTGGCAGTGCCTTGCCGATAGATAAATTTAATTAGAGTGAAGTTGTAGTGTGACAGCATGGCAGAGTAGTTGATCCCCAGATAGGATCTCCGTCTGGTGGGGTGACTATGGAACAGCCCCCTTCCCTGCGCCGCACACCCTGACACACAGCGGTGGCGCCGACGCTATCGGCATTTCCCCCTCGTCGCCGGCTTCGACGCAGGCGTCGCGTCATCAGCTGTCATTCTGGGTATCTCCTGTTTAATCCTGGCTCCAAGCAGCCCTCCGATCGTCAACAGTACGAAGCGCTAACATCTGGTGGCCAGCCTTAGAGGCATGTTGAATAAAAGAGTAGTTCTAAGACATATATGAAAAAAAAGATACACGTGCACCAAAATCGAATGGGAAAGAACTGAAGTACATTCAAAATATGGACTGGTTTCAGATACAAGTGACCGAGCGAATGCGAGGACATTGCTATACTCTGTTATTCACTGTATTCTCCGAGGAATGAATTCTGAGGAGTACAGACACCATTATCCTGTGAAGTCATATGTGACATTGACTCCTGACTTATTATAGAACGCATAAGTGACATGCTTGCAAGCAATATTAGGTTTTGAAACGCCTTTGAGTAGATGATTCTCGAAGGAAAAAAATCGCACTTACAATAGACATATATATATATTTATATATATATATATATATATATATATATATATATATATATATATATATACATATATAATATTTATAGGCCAATGAATAATAGTATGATAATTGCTATATACAAAAATAGACACAAAGACGGGTTTGGCGGAAATTGAATGATAAATGGGTTTATTCAAAAATACAACGGGACACACCGCAAAAGAAAGTTATACAATCAGTAAGATTAAAAATACGTGTCATCAGGTATGTATATATGTATGTGTGTATTTATAGCTCCCTACATCCCCATGAGGTGGCATTAGTGTATTCTGCCGTACAGGGTAGGATCTATTCTCTTTGATGTGACAGAATAACAGCTTTGAAACCCCTAACTCATTTTACACATTCATCATTGTTTATTGTTAATATACATTTAGCAAGACGTTGTACGATAGAAAAATTTATTGATTTTCGGGAGGAACTAGACATCAAATCTGAAATACGAATGACTAGGTCAGAGAAAACAGATCACAAAAGCAAGGCAGACATTGTGATAGGACAGATGGAAAACGGTTCGGGAAACCCATCAACGAATTTAAGGCAGGTGTTTGGCGACGAGTGTGGAAAGCGGTCAGTAAGAGAAATCCGGGCATCTCAGAAACTGGACAAATGTTGACTATGAACTTTCCTGTGGACATAAGAGACTGTGGTGAGAGTCCGGTAGCTGTGGTCAGGAAGCAGCTGTGCAAGGAGCAGCTCCGGAGGTGACCTTCTCTATCCTTTGAACAGTGGTCTGGGACCTTTTATGTGTTTAAAAGCAACATAAATGGCATTGCCTGTAATTGCTTGTCGTGTACCTTTTATAATGCACCCCCTACACGTAATTTTGATACTTTTTGCAGTGTATGCCGTATGATCATGTACAGCCGTACGTAGTGTGTTCTTCATGAATACTTTAATTACTAACATTCTATCGGTGTGGAATACCCTTTCTATGAAGTAAGTTATTCATTCACTCAAAGTTCGACTCAAGCAACAAGAACAAAAGTTACTCAATAATTGTCCATGCAACCTCATTTAGTGTGCAAAAATAGGGAGTGTTTCATGGAATGAAATGTTATCTTTACACTCCTCCATAATACCTGTCTCAGTTCAACGCAGGTCGTATATATATATATATATATATATATATATATATATATATATATATATATATATATACCCCGCCTAACGGACACCCCGCGGTAACGGACACCTTAGCGCGGGACGGGTCCCTCTATTAGATGTTTATTTTAATCCCGTGTAAGCGACACCCCATATAAGCAAACACTATATTATTAATATATATGTACGTATATGTACATGTGTATGTAAAACGAGCCGAGAAGGGGCCGCGGGAGAGTGGTTGACGCTGCAATGGTCGCACTGATATGGCTTCATTATGTAAGCTACAAGCCAATAACAATTTGCCAAATGCTGGCAGCACTACCGCGCAGTAGTGTAGGGGGCCAGGAGGTTGCATGGTTTGTGCTCATTGCGCGGGTGAGGACGGAAAGCTGATGACAGGATGTTCCGAATCGCATTATTTCGATATCTCGAATCGAATTTAGTGTTGCTGATGCAGGGTTTACCTTATCCCGACATCATTAGGCTCAGTCCATAGTCACCTCAACAAGCGTACAAACAAGCAAAGCTAATTATCCAGCCTGAACTGCATTACGTTGTAAGCCTTGGCTATTCATCCTAGGACAAATCAGTAACTATCTCCTGAAAATACGTAGCTGTAATCTATGAGTTCGGAAACCTTGTTCTGCAGGTGCAAGACGAAACATATTAACCCAAATATTGTACTATAGAAATGGCAACTCTCTGATACAATCTATATTTAGATGGAAATACAATCTATGCAGTGGGTGGAAATGTCTACCACGTTACAAGTGAATACTGCGAATAGATATTCAGAAGCAGAATTCTACGAAGAGGTACATATAATTTTTCATAAGGAGTAGAAAACGTACATGGCCTATGAAAGTAACCGTATGCAGTAATATAGATTTCATTTACATGCAAAGATTTGATAAGATCTTAATGAAAGTGATGCATTACCACAGAGAGCAATACCCCCCCCCCCCCCCCAGATTGTGGACAATTGTAAATTGGCGTTTAATTGCTAGAGGGCGACACTGAAAATATTCCCGAGGCAAATTAATTAATATTCATGAGGTAACGCGGCAAAACGTCGCGCATCTGTGTGTTAGAGGTAATCAAGAGGCGCAGTATATAGGCCCCTGGATCGTGTACTGACTCAGCACTTTCTCTCAGACCCTACGCTCACGTAACGATTCCGACGCACACCACACTGGGAGGCACTGGCACGACAGCCATGTCGACCGAACGCAGAAGCAGCAGACCAAAGGCACCTGCAGAGAAAAGTTCTGCAGATGAAAGGCCAATAGTCGCGGCGGGCGCACAACCACAGAAAAAGGTTTCTATGGCTAGCAATGCCTAAGAAATAGCAGAATTGCGAGACCAAGTGAGTGAAATGGTAGCAATACTGCGAGAAAACCAGAGTGAGAGGAAAAACGAGAGAGAAAGAACGAAAGATAGAGAGAAGCGACAGAGGAGCAGACCCAGCCGGGACAAATCGACGGGCAGATCGACGGGCAGTAGAAGCGGCAGTCGGCGTAGCAGACGAGAGAGTTGGGAAAGCAGCACTGATACATCGATGACAGACCAGGGCAGCGAGGCCTCCAGCGGCTACACCCCTGTGAAAAGCAGGGCAGGCAGTGAGCGGCGGCGGCGCCCCTCGTCAGCACAAGACCACCACGAGCGCCGGCAACGCAGCAGGCACGGAGGGCGTCCACACTCAGAACGGCCCAGACACGTAGGGCGCAAGCACACAGACGCGCGGTCTCTGTCCAGAGACAGCGACTTGAGCGACAGGGTCGCTAAATTCTTAGCGGAAACCAAGAAAACGTCCGACCAAGGTAAAAAACTCTATTATGCATATGCTCACGTGTCTAGGGGGAAGAAGAAGGAGAAATGTGCTTTAGGTGAATTGTCATTAGCTGAAACAATATGGGGACTTACGCAGGTTAAGAAATTGTATAAGAACGAGAGGAAAATCTTCAGAGCGATTGAAAAACATGTAGAACAAATTGTAGAAGATGCAATGTGTTATGCTTTTGAAAATGTCAGGTCGTTTTCGGAAGAAGTATGTTCACAAATCCAGGACGGCAGACTGGAATGGACAGATGAATACGAGATAGACAAATTACGCTTGAAACTATCCCAAAAGGGCGAAATCGCACCGCAAATCGCGGGACGAGAAAGTAAAAGCGAAGGCTTCAGGTTAACAAACGAGCTCTCGGGTGCAAAACCGGCCCCCCCATGCCGGCAATACAACGAGGGTACGTGTTCCCAGAATGATGACCACGTAAGTGGAGGGTATAGACACTTGCACATTTGCAGCCATTGCATTTGGGCAAAATGTTCACCACTCCCACATAGTGAGAAGGAATGTCGCATTAAGAAAGCGAAGGTCGAGAGAAAGAAGGCACAAGAGAGAGATGGTGCAAAGAAGGATTTTTAGTAGAGGTTTTATCCCCAGAAGAATGGGACAGAGGTTTAACTGCTAGTAATAAGATGGTAAAACAAAAGGTACATAGTGTAAGAGTCGAGGAGGCAACAAAAGCCGCACGAGAAGCAAAAGCTAGCGACGCAGTCGCTAGAGACGGTAGACGCCAACAACAGGCGCCAGGTACACAGGTTGTGAATTCATCACAAAGATATGCAAAATTCGTTGGTGAAAACTGGCCTGACCCGACCCCGGCAGCGGAGAAAATCGCGGGGCGAGTTATGGCAACCTACAATGAAGTGAAAAAACGAGCCATTCCAAACTACCTGGGGGCTAAGATACAGGTTACGTCGGCAATGCACTGCGACAGCTGGGACAAGCTGCTCGTAGGGTATCACGACTGTGAAATTGCACAATACATACGGTACGGTTGGCCGATAGCCTACGCGGCCGAATCGATTCCCACCAGTACAGAGGTAAATCACCCGTCTGGGAGGGAATACCCTCGCCATGTCGCGAGTTTTCTCGAGAAGGAATGCGCCATGGGGGCGATGGTGGGCCCTTTTGAAGAGAAACCATTCGCTCCATGGACAAAAATCAGCCCAATAATGACACGGCCTAAAAAAGTAGAAGGTGAAAGACGAGTAATAATCGACTTTTCATTTCCCAGAGGAGAATCGGTCAATGACGGGATCCCTAAGAACGTATTCGAAGGGAAAACCATTGAATATAAACTCCCCACGATTGCAGACAAGGCGCATTTCTCTGGAAATGCGATTTGGAGAGAGCCTATAGACAATTAAGAACAGACCCTTTAGCTTACCCCCTCACCGGGGTAAAACACGACGACAAATATTATGTGGATATTTGTATCGCTTGGGGTTGCCGCACATCCGGCCTCATTCAACAAAGAGTATCCGAGGCAATCTGTTACCTCGTCAGAAAAGAAGGCCATCATATCATTGCATATGTTGACGATTTTGGGGGGGTTGGACAAACGTCAGCCAAAGCAATGCAAGCCTATGAAAAATTTCATGGCGTCTGCAGAGAGCTAGGTGTGGCGATCGCCCCAGCAAAATCCGTTCCGCCTACACAAATAATAGAGTGGTTAGGGTATCAAATAGACTCTGTGAAAATGCAGATTTCTGTACCACACAAAAAACTCCAAGAGGTAATGGAAGAGTGTAAAAAATGGGAAAACAAAACAAAGGCTTCCAAAAGACAACTCCAAAGTCTGGCAGGCAAACTTGCACACATTTCCCAATGCATAGTGCATGCGCGCAAATTTATGTGCAGAGTTCTAGACAGTCTAAGAGCCGCACACAAAATCGCGCAGGTAAATGTTGGTAAGGAATTGCTACGTGACTTGGAATGGTTCAGTGAATTCGCAGTTCGCTTCAATGGCACGCTGATCTTACGGCCAGTAAGACCTGTTTTTCACATAGAGTGTGATGCGTGCCTGGAAGGCGGTGGGGGCTACGGCTATGGCGGGTGGTATGCTGTCGATTTCCCTATGGGCTATAGGGACGACCACCACATCAGCCGGCTGGAAGCCCTCAATGCGGTAATCGCGGTCCGCACCCTGACCCCAGACGAGTGCACTTGCTGTGACCTGGTGATTGTTAGCGACAACACGGCCAGTGTGAGTGTCCTTAACTCGGGCCGGGCCAGGGACCCGGTTATGGCCCGGTGCGCTAGGCACCTAGCAATGTTCTGCGGTCTACGACAGATACACGTGACCTTAGAGCATAAACGAGGCGAACTTCTGGTCCTAGCAGACGCATTGTCTCGCAGGGGCATATCAGTGCCCCATCGAGAAATCGCTAGGAAAAGAACTCGTGATCTCGGCCTCATTGAAGTCAGGGCGATTCACCCTGACGAGATTATCGCTAATGATTTGTGGTGATTTCTTTTAGGTGAGAGCCTCCACCGGCAATACGTGGCTAACCTTTCTGAACTATGTTCAAAAGGAACCTCGAAAAATCGCGATGTCCAAGAGAAGACATACGTATCATTTATGATGCATTATCACTATGACCCCTTGCATCCTAAATATTCTGAGTTGTGTATGTATACGCAGTTACTTTTTAATTCGTTCGATTCTCCGGCGACTGTAAAAAATTATCTTAGCGGAGCTAAAAATGCTGTTCTCGCCCTAGAAGGCGATTTTACTATGTTTAACCATCCTATGGTAACAAGATTCGTGGGTATTATGAAAAAAGGTAGTACACATACTCCTAGACAAGCACGTGAGCTGAGCATACATGAGGTAAAATTTATATGTGACTCGTTAAGGCGCCTCGGACTTGAAGGATTGATTGTGAGGGCTATTGTGTTATTTCTCCTCAACACCTTCCTACGACAATGTCACGTGACGCAATCATCAAACAACATTCACCTCCTTAAAAGAAAACACGTGACATTCCATCAACAAGGTATGTGGGTCCAGGTACCCACCTCAAAGACTACCTCGACCCCGGTCGAGCTGTGGGTGACTAAACATCGTGTTCCAAAGTATTGCCCTGTGAGGGCCCTTGAAAAAATTCTCGAACTATCAGCTCGCCTCGGAGAGGCGCCTCTGTTCGCTGCACCAGACACCGCCCAGCCTATACAGGTAAAAAGAGCTACAAGTATGTTGAGGTTAGCAGCCGTCCTGGGCAGCATACCGGACCCAGATAATATTACATTACATTCCCTTAGGAGAACAGGGGCATGCTTAGCGGCACGCGCAGGCATGCCGGAAAAAGACATTGCACTCCACGGCCTGTGGGCATCCAAAGCGGTGCGGACTTATGCACCCAAACAATTATACACAAAAGTATCTGCAACATTGGAAAAACTTTTCTAGTTTGCGGTGTGTTAAGAGACTATAAAATATAATAAAAGTTTCTTTTACTGCAAACAATATTTGTGTTCACTCGTTAATTGTGGACAATTGTAAATTGGCGTTTAATTGCTAGAGGGCGACACTGAAAATATTCCCGAGGCAAATTAATTAATATTCATGAGGTAACGCGGCAAAACGTCGCGCATCTGTGTGTTAGAGGTAATCAAGAGGCGCAGTATATAGGCCCCTGGATCGTGTACTGACTCAGCACTTTCTCTCAGACCCTACGCTCACGTAACGATTCCCCACCCACCATCCCAAAACAACAATGTTAAACTTGATGTATCTGTGTGATTCATTGTAATAACATGTACAATTTTATAAATCCGTGTAAGCGGTATGTGTTAAGAGACTATAAAATATAATAAAAGTTTCTTTTACTGCAAACAATATTTGTGTTCACTCGTTAATTATGGAATGATTTGATAAGATGCTTAGTAGTTAGACATAGGTCAACTATGAGATAAACCGGTGGCAGTGGATCCATCTAGAATGTGGTGATACACACTAAGTTACATATTTTAGCCTATAACTTCAGTGACCCTATCTTTATTTTTGTGAATTTGATGGATAGGACATTTTATTAAGACATACAGCTGTTAGTCTATCTGCCCTTTAACATAATCTGTCTACGGTGAGACATCATTACACAGGCATAGTGACCATGCATTTCTATATGTGTCTAGCAATACCCATATCAGATTGGATTTTGCTGGGTCCACATGGATAGGTAGCTTATGTGGCTTCCCTGCCCCTGAAGCCTGAACATATATACACTCTATCAGCGTAACCTGTAGGTGATAGTGATTTGTGATGAGTTAAAGCGGGGCGCATAATATACGCTATTGATGTCTTTGAATATTGATACCATGAAATTATTTCGCCAATATGAGTTGTCCTACGTTGACGGTAAAATGCGATAAGAAAAATCTTATTTGAAGAAATTTAATTCAAAGCCTGTTCCGCAGTGTCTATTTTCTAAATATGAAGAAAAATAGACTCAGATTATTTACCCTAGAAATGTTTCTCTTATTTGCTAGAGAGAAAATGTGGGTGCTGTTTGCAAATCCCTCGATACTGACAGAAATTAGCAACACACACTCAGTTCTGCGCACGCATACAATTAGCGTGAGAATGCAGGGGTCGTAATCATCCCGGCCTTAATGAGGGCTGGGGACGGCCAGTAGCAGGTGCGAACTTCCATTAGGGCCCAAGCCGCCAGGATCTGCTTAATGGCCTGAAGTGAAAACCATTTAGTCTGTGGCAGATAAGGCCAATCACGTTAATGATTTGAATATTTTGACGGCTAGGGGGGCTGTTTTATCCACTGTTGGGACGTAAAAATAACACCACCTCACGACTGGAGGGCCTGGTATAGAACAGCCGCTGTGATGGCAGAGTCGCAGTGCATTATGGACCCCCCTGGTGAGTCCGCTAGTTGGAGTGAGGGGTGGGTGCACGTCGCTCTAGCTGAGGGATCCAATTGATTTAATGGACGTAAGCGTGCTGGGGCTTCCCGTCTACCGGGGACTGATGTAGATCTTGTGTCACTACACTGTACATTTTGTTCAAGGCCACGGAAATGCGCCAACCTGCTCTATTGCAGTGATCTGGACGCCGCATCTCTCCTGTCAGACAGAATGACATGAACATCAGTTGTCTCTTCGACATTATCAAATGGAATCAGGGTGGCTCCATGACACCGTCAGTGCTGTACTTGCCTGTACGTTCCACAAGGGTCCAGGGTTTGAATGTATGCTGTAATCATTGTTTTTCATACATTCGTTCATTATAACAAAATTGCTGCAGTTGAAAAACAAAGAAATCGTCAGTTTACAGATAGGTACACACATCTATCTCAAAACAACTGTGTGATCTAAGCAACTCCCTATGAACAGAAAATACATTGTTTATTTACATGACCTACATAAGAAAAGTTCTTTCCCCAATCGGATTTCTACTGTTTCTCCTCCTCGGTGTTTACTGGAATAGACCTTGCAATGAGAATCGAGGTGTCCATCATTCCAAGAACATCTATTATCTCAAGTGCAGTAATATCTACTCGGTAGTGAATATTTTTATACTATCATGATCACAAAGTCATAATGAAATACATTGTATAGGTATCATTAATATTTGATGGACAATATTGATAGGAGTCTCACTCTGGAACATCTTCCGCCAACTCGTCCACCTGCCATTCGCCAACCGATGATGCTGTCAGATTGTCAGACATCCGCCAAAAGCCAGATAGCAGCTGCCAATCCCCTACCACATCCACCCCGCCCACCCATAATTGATTTTCACTCGGATGCAATTAAAAGCCCAAGCCCGACGGTGGAATGAATAACCCCAGTAGGGCTAATGCTAAGACCCCCTCTCCTTCCACCCCACCCCCTCTGCCTACATCTGTCTAAATATAGCTCCTCCGATTTGCTCGACGGAACGGGGCGGAGACATCAAAGAACAGGCAGCCTTATCACTAGGCCAAAACCAGGGTGTTTTTGCCTTTTATTTCTTTACTGAGTTGAACACTCTGTAATTCAGTTGAAGGGAGGATTAAGTCGGCGGCCAGCATTCAATGATGACCCATTGTCTGTTGTGGATTTTACCCGCCTGGTGCTTGGTTTGCTGCGGCTCACCGATCCACGAATGGCATTGTCAACATAAAGAAGACAACAAGGAAAATCGGAAAAACCTCGCAAATGATTTTCGGATATATATATATATATATATATATATATATATATATATATATATATATATATATATATATATATATATGTATATATATACGTGCATTTACTGACTAAGTTCATCTCTAGAACATTACTTGCATCAGTTACGAATATATAGATGACAAATACTGGACCCTTATACTTCAGACTATTCTGCAACTTAAAACAAATACTCGATAATTACTGTAGCTTCATATCCTGAGAAGAGAATATATGGAATAATAGGAAAGCACACAAATATATAATTTGGGGAACAAACCACGATAACTGGGCTACAAAGACCATTTATTTGAAAAATAACAAATCTTTGATTGACATTAGCAATAGAACCTGGCTTTAAATTTTAGTAGCCCCGACATCAGGTGGCAACATATGTATGCAAGTAGTTCGGCCCAGGTAATAGTGACTAAGGGGTAACTAAAACCCACACTATTGACTTAAATGATATGTTTCTACCGAGAAAACAGCAGTAATTTTATAAAATGATCTCGAACAGATAAATCAGTAAATAAATTGAGGTCCACTTACAAACATCCGCTTTTCAGTCAGGGCTGCTTTATGCCATTGTAACCTAAACCAGTAGATATCAGACAAGAGAACCTATTTTATCCTCATACAACGGGCAGCCTATGCTCCAGGCGTTATATAGATACAGCAACCAATTCCACATCCTCTCCTAGCACCCTGCACACACATACACCTGATCCGCGCCTTGCCGCCCGCCCACAGGTGCCCACGAAGCTCATATGTCAATGTCTGCATGCCGACAGGCTGACTTAATGAACCTAAGCTCAGATAAAAGAACCTCCGGCTCTTCCGGTGTCGACGCATGCGCGCTAAGCCACCGGCAGCGGCATGTCACCTCGACATGACAGTTTATGCCATCAGCGATGACCTTTCGCGCATGCGCAGCGCCATTCAGCAGGGGCATGCGCAACAGCAGCCGGCTGGTAGAGGGCGCCACCAGCAGCGACGACGCCATTAGGGATAGGGTAGTGTTGGGGTGTTGGTTACAGAATTACCGCCTAGTCGCCCAACCCCTAGAGTCACCAGTATTCACCAACTATTGCGTACCTCCCCACACTACCTGATCTACTTCCCTCCCCCGACTCCTCCTATCCTGTTACTCTCGTTGCAGTGTTGTCCAGGATGTTATAAGCAACACGACCCTAAGACATACATTAAATCTCTGCGGCACACAGTTAGGCTGGCTTATTAATTGGCAAATTTTCAAAACCACCGCTCCCCCTCTTCAGTTACTGCTATAGTGCGTCCCCTGTAGGCAGCGTGTCGAAGTAAAACAGGAGAGAGACGAACTGGGAATGAAAAGGAGAGGGAGTAGTGCTTCCTATTGTCCTATCTATCTCTTCCTCACCCCTGCTCTGCCGCCTGTGATGGATATGTTAATGCCAAACCATGAGTGTTGCCATTGTAAACGTCATTGTCAGATGGAGAGCGGTAAGTGAAAACCTATCACATGATTACCGTTAATGAGAAAACAGATGGTCGGGGAAATCAAATTGCATTTTCCCATTAGCCTTTTTAGAAGGTGACAATATTTCGCTTTGCAGAGGAGGACTGGAATTTCCTGGCTCTCTCTAGGTTTATCGGTTAGGAGGGCGGGTGAGACTTTGTTATCTCTTACGGGTGATTGCAGGTCCTTGCTGCTACTGCAGTGCAAGTGGGAATTCCAAACCTTTGTTGGAGGAAAAGAAAATTGGTGAAGGTATTATTAGTGTTTAACAAAAGCCAAAAGGGAATCGACGATTTTTTCTAAAGATATTCGTGCCTTATACCAATAGCCAGATAAGGGCATGGTGGGGAGAGGGGAAAGGCTTGTCAGAGTTGTTTTGAGTTTGACTGGACATGAAAACTGAATTAGGAATATACAAATTATATAAAGACATCGTGAAAGCACCATCTGCTGTAGGGCAAAGTCGAGGAGCAATAGGATTCAAGGTGACAAATGGATAGGATTTGGCATCCTCGTGCAAGGCAAAAGGGGGAGAGAAAAACGTAGGCAGGGAAGGTCCATGAATGGCATCTCACGGTAAAGGAGGGGGCAAGGCTCCCCGACCTGATTTTAGAACCTTGCACCTCACCAAACTGAGGGACGCCTGCCCACAGGGTCACGTGACCAGCGCAAATTACACGGCTCCGGGAGCCTCCAGGGGGCGACACAAGGACACGAGGGTGCAACCCCCTGCTCCTGAGTTGTGGCTGACGCGCCCCCTTGCGTTAGAGCCAGACACCGTTGAGCAGCTCATTATGTGGAGGCTAGAGCAGCTCCGTCGGTCAAGCCAGCAGGAAATTAGGTTATATGTCACTTGAGGTTATGACAGTGTCCGGAGGCGCCGGTGTCCCCTGCCTCTGAGAAGTATATGGTGTGTTTAATCAGGGCTCACCTGTCGCCGCCTGAGCAGCTCAGTGTGTCAGTGATGAGAAGCCAACACTGCACTGCTCGATAGGCAATGAAATGTAGCTAGTGCTGAAGAATGTGACGCCGGAAGACCGTACAGATTCAAGGAGAATCACATCGCGTATGTCTCTTTGATACTATATAAACTAAACAAGAATCTCATGTACGTCCAGGTGATACATCTGGTAAATATGTGGACTAAGATACTCTAGATATTATTTTGATATCAGAAATAGTATGAGGACGAAAGTATCTAACGAGGGTTTGAACTGCAATCTGTCAGACAGCAATTGAGTGC
Organism: Alentia gelatinosa; assembly: GCA_950022655.1. Lineage (NCBI taxonomy): Eukaryota > Metazoa > Annelida > Polychaeta > Phyllodocida > Polynoidae > Alentia > Alentia gelatinosa. The sequence continues at coordinate 99,722,149 of OX465580.1, read as the reverse complement.
GGCTCTCGACTGTCCTTAATAAGGAAATACTTGATGTGATCAACCTTTAATGTGTAATACAACCTATAAACTACGCCTATTAGACTAAGTATAGACCACGATGGTCTTTTGCTCGCATTATATATGCCTCTCGGTACTGTAGACGACACAATCAGGAGCATATATCATAATGTTTTCGGCCCTCTGTGTTTATAATTCCTATTTCAATATTATTCAACCGCGTTGCTGTTCTTGAACTAGACGTACTGAGAGGTTTAGTTAAACGGCTACCATAGATAAGAATCTCTGCCACCCCATTAAAGACAGAGTATAAGGTCAGCTCATACGCCCGTCACTGTACAAAGACATTTCTTGAGACATTCCTGTTGACATGATGTCAGTGCTAAAGGTCAATCGAAGGTCAATTGGAGTGGAGGAGAGAGATGGGGTTAGGGGGTGTTGGGGGGTTGGTGAGGGGTGACATCCGGACAGGAGTAAAATTGGGCGGGCACTTTGCACTGATGTCCGTGCTCCGGATGACAACCAGCCCTCCGCTAGGTGGCGTCATCAGTGAAGCAGCATGCGGCCATGATGGTTGAGGCAAAGCAAGGGTAGCTTCCCTTGGCGGATACGCCTGACAACATTACCATGGAAACAGGCAGAGGGCAGTCCACATCCTGTCAGCCTCCTGCGCATGCGTGACGACCAGCACCGCCCACCGTCACCAGATGGCGCGTCATGACGGAGAACCCCTTCACAGGAACACGGACGCAGCTTCTCACTTCCGGTGACCAGTCATCTCTAAGCACGATTAGCCTACTCGGTCAGGAACCAGCGTTGGAGTAGGAAGGGGAAACGCTGGTGAGAGGAAGAGAGACGAATTCCAGACGAGGAATTAAAAAATCCTCCAAGGGGAAGTCAGAATGAACTCACTAAGCCTCGAATATCTTCTGCGTAGGGATAATACAGGATATACGTTCGGAGTTGAAGGTATCAACCGACATCCGCCGAACTGCTTTAAAGCTTATATAAACCAATTAAGCTCTGTTAATTTATCCTAAAAAGTAAGCCCCGCCTACGGGCGGGGCTTACATGTTTAAATCTCAGCTGGGAGGAGAGTGGGTTGTATGCTGGCCGCTGGCCTTTGTATAATGCTGGCGACCTTTGCGACAGACTCACCTATGAGTACTATACTGCCTTGTATGAAGCAGTCTGCCCTGTCTCAAAACGGGACGACCCTCTTGGTACCTCTGCACTGCCATATATAAGACCAGAGGCTCTGCAGGAGATCCATTCAAGCCTGACACGTAGGAGAGTATAGATACCCCGACCTGTCCACACACAGGGCTCAGTGATTACCGACTATGACAAGGAATACCAGCAGTACACTGACCACAACATGAAAATATGGTAACTAATATAATATACACAATATCTATGTATCTCTATATGTGTATCTGGTATCTGTGTTTCATGTGTCTGTAGTTTTATGGGATAGTCTTACTGCATTGTGCATGTTTACAATGCCAGGTGAGAGAAAGGTGTCAGGGGCAGTGAGGCATGACAGGTCAAGGTTATACTGGTGTGTGTTGGGGGAGGTATGTATGAAATTCTGTGTATCATATATATCTATATATCATGTGTATCTCTGTATCTTTGCCTGTCTGTCTATCTTGTTATCTGGTTTATATCCCACCATTCCTCACGATGAAACAGCTGAACTTACAGGGAATCCATGTTCTCTTGGGGCTACCTTCCATAGCCCACCTGACTTGTTGCACCATGCATATGAATGAGCTCTGGACCCCCTCCCACCTGCGTTATATACCCCCTGACTGGCTCTGCTGCTGACCTGACTTGTCGTGACCGCCTCTACACAGACCCATACTCTCACTGTGTGAGGGGTGGGTCATTATCTTTAGGATTAATTAACAGAGCTTAATTGGTTTATATAAGCTTTAAAAGACTTAACCCTGTCATTACCCGTTTCTGGAAATACACTTTTTGTAAGGGGCCACCCTGTTAATAAGCCTGTTCCACTCTAGCTTCACATAACATTAAATGTTAGACCAGATTCATATATAAGGAATAGAGGGGTATATATATATATATATATATTTATATATATATATATAAATATATATGGTCGATTCTCACGAAAGCGGTGCAATTCATGCAAAAATCTAAAATGCTAATTTATTTTGTAAATTTAGTATCCCTGAGAAACGATTATTTCCTAGATGATGGTGCCTAACAAAGCGGTTCTTCTGATATATAAATTTCCAGTACCTGGGTTGGTTTAATATGCCTAGTCAAGGAGAGAAAATAATAGCAATTGTGTCATTCTACGAAACGACCCATAGTAAACACTCAGAAAACGTTTTTAAAAATATAATTCAATTACCATATTTGTATATATTAAGAGTTCAGACTCTATACTACAGAACAGGGTACACACCAAATAATTTTCTCTTACACTCTAAACATGAAAACAGAAAGAGTCCAGCACCTCCAACCATGGTATTATGTGTCATTCTACGAAACGACATATTAAAAGGCCTGTAGTATTTTTATTTCTAGACATTAGTGAGAGAAAAACTATTTACACATTTGTAACAATGTCTGCTTTGATAGAAAATCCATTACAAAGCAGCAGACTTGTAGATTACCTATGTATGAGGTGTAAACCAGCTACAAAACGTTTATGTCATTCTACGAAACGGTCTGTCATTCTACGAAACGGCCACATAACTTGTATTTTTGAGGGAGGGGATGGAATTTTTCACAAGATATTAAGTTGTGAACATGATGTCTTGTGTATGTAGATTGGGAAAAAGGTACTAACTTTCACTATTCTTTGTAAAATAGGCATTAACAGAGAGAGTATGTTCCAATAGACAGAATAAGAGTCAAAAAGTAAAATTTACTGCTATCATTTTGAATAAAAAACGCTTTGATTTGATAGGAGAAGATTAGTAGTTTGTTTATATCAAAATGTGTACACATACTACTTGACCAGGTGACATGCATAGCTGTAAACCAGTTAAAAAACGTTCATGTCATTCTACGAAACGACCTGTCATTCTACGAAACGGCACCATAATTTGTTACTTTGAGGTCAGGGATTCATTTTTCCAAAAATGTTAAGTTCTAAACATGATGTCCTGTATATGTGGATGCTCCTGTATTGGGAAAAAGGTACTAACATTCACCTTTCTTTGTAAAATAGACACTAATAGAGTACATTTAGAGAGATAGAATATGAGTAAAAAAAATCAATTTATAAACCAATACTGACTCACTAATCTTGACTTATAATGATCATGACAGACCAATACTGACTGAGGAATATTGACTGGCTAATACTGACAGACACATACCAACTGGCCGAGACTGACTGACTAATATTGACTGACTGAAACTGACTAACCAATACAGACTGACCAATACAGACTGACTCACACTGACTGACTAGTACTGCCTGATCAATCTCAACTGACTCACAATGACTGACCAATACTAACTGACTAATACAGACTGGTGAATACTCACTGACCAATCCTGACTGACTACCAATACTCACTCACACTGACTGACCAATACTAACTGACTAATACAGACTGGTGAATACTCACTGACCAATCCTGACTGACTGCCAATACTCACTCACACTGACTGACCAATACTAACTAACCAATCTCAACTGACAGACCAAAATCAAATGACCAATACTGGTACAGACTGACCAATACCAACTGACCAAACCCAACTGACTGATTCTGACTGACCAATTCTGACAAACTGATCCAAACTACCAATACAGACAGACCAATACTGACTGACCAAAACTGACAGACCTATACTTAGAAACCCTTAGCTCAACCCTGAGACATCAATACTGACTATTACCAATCCTGACTGACTGGTCCCAACTACCAATACTGACTCACACTGACTGACCAATACTGACCAACCAATCTCAACCGACAAATGCTGACTGACTGATACTAACTGACTAATACAGACTGACCAATACTGAATTACTGATACAGACTGACCAATACCAACTGACTAATACAGACTGATCAATACTGACAAATCAATACTGACTGACCAATGCCGACTGACTGACAAATACATTCTGATAAATACTGACTGGCTAATACTGACAGACTCATACTGAATGACCAATACTAACTAACCAACTGACAGACCAAAATATATCCTGTGTGTTGTCCATTCTTTTAGTGTGTACAGGGGTGAGATAAATACAGAAAGCAACTCGTTTTGGTCAAAGAAGTCATTCTGCAACTCGTTTGAATGCTGTGTGATATTCACTCGGCTGTCACCTCGTTCATATCACACCGCATCAAACTCATTGGTTTCTTCTTTAAACTTAACAATACCAACTGACAAAACCCAACTGTCTGATTTTGGCTAGCCAATGCTGACATACTCATACTGACTGACTGATACTAACTGACCGATACTGACTGATCAATCTAAACTGACCAATACAGACTGACCAATACCACTATTGACTGACCAATACAGACTGACCAATACCAATATTGACTGACCGATACTGACTGGACCATACTAACTAATCAATACTGACTAAAGAATAAAGGCATACTGACTGACTGACTGACTGACCGATTCCAACTGACTGATCCTTATGGACTAAGACCGACAGACCAAAACTATCTGACCAATACCAATTGACTGGTACTGACTAGCCAATACTGACTGACTGGTACTGACTGGCCAATACTGATTGACTGGTACTGACTGGCCAATACCGACTGACTGAACCCTACTCACTAGTACTGATTAACCAATACAGACTGACCAATACCAATATTGACTGACCGATAGTGACTGGACCATACTCACTAATCAATACTGACTAAAGAATAAAGGGATACTGACTGACTGACTGACTGACTGACAGATTCCAAGTGACTGATCCCTATGGGCTAAGACCGACAGACCAATACCATCTGACCAATACCAACTGACTGGTACTGACTAGCCAATACTGACTGACTGGTACTGACTAGGCAATACTGACTGACTGAACCCTACTCACTAGTACTGATTAACCAATACTGACTTACCAATACCAACATACCTATACTGAATGACCCATACTGTCTGACAGTGTTCTCACTGTCCTAAAACATTCAATTCACTAGGAGTATATTAGTAGTTATTTGATAACAAAATCTATAAACATACTGCTTGGCCTGGTGACATGTATGAGCTATAAACCAGCTACATAGATTATTGTCATTCTACGAAAGTGTCTGTCATTCTACGAAACGGCCACATCACTTGTTGTTTTGAGGGAAGGGATTAATTATTCACAAAAGATTAAGTTCTGAACATGATGTCCTGTGTATGTAGATACTTCTGTGATGGGAAAAAGGTAGTAACCTTCACTTTTTAGGGTAAAATCAGCAATTACAGTGATAGCACCTTTAGATTGACAGAAAAGGAGTCCAAAATGAAATTTACTGCTATCATTTATAGGAAAAAGCACTTTCATTTGCTAGGAGAGGATTAGCAGTTATTAAGTAACTAAATTTGTACATATACAACTGGATTAGGTTACTTGTATAGCTGTGAACCAGCTACACACGTTTATGTCATTCTACGAAACGACTGTCATTCTATGAAATAGCCACATAACTTGTTGTTTTGAAGCATAGGATTCACTTTTCAGAGAATATTAAGATATGTACATAACATCCTGTGTTTGTTGATGCTTCTGTAGTGCAAAAAGCATGTTAACCCCCCCCCCTTTTTTTCTAGATTAGCACTGACAGTGATTTGACCTTTAGATGTTAGAAAAAGAGTACAAATTGGAATTTACAGCTATGATTAAATGAAAAAAAACCCACTTTGATTCCCTAAAAGAGGTTTAGCAGTTATTTAATAACAATATTTGTATATATACAACTTGACTAGGTGAAAAATATAGCTGTACACCAGCTACATATGTTTATGTCATTCTACGAAACGACTGTCATTCTACGAAACGACCATATAACTTCCTTCTCCAGAGAATATTATATGATTTCCTATTTTTCTTTGATTTTCAGTGGTATAAAACACTATCCCATGTTCAATGATTATAGAAATTTTCCTTACAACTGCAATTTTGGCCCAGTTTTCATTAACTTTAGTTGAGCATAGGCCTAAGATATTATGAAAAATATTAACCAGAGCCTGAAAAAATATAGAAACAGCATCTGAAATACTGCTTTTCCCTTGTAATTCTTTATTCTATACAAAATATTCAAGGAAAACACCAATGTGCTATTATAATGTATTAATTCACCTAGAAAATAGTGCTATATGGTGTCGTTTCGTAGAATGACAGGTGCTTGTGTTTTCTAATTCACTTGCCTGTAACTTGCTCCCTATTAGAGATTAGTGAAAAATATTTTCACCTTAAATACTACAATTTATCTACTTTTGAATAAAACATTGGGTGATAGGATACATTGAATTGGATTTTTTCATGAATTGCACCGCTTTCGTGAGAATCGACCATATATATATATATATATATATATATATATATAGACTGTCTGCTTACGCGGGGTGTCCGCTTACGCGAGGTTAAAATAAACATCTAATAGAGGGAACCGTTCCGAGCAAAGGTGTCCGTTAACGCGGGGTGCCGCTTACGCGGGGTGTCCGTTAGGCGGGGCTCTACTGCATATATATATATACGTTTATCTAAATTTAAATGGAACCAACGGCGGGGTATGCTCTAGATGAATACAAAATTTCAAATTAGAAGACATCAAAATGAGAGGCGGAGGGTTCATTACCAAACCTAAACCTCTCTATCTTAAAAACTAAATATATCTAACGAAAAACGGATGGATAGAGCAGTAGCTGTTGGGTGGGTGACAATTTTGTAGCAGGGAAAATGTCTCTTCCTAGCTCAAACCAGATACGAACCGCTCCAAACAGTGTTCCCTTTGAATCGAGAAACTAGTGCTTACCTGTAGTTGTTACACCTGCGTCAGGTTCCCCAACGGCCAGAGCGAGTGCCATAATGCCTCAACAAAACAACGAGCATTTATGGAAGTTGAAGATGTGTACAGGCAGGCACGCATCCATAGAAATAATGGAGTGGAAGGGGCAGGTGCCATAATGGCTAGAGAGATAAAGTTTACATTAAGGTCAATTTATTCAGAATAGGTTCACCTGAGCCAACGTATAACGGTCACCGATGAATACTGATGATTGCATGCGTGGGGGATGGTAACCATGGTAATCTTAAGAATATACAAACAGTATTCAGCATTGACCTTTCTAATATACAAAAGATGAAACCTTCGCATCAGCATAGAAAGTCTATAAGTAAGATCCCCAAAGCTTTTAGCTTGCTACTTTCGTTAAGGAGAGCGCTGCATTAAACCGTGATCCCACTGTACTCCCGATTCATATAAGAAAATTGATTCATTGACCAGAATATTAGGTATTTCTAATCGGGTGGTCTATCGCCGTAAATCGGCGGCAGTGGGTGCACGTTTTAATCAGCACAATTGCATTGAGTTGAATGGGCGTCGCGATGCATCGGGAGGTTTGAATTCTTCGTTGGCGTTGATGGGTTCCAGGCCTTAAGGAAATGATTTGCAAGACTCACCTTCTTGTGAGAGTTGGCTTTGTCTATACGAATGTAGATTTTCCCTGCAGAACTATCTTAAGGAAGTCCGACTTTACAGAGTATATGACCCTTTATAATCCATTTTAATATATAAGAATGTTGGAGATATCTCACAATACTATATCCGACTTAAGATTCTTCTTTTGATATGAGATATCATTTCAACATCTATAAAATAGGGATTTGCAGGCTTTCACCATGATAGAGAATTCAATGCAGGCATAATTAGAATTCGCGAAAAAATGAGTAAATTAAAGAAAGAGAAGCATCCCCGTGTTAATAGAAGAGCAGTGAAAACCTGGAGCAAAGAACGGGTCGGTTTAGGACGGGTCGCGCGCCCTTTGACGGACGGGTCCCAACGTTAGGGGTCTAACGCGGGAGGACAGGCCACACTCAGGGGGGAGCGCAAGTACCACGTACATCGATCCAAATTTGCATTGAAGTGCGTCTGCTTAAGGCAGTATGGCGGCAGGCAGGCCCTGAGGGTCGGGGTTGTTCCGCCATTCCAAACAGTACAGGCTAGCCACGTATGTGTTTTAGCCATATAAACGAGTCAAGATAGAGGCAAGGGGCAGTCGCCCGGTCCCTGGGGTGTCTGTCACTGGTGCCTCAACCCGTCGTTATAGGCAAACACACGACGTTTATGGGGAGACGAGTGGGGTAACATTGCAGCAACGATCCCTAGAGTATTCTCGTTCACCGCTGTAATAGCGTTGAAATAGGAAAGGACGATTTTGTTATTCTTAAAATTTTGTTCAATATCTATCATATTTATGTAGAATAGAAATGTAATATCAGCGGTGGCTCTTCTGCAAGTTTTTTTTTTATTCAGGCTATATCAATTACAACCTAGAGGCAATATTGCTATAATATCAGACAATGTTAGATTGGATAATGTCTGTCATTATTGGAGTGTCGATTTGGAAAAAAAACCAACTTACCCGGTCAATATCTCGTCCATTGAAAGCATTATTATATAAGATACAATTACGTTGGACTTTTGCTGTGAAAACATGTGTAGAATCCTATCTCGGACAACTTTAAGAAAGTTCTGAGTGAAAAACCTCCTTCAATATTGTCATATTTATATGCAGACTCCGTAAAAAAAAACCTGATGCGATTTTAATTTAGATGTAAGATTTTGTCATCTCTCACCTGCTTTCCAGAACCACTTTACAGCCATCCACTTCATTCTCCACCACACCACTCTCCCGCAGATCCCAGGCCATTCTTTGCTCGAAAGAGATTGCCACCAAATAGCAATTACACCAACCTCAGGCCCTCTTTTTCGGGCTTACCCGTTTTATAATTGTGCAGGAGATAAAAATAGACCAATGTCGAATTCGGGTCCCAAGGGAAGTTGTGTTGTGAGCACTAATTGTTTTATGTTAACAGCTGCCACAAATAAAACACTGTTTTGACGGCCCTAAAACGCGATGCCAGACGTAATTATTCAATCAATTATCCATCGCTGCAATATTATCCCCCCTTTCAATATCTTTACCAGGCTTCTTTAATTATGGATTTTTTTCGGGTAATTTTTAACCTCTGGCCCCGGATATTCAGGGTAGGGACAGTGAATAAATCCCCCACTCTGGCCTCCTATATCGCGTGTCACCGCTGATTGGTCTCGGAAATAAAGGTAGAATAGGCCCCCGGGCCGGGATTGCACCTCTAGGAGCTTGTTGTCAGCCTGTCAGTGGTGGCTGAATGGAGAGGTACTGATGGGAGAATGGGAGGGTGAGACTAGGATGGGAAAGAGGAGGTGCATCGGGAGTAAAAGGCGTGGGGGTGCGGTGGAACCACTGTTTTGCCGGGCCTGGATGTTATTGAATACTGCGGTGCTCGAGGGCCGGTGCCATTAGTGGGGGCGACAGAAAAGCGGCGCGGGAAAAATCGCCGCGGGAACCAACGCTGCGGGTACCAGCGCCGGGCAGACGACTTTCAGACCGCAGAGACCATGCAGTTGACGAATGGTGCGTTGATCGCGATTCTGACGAGAAAATCCTCGATCCTTGGCGCACGGCTGGATCCATCTTGGGTTTGGGCTGAGCTATGAAGCTGCCTGCCCTCCAGGTACCCACTGCCCACTCATCTCTAGCCCCCATCCCTCTCCTGCCCATCCTCCGCCATGCACAACCACAGCCCCTTTAGCTGGAAGAATGGTCTCTCGATATGCAAGGTTTTACATAATCGGGTTCCTGAAATGATGAGAACAATCCTCTCCATATCATCTAAATATTGAAATTGTTCATAACGAGGGGGTAGAATAAGATGAATTAGACGGAGATGGAAAAACAACCTAGATCTTTTTTGGGATTGAAGGTCAAGGTTTAAGGGTGTTGCTCCGTGAGCAGTCGGAGGGTGTCTGATTGGGGGTCAATAGGGCCCAATCGCTCACCCCCACGGGCCGCAGAGGACGCGTTCTTAATCACGTGTTCTGCGGCGTATCCTGAGAGACGCCCGGCACCGTTCGGGTCATCACCAGGTGGCGTGCATGTCGCATGAAGGAGGTGCCTGTGGGGGTCAGTGCAGTATCCGGACTGCAGGTTTCACCTTCTGTCGCCGGTTACCGTGCATGATTGAGCACGGTCTCCCCCTGCCCCCCAACCCGCCCTCCCCATCTCCCTCATTCTTCTGCGCAGCTCCCCAAGGACTAAGATCACTCATATTCACTGAGTTTTCTTAAGTTTCGATTTTGTATTTACCAGATCTAGCAACTACTAGTTCTCTAATAGTCTTTCATACGTTAAAACGGGTAAAACTGGAGATGAGACATTTGAATGTAAAAAAAAGACAGGAGTGGTGCACCGACATTAAACATATGATTGTATGAACTTCCGTCCCTATCTCTCCGGCCCTAATATTCGTGTAATTTGGGCATCGCTCGTACAATCTCAGCCCCTCATGTAAACCATCACACTCTCAGTTATTCTCACTTGGTCCTGTTCAGCTCTTTGGGGATTTTTCCTTCCAAGGGCTTACACGGCCTCGCATGGCCCAATAGCCACATTGAAGACCACTCTGTGCATCAGAGCTATCCCTGGGCTCATTCCCATGCACCTTCTGAGTCTTGTTTTGATTTTTGGTGAAGCAGCCTCTCTTGATTCCACCCCGCTCCAATCGGGTCTAGTGCGTGAGGAGGGGGGATGTTGGTGGGGAGGGGGCAGAAGGGTGAGCTGCTCGGACACCACGGAGATCGATCTGTATTTGATCAGGTTTGCCTTTGGGCAAGAGCCTCGTCCCTCCTGCCTCACCCCATCCCTCCCCCGTCCCACAACACCCCAACACCCCAAGACGAATCCATCCCTGCCACAGCTGCCACCCTGGCGAATTATGGCCGGGTCGTTCTGGACGTGAAATGCAGCTTAAACTAACTGTATCGTATTATACTGGGTAGTGTCTATAAATAACTCAGTTGCCGGCAGTCCTGTACGCTTACTCTCTCCGGTTTCTAGTCGTTGGGCCAATGCGGCCGTATGAGATGGCCAAGCGATACGTGCATGTACATCCTGGTTCGCCGCATCGTATTGTTTTAAGAATCAAGATACGAGTATTTGTTTCTGATACATATTATATATAATAAGCCATATAGGATCTTGAATATCACATATAGCAGGTGTATCAATATCCAACTGATCTTGCATTGTAGAGGGATCAATTGCCTTTTTCCTTGAATCTAATCATCGCCTTTTACAAGGTTTCCTCTTGGGGTAAGAAGGCACGATTTCAAAATGAAACATATCGATGTCCTGGATATGTATGTATGTATGTCTGTATGTATGTATGTATGTATGTATGTATGTATGTATGTATGTATGTATGTATGTATGTATATATATAAATATTATTATATAACCCCGTTTATATAAATATAAATTATCAACCAATACTTGCCACAGTATTTTTCACTGCGGTCCTTACTTGTTTGTTGGCGTCACAGATATTTTACTAGGTAACCCGGTAGCCTGATGCGGTTACCAGAGTTGACTTGGTGACGTTTATTACTTTCAAATAACATTCCGCTCGTTTCTGCTCACCTCACGTTTTTAATCATATTGCTATTAAGTAAATGCGGTATTCTGGTAAAAAGCAATACCAGGATATGTGTGTGGCAATACAGTGATTTGTTCTTCTCTGTTGGCGACGTTGGAAAACGGACGCTCCATTCATCTTTGGAACGGCAGTATGAGCCTGACACCAGACTCCACCTCTCGTCTAGAAACATTTACATCTATAATAAAACTAGACTAAAATAAACATCTGTCTCTGTGGATACTCTGGATCAGCTGCGTGCGTCAAGGTTTCATTTGATTGCTTCACTGAGCACTCCCAACCTACCGGCAGACTATTGGCTGTCCATTGGTTTTCCATTCTCTGGAACAGTTGTAAACTCACCTCATCAAGTAGCTTCACTGGGCATATCCCTAGGCAGCTGCGTGTATTACATGGTAAATCCTCTAAAAATGAAATACACATCGTGTATTTGCTTGAATTGGGATTATTCACTTTTAGTGCAGTATTCATACAACTATCAAACGGGTTCGAATATGTTCTGCAATGATCTTATTCAAATAGTTGTAACTTAAACTGCACCTTATTTGGATCGGAAATAGATCTCGTAGAAACAGCTTTGGACATCATCAGTAATGGTAGTAAATTGCCTCTAAAGCTGCCGCTGCTCTAAAGAGTTTTTACGCCTTTATTTCCTCCTCCAAAATCTCCTAATTTCATTCAAGGTTTCCTACCTCTAACCTTCTACCATACATCACTTTTTATCTCCACGAAACAGCTGTTGAGTCCCAACCTCCCCAGCTCAGCTGTGATACACCTCTTCAGCTTAAAACAGTAACCTCCACATCTGTCCGGTTCCCATCAGTGAAGCAGCTATGAGTAACTCCTATCGTCTATGAGCAGCTCCCAAGCTCCTTGCAAAAGCTCGGAATGTTAGGAGAGCGAACTGGGCCAATTAATCCGTCGCCTGATAAATCCTCTTGGCCTCTAATCCATCTTGTCGTGATGGATTATCGGATAAGTCCCGTTGCTCGTGGCGCCTAGGATCATCAATTGCCGGTGTTATCTGTTGTAATCCCCACCCGCCTTAGATCACGTGGTATGAAACAATAAATCCGGCTGCTCTGATCCCCTACCACGACACATGGGGTGAGGTGATAGACGCTACCCCTACACCCTCCGTCCTACCCCAGGCTCCAATCGCCTAACACATCCTACCATCGGACTAGCATCGCAGATATCTTAATTAAGAAGCTGCAGCGATGCCGCTACCCCCTCACCTTTTCTCTCGCTGTCTACTGAGCAATACACACCGGCCGGTAGTCAGGTTAAATCTATGTTGGATCAATCAGAATACCGTCAGACTTGTCGTCCTGTTGTTCCGGGGTGGGAGGAGGGTGGTAGACTTTGCGCCCAGGGAATTATGCTAGCAGATGTTGTCTCTAGGGGACCTTGGCAGACAGCGACTGACAGCCTGCCCGTGCCAACCAGTCACTAGGGAGACAATATTTGAAAAGAAACAAGAAATATCCCATATTAACAAAAATGGATAATAAAATCTATAATTCGTTGGCCGAAAATAGTTGGTTACTCGCATGCAATGGATACAGCTTTTTCTGGCTTTAAAATATTTTTCTTCGGCTACTATTTGGTATTCATTATCTTGCGTCATCTATGCATATCTGTAATCACAATATTTTGTAATCTGGGCAAAACAATGATAAGAGCTAAAAATTGTAGGCGTTGTATTAATCTTTGTTGAATGCAAATTCCATATAAGTGTTTTTTTTTATCTCCAAGCAGTACCAATCTTCGACAAAGGAAAACAAATGAATACATTCTAACGATCGTAGAAATTGAATATATGTATCAGAAAATAGGGGTTTCCGTTATTCATAGCTGTTTCCTTATAATTTCTCCGTAAATATAACCTTTCCGTGGCTATTATGACTAATATAAATAAGGCTTTGGCAACATACAAATGTATTGTGCTCCTATCTGCTACTATTTGCACGCACGTTCCCGCTGGTACTACTTCGGCAATCTTTCGTTTAGCAACACACTCAATTTTGATATAACAGTTAATGTGAATGCGATTATTGATAATCCATGAAGTTCTTTTATTATACTTCGGGCTATTTCTGTAGGGGCTAGCCATAAAACCTTAGCACGATGCAAAGGTTCGCCCCTGTTATCTTGTCAGGCGGTTGATAATGCCTTGTCATTGATTGAACAATCCTGTCTGATTAATATGATGTCCTTCGCGTGCTTGTCTCAGTTGCTCGTCTTTGCTCATTTACGTGTGAGCGGCTCTTGCCTCGCCACCACCGATTCATTGCTGCTATCACTGAGATTCTACTGAAATGGTGGTCCTAAGTTGACCTCCATCGTTGCTAGCATGACACTGAGAGATCATAAATCCTCCTAAATATGAAGCCAGCAGTTGTATGCTTCGATATGAGGGTTAAGCTTAAATCCGATCATAACCATAATCCCACGAAAGAAAATTATTCTTCTTCTTTGCACACCTTGCTCTAGTATTGGAACCCAAAAAATAGTGAAAGTCCTATAAGTAATCCTTGTTACATTAATTACATGAATAGAATGCATATCTTCGGTGCTTTTTTTTTAATATCAAGACTGTTACCCTCTCACGCCCAGTGGACCACATATGCATGCAGCGTGTTAACACGGTATGACAATATTTCCTTCAGTATCGAGCTTGTGGTAGGGCAGAGAGAATGGGGTGGGGACATAAAGATGATAGAACATTGAGTATGTATGTATACGTAAGAGTCGAAGAGGTTGTGTTGCGGATTTATGGCGGGAAGTGCCCTTGGTACCAGGAGGGTAACAGAAGGACCCCTTCAAGCATGTATGAAGGACAGAAGCGGCAAATGGGCCAGTGCCCTCGAGAGAGCGGCATACTAGGAGGCCGGCTAGTCCATTGTTGAAGAGAGGAGAAGGGGGCATGGCTTAGTTGGCGTTAGGGGCACGTGGATGGGAAATAGATGAGACCTAATGAGCGGCCTTTACACATGGAAATATGCAACCAATCTGTTCCGCTGAATGACATCACGGGCGCAATTGTGCAACGCGGAAGGAAACTTGAGGCTATTCCTCAGTGGGGGAGAATCGGGGAAACATATTCAATTATATCAACCTAGAAGTGGGAATTGTAATGTTGTACTTAAATTGTAATCTGACATGAGTTGCAGGGAATCTAGAGTTCATGATAACCTAAAGAATGGATAAATTCACACTTCATACCAGAAAAGGTTACCTGGTAATTACTCAGTGAATCTCCACCGTATATGAACGACAAAATCACCCTTATCTTCCATAATCATATTATTCATAACGCTTCCTGATGTGGCCTCTTTATTGTTTATATATAAGGATGCGGCATCCTGGCTCCATACATCAACGTTAATTTTGACTATGTCTATCTGGTTATGTACCAGGTGGACGTGCAGTGCTCTTGGTATGGAGCAGGGTACTCCTGGGTGGTATGATAAATATAAGCACACCCAGTCGTATAGTGGGTTGGGCTCTTCCTTAACGCCCTTGCTTATGAGATTACCGTTTCCTACGGTACGCCCGCTGCCTCGGCTCATCCCTGACGCCTGATTCATTGCATGTGACGTAGAGCTGTGGGGCACTGCTGGCGCCAATCCCCCTCCCCCCTCACGTCTGTATAATGACCCTCTCTCCAATCCCCCACAAAACACCCGTCCACCCTGCCACCATTGACCTTCATCTTCTCCCTGCCCTCACCCAAATTTCATTCCATTCCCCACCTCTCTTTATTTCCCACTGTTGCTCATGTGTCATTATTTTTGTAGTTCTCTTCCCGGTCACCGGTTTACCACAAAATGATTCCCTGTTTTCGTTACACATAACCATCTTAAGCAGTGGACAAATCTTAAAAGTGTATTTATAAGTAAGAGCGATAAAAAATCGATCTTATTATGATCTTTGTTGCGTTCTCGTGATCAGTCTTTATGGAAGACAGTCTTACAAGGCAATCATGTATAGATTATAATATACATATTTGCACATATTATTCAACATTACTTTTAAATAACGCAACCACAAGGATATCTTTGCCAGTATCGCCCTTGTAAATCGGAAGCGTAATCATTTACCCAGTGTCGTCCTTAGTTTTAAAAACACATGTACATCAGTCTTTCTGTCTGCTGGTCCCAGTCGCAAGGTCCCTTGTGGTCTGTACCTCGGTAGTAGGCCGTCTCCTGGCTTTTTCTGGCACAATTTTAACCACGCAGTTCCTGTCCCCTTCTTTCTACTATTTATACGGACAAAACGAAGTCTAATGTCTAGTTCTTATGAAACTGGACACACCATCTAGACGCCATCTAGACATGTCACGAAACTAGTGAAACAGGTCCCTGGTTCTCATCTTAAGTATAGGTCAGATGGAATTGTCACTGCGATGAAATGCCGGCTGTCATGGTTGACAAGAGGTACATCTTGTCGATGTTATAGGGTGCCAAGACTAAGGTGGTGCATTTTACAGCATACCTATGTATGCAGTTTCCTTGTATGTCCTTTATGATAGCGTTTCCTGTCATGTCCTCTGCGTATTCTAGGGAGAGTATTATGTGTAGGCGCTCTATTTGAGAATGTTCATGTGCTGTCAATTATATGCTGTTGATATATATTTCCATACACGCCTGCCTCATGGCCACACCATTGCTCTCCTTTCTCGTATTCATCTTTTGATCGAGCGGCCCTAAAGGACCAGGGTGAGCTTAAACATATCTGCCCTGATAAATCCCTGAGTATAGCATCAATCTCAGATTTTTCATGTTTCCATTTCCTTCCAGAGTCAAGGTAGCTCATAATTTAGTTTTGAGGATGTCTCAAGGGTGAATTCATGACCTACTGACATCTGGTGAGAAAAACGTGGGTATCCATAGTTCTGTGACCAGAAAGAAGCTGGTTAACATTCCAACACGCACCCTGGTGGACTGCGTGGATGCTCATTAAAAAGCCTCCCACATGCCCCCACAATCCCATCCTGCACCCCGTTATCGCTTCGGTAGGTCAAGCAGATTGACACGTCAATAATAATAGGCAGATATACGGTAATGATCTCCACCCATGACCTAACCGCATCTCATTCATTGAAGACAATATCTTAATGCCATTTCAACATTCAAACACATTTCAGTATTTTGCGATTGAATGAAGGGCAAAGAGTCAAAGGCTTTCCTTCCAGGGGAGCTGCATACATCCTATGGGTACTTACTGAGGAGAGTTGGGTGCTTCATACACATGTGTAACAAAATATAGGTAAACTGTTAATCCCTGTGATGATACTATCAAAACATTGTATAGATAGGTAGGAAAGGTCCCAAACAAGCGACTCTACTTAATCAGTCACAGGCATATCCTTTATAGCAATGCCATTCAGCTGGAAACCCAAACAATGGTTTTGTGTAGGAGGTTTTTAGTATTGACAACAACGTACCGTTTGGAAAATGGACCTAGATATAACAGCTGTTATTTCACATAAAACACACTTGCCATTCAAATCCCCCATAACAGATTGGTACTGCAACGTTTGGGAGACACTCATCATGGTTCGATAAAATCGTCTGGACAATTGTGTATTAAATGGTGAAAAAAGTAGAACTCGCTGTCGATCCCTGTTTGTTTGCGGAAGGACATGAGAACTCAGCATACGGCTGCGGGTAGTATCTTTCCGGGCTTCCCTTGAATGTCGCAAAAAACTGTCGGCTCCACAACCGGTCATATTTTTCTACCATCTTATTTAACCACTCTCTGACGACAGATCTTATTATTCCAGTCGATTATCCTATTGTAGGCAAACAGGGATCCCGGAAGACACCACTTTCCTAATCTAATTTCAATAAGCAAGATACGTTGAAATTAAGAGAACTAAGGTGTTTATCTAATGGCCGCCTTTATTTCATTAACAGCTAAAATTAATAGATGAAATAGTATAATACCCCCTTCTTTCTTAAATAGGATTGATCTTGTCCGCGTGTCACTGTGATTCAACGTCACCCCTGGGACCAGCTCAGGCGACCTGAATAAAGCATGAGCGGCTCTGTCCCAACAAAAATATAAATACAGATGTTTTGAAATATTTGCATTAACGTATTCTGATATTCATACAGAATCTGAATAACCAAGTAGAGGCAACAAGTGTATACTGGTACATTTACGCAGTTAAATATAGCAGACTTTCATAATACATGTTATGTTCTATTGTAATTTGCATTCAAATTGTAACGTGGGTGTCCCATGAGACTTAAGGTAATATAGAAAATGCCAGAACCCTGAGGAAAGACTTGAATACAGATGATACGGCTTGGCAGTACCATCACAGCATGTGAAGAGAGACGTTGATTTAAAGTGAACATAAATTATACATCCGTACCCAGAACCCTGATTCCTTTAAGGTTTCAAAGGTGTTCACAGGCTAGGCGGCTGCTCCCTAAGCACCACCTCATTAATATCCTCCATATTGCTTGCAATACAACAGTTTGTCTTCATATGCAACCCGGCTCCCTTCTCCATAAATAGCTGCCATCTCATTTTTGCTGGATCATAGCCATACATCGCTACAATGTCATATCATTACACGACCGCCCAGAGAAACGTCAATTCATATATCAATTATTTAGGTAAACAAAGATTATCTCATTCATTCAATAGGCTACTGATTCAGTTCACTATTACCCCATTAATGAATCCCCACCTAAATAAACCACATCAACCTCGAACACAATAACACTGCCTTATGTCTAATATTACCCCAATATCACATCATCATATTACTAGAGGACCATTCCAGGGTTTGTATGATAGAATGCAAGTGTGGAAGAGTCTTCAACTTAAATTAATTAACTGACACCGCATCACCCCTGCCCAACTATCGCATAGCAGAGCTGTTCTAGTGTAAAAGTACCTGCTCTACTTATGTTCCTTCTCTACTTTTCTCGTCCTCCGTCCTCCATTTGAGTCCTGCTTTTCAGGTTATGCACCCAGATCAGTAAAAGTGTGTCAGCGTGAGGACGAGGCAGCGGATGTGTTGGCGGGCGCTCGGAGCGGGTCCGCCGCCAGATTTATCGGGCCGCTGCAGGAGGCTGTCCGCCTGTGTTCCCGACCACCCAGCCGAATGATCGCGTCATTTAAATCTTTGTTTTCGTAGGACTCCCAGTGGGTGAGCGTCCGGCGGGTGGTTAGTGGGCCCATAGATGATGAGAAAAAGGGTCGATGGTGGCAGGGTTGGTAGGGGAAAAGGGTGTTTGTATAGGAGGGTTGGTAAGGGGAAAGGGTGTAGTGTATAGGAGGATTGGTAGGGGGAAAGGCTGTATTGTATAGGGGGGTTTGTAGGGGAAAATGATGTATTGTATGGGAGGATTTGTAGGGGAAAAGGTTGTATTGTATAGGAGGGTTGGTAGAAAGGTTGGTAGGGGAAAAGGATGCATTGTAAAGGAGGGTTGGTATAGGGCGCTGAATAGTGCTGCAGAGAAGGCGTCGAGGGGGAGGGGTGATTGATGTGGCAGTGAATGGTATACAATAAGAATCTTTTTAGGATATAGCAGGGTAGATGTGAGAGAGGAGGGTTTTAAAATACATTTGACATTACATCATCGTCATCGCCATCATCATCATATGATTCCTGTGAAAGGTTTTCCTGAACGAAAGGTTTTCAATGGATCGGTATAAACATATCAAGCGCATCAAATCCTCAACAAGTACACTTGTTTTTTCTACATCATAAAGTTCATAAAGTAAATGCTATCATAACTAGGTAATATGCAAGATATGACACATCTATATATATTCGGAAAGAAAGGATGGACCTAGCGTCATGGCCACGTAAAAAAGTCCTATTTTCTTCAGACGTTGTGCCTTTCCGTGCCAAGCGAAGTATCCTTTATTTTCCAATTTGTTCCAGAATAATTTGAAAACAATAAATGTCCTAATCATCCGGTTCCGAATTCTAGGAAATAACTTTCGAATCATGAGCAAGATTGTTTGTTTGTGAAAATTGCTACATCTCATTTCCTGAGTATGATATATACAAGATACTTTCTCACAAGCCCTTTGAGTTCTTCTTTCTGCAACGCATTGGAGGACGCATTCCAATCCCCTTGTGACACGAACCTCGTCGTGATTACCGCAAGGACCTATTGATTTTTGTGTTCTTGTAATAACCACCACAAAATTAATTGTGGAAATTAAAAGAATTGTCTGAATAGGACATTAAAAGACTAAACGTCACGTGTTCCTGATTTCTTCGGCCATCATTTACACAAGGGGAAACAAAAGTGCAGCGTGAAAACACAGATTAAAGCAAGAGTCGCAGTCGTAGATGCCTAGGGGAGTACTGTCACCCTGGGACCATCTGTGCAGTTTCTTGTATCACTACTGAGGGTATTTCTATGGCTTTGAACGTTCTCAATTGGCGTATATAGATCGCTGTGAAATAGTTGGTCCAACCAGGTTATTACGTTATACTTTCAGGGCTCAGCTTTCAAAGGCACATCTTTGTCAACTATAAAATTTGTGAGGGTGCCATCAAACATTTTTGAGAAATTACACTGGCAATACCTTTGAACATACTCAATGCAATTATCCATTGATGTTGTAATAGGGACGTATCAAGGTAATTGAACAGGGACTTTTTAATTAGTATTTCCATTCCAATATCTCAGTCGTTGTCGGAAAGGTTTAAATGCTGACAGCAACGGGAACCGATGGATATCAATTTGAACTGAAACACCAATTTTTTTTATCAATTGATCTTTGATGGCCACTTGTCTATTTATCACACACACGTGAATGATTGTTTTCCGCCATTAATTCTTGATTCAGTGATGAGACAGATGAATATGGGTAGAGATGCTATTGACTTGCCCATCTACCTCCCGCTATCCTATGTGCACGTGATAACAGACTAAGAACATAGGAGACACAACGGCACTGCCTACTGTGGTTGGTGCATTAGGAGTAAGGTGCCTAGTATAGGTTCTAATTGATCTTGATTATACCCTTCTCCCAGTAGATCAGATTGGTCCGAATCTCTCGGCCAATTCCACGGAATTGCATGTGTTAGGACAGGAAGAGACGCATAATCCACATGTACGCGGTCTTATATTCAAATGCCATGTATCATAAATCAAATATGATAAATTTCTTTTAAATACAAAGAAAGTCATTAGGTAGTCGCGATTTAGTTGTGTTTCTCTTTAAAGCCGGAAAAATACTCCGAGCTACAAAGTAATGGGTAGATCGTTCTATTCTTTGCCACGATTATATTCTCATATTGTTGCTAGGATTGTCTTTAAGATGTTAGTAGACCAGTGAAGATCATTGACTACATTTTTCTACCATGGATCTCGTGATGGACTTTATGAATTTGTAACAAAAGCCTGCTTTTTTTCCGGAACATCCCGAAAAGTGATTTGGAAGTAATATGTTTTTCATTTTAATGACCATAAATCATCTAGTTTAAACGCTTGACGTGGTTCTTGGGTCGACGATTCCAGGGAGCTGTTTCAAAACGTGGGTTAAGTCTATGGTTTTGAAACAGCTCCCTGATGACTACTTGATAGACGAACTCCAGTGTTCATGTTTTCAGTCAGTAGTTTTGACTGCTATCAAATAGAATGTCCCCGCCTTCAAAACACGTTCATGATGCTCAATACACTTGTAATTTCAAGCAATCCAATATTTCTGTTCCATTATATATGATCTTAATAGAACATGATAAAATGAAAACACTGAGTAACAGAGCTTGATTTTCTCAGGAATGTGATTTATCCATTGCTTCTCTTATGTATCTGAGCGAGAGCTAAGTTACCTTCTGTAAATCAAAAGAATGGGCAATGTTTGAAGGTACTACCAGTTCAATTTGCTACAGACACAATATTCATACATGCATGACGGAGGCAATAAAACCCGTAATATGTATTCGTGTGAGCTATGATTTATTAATCCGCAAACACCAATATATTACGTCCCAATAAAATGGGAACCTAAATGTGTTGTTTTACATGTTTTCATGAGTCATCTGTGGGTCCCAACACAGACCACAAGAATGGCATCGTTCATTTCCGCAAGTCACACCGGGATACAACCTTATATCAGGCGTCAGTAGTGTCACTCTCCCAGCGCCTTGGCGCCTCTGCCTCATGCCGACTGGCCAATCTGAGACGGCACTAGTGGGTTGGAATAATGAATCACCAACACGACTCTATCTTATAGTCCTTGTTGTGTATGCGTAGTGATAACTTTATCTCGGGTGTGTGTGTGTGGGACGAGTCAAAGACACACTGGAATGCCTAGCACCCTTTCGGACCACACGTCACTATAGATGCTGGTCATCAAAAGACAGCGGACACTAATGGAAGCGAGCTCTGATAGGCATCTGGGCACTGCACCGCTCCGTCTACGTCCTGATCAATGGTTCCCTTAGTTCACGCGGGTCCCGCCAGAGGCCCCTCCATCACGATTTGCCAAGACGCATCGCAAAATAAGTGATCCTCAGATTGTAAGCCGGCTGCCAAACCGTGAAGGCGCACATTAGACCGAGCGTGGTGTATAAATTAAACCTATTGCTTATACCTCAATCCCCAACCACGAACAATTTTCTTGTATAATCTGACATTAATGAAGGTAATAGCGTTAAGGATTTGCAAGTTTGCAGTGGTGTTAGATTCCACTAATAAGGAACGTCAGTCTGGACTGCATCCTAACAAGATAATTTGATAGTAAGGCTTAACAATGTGTGCTAATAATGGGAAGGTTAGCCTAACAGCTTGACAATTCCGAGGTTGCATTAAATTTATCAACATCGGAGGTATATATACACATGTAAAGGGATATAACAGAAGCCATAATTTATATATGTATATGTACCTATATTTGTACATATATATATATATATACATAGATATGTGTATATATATGCATATAAATATATATCCTAAACGGATATACAAATGCCAACTACTCTGCCATCATTAAGACTTCACTCTCGGTCATTCACATTTTATATCGCAATGACATAAGTCGAATATTACTATTAGAATCTGTTAAATCTTTCATGATAAGTACCATTAGTTTGGCGATGAACAATTCGTGTAGACAATTAGCATATTTATAAACACTACTTTAGATATACCTCTAGGGACAATGACCTTTTATGAAATAGTCATGAAAGGGAGTTGATATGCATAGTCTGGCCTGTATCTAGCGCTGCCGGGAATCGGGTAAGTATGAACGAAAAAAAAACACAGCAGGTCTACAGATATCGGCATAGAAATCGTCTAACTTCCTTTCCTTTTCCCTTTCAGCATGTGAATGTGTGGTGTACCAAAGTTATGGTCGGTCTCAAGGCACGTTTACATCACCCAACTTCCCAGAGGTCTATCCTCCCAACATCAACTGTATCCTCTACACATTCATCGGAGACCTAGACGAAGTCGTAGAACTCACGTTCCTTGAGTTCGACCTCAAGGTTCCTATCACCAACAAGTAAGTAGAATTGCTCATCCCTCCTGAACTTTAGACGACGTATGTCTGTGACTGATCTTCAAAATACTGAATATGCAGGATCTATAATCTATGTAGGCGTCTGTAGTTGTCTTTTTCTCTTGTTTGCATACAAGTCAATTTGGCAGACCATATATGTGAGCTCTATGATCGAATACCCCCATGCGAACATTCACCTAGTATGATTGTGTATATTGGGCTACTTTATGTTGTAATCACTAATATTCAGGAAGAGCTAGTCCATATTCATATATGGTAAAAGTAAAATCATCGACAATCCACTTGAGGAGAATATTTCAAGGGAACTGCACTTTTATGAGTTTCATATATGAACCCCCCAGAACGAGTATCAATTTGAAACCTGAGAAATATTTTAGAAAAGAAGAGATACTATAAATGAGATTCAGAAGAAATAAGAAACAATTTCAATTTAACAAATACACCATGAATACGAGAACATAATTCTTCAATTCCGTGACTGAATATGCAGCGCGGGAAGAGTTAATGTAGCGGTGACCTTTTAACCGTCTGCTCTCCATCTGTTCCATGCTCAAGATATCAAATTAATTCTCTTCATGAGCTATTGCCATACGCATACAAGATGCAATTGTACAGCAGTTTAAAGACTGATGGAAAATCATAGATGTAAGATGAGTGACACAAAACCTCTTATGTGACAGACACAAGACACCGCACAGTGTTCTTAAGAAGCTTCCTTTTTAGCTAGTATTCATCAAATGCAGTTCGGGATTGCTACTGCTATACACCATACATATTTAATCTATGGTTTTTTTCTCCCCGAGAGTAGTAAATCTTGCATTGTATCCACATGTTTTTATCATTCACTCAATGGTTTTTCTTGCGTTGAGTTCTAATGATGTGATGTTGGGATCATTAGCTGCAATATTTGGGATATTGTAGAAAACACAAGATAACTGAGGAATGTTCTGGGAAGACATTCACGTATGCTGCAGCATCCATTCAAGTGTCCCTGACTAGGGGGTAAAAACCAACAACCTCGACATCTTGTAAATCATGAAGAGGGTGTGCGTCTCCGTAGAGAACTGAAATCAATCTTGAGGTGACTCTTTTGAGCTGTGCGCTGAAGTCCAGGCGTCCGACCAATTGGATCGCGGTTAACATTAGCCTGCCGTGATCCAGCCAATCAGAAGAGGAGTACGTCCAAGTCCCGAAGCCGGGCGGTGGCGCTGGGTATTGGCGAGACGCCTACAAACCCTATTAGAGACGCGGCCGGCCCTGGAGTGGTGGGATGACAAGGTCAGCGTCACCCCCCAGAGATGACAAACCGTGGAGAAGGCGGCCTAGGGATGATTAAAGCGGTGCCACGTGTGATGTCGCCTTGGTAACGTCTCCGCTCAGCGCGCCCCCTTCTGACAGCTGCCCCCCGCGTCCTTTGGCTGATTGCCTCGTACGCGCAGACTCACTGCGGCCGCGTGACGGGGGGCTTTGGTGCGCCTGGGGCCCTGCTTAGCAGTGTGTGCTGTATGCAGCTCCAGACGGTATAGGACGTGAGCGCAGGTGTGAGGGGGCGGCGCATGTGTAAATGAAGGGTGAAGATGTTGTATATGGAGAAAGCAAGGCAAATATGCAAAGCAATGGTAGGGCATACAGCATAATAGGACATTACGGAAATTTAGAAGGAAGGCCACACAAGCTGAACAAATGTATTGAGCCAAAAGGCCAGGCACAGTAAAGGTCAACCATGCGATTATAGGGATAATAAAGAAGGCAAGCTAACTTGAGAGGAATAAAGTATGAGGCTTAGGGGTGACCTATAGCAACACGGTGACACATGGAATCAACAAGCAGCATTGGATGTAAATGGCAATATAGAACATAAGGGCCCATACCGAGGGCAAAGGTGATCGATGAGCCAAAGGGCAAAATATGGCACAATGAGACCTGGTGAGACCATTAAATAGGGAAGTTGGGATGACCTGCACAAAAAAGAGTTTTAGATTAGTTGTTTTGAAATAAGGGTTGCGGAATAGGAACGAAAATGGATGAATAAATAATGACCGCATGTATGAGATCGAGAAAGGGGTCAGGACGTCCGAGGAGGAACAAGAATGAATTGATGTATGGAGATACGAGGTCCATGGTTATAAAAACCCCGTACAACGTATTTCCTCCGAGATAATAGAAACACACAAAGCTTAGATTGCCTATGAAAACGTCCGGGTAAGGGAATGTTATACCTGATATATATGAGCACGCGCCACGGTATATATATGATTATTATCATTATTAATATCATACACCAGCCTCACTGTTTCAACATCATTTAAATAATATTGTTTACTGTCAAGCAATATTCTGATACTAATAGGCAAAGCTGTTTGGGATGCCTGGGTGAGTATTGAGATGAACTGTGGGAATGTTTGCCGGAAACCTCCGTTAGAGCCCCAGAATGATGCACTTCACGATATTTTCTCTGTACGTTTTCCCTAATGAGGCCGCTGCGAATTGTGACCGTTGGCGCCAGCGTTGGCCCCAGGATGAGGTTCCATATTGGCCTGAGTGCAGTTGACTGTGTCCGCAGACTCTGGTATACGATCTTATCTCACCCCTCGTACAAGTTTAGCCATAGGAATAACATTAGAAAAATATACTCAACGATCACCCTGGTAAAGTTACAATACTACGCCACGGCCGTGGCGTAGTGGATTTGCTAAGTATATTCCGATTATTCTGGAGTTGTGATGTTGTTTAAACGATAGAAAGGGGTAAGATAAATCCAGAACCGCACTCGAATCGTATAAATAGACAATACTCCACTCGTTTGGCTGTGCCATAATCGTCACTCGGCTTTGCCTCGATGACGATTGCGGTCCAGCCAAACTCGTGGAGTATTGTCTATTTATACGATTCTCGATGCAGTTCTATATAAATCTGTGCGTTATCGGGATGTCTCAGTTGTCTCAACCACTTATAACTGTTCTGTCTCTGGTTTTTTTTTCATGTATTATCATGTATAGTCTCACGTTAGTTTTGCCAAATGTACGTTTCAGGAAATCTAAAATGATCCAAACGATAAGCGATTGCCTACCATGGACCTAATACGAACTAGGAAGACCAAAATTATTCAGTCCTAAGTGACTAGCCATAATCTCTACAAGGCCTTGATAAATGGAAACCAGCACCTTGTTCACTATGTTGCGCTGATTATGCATAGAAGAACCCTCACATAGGTGAATGAATAATGTATACCAAACCTGAATGAAAAAAAACAACATAACGAAATAAAACCCGGCAGGCTCTGACTAAAATACGACAACATTCACTGCTGTAAGACTTATGGCAGACATCTTTTATTCTGCTATTGTAAATCACTCCTACATCTCCAGGACCAAGGTTATAAAAACCTCTCACATCCCAGGTCAACAAAAAACTAGCACATCCTCCCACACCCTGCTCTTCTCCAGGACAAGACCTCCCATCCGATACTGCTGTAATCGTCTAAGATAGAGAGAGAGTCGACACCGGATCTGGATCAATACTAATGTTTTATTACCCTCGTTCTTCTTAAATAGGTACATCGGCTCACGTGATACAAGTGTTGTCTAGATATCATTGGCTTAGATATACTACCAATCAAAAGACATGCTAGGTAGAGACGCCGTCTATGCTCCGCCTAGACCCGTTATCAGATCACGTGACCACACCTGGTACACATATCGTGAAGATTAGTCCGTTTATCATATGCACTGTTACACTGCCCTTATATAGACTGGCTAGTCCTTCCAATCGTATGAGCACTGTATTGACAGTGTCATCATACACATATCTAGCTCTTAATGATTTACCCACATCGCTCTCCGTTCCTGCTCGGTTCCTGTTCCGGGTTGTATTGCCCTCCGATAGTTTGCCTTGCTTGTCAAATCTCACAGTCTCTTAAAGTGAACTTCCTCGAGGGCAAACCTAAAACCTCAAAGCACCCCATATATATTGCCTGCCCTTCCTCGTCGCAGCCCATCATCCTGCCCCCTGTCGTCACCCTACACTTCACTTTCTTCACCCCTTGTCGTAACCAATCTGCCTCATGCGCCCTCTTCACACGGTCATCGAGACCCGGGCCGGCGAGTTTAAACAGGCGCCAGCCCCGCGGGTCGACCTGAAATATTACCACGCGATCCACGGGGGAGGAGAAAACTGGCACTGTGGGGATCGCTCGGCAATGAACACTAGAATTACCCGCAAATCCACGAGGAAATTACACTTTAAAGGGAAATTACATCTTTAGGGCGGTGGGTGTTTTTCCCCTCCATGGAACAGGGTTGTCTAGCTGGTTGATTATTTCCACTACCCCCGGTTGAGAGGGCGGCGTACTACCGGTGTATTCTGGAAGAGGAAGCTAAGGGTAATCCTCAGGACGTCGTTAACGAGCCTGACACATCAACTCACGGTGAGGGGTCCCTCTGCTACCCACCGCTCTGCAGGTAGGCCTTGGACTATAGTATATTGGATGCAGGAGGAGGAGTATGAGGAGGGGTGGGAAGGGATAGCAAGGCAATGTAAAGGTTGCTCATTACGGAATAAACGCAGCGCGAAATAAAAAACGTGCGTTTGAAATTGGGGAACAATTTATTTTGTTTGTGATAGTCGTTTTCAATTGTGGTTATAAAATATACATTGCCAATTTAGTGTAACATGTACGAGGGGCGATAATAAGGAATTAGGAACTAAGAGCACAATAGAGCAGGCTTAGACCTTTAAGTCCATATTCCTTCACAGTTACTGACAATTCAGAGAATGTATTGTATACGATTAGGTTGGATTCGCCCTCATAGAGTGCAATGGCCAAGTCTCTTATGTAATAGGGTGAAGGCCGTGGGATGTGCAGTAGGATATGTGGGGGGTGACTGCTGTAGGATGGGGTTGTATGGGAGCATTGTCTGTGTAGTGTATGGTGATTGGCGGACAGTTCCTTTTTCAGTGGTGGATATGGGGAGGGTAAAGCAGAGGGGTTAGTAGACAGTAGCTGGAATCAGACAAGGCAAACAACGTCTGTCAGCAGGGCATATATGTCCAGATGAAGGCTTCCAGCAGGGAATATCTTACAGCAATCAAAGTCGTCTGCACTATCACAGTGCACTAGAAAAACCGCTTTCTGTTGGTGTCAGCGAACGTAAGACGAAGATAAATGACAGGGTGTTTAATGAGGGTAATAGATCTTACAATGAAAACAAAGAGCTTCCACATGGCATTGCATAAAGTCAAATATCAAATAGAATCTTTTAAGAGACGTCCAAGTAATAAACGGTCTTGACTCAAATCACTGCTTTATGGTTATCGAGATAGCAGGCATAATTATTTGTTAATATCAATGTCATTACCCAACGATTCAGGCGTATTCAACATTTTTTGCCTATGATATCAAAGGAAATGTTTCAAAAGAGCGATTTCATAAGTTTGGCATACCGTTATAGACAGGAGAGAACTTCACTGTAAAAGATTTCCGTAAAATATACAGTATACTACCGTAAACATGGACGGTATATCACTGTAATCTTACTCACAGTTCCATACCGTATATTTGATACCAAAAAACGGTATTCAACTGTAAAAATATTCAGGACTGTAATCCACCCAATCTACGGTCAGTTTACAGTATAAATCTGTAGATATGGACATTTTAGATACACTTAGATTAACTCCAATATCAGTAACAAATCAAAGTGGAGAATGAAATGCAAGAGTTAACTTCATCAAAATGTGTAATAGATATTCATTGATCTCCTGTGAAGTTCTTTGATCAATTGCATAAAAGTTTGGGAGGAGGGGTTGGAGGTTTGAAATTTCAGAAATTCTATATGCATACTCTATAGGTGGCCCTCTACATATAGCAATTCTCAAGAACCTCAATACCAAGATTTCTGGTATGTGTATAACGAAGGGCTGTGCATATAGTATATTTCATACAGCTATGGTCCTCTGTATTTACAGGTCTGAACCGTTTTCAAAATACAGTTTATTACAGTGAAAATTCATGATCTGAAATATATTACTGGTTTAAACCGTTAGGAAAATACAGTCTAGGACAGTTATAATTTATGGTCAAAAATATATTACGGTCACCCGTACAATTTACGGCATTTCCCTGGCACCCCAGTTGCCTGGGAAATACCGTAAAATTCACGGGAAGTTTTTTACAGTGTAGAGTGAAATTCATCTAATGAAAAGACTTTGATCAGAGCTTCTTGGAAACAAATTCAAAGGGACTGTTTTGTGAAGGGACAGTAGGGAACGATTGTCTGCATGCCTGTCGTTTGAAAAACCGGTTTATGCTTATTCTGACATCCATCATTTGATAAAGATAATTTCATATGGAACAAATGAAAGCTCAGACATAAACAGGGATATAATAAACATGTGTTTGATGGGTGTCCTCTGGATTCTAATAATAGCATCGTGTGCTTACTGTCTCTAAGTGACACTGTCCGCCTACAGATAATAACTCTTGTTTTAACTACAAGTTACGAAAAAATCCCGCGCCAAATATTGACTCTAAAACAGGTGCTTAAAAAGAAGGCACACAAAAATCGTCAAAAACACAAATTGTGGAGAGGCATGCTAATGGAAACAAGCCAGCAACGATATTGATTTAAACTTGGATAGTATTTGATCTCTATTCTCTTTAACTCAAACACATAACGCCCAATGTAATCACAGTCACGATGAATATTATTATATGTGGGTACGTTTTTGACCATGTAATATTACTTTATATATTTCAGATATACATCATAATTGTCTAAATATTATGATTTAGATATTAAACGTGTTTGGACCTGTAGAATGATTTCATGTAAAAGTCAACAACGAAAATCATGGAAAATAGTTCCCTGCAAACTTGCCTCTTTAATATGCGGGCAATTTCCCCCCCGAAAATTGACTGAGGTCAGAATGACAAATAGTATTTGAATCCCAGGGACTTTGACATAAGGCTACACATCTTAATAATTGATGATCGACCTTTGGTAAATGAACGTACAAACATCTGGAAACAATATTCGGAATGGCTGAATATTTATCACAGTAGTACGCAATTCATGCAATAATCGTCTACGAGGTAGAAATACTTTGTAAATAAAATATCTATTCACATAAGAAGTTATGCACTGAGCGCTAGATGTCGCGATGAAGGGTAGAATAGATTAATTTCATCTATTCTGTGGGCTTTAGACCTAAAAATGAAACACTTCACGTTGGTTCATCGATTAGAAATATAAATCTAATAAATCTATCTGATTCTCCAAGTATTTATTTTATGTCCGTTCATAATATATGCATACAGTTGTACAAGTACAGGAATGTGATTCTGAACACCATTAACTACATTTTCTGGTATTCGTAGCAGACAGTGACGCAGAATGCCTCGTGTCGTTTTCGTCTCTTAATGCACAGTCCATCGTGAGTTCGGAGTGATATCTCAACCTCCATCGGCCATAAAACTAAATAATATAAAACCATGTCTCTGGGAAAGCATTTGTCTTTTAAAATATCAAGACAGATCGGCTGTAAAAGCCAACGGATGGCTAGCACAGAACAACCTATGATGATGAAACGATGCGAGGTCCTGTCTGGGAAAAAGGTAACGTTGGGTTTGGTAACAAACGAAGGTCGGGGCCCTATGGCTATGAAGAAACAAAGAATTTGTTTATGCTCGATAAAACAATGTGAAATTCTAATGATAAGGATGATTATAGAAATAATCCTAGGTTGTTTTGGAGCATGGTTTGCTATCAGTCAGAAGTCGGTCATCTACGATATGAATTTAACAACATGCTAGGCATTAGCTCGCTTCATCCTTTCCATAGCCCTCCTGTCTTTAACTTTATTTATCCGTGTCTTTCTCTGCAGTGCCCTTCTACTTACTTTTTGTACCTTTTTTTCTCTGATCCTTATATGGCGAAAAGAAAATACATCTTGAGATTTTCTCAACGGCTTCTTGGTGATTAGCCTCTCTAAAGATATATGTGTAGATTAGATTTTCCGGTTTGATGGAACCGTCGAGCAGAAGATACCATCAATGTAAATCATTCCTAGTGTTCGTCTCGTTTTTAGCTTCGCTGTGGACCGGCTCAGCGATGCTCTCAGAAGAACCCCTGTATGCGTTGGCCACGGCTACCCATTGTAGTTTTTGTCATCGTTTGCAGCGAACGGCTTGCTTTGTGTCTGAGGAGCAGACGGGACAGTAAGGTCAAGGACAGGAATGTTGTTGGTTCAACGGTAGAAATATGGGGAGCACATAGAGGGAGGGAAAGAGGAATGAGCTGGAAATAAGAGGATTGGAGGGGAATGGATAGTAAGTAAGGAGACCGGAGAGGAATAGGGTGTAAGTAAAGGGGGAGCGAGGAATGACGTGGTGTTGGGGTTTGAGGCAAGAAATGGAAACAAATAGTACTTTGCGTCTTTAATATCACACGTTCCCTTTCCATGGAACAACGCAGCAATAAAGGCACCATTATGTGGCATGCAGTGAGCTCATACCGTGTATTTGGAAATGTGGCGTTTGTTGCAGGCATAAGTATCACAAGACAGTAGTATATGAAAATGAAGTATTGGGGAAGGCAAAGCAGAGCATCATAATCTGAGAGTTTTGTATCATATAAGTAAATAGAAAACTAAAATCCGATTAGCTAAAACAGGAGAAATATATATGAAATAGAGGGCAAGAGGTTATTCTATAATAAAGCATTGTGTGCTGAATAATGAACCGTTGGAACATGAAGATGGACCATCAAACGGAAATGCCGCGGAAATGTAAGGAAACCCACGCACAAAAGTAAACTTACACCAGCAGTAGTACACTCATAGATGCAAACTCTAAAATGCAATTCTAGAATAAGGCTAAGGAAATAAGAGGATAGCAGAGGAAGGTATACGGAAAGGAGTGCATATAAATACTTTGGCCCAGCACAGGCCATTATGTTACTCATTATTCTCGGGAACACCTCGGGGGAGGCATACCCCCTTGCTAAATGGTGGCCGATAGAATCAACCCGGGCTGTACCAGATGCCTCAGGCCACCTTCGGCAGCGCTCTGCTTGGGAAGGGAACCCGAATGAGCGGCAAGTAAATGAATCACATTGTTAATAACATATGAGTCGTACAGGGAGAGAGACACACAGAGTTGGGTGAAATAGAGTGAGGGAAACAGAAACAGGTAGGAACTAACTAGAGATAGGTCTACAGAGGGCGGGGTTGAGCGAAAGGGAGAAGGAGAGAGCAAATAGTACGGAATGATTAACGGAAAGAGCGGTGAGACAGACAAAAAAGGGAAGAAAGTAGGAAAAAGGGAGATATTGGTGCTCAAAGAAAAAAGGACACAGAATAAAATAAAGAGAGGGAAGACAATAAATAAATGAAAATGAGAGACAGGGGGACATTTATTACTGACAAAATTGGGAGACATCTTTTAAAGAATAATAGGGAGGAGTATACGAAGAGGAGCGATGTTGCTCATTGGTGTCCCTTCCTATAACACTCTCGCAAATCACCACCAATCTTGACACTAATTTTTAAGAGAACCCTCAAAACAGGCCAGCCCATAGCAGCATGGTAATCATAGCGGCTGGGCGAAAATAGTGGGCGATAAATGGTTCCACGAGCAGCGTTCATGGCCTACAAGAGAGGAGTAGGTTGCCGGTGATCGGACAAAAATTAAGACAGAGAGGGAGTAGGTCTGCTCTGCTGCGGTGGCAATGTTGGTGGGGAGGGAGACGTGGAGGCAGAATGCGGGGGACGTTGAGCTTTACAGTGGAGGATGGGAGAGTGAGGATAGTCAACAGGAAGCGGGCCGGAATTGAGATCGATTCGTCGACCTCAGTCTGCATGGAAATAGCGGATCCAGCACTCCGGGTGAAAATATAGGGTTTAATGCGCTTATGGTCAACCGGAAACCGAAACCTCCAGGTTCCGGTACTTCCTCCAGCCTCCCATCCCGACTAAATCCCCTGCTATCCTCCCTCTCTCTCTTCCTCCGGAGTGGCATCCAAATGTTCACATACGCGTCCCGAAGAAGACCAATCGACACCCGGCGTTGATAGTGGTTGTTGATGCTCATCACAGAATAAAACGCCTCATCTGATTGGTCGCGTGATAGCGGTGATCGAGGAGTGAGGGAGCGGCGAAGCGTGCGATGGAGAAATCACAACCTCCATCCAGAATATTTGAACGGGAACAGGCCCAGTTGGCAGGGATAGCCTGTAGCTACTGGGATTCCACATACAATCAGCTTGAGATCTAAGAGAGCGGTCTACCAGAACACTTTTCAACTACAAAATACATGTTACTGGATGTTTCAATATAAATGAACACATTCAGTCAAATATGCATAGACTGACTGACTACTAGGCTTTCTTTGTCTTAAACCAAATGAAAGACACAAAAGGGAAAAGCCTGGCCGCTAATATGCGGGCTTCCCAGAAGTGATTATCACCGGCGTATTACTTACTTGTAGAGACAAAGGATTGTCTAGTTCATTCCAAAGGGAATGCAGAAAAAGGGCGCCGCCATAGAGAGTGGTGAATCGATAGACAGAGCCTTTAATGTCAAAAACTCCATACCGTTTCGTCTTCATATTGAAATTCACCTCAGGCTAGTAACGGAGGGCCGAGGACCAGCGTGAAAGCCTCGGTCGGCAGCCATCTGGGTGGGTCAGTGGTTGGTGGATAGTGGGTGGATGGTAGTAGGCGTAGGATGAATGGTTGGTTGTAGAGGATGGTAGTAGATAGATTATGAATGGTAAGTGGATGGATTAATCCAGAGGATTGTGTGTGGAGGGTAGTAATTGGTAGGTTGATAGTGGACGATAGTTTGATGGTGCCTTGATGCGAGATGGATGGTTGTATATGATGGGTGGATAGATGGAAAGTGGGTGGAAAGTGGTTGGGTAGTGGTTGAAAAGATGATTGTCAGTCAAATTGTACAATCATGCAAGGCAGAGTGACAAATAACCAAAGTTTTGGGCAAGTTGGAAGTTTCATGGTTCGAGGATAAGCTATAGGGGGTGTATAGTGTATGGATGGTGATTTAGGAGAATTTCGAAAAGAGGTGAAATGTAAATGAAATACTAATGTATATCGAGATATAGGTTTGATAAGTAGGTTAGTGGATAGATAACTATGCTAAATTGCAAACAGAATTATTCTAAGGCTTTACAATAGCGATACCGCAGGTCACGTTATACTTCCAACCATCTACATCAGTGTCTTGAGGAGCAAGGACCAGCATCATTATGCGCAACTATTTATGACACATGTATCAATGATCCCTACGACTCCCCGATAAAGGCCAATGTGGCGACCTGATAGTGGGATAAAATAGTCGGCTCGGGGTCCCGGACAGAACTGTAGGTGCCAGGCCTTAGAGACAATGATGGTCACACCAGCCGCGCCCCTCAATCAGCTCACTGGAGAGAGGTGGGCAGAGGAAGGAGTTGGAGCCGCCCAGGCATGGTGTTCGTTGATAGCAGCGAGGAAAGCGCGAGATGTGTTGGGCTTTGCACTGAGCCTCGCTCTCACTTTGCCGCCCGCTAATTTACAACAGCCACAAAGGGAAACTTGATCTTGGCCGATCGCTGTAGAAGGAGAGCTACTCACTCAGACGTGGAGACTCATCGATTGGCAGCTGGTTCCAGAGGGATCGCAGAGAGGTCCGTTATAGGGCGCGTGGGAGACCAGCGAAATAAGTCTGTCAGAATGCGCATGCCCAGAGGGGCAGTATGCAGAAGTAATAAACGCGTCAAGGTTCTACCTGCCTCTTGTATCCAACACCCTTATCATAGTGGACAGATCTGGGACGAGATCCCTTCTTCCTTATAAGGAGGCAAATTTAGAGTAATGTACCTCCGACCGACTCTTTGTGTACACTGACGGAGGGTCGCTAAATGGAAACGGCCCTGTATTTGAAATGATCACCGATTTCGCAATAAGGCCACCACTAACCGACTTGGTTAATGAGCGGCAGAATAAAAAGCTTTGATTTCGTCGGTGATCCTCAAGGTTTTAGGGGGAAATTGATTTTTTTTCAACACCATATTCAATGAAAACTTCCCGTCAGGTCATTTTCAATTGGCCGATTATACTATCTGAACCACCGATCTATTTAGTTGGTATGCCGACGCCGATTATCACCGATCAATTTGGCAAGGACGAAATGCAGTCAAAACAAGGCAAAAACTGAACCCTCACTGATTATGTAATACCGACATGCAGTCGATGGCCTCCACTGGCTCAGTCAACCTCAGCACAAGACTGGATGGTATTCTAGCATATATAACGATTAGAGTAATTTGTCACAATAACAAGAACATCTTTTGTATTCTAACAGGTATTATCATAGAGCGTTTGTTACTCAAAGATCGGCGAATGGAAACGACAAATGCAGAGAAATGCTCATCGATTAATTATGGAATCAGCTATAGACGGTATCAGCTTCAAATGAAATAACTATAGATGAAGCTGGAGTTCGGAATTTTGTTCACATTTACAGGTCAATATTCATATTTGAGCAAATTGGTGAATGTCATTAGAAGAAATTCTTTCCCCCGGCCATCCAAGTGTAACATTTCTACCGTCCCACCCAGCTGCAACTGCTACTATCAGCTAACACACAGAACACACAAATATAAATATGAAAATTTGATCAACTGTGAGTATCCCTGGAATCGGAAATGATCAACAGTCTCAGATCTGCATCGTTACCTGCTCTATTTACCCAGCAGTACGTAATATAACGTGGAGAACATGCCATTATGCAGGACACACAGTATACAATTTCGTCTCACTTCTCTTACTCGAATTCCGATCAGATTTAACTGTTCAACCTACTGGCAACCAAGGGACTAGATGCTCTTCTTTCAGTTTCCTCCTCTTACAATAATTATAAGAAAAGGCTTTGGGGGAAGAAAGCCTTTGTGAGATGTAAAAAAAGTAGGGGGCAGGGGCTGAATTGTTAATTTTTTCCGGGACTTTTTAATGTTTGTGTGTGAGCATGGTGAAGCATTTTTGTAATTATGCCCGACGTCCGAAGCTGCCAACAATGCCTGATCCTGGGAGGAGTGGATTTCGAGCTTGGCGGGGGCAACGGGAGTAGTGCTGCTTCCGCCTGGTAGGGCGCGCTGATAACCGTGAAATCATCGGCCCGACACCCCGTCGGCACAAATTGATAACTCATTGGGTTGGCGGTGTTACCAGTGCACAGCGCCCGCCTACAGTAATGTACAGCCTGGCGCGGGCAAAAAACAGACAAACCACCGATGCTGGCAAGCACGGAGGTGGGAGTGGCTGCATGATATCAGCACCCCATAGTGGACAATAGACATCTTAGAACAGGGGATGTTACAGCAGTGAAGGGTGTGCATTATCAGCTGAGATATCCGTAATTGCAGCCACTGTAAATTTCTACCTTATATAATTAGAATTGCTTCATCGCGATGAAGCGCAAATGTTAAATGAGTGTTATTGATTCTGCTGGGTTAGTCACACAATCCTTTGTAATTAACAAAGGACCCCCTGGCCTTTAAAACATTACTTAAGAGAGCCGGTTACTATTGTGGGGGGAAATGGTTTGTGCCGTTCTGGACATGGTCGTGCAATTTTGTCAACTTTGTCAGAAGACAAAATTCAAAAGTATGATTTAATGTTATTAGTGGTAGTGATATGCTCTGTCATGACTATCATTCTAATGAGTTCATTAATAAGCACTCCCACTCTCAATCCACTGGAAAAAGGTTTGCAGTCGTGTCAGGCTAGGATATTCCGACGTAATTTATGTATAAGGACTAAAAGGCGGACTGTGTCCTTGCATTGTGTTGCTCATAAAGAAAGGCATCATACGCCGTAGTGGGAGGAGGTGAAGAACAATGGGGAAGGACACTGAGTTGGCTGCCAACCGTTTCCTTGGTGAATTGAAATTAGTAGCTAGTCCTCTTACACTCGCACGCGCGGCTGAGTCCCCCGCCCTATTCCATCACCACCCGAAACCCTGCGGGTGTGGCTCGTGCCCATTTTTCTCAGACCGTGCCAAGACGTAAGCTTCTTGGTTGCACCAAGGCGTGGCCAGCTATCAAGGAATGACCAGAAGAAAGCAATTTGTGAGAGTCATTCATATTTGATGGCGGCACTTGGCAGTAGTCAGCGCTGAGCTGCCGGGGAGATCTATTGGCCGGGTTCAGGGCCTGTAACACGCCGGGGACGGACGGGGAGGCCGCCGGTAACAGCTCGCCAGCAGCCTGGAGGATCCGGCAGAGCCCACCCGTCAAAGCATGAGCAGCTCTGGCCTGGAGGACAGCGGCCATAACCGGTCTCCACAGCAGGGATCGGTCGTGAAGGGACCTGGCCCCTCTCTGCTTACAGTCCTCTCAGCCTTTCTCCTTCATATACATGTCCCTCATTTCCCAGCTCATCA
Organism: Alentia gelatinosa; assembly: GCA_950022655.1. Lineage (NCBI taxonomy): Eukaryota > Metazoa > Annelida > Polychaeta > Phyllodocida > Polynoidae > Alentia > Alentia gelatinosa. Next base: position 99,684,471 of record OX465580.1, on the reverse strand, counting down.
TGGTCCTTTCTAGTTCTATATTCAGAATGCCCTTTTCCCCTGCCCTACGACCCTCCCATTGCCTTGTCCCTCTGTAGCTTTTACATTGCAGACTATATCGAGCTTCTCCATTTGCCTTTCTTTTCTGTTTTCCAACACAGTCCCTTGATCTTATATTCAACTTCATACTCTGCTCTTCTAGACTTTAGACTTGTCGTCTCGGTTTGTTCAATTAATCTTGTACTCTGACTGCTAAACATCGAGACAACTGTTCCTTGTTAATCTAGATTTTAGATTATGCTGAATTTATTGTGCGATATTTCTGTGTATACATACTGGTGGAGCTCTGCCTACACTTTCCAAGCCAGATTTATGTCTAACCAGCTATAACTACTAATGTACTCTTACTAATGACTAACACAGAAAACTTGGAATACATTTTACTGTAGAGAATAATGAGAGAAGCATAGGAGTAATTATGAGTTTATGAATAATTGGTCACGACCTATTGAAATAGACCTACAGAGCAGAGTATGTTATATAGTGATAAAATTTATTAATATGAATTATTAGTAATATATGAAATAATTGACCAATAGAGTAATAGGTCAATCATCATGATTATGTAAGATCATAAGATATAAAAGAAAAGCTTAAGTGACATTATAAGAGGGAGGGGATGGGTGGGAGAGATTATGGGAGAGATCATAGGTTGGAGAGAGAGAGTGGATGAGAGATTATTTGACGGAGAGAGAGTTGGAGTTAATGATATAGGATCGATGGGAGTTGGACCTCCAACATCCGTACTGTTGGCCTGCAACCTCCACAAGCCAGACCCACTCCTTGAAAAGCAGCTAGGTGGTGAGCGGGCTGCTCGCATTTGCTCAGGTATTAGGCATATTATTCTGTTAATCCGGCCGAATATGCCGAATATATCCCTAAGCCCTTGTCTTGTATATTTGTAAGATACGAAGACGCGAGGGATGGATAGGAAAATTGTCCAGGGATGAACAGGGATAAAAAGTTGATGTGTGTATATCGTGTGAGAGCAGAAGTGAGAGTGAGGGGGGTTGAAGTAAAGCGGAAACGCACGTAGGGTACGTAGTGTGGGAATAAGACACCAGGGGGTGCAATGGCCTTCTTGACCAAGGGCCATGGGTCAACCATTATTTCTATCACAAGCCCACCTAGTCATGTTGTCTCCTTATATATGGTCTCCTAGATTTGGTATTTATAATGTTAACGATAACGGAGCAGACTGAATTCCCGTGTAATCTTACATTATGGAAGGACACTTTGTTAAAGGGATAATTAAAATCATGAACCAGTGCTGTCGTAGACCTGAAACCGAAATACACCTGGATGATGTTGGTTTTGACATATCTCTAATTCTGAATATCAACAAGGTCCATTCATACTGGTACCACCTTTGACTGCCCAACCAACGGCTGCTACCTTCCTCCCTTCTTTGCGGCCACTGCAGTCATCTCGATTGACTGCAGATTACAAGATTACAATGCGATTTAGTAATGCATATTAAAATGCCTTGCAGTCTGTTTATGAAACCATCTTGACACTTCCATAAGAATTAGCTCACACGAGGCATCAGCCTCGGGAAATTTGAGCGAAATAAAAACATGTGTACCCTAGCATTGCCAGCCTGCTTCCTTAATTGCAGGATGGCATAAGAAGGAGGTGCATAGCCACAACCTGCGGAACTACCTCCGAGGGGGAACAGGGCTGTCCTGGGGGTGGATGTATGATCGATTATCGTGGACTATTTTTCTCCAGGTTCTCTGTAATCTCGCAAGCTGGCCCACTGCTAATAACGCCGTTAATTACATGGCCAAGTCTTAATTATTCCCAACGAGAAATGTGATGAATATCTTCATTAGCACAAACACCAATTTTCGAGACAATGAATGCTTGATCGTCGTATATTTGTATGTAATAGAGATAAAGACCTAAGGTATCATGGAAACAGCAAGAGGGAAGGGTAGATGCACCAGAGGGAGGTAAAGGAGAAACCTTGAGGGGGTCGAAAAAGGTTTAGGATTACTTGATGGTAGAGGAAGAAAAGGCTGCAGCCAAATGAAAGAGATTAAAAAAAACTATTTACATTGAACATCGATTCAGACAGATTATTCGGATCCAACTTCACTCGATCTTCCTTTTTTTATTTGGTACTAAGAATGGGCATTAAGGTGTCACATCTGTTTGATATCCGGTTATAATGTTTGAAATTGGATATTCAAGAAAACCGTGTCTCTGTCCTAATATATTTTAACTTCATTTTGTTTCAAACTCTTCCGGTCATGCTGTGGATAAGACCTACACCTGGATAAGGCATACACAAAAAAGGGCCTGTAATGGGACAACTAAAAGGTTGATCTCTGAGTGAAACAAAAAGCGAAACATTACCCATAACGTGGGGTCGAAAGTAGTTGATAGAGAAAGCATATTTGTTGGGTTTTACCTTACATTGATATCACGAATGCCAAGTTCATTTCAGATATAGTTATCTATTTCAATTATTTTATCTTAATTTCTGTTGATTCCTTCCCACCTTGCTTCTTGTTATTTCTGAACCCTTCTTCTCACCAGCTTCCGAATGTACAGGGAGTCTCATGGTGTCAAATGGAAGATATGGTATACCAAAATTAGATAATAAAAGATTTAACCCAAAAAAATGTACCCCTCTCTATTGACCTACATCTTAAATCACATCTTTGTCCTGCCATTAACCCTAAGCTGTGTCGGTCAGGAGAACCCAACTGACCCTTCATTACCCGATCCCATACATCCACGTCTGACCAACTACATCTTACCTACCTTACCTCCTGCTCTCTAGACCTCCTCGCTTGGCCTGGCAATCCCTTCACCACCCATCCCTTTGCCAAACCCTTCCCATTCGCTCCCCACCCTACACTGATAACAGCCCTAGCATACCCTCCCTCCTGCTCCCCAGACCTGGTGGCCTGCCCTAGCCTTACCTGTAATCTCCACACTTTACACACGTCTACCCATCTAGATCTGACCGACACCTAACCTCCCTCTCACTCCCGAGCTGCTCAGGTCTCTCCGACCTCATGGCGCGCACCTCCGCCGCTGGCCGCCCCCTCTTCGTATTAATTTCCACTATTGACTGTCGGTCCGTCGGTGCACCACTCCTCGGCCCAAATGCCTAGTTAAGGCCTCGAAACACCAAGGGATCGTCTATCGATGCCCGCCACGACTAGCTAAGTGCATTGGGTCTCGCCTAGAGGGAAGGTCATAGGCAGTCAAGGACGATGCCCTGTAGGTTCCTCTCGTCCAGAGATACACTGGAAGGTTGGAATTTTAAACCAGTACCTAAACCATAATCTTTCCGATCATGTACTTCCCGTGTTTGTATATGAGAGTTCGCAGCTGTCCGCGCCAATATAACATCACCATATAGTAGAAGCTCTAATATCTGGCACTACCTTTTCTTCTTACGCAATATACTGTACCAGAACATAACAGTACCTACCAGTATACGCTCAAGCTCAAATATAAAGTGTTGGAATGTAATTCTAACACATTATTCGAAACTGTACTCCGATGTCGAGCTTGAGGTTGAATTCAGGAAGATTTCCTTTACAAATATCTTCTTTATGTATTGGTTTTAAAGGGGATTGAAACCTAAAAATAATCGTTGGCGCTATCAATTTCATGGTAACTCTATATAAAACGTGAGGTATTGGATATGTTTGATCTCCAATACTCTACAAAACCTGGTAAATTGATACCCAGAGGAGATGACAACTCACTACAGTAAAAAAGGTTTTACCAAGGTATAATTGAACTAAAAATAAGAACCAATGAATTTTCATAAAAATAAATCACTGCAGTAAATCGTGATGAACCATAGATGAAGGTCAGTGCGTCGGTGCCATTAGTAGAGATAGAGCCCATGACAAAATTTCCCCAACCAATACATTTGATACTATGATGAGTTTGCCACCTCAGATTCAAGAGACATCATTTAAATACAGCCAGTTCATGGGTACCATTATTGAAAAATTAGTTGACAAGGCTGAGCTAATTTGAAGACAAACCTCCTACATATAGATAACTCTATTTGAGAAAAGGTTTACATCTATAAAATACAAAGGTTCATTTCATGATCTGACCATAAAGATTAGAAAGACTTGCAGAACCGGAACAAGGCTAACACTCTCCACACCTCAGCATGCCAAGGCTGGCAGCCACACACGAGACCGGTCATTGGCATGGAAATCCACTTTCACGTGCCACAGGGAGGCTTGTTATGCGACAAATATTGTTTCAAAGTAGTCGGCTTCGCCTAGGGATCCGTAATTTACTGGACGATGTCTTTGATCACTCCGCACCCCGTGGCGCTTCTACAAAGTTATCGACAAGCAGGCGAGTGGGGGCAGTCAACCAGGCGTGAGTGCCACTACCTACACCGTCAGCACCACTATCAGGACCACTAGCACCACCACTACCATTACTACTAGCACCAGCACCCACATCTCCACCATAACCAACACAACCAACACCATCACAACTACCATGATCGGAAATACATTACCATTCTTATCCTTAAGGATAACCACCATCACTCGAAACAGCAGCGTAATTTGTTCTCCTACATTGGCAACATCACCACGCTCTCCACCACAGCCACCACTAGCACCAGTGCTATTACCGCCACCATGTTCATGGCATTCATCACCATATTCTCTCTCGTACTACTAACACCATCTCTTAACTATCACCGCCATCACTCCGTCTCCATGAATCTCAGTGTACCGGGTTTCATCGGCGGAGCGGAGGTTCGAGCTAAATCATAGGAAGTCACCTGCCCATAGTACCGGCTCTCTTACTGATTCTACATAGGAAACACACCGAAGTAGCAAACAGGTCCCACGTTCAGGAACCTTTGATTACATGAAGTTCCAGGTGACGTTACAAATCCTGAAACACAATCCACTTGGAAGTCTTACGTAGCAACAATGGCACAGGGTTCGGGAAGATGAATAACTCATGGAAGTATGCGGATAAAAATGATAAATAGGTCCATTGACGGTAATGCGTCAGGTCCACGTGAATATCATGTCTACCTATGTGCATGCCTACCCATGTTGGCAGTGTGGACAAGCAAGCCCTAGTCCACATTGTAAAGAACACACGGTCCCAACAGGGCGAAAGGTCTCTTTGGAGCTTTGTAGACCGTCGGAAAAGGTTCTTGCATCTGGAGAAGAGATGCCCAAAACAGAAATATCAAGCTGGCATTGCGAGAGCCTTTCACCATACCCCGGCTCTTTTGCTCTACTCGCGTACCGTGCAGTTTCTTACGTACACGTTTATTCTCCCCTCTCCAGTGGTGTTTTAACCCATTTATATATATATGAGTTTTTTGAGGTTCATAACTTTTGATAATTAACTTGTTTTGAATCTGAAATTTTAGCTGGCTCCCCCTGTCCTTATTGGATGCCCAGGGAACCAGTGTTGGTTTGAGGTATAGCAAGCGCTAGCACCGCAAAAGATCTGGGAGGAGAGTGACAGGTTCAGCTATTCTTGTGAACGTTTACTTGCGTTTCTCTTTGTTCATTCTTGTGTGATCAGCAAAATAGGTACAGACATTTCCATCATCGCGTCACCAGTACCACTAACGTTCGAACAGTCGCCTTCAACGGTAGTGCCATCAACACCATTCACTTTCATTGTTAATACCACACTTCTCTCAGTGCCACTAAAATGTATCACACACATCGAGTACATCCTCTCCGGGCATGTTGGTTTTGCAACGACTGAAGCGCAAAGCTTTATGTCTTTTAGTAAGTTCAACGCAACTGTGACATTGATGTATCCAGCTATAATAGAAAGCCTCCCAGTATTTTAGGGTATACGTCCACAATGCTTTTCTCATAGTTGTATAGAAAGATCGGATAATGCTTCAATAAGGTAGAAATCAGTTTGCTACTTTTGCACCTGCATGATGAAGGTGCAACGGTGCCGATAGACAGGTGTGAGGACGAATAGTTGTTGGATGGAGAAGAAAAGTAAATCGAAACACAGAAGGGAAAAAGACTGTGGAATAGGTCGGCCTTTTGTGGGGCTGGCACTGTGAAGTTTAGTTGATCCTCGTCTAGCTATAGACCGAGGGATGAGGAGGAAGGTGGAGCTAGTTGTAGCTCTGCCATGATCCCTAGCCCTGATGATCATGGTTCGTGTGCCGACCCTCTACAGCCTTTCAGATGAAGCCGCCATGAAGGGCGGGTGTGAGGGTGGGCAGGCAGGGAGTGTGAATTGAATGAATCTACCTGCACGTTCCGCAAACCCCTTCGCTTCGAGTCTGTCCCTTACACTTCTAGGAAGCAGCCTCTCGGGGATGTCATCAGAGGGATTTCCATTTTTTCCAACCAATGACGCATAGATTGACATCTCTGGCTCTTTGAACATCACCTTACCAGCTCTTTGCCCCTTGCCTTTGGTTTACTGATTGCCATAAGTACTTATAGTTAGTTTCACCGAGGACCTTCAGACCGCCATTTCATGAACGAGTCTCTATACCCCTTAACGAACACGATTTACCAATGGATTCGTTTCGCTCTTGATATATGAATATTATATATATATATATATCCTCCTGCAACGCCCCCGCTTTTGCTATTCTAAATCGTCCCAGCTTGTTTTTCATTACAATTGCTGCCAATTGCTGTTCGCTGCTTACGATTTATAGAGGCTCATGTCCTGAGAACTCGGGGACAGTGGGCTCATCTAAAGTCTGATTCCCAAGCATAAGACATGTATGCTTTGAATCGTACAAGGACAGTACGACCTTTGTGCTTATAGTCTTAGGAGTCTTGAACTCAAACAACAACAAAGCTTGTTTCACCACTATTTTCACTAGCGTTTTAGCATTGTAAGAGGTATAATCCTATGCCATTTGGGTGTTCCCTTAATAAAAAAAAAACGAAAAGGAAATGCAGCTTAGATATCGAAAGGATTGGTTTAATGATACAGCCTTGAAGACCGTGAAAATCGTTTATGTATAAGTGATGGAGACTTCAATAACAAACATTTATAAAGTACTGATTCACATCGGAGTTCACCAGATATATGATGTGGGAAGTAGTTTAGATCTAAGGATATAAATTCCTTAATATATCAGATCTCGTTCCATACTGAATTTCCGTTATACAATGTGTCAGCAACTATATTTTTTCAGATTTCTCTGAATTCAATTGGATCAGAGGCCAGTCTATGCCTTCAGTAACAAACACACTACTCGTTTATAAGATTATATCCTTTCATTGCATTATACCTTCGAAACCAACGTTCAATGATATCCGTCACCCATTGCAGAACGATACTTTCGGGATGGGATAATGACATTTCCTGAAATTAGAGGTTTAGTGCAAACAACAAGATGGTATAAGACTGCAGAGCTCACAGTTTAATATCGGGCGAAGTTATTCATTGATATGCCAAACTTGATGTGTTCGTCGATTTACTAAACGCATTAGTGTAGTTATTTTTCTCCAGGTGCAGCAACCCTCTCATAACTTTTCTCCGGTTCCATGCCTTTTCCTTTATGATTCCCATCCGTCTTGAACCAGTGAGATTTCTTACTATCTATGACAAAGAGCTGGTAAGAAAGAAAAATGACCCCAAGTGGCAGATTGTGCACCTGCACCCCATTGTATTGCACAGTTTACTCACCAGTGGTCAGTGCCTGTCCCGTGGGTGCAGGAACGTGTGAGAATCATAATGATAAAGAAAGAACCGATGAGGAGGTATGTGAGGGATGGAAATACTGACTTTGGTATTTATTCATATCTATAATGATTAAGCTTTCTCCTCTTTTTTGGTTTCTCTACCTCCTTTTCTCCGTGTACCAGGGCGAGGTAAGATCACACACATCACCAGTTCTGACACCTGCACAATTGAACATTTCCTGATGTTCTTATACACCACACCTTTGGTCAATCCTCTAACCAATGGTGGACCATAAGTGCATTTGGGCATTACACGACACCTTTGATTACCATATGTAGCTCACTAGCCTTTATTTTCTCACCACATGTCCCCCTCCTATTTCCAGTCGCCTTAGTCTGTCTGCTCCTTCTTAGATGAACGAGAGACTGGCGAACTATGGCAGGTGATTTGCTGGCAGAACCAATCAGTGTCCATTTTACATCGGCGAGATGGATGAGTGCCGTTAATGTGTGAAAGGATCTGATTTGTTGGCTCATTGGATGGGGGTGAATGGCTGTGAAATGTTTACGAATGGTGACTGATGGATGGTGGCCAGCCAATGATCTAACAATCCCTAATGGCCGGGTTTTACACCAGAAATCAAAACGCACCCATGTGTCTGCTTTCAACCTGGAAAACACCGGCTGGGAGTGGAGGAGGGAGGGTGAGGGGGTGAAGTAGTTGGGTGTGCTAGGAATGCGTGCAGTGTGTGTTGGGGGGAGGGGAGGGTAGGCCTTCAGTTTGTCGCGGGTGGGGCCTACCACTGCCATTATTCACGGTAGCCTTGACGAGCACCAACTCCACAATGCACAACGTACCCTGGCTTTACGAATAGACACCATGAGTTAAAAGCCACCACTACCATTGCCACCACCTACATAATCACCACTGAGACTAGACCAGACATACGAAATAACTCTCAACATTGCCACACTGCGCCGCCATCCAATTCGCCCTCCATTGTATATCGAGGCCGCGTCTATAAAGATATTCATTTATACTATTTTCTTGACATCATAATTTGATGACTAGAACAGAAGCATATTTCCGACAACTGTTATGAGGAGAGGGAAGGAATTTACATGAATAGAATTCTATACTATTACTGAAATGTCTGCAAATATTTTACTACTTACCAACGAAATCATCTTGGTAAAGATATATCATTGTAAGGCCTATTGCCTGTAATTGTCTGTAATTTTAATAGAAGTGCAATTATCCATTTCATTAACAAAGATTGTGCAAATAAATTGCTAGAAAAAAGGCCAACAAGCATTTTAAGTTGACAAAGGGGCAATTCCCCTTCGTCAGAATTCGCATGATATGAACCTGAATACTTCCTTCTAGCCTGTTACTTTTATAAATTAAAAATCAAGAATCAAGCATTGAGCTTCATATTAAAGTGTTATTTCGACGTTTATTCTTTGACAGGTGCACAGATTTTCTCAAATTCTTCCTCGACCTGGAGCGACCGGAGGTGAATGAACGACACACCTGGAACTATGAGCTGTGTGGTAACATCTCCATGGTTCAGAAGAAACACTATTCCTCCGGCAGAAGTATGATCTTAGAATTTCACACCGACCCCATTCAGGGCAACCACACGGGCTTCAGAGGCATATTCAAGTTCCTAGACAAAAGTAAGTGATATTTTCCTCCATGTCACGGTAAAACTTCGTATTCAGAAAGTTGTATAGTTTATTACTATGGTATTTTTGCCAGCTGAATTCGATACAACAGGCAAGGGACATCAAGGTATTCATATATGTAGTTCACAGGAAATATCCGCTAGTCTCTAATGATCGAGGAATATCCGACTGAAAGGCTGCGGATAGAAAAATAATCTGTTTCCTCGAGACGACCATCAACAGAATGCCAATACAGAACTTCTTTTCAGGGGTTTCAGTTGACGATTAGTCCACAATCTTCATGCATTGGCACTATCCCCATACCAGGAGCTATGTTATGTGACTCATCTGGGCACTATAATGAATCTGGTTAAGTTAGCAATGCCCATTGAAAGAAGTGAACTTACTGTTGATTTTATGTTTATTTTGAATGTTTATTTCACGTCGAAAAGCGTACAAGCGTGGGTGATATATGCATGATACAGTTCTTACCTCATGAATATTAAATGATAAACAACACATCAATCTAATGCATTATAATCAGTGAGTAATTTAGGGCGATTCAAAACCTGAAACCTTCAAACTAGATTTCATGCGATCTATGACAACTGAAAGCGTAAATCGTGTTAGCTGATGGGTTTTCATTGTTATTCTTCAGTACTCCAATTAATTAGCAGGGTCCCATTTGTACCATCAGGAATGGCACCAGACATTTCAAGTGAATGTAATGCTATTAGCTTTAATCGTGCTGAGCCCTTTTCCTTTCCAAGAATTGATATAGGCTCTGCCCTTTTTTCAGTCCGTTGCACATACTTGGCAGGCGGGGAGGGGTTTTGTGCATGAATTGGGATCCGCAAACCAAATTGGTCAGACTTTCATTTGGTAGGCTCTCATTTGCCAACGCTGTTCCACGATTCTAAATTAAATCACACGGACTGTTTGTGGTTTTTACATTAATCTCATTACTCGGTAGGTCTGAGCTTAAAGCTTTATTCTCTGAATTGATTTAAAAGAAACCCATCACTGTGACAAGCAAACATGGATTTCTTTAGAGTGCAGAATGTGGAATATCAGAGTTTCATTTGGTTTGACTCAGTTGTACATAACAAGCTCGCATTGCAGAGCAATCTCTGTGTACAGTCTGCGTTGGGTGTATCAGATTCAGGACGAAAATTAATCACATAATGAATCACTGCGCAATCAGAAGCTTGGTATGATGGTTATATATGTACCACTGCTTCTATGTATTAAAGCTTCATACAAACACTCATTCTTCCATGGATTTGGAACATTCAAATTTCAGTTGTTCCATATGATATATTACGGAGTTTTTGGTCGACTCCGTTTCACTTCCTTTTCATCTCAGCCTCAGTATATCTTTTAGGAAATATTACCCCGCTACGCAACCAACACTGAATACTTCACCGTTAGAATAAGTAACATGATATTCGTGAATTGCATAAGGACAATTGCTATATACAGTAATTGTATTCTGTACATGGTATATTGTACAGTCTAGACTATGTAGTGTGTGTACTATTGAGGTGTCTTAAGTGACATGATATAATGCCTTCAGCGTGAGATGTCCTCGCTCAGGACTGGCATGGAGTGGCCAACAACAAAGGGGCCAGCACCATAAGGGAAATAGAGGGACTCCCATATCTCATTCATTAATGGCGAATAGACAGAGACAAAAACTACATTGCAAATTATTTATCTATTTTCGTTTAGCAACTTTTCCATTTTTCCTTTCTACAGGGATTTCGTTCAACTGTCCAACTGTCATGTTTTGCCTTGGAGAGCGTTTTGTTAAAAAAAACCCGAAAGCAATAAAGACTTTAAAACAATAGTGGTGTGGATACTCCAGCAAAGGGTTCTCATGGGTACAGGGGTGGTAAGCCATTAAGTTCTTTCGGTGAGGTCTAAAACTAGTCTTAGCTGCTGTGCTCGTCGCATGTTTATCAATGCACCTGCTGTGATTCAGCATTGCACTGCAAGCCAGAGTCTGCAATGGATGGAGGGATCTATACTGGGACCCTGTGGGCACACAAGTGTGTGGGACCGTGGAGTAGTAGTTTGTGCCTCTGGGCGTGTGGTCGGAGGCACGTCGAGGTCGGTGATAAACACTTATTTACGGAGAGGGCGTGATGGCTGGGGTTGTGTGAGTGGGGCGGGACTGAGGGCAGGGTGGTGGTGGGGAGCATGGGGATGGGCTTTTACTGCCGTCGGCCGCCGGCAGCACGCCAGCCGACCATCGGCGCGGCGGACCGCGTGCCGGCAGCCTCATCGGGCCATGTTGTCTGGGCGTCCTGCAACACGTTTTATCATCAGACCTCACGCCACCATTTTGCTGGTCATTTGTATAGGGCACTGATTGCTGCCTCCCCTGACACTCCGTCACCCAACACCCCCTAACCCCCCACACCTACACACCCCCTACACCTACCCCACCTAGCTACATCCCATGACACCATACCTACATTGACTAACGCAGCCATCGACCAGTATGTCCCCTGCGTCACTTCGCACCACGCCTGCCGCTGGTTCCCCTTACTACAAACCTCCCAATCCCCCATACCGACCGCGTGAGAAATCGGACCCGTCCCTCATCTTCCCCCCGCGTCCCTCCTTCCCAGCCGACAACCTTTGTACCTATTGCTGCATTCTTTAATAGTCTATGTTCCCTGGTCACACCCGTCCTCTTTTCCTTTTTTTCATGTTACAATCTCTTGCATCCTGAGAAGCCTACCCCTGCTTTATATTCCCGGCCAACCAAGACACTATACCTCCATCCACGTCGATCGCTCTTCCCGCACCTCGAAGACTGATTCATTAAGTATGTCGTTTACAGTAACTAAAACAGGCATGAACAATATCTCAAGACAATGATGAGGCCTTTTGATATCTGGACTGGCTAGGTAATCTGGTATAATGGAATACTGCAAACTGCTCCAAACAGACCGAAGCATACCCTTGGCACCAAATACATTATATGCGACTTATGCTGCAACGGATCTAGCACACCGTTGACTAAACAAGAGGAAAGTTGGAAAAAGAATCAAGAGAACATATACATGTTTTATATAGCAAGAATTCTCTACACAAGCGACGAAGATCAGGAGAGAACTGTGAAAGAAGTGATGTCTTAATTGATGTTGATTACATATCATTGAGACAGACGCAAAAGCTCTGTCTGAAAGATTCAGGCCACTAAGGACAGATGTGTAAATTGTTGTGTTTTTTTATATTTATTCGATCCAAATTCTGTTGAACAGTTCTTCCATTTGGAGTGAGTTCTTCCATTTGGAGTGACTTAACATCCATTGTTGCTTTTCCCTGTCATTCCCAGTTTCATTAAGGATGGGTGTAGCGGTTTCCGGAAAGTCAACAGTGATTCGAAGATTGACGTTTATGTCATTGATGTGCCTTACATCATTTCTATCCTAAATCACTGCTTAATGTCTAGGTTCAACAATTGTATATTTCAAACGTAGGGAACCACTGAATCACGTTGCACCTTCACGCTTTATAAATGATGAACAGCCGAAGCAAAAGGCTACCACTTGATCATCGCAAAGCTAGCCTAGGTGTATAGAGTGGATTAATATATATAGATATATATCATATAGGAAATCGACATACATAAATATAAATTATGATACTGCACAGCTGCACAGCTGCCAGGGAACTTCATCCGTTGCCCCCACCACCCCACGAGCCGTCAGTGGAGTGGCACCCCACTCCCTGGTGCCCCCTGCGCCATCCCATTACAACCCGCACACATGGTTCAGCACACACTTCATACATTCTGCACGGCGCCCGCCTCCCACCAACAGGCGTTTCCTGTCGCCCTTGCCGACGCCTGTCAGCGGGCGCCTGTCGCCACGTCGTGTCCAGATTAGGCCGAGACGGATGAGCATGGTTACGGACAGGCCACCTCCGGTACGCCCAAGGTCACGCCAAGGTCAGCGCCAAGGTCGTGATTCCTCTGCCAGAGGTCGCCACTTCAAAAGGGCTGATTTTAGGCTCTCTTTCTCAGGCATAGGGGTGCATTACGGACCGACCATTGTAAGAAGAAGGACGTAACTTTTGTTTCGACCTGGTAATATTAATTAGCACGAAATGTATTATATGGAGACAGGGTTAGTGTGACTGATTGAACTCCGTTCCGAGTTGTTTTGGTCAGAAATTTCACCGAGTTCTTCGCACTAAATGAATATGTCCGACCAAATATAAGGAACAGATTATAGGGGGCTATTATTGAATTTAGTAGCACCTGATGACTTTCAGCCGAAAAGGCTAGATATCGTCTAGTGTAAATGCCAAGTGCATGGCGACTACGGATCGTCTGATTATGTCAGGTTACACAATTTTTCTACGCAACCGGACGTCAGGTGGTGCCAAGTCGCATAATCAGACATAATCAAACGATCTGTAGTCGCCACGCACTTGGCGTTAACATTAAACTTTTTCTTTTTAACTAAAGCATTTTGTCACTGAAATCGATGGTGCTAAATTTAAGAATCGCTGCCAAATTCGCCGGGTCAGCTGACTTTAAATAAATACACGTGTTATTCTTTGCTTAGCTGAACATGAAAAAGGCTGTTCACTGTTCTTAGATATAGTTAATACAGTGTCTCTGTCGTTTTATAAGTAGTAATTCTTTGCATAATTATGATGAATAGTTAATTAGTAGCAGTCTGTCAGCATATTCATACATTTACTCTGTCAGCATTCAGTCTGTGAGACGAACCATGACAGCAATGCAATGCAAGGAAATGCGTCTACGTTCTATTCGAACGAGTCAAGACAGAGTTAAAAGGCAGTCGTTTTATAAAAGACCAAGTACTGGGAATTCTGTTTCTGGTGCATTGATGGAGACATTAGGAGCATTGGGAATGCCTCCAAGCACAGGAAAACGCTAACTATGCAGACCATGAGGGAAAGATGGACCATTTTTCCCTGCAAGTCCCTATGGAATAGCACATTGCGGCATCCAGGGCATTCTATTGAATTAGACCACTGTGGTGTCTCGTAGTTACTGTTGTAAACACTATGACGAGACCTTTCTGAGATTCGTGTTCATATGACTGCTATTTTCTATGAGGATTATAGTTCTATCTGTGAGATCCAAATTCGCGGATCGGTATACAGTACTGGTGGTCTGTTCTACAGATTTCCGCTAGAATGTTGCGGCCACGATAAAAGAAACATTATCACTAGAGGCATGGCGCTTGTTGACTCGAACACTAGACCTCCCAAGGGAAAAGGTAATGCGCTGGCTTCTATCTACTAGAGAGAATACTATCCTATTAAGCACATATTTTCAAACCGGTTTGGCCGTAAGCGTCATTCTATAAATATTCTAACCGCCAGAGTCTGGATGGTTAGGAGAAGAAGAAGAGCGAATCTTGAAATTAGCACAGTAGCACAGTATACACGACCGGCCACAACATTGACCGAGGCTTGTTGGTGTTAGGGAGCATAATCTATGCAGTCCTATCCCTGAGGGATACAAGCAATAGTTCTGGGGTCTCAGAAGGCTATGCCGTCACATCCTGATAAAAAAACACAAAAAAGAAATAAAACCAACTATCAGACTGCTTCGAGTGAAACAGCAGATAGAATCTACGACGAGAGAAGGGATATTACATGTGGGGATGTGATAAGAACGGCAAAGGGTAGTGTAGCATATTGCTAGTGATAGCTGAAGATGGTGCTGACCGGGGTAGTAGCGATGGCGGTTCTTTTGATGGAGGTGCCTTGATGAATTACAACCTTGCAAAGATATTCATTCCACTGAAGTTTTAATGCTGATAGAAAATATGTCTGACTGCACTGATTGTTTGAGATAATCTGAAGTCTTAAGTAACATTTATAATGGTCGCTTGTCTAATGACCTCTGCATATGATATTTCATCTATGATTACATTATTATAATCAGGGACGTATGGATATATAATCTGAATCGCCATTTACAATAGTTGAATCGCCAAATTTAGATAAAACCACTACAAATTTCAATAACTTTTTTTTCCTGTTTTCCTGTTTATATTTCTGGAAGGATTAACAACTTCAGACATTACGCACGGCTGATGGCTTACCTCTGCACATATGCATTGCTGACATGTTAAGATGGGTATATCTCTTGAACAGCACATTAATAAATCAATCGAGATGGAGTATTTACCCTTAAATAAGTAGCTTACTTTACTACAGGTTATTATTGGTTGTGCACACATAGCCCCTCAAAACACCCCGGAGGTGGATGAATTAAGTATGTATTCACTGAAAGGTCATGTGCCACGCCGCACTGGAGGGCCCGATGTAATAAGGTCACCCCTTTATTGTCAGATCTATTCTTGGGGGCTATAAACCCCATATAAAGGGTTGTTGTCCTTTACCTCATCCCCATATGGACCTAGCGTTGTGTACACCAGGAAGCCACAGGCATTGATCCTTTGACGACAGGTCCCTACCTCAAAGTGTAAGCATGTTTCTCATAGAAGATGGACACTACGGCATCGGCCTTAGTAGAGCAGTAGAGTCGTCAGGTGCTAGCCAGTTAAAGTGAGCCAGCGCAGTTTTGATTAAAACATATTTATCACAGTACAAAGTTAAAGAAGAAACAAACAGATTTTGGTCAAAGTTATCCACAAGCTCGAAGCAGAGTGATCAGAACAAGGCGACAGCCGAGTGAATATCACATAGCATTCAAATAAGTTGGAGAACAATGACTTGGACCAAAACAAGTTGCTTTCTGTATATACCTCACCCCTGTACACACTAGAAGAATGGACGTTGCACATGACATAGACCATTGAGAACAATCTGCAATTCTAGTAGGGACATAGAGAACGAGTTTCCCATGTCAAACCTGTAGGACAAAAATACCAGGAGTGAGAAAACAGTAAGCTCAATCTAATACCCCAGCTCAACTCGGCAGATGAGTGATACTTCAAGGTTGCTCACGTTTATGTAAACATCTGATCCGTGCGTTGAGCATCTCATTCTAGTCTTTCGGAGGTGTCCCTTGGTGATGAGCGGCGTATGGTTGCAGAACAAAGGACAATAACGACCCCTCAACCATCTTCCAGACGAGGTTCGTGTTGAATATTGTAAGGGGGAAGGTAAATAGCATTGTCAAATAGCTTCTCGTCGTGGCTTGTTTTCCGTATAAGAATTTGCAACGAGTAGCAGTTTGCACTTTAAAAAAAGTAGGTAATTTCTCAAATATATAGCCTACTTGTGGTAGGCTCTACCATCTAATACTGATTAGAAGCAACCTCCTTGTGGTTTCCCAATTAAATAATATCTTACCAACTGCTATGATACCTACTCAATCTGTCAACATTACCAGAATGTCAGATGAGCAAATTGTTAATAATTCATTTCGATCATTAGTAAAGATATATGGTTTGACAAAATAAATAGATGATTTAAAAATAGAGAAGTCTACCTCAAGACTATAATCTAAGTAGTATAGATTTTATGCATATATCAATAAAATTTCATGTCAGCATTTTTTCATTGATTATTCCTGCTCAGGATAAAGAAAATTATAAGGATATGATATGTTCCTCTTATGAATACCATAAGAAATTATCATATATCAATAAACCTAAAAGAGCTCTAAGTAGGCCGTATTTGACTTCGATTTATGAATAAGAGATATGACGTAGATATATCGTCATGCCAATGAATGAACAGACAAATGTAAGGATAATTCTATGGTGTCTCAGAGTATGGGGGACAACATTCAATTGAGTTAATCCTCCCTTGTCTACATGGTTTAGAGGTTGGATTAATGGAGAAACAGCAGGAAGGGGAAGCTACCGACAGGTAGACAGGAAGACCCAGGGGGAATAAACTCGCTCGATGTTTGCTGCCAGAGCAGTGTCCACTCTGTGTTGACCTCCACCCCATACTAATCACCCCCACCCTTGCCCCTTACCCCGACCGGCAGACGGCAGATCTCCCCGGCTGGGCTGTCCTGCTACGTGTCACAAGCGGGGTGAGCTTATGGGTGGCTCTGCACAGGGTACGGACCATGGAGTGTGTCTACCCGTCTATGTATGGTCTGGGACTTGTTTCAGTAGTTTCGTGACATTAGGCCTAGACAAACATCAGCAGCGGCACCAACAGTGCAAGCAAAAGCGGAAAAAGTCTAGCAAATATCAGAGGGTCGGAGTGGCCAATCTTCTTCATATTTGGAACAATTATAGGTTATATGTATCCCCTAGTCGTGTTAAAGTGTCAGCGTGTCATGGATTGCAATCTTGTGATCTGTCCGTATGGTGTCACAGACGCCATCTAGACATGTCACAAAACCACTGAAACAGGTCCCTGGTGGAACTGAAGTTTGGTTTGGTTTGGATAGCTGCCCCAGTTCGTATTACCCCCTCCCTCCCCTGTTCTTCACAACTGTCCTACCCCTGTACATGTCCATCCTAGTTATCGCACTGCTAGAATGGCCCGAATAGAGAATTGATATCGGCACGCCGACCTCAGCCCGAAATGGGTCTGCTTCTATGCTACCATCCTATCCCCACCAGTCCATTTTCCGTGTACAAGACCATGCCCTAACGTCTTACATATTCAGAACTGCCTATGCGTTCCTCAACTACCACCAAGATATTCCACAACTAACTATTCATCTTGAGTTACAAGTCCATTTCCCAACAATCGGCTCATTCGCCTATTCCCTAACTATCAGCCCATTCCCCCTCTACTAGTCCTCTCTAAACTACCTGCCCTTTCCCACACTATCAGCCCATATCCTACTACCAGTCCCGTCCCCTTTCCTCCCTGCCGCCGTTGTCCGTGATGAATGACCAGAACTGACCAGAATGCAGGTCATGCCTGTCTGCACACGGCACAGGTAGGGGGCCAGGCAGGGGGGCTAGCTTCCCCTCCCCCTCCTCCATCACCGTGCCTACCGCCAGATGATTGGTCCAAAGATTGGGGTGATCTATCACAGCCAGGGCACCCCACTCCCTCCCTACACCGGCCACACTGTGTAAACGATGAAAGGACAAAAAAGAATTCCCACCCCCGTAGTTTTTAATCTGGAAACAGGGCGATGGGCAGTGCCCCGTGGGCCTCCGTGCGTCCCCCAGACCGGATCGCCATTATTTAAACTGCACGCTTCAATATTACCTTTAGCCGTGGGTAAATAGGAGCGCCTAGGGACCGGTATACGAGTGACCTTAGCCCGAGAGAGACGGTTCTATTGAGAACTCACACCGCCCCTTTAGCACTGGCTGGTACTCTTAGAGATATGGCTATTTTGATACATGTCGTTGATGAGGTGGTCATACATTAAAAATAAAGTCTCCGATATTAGATGTTTCCTGAAGCCAACCATTGTTTACAGAGTGCAGACTATGAGACGGAAGAAGGCAATACTTGTTTCTGAATTTCTTTTTAAGACCTCTCATACAGACATCATCCATGTATAGGATACAAGGTGAATCTGCCAAACACTTTCAATGTAGTCCCTACCTCAAAGATCCCTTTCTCGTAGAAAGAACATTGAGGACTCGTTAAGCCCCAAGTTAAGACATTGAAGCCATCTTCAGCAGCCAACCATTGATGACACTCCCTTAAAAGATTATTTACTGAAGCCATGAATTTAATACAGTCACTGAAGCTATTGAATAAAGTTACCGACTGAAAGGGCATAGTGAAGCCAGTCAAAGAAATGATTAAATGAAGTTATCGATTCAACCAATAGAGTGAACGCCTACCGATACTGAAGCAATTTGCTAAATCCGTGAGCTGATTACGTTGTCAAAACAAATTAAGAATAACTGCGAAGTGTCTTTCACAGTGATGAGGTTTAACTAATAAAACACACTAACGTTACTATAATTATCATTTCTGAAGTTACAGAAATAATTCTAGGTGCAATTCATGAACTTATCTTTCTGAATTGTAAGGGATACCCTCCAATTGTGAGACGAGGCTGTATGTATATTATTTCCAGTTAACAACTTGAGAAATGTTTACGATTCACCACACTTCATGATAGGATAAATCTATTTTGATTTATAAGGTAGTAAATTTGGTTTTAGATCAAATAAAAAGATGATTCATTAGACTGCTTCAGAAAGGCTAATTCATAAGTTGCTTATGAACTCTAGGTTAGCAATAAACCGATATCCTTAAGATTGATAGTACACTTATGTAGTAATGGTTGTTTGTGAAGTGCATTGTAGTTTCGCATTTCAGTAAATCAGCCTCATGACAGGTAATGCCTCCATCTTTTGAGGGTTATACAGTCTTGTTCGCCAAGAATTGACAGTTAAAATTCTTCATGTGTCATTGTTCTATTTCCATATAAGATAATGCCTTGTGGCATTCCTAGCGGCCGCAAGATAACGCAGTTACAACTTTGTGGTTCTTTTTTTCAGGAAATGAATACTATATTTGTAGAGAATATATGTATAACATCAAATGTAACGTATCAAATAAAACTGAAAGGGTTTGTGACATATTACGTGTCGAAAATCAGTACAGACGACAGTCAGCGTTATGCACTGCCACCCGTTCCTTGCCAGGGGGCTCTGCCAAAGATCTCCCGTAAAACAAGGGTTAACACCGCAGAATAATCCCTAGATAACACTACGAACAATAAAGCACACCCTAAGTGAACAGACGGTATCGCGCATGCACTGGAATACGCCACCCACACCTGCGCAACCTAAATTTCCGCTAAAATAGCGGCCTCGTTGTGGGCTGTCAAGGACGTTGAGTAGACGTGGGGAGCGGCCAGTGCTTACAACGCGCTGTTTTTTAATGTACTATCAGAACGTGACGCCGAACTCTGCACCGGGCCATGCTTTATGTGTCACCACCATGTGGTGCTGATGAGGCCCTGAGGAAATGAAGCCGTGGTCGCCGATTCGCTCCTCCTATTTACGCCCGGGTTTCGTCTGCTCCGGGACGAAAACGCACACAGATGCATCATCCCAGGCAAACCAGTGCGCCCCCTATCAGCACTAGCTGCCGTTGACACAGGATATACACCATTGGTCCCCGAGCAGCATCCCCTACTATCACTGCTAATGAAAATGACCGCACACTCCAGTGACCTTCCATAGGACGGCTTGTCCGCTCCCCGCCCTCTCCCGGCTGCTCCCCCGCACACACCCCTCCACGGCTCGGACAGCTTTGCCGCCACCACATGGAACCGGCAAGGGTCATTCCCTACTAATCCACTTGGTGGCAGTTGCATCGCCGCCCGACCGACTTCCGTCATGATTACTACAAAGTGATGGCACTGCGTCGCGATTGGTTGAGGGAAATCACGTAATATCACACATTCGATGCCTGGTGTCAACAGTGAACATTATCTAGAAATTTGGGAAAGTGTGTGATGAGAATTTGAGATAGATCAATGTAGATAGTGAACTGACTGTCAAGCAGTATAAAGAGTACATGGAATAGAATATTTCATATAGTTTGAAAAAATAGTGTCTAGAGATGATAGGTGTGAATATTATCTATATCCAGCACAATACGTATGAAACAATTACAGATAGATGTACGGAAGTGAAATAAACTGAAAATAATATATTGGTGAACTGTGACACTGACTGTAATATCTAAATTGTATATTTATCTGATCGGCCTGTGAATCTGATTTCTCATTTAGATAACGAAGATGAATATAGTACTTCATGATAAGGGCACAAACCTTTGGTTATCAACCTAAAATTTGTTCTCTTGTTTTGATATTCAACATATCAGAGGGAAACCTGAGAAACATAGGTCTAAATCGGGCTACCTAAACTATACGCTAACACACGACAAACATGTCAAAGGTCTATGGATTCTCTGTCCAAGTTGGATTTAATGTGTTAAGTCTGACTAAAGGCCCATTTCCATTGGCCGACAAACACGGTGCAGATTTGTTGTGTTCTCCTAACAGCCTATTTCCATTCTGCGGCAGCAGTGCTAAGGTCCGTCGGTGGTTCCTGACTGTTTATCGGGGATGGCCAAAGGAAATAGGCTATTAGGAGAACACAAAAAATCTACACCATGTTTGTCGGCCAATGGAAAAGGGCCTTACTCTATGTGCAACATGAATAACAATAAAGTCTTGCGTCATAATCCATATTCAGTTTTCTTGGTTACGATACTGATGCAATGCTGGTCCACCTACAGTAAGGAGTTAGGAAGAGCAACAGACACTGGACTAGGTGAGGGATCTCTGATACCGCAGTGGCCTTGACCTTTCGACCTTTGTCCCTGAGGTCATCCATCACTCGGTCTGGTTGACCCCAGCTCCGCTAGAGGGCAGCACCGGGTGCCTACGTTGTGCTGGTAGCGCCGTTCCAGCTCTAACATAGTAGTCCCAGCGCATACAGAGCAGGGACTTCAGGCTTTGAGAGCAATTTTATTGAATTGAATAAAAATTCACACATTGAAATTCATTGGAAATTAGATAATTCATTTGTGTAAATATGGATATTTGATGTTCTCTGGTCTGGTAAATATATATTAGATGTTTATATTCACCAATACAGCAAAGAAAGGGAGAAGGTGTCAGATTGACAGCATAAGTAATAGCTCGTATTCGGTTATGGACATCAGGAATACGGTAGAACGAGTTTCACTGGCAATGCATGATTAATAACTTGCATTATTGTATACCATTGCTCGAACGTCCCACACATACTGGTCAGCTGTACTCCATTCGTCACTGTGTGATGCACTATAAATAATGCTAACTTCCACACCACGTGACTTGTTGACAGAATGAAGATGTGAGTAGTAATATGTCGTTTTTAGCGATTTCCAGATTTTTTTTATCACTTTTATTGACGATAGGATTCATATATTATACATGATTTCTAACCTAATCCGTCAGTAACGGGTAAACAGGTGTCAGTGAGGAAATTCCAAATATCAGAGACATAGAGGAAAATGTATGTAATTCTAAGAAAACATAGCGGGGGTGGCTGAATTATTTCTGTGCCTTGTTGATTTGATAAGGAATACAGAACTTGTACTTTAAACTCGATTTATATTAACGGCATAAAACAGATGTAATTCAACCACCCTAACTATATATGTCGTAAAATACGTGTTTCCTATGTCTTACCTTCTGTAGCATACATACGCGAGGGCGGGAGACCAGACCGTTAAACGGGCGAGGCTGGTGCCATCAGCCCGTCTCTTGTAGATTAGGATACGGACCCCTCCCCCCCCCCCCCTCCATACGGCCCAGCTTCTCACAACGGAGATTTCTACCAATTAGTCGTTAATCCCAACCGCTAAGCGTGCACACTGAAAAAAGAGAGCACTCGATAGGGGTTATTGCATGGCAGCGTGCAATCTCGACGCCCATGTACATGTGTTGTTCGTGTCGATCAATGCTCCCGCAAACGGACATGCAAACGGTGCACACCGGTGAGGAGCCGATGGTCACTGCGGGAAGCTTAGAGCCGGGTGTAGGGGTGGGTCGGTGGTAATTTGGGCCGTGAATAGGAATGTGGTCGTTGAAGAAAGTGGTGTGAACGGCGTGTTAGCAACTATGGGGATAAACATACCAACCGGAAATAGTTATCGCCATACATGTGCCTATATGAGATTTTAGGGGGTCGTAGAGAGGAGGGGGGGGGGGTTGAAACGTATCAGGGATTCATCCGAGTTCTTTATTATCAAAAGGTGTAATTTGTCGCAAGAAAATATCAAGCGTCGTAGTAAAGTAACAGAGTGAGTTCTGCATTACAGTTGAGTGATGCAGACAAAATCAAGTGCTGCAGTGTGCCAAGGCAATCAAATCTTGGGTAACTATCCCCTCTATTGGAGGCACTTTGTATTCGATATCTGTAACGGTCATAAAACGAATCTCGATGGTCAATGTCTGTTCAAACCTGATAACCCCAGTCCACACTACATGCGGAAGCAAGCGATCGTGAGTCCCATTGTAATCATTGGAACCGAGTCCCAAGTCCAACCAATCACCCTTACATGCTCCCTCACTCTCATGTAAGTCAACTATTTTGACCCGAATCTACACTTCGGAGAACTCTGCAAAGGAAGCACCAACTCCGCTCTTCAATACGACATGACGACAAATCAAAACTCAACCCATATTATTTGGCCACTGCCTCTGTTGATCCACGTAGCTTTGGCTTTTCTGGCACTTTTTCCCGCCTTTCCTATCGACATAGCAGACGACATTTTGTTGGCTGGATGCCCGTCAGGTTAAATCTCGCCATTTGTAGGCCGTGGGGCGTGCGGCCCCGATCTGCCCCGGACGATGTAACGTTGAGAGTGTGTGCGTGGGAGGGTGGGGTGGATGGGGCCGTGTGGAAAGTGTAAAGGGGGCGGTATGTGTGTAGGAGTTTGACGTTCAATGGGAGTCAGTGAGGTGGGAAGTGGGGGGTCCCAGCAGCCATCACCAGGCAACGAAGAGGTCGCCGGTAGGGCTTGCCAATCACCCCCGACAGGGAGGGGTGTGTGGTAGCCTTGATACCTCTGCTGTGTCCGTTGTCAAAGGGCTGACAAGCTCCACCAAAGCTCTCTTTCACGCACTTCGTCCGCCAATAGCCTGTGACTGGAAATGCTGGACAGTCAGCGGAGAGGAAGGGGTCGGGGTGTACAGGGGCATTTGTAATTCATAGTTAATAGGGGGTCAGAGAGCACATAGGGGCTAGGCGTTTCGAGCAGAATTGGTATTAGGGAGACGGTTTACGAGATCCCATATGAGATGTCATACCTTTTGCCGACATACATCAAGAAAATCAGGAGAAGAACATGTAAGCTTGTTATAATATCCCTCAGTGATATAGTCACCATATCGGGCTACCGTAGTGTATGAGATTTAAGCCTGTCTAGTGGTACATTATTGTCACCTTGTGCCTGACGATCGATGATAAAGTACATCGGTATCAATTTGTGCCTGCCTGTGGTAGTAGTATACGGTTGTCACCCATAGTCAGGCTAACACAGTAGTATATGATTGTCACCTTGCGTCAGGTTAAGCTATATGATTGTCACTCTTTACCTTAATAAGGAAGTAGTTTTTGATGTTCACTCTTTGCTTGGAGAAAGTAGTTATGTTCAATTCTTCCCATTATGAGTCACATTAAGGAAGGATTATCTGATTTGATATGTGGGTGATATCTATTGATAAAGCCGTATGATAGAACTGCTATTGATAATTAAATAGAACTGAACGAGAGTTAGCCTGATTAATTTTTATGCCACGACGGACAGGTCGTGTATTACTACACGAGGCGATAGACGAGTGTAGTGAGTAGCAGACCTGACCGGAGTGGGTTAAAAACTAGTCAGGCTAACTTGAGTTCGGTTCTGTATTTATCCTACACCGTCTCTACACTTCAGGTGTAAGTTCCATTTTTCGATTATTCTGTATCATGCTAGCAACATCTGAATGGGCATTTTGAGTGCAACCGTAGTAGCTGAAATCCTGGTCTCTGATTGGTAAATTTTTTTTATTGCTCTAGTGGCATAAAAAACTCTTTATCTCACAGCATGCCACATAAAATTTGCCTATGTTAAGTCTATGGCGGCTTTTTATTAGGGGTAGGATAAGGCACCGATCGCTCTGGACTGAGGACACAGACACTACGAGGGTAAGAGTACAGCATAGGGGAGGTGGGATACATGAGACAACAGGGAGATAACACCCAAGGGAGCATGCTGTCCGAGTTTAGGGAGTATTTCATACAACAGATGCTCTCCTTCCCAGGCGATACGCCACACGCGACCAACGACCCTGTACAACAGGCCTACATATATATACCCCTCATGGGGTTCACTACCCACCCATGGGAATCCAGGCAGACAATACCGTCCACCGCCATGATAGGACCGGCCTAATGATGTAGTCAGGCAGCTCACGACAAGGGGTTTCAGTGTTTCAATCTTTCCCCGTTCTGGCAGTTTTTTGAAGTGGAAAGGTAAAATACATTTACCTCGTACTTCGTCACCTTGTCATTATTCTGCATGTGTATATCTGTGCATATTATGTATATGTACACATATATATACATACAAAGGTGATGAATAGTTTCACATTTTATTTTGAACCGTCCAACTATTAGTATTACGCGCTTTATCCAAAAGTGCGGATATCGAATACCTGAACATAATCATAGTTGGAATTTGACACTTTTAATCTTTCAGTGGCAAACATCAAATCTTAAGCTCCAACTGTCATCGCAGCATACTGTTACCTGCACAGGTATACCTTCTGGAGAATACTTCCTTTGGCGATCGAACTTAGATCTCTTGAACATGGTTTATGAAATTGTAGGTTTTAATATGAAATAATCTTTCCCTGGAGTCTTGTTTTATATAAGAGGAGTCATTGTCACATTCTTTAGTTCAACTGATTTGTGCGGTATTTGAATACCATCTTTTGTGATGGAGTATTTGAAATCTCTCCTTTCAATCAGAACCATCACAACCGTTTGTGTTTTTGGACTAGTCATAGAATATACATATCTGTGTGCTAATGCCTCACGAGGCGACAAATGAATAAAGTTTGCCCCTCCATATGGGTGACTTGTTGTCATTCACAACCGTAAATGATAAAATGGAGTTTTTAATTACATTCCTCGAACTCGGTACGTCTAACACAACAAATAACTCCTCTATCTCTGTGCACACTATCGCTACACGTCATAATCCTTCTGTTGGGCAACAGTTTCCTTTTATATGGATTGAATGCTGACAATAAACAAACAACAATGCCGTTAATGGAAATTGCTCATTTAATTAGTATGGAGGAGTAGAAATCATCTTTATGGATTCTCTAAACTGCTTAAGGCATTATATTCAACTAACGGTAAATATCTTGTAGGTTTTTCTAAGCTGTAAAGGAGTCATTCGATGGTAGTGGGCATAACGCCCAAGCTGAAAGCACCTTAAGGTTGTCTCTTCCCCAGGGTGAAGCCGCACCGCAGGTGCTCATTACTGACAAAGCGATGGGTTTAGTTTAAGAAACATTAGGTACTTTCACTTCTCAAGATCGTTAGACTGTAGGGTTGCTAAAACGTTTCTATAATTGATATCGAGGAATCTAGCAGTCATTACCTCCAGTCTTCGCTAAATTCTCGCCTATGTATGCCTGTCCCGCCCCGTCCATTACTGCTAAATGTATATTGTCTTTCAGTCCAATACACTTAATACATTTCCATCCCTTTTTCTAGCAGTCTGTAGAGTGTCTCCCCCTCTTGTATTGATTTTAATAGTCGCACACCATCTACACCTGACTGCAGTTGCCCTGGAAATCTTCGGGTGAAATGAGCACGGCATGGTTTCCCCATATATCCCTGCCTCGTTAATTTTATTCGCTTCAGTGTTGTTTCTTTTATTTTTGAATCGGTAAAATCCTGTTGGTGTATTTCAGATTTTACCTCTGTGGAATCAGCCTAGAAACGTTCGCATGGAGAGCGCAAGTCTCAAGGAGGGGATTTGTGTCTTCTATAAGTTCCCTGTAGCGTGTTTAAGTCACGAGTCGCTGTTCTTCAATAAACTATGTCCGTTGCACAGGGTGCATTCCCAGCGGAGCAGACCGTACTATTTACCAGGTTCTCCTCCTGTGATGTCTCCACGTGAGAGTTACTGTCTGGCTTGAGATTGATGTAAAATTACCCTGAAAGATCCCGTCTACCCAAGTCATGATAAGATTCATGCTTCACCATTGATTGCTTGAGTGTGAACTGATGACAGTTAATACTTAATCAAAAGTTAGATATGCGTGAAGTTTTGTTTGGACTAGTTTTCGTTCTCCGTATTCGATATATTCCCTTTTCTATGTTTGAATGTGTCGTGTGGTTTCCATTCTATACTTTAATACCTGCGCCTTCCCATACCTCTTTCATTCGTCTTTTCTCTTTCTTGCTGTTATTATTTGTTCTATCAACCTGCGCCAAATATATTCTATACCAATTTCTTATGTTCTGTCTTGTTCTATGTGATGATTGATATTAGATTCTAAATCACATAGTTGAATGAAAATAACATTACATTAAAAAGAAAGATCTTTATAAACCATGTCCACGAATAATACGAATGAAGATGGACCCAATATCAAGTTTCAAGTATGAACATGCGATGGACGTTTGATTGCAAATGCAAGATGACAATCATCTTCCGAAGACGACACTAATGAAAAAAAGAAACTGAATCGTGTCTCGTAATGCAATGCCTGTCATGTCCCGACATGTTTATGTCAAGTGGAGTTCATCGTTCTGGTCACATGCCCATCATTAGTTTAGAGGACGACGGTGAACGGATGTCAATTATTGTGGAAAGTCATCTTAACCTAGGTGTGTTTCACTTGTTACGACCTTGGTTATATCAGGAGCCAATCTTAACACGGATTCTTGATACTTATAGACAAGTATTAACGTTGAATAACAACTTAGGCTAAATGTTGACTCTCTTTAACCGGAGAAAACGATTAAAACTCAACACTGACGAATTAGACTTTCATGAAACTTGTCAAAATGCAACCAATGTGAGGGAGTATTATCTTAATTTTTGTTGAATAGAAACAAGAGATACAATTTACGAGGAATAATGACGTCAAAGCATAAATACAATACTATCTTTATATAAATCGATCGCAGTTCTGCAACATCTCGCCATAGCTACCTACAGTTCTCAATCAGGCAGTAAGTGAACGGTTAATGCCGTCTCCAATGGGCAAGGACACAATGGCGTCTGACTCCGAACTATAAACGAGTATTGAATGATATATTTTATATATATGAGTCTCAAAAGCAGTACCCCAACTTCCGCACATACAAACTACTTCTTCCGACCCTGTCTGTCGATGATAACCATTAGATATTGAACTACCCGTTAACTTCCGGTTGGCCATGAGTCAGCTAGATTTCCGTTAAGTACAATAGGCAATGTTGCTTAATGTATTAGCTCTTAATTATCGATTGATAATAGAAGGCGTTTGAGAAGAAAAACGGGCCCTGGAAAGGAGGGGGCAGGGCCGCCCATTGCTCAAGCCCGCTTTTCATTTCTACGTTCCGGGGTTATTCTGATATCCCGCTAGGTGGAGTGGGGGACTGAGCTTAGGGAGGTGTTGCTATGGATACGGCAAAGAGCATCTCGATGCATTTCCTAGTCGGTAGATCGCGGCGGTAGGTGGCGGTGATACTGGGCAGGGGTAGCGCGGCGCCGGTATACAGGTACTTATATGGACCGGCGACCGGCGTGAAGCCAACCTTGATCCGAGATTCCATCTGAGGTTCGGACAACATCAATGACCTGGCGACCTGCCGCGCTCACTGCCCGCCAGCCATTTATAATGCAGCGGGTCGCCCGGCGCCCATTGTCTCCCCAGCGGTGTCCGATCTGCCGGTCACTGGCTGCGTCCACTTCCGTATTAATCTCACCAACCGGCGCCCGGGGAGGCGGACGACTGATGGGGCGGGAAGGGCAAGGCCGGCTCCAGACGGTAGCCCCGAGCGCGAAAGTGAGAGCAGTGGGCGGCGGGTGGGCTGGAGACGGGTGGGTTTGAAGTTTGAGGCGGACATATAACTCTCTGGATTCTGATATACAAAAAAGGATTTCTATGAGGAAGAGTATCTTGGGGACAATTAGAATGGAAGCAATCAGATAGAAAAGGTGGCAAGACAAATAGGATAAAGGCTTGTATTGAAAACCACTGAGGGTTGGGTGGTGAAGATCATTGTGGGCAGATAAATTGAAGGATTTCACAGTATCTGGCCAGCTCGAGTAACTGTCCCCGTCTCTCCGTCCCCTTCCTTACACCTCCAGAAAGTGCGGCGTCATTCAGCGTCTCTTTCGTGAAGACACTTCCGCTGCCGATGATGTATCGACGGCCGGAGTAACCATATGCGGCAAAATGGCGGCTGCCGGAAGTAGACATTGCCTCACAATTACTCATCCAAGCGGAAACTTTTTTCCTCTCATTTCGTAGTAACCTATCCCTCCTGGCCCTTAGCCTCGCCTCTCATACTTTCCGGGCTCCTGTACTGTACGTTAAGGCTTCCTGTGTATGTGACAATAGTGAGGCACTGTAGGGGTGGGTCCATTCAGGAAAAGAGGGGAAGGGAGTAAGGGAGTTGTACCTCCTCACATATAGACAGATTGAAAACCACCGGACGAGCACTGATCAATACCAAGAAAATTGTTCTCGTTTATAAATGGCCTGCAAATCTAGTGGGTTGGGTGTTGGATTAGTGGTGCCGAAGAAGGTAGCTTGGGGGCACAGCACTACATCTGTGGCGTGAACAAGAGGGAGGAGTGGGAAAGCGGTGCGGGGTGGAAGGAGCGGTATAGCTGGTGGTTAATCGTATTGTTACTCGGGTATGTGATGTATGCTGGCGTGGGAGAATCTCCCGCTGGCAGTTCACACCACTTGTATTTATGGGTATTGATCCCATACCCGCTGGAGGAAGCGGTGCCCTGTGTGTGGACCCGGGAGCCTCCTCCACGCGGCTCGCAGGTGTTTGCACAGCACGCCTGATGTCAGGCATTCGCCCTGGAGGAGTTCTCCGTGCCCGCGCCTCTTGTCGCGTGCCTCATGTACGCCAGCCACTGCCCTTCCAGTAGGGTTCTGTGTGTGGCTAATATCCCACGCCAGATCCGTTCATCCCTCTCCCCATTCTTCTGTAGTCTTTTATCGTTATCTGTTCAACCCTCAAAAACCCTTATCCAGGCTCTTCCCTGTTTTTCCTTTCGTAATCTCGTTCCCTCGTTCCCCTACTCCCTCATTACCGCAATACCATTACCAACAACGCGATCACCCACACTTCTCCCGATATAACAGATATGGACATTGCTAAAACATTCTGAAGTAGTAGAGCAAAGTCAATGAAAAGAACGTATATAGGTATAAAGAAATGCTATAATATGAAAGTATAAATGGCTGATGTAAATCGGGTTTAGATATTAGCTATTGAGCTGTTCCTCCACGTGTTTCTACATAGGTATATTCATGTTATGAAGCGAATGCAGTGTCAAGGGAAAAAAAAGCTGGAGGTCTGGGATATTCCCTACAGCTTATTATCTTGCCCTTTTGATATCAGCAAATCTTACATACCCTGGGTTGTTTTTTCTGCAAAAAGCATATAAAACTCAAGCTGATCCGTCGCCTTGCGAGATTAATCAGGATATTCGGACTCTTTGATCAAGTACAGTACCCAGGATTGCAGCATCTTTGGCATTGTTAGTTCCGTAGATATGATATTTGAGATTCTAGTGCGCTTTGGCTATCTTAGGGAGATCGTTTGATTGGAGTCAGCTATGCATTTGAACATAATGATTTGCCATTCCTTGCTCTAACCGATTTTAATCTTACATCAAGTCCCTCGCCTAATCTCGTAAGGTTTTGCCAGCGTCGGTATATCCTGCTTCTGTGATATCCTGTATGGCCTGTGAGTCCCAACCATCCCCAATGTCACCCCCTCATCCTCATGCTACGCCAATGCATACCACCAGACAATAATTCGCCCCTTCTTGTCCCAGACGTCCTCGATGTGCACGCCTTTGCGTTGGCAAGGCATGGGATGGAATGTTCTATGTACAATATAAAGAGAGAGGGAGACTACAGGAGAAAGTCCAGGGGCACTAGGTAAAGGCTCAATGCTTAGAATGTGCACACAGCTGAAACACTTATTGAATTCAGATGGGGTTGACCTGCGGCGCTCCAGTCTGCCCTCAGTGTCGGCCGTGTACAAACAACCCCCACCCCTCCTACCCCCAGCCCCCCTCACCCCCACCCTCACATCCTCTGTGTCTAAGAATGTCCGTACATAACAGATAAGTTGCGGGTAGCGGCACAACCAATTGCAATTTCAGACAGAGGCTGGGAACAAATTACATTCCCAGGCTCTGATCTATCGGTTCGCTAACCCAATCACCTTTTAATGCAGTTGATTTTAATTCAACAGACACTATCTGTGTCTATTCATCATTCTATTTTTGTTAGGTATTTGGAACGGTAATAATCATAGTTCACGAAGAGCATGAGGAGTGTTTAAAAAGTGCAATTTATTCTACGCAGTAAAGGAACGCGAAGCATTTAGAGACGGCCATATAATACAAGTTAAGGTTGCTATAAGCGATCGGGATGGCTTCCGAATTGACTTAGATCACTCTTCTCTGGTAATCACTTAGATTTATTGATTTCCCGAAAGACATTGCCTTGACATCTTTTATCAGGTGAAAGCGTTTTATCAATTTTTGATTATTAAAAAGTAGAATCAATGCAGTTTATTACAATGATTTGAATGACTCTTCGGATAGTTAGAAATGTGTGTTCTGCATTGAAAGGTCTTGGAAGCTTCATTCAGAATAGAAGCATAGAAATGCAATCTAGTTTATCTCTTTATTATTGAATATTATCAATACCCGTATATTTCATTAAGAGAGCTTCTACGAATCAATACCATCTCCATAGAGACAGTATTTCCATACTATTACCAAATTTGTGGAAGGATAAGAAATGTCCGCATTGTTTCCTCCTAATGTTGTCAATGTGAGAAAGAAACTACTTGGAATTACTCGGATAAACAGAGATTCTCCATTTTTCATTTTCCTCCACAGAGATTCTAATCATAATTCAAGCTCTAGTTAAGGAAATGATTGAACTGGGAATAAAGCTATCCCCTGTGTCAGTTATGTGGGGGTCCTAAAAGTGTATCTCTGTCACCACAATCACCATCATAACCGTAACCAATACCTTCCAGTGTTGAGTGAATTATCATTATTCCTCCTTCAACTCCGTACCACACCCATGAATCCTAACTACATTCCAACTGTAACCCACCTCTTACTCTCCAGCAGATGGTAATGAACTCGAACTCACTCATTTCTGCTGTTAGTCCCCTTTCTTCTTGGACTCCGTGTGCTAATTAGATACACTCAGAGGTATATACACCTGTCCTAACTAACTAAATCCTAAACCATAGCCGGAGAATGCTATTGTATTCCTCCATTGTTGTAACCAGTTTTCCCTTTTGTTAGGAAAATAAGTACGTGATGTACGGATTTATTGGAATATTTATAATAACATATAGTTTTATATTGTTCCTAGCAAGCTCATTGCGATAACGCCGAATTGCCATTGTTAAAAGGATACGATATTCCAACACGACCATTATTTATGTTCTGCTTCTAACTACTCGCTCCTTTTCTTCCTTTGATTTGCCATCCACGGCCCTTCTTTCATTTCTCCCGTTTTTCACCGCCGACCCTCATATCTTGGACGAGCACCTCCTCCCCGTTTCCTTCTTACTTCTGGTGACAATACCTAAGCACTGCTTTCTTCTTCATATTTCTGCCGGCCTTTTTTATCAGCACCCACTCACATTTCCTATTCCCGCCCTTGCAGTATCATGTCTACTTGCTAACCTTCTTATTGGTGCAATATTTTCGTTCCGTTGGAGTTCCCGTCTGGGTTCCGTGGTAGGAAAAAATTTGCTAACCTACTTGCTAACCTTCTTCTAGGTTTAGCTACCACCTCTCCCTCCCTATCCAATATCCCTAACTCACACCCTCTGTTCTAAACTCCATCGCCGCCCACGACCTCTCTAGAATCATGTTGGAGTATTGGCTTTGATATTGATTTAATGTCTAGTGATGTATTTGACTCGACCAGAATAGAGTATAGTCCAGCGGGGAATCCTGTGGTAGCGGACGTAGTCTACAATGGAAGATTTGTCATTAAGGACTCGCTCTATCCTGACATTTATCATTGCACTGAAATATCTAACAATATGGCAACGACACCGTTCTGTTTGTGTCTAGATGACCATTTTCGGGATATGAAAGGAATGATATATATGTTACGTGGAAAATACATTCCTTGCAGAATGTCATTATGTCAGAATATACCAAGGACATAAATATTGATACACCTACTAAAGAAGGCAGGGTTTCTAAATGATATTCCGGTAAGAAAGATTAACACTACATAGTGTTTACAACAGATCGTTCTGCCTTGGATTATGGCACCGGCACCACCGACAAATCATTTTCTGATTCTGATAGAATATCGGTAGGTGATCAACAGCTTCTCCTCTAAACCCACCATTAGCATCACCTCACGAATTTTACAGCTGTCGATGAGTTCAAATAATACTAAGAATGAATGAGTTGCATTTTACAAGAAAAAGTCTTCTCTAGGGAGCAGCACCAAGCGAATATTCTGTGCCCTATACGTATTATGTCTACAAGTGCAAACGCCGCCTGCCATTGTAGGATCAATTGCCTGCATGAAATTTGCTGTCAGATGCCTATTACAGGGAAGACGTTGTTCAAGGTAGGCCATTATCCAATAGAATGGCACACATTTATAGCACAACGAGTCCTACAAATACATACAAAGGCGCACATTACTTAAAACATGAAAGATGCAAGCAGTAATTAAAGTGGTGAATTCAAACCTGTTTGAAACAGCCAAACGCAGACACGATATTTCTAAAAATGCAAACGTAGCTAGGCTAATATAATACTTACAAGGACAATATTGTATAGACGGAACATCCGCGTCTGCTACGATTAAGCTGTATATTCCCGGCATTCGAGGTACAAGGACGACCATAGTCATGACAGAGTCAAAATAGAGTCTGTCGAAATATCTCTCTCTACACTGTTTATAAATTGAAAAAAAATTGTCGAGTTGGGACTGTCAGTTGATTGACATGAACAACATGTGCAGCATATCCCAGTATAGAGATAACAGAACGAGAAGGTCAAGAAATGGCAGGAGAGGAGATTTATAGAATTCACATACAGAAGACTTCAATGTACGAAAAATGAATAAAGTTCATATAACATAGACTTAGATACATGTATATGTATACATGACTAGACACAAGAATGAAACTGTCCAAAGCACCATCTGGGTTCAATTAATGACTTCACTCAAATGTTTCGAACTATCATAATTATTATCCCAAAGTGAAAATTCTAAAGGCGGAATTACGGAGAAACTTCGAGAACACTTGATTGAAAGAAATGCCAAGAGTGTAATAGGAATTTTGGAACTCGCTTATATCAGAAAATCACAAATCATTATATGTTTCCAGGTTAGCTACGAAAGATCAGTTCTAAACACCTGTAGCAGCCATGCATGAATACCAGTTATATGAATAATATATGACATAGTGATGAGTAATAAAGCAATGTGCAGTCTGACAACTCATTCTCTCCATAGATCTAGAAATGAGTAAATCTTTATTATAGGATACCTCGATAAAGCGGTCTCTTCCCTGTGCCCCCCTTTAGCTGGTTGGAAAATGCATGATACAGAGGTCATGGGATGGGAGGCCTGGCCAGTAATGTCGGCCCTTAGTGATGTAAGCAAGCACGGAATGGCTCAATCCCTTCATATAAACATCACACACAAGGTAGCGATGCCGTCCCTGCCCATGCGCACTCAGCCCTCCATGGCCGGAAAGGTCACTGGTGGTTCACAGGGAGTGCGGTGGGTGCTTGGAAGAGCCGCTAGGTGTCAGCACCGCTGGCTGATTCCGGAATCTAGGACATGCCCGGTGTGTTAAAAGTGAAGCCCGCCACAAAGAATTCATTACAACCCCTAGCAGCGACCTATAAGCCGTCTGCACGGGTGCCGCCGGTTGTAACGGGAGGGGATTTGATCTCGCGCAGTAATACGCATCTAATCCCATTGTGAGGTGGTGGGGGACGACGCTGGGAGGCCTCCAGGGCTGTGGGGTTCTGATCCACTATGATGAATGAGGGGGGTACTTTCTGCGCCTTTCCCAGGCTCTGGCTTCTCGTTTGATCAACGTGACTAGATAACCGAGGACGCGGACTCGTCACACTGCTCCGTCCCGCCACTTTTCGCACTCTCCCAGCACACCAGAGGCATCTCGATATGAAGCCTTCCCTGGTTATGCACGGGAGAGGTGCGGCTTTTTGCAGGATGTTACTGGATCTTGGTGGGTGTAACAACATATTGCATTCACGAGGGTTAGAGGATGTTCTGTGTCACGAATAACGATTAGGACAGGCAGTGTAAACCAAAAACGGAACTTCAATGTTGTGTGAATTTCATGAGGTTACTTACCCATACCGGGCTTAAAACTCATTTCATTATTCTGTGCTCTCGGGTACGACTTCAACTGTTTGTGGATCGTTACACATAAGGCCATTTAGGATAGACTTAGTGGATAGAATCCAAATATGCACTCTTTAGCTATATTTCTGGTTTTTCTATTTCCCCATTACTTCGCAAGTGATAGTGACATATGATAACGATGATAAGCTTCTTCTCCTGGAACATCTTTGGTTAACTATTGTCTTTACCAGTAATTTCATATCTATCCGTATGATTAATACTGTTATACTGACTCTATATAAATAACCTTGTTTGACGAATTTTTAAAACAGCCTCTATATTGTAAGCAAAACAGTGCACGTTGCTAACCACATTATCACATGTTGCCATAAATATGGCAGCGGCCCGAACCATCGTATGAAAGAAAACAAGGCAGCTTGGTTTACATAAAATTTTGAGGGGAAAATGTGGGTTTTATTTCTTTTCTTGTGTGTTTACATGTTCATGGCAAAAAGAAAAATGAAAAATGTGTGGGTTTTTTAATCTTTATTGTCTTTCATTATTCATAAACCCTGGCAAAACTATATACTGCGTTGTAGCTCTCGATGAGATCTATATCATGAAATAAGAAATGGGAGAATAAGCCCAATATTGAATGAGTTACAAGATGGTGAACCTGAACCCCCCCCCCCCCCTCCCCATCTCCTCCCGCTTCATGAGAACGGGTCATATACATATATACACACACCTACACAATGTTCCTTTCAGCTCTGACATCAAACACAGAGTGTTACATTTCTGTTATACTCTTGCTAATTTCACCCGCCCATATATAGTGATTACCAGAGCTT
The DNA here is from genome assembly GCA_950022655.1 of Alentia gelatinosa. Lineage (NCBI taxonomy): Eukaryota > Metazoa > Annelida > Polychaeta > Phyllodocida > Polynoidae > Alentia > Alentia gelatinosa. The sequence continues at coordinate 99,648,205 of OX465580.1, read as the reverse complement.
TCATGGGCAAACAGTGGCATATAAAACGTAGATCAAAACTCATTCGAACAAAGGGCCTTCTGTCACATTGCCCATCTCGCTATGGATTGAATTCTCTTGAACCGACTTGAAAATCATTCATTCAAAATCAAAGGAAGCAGCACCCGTCAGATTACGTCTAACAGGAATGTACTAGTCGTTGCCATGTCAAACATGGCTTCTTCGTGCGGACTGAAACCTTTTAGTTTAAAAATAAATTATGAGACTTCTCCGGTATCCTTTCCGCGTATTGAGACTATGGAGGAAGTCTATATATATATATATATATATATATATATATCGTTGGCAATAAAATGAAGTCACAGAGGCGTAGGCGCCAGATCCACAAAGGCGAATTTCTCGCAAATTTGCATTTTCACACGTTTGCCTGAGTTCTCCCGGTCTCATAGAAATTGCTTTAGAGGATCAGGCGCTGCAAAATTCAAGAATAGCTGCCTATGATCGGCTAGTGTAAACGCCGGGTACCAGTTGAACTTGCACTGTTCTCTGACAGGGGCGTTAGTAGCATACTGGCAATGTGATCACTGCTCCATAAAAGGGCCATTTTCTCTTTGAGAATTTTCCCTCTTAGCACCAATCAAATGAATTAGCATATATGCCATAGAGATATCCAAGAAGAAAATTAGAAATCATTTTGTAAGGCTGCTAGCTTCTATGGTTAGATAAGTAATCTTTACCTAGGCTTCAATAACAAATAAGACCGACTGAATTAGAAATTCTTTCTTACCTGATTTTCTCTCTTGGGAACAGAGACGCCCCAGTTCGATAAGCTTTGCATTGTATTCCACACCAAGCAAGTATAAATTTATAAAAAATGAATCAAAGTAGCATATGACGCGACAAAAGAATTCGCCCGATTGAATCAGAGTTCTTCTAGTGTTCCATTCAATTCATCGAAAATAACTTATCATATTCACTAAAATTAGCGGGAGGATTCATACACACAAGGGATGTGGTGCCATGCCCACCCCATGTGGTGATGAACGTTTCACCTGTAACAAATAACTATAACAACCATTCCTAAAGACTTATTATAATCTCGCCGGTCCATTTATGGAATAAATTTGCATTCCTTATTATACCGACGAAAGCATGTAACAAGACAGGCAGGAATATAACATTGTTCTGTGATGCAAATGTGTGCGCACTTGTTGAACGGTTTTTATATTTGTTGCACAAGGCTACTAATACATCATGTACTATACTCTCTTGTCGTATAAGGGTCGACTCTTGTCAGTAAACACAGTAATGAGGTAAAAAGGGTATTTTATCTGTATCCGCTCAGTAGAGACATTGTTATGCGTGACGCAAAAAAAGTCATATATATCCGATATCAGAAGCTGACAGCATGGCATCAGCACCAGAGCCAGCTGCGCTAAATTACACGTAGCTTCTGTTCTGATCATGAACAGGCCTTACAATACCAGGCATCACATACAACGTGTCTGCACGATCAGCCCTCGCAGAGATAAGGCCTGCACGGGTTATCTGATTCCGTTTACATGTTTACCGTGAAGGATACCGAGTCGCAAAAACCGTAACTAAAACAAAGGGGATAGGCATTTAATATAAGCAAATCATACATAGTTATATATTAGTCTTTCCTATTTACCGAAATTCATCTTTAGTGTCAAGACTTTTCATCTGGTCCGTATTTATTATAGAAATGATTGAAGAAGGAAATATACTGTCTAGAAGGTACTTGTTTTTTAACTAGCGCTAATTTACTACATACGTGGACGTTGTCATGGACTCAGATGGCATTGTTAAGGTTAACCTATATACATGTACACGGAGCATGGACATTAGGGTCTTAAGGTTAACTCACACTCAATGGGCAATAAACAAATACTTATTTCCAGGCTAAGATAAAATCAGAAACATTTTCATGTTTGGTCTGGGTCCCCATTCGCCATTTCATTAGGAATGCTTTAGCTATGACCTCGTTCATGTCACTGAGTGCTCCAAATTTGATGGCGAATGGGACCACAAACACTCATCAATGTCTTTCTTATTGATTGATGAGGTTTAATGAGACTAGTTATCTATAGATCTACAGAATACTAGTATGGTGTGTTCTTCAAATTGGGTAAATTTAATCTACAGTATTTATTCACTTTAGCGATGTATATTTATTTTTGTGGGCAGTACAGCCTGGCACTTAGAAGATGCTCTAGGCACAGGAATAGCACACTTAAAACAAAATAAACATATTTTTTTTCTGGATACGGTATGGTTTACCATGAAAGAAAGACAACCGATAAATTAATCTATATAACAGTTTCATCCATGAGACCTCAATGCCTATAAATCCTGATCCTGATCCTGATAAATCCTGATCGACAGCATTAGTTTGAAAAGTACGGGACTCAAGGCAGTGAGTTTACACAAAAGCGGTGATTCCAACAATGTCCGTCATAGGTTTGTGGCGAGAGTCTGAGTTGCATTAAGATGTGAAGCGAAATATTACTTACATTTCTTCTGCGAATAATAAATGGTTAAATTAGAATAATTGAGCACATCAAAATAGGAATGACATGTGTTAATATGAGAATATCTTATCTGATCGAATCGGTCTTTTTGAACGTCATTGATTATCTTTATCTTGGGAATCTACTGATTACTGATTAGTTTTGGCAGATCATACCGACCAACCAAACAGACAGTCTGTAAAGGATATATATATAATGCATAGGGTAAAAAGACTTACAAAGAAAAATACATAGAAAATGAATTCGAAAAAGGGAAACGGAGACAGAAGCTTTGTTACAAGGAGACCCGATTCAATGGTCATACATTAACATCACGGCCAGCTGCCACTTGATAAATCACCAGCGGCTTCTTCATCTTGTTAAAAAGAAAGAACGGTCGCCGGATGCCCTCGCAATGCAATAGCCAGCCGATAGGATTGATCGCAAGGTAAATATAGTGCGGTTGCCTCAGCCCGAGGCGAGGAGCCCGGGGTTTGTACTACTTCAGCGTAGGAGTGCCAATCCCCAGACCATCTCCGCCGGTCACAAAACAAGTTACGATGGATTTACTGCACGCGATACTAGTACTTTCCTTTTTCTTTCTGTATGAATATGGTTCATATCGATGTGTATGAATAGGGACATAAAAGGTCGAGGGTCATACTTACAAAGGAAGGGGATAGAAGAGGAAATATCTTCATACCCACTGAAGGTCTCATCTGGCGTTTATACTAGACGATTGTAGGCGATGATTCTTGAAATTTGCACCACTTGATGATTTTTCAGCTATCAATGGCTAGACATTGATACATATAAACGCTTGAGGAAATTCTTGGGTCTGGCCTAGTCGCTGAGGCAGATCCTGAGGCCGCGGTTCTGTAATCTCTGTACATAGTTTCTGGCACCAAGCGCTGGTTTACACCTCTGTCAATTCACTGTTATAGGCATGTGATCGCCATATCTTAAGAGTGTTGGGTGTGGCCAACCATTAACCTGACAAGAGTAGACTTTAAGAAATATGATTAAGGTAGGCGAAATCATTGGAGAGGCATGTGACGTCATCGCGTAGAGGCCTCCCAGTAGATCGCAAGTGAACTATTGACCAAGGTGAAGGTTCAGGGATTCATAGGTACCTGACTGTAGGGTGTGACGATATAAAAGTGAGTTCTAAAATGGCGTTTTTAATGATTTCATCTGCTCAGGGATATTGTGCTCGGAACAGATCCTTTTCAGCCACACTACCTCTGCCTCTATGGGCCATTCCCAATTGCCAATAGAGTCACACCTGAATACAATGTTTGGTCGCGAAGGGTTAAACTTCCATTTCTGGCCTAGTTAGACAGTACCAAGGAAGACCTTCACATTTTAAAAGTAGGCTATCGAGTAGGGGGTGGTTGCGACTATGAATATTGTAAAGCCAATCAGGGGAAGCCTCACCAAAGCCATCCCTACGCCATTATAATTTTATAAAACTAGATTTATGGAGATTAAGGCCGTGGGTGGTAATGGAGGACCACTAGAAAGCACATTGTCATGTTTATGGCCGTTATACATAGGCCGAGGTTGACTGTGCTTATACTGAGTGTTGGCGTTTCATTATTATTGAAGCTGATGGAGATGGAGTTTTTCACCTCCCTCGCCTGTATACAAAGCAACTTTAACGTCTAAATACCACAACCTCATGTGGACCGGCCTCAACAATTCCCAGTTAATTGATTTAGCGGTAAGGTCCTAGTAGTGAATTAAAAAGCGAGTCTCTGGGATGGCCTTTCACATCGTGTGGGGCTAAAATGTCAAGTCCCTTCGACCCCATTACTACCCTGAGCACCCTATCTGTCTTTGTTCAGACGAACTCTATTACACCTTGGGATCACCATCCACCAGCTCTCTCTTCATCGCCTCTTCCTACGCGACACCTGCCAACCATATGTTCCAGTTGCCAAGCTTTAGTCGCAGAGGGAAGAACACACGAATGAGAAAAGGAGTTCAGGCGAGTGAAAACATCATGAGCTTAGGCTATAACTCTTTCTGAGGGATTGCAAGTTGACCTGTGCATTGGGAGCAGGTAGAACAAGCAGTAAGGAGATGATGGAGACTATAACATAGAAAATTACATTTGTAGATACCCCTGTATACCTGTACTTTGATGGACAATATCCCCAGTTTGCTATATGTTTATGGGCGTGTGTGCGTTAATTTTTTCCACAAATGCAATAATGTGCCACAATCCATTACTCCCATCTGTCCACTGCCGTACCCACTATACATATATTGTGTATTACATGAATAGAGAAACACAGACCTTTATCGGATCTTATTGGCCTTACCAGATCATATTTGTGAAATATTTTGATAGAAAACGTATCATTATGGTTTTCGAGAGTATTCAAGACGACACTCCCATGATTGCATGAAATCCTCGGGATCAATGTGTTTTTATTTCTTTGAAAGAGCTACCGCGCGAACTTCCTCCCTTGTTTTGCAGGCACTGCCTCGAAGGAAGGAACTATTCGAAAATGATATGGTATATGAAACATGTATTATTCAGAAATGTTCTAATCGTATAGCCAGAGTAACCTTGGATCGTTTTAACATGTATGGGATGTACTTATGAAAGGAAACATAGATAACAGTTTCGTATTTCTGCCAGTAGTGGCATAATACCTTTAGTATTTTCTGCGGATTTTCTCCTCTTATAAGTCTGGATTCATAGCTGAGAGTAAAGCCTTGTTCTGGTCAGTAAAATAATGCATTTTATATACATTTCTCATGATCATTTTAGAAACGGGCCACAGGTCTTATATAGTCACTATTTTCTTCTAGATTTAGTTGATGGGGTTTTTATATGTATCAGGTTTCATGTTTGAAAGGATTAAAATTACAACGTCTTGAGAAAGAGGCAGTTTATTAGGGCGAAACGCCTTAATTCCTTATGTGAATCTTCCAACAAGGATGCAATTATATGATGAATAAGGTGCTTGTATTTCCAGTACCATTGTACATATTCTAGATACATATTGAATCGCTACTGAAAACCTAACGATCCAGAGTTGACCTTTCATTCCAAATGTGTATTGTATTCTGTTTAATCAATCCAGTCGCCGTTCATTGGTGGGTTATTCTTTTTTATGTTTCATGAGGTGCATTTGCGACCTCAGCTTGCCAGCCTTCAATTAGCCTAGAATATCCACGGAGAACAAACACGTTCTCCAACTCTTCTAAGCGACGACATAGAAGTTGTTGCATGTAAAATGTAATTGACAGTACAATGACGGAACACATTCGCTTTGAGGGTATCAATTAAAATAAAGTGCGACCCTAAGCCAGAACCAACTTCAATATAGAAAATATATATGGGAAGGCATGTTAATTCATAGAGCCTTCGCCATTATGAAAACTGTCAGATTCCTATTAGAATGAATGGATTCTTAAGGACATATTTCAGAGCCCGTTTTTTTTACAGTCGTCAGAAGGATCGTTGGATGTGTGTTTGAGGTGAAAACACAGCAACACAGCGAGAAAAACCCTAATTTACATATGTATACATCCGGTGTATAATATAGCTACGATTTTGCGTAAATAAGTTAGTCCTCTTTTCCATCGTGTATACGCTTCATCTAGAGACGTATATAAATGTCCAGGTTGCAGTCATATATATGTCATATATACGCCGTGGACCGAGGATACCTAGATATAATCAAGAATTGAATTAACTACTCCCCCCCAACACACACACATACACACACACAAAGAGAGGGGGTTGGGCAACCCCGGTGTATGTTATCTTTTTTCTACAAACGAGCCATTATATGATCAGGCATCTCTGCGCTGAAGGTGTCACTGAACGACAGATTTACCATCAGATGATTTTGACAGTGGTCTGGACTGAAGAGACACATGTAGGGTAAATCTACAGTAACGTATATCTATAGTTTATATTCAAGGAATGAGTTGAGACCGACTTTTCAGTCATATCAATAAAACTTGTATGAATGAATTGTAAAGCTAGTATCGAAACATGGCTATATGCAAATAAATAACCAATAATGGTCAATAACAGGTAAACCACTCGATTCGATCTTTGGACAGATATTCTCTAATATATCTAGTTAAATATAGAGCAATATAGCATATACATAAAAATAAGGGAATGTGGATTACCAAGTGCACAAATTTCCGAAGATCCTTGAAATTCTGGTCTTCTGATATCTCGAGGGAGCTTTTGACCTTGGAATCCATCCAAGCGCAAGAACCCAACTCCCAAAATACGCTTGTACACATAGCGGAATCCGCTCGGGCACAAATGCCTGATCCCAGCGCCCCAGTTCCTAAACTAGTACAGGCCATCAGAAATGAAAGGGGGCCCACTGCCTCCCCCCTGAAATATAGATATTCTTTATTCAGATCAATTTAAGACCTATCCGTACATCTAACACTTTTCGGGTGATCAAATCTTAATATATAAAAATAGATTTTATCTAATACCCAAATGGTACATTTACATCCAAGTGACTACTTTCTAGGAAAAGGCCCCTTGTAGCAGGCCGGGGAGAGTGGTACAGCATCGGGGTGTGTTGCCCGGTCAAGCACACCGTGGAGACGGGGACGATACCCGAGAGAAGGGTACAAACAGCCGGCAGACCGGTCAGACTCGCCAGTGAATGCCTGTACCGTGCATAACGTTGGAGATAATGCTTCCCGTGGGGAAGGCGGAATTTCATGTCTAATTTTATTGTTTGCGTACATATTTTACATAACAGAACACCATCCTTAGTATTCCATGTTAGAAATATGTGCATACATGATGATTTTAAAATTGTATATAGAAAGAAATAGTGACAATTATCGTCCTAAGGTAGAGAACAGGGTGTGGATCAGCCATGGAAAGCATAGATTTTATCAGTAGAATCAATAATTCCATGTTATACTAGTCCAAGGTGATGTTCTAGAGAATCCTTAGTTTATAAATAATAGGTTTTCCCCTCGGTTCAGAAATAATGCTTTGGATCCTATAATTCAGTATCATGTTAACAGATGTTTCTCTCTTTCTAGTTCATCGAATGAACCTCATGAAAGTTTAGGAAGAGACTGTCATGGTGTAGCCACTGTGCTCTGAGCTATACTTGTATGCATTAGTCATCGTGGCAGGGACACGTTTGAGGGAGCCCTGTATTAATTTCAATTTTAATCGACGCCAAAAACATTGGGAGACAAAAAGGAAATGCGTGCTGTCGCCAACTTGGTTTGTTAATAGAATCACATCCTCTTTAAAACATGTGGTAGGCTGCATCACGACTTGTGGTTCTATAAATCCGTTAGTGATAAAGTTGGAAAGTCGGTCTTGCAGATTTCTCCTGGAGTTCTATTGGTATTCAAGTACCATGGACATTCACATAGAAGGACATACAGAATGCATATTACTTTATACCTACTGCCGTAACTAACGTAAATACAACACGTTGCTATATAAACGGTAACTATGACTTTCCGCACTGTCGTGTAGAAACGTACGTTACGCCTAGAATCTTAGCGAACGGATAATGGCGGACATAAATGAGCGGCACTTCGACTCGCCCATAGTCATCGCGATATACGGCAAAATACAGCAAGGCCTGGCGTCTACCTACTACGATAGAAATTTAGACCTACCGATAAGGCACCGATACAAAAAGCAAATATCGGAGACATATCGGGAAGGTGCAAAATCGTAGACATATGTCTAGACATGCCAATCCACCACGCATTGTATGGGTTTTTTATCGGTGTCTAATCGCAGAAACGTGGTCAACTGCCCCGATATTAGGTGACCTTCCGATGCTATTTAGATTTTTTATCGGGAGGCCATATCGGTGCCATATCGTAGTAAGTGGACGCCGGGCCTAAATATACACAACTGACCACATATAATCCTAATAAATTGTGTAAATACATCGAAGTGTGTGTTAACTCACCGAAATCCAGATACGATCGCGTTGTTCGCCTATGTCACACACAGCTAAGTGAGACACTGACAGCCTTGTAAGATCCTGAAATTTCACCGGATTAACTTACAGTTCAAATTCATTGACATTGTGGTTGATATAAATGTCAATCCGAATAGTCCACACAGATCAGTTTCTTCGTCTCATTCAAGTCACAGTAAGGATATCAGATCAGTGTGGCGGTTTAAATTGAATATTCCAACACCCTTATACATCCATGGAGTCAGTCTATCCAAGTCTCGACGTTGGCAATGGTGACGTCATACTTTGAAGCCACTCTCTGAGCATAAATTCTGAGCCTTACTGCCTCTGCTGCTGCATCTCTGCACCAACCTACCTTTTGTATGGGCAACCTCCAGTCACAGTCAGGTTATAAGATCTGTGTGGCGGTTTAAATTGAATAATCCAGCAGTGTACACGAGGACTGCTGTGTGGTGCTGACGCCTCATTCTATACTTTCCTGTGAAGCACTCTCCCAGCATAGATTCTGAGCCAATGGGTCATCTGAAGGTGGGGTTGGAATCAACGTTACACCATGAGTGGTGTGCCCAAATTGGAATAGAAATGGCTGCTGCAGCTAAAATATGGTAAATATCTTACCGTTTTGAGGTAAAAGAGAAACAGTATGCCTGTGTATATAATTTTCTGGTTACCTCACACATTTCTCCGAAGTTTTAAACCTTCGATGAAACATGTTCGGAAACCGAAAGATAACTCCACAGAAATACAGTTTCTCTATATTACGTATAAATATTATCCTCTGCTATTCTTCTAGGCTCCAGGCCCATTAACATGGTCATTAAGCAATTAGCAATACCGTTCGCGCTGGTAGGCATATTGCGGCCGTTACATCCAAAGCTTTATTTATGTAGAATATATGATCGTTTTAAAACTTTGGTTAAGCTTAGTGTGCTGCTTTATCTATGCTTGGATATTCGCAACCGTTTCGATCCCATTTACCTGTATCAAGTAAATAAACAAAATGATTTCTGTAGAAGAATTTGGAGATCACTTCAGCTCAGCTGGGTGTTCTTCACATATACTTCCATTTCTACCAAAGTATCCTTCTATTCTATGCCCCTTTCGTGAATACAAGATCATGTATAACGGAACTGGTCGTTTTTTACTTCACGTCTTTACATATATAAGGGACAAGGGAAAATAAAGGCCCAGAGCATAGGAAAACACTTACAAGCCACGCATCTACATACCGACCTCATAGTAAACGCTATAAAAGAAAGGAGGAAGTCAAGGTGTATCTAAAGGATTAACCATTCGAATGTGAATTCAGCAATTTATGCAGTTAACTACTTGAAGATCTAGCTCGGTGGTCGTAACATTAATGTCATGGTTCACAGACCTTATTCTACGGAGGTGGTGCAAAAGCAGTGAATAAATTCATACCTGATGTCATTCAGGCACTTCAGTATGAACAAATGTGGTCAAACTAACGGTTTGACTAAGTGGCTCGGGAACCATATTGATATCAAGTAGAGTTGAATAAAGTTATACATCAGTTGAATCTGACTGTTGTGCAGCGTTTAATACTCATTTCGATCAATATATTGTACCATTCAATAGCAGTTACATCTGGTGAGAGAGACGATTATTTCTGAGGATTCCTGGCAAAAAGTCTGATGTTCGCTGTTGTCTGTAACACACAATTGTATATCACCATGACTTTCCTTTGAATAATAGTATAACCTAAGATCCATACTAAATAAGATCTAAGGGTACTTGGATGTGAGCTAGCCTACGGCAGTGGTTGTGTAGACACTCAGAAACGACACACACTTGTGATTTTATGCCGATATAGTCGCCTTGGTTTTGTTGTAGAAACACCATGTTATTATGTTCCCCGCTAGCGCCTACGACATTACAGTGTTTACCCTTCTCGCGGCCGCTGGGCAAGCAACATTGTGGAAACAATAGTGATTATAAGAGCCTTGGATAAGAATAGGTTCTATATAAAATGTGAAGGGCCCCCAGAAGGTATACAGACACTATCCTCTGCAGTCTGTGAAAATATAACGATGAAGCGACTTCAGACGATGTGTTTGATCCTCGTTAGGATTATCGCTCTGTCCATGTCATAAGGGCGATGACACACCGAACGGGGAGTAAAATTTTGAAATAATGATAAGACGTATTGAAAGACCACATCCTTTATGATCTCCCAAGTTAGATCTTTCTTGTGAATGCCTGAAGATACAAAATCTGGATATAAAGTCAGAGGAATCGTCTGTATCTACTGTGTTTACAGTAGAATAGGACTTAGATTGGTCTCCGTCAAAAGTGTATGCTCCTAATGTAACGGACACGGACGCATCAAGGTACCACGTCTGTCCTTCTAAGATACTAGAGACATTTCCACAATGTTTTAAAAGGTCTTGGTAGATTGCTCTAGACAGAGAGAACGCTCAAAATATAATTAATGTGCACGTCGTTCCTATAATAATGTACACACTCACATCCGATGCTTCACTACTGCCATTAACCCACGTCTACTTCGTTCAACCGACCGACCATAGACATGGGATCTTATTTGCCAACTGTCTTACAAGAATGAATAATAGAACGAAGGATACGGAGACAACCCGTCACAAGCACACAATACGATGGTTACATCTTTTAATCCGGTAGAGCTGATATGCAGGAGAGATCTATTATGTGAGTCCTTTGTAGCAAAGGCAAAACTGATACAAAAGACACTTAGTCGGATTCGAATCGCGACATAGAAAGGGGAACGTGGAAGGTGTGGTAGTGTGCTGTGTATAGGAGACACGTGTAGGCGGTTGTGTGCGTGAGTGTGGGGGTTCTTTGGCTTATTGTGCTATGCCAGTCTGATGTGAAGCCCAGGAGGAGCACACAGACGCCATTACCACACGCCCATTGTATATCCAACCCCTCGGTCCTAAAGGAATTGGTCCGCTTTAGGCACCTTTATACGTGATTGACTAATGTGAAACTACTCTAAAATGAATGGGTGTGCTCTTGATGATTATTCCGAAATGCCAATCTAAAATTCATTAAATGTAGTAAGAAAGGTTCAACTGGAATAGCAATAGTTGGACTGGAGAAGTAAGCCTGGCATGTCTATGTAAGACATAAGATATACACATCCTGTGACACATCCTATAACATGGCGGGCTGAACTGACTTCTGCGTATACTAGTGAAATTGTAACTACGTATAATTGGAATATTTATATTCTGATCTACGCAAATCGAGTATGCACTTCAACTTGTGAACCTACACTGACCTTCCACATGTCGGTTACTATATGGAACTGGAAAAGAATACAGCTTAACAAAGCACAAAAATAATCGTATCGAGCCCACTGAGCGATAATGAAAGCTGTATCCTAGCGCGTGAGAAACAACAACAAACCGGCATGGCGACAACACGATGACAGAGCGAGATCGCGAGACTGCTTGAAAGATCAGATTAAGGAAATGCGACAAGATAATTCAAATCTAGCAAAACGGATTGAAACTATCCATGAGTCGACAAAAAGGCAAGAACACACGACTGAAGACATCGAAGCACTGCAAAAAACCGATGAGGTTCAAACTGCGATAGCCGAGTGAATATTCTGAAGCACTCCAAATGAGATGGTGAACAGGGACTCAGACCAAGCACGAATATGTTCCTGATTTTACCTTAGCCTTGAAATATTTATCTCTTTATCACCCGTTGAGAACGAGTTACCGTTCTTGCAAGCCCGTTTAGAATGAGTTCGTAATGCTAAGCCTATGGACATTTATACCAGGCTAAGATGAATGGCCAGTATATGTTAATAGTCAGTGAGACATGTCTGTGATTGATCAGAGTGCTAGGTCGGCATAAAGGAAACCCATACCTTGCCCCATATATTTTACAATAATTTTTAGGGTCAGCAGACTTTATCAACCCCTTACAGTAAGCAGGCTGGGGAATTTCTAAAATATATGGTTGTTTTAACCATATAACACGATACCGCACGCACAGATCTTAAAGTTGGATCGGAGATAACAGAAACAGAGGCAAAGTTCATAAAAATCTTAACGTAAAACAGTTCTCCGCTTTGATTGTCATTGAACATCCTGGGATCAGAGGGCAACAAAGAAAATTCCTGTTCGGCATTGATCGTGGAGCACATTTTAAAACTTCATAGATGCATAAAATGAGTCCCAATGACTTACAAAACATGCTTCGCTTGTGGAGGAAACACAAAAAGGCACTCAGAAGGATAATCATAACATGGATTCAGAAAAGAGACATGAACTGGTTATATTACAGCCATGTTGACAGAACCAATCAGAAGAAAGGAATTCATAAGCGAAATAAAGAGCTATAACACAATACACATTGATGTAGTTCATATTTCCTCTCCTTATGATGCGCAGGTTTGTTGTTTCTTTATTAGCAGCTTTTATTTCCATCTTGGGTTTTACAATCGGTCACAGTACATTCAAACAACGTTTTGGCAAAAGAATTGATGATATAAAAAGTGGCATCTTGGATGGTAGAACATGTCATACTCAGACACGTGTTCTACTGTTTTTGGTGCTCTGAGAACTTTTTATACTAAATTGATATGTATTATTCTGGATTAAAGTGTTGTACTAAAAAAGAATGTGACTAAAGGGTGAAGTTGATAACAGTGGATGGACACAGTATAGAAGCGATGTATAACTTAAATAGTTGACAAGGATGACATTTGTTAAGGTCATACAATCAAAATAAATGGCAAAACCTGAACTTCCATACCCATCTAACGTTTCATATGTTTGGTTTGTTCTCCTGCACAATTATACAATTTCTATACAAGGGCAAGGTTCATTGAGGACAAGAATCGATAAAAAAAAATTCCCTCATACGTAATTCTGCACTTAGTTGTTTCAAGCAGGGATTTCTTGTCAACTCACACTCTGCATGTTTGCACTGCACAGAGGATGGGAGCACTAAACTATGGCGGCATTATGCGCTCTGAAGACAGACCTGTGCGAGCAGACTCGTGGCAGGGGTCGATATGGCCCTCTAGCTATGTACCTGTGTTGCTTCCCTATGCCTTTGAACCAACCCCCGGTGGCGTGTGGAAACATTGACTCTAAAGTTTACTTGCTAGCTTGGCTTTTTTCGGTTCTATATTGCGCCTGTTTGAACATGAGAAACAGATCATGACAGAGCCTCTCTTGCCATGAGAACGGCTCTGCAACGGGGTTGGCAAACTTAGGGGATAAAACGCATGGATAGTGCTTATTACCTGAGCTCTGCTGGGTTCCATTGAAAAGGGTGCTTGGTGCTGTTTACTGCGGCAACTCTGTGTATATGAATTGTAAGGATTCAGTCGATGAATACTGTAACCAACTTCAGACTGGGACGCTCATGGAAAGTAATACTGTTCGGTATTTATATACAGGTGGATTCACTCTAGTTCACTTTACTTTTACGATTGTTTGATATGTTGCTCGAGTATATACATATGCGTGCATCACTCATTCTATATATAGAAGGGTGAAGTTTAGAGGAGTCAGACGCGTAGGGAGATTTTTGAAATTTTCTTTTCAAAGTATGTGTGTAGAATTTCATGGAAGAATATGTACGTAGAATGTGGCTTAGTCATTGCCATTGAGTGTGTTGATATATATGATTATAGCAACGTGCTCTGCACAACTTTATAAATTCCGGTTGCATTCTCTGATAAAGGCATTGAAGGGAATTCGTGCAGGATTTAATGGAGATGTTTTCTAGTAAATGGTGTAGGATTTAATGAAGATATTCTGCAGCGACAAAGCACAGGTTTGGACAGCGGAATCTTGATGCCGTTCATAGATGGCGGTATTCTGTTAACATCGAAGACGAAATGACAGTGGGCTATTTGAGCTTTTTAATTTATCAAATTATTTACCATTATGTACAGGGCGATTATTAGTCTAATTTCCTAAATGGCGGAAGTAAATAATCTATATAGAGAGTGTCCAGAGGAGGGTGCTAGGGAAAAGATAATTAGGATGTCATTAGTTATGAATTGATAATTGTTATTGTTTGCCCTCAATGATTGGCATAATCTTCTTCTTAGTTGATTAGTAAAGCAACATACTGAATAAAAAAATAATAAATGCAATTATACTTATCAAAAATATATTGACTGTTTTCATGTTTTACAAACTATGATAACATTAACTGACTATCATCTTATCGATTATGAATTATGAATTCGGTGCCTGGTAATATGTAAATGGGGCTCCTCAGGTTCAAAAGGGGAACAATCCGTGCATCAATTCCCCACATACACCATCTGACTTTCCTTCTGTGCCTCACAGGAAAGTGCTTCCTACGCACACGAGCAAGGTGTGCCAATAACTTCAGCCGCTAGTCATAAACCCGCCCAGCCCTATGGAGGAAAGGTGGTAACCATGACAACCAGAGGGTTATAAGAGAAGACGCTAAGTACCCAAATCACCCTAATCCGGGCTTCCTTTAAGACTCCGTCCACCAGGCAAGCGCCACACAGATGAAGCCTTACCTTACAGTGGGGCTTCTGCAAGAGGGTGCTTCATAATGTAAGACGTGGACCAAGATTTTTAACTTTAGGTAATTGGACAGGTACATGTCTCTCGGAGGTATATGAAGCAAGAAGCTGCAATGGTTCGTGTGTAAGTCGCATTCTGTTATTATCAGGAAACAAGATGGCTTAATTGTATAAATTAGTATTGAACATTACCGCAGTAGATGTGTCTATTAAGGGGAACCATTGCCAGCTCCCGTTCTAAAAGCCATATTAAAGAATATAGATTGTCGATCGGCAACCATGTATGTTTCTATGTCTTTTTATATTCAGACACAAAAAAATGCTTTAGGAGTTTACTTTATTAGACTTGTTTTATTTACAACGGCTGAATCCAATTAGTCTATTGATCTCATGTCGTACATTTAAGAAGCGTGGAACTATATCCGAAACACGGAGACCATCTAGTGCAATTCAACTAGTAATCATTAGCTTTTCAGACCCAAGCCACTGACCCAATGACAGCATAGACTGTTCAATGTTTGATATCATGTTGGGATCTTTTTAATTTAACTACGTGGGCGCTGCTCTCTTTCATTAATCATTAAATCCAATTACATGTGATTCTAACTGTTATCATTTGAGATCATCAATGTTCACATGTATACCTAATGCCTAATCAGTCCCATTGAGGCCTACCATATTATATACCTTAATATCTGACCAGCTGAAATATGTTGTTGCCTAGCTCGACACACAAAGGGCTCACTTACTGGCTTTATGGGTCCGATTATGATAAGTGGTCCTTCCCGATTCCCCTTTTGCGTACCCCATCGCAATGGTCATCTGGTGGCAGGAGCCGAACGTGAAGGGGCAGATGGCTGCTGTGGCAATTACCCCTGCTACCGGTTACTTACACGACAAGTGGTCGGTCCTGTGGTAGACCGTTATTGTTCTTTTTATTGACCTTTGCTATAAACACACATGCCTCTTCCATCCTTCGTTGTCTTTGCAACACGAGGCATGTCTCTGATCTGATAATAGTTCACCATAGGCCGTGCATTCTAGGCCTTAGGCACTGCATATTCATATCTCATGTGATTGATACTAGTTTTTTCCCATACCAAAAGCATATTTCAATAGGGATAGAGACCTGCAGGGCAATCGCCAACGCACGCAGTTCTAGGCTTGCAGTGGGTATCTGTGGACTGTCAATCGTCTGCAATTTCGTATTGTACAAGCCGTCGATACGACATGGGACATGAAATGGGTGTTATAACCCTAGGGTATACGTCCCATTTTGATTTTACCGAGAACAATGTCATGTGGCAACGGTGTACGCGCAGTGTGGATGGGATGAATGTTAGGACGACATTTCACATGATCAATATAACTTTTATGTTGAAATCTGGTCTATTCATAGGATGTTTACTGTCTCAAATGCACTTTGATTTTACATGATTTGGCGTTATATCCATCGGCAGAAAGTAAGGCAGGTCAATGTATTGGGCGAATTAATACATTCATGCACACTTGGCAACCATTAGTTATACTACTATGCAGTGACGCTTCCCAGCAACCTCAAAGCTGTTATAACAGATTGATAAATCCTAGCGGGCTGTGTTTAAGATGGATAGTGATAAAAAAGGAGCAAATATTGACAAAACACAGACAACACGGAGAAACCTCAAATATTTGCCATACACTTCAAGGGGAGATTACTCCTTGTAAATCTAATCAAACCCTTTAAATCTGCATGCAAGTGGTGGACGAGGACGGTAAAACCAACCAGTTCTTAAATACAGACTTGATATTTCATCTTCTGTCTATCCTCATTCCTAAGACCTGCAGATGATATCGATAAATGGGGGTCTTGATGGGTTCTGTTCCTCTGCACGCAATAACAAACCCTCATATTGCGCGTGCGCAGAAGAAGCGAAAGTCTCAATCGTGTGGAGATGTGCCCGGGTGCTATTTCAAGCAATGGCAAAAACTTCTCAGATGTACGTGAACTAAAGATAAAGGAAGATGAACACATATATATGCACAAGTATGGGAACAGGCACGGAAAAGTTGCAAATTTAGTGTCAGGAAACGAGTAAAGGGATTCCTTGAGGGACCAATGGGAATTTGTCATGTTAAAAATGTCCTTCTCAGGAGACAAGATAAAGAAGCTGTTTTGGTACATCTATGTGGACCCACCTTCCTACTACAATACAGCAAGTTGTCATGTTTTTAAAGGCCCGAACCCACGGAAAGGACTTTTTTTTATAATTGTGTGAGTAAATCCTTCAAATAAGTAACATTTGCTCTGATCACAGGAAACAAAGACAGGTAGAGTCCCGTGTGTATGTGCGTAAGTACCACAAGACGTCACCTGATCCCAGGAGCGACAGGTGAAACACAATTCTTGCGTGAGCTATTTCTTATTTCATGCTTAGGTCCCGGACTGATTGGGTCACGCGCTCATAAACTCGGTTGTTGCACAGACAGGGAAACCTCCAGATAAAAACAGAAAGAGACTCGTGCACCATGCATCTCTGTATCTCCGGACATGCTTGGAACGTTTAATGTCATGTGTACTCGACGGTACTCGATTTACGAGAAACAAACACGTTTCACTATAATAGCGAGCTGTATGTTCTAGGTCTTCATTATCCGCCTTATACGGAGTCCCTATACTTATCATATGAATTCTGAATATTAATAGTGAGTAGAATACGGAAAGCTGTATTCTGCTTAAATTGGTAGAATACGTGAAAAAAGTCCCTAGCGTGCAGAGTAGTGCATATATCGTGCAGAATATCGTCGGTGGTTTTGTGTTTCCTTTGATAACTTAAATTTGGAATGCTGGATTAAAATAACAACAGTACCAAGATTCTGATCTTCATGGTCGAATTCTCCTTGTAGTTGACACTATCCAATATCATCGTATTCGCAAGAATATCCCTACGCATCAGCTATGCGGAGAATACGACCATGAAGATCGAAATCATGATAATAGTGTGCATATATTTATTCCCACGCACATTTGTATACATACATGTTACTCATTATATGTTCTCTGTGTTTGTGGTAACATTATTGCCACATTTCTTAGATTCCCCGGAGGTGGGGGTGCGGGGGGCAGGACTTCGTTTGTAAGACCAGGTAGCCTATAGTTATATATAGAACGGGCATGCAGCCCAACTTTACAATACGCACACAACAGCAGCCACACGATTCATCTAGATCAAAGTACCTGAAGTGAGTATAGACCCTATGTTAAAAGTGACCTTTTATGGACTGATCCAAACAAGTAAAATGTTTAAATAACAACCTCTTTTGCACAATCAGGGGATAATAACATGTTAATCTAATTGCTATCAGATACATTTTTGAACGTGAATACACACGCAATGTAGGATGTAAAGGGACATTTGTACCAGGAATCTAGCGAGTAGTAGAGCAAAACCATACTTTGGATTCCATTGAGGTTTGACATCTGTTTGGGGTATTGGCGGATTGACTGTAAAATAAGTCAGCATACGATTAAATGAGTTCTAACAGCAGTCGAACGGATAATCTTGTTGAATTCCTCAAGTTCCACGTGCGCATACCTAACCTGCCATTTGCATTTCTATTATTGCATGCACATATATAATAATTTCAGATTTCTACCACTCAAACAAATATTAAGTTTAAAATACTCATCCTGCCGTATTTATAAGTGGACATTTCTTTTTCATGAGCGTGATTCTTCGTTATTCATTCTAGAGGTAGTATATGTTTTCATCCATCGATGATATTTTGTTATGGGTAATTAACTGATAACCATTTCCCTGGGAAGGAATTATTATTTAGAACTATAGTTTACATGTTTTTTTAATCATGACATCAATATAACATAACATTTAAAAGTCCTGATGTAAACGAACACACTAAGGGATCCTTATCCTGAGGCACAGTGAGAATTAGTGAACGAGGGACCCGCCCGGGAAACCGCCTTGGGTCTGGTCTGGCCGACCATAATAATGACTGGACGTCTTATAGCCTTATAATGTCTTGCTCCTGGTCATTGCCTGTCTCCTTAGGCCGAACTGTCGCGACATGAATCGGCCAGTTCTCCCGTTGAAAATTGAAGCGGATGTGATAAGTGGGCGACGGTGCAGATATAAAAGTGCCCCACAACGGACCCGCCCATGGTGAACGTGGTGGGCGGCTGATCGGGGATATAGATAACCGTTCCAACGGATAAGGTGGTCAATGAATGGGACTCGCGGGAGGCAGGGTGATGTTTAACGACACGTGACGGTGCCCGGGGCGCTTCAGACGGCCAGGCTCCGCCCCCTGTGGTCATCCTTAGCGGTATCACCGACCTGATTAACAAGGAAGGTGATGATAAGGGAGGGGAGGGCGGGAACCGATGCTCTGACAACTGAATCAGCGGCCAATGAGGGGAAACCAGATACCTTATTATGACGTCCAATTTAGTCACAAATATCTGGTTAAAGGAAATTGCGATTTCGTTACAAATATCGGCATAAGCTGCTGGTATACATAAAACAAAAGTGACTGCTGGCTTCCCTTTACCTTTGACACGAAGTATGCCTATTCTCTGTTCTATCGAATAAATACAGGTAACCGTTCAAAAGTGTTTTATTCATGATCTTACTGTTGTTATAACTATTTAAACCATATATTTTTGGCATTTCAGCAGCAACGCTATCTAACGTTATGACGTTTGTTTTTATACGGCCGGTGCACAGCGATGCGCCTTACGACGCGCTCTAGGAAGCACAATTAAATTGAAGGAGCGTCGGTGCGCATCGGCAGGTCTAAATTCTGCGTCGGCGTCGGTGGGTTCCAGGCCTTAGTTTCTCAACGATTAAGGGATTCATGGTGTATCTGATTGAACGTATTTCCAATTTCTTTGGGATAGAAGTCATCTTGGTTGTATTTTTGGTCTCTAGCCTAAAAAGGTTTATACCCTGTGTATCTGATTAAACCCTTGGAATTTGGGTCGGAATGCTGGGTACGTCGTAGCCTGCTTCAGGATCAACATATGCCCTCTCTCTTTGTCCTAAAACCGACGATGTACTGCGATGTACCGCGACGCTGAAATTGCTTTCCTTTCGATGGGGTCTACGACGCAGACAATCGGTATCATAGGTTGCCACGGCCTCAATTCTGCGTCGGCTTTGGTGAGTGCCTGGCTTAATAGAGGATAACAAGAAACGAAGAACAAAGCATGATGTCTTTTGGACCCCAATCTGTCGTGTGCAAAATATCCTCATTTAGAATAGCAGGGAATAGACAAGTGGGCGTAATTGTCTTGTAATATGCTAAATAATTGTGATCATTACATCCTTTTGTATCTGCCATGATCTTGGCGGTAAGGATGCTATGATATTTATAAATGCTCCCTTGATAGAGTGCACTATGCCCACGCTTTCTCTCTATCTTTCGCTTTTCCATCCCGCTCGCACTCTCCTCTCGGAGTCTCGGTCCTTGCATCTGTGCAGGCGCTTCTAAGCTGCGCTCATAAGGCGCCCACGCCACACGAGGAGCTTCTCAGTACCCGCAGGAAACCGGGCGAGCTGCTCAATCGTTATATGTACATGCAGCCATCAATATCAGTGTATTGTCCTGCGTGTTTTTGTGTCCCTGGCCACGTGCCAATCTCCCACGCTCCCTCGCCGCCTTCCTACCCCTACCCCCACCTCATCCATTCTCCTTGCTTTCTCTTGTTCTCTCTTCCGCTATATTTCTGTGGTTGTTTATGTCAGACGACGCTTCACCTGTCTGTATCTATCCGGTTTTCCTCATATCCTTTCTGCTATCAATCAATGGCCTGTCTATTTGTAAGCATAATAGTCTTCGCAGGCGTCTTCTCTCTATTCCCTTCTTCTTTCCCACTATTCTCCAGTTCTACATATCTGCGCCTTATGCCTGATGCATATCTCCTCTTATACCCTCTTTCATTTCTACTCCCGCATCTATCAGGTCTACATATGCCGTTAGATTGAATATTCTATCGTCGGCCACAGTCAGCATTGTCGCCATTTTAACACCTACCATCACACACGAGGATATCTCCTGAAACACCTACATTTGCCCTTAAAGCTTCTCCGTCTGCTAAGATGATCGCATCAAATTCTGAGTTACCATTAATCAATCAGAATCTATTGATTATGCTTTCACATCTGCCATCACATTTACCGAGGAAATGCCGAGGCCGAGAATATAAACGAGGCAGTAGAGATAATATTGCTTAACCGTTTTATGTACTGTCACTCGGTGCCATTGGATGTTTATTAACCGACCACAGAGGCACGAGGTATAATTGCGCAGAGGTTATATTGAATCATTTCTACTTTGAATTCACGCAATGCACCTTTCATATTTCAGGCTCGTACGACCCACCAGTTAAGTATATGAATCAACAAAGTATTATTTTTGCGTGTTTCTTTATTGCACTAGTTAAATACTATTACATGTTTCTCTTCAGCAGTGACTCTTCTGATGCATGAACACGTCTAATCCTTTTTACATCATAGCCCAATCATGGAAAACCATGATCATGTCCTTTGTTATTGATCTTTTATATTCATGCAATATGTCCACATCATTTCGAAGTCATTTTTGTTGCACTTGCAATATTAAATGTGCGAACCATATTGCAATATTAAACTTTGCAGTGGCAAAGCAAATCTGGCTCGGTCATAGATTTGCCCACAGCTCCTAAGTGAATAGTCTTTTCAATTTAGCAGTTAAAGAAAAATTTTCGTATTTTCATATTACTTGTCAGTCTTGTTCCTACAACTATAGAGTCCGCAATAAATGCCTTAGATTTTATTACACGGTTATTGAGATTCAAATACCGTTTTATGCTAAACTACCAATTTTGCTAATATACCTGTTATTGTCGTCGTTTGTGTTTTGAAACGTTAAAAATACTGAAGATGACTTATAGGCATACATCGATTCCTTCGCTTTATTCTCATTCCTTTAAATGGACATTCCGTTTCCTCTGTTCTGTCTCGGCCAAACATTCACAAGGTATCTTTGGATATCTGTATTCTATTATTCCCCGAAAGTAGTATTGCGACAATTTACGAATAGTATATCACAGTATGTCACCTCAGATCTTCTGGCGTCTCGTGATTTCGTGAATCACTGTTTTTCGGCTAAGACTGAGACTGGAGCTGCTTGTTTTAGTTTACATCTTGTCCAATAGGTGACTATAGCTATCGGGCGAGAAGCCTGCCATGGATCTGAGAAGATGGTGGGTCTTTGGTCATGCCTGTAGCCATGCCATATCATCTGTCGACCACTTTTAGCTGCTCAATGGCCCACACCTGGGCTCCACGTATCCATAGGTATATAGATAGACTTGTTTGCGGCTCCGTGTGATACTGCTATCAAGCAAAAAGATCAAAGACGGATATATTTACCTCCTTTTCATTCTCATTGAGAAATTTGAGGAAATGGTAAAAATGAAATGAACTTCTACTCCCCCCGTGCCTAGATTCAGAGCTCTATACCTGGTGCTTATGAGGACTAAACCCCGTGTAGATACAATATAACAGCATTATGTCTTAATACTCTAAGCTGTAACGCAGTATCCACGTTTGTCCAACGACTTGCCGAATGTATAGAACCTCACATAGCTCCATCTCGCAGACAAAGTGACCGCGGCTCCTCGAGCTGCCTGTGAATATATCTGCTCTTTGGCTGCAGTATACGGCAGAGACCTGAGGGGAGGGGAGGCCAGCAGAAACGTGATAAACCTGCATTAGATCGCCTCAAGGGACCTCCTTACTTCTAAAGCACCTGGTGGGTATATGGCTCGGTGGTGATCAATTCAACACAAAGTGCAGAACGGCAGAGACTATGCTTTCAGTGTTGGGGAGCTGTAGGGGGACAGGGTGGGACCGGAAGGAAGGGACCACTGAGATGAATTCTTCTTGAGGGGAAGTACAGGTAGAAACAGTAAAGCGGTGCTACGGGCAAAGGGTTGTGTTGGTAATGCCTGATGTGGTGCCCAGACTTAATGGTAAAAGAGCATACCCAAACGAGTGTCTGATGTTAAAGGATTATTTTGGATTTCACACACATTGTAGCGTATTGCAGCTGAGCGGGGTTTGAATCCAAAACAGACGAGTATAAAATCCCTTACATATCCGCCGTCGACAACGTTCTCCAACGCGAGTCCAAATGTTAAGCAATTACAGGTCATACAGGTAATACGATATCAAACGGCTTTCTAATTACGTATTTTCAATGTCATTCCTATGGACAAAATCTATGGGGTGGAATGATCGTTTGAAACCTGATGAGAGTAACACTCACAAGATAACATTTGGTTGATATCATATTGTTTAAAAACTCTCTCCGTGGTGTGCCTCCTTGGTCCCTGGTGGGGGTGTAAGTGGTACTCCGTTTTGGAAAATAATTTTCCAAGACTATAAGCTTCTAGAACATTCAGCCACAAACAAGCCTGATGAGAAATTCGAAACTGCTGGTAGATTGGACCATGAAAGACTGGCCCATGAGAAGCACACCATTCTAACACAAGAGGGAACACTAAAACAGTTAGTATACAGAAAGAACACCAGATGGCAACACTGGCCAAACTGGTCCCCCACCTCACCCAACCCAAACCTGCTGTAAGCAAGTAAACCATTGGCTGAGAAAAAGCTCCCGCTCAAAACAGAGCATAAGGACGAATAGAATGGAGAGATTGAGTCACATGATCAAATGAACCAATTAGTGCGAAGCTTACTTCACTCTGAATGCGTCTCCGACAAGGCACGCATTGACTCTAGTCACATACCAGCAGTCGCTTGCGCTGTAAACACGTCGACACAATTCTTGATATCATATTGCATATGGGTACGCTGGCCGACATGGACATTATGATAATGGTCCTAATAGGAGAATTGGATGGCAGTATTGCAGGGGTGCAGGATTATTAGTGACGGTAATACGGATGGGATAGAATTAAGTTTGGGTGATGGTAGCGGAGGTGAACCAATCCCTAATGAAATCTACTTTAAACTTCGTAACCGGTGCAGCAATCGACCAGCACCTTCACGCTAAAACAAAGGTATTTCAGCTCTTAGAGATTGATATCTAGTGGCAGGAGATGACTAGGTTAGAAATTGACCACTCGTTGTTCACCGAGATCTACGCGTCTCCCCATCTGTTTCAAACGGTTCTAAAGACCGGCAGAGTACCCAGGCTACTGACTCTGGTGTTCAGGGGAGGAATATTGTATTGGGGACTATGGGTCTCTCCCTAGAGGCCTACCGCCTATTACTTATGGGCCACTTTCAAATAAGAAGAAGCAAGAGCAAGTTATATCATAACCACCGCAATAGCAGGTCAAGACCATACAAAAGAAA
Organism: Alentia gelatinosa; assembly: GCA_950022655.1. NCBI lineage: Eukaryota > Metazoa > Annelida > Polychaeta > Phyllodocida > Polynoidae > Alentia > Alentia gelatinosa. The sequence continues at coordinate 99,623,832 of OX465580.1, read as the reverse complement.
CAACCAGGAAGAGGACAACATCATTCGCTTATATTCTATATGCAATTCTGCATATTAGAGAATAACAGAAATATAAATATTTGATCTGATCAATTGTTCATTGATCGATGAGGTAAGAAATAATGTAAGAAAATAAAACGATAAGTAGGCTAGTATGATTGGTAGTGTGTCTGTGAACCACTGAAGAAATACCCCTATCATATACATAGGCTGAGGGGTTCCAGTAGAATACGTGCTACGATACTTTCCACCAAGGTACACACACCAAACCTTGAGAACTCTCCCTCCTCTTTATAGCCCACCTGACAAACACGCCTTAGACACTCCTCCTTGGCACAGCTTCCTTATGTCACCCGCCATTCTCTAGCTTTGCCCACCCCACATCTCCAGAGACTTTCAGGCTCTACTATAAGGGGCTCAATACCCTGGCCGCGTTATAATTCCCACGCCACGTGCTATTATGGCGATAATCACAGGTATTTAAGCACGTGCTCTCCTTTCTCAGCGGTCCCGGGGTTATGTATTGACTGGCCGACAAGAGCCCGCCACGGGCCTCCTTCAATATGCACCTCTGCCGTACGCACCACTCTTACCGCCTTCAGCGGGCTCTATACCCGGTCATCCCCGCTATCATGGGAGGGGGCTGTTCCCTAAGCGATGCCTATAACTTTCTTTTTTTATCATTATCATGTTTATCTAACCGTTTCAGTTTAACACAGTTCCCTCATGACTTAACATACCAGGCGGTGGATTGAAGAGGGAGATAGGGGAGGGGAGGTATTATATAGAGGCACCATATACAGGAAGAAGTTCCCCTTTCTTAGATGCAATACACCACCAAGAGGTTTCAGCCACATCAGCACTGGTCCTCATATTAGAAGACTACAGGGGCCTAAGTAGAATTGAAAGCTGGTGAGCGACGTTGGTAGGTGGAGGAGACCTGGACTTGAAGACTGAACTTTAGTGGCGGTAGCCCTAGGAAATAATGGAAACTGGTAGATCAAGTCGAAAACATTAGGATGGGTCAGGTTGTCTAGCGTTCAAAAGAACCAATTTCTACTGCCAGGTACGGAGTAGGGTCGGTAGGGATGGTCTGGGTATATAGGAGGCGTATCTAGATAGGATCAGGGGGGACAGGAGCCCGTTGAAGCTGGCTTGTAAGAAGTAGTAGTCGAAAGGGATGGATTGTGCGATGAAGGATAGAAGAATGATATACGAAATACATTCAATGTTCAAAGAACAAACTGATACAAAAAATAGACAAGATATTGTGCAGACCTGAAAAAACTAGTTGCTAGATAAGGTGTCCAAAAGTTCTTTTGCAACCTTGGCAGCTAATTTATCAAGTTCTCAGGTGTTATGAGACTGTTTGTCTTCTTATCAGTCTTATAGTTCATATCAATGAAGTTTAGTGATACACTTGATATGATTATGCCCCAGCGCACTCTAATATTCCCCTACAATAATTGATTACATAGACAGAACATGGACAATACAGGTGTAGACAGGACAGAAACAATATCTTCATGTAAAAAGAATCTTCCATTTTCTAAATTGACAATTATCATGTTAACATATGCATACAACAATATTATTAGTTAAGGAAGTAACCGTCTACCAGAGCCTACTAACTATTTACTATAGTATGTAGCATGATACAGGGAGAATGTGCATGGGAGGTGATGTTGGCAGAAGGAGCGAGCTTTACAGGATTTTCTAGTTTAATGGAGGTTGAGTGAGGGTATGGGCCGGCAAAATGGGAGGGAAATGAAACAAGAGCCAAAGGTTAGGAATATATTAAAGTGGAAAGTGGAGCTGTAGTCTTAAAGGGATATTAAATTAAGGCGAAGGTGTTAGGTTGCAGAGAGTGGAAAGGTTGACTCCTTGGGAAGACAAACTTTCCAATAAAGGTCACATAAATACATTCAATGTTCAAAGAACAAACTGATACAAAAAATAGACAAGATATTGTGCAGACCTGAAAAAACTAGTTGCTAGATAAGGTGTCCAAAAGTTCTTTTGCAACCTTGGCAGCTAATTTATCAAGTTCTCAGGTGTTATGAGACTGTTTGTCTTCTTATCAGTCTTATAGTTCATATCAATGAAGTTTAGTGATACACTTGATATGATTATGCCCCAGCGCACTCTAATATTCCCCTACAATAATTGATTACATAGACAGAACATGGACAATACAGGTGTAGACAGGACAGAAACAATATCTTCATGTAAAAAGAATCTTCCATTTTCTAAATTGACAATTATCATGTTAACATATGCATACAACAATATTATTAGTTAAGGAAGTAACCGTCTACCAGAGCCTACTAACTATTTACTATAGTATGTAGCATGATACAGGGAGAATGTGCATGGGAGGTGATGTTGGCAGAAGGAGCGAGCTTTACAGGATTTTCTAGTTTAATGGAGGTTGAGTGAGGGTATGGGCCGGCAAAATGGGAGGGAAATGAAACAAGAGCCAAAGGTTAGGAATATATTAAAGTGGAAAGTGGAGCTGTAGTCTTAAAGGGATATTAAATTAAGGCGAAGGTGTTAGGTTGCAGAGAGTGGAAAGGTTGACTCCTTGGGAAGACAAACTTTCCAATAAAGGTCACATATATATCCTTCAAAACACGTGTTCATCATCCTGAGTGCATTTTCCTTCATCTTCATTATCATAACTGCCACGGGCACATCATGTATGGTATGACTGCCAGCATTAACACTACCAGTAGACACACTGGTCATGACCCTCTACATATATCTACCCCAACCTTCGGAGACATAATCTAATCACATCAAATAACAGCTACTATTGGGGAATCCTCTTACCGCACATATACCTTTAATTCAAGGCCCCTTTGTTTTCATGTAAAATTGTACTCGCCAAAACATTACCCCCCTAATGATGAGTATAAAGACTTCTCCTTCACACCCACTGGCCGACCCACCCTGACCTATTGCCTCTTACATCACCAATCACATTTCCAAACCCCACCCCCACCCACAAGCTCTCACTATTAACCCCTCAGAACGGCGGCTTGAAACCTAATTAAGGCGTTCAGCTACACAGCTGATCTGAAGCCCTCGGGCACACAAAGAACCCAGAGCAAAGTTCCCATCATCGACACACTCTGCAGTCAGGGTGAACAATGTATGGGCAGAGTAAGGGAAGGTAACAGGGAGGAAGGGGGAGAGAGAAGGGGAAGAGGCGGAAGGGGCCCGGGGAAAGCTAACGCAGGACTCTGTGTTACTCACCCTGAATCCTCCCGTGAAATTCACTTTCCGCCAGCGCCCGATGGGTTTTTCATGTAGTGACCAGGGAGGGGAATAAATCGGCGTGTAAACCGATGCTTGCCGGTAATGGGGCGAGCGGGTCGGTAAACAGCCCCCGGGCTGGGTTAAGGGGTAGAGACTGAGAGAGGAGCAGGAGGGAGGGTGCTGGTCGGGGATAATGGCTTAGGAGGTACGAAGTGACCCAGTGCCTTTTCACCCCCAACTCACAAAGGTTTAGATTCCAGCCCCCGCTTATACCTGAGCCCGCTGGTGGTCGCAGGTCTAACCCGATGTCCCTGTTTCCATAGGGGGCCACTGAGTGGGGAGGTGGTGTTCTCTGTCCCTGTCGACCTCGTCAAGCATGTTCTACCCCGCGCTGCCTTCCTTCGTCTTGTTCCTACCCGCAGTGCACTGTCAGGCCTCCATCCGGGCTTGTATCGGCATGTTACACAGCGCCCCTCCTTTCCATGGCTTGTTGCGTCAAGTCCTGATTTTGTCCCATGTTGGGCTTCTCTACCAGGAGTTCATGCCAAACCTGGACGGGGTAACCCAACCTGACGTGGACCTGCCCATTGACCCGTGCAGCCCTTCCTTGCGGAGGCAGGGGACTGGTACACCTATGAACCTTTGATCAGATTAAGGCCTTCACAACCATAAAACGAAGTTGAAATTTATTTATACCCTGCTGTTCCTTTCTTCGGCATTAACTCTAGTTTCTGTCCCAGGCAGGCCCGGCACCTCGCAATAACGTTGGTTTTACCGCCCAGTGTCCTCGACACGTTGGCCTCCTAGTAAATACTCCTTTGAAAATCCCCAGACCACCTCTTTGACATCTATATCATAGATGCTATGACAGTCCCGTCCAGATGTATGGTTCTATCCCTGTTTTTAATGCTACTACATTTTCACAGTATAGGGGCCTAACTCACCAATGTGATAGTCCCACACCATAACCCACACTTGCCTCCTCACCCTCCATACTCCCTCCAACTTCATCATGCGCTCTTCGCTCCCCTCAGAGGACATCCCTACAGCCTTGTCCCACACCACGCCCTGCTACATATCTACCGACGTAGGACTTTGTCCAGTTTCACTTGCACCAAAATCCGATGCCTTGTAGTTCCAAATACAGACCTCTGCCACCTGTGCTTTGCCCCGCTACGACCCATCCCTCACTTCCACAGACCTTTGAGGGGGTTGCTTTTGGCGGTTTTCGGGGTTTCCTTACCTGCACTGGACACTACCGTAACCCCGTGTCCATGTTTCCGTATCCGTGTCTTGTTAAGCCCTACATTGAACACCTCAATCCGCAAGTCGGCATCTTTAAGTCACCGCAATCGATATCGGAACCAGCTTCCAATTGCCAGATGAGAGGGAACCGACATTATTTCCACCATTGCCGCTGCCCCAAACCTAGAATAAAAAGGAATCAGTGACTGAAAACGCAAAACAACGACAACAACACCATGTAATGGGCATTTGTTCTTGTTTTCCCTTTTTGCTGTGGCTGTGTTGCATTGGAGAAAACCCAGGAGCGCCGCTAAGTTCCACTGGAAAGTTGAGGAAATTATGGAACGATGTCGTCATTATATTGATACCTTAGTTTAGAATTGCATATAGCTGTTCGAATTTCGAACTTATACGTTTGAAAGCACTAATGGCCTATATCTGTCATATACAGAGAAATAGTACCAGCATGGTGATAGAGCTTTCGATGCAATGCATATAGTCATAAGTCATTAAGGTCAGTACAGTCCTCTTGTTTTGTACGCCTCTCAGGGGTTCTTTTAACATAGTCTTGAAGCCAGGGACACAGCAAGCGAGAAAGGCAGCGATTTCCTGAATCGCCAACACAAAATGGCGTGGGCTATTGCTTCATATTTCACCTGAGTATTGCTTCTGAGGCGCTAAATTATTGGTGGGAGATATTACTATGAAATAATATGCCACATGTATTTCATTTTATGTTGGCGAATCCGGAGATGCCTGTCATTTCTCACTTGGTGTGTCCCCGGTAGAAGATTTGTTTGGTGATTATAATGATCGCTGCAGTTTCTCGCTTGGTTGTCTCCGGCTAAACACAAGATTTACTGCGGTGACTTGAAGTTATGCCTACATCAAATGAGGGCCTCTAATGTGCGTGTACATATAAAAGGCGACACAAGAAGTTTGCTTAGCTTTTATCTAAGAAACTCTTCGTAAACGCATAACACAGCAGTCTAGGTGACCTACGAGTTTATTCTAGTCCTGTCGCTTCTATAAGCAGGTTTACATTTACCACACCCATCACGATATTCCCCGGGGACATCACCACGTTCTTACCTTCAATCTGAAGACTTGATCTATTTCATATAAGACTTTGTAACTAACAACCGATACAGTTATGTTGAGGCAAAGTATGATCAAATTCGCTTACAGAAAAATTACCATAGATATTGTATACACGTGAACCTTTTGTTACTACGTTATGCCTATATGATATTCACACACTTACAGATGTACAAACATATGTTAACATATACACAATATTGACTGGTTTCAGATACAAGCGTTCGTATGCTCCAATGATTTGTCGTGTAGTAATATCCAAGCGCATGCGAGGATATTACACAGAGTCAACTCCGATAAGCATACAACCGCTTTTATCTGAAACCAGCCTATATTGTACTTGTTATCAACCTTTTCCTGACAAGTGGCGTACCAATAACAGTTCATTTAGGTACGTAATATTTTTCAAATGGATTATTTTCCCGTATGCGCAGGCTTTTGAAACCCACGGTATTCAACATATTTGTATGTTGCGGGTATGGCGACACCGACACTTTGTATTAGGTGGATAATAAGTGCGTATGGTATACATTACCCCTTATCCCTGGATGAAAAAGAGAGGCGGCAGTTAGGAGAATAAAGTTTTATTGAACTATATATAAAGAAGTTTTATTGAAAATATAAAGTTTGTTTCACTTCGATGATATGAGTTACTAGAAGTATAGATGATAATTTACTAATAGAGTTAAGTCAATCATGATAAGATATATAAAGTAAGTAAGAAATAAAAGGTTGAGGCATGGAAATAACCAGTGGTTATATTGGTGTTGGGTGGGCGGGTAGAACTAAGTAGGTGTATACCTTGTAGAGGGTGAAGTGTGAGTGAAGGTGAGTGCCCAGGTGCGGGTGCGCACGCAGGCGAGAGAGTGTAGAAGTATGACACCAGTGGGTGCAATATCCAACCCTGATCAAAGGTCAAGGGTCACCTATTGTACCCATGTAATGAGCGAAGTGATTGGCCTATGTACTTGATCTTTCTATGTACATAGCTTACATAAATAGTGCTACTTTGTACAACAAGCAATGAACAATGACCTACAACTGTCCTTCATGTAGATGTGTAATAACTTCAATTACATCAAACGTGAAAATATCAGAAAAAAACGTTTCGTCAGCTTATGGATAACGCCATTAACTTTTGCTGACAACTTTGTCTTTATTAATGGATGTCTTGTTCCTCTTGGCCAACTTTACTTGATAAAAGGTCTGCTTTTACCAAAGGGACCATTGGTGAGATTTCCCCCATGGAAATTGTGCTAAACAATAGTTGACAGACCTGTCCTCATGAAGACTACACTTAACTATAGTTGACAGGTTTGCCCTATGCGGTCCTCCAGCAGGTGACTGGAGGCCGTTCCCTCCGACTTCTGTGACAACCCACATTCATCATTTTGACAAGGGATTCTCGCGTGGGGTCATCCCGATTCAACGCTAGAGGCGGATTATGTTTGTGGGAACAGACGGCAGGGTGGTAGGAAAGAGTGAGGAAGAAAAAAACACAATATAAAGAGAGTGGAAGGGGAATTGAGCGAGACAGGTAGTGGCAGTCTAGGCGCGAAGATAACTAATGAGGTAGTGGTAGGAAGGCAAGGTTAGGAAACCTATTTCTTAATATTGCTGAAGATGTTATAAGCTGAAAGCATCATGTGAACCTTCCGGATTGTTACATTGCTTACCTTAACAGTCGATTAACAGTGTAAGTTAAATGATTAAAATTACCAATATGTTCCTGCTATAAACCCATGTGTTCCCCCAGCCACCTCACTATAGGAATACCGAAGCATCAGAAAGAATGTAACCTATCAGGCGGCTTTTGTCTTTACATTGAACATTGAAATAGGAAAACACACTAACAAATATGCTGGAGGTGAAATGTATTTGTGGAGAAAGAAAATGTACTAAGGGCTTAGTCAAGAACAACCAGACGTACACAGGTATTTTTTGCAATTATTTGAACCGCCAATGAATTAAAAATTTTCAAGACACAGAGATGAATAAGGACAATGTTGGCAATGTCTTAGGTTCACCTGTAGAATGACTACAATTATTCATGACATGTATATAAAGTATTGAGGTAGGGATTGCCTAAACCATATAAACACTGAAATATACGGTTTCTCACTGTAAATCAACCTTAACAGGTTTTTACGGTTTCATACTCACTACCACAGTACCTAGCCAAATGAAAAAGTGAAGAGAGTGTAGGATAAAAAATATTTTATCTTGACGAGTAATATTTCATTTTAAGGATAATAAATACGATCAGTGTAGAATGTATAAAATATAATTTTTGATACATAGAGTAGGGGAAAATTGTAGTGGGTGGGTGGATGAAAATAATGATATGGGTGAGTGATGGAATTGGAATGGTACAGACGGAAGTTGTGTAGACATGGCGGGAAACGTATGTGAAGAATGTGTGGTGTGGTTGTTGTGTGGGGGAAACGCTAGATGGCCGTAGTAAGCTACAATGAGACCACAAGGTCCCCCTGCCTTACCAATTACTGGTATTGTTAATGTTTTAAAACTTAAACACAACTCTTCCGCTGACTCCTCGTTTTGTATGTTGTTCCTCGACAACCTATCTCTAAAGGATCTTCCACCACACACGTACCCCTCCAGCATACCACATTCCCCGTCCCAGCCCTCACTCCCAACGGACGTCACTGCTCGTCCTCCAGCAGCCGGCTCCAGGGGAAGGAGTCAGCTCCAGCCGTGCCCTGGCAGTCTACGCGCATAAGCCGAGTCCGACGGCGACACGGTGGCGACATGACGACTCCTGCACGCACTCCTGCAGGCTATTTATAGATGCCCTTGGCATGTATATGCATGCGGGCAGGGATGTAGCGGAGCGTGGGTATGCATGAGTGGTAGACAGTGGGGGAATATTTGCATACACATGCATCTCCTTGCATATTATGTCGTGTTTCAGTTCCCTTGTCTTCGTGTTATATATTTTCCGCATACACCTCACTCATCCATTTTCTTATGCTCTGGTCTTCTTCAAGTCCCCCCCCCCCCCCCCCCACTTCTCTATCTGCCAGCCTCTCTTCTGGCTGCCATGCTTGCTGTTCTTTCACTGGCAGCCTGTTCGGCAGTCTGAGCACATCTCTAATCTAAGTAATTCCTTACGTTGTGAGAGCAAGGCAACCGAAGACCAGTCACAAGTCTACCCCACGGAACTATGGCTTCATCCAAGTCCATCCTCTCTGCCGCCATAACCACCTGCGATGGTGTCTGCTGACACTTTCATTCGCCTCGTCCCTGTCTTTATTTATTTCTCTGTCTATCTTTATGTCATTGACTCTTGACTACTTCATATAAAACCATCCTTCTACCTGCTGCTTCTGAAATGATTGTCTATCTAATAAGGGAAACAAACACCATATAGATACCCAGACTGAGACTAGTACAATGAATGTGTACTTCACCCATCCAATCCTCACCTGTGCTTCTATGTTCACTTATCAGATTCTTACTAGACAACAGATGGCATGTGTTGGTCTGAGACAGGCGTACTCTGACAATGAACATTGCGTGCCTCTTCTTCGAGTCGAACAACGACTCATACAGAAAGCCGACACAGCGACTCCTGACAGGCAGACAGTGTGGGTGGGAGGGAGGGAATGGAGATCAAGAAACTGAATTATCCAGATATAATCACGGCATCTCATACGTCAGAAAGGATTCGCTTGTCATGTTCTTCATGGGCGTTCACATTGGAATCCTTCCTTGAGGTACTGGCAATGACAACGGAAATGCTGTTGAGGATGTAACTTTCAAAGAACTATATAACATTAAAGTCCTTTACAGAGACGCCGTTTGTTTTATTGTGTGTCTTTCACCTGGCTTCCTTATGTAAGTGAAAACTGATATATGTTCAGAATATTTATAATTATTTGCAGATGACAGATATATTACTTCCAGGGATGACATTAAATTGGACAACACAAAACACCTGACAAAGGTTTTGATTCAACATTACAACCGGATTTCAGGATTCTAATGTCCTTACATTGTTTCTGCTAAATCACCTTCTTCCTGTGTATTGTAAGAAAGTAACTATGTATTTACTTATATAATCCTCAAACTTATGTCTGCTGCTGTTTTGTATTTTGCAGGTCAATTCGAGATCGAGGGTGGCACGAAACGCTGGGGCACACAATGTACATATGATTTTTACAGCAATAAGAACTCTAAGTCGGGGAGATTTTTCTCACCACGATACCCACAAAATTATCCCCCGGGGGCGACTTGTGTATATGTTTTCTCCGGAAACAGAAACGAACGGGTGAAAGTTACCTTTCAAAACATACAACTAGAAACTATAGATGGCAGGTGAGTGCATTCAATTCTTCGTTTTTTTGTTATATTTATTATTCCACATTTTCTTCTACGGTTTCTTACCTATTATAGATGCGTCCTAGAAGGTTAATGTTTTAAATATTGTCATTGGCATTTAATACAAGGAATCTAGATTCTTTGTTTCGATTATTATTGCTATGATTGTTATATGTCATACTCGTTTAGAGCAATACATTCTGAAATACATACATTCAACTTAACAAAAATGGTTCACGTTTCCAAATCAGATTGAGAATTGTTACTTTCTGGTAAAAAAAAGTGCCCTCTGCCTCTTAACGGGAGAACACAGGGAGGCTAGAGAGAAATGCTATTTAGGTTTTAGAGGGAGGGAGCTTGTCTTCTACTACTTCTCCCAAGGTACCGACATCTTTCTGGCTGTACTTTCTGGAAGTTGATATTTGTCCATGAGTTTGTATTTATATCACACGTTAGATGAGATGAATGCGAATATTCGCAGATGCTTATACTACATATTGTTTTGTTATACTTCATCCAGCGTGGAGAAGTACATAATATATAACAGGTGCAAATGGGAGCTGAGGCGTATGCCTCAAATAATCAGAATATTCTCACTACAATTTTGTACAAGCGTTGTAGGTATTTTCAGATAATTGGTACGTACTGGTGTACCGCGTTTCTTTCAATAGAAATATTCCCCGAGCTCGTAAAACTCGGGGAATTTTTTTATTATCAAAAGAACCAAGGTACGCAAGTATGTACAAATAAGGTGATACAGTTTACTTTTATTACATACCTTCAAATATGAGTGTTTGATGAAATATTTACTAAAATGTAACGAGGTCTAATCTGGGTTCAAAGTGTGCTGGCAGTTGTGTTGACATCTTACCGGAAACAATAATCTCATTAGACAGAGTTAGCCATATGCACATTACTTTCCCGTACAAAATACAAAATCGTTTAAAAAGATGTTCCTATATAAATTACTTTCAAATATTGATTTTTATCTCATCGAGTATTTTATTTGAACTTGTTATTCCGTCTCTAAATTGTTGTTGCTATGTAAATATGCGAAAATTATTAAAATGGTTTTCAAGGTAGGTTGGTATATTATCCTATACTATCATAATATGCTGATATATATATCTTTTACCAATACCCTAGCAGAGGTTGGTCTTTGTGTAACGTACTGCTACAAGTGTATAATACATTATATTGAAACATGCTCGATATTCTTTTTTTGTTGAGAAAAACCTTCTCTGTTTAGCAACGGTAATTGTGGCCTTCTCCCCATGTGCCTTCAGACACGGCGCCATCCTTCTGATATTTGAAACACCGGGAGAAACAATCTCTCGTCGAATATTTCTTTTGCTTCCTATCTAATTTATCTACTTAATGTCCACTGAGCTCCAAATCGTCTGCGATAGACCTTACGATGTCCCTAAAATCTATTAGAATGTATGCCGTATTCCTTCTTTAGACTTTCGTGTAAAATAAAGAGTTTCCCGATCGTCTATACCTTTGACATTATGCATCGGGGTGCATCGAGAGGTCTTAAATGCCTATCACAGTAAGTGGATGCCGGGCCTAATTCCCTATCCGCAGCCCTCAACGTTAAAACCTACCCTTTGTATGTAGTTATGTTTATATCTTATCTAACATAATCCCCTTCTTTTAGTTTCACTAATACTGTGATAGATATATTAATGATTTTGGAAGCACAGGATTTGAAAACCGCAAAGAAACCTTTTGAATTAGACCTTTCGTAATTACATTACATTTTTACCATTAAATGACTGGACACAGGATGTTGATTCATTTTATTATTTATTGATAGTTTAGGGTATAAATCTAATACACATACATTGGATAGTATAATTTCAAGGCGTCGTATACATGCAGGATTACTTACCCAGGCGTTGGGTAACCAATGACTTACTATAGTATCGCAAATTTTATAATTCAGTGTTCCATATATGGATTTCATGCATGTTACGTTTTTATTCATTATCCCTTGCTGACTATTACAGATTCTGGAGGAAAAATCTCTAAAACAGATCATATTTTATCCAGGGCTCAATGGTTTGCCTACGGTATACCTATCCAGGCTCAGTGCCAGCATTATCTGCACGAGCGTTTTCTCTTTGTATAGCGTACCTGCGTGTCCGAGTCAAATAGTGTTGTTTGACGTCAGACGTAGGTGATGGATTCTCTCTCTGTCCCCTGACGCCCACAGTGCTAGCGAAGCCATAGACCGGGTCGATAATATGTCGCAGCAATCCATTCAGTCATGACCGCCAGACAGACACGCATGGTGACGTAGATCCCTGAGAACCGAGGCCGGGAGACGTTGTTTGTGCCACCAGCTCACCCCTGTACTGAGCATCTTTGTGCTATACGAGCAGCTCAGTATTACACAAGCACCTCAGTGTTATATGAACAGCTCACGGTTGTACGAGCTTGTAACTATCATAGCAAGCAGCCAAATATTATATATGAGTATATATGTCATCATTGTATTATACAGTACAGAAATTATGATCCCTTTTGCAAAACTAAACTATTTTACATTACTACTATCGCACTAAGCTCACTATAAACCATAGCAACCGTTGACAAATCGGTGCGTAAGGCTGATAACATGGAGCATAACTACTACCAATGCGGTCAAAGTTGATTCACCTGAAGTTTTTATAGTCGATATCGAAGCATTATTCCATACAATATTGGACTATAGTAATGATAGGGATTCTTTGATGGTCCTTGTCCCTAGGATTCCTTGTGCTTGAGCTAGACAGGGAAAATCCCACCAATACACTTGCATTTAGGCCCGATGTATATAACGTTATAAATGGACCTACTGAGCGGTAAGTTCTGTTTGTTCAAATGTCAGGCAACGGAAAAAGCCTCAGATCTAGACCACTCCTTGTTCATTTCAGACCTCTCCACCGAAAATTAATAGAGAAGATTTTTACAACAAATGAATAGTCAGGTAAAACCTACATCGTTAAGGTACTGACCGTCGTCCTTTTGTGATACCCCGGTAGGGCAAGAGTAAACAATCCGATTCATCAGCCGTGGACTGGAGACTGTACCAGACAGTCAGTCCCCTCACCTCCGAAACACCCCTATTACCAATCCTCCTGATATATTCGGTATGGCAGGAATGGAATGGAAAGCGAACCTTGCGAAGGAGTTCAGTCACGTAGTTCAGGTTTCTTAACGTTGATATGTTAATTGAGGTAATTTTAGGGTTCGACATGAAGGCAAAGATGGCACTGCCTGCGGTTTGATAAGTTAATTTGATACTGGATGGAAAGTGTTAAAATCAGGTCCCACAGCTATTCCTTATTGGGTAAATCATTCACGTGGATCTTTATATTTACATACGTCGTGGCTCTGTTTTTTATTTGGGCTGCATTAGTGTGAGTTGTATGTTAAGCGTATGTTTTACAGTTGGAAAAATGATATTGTGAATTTAATGACGTTATGAATTGTATCTAACTGGACACGAAGTTGGTGGACATTATAGAGAAAGTATTGTGCTAGTTTAGCGTGAATGGTGGGTGTCCGTGTTAAGCTAGTCCCAGGCCCGTAAACGTGTGAGCGCCGGCAAGCATTATATTACAAAAGCAGGCGGTATTGCATTGTGGATTAGGACCGGGCGAGCGATAATTGGGCCTACAACACAACTCATTTGTACACAGTACAAACAGGGTGTGTCTAGCGCCACCCAGCTGCCACTTCCAGTGTTAGAACGCCTCGCCTAGAGATACACAATTATGGCTTCGTGTTTGCATACTGTATGACCTCTGGGGTGTATATAATGCCGCCCAGACACAGCCTGTGTTATCTGCTCTGAAAGGTGGTGTCTGCCCGGACATACAGTGATTGATCTGCACACCCGCCCAGCATTAATTAGAACCACCCGTGCCGGATTAATCACACCAGTAGCGCGGTCACCTATACCCTCTGTGTTCCATATACAATATAGGGAACCACCTCCCAGGCAGGCTATGAATTCAGTATTCAACAATAAGTCAATCATTTACCACCAGAGGTATGACCAGCAATCACCTATTGCATATCTATGTGTCTGCACCTTGACATGATATAAGGTATTAGATTGAATATTTATCAAAGCGATGTTTACGGAAGCCAATATAAATGGTCCTATTAGCATAGCAATGTTGAGAGTATTATAGGAGGGTGTGACGGCCAAGCATTAAGTATCAAAATGTAAAATACTTTACCTTTCTCCTTTACGATACAGAGTCGAAAGAGATATTTACCTATAGCTATTGCAGGATTGCAATTATTCCGGTTAAATTACTACATTGTAAGATGCTACATTGTTCTGTCTGCTGGAAAGCTCACCTAGTTTACACAGAGAACCAGAACGGTGGGGTACATCTTACTCGGGCAATACGAATCTATTCACCGCTGACCATCTGCCGTGATAGAAGATTAACCTTCTCCCCATGCCCATGCCTCTACTCGGCTGTAAGATGCCGGTGTATGAAGCATACTGCATGCTGTAAGAGAGAAGGGGCTGGCAGGCGAGACTTTGATGTACAGTGCGTGCACCGATGTCGACTGATGAGCACACAGAGAGGGGAGAAGACGGCATTATCCACCAGTGACACGTGATAACTACCACTAGGCGGCGTTGCCATAGCTTGAACAAGATGGCCGCCCAACCACCCTCCCTCATCATCGGAGATTTCCCTCAATGTACATTGCCCATTTGCCTTCCCACCTCAATGCACCCTTGCTGTGGCTCCCGTCTCATCACCTTATACCTCCAACAGCCATGTTGCCCTAGGACCTACTAGCCCACCACCGTATTGAACATGGACCCTACCCCCAATATCATACCTCGGAAGTATCCCAGCCCTCGCTGTTACACTATCAGACCACATTACCTCCGAGAGGCCTACATTCCCTCCTCCCTTTAACGCCGATTTAAGATTATGTGATCATCCTGCAGGTACACCAACCTGCAAAAGAATCATCAGCGCGGCCACAGTTATGCTGTTCCACCACCCTCTGGTCTCACCATTCCATTGCCCGAGACTAAACGTTTCCTGGTACCTTCACCCATGCTCTTTGTTCGCTTCTCTCTGTTACTTGCCATAGTTATATTTGATTCTGTTAAACCAGCCATCAACCAACCTTTGCTTAGCTATATTAGTTTTCATATACTACTCGGGTTACCCGAGGTAGACGTTCATTTTCATATACTTCTGACATTTCGGGATGTTGCTCCGCTATATATTTGCCTTACTTGCTTGCTAATCGGTGTCACATCTGTACCCTACTTATGATAGTCCTTACACGAATGTCAAGCCTTCCCTGTCCTTCCACAAACAGCATTGGAGATCCTCTCTACTATGTGCCTGCTATTGCAGCCCTTTGAACTAAAGGATATTGTCGTCCTGTGAAATTGGATACACTATTTATCTAAATCCTTTTTTTCTCAATCGGGATGGAGTTACATCCACCTAATGGATCGCTAGAGGTGGATATACACCTATATCTTTCTTTTTTCATCTCTGTTTGTATCTTTGTCTGACTGTTTTGTTAACCATGCTAGGAAAGCTTCGTAGAGTATAACATGTTAATTCCCTGGCATGGAGCCTAAGTTGACCTCCAGCCGAAATAAAAGTTGTTTCATTTAGTTTCAAATATTTGGTGTATATTTATGCCATTTATATAGTTCGCTAGTTTTTCTTTGTTCTTTTTAGAATATAAAACTTTCTATGACAGTGATATCTGAGGGTTAATGAGATTATCATGATTGGTTTTAATTAATCAACATTGAATGAACATTCATGAAATATCATTTTGAAGTACATGATAACTTTACCCATCATGGATAAGACCTTTTCTCCTTCAGGTAGCGAATTCCAGGTACCCTATACATTTTCTATGGAGACTCCATAATGTTAATAATAAAGAGATAGTCTCTCCAACCTGAAATTTACGTTAATTGACCCGGCAGTTCTGGACCTACTTCCACCCTTTTCTATCTTCGGTCTCCCAAGTGACTCTCCATCCTAGAAATCCTCAAAGACCACTTTTTCATTGGTTTGGCGCTGACTTTGTCCTTTTGGTTTTTATTCACCGGCATACCGACCCCTCCCATACAAGACCAAGCTCAGAGGCTTCGCCTTGACAAAGAAGACATGGATGGCTTTGATATTCTATCTCGGACCGCACAGATAAAAAGGCACAATACCTTGAACAATAGGGCAGTAGGGCAGGGAGACTGGGAGGGTAGGATAAATGTAAATAGGCTGATGAGTGGGTGGTTAGATAAATCGAAACAGTAAGATGAGCTTTGATGGATCCAAGGGGCGGGGTGGGGGATAATGGTGCGACAAAAGAATGCGGTCAGGAAAAAGTTGCGTCAGAAGGACGTAAAGACTTGTTGAATAGATATAACCTCAGGGTCACCCACCTGAACATTGAAGATTAGGCGCCCTATACAAGGCGTAGACAAGGAAATAGGTTGGGGGTTAAAGGCAGGCAAACAATATTGTAAGGAAAGTGGCTAGAGCGTTAGACGGGTAGGCTGGCAGGCACACTGCTCTAGGCAAACTCATAAAGACCGGACAAGAAGCCGATCCTCTACGGTAGTAACTGAGACAGGTCAGAGAGGCCTTTGGCCATGAAGGAGCGCCATTGTTTATATACTTACTTGTTTCTACACAATTGAACACCAAGATTCTAGAAGGGAACGTAACTTGACAACAACGTCGCCTTTATCCCCCGGTGGGCAGACAACGGACTCGTGGGTCTCTATCTAAACCCTCAAACGGCCGCTGATAGGGTTGGCGCCGGCTTATGGATGAGGCCGTGAATCGGTCCCGACTTTGGGTTCCCCGATACTAAGCCTCTCTGGGCTTCCCCAGCTATCGAGTCTTTGTGCCCTGGATGGCGAGACCCTCTGTGTAGAACAACCCCTACACCCTAGCTCCCTCCCCCTCAGCACGCAAGCACTACCCGATAGTGCCAAACGATCATTACCACCCTGTATCTGAGGCCAATTACTATGGATGAGCAGAAGGTGGGGTAGTGTATGAGTGGGTGATGGGTGGCATCAAAGACAAGCATACTCTGTTATCACTGATGCTCTGTCACTAAGCTCAGGGGTAAATGGGAGCGAATGGAGTTGTGGGCATCAAGCATGACCTTCATACTGAGCTCCTCCCCTGGCGATGCACATCTGTAATCGAGCAGCTCAGGTGATAATACTGTGCCTGTGTGTGTGCTTCTCCTATCTAGATGTTCCCTTTGTTTTTACTTTGTTTAGCTTTTATCTGTTTTTGAGTTTCCCCATCGGCTGTCTGTAAGGGTTCACCCTAGAGAGATGCTTGGTGGCACAGTGGTAGGGATGAGCAGGGTGAATTGTACGATGCTGGGGGAGGTGATGTTCTCCTGCCGATAGTCATCTTATTTAATCTCCGGGGTTGACAGAATCTGAACAATCAGTTTCGAATCTCTTTAGAGTGCACTTGTGATGTGATGGCTTCTAGATATCAAAGAACCAGGGGTTCTACCCACAAGAACAGAGAGGCTAATCTGAGATGGATCCTTCTTTGTCGTCAATGGAAGGGGTGGGTAGAGACATGATGCAAGGCGGCCGTTTTCTGGTAGTGTTGAAAGCTTCACTCTGTTAGGAAAAGCAGGGATATCAAACGTTTCCATCCACAGCTAGAGAAGGCCGCAGGATATTGATATGCGTACGTGTAAGGCATACGTTATAAACATATAATCATTAATCTGTAAATGACTTCCAATGCCTGCTATTTTCCTAAAAGTGTCCGAACTTGTAAATCATTCGAAGTCATGAAAAATGGAGAAGGAGGGGGGAATAACAAGTACATCTTTACTAAGATTGAGTTATTAATTACGAGAGACCACAATCCCCTCCTTTACTTCTCTACTACTACTATCAGACAGGGAGAGGGGGATATTGTGTATCAGTGGTGGTGAGGGTTGCTGACCTTTTACACTAGCTGCGGTTCTCACTAGTGGATGCGCTTGAAGTATCGAATCTTTTTTCATACTAAAACTAAACTATACCAATTTAGCGAATAATGTAGCAAATAATTCGAAGTAGTGTATACAAAAGTAGAGAGAAAATGTTCCTACTTTTGTTAGTGTCCAGGTTTTGGAGATATTCGGAGGATTGAGCCCTTACGCCTCATTCAGTTGTTCCCCCAGAAATTAAGTTAATATTATTAACCCTAGGAAAGTTGATACTAATATGTACTTCTTATGTAAAACAACATTTCGTTATAGCAATATGACCATGAGGGACTGGATATAAGGAACAAAATAGCCCAATCCTCTCCTTCTAGTTGTTGGGGCATGGGGGCCGAGAATGTAAAAAAGTGTTTAAATCATGCTTTACTTGCACTATTTCCACCGGGCAGCTTTGACTTACTGACTGGAATAAAACATAAATCAATCTCTGATAATTAATGTTACTGTTCCTCTTGGCTTCCACGAAAACTGCATCCCCTTGTTCGATTCTATAACAAGGCCCGTTTTTGTGCTCTGCATCAGCTTGGCGAGTAGAATCAATGGCCGGAAATATCTTGACTTGGTAATGGCGCAGAGGGGCGCACTCTGGTGTTCATTGCTAACATTACTGAGGCAACAGTTTGCTATTTGATTTAACGGTTTTGTGTTGTGTATTGCAGCTGTTCCGACAGTCCCGACTACATAGTAGTGCGGGACGGGCCGGACGCCAACAACGATGTTATAGCGTTGTACTGCAACACTCTCAACGGAGAACAAGTGATATCTTCGAAAGAGAACCTGTACATCGAGTTTATAGTGGACGAGCGAAAACAGCGGCAGGGCTTCGCGGCAGCATTCCAATTTATAAAAGAAGACCATTTAAGTAATGGGAAAAGTAGTCCCACACCTACGTCATTTGCATATCCTCCAGGTAAGAGTCGCCATTTTGTGATATTAAATATGATTCCTCTGTACTTTCGTTACAATATTCAATGGGTTCTCTTAGGTTTCTTATAATAGCCTAAAGAAGGTAAAAAAAGAATCAGACGATCGTTATCGTCGATGGTAAATGTGTGAGTCGTCTGCGCCAAGGTTTGTATGTATAAAAGAATTGAAATATGTAACATAAGGTCTAGAAATCTGAGATTGGCCTGAATCGAATGTAGAATGTTACATACAACATTTCATATGAGTGATGTATCTGACCTTCCTCTCCAGACTAAAAGGTAAGTACAAGCTTTCTACGTCAGTCAGATGTTAATGCTCTGAAAGGGAAAGGTAATTAAAACAGCAGCTTTAGAGGAAAGGCAAAAACACGACCAGGCACAACGATGAAAAGCGCTCAATGAGCCCGGGCGGACCTGCCTACTGATCCCCGAGTCATCTCCATGGCTGTGGCGACCCCTCTCGGGGAAGACCGGAACCAACCATGGCAATCCGCGAAGGCTTGGACAAAAATAGGATAGGAGTGAAGTACAAGTAGAGGTTGTCTGAATTAAATTTATGACGGTGTGCTAATGCTTCGGGAAATGGAAGGTGGCTGCCGATAATCTGCGTCGATAATTTGGTGTCTTTATTGATCGCGCAGTTTATTGATTGTGCTCTGGTGACGTTAAACGCACCACTGGATTCTGTCTCTGAAGCCTTCGTTTCGATAAGTCTCACCAGGCGGCGCGCAGGCTTGTGTCCTCCTGTCGCGACTCCTGTTATCGGATGGGAGCACTAGTAGAGTCGGGATGCAGCAAAATACTTGACCGGGTCATCGATGTCTTACCTCCTGTTTCGCTGACCATGGTGGCATCTGCTGAAGTTCCATCTGACAATCACACTGGTGTATGGGAGATGTTGTTAGCAGACCTCCCATCTGGGTGCACGATATGAAAAGCCCCTCAGTTTAACAACAAGCGAATAAAGATGAGTGCCCAACTGCGTGAATCACAGCCTTAAGGTGATCTTGTTGATGATTTTCAATGTAAAACAACATCGGTTGGTGTTCGGGTAATGCAGAAAAGGCAAGAATCGTTCTCCAGCATCAGTCTGAGGTGCTGTGGTGAATTCAAAAGGTGATTAAGTCTTGCCTGTGTCTAGATCGACTTCCGTACAATATCAACTGGCTTCACTTACAAGCGGCTATAATCTCAGAGGATTAGGTCTACACAGTAGATTATTAATATCCGAGTCTTGTTCTAAGATATTACGACCGCTTTTATCTGAAACCAGTTTATATTGTATTTATTATTCAGCATTGCAAATTTCAATCACACAAGACGCAGCTAATGACTGACAATACCATGCGTTAAGCCTGTTGAAGCCTCCATTGTACTAACGCCGCGATGAATTCAAGTCACCCCTAAAGGCAATACATTCCTGTTCTTCGGAATTAGACCAATTGCATTGCCGTGAGAAATACACAGGGATGGCGATATCAGACTAAGTGTCTAGTCTACATCTGACTGACTCACTTTCTTATTGGATTAAGCCAACCCTCCACTCCCATGTGAATCACAGAAACAGGGTGTACTTTTCTTGAACCTCAATTAACTGTGGCTCATGTCAGCTCATTGTAGAAAAATAGAAGTGAAATAAGGAACGTTGCTACATTTCCCTACTTGTTTGGAGAGCATTGACATTTCATTACGGATATATTAAAATGAGATTAAGTTTTATATCATATAAGGAGGGATAAACAAAGGATTATATTGTCTCGATCAACCGGAAGGCACTTCCTTCCATTGTCGTTCCGTTTAGCATCCAAGTGGAGTGAGGGAAGTTGGGACTTATCCTGAGGACTCGCTTGAGGTGCTAGATAACACATAAAAACAACAAGACGATTTACAATTGTGACATGTGTTTATAAGCATGATAAACGATGTGTGAGCACATAACGAGTAGCTCCTTCAGCTGACCATCGATTCGCCGGGCAGGCTTGGGGCTGTCTGGCCGGGCGTGGCGGTCGTCACAGCCGCCCTCACCGCATGATTCGTTTAGACCCGGCACCCCCCTCCATCCTACCTTTGCGGCGGGCATTAGAGGGGAGGAGTGGGGGAGTGACGGCCAGGCTTTCTCTTAATGCAAGTTAGACGGAATGGAATTAGACATTGGCGACGGCGACGCTAAATGCCGGTGACAACTGTCAATTCCAATCAGACCCTCTCCGGTCGGTGGGTGTCAACACCCCCGGACCTCCGACGTGCTTCCAGGCTTCCCTGTGCATCCAACAATTGCATCTGGACTCAGTTGGGTCACCACCCACGTCCAAAGGGGTCCCTCTCATCACGTACTTTATCTGGCCGAAGGCCGCCAGTGCAGAAGTTCTCCTTGTTTTTTTTAACAGGGTGGTGAACAGGGATCAAGATGGAGGTGGCAGTGTTCGGATCTACGCAGGGGTGTGTTTACAGTGATGTCAGTTGCTTTACCTTATTGTATTTCAGTTTATTTCGTTTCTTTTCTACAGCTAAAGCGCCAGATGAGAGATGCCCAGACAATACACGTAATGATAGATAAGCCTGTACATAGAACTAAATCTTTTACTGGTTTATGTTTTATACTAGGTATTTACTCTGAAACGATAGGTGCTTTGGAGGCAGAGCTGGTATAATCTCCAATCCCAATAACCCTGCTCTATAGGAATCTGCACCCGCCGATACATCACTGGGCCACACGCAACAACCCTGTTATCCAGCGGGTGGTAGCCTCTCCTCTAATCGTAATACCACTTAAAACATGACTGGCAGGGTACAGGAAGTTATCGTTGAAGAGTGGTTGGCATACATGGTCGGGGATTTTACTTTTTAGACGAGCCTCGCTTGTATCTGTGTTGCATACTCCAGGTCCTTTTTTATGATTTATTTTAACTGGAAGTTGTCTCAAATTAGGCCTAGGTTTCAATTAGGAAACCTATTTTCCGTGCTGTCCGACTAGCTCGCTTCCTAATCAGGTGCATATGGAATGTGCATCTGGTTCACAAAACTTTCAGCATGCCCTATACCTAACGGAAGCATTATGCGCCACCTTTTAGCCGCTATCTCCAAGGAGTGACCTATTATCCCGTCATGGTATGCTACTTATAGTCAACGCCGCATAACATGCATAACATGCAGACACGGCCCATAGCGGCGCATATCCAACCAGGTCTCCACAAGCCATAAGCGGCATCAACCGGGCGTGCGTGGCGTATCCTCCAACAAACAGGACGTTGTAAATCGCTCTTAATTCTGATAACCTTAAAAAGAGAAAGTCACTGACCTCCTTTCCCAGACGGTAAAATAACAAATGGGAACAATCTTACGCAAATGTCTTTCGGACATTCTGGAGGTCTCAAAGGAAGGTCTGCAGTAATTGCATTCTAAATAGCCAGAATTAATTGTAAAGCAATTGGGTTTCTTTGACTATTTTGAGTCATGATCCACTCAAAATAGTTTCTAGTTGAAAGACATTATTTGAATACAAGTGAACAATAATAACCTCAACGAATTACACCATTTACTGCGCAGTATTTCACGTTTCGTCAAGGTTCAATTCATATATCTTTATGTATCTGTTGATGACCACGCAAGGAAGAACACCAAAAACCTGGGTGGTTCTAATGTCTTTATTCGCGAAAAAATCTTTTCTTGCCAAAGGACGCCAGAACAATAAAATTATTGGTATTATTCTATTGCAATACCTGCATTATATTCAGTCAATAGATGAACAGATCACCGATTGCGATATTCAAATGCACTATGGCAGAGTTCCTTTGAAAGCCATTTTCCTTCTTGCAGCAGACATTTGAGGAAAACCACAACGGGCCTGTGAAATTCACGGACAGTGCCATGTGAATTAAAGTGCGACCATAAAAAGAGAGACGCTTCGTAGGTAAAACTGATGTTTTATCAAAATTGATGACCAAAAGAGAAATGTCTTTTTGTCATTTTATCGGTACAATTAATCTTATCGCCCAGAATTACATGGAGAACACTCTCAAAACCTGACAAGTGGTTTGAAAACTTTTTTTGATAATGCGTTATAAAGGAATGCCACGTGCGTCGTTGAGAGAGGAAAAGTGGTCTGGAAACGATTAATTTTACAATGACCTGACATGAAACAGTTACTATGGCCCTTCGAAGAATTCGCATCGTTGCTAAATTAATTGCAAACTTTGGAGAACAAATGACGCCTTGAAGCGATCTAGCTGCAAAAATTAGTCTGTGAATAAAGATGTCTGCCCTCTGTAGGATACAGCTGTTGGTACCAGATGTGGAGAAAATACCTACTTCCCTGATCACCTGCATTATCCCCGTGATCATTTATTAATAAGTACCAGGGTGCAACTTCCTATCACCGGGA
The DNA here is from genome assembly GCA_950022655.1 of Alentia gelatinosa. Classification (NCBI taxonomy): domain Eukaryota; kingdom Metazoa; phylum Annelida; class Polychaeta; order Phyllodocida; family Polynoidae; genus Alentia; species Alentia gelatinosa. The sequence goes on along the minus strand of OX465580.1, from coordinate 99,600,543 downwards.
AAATAAGCACGATTGGTGGGTAATTGGTGTATGGGGAGTTCCTATTTTCAGATGACTCTCAGGTCTCTTAGTTAGGTGCATACATCATCCAAACCTTCTCGAGTTGGGTTTCCCAACTGTGGAGTAACAGCAAGCTTTGGTGAGTTAGGGAGAAAAGTTCAGTGACTGAAGGAGGAGGGTGGCAAAAGTTGTCCAACCCCCGGTGTCTTACACACATACGTCCTGCTCGCTCTCGCCCGATCCTCGTATAGAACACCTGGGTGACTTGTGCCTCGCCTGTTAAATGAATAAAGTCGGCCCCGCAAGACTGAGACCAATTCGCTCTTTTCCCGCAGCCGCGCCGCAAGATGGCGCAGCAGTGCCATGCGTGTCGTGCACGTCCGGCGTCTCATCCGTCAGACGGACAGACCCAGACTTCGGGGAATGGTCGACGAAAAAGCAACCCGCCATTGGCTCTGGCGGATGTTGTCAACTGCCGGCTTCCGGTTCCGATGGGACTACCCCCTCCCCCATCACCCTCTTCTCTCCTCCAGTACCCTGGTGGATCGATGTCATTACCATGGTAACCACGGCACCCGACGCCTAATGCTGAAAGTATTGGTTCTATCTTGGGGGAAATGTTTTGTGGATTGTCAGTCAGAGGGGCCATTTTTCAAGGTTTGCCCTTACCAGGCCGAATACCAGTGGTTGAGTATAACCTAGCAGTGTCTAGTGGGTATTTGTACTTTCCCAAGGTTTTACATATTTCAATATTGAATCCTTATGTTTTACAATACGCGCCCGAATGATAAATGGTGTACAAGTAGCTCCTAGTATTTTCACCGCCCCCCAACCCCATCCCAACCGTAGTGAGGGCAAATATGCCTGGAATCCTGTGCCCATGAATGAATAAGATTGCTGGATGCTCTCGCAGTCTGTTTCTCTAATGCATGATTTTCGAGATAGTCTATATCAAACCGAGACACACCTTAGAGACATTTGCTCTCAACCTATCAGATGATAATTGCTGTCGTAAAGCTAATTCATGAACGCAGGGTATTGTAAACGGATAGGGCCAAATATTGAATCTTCGATAGGATTTTTCATATTTCCAAATGCCCTTCTTCTTATATTCTGTAAACTTGGCATATGTCGAGCAAACTCCTTTATTGTGTAGGAATGAATCATTGGAATGGTAAAACATGAAATAGCCCTCATCATCAATGGCGCGCCTCCCGAAAAAATAGGTGTATTTCCAATGTGGTCACCATTTTACACTGCCCTCACTTTGTCCATGTGATATCAAAGAGGACAGAAATTAGCACTCATTATTAGGTGTGAGATCGAATTAGCTCCTGAAGACGTTTATCACTCAGGCTCAGAAACGATAAATGGAACCCGTTTCATAAAGAATAACGGATTTTAGAATGCCAACCTGTAATAATAGGTCGGCAATCTAAAGACAAAGCTGTGTCTTTCAGCAATATTGAAAATATATTTCAGCTGAAATCATTATCATTCCCGGGACTTTCTCAAGACATGTTCTGGGAAGATGGCTAATACCTCTGCTGTCAATGGACTGCTCAAGACAAGTCTTGATAAGTGCCGCTGAGATGATTGATTGGTGGAAATTCCAATTTGAGGAATAATTCACATAATTAGAAGTCATTAAAACCTCCCCTCCCTCCACTTCCCCTCCTCTAATTCCAATTCCCGGTCTTAGGGAATTCTGATTTGGTAGCTTTGCGCGAGGCTCCATTATAGAATTAATTACTCCACAGAGGATCGATTAAGAGTCCTAATTACGACAATGCAGCTGAACGGAGGTAGGTTTAACTCACTCTTTTATTCAGCGACCAAGACGATAGTGGCCCACCCCGTGTGGTAAGCAGGCTGGTCAAGTCCAGGCACAAAGTTACAATAGAGGTAGACTGGTTCCGGATGGGAGAATACTGGAGTTTTTAGTTGAGGGTCCCGAGATTTTACATTACGTGATTCAAAGGCGAGTTATGTAAATTTCCGGGACTCTTACTGAGAAATTCCAGAATTCCTCAACTTGTAATCAGTTATCCCATTATCATATACCTCAGTATAATGAAAATCGTTTAACTTCACATCAAAAGCATGTCAATTCAATGGCTGTCACTTACGAACGTTGTTTATAGTATGTGCTGTGGGTTGCCATAGCAGTGTCTCTGATTGGCTAAGGTTGCATCTTGCGATCGTGATCAATTTTACTAAAAAAAATGCCTGCCTTGGTATGACTACTGTAGAGAACTATAGACTGTTCAGCCATAGGTATATCATAATACGGGATTTGTGACCAGACATTTGTATTATCAATATCGATAATACAGAGGAACTCGTTTAATTTTTCTTAATTTAAAAAACGAAATAACACTTGGGTGCAGTAATTCATCGTTTACATTTGTCAGTATTTGTTTAGCGTTAGATTTAATGTGTTACCTTTTACGTTTTGTATGACGATGTACCTCGTTATGTTTAACCCCAGAATGGAAGAATTTGTCAATTTCAATGTACCCTGAAATGCACAGCCAAGAACCCCCAACAACTAGCAGCGACTAGATTAGAAATTGAGTGAAATAATAATACAGCATAAAATACAATATGGGATAATATTTGGAAACAATGAAAATCACAAGTGTGGATGAAATCGCGGGGGAACTAAGCAGGATATACAAGTAAAACCCACAAGACCTATGCAATCATATAATATCTATAGCATATCAATTTCGCTAAAAAGAATAGGATAAACAAAGAAATGGGGATTCTTGTGTTGTAAAGCACAGCGTGTTGTAGAGATCAATGACACAATTATGAATACAGTCGATCTTCTAAAGTATTGCTGCAAAGTTTGCAACAGTCAAAATATATTTACCAATGTTTAGGGAAAAGCTACACATTTGACATTGCAATAAAAACACCTTATATTCAAGAAGTAGTGTAGAATTTAGTAAGCCGCACTAACATTCAGCCGTATAGCCTCATTGCCTTTGCTAACTAACCGTACGATTCCATGATTTCTGCACAAATATTGTCCCATATTTTGTCTGAATCTTGAGCCTGCCTTTTGTGTTCAGTTGGTTTCACCGTTTTCGTTTACCATTGTTATGCTTGTTGAGTACAAATAGCAGCACCTCTGTCCTTGAATATGTGCAGATATCATGGAGATCATCATAGATAAACCAATAGAAGAACAGTAGAAATATATAGACTCACCCCTTCAGACATGCCTACATGGACCATACAGACTGTTTATTCGCTCTCTCAATTGACGGGAGTTTTCATCTTTTTCCGTTACCCTTTCTGACAGAAAAACATGGACACCCGTCGTGTGGTGTGTATAGAATGAAATTCCAGTACATCTACTCCCACTTGTCAATCCCTCTCTCCCCCACAGTAACATTGGTTTTTCTGCCTAGTGCTAAAGCGTCGTCATTAACTGACTAATTGGCATTGTGTTCCATAACAATACCACAGCAGCAGCATCCATGTTTGCATCCTGCTCACCTGAGTCTGTATAGGCCTGTTGTTCTCTGGTGGTACGCCTACCTTGTCCCGTCCAATACTAATCCATACAGGTGCAAGAAGTTTCCAACTTAAGCAAATTGCCTGACGATTTTGGCTTTTTTAACCGTCTTATGGACGAATGATATAAAGATAACTGAAGAGAAATATCGCTGTTGGAGAAAGATTAAACCGGGGAGTATTTTCTATGCGCGTTGTAAAGTTATGCGTTGAGGATGTATTAATATTCAGCAGTTGGTGGCATCTTCACCTAAATGCTCTGTTGATGTCCGTTTACCCGCGAAGTGTCGCTAGGTCTGCTTTGATGCACATGCAGTTATTTCTCATTCGACATTGTTATTTTACTACCTAATATTTCGCATGAATAATGCTTCCGAGGTGAGAGCACTCTCTTCTTCTATGCTGCACCCAGATGGTTCAGAAAGATAATCTCTTACTAAACACTACCTTGAATATTATATTTGGTAAATTAAGCTATGTTGGGGAAAATGCCAGTTTGGTGTCTTTTCCACGAATGTAAATTAGTTTTTCTATATGCAGATTTCCTGAGTGATATATCGCATTTTCCTGTATCGGATTGCTCAGACTCTGCACTCAAACAAACTCTAAGATCTGCATTATTTCATGCGAACTGTCCAGTGTGATGTTTTGAACGATTTGCTATTTCCTCAATATGATGAAAATCAAATATAAATAAAAAATCGTTTCAAAAAATCCAAAAAAGTAAATACATCACCCGTCTTTGCCCCATAAAGCAAATATTTGGTTAATGTACGTTCTAAAGCTCACTTTATCTGAAAGGCCTCTCTCTGCTCATGGCAGACTGCCTTTCTTGTGTACGTTGACCACTTGGCATGTTGTGTGAGTTGTGGCCGCACTATTATGTTCTAGGTCCCAACACTCATAGTCCTGGCGATAGTCCGGGGGACTTGGGGCCAACAGCCCCTACAACAAAGCGAATAAGTAAGTTTGCTTACTCTCATTTTACTTGCTCTCTTTTTTCACTCTATGATATGATCATAAATGAGGTGCTTCTTCAGGATAGGACGCTGTCTCCTAGCTCAATAAAAGAACGTTTCTGTCTTCCTTTTCTAAGTGATAATACGCACGAAACTCAATTTTGACGTATCTATATGTTTGATATTTTCCTTGTAGGTAGATAAAGAGATACTGTAACACCTGGAAGGCAGGCAATGGCTAACATGTTTGCGTTCTTCATAAGCAAGGGTGTACACCTTTTTGGCTTCGCTATACCCCTTTTCCTCTAACTTTTTCTGCCTAAGATTTTGCAGGCTTTAGCACTCTCGTTTTCGTACCCTGCCTCAACCTGACATAGTTTACCAGACCTCCTCCGGCCTTGCCCTTTAATCCTCTGCTTATCTGTCTTCTGAATTGTGCGTAGTTCGTTATGAAGTTGGGGTAAAACGCATAAATCGAAGGCTCAATTAATGAGAGAGCCCATTTCGATGTTGCCACAATCAAAGACTACAGTTATAGCATTGCTGATATTGTAGTTGATCCTTCAAATCGTCATTCTGCCGTTTGCTAATCCTCAATAGAGGTCTCCCCTAGTATAGAGTTACTCCTGGTGGCGACCCCTAGTGGAATAACGCAGAAGTCTCAGTTCCCTATTTATCCGAGCGGTGGCGTAACTGTGGGAAGCGGCCGCAGCATCGGATAACAGCGATCGATATAAGAGCTGCTTGCTGGAGTAGTTCCGAGCAGCTCCGAGCAGGCCCGAGTAGCTCTGAACACAGGCGCCACCAGGCGGGGCCGGGTGGTACGAACAGCGGGAGTAGCTCGTCGGGCTGCGCCGCGCTCCCCGCCTCCAACTGCTCTAATGTCATACATCGACCTCCACGTACCAGAGATCACGTGGAGGGGTCGACCCGCGGCCGTTGCTGCAGCCGCCCCTTTGTCACCCCACCCTCCATCAGCCCCGCCAACCCACGTCCCCCTCCCCTCCGCATCACCAATGCTCGTCCCCCATCGGAGTCCCAACCTCCATCCAATTACCCGTGCCCCCTCTCGGCCCCTAATTGCAAACAAACACGATTATAAAGCCCCTGTGGCAGGCAAACTTTTGCAGTCGGCCACTGATGAAAAGGCCAGCGATGAAAACATCTTCGAGCACTTTAGCTGTAGCGAGGGCTACGGGTAGGGGGAGGGAAGTGGTGGATAGATAGGTGGGTGGTGCTGGAGGGGAGTATGGCAATGACGTACACGCTCTCCCCCCAACGACACGCGTCCCAGTCCATACATAGTCTATACCTCCTTCATTGTTGGCAACAGCCATGCATCTAGTTTGGTTTATAATTTTATATAGTCTTTTCCTCCCTATACTAATGTTTGTTCTCACCACTTTTGTATTGTAGTATGTGCCTGCACATTTCTCGGCATGTTTTGAGGCCCCTGCTTATGATTTGTTTTTTCCCTTTGGCACCCGCCGCTGTCGGTAGATTTTCTCAGAGGTAGAAGGGTACCTTAAATCACCGCTCTAATAAAACACCCGACAAAGAACAAAAAAAGTCCAATTAGCGTTCCCCGCACACGAGTCAACAACATCACTGCAGATGATTACTCATTTTTATGTCCACCACAGGACCACTTTAACCCAAGTCACCTAATTATGATCATATCTGTGATTGATGAATAATTGTTGTATGTTTAGATGTAGCTTTTTTCACTTCACTACTATCTCACGATGTTTGTCAAACTGCTATATTTGATCACAAACAATGATGCTATAAGGTATTCAGTATACTAAAAAGTAACGTCATGCAGGTTTTCGTATATCAAGATATGGACATGTATGAAACTGGAAGGTATTAGTCATATGTTAAAAAAGGTGTTATTCAAATGATATGTAGAATACCTTTATTCAATAAAAGGAAATGATTATTACTGATATTACTGGTGCACCAGGACTTTTATAACCTCTTATAGACAAAGCCCACATGAACATTAAATTCAATAACGTCTTCAGTATGTAATGTATGAAGAATTGTGTGTTTTGGTCGCGTTTCTGCCCTCCGAACAGGTCCGACCCATGACTGTTGGAATCGCGAAGGAACCGACCCACCAGTTACATATTTTAGTTTAATATTGTCTATGAGTTGTGAATTGTGATGCTGTGTAATACAACATTGGTGGTGGAACAGTCTTTGACAACGAAAGAGGTTTATAACAGAGTTTTGTGAAAATGTCGTTAATATTTAAACGTGAATATTCTAAAAATGTGTTCACCCTGATGAAAATAAAAACAGGTTCAAGTCATCCAGGAACGCCGGACGACCGAGGTAAGTGGCTACGTTTTCTTATGAAATATTGACTTCATTTTCCTCCTCAAAAACGATATCAATAAGCTACGAAATCTAAAACCTCTCATAGGCATCATGGTTTCTATTGATCAAAGTCCTTATAGCATACAGAATATCATATGAGCCATCATTCCTCCGTCATAAAAGGCTTTTCTCTCAGAGGTAATGTTTACTCTATCAATTATGAGTGATGTTCTCGGTAATTGAGGAATACTGCCATTTTGAGAGGATATATGAAGATTAAGCTATATGGATCTATATTATGCTATGACAAGAGAGATGGGGTACTGACGCTCCAGACAGCGACTGATCACTTTGTCCACGAATGATTACATTCTATATTTTGTTTGCCAACCATTCAAATGATCCATTGCCATAAGAAGGAACTTAAACATCTGAAATCCTTGTATGGTTCAAGGGATAGAAATAGCATTTTCATACGCGAATCATACTATTAACATATATTAAATACTTATTATACATTCTTTTGACAGAATAAAAAAACAAATTTGAGTGTTTCGGGAAGTAAATGCTGACCTTATTGCATGCATGGTGTTTTAGATCACCCACTCCACGTTCGTGTAGGAGCTAATTTCTATTCGTACCCAATTACATCTGAAGGCGATCGTGAATCAGTGCAAGAAAGAAAAACATAGATGTATTTGATTAATTTGGAATGTTGTTTATCACTGGTCGAGTCTATATGAATTATAGACAAGTTGGACAACTGATATTACATAGACGTATATCGAAGATAGAGGACTGGTCCTTTGTTAGCAGGGCTTCCTGAAACCTGGGCCATGAAGCATAAATCGAAACGAATAACTGACTGGTACTCAGACAGGTAACTCAGCCTTTTTCACAACGTTTGTCGCGAACAACTGCAAAAATAAAAAAATAAAATAAAAAAGTTCCTACTCCCTAGACGACGCGTCAAGTCTCACAGCGTCGCGCGGTTTCTCGTGAGATCTCAGACGGCAGTTTGGCCCCTAGAGGGCAGCCTTCCCCGTTCCTGGCTATACCTCCACTCCTGTTGCTGACAGGCGGCTACCAAGTTCTTATTCCCAGCTCACTACGCGGGGTATACCCCAGGGAGCGGAGTGACGGGGTAGACGGAGGCTGATACGGACTGAGGCCGGGCATGGGTCCCCAGAGACCGGTGTCGTCAGATAGATGTCAGTGGAGTGCGGGTTGGTGTCTATTACAAAGGCCGCGTTCCGTGCCTCTTGTCCGTGTACACATCTTCACGTAGACTCCGCTGGGAGAGCTGCGATTCATCACTTCTAGACTCGCTCTTGTGACTGTCCCGTCATGTGACACGCTGCCCATCAGACGGCACCCGCCTCGCCCACAGCCCAGCTCTTGCCTCAACCACTGCCTACACTAACCCCATACCGTCTTCCTCTATCCACCTTGACAATCAAATCGTACTTCCCGAAAATCCCACCCCTGCCTTGCTGCTCAATAATTGACTACAGGGGCTGTCCATAAACTATGCGTACACAGTAAGAGGGGACCCCCACCTACCACGATAGGCCACGACATGCTTCCCGATCGCTACGATTTGAAATGGGGAAATCGTGACCTATCGGGAGGTCCCCGATAGGTCCAACAGTTTGAAATCGTAGAGCGTGGCACACCTTGGGAGGACCAATGACATAAACTATGGTCACGATAGCTCCACGACTACCCTACGACAGGCTATGAAATTTCCAACATGTTGGAAATTATCGGGACCTCTACGATTGGCCTTTTCATTTCAGCCTATCGTGAGCTGTTGTAGACGAAATCGCAGAAACCTGTCCCACCTACCACGATTTTGCCAGACCTCACGCTACAATCGGAATGTTGTCGGGAAGGCCGTCGTAAGGCCAATCGGGACCAGAATCGTGGTAGGTGGGTGCAGGCTTTTAGGAGGGATAGGGGTAAACAATTTTCGTATATCTGCGTAGTTCCATAAAAAGCATACACGCTTACCTGTCGTAAGGCTATCGTAGCGTGTCGGAGGCGCAAATCGTGATAGTGGTTTCACCTTACAGAAACATAGTTCTACATAGTTTTGCATGGATATGCAGTTTTCAAAAGATTAAATCATTACCAATTGATGGAAAGTGAATGCACCCATAACCATTCAGTATGAAAACAATACCGCATTATGAAATAAACAAATTTAACCAGAAAGTCGAATGCCCAATGGGAGATTATCAATGTATTTATTTTCTGTCAGATAACGCTGCTTTGAGAAAACACATAACCGAATATATTGTGTCGGGTGCCTACAAGGTACGCACACGCGACGTGGCCCTTTGAACCACCCTGACTGACAAATTGCATACCCTCTCAGTTTGCTAACTTAATCACTGTATATTATATATGCCATCTTTGTCCCTCCACCCTGACTGCTCCTCTGTAACGCCTACAAATAACACATTCCCCAAATCTTCCAGTTCAATATTCCAGCGCCAACAACTTTACTGCCCACTACCCCTTATGTTCTTCTACAAACCCACAACCTTAATCTGCCCTCATAAATTCATAGGTCCGTTTATTTCATTTATTTCGTGAAATGTCCTTTCTGTGTTATCCAACTATTCCAATTTTCGTATTAAGTCGTCTGTTTCCACCAAGCAATTATCGGTCATTCAACATTGATATCACAACAGTGTTGGTCTTGAGGTCTGCCCCTTTTGGACATTAGACTGGTTCTCAAGCAACATGCCATCTTGAAGTGGCCTGCTTAGATATATATATTCATATATCAACATGCCGATTACTTAGGACTAATCTTATTCTTTGAGAATTTCGAGGTACAACTTCAGATATTGTATCCGCTACTCTGTGTACAACTATCTACGAATACACGCATCCAAAATAAGCATTGTATGTCGTTACTGACCGTGAAGATCCTCGCAACACCAATCTATTTCATTCTAATAAGAAAGCCAGGGCTCTTTTTTAGATGAAGGATGCGCTCAAAGAACCTGAGGGTTATTAATTTAACTTAGCTTTTCGGATCCCTATCAAGTGAATAAATGACTGTCTCCTCTCCCTGTGACACGGCTACAATATATTTTACTTTGGCTTTAAGTGCTAGAGTGAGATAACGCATTTGAGATCTGAATAAATGACACGACGAAGCCACGCCTGGGGATTCCCCTGACCATTCTCCACCAGTAACATCCACATAAAAAGCTCACCACACGCGATATCTCTGTATGAATTTAACAAACAAATGACGCTTTCTTGTAAGACTCTCCATGATGAAGATTTGGGCGCTTGGTTGCAGAGAAGCATCGTTAATGAAACTGGTTGGGAAGTAATTATGTCTTCGTCTGATAAGAACAGAAATGGAGAAGCACAACATGGCGGTCTCTGGCGGAGCATTCACCAGGCTACGAAATTAGCCTAGGGCCATTAAATGCACTTCTGTGCAAGATGGCTTCGACACCAATTACTCTTAAGCCTTATTTCGGCAGAAATTGCTGAAATTATTTGCAGTAACTCTTTCCCGCTTTCAGTAGGTAAGCTATTCTTACCAATGAAGCAACTGGATAAATCTGTCTAGGTCTACGCTCAAATGGCGAAAAAAATACAATGCTGGGATTAGAGAGGAAAATTTAGGAAAACCACGGCCTAAAGTCTGATGTTGGTTGATTCCTCGCGTAACATGGCTGTGCCAGGAAGAATTTGTCGAATTAGGTGATTAGGAGATTTAAGAATCGGGTTTCGAATTTGCTTTTCTGTTTGATTATATTGTTTGATTAGCTACTTCAGACGATTCCTCTTTCGCATTTGACTCTAAAACGGTTCCACTGTTAAGATGTTTAGAAGCCACTTCTATAGTATTGAATTCTAGCCTGGGGTCCACTCCCTGGAGGGAAGCCTCTAAACATAGTGTGTGGCAGTGTCTGTAGACGCAGGAGGCTACTGGTTGTATGGGGATGATGCCGGGGCAGGGGTAATACCCTTTCCATGCACGTGCGTCTGCGTGAGGGTTACAGTCCCATCAATAACCGTTGACTTACACGTGGCGGGTTCTAAGAGGGCTTCAACATCCATTAACAGGGCCTGGCCGCGAGTCACCATCTGCCCACCAACGGCCACAGTCTTCCCCGTTCACCCGCATAAGTCCGCTGTCCGCCCATCCCGTCCTCTTCCATCGTCATCCTCCAGCCTACATTATTTCTTCTTTGCTTGGTTTCACTTCTCAGCTTCTGTATCTGTACATGCAAATGAACGTCCACGATCTTCTCCCTGTCCTCCTTGTGTTCTCCATCCTCTGTCTTCCCTTCTTATTATCGTGTTTGACCTTCAACGTTGTCTCCTCTTACTTCTACTACGTACATTCCCCCATTTTCCAGGTTTTGCCCTGCATCCATATCTTAGTCATTCTCTCCAACTAATAACCTATACCAATTGATATCCACTAGACCTTTTCTTTTCTAAAACAGATCTAGACCTGATCTTATAACTAAATTTGATATGAAACAAATACAGATGAAAACTCTATTTAACTTTCAACTTATATTCTCTGACATTCATTTTAACACAACATAAACGTAAAGAATGACATCTTCAAGATGCGTATCTTAACCACACCTCCCTCCTGGTTGCTCCAGGGCGTCCTTGCGAGGCTGGTGGGTCGCGGGAACCGGGCGTGGTTTTTGTTGGTAGTAATTACATCAGAAAGTATGCAGGCGTCAAGCGCCGCCTTGCGTTGCCTTCCTTTGAAGCTGGCCGTGTATATAGCGGCCAGTCTAAGTCTGTTATCTCCATCCCAAGTGAGTTAACTGTGCCCAGTTAGCGAGAGGTAAACTGAGTTATCGGCACGGCCCCATATCCCGGGTCTCAATTCATGAGACGGCTGTTTCTCACCTGGACCCAGCGCCAGGGCAGTAATATCGTTACAGCACCAGCTTACTGAGCTAATTTGTAGAAGGTATCTCAGAGAGTTAGTAGATTGGCTGTGTATCAAGCTTAAATATCTTATGATTCTATTTGTAATTACAACCAACCGTCACCAGATGTCATAATTTTATAATCTTGTTATGAAAACTTAGCTAGAATGTCATGTCCGGTGTGTGAAGGGTCCGGCACATTTTTATTGATGTTTGTGGCATCCTTCTAACAAAAATTGGAGGGGGGGGGGGGGGGCGGGATAGCTTTAGGTTAGGATGGGTGCTCCATAAAAGCTTTTTTATTGAAGAAAAAGAAGAATTTATTGCCGTCACCTGCAATCCAGGTTTTCATCAGGCTAATACAATAATCGGGTAGGAGTATACAATGAGGAGGGGGTAACAAAACATAGGTTATGAATGTTAGGTTTGGTTTTTCGGATCACCTTTGATACTGATATACTCCTATCTATTGACAGAGCTTGGTGAGCATATTCTGAGTTTGGTGAATATGCAATGGTCATAGACGATTGACCATTCAGACGTGAGTAAATACAAAATTTATATTTTTAATTGGTTACATCGTCACTATCTTGACCTATGGTAGCACAGGAAAGCCAGGAATTGTAAACGAAAATTGTAGATTTGGTGAGAATTTCATTCAACCTCGGTACAAGTTTAATCATAGATATAACATTGAAAAAAAAGATACTCAACGATCACCCCTGTCAAGGGACAATACTATGGCATGACTCTGACGGAGTGATACGAGATGACGTCATATGCAATTGACCGATCAGCGGCTAGGATTTCAGAGAGCAAGATATCAACATGGAAAATTGAAACGCCCGTAACTGGATTTGAATTATTCTGATATCCTGATATCCTGATGCCATTCTAATGTAATTGAAAGGGGTGAGATAAGTCCACAACCGCACTCGAATCGTAAAATAGACAATACTCCACTCGTTTCTAAGCTCTGGAGTGAAGACCACTGCCCGGAGCGTTGACTGGCTCCACTGAGGTACAGGCTCTGCACATGTAGACCAGTGGTCAGCGGCTAGTCACGGTGTAGTAATCATAGCCTGACACAAGAGGCTGCTCGAGGTCAGACAATGGGAATTGGAGACGCTGACAAGGTTTGGGGTGTTCTCTCTCGGTCTACAAGGGGCGCCCTCTCCTAATGTAACCCGGATGTGCCAGTATGTTTCCCGGTAGTCCGTCTAGAACCGAACCCTGCTTTGCATGGTGACAACGATTCGTAATACAGTCCAGTTTCCCGGCGAGCGGGTGTTGACGTTTATCATCTCAGATTCGAACCTCACAACAGCATGATCATTCAGTGGTAGATTTATCCAGCTTGTAAGATTATAATTGTTGATGCAAGGCTTGGGCCCAAGGTCGCCATTCCTCTGCAAAGGGAACACAGGAAAGGGTAATTTAACTGAATTATGTCTTTCAATCAAATGCTGGCTACCAGGTTCCTTGACTATACATCAATGAGAATAGATACGGTTTAGGTTTCTCTTGGTGATATATGAGAAATAACCGGACAGATTATTCAACACATATTTAAGCTCTTATTCAATAATCAATATTTGTTTATCTCTGAAATTAAGGTTTCCCAAAAATATCGAAATTACGCCAGAGAGTTCTACCAGTTCAGACGATTATCGATTAAAAATCGATGGTTTCCAATTTTTGCCAACAAGATCCCAGGCCTCGTTAAAGATTACTTTCGCGGGATTTAACTGACGAAAATCCATATCGCCAGCTCTGGGCGTCACATTTGCTCTCTAACTCACTTTTAACCAAGTGGGAGAATCGAGACATTATTGGTCACGCGTGTATCTAAAGGCGCCAGGGAGGTGAAGGCCTGACAGGCAGTCTTCTATAATGTTTTTATGTGTTATAGCTATTCATTATACTATGTCCACATTAAGATGGCAAATGTGAGAGGGTATTCAAACAAAGCATATAACTGGGCTTAAACGATTCCATACACCGCTTATAGCTAATCAATTATAGGGTTCTCAGGATGTTCCATGTTACATCTTTGACGATATTTGTTTGGAGAACTGCACTTGTCATACATCGCCTCTATTTTGCTCACTGAGCTCCAACTGAAGCAGTGTAATGCATTCTTTCAGTAGAGTGGCACCTAGTCAGTATATATCTCCTCAGTATCGAATCCTCAGGACTAGTCAAATAAATGAAATATCATATGTATTAGGTTTACGACTTAAGAGCAGACCTTTGGAACACAGTCTTTAGAGACAGTGTATGGGGACTGGGCTAAAGTTGGCGTCACCTGCGTGCATAGGACTACATTTTAGAAGGTGACGGAGCGACCAATCTGTAAAAGCCAAATTGCATCATGACTCGCCGCTTCGATTCTCTAAGATGGATAGCTGGGCGGCTAGGCTTGGGATCGAAGGGACGTATTGTCATTGGATGGGTTAGAAGCTAGCGCTGGAGGCTGGTTATGAACGCCGCTCTTTTATCAAACGCCTTGCTGAGATCAATGCGTGGGGATGTTATAAGTGGCCGTGAAAGTCAATACAGAGTGTCTTCACCACCTATCCACACAGAACCTACCTCCTGCTATGCCCAGTCAGCCGCCCAAGCTCATGCCCAGCTTGCCACGCATACTGGCTACATGCTTTGATACCCGCTCCAGGCATAAACCCTCTTATCGCTTATGTGATTCCTACTTTGATACATTTACCTCTCCTAACGCGTCACCTTCAGCCCTCTTCCATATTACCTTTTATCTCACCCCTGGTATTTTTCCCCATAGACTTAACAGTGGGAACCTTTACTCAATGCCCATGGAATATTTAGAAAAAGAATACCCAATGGAGGATTATGTCACAAATGTTAGCCAATTAGTCAATGTGAGGGATTAGATAAATTTAGAAACCTATTCAATTTTAAAAACGGAGTTCAATTCAATCTCATTTACATCGCTACGTAATTCATGTGGCTTTGCCTCGCGAATTATTATGCTACTCAAACTCAATGGGATAAAGCTCTGACCGTGAGCTTTCATATGTTTCCTCTTTGGTAACCCACCCACCTGTCCAGTTAGGAACGTCTTCGAGATAATCAGCACATACTGTTATCCTACCCCTAATATAAAATTCCATAGGCTTAACATTGAGTTTCCGTATGCCATGCTGCCTGGCATACGGAGTTTTTATATGCCACTACTGGCATACAGAATCTTTATCACGTAATATTCCAAAATCGAGGAGATAAAGTAGGATAAGATAAAAAACTGATTCGTTTTAATCATGGCCATCGCATTCCACTCCTGGAGTTTTGGTTCACTATGCCAAACTCCAGTCGTGGCATACGGGTGCCAAGATTAAAACTCATCCAGTTTTACGATAATAGTTACTTATCAGCATCTCGCAAAAGCTGAAACTTTGTCTCATTCGCTCATTCGGCGCCCACCCTCTCAACGGCCTTCTATGTGATTTCCACCCTCACCACAGTGTCTCAGGTAACGCCCACCATCTCCACAATGTCTCATATGATGCCCAACCTCCCTCGAAAGTGTCATATGTTACATGCCTATACCCCAAAATATGACTCTCACCCTCTTAACAGTGTCTCATACAAAGCCCGCTTTCTCAACAGTGTCTCACATGATACCACCCTCTGAACAGTGTCTCGTATGGCACGCTCTCACTCAGCAGTGTTTTATATGATGCCTTCAAGAGTGCCTCATATGACGCCCACTCTCTTAACGGTGTCTCATATGGCGTCCGCCATCTCCAAAGCCTCTCATGTGATGCTAGCCTCTCTCCTGACTTCCCATCCGTCTCACAGTCTGTCACATGACACCTGTCCTAACGTCATATCACATGACACCCTCCGTTCCCTCATCCTCAGTGCGCGGGTGGACGGTCATGGCGTCCCCTTCCGGCGTTCACCCTGATGTCCATTTCGCCTCTCACCTCAGCCTGACACTTACCCCGGCTCTCCTACCTCCCTCTACCTCCCTCTACCACCCTCTCCACCACGCCAGGTCGTTTGTCACGCCGTCTGCCGCTACCAGTGGCGCTCGGGGTGGCTAAATATGACGTATTCCCGGCATGCTCCGCGCCCGTCGCCGTCAAACCGATTTATAGCGACACCTGCCTTCTAAATGCCCTGCACCGCCTCCCACACTGCCGCCCCTGTCGGCCAACTCTCCCTGTCCCAAAGATGTGCCAGCCTCGGTCAACGACCGCCGGCCGTGTAGATATTTTCTGGAGGATAGTCAGCAGGGCCCGGATACCTAGACGTTGTCATGGATCGGTGTCTTGAGACAAAGTAGGATCAAAGAACCGAATCCAAGTTTGATGAAACAGCCCTTAAGAAGAAAAAAATATGAAGGTTAACCATTCTTTGAAATGGAAAAATGTACAAAAGGTGAACAGTGTTTGAGAAAGCAAAATCAACTTTTATTCAGCTATCTGTCAAGATGGATAGGCGAATAAATTGGAAACGAAGAATAAACTCATTTTTTCTTAATGGGCGCCATTTTCGCCAATGAAAGCTTTGAATATTGAACGGCCTCGTAGTATGTGTTCTATATAAGTTAAATTCGAACAGGTAGTCTCTTAAAAAATGTCAAAGCTTCACAATTTGTTTCGAGATAAATCTGATTAACCCGACGTTTAGGCCAGATGACTAAAAACGTGACGACTGTGACAATTTTCGTCAGGTGGTACTGAATTACGCAATTTAATTACTGCTGTCCGCCTAACCCAGTGTTATGGCCCACGATTCTGGTATTCTGCACCAACTGACGACTTTCAGCCGTAAAAAAGCTAGAAATCGTCTAGTATAAACGCCAAGCAAGTGGCGACTGCAGATCGTCTGGTTACATCAGATTATACAATTAGGCACCCCCTGACAACTATCGGACAAGCTCTGACGCCCGCGACCATTACAAGCGGGCTTGAATTAGTTGTCTACATGGGCGGTGATTCTGCGAAAACATACAGTTGTCAGTGTAAACACTCAGGTACATTCTGAGGTCGACGACTTTTGCAGTGGACAGCGACTGAGTTTTTACAGAATCGCCAGCTGTCTAAATGACGAGTTCAAGCTGGCTTGAAAAAGTTGTCAGCCGTCAAGGGGCCTTAATAATCGCAAGGTGGTACCAAATTGTATAAACTGATGTAATCAGACAATCTGGAGTAGCCACGCGCTTGGTGTTTATACTACACGATTTCTAGCCTTTTACTGTTAAAAGTCAGACACATCACTGAATTGTTTAGTAAGATCCTAATTCCGATTACTACAGTTGGAACCAACTATACATAGTTCCCGAAATCAGCCTTCACATTTCACTACAACCACCGATAGACTTTTACCTCCCATGACAGTACAAACTAAATGTACCAGTGGCACCTACTTTATCGTTTCCCGATTGTCATCTGAAAACCATAAGAACAGCTATCAGTTGGAACTAACGATAACATCTTCAAAATCTCCTTGCCAACACTCAGTCTCGGCGGTTGTGGTTGGCAACCAGTACGTACTTTTCTTTACGTCAAATTTAACAAGCTAGCCCACCATTCTCCGCCTAGTCCCACGACCCTAGTTATATCAAAATGAGACTTTCTGCTTATCAGAAGCTGCAGGCAAGAATCCGTGTGGCGCATCCTTTTTCAATGGACTTTAAATCATTCAAGATCGATCTGGACTAGATACAGCGCGGCGGATAAGCCTCGAAGGCTTTCTGTCCCGCGAGTGAGGTGGTCTGATATGTGTCTCATAGGAGAACATACTCTCGCGCAATATACTCCCTCACAAAGTGAATGGTTTACACAAAGACTAGCTTAGATGCTTTAGAAGCTAACATAAAAGCAATATTCGCAGCTCTGTATATAGCTACCGAGTCGGATCCTGTCATGGTCATTGAGATCTAGAGTCATCTTGCAACTTCCCCTTAATACCAAATATTGTCCCTTCGTCCCCTCACCCACTATCCTGATAGTATGGCTTAGGGCTAAAGGTCATGCATGTACGCCTTTTTTTCTAGGTATTTAGTACATACAAGGAAAAATGTTGATTATCACATGCCAGCGAAAAATGTTCTCAAGTTTCGATCCGATACATAGTGCATCACTATGCACCAACAAATCTCCGGGGACTCCTAACTGGTGTCGAGAGGCATATACGATATAGGCCCTAGTGAGGGAGCTCCACAGGGCATGTAATAAAACGAGAACTGGCCAGGCCTCCCAGTTCCCAGGAGGTCGGGATGTTGGTGGGGAGCAAGCCGCGCATTCCGTGCCATCCGTTTCCGGGTCCATATTCCGTGGGCGCCGGCGGGATGACTGATTGAGAGATATTCGTTTTTGACCTGGAGACAGCCGTCACTTTGAGATTATCCCACCCCGGTATGCAGCTGGTGCCACAGGCTGTAGCGCTGTCTGCCCCCTTCCTTCAACCCGCACCCCAACTGCGCCGCATCCCCAGCAGGAAGGAGAGGGGGATTCGGTGAAAGCAAAGAAGGGGGGCACACTAGATATTCTCTACCCAAGAAACACACTAGATCCTAAGCCACAATTCCTTATTTTGAGCAAGGTTAGGTACAGTTACTGTTAAATGATATTGTTAATGCTGTATAGTTGTAAATATGGAAACTGAGTGATAATAGAAAGAGAAGCGCCGATCCTCATTCAGAATGATGAATGATAGAAGACAAAAATAGTGTGAAGATATATTGCTCTTATATAATACGTTCACCTATTATCGCACCACGATCAAGATGGATTTGACCTAACCTCCCCACAATCAGAGCTGCGCAGACTCCCAATGAAATAGCGCGCACCCTGCAGTCTTCTTATCAGCCAATGAGCGTGTGATATGTTATTCACTGCGGGGTACTGGAGGGCCGCTAAGGGGACAGCAGGGCCCCGAAGGGGGTGAAAATGTGGCGAAGTGTGGCAGGGATCTAGGCGTACTAAGAGGCGCGGGGTACTGTAGGGAGGGGTCAGATCCTGCGTGACTGTATTAACAATGGTGCCCCCTCCCTGCCCCAGGACGTTTCTCAAACTTTTCTATTTACCCTAAGTAGAAAAAAAGACTGTTGCGGCTCCATGTACTTATAACTCTTAACAGCACAAGAACCGCGTGCGAGGTACCAAGAATATCACTATACAGGAATAGATACATTGATATATAGACGAAAGGAAGTGTTTATATAAACAATGATGTTTATACTTTTTATTGTAAATTTGCTAGACAGGTTTTGATAGGGAGCTAGAGATACAACACAGAGATACAACTTCGATCCTAGCAAAACATTTCACTTTTGAAAAAAGGGAGTAGTTCACTCACAGCGTGGTAGGCTTGGGCATCTCACTGTCACAAGTTCTTTGTGCTGTCCTGGTAGTATCTCCTTACTCATAGAGCGGTATTTACTTTGCAGAAGTATCGATTGGTCCAATGAGCGAGTGAAGACTGTTATGATTACCCTGAGAGACAAATGGGTGTTTTGTGTTGATCACCGGAGCGGCCGGACTTCAGTGTGACTTCCTCGTTCAATGATGTCTTGCCTTCTCACCAGGCGTCGCCAGTAGTGGGCATCAAAGCGCCCTCGAGCGGTCGACAGAGACGTTCGATAAGATCACCCCTGATATGATATTTATGTCACCGTTTCTCTTTTATGTTCTATAGGGATTTCACGAAACGCCCTCCCTTTCTCCTCCAGGGAGACACCCTCGTGTACATCCCTCCACCAGGACTAGCGACAGAGTTCGATCAATAAGGACATTTAGACCCCCTTCTTCCATTTTCCGTCAATACATACCCGGGTCTCTCTCTCTCTCTCTCTCTCTCTCTCTCTCTCTCTCTCTCTCTCTCTCTCTCTCTCTCTCTCTCAACCCCTTCACTCCCTTTTTTCTGTTACTCGTTTTTCTACGATATTCTGCAACGGCGCGGGTAACCTCTTGGACACCGACATTTGTGTAAACGGAGCTACCATATCGGGAAAAAGTGTGAACTACGGCGTGGTAGCTTAGAAAAATAAACTTATCCAATTTCATACAACAGGCATTCTTATGTAAATCCAACAAGGCATCCAGGACAACGCAATGAATGGGTAACAGTAAAAAGGATATCTATGTATCATCAATCCTGACCATTTGATACGATTTACCGATGAGATTGGCAGAATATCCATATATGACTCCTAACCATACTCTTCGCAGATATCTTCGCAGAACTGTCCCGTCTACGAAATGCGTTTAAGGTGGGGAGTGACTTGTAAGTGACCTTCATTCAGGAGACACTGCTCTCTCTGACCGCGCAGCAGGGTGCGGTATGTGGGGTGCGTCTCGATGATTGGCAGAAGCCAAGGGTGTTGATTGTATCCTTGTCAGGTTCTGTCAATGCTCCCTGCGGGTGACCTTACAATGAGGGAGCGCAACCTCCACCGCCTCACGCAATCCTTGGTAACTGACCCGTAGTCTGCTTGTAACCTTACAACAAACTGTTTGTAGCCTTACAGTGACCTCACATCTTCCTCTCATTAGCTTCCTTTCAAATCCTCAAATGACATTGGCCTGTTTTCTTTAATCCGGGACAACAAAATATAGCTTGACGTCGGCCTGAAGTTTCATTGGCCTTTACTAATATTAGCAATATAATATCTGTAGAATTACATATACTTTAGGTAAGCACTATCATTGTTTTATCCTGACGTTCCGTACATACGTCAGCTAATACGAAATACATTCCATGTCCTGACGTCTGCTTCCTAAATACATCTCTTGATCCAAGGCAATTAAACTGCTGGGATCAGGATGATATTTTGTAACTTTATCAACGATTTAAGATATTCCACTCTTCAAGGATATCTAATCTTAGAAACCACACATCAATATCACCAAATCCTGATAGTTGTATTTCCGTGGGCTTACGTTGATCTTTCTATGCTTTATTGATGTTAGCACAACGCACTGATAATCAGGTAATTTCCAAACCAGACGTAAGCCAAAGTTCTCACCCAGACCGAACCCTACGTGCCACTGCGCCTATAACCCTCAAACCCTACTTAGCCGTGTGCTCCTGTCGCCTACCTCATCCTATTGGTATCCATTGTGGAGGGTGCATTTGCGATTACAGGCCAAGGGTTTATTGTGTTACCCCCGAGCTGCTCCCAAATCCAATACGTCTGAGATGCATGGGTGAGTGGTGGAGTAGAAGTGGTGGTTTGGAGTGGAGGCCACGGTGATCCCTAAACGACGTACTTGTAACGCTCGGCCTAACACACAAATGGAAAAGTGGGTATTCTCGCTGGCCGAATCAGATTGGAGGGATTGCGAGTGGCCCGGACATCGCCTTACTGCGGTCCAGATTGGCATCACCCCGGAGGAGGTGGATTGAATGCGGGAGGGAAGGAGTGGTGCCCAGGGGGTCAAGATAGCTGCAGAAAGTCAGATTTGCGCTTTCTGTCCCGAAATGATTGGACTCCTAATGACACTCATTCTCCAGCTGATTCTCAACCCCCTGATCCTCACCATTGTGGTCAGTCAAGTATCCAAATGTCCATGAGAGGAGGGAGAGGGAGGTGCCTCCCAGGGCTGTAAGAGGAGTCAAAGGCGATCATTGATTGGCAGCGAAACGTCCGCTATAGAATGAACAAGTGTTTAAAGTTAAAATAACAAAACAGCAAAGGTGGTTCTTTCCCCTAAAAGGTTATTGTCTGTGGAGTGGGAATGCATAATGGTGTAAGTAAAGAAAGAGTCAGCTGGTGTTGTATATCTCACTGTGGCTCTGCGATCATGGGCCAATCGTGGACAAATGGCTGACACATCATGGCTCACTACTCTAAGAGCGATTTTGTGTAGCTCAAGACCACAATGTAGTTATTATATAAGGAACTACCCTATGGAGTTTCATATCAATAAGTAATATATCATTTGCACTTTAAACAAGGCGACTCGCCTGAAGCATTGGGGATCTTTGTGTGTATGAAACTATTGATTGTAGCTTACTTCCCTTTTTCATGTATGGATCTCGGGGAAGAGGAAAAGCAACTGATGGTATACCTTGGATCTTTCCCTTTAGGGGACATTGTATGTAAGGACTGGTCTTAGCTGCAGCTATTATAGATTAATGTGTTGTGTATATACATGATAAATGTCCCAACCACTGTGTCCTTGATTATCGTTGCTGCCATCTTCGAAGGCTCATGAGACCGCTGCAAACATTCACGAAATGTCTCGGAACACCTGATAACACAGTCAGAAAACCCCACGTGACACTGTTAAAAGACCTAAGGTCAGAGACACTTCTAGCAGGCCAACACCCCCATATGTGCCCATGGAGGTTCCTGGACACCTCTAAGAGCGCACCCACCTATACTATCTGCTATATATATATTTTAGCATGGTGGGGTCGGAGGAACCTGTCGCCCACCCTGTGGGTAATACAATGAGGTGAGCGCACAGGTTGCTGTGTCCGGTGGGGCGTATTTCAATGCATTGAAGGAGCGGAGATGACCTACTACCAGACATTTGGCTGACCTCGGAGGTATCCACTCAGTCACAGACTCGTAGCTAGCTAGTGAGCCTATCTAAGAAAGACATTGATGAATTGACTTTGTGCATGAAACAGACAAACCATGATCTATCCTTAAGATAGCCTCTAGGATTTTTGCTTCGAAACATTTCCCTCGGATTCTGTGGATCTGTCTATGCTCATGCGAGTGAAAACTAGCTACGCTGGTGTTAAGACCTACACCCTACTTTATCAGAGAAAAAGAGCTGAAACTCCGATATGATGTCGTTCTCTTGATAGAAATATACATGAACTATGGGCACTGTGATTGAAATCCATTGAAAGAAATTGGGTATTTTATCAATGCCTTGCGAGATCCGATAATGCATATTAAAATGACTGAATAAGAAGCAACATGGAATCCCCTGACAGTTACATGTTCTGTGTACATAATAGAAGATCAGGCATATGTGCACTGACGGGAATCGATTGTTGGGACCGGAGAGGGGTGACCTTGACCGACCACGGCACGGACAACCGGCTGCCTGCCGCCGTCCGGAGCCCGGCGCCGCCGACCCGGGCACGCGCCGGGGTTGGTTTTTCTCCTATGCGCTTATTTGTCTGTGTTCGTCGGCTGGAAAGTCCGCGAGTTGGCAACGCCGCCGGGGTCGAGGCGGCGCGAGCCGGCTGATCAATACGGCATCCAACGAACCAATCCCCGCAAGCGGGCCGGCCCTGATCTATGCAGCCACCGAGTCGGCCAGCCCTTGTCGGTAGTAGCCGCTAATCCGCCGGATATGGTCGCGAGGCAAAGATTGGAATGAGGCACCCGTGTTGGGCCTGGCTCCTTGTAATGCGTGGCCCATGCCAGGTTGGGTCCTTGCTTGATCTCTCTCTGCGCCCAATCCGGTGTCTTTTCCCTCCATATTCTTTGGTTGTATTATATTTCTGCTGATTGAAAGGAGAGCAGTTTGGTGCAGCTCAGAGAATACCCCAATATTCCCGAGCCGTTCCCTGTGGTTAATTACAGTAAAATGCGGCTAATTACAGCTGTTGGTAGCTGGAAACGACTCGTTGCTTCTCGGTGTACAGCCTGGAGCAACTTCCAAATCTGACGGTCGTCCTCGTGAATCATTCTCACTTTGCCTCTTTTGAATTCTACAGTCTCTCTGTCTCTCCGTTTCCCCCTACCCGTCCACTCCCCCGGGCTCATGCGTCTCTCTAACCCATCTACGGTCCTCCTCTTCCCCCACCGGCCTATCTGGCGCTTTTGCACGCCCTTGGGGCTGAGGGACAGGCTGCTGTTTTATGGATGGCTGTTAGGAGTGTTGGGTGGTGAAAGTGTGAGGTTAACCTTTGATGCGGCCACCACGGAAAGTAAGACAGCTGATCAACGGGCGTGTGGTTAATGGGTCCCTGCAATGTGGAAACGCGATCCCTCATAAAAATGGTCCTATTCTGCACGCGCTCTAAACTGCCATGTCAGAAGGTGTTGGATTTTACTGGTCTTGAAAACTTTATTCCAATCCAAAACTGTCAGAAAAGGCTAAAAAAAGAGAGCAAAAGTTGCAAAAAACATCAATAGGAACAACAAAGGCGGAATCATCAACATGCAAGCTGAGAACGAAAAGTTTTCAGTTGGTTTGTTTCCATGAGGAACTTGCAAAATTATGCCCATGTTGAAGCTCGTCAAGTTTTATGATCAAAGCACCAGTCAGGCAACTAGTATCCTATGCTTGAGGGATACTATTACAGAGAGAGTGAAATTATTCTAATAGGATCACATTTTTTAAGGAATAGTAGTTTCGGATGAATATATTACAGACAAACTGTACAAAATGGCTTTCGAAAATCATACATTATACTATATTATATTATATATGCTATAAGATTAATAGATATTTTGAGGGTGGCAGGCAACACGCGCCGTTTGTCCATATTATAGTATTTGCGTCTGATATATCATTGTACCCGATGCCGACCTGTAACAGCAAGGACACGCAAGGTGAAAAGACATGTAGAGGAAATGAGGAAGCAGGGCAGAGAAATAAACCACGGACAAGTGTGAATGTTCCGACCCTCGCTTTCCTCTTGGGCGTTGATAGCTGTTTCCTTTCTTTATGTCACCCCACACTGTCACCTGTCTAGCGGGGATGCAGGGCCACACACAACGGACTAGTCTACTCAATTAAACGAACTTATAAGTTTTCCCTGGATATTTTCGACTTTCTGATGACTATAATGAATATACCCCGTCCTCTGTATCTTAATTTCCTTTAGTAACTCGGCATTCGCCCAACCCGCATAGAGCAAACCATCATTGCATGACGACACGGCACAGTCCCCTTGGGTTTAGGACCACTGGCAGTGCGCCTGAGGACTAGTTGTGAGACAAAAAATATAAGCCTAAACAACTGGAAAGCAGTTGCATTGCGGGAATTACACACCAAACGATTCATGTCTCAGAGCTTCAAACAATATCAGCAGAGCAACTTCTGTCTAGCCTTTCAGTCAGTCAAGTCCAAAAGGCGCCCCATCATAATTTTCGCCAGTGACTTCTTGAGGGTGTTTAACCCTATCAGAAAGAATAATGCCTTGAGGCATCAAACGATCCAGGTCGGATGATGCCTCAAAACATCATTTCTTTGAGATTTATATAATTTTTTTTAAATAGAGAGATAATGAACCAATGAATATAACATTTTTACACAATAGAGACATAACATCGATATCGTATCTAATATTTCTAAGCAAAGCAAAAAATGATATCTGGGATATGGTATCCCATCATGAGATGACGTTATCAAATTGAGAGGTCATACAACAATATGGCCGTCCCCTAGCAGTATACACGGATACTAACAACCGGCCACTCACATGCAGCCTTACCACAAGGGCCCTTTCATAAAGGGTTAAAGACGCCGCAGAGGTGTCCCGACGGACACAGAGTGGCCTTATGGCGTCTCCCCGTCCTAGTAGCGTCATATTGGCGTCATTCGAACATCTCGAACCTTGGTAACGACCTCCTGTAGTAGCAGAGAAGAGATGAGCAGGTAATCCTACTGAGAAAGTGCCGTCTTGTTCGTAATAATAGTCTCGTAACTTGGTCGTCGTAAGAACATGGCATCTGTAGTTCCCCTGGATGTTGCTGGAACGATGTTGTGTAAAACGATGCCGATAATATTGAGGAAGACCAGGGTCTATACAATGATCTTCACCATTGAACATGCGTTTATATGTGTACATTATGAAAATCTATCAAGGGATAAATCCCTATTGTAGATACCTTTTTAAGAGCTACCTTTATCAGGATCAGGTTGTTTTGAAGTGCTCTGAAACTGGTGTATTTCTCTGGGTACACCGTATTCTAGCTAGAGACAACGGTCAGAGATAAGGAAGGCCATACCCGGCGGGTAATGGGGGTTCGCAGGGGCGAAGGACGGGTTTGCCCTCAATCCAAACCGGAGGACATTGCTGGCTGCCGGTTGGCTGAGGGCCAGACTCCCGTCCATGTGAGGATCCGACACAAATCAATGTCCTCTCTGGATAGGAGCCGGAAGCGGCCCGGGTGAATGAATGATGGAGCCTGACAAGGTGCGGGCCTAATCTGCCGCCTTCCCACGGCCTAAGCAGGTGTCACCGACTAACTGTAACCGACGAGCCGGCCTTTGGACAGGGCAGGGACAAATAGCCGGGGCGGATACAGACAACGAAGATAGAAGGGTCAGGCACCCTAGCGAGAAGCAATATTGTGGAGACTGGTGGGCACTTGAAAGGGCAAGTGGAGGAGGGGATGAGAAGAGGGTATTGAGAATGTGTGCTGAAATGTAGAAAGACCAGAGCTCTAGAGAGGGTTTGGTGTAGGAACTCATGCCTTAGGGACGACACTGTTTGAAGGAAGAGTAATCTTGAAAGTGGAGCTATAGAGAAAGGAGAAGTCAGCCAGGAAATGCCTCGTCTGTATCGGCACCTGCTTCCAGTCCCAGAGGTAGGGTCTTTTCCTACAGGGACCCACAGAAGTTACTCTTTCTGTTGATCCCGTCTATATACATCCTACTTCACCTTTGCGTCTGCAACATTTGCCTACTCCACTTAATCTTATCTACTGGCAATGGGATATGGGTAATATAATATATTTTACATATATTATATATATATATATATTACTCTGTTAGGGGATTCATAATTTTTGGAAGCACTATAATTGAATCATTCAGCATACCAATAGTCTGCATACATCTCATCTCAGTACATATAATTGTCCTATTCACATATTAATCTCTGTTATATCAGAATGTTGTATTCCTAGTAGAAAATGTATGATGTTGTATCTGAAAAACTTGTACCTAACGAGAGATGCAATAAAGAAACTAACAAAAAAAAACAACCGTGTATACAATGTAGAGGGTCCTCCACATGCATCGGTGTTGAGCTTTTGCGCAGGTTGCATAGGCTGATATTAATCAGAATGCAGGTTTGAGTTTCTCTGATGTAGCTCCTCGCTCTAGTTGTCACCCCATCAAGGGGTTTCTCTTCTTAACTATGCACACATGATCTACATTGATGTTATTTATCTTAGTATCTACTCCAGGTACATGTATATACCATAGAAATAACCTGGGTTTGATGAGACTTAATGACATGATAGTTGTCTTAGGAGCAGGTGCAACTAATTATACTCATTTTACATGTGGAACAACATTCACAAGTAGAACGTATGCCGCTATTCTTTCTGAGATGCTTTACATTCAAAAGCAGTAATACTCGATCGGCTTGGTAATATCCTCTCTGAAAAAGTCGAGGAGACAAACCAAGAAATTACTGACGGTCAGTCAAAAGGCCACTTATCTATATCAGAGAAGTTTCATAAATCATATCAGGGAACTGGTACTTCACGTATTTCTGATACAGGAGCTTCTATTTGCTATGATATCCACCAGTTTTGTTTATTTGAAAGAACAGACTAGTTACAGTTTCGTCACTAAAATGCAATGGTAACTACGTTATAGGGCTATAATAAATAAAATAATCACTTGGCAGAACTATAGATGTAGTCAATAGGAATTGATGGGGCCACAGGGAGTGTCGGCGGGGAGAAGGCGTAACTGGACAGAGTGACTGAGTGGTGGAAAAGAAACTGTTCTATTTATGAAAAAAAGGAGAGAGAAAAGAACCGAGCTGATAGGAGCTGGGAGAGTTTGTTTGCAGACGGTCTGTACGGGTGACACTTCGTGCTGAGACTCGCGCTACGCACGCGCGAACTGTCATAACAGAAGATGGAGTAGTATCGGCCTGTGGCCGTTCCCGCGCCCATTTGACTCCACCACACGACTAGCTGTTCCTCGCTTCGAGCTACGCTAGGTGCCTGTTACCCGACTGCTTCCACTTAATACCCCCGACCTCCTGTTCATCACGCCAGCCGACTGTTCAGTGGCACCAGCCCCCCAGCCACCTGCCTATAACTGCCTACTACCCACCAACCTCCAGTCAAACACCCCATCTGACCACTCACTGCAAGCTCCGCTCTAGCTACTAGATACAGTTACCTATTAACCTCCTTTTATTGGCTGCCACCCATGGACCTCCTGTTTATCACCTCGCCCTCGATCCACGCCTTATTACTCTCCAGTGACCTGTTACTTGTCAGCTTTATATGTATCACCCCTCTGGACCTCTCACTGATAGCTACCTACGACCTTGCTACCGGCCACCCAACTGCCTCCCATCGATCACCACAACCTACTGCTCATCGTCGCTAGCCACCTTCCAGCGACCTGAAACTGTTGGCTTCATGTCTAATTTACCTCTGGGCCAATCATCATTGGCCGCCCATTAGCCACAGTTAATTTACCCGCCTGCTTCTGCTTGATACCAATTATCCTCCTGTCTATCACCCCACCCGACCGCTCGCCCCCTATAGCCACCTGTTATCTGCCTCTCACCATCTACCACCCTATGACCATCACCAACTGATAATTCACCGTTAACTACCCTACGGGACCTTCTAGACTCTTTTTGATAATCACCACCCATCATCCTTCAGTCTATCCCTACACCTAAATGCAAGCCATACTCCTGGTGCCTGTTATCTATCACCCAACATATCTCTAACCGTTAGCTTCTCTACAGCCACCTGTTACTTGCCTACCTCACGTCTAACAGCCCACCTGACAATTCACGGCTAGACATCTTCCAGCCTTCTCCTACCTGCCGACTTCATGTCTAACTCCCCACCCGACCGCGTACCGCCATGTTTATCACCTTCACCCTACCATCGCTTCCGGCTGCCTGGGAACGGCATGCTGTCCGCCAGGGAGTGGAAAGTAGAAAATGAAGTGAGAAAAAGTGGAAAATAATCTTGTTTGGTGAGAAGGTACCTGGTTAGTGTTGAGTACATGGGGTGACAGATGGACTTATTAAAGAAGGATGTGATATAGGAAGGTGGAGGGGGTGATAATTGGAACTGACGGACCCCAAAGCTGGAACATATATAAGGCTGCTCGGGAGACAGAAATTACAAGGTCCATGATGTTACTGACACCCAGCACGTCTATGTACTGTGCTAATGTCCACAATATGAATGGCAGGATGGTGTATCTGGTTAATTTATAAGATGGGGAGGAGTAGTCATTGTCGTCCCCTGTTGATAACTACACTCACCAACGTCACCCACATTCACCCCAACTACACAACGACAGCCTTAACCTCACCGCTAATCAACATTGATTTCACCTACCGATCATTTATTTCTTCCCCACCATCAACCTATATTTGAAATATAATTCACTACCTCTTCATCCATTTGAATATTCTCGTACAACTATACAATCCCACCAATATATTCCCTATTGCATCATCAAATAGTGATAGATAAATCATATGCCCCCAGCCTGTCTCACCACATTGTTTATCCTAAGAGATAGGAGAACGAATGGGTTCTGAATTAGACATGATTGTTGCGCGAGGTTTGATAGTAAGGCAGATTGTCGGATTAGATAAGCAGTAGCTGCTCATCACATGGACAGAAACTGCGACCTTTTTTTTTTTTTTTTTATTCAATGAAACATAAAGACATGCGCAATCGCCTAGTGGCGTTCTCTTAGAAAGGTGAGAGGGGGGATTGTAGACTCCTTTAAGCATGTCCGAGGAATGCAGCAGTGGGGGCGGCGGGTTTGGAGGTTACGCCTGTCACTAAACTCTCCTCCAGGGAGAGACATTGTCATGCGGGTTTGGCAAGAAAGTAGCAGCCGTGAGATAAGGCTGGATATAAACACCTCTGTTTGAGTAGCTGGCGTGCGCGGGAAGCCAATGCAATTGGTAGTCAAAACCAGGGAGGGCTATCTCAGGGGTGTTATCAATCCCACCTCTATCCAGTTTCTAACCTTACTCTACACCATGGAGCAGTGGTGTATTCTCGTTCTATACCCCATTAAAGAGCCTCGCTACACCTGCGGCCAATACCCAGTGGAGACGTAACGACTGCAGTAAATTCTATGCTTAGGAACTCGCTGCTAACACTATATAATATGTTGGCCTCCATTAAAAGCAAAACAGGAATGTGTATACTTCAGAAGCTAAGGAAATTCCGATATAAAATGAAAGGGAAATGTTCGATGCACCAAAGGGGGAGGGGACACCAGCAATGCACTTTTTCCAATGGAGTAATGTATCTCATACTGATTCTATATGTATAGTGCTTTGAAACTCGCATGTGATATGTTTTGGTGAGTAACAAAGCCCACATCAGAGCCATCTTCCTTTTTTCTCTACCCACTTAGAGATGTTCTTTCTACATTATCCTCTCACAAAGAATTCTTTTATCTTCCATTGTACTATGCCTTTGGCAACAACACTCTATCCCCCTGCAACATCACTATTACCCACACCGACACTCTTTCTTCTCCTTAGGCTGGAGTAGAAAGGCACGACTTTCTATTGTATGAAATTCCACAGGACAACAATTGCACGGCTTTTGATAGAACAGATTCCACATATTACAGCTGGAGAAGCCAGATGGGGCTCTCCTTCCTGAAATAAATGCCTTGGATTAGAATATTTCACTTTTTCAGACAGAGCAGATGTACACCATACTTAAGAGCCACATTTCAATTATACTAGTTTCCAACTCTATGTAACTCACCATCATTCTGTTGAAGGACACAAATTAAAGAATTATTTGTGGCATCGGTATCTGCTCGTTGGTCTCTGAATGAGAATATAGCCGACACAAGGCCTGTTCCCAGAAAGCCTGTTGGTGGTATCACTGACTGTGCGTCGGTATAGAAAAATCAGTGAGGGTAATAAATTTCATTCAGTGACCAACTTTTCACTCAGTCGTGGGTGGCGCCACATTGCACAATCTAAGCACAAAATGTCATGGGTCAGTTCAAGAGCTGGGTTGTTTCCATTGGCTGATTTTGGTTTAGCAGTGCCAAAATTCCGTCAGTGGTTCCTGACTATAGATCAGTGACGGGAAATCGGCCAATGGAAACGGGCCTTTAGGATCTAGGTAAAGGAATGATGATTTCGTGGTGTCTATTCTGGAAAAGTGAATTGGTGACGTGAGATTGACGCCATACGCAAACTGACTATATATTCCCATAAAGCAATAGGCGGCTGATGGTTATCCAGTCGCTGCTGGCCTTGCTTTGCCCAAGGGTAAGCAGCTCACTTATATCCGCGAACAATGGCAGCGTGCATTAGGCCACGCTTCCTAGCACCCCGAACCCATAAAAAGAGCATTGTTATGTCGCCCTGATCCTCCTCGACCTCCCTCTTCTCCCAGCTCACCTCCACCCACATGCAGCACATACTCTGTTGACCATCACTACCCGGACAACCGATACCCCACGCCATGCTGGCTATTGCCTACTCTAGCGTTGTGCCCAGGGGTCGCCGATGGCGAGGAGGGCGGGGTGGTGGTATGAGATGGGCGGAGTGGAGGGCTTTTGAAGTGCGATCTCCGCGTCCTGGAGGCCACCCTGGCACCGCTGGGGTCCTTCATGGTTGTGATGGAGCACGTGGGACACCACTTACCAAGATGAGCTGGGAGCTGTGAGCACCATTCCTCCCCGCACATCCACACTGTATCCTAGTCCCCTACCGGCCTGGCCATCTTTCTCTTTGTCTCCCCTTTCCCCCAGACGCTAGCTTCCATATTTTTCCAGACTATCGCTGGTGATGTATTGATCCATTTATGCACTTTTGCCTTTTTTCTGTTCCGTCGTACCTTTTTCTACAATCATTTATAGTCTACCATCTTTTTTCGTTATAATTTCTCAATACATATGTATCTTTAATATCTATCGGCCTTTTTACTTTTCCACTCTTTTTTTAATTACACTCTCTCTTCGTCTCCTGGATAAGATTAATATCAAATTAATCTTTATTGTGTATGTTACATTCGCCTTCCTGGCCCTACCTCTGTAAATTTGCAAGACTGATCATTAGACCTTTTAGATTTTCTATTGATCCTCTACGACTGCATGCCTATCAGCTCTCCGGTAAAAATCCCATTTTCCCTGTGTGCTTCTGTGCTCCACCCTTTCCTCCTTCATACCTTCCCCACAGCACATATTGTAGGTCAATTCCTCTTTACATCATTCCTACCCACCCTCCCACCTCTTTGGCTTTCCCCTCCCACCTGTCAAACCCCATTGCTTAAACTTGCTAAGCCCAGCGTATTCCCCCTTGGCTCGGTAAGCTTGGGATAAACATTGTGGATTATCTTGCTAACATGTATTTGTTCTATTGGGCTACTTTCAATGCTATTGACATGAAGCCTGCTTAGTAGGAGTGGTTTGAACTGTACATACCGTACTCATGAGAACATAATGAAGTAAATTGAAAAGTAATGACATCGTATTGACAAGATCTAAATCATACATCATATTATACTGTGTACTGGTCAGCTACGTATTGTTGCCATCACCAAGGGTAGTGTAATATCATTACCTTTCTCTTCTATGATAAATTATGTCTAAATCACTGACGTTTGCGTGCAGGAAGGTTGGCGGGCAGCGACACATTTATTGTCTGTTTCAAATGACGTTGATAACTGTGCCACATTAGCGCCACTTGCAGCGACGTGTTGTGGCGTTCTCGGCGCCTTGATACCGACATCCTGCATGACTGCGACTCGTTGCGCGTTCCGGCCAACCAATCACGGCAGGTCTATCATTAGGGAGTAGGTTGCATGCGACGTCACGGACGATGACATCATAACGTGAGATTCGACACCCAGAGGTCTTATCACGCTAAGCGGTCACCATACTGGACTGTCAGCATTAATAAAACAACTGTATTGTTGTCACAAAAGGTTGATAGCAATGTGCCAAGACAAGGGATTAATGGTAATGGGGTGTAACATCTGAGGTAAAGTAATCGAAAGGCAATGTTCCATGAAAGGCTGGAAACCCGTATCTATCTTATGGTTTGCAAATGCATGGCTTCCATAAGCATATCAAAAATCAAATCCTATTACATTTTCCCTAACGCGAATTTACAATGACTTGTAACTTTTCCCCTGACATGTAAGGGGAAAGTTTTCAAGTTGCCTGTTGACACGAAAGCTTTTATGATGGTTTGTCTGCCGGCCTTAGTCCTAGATACGATGAGAAGATGGTCGGTCGATCCATTGTTGTCACTGGATAGGGCAGATGTGGCTTCGCTTTATGCGAGCATAGCACAGCTGCTTGCTCTTAAGAAATGTTTCTTTTGGATACATGATGCTAGTAAAGAGATCCTACCAAGCATACTATTCCATTCCCAGTCTTATCTAATCGTCTCCCTCATCCTATGCCCCTTTAGAGGACCTCAGTTGAGCTCTTCTCACAGGTGCAGGGAGATAATGCAGCTTACTATTAATTCAATGATTCTGCAATATTTCGAACGGCATCCAGGAAAAATATTAGCGCACTGGCGCTTAGAAATCTTCATTAATCCTGACTTAATTAGTGAATAGATAACGCATTGTTAATAATGCATTCGCAATCCAGACGGAAGAGGATTGGGTGATTTGACAGGTGGTGTTATTGTTTGTCTTTCAAGCGAGTCGGCCAAACGACGTCCAATGAAAACAAGCGGCAATATCTGATTGCAAACGGCTCGGCTCACCATTAAATGGAATGCCAATTAAACCGACTCCCGTAGATTAGTCCTGGGAAAGTCAGAGCCGGGTGACAGTGCCGTCTGAAACAAAGCCCGGTCAGACAGTTGGACTCTATTACCGCTACCTGTTATCACGTGATAGGACAGTGGTATGTGATTTTGGCAGTCATACCATTCGGAACTTTTTTATCGTGGGTGCTTAGAGCATCTAAAGTATGGTCCCATCAGAGAAAGGACATCAACAATCCCAAACACATCAAAGCATACTTTTTGGCCGTAACAGTTTTGTTTAAATGTACTTTTCCATCGCGATTTCTTTTTGTATAATAATATAATCTACTTGATAGGAAATCGTCTTTGCTTGGATCATCTCTACCTTACCTTTTCTCCATACTTCTATGACTCTTAAAAATACCATATCAGTGTACAATCTAACGGCAAACCTTATGTTATAGATATATTATTGTTTGATAGATACCGTTTAATAATTACAATGTGAATAGAAGCTGGAGAATACATAACCTTAATCCTCATATCGTATGTGTCTTTGTGCTTTCCTCACCTACGCGGAGGAAAAATATATCATGTGACCTCCCCTATTCAGCGTTAGTGGCTGCTTTTGACTCAATGCTTCTGTCCTTGCTGTCAATGCCGCTACTCCATCTGTCAATGTCGCTACCCTAGCTGTCAATACCGCTCCTCCAGCTGTCAACGACTCGGGCCCTGCTGGAATTGCTCAATACAGTATTTATCAGTCTCTCCGATTGTCCTCCTGCAAGTGCCACTAAAGGATAGGGCATAGACTCTGCCATCCGCCAATTTCCCACGCGAACCTTTGGCCTATTGGTTACATTTGACACCACCTGCACCTTAACAGGGAATCTTCGAGAATCATATTGATAATATAGTGCTTCGGCCTCTCTCTTGCCCTTGTATATACACATTGTGTTAAGCGAATACATGTTAATACAGTGATAAGAGCTGGGATATTTGTTTCTAAATCAAAGGATGAGGTAAAGGTGTAAGAGTTAAACCACCTCAAACAAACCCTATGCAATAAATAATTGATCAGTACATAGTCATATACGTTGATTCTTATATGAAGAGTTGCATCTCACAGTCACAGACAAGGTGGTTCAAATCGACAAATATGTGTAAATAATGAAATATTAGTTTAGCCGGACAGTCAGCTACATGTGTCATCCATGCATCCCGGGCATCGTATGATTGTGGATGATAAGGCTATGAAAACTCTATTAAGATGTAAACTAAGAGAAAATGATCTGATGTAAAGTGATACAACCCGATATACGTTATTGTATATATATACAAAAATCTCATTTGTCTGAATTCGGTCTGTATGGTCATATTGTTGGTGATAACCAGCTTGCCGTCCTATCATCCAATTTGTTGTTGTTGTCATGAGAAACCAACTTTACGAACACAACCTCCTCTGTGGTTAATGTAAAACATGAATGTGTAAACGAGGGAGCTGCACTAAACTGAGAGGAAACCTTTTCTTTCTGTTTGAAATTTGAATAGAAATATGTAGGACTTAATACCTTTATATATCTTGAGCCCATTGCTAGATTTGTAAACCTGGGTATTTCTTTGAAAGGGTCACGAACTACTGGAGCCTGTTGGAAATAGAGGTTACTTTCCCCTAAGGGGTCATCCATAAAGTACGTTCGCACTGAGGGGGGTAGGGGGGTCAAAAATTTTGGAGATTTTGCGTATGCTCTCTCTTTATTCTATTGCGTACAAGATCGGAAGGGGGGTGGGGGGTCAAAAATTTCATACATTCTGCGTATGTACTTTATGGATGGCCCCTAACCGTTTCTTGAGTCTATATAAAAGCTTTAACTTTTTTTTTATCTAAATAGTGCACCCTTCGCTAATAAAACAATTGGCCGAGTCGGGCAACAGATCCCTATCCCTATCCCGATCCCTGTATCCTCCCTCAGTCCACGCCTCTGCGCCATGTGTCAGGCAGACAGCGCCGTCTTCCGTCCATTAGCTGTGAGAACACCTCTGCCGGTCACGTCTTCCCCTGGGGGGAAATTGCGCTATTTGGCCTAATCAAAATTCTTCATAAATCTCTTAACATACAGTAATTGCGTGTTGTGCCGCTGGCGGTTTGGCTATAGCCCTTTACTGCCTCCGGGTATTCCCGACAAACTCCAGACGGTGTTTCAAAAAATTCCAGAGCTGTGGATAATGTGAACCCCATGTGAAACCCGCAGAGCGCCATCAGAAATCCCCATCTGGGTGGAATTAATATGAATGAATTGCAGATCAAGATTTCGTTTTATCGGAATAAGGTGGTAACTCGTTTGAGGGAGTAAACCTCTTCCGCGCACATTACCATTAACGAGTTGGTAACAATAGAATGTATGCATTTCCATAACAAGGTGTTGGTACATATTGCCATTGCAATCAGGGAAGCTTAATCATAGCATACTGTCTCATTACCTGATTAGTCGTTCTTCTGTGAACCCATCCTTAGATGGCGCAAGTGTGAATTTCATGTTGCTCATGCCCTCTTTCCACACGTTACCCTCGCAAGACCCGCTCCCACGACCATGACTAGCGCCCCCCTGGGAGAGGAGAGCAGGGTGTTATGTAGGCGCTACGGATGAGACTGGTTGAGGGGCAACCACCATTCGACGATCACTTACCCTGAGTGTGGTCGTTAACAGGAGGCTAACTAAGCGTGCTCGTGTGTATAAAAATCCCCAGCATCAAGTGCTCTGGAGTAGTTATGGTGGAGGGGACGAGTATATATAGAGGGTGTGTATAGAGGGGTGGCTAGTAGTTGGGGGGAGGGGATTCTTGAAGTGGCCGCAGCCGGTTGGTTGCCCTCCCCAAGTATCCGGTTGGACGCCAGAGAGGTGGTGCATTATTTATGGCCAAAGTTGCTAAGGTCAGATGAAAAATTCAAGTCGGGTAATGTTAGTAATAGCTTATAATGGGTCCCGTGTTGATCGGAGAGCCCTGATGGCGCACCCTCAACTAATAAGATAATGGAATGAGTTGGGCAACAAATTAATGCTTACCAAGTTGAAATCCCCACCTGCACCCCCCCCCCCCCAACCCACCCCCATCCCACAACGCCTTAGCCTAGAAGGGCGTTTGAGTGTTACACACGAGTAAGGTAGGACTCACGGCAAATGAAAAATTTTGGAATGGTCGCATGCAGGAAGTGCAGCTGATGGTGGTTTGGTGTGTTCTGATGGATGCTGAAGGCGACCTCTATTGGCACAGGGGGCGCGGTGTGTCCGGGACCCAGCGCCCATGTGCCCGTCCGTAGCGCCTCCTAGCGGCACGGAGATGGGATGCAGATTCTTAAAATGCACCTTCCCCTCACATCAAATTTCCGCCTGTCCCGGTTTAAACCCGACTTGCCACAGTTTACACACACATGAATTTATGGTTGCACACGGTGAATGGGGATTCTGGTGGAAAATAATGTGTTCCTACTTGATACTCTGTCTGGAACTTAGTGGAAAGCTGTCTCCTTATGGTAAGCTTACATTATGTTTCCCTGTGGTTCTCCGATGTTATAATTCTGTTTAGCAATATCGTGAAAGGATAGTTTGATAGTTTACAGCCATGTTACAGCCATACGCAAAGACTGGAAGCATTCCTTTATAACGCTGCGTTAGATACATGAGGAAGAGGAACAGTAGTAAAATGATCAGACCAAGGAGGAGCGCCAAAACGATTTCAAATTATCAGATTTAAGCCTATTTTCTCAAGGTTAAATTCAACTGACTGACAAAGATATTTGCGAGTGTCCAGTTGCAGATATCACACCACCTATCCTGGTCAGACCATGTTGGATGCCGGTGCACCCCTCTCATAATATCTCACACTCTCTAAGTGATTTTCTGTACAAGGGTCTCACTGCGATCTATAGGAGAATAATTCTTAACGAACTAGGCTTAGAGCCTTCAGAATCCACTGACACACAGTATTCTCACCCGGTGGCATCATTGAGATTATAGGAATATTTGAGTTGCATTGATGTATGTCTTTAGCACTGGAGGCAGGCCAGTTGATTCTCAAGTTCGTTCAGAATTCTTTTCTATAGAGCGTAGTGAGAGTACAGAATACGACTTAGAGAGTGTGAGATCTTATGAGAGGGGTGGGTGGCCAGTCGAGGTGTATCAGCAGGAACCAGGTATCTGGCCAGCGGCAATGTGCGGGGGCGGCTCCTAAAAGAGAAATTCATGACAGTTTGTGGCCAAAGTTTAGAGTCTCGCCGGGATTGAGCTAGCCACTGAGCAGCTCAGTGTTCTCATGCACGCAGGTGGCCAGCAGCCTGGTGTGTGTACCTCGCGCTCCTGGCAAGAACCCAGACAGGTTCCCGGGAGGTGCTCGTCGATTCTCCGGGCCGTTGTAAGCGCCCCGTCGGGACAGATACCGTGGAAGGCCCTGGAATCTAAATGAACGGCAATGCTTAATTTCATTCAGGCTAATGAGGACCATGCTAAGGGCTGGCCCCCACCTACCACGATGGTCTACGACATGCTCCCCGATAGCTGCGATTTGAAATGCCCAAATCGCAGCCTATCGGAAGGTCCCAGAATCGTAGAGCTATGTCGTGATCCAATCTCTGAATTATTCTCGACGACCACGATATCTTCCCGATAGGCTAAGATACCCTATGACAGGCCACGAAAAATCCAACATGTTGGATTTTATCGTGACCTCTACGATTGGCATTTTCAATCGCAGTCTATCGCAGCCAATCGCAGAAACCTGTTCCACCTACCACGATTTTTGCTGACCTCACGATAGAATCGATATGGTGTCAGGAAGGCAGTCATAGGGCCTATCGCGACCAGAATCGTGGTAGGTGGGGGCCCGGTTTAAGCGGTGTTGGAGGAATGCGGAGGTCAGTTTGGGACCGAAGGCACTTCTCCGTTACAGCTCTAGAGATAAGGTCGGGGGAGAATGTGGAGAAATGCATCAGGTTTGAAGCTTTCAAATTTTCCCAACGTCATTATTTGCACACACAAAAATTGTTGATCAGATGGCCACACGAGGCACGATCGACGGGTTAACCTTTTAAGGCCTGGAAGCCAGCAATGCCGACATAGAATTGAGACTTCCCGATGCACCCGACGGGCATTAAATTCAATGCAATTATGCCTCGTAAAGCGCGTAATAAGGCGCGTCGGTATGCATCGGAAGCCCAGGGTGTTAAGTCTTTTAATCAGGGCCCTAGCAAGATGTAGAGTACCACATACACCTGTTTCCAAATACGGCTATTAGTGTATTTTGCTGCCAAACAATGAAATGTGCCGTCTTGCTAAATGTCATGCTTGATACGGTCTTAGGCCCGCGAAAATATGTCGTTAGAATAACGTCTTTGGCATTTGTATCATTCAAACAATGGAAAGGCATAACAAGCGAAGTCGCTTTCATAGATTTTCCGGCTTATTCAAGTTTAACTGAATAATGAATCATGGAGATCCCTTTCCTAGTTCCCGTATGAGACTAGACCCGGGTAAATCAGAAGACGGCCCACCAATTTTGAAAAGGATCAGCAGATCTTGCGTCCTTACGGATTAATCCTTCACACCATTAAATTCGCACCAGGCCTGACTATAGAATTCTCACAAACCTCACCATACAAACCCGATCCACAGTTTTTGAGGTAGAACCCTCGATTCTAGGCGGCTGATCAAAGTTGTGCCATTCTGTTTAGCCAGGCTCAATTCAAGATCGACTTCCCAAAAGGCTTTGCAAGTGACACCAATGCTTCCGGGTTCAAAGGTCATCCCTTGATGACGCCTACAGGGTGGTGCAGTCAGATTATTAATGATTCAGACAAACGCCATTAGTCAATCCGACCTCTACCCCTTCCGCCTTCAGCCATATTCGCAGCTCTTCCTCCTTGTCCCATTATTTTCCCTGCATCTGTATCCTGCAATCAGTTTTCATACCTATTCTTTTACACTCATTCCTCTGCTATTGAATACCTACCGTCAGGATAATGGATATTTCATACCATAATTCCCTGGCATTCCGCGTTCTTCTTGCATGTGCAGGGTCATGGACAGTGATATATGGATTCAGTCGTTTCAATCGAATCTGAACACTGTAGGACGGTGGTCAAGAGGGGAAGTTAAGACGGATATGTATATCATTTACACGCTTTCAAGGACTTTTGTGCGTGAATTATTCTTGATTCGTTTCAACTAAGAATACCCTAATATTCATCGTTTCTGTGATCGTCCGCTTGGGTCTACTTATTGTCCTTCTGTTCCACTGAGCCTCTTTCAGACTTAAGAACTTCACACAATTGAGGCGTGCCTTGAACTGCACGTATGACCTTCCAAGACCAGAATCAACACCTTGGGCTTTTTTGCAAACCCACAACATGCGGGTCAGGTGGGATGCTGGACCAGTTACCCTAGATCCCACGCCGCCCACTTGACACGAGGCATTGCCTTCCACACCTCAGCATGTTCCTGCAAGAGCATTTGACACTGACCAAGACGCGTTCTTGGCGGCCTGGTATATGCCGCGCTTTAGGATTGACCGAGAATCCTCTTACAACCCGGTGTCCTGCCAGCTTCGGGCACATCGCAGTGCGCGGCGGCGATCGGCGTCATCTGAGGCGACGGGCCCTAAAAGCCACCCGATTAAATAGTAATCAGGGCGTCCTCGGCGGTACCG
The DNA here is from genome assembly GCA_950022655.1 of Alentia gelatinosa. NCBI lineage: Eukaryota > Metazoa > Annelida > Polychaeta > Phyllodocida > Polynoidae > Alentia > Alentia gelatinosa. Next base: position 99,560,489 of record OX465580.1, on the reverse strand, counting down.
CATGGTGGCGCTTCGCAGCGCGCTCGAGGCTGTCGTGTTTTACAGCAAACCCTCTCTCCCCGCAATCCATTAAGGCGGCACCACTGGCCACTGGCCTGGCCAAGTCCAAAAGAAGTAATGCCACGCGCTTTGGGTGTAGGAAGTAGCCCTCGCCCGGGATATGCGGGCATATAGGGCATAGCCGACTAATAGGCCCATTACTGATAGACCGATCGGACAGCGCAGCTCCTGATTTGATGGATCCTGTATTGCTGCAGCGTTGTCAGGGGGTTAGTCCAAGTCTCCGTAGTGGTGGTTCGAGTAGGGGGCTCCGGTAGGGGGCTGCAGGTGGAGGCGCCGGGCTGCTGTTTTCTATCGGGAGAAGGCTCTGACCTCTATCTGACCCCTGGGAAAGTATACTTAATGCCAGTCGTGTCGCCCTCTGCCGAGCGTATCCATCATTTATGGCGCCGTTCTTTGGTGCATGTCAAGCCTACCGGATAATCCGTGATATCCATATCTACTCATAGGCAAAACCACGGGATAAAATCCCTTGGAAGGATGGAAATCAATTCCTGAACTAGAGTCATCAGGCAAAGGATCAGTATATATGTGCAACTGCTCTCACAGACTGTTCACTGGTGACCATATACTTCCTTACAAACAATTACAAAATATGTTCAAAAGAATACTGTCGAAGGAGAAAGAAAGTCAAGGAATAAAACACAATTTGAAAAAAGTTGTCCCATCTTCCATGACTATAACACATGTCGCCCTGTCCACTACTTGGACTTGCATCGACTATTTACTAAATGTTCTAGATTTCAGATTGCTCGAGCCGTTTCTGATAGTTATGAGCTTACCAGGAATCGTCCACATCTACTCGATATTGCCCCTTATTATTGCCCACTCAGAGGCGCCCGGAAAATAGTCACAGCCACTCACGGCTCCTTGCCGTCATTCGGGACCACGACGAGTCAGTCAAAATTGATCAGATTCCGCCAAGGTCAAGCGGGGTCAGGTAAGAGCTACTCTCCTTGCAAGGCTACTCGTATGGCATCGTACACCGTCCAGAGGCCCCGTGATCGATTCGGAGTCGCACTAGAAAGTGTCAGGAGAACTACTAGTAGTCTATGGCTACTACTCAGAATCACTCAGAGTCTAAAGACCTTCTTTGTAGGTTCTGCAGTCGCGTCGCCCACAGTTGCTATTACCCTGATTAAAATGCAGAACAGCTCGCCTTGCGATTCAAGCCTAATGGTACCGATACCGAAACTGTCCCAAGCAATATCTAGACAAGCAGCTTGGGCCTTACTCTCCACCCTGCATACTGCCTCCCTCACAAGCAAGCCATACTGTGTTGATTAGCCATTGTCTCTAGTTCCAGTGCTTTTGTTCTGTGATTCTGGGTAAATAATGAGCAATTAGAAAGCTGGGGATGTTTCCAGCATGGTGATGAAAGGATGGGAGGCTGAGCAGGGAGGGTTAACCCATTCCTGTTTCTAAGACGGCTGAGCTTAAGTGGGACCGAGGTGAGCTGCTCAGGGATGGCATACATGTCTGCCTGACGGTAATGGCGGGCATGGGAAACGCTCGACAAGAAGCCTTAACGGGTACTTACTACTCCGGAATTAACCGGAACTGCGGCTACTGAACGGTATACTCAAAACAACCACATATATATACATTGATGTATAATATGTATACCCTATCTCGCTGAGTGTCCACTTGGGTTTATTATGTAGGAAAACGAAATATCCAGTTATATCGGCTTTTGCCACCATTCAACGTCTATCACCCTTGAATTTGTTTTCCTGTGGAAAGGGCGCAGAACCTTCTTAGCGATAGTAGATGTCACATCCTGGAATATGCTGGAGAATATGCGATGCATTTCTTACAGCTCTCCGCAGCGAAATGAGGAATCCATATGGCGGACTATTTATATATTCGTATATATATAAAGTGTACCATTCATATTTAGATCCGGATACGTGGATTGTAAATTTTATGCTGTTCATTATGGATCATCTTTATCCTATATCTTCTTTTTTCCACAAGATAAACGTCAGCGTAACCATAGCTAAATACGGAGCAAAGGGTAATATTGGATAGTCAATTTAGCAAACCCAGCACTGTTCTAACCAGTACCAAAATCTGCAGACAGCCCTAGTCTGTGGTATGTCTAGAAACCAGATTTCAACCAATCGCAATTCCTAATGCCTTTGCTAAGCCAATAAGAATGGGCGTTGTATATGGCAAACTCCGAACACCTCAGGGAATCTGTAAAGAATATAGAGTAGACGATGCTGTCACACCATGCAGGATTTCTTATAATGCATCGCGCACTTCTTTGATATAAATATGTCCTAATAAAACGCCTTCCGTGAATCTTTGAACCAGAGGGGGTGCTTCCCCTCCCCTCACAGATAGTTAGGGGTATACCCCCTGAAGAAAGGCCATATATTCACGCATACTGCCGTCTTGGAACGCGCATCAGAGATTTTTACTTATCGGTTCTGACAAGCTGTCTACATATTCAGCACGCTAAGACAGCTTCTATCCGGGCGGCAGCTGTGTCCCATATCAAATATCCATCTGCCAAATAAAGCAGCAACGTCTTTGCAATTACACTGATATTATCTGTAGGCGCCAAATGTAATTGCTGCTTCGAGACGGCCTGGGGCTATATGCAGAGAATGTTGTTCTTCTACTTCAGTCGTCTTCCTTCCCACCATCTTCTTACCCCACGTTTCCGAGATAGGGGAAGTTCTAGCTAAAAAGATAAATCCGAATGTCAGCCCTGAGTATACTGGGAATTACAAAACAAATATTGATCCGGAAACTTTCACCCCTCTCTTGGTAAGCGAGGAGACATTGGAAGACTTTGTCAAAAAAATCAATATCAGTAAGCCGTCGGGAATTGATGGAGTACGCACCTCAGTGTTAAAGGACACCCTTGCTATACTAATCCCCCAGCTATCGCATATCTATACGCTAAGCTTTAACGAAGGTGATTTCCCATCCGCATGGAAAAATGCCACTATCACACCAATACCAAAAACAGGGTCACTTTCCAATCCAACAAACTGGCGCCCAATTTCCATATTGCAAACTCAATCTAAGTTGATCGAAAAAACCATTCACAGATACCTGACCCATGTGCTAAAATCGCAAAACTTAATTGACCATGATCAATATGGTTATCAAAAAGGAGTAGGAACGATAGATGCAATAGGAGACTTAGTAAATGATCTTTATCAGTATAGAGATAACTCATTAATCACATGTAGTGTATTCGTAGACTTCAAAAAGGCGTTTGACAGTGTGCATCATGGGACCCTAATGAAAAAATTGGAGTTGTTAAATATAAACTCCACTACGCTGCATTGGATCGGCTCCTATCTGAGTAATAGGACGCAACGAATACGAATAGGTGATAATACATCTGAGTGGAGAAAGGTTAACTATGGAGTGCCCCAAGGATCGGTCCTGGGGCCGTTGCTGTTTATCTATTACATTAATGACTTAACAACTATCTTAAACAATCATAACGTGTCATATAAATTCTACGCTGATGATCTCGTGATATCTAAAGAAGGAAAAGATATGAGGGAAATAACCAAACGAGTACAAGATTGTCTGGACAGTTTATATGACTGGACACGTGAAAACTACCTAACTGTTAACAGCAATAAAACTAAGGTTCTATGGTTTGCATCTAAATCTAAACTTAGATCACTAAATCCAGCAGATCTTTTCCTAGGCATGACGAAACTGACTGTGACGCGCGACTATACTTACCTCGGAGCCGTCTTGGATGAAACTCTGTCATTTGAAAAGAACACTAAATTGACCATTAAAAAACTTAACAATAAGATCTTTCTCTTAGGTAAAATAAGACACCTGATCACATCGAAAATGGCGTGTAGGATTTATAAACAGAGCATCTCACCAATCATAGACTATGTCTCCTTTTTGCACGATTGTGGGTCACAGTGCCTAAGGGATAAGTTGCAAAGGAGCCAAAATCGTGGTCTGCGTCTATGTCTGGGGGTGGGTCCCAGGGTGCACACTGTCAACGACCTCCACCGACTAACGGGAATACTAAAATTGGATAGAAGACGCGAAGAAATGTTACTAACTTACACAAGGAGAAGACTTAACTCGGGAGCAGGGGTACATAGAACGATAGAATATGTAAAGAATAAGCAAAGAGAATCAAATATTGTCACAAGAGCCACAACAAGCACCACCCTTCACCTACCAAGAATGAAGACAGAATTTGCGAAAAAAGCACCTTATTACAGAGGCTCTGTACTATGGAATAAGCTACCTGAATGGATAAGGAAACTTGAGAAAAAGACCACCTTTAAGAACCATATTAATAAACTTGAAGGACTGCACTAGACCATGTCAGTATAAAATGCCATATGTACTCAAGTCGAGGAATCACGATAGATTCCATGACGATGTAAAGCAGTAGATGGTAGAAGCAAAATAATATAGGATAATGTACCGAATTGACATGACCTATCGTTACAATTTTCGACTAAATCAAGAAACAATAAGTATGTTCTGTCACAGCTGTCAATGTCAAAACACAGGAGTGAACCTGATTATTCTGAGTACATGATCGCAGTCCCAACTCTTAAAATCTAATTCACAAAGAACTACCTCTTCTCATCCTCATTGTTGAATTTTGTTTATTGTACATCTTATCACATTTTTGTACCAAATTTATACACATGTATTACCCACTTTATATTAGCACCTTCCGACTAGGAATATGTTTCTTTAGCACCGGTTACTGTTTGTATGTTAACTATTATATCCAAAATGTGACGAATGAAACACTTTGAAAGCAATGTATGAGGTATTAATGGTGTCACAAGGTTGATGGAAGATCGGGGTCCATTGTACCATCGAATCAAACCTAATAAAAAAAAAAAAAAAAAAAAAAAAATATGTGTGTAGGGTAGGGGGTAGGGAGTGGGGGTAGGGAGTTTCAATGTGTCCATAACACAGCTCCCTATCCAGCGAACCGTTTCTCATATCCTGAAGCTGGTTCTCTTACCCTGGGCCAATCTAACCTTCCGCCCTTTGAGGATCCCTTCTCTGAAAACACTCTTCATATACGCCCCACCCTGTATGGTGCAGATTGGTCCACCATGGGAAGGTCATGGGTATCATTGCAATGGTCAAGTGAGTCAATTGATCAAGCAACATCAGCGTCCAGAGAGACACCTGCAACGTTGAATATTCCACCCCCTTTCCTTATCTCAATCTCTGTACCTTCACTTTGTCTACACCTCCCTCCCTCTCTTTGCCCCTTTGGCCCTCTGTGATTTCTGTCAATCCCCATGTGTCTCTTACTGTATTTACCCCCCTCCTATTCATTTCTCCATAAATCTTGGACTAATGTCAATTTATTCATTTCACTATCTGTCCTGTCTACCCTCTCGCAATCTATTTAAGTACTGGATGAATTTTGAAAAAATACTTAAAAAATCTCGACTTCCCCTCCTCTTTTTCTCTATCTCTGTTTCGTCCATCACCGTTCCCATTCATCCCCTGGCCTTCCACATTCCCCTTCCCTATCTCTACACCTTTCCTCTATCTGTCCGTGTCTGTGCTGACGTGGCGCACACAGAGGGGCCACTCGGCGGCCAGGGGTGTGAGCAGCAGGTTGCTGGTTGTGTTTGTGTGCATGCCAATAGTAGATTTATCACTGGGACTCTGGCGTGTCCTCGCTCATTGCAGGGCCGGCTAAATGGCATTCAAATTGCGTGTTGACTGGGAGTCCAGGACCCTGCGCGTGGTTGGCAGTGCGGAGAGAGTGAGCCATTTTGTGAGAAAGGGGCCGAGTTATGGGCGCGGGGCTGGGATGATGGGAGTGGGGGTGAGCTAAGTGGACCGTGGCAACATGCATAGGTCCGTGACACGGCTCTTTAAGCCCTAAAGGTCGCCACAAGACTGAGAAAAGGGCTACTGCGAGTAGCTCGAAGAGCAATTGGTACTCGTAGTCGACCAGGCACGTGCAAGCGCAAACAATCAGGGAGTCAGAGTGACAGAAAGGGAAATGGAAACACACAAAAGAGCACCTACACATATTACCCTGCACATCTCTAAATGCACACCCACCCACATATACTCAATTCTTAATACACATGCATGCATCTTCTTGAATAGGGTTAGCTCCGATGTTGTTTTATGTGGCAAGAACACCATTATCGCCTGTGAAAAGGGACCTCTGATCGAGTGGAGTGCCTGTTTTCGCGTTCACAAACACCGAGTAACAACGCGCCTGACTTTAACACGATCGCGCAGTATCTTTGCGGCAACCGCTCCAGCACCTCGCCAGTATTTATGCGGTTTCCGTGAAAAATGCTTGTTTTCCCCGGGTGCCTTTTTTTCTCGCATAGCATCCCTTTCGCGAGGCCGGAGACATGCCTGAAGGGTAGGCTGTCAGTCAGAGTTGTAAACTCAGATAGCGATGGGCTTGCGAAACGCTTTCGGCTGATTCTTCCGTGAGCAAGACATCCTTATTCATAGTGAGTGTCGCCTCACAGGAGCCATGGAATGGAGGAATGCCCATGATATTTCATCGGAGACGCTAGGCTTTCACGCAAATTCAGTAAAGATATCTAAAATTTTGAGGGAGGGAGTCCACTCTAGAATCGTTCCCTTTGCCATTTTGAACCTTCCTCCTTTCCGTGTTTTGACCGTGAGTCTCTATCACAGAATGTTCATCTATCCATTTAGGCAGGTTCCAGAAAGTTATGAGCTTCTTTTAGTACCGAGAACTTTTAGTTTGTCGTATACCCTTGACAATAATTCAAGTTCTATTCACCGGTATAATTTAAAAATAAAGACTCCAAACCACTATCACAAACACCAAGAACCAATTTCTGATAATTACAATCAAGAAACAAAACAGGTGACTCACCATTTTTGTACGACTGTATTTCAGCACAACTGTCCGCAAACTAGTATCCCTTGCCGTTATAGGTAATCACGGATTAGAAATGTACAGTTCTCTTCTCTTGCTTTACAGGTAATGGGTAATAGAAGGAGTTTGTCATGGCGGCTGATGTTTAAAATAGCAGTGGGATCACACATGTGACGGGAATCAATAGCGGAGCCTCCTACGAGAATACCTTATAAGAGACTGGCTAACCGTCTGGATTGCAATTTCATTATATTCGAACTCTTTAGGTCTGATCGAGCAATCGCACCTGTTCCATTTGGAATTCAAAGATGAATATCCAAACCCGTACCATCATGGGAAATCGTCGACTCATAGGAATTATGACAAATTATATAATATATCGGGAGACATGTCAAGGTTCAGTATCGAAGAATTTACAAAGAACTGCTCGCTTTTCCTCGGTGATATTTCACGGGAAAGTACTATCTCCGGGAAATGGTGCACACGAAGATGGAGTTCTGATGATGGTAAAGGTGGGGGTGTGCTTTTTCATCATGCCGCCAGGGTGTCATCCACAGTTAGATGTATTACAAGCGTGTGACGCCGGACTGACAACCTCGCAGAGCCTCGCAAGCTTTTTTGTGGATAAGAGGATTAGGTGGTACAGACATTAGATGAACTAGAGTAGTTTCACTCCAATGAGGCGGGTATCTATCAAGAACTGAAGGCTTATTTGTAAAGAGGAGCTAGCAAATGCTGATGCACGGGCTTCACAAATGATTGAATTGAAGACCATATCATTAAAATGGTATTTTGATAGAATTCAAAAGAAACACTGCCACTTCTTTTTTATACTCGTTATTCCTTCGGTAAAGTCCCCATGCTCAAGTAATACTGTACTGTCATTTAAAGATATCATTTATCATTCACGTTACCCCGCCGTTCCAAAGTCGTTAAACGTTTTAACGGTTTGAAAAACAAATATGCAATGAGAGCATAATGAGGTATGTATTTGTCATTTGACCTCACCCCTACAGCCTGGACCTCCATTTCCTAGCGATGCTTTATTACAGTAGCAGCAGCAACCACATCAATAACAATAGCGACAACAACGGGAATCACTGGCGGAACTGTAGGCTCAGTGAGAGGGTATCACACGCGTGATTAAAGCGTCAACAAACTATACAGAATAGCACAATAAAGCCGCGCTTCCCTTGTTTCCAAAGACTGGAGCATTCCCCGCTCAGGCGTGACAAGTGTTTTCACTGACGGCAGCAAAATTGGATGTAGTGCCTGCCACCATTGCGGCGACCAATGGCCCCCCGAAAGGCTTAATTTGCTCACGCAAAAAATCCGGGAGCCCGCCGGTTTTAATCTAGACTACGTAATGCAGCAGAGGCCTGGGCATCGACCGACATCGATTGGAGACAACCAGAGGCTATTGCAGGCAGATTTTCATATGCCTTCCAATATTGAGAAAAGAACACCCTGATGCGGATAACATTTTTTACCCTTGTCTTTCTGTCCGATGTGGTGTAATATAAGACGACGGGCGATACCGCTGGGGCTACTAGAGTGGCAGGTTTAGCCACTAGAGGAACTGCCTGTCGTGCTTTAATAGACGATGTCACTGCCGCCTCCTGGCGCGCCCGTGCGGAACTCTGTGGTTGGTTCGGTAATGGCCCCCAAGTCTCGAGAAGAAAAAGGCCGAGAAAACAGTGAGTTGTTTTAGCCATGTAGGGAATGCAGACTTAAAGAACGGCAGATGGTTGTGGCGGGTGCGGTGGACGGGCAGGTGTTGTGGGTATGAGCAGCTGGGAGTGGCTGAACGGCCGATGGAGGCTGAGATTGGATGCGTATAGAGTGGTATTGGTGGTGGTGTGAGCAGGTGGGAGTCAATAATGAGCAGGTGGAAAACGAGTTGAGAAGGTGGTTTGGATAGAAGGAAGGCGTAGTGTAGTGGCCAATTTACGAAGAGACAATGTTTGAACTGTGAACTACTTTGGTCAACAGCCATTGTAAACAGTCAGGAAGTATGGTTAAAACCTAGGATATTTTTAGTAAGCAAATCAAATTTAGACAGGCTGTTTATGCGTAGTAGTGTGCATCTGTAAAATATGAAAATACCAATTGATGTTTATGAAACCAATTTTTGAGATGTGGGAACCTCGGGCCTATTGATTAATCTAGGATCGTACATAAAGATCCCTTTCTGTTCCTCGTACAAGGGTTATAATACCATTTAATAATATTTTAGACTCTTCACTAGGACAACATTAGCCGTTCATAAGGGTTGAATAAAGCTGAACCACAACACCCCTAGGTCTCTATGGCATATGGAAAAGGGTCTAAATGTAGGATCCTAGATTGTTAAACGGGCCCCTGCTGCATCGGTAAACCGTTTATTGGTGGGACAGTCAGTCTATAATGCGAGCAAGTAATTATTAACTGACATGGGAGGAGCATTAGTTCTGGAACGAAGAGTCTGTGCTAGGACTATCAGGTCCTGGTGTATGAGCATATCTCATAGCACAAATAGGTCATGGCAGGCAAAGCAGACACAGCAAATACCAGGATTTGCCAATAAACCTAACCATTGTTGGGTGTTCCGCACAGGTACTTATAAACTATACAAAGTCTGGAATGAAGATCCTATAGTAGGGTTATCAGGTCCGGGTGTATAAATATCGCCACGGTCAAGCAGAAACTTCAAACACTAGGGTCTTGCAACGAAACTAACGGGTGTCGTGTGATCATCATAGGTACTTATCATTTATACCTGTGCGGGAATACCTCCCACTTGCAGTTCTGTTGTACGGATTTTATTAATCATGAATGAATGAATAGATCTGTCCTTCCGCACCACATGACTTCTCGTCATTAATAGCATTAGACAATAGTGTGACGTGTGTGTGTGCTTAGAAGTGCCTGAAGGCACTGAAATAATTCCATTCAGCCACCCCTACCCTGTCTTCATACATAATCTAAACCTACTTTTATATCACCATTCAGAATGTTATAGGGTAGGGTCTATTGTAAGGGTTGGAGGAGATAGATACACAGGCGATGTCAATGAACTACCGCGTGCTTCGTCGTTCTCAAGCATGGGACCGACTCCGCCTGTTGACCAGTAGCTAGTGGACGGTCGCCGCCGGAGTTTAGGAGAGTAATCCCATCACTGTGAACCACTTCTGGCGCTGAGCTTCACGCCACCGACTCAACCTTTAATTGATGGAGCAGCTCGCACCAGAATCAAAAGGCAACAAGTCAGTGATGAATTGCCGCTTGCGGAATTGCCTGCAGGTCCCAGCAGGGTTCGGGCTGGTGAGGGTAGCCTGGGGAGTCTGCTTACCCCCACCCACTTTCCCCTACTGCCAACCCCCTTTCCTCGCCAGAGGCTATCAAACACTACAGGGCTTTAAACGCACCCCCAGATGTGATTGATTCAAGTAATAAAACTCCGAAACAATGCATCATTTCTTGATGAGTTTTATTCACTGCTTACATGATTAAGTAATTTCCACGGTCTTCTTTGTGGTAAAGCATAAAGCTCATCGCATGCAATTCCACTGTGGCGCTTTTAGACTTATATATATATGAAGAATCCTTATTAAAACAGTTCAGTTAATTTTCTGCTGTGATCAATCTTAACAAAGCGGCAATATTGATCGGCATAGTTTGCGTCTCCGGAATAAAGATTAACTACATTTCGAATTCAAATAGTAAAAAATGCAGGTTATTTAATAATGTGTCTTGCGGAACGTTACAAGATGAAAGGAGGTGCTAATTTCAAAAAGTGAACAGCGCTCGAGGAGGGCAAGCAATGAACAAATCCTGTTCATATTTTATAACCGGTGATGTTCCAACTAATCAAAGCAGACAGAGGCAATCGTTGAGAAAGAAATCACTGCTTCCAGCAGTGGGGAGAGGGATGCAATGATTATTTGTACCGGTTGTTCTTAGAATTTAGTGTAGTTCCATTCAGTGTGCCAGTGAATAGAAACAATTTGGTGTGTTAGGGGTACTTGATCGTAGTATTGTTTTAAATATCAGAAATGCCTGGGCTTTTCGATCTGTTTCCCCGGATGCAAACAGAACTATCGGACATAATATTAGCACCGTGACATGACGAGTAATATGTAAATGTTCCACAACTGAAAAAACACGCTGGAAAAGGCTACCACTCACAGTATTCTGAAGTCAAAATGAAAAGGTGGTAATCCTATTACTAAAGTATTAAAATATTTTCAGTTTACACTTTTCCGGCTGTGTATCAAACAGCAAACAACTACAATTTCTGTATATTGATACCTAATTACCCCGTTGACTGTTATATCTATATATGTATGCATATTTCAAGCTTTTATTCATATCTATGATAATCTTACAGGTCAAATATATATATATATATATATATATATATATATATATATATATATATATATATATATATATATATACACCTCTGTTTTATGGTTATCATTTAACAAGAACGCCTACGAATAAGGTTGTCTTGCAATACAGAGGAAAACGACCGAACGTACTCGGGTATGCCGAAATAGTTTGCGTGTAGATTGCGAGCGGAGGCGAAAGGAATATACCCAGGAGAATACGGGATGTCAACATACAAATCTATAATGGAGAACGTTGAGGGTTGTTGGGTGGAGGAATCGGATACGAGGGATGCGAGCAGCAAAACGAGTGCGACACGTCTGCTGATAACGGCTTGACCAATACTGAGCCCCTCTCACTGCGAACTGCTCTCCGACGGGGCTCGAGCTGCTCCTCGGCCCTGGAAGAGCCTCGAGGACTCGCTCAATAAGCGTCGAGATTGGGAAGTTGCGCTGGGACCGGCGTCGCCGAATTGCTGACAGATGATAGTTTACCAACGTCCACATGGGCGCGGCTGGCGTCAAGATGGGACGGACTGTGGGTTGAGGGTGGTTTTGGCCATCGCTCTGACAGGCCCCGAATGAGCCTTCCACAGATGTGAACATGCTGCAGGCCGGCGACGCCCTCACCCTGAAGATAGAGGTGAGGCCCTCACCAGATGAGTCTGTTAACCTCTAGGAGACGGTGGTGACGACGAGACAGGCAGTTACTGTCTGGAGGCAAACTTGTGCAAAACTCCGTCACTCTGTCCACCCACGCTCCCCCTATTCCTGGCCTACTCCGTTCGCGTATCGTTCTCCATCTTTTGCTTATCACAAGCCTGTTTCTTTTTCATATCTGTGTCTTTTTCATATAATTGACATCCTTTTCATGTTGGTCATATAGGCTTCACCTCCGTCTATCATCTAATCTCTATTGCTGTCTTCCCTCGAAGTAGATTTTCAGTTTCAGTTTCCTTATTTGCTCTATGTTTTCAATTTCTTCATGACCCTCCATACTTCTATTTACTTATTTCTCATAAGAATTTCAACCCTCTGTCAGCTCCTTGTTCCTTCCTTATGTCCATTACATACCATCCAACATTTAGTTATTTCTTAATCTATTTCCACATTCTCCTATTCCCACATTCCGTATTTATTTTCTGCTCTATTTTCTGGCCCGTTCGAGCATTTATAGCCCTGATGGAGCAGAGAGATCTTCGTCTAATCCCACTTTTGGTGGTTCCAATACCCTTTAAATTGCATTTTACTGGCGCGTGATTGTTCTGCGCCCCGATGGGGTGCCGCATGGATTGGCTTTCCCCTGCGGCGTATGCGCTGGCCAGTGAAGCCAGTCGGGACTCTAACAGGAACCATATTATAGACTACCTCATGAGATATAAAGCTTGTGATGTAGCAAAGCAATAGGGTTTTAACAAAGTTCCGTATGATAAGACATGATATACTCATAGAAATTATAATTAATCTTGTACATTGGCTAGCAAATGAGGACTCCATTGAGCCAAACAAACAGTCAGGCGTACCATGATTTTGTCATTCTATTAGGTGGGTCTGGGAACGGGACAACGTGTCGGTACACATCCAGACACAGTAAGCACGCCGGGCATGCCAACACGTTTATCAAAAAGTCAGCAAGGCTAGTGGCATGTCATTTGAAAAGTCAGACACACATGAACACTCTTTCATCATTTGCAATGGCTAAATATATTATCACACAGAGCTTTATCCGTCTAGATATCGAAAGCAATGTTTGATATTTCATTATTCATAATGTTATTATGTCTGCCTGCTTCATTCAGATGTCAATTAATTTCATTCAACGCAATTGTATAACTTCTCTGGTTGTGCGCCTTACACGGCGGAATAAGATAAATATCAATCGTATTAGCTATGATAGAGAATAGGACAAAATCATATAAAGCGGAGTTTCGGCAAACCCCCTCCCCCCTCCCATTTGCACACGTCGCTTTACTGGGAACTATAACGCTCTTTATAGGTGTGTCTTTGATGATGGAAAACGGTGTTTTTGGTCAAACCGGATATAATATCCACAAAAGCAGAGAAAAGTTTATTATCCTTTGATACACACTGCATGTTATCATACCTGTAAAATAAGGAAACATAATATAATACGGGGTGGTGATCTGGAAAGCGTAGGTAAGTTTGCGACTGTGTGTCAAATGTGTCAGGAGTTCTCTCAGTCTATATACACATACCATACTTTACCTCGCCGAATAGATATGTTGCAACAATTTGATCACCAATCCCTAGAATCTATGGCTGGAAGAAGCTATCATGTAATGCCTGGGATGTTTCTGATTGGACAAACTAGGGAGTAATGTAGCTCAAACTCAAGGTGTCGTTGTTGGGGAGAGATCGTCTGTTTCCATCACAAGACAGAAGTGGGAACCGACCGTTTTGGCAGCCGTGACCAAATCTTTTTTTTCTTTTTTTTCGTAAACAGCAAAAAATCAAGCCAGTGTGATTTGCACGGTCCAAAGCCAAATATCGGTGCATAATTCGGTAGGCGTATGGATAATTTGTCTGATGTCTTGTTTTGTCAGAGGAAGTCTATACTGATGAATTTATTGGTGGCAAAAATCGGCCGATAGAAACCCCACTACACACTGTGACAAGTAATGTACGTTACAATTAGCACGCCCATGAACACGGTCCGCCTTCACTGCGCGAGTGGTATGAAGGCGCATTACAAAGTCTATTCCAGCCCGGGCCCTCTGTATTCGCCGGCAGAAAATGCAATTGAACTCAGCGAGAGAGGGGACAGCATCAGTCAAGTTGATTAGGATCCGACTGCCCCCCCCCCCCCCCGTCCCACCACCACCAGATGGCGCCAGCAGCCCGGAAGTAGGAGGCAGGGGCTTAGTTTCGTTTCAACTCCAATGGCTAACCCATGCACGTGTGGACTTAATTTCCATTTCTCCAGCCGCCAAATTCCAGCAACACTACTACAACCACACCTTTCCACACAGGATGTAGCTACAAACGTCTATATATTTCGTTAAGGGCCTGAACTGTTCTTTCAGGGGACATCAATCGAATTTTCTCTGGCATTTATTAGCACATATTGACCTGTTACATCGAAACACAATTAGAAAGTTTCCTTTCCGGAGTTGCATGCAATTTCAGAAATGTTTTATGTGGTGGGAATAGAGTGATTGAATTGATGAAGACACTGGTGTCACTACTAACATTGTTTCCACTTAAAAAGCAATAGTCACCTGGTACTAAAACCACATTTCATAGAACTAGTAGGACCTGCATGTGGGCGTTAATGGCTCACTGTAAAAACGTTAGTCTGAATAATTAATATACAAATAAAGATTGCTTTAATAATTGACATTGAGTGCTATGTTAGGCAACACAGGGTCTCAAGGCATCCATTGGAGCAGGCTTTCTGAGTATAAGTGCCATATGAACACTTTATCTTTCTGGGAGAAGAAACGGGTTTAGTCCTTGCAGCTGCACTCAAAATGTGCATAGATTGATAAGGTCGAGATTGCAACGCATCAACATTTGATATAATAATGCAAAAACTTGAATATAGACAGGGTTTTTAGTGGCAACATTTTCCAAATATATATCCATCCATTATTCATATTTCTATTACATCATGTTTGAAATATACATAATTCAAAGCATTAAAAGTATCCTGTCATTATGTTTTAGACATGCCATGATTAGGGTACTCAGAACAATGATGCGTTTGTCATACATTATGAAATATCTAAATCACTAGATAAAGTGCCACACCTTAGTGTTTCTTGAAAACATTAAATATCTTCATGAGGTCAAAAATATAATGTAGGAGGACATGCATATAATTTTGCTCCTAAATGTATCGTCGAATAAGAACATTATTAGATCTTAACAAAAACACAACACATCTAGCATATTGTTGCAGGGAAAGGCTAATATCCCCAGGCAAGTAATCACTAGGGGTTAATACGAGGTAGGTGGCGCCACAGGCGACGGCGTGAGGAGAACTAGGGTATAAGGTCACGGTAGTAGGGAGGCGTCAGTGGGCTGGGAGAGTGAGTAGTAATTAAGGCTCAGCTAGTAGAATTATGCCAGGAGCCCGCCACAGATGCACAATGCTGAAAGGGGGCGGGGATACGGGACTTGGGGAACGCAAGCAAGGTGGGATGACAGAGACACTGGAGGAGATAATACGGCAGCGGTGATGAACAGGATGGATATTGACCCAACACAGGAGATATGTTTCAGCAATAGTGGATAGTTATGAGGAACTGCATGTGGCAAGGGATAGATGGTAGGCTGTAGGTGGCATTAAACATGTTGTAAACATTAGGCGTCTAATTGGCGACAGGTTCATGGCACTGCTACATAGAGGTGTGGTTAGTAGGTGCATGATAGGTTACATAGATAGTAGACAAATAGCAGGCCTAGAAGAGGTGTCCTGCTAACTGGCTGGCCGAAGTATTGGACACAATGAATATTATGAAAGAGTGGATATACGTTTTAGCCATGGCACACGGTATATGAAAGGAGAGCTACTATAGGTTGACCAGAGTGGATAATATAGTGGGTAATATAGGCGGGAGGTCGTAGAATATATGAGCACGAGGTGCTGAAAGACAGGAGGCGGCGGATAACAAGATGGAGGTAGTATACATCATGGTCGGATGGTGGGAAGTCTATAATTTGAAGATGATCATAGCCATAATACACAGTCTGTAATTTACTTCGGTTAACAGGTAGGTATTTGCCATAATTTGCCTGCTGTCAGTCCGTCAGTGAATATGTGCGAGTTACCGCGATCTTTGACATAAGGACAGGTTCCCACCAGGTATCCAGCCCTGATTGAAGTGGCCATTAATCTCTCCCGTTTCCAACATTAGACCAAATTAACAATATTCTCAGTAGTTCAGTCCCAAGCTCCTGCTAACAAAAGCCAATAACCATAGTTCTATGTCTGGAGGAAGGAAACCCAAAACTTTTCATTCCCGTACATTTTTCTGTCCTAGTTCTAAAGCCCCTAACACTTATAACTAAGAAATAAATCACATTCAGAAATGTCATACCTTTTAGCGGTGAATAACGATTCTTTATAAATTATTTTTTGTATGGATGCAGTATTTGAAATGAGTACGCATGGGTGAGCATCATGCATTTATGTAGGATATGTAGACAGGCAATACCCTAGATATGCCGGTCAATCGGAATGTCCCAGCCTGCATGGGAAGATGAATGGATTCTTTCAGCCCTGGCAAGCCACCTCACCGGTAGTAAATTGATATTTGCTTGCACCCATTTTATGTGTAGGGTGGCATTTAATGTGTACTCAATATAGGGCTTTGTGTAAGGCTGGTAACGGGGGCGGGGATAGGCGGGATATTCCGGTCACGTCCTATTTTAGGCCCTTTTGGCCCCGTCGAGTCTCCTAGGCAATCGGTCGGCTTCAATCAGGTCGCAACTACCGATTGCCACATGTCTAGGGGTGTGGGAACCAGATGACCATGGGTCCCTTAGTGACAACTCTATCTAATAGAACCTACACCCTTGTAGCTTACCCCTGTCGAAAACCAACCCAATCCAATATCTCCTATTGGCTGTGAGGGTGCATGGGTGGGCGTTGGTGAGCCCAGTTTAGTCTCTTGACGGATGGGAAGTGACCACTAGTGGGGGATATAGATTGTGCCCCCAAATAACCCTACCCGACCCAAGGCAACCCCATGGGTGCTATATTATTAAATCATAGCAGGCAAAAGCGTTTTGATGGGTGGTGGCTTTTGAGCATACCAAATCCCACTCGATTGGCCGGTTCAATGGGGACACGCATTTTATTGATGTGGCTGAGCTAGTAAAATGACTACGTGGAGGGGCGAATAGATCGTGACTTATAAAATCTGTTGTACTGTCTGTGCTCGGGAGTATGCAGGAAGGAGGGCTTAATTCAAGCCCTTAACTCTAGAGGCCGCAAGCGAGCTGATCGCTAGGAGCAGGAAGGGAATGGTTGCACGGGCAGGAGCCGAGAGAGCGATCACTCGTTTACTGTTCGGGACTCAGGCAGGCAAGCTTACTGTCTCCCTGGCTGGTTTTCACGTATACGATCGGACGGAAAGTCTGGGGTCGGGATTTCCCCGAAGACAATACAAAGCGTTTTGATTACCGACCCTGAACGGGAAGGTTATACCGACTCCCCTTACCCCATCACATAAACCCACCCCTGTGGGCCGTAGAGGCTGGGAGAGGGTGAGGGCCGTAGGAGAGTATATACAGCAGTGTATAGAGCTGCTCCTTTGTGCCGGTTACCGAGCGGCAGATGTGAGCAGGCCAACATCAGCCCTGTACAACAGGGCCACGAGCAAGGCAGGCCGGCGCCATCTGACTCAGCTGAGCCTTGAATAGAGGCTTCACCCAGGCAGGGCACTGCACCATCCCTGGCGCCCGAGCAGCTGCATGAGCAGCTGGTGGAAGGGCAGCAGCAGTAACAGCAGCAGCAGGGCCCAGACCGCATCGGGGCGCTAGTCTGCCGTCCTCCACCGCGCGCAAGCCCCCGGGCCAATCCGCCACGGCAGGACATCAGTAGAGGCGTAGTCAAAGGAGCAGCAGAGAGCTCGTAGACGGACACTCCGTGAGCTGCTCACCACATGTTCCCGCCGGCTCGGGGTTTCAGGCTTCTCCTGCTGCTGCCCCACTTCATTATCTTTCATAGTCCACCTCATGTGAACGTCCTCCTCCGTGCTGGACGTGCAACACGCGCGGGAGGACTTGCCGTGAGCTGCTCGTGAGCGGTGTGTGTGTGTTGAAGGGGTGTAGCTGCTGGCTGGGACCTGCGAGCAGGCTGTGTGAGCAGCTCAGTGCTCTGTCAGCCCTGACAATTAACGACCGGCACAGGACCACTGCTTGGTCCTGCTGACTACCTTCTGAGGACACAAGGATTGGTCTACCAACCGGGAACCTCGGCCATTTGGACTTAAGCTGCTGAACAGACGGCTTTCCGGCCGGGTGCTCAAGGCCTCTCGACGCCGGCGACATCAGCGACGTTACAGGACGACGACCGCTGTCAGAGTCTACCCTTGACTTGACAGAACTGCTGCTGCTGCTGCCGAGCCCACCACTGCTGCTGCCCTCTGCGCTAAGCGAACAGTCTGTTTCTGCCTACCACGATCGCCGTAGGCCTGGCAGTGCCGAGGGCCGTACGGAGAAAGACTGAGGGCCATATTGTTCTAGTGAACCGAGCGGTGGCGAGCGCTGTTTGCGGAAAGGATCAGGGTGACCTCTGAGGGGGTTCCCTAAACGCCGTATTGTATCCCGACACCAACACTTACCCCACATACTCAGCCACTCCAACTCCCACTCCCACGCCCTTCCCATCCCATCCTATCCCTGCCAACTTTGTCCCGCATCGGCCGCGCGCGTGGTGTATCAACGTATCCATGCTGTTGTACAACAGGCGGCGAGCTGCTCGCCCATCTCCGGCGACCCCACCCACAGCCTTCCCGAGCTGTTCCGCTGAATGCTCGGACCTGCGGGTCGGAGCGTAGTGACCCCAGCCCCCACAACCACCACTTCTACTACCCACATCAACACCACTTTTGATACCCCTTCAACGACCACTCGTCGCTGGCTCCACTACCCGTCGCACTACTCTCCCACCCCGTGCAGTATCCTCCTCCATCCCCCCCCCCCCCCGCTGCCTTAAGAGTCACTCCCTCCTCCGCATATGCGTATTTATAAGTCTTCCAACGGGAGAAAACGCCGGTATCACACGGCGGCAGTAGTCGGTCGACGTCCGGGATAGGACACACGGGCCTCCGGTGTCATCATACCCACTGCAGCCAACGCTGCTGGCTCTACCACCACCCCCACCCACCACCACCGCTGTCGCCTCCAACGCCATCGTCGCCTCCGGCGGCTATCACCACTCCCGGGTCGGCGTTCGGCGTGCGCAGAGGGTGGCTGCCTGTCCGTCCAGCGGGCTGTAATACACACATATCGCTTAGTCCTGCCTAACACCCAACAGCAATATTCAAATAGCAGAGCTCGGCCCGTCGTTGCGTACACACATACACTCGGCCTCGTGTGGGCGACCCGTGGTTTAGCGTGTCTGTGATCCAGTGAACCCGTCCAGCCTGTTTAAACTCAAAGCATTTTCTTCTGCTGCTGCGACTGCTTTCATCGCCTTCTTCCCCCGTCGGCCTTTCTTCTTCGTGCTCTGGTGAGCGACTCATCACGGCGGGCCGGGCTGCTCACATACATTTATGTACGTGTGACTGTAACCTCAGTCTGCTGGGCTCTTCTCCGGATGGGATACCCGGAACTGCCTGATACCACAACTACTACCATTACTAAGGAATATCAAAGTCTTCTCATCGCTAGCTGCTGCCAGTCGCTGTGATTGTACCCCAAGTTCCACTGGAGGTTCCTCCGCAAAAAAAACCTTTGGAGAAGATCGCACACCATTCACCAACACATCACATCAAACCTGTTTCTCTGGCCTCTTCTTCCTCGGCAATTGCTCAGCTAGCAATTGCTAATTTGGAGAATTGGCGATTTTGAAAAAGAATTACAACCAGTAAAACACACGCTTAGAATTTTTCTTAACATTTCTTAACATAAGGAATACACCCCTGCACTATCCACACTAGCATCGGCGTCGCTACCACAACTGTCACCATGGCACATACTAAACACATGCTCCTAACACCTTTCCTTTTTCTCTGCTCTATCGCCACATCAACATTCGCCCAGAGTGATCGAGGTGAGTGCCCAACACCACAATACCATGTGAAAACAATGATAACGGTCCCCTCACAGGCCAGTTGTCTTTGTGGTTAGATACTACTATTTTTTACTTCTACATTTCTAGCTGCTGCCTTGGATGTTCTAATGCATTCTTTTTAATCTTCCCCATTTGGAACTGGCGTTATTGTTTTGCTTCTTTGTACACTTGTATTATTGTAAACACTGTACTATGTTTATTTCCAATCCGTTACACAGCATACCTGATAATCCACCATTGACGATTGGTAGCCGTGTGCCATCACCCACAAGAAGCTGTATCGACCAATTCCATGTACACCTTAATCTTGTTACCTTGGTAATGAAGCAGTAAATCCAATCAAGTGTAAAGGGTAACGGCTCCTAACGACCACGGGCTTGTCAGGTATTATCCATGGTAGCGGAGGTTGAAGTTGGCCATTCGTTACCTATTACAGGAGCTGTATGGATGAAATCAGTCACTTGAAGCACCAACTGAGCAAGTCCTATCTCCAATAATTGAGCTGCTCCTCTTTCCATTGTCAGAGCTCACTTTGTCGCCTCAATCTAGGACCCACGTGTAAGTTATTGATTAGAGCTCTAATTATGGAAGTGAAGAAGTTTATATGCCCCATAAAAGGTGGATTTTGGGGGGTTTTTCTCATCAAAGGCTGCTCTCTTTCTGACTTATTTCGTGATTTAGGCGAAGACCGCCTCCTGTGATCTTTATGCTGTAAACGAACAACCAAACGCCTCCCTAAGCCGAGACACTGTGATAATATTTCCCGTACAGTAAGCGTTCCGTTCCCCCTTAAGCTAACGCATCTAGGAAATCAAAGTAATAAGCAGATATCATTCTCCTTCAACAAATTTAATCTGGTGAAATTTCAACACATAAATAAATTGCATCTATATTTCGAGAATGAGTAATTTCGTAACACGAGGCCTTACATTTCCAAATAGCACGAAATGCAATTCAGAAATAGAGCCGCTGGATGAAATATTGGTTTCAGACATGATATTTGAAATCGCTAATATTAGTCTTGGCTGTACCCTCTCGCCTGGTAAAGAATTAATAAATAGAAATTTGCACCGTATACATTGCATTCTAACAGCGACGATCTCCAATCGTTGCTGCTGATTGCAAGAGGAATCGTTCAAAATCGTCACGGCATGTTATATATAGAGTACTTCCAAGAGGACATGATAAAAAGGGTCGGACATACCTTGATTGACTATGGAAATGATAAAATTATATGTAATGGATACCGTAATACGAATGTAGATAACCGGATATCAGAAAGTTAGTGTGATTGGTATGGACAGCAAGTACTACAAAACACGCTGACTTGGAAAACATTTCGAATCTATATGAAATATACTTTATTGGTCATGGAGTGGGTGGCGGGGGTTAAACCTATTCTAAAGTAACGCGAATAGTGAATACAAGATATTGTAGGAGGATTTACAGTAATGAATGCTGTTGCTGGGGGCGTATATCACGCGAGTGGGTGGCTGGTGGAGGGATATAAAACTCATAATACATTGGTGTTGGGGAGGATGCATCACAAGGGACATACATGTGTTCCTTCCCCTCGGGGGCCACTGGTGGAGGCTATAGCTCGCTTGCTAGGTCGCCGTGGGGATTGGGCGCGACACCCAGCCCCAATCCCCAATCCCTCACGGCGGCCCCCGCCGCTCCCAGCCAGGTAATAAACAATAGATCATGCCGGGCGGCCTATCAGATCTCTGGGCCAGCCAGTCGTCTTGGGATCCAGCCCCTTATCGGAGGGCGAGGACTCAGAGCCGCTCCCGGGCTAAGCCCATAAAAGCCACCCACGGCTTCTGCTAGGGCTAGCCGCCACAGCTGATATTCACACGGGGTGTTTCTTAGACTCGGGGAACTCTGCACAACCCTGATAGTCTATCAACGCGGACCTCGCGTTTCATGGGCCACTGATAGGGTCCCCTGCCCTGCCAGGCCACAAAGGGAGTAGGAGTAAAGGGGCAGGGAGAGAGTTCTATATATAGGGGGTAGTGCTCTGATCTTAAAACTAATGGAATCGTACGTTTGAAATTGGTTAGACAACGCCCTCTCTAGAAGATATTCCTCATTCATCGAATTTCTACGTTTTTTCTGTCGGTCTTTTAGTCAGAGGATTTCCCCCTTTTACAGTCTGATTTGCCCTCCTCTTGTCCTCATAGACTCAAAGACCTTCCCCTGGAGTTATCTTATACCCACTTTGAATCACACTTTGATTTTTATGTGTAGTAATTCCTCTGCTTTTATAAAAGACCCTGAATTCGTCTGGATAAGAGATGTAACGCCTGGAGGTAGGATCGATTCTATAATATAAGGGTGACGGGTAAACAGGAAAACTGAGTAAAGATCTTAATGAAACGTAACAGAACGTTTTAAGATATAGTTACATAAAACCTCCCATAGTAGCATCTACAGCGAGATGCCTGCAACTCTGCGGAACAAAACAACTATGTAAGCCCCAATACCATCACCCGTATGTAACTCATTAAGTTAGATCATTTTACAACTGGTGGATGTAATGAATCCGTGGTATCAAACATGCAGTTATGTAGCTAAACTATTGTATATTCACATGCACTATACGTTATATCTGACCTATATGTAAGAATGTATATATATATATATATATATATATATATATATATATATATATATACATACATAAATCACTTGGATATACGAAGCGTATTATATGCAGCATTGCAGTTGAAGACATCTCCATTGTGTTGCGATTTTTCAGGCTCGATTTTCTTTACGCGATATATGCTTAAAACATTTATCCATGATGTGTATGTATTTTACTTGAGGTGACCGTAACCATTTAGGTTCTGTCTACAATCTTACATTATAGAGGTTCCCATACACGTAAGGTATACTAATAGCGCTTTAAGATGATATCCTAAGAAGCCTACTTTAAAAAGGCTATCAAAAGACGTCTACTCATACGCCGGTGATATAGGCACATGCATCACCAGGGTGGGTGTGCGGTTGTGGGTCTACTGTAATATTGAGTTGCTCACGTTGGATGTTCGCGCTCTGCCCTGAAAATCCAGGCCGATAGAATAGCTCTCATCACATAGTAGGCCGGCAATTATCCGCCAGGCAGCAATAGGCGAAGCAGGTCGCATCTCCGATATCAATTCCCGGAGCTTCATTATTTATTAATACTGGCGTCTTGATGTTAGACATTCTGACGGCTCCCATGGGTGTCACCCCCACGGTGTTTGTAGATTATCGGCTGCCTGGACCTATACATACAACCAGCCTCTATATATACCCAACCACCGCAGTGACCGCACTAACAATAGAGCAATGACACGAAATGCGCCTCTCTGCGGGGTTTTCATATAAATTCAGCAGTGCCGCTCACTCGTTGATCTTTCTCTGAAGGTATGCAGCGCTCAGAGGCAATAACTCCTCTTTTGCCATCCCGCAGGGATATGGCAGGTGGTTAGTATGCACATAAATGCCTTGTTCGCCCGCCTGCCGCCTTATCATGATCGTACGACCATTTCTCTTGCCAAGGACGAGGCGGCCATTATGAGGTTAGATAGGAGGAGGCTCTGATATATCACCATGTACTGATATGATAAGTGGTTTGTATAACACCAATCTACCATATATTGAATGTATCATTTCTCCGACGTGAATACGTGTTTTTATAATGAACAACATTATATTCGCATGTGTGTGTTTTAACACGTTGGGCCCGTCTGGCAAGAACACGAGTAAATAATATCTTTAATATCATTTTCACATAGATAACGGTAAAGGAATTCGTGCCTTGTATTGCATTGTCTATTTCATTTTTGTACGTAAAATGCTACCACACAATAAATGTACTTCCCAGTAATTTGCAGGAAATCCATGTCGTAGCAGCAGTATCCTGCCCACTATGTACAACCTTTGAACCTCGCCTCTTCTGATTACTGTTCCCTTCATGTTGTTACACAATAATATCCTATGCATATTTGGATGTTTCCAGATCTTTGCGTTCAGTGTTGAGAGAGATAATCACAAAGGCCAGAGAGAGAGAGAGAGAGAGAGAGAGAGGGGGGGGGGAGGAAGAGAGAAGGAGGGGTTGGGGATGGATATTTAGATGATAGATGGTGGAGGCAGTATTGCCCATTCTGGATGTAGAAACTATCTGCTGAATTAACCCTTTTTTTCCGTGCTATAGTGTGGGCCCTGACAACGGCTAAATCTGCTACCCGCATGTTCCAAATACGATTGTAAACGGGTTGAGTGGGTGATAGAATTGATAGTTTTCTGTGTAGATGTGATGACCTACATGTAAACTCCCCCTTTCCCCCTCCCCCACCTACTGACTTCACTTGTCAGTGAACACGGTCTAGTCTATATATCTGCTGAGCGAGGTCCGAAACTGATTGCCGGAGGAGCTCTTCTTCCAACCGCTCACAGGGTAGTGTTTACAGAATATATAATGAAATTACAAACACCACACAGACTTGACGATGAGTATGATATTTGTCCATATAGTGTGTATACGTGGGATGGTGGGCTAGGCACGGCTGGTGATATTGGCTGTTGAGCGAAGAAGCTGAGATGCGTTCTCCATATTGAGGAATGTGGGGTGGGAGAGGCTGATGGGGTTAGTGGATGCCTTGTCCTTGTCTGGCACCATGAACTCGTAGCCTAGACCTTGCCTATAACATCTGAGGCTGGGACGCGTTTCTCTCTCCACCAGATTCCGCCCCGCCCCGCCCAGGCCACCAAGGAGAGCCAGGGCCTTTGTTGAGGACGGACGGGATTGGTTTTCCCTGTCCACGACCGGCACGGTACTGCTGAGAACAGATAATGTAGGACTCGCCAAGCAACCCTTTAAAGTCTTCAGCCATGGGTCAGAAGCGTGCGGGGTAGGGTGTGTGTGGGAGGGGAGGGTGGAGTAAGAAGAGGGGGATGAGTTAGGGACCGGGAAAAACCTCGTCTGATTTCCAAAGAACAGAATCCACGGCTGCAGTCTTTGTGGCCATCATGAAAAGGCTCGTAAAGTCTTCCTGCATGATTTGCTTCCGCCTGATGTAGCACTAGAAAAAGGGAGTAAGCATAAGAGGGATATGGAGAGGAGGGTGGCGATGGTAAAGAAGAGGGGAGAATGAGGCACCGTAGAGAAATACTAAAGAATCTTGTAATAGGCAATTGTACCGCTTGGCTAAACTGGCCGGACATGTGAGTGTGCTGTACAAATACGGAGGAGGCGTGGCTGCGACGGGGAAGGAGCTGTATTTGAGCACAGTGGTCGGTAGTAGGGGAGGGGGCGCTTTAGACGGCCGTTCTAGACAGGAGCACCGCTGTAAATGGTAGGCAGGAGGAGCGCAGTCTGGCCTAGCTAGCGAATAAAGAAAAGTAATTGCTGCCGCTTTGCAAGACAACATTACCTCTTTTTCGCCGAGCTATGCGTGATTTGTGTGATTTTATTAATCGTCGGTCGAGTCCTTTGTGCCATAAAGTAGCCGGTAGTCAGTGTTAGAGCTAAACGAGACTTATTTGGTCATGCATGCCGCCATGAGGTGACCCTGATGAGTAGGAAATGTGCCTATGAGCAACTCACGACCACATCCTCTTTCCAAAAGTAACCCCCCCCCCTTCCCCGCCCGCCCCACTTCCAAACTTCGTCCTCCCCAGAGATATTTCCCATTTTAGTTTCTGTCAGGAACACGGATGTCAGGTCATCAGCGGAGCAGCTCCCAAGCTGACGTCGAGTGGCTCATTGTCCATGCAGGCCGCATTCTATGTTGCTCGTCGTATGCGCACTGGTCCCCACTGTTGGCTCTGCGCTGCTGGTCTTTACACCAACCAGACACTAATTGTATCACCCAGAACGGGAAAGCACAATCCTGTACTCCCTGCTCGTGTGCACGGACAATCCAGCTTAGATGCTGTGTAGCCAACATTGTCATTTTAGCTTTATGGCGTTTATAGCATCATAGTAGTATTTTAGTGATGATATCCGTGTATGGTGAAGAGTAATGCGCAATCCTTACAAGCAGATAGTACTACTCGCGCTTCATTCACATCATGCAGCTCACTCTCTGCCGCCAGCACCAGCTTGAAAGCTACATCCGTGTTTCGTCGATGAATTATTCTCAGCTCCCGGTTTACCCGTGGTCGTAAGTTTGCCCTAGTCAATACGCATGCCCTCTGACGTCCGTTTCCTATAGTCCTGCTTTTGTGCGCATCATTATCAAGTGAATTGCTCAATTATCCTATCCTCATTTTAGCCGCCCTAATTTCCCTATTTCTCTGCAATCATTTTTACCGGTTTACTAACCATTTTGTTCATGACCCTTCTCTTATTCATCCCAATTGTATTGCGCCTTTATAAAGGAGGATAATGTAAGTTACCAGCCATGCTGAGTTAAACCAATTGTAAAGTTCTGGTCTAATCATCAAAGTTCTTAAACTTTTACACTTTTAATGCATCCCATTTTCATGTAGACTTAACGAGGCACGTCATGGTATTCATATGAAGGGAATCTGTCCTGTTCATGTGTGCGGCTGTATGACCCTGAGGTCAGGGCCCCAGAGTGGTCTGTTGTCTATAAAACATATAGTACCTATATTTTCTACCATGGCACTGGAGCCTACTGTAAATGGGATAGCCACATATCCTATCGGTTTACTCCGGAATAAATATCTACACAAAAATATTTTTTTTAAAGTGAGTCCGCTCACCTAGGATACAGAATGCATCCCCGGAGATAGTGTGAACTAGTTTAGATTGAACTCCTTTAAAAGCTGAATTATAAGTATGACTACATCGATTGATGTATAACATTGTATTTTGTGGTTCACTATGACGTCAATAGGGATGGTAACCGCGTGGTGACCATCACGTGAGATAGGCTTGGTTGATGTGATGTGGGAGGAGAGCCAAATAAAAGATGCAGAGTGGCCAACTCTGCAAGCATTCTTTTTTGCTTCATGGCTCAACGGAGAGTTATGTATTGTATCTCATACTAACTCTATTGGAGAAAGGACTTCCCCAGGAGCAACTCGCCGGCGTGGCCTAGCAAACCACAGATGGGCTGGACAAGCAGTCCCCGCTATGAGTTCTCCCCTTTCAGGCCAGCACACACAATTAGTCTGTCTGTAATTTAACTTAACATCTATTAAGTGAGTGCGGTTTGATCACTAGCGGTAATGCAGAGGGGGAATTTACACAATAACATCTACCCTTGTCATAGAATTTCAAACAATTGGCTAAAATTCCCATGCGAACATTTCTTTTGAAATACATCTTTAGTTTCAATCCCACAGTTGGTCACACACCATTAAATTACTTTGAGTAACAATAAAATATATCCGTCATTTCCTCAAGTAATGTAGTGTTTACCAGCATATTCCACCTGCTTGCTCCAGCTTGATATATTGGCTAGAGTATACAACAGGTGGGCGACAAATTCCTACTCTAAAATATGTAGTAACTCTTAAAACTGCCTGCACCACTCTTTCAGTATGATGTCTAACGTGGTCTAAGTTATTCTTATCCGATATGAGCCGTACTTTGCCTACTGGCAGAGTCGCCTATTGTTCCCAATGTACCGAACATGGTCCTCGCTATTGGGGCAGAAGAGAGGGATAATATATCGGGGAGAATTCAGCCAGTGGGTTTTTCTCTTTTTATTGACTCGGTACATGGTTCTGCTCTTCACCACTAGACCATGGTGGAGTGAAAAGGCACAGGCAATCTTAGTCCAAGCTGATGCTCTTTGTTTGTTTCACATCGTGGGAGAACAGTGGAATATTTCAGGGCTGGGAAATCTGAAAATCTATTCGAGATAAAACCTGTGTCAGTATGAAATGAGGGGTTTCCGTTTAGGTATATGAATGTATGCTTTGTGTACAAATGTTTGTGATGTCGCTTGTATCTAACTCGCTTAGCTGTACCTTGTGACGAGGAAGGTTATGCAGGGAACATCAGCTTGGGGCTAAGCCGGGTGACTAACTCTGTTGAGGCTCTTCCATCAGGCAGCTTGTGTGACGGCCGGAAGACTAGCCTGCCGGAGGTGCGCTGGGAGATTGCAATATTCATGTCCGGTGAATTACAATCTATATTGTCAAGGATCAGGCCTGAGTGGAGAGGCGGAGAGTGGGCTGGGGAGTGACACACTGGGACGCGCAGCTTAAAGCTCAGGGTTATCATATATGCACGACGTGGCACAGCCGGGACTGAGGGATATATGCGCGCCGCTCTGCGTGTTGGGAGGGGGTATCGGGGGCGCATCTTCACATCTGAGAGCAGCTCAGACCTACTCAGAGAAACGCCTCTGCGCAGAGCTCGATGCTGAACTGTTAGGAGCAGGTGAGGACACTAGGGACGCACTTCAATCAATATCAGGTAGCCAAATCCATGGCACAATGGAACAATGTAATCGGAGTGTTTAGGATAGTTCAAAGCAGTGAGTCTGGAATGGCTTTATTTAAGATTGAACTATTTTGTAAAGGGTTATGTCATAAAATGTTTCTCTAAATGTAGGGAGACTCGTTTTTTTTTTATATACGAAAATTCCTTTATGAAATGTGGTCGTCCACTCAGACCTATCTGTTACCGGGTATTATAAAGTATTACTGGTTGTGAGGGCTCAGGCATGATAGAACAGAACTGGAGCAGAATGGAATGGGTATGAACAGACCGGTCAAAATACAGGTTTAACTGGGCAGAATAGAATCAAGGATGGGATTGCACTCAATTAAGAGTATGTGGAACTGTTTGTGAAAGCGTTACACTGCTTTAGAACATGAAATAAGTTGGGCAGAACTTCCCCTGATTGCCAGATACTATTAGAAATCATTGAGAGACGGGGAGACCTACTAGACAGGAGCTACTTGCATGTAATAGGAAAAGGCCAATAACTGATGACAATTCCTGCCGATACACTTGTAAATGGCCCCTGAAGGGACAGCATTGTGTATATACACATCAAGCCAAAATTGAATGAATTGAAAGCGAACTTATCTTCACTTTATCATTGATTTAGTGTATGAGGTATAGACCTATGTAAGAAGGCTCTTACATTATCTGCCTGTTGATGCAAAAGCCATTTCCCAGACAATCGGGGTATCTTATCCCCATCAATGCCTGGCGTCTGGAGTAAAATGGGTTATTGACGTCTTCTCAATCTCGGAAATTCACAAATCGACTCACACGGAAGACAAATGTCCTGGGAAAGACACCGCTCCCCCTATCGGCCATTCCACGCATCCAGCTCGACGACACTGAGTATCAGCGCCATCATACGTCATCTGCCAGTTTTATCCTAGCCAAGAAACATCTCGTGTCAAAGACATTACATCAATATCCAATTTCTCCTCAAATTGCATCTGGTTAAATTGAATTTATCATGTTAGTGCAGTAGACGTCTCCTTGCTACAAGTTCGGCAACTGCAGTTAATATCGTCCGAGAGACTTCAACCGTTCAGCAGCGAGGCACGTACCCTCCACAATGAAGTTAAACAAAGTAAAAGGAGTGTCATTGATGGGTAACGGTCATTGTAGTTAAAAGGAGGCATATAGATTGGGAAGAAAAGGCACATAATCACTTTTCGTTTTCTTTTCTTTGGCCACTTACCGAAGCAGACCAATCGGCAGGATAATTTCCTAAATTACAATCCGATTAGAAGTTGATTGACCTACTTGGTGTTGTTGCTTGTAATTGATTTAGGTTCAGCTAAAGGCAAGCCGTATCAACTTCCATCCATTGCTCTCAGTAATTAATCTACATTCCTAATGAACTGACTTAACCCAAGACTCGAGACTAGGCTATTGCTATGTGGGTTTTTTCTCCAAATTCCATGGTCAGGACGAGAAGAGTAGCCTGAGATTGTAGGCTGTTAATGAATGTATAATTACATTAATCTTATCCAGATGTTGATGTAAGGGATGAGCACCATACTTTTGGAATTAGATAGAGAGAAGCAAATAGACAGCAGACACTAGAATTAAATAATTTGATAATCCATAAAATAACAATAGATGGATAGGATATAACTTACAGTGTCTTTTACACACACAGATGTCTGTCATTCGGAAATTGATCTGGAATTTGAATAAGACATATTCTCCGATCTCTCACCATGTCCTTAACCCTACTGCTTATTTCACGAGTCTATTTATTCACAACCAGCACCCTCAGACACTTCAACCTATCTGACAACACCCCCCCCCCCCCACCCCTCTTCATCTACTTCTCCATCCTCTGATTCCACCACGAATTCCGATTCCCGGTCTCGTCCCTGCCTCCTCCATCACGGCTTGATCTCACGCCTGGTTCCCTGCAGAGTGTCCGGCGGGGATGAGGAGCGACCGGCCGCCCGCCTGTCGGCCACCTCGTCCCGGGCCGGGGCGGGGAGCGAGCTGCTCGGGTGCCGGGACAAGCCGAGGGAGCAGCTCGGGGACAGTAGTCTGCACACGCCCGCTTTGTGTTATGCGACTCGAGTTGAGTAATTTGATTTGATATCGGGCCACGTGCTGATGCATACAGATCTGCAGGCGGCTGGTTCCGATCGGAACCGGCTCACAAGGCCAAGCAGAGACAGAGATGCGCTTGGAGATTGTGGCATGTTCATGATATTGCGCAGAGTATAGGGGGAGAGAGTCTTGTTTGCCGTATTGTGGCTGATCATTATATGGTTTCACATGTCCCGTCTTGTTCCACACCGACGTCCGCAATTTGACACTGTTCCTTTGTTATTCATAGTCACCGGATGATGCTGGCATTTGGCGCCAACGCTTGCGTCACAGATATTTGAGTACGTGATTTCCCTGAAACTGACGTCAAAGATGTACGTCAATTTGGTCCCACTCAGCGACACAATTTGTCCATTGCTACTTTACGGTACTTACGGTACCGGAAGTGACGTGCATCGCCTAATGTCCTGTTGCCTAAGATATATTACGCTTATTCTGAGCTCAATGTCTCATATCTGTAATTTATATGCAAATTACATCATATTTGTAGTCAACAGAACCATTACAGTAAGATAAGGAATCCTATTTCAACTGTCTACTGATTCAGCTATATGGTTTAAAAGACCTTGCTGATGTGATAGATTGGAGGAACCCTTTGGATTCTATTTCAAACATAGAAACAAAATACATTTTTTTTGTTATTGACGGTAAAAACAAAACAATGCGAGCATTATTGCTTTTTTATAGATTTCAATGGCAGCATGTCAGACAAAGGTGATATCGTTTTTTTCTGTTGGAGTCTGGCGACGTGTAAATTCAGCCCATTCCCCATGAATGTGTCAGCTTTATGGCATACAACGTGCCGTACACATCACCATAGACTGACCACTGTGACGTCCCTCCATCACTTATTCCTCGTAACGCGAGACCTGGCAGAGCATATGAATCAAGTCGGGATGACCCGTCTGTATAAAGCATGAGTTCATAGAGCGAGCGGCGGGCGCAATAACATCCTGATGCACTTCTTATGGCGATGGGAACTATCCTGTATGCACACAGCTCTGTTTGTACTGTTGCGTATGGGTCTTCGCCTGTATCATCTCCCATTCCTATACCGCTAGTCAGTATGACCCGTTTTGGTGAGACAAAAATGGGGATGATATCAAATGATACGATTACTTGTACTTTATAGCTGGGGGGGCGCATAAAATACATACAGGTAAATACTTGTTCTTGTATCCAGGGATTGGAAACAAAGGTGTCAAGGTGAGCTAAAACCGTGATACCCAATGATTGTATTCTATACTCCACTTTTGTTTTCATTTTACTAATAAACCTCTTCAAATAATGTCATAAAAGTCTCACAGAATATAAGATGTCATGGACACAATGTCCACATCAAGGCTAATGTAGATTCTGAAAATTTCAGAAGATATACTGTACATGTAACTCAATGTATGTGTGTGGGGAGGGTTAATGAGGCCTCCTTCTTTGCCAAATATTCAATTCAGTGCTTCAGTTTATTCTGGTGCTTTGTCAGCAAACACGTTGATCACGTTCCCACGGGTGACACTTATTTATTTAAAATCCATTGCCCACTCTTTGTATGAACATAAATTTGAAATACAGTCAGATAGTTCCATATCTGTGTGAGCCATACCCGTAAGGTACAGGGGCATGAGAAAGCATGATCTATAAGACTTCCAAAAGTCAAAGCTTTCCTCTCATACAAGTGGTGTTAACACGTCGGCAATACTCCGAACCTGTTAAAGGCGATAATCCTATTTTCCCATAAGAATCGTGACAAGGAATTCCAAAAGAAAACCATTCCAAAAAAAGTCTCTATCGCTCTGCTTCGATGGAAGGGTCGGAAATATGCCGCAAGACAAGGCGGATTAGGAATTTTAAAGCTGCCTTCAGTCGATGACGTGTCCCTAATACCTATTGTGCTTTCCGAGGGAGCCTATGATGATGAGTTAATTATCAGTTCACAAATGAGAATTACGATAGCATTAAGAAATCCTCTCGAGACTTCCGTCTTCAGCTCTAGGCATTGACAGGAGAACTCAGTAAATTCCTCTTTGTTTCACCCCAAAATAGAACTAAATGGACCTTGTCTGAGTATTGCTGGAGAACATTTCATTATCGACCATATTACCACATAGTAAATAGGAATCGAAATACTTCTCTGGTCAGTAAGATAATTTTCACCAGTTAATCTCACCACTAATTTAGTATTAAGCACTTCTCTTTCTCGTGCTATATCGGTATTATCACTCTAGAATTATATATATTAAGCTATGAGATCTGTGCGAGTCTATTAAGAGTAAAGCCAGACTTGAATGCCTGCAGGTCATACGTGTGTTCCGACTGGCTTTCTATATGTAGCTATCGTGTGATAGAAAAAAGATTGAGTATTGGGAGCCCTATCATTATGATGAATAAGTAGTGGGTATAGAGGTAATATTTGATGACAAAATTTAGACTCATCTTCGTTTTATAGACTAATCTGTAATTATCATAGTGGTTGAACTATAGCCCATCCACAATACATGACTATCGTAAAACTGGATGAGTTTTAATCTTGGCCACTGTATGCCACGACTGGAGTTTGGCATAGTGACTTCATGAGGCGAAGCCGAGTGAAGTCCAGGAGTGGCATGCGCTGTCCAAGATTAAAATGAATCAAGTTTTGATTTTATCATACCCTGTCCCCTCGATTTTGGAATATTACGTGATAACAATTCTGTATGCCACTAGTGGCATATTAAACTCTGTATGCCAGTCAGCGTGGCATACGGAAATTCAATGTTAAGCCTATGGGATTTTATATTAGGGGTAGGATAATAGGTCGTATACAATCAATGAATCACCCGTGTATTTCTGAGAACATATACTAATACTAATCTAGGGTATGACCCAAAAAAACGACAGGGTTATCCAAGGGTGGACATTATCGGTTCATGCAAGCTAAGGTTCTTCACTCCTTGAAGAATAATACGTTATTTCTGCCATTCTGTAACAATGAAGTTTCCACATATCAGTCATTCAAGAAAGATTAAAAAACTGCTTCCGAGGTGTCTGCCCAAACTACAGATGTTACCCTAACATATTTTTACTTATATGATTACGTTACCCACGAGCCCTCGGTACGTATATCTCCAGAATTATAATTCAACATTTGTTGCCAGTGCTGATGGTCTACACAGCTGATGATTGGTCAAAAGAGTAGGTCACCGCTTCCCACGAGAACGTGAGTGAAGAACACCCAGGGTCAGGCGATCACTACAGGTCGGGTGTTCCGTGTAAGGTCGCTATGCTAATATAATCATTTTATGCAGATTCCACGGTGTACTCGCGCTAACTATCACCAGAGGCCCCCGTATTAAGTCTCCACGGATCATCCGCATGGTAGATTTATACGGAGTACCGACAGCAAGGGATTTAACCCTTTTCCGTGCTATACCAAATGATAACAACAGCAGTGTGAGGGTTATGGATGGGGATGCTATCCGGATTGAGGTTTGCCAGCCCTACTCTGGATTCCTAATCCCTTTTGTCAACAAACCGGCATTCATCTTGATTTTATGTAAGCAGAATGATAAGTCGACAAGCATCCCCTGGTTTGAGTTCAGTCGCTCAAGGTGTGATACCTTATCGTCAAAGGTTTGATATCTATAGTTCATGGTTCGATATTCATGGGACATTGCTTATTTCTGTAGTTCATGTTTCTATGTCTATATGTAGTTCATGGTTTGAAATCTATATTCCTGGTTTTACTTCTGTTATATGTTAAATTGCGCTTGTTCGAGCTATATCAATTAATATGTCATGCAACGTGTGATATAAGGGCCAGTAAAATTAAATCCACAGAATAATACAATTCACCGATTCTACCCCTTCCAACACTGACTTTTAACGTATTGACACAAATATAGGTTCACGGAATGTATATGCATATGGAAAGCGATATATGCGAAATTTAAAGACTTTTTGCATAGTTTGGTGCCTTGGCATTAAGGTTTGCTCTACTTAGGTACTCTTGCAACCTCATTTTACACAGAAAGGGTCAATGGATGGCTTTTTCCGTAATAGGTATCTACTGCCTCTGAGCACAATACATCTCAACCTGTGAAACGCCTGAGGGCATTAGACGCCCTTCTCCAGGGCTTGGGCAGGCATTACACGGGGAATGCTGGTGGTCCTTGAAGGTCTTTAATGGCTTACGACACGAGTTCTGGGAGGCTGAGGGTGGGGTTCAGAGCAGAGGGGAGAGCAGCTTGCGTTGTTAAAGTGCTCGCTGTTATGAACTCATTGTATTAATTTCCGCCCCGTTTTAGACGTTGTTTCAGAGAACTTCCGGAGCTTGGGAGACGCTCAGCCTGTAAGAAATGGTGGACAATTATGGCGCCTGGGCTTTTGGGAAACCGTCACCAGCTTGGCTGTGTTCTTATATCCCTCCCCCGCCATTCTTACTTATTGATGAGCTCCGCATTTGCTGACTCGGCATTGTCATTGTGTCACGCGGCAAGTAGTGCCCCCTCCCTACCTCCCTTGTGACAACGATCCATTTACGATAACGACTGTAAATCTAACTAACAGATTCCATCCCATTATAACCATGATGTGATTGCTATTTATTTATAACGATCATTGATATTTTGATTCGTGGGTACTGTATAACATTGTAGTATCAATTTAGATATCTATCTTATTAACAATTAAGGAGAAGTACTTAGAGAGAAGGCAAATGTGTGGTGAGGAGAGCTCTCAATATAACATGTAACCTGATTTACCTATTTAAATAATTAGTTCAATTCAGGTTTATCAAATAGATGTTCAACTATAACAATATATGTCAACAACCGCATATGTCTTTAGTACATAGCCGAGATCGATGACGCGATGCGAGACAAAGTAACAATCAGATATATCCCACTCATACAGAGAAGGTCATCTGACACCCCCAGTGCTGCGCATAGTGGACAACACCTAATGCAGCTGATAGGACTGAACGTCAGGTAATGACGGCAAGACACAAGGACATGAACACCTATCCCATTTGGTGCTTCATAAGGCATTTAGTCCATCACTCCATTTTCAGCTCCAGTGATATCAGGTCACCCTTTTCCTCCATTTCCACCTCTCTCTTTGTATCAGAAGGCGACCTCTTATCCTCTTCCTGCCTTTTTGACGGAGGGAAGATCGATCATTTCGCTAGAGATGCGGCCCTTTCAGGAAACGGGATCTCTTCGGCGACCCCCAGATAGGCCGTGCTCCGGTCTGCACAGGCTAATGTGGACCGGTGCGGGTAAGGTAGACCGTATAAATACACTAGAATGGAGATGATTCTGTTGAAATGGTAATGTGTGCCAGACAGTATACACTTGTAATGTTTGTTTAAATTTTCATTTAGACAGACCTACCTCCGTCGTATAAAATGGGCTGAGCAAAACCTTAGTTTGCATATAATATCATGTTTTGATCACCAACCTAAATGGAAGGGGAATTCGAGATGCGATGAAATGATAAATATTAATCCCCAGAGGATTGTCTAGGACAATCAAACATATACAGTTAGTTCTATTTTTTGCTATTAACAGCTTAATCAGTATGGTTGTAGGCTCACAGAGTTTGGCCGATTAATGTGAATGCTAAAAGCTATATCATGGATCAGTTATTGTGGACTCATGCTAATGTGCAAATGATAAATGAAAATCTAAAAGTAGCGGCAACGTAAGCAATCTATATATATGGGCATCACCTGCCGGGTACTAGCGTTAACCATCCTTTGTAGAAAAAACATATAAAGTGCCCTCATGCAGCGTTTACACTAGACTCCTGAAAGCATGAAGATCATAGATCATACACCGTGATGGAAGGTGAAAAAAGGGTTAAGATAAAACTAAAGGTGCTTCACAACTGAGCTTCTCCAGAAGCGTGGCATCCATCAACAATTATTTCAAGTTATTTGAATAAATCGGTGGTGCAATCTATCGTGAAGTAGCGCCATATTACATAATTTTAGGGGGAGACATCGTGGCCAATATGTAAAATGTGGCTCTTTACACTTGACGATTCATTACTCTGAACTGTGATGTGGTGCTAAATTCAATGATAGTGGTCAATAGTGTTCTAGTGTCAACACTGGGCTAGGCTGCAAATCTTTGCTATTATACTATCATAGGCCTATGGTTCCTACTCCCCAGGTTTGGGTTGGCTTCTTCCTAATCCTCTAATACACTGACTTTAGAGAACCGTTCCGTCTCTAAGCAAGAGTGGACATCTTGTTCAGAGAGCAAAGAACATGTTCTGGGGTGGATCACAAGTCTATTGCAGGATGTTGAATATGTTTGTCGCTAGTTGCTTACCAACTTAATGAAAAATGATACGCATTGTACGAATGCTGGAGGGCCAGTTTTGACAGCAACCCTACTACCTACTTTGGGAACTAGTCCCAGGTGTGGCGTGTGAGCAGACTCTCTGGCCTAAATCCAGCATGGCCGCCCAGTGCCGTCATCCGTCGCCCGCCCACGGGACGTGTTTCTTGTCGATAAGCCGCTTAGCGAGGGCTGATAAATCGCCTCCTACTGAGGATTGCAGCCGAACGCCCTGCACTGACGTGCTGAAAATGACGCAATCATTACATCGCAGCAAATTTTGATTGATCTGTTCGATTTCGGGGCTGACTGCGCCGGGCCTTGTGAGGGTCGCTGCAAGTACCCCAGCCCTCCTTTGAGGCACAGAGGGTCGGTGCACAAGCCACCCCTGATAATGTGTGCCCAGGGACATCTGGTCGTCCACTGATCTGCATTTTCGATGTCGCGTGTTGGATGAAGCCGGATCTGAGTGTAGGGTTAGTATCTGCATGTGGAGCCTTTAGAATCGTTAATGTTCAATTCTCAAAGTAAGTCATCATATCCTCAGCAACCCCCCCCCCCCCTCCCCGTCTCACCACCTGCAGGTTTGACATACGTAACCTAAGAGGTCACTAACAGCCTCATCCCACGCGCACCGTCACGTTCTTATCCTATATTAGTGCATCTGGTAGGTGACCTGTACCCCAGCCTTGGACACTGCCAATCACGAGCAACCACATCTGAGTATGCGAGAGAGGATTGGTGCAGGAACCCATTTACCAGGAAGGTGTAAGGGGATTCCGCCTCTGGAATCCCAAATCACGTTTGAGATGGTCTGCGAGATGGCTGGGTGGGTGTGTGGTTGGCATGCGGGAGTCGCATCAGGCTCGTCGATATTGCCTTTCTCCTCTGGGTCTCTCTCCCTACACCGGCCGGGAACTCTGGACGAGTTACTATGAGCTGGCTCATGAGCAGTTCACCTGTCGGCAGAGGGCGCAGTCAGGGAGCATCTGTCTACGCATGCCTCGATGGTTTCCATCCCGCACGCGGAGAGCTTGTATAGTCGACCCTATAGCAGAGGCTCTCCACCAGCCCCAGCGTGACAAGTGACAAATTGAAAATACTCTCACAGGAGGAAAATGTAATAAATTGCTTGTTCGCCGTCCAGTCTCCGGGAGGCAGGTCAGTATGGTGGCATCTATAATACGCCGCCCACATAAAAGCCGGCACGAAAGCTCACCGCCTCCGTCGTTGCCCTCGTCCAACCTCCTGTCTCAGACTGGCGGCTGGGAGTTTTATTCATCCTGACGGCGACACGATTTGATTACTGTTAATATTTGATAGGGGCTCTCTGAACGTATTGACGACTTCCTGTAAAAGCTTTACACTTTATTGCCTTGACATGTCGTGCTTGAACGATCGCTGGTTCTTCGTGTTTAAGACGTGCCTCGCCGCCATCTCATTGATTATTCCAGCTTGATTAAATCGGCGACAAGAACCTTATCTTGTTTGTGTGGCAGATATGAAACTGTACAAAACGAAGATCATAACACTTTCGGCATTGTATGAACCAGTATGATAGATGTATTACCATCTCGAAGATGCAACCTAGAAGAGGACCACTTTCAAATCCTACAATGATTATCCGTTATGATTTGAAGTTGCGAAATTGTAAAATTACTCGTTACATTATCTATTTAAAAGATGTGCCTTAAATTACCTAAAAGGCGAAAGACGAATGTATAAATGACAGGAACCGTGAGATTCCCGGTAAGGATCGGGATATTCTTAAGGGAAAAAGAAGTATAGTATAGTCTTCGTTCTTTTTCTCTAGGCCGCATCCTTAGCGCTGGTTTTGTGTCGAGAGCTGATTAACCCTAATTTGATTACGTTCGAGGAAAGAAGTATTACAACATCGTTGTCTTTCGTCCGGTATCTAGCAGAATAGCCGAGTAATCACACTAGACATATTGAGGGTGAAATGTTAATAAGTGGGTGTTCTAGATCATCCTTGTGAAGCCATATAGATAGGTAATTTTTATTCGTTGACCTTATACGCAGTACGAAGATGCTTTAAAGGAGTAAAACCAGGATTACTATGGTACAGGAAGTCTCATTGATGTTTCCTTGCCCACCAAAAGCGTTTTCTTTTACTATGAAAGAGAAATATTGCCTGAGAAGCAATCCTTATTTCTTTTGCCTGCCATAATATATACGTATATTTACTACGTATAAATCAGCGACCACTTCTGCAACTGACATATTCCGCCCACGGAGCTAACGCCATACATTTTTGTCGTAATTGCCTCTGAGTAAACAAGAATAAATCTATCACTGAATGCACGACATTTTCAAGGCCTATACAATGCAATACGAGGGGATGTCATTGAGGAACTAACAGCCAGGGACACATCACAACTTAGAGAAGTTGTTTACCTGAAGAGAAAAATATCTTTTGTCTGTTTCTCCCCCCCCCCCCCCTCAGTTGACATGGTTATGAAGCTATACGGGGTAGACAGCGTATATTATGTAGGGTTCTTTTTGTCATAGAACAGTAGTCGTTTGTTAACTTTGGACCCCGGGGGAAAGGTAGACGGTCGTTTGAGGGTGAGGGCATGGATCGGTCTCTGATCCCTCGCAATGCCAATGACGGATCGGTCAATTGCTGATCGATGCCTGGGTAATGGAGAGACGGCCACCACCGCCCCGCTTGCCACTCAACGACTCTATCAATGTTCCTCCAGCAGTTTTTGTTACCCACCCCAGCCACGCACACCGGGGCCCTGTGGACCGGGTGGGTCCATCCCCGCGTCGTATCCCGCATGGTTTAGGACGAGGGGTGACCGAGACAGCGAAGGAATGGAGGGGAGGAATGGAGGGGAGGATAGCATGTTTGTATTTGCTTAAGGCATCCTATGCTTGTCCTGTCACTAAGGTCAACCTTACCTGAATACGAGACGAGCAGCCTGTCAAAAGGAATCTTCAAAATGAAGGTTTCAACTGACACAGCCGCATAATAGACATAGAATAGGATTCTGCAGACAATGGAATGGAAGGACAGTTTGGAAGTGATGTCTACTATGCTTAAAATATAACTTTATAAAGATAGCAAAGTACTTGGATTTATAGAGTAATAGCCTGAGCCTTGGGAATAAAAGGAAAAAAGGCAATTTAAGTACATAAAATCTATTAATTTTTTACAAGGTATGTTTGTGCATAGTAACCCAATATAGGAGCTGAAAAAGACCTGAAATTACCATGGAGTTGATATTTCATTTATCCACTTTTACTGCAGTAGCAGAGGATACAATATTCCACCAGTTTATATCATCTGCTGATATAGGAAAAAAGGGAGGAGTAGTATATAAATGTAAATTATTAATAATAAATGCGCAGAAGCCAATATGATATTGACGCATTCCAATGTGGAAATCCATAAACAATTTCAAGGCCCTAGCCGATGGAGAGGGGGATGGAATTGACCCCGGTCGGGGAAGTCATCGCTCTATATCAGAAAACCAACTAAATGTTTGATAAGAAATGATGAAGCGATGAATACCGGTGCCTTGCTCGGGCGAGCGCAGATATTGCAAATATTGACCAGATTTTCTAGCAAAGACCGCTGGGTCGGTGTCGTTTCTTCTCGCCTCTGCCGTGGTGTGTCGGTCTTTCTGCTAGCGTGGGGTCTTGGGCGATGTAGCTGGGCCTGATGGATGCGGGTTTGGCTGCCATTATAATACCATCTATCATAAGCCAAGCCTCCAGCAGGCGAGGGAAGCCTGCGTCTGACCTGCTCGGAGCCGGTCAATGAGCTGCTCACCCTCCACTGAGCACACAGCCCCCGGAGGGAGAGGACAGCGCTCTTTATTTCTTATGTACT
Source organism: Alentia gelatinosa (assembly GCA_950022655.1). Lineage (NCBI taxonomy): Eukaryota > Metazoa > Annelida > Polychaeta > Phyllodocida > Polynoidae > Alentia > Alentia gelatinosa. The sequence continues at coordinate 99,519,732 of OX465580.1, read as the reverse complement.
CACTGCTGTTTTATACGCTGGGTCAATGCCCTGTGGCGTTTACTGCGTCATACACTCCTATAAATACAATTTCACATCGGGCAGGTTGGTGGCAGTGAACCGAAGTTCGTGTTACTGTCGTTGCGGGTCGTTGACGCACTCTTCTGGTCCATTTCCGATCCACACTGTGGTAATGAATGGAATACGTCCAGTGAATAACGTCGAGAAAAAGAGCTTTACATGCGACCGGAATTAAAACATCAAAATTATAACCAATGTAATTGCCTTATCAACAGAATAAATATAATCCAAGGGAAATTGACTCTTAGTATAAGGAAATTGCTATAACATAGATCCCCGCAGCAGAACAAAGGTTAAGCCCCTGCTGTCCAACCTGAAACTTTCTTTTTACATCTCTCGGCATTTTTTGTAGGTGTGACACCATGGCTGTTGGGAGTGATTAATGGAGAGGGTTATTTGTCGGAAATAGGGTGACTATTACCATATGGTAATGTTACTCATATATATGCTGTGGTAATCGGATTCTTGATTAGCTTTCCGACCTGGAAACATCGACCGAAAATGTTGAAATGGGTTCCGAGGGTCTCGATTCATCATCTCAAGTGTTTCAATCTATCGCTTTGATTTATGTGATTTAAGTTATTCAAGATGAATGAAAATGAATTGGTGTCGATGCACTACGACAGAAAGAGATGACTATAACATTGAATCCAGATTGCATAATCTGTATGATTCTGTATTTTTGTTTAACAGCATCACTCACATTGCAACGACTCTGGAATCCGCCGTCGCTAGATTCGTGATCCAATGTAATTTGATTCGAAATGCTTATTGCATGGATTAGGACAACGGCAGTAGGCATTGAGTTACCATCTATGTTGTTCCGATTAACCTTTAAGCGTAAGGGTAATGGGTGTTTTTGGTCTATGCCGAATGGGAAATTAATAGAAGAAAAAGAGGCAATAGGGACTGCTGATCTCATGATGACAGTAACTAGCGCCCCTGTCAGTGCAGAACCTCCTTTCCTGAATGAGTTACTCACTCACAGTTGACCTTTCAGTGCACATCCAGGAATAAATTACAAAAGTAGGACGGTCTACCTTATCGAGAGCCAATGTGATTAATATGTCAACAAGCATGGTTTTGTGGGTGCCGGACTGATAATTGTGGATCAGGAATATTTGGTCGAATTCATTGTAGCATGGTGAAGTGTCCCCGATGTCCAAGGTAGCAGAGTTAATTGATTAACGATGAAGTGGCCCTCCGATTCAGTAGGATGTGGATGTGTATTGTTATTCCCTTAGAGTAGGAAAATAATCTTCCCGAAGCACAATGTTGGAAGCCGGGGGAAGCATTCAATGAGTCACAAGTGGGAGGACCTTGACAGAATGCAGTAAGGTCAGAAGGATCAATACACACGGCACAAATTGGATACGGGGTTCAGGGAAGTGGGTCGCGGCGAGCAGCAGAGGACGAGCAATTCGTCACAATTAGTGAGCAGTTCATTGCATCACTGCCTAGCCCCAGTGTTCATGGCTTACCATGACACTCCTTTTTGGAGAAGTCCTTAGTTACACTGACCTCCATGCAGGTAACCAGAATTCGGCTTCCCTATTATCCTGGACCTTCCTTTGACACCCCCCTTTGGTGAATAAAACCCTGGCTGTCAAAGGAGGACCTGGCTTTATAGCTGTGGGTAAAGCAGTGGAGGTAGTGTCTAGGTTATACCGGCGGCAGGGCGAAAGCCGCGGGCTGACAGTCCACGATGAACTATTTCCTGGTCATTGTAAGCAGCTCAACACCCCTACCCGCACTGCCCCCTAGGTCACGTGACCAGCCGCTCAGCTGGTGCCCGATTGAGGGTGGTCTGTCTTGTATATAACTGGTACAACCAGCAGAGGAGGATTTACAAGGTAGGGGGAAGGATGGACAGAGGAAGGAAGGGAAGCCACGGGAAGGGAGTTAAAAGAAAGCCAACACTAAAGTATTGATAGGGATGAGATGACCGGAGACAATATCCCGTCGTACCATTGTATTATAGACCTATGCCAGAAAATACTGTAAATACCGGCTTCTGGAATGCAAATGGCAGTTGACACGTACCACCATACTGTGCCGGTATGGCCATGTTCCACCATACTTTGAATATGGTTGGTTGCACAGAAATACGTAATTAAAAAAAAAGATACTATATAGCATACCGAAAATTTAAAAATGATCTTATGTTGATGAATTACGCAGAGAAATGATTTTAAAGGCATTTTGATTTTTTTGTGGTGGTAAACATAGTGCCGAGTGACGTACACGCATGCGCGTAATTCATAGCATAAAGTCACTTCCGCCCACCCTGCACACACATTAAATATTTAAATGATTATTGATATTTAGAGGTATATAATACAAGTGGAATTTGTTAATATTATTAGGACGGACTCTCGTACCTTGTTAAAAGTATTGCACTTACTATGCGAGCTCGTGCACGATTTCAGTCTTACAATTGTTAGGGGAAGTTAGTCGGCAAGCCTCGAATTTTGAAGTTCCTGAGAAGCCGGTCTGTATAACACGCCTCTCATCGCCGAAAAAGCGGCACGAGTGCTCCACGGGTTAATAGCAACTTATGCAAGACCGATCATCATGTCAGCTGACCCTGTGTATGTCCCCATACCGTAATGCTTGAGTCAGCTGTCACTGACTGCACACTTCGTCAGGAGAGGAGTGGGCCCTTTCCATTGTGGACAACGTCTTCCGTTTCTCATGAAGCTTCATGATTAACATTAGTAGGATGCTGGTTAACCACGTAATGCTGCTCAGCAGGCTTTTACTCACTATGTATAAATAACCATATATAGAAACAGACATTTAGTAATATTAACTTGTTGCCTTATGATAAAATTGTGGCGTGATACAGATTTTATAATGTATATTTTGTGTACAACCGATTTTGATATAACATCTATCTATAATATGACTATCATATAACAAATCCGAGAGGGACAATATTGGAAGATGCATATCCTGATATTTGTTTTGGCAAGACAAGGATTTCCCACCAATCCTCTCAGAAGCTCGTTAAAAGGCAGCCTGCCTTCGGGGTAACATAGTACGTAGCAAGGACGCACATTTTGGAACAACTGAGGGTCCTGCAAATGTACACTGCTGCATGGGGCTGTTGTTAGATTATTCATAACTGCTATATACGAATGAGAAAAAGGTGCAGGATGGCAATTCTGCTGCACTACAACGCCTGGCTCTTTCAGCTTTCCCGCGTCCGCGCATACTGAAAGAAGTGAAGCATTTGTCTAGAAATTAAATTCTTCAGCAATGCAACGAGTTCCTTGGAATTGGGTTATCAAAACCTTACCGGTCTAGTCTATGAAAACAGACGTAGTTTCTAATAAAGCACCTCTTCAATTATAAGGCGCCCTAGCAATTAATTGCTTGTCATCGTTTGCATTTATGCAGGCAACACGTTGCCGAGCAGCCGCCGTTTCCCCTCTACAGTAAAAGTACAATTAGGTTAAGCAGCCATTACGCAATTAATAGGCACTGGTGAGCCTCATAGAACAGCTGCATTTTCATGTCAAATTAGACCATTTAGACGACACGGAAGCGCCATTTAGTCAGCCAGGAGGTTGTACTCAAGGTAGCGGATAGAAAAACGTCGACTGGAGAACACGGGCATATTGTATTCATCTATATAAATCTATGCCATTAAAAAAAGGAAATACACTCCTTAAACCGACGGTTGGCCTTTGGGGCCGACTCACCACTTCACCTTGCTTAAATGATAGGTTCCTTGGAATGTTCCTAATAGAATCTGTGCAGAAAACAGACAGCAGAACTAATTGTCAAGTTATTCCCAATAGAACATGCATGAACGACATAACCAGGTTTTCTGACACATTTCCGATTAAAGTGGAGGATCAATATCGTCTGCTCTTTGTTTGATTATTTGCGGAATCCCTCCCTTTCTCACAATCAGCGAAACCTCAGCCATATTTCAAATCAGTGTACGAATAAATGTTTCAGATTCTCCCATTTAACGATGGAGATCATAATGAACATGTGTAGATATTTGCGAAGCGCAACGATACCCCAAATTATGCACTTAAGGTGCAAGTCTAACGAAATCATCAAATTTAAACCCAAACAGATTTTACATTGAGAGTCCTTAATACGAGAGGCTTTCGAGGATAAAAATTAATTGGAGTTCTGTCCTGGGCGAAGGAAACATAATAGGATGACAAGTTCAAAGAAAGTGCACACATGAGTTATAGGATTTTCTGTTCAGGTGTCACAAAATTAAATGAAGGGCCTTTTCAATCACTATGATTTCACTGTACACCGACTTTCCTGCAAAAGGAAAAAAACCGCCGAAGATAGGCCTACGATAAACATGTTTATATCATTTTAAGGTATCTTGTCACTCCCCAAAACGTACGTGCGATAGATTCAAATACATATTTCTATAAATCACAGCCATGTCGATTACATAACGATGAGGTTCTCTACGTTGGTCAGCTTACTCTCCGGGAATGAATTCACTGCTAATTACATAAGAGCCAGCAAAAGTATGTACATTTATCTTAGCCTGGAATAAACGTCCATAGGCTTAACATTAGGAACAGGCTTGCGAGTACGGTAACTTATTCTCAACTGGTGATTAATAGGTAAATATTGCCAGGCTAAGATAAAATCAGAAACATTTTCGTGCTTGGTCTGAGCCCCCATTCGCCATCTCGTTTGGAGTGCTTCAGAATATTCACTCGGCTATCACCTCGTTCATATTACTGCACACTCCAAACTCGATGTTTCTTTCTTAGTATTAACAGAGATGTTTATACAATCTACATGACAAAGTATTAACTCCTTTTGTGTTACCCCTACAGAATTAGCAGATACCATAATCATTAGTAATTGGACATCATGTTTAACCATTCTAGGGCAGGTTCATCCATGATTCGATATATGATAATTCGAAAGGTTTTTACTCTTCTCGCAAAACACGAAGTTTCATAATAAATAAGTTCAGCTATAACCGGAATGTGTGCTGAGTTGGCATTGTATGACCATCCGGACATTCCCCCTGGGATTCCTAGTCCACAGCACGCATTAGCCAGCACCCGGACGTGAAGACAGTAACGGCGGAGGCACGCCATTGACATCTTTCCACGCGGAGCAGTTCCCTGAATGAGACCCAGGCGCCAATTATCTTTCCAACGCAGATCAATCTAAATCACTCATTAGCGTAAAAAACATGAATTGGCCGCTTTTGTATGCGTCTGCCAGAGTCAGTGGTGTGCTGATTGTGGTGCTGGCTCTTGGAGAGATGGAGATTGTGAGGGGGAGGGGGGTCACATGGGAGATGGGTTCTTGGTCGAGTGGACCCTAATAAGAGCAGAAGAGAGCAGTATAGTATATATGCCACTGACATGTGGTCTTTGACGGTGACGGCCATAGAAGGTGGTATTACAAGGGCACTGGCAATGCGCTTACCACGCTCTCCTGCCCTTACAAAGACCTCCCTTCCTGCGCCGTCCTGTAACCTTTCTTCTATGATCGCCGATCCATTGCTACATTGAACCCCCTCCCCGGATTTGGCGCAGTCCCCTCGGATCCCTCACTACCTTTTCAGCACGGGACGGTAACCTTAGCGGATGAATAGGGCCTTTGATTAGCCACAGGAGTTGGATGCAGGAGATGGCTTCTCCTTGAGAGGGTGTTCGGTCGGACTGCGCCGGTCCCATCTGTTCTGCTTCACTTGTCCGGCTCCCTGCTTATCCAGCCCTATCCCACCTTCTGATGCTCCTAGAGGCATGAGGATAAAGTGCCCTGTTTATAGCGACTGCATCCAGTCCAGCGTTCCTATAAATTCACGATGATATATATATACAGCAAGGTTGACCAACATGGTTACATGTGATGAGATTCGCCGAAGTGATTTGGGTAATATAATTCGTAGGAGCACATGCCTCTCTAAAAGGGTGCTCCCCGTGGTTTGACTGGACCATGATCGGTTCAAAGAGGGCTGGGGAAGGAAGGGTCGAGAATCAATGCCGTCTGACGTCGAATTCGACCCTTGAGACCACGTATATCACCGCCATAAACCGAATCAGGCGCTCCTGGCAGAAATGTCGTCTGCTTGCGAAGGTTCCTGGCCTCAGAGCTGAGACACAAGGACAGAAGTCCCAGAGGCATGTGGTACTGACTGGTATCAACACGCAAGGTACCGACAGGGTAAAGACTTTCCACCACAGGCAGGCCGAGTACTGACCTGTGGGTATGTTAAATAGAAGAGTAGGGGATGTTAACATAGGGTAACGTTTGGTGACCCTTGACTATCAAAGATCTTAGGATGGCGTGTGTATTGATTAATCTGCGTAGTACTGCAAGCAGTATTGTATGTCCTCTGCCAGTTACGATTCGATTCATCTTGTCATCTGTCGACCTTCAGCACACAGGTTCGCGGCATTATCGACACCCCTAGGCTCTCAATCTATCAGAAAATAAAATGTAACTTATCCATCTTAAGATGTATAGAGAAGCCTTCGGTATTCAGGTGTATGGGATGATGAAAAACACACTACATTTTCCCGACAATGCTATGTATTCCAGTATCGACCACCCAGTTCCATAATAGATTCTCATCTAAGTACATTACTTCTCTTTGTCTCTTTGATGTGCCCTGCTCTTTCCTCCGCACTGATGCGAAAAATACACATCCGTGGCTTCCAGCGACTTTTCTAGCCGGGACGAGCTAATATTTGATTTCAGACGGGGCGATGGGTACTTATCTCTTCTCGCCACTCCAGCCGAAGGAGGATATTGCAGGGAACGGCCGGGGACCTGTATGAAGTTGCCCCCCACTGATTATACACGACAGAATGACGCTAAGCCGACGATCGCGTTAACGCTAGACGAACGGAAGATGTGGGCATTGATCCCATATTGTGTCTTCCTGGACTTCTGCTCGCAAAATCCCATCATGTTTAACTTCACAGAGCGAGAACCCGTGGTCAGCCCCCTAATGGTCCTCACCCACGCACCAAGCTCCTGGCTTAGACAGGGATTAGGAATCTTTGTCTCAGAGGATCACCCTCATATAGCACCTACTTAGGATGTCTAGGATGAAGATGAAAACCAATCCTAGACAAATTCCCATACTGAAACCTGCCAGTAGGTCTTCTTTCGAAATGGGAGCCTAAACCTCATTTCGCAATCAAGAAATATCTCCGAGGTATTTGGTAATCTCATCCTATGACCGTTTATTATTTCTCAGTGACCCTTTCTCTAGATTCCTTCTCTATCAATCTATCATTCTGGCTTTCGTCCAGCTCTCATCCCATCCCATTCGCAATGCGTTACAAGGCGATTAATGGCTTATAAATCCCCTCCAATATCCCTCAACCATATTCTACGCCTTAAAGAAATCATAGTCATTATCTTGTACTTCATTCAGGTGTCATCCTTAGCATCACAACATTCAGCCCTTACTCTGAAATAAAATTGAATGCACTCAGATCCTTGAGTTTTGCAAATGGCTGGGCTTAATGCAATCTCCTCGTATGTATACTGCTGCTATACTGTCCGGAAAGGCAGGTACAACTCCTTGTGTCTTCCTGACATTCAATCATCTTCCCATCATAAGCAACACTAGACCTTGTGAATAGATTACGCCCGTCTAGGTATCTACTGCCGCCTGCCCTATATCTAATCCGTGGTGCTAATCTTAATCAGTGGTACAAATTGTCTGGTCGCGGAACATCTGCTCATTTAGATAGGATGGAGACGTGATAGAAAAAAATCAATGTACTTTAGTACTGTGACGGCGAAATGCAAATACCACAGGACTGGTCATCACGCATGAAATGTCAGATTTAAGTGTGCTGTGTGGAATGCATGTGGTATGTGTACAGAAGATATTTCATCGGATTCTGCTACAAGATTTATTCACTGACGCCAGCGGCTCTGTCCGTGGTTAATATACAACGGTCTGTCTCCGTCTCCCTGTCACCTCCCCCCTCCCATACACCCACACTCACAGCCGTTACAGACGCCCCGCACAGCCACCATATAGATTATGTTATCATGTTCCCACACGCCCCCTAGTGTTACCTCGCCACACTGCAGGAGCAGTCTATCAACTGCAGGACGCCTGTGGTCAGACGGGTCTCACACCGCTAAATCAGACCGTCAGGTTCCCTGTCCATTCCTACGGGGGTTAGATGTAAGTGTTCGTGTGGGCTACAGGCGGTGCAATGTAACGTGTGAGGCGGATATAACATGGGTATATTAAGCAGGCGTGTAGGCGTGTATGTGATGCTGTGGATCAAGGTTGTCAAACTAGAACGTAGATTTTCAAAGAGAGGTGATGCATATAGTAGAGGGAGTAGTATATGGAGACATGGTTAGTGTCGCTGAATAAAATCTGTTCCGAGTTCTTTTGCTTCCGACCAAAACAACAAGGAACAGATGAGATTCAGATACACTCACTTTGTGGTCTTATCATTATGTACATGGAAATAATTAAAAACGCCGTTTTAAAACAAGTCACGTGGGACGGACGGAGTGCATAATCCATGGCACAATTTGCAGAATTAAATTCGTACATCTCGCATAAGTGTGAGACATTCGTGAGCAGGTATATAATAGCAGAGGCAACAGGTGCAGGAGGCAGGGAGGGGCGTGGTGATGAGAAAGGGCCGGATGTGGCGGAGTGGCACCATGTGAGACCCAAGGATTGTGAGACATAGTTATGCGCAGTAGTCTGAAAAACATCGTCAAAGAAGGGGCGAAAAATGACGGGATGGTAGGTGATGGCCTGGGACAGAACGAACCAAAAGAGATCAAGTGAGAATGGGAGCTAAAAAGACCAGATGAAGTTATGGGATGCACAGACTAGATGATCCGTCTCATCCATACTTGGCCTAAATGTTTAGATATAATACACGTCAGTTATCGGAATAGGTCTGAAGGCGCGTAGAAACCTATCGAGTTTCGATCCAAGATGGCGACTGGGACGGGCGTTGATTCGGCAACCCTCGGCACGGTCGCGGTAATGATGATCAGTGCGCGTGAGGTACACGTCCCTCGGCGACCTTGACCCAGACGTTCGTTTGTCACGCTGACGGCCGCCATGTTGGACGTCTATCATGGACGCTGGAGGGACGCTGAAGGGGACGCTGGTGGGTCCCAGCACACATCAAGGCCCCCTGCTAAATAGTAGCGAAACGTGTGTCTCTGAAGATGCCTTTTCTGTACCAAGTAAAGCCTGGCCTCCAACCTATATTCACCGCCCACACAGATATTGTATGACCATGGCTACTTTTAGCACATCCCATGCTAACGCAGCAGAACTATAGGGTCATTATGCCTTGTGTATATATAGATTTGATGTGGCCAAATCCATTATATGCATGATATCCTATACGTTTGAAACGATAGGTGTCTGGTAATGACGCATATATATATTCTTAAACAAATAGCTCGCCCTATTCCTATCTATTCTATTTCTAATCGTTCAAATTGTAGCAATTGTTTGCCTGCTGTGGGGCACAGTGATAGAGCCTCCACAAGTTTGAATATGTTGGGTTGGCGGATCCGTTGTCACACGTTTCCTGCGGTCCTTGGTAATACAGGTCACAGGGTAGGGGGGATGGGGCAGCGCAGTGCGGATATTAACCCAGATAGCGGGAGATGCGTAAGAACCGGCATTAATTCACGTTAAGGCCCGAACGTTGCCTTCACCGCCTATAAAAAAAGCAGTTTAGTTTGAGGTTACGAGGCAAAAACTTGATGTGCTGACGTCGCTGGAGGAACACCGAGGAACGCAGAATAACGCTGAAGAGCACTAGGGTGGGGGGGGGGCACCGAGGGCGAGCCGGAAAAATGTAAGATGTAAGAATGTTTCCTATGCATGATAAATACTGTAATTCAAACTGCAGTCTAAGGCACCCCTGTTTAAGAGAAATGATAATTTGGAACTCTCTTCCAGTGAATTAACGGCTTAACTCGAGAAGCATATAAACATGAATGTGACTAGCTGTATATCTGTTGTTGCGAACTATACGTATGCCACTGCGTCATTCCGACTCATTAATCATTCTCATTTCTTAACTTAGGCTATGGCTTCATTGTATATATTGTCATTATTGATCAGTCTACAGCAATGTGTATATACGCAATATGGACTGGTTTCAGATACAAACGGTTGTATGCTCCGAGGAGTTGACACTTAGTAATACCCGAGCGCATCCGAGGATATTGCTCATATCTGTATGATCCGGGTATGTAGTTACATTCTTCCCATGTGTTTGCTATGGGCACTATGTATCAGGTGGATAGTAAAATGAAGGACGTAACACTCACCGTCCTTATCCAATACGATCGCCTGGTCTTGTACCACAGCGATACAATTTCAGCTGCATTTTTACCTTAACAGAGCTGTAGTATTTTGCCCGAAACTGTTTTTGTCGAACGTTTTTCAAATTGAATGCATACCTTTTGCTCCTTGGAATCATTTATTAGGTGGGAACCCAGATATGGGTAGTCTTCTAATGTAACAGGTTTACGCGTTAAGGAAAAGAAAAGGAAATGGGATCTCGAATGCCTTACTATAAATGAGGATGAGCTGATATGAGACGCTTTAAGCTAGCCTAGCTGAAACATTAATGATCAATGAGTACCATGACCTTAGTGTACCCGTGATGAATGGAAAAATATGGAGTAAATTTTCGAACGTCTAAATCCGCCATACCCTTACTCCCATTGTATATACTACTAGGGGCCCTAGTAATTAGATATACTACTAACGGTTTTAGGTACACCTCTGCAGTATACTAAGTAATACTTTAGTTGTGCATTTGTAATACATTAGCGTGCATTTCAGTCATGGGATCTTTCATATAGTACCAAGGGCTTTGGTAGCAGGTTCTGCTATATACTAACAGAGCTATACTAGTCGAGGGGTCTGGTATATTAACAGGTGCGGGTTCTGTTACATACTGTCAGGGGCTTAAGCCGCGGGCTCTGGCGTATACCAGGGCTTTTAGTCATGGGCTTATTTACCAATGTTGAGATTGTCTCCCAAGTGTTAGATGGAGACAGGGGCTGCATAAGACGGGCAGCGTCCTCCTGCGTGGACTTTTGACGTGACGACACGTCCTCCCCTTACTGGGACACACAGTGAGGTGGTTTACTCTGCCTACAGTTCGCGGTTACCCTGGTTCCCCCTCCCCCTCGTAGCCCGCCTCTCTCCTGGCCCCTAGACGCGGCATTCAATCGCCCCAAAAACCAGATTACAAGATGTGATTCCTGCCAACGTCTCGTCGACAACCGTCCCCCCTGTGTGTGTCTTGGAAATAAGCCTGCTAATGGGAAGGCCGGGCCTTAAAAGGGCGGCCGGCGGAAAGGCATAGCACTGACAGCCGGTAAATATTAGACCCAACTGCTGATTGCCTGGATCACAAGGGCCGCTACGAGGGCGAGGGTAAACAAAGCAGGCGCCAGGATCCACTGCATGCTTTAGCATTTACAGACACCTATGAAAGCACATTATATGATGCAGCTATTTGGGGTACTTTGTTGATGTTATTTTGCCTTTTTTATGATCTTATAAGTGGTAAGCAGTGATAAAGGCAGACCTTCTGGCTTTGAGAATAATCAGTTTTTTCAGACAAGGATGAAGACATGATGGTTTCACATTTTTTCAATCCTGTTTTTTCTAGTTGTATTATTCTTTCTCCTTGTTCATCCCACTGGTCCCCTTGATTCTCTTTTTATGGAGACATTCATTAGCGGTTTTTCTTTTCTTTTCTGTCCAACCAGGTAGCCTCAAGTCAAATCAGTCTCTCGGAAAACTTTAATACCGCTGTCTTTCTAATTGCTCTGACTTAATTCTTCATTTTCCGAATGCTCCACGGCCGTTGATTGACAAGGAGAATAAAAACAGCAGTCACCGAGAAAGAAATGAGATAAGGCAAGGGTTGGAGATGGTATGTTTTCATAAGTGGCTCCAAAATGAGGGTAGCTCTAAGTAAACTCCTGCGTTCAATTCATAAGTAGAATATTGCGAGCAACTCGGTGTTCCTCATCTCTTGGGACGTTATTTATCAGAAACGACACAGGATTATTTCATTGTGAGTGATCATTCAGATTTTCATCATTTCTTCTTCTCTGTCAAACATAAACATCACTATTGTAGGGCGTCAAGGATACCATGGTTTCTAGACCATCAGCGTAGTCTGTGAACAGCAGGGGTTGTACATATATGCATACATACATACATACATACATACATATGTCAACACATACATACAAAGCATCAACACACAATGCACTTTCATCGGGAGATCATGGATAACAGAAATTCCCATAGGCCCCCTACCCGAGATCGATATCACTTAGACTGTGCTACTGAGTCAAGAACCGGAACCGGAACTTTCTGGGTGCCTGTTAAAGGGCGCCGGAATTCTTCGAAATCACTCACTAAAAAAATGGTTCTAAGCAATTTCCCTCCTTTTAAACACTTTCTAAGGGAGGCTAGAGCCAATATAGAATAGGGGATAAACTACTGAAATGTATTGGTTCAGGATAAGGATATAGACTTGCATACGTTCAAAAGTACGTCCGCCTATTCCCTTCCCCTGAAACCCAGCCCTTGAACTACTTTATTTGTAAAATCGTAGCTCACCCCCAACCTGTCAACCTAGTCCTAAATCATCAATCATACCCTGAGGAGTCAATCATATCTCAATGTTCACAAACGCTCTCACCGCGTCAGACCACTCAGGCCTCTACGCAGACGACCTTTTGCATCTCTCACGCGCCTCAACAGTGGGTGCGTCCTGATCCAGCCATAGATAAATATGGCTTTGATGTCCCTTGAAGTGGCATCGTTCACGGAGCTAACAGGGAAGCCCGTGGGCGGCGAGGAGCGGATGGGAGCGAGCGGAGGTCAGGGGCGAGTCGGGTTGCGGACGGGCATGCCGGAGAAGGGGTGGCACGTGGCATGGAGGCCGAGAAAGGGGTGGCCTATCGCCGGAGACGTGATTCAGTGGTGCCTGTGGAGAGAGAATCCGGGAGCACTCGGAATAAGCTCGGTGTGACTTTAGCTGCTTAGAGGGAGGGTCTTGATGATGACGTATAGAGGGGCCGGGTTATTGGCACGTGCGGCTTGGACCATGGGAATAGCAGGGTCCCGGTTCCTTACACCCTGACACGTAAGGCTGATATGAATCCCATCCGGGATGCCTCTATGCGCGCCTTTCATTCATGACCGGACTCTTCATTCACTATTTCATCCCTCTGAGCCCTCTTCCACGACACCTCCGCATCTAATAGTCGATATTCGAGCCTAGCTTCAAGTCTAAGACCTCATTTGTGTAACCTAGAAGTCTACAAAAGAATTCCAGATTTTCCCTTTATTTTTCATAGACATGTATTTGCCTGGTACAGTTATGATGCCCAGCTAGTAAAGCAAGAGATGGAGGATGTATTTGCATGCATTCATATGCAGGTCTCAGCAGGTCTATAACGAAAATTTCTTCTTCACGCCCTTCTCTGTCACTGGCTGTCCCTTCCCCATCTCCATCCACACCTGCTATCTCAAGTTTTAAACTCGTTAACAGAATCCGCTACAGCCACTGAGTGTGAGTCCTTATTAATGGTTGTGTTCGATATTATGCCTTATTATCAATCTAGTAGGGAGATTCCATATTAAACCTATTGGGAATGTGCAATTCACCGGCCGGAGGTTACGGAACGTCGTAATCTCCGGTCTACACAGAGTGGAGATTAAGGAAGAAAAGTGCCCTGTGCACAGAATAGAAATGATTTTATCATTTCTTTTTTTAACATTTCCTTGATGATTTCGATTTACAATGCGGAATAATATATAGAATATAAACTGCTTTCAGATAAAAGCGGTCGTGATCTCCTCGAACTCATTCGCTCGTTTACTACTACGTGTTTAGCTATAGTCCTCGGAGATTACGGCCGCTCGTCTCTGAAACCAGCTTATAGTGTGTATGTATTTTTGTTTTAAAAAGCAGTTACGCCCGTGCAGCAGTCACTCTCTAAAACCTCTGATTCCCTACACCCATACAACACCGAATGATCAGTGAAGCATGAGGTATGGCGTAGAGGAAATCCTAATTCATCTGGGGCTCAAACCAGCGCCCACCCTGTGATCATCGAAGCGGTAAAGCGCTCCCCAAGCACGTAAAAACAACAGACATTATCGGGTACGCATGCCTGGTTATGGCGGTTTATTTACCAACATTTTCGGTCGATGGAAAACGAAACCCCAAAGTCATAAGAATGAATCGTGTTATTTCTTTCAAAATGGGATTGCTGACATTTGGAAAATGACATGGCCCTCAAAACGAAAGTGTGTCCCAGTCTTTGAGCGGTTTTTTTTTAATGCCGCAGAGATATGAGAGCGACCGGCATTCATCTCCCGACCGTAACAAAACCCAGTCAGTAATTTGTCCCTAATGAGTCTCGGTCGAATCGACTACAGATAAATCCCCTCTTCTCCTTTGCAACACTGATGAAAACGACTCAAGTGGGGCCCGAGCACCGTGTAGGTTGAAGTAGACCACAGGCCTAATGTCCTAATGGCGTTGCTTAAAGGCCACTTGTCTAGGAAAGTCGGAACTGACCGGTCTCTATGGACGGCGAGGTCCCTCAGTGGCCCCATGGAAAGGTCAGAGTGAATGAATGAGGGCTGATCACTGTACTTTATCTAATCCGCGCGCAGGAGTCAATCTATGCCGAGCAGCCATACTTAGTATCCGGATAAAAAGATTCTCTTAAATAGAGCAGCTCATCAATAACATAAGAAAATTGCTATACAATGGCGTGCTCAAAACTTTCCTGTTATCATATATCACAAAATATTGACCATTTATCAAAAAGAGTATCCCATATGGTGCATTCGCAATGTCGATGTTGTGGCTTTGCCTACATTTAGCCATATAATCTTGAGAAAGCATAGCATGCACCGAATTCGGGCATACCAAATGAAATTGCTTCGTTTTGGTCCTAGGGCAACCTGGGGCAGAGAGATTGGCGTCTTCCGATGACATTTGATATCAGTTGGGTGCTGGGGTTTAGTACCAGGATTTGCTCATGAGATCTTTGGCTTTGTACATTGGTGTCTATACACTATACATTGGCGTGTAGGATATTGTGCCTGCTCAAGGCTGCGCGGTGCCGGTTCCCATATCACGCGGTGCCGCGTCCCTCAACGCGTCCCGTACCGCATGCCCCGCGCGGGACGTCAATTCTGTTTTCAGAGAAAACAAGGATGTTAATGCTCTATATCAGCACGACCCCAGCCAGTGAGCTCTAGTCTGCTTCCCTATGACCACCCCTTGTCCATCCTCCACACCCTCAGCCCACACCTTCCCTATCTCATATATACCCCACACACCCTATAAACAATGACAATGGTGCAGTTTCCAGCGCCATTGCGGTTGCTCTTAGTGCACTTTGGTGGCGGGTGGAGACACTATCAGCGCCTGCCCGCACAGCCGCGTCATACATCCGTATGCAGCCCACGTCACGTCACGCCCCCTCATGGCGTCGGTACTCACTGATCTAGAGAAGATAACTTGGGAGTGTTATCAGGTTCGTTTTGCATTGCCAACCTGCGGTCTTGCGTTCTTGCCCGCTTAGGTTGGCGTCAGCAACAAAGAGCCAATTCTCATAGACTCATCTACCCTATTCACAACCACTTCCACGTCCTATTTACATCCTATTCAAGCCTCTTGACTATCTCTAGTTCGTGTCCATTCCCAGTCTCTTGGCTATGGTCTCTATTCTTATTACTGATAGTCCCCTCCGGTATCACTTTATCTCCTCCACTAGTAATGATCAATTCGTCCTTTTCCACACTATCAAAAACCTAATAAACCATAGGTATTCTTAATTATGTAAAGCCTAGACGAATGTGCTCAGGTCACCTCAGCTGAACTTATACCCTTTTATCCTTGTTTGGAACTTGCTCTCCCTTCTACTGACTCTCAGCATGAATTCTGTATGATATTCATTATAGATAAACAATTTCTCATCCTGACCCGCCACGATTTGTTATTTCTCGCGTCCGCTTGTGCTCCGCCGGTGCTAGTAATTGTCCCATCTGTCGGACAGTTCTGACGCCCACCGGAAACCAGCAGGGACATTCTCTCGAGATCTCCTGTAGCCTCGGCACCCTGCATGCGTATTTCATGCCGACAAGAAAAATGGTCGCGCCTCTTGTGCTGCAGGAGATCAATTATATAGAACAATCGATATGAAATAGGAGATGATGTGTCAAACTGTCAGTACCGCTGTGAAAGTGCCAAAGTGATTCATACTTATATACTTTGTTCATTGACATGCATCCGAAATTGCAACGAATTGACGAAATAGAATACTAGGTGATTCTCAATTAATTACTCTATATCATGCTTGTTAAATAGGGTTCTTATCATCATTTAGATAAACTGCAAACAATTAAAATTAGTCTCCAATTATGCTGCATGCAAAACTACCGTGTTGTGATAACCGATAAGGTGTACCTGCAGTGTGACTGCAATACAAAAACAAAAATACTAATGATAGTTGCAACAAACATGAATGAAAAAATTCATTATTAGACATCTTGAATTAATGTATGTATGCATGTCTAGAAAGACAGAGCATGTGGATATACAAATAATATATGTATAACCCACGAACCACAATATAAATGCCCGTCTTGTATTTGAGTATGTCATCCATAATCATGGGGCCCGCCGGCGGTAACTATAAATACAGTTTTGAATGTGGGTAATAAAGTGAGTTTAATTGCAGTTCTCTGCAGGGTTCCATTAAAGTGTTTGTGAGAAGCCCCATCTGAGCGCTTGAGGTGCCAGGAAAACACGGCCTTTTAATGAGGGGCGCTTTGTCTTACAGCTGCATTATAACTGGACCACTTCAGGCGACGTGAAATCAGGGTTACTTGTTCTTTAGCAGACAATATTTCGCGCTCAGAGAATGAGACTATTGTGTATTTTCTATCCTAGATGGACTGTATATCTGATAATGGTGGAACTATGTTGGTGCATGCGGGATCAACATATCTGCGGATTCAATATTTCAAATTATAACCAGGTGAAGGCACACGAACGAGTTAAGTTGATGCCCGATAGGCAAATAGAATGATTCCTGTAGAAAATTTGTCTCACATAAAGGAGCATTACTCAGTCGTCCAGAATGATCTCGAAAAGCATCGAGACGACTGTTGGCGTACTTGGTCATCATCCCTCTCCTCTGTAATTTAGTAGAGAAAGGAAAGCCAAACACACGCTACACGAGGTAGCTCATTCATGGCGGCCGGCAAGGCTCTCTTGTTGTTGCGCGGGTAGATAACAATTGATTTTCCGGCGGAAGCCACAGTGGAAGCCATGCAGGAAGCCAGCCGCCAATAGCGCAACAGGCAGGCTTATCCACGCCAGCCTAAACAGACCCGATGCCCCTATTGGATTTCTAATGGTTGAATTCTAAAGCCTTCAATTGACTCCTTCATAGGGGGGTATCATGTATGCTGGGTTACTCCGATCATGAGGAGTTGCTGTAATAATGCTCTCATGTCAGTCTTATGCCATACTGAGTCGCTCTCATTATGCCAAGTCACCTATCATACAGAGTCACCTTATTACCATGTTGAGTCAATCTCATCGTGCTGTATAACCCTCCTATCATGTAGAGAGACTCTGATGTAGTGAAGAGAGCAGAACATGTGAACAGTGATCTTAGCATGGTTTTAGCATCATATTTGAAAGGACCAGGTAGGAATTAGAGATAGAAATCATTGACACTGATTGTGGAGATTTTCGGGATAAGAGATCGTAGGGAGTGGTTGTGGAGAATAGTAGGGCAAAGTTTATTTTCCCAAGAACGCCTGAAAGGTCTGGTCTTGGAAGCTACATGAAAGCATCACGCAGATGATTAGCGATCCCATTAGAGCCCTCGGTGTAATTAGAGATATCATTGACTGATGAAACGTAATAGCGTAATTATTTAAAACATTCTTTAAAGTGCGCAGCCCGTGATCATCGTTTCCGAACCTTTCTCGGTCCTCATCCGACCTATTTATCCGCCCACACGGCTCCGTCTCTATTCCCTCCTCCAGACTCAGGTATCAAACGGTGCCTTGCCGGGGTATGAGCTAAGTCGATGGGTAAAGAGGAGGTGAGTGAGGGAGTGGTAAGATGTATGGCAGGTATTACCCAATGTCCCATAGACCGTCAACTAAAAGCCCGCCTGCAATTTCTCTTTGTGAGCCTGAGGATATAACAATGAATACTTTGCCCAAAGAGCCGGTGATCCCGAATGATAAAACTAGTGCGGGTATCGGGCCCGGAGGATGGGCCATGTCCCCAACGTTCAAGGCTCTTACATGCAGTTCTCCCGCAAGCGATTCTCTTTCAGACCCCGCTCGTTTCACACACTGTACTCCTCATGCACTATCTCGCCTCTGTCCCTCCTCCAGCCTACTCACCCTTGAGTTCATGACAAGGAGCAAGCTGTTTGATGAAGATTATTTTCAATGAGACGGGAACACATGTTTTGTTTAACGCCGGCATTGCGTCCCTGTGTTTGTGAACATAGTGGGTGTCCCTGAAGAAAGGAAGGCTGTGCAAACGGTCCGGCAGAGAGCTTCGTTAATATGGCTTCTCTGATCTAAATCCGGGCCCTTTTTCCGACTAATCCCTCCCTTATTAAATTTACAAACACCAGGGCCAGTGTTTTCTCACAGGTAGGCGGAGCATGGAGGGCAGTGAATCCATTACTCCTGATATTTACCAAGCTGAAAAGTTTGCACAGCCACCCAATGTCATCTTAAGACGTTTTCCATTACATTCTATTATTTAAGGCTAATAAAGTGGGTAAGGGATATGGATATGAGTACTGATATGAATATACCTCTCACATGGTATTGTGATGTTTGTTCGTCTTGAGCTTCCCCTGACACGTGCCAAGGACGAAATATGTCATCAAAGGGTTATATGCTATTTCCCCTCCTGCCTATCTGTGGATCCATAGAGGCAGCTCTAGCCAGGAGCAGTTCATTTGCGAGAGTGGCTCTGGGAACAGGTATCTAGGCTGAGCAGCTCACCATTACTTTCCTAATATCCGCCATGGCCGGGTGATGCCGCCATTAGTCAGGCAGAGACACCTCCCCACCATCCGAAAGTCAACACTGGAAGCCCCTCAGTGTCTCAGAAGCCATTCTCCATCTAGCTAACTTGAACTAAAAATAAGACGGGCGGGAAGATATTCTCGTGCTCTGACAGGTCTTGCTGAAATTTGTCGAATCCTCCGGTAGCGATCGTTACTATTTATTAGGATGATAAAACATCTGATATCAATCGGATCTCTGGACGAGGAGAAAGGGAGGCGGAGTCAGGTCGGGGGTCGCTAAACAACATGGTATTTATTTGCCAGAAATGGGGATTTATCGGCCTTGAGGCGCACTCACACATGGGAGCCCCATGACAGGGCCGCCATTTTGAAGCCATAAATTCCCATCAGAGGGCGACACCGGAGGTGGACGCTTACACCGGCAGGGCCTGTAGCCCATACGGACTGTTCTTAATCTCAGGGCGGCTTGCAGAGGAGAGGAGATTGCCAGGGCAGGCTTATGCGTCACATTGTGACCCCGAGACCAGTGAACAGAGTGTTAGAGGTATAACATGTCATTTTATCAGCCAGGGGCAGACTTGCTCCACCCCCGTTCCCAGGCATACTGTATTTATAGGCCCGATATAGCCATTTACGATGGAGCAGGCGTTGCTTTTATGCATTTTACTTACATTAGAGGAAGGTTCGGGGAGGTCAGATGGTGCGTGGCGGGAACCTTTGTTCTGTTTTAATACCTGCCAAATATGACGGGCGGCGATATCGGTGTGCGGTCAGGTGGTCTGACAATGTCTGATTCCCACACCCAGGCGCGCAGCTCTGCTAAATGACTGCGCCTATCCCTATAGAAGGCTCTGTGGTGCTCGATTCTCCTGATTATTCTACGTTCTGCTGCATAGGCCTTTAACATGGGAATCTGAATAAACCACATATAGGTCGTCAGATGTAAATACTTCAATAACTTACAGTGTCGCCAATGATATTTTTTGGGAACATCATCGAAAGACCTTTCTTTTCTCCATACTTTATCGGTGCATTTTCCGTCTTTGTGTGTATAGATTCGACTGTAAGAGATGTGTCGTCAGCTAGTGGAGGGTCGTATGCCTCACCGCATGGCGCAATACATGTAAAAGAACGACAATGTTGGTCTTTACTCTGTATGTCTCTTGTATGACGCACTTTATAGTGTAAATCGTCTTCCTGGTGACGTCCGATTCCCAGTGATTCAATGCGGACGAATGGGTTAATAAGCTAATAGCTAGTAACGGTTTCCTAATATGTAAAATAATACATGAATTGGTTCGGAGTTTATTGTTGTCATTTAATGAGGGTAATAGATGACAAAAATGTCGTCAGTCTTTCCGTTTTTCTTATTTTATAGCTTCTTGGGTTCTGTTGACCTATTGTTGTTTTTGAAAATACTTTGATTGACAATCTTGGTTTCCGTATCCGTCCAATCACTATCAGGTCTCCTGTTTTTTACCCCTTTTTCACACCCGCTCTTCAGTTACAGAGCCTCTCACTTGTTGTTAGATATTCCCGTTCTGAATCTTTATTACTTTGCCTTCAACGTGATGTGAATCTATAAACATTCTGCCATCTTGTTCGCCGTCTTTTTATAATCACTGCCATATATAGACTCCATCATCATAATAAATATTGTTTATTACATTGGTAATATGTCTAGATTTGTCTTTGAATATTAATTGTCTATTCACAGCGGCTGTTATTACAATAAAAGACGCAATTACGTAAATCATCGATGTGATATCATGGCTATAGTATAGGCCCGTGGAATATGAATGATAGATTATTCACAATGACATAACCATAAGTATCTTAGTCTTCTGGAGATATTTCAATGGTTATTTCACTAGCCCATGACTATATTGCATGATGTGATTTACATTAACCCCAGAGAGATCAAGGTGAATCATGACAGTACTTAGATATCCGTTAAAATACATATGAATGTGGCAGTGGCTTTAGTGACTCATATCTCTTACTCTTACTCCTGATTAGAGGGAGTAGAATTTAAAGGGGAATTCACTGAACTATGGCGAAACGATTTAGCAAAATTACGGCCCCACGATTCGATAGCTTCAAGCAGCTCAACCGATCTGGATCTACTTACTTCCCCTCTGATCACCGCTCTCGATTACCTCCGACTGATCCACGCCCTGATTTATTCGCACCTTCCATGGCTAGCCTCCCGGAAATACAATCAGGAACGTTCGGGCGCGACACTTCCTTCCGCCATGTTGCTCTGAATTGCAAATGGCGGAGGTTGGCAACGAGGAGATATGGAGCTGAGAGGGCCATCGCCGCTAGCCATGTTATAGTGATAACAAGCGAGATACAGGGAAGACGAGCTACTCTCAGGGTGATGCACGCTGTGGCCAGTAGATGGCGTGGTGTTGCCCTTAGCCGCAAGTCCGGGTAGGCCCCGCCTCTTCCGGTAAATGGAATCACCTGTCAATGGGCCCTTGTCACGCCATGATCCCTGACCTATGACCCTGGATCCACTTCACCCCATCACCCCAACACAATCTCCACCCATGAAACCCTCTCTACGACAGCCCGAATAGCTGGGCGTCTCCTATACATCGCCTGTTGGGTAAAATAGTCGCCATCTGAGCACCCATTTAATGCCTTATGGGCACATCTCACTACGACTGTCCATTACCCCTGAGTGCCTGTATTGCTGCCAAACCGCTGCTGTACCACCTAATAGTCCTTACAGATGACAAAATGAGCACATAACCAACAATTCTAAAGTTCCCGTCTATCATTTTCTTATTACTATCAGACACTTGATGCCTTTTAGTTATTACATCATCTTTCCGTCACCACATTTTGTCATTTTTATATCAGTATTAGGTAATTGCATTTTGAAGGGAGAACGTTCTAAACCAAAATGATATTACCCAAGTAGAGATAGACCATGCATGGCGAAAGCCCGTGCTTAAATTTGTATTAGCCCTGACTTAGCCTTGTAGGGTGTCAGTGATTAATGTACATATTGTATATGTGTGGGTTTGCTCTACTGTGTACCCGTTGCAGCATGCTTAATGCAGTTTTAAGCGTCATCGCAAATCTATCGAACATCCCGGATTTAAGTCCTCGTTAGAGCAAACTGCACTTTTATTCTAGACATCAGACCGTCAATAGTAAACCTTCAGCAGACTCATCAGGGAGGGAAATAGAGCTGTAGACTCAACCACACCATACCATAACAGTGTATAGCTTCATCACATATGACTACCATTTTAACACACTCGGCTTAACACCTCAACACACCCTCACCCACCAGAGTTCCCATCAGGGACTGGAAGGCCCCCTCATGCAATCAACAGCCGCGGGCCATAAAGTCGGCCTAGACGAGTTGCTGGATCTATTGTCTCTTCCCCAGCTCCCCTATGGGGCCGGGGAGTGGGGTTGCACAGACGTCAGTTTCCCCACCCCCACCCACCTCCGCACATGTCTGCTCCTCCCAGAGCCTATCTTACCACTCCCGGGCTTACTGTGCACGTCCATAAATCCAACAAGACTTCCGACTGCGAGTGGGCCTGGAAGACGAATGGTGGCAAAGTTGAGCTATGTGTGGTGTTCACAAGCACTACAGAGGGCAACAGGGTCTTTTGTTTTATATTAACTTTCAGTCATGAATACGCAAGATTGTGATGTAATGAATTTTTTTATGAATTGGTAATAAAAATAGTATTGGCAGCACCCATAACAAGGAGCTTAAATTATGTCTGATGACATACATTGTTTGAACACATAGTTTACCTCATGGTTGAATTACATCTAAGAATACCATCACGAAGTTAGCCTTTAAATGGCGATATCAAAAGATCATTCAGAGGTGGAATTGGTTATCATAATGTAAAAGATATATAACTTTCGTTTAGAGTGTGTATACTAGATAAGTAGCTAATAACTCTATTGTATCCTGCCGGAGACAAATGCCGTCAAACATCTCTAATAACCGATATCCATTTATAACCAAACGTAAGACAACATCTAAGTCCGCTTTCAAATAATCAAAACCAATAAATATTCCTTGCGGCTGCTAAGAGTGCATTAATTGTTACTATCAGAGATTTCATCACGCTGATTTACTGATATGCATTTGCAAGTGGAATTATCTTTAGATGCGTTGTTAAATATCATTCATGTGTAAAACCTCCGGGCGCTAATACGAACTTTATCATTGACCTTATCAGAACTTCCCCATTTGGATGCTTTTCCATTTATATTGTACCTCACTGACATTTCAATCATAGTATAGGAATTATAGTGTAGTATGAGGAGTGTGTCACACTCCAAAAGATTTCTGAAACGCTTGGGTTCCATTGATTGTACCCATGATAAAAGTCCTTGAGGTAAGGGGTTTGGTGTGATTGAAATTGGGTAGGTCTCTACTGTTACTTGGCACTGGTAGTGCCATTCAATTACCAAAATGATCCTGTCTCGAGAAATTCCCAGCTTCACACAAGCTGGAAACAGTAGTGGTTCGTTAACTCTTTCAGGAAGGTTTTATCCGTCCGAATATAGATAGGATGATTCCTTCCAAATAACTTTGACCCATTTATTCTCTTACCTGTCCATTCATCTAGGGTCAAGAGGGGAAATTAAAGGGAAGAGGGAAAGACGAAGAGAATATGGATAGGTGAAGGATATGATAGAAGAGGAAAGGACGATGAGGAAAGAGGAAAATAGAAAAAGAAAATTGAAGAAAAAAGACAGAGAAATCACACAAGCAGAAACAAGGGAGAGGTGATGAGACCGGGAGAGAAAAGAGACATAAAAGGAATTCCCAGACAGCGGAAAAGGAGAGGTAGATTGTGCCGCACCAGAAGCAGTGGTAGGTGTCATTTGAATTGACATGGCAAAGGGGGAAAGAACCAGGCCTAATTAAAAAGGGAATCTGTATGCATGGAATAATTATCAGAGGACTGCCACCATTCGTCCTCAACGCTGAGCGTGCTGATTACATTCATCTCTCTCTACCTTTCAGCCCGCCCCATAACGGCTGTGGCCCACTTGAGAAAAGTACTTCCCCCTCCCCCCTCTTTGTTGCATGGGTTAAGCTCGTCTTGATCCCGATTTGCGGAGTTGTAAATGTGAATGTACTTCGTTGAGAAGTGATATCCACTTTTCTTTTTTTCAGATTTTTTTTTTAAAGAATTTTTACACCGATATCCAGTTATTCCGTGCTGTATAATTGGAGAGTCATATAAGGCAATATGAGAAGCTCACCCAGATCAGTATACCATTTGAAATCTCTCATACAGTTTTCATAGTTAGATCTTTGCTCCTTATGTAATTCCGTATGTGTTCCGAGAAAGCAGTATCTCCAATGTTCAACCGCGGTGGATTATTATTGTGGAAAATGGTGAAAATTAATGTACAGACAATACCAGATGATATTTTTGAATTCATTTGGAAGAGCATTTGCATCAAAGAAAATTTCCAAAGTTTCGCCGTATTTTCAGCTTGTCTCCTCCATTAAATCAAAGGGTAAACAGTGAACTACAAAACCAAGGAAATGACCCATAATTATCATCATACGCCTTGCTGTACACAGAGCACGAGGCTAATCCCGGTACGTATTATCCGTCTCTGAATAAACGGATCATTGGCGGAGAGCGTGAGGATCTGTTGATGCTGAACGGTGATAACATTACATTCTAATAGATTGCGGTCTCCTTATACCCTGTGTTTAACCAGGGACATCCCCGCATGAACGTTAGGCCTGCATTACGACCACGTGTTAAGCCAATATAAGCCCACCGCGCTATGTCCCAGAGACACCAACCCTTGCCTATAAATCAGGAGGAACGATTATGGATTTGGGCCGCGAGATTGCGGGTGGGATTTAGACCGCCGTCGCTTCTCTTCTCCCCAACTTGCCCCCTAATGAAATTTGCGCCTACATTTGGTTACACGGTCATGAGTGGGACGTGCGAGCGGCAGCTGGGAGCAGTTCGGCCCGGCATACAGCCGAGCAGCTCAGCGCGGGCCGAGTAGGTCTCCTCTGATCAGATTCGCATCACACCCATCCATCAGTCGCCCGCCGCTGTTGACGCTAGATTACACAAATCCATTGATCCGCAAAATGGATTAGCAGGTCTTAGCTGTGTGATTCGCCAGCCGACATTCGTCACCACCATGCACGCTGTCTGAGCGAGCTGCTCATCCACCTCATCTGGAGTGATGCCCGGACATACCCGGAGCTGCTCAAGAGAACAGCGACAGTTGGGGGACAACTGGCAATGGCGCCATCAGCGAAATGAACACCAGTCAATATGTGCACTACAACTGCATGGATGCCAGTCGTACATTTGCTGCCTGATTTGCGAGAGGGATGCCCATAGACAGGAGACGAGTGAACATTGTGAAAAGTGTCACAATTGGTATCAGAATTTACATCGTACAAAATTTGAAGTGGATTAGAGGAACGTGCAAGTAGGAAGGGTAAACAGATAGGGAGGGAACCAGTAACTGAAACACGATTGGCAGGCAAAGGATAGAAATGGAAAACAATAGTTGGGTGCAGAGACAGGATGGAGGAGGTGTTTAGTGGAGTGGGGGCGTAGTGAAGGGGGGCGCGTGAGCAGAGTAGAGTGAGGTCGGTGCGGGGGATAACAGAGGGTGGTGAGAATGGCATAGCACTCGATATGTGCATATCTTCCGCCCGGTTCGCGAATCGTGATCAGGGCGAAGAGACGTAGACGGGGTGCTGAGATCGATGAAAGGTTCGCTAGATGGCGCAATGGGACGTGTGGCACAGCTGCTGTATTACAACTTGGGGGTCATCCGTGAATTCCAACATATACAACAAAGAAATCCATTATGTATAAAAATTTAGAATGGCTATTCTTCTTTCTCTGTGCAGGATATAGAGCTTCCGCAATGGATCTACTTTCGTCGAAGTTTAGCTTATATTAGAAAATGGATATATCCACACTTATTCATAGAAATAATTAACTAAACCACAAACTACAGTGATGTTCACAAATAGCGGCGGCAAACGTGTCATTGTATACTGGATAGAATTGCTATGTACCCTGAAATTATTTCATATTCCCACTATATGTATACCCATTTAGAAAAGGGAGAAGAAAAGCCAACTCTTGGAATTTGTGTGTACTCCTGAATTTAGTCTCTCAAGGGATATTCTTTACCAACCATCCATAAGATTGGTCGGCTCTATTTTGTGTCCTTGTCGATTGTCTTTTATGTGCGGTTTCCTGAGGTTGCTTCATTGTTTATGATACCCGCGATATGGAAAAAAACACCTGATCACACATTAGTCTTGTGTAAAATGTAACTAGGTTTTGTTCTCTATTCTGCCATTCCCAGTATTTTGTTTTATCATTGTTTTCGTTTTCCATTTGATAACCGGCTATATAGTAAACGTATAGCTCCTTTCTCAGGGCCATACACCCGCCTCATTCCTCTATGCCTCCCCGGACACATAGGCCTACACAGTCCTTCTCGGTCCCCTCCGCCTACCATCACCCCGCTGGGAATCCCACCCTCTCGATCGACACCATGGTACACTCTGTCACAATGGAACAGGCATAGAGCCACCGGGGGTCCTTTTCCTTTTTTTTCGCCGGGTAAATATTACTCCGCCCCCTAGTGGTTGTGTCTCTGTAAAATACCTCCCTACAATGTGTGCGCATGCGCCCTTTGCTGGCGGCCTTCGATCACTCCCGTCGGCCAGCAGACAAGAGCGGGCGGCCCCAGCCATAGGAAACGCAAGAGTGAAATTACCATACCATCATCATCATTTATTCGCGCAATATTTCTTATTTAGAGACAATTACCATCACACATTCACATGTTTCTTTATTAGGTATGGCTAAGAAACTGCAAGTCATGGGTTTCCTTTCCATTCTAACACGCCAGCTTCTACGTCTTCTTATGCTTATTTGTGTAATTGTTTAATATGATTTGCCTATATCAGATTTATTCCTTCCTTTGCGTATGCATTCCTCCATCAAGTTTTAGTGTACTTAATTTCGTACTAGATTTGATGTGGTAAAATAGAAATGAGTAATTTACAGATACGGATCTATAGATCCACAAATGGTCCTATATATATGCGTGCATATAACGGATCTATCTGGTACTACTTAATCTCTCCCTTTACTGTGTCTATAAAGGCGCCCACGGTACCAGTCAGGATAAGGTGCGCGCACATTGGTCCATGACAGACCCTTAGAGTCCACACACAATATTTACGACTGAGACCCGACCCTTTCCATAGCGCACAGACTGCGGCTAGGTAGTTCATTATACAGGCAGACTGCGGTACCAGAAACAGCCGCTTCACATAAGTCTGTCCTAACCAGGAAGAGCACCAACATAAAGGCGCCCGTTTATTTGTTGGCCAGGTTTTTATGGCCACAAAATCAGGTGCCCCACAGGATGATTATCATAATCCCTTCTTGGCACTGGATCCTATCATAAAAGTTTCCATTTAACGAGAGAACCAAGTGGAACATAACAAGAAATATCGGTGGTGTTGAAGACGAGCCTCTGATGTAGGAATTCACTAAATACACAATAATCCAACATCCATTTTCCCTTAGTACTTTTTTTTTCGTGAAAAACCAATTTCTTTTATTTGAATGAGAAATAAGACCATTTGTTTTAATACCCTTTCTTCCCCATTTATTCCTGTTTCTTTCTCTTAATGATTTGTGCCACCCATTACTCAGCCCTCATTGATGTCAGGCTTTCTTAAATTTCTCATTTCCTTCCCTTCTTCCTTAAAGCTTTTATTCTCAGTTTTTCCTTGTTTTCCTTCGTGCCTGTCCTCCTTCTTTCCTATCTTGTATTTCTCCTTCTATCTGATTGTCCTTATACAAAACCTACCTTACATGCTTCCTTCTCCCTGTCTTGTCCTGTCCTTGTTTCTTTCCCTCCTTATATTTTTCTGTCATTGATTCCCTCCTTGTTTCCATTTCCCCGTCTCCACTTACTGTCGTGCGTGTTGAACCGTCTCAATGTTCGCTGTGACAGAGATGACCATCCTTTCCCCATTTCTTTAGTAGCGGTTTCAAATAACACGAAACAGATGTTCTAGTCGATTGCGTGCTGTCTGTGCCGAGAATGACAGTGCTAATTCCCTCATACCTAACGTAGATCCTTTTGGTATTGCGACATATGGGAGGTGGATGGGAAAACGAAAGGTAGCTGAGGTGTTTGTGTTCCTCTGTCTGCCAGTGGGTGTGCATGTGTATATATTTATGTGTGCACTTAGCGTATATGTATAGTTCAGTGCAAATAGGTAGACCATGACTTATACGGCTGCCCAACAGTACGGGATATATTTGTATATGTGTGTCTGTCTAGGGAGGGTTGTGGGAGGCCGCTGAGGGTCGCTGTTACCGGAGACTCGTCTCTGAGGCTCAGCACCGGAAATCACGGTCCCTAATGGAAGCCAGGTGGGGTGTCAGTGAGGAAGCCGCGCGAGTCTGACAAGCTACTGCTCCCTATTTGTGCGCCCAGTTCCATTGAGGAGCTCACACTTCCAATTCACTCTATAATTCTCGATTGGCAATAAGCCAATCAGTTGGAGATATGCGATTTGGATTACTTTCACGAAGTACAGACTGTTGATGTTAAAAGGTCAATAATTTATACAAATTCAATTGCATTATTTTCCAAAAATATAATAGTTAAACCATTGCATCTTATGAATATATTATATCAGGAACTTTCATTCACTTGATGCCGTAGTTTGCGTGAAAATTATCGAATTATCTGACGATTAATTCCTTTACACAATAGATAGGTTCAATAGTTCTGCCCCAAATCACTCTCGTAATCTTGGCCCCATTGAATTAAATCAATTGGTATCTCTTTGATATTGACTAATGCATGTTGGCCCATGCTACAATTGAGAAACTCTGTCTATTTCACACATTCCCACCACAGGTTCGAATGTCGCTGCCCTATCGTTTATGTATTAGGAGAATGCTATGACTTTTATAAACGAAACGTTATCACCAGTACTATCGTAGCTGATGCCCTCTACGGATGAGGCATAAATTGTATACGTTTCAAGGCAGACTATAATAATACTAAGATATTTCTGTATATCTTACCCTACAATGTATTGTGACCCTTAATCAATCAGCATTCGATGGGTAACACTCATTTACGAGCTCTAGCCTACTTGCACAAATTTCTACTTTTGACGGGTACATTTCGGGTATCTGATATATCACGATTCTATGAATTACAACAGCACTGGAGAACAGCCTGCCTCTAAGCACTCCGCTCAGACATACATAATAAAGGAGGAGGGACAGCAGGCATGAGACAAAAACAGTAATGTGGGAGCCATAGGGAATCCTACCAGTAATATTTAGATGACTATGTCACTCGCCATTAGATAGAACAATGTGTATCTATTTATTATTCAACGCACCTAAATCCCTATCTGACTCCTCGTATATTCTTTACTATCTTGCATTCTCTATATATTACAACATATTTGCACAATCAGGGGCAATATCTTGCATTATCTATATAATACAACATATTTGCACAATCAAGGGCAATCATTTAATGAGAAGGGTGATGGATGGTTTGTATTTCAATAACACATCTTTGCCCGTGATCTTAATCGAGTGGAACATAGCCTATTTTCGATTTAATCGGCTGTTTCCTAAACCAAACCTTGACGCTGCTGGCTGCCGGGTGTATGTCTAATTGCCTAATCGGCCCATGAGATGTGTCACGGGTAATAAACACAGCATCTGGTACACTGCTTTGTTCTGAAGATACTAGAACCGGATAAATGTAATCCATTCAACGACTTCTTCTAATTGCTCCTCGGCCTGCCTTACAACCAGACCAGCCGAGCCTGTTTTAAGGAACACTCCTAATAAGCATTACACCGCTGTTAGCCATTGAACCGTAGATGTGGCTTCAAGCATGCCCGAGAAATCTTAAATGAGTCTGCTTAATAAGTGCAGACTACGCCAAGGCACTATTTTGTCACCGCTTTGTGCGACACAGGCATTTAGTGAAATGAAAGTAAAACATACGTGTCTCCCTTCTTATTTCTATTGGAGAGGAGGGCTATCATAAAGAAGTTAATCAATCAGGAAACTATTGGACACAAAAAGGGAGACTTAATGAACCCTGTTAGCTTCCACCGTGGGCTTAATGCAATTTGAGACTCAGACAATGGATTAGTTTCCCATTCAGCACTGGACGGTTTACACGTCACGGACCAAATGTTATTTAGTCGTCAGTTCTGGGAACCGCCCGAAATAATTGCTTCTGCAGCCAGGCCGGTTTTTATACAAAATAAAGGTTGAAATCGGCAGAAAAATGAACATGGTCAGTTCCAAAAGTGTGAAAGCAATAATCGATCTTCCATTTGTTGTGAAATGAAAAAATGAATAACAGACAACCGAATCGCCTGTTGAGATATAAACTGAACCATGCACTGATGAGTTTCGTTTGGGACAGACTCAAATATAAATGTATACCTCTTCCTTTCAAGTAGCAAGAGGAATTCAAAGACTAATTGTGATCCGTGGACGTATTTAGGCAATTCAGGTTTCTACTTTTAAGGAGGTAGGTCCAACAGGCTCCTATATGAGAAACAAAATATAAATAAATGAGGACTGAAGAGGAATCTCTGCCCGAATCGTTTGGTTACAGGCTGCTCACACCTCACGTTGTAACCTGAGCACATATACTTATTTTTGTTTCAGTTTTTTTTTCAACTTATGTAACTATATGATTTCATTGTAAGCGTATGGATAAGTTCGAAGGTTTTACAATGAGGTCGCAATGTCACTTTATGGGATTATCGGTTACATTATGTATCGGCTTACTCTGTTGCTTAAACGGCACCGAATAAAGGAGATGTTGGTGTACCCTCAATACTACTTGTATACACAGCTAGGGTGTATGAATCGCCTTCCTAAGTGCTGTAGGCCATGGGGAGGCTTTGTAAAACAATATGAATACCCCCTCACAGTGTCTACTAATGGTATTTATGTGATGGGTAGGGGAGATATCTAGGTAATTGCCATCATCACCGTTGTACATATGCGGGATAGAGAGTAGCACAGCTTCGCTGCATCATACTGGGGAACTCAGTGCCAGAGCTAACAACGCCCCCGGGTGGCGCCTTCGTGAGACGCGGGACTACCAAGCAAAGGTTCACTGGTGCTGGCACCTGGTGGCAAACTCCCGAAGCAGCGCGTGTTGCTCAGCCTTGCAGCAGATACCAGTTTTAGTGAAAAGAGCTCTTATGCGATATATGTTACCCTGCTTCTTTCACAAATTATCAGAAGCCATCGTGAAAGATTTTAACCCTAGATCTATGCTATTTCTATTGACAGCCGCTCTGGCTGGCCTAAATGAGTTGGTGTGGCGTGACAGGTGCGAGCAGCTCTTGGTTAATCCCAATCAACGAACCGACAACACCTCAAGGCCCGTGTTTTCAGCGCGGGTCACCAGTCAGGTCGTGTTCAGGGATGTACCGAGCCCGGTCTGAGACAGAATCTAGTTAAGAGCAGGCAGTTCTATCAGGGTTTCCCTGACGTTTCAGACAAGACTTGGTAACCGCCTCGCCCGTCCGCCACCCGCCCGTCACCCGCTTCCTGCCAGCCGAGAACATCACCTCATCCGCTTGACGCTAGGGGGCACGTCAAGCAAGACACACTGGCGCCACTCAGTGACAGCTTTATTAATCACGATCCCGATGCCTCAGTGCCGCTGCCTAGTGTCATCCAATGGTACCACATCCCCGATAGAAGCACGATTGCACGAATCCTGTCTTCTACCTTCTACCGTTACCTCCTTTTTCGCTATTACCTTAAAGCCATCCACTAAAAACAGATGCTCCCTCTATATTCAACAATGAGGGTTGAAGAGCAGCTCCTGGAATAATCGGTGATGTATTGAGACTATGAAAAACGTATTTCCTGAATTAGACGCCTACCAATCTCGGTTGGTGCTCGGCGTGTTGATTAAATATGTAATTGAATTAAGAGGTATTGCCCCGCAACGCTGTATGAGATGCATTGATTAAACGCCCAGTTTCCATACGGTTTGGCATCGGATATCGCTGGGAGTTGATGATGCAGATAACGTGGCACTAACAGGCTCATTTGGATCTATATCCGTCATATACAACCCTGCCAGTCCCTCCGTTCCTCTCGCCAACCATGTTGCGACTGCTCGATGTTTTAAACGTCGGCAATCTCAAAAGGCGGGTCTAATCAGTGTCCCCGTCTTAAGGTTGGCACTTTAATTGCCTCAAGAATGGAGTAATCAGGGAAGGTTGAAGCCGCTGAGAACAACGCGATCTGGGGAGGGGGAGGGGTAGTTGAAGGGATATGGAGAGGACAAAGGACTGGGAAAACCTAGAAGGGTTTTGAATGGATTTGAGGGCAAAGCCAGCTGGAATAGGACGATTACAAATATGGGAATTGAAACGGAAAAGAATGTAATCCGGAAGGTCTGTATTCTGGAGGTCGGGGATGTGGGGAAGGGCGGGGTGATGAAACATCCACATGCCTGATAACCCCAATCTATCCTTTATCTGTAATTTCAGACTCAGGTTAACTGAAGCTCGCCTCTATTTTTTAAATAGTGCTATGCGTGATATACCAGCATCTGATAACGAAGTGATTATGTGGCACTGTCATTAATTAAGTGACTCGCAATTGTATACCCTGGAATAACGGACAACACGAGTTTGCCGGATTTTCTCGATACGATTTACAAGAACAAGACGCAAGTTCACATACGGGAAAAAACACCCTGGACGTTTTGTGTTGATTGACTAATTCCCTGGAACTTTCTCATTTTGGCGGCTCTTGTTTTAATCGCCGCCACTTAAATTCCCACAGGTAAGACTGCTTTAAAACATGCAAGTTTTGAATTAAGAGGTGTTTTTTAAATCTTATCTGGACACAAAATACGGATACATGGTAAAGGAGAGGGAAGATGCTTTTCATTTCAGATCACTTTTGATCGCGCCAATTCCCGCTGGGTGTTTGCCCATGATTGCGCCGAAAAAAAAAGAAAATAGGTGGTGGCGTGTGGCGGGAGTGGCCGTGAGTTAAGTCTTCTTGGGTTGGGTAACCGAAAGGTACATTGGTACTTTGATCAGTGCTTGTTTATGCTATCCTTAATATTCTGGATTTCAGATTCTTAAGGGAAAGACGTTAAGTGGCCTACCGGATAATCGCTACCATTATGATATATATTGATTTCGCCCTGAGCAGGAGTCGGCCTGAAATTATTATGCAAAATATATTCACATATGATTTGCAGGAATCACCTCGTCTTATGATTGTTCTAAACTCATTAACAATACCAATGTAATTTGCAATGCTACATGACTCTTCTGGATTAATATAGTACCGAAATAGGAATTACAAATGCTCCAGAAAATGATGCAAGTTTCGGTTCAGTCACCTGAGGTTATCATAACATGCATGCTGTACACGAAACATTTACTCGCAAGGCAGTCACAAGTCCTCGGGATAAGTGTCAGTGAATTGGGCATTGAATGTAGAAATAATTCAACGTAGACATTAGTTTGAGTTTGATTTATTAACATATAAATGGGAAGGGATATGTACCTGAAAAAGAGATATTCTGTGTGCCTTGTACCTTACCCTGAACACAGGCAGGACTAAAGGAAATCCTCTTGTGACTGATGAGGCAGCTTGTTCTGCTCGGCTAACCGTACCTTGTCGCTATGGCTGTGCCTATTGGGAACAGCTCAAGCTTTCCCTCTGGTGGAGACGCCAAGTAATAGACTCCGTGACGTCATCCTCGATGGCTTCTGCTGGCTCTCTGCTCGAGAAATGTTGTCTTGGTCTCGGTCCACCTGCTACCAGCAGAATGGAAGAAATGGCCGCTGTTGAGTGTCTGGTCGTTGTGTCTAGGGATTTGGATGTGATGGGGAGTAAAGAGGCGGGGCAATCACTAGAATGAAATATGTAGGAGGGCGGTGCCTACTGAGAAACATTTGGTGGTGTGGATTAGGGTGTAGATACCAGGACGTTACGCCAGGCGCAGAAGGCGGTTTTGGGAGAGAGTGTGGAATAGGATTCAGAAATATAGAACATAGCTCTGAATGAGAAAGGGTGGGGTTTTAGATTTGGGTGAACCACTAATCGATATTTAGATGCAACTCACTATTGATGTAATTCACTATGTGTGTGTATATATATTCATGTTTATATATATATATATATATATATATATATATATATATATATATATATATATATATATATATATATATATCGTTTTGTAGAATAAGAAATATAGAGGACGTGGGCAGTATGATAGATCTAGTTTATGGGTGGAAAGGAAAACGGGATTTTAGTATTTGCCGGTTCCAGTCTATACACACAACACGGAGTAACAAAGACGAGAAGGTAGCTATGGAAGGGAAGGAGCATTGCAGAGTGTAAGGGGATAATGGCAGGCGGATAGGCGACAGGACACAAACACACTTCGCAAATCGCACAACAGACATGCACGAGGGACCAGTGAAAAAAGCAGGCTTTAATTGACCCGACTGCGGCACCAAACTTCCCATTAATCCGCCATCGTTTTTTCCACGCCTGCACGTCGAGCTTTCTTCCGCTCCACTCGTCCGGCACCATGCTGGAAAAATAACAGTGTCATGAAAATAAGCACACCCGTAAAACAAAGCAACATCCCATTTAAGAGAAAATAAAGAAGAACAGGACCTCATCGGAGCCCGGAAATAGAAACATCAGAGCGCCCTAAATCGCTATCTCTGCCTCCCGCCACAGACCCCTGTGTATTAGTGTGACACAATATTGGCTGCGAATCGATGGGCTTCTTTTTCATAGTTTAATGAGGAAGACGGTGAGGAGTTGCTTTGTAATTCGTTGGTGATATGCGAAAACACTATTATGGACTGGTAACTGTCAATTCCACGCGGACATCGAACAGGCCATAAAACGATGGAATCTGTCCTTTCTAGTTTGTAAGGAGACAGATTTAATGGCTCATTACATGACCGTAGGGACGTTCGGCTATGGCATTGTTTCTGTTTTCATCAAGTGTTGGGAGCTGTTTGGGGGCTGCCCACAGTTCATCTCTCTTTTTTGTTGCTGTCCGTTTTACTAACAGTCGACACGTAATACCTTGATATATCGTAAATGAACAGACTATCCAATCATAAAATATACATATCATGATTACCAACATGAAAACACTATTAAGGTTCGGGTCTACACGCAAATCCCTCTAAAGCGGTGAGGAACACGACATGATATGCACTGACTTTACCCCAGGAGAATCAACAAGCAACCTTCACATAGGGTATTGCATAAAACTGATTGTATATTCATTTATGCGGATCAGTCTGGCACGTCTCTGCATCAGAGTGACAGGGTTGGCGCTGTTCTTTAGCGTGGTTTGACGTTTACATTTCCGCCTCCTCTTGTCTGAGGTCTTCTTTACTGACCTTGAACAAACAGAACGTACTGTGTTACCGGATAACGAATATTCCATACGGGACAAATTAAGCACTTGGTCTTTTCATTTATACACCACAAAAAGGAAAACCATATATATGA
This sequence comes from Alentia gelatinosa, assembly GCA_950022655.1. Classification (NCBI taxonomy): domain Eukaryota; kingdom Metazoa; phylum Annelida; class Polychaeta; order Phyllodocida; family Polynoidae; genus Alentia; species Alentia gelatinosa. The sequence continues at coordinate 99,483,934 of OX465580.1, read as the reverse complement.
GTTTGACCCTTGTATATCAAATATTGTACTCGATGCATCAAGGCAGCAAAGAAAGTAACGAGTCAGTGAGTCCATTATATGGATAATAAGCTCCATAGAACTTCTTCAAATGAGCATCATTTGCTTTGGTTTAAAACATACTTTACCGGGCCCTTTTATCAAAATCAATATCTAGTATACATGCAAGCGGATTGTGAGTAACGTGCAGTTTGTGTGCACTGTGCTTCTACAAAACCTGATGGATTATAGTCTAAACTAGAGTCGCACGGGCTTCTACTGGCAGTGGTCGCCATCGGGACTGCGTTAATCGCTTGTCCACTCTTCTCGATCGTGTAGCCATTTGGAACGCATAGACTCTCTTAGTGGTGGTCAGATAATAGCAAGGCGTCTGCATGGGAGAATGGGGATCGGATAGGCAGGCCAGGGACTACTGACGTTATCTTCTATACTCGAACCCCACGACACACACGACCTAAGGGACTGAGTGGAAGAGAAGATAAATCAGCCGCCTCCAATGGCGCGCTTTCCCGCTGTCCCCAACTCCTCTCCTTCCACGGGGCCCGGGGCGTTTTATACAGTTTCCCGGGCCCTTCCAGACCCCCTGCTGGTGTTTTATACAGGGTCTGGGCGCCTTACACTTCTCGTCTGTCTAAATAGCCTATACCGAGTCTCCTTTTCTGCCCGCGGCTAACCGCCTGGCTGCTTCCGGAAGCCTGCCCCCAAATGAAATGTTATGGTTCATAATTCACTAGGAGGGGGAGACACCCCTGTGTAAAACGCCAAATAAGCCATGAATGGTCTTCTGGGATGAGTTGTTGCCTGCCAATAATGGTTCCCGTCCCCCCTAACCCCTCTATCTCACCTCCTGCTCAAGAGGCCACAGCTGAGACTTGCCCCTCGACTTCTATGACCATCCAGGCTTTGGGGAAATAACGCGATGATAACATCGCTTTTCATGCATGGCCGACCAGCTTAGTCGACCGCAGCGACATCGAGTGACAGTATCGAGGAACTCTCCGACCCACTACTGCTACTGCACTCCATTAACATCTAACCTGATTCTGAATTACTCATATCAGCTCGTGTGCTGGGCCGGCCGAGCCTCCCATGAGTACGCCGACGGTAGGATATTAAGGCTGACGAGCAGTGCATTATGTAGGGCCGCGTGGGACCGACTCAGCACTGTAAGGAGCTGCTCACAAGGATGTAGCACAGAGCCAATACCTCATAGCTTTGCAAGCAGCGACTCCCGATCTGAATAGAACCAAAATCCCTTTAGAGCGCCTACGATGAATCCCATAGGAAGGTCTAGCCAGGTTAGGAAGGGCCCATAAACCATGGAACACAGTGTTCGGACTGAGTTGCAACCAGTTTGATGATTTGGTCACTGAACAGGCCTGGACGCCGTGGCTTGAGGCGAGCAGCTCAGTGGCAGGGATAGATGAGGAACTGCTCGGACCTTGATGGGGACTGTTCAACGCTACATATATCCTATTCCCCGGTTACCAGGGACATATATCATTGCAAATAATTCGCATACGCCTACAGAACATGATTGTTGCATGACAACGACTCTCCAGAGTAATATGAGTAATGGAAGATGTACAACAACGTGTACTGGCGCAATAAATAAATTCAACAGGGCAAAGTAACAATGCCAATTTCCTTATACCAATAGCGTAACAGGTAATATCCTAAAATGATGGTGTTTTGCTGTAGGATACGAAAAGTACATCTAATAAGACCGTTCTGTAGGATTACTACAGCCGGCTTATCTGAGATAGTGTATCATGTATTTGATTAAGGGACAACTATTCATATATAAATATATATATACATACATATAAATATATATATATATATATATATATATATATATATATATATATATATATATATAAATAAAGATATCGTTCGTTCAGTCTTCGAGAAATAATTCAGAGGTGCCTCTACTTGAAGGTGAGCGGCTTCAATATACAGCAAGGAGCTGCTCCTCGCTAAACAAAGCTGCTCAAAAGCTCTGGGAGATCGCACCCACCTCCTATGACAGGCCTGATTACTGCATGGATCCTTTGATTGCCCGAGCGACAAGAAGATAGGGCTATTTTTGTCTGCGTATGTCTCTGACTGAAAACTGCTGGAGGCACCCAGGTGAAGAGTATGACCTATTCTGATTGCCACGTGGCAATTTAACATGAGGCAGGTGGGCGGCTACAGTATACATGGTTTTGGCCGGAGTGTAGTTTTGCACCCCAGAAACTGCCAGGCTTATTATATAAGGGCGCGATGCAGGGTCCTTGAGATGGGGGTGAGAAGTATGTAGTCCCACTCTGTGGTGTTCCATATTCAGCAATATATTCCAAGAGGTCAGATACGAGGTCGCTGTGAACATGCCACCTTTGGAGAAGAAATGTCACGCAGGATGTTCTTGGGCTATAAAAAGGTCGCGGATATCCGCACATGTATATTTCTATTGCACAGAAAGCAATAACATCAAATCTACCTCAATCATATGATAACATGACATGCATATTACTGTTGACCAGACGCAGGGACGTCAGAAGTTATGGTACTTCTTGCACATTGGATCGCAGTACAGTAAAGGCTCTGTGGCACCTTAATACTTCAACCATACTGGTGTAAAATGTCGACATTTTTTTTAGTAATCAGATATACATGAATAAAAACGATTTAAATTCAACGTTTTCCGGTCACACTGGTAATAGATGCGATATTTTGCCCCTAATTCAAACTGGGCATTTTTAAATTTTTACTTCTTAAAACTACCTTTATTATAGATGACCGCTGGGGCCCACTGAAAACCAGGTATGGTTCTCCCTAGAGGTAACTCCAGCATAAATGAAAGCTTTAAAAACAACAAAAATGTTGACGGATATCCTTATGAGAAAAGGTGAGCACCACACAAGATTTATTTATTGACAACGTCTGTTTTCTTAGCATTAGGTTCTATTACATTAGTTACTGTTCATTAACATCTGTTAATGTTTCTTTACATATTGTGAAAAAATGTATTGATAATTTATAAAGTCAATTCTGACTCCACGTTTTTCCACGTTTCTTAAAACGTTAACGTGCGTAAAACAAATAATCATCGGTATTTAGGTCAGTGTGACTGGGGCGTAAATCTGTCTTCAATTGTATTGTAGCTTCCATCTACTGTGGGAACAACGGTCATCTGATTACAACTTAGGATGCCTCTGGATTCTGTCAGTTGGGTCACACAAGATTGATTTAGATAAGTGTGACAAAGCCCCAGGCTCCTGCCATCTGTCCAAGAGGCCTCTCCTTGTGTCATTATTCTACTCAAACACATTCTTCCCACCTTATCACGCTATACACTTCACCCTATATGTGAATACATTCTGACCTAAAGTGGCACCCTACAGTTAATTTGAAACTCTGCCTGACTTGGGATCTGATCCCTTGCTTCACTCAATTATGTATATATGCCAGCCCAAATCAGGTTCCTGTCAATTTCCCTCTCGGACTTCGGTAATTCGTGTCTTCTCTGTCCCTGATTTTTCCTTATAACTCTCCATATTTGCAACACCTTATCATCCATTTTAGTTACCTTCTGTAATTAGCCTTGCTTCAGTTCATTCTTAATATGAACCAGACTTCATCCGTGACTTTTTTCCTATCACATTCTCCTATCACCAATTCAGCTCAAACAATATATTTGTCAACCTCGAAGTATTTGTCACTTAAGTCTGTCATCTGCTCTTTTATATGACAGTATCTGACTCAAGTCTCTCTTCATAGCTCTGGTGGCCCATCTCCCATACCATACATATGAGATTCCCCTCTTCCCCAGCTATCCTCTCACATCCATGCCAGTGTACTCATATTTTCAATAATGGGTTAAGCTACTGTTACGCTACTCGTCACCAACCATGTTATTCGCGAACATGAATGCCCATTTAATTGTGACTTCGTCTATGCCACTGCACGTCCTATTTCCTGTATTCCCACGTCAATGTCCATTCCATCATCTATCCTTCCCAGTGCAAGCCCTTTCCTTTCCCTCCTTCCCCACATCTCAGTTCCACCAATCTCCTGAGCTTCACGTCTACGACTATGCCTGCACCAGAGCGCCCACCCGGGCTAATAGATTGAATAACACGGACGAGCCGCAAACAAATTGACACGCAGAAAACCGGCTACCGCTAACTACGTTTTCCCCAACCCCGCGGGAAACCGATACGCCGTCTCGGAGCAAACGCGATTTTCAAAGCGCGTTTTCTTTATTTGATCTTAGGTGTGTAAACTGTGATAAGATCGTTAGCCGGCAATCTGTACCAACGTCTGTTGGGGGAGGTAGGACTCGTGCCAAACGTCTCTAGAGAGGAAGTAGAGAGAGAGCAGCTCTTGTGTGTAAAGGCAGGGGAACAGTTTACCTCCGTATCTCATGTCTACATATGTTTAAGGCAAAGGCAGGAAAAGATCGAAGTAATCTAATGGAGCTACTCTCTTATGAATTTCCCATCAAAGAAGACCTGGGTAGCGTTTGATAATCGGCCACATTATGCTTATATAAAACAGTATTCAACTGTATATTTAGCTGATATTTACTAAAATATTCCGTTAGTGTTTTTAAAGTCACTCTGGACAAAGAACTATCAAACATATGTATACTAATTTGAATGAACTAAGGCAAATTTGCGGTCACATAATTAAAATACTCATTGGTCACCTATAGAGAGATGTTCGACCTATCATTCGGGTTTGCTTTTATGCGTTGTGAGAAGACGTCAAGAAAAAAAGGGAATCTTTCATCTCACAATAATTTCCTGCTCGGAAAGGTAGTTTGCTCCCGTTTATGGAACGGACTGTGGCTCGAGGGCGCGCTGTCCGCAGGGCAAGGGGTGCTTTTGAAAGTGGGTTGGCCTGTTCAAACATCCAATTTTAAAACTAATTACTATGTAAATCCGCCGCCCACCCAGTGTAAATAGTCCACTCAACATGGCATTATCACAAAGCTCAGCTAAAACACGCACAAAATGATTGCAATTCAAGTCAGCATTTTCGTTCTGGAATGACATTGTAATTGGCAGAGGATCTTTTTCTTGTAGGTTCTATGACACTACGGGGAACTTTTCATGTTGATCACTTAGAATTAATTCGCTACCATTTTAATGATTGGTGCGTATTGGCACATCCGTGCGTCAGTGTAGACAGGATATTACCTATCATAACAGGAGATTAGAAGCAGCCACCAAACTGACCCTAACAGTGTTGTTATGGTTGCAGTGCAATATAAGGGAAATGCACCTAAACCTCATCTGAATGACAGGTACCTGGGAGTTTTGGCACCTTGCCAAGTCCAGCCCGACACGCAGACACCTACAGCTACATAAAGACTGAGAACCAGATAGATTTAGCTCCAGGGTGTGTTTAAAGAGGACAGTAGAAAATAGTAGGCAATGTGTGGGTAGGCCAGATAGAAGGACATACGAGAGAGAGGCGGACAGGCATAGAGAGGCAGAGACAGATACTATCATGAAACATCACGAAATTTCATATGATTGTTTATATGGCATGAGTTGTCTTCGCGGAATAATATCACGAAGTGGAGCTGAGTGATATCTGTAGCAGAAGACAATGAATGCCATGTAAACAATGATATGAAATTGAGTGATGTTTAGATTTTATCCTACCCTGTCACATGTCTTTAACTTCATATGTTACCAGTGGCATATAAATATTTTATGGCATAACCGTGGCATACAGTCACACCATGTTAAGTCTATGGAGATTTATATGCGGGGTAGGATAAATAGACAGATGTGATCCCCAACGCATACAAACAGTTCCGAAAAACTGAGGTGCCGAGAGATATGTTGAAGGTTGGAAATACCAGATAGTTGCCGATAGTTACAAATCTATTTAGCGGGAATAGAAATGAAACACCGTCAGTTGGAACAGACGAAAAGTAAAGATAGACAAAAAGGGACCGGGAGAAAAAGACACAAAGAATGAGAGTCAGTGACAACGATAGAAAAGGACAGAAACAGATGCTGATAGAGGAAACTCTAAAAACAGAAGCAGAAAATGATTTTGATGAGAACCACCCCCACATCCAACACACAGATCTACCCATTCATACCCCTTTAACCTCCAGCCCATCAGGCCCCCTGTCAGGCGACTCTCCAATCACCCTCCTCGCTCTATGAATACTGAACAGGTGTCGCCAATGCTTGGCAAATAATGACAAATTTCTCGCCAATCAGGACGCTCTTGACTGCACAGCGTAGCCCGTTGGGGTGTCGACTTGGAAAGCCCTGGCGATCGATGCCACGGTCTGACGAATCGAAACGCCTGGCTACATTTGAAGAGATCGGCATGTGACCAGGCATGAGAGTGGTGGTCTGCAATGGACGGGCCCTTAAACCTTTATTCATGCCACCCCTTCAACCTTACTGTTGATCCTTCTCATCCTTTTCGCCCTATTTCCTCTTCTCCTATCCATAATAGGCCTCAATTCAATAGTTCCTCTCGGAATTGGTACTCTTCTCAGAATGGGCGTGATATGCTTAGTGTTACATACCCTATATTGAATGAAGAACAATACATCTAAAAGTGTTAGTTTCCTCCTTTACATTGGCCTTTGACCCTATCAACCAGTTGTACTTTCCAATATTTTCTCTTTTAGTCCGTGGTATTTTATTCCTCGCCCTTTAATTGTCCATCCTCTCCCCCAGCGCCCCTATCCCTTGACTTCCCCATATTTCTGAACGCACCCATACTGTCCCTACTCTTATGTGCTCTCTTGCGAATATTTGATATTGTTCTTCACCCCATCTGACTTTTAACATTGGTGGATATAGGGAACTATGATATCATGGCCGCTAATTCATAAAACCCCAATACTATTCTTATCAACTAGTGGTCCACCATGGATCTATGTTCTCTTAGCCTCGCAAACCTTGCCCCAACTCCGTTTCTACCTATCTATCTGTCTTTATTTCTCGTTATCCCTCTTTTTCTACCGCTTTCCCTAGATCTCTCTCTGCCCTCTTCTCTCTGCTATCAGCCTACTGCGTGTCTTTCCCTCTGTCTGGCTCTGCCATACCCACTCTAACTTACTCACATGTGAGATCTAGTCCTATCCCCATATTTATACCTCTCTTCACGTACTGAAGTCCCAGGCGTCTCCCTACTTCATCCTGTCCACCGCAACGATCCGACACCCTAGCCAGGCGACATCCGCAGAATGCAAATGTGCCTCTTTCCACTCCAGACCAGAAAGAGTTCGATTTTGGCTTCTCTGTCAATGTTTTTGTCTAGTATTTCCCTGTTCGATAGCAGTGTTTTCTCGAAAAGAGCTCACCATCGGAATTCAATCTATATACTCGATATTTCGGGAAATGCTTTTATCGACGGATTTGAATTGTTTGGAATAATGAATAATACATAAGTTTGATATCAAATGATGCTAGAAAATATTTATCCAGTACGCGTTGAATATTTCTTATAGGTTGTGTTTCTTGATAAAGAAGATTCTTTCTGAAACTCGTCATGTACTATCAACAATATCTTAGATTATATTTGATTGATGCTACAGGAATTAACAATTTGCGCGAAATGTGAGCGGAGCCTACCGACAAATCCAAATCACATAAATGGTATCCGTTATACCGTCATTTCATAGTTCCGTGTCATTATAGGACGGTACTTAACACACACACACACTCAGAGATATATATATGTACATATATATATATATATATATATATATATATATATATATATATATATATATATATATATATATATATATATATATATATATACATACTGGCACATGACACTTTGCCCACCATAGATTTTAGGGATTAGCTGCCTACAGCGTGAGCTGCTCGGCAGATGCTCATTACGAGGCCCAAGTGTCGTCACACGCTCCTCCCTTTGTTTCTTTTTGTCTTTATTTACAGCTCCTCGGGCTAGCACATAGGGAAAAGTTGGGCCTAATCAGGGGCCCAAGCTGTTTGCCTGGCGATGTAATTGCATCGTGAGGTCCAGGGCAGTTCTATTCGAACTTGCCATGGCTAGTTCAGAAAGGATGTGAGAAGGTCTGTACTAGCCCTTGTGAATAACCTTTATGAGCAGCTCAATGAAACGTTATGCAAACATGAGTAAGAATGTATGTATATCATAGTAACTGAGGAATGGGTAGATGAATTACATGATCACAAAATATTATTCAGAATTAGTTCAATCTCTAAAAGGTAGAATATTAGCTTCTCACTTTAACTTATTCTAACCTTCCTAACTTTTACAAAAGTTAGCTGTTCACGATATCTCCTCCTATAAAGTCTACGATTGTAGGAACCGGCAGGGGAGGTTTGGGGTGTTCAGTTAACCGATATGCAAGTCAGAGCCGTAAATTATGCATCGTTCAGCGGTTGTTCCTGCCCGTCTCTCTCCCTGCAGTACACACACACCCGCATTAACCCGCACGGAGATGAAGGCAACCCGGATACGATCCCCATCACGATGAGCATCGATATTTCAGGCGGTAAAACGTACTTCTCCCCAAATCGGTGAACACAGTGAAGGCCAAGTTCGGGGGAGGAGTTAAATTTGAGTGTTTTCCGCCGAGGTTAAAGTACCTTTCATCTCATATTGACTATTCTTTTCTTATGCTGGCGTCAGTTTATATGGCAAAATGACGTAATAGTAGGTTTATAATCGATACAATGCATATGTGTTTACCACTAGTCCATGGTGCTGTCATCATATATATAAATATATATAAAGTTGTCTGAGTTGCCCACATCGACTCTGTCGTTAAATCCCCGCCTGATTCTCGCTGCGGGCTGCATTAACAAGAGACATGCAGTTGGCCTCGCGAAGTAGTGTAAGTAGTTCCGGAAAATGCTGCTTTTCAGCAGGTAACAATTCAATAGCGGAATTGACAATAGCCCACGGTGTAATATGGCAGAGGAAATTGCATCCGCTATGACTCACTGTTCGTACGAGTTGCTCATGTGCAACAGCGGCTTACTGGGTTATAATTCAAACTTTTTCCTATGTGGTTTAATTGATCTATATATTGAGGTGATACACCAATGTTATAGCCCAGGTTTCAGAAAAAGTTTGACAGGGTATCATTTACCTTTTTCTAAAATATATTGGGATTTCCACTCTGAATGTGAATGGGGAAATCGATGATCTAATGTCGCAGTCAGATCATGTCCCTAAGAAAACTTTCTCGTGTTTTCAGATGCCTGAGGAGAGGTGATGTGTCTGATATCAAATAAATGAAGCCACAGTAACTCTTCCTCTAACATCTTCTCATGTGCTTCTCTGTGTTTGAGAAAATAATAATTGCAATATTAGATATCATCTCAGCATCGTATCTAATTAGCAGCGGTCCTTTTCGTACCTATTAACACTACATTTTAGTGAACTTCCTTGTCTTATCATGGTCTCGTTAAGCTTCTAACCTCAGATTATAACCCTTTTTTTTTTATTTAACTCGCCAACGTGTAAATTAGTCGACTCATACTTATTTTTCTCTATAACCATCAAACCATTGACTCTTGGCTTTCAGTTTAAGGATGAACCATAGATAATAATCACAGAGATAAAAAAAGTCTTTATGGGCGATGTGATTGTAATAGGGTTATTACATAGTTCCTTGCTGTTATATCGGGGCATCCGCAGGAGAGCACTGGATCGGAGGTCCCTTCCCCCCTTCCCAGGCTCCAACAGACCTGAGGGATTTGCCAAAACATGCATAAAACTCAGCTAAAACTGAATAGAACCCCGGCGGGGAATGTGACCAGCATGGCGGAAGGAAAGGGAAGAAACTTCTTAGAAAGCACCCCATCCGGAAATCATCAATCATCTCCCAAGCGGGCCAAGACGCCCGACAAATCCGCATTGATCGAGCCTAGACGGCCGTGACAATATAAGTTCTACCCCTAGAAGGGGGCTCAGGGGTAGTGGGGATGGCGGGAAAGGAGGCGGACGGGTAGGGGTTGTGGTTCGTATGCAGTCCTGCGTGTGTGGTTTGGGCGGGGGGTAATGGAGGAAGGAAGGCCCTCAGGGCTAAAGACAAGCGCAGACGGGTATGCATTAAAGCTTAAGTCAATGTGCCTGCCTTCCTCATACAGCATACAGAACCGCCTTGACTGTCTACAACCAATTTTGAATACTACCACTACGGACGCCATTATCAAAACAAAGCCCTTCTACAACGATCACTCCTGTAACCAACTCAGTCATGCTCTAATGGTCGGTTATTGAATATTATTTTGTTGATCTATTAAGAGTGTCTGCTTACCACAATAACTAAGCCAATGAACAATAATGGCTGTTCATACTTGGTTTAGAAGAGCAACTTCACATCCTAACCAGATTATAAAAAATAAACAATCATGAGAATCAACATCATTGTCAACAGCTATAACTCCGAAGTCTTAAATTTATCAAACAACTTATAAGAAGTCAACATCTATCGTTTCAAAGCTTATGGATCCGACGTATCACCAATATTATCATAATGTTCAACAACCATTGTGACCAGTACTAAGACTGCATACACTACGGGGACTGTCGTGTCTCAGGCGTGTCTTCCCAATAGCCGAGCTCGTCCTCGCGACGACTTCTCTCCACCACCGATCGTTATCCGCGGATTAGTTTCCACATTGACGTTTTGCCAATATCCATGCGAGCAAGCAGGCAAACGTTGTGGGCGCCGGGGGCGGCGAGCCTAGATTCAATCCCCACTCGGACGCACATCCGTCTCGTAATTGAATCCAATAACGGAGGCCGGCGCTCCAGGGGCGGCCTGGGGCCCGAGCCGGGCGCCAACAGTCACAATGAGCTTTATATAGTTCTTTATGCCGCTTCTATTTCAAGAAAGGCACCCTTGGCAACTCCAACTGTTTAAGTCGCCGCCGATGTCATTATGAGATGCCATTCTAGGCACAAGGAGCTCGCAGACCATAAAGAGACCTATATGTTCATCATGCAGCTTTCTAAAGCGAGAGTCTGTCTCAAGACTTTTCAAGCACGCCACTCTATACGGACTCATATTAGCCTGTCGGGGCGGAAAGTAACATCTTGATTATGTGACGATAACATTATCGATTCCCATAATTACAACACCCTATAGAGACTTCTAGATGGGACCTATGAAATTACATGTATATGAGGCATAGCGCCAATCTAGCAGGTAATACACAATTGAATGTGATTGCACATATACAATATGTTTGGTGTCAGTTGACTATACAACAAAAATAAACGTTTGTGGCACGATAAGCTCATTCCCTATTCCCCCTAGTCTCTACTACAGTTTGAGGACTCCTCTAGTTATATGTCAGAGGTCATGATTATGGACGCGAGCTAGTAGATTAACGATATTAGGGTGACCCGTGGGCAGTGGACGATATAAGGTGAGCTGCGATATGAGGTTCCTCGAGGGTGGCGACGCTATTAAATTTACCCACACTGAGATGGTTGATATTGACCAGGGATCCAGGCGATATTAAATGTTGTTGCAGGTGTTGCGGGTGTGTAGTGAGCATGTATGGCATTTCCCCTGCTGGGGGCACTGATCACATCTTCAAACAAGCCCCGGGGACGGCAGGTGGTACAACAGATTACTCACGTTCGGGCTGACATCTGGAGCGACGGCCTGTCTGAGGACGATACGTAAATACCACACGTGGCCGGCACCATACGCTCTCAGGGGCTGTCATATGTATGTGCGCACACAATGTATGAGCTGCTCGGCAGCAGGTGGCAAGCCCCCAGCCTTTAAGAAATCTATGAAGTGCGCATAGTTCATCGAACTGAGAAGCTCTTAAGAGCTATGGTAAATCTAAAAATAGAGATAGAATTAAACGGACGTAGCAGAAAGGTAAAAACTAGGTTTTTTGAATGGAAGTAGTGAACGAATCGATAAGGTATGGTTATTACAAACCTGCTGTTCGGACATCTTTCTGATTTTTACCAACTGCTGACCTATACGTCGTGAAGATGACTGCAACCCAAGGTAATGTTTTCCATGACTCGTCGCGGGTAAAATCCCGAACAGACCAAACTAGCCAGCTGATTAAATGTCACAGTATGCCAAGCTTTTTCGGGTAAAGTATGGCAATAGGTAAGAAACCAATGTATTTCACAGTTGAAATAGTTGATGTGATGGCTAATCAGTTACTTGCTTATTCCAGGTTAAGTTACATAAATAGTCAATTCCTTAAGTTAAGGGAGAAAACAGACAATGTAAATCTATACTACATCGGTCCGAAAATATACTTAGAGTTAGCTTCACAGGAAAATCGTATACATAGGAAAAAGTCCATAGAATCACCTCCCCTCCCACCACCCCCCAACCCAAAAAGAAGGACAGAAATACACAGCAAACCTAAGCAGTAGATACCAACGATTAACTTCATTAAGAAGTTAACCTTAACTATACTAGACTACCGTACCAGATTACCTTCCGAAATGGACATATGGAGTTCTTGATGTACAAACTGCACACTGCCTTTATAGCACCTGGTCTTGATCTCAATTTCATTTTTCCTTACTTATCTACAAAAAGTTGTCGGATTCCCTTTTTATAATCAAGTATTCAACATACCCAGCTCTTTGGAAAACTCTATTTTGTGATAAAAAGAATTTAGGAAATGTGAAGCAAATACGAAAATATACTGTATGGTAATAAGTGATATATTAGACACCAACCTTACCGCCGGGGACATTCTTTCCACACTGTGGTCGTGAGCTTACGCTGCGCCGTCACCCACATTCATATATTAGACACCAAGTTTAGAAAATATAGTGACAAAAGGTAGTCTATCCCAATACTAGTGTACAAGATGGGTGCTTTAGAGCATTCAGGGGGCGTGTAGGAATACCAGTGAACTGCTGATGGCGGTATTTGACCGACTGATTATCCAGCGTCAGTGGGTCGTTATCGGCAGACAGGCTAGAAAAGGTGCTAATCTCGCCCTAATGAAGCACGGACAGCAAAGGCTTTCAGGCCGGGCCCTGCCTCTCTTATCACCCGGCCACGAGGCGAGATAACGACAGGCAAGGGCTGATGCGTAGGTGGGGAAGGTGATCATGCAAGGCAAGCACCTAAAACCTCAAAGTCCCACGGGCCTATTCGTGTTGGGCAACCACTTAGGAAATCCCCTCCCCCCTGCTCCTTCGACACCCCTCACACCTCGGTGAAACGCTCAGCCCCTGTTCGAGTGTGCAATGGTGGTAACATTGACATTGGAGGTGGTGGCCAACGGTGCCTTTGGTTGGCCAGGGACATCTCCCCTTTGATTAGGCCAGAGAAGTGGGGCTGCCTTCAGGTAAATTGCCTGGAATTGTAACAGGTGTGCCGGGCGAGGGTGTAAGTATGAGGAAGAACGGAGCGATGCAGGGGGTAGAGGGGGAGGAAATGTCCACATACAAGGTGAGAGTAGGTTAGAAGAAGCTGGCACTACAACTCGCTATTCCTAAATGGAAATCCGCCCCTTGCACATTTTTCACTGTGGATAATTGATTTAGGCGCGGAGACTAGGAGCAGAGCCAGCACTCTGTGTTTCCCGCGTGCAGTACGCTCAGGCCATTTCCCGGTGGATGGATAGATGGATTGGTGGAGTGGGGCAGTCCGCCACTGACCACCCCTGACACGCAATCAGACTACGGCACCCGAAACCACCTCCCAGCAATTAGGCTGCTTCGTAAAAGCACCACTCAGGGGCGCTTACCATGAGAGGCTTTGCGTAACCCCGGCTTTTTTGTTGGGAAATTGACGTTCGGAGGTGGGAAAAGAACGTAGGTGGAAGTTCCCATGGGCGTATGACGTCTGTTGCGATATACCGAAGGGTCCAGGAGGGAGGGGAGTTGGAGACTAGAGTGCTGGGTCAGCATGGACCATTGGCTTTGACCGGGAAAAGACCCAGTCGGCTTGCAGGTATCGGCAGCTATTCACTTTGGCAGAAGGTGACCAGCTAACAGCTCCCACGATCGGCAAATCTATCAAGTATCTCAAGCCAAAGTTTACAACTGCCTCAATTGGCCTCTGTCTCGGCCCACGACCCTTTCCTACTTCTCCAACCCCACCCCTACGGTTCATTCCCTATGCTGTAGGTCGATGAGGCGTGCGACATAGTGAGACACTGGGAGACTGGACAGGAAGGGGTGAGCGTGTGGGCGTGTGCCCGTTCTCCGGCCAATGAAACGGGCCGACAAGACTCGGCCATTATTGCCCACAGGGTATCAGCCAGAGGTGCAATGCTTTACCATGGAAAGTAAAGTGTCTGTACACTCAGCGCTGAGGAGAGGCTTGTGGCGTGTGCGACGCTGGAAACTAGGACCCAGGATCTGGGCAGGGAAGGCGGGTATGGGAGATGAGGGAACTCCAGCCCGATTGACCTTCAGTCTCTCTATCAATGTGCCTCACTTTGGGTTGTATGCGATGGACTGCAGTGTGAATGAGGCGGGCCGTGCGAGTCTCATTCTCGCGCCACAGGACGCCACAGAGCCCTGTGAAGTGGACCAGAATTGGTCTCCTAATTAACGCCCATAGAGTCGCCTAAGCCGAGGGTATGGTCACAGTATTAGCAAGGGATAAAGTGTGGGATGTTTTAGAAATTGACAAAGAGTACTGGAAATCCCATCCATGGTTTATGCCAGCTCTATGACCACCGCAGTAGTGAACTCATTAGTGACGCGCATGCTATGTTACATATATATACCGCTTACGCCATTACTTACGTCACCAACGTCATCGGTAGAGGAAGTCGACATCAGCACCCCCACCGCCATTACGACGACTGCTGCTAACCGTTCTCAGGAACGTGTCTCCTGCTCGGTTTATATCCTCAACGGCCGGAAAAAGCCTTTCAACAGCCACTCTTTAGCTTTAAGAGCAGCTTGAAGGAAAATGGCAAGTTACGAGTTGCTCCTGCATATACCGTTCATCCCCATTTAGCTATCGTGCGTACCGATGAAATGAAACTCGTCGGCCATCTTGGTATTGCGTATATCCCTCACGTCATTACACACTGTTAATGACCACCTGCTACTGTACTGCTACTCGCTGACCCATGTTATTCACCTGCACGGCCTTACCGTCACCTGCCAACCAACTACACCTCACCTGCGCATCGGCGGCCCTGCCTCTCCATTCACCTGTCAACCGCCAGCCATTTTTGTGCAACAGTCTACACCTGAAAAGATCGACTAACAGGGAACCTACTCAAAGCATTTTCTTTTTTGTAAAATCCTCCTGACCGCCCCTTTTAATTCATAAATTCCTCTACAGTCTCGCTTCTCTAAAACCTATCGCCCTACAAACAAACCATGAAATGTGTGATATATGAACTCCTGGTTACGTTCCTTTGCATTATCACTCCCTCTTCGTCACCGTTTAAATTCCCTTCTCCTTCGTTGCACTCCGTTCTCTTCTGCTTTTTCCTCCCCTTAAGGTGCCCTTATTCCGCCTCTTCATCGCAACTGTATCTCTTTATTCTCCTCAATTGTTCGTTTCCTTTTGTGCCTCCGTGAACTCCCCTGATCGCTCTCCTTCTCTTTTCATTTGATTATCTCATCTCTTCATCGTAATATACCTCTATTCTCTTGCCCTAGTCAGCGGCCTCCACCATTACTTCCTCCCTTTCTCCATCCCAACTACTTCTGATACATTGTTCCCTCTCTTTCGATCTCATCTCACCTCCCATTTACTTGATATTTACCGGGCATCAGGCTACTTCTACCTCTGCGCAGACAGAGAGCAGGAGAGAGGACAGAGGCCAAGAAGACGTGTCCCGACATGCCGCTGTAGGCGGCGCTTTATAATATTTTAATGGGAGTAGTTGCAGCCACGTGAGCGGGGGCCGGCGTGTAAAGCAGGCGCCGAGACGGGGAGGCACGCAGGCGGGCCCCGGGCGCACAGACGTGCTGTACCGCATGCCCAGCCTTGGATGCGTCCCGCCCGGATTAGCCCTCATTGAACCGCCGTTGGCCGACCAGCTGCGTGCAAACGTGGCCGGCGCGAGCTGCTCGCCTTATTGGCTTTATCACAGCGCAGGTGATACTCGTCCGGGCAGTATCTGCACCTCGGCCCCCTGCTCAGAGCACGAGAGATGAGAGGGTGAGAGCCAGCAACAGCCCACGCTACCCACAGCAGCAGCGGGAGGATAGGGGAGAGAGCTCAGACAGCGGCCCAGAGCTGCTCATGTACCGCTCACTGTAACTCGCCGATGTCAACAAAGCTGCTGGCGCAGCAGGGTCTGTGCTGGCGGTGCAGTAGTCGCGGCGGCCGGGGACGTGGAGCAGTTGCTGGAGAACTCAACACTGGCGGGGCGCGTATAGCAGTTTGCTGGAGCAGGACTCGAAATGAAGCCAAGGCTGCGTGCACAGGGAGGAAGCCGCCACAACACCGGCAGCTTCTCCTGACAGACAATCTTCGTCCTGCCCGTTTATTTATTTTGCCCCCAGTCATTCTTTCTCGGGCGGCCAAGTGTCCGTCGGCTGAACAATCAACAAAACTGCATCTGCCGCGCGGGAGCGCCTTTACCATCCTCTAGTAGCTGCAGTAAAGGCCAGCTATCCAGATGGGTTGACCGCTACCGCTGTCGCCACAGCCGCTCCGTGGGTTGAGCCGGGGCAGTATCTGACCACTCTCTGCTGCTTCTCTACATATAGTGCGGCGCGTCCCAACTGCAACAAGTCGCCAGCAGAAAGACGGGCCACCCACACTCAGCCCTCTGCTTTACGTTTACACCATAGAAAATCACCATACCGGACAGAGGTATCCTCACCTGGAAAGACTGATCATAGATTGCTTATGCTACTAGTGAGTTCCGAGGTCACCACATCAGAGACATACTCACAAATAAGCAGTTGAACGTAGAGCTACTCGCACATCCCATGTCTACCAGACCAAAGCAGCCGGCTCTCCACCCCCGCGCCTCAGGCCCTTCAATGCGCCTAGTGGATTACCTGGCCGAGAAAAGCTGGCGTTCAGGACATTAGTTCTGCCAGGCGGCCCATGACCCCTTATGGGACTTTACTGCTCCAGGAGCAGTGGAGGGATAGACCCGGTATTAAGGCGGACGGCTCTGGTTGTGCAGTCCACCGCCCCTTCACGACCATCCCGACCGTTCAGTGTTACGGGTACCATGTTTGCCATTGCTAAACGCTCGCCGGCTAAAGCAAAACCCCTCAGTTGCATCTCCATAAACTCTACTCTACTCTACTCTTCTATATTGGGTTATCTGGCCGACCATAAATATCACTGAAGAAACAAAGTGCTGACCTTTGTTGGGCCATTGAGCTGCGAGGATCGAGCAGAGACCGAGTGACATTTTCCTGGTCCTGATTAGAGAATTGGATCGGTGGTTACTGACCACACACACAGCGGGCTAGAGATGGAAACGGAGAAGGACTATGTGACAAAAGCGTCAAGACGTTAGAATATTTTCACTGAAGAGGAGAAACTTGCCAATGAAGAGGCACACAAGGTGAATTAATCTCCTTGGGGGCACAATGACTGGGATCACTATATTTTACCGTCATTGTCTCTGGTTGATTACAGCCTACAGCTGTTGACCAATGACGAAACGCCTAATACGACACAGAGAGTGCGAGGGAAAGGAAATATGTATCGATTATTTCCAGACCTTCAGTACAGGTTCCAGTGATTAGAGCAATTTATTTGGACCTAGGCCAAGACTCCGTCAGGTAGATGAGAGGCACTATCAAGGCTTAACGAGCGTTTGTTTGGGAGCCTGTAGTTGGAGGGGACTTCGTGATACCCCCCACGGCGCGGGTGATCGCCATAACCCCATCCCCTCTGATTAGTGAGGATATAAGCAGTGCCTTATTGTAGCTTCCCCGCCTGCCAAGCACTCGCAAAAAACTCACGATCGATACATATTGAATGGAAAGAGCGTATTGGTTTTCCGGTACTGAACGGTCTCAATTATACGGAGTGTGTGAGTAGTTCAGTCCACACCAACAGAAGAATTAAACACAAGTATAAAAAAGAGAGACAGAACTACGAGGCTAAGAGAACGATTATGATCGACTTATTCAGCCCCTATAAAACCAGTCTATACACGTTAATACAATACTGATACTATACGTACTTTCGGATCGCGGTCGGGAGACTATCCATACAGTATTCTGACCCAGTTGTAGCTGTTCCTGTGGTCATTTGACCCGCGGCGTATTGCCCCTAAACGAGAACCATTGGTCGCAGGGCGGGCGACTGATGGGAAACCACATATAGGCCAGGGTGGACCGAAATGGGGGTTGGGGCCGAGAGCCTGAGTGGGCTGTGCCAGGATGAGGGCAAGCCGACAGGGAACTGTGTTGCATTTGTCGCCCCTAGTCTCGTGTTCCGCTGCGATATAACCACCCCCGGAGCGCACTAGAAAACACGGCCATCTTTGAAGAGGCTACGCCCCCTCCCATCTCTGCCTTCCCTTTCCCGGCCACCCACCCGGGGCAGCGAGGTTTGATCCGTTGATGTGTCTCTTCCCGTCACTGAACCCTGCCCTGGAGGCCTCCTAGGCGGCAGGCGGCGCGTAAGCAGCCAGGGGGAACGAGCTGCAGAAGTAAAACAGTAACCGGAGATACAAGACGAGGGTGGATTGATAACGCGTGGAGGAGGCGTGATTCCGGTGTGAACCGTGGAGAGGGAATCTCACAAGGATAAGAGAACCCTGGTGGAGCCTGTGATATAAGACATCAACGTCTCCTACAAGTAGTACTGTAGCATATATACATATATATATATATACACCACCCTCTGACAAATACCTGGCCCCCACCAGCCACCGTTATGGGATCTCACAGTGACCTCCTACTGACACTATTCCAGGGTGGCGCGCCCAGTAGCGGCCTTCTCCTCCAGGTGTTGGTCAGCTACCTGTTGGTCACCTGCGCATCTCACGCTAAGGAGGAGCCCGGGAAACACAACCAGGGTGGGTATATTACTGCTGTGTTTAGCAGGACCTAAGAGAGCCTGATAGGTATAGATATCCTTACGCAGGATACTAGTTAACACATACCGCATGCACATTCAAACGTATTTTCGCAGTTTGATATAATCAGAAATATCCCCTTATTCCTCATAGTCTAGAGGTCACCAAAAGGTCAAAGATTATTCAGAAGATGACCTTTCATGTTTTATAAACCTATGACCCGAAGCTTGCGTTAACCTTTGCAGTGCTACTCTTAGTGCTTGTCTTGCTCATTATTATCTATCAGGTGGAACTTACTGATGCATTCATCTCCTTATGGTGGATTTATAATGGTAAGCAACTGTCAGTGAATTGCGCGCCACTATTAGAAAAAGATGTGGTGTTCTCCCATAAACACCACAAAAATGAAACGCATTTCTTGTGTAAAGGTAGCTCCATAATTAGTAGAAACTGAAAGAGAATTAGACTTGTCAGTGTTTATGCCACGACGGGAAGGTCGTATATTACTACGCGAAGCATTAGCTGAGCGTAGTGAGGAACAGACCTGACCAGAGTGGCATAGACACTGACAAGTCTAACTCGATTTCGGTTTCGTATTTATCCTGCCTCATTTCTACGCTTTTGGATTACCAAAATATAAATATCGATTGAACGACCAACCGAGGTCCAACCGGAACTTTTGAGCCCAACCGGAACTTTTTTTGGAGCAGCTCACAATCTGGTCGCTGATTGGTCGATTTTTTTATAGGCATCAAATTTGCCTATGTTATGCCTATGGACCGTTTTTATTAGAGGTAGGATAAAGGATTTAAATCGTCACAGGGAATTTTTGTGAGGGTTCCCTGATTTAAGTTATAAGTTGGGATTGTTGTTGAGAGGAAATTGATTCTGACATAACACGCAACATCCCTAATTGCGCGGCCCGTGTAAAACTAATTCCTGGTACAAAGAAAATATGTTGTATGCTGTAGGATTATCAAACAGGCTTAAAAAGCTAGCTTTACCTCTCCAAAAGCATGAGGAAAACTGGCACGTTATATTTTACTGTCTCAGGTGTCACTGTTACAAACAATCAGATACTACATAATTTACTCCATACCTGTCCCATTAAATTGATACACCTTTATCCTCGTGGCACAGTCCATTATACTTCTGGACAAATGCCCATCCCGCGTTTCAAACAGAGACCATTCTTCTCTAATCATGAATTGTCCTTTCATTCACTGCCTATCCCAATGGTATGTATCAGTTACCAAGCTCTAATCCCTGGCCCTTCTACCTTGATTCTACAGTCATATATTACCTTATCCCATGTGAGTCAGTAGTCAAGTAACCGGGAAATGCCTGACTGGTTGTGAGATAAGGCGTACAAGTATGTACGCCCTATTATGAAGCCCACTTAATATAAACCTTTGATCACCGCATAACAAACAGGTGAGTAATACAGACGAGGAAATTAAGGATTTTATCAAAGAGACAGAAACTTCCAATTTCCTCCACATCGCAGCGTCTCAGAATAATCTTTTATAAAATTATATAATGTTTAGCCTTTAATTGTAACGGTAGGCATTAAGGCAGGCACCAAGTGTTGACAAGATTTCTTCCAAACGTAGATATACAAGTCGTGTATCTGCTGCCTGGGAACCATCAGCAGCCCTTATTGATCACTTGTTCTCTACAGAAACACGTTAAGTCTGCGCTAGTTCGTCCGTGCGTCAGCATCCCCGATTCTCTGCCGGCTTGCTTGCACCATCTGGAGTTGTCACCACCCGCCTGTTGCGACCTCCAACTGCACCCTAGTTATGTTGCGCCCTTACGTGTAATCGCCCATCCACCAATCATGGTGCCAACACCACCACCTGCTCTCATTCATAGCATTCTGAAGGGCTGAAATCCCGCCCAAAACACGAGGCGTGATGATGGAGCGGCCTATACAGTGTGGATAGGGATGAGTGTAGTCTAAAGAGCTGCTCGGGAGCTGCTCCTACAGTAGATGGCCGGGGTCGGGAATGATCGACTGCACCCAACGGGCGACCCCCGAGTCGTCATCGATGTCCTAAACTAGGACGAGGTGCAATGGGAAATGGCTGCGCCGTCCTCTGATAGCCTACAGCAGAGAGAGAAAAAGAAAGAAGGGGACAAATTCATAAAAAGTCAAAGACGGTAATTTGGCATTGAGTGACACTAAATTGAGAGAATATCGAAGTCAACAAATGTAGACGTCTGAAGAGGATAAATAAAACGAGACGATAATAGAAGTGTGTACTAGGGTCCTGGGTCCCTTTAAATGTGCCTGGTCTAATTGGTACGAGAAATACCCCATAGTTGGATCCCCAGGCCAGCTAATACGCACAGCGATCTATAAATACAGCTTGGTGGCGTATAGAAGGCTCGTCCCTGACAGAACAGGCCAGTAGCGAGTTTTTTGTACACGTTTTTTTTACAGAGATTGATCGGCGCTATTTCTGCGAGAGTCTACAGTCAGTACGGGGTGAGGTGCCGAGTATGGAGTCGTAGAGAGAAGGCAGACAGGACACGGCATAATAATGTAGGAGAGGCACGTAGAGAAGGGGAGGGCGAGAGAGAAAGGGGAAGGGAGGGAAGAGGTCAGAGACAGGAAAACAGAAATAGAGTGGGAAGACTTGACATAAATTAAAATGATACAAGGAGAGCGTCATCATTTACACAGGCGACTCGTGTGTCTACCGTTGGAAAATTATAGGCTCGAATATTGGCATGTACCCGTATAGACCTAAGGAGGCCCCAACTTTCTTCCACACTACTAATATTCCATTTCCTCACATCCACAAAACCTCCAAATCCCCTAGCCCTCACCAACACAGTGCCCAGGGCAATGTCACACCCATCCCCGATCCCATCCACTTTCCTACCAGACCAAGGCCCCTAAATCAAAGCCATGTCCAAGCCTCGGACCGGTACTACGTAAAGTCGCAGCACTCAGCACTGGTACATATTGTGGTGTCTATAGATACTTATTCCACTGAAGGTTAGACATCGAATAGTTCTGATGGCCCTGTGGGTTAATCTACATACGGTCGTTTACTGTGATATTACATTTCCAGCAACATTTCTTATAACTATGGTTATGACGACGTCTTTTAAGGGCCACATTCAGATATATTAATCGCATATCTTGGGATGGGTTATAGCCAATCTATTAGAGGCAATAGAAGAGCTGCAGGGAGGCGGAACACAAGCGAGCATCTCATCGGAATTGCTGATCGAATCTAGCCTGTCCGGTTACATAAAGTTCTTAATGGGATTGCACAATCCCATCAGACGCAAATCCTAGTGCGTTATTATGCTGTCAATATTTGATGTGTGCAGTCTGTGCGTTATCACCATTGTTGTATACCATCCTTACATGCCCAATGTGTTGACACTATATCCGGTTTCCATTGGCTGACAAAAACGGCGGAGATTTTTTGAGTTCTCCTAATAGTCTGTTGGCGGTGCCACCGACTGTGTGTCGGTATCAACTAGTCAGTGAAGGTAGTAGTTTTCACTCAGGGACCCAACGAGATCAATGAAATTAGATTCTGTCAGTCCTGAAAGAAATCCGTCGGGGAGTGGTGCCAAAATGCATAATCTAAGCAGAAAAAGTCATGATTCATTTCCTAGCTAGGGCGTTTCCATTGACTGATTTTGCGCCAATAGTGTCAAAAGTCCGTCGGTGGTTCCTGACTGTAGATCAGCAGTGGGAAATCGGGCTTTATAAAGGAAGCATGTGCTTGACCCATTCAATATTAAGTAAAAACATAGTTATGATGCCAATATGGCGATACTTATTCGAGGTGTCGACAATGAATCGTTCAGAACGAGTATTGGCGTCATCACTATCATATACCTTAAATTGTTTATAATCTGCCAAAACTGACCATAATTTGACTCTGTTGCCACTGTCACTCCCAACCAGCATGTTAAGTAAATCACAAGATTAACCCGGAAGTTGAATACACTCTCCCAACCGAGGTTAGATTCGCTCAGGCTTCACGCTAACTAGAGACTATGATAAGGAGAGTGACGGTCATTTACATATTTTTGCGCATGTGCAACGGGTAATATCCGGCCGTGTTGTTTCATAGTATCTCACTTCGTGAGTTTCAAGGCGTCTAGCAAACACCCCAGAATGATTTATTGTGCGAATGTACTAAATATTGAGGTATCTAATGTGGGCAATTCACCTGATACAGTTTAAATAATTCTGCCAACTGACAGTGGTGCTGCCATTGATGTCATTATTTGGATTTCTCAGGGCGTAGGGAAACCCCGATAATGACGTCACACTAATGCGGTCTATATATTCCAGTCGGGAAGAACGCCCCACATTAGATACCTTGATATTTCATGCATGATAACTCGTTCCGGGGCGTTTGTCAAATGCCTTAAATCTCGCGAAGTGAGGGCGTCTGCCATCTTTAAATCTTCCGCTCAGAACTGTGTTGTTGGCCCCTCAGCCAATCAGAATGCGTTGTGCCTCAAAATATACGAGTTAGTGCATAGGTATATAATAATATTCTATACTGTACCCTTATAGAATTTTCCCAACGTATGTGTTTGATAAATTCGAATATCCTCAGATTGGATTCCAACATCCATATAAAAGTGAGGTCAAGAAACACCTACAAACTAACTAACAGAGGACTAGTTGCTATATACAACAATATGACAATCATATCATAATGTATATGTGAAACATAGTAAGGTTTAGATATCAACATGTCCATATGCTCCGGTTATGGTAATACACACTCCCTATGCGTTTTCTATGGACCCTTTGTATTAGGTGGATGATAAAGAGACATGTACATAAGGTAGGTAAATTATTTGTATGTTGGTTTATATGTGCGGTCCCCCTATCGACTTTCCGTTCTTCATATCTTAAGTCCAATGCCTCGGTCTTAAACGAGATGGGGAGGCAGTCAGTACCAGAGGGATTATAAGCTTTATTGAGTCTGTCCCAATGAATTTATATCTCTGTCAGGGCCGCGTCGTATAGGATTAAAGAGTGGCCAAGAAAACGATACTGAGATATGCCAGTGGCTCAAATAGACCTAGTCTGGGTCCTCGGGCCGATCGAAGAGAACTCCTATTGGATTGTCGCGACCGTCTACTTTGGAAATGGATAGCCTACTTGATAATCTTACACCTCAGAAAAAAGTTCACTTTAGAGTCATAGTTTATAGACTATTGTATATCTTGTATATGTATCTTACAGAAATATTGTTCAAGAAGAAGATAAGAGCTGGGAATGTTGCATTGTATTCAATCGTAGTCAGTCTAACATAGATTGTATTAGATAAGTAAGGAATCGGGCAGATATATTGCGTTACTACGAACCTATTCAAAGAGGATAGTGATGCTGCAACCTTACAGGAGACCTGGCACTTTGCCTCATCTGTCACCCTGTGATTTTGAACGATAGATCTGCTTGCCGATCCTCCATATTCTATTAAAACTGAAATTGCCGCATATCAAATATCTGCCCTCGTATATTGAGATTTCAAGAAAGATATTTCCTAGATCCGGACCCGATTACAACATATATCAAAGTCGTTCAATTGAGCTAGTTCGCCCTGTTCACTTCTTCAAAGAAGACTTCTCAACTGGGCTCCAACGTTTCAACTTTAATATTACAGACAGTGGATCAGTGTACCTAAGTGATGAAATTTGAAACAGAAAAATTTGGTATGGTCATGCATCCTGAGAACGGTTTTCCCATTTAGAATTCAGAACATCTCTTGGTAATGTTCTAAGATTATATATTTTTACATCTCTCTCACTTATTGGAAAGGGGCTGCATGTCGGTGGACACTGTACACTTTACATTCGCCAATACTGTGCGGCTATTATAGAACTCCTCGAATAGATTTCTGATTTCACTATTAAAAAATAGCGCCTTTCACCCATCATCTACTAGATGACTAATAATTGAATTTTTGATTACTCCATCAAAGGTCAATTGTATGAGACTCACATAATCATAGCAAAAATTTATTTTTTTTAAACAGAAAGTGTACAATATACCAGGATGTTCTTAACAATAAAAGGAGGATTTTGCACTGATCCATATTATGAATGGAGTACCCTTATATTGCTAAACAAAATCCTAGACAGAGATTGTATGACATTTATAAAGTAGTAACCATTTTGCCATTGACATTATAATGATACATGAAGAACCTGCCATATCACACACCTGCCTTATCTTTATAGGTTTTTCGAATCACATTAGGAAGGGGTTTACCGATAACCGGCAAACGGTATCGAACCGAGGGATTTGTGTAAAGGTCCCTAACTACGGTCAAGTATTTCTGTACACGACTGTCACAGGTTCGACAGAGCTAAACTGTCCCACTTCGGCAAGCTGAATCGATTAATCTTCATTAATTCAATTTCCAAACACACACAAAGTGTATTGATGGTTGAAAAAGGTCTGTGAAAGAAACCCTGACTGGGAGGCATTACCAGTGGGAGCAGCCCACAGAAAAGCGAGCTTCTCGGTTCATTATATTTGTTTTTCTCAGCGACAGACACGCCAAGGCAAGCGCTCTGCCCACACAGCAACGTTTGTGAACAACTGTTTGGGTGAGTATTGCTTCAGTATCCAGGTGCTCCGAAAGGCTGCCTGGTTACACACAAATGGACAAACACCAGACCTTAGTTTTATCCTAAAGTGGATTAGGATGCACTTCGGCAAAGGTTAGCGCCTAAGCTGCTCTTTTGATGTGAGATTCAGCATTTCTGGCTGGCTTTCAGCCTGGTTCTAGCAGTAGGGCGAATACCATGCTAAGTGTGGGTGTGTATTGGGGGGGGGGGGGGGTTCATGAATCAAGCAAGTATGAGTGGGTGTTTGAACAAATAAGCAAAAGGACCATCAAGCAGTGAAGTTGTATATTGCAAGCTTCAATCACTCAATTTACAGCTACATGATTATATCACATTTAGACAGAATCTGACAGAATGTATCACCGTGATAATGGTTTAGAGGGAAATGGTGGGTCAGTGGCAGATTTTAAAGGACCTTGAGAGAAATGGCAAACGTGGCAAGGAGAACAATCACAAAATGACCACAGATCACTTTGGTAGATCATCATAAAATGTGGCAGTCTATTGGATGATGTCATCCATCTTCCGTTTCCTCGTTCTGCAATGCTCCCATTATTTGCTCGTCTCATAAATCCAATTGCTTCGCAATACAAAATGATCCGGGTCGCCGCAACGGCAGTAAACATTCCATGAAATATTATATCATTATGGAATGGTCGAACACAACCAGCTTTGCGTTCCACACGAAAAGCGATAGTCTCTGTCTCATCTCGATGGTGTCCCAAGAGCTTTCATGTGGGAACGGTGTCTCTTGTCTCGTTAAAAATCAATGGGTTGCGTGTTTCCCTCCTGGAAACCAGTATACGAAAACTCAAAGGACAATGAGGTCAGTTCTTTGAATAGGTGCCGAGGGATTCCCAAAGAACATAATGCAATATGAGACCCTGTCTTCTTTCATTGGATATCATTCGTATTTTAATGAAAGATATCATTCGTATTCTAATGTGCCAGAATTTGATGGTATGTATTATGCTGTATTGTTTGAAGCAAGCAATAGAATCCTACCTGAGTTTGAGAGGAGACATTTTTGAGAAACGGAACTATGCAGGCTGATTTAAGCTCCCACAAGTAGGGTAGTCTGACTCGTGTCGGGTAGTTGGCGCCATGCCCGTCTCCGTTCACTTTCCGGCGGCATGAAAGAAATGTAGCCGAAGAAACAGGGACGGGGATGGGACAATAAAAATCTATACTGTCGTCGTCAGCTAAGGTGACAGCCAGTTTGTCGATAGCTTGCTGAGCAAGAACCTAAAACGTACCTACATCAAAAGTAAAACAAACGTGAACAAGTCAATGCCGCGATGTTTACTATACATGTGACAAGTATAGCTGTGTTTATGTTTTCATGTATATGTCAAGTCTAGGAAAGATAGACAGACAATACAGTAAGTAGTTGTAATTCCAGCGAGGAAAGTGAAGTGCAAACCAAAGACTTACAATGGGACTGTTTATGCTATGCTCGTCTTTGCCTTGACAAGTATGCAGAAATTCTATCAAATTCAAAGGTTACGTAGTTTATTTACAAATGAATTCCACATCTCTTACGTGCTCATCGACTTATATATTCTCCTTTTATCTTTCCCCTATGAACTTATTTTCTCCTATTGTTACTTCCCCCCTCTCTCCTTCACCCTCCCTGTACCCTGCTTCACTCGTTACATACTACTATATATACCCCTCCCGCTATGCTCGCTTTCAACAGCTTCACCAAAATCACAAACTCTCTTGACATGGCCAGTCAAGCCCACTGACAATCCAGCCAGCCCCATCCTTGAGCCACTCACACATCCCTGTTGATACTCTACTACCCGGCCACAATCCCTGTATCACCCTCCACTCCTGATGGTTTCTCTTATCTCAGACACTGCGCCTGTCTTTTCCTTGCAGTCAGTTGTTGTTGCTCTGTCCTGTGACACCCAGCGCTGCACTCGGTGTCAATACTAGCAGCGGTATCAGCGTCGGTTCTGGAAGCAAGAGCTTCCCTTCATCCTTCCACCACCCTGATAGAGTATTACATATCGATCTACCATCAATACCAGCTCTGATCTGCAGTCGTCTATCTGTACCCTCAGGGTTCTCCGTCTCAGTACTGGGGTAAACCATGAGAGGGATGGTGCTAATGCGAGCGTGTCGGATGTACATGTGAAAAGCGGATATTCCCTGACAACATGTCACCATCTAATTAGAGTTGTTGGCAAAGGGCGGATGTTTGGTCCCGTTATTCTACAGAAGTACACTGATAGCTGGCTCTTTAACGGCGGACCCTCAGTTCCGATGAGCTAAAATTAGCCCAGTCTGTCATCGGTCACGAAGCCAGGACATGTTGCTTAGCTTGCAGCTTTGCGTTACGGCAGGATGACCGCGGTACAGCCATATAGCGGAACTAATGGGCTTTTCCATCCGATTGACTTTCTCCTTTACGCCACGAGCTGTAATTAGACATTCCAGATTGCAGTCCTTTCCAAATCATCTGTTATTCGCTAATTATGTTGTATCTAGGGTCATGAATATGGATTAGGCTCTATAATTAAAAGGGTGCACAATATAACGTGGCGGTTGTAATAACATTACGCATTATACATTACGTAATGGTAGAATAATGTATATAGGCGCGCTGTTAATCATCACCCACTACTGAACGTACTGCACCAGACTTCCTTCCCTCCCCTGTCCACCCGGCCTTGATATCAGGTATTGCCATGGTTCACCAATAATTCTTATCTTTATGTTATACGACCCTCCTTGTTTCCACTAGGAAATGAGCCTTCGAATAAAACCAACCTTGATCAGACTTTCTGTCACATATTCCCCACCAGGTCCTTTTCCATCTTTTCCTTATTTGTTTTCCCAGAGGGGACCTAGCAAGGGAATCCCTCTTCCAGGTCTTCGTCGCCAAGGGCCACCACTGACCTCTGTCCATGGTCGCGTCTAGCACTAGCCTGAGACTGATCACGTCACACCCAAGAGTCTTCCGCTGACGCTCATGCCCCCTGGTAGAAACGCGCCATCTGTCAGCGAGCAAACGTCGGCAACATATCATAACTGAGAGCCGGCAGCTGCTGCTTTGGCGTTGAGCTGGCTCGGGGGATGATCTCTCTGAATAGTGCCTGAGGGGTGTTGTTCAAAGGAGCGGCTCAACTTGTGAAAAAAATATGGACCTGTCTGAGTACCGCTCGGGGTCCAGTTCGCTAGATCAGCCGCTGGAAATTCTCTGCTATTTCAAGATACATGTTTCACCGCCTAGAACCGAGATAAATGATATCCCAACATATTGCTATGTTACCTGCAATCTGTCATACAACATAACTGTTCATAGCGGAACTGTATCATCACAGGTGAGCGTAGTCAGAGACTAATTGACTCGATTTGTGTGTCAAACATTCTGTCAGATGCCTCATAGTTATATTGTGATTGACAACCTCAAACTTTGTAAAGGAATCCTCAGGGGAATGTTTTGGTGAATGATCGGGGAAAGACTTGGTCTTCAGACGAAGACTGCCGACGAAGTTCGGGAAACTGCTCGGAAATTGAATGGGAGAATAAACAAGTATGAATAAATCCCTAGAGGTATTTGAAAGCACACGTGTGTATTTCGAGACCAGGGGAACAACGGAATAGTTGCCCATGCAATATTGGAAGACCTTCTTTAATGTGAAGCGCCATGACGAATATTGTTGCGCCCTTAGCTATGTGTGCTTAAGTAGGGAGCTGATGGTACGTATTGAGAGTGAACAGGACATAGGTTCTGACAGCAGCATGCGCTGTGTAAATGGACCAGTCCCTGCGGGCTAGACAGAAGCCTGTGTTTTGTATACAAAGAGCGTACGCATCATCCTGCATTGTGCATACCAACTCGCACAGATCCTTCTCTCTCATGTCAGTGACCACAAAGTCCATCCTTTCTAAGAGCGGGCTCCTACGCCGTATATATGCGGTGCATAGTCGTTCTTCCATGACGTAAGCCTATGATAACCTTTATGATAATACATAATGAGTGGCAATAGAAACCAGCATCACCATCTTCAATGAATCTTCAACTGACGTCATCAGTAGAAAATAAAGCTGAAAATAGAAGTTCTGGCAAGTGGATGTCAACTGGCAGCTCGGGTGATCCCTATGCCCACCCAACAGCATTAATTGCAGTAATCATGTCCCTGCCAGCCCACTCACTTATCTTATCAGCATGCTCTTCCAATGAAAATGGATATGGCTCTAGCTCCTAGTTATGCATATTAGTATAGCACATTGTATCAAAACCGAAGTAAATGTGTTGCTTTGTAATATTCTACATAGAGCCATAATGGAATCTCAAGAACCGAGCCTCATTGATTTCCCCTGTGAATTATGTTATGAAATGGCTTTTTAATGAACTAACGATGAATTCTGCCTACTATTGTTTTGATTACATTACTTAAGACTACGCATAAGTCGTCTGAAATGTCATCTTTATCTAACAGATTTACTAGGCTTTTGCGTGTGCATAGTTAAGAAACCTCCCCTTGACACATTTCATAATATAATAATAGTGGAGTGGGGACCTTAATCCTACTTACTTAACGTTACATTAAGTTGACGACAGGTGTTGAGCAGTGCCACTAAAAGGGGCCAGCACGTGTAAGTGTATTGATTACGGCACCCGATCTGCTACAGGAGAAGGCGCTGTAGATTGATAAAGGGAGCTGCTCAATGGTACCCTGTGAGCTGCTCGATGGCCGGCTGCGGGCATACTGTGGATGACACTCAGCTCGCACCGTCTCGGTGGATTGCATCATGGCTAGTGTTTGCCGACGACTCCTCTTCGGGATAACATCGATCGGACACAGGTGCTCACGGTAGCGTCACTGACGTATGAGAGCTGCTCGGCTGCCGTCCACATGCACGCAAGGAGCTGCTCCGACTGTTCCCTCCGCCGTCCGGGCATTGGTCGGGGACAGGAGGGTGATGTGAGGTACTCGGGAGCAAACCCAGGGAGGGGTGGGTTCGCGGGCTGCTCAGCACATTGATACGGTCACCTGAGAAGGCAAAGGCAACCTGAATGAATACAAGCAATGGGGAAGGTGCACATATTGCCATAACGGAGAAATATGAAAGCAAGGGAAACTGAGACCTATGGAGAGGGATATTTGAAGGAAGAGGACATGAAGCAGGCATACATGTAGACCAACTCCACATTTGGGAAGGGGGGATGTAGGGAAATTTACAAACAAGTGTCAGAGCACGTACGAGACGCTAAACCAGAGAGAACACCTTATTTATGTCGCGGAGTTCTGCTGATGTTCTGCAGACATTGCAGTTGCAAGTTGTGAATCAGGTTTTATATCCCATCAATATAACCATTATCTAATCGGATAACGTGTTAGATGAACTCACGACTTATAAATTGATCTGTATTGACTTCACGGTTCTGGGAACGTTTTTATGCCTGGAGAGCCCCGGTTCCCTTGAGAGAGAGATATACCGAGGTTTGCGCTTGTAAGGACGTTTATTTATTGGCTGGAGAAATGTGATATGTAGCATAAAGGCGTCTTCGACGTTCTCGTGGTCGATTGAAGCGGGAGGCATGCTCATATTATAGATGTCCATGCTTTTAAGAGCGAGATGATCTGGCATATTTGCTTACGTGTTACACCAACAACGAGGACAGGGATCTTATGAAGCAGTGTATATCCTCACATGTTCTACTTTGCAGCTACTGCGCGAAGGTGCCTATTTGCATATATTTCCCTAATGTAGTTATTATGATGATGTACAGCAAACCCTACCATTGATCATCTACTCACTTACAGATTAAAGACTAGTTATGTCTCTTTCCATACTCTCCCCACAGAAATGATGGACTACTTCTATTTTTATCTATCCATCCCTCAAACAGAAAAACAGTTCATGTAGATAACATATGATATGTAAGATATAAAACATTCAATGACATGGCAGTGTGTGTCATACATAACCCGTTGGCATCAGTGGGTGCCAGACGGGTAGGTTATATACTGCCATTCATACAAACTTCAGTCTGTATACGTCATCCTCACTACATTATGCCCATCAATCTGGAATAATCCGAGGACAGGCGAGGGCGTAAGGGGTGAGCAGCTCAGCAGTAAGTGGCCCGGGTGTGAGTTGCTTGGTGGGCGGTGGCGGTTCTGACGGCATCATGTCGGGGCCGATTCATCACTTAGGACCTCGATTGGTGACGTGATCCACGTGACTAAATGCCCGTGGTAGGTTTTACGGGTGATGACCCTCAACGTTTGCTCACTGGACGACATCAGCGGCCCAGAATATCTGTTGGTTGTGTTCATGTTCTCACCACCGCCATGATTCACTCCTATATTATATATGTTTAGTCTCACCCGTATTCCAAATCAACCAGAACTTCAGATACGGATGTTTTACTCTGTTTACTTTCAAAAGAGTAATGCTTCTGTAATCAGTCACGCCTTGGTATTTAATTCCAGTGTTGACAGGCGCAATTAAGACAACCTGGTCTGCTTTGCGAGTTAATCCGATGCGGCGTCATTAAAATGCAGGCGGCGAGGAATAATTTCCGATTTGATTTTGTTTAAAGTGACAAAAATACCTTGAAGCATAATGCCCTCAGTTGGCATCCACACTGGAAATGACTGATTGAAATTGATGTGGAGCATTTTATTATTTACAGCATGAGGCAAATGGCTCATATTCTTGAAGGCGATGGCAAGTAAATCTGTAAGATAGAAGTGATCAAAGAAAGGAAATATGAATATAGATACGTCTTGGAATGGTTGGCCTATTGATCATTGAGCTACAACCCAACATGAAATATAAATTGATGAGGCGAATTTGAGTAAATAAAATCTATTGAAATAGTGTCTGATAAATTGCATGTATAGGAAATCATATTATCGTAATATAAGTTGATGAGATGATACCCTATATGAACGAGGGTGATGAACTAATTCAATTTTAAACGAAAGGTGGGTGGGTGGGAAAGGAATCTAGTTTCCCTTCAATGGATGTTTTATTCCACAGTTATTAGGTCTATTTCATGCCATATATTCTTTTCGACATAGCCAAATCCACCGTCAATGTATGGTAGGTATCGGGTTAAAGACATATTGCAAGGCAGTATATTAATGTATTTAATTATCTGATGAAAAGGCCAAATATCTATTACCATTTTAATCATATTATCAAGGACCGTTTTCGGGATGTACCACTTGATCAATTGTTACTTACTGCTCCGACGTGGACAACCACCTCCCCCATTTACTGGTTTTCTCCGCCATTTCCAAGGCGGAGAGGAAGTATGCATTGCACGTTGGTGCGTGCTGTGGCTACTCGTTAGGCCATCTCAGACTTGCTGCTTCTATTCCGGGCGGCGCCATGGCATGTGGCTTCCCCATTGTCTGGCTCGCGGCCTATAATTGCAGCACAGATTGCAGTGCATTGTCGTCTGCCTCAGCCCGCTCTATTTGACGTTGTATCACGTAAGGAGTGCTGCCTTGTCTCATTTCTTCCCCATAGCCTGAAGGGGTGCATTCACTGTGGAGAGCTGTTCAAGTGATAGCAGTCCTTTGAGTCCCATTCACAGTTCCAGACCGATTCATAGCACAAAGGCGGGAAAGCTGTGTTTGTATCGTTTGTAAGGGTATAGTGGGATTGAAAGAGAAGAGAGCAAGCGGACTGGGAGTAGTAAAAAGCTGTAAGATGCTAGTGGATTTCATGGGGAAAAGGAAGAGGAGAAGAGTAGCAAATATGGGAAAGAACGGGCATGAGCATTAGGAATACGGGAGGAGAAAAGGGACATTGCAAAGATAATGTGAAATGGGATGAATAGAGAAATGTATTCAGGAATTTATAAAAGAGGAAGTAAAAAAAATAGATGATGCCGGTATTCTTATGGTACATGCATAGATGAGTATGTATTCACCAGGGGCCAGGTTCAGCATGAAACCCGCTCGCTATTACTACATGTGCATGTGTAGAGTGCGTTAAAGCAGCTCTTAAAGGTAAGCTCAATCCACGCGTCCAGTCAAACCGCAGCCAATATTACGCTGCCAAGTGGCCGTGGGGATCGCAAGTCCAGTCATAGCATGCCAGCCGATAAGCGCTATTTGTGGCGACACGTTGAGAGCCAACCCCGAATTCTCCGAGCCTCTCCACACGCCATTGTTAATAGGAGCCTTTTGTGTGGGCGTGCCCTGGAGACCTGGCACCATGCTGACCTCACACCTATAGTTACGAGGCCTTTGATTGAGCAATGTACGTGTGTGGGTGGAGAGTGTTGCGGAATAGTTACGCGGCCTGTGATTGGGCGACGCATGTGTGAGGGTAGTGATACACGTTTACCTTATTGGGATGGCTTCTCGTACGACGTTTCTTTCGATAAAAAGATATGGCATGAGCTCACAGAGCGAGTGCAATATTTCAAAAAAGTTTCACTTGTATCGTAAACCTATGAATATCGATAAATAATTAAATCTTTACCAAAACGTGACGACTTTGAAACGATCTTCAAAGTGTGATGGGCTGATGGAAGTGACGTTCGGCTATGACACACGCCCATGACACAGTGCTATTCACAAACGCATTTTCGCAAAAAAAAAATCAAACACGTTAAAAATTATTTTCTTTGCGTTATACATTATCCTAATATTATTTTGAAAATGTTGGGTATGACACCTTCGAGCATGTTCACCTTGTCTCTCCCCCCCCCCCCCCCTAAACATAGAACCATAAATTGAGCTATCATAGAACGAAGCTCCGCCATCTTTAAAGAAATATGTAATATTGCTACGCAGAAGACCGCCTTAAACCCTGACCTAATGAAATATATTCATACTGTGTATTTCTGGCAATAGCACACCACTGTTTGGTTCATACATGATATTATATTGATCTCAGGTGAAAAACTATCATCAGTTGTATGAGCACATTGACCATGAACAGAGAACTGAGTGATCTGAAATCTCTACATCAGCGTAGCCAATTGATTCACTATCTACTCACTACTCATATGAATTTAGTGTAATTGAAAGACATTTTACAACATACCATGGATACAAGCTCCTCGTCCAATGATGTATGATATAGTTCTATTGCACAAATTAACTGCCTTACTTAAGAAATGGTTGCAGGTCCAATCAGGTTGTATGGAAACGTGCTGAACTCTTTAAATTATGTGTATGATGTTACATCCGACTCAAGTCTATAAATGATTCATCTCATACACTTGCTCCAAACGATGTTGCTATGTACCTCCCCTATCATTTTTGTCACCTGTGAGGAATTATTTCCCGGAGGCTTTCACGTGCATTAAGCCAACATTTTAGTTCAGTTTAGGTGATAGTAATTGCTTAATTCTAATGGATGATTAGACACCAAACTAATGATGGAACTATCCCTTCCTAAGGGGAATAACACAGCGCAGCAGCATATAATGCACTATTACCCATATCTAATTACCCGTTCAACATAAATACATGGCAGCAGCTTTCCCATGGATTTAGATCGACTGAAAGGTATTAGTGCAGCACAGAGAGTATTCCTTAATGGGGCGACCTTGCACCGTAGATGCACTCAATGCCTTTGTGAATGGTAAGAAATACGAGGCAAAGATGACGTGTATCGGGTGATTCTGGTGTATTCCGGCCAGTTCAATTTGTTCCGAATTGAGCTGCTCGGGCCTGCCCTCGCGTGATAACCACATGTAAAAATCATATACAACTAGAGAAACTGTTGTTGCTTCACTCACTTACAAAGACACCCGAAGGACATTTAACAGTATATTAGGCATTAGGCAGGTGCTAGGGGTCATAGTTTATAACGCAATTGAATGTGAAGGAGTTACAGTAAGATATTCCACTCTAAGATGGTCGCAAGAGGAGGTGCGTGCATCGTGACAGTCTATTACTCACGGAAACACAATCTGCCCCGGTCGAATAGAGATGGCGGAACATGATTCCTAATTATGGATGGAGTTTGTCGGGGCTGCCAAGGTCTATTTGTACCAAATGTCAGCCTGTCTAACTTGTTTAAATGCTTTCGTGAAATTGCGAAGTGGAAGGTAAAATATTTTGATTAAGGGCTGATATCAGTTGGATGATGTAGATGTGTGGGATGACGCTTGGATTAACCCTAGAGAGGTGACTATGCCGTTTTAAGCATTTCCGCGTGGTACAAGTTTATTGCTGATATTGACATTTATTATAGAAGCAAGTCCAATGACCGGATTCCATGAATAGCCCTTAGAAAACAAACAAACTGTATCGACGTCTCCTGAATCATCAGCATTTATGTGCTGACTCAGGACTGATTTCATGATTGAGAAGTCATCAAGACTAAAACACCTACACATCTAATGGGCAAATAAACAGAGCTATCACGATAGACCTCCTACTGGAGACTCCTATGTTCTGTGTAGTCATGTTCAGTGGACCGTGATTGTCTTACCGGGGAGGGTTGACTCTACTATATCCACATTCATGCCTCAATACATTTGTCCGTAAGTTTTAATATCAACAAACCTGTACCAGAGTAATATGGCAGGGTATCTCTAGTTGCTAGGGATACTTCCCTATGCAACTCTCTCCATTCTATAGGCTACCTGTGGTGTTGTCAATTCTTTGGGTACTACCGAATATGCCTGGAGACTGTCAACGACATCCAATCGGGCGGCCACACGCCGCTCTCCATTACAGCAGACGTGAAGATGGGCTGCACATGTAACCTGCATAGAGAGCTGCTCCATCAGACCAACTTATACTCGTACAGGTCACTAATGTAAGGCGAACCTTCTGAGTGGGTACGTGGGGTGGTGTACATTTTATGATATTGCCCGGGAGATATTGTATAGGTCCATCTCGTATTACAATGTTGTTTGATAAAAGCTGGTAGATCATGGAAGAGTATCCGACGGTGGTAGGACTTGTATTATTCAAATTGGAGTGGCAAGTATCGGTTTCTCTGATTGAAAGATAAGTAGTAATTTATAATGAATACATCCCTAGAAATTGGGTATGATCGTGGATAATTCATTTTCCTCATGAGCTCCACCATTAGTATATTGACGTCTTCACGAATTGTGGACTACATGATTTATCGCTTATTATTGTCAACCATTGATAAATCCAAATAACCTTTCAGTTCTCGAAGTTACAATTACTTTGTTTAGAGGGTCGACATTTACAGCAGTATGTCCTCATATATTTTATGTTCGCGTCTCCCAGATACTTACATACACTACACTACTACCCATC
Organism: Alentia gelatinosa; assembly: GCA_950022655.1. NCBI lineage: Eukaryota > Metazoa > Annelida > Polychaeta > Phyllodocida > Polynoidae > Alentia > Alentia gelatinosa. The sequence continues at coordinate 99,447,093 of OX465580.1, read as the reverse complement.
TAAGAGGAGCGCTTCCGTAATTATGGCAACATAGAAAATTATCGGCCAACAATTTGTGTTTTAGCTGCATATCATATACAGTATCTTCCTGACGTCTTGATTTCTTTTACTGAAAATATGGGTGTAGCCTTTCGATATAGTTAGCAGGAAGGTGGTGTGTAAAACAACCCACAACTGTAAAACCCTCTCGGTGAAACTACGTCGTCCCTCTGATGACTAGACAAAAATAACACGGGCTCCCGTCTGCGGGCGATTATACAGCTGCACGAAGTCCCTCTGAAGTAGGCAGGACCCCTTTGTGCCGTGCCCTCACGGGGTGGGATACACCGTGGAGGATGTAGGAAATCTGGTTATATCCTCACAAACTAATGATAGTTGCGGCCGGTAGGAGGGGCTATTATCCGCCACATTGACCTAACCTCCACTGGGTCACCTCTCGTCTCCCAGCGCATCCAACCCGCCCGGAGTTCTATAAGAGGGGTGGTGGGGATGAAGCAGGGAGAAAGGGGTCTTAAGAGGGCACTCATTCTCCTCCAGTGCCCTACACGGCACTTCCACCCGGCACATCTCCAGTCCACGTCATGACACAACCCCTCTCGACTATCAGTGAGTATCATCCCCCAACACCGTCCCACTCGCCAGGCTAGTGCTATTACTCCATAGCCCCTCTCCCCCAGCCGTCCACCCCCTTCCTCAGATGTCTCTTGGTTCCCAACAGTATCTCCTCTACCGCTGTACGCCACAAAAGCCCTAAGGCTAGGATGCCCTTCTATCACCCTCCCAGCATCATCCATTCCCTCTCCATCACTATCCTATCCCATTCAATACTCCACAGAACATCCCTTTTCTATATGGTATCACAAAAATATCCTCTGACCTAACACTACTGCTTCTCCCCTGGTTTCTCTCCTTTATGCCCCTCTACCAAGAAAGGAACCCTTGGCTTTACCCGTAATCTTCCACACATCTTCTTCTACATACCTTACAAGAGGGTCCCTGCTTCATACTGCGAGCACTCCCCTTAAATCCTCATCCACATGAATGGCCCTCATCCGGTCCACTATCACACCATAAACAGTGGACAATATGATGTTTCTCTGCCCACAATACCCTGGATATTTTAATTTCCATGCATCATGTTGGCCACGGTGGTCACGTTATCTGAATATGTGTGTGCGGTATATTCGCTAGAGCAATAGGGAAACGTGTTACATCCGCTGTGTGTGAGGGTATATTAAGTGTTTTGTGCACAAAGGCTTAGCCAACCCAGATTTGCTATGTTGAGTGTTCGAGTTGGTATATGATATCTTGTCACCGCACCGGCATCTTCTGATAACTGATTGCGTTTCTTCTGGTTTCTGATTTGTGTCTCGCCTGCCCTCACACTGCAGTCTTTCTATAGAGACTCCGCCGACGATCAAACACGTCTTGAAAGAGTAGGATGAATATTAAGGAGTGGATGTCCTAATTCCTTATGTAGACTTTGAGGTTCTGCCCGTATTTCATCTGTTTAAAGAGAGCGATACGCTGGACTGGTGCCGCTTACTGCTCTCGGAGCCCTGCCTGCCATGCTGCTTGTCCACAGCGTAAGCCACCTGAGTTACTTTGAACTGACCCAAGGTGTCCAAGCCTGACCCACCACCAGCACCCCTTCACCCTCGCCATTGTTTAAATGGAATTCACATGGTGGGATTCAGGGTGTTTGTCTGAGACAGTTCATGCTGCGATTATCTACTGGAACACAATGTCCACGTCAGAATGATAGGGTTTCATTTCCCTGAGACGAATGTTTATCCCTTCTCATTCTCGGCGATGATTACCGCAACCAGGTACAGAATCTTAAGAGATTTTCATTTTAAACACGTTTAGGATTTATAGGGTCATTTTGGTGAGACAAATGTACCCACTGCTGAGTATCCGACTAAGTACCTCACCTAGTCAGTAGGGAGCCATCAAGTAGGATCACCCCTCACTTGAAGGGTACTCAAGTCATAGGGTGAGTGATCACAGGGAAATTGCTTGAGACTATGTACCAGGTGTGTCATTCCATGTTAGTCCAATTTGCCATATCTCTTTAATATTGGCAAAAGCAGGGAAAGGTGTGAAATGCACCAATTTCAGGAACATCAGTCTCTATATTTGAATCCCGCTTGAAACACATCTCTCAACAGCTGTGATGTACTTCCTTGTGCGAATCCCGATTGCCCTGCTCCACCTGCATCTATTTTAGCCCGACTTACAGCCATGTCGGCGATGTCCAACAACTCGCCATCCTAACAAAACCCATGGATACTTCATTACCCTTATACTGTGGAAGTGCCATCCTTCTATCTGCCCATCTATTCTTAACCTGCTACCAGCAGTCTAACCTTCATCACTTTAGGCCTTCATCACTTTAGGTGTGTGTCAGTAGTGCACGGAAAGGGTGATTGGAGACGGGCAAGGCGAACCCCGCCACGCCCCACACCACTAGGCCTTTTCCTTTACGTGCATGTTTCATCTTGCGAAGGGTCCCTCAAATCTCAATTACTTACACTAAGGTGCGTCAAGCTCATTTTCCACGTGAGCACCCACCTAACACAAGTTTCCTCTCAGCCTCCAAAGAGCTTCACGAGACATCGAACCTCTTTCCCTTCAGATTTCATTCTATTGATTGTTTTCTTACGTGTTTGTTTTTCCATGTAGCTTTTAATTTCTTGTGTATGCTATTTGTGATGGGAAGGCTTGCAAACCCGATGAGCCGTAGTAGGGATCCTTCGCCCACCGATCAGCCTTTCCAGCCTGTGGCCAATAACAGTGGCGGTTATCTGGCGTCTTTGATGTTTAAGTGTCCAATCACGGTTGCCTCTCGGGCGCAGTAATTGCCCGAGGTCTGACTCCAAGATGTGTCTTTGATGTTCTCACCTGTCAAGGCCCGGTGCCATGGAGGCGGGCAACAGGGTGTTCTCCTGTGAATCGCCGACAACTGGGCAACACACTGGTCACTTGGTGTCTCACCAATGGCACTACATCGGTATCGCGGGACAGAGGAAGGTGTTAGTGTATCAGGATAAGAGATAGGTTGCTAGTATCAATGTGTATGTATGTATATATATATATATATATATATATATATATATATATATATATATATATATATATAATGGATAAATATATATATATACACATATGGAGATATACATATATAAGTTCTAGAGCTATCTGGCAATATTGTGAGCTACAGCATGTAAAGAAAGTTCCAAAGGGTTGACCAATATCAAAAAGCACTTTTATTTTCTATCATTTTACAGTTCCACATTTTTTATGTGGGCACATGCCCGCGGTTTAATCAACACGAGGCATGGACAGCGTGTGCGACGCTTGTAGACTAATATCCTGTATGACACTGGCCGAGCAGGGGCACTATATCACAGATGTCACATCTAAGAATAGCTGACTCATCTTAACACCAGGCGTTATCCATAGGTGGCACTGCTGCCGTATCGGACTTCATTATGTAACCCTGCAGTGTAGTCCAGCTTAAGGCGCTTCACTCTGGGTACTTTAGGTTAATCCCACACCATAGGAAAGATTTATGTGTTACTAAATATACGTACACAAGGATCTCTTCCCTTACATATCATTTCCCTCTGCAAGTAAATATTCATAAACTCGCGACAACCGTATTGAATGATATGCAGCTCCATATCTTCCAATGTTTATGAGTTTTTTGTATGACATAGTTCAAATGGCAACCTCCATAGAACGCCCGTACAGCAGCGTTGTATGATATAGTCGTATAACCTATCTCGAGATAAAATAAATGGCTTACAGATAGGTATCTAGGAGAAACGTCGCATCTAAGGCGGAATCTTTGCTGCAGCAAATTGTCCTGAATTTGCGAAAATCAAAGTGAACTGGATAGAGTATATGAATGAAGTATAATTATAGGGTATGGTTGAATATGGGCACTTTTAGATTAGGCCATTCTGTTTTGACGAAAAGATGAAATTCTACCTTTATATCAGCTCAATACCCCACTCTTTTATGAATGTTCCCACTTGGTTTCCGGATGTTACGGCATGCGCTTAGCCAAATAGAATCTCTACCGGTGAGTAATTCATACATGGTAATGTTTAGCTAGTCAGTAGTGATCCTCCTGTGGGCAGTTACTACGTATAACCGACCTAAAATATGGCGTAGAGGCAGACATATCGGAGACGGGCCAAGCCCCAACGACCAAAGTGCCCTTAAACACTAACAAAAACCCAGCACTCTGGGATCTAAGCGAAGGGGGCTAACGTGATTAGTCTGGTGTCATATACCTTCAGTCTGACTGAGACTAGTCACCGATAGATGGCATTTACATGTAAAGTCCCTTATCCCAGACCAGGACAGCCCCCATGCTGCACCCCACAATTACGTAAGGGTATCAAACGAGAGCCTGTCAGGGTGTCCGGCTGGGCTGTAATCCGCACATGGTAGTGGCCAGGGTCACTCAGGAGGTGGGGTTGGGGATGAGAGGGGATGGTGGTCCCCCATGATGCTTAGAAAAGGTACTCTTACGAAAGCGTTAAGTATAGAGAGGCCACGCCTCCCTTAACCCAGCCTGTGCTGCCAGTCTACGGTTCTACCCACGACCTGTCCACCCACTCCCTAATGGTCCATTCATTACAAGAACTGCAGTTATTTATATGCACTGCTGGCTGAGAGAAACTACAGCCCAAGCATTCTGAGGTTACATTCACTCCAGAAAGCAGCTTCCTTTAAATTCGTTTTTTATCTTCAAAGCTGCTTTACCGACCGTTTCGACAAAATCTAAAACATCGGGCCTTTATCTCCGCATTCCTTTTCAAATGGCTTCCAGACTGGCTTCATTACGGTTTTATTTGGGTGAATAGATCTCAATGATGGCTTCCCACAGTCCGTTCTGCCTGCTCCTCACTTGCACGAGTTCGCCTGAGTGTCAAATGGAGATACGGATCCCATAGGAATACCTATACAGTATATGTAAAATGGGGAAATGTGTAAATTCTTTTCTTGCTCCTTGATATTGCTATCCAAAGCTACGGGCCTAGCGTTCATTACTCTTGACATCAGAACAATGGATCAGCCCATCTTGAGTCAATCTTTGTCTCTTCAGGATTGGATGTATTAGAGCAGCTACCCCTCTTTACGAGCTTAACTATTAATATCTAATGTCCTTAATGTGGTGCTAAGTGTTATGTACCTGCTTCCTCAGTGCTGATGTAGTGGGGACGGGGCTGACAACGCTAATACGATGGTCTTTGTGGCTTCTGGAAAGTAGAAGCCTCCTTTGCAATATGAATTAAGCCGTCGTTAGGTGGGTGATGGGAACATGATTTAAATGACGGTTGCACGCATACACCACGGTAAGACCCCTCATTAGTGCGCCTCCGACGTCTCAACCTCAAAGAGTGTCAAGACTGTTCCATCCTTTGTCTTTCTCGGACTGAATGATTAATACGTAGATCCCTGTGTTTGCACTCAATAATGCATAGTTTTACTGCGGTTTCCATAGCAGCCAAGGAGTGATGCATTTCCTTTTCCTTTCCAGCTTACCAAAGGATTCCTTTTAAAGACTTCAGTGTGTTTCTCTTCCATGCATTCCGGAACATTCGTAAACTCAAATTGATATATGGTTTATTCACACCACAGGCTGCACGGTGGACTTACTTGTCTTATACTATGTTTCCCTGTATCTCGATCTTGTACCTGAGTATTGCATATACCAAAACTGTATATTATCAACAAGTGATTGTCATGGTATGTTTGCTTTGTCTACTTTCAGTGACAGACTGCATGTTCGAGTTCTCAAGTTCACAGAATAAAAATGGGACGTTCAGCAGTCCACACTACCCAAATCCCTACCCTAACGACATCTCATGTCGCTACACGTTCCATGGTTCTGGTCGGGAACGAGTTCAAATCATCTTTACTGACCTTGACCTCAATTATCCTGCCGGTGATCCCGAGGACCCATATGAGTAAGTACAGATTTATCATCCACTGATACCATATTTCTGACTATATCACACTCATCTGCACAACAAACAAACAAAAACTTCTCATTTATCCATCAACCAATTACTTCCGGGTTAAAAGAACAACAGCTCTACGGCTAAATCAGGTAAGTGGGGAAATATGTTCTTGTATGCTTGAACTGAGGCTAGTGTATGTGACCAGGTAAGACGCACAAACGAAAGTGTGTTCTGCATCAGGGTGCATCATTGGATACCATCCTTTAGATGTCATGTTCTGCCAAGAGAATGAAACTCCACCCATTCCATTCCCCTCTCCACCATTGCGGATAACTCTAAAATCTTTCCTCTGTAGCATGTGCATTGTGCGTGCCCGCAGATCTAGTCCAGTTAATTCCCTCCTAACCTAACCTACCACATGTCTAGGTCCTAGCTGGCTGTTTGCATACTACCGAAATGTGTTATTTCATTTGAGGTAATAGGGAACAAAACTGAATCATTCTTAATTATATAAAGAAGATGGGAATATAGTAGAATGAAGTAGTGTAGAGAGTCTCACCATGGAAGGCTCTAGTAGACCGGCAGGTTATTTTTATGTTAAAGAGGCAGTCGATCTTTATGGCATTGTTTAGGCCACATAGGTTTTTTATTCCTTTGATAACGAAAGACATTTCTACTTACCGTTGCTTTGTCTTCCTCCGGACCTTTTAGGTCAGTGATTCCAAAAAGGAATGCCAACAGGCCGCTCTCTGGCCCCAAACATGTTAGAAAGAGAAATTACGGTGGCTAACATTTTAAGATAAAGGTAAATGGATCACCGAGTACTGTCAAATTTCATGCTAAGAGCTGCTTAAAGCCGTCACTGGACAAGGTTGTAGGACTTTGTGGGTTCGAGTCCCACTGCAGCTACTCTTCTCTTTCATTCCCAGCAGTGGTAGATGTACTGCTATATCAAATGGCAATCCTTCTCATACTAAGTCTATATGGTGTGGGAGGTAACAGAACTCGGTAAATGTGTAGGGGTGAGATTTCTACCTAAATTCATTACATAGATTCGATCACGACCCTTGTGCTTTAAAAGAACCTTGAGAAAGAACCTGAAATGGCTAACTGGACATTAAATCAAACCAACCAAACCAAAACCTTCGCGATAGAAGAATTAACCATCTTAACAAGGAGCTCCAGAATCGGTGTCATAGATCCCCATGAGGTGACAAGGCCAGACGTTTCAATATCTTGAATATATGTTTTCCCATAGGCCTCATTACTATTGCACAGTTCTGCTAATTTTGCTTCCCGTAATAAGGGGATTTGGGGGAGGATCTAGAACTTTCAGTTTATCCCCCGGCGTTCTTGGAAAGATAATTTCGCCTTGTAAAATACATTCCTTTTTTCGACAATATCCTGTCTACAAAATTCCTTTGTTATATTTAACTTTTAGATTGTGTGCCTATGACTCCGAAATTATAAGTTTTAATCCCGGCTCATTAGTTGCTAGACATGTCCAAGAAACGGGGCTGCAAAGGGACACCTTGCTCATTAACCGCCGGTAATGAAAAAAGATATGAAACTGCAAGAACTGATAAATGCGTTAAGAAATTATCCCTTCTAAAACTAAAGGTAGGGAGTAAAGAAGAAGAATTTGATATGAGCGATCTAATTCTTACTCCTCTCGGGAAATTGGTCAACCGCTTTAAGAGAAGGTAAATGCGAAAAAGGAATGAGGTATGTCTACCTGAATATTTAAGATATTTTGCCACAAAAACCCCGTTAATAACCCCTTGCATCATTATGTAAATCTATCCGACCGGTATGACCCTACGATGTATCCAGGAGGAATTGTGTCAGATGACATACCCTTTATTACAATTCAACAATATAGAAACCTTTTCAATAAATATATAATATGGTTTTGTGGAATTCACAGAAGCCCTTCATTTGAAATAATTCATCTTAGCATCTGGCATATTAGTTTTGAGGCTTTTATTGTGACCTTGGGACATGGTGGGGCTTGCAGGGAGTTGTCTACATCCTATCTGACAGAGTTCACGGAGACTCCATCAGACCCCGGTACCCCAGCCTTATTATCTGAGCGGGATGGGATGGGGAGTACTGAGACATTGGCACGTCCGATAATGCAACGTACACTCAGAGCACTGGTAGTCTGAATAAGGCTGTTTCCAGCAGTGGCAGCTCCTCGCCGCACGCCAAAATGGGAACTGCCAGGTGCCATTAGGGGCGGGTATGATTGATAGGGAGGGGTGACCAGGATTCATCAGCGGGAAATAGGAGTGGCGGACACAGCATGTTTCCGCGGCGCGATGCGTCGCTGATAGCACCCACTGCGACATGAGGTCTGCAGCCCCGTTCACACTTGCAGATACCATCCATAGGATAGAATTCTATCATACTTCATACTGCGGCCAGCGCACTATCTTATCACCCAGCCATGCCTGATCAATCAATTGTTTCATTCGCAAAACACAGTTCTTGAAGGAGCTCGAAATTAGATTTTAAACCTTGCGCTAGACCATTTGCGATATGGCAATGGAGCAGTGGCCTTGTCTTTTCTATTGTCATACGCACAAATATACATCCCTGCAGTCTCACGTGCATGGGTTTTTCCCTTGAAGCCAAACCGCGAGCACAGGTCTTTTTCATATATTGCTTTCTATGATTTGATGGTTTCCACACATCTCACCCCCTGTTGAAGAATTCGAGAAATCACTGGCATCGTATTTTTACACATGTTAACAGGTTCTTTGACCCTAAATGTAGTGAGAATGTATTCATAAATATCATTCTAATCAATATCCTGACGTGATGAAGTCTGGCGTTATTGATCAGACAATGATGTTTTGAAAGTCCACATCAATAGTGCTTGATATATTTGGACCATATATAGGCAGGCATAAAACTGACTGGTTGGCTGGGTACCAGGAATGTTACAGGAAATGACCCACTAACTGAATTAAATCTTCACTTTCAATCGTTCCTTTTTGCAATACGTTTCAGGGGACAATTACACTCTGAGAGATACTTATTTTCTAGGTTGAAGTGCCATTGAAGTGCCATTGTATAGAGACGTTTCTGATGAATAATCAAGGTAAAGAGACACAGTTATAGAGTATCTATGCAGGCATACAGGATCAGGTCATAGATTTAGGTCTGACGATGGCCTTTATTCTTCATAATCAATAGGCAACAGCAATTCTGATTAGTCATCTCTTTTACGTGAAAGTGTGTCTATATCTCAATGACATTGAGACATTAAGTAAAGTATTCACCCCTAATCTGTCCGTTCCCTCCTTTTAGGGGTGAACAGCTGTGCTATACAAACGGGTTTTTCTAAGTTCGCCAAACTTACCTTAATTTTGGACAGTTGAGACAAATTGTGCCTTTTTGAGTTAAAGAACTAATAAATAACAGTAAATCCATTATCTACAAGTGTTGTTATACCAATATAAAGGTAGATTCCCAGTAGTTCTACTCCCATGTAAGGCCAAGCAAGTCTTCACCCATTTTGTTTGAACTGAGGAGCTACTTCCGGTCATTGCTGGTAATTGGTGATTTATCTATTTATATTATGTCTGTTGGACAATTGGACTTCCTTTATAGAGCTGATAATTGGTGTGTTACGATATGTAGTTAGAGGACCACTAAAAAAAATGGCTAAACTGAGATGAAGGGAAGTTTCCCTGGAAAACAACCATTAAGTACACAGTTTTAAAATAACAGACACCTAATTTGAAGGTTGGCGAAGACAACTGGGTATATATCTATCGATTCAATTTTTCTTCATACATGTTAGAATGCGGCCAGTCTGGAATGACAAGGCAGGGTTGGGGGTGTATGGAGTCGGCACCCAGCCCTGTTTGGGGATAGGGCCGGGTACGCTGGCTAGTGAGATATTGGTTAGTACATTGACCAATCAGCGGCCACCTTGTTATCATGCGACTCTCTGTAGAGCATCAGGAAACATGTCCATGTCTTTTAATAAGTGGATGATACACGATGCTGTAAGAATAAGATGATAACATGGATACACTAAACATAAGACTTGAGAAACAGATGTATAGCAATTCCGAACCGTCTAGTTTCATCTCCTATATGTGTAGGTAGAGAGCTATTGTTAGGTGATAGATTCTGATTTAATGAAATGCAAATCAACTTTATTGATCTATAGTATAACTTCCAAAGACATTGTGTAGATGTACGTTTAGATAAAGTTGGGATTGCTGCTTTCCCCAAGGATTTATCATGGATTACTTTATGCTGTGGCCTATAGTTTCGGGATCTCTATATAGATGTGAATATCTAACATTAGAGGTCTGTAATACGAGGCGCCGCATGCCCTATATGCAGAAACAGATAATTATATGTTACTGATAATCAATACTTGACCTCACCTGATATATGGGGGTGCTTAATGGTTCTCCATATCGTCAAACCCCGAGTGCAGTGTACCAGGGAATCCCTCACACACAGCGACACCGAACAAAATGTTTCAGCATTCACACTATCGCACAGTTCACCGATGCAGTATACTGGAAGGTCCAGGTGTCACGTCCAAGATGGAATAGCTCTAGTACTACAACTAGATGAGATGATACTAAAAGGGATAAGGTTGCAGGTCAAGACAATAGCCTGAGAGGTACCACCTACCATGGTTTTCCATGGGATAATATGTAATTTCGGATCGTTACAAAATGTAACATAATGTCTTTAAATTACGCAAGAAACATTAGGTAGAAATGGCGTAAGGTGTTACTTTACAGACACGAAACCATGATTTCACATCAGGATTATTTCAGGGTCCGCGGATATCAGACTAAACCTTTCACATCATATTCCTTTCTGGGAACTTAATCTATGTATTCTCTACGAGATCATCAACAATACTTATTAAAAGGATGGCTGCTTTAATAATAGGCGAGTGATGGGGCCTATGATTAAAAAACCATCAATTCCTATTGCAGGCGTTATACTTTCGCTATTAAGTTCCGCTTCCAACACAATGCATCGTTACTAGTCTATAAAAGCGTCAAAACTACATACGAAAAAAAGGTTATTGTGGCATCAATATGATCAGCCAATCATAGCCCAAATGAGGTCAACGATAATCAAAACTGCTGGTATGGTAAAGTTGGTAAAACCAAAAAGCCGACTTTATAGGACATACCTTCTTCTGAAACACTAGAAATGACAGAACATTACTCTCATGCCACCTAGTGGAAGACAGACACTCTTCCAAAACGGCCACCAGGTGATTGATAATGCTGCACATACACGCCAGCAACCAGCCGCCACGGGCCATAGAAATATTTAAGGAGGAATCTGATTGTACGACAGCCTTTCCCGCCTCTCTTTGTCTACTAGATGGACCAATAACATGGGAGAAATTGGTACATGTGACCGCACAAGACCAATGAGGTACAGGTTGAGAACTGACATTAACATATTTCCCCCCAGTCTCAGCTTCACAGCGGGAAGAGTCTAGTCACATACCAGCAGTCGCTACAACCGATCACGCGTCAAACCTATGCATCGTTTGTGTTGTTATGGACAAAACCAATAAAGCACTTAAGAATATGCTGATCCAAGCGAGATATTTCCAATGTCTGTTCAAAATTGGCCCCACCCATGTTAATGTTTTAGTATTATGAACATACCCACTCATATTTATGTATACATTAAAATTATTTACGGTATTGCATTTGGTATTCAGAAGAAATACAATGGAATTTATTAGGCTTACATCGGTTTACCTGCAGTACTTAATTTCAAAGTCCAGCAATGCATGATATTTCTGTATGAACCAATATTTATCCACATATCGCACCGTCACAATCACCAATGTACACCAATTTGTGTTGCAAGCACCTACCCTGCTACACAGCATATCCACATGAGGAATACAAGAGTAGCTCAACACAGCTTATTCTCCTGTAAGGATACATTAGATATCGATGTTTTGTAAGCGAAGGTATATGTTTCCCCCTGTACGGGAGCACAATAGATGGGTTCAAAAACGGCTTTTAAGTGCTCTATATACTTGTGGTTTCGTTTTGATAAAGACTTTCCCCCTGTTTTATGAAACATAAGAGACCTATTATGTAATTTATAACCTACAATTTTGTTCTGTTTTAAACCCCAATCGTTTTCATTCCATATGGATCTTTGAAAAAAGGCCTTTTATAATCAGTGGCGATCACATTATGATCTGATAAAACCAGCTAATTGGCTTCACCACAACTTGTAAATACCGGGCGCTATGAAGAGATATCAGATCATGTTTGCCTACTCAAGGTAACTATATCACTGTATTATTTAGGGAGTTCAGACAAAACCAGACCTTCATGACGAATGACCATTATCCTCGCTCACTGATACCTGATGGGGATTGATTGGGGTTCTTGAATCGGGTTGATCAATCTTCGGTGGTATTATCGACATTAACATTCATTAGGCTTGAATTATTTTTGCTGTGGATTTCACTGCAATTTTTGCATTTTACTCACGATATTCTTCGCCGATGCTTTTCTAACTTACATTGAAATAACAACTCTGATTTCTAATATCACAGCTTTTCATCAAGCATTTAAAATTATTTAAAAGGATCAGCTACTTGGCATTTCAATATAATAAAATGATTTACGTATGAATCCATGGAGTTAATCCTTTTATTTATGAGGTAACTACTTTAGTGCTAGTTATTATGAGTTTAGAAAAGTGCATGTGAATGAGTGTCTTCCTGGGTTGTCTTGTAATAAGACTCTCCATTTGTTGTCATCCAACTTTAAAGCAAAACCCCAGATTCAGAGCAGTAAGTAAACAAGCCTCTGTTTCATATTTTGCACATTGATCCGCCGCTTTTCTTTGAAATTCTTTATATTGGTTGTTTAAAAAAAAGACTTTGAGCCCGAATCTAATTGTCAATGCACCCAGTTGAACTTTCTTGCCTGAGTCGTCCTATACCTTTAAGAGCATGTTCTAACTGGACATCTAATGTGTATATAGTCTTCTCAAGACTAGACTTCCTTTTCATTGCATGATAGGTATGGGTTTGGGAAGATAACAATGCCTGGTTGTGCTTGACTTGGGTCGAGTGAATTTGGTCAGCTGTCTTTAACTTTGCTTGTGTGGTCTCTCTAGCTCATTCTGCCTTAAGGTAGACACAAGAAACGTAGAAACAGGCGCTACAGCAAAAAGCAACTATCGAAGCAGTTACTGCAGCCGTAGCAGCAACAGCAACAACAGTACCAGCAGCAGCAAATATGCCACCGGGATGCCTGAAATTGCACCCTTTTACTTATCCTACTCACCATGATTTCCTTTCTGCATGCAAGTTACTTTTAGCAGCTCTATCTCATATCTCTTGATCTAGTCGCCCAAATCGGCTGCAACTCTTCACACAATGGACTTGTATACTTGAAACATGTACCCTCTCAGATGTTCTTTCATGATGAGTGTAAGTTGTTTCTGGTGACAGCTGGAGGGTTCCACATGATGGAGCAGCCCACAGCCTGGTGATATTCCATCAATAGTGCATCCAGAATTTTAGTCACCCTCCCCACCCATTTACCCCGACCACTAACCGTTTATTTTCAGATGTGAATCCAGTGTATATTCACTTATGGGGTCTTCTCAAAATACACATTAATTATCGACAGCATCCATATAGATTCATTTCGACTGGTTCCATACACATATGCAAGTCTCTATCATCTACAAAAAAATCGTCAGCTTTCTACCTTTGCTTTCAAACTAACCAACTTCATAAAGAATTATCTTTGGTAACTTCTGAGACAATTCCAATAATATAATCTATTATTGCTGATCTTTGTAAATATTTTTACTTTGTAAATGTTTCAACGCAGATCCAAATTGTATATATTGCATGGTAATTTAGTGTGTACGGTTTTCAAGACCATCTCTATGGACCATCCTTTGGACTGATATTTACCTGAACATTTCAGATGTTTCAGGTGCCATTTGCCCTTTTATTGTTTGCATGTTCCCAAGGTGTGGAAATTGTGGTGCGACCCTGTCAAAACCATATGCATGTTTTAGGGAGAGTCAGTTTATTGTTAATAATTATGAGTGAAGATGATTGACATCACCGCCATTATCGCAACGGAAATATGAGGAAATAGATCTATTAGTGTTGGCGAGGCCACAGTTCGTCATTGCATAATGACTAGTCATTGAGTCAGACGCACCAATCTCTTCGGATAAGCTTTCTTAGAAAAGCTTTATCTGCAGCATGATGCCCCAGGCATTCCCCTAGCTACCGCAGCATGATGCCTCCAGGCATTCCCCTGGCTAGGGCAGGAAGATGCATCTTAGAGGCACCATTGATGCTTATATATATAAAATTTAATAAAGAAATAAATAATTTTTTTTATTAAAAGAAATTTTGCCAAAGTATGAGGGGCCTATTGGACTTTGATTTGGTGCAACAAAATATCATCGATTACCATGGTAAATTACTCAAATCACGTGGCACATCACGTGACATTGATATTTCCAAAATAAGGTACCTGCTGTAGGAGGGCTGTTTCTGCAGGCAATATCTGCTGCGTAATTCTGTGTGGGGGAAATGAGTGCTGCAGGGAAAGGTTTAAATTGATTTACACACATACTGAAGCCATATGAGACGACGAAAAAGTCATTGGGAATAGGAAAATTCATTGATAAACTCCCAGTATTAGGCCAATTCCATTGAAATGCTTCATGAAGGCGGGGAAACAATTTTGGAAAGAATTCCTTTTGAGATGGGTATGGTGACGTCAGCAGATCTGGGGAATATTAGCTGCTATAGATTTTTAAAAAGATGATTACCAAAAATAGAAATATTTTCCTCTTCATCAAGATTAATTCGCGGTACTTTATAATGGAGATGAGGAACATTTTGTGCCAAATTTACAAATGTCAATCAGGGCAATCTTGCTGTCAGTGTTCGCGTGCAGAATATTTTTTTCTCCTCACACCAAACCTCTTTCCTCGACTAATCAGTTATCCGGGCTGATTGCGAAGCGAGTCTCTCCCTGGGTTATAATTACTGCTGCTTCCTCTGGTGAAGTCTGACTTCTGGCACGGCTGATATCGTTATTGATTGCAAGAATAGAAGTGTGTGCTTGTGCCCGGCACAATTAAGCTACTGTGTTAACTGCTGAAACGCAGTTCATAAAGTTTTGATTTCCATTAATGGTGATTCGTGTTCCTCGACAGGATATTGTGCTCTTTTCACAAGCACGCAGGTCTAAAAGGGGCGACTGTAATCTGTTAGCCCTTTCTCGTAGACAGTCTTAATTAGTCTAAAATTCTAAAATACTCTCAAATGGTAAATTAGGAAATAATATGATTGGCTTACCGATCGGTTTATTGTCCGTACGTAGTTCAGGTGGCAATTTTCTTTGTTTAATTTCTGAATTATGCGCATTATTTCGGGGTTTTTTTTCATTCTGAATCATTGGTTGTATTATAAGGGTTAAGTTTGCTGAAACAGTCTATGAAAGAGGATTTGAGCCAGAACGTGATGGCAGACTATCATTAATGCCTCAAGGTAGGCAGATGGTACTGACAATGCACTTCTCATAGGAATTAGTATTTTCACTGCATCCTCATATAATTCCTTTGATGGTGTTTTAAACTTTGAACCAGTCTTGTTAGTTTTTGGTAGGAGTATTTGCTTACAAATCTCTAGATGTAGCCTTACGTTTATCAAAATTATTCTATATGAATTCAAAATCGTACAATGTAGAATATTTCTTTATCAAATGGGTGTTTTACACTATCAGATAGAATTGTGCACCAGAGAAGTACCCCAGAACAATGTTAGTTGTACGTCAGTCACATACCACTAACGTAAACAGTAGAACACAGGTACCTTTAGTTTAGAAAAGAAGATCGCTCCTCCAGCAGCGTGTTTTCACAAAAGAAAGATCATCTCTAGTTGTTATTCCTTTTGAAATTTGTATCAAGGCCAAGTTTAAAAGATTTAGTATTTGCTGGTAAAATACGGAACACTGTTCCGTACATGTCGACTAAAACGTTAGAACAAATTAAGTTCTTCTCTCTTTTTTTTTTTTTTTCTTTTTTTTTTTATTGAATTCGGGTATATAATAAATATATAACGACCTGCCATGCTGTACAAGCTACAACACGAGATGATAATACGCGGTTCGTACGGAACTCAGCGTAAGAACCGCAAATTATCACCTCGTTTTCTACTTTGTTTAGCATGGTCAGGGCACTCTGTATAAGTACTAAGCGTAGAGAAGCAAAAGAGAAGTGAGGCCAAGAAGGACTTTAAGAAAAGAGTTAATAAATACACATATTCTTTGAATAAGGAAGAGACATATTACTTTTGTAAGGAGCCACCCAGCAATTATCTTATCGTCCCATATATTAAAAGAAATATGTATATATCTATTTATGATAATTCTATTATATATCAGCAATCTCTTCATATTGTGAACTACTTTGATAAATGTGTAAGATACGATAGCAGAAGTGGTAATTTTGCGACATATTAGGTGAAAGATCTGTCCTGGTGGCAGAACTCCAATTTTCAAATATAATCGAAAATCTTTCGCACAGTACTTCAAATGAGTAAATAGATTTAAATGGCTTGTCCTTTTAATCATTCCATTAGGGTTCAAAAATTGAACTAGTTTTTCCATTTGAATATGTACCAAACAGGCTGCGTACAAACAATACCCTCCGGTTATATTCTTGAAGAAAACATTGATACGAATAAGGTGATTTTGAAGGAGATACGGCATTGGCGCCCAGAGAAATTTGATAAAGTTAGCCGAATATCAAAGTGGCTCATCAAATATGTGATTATATGAAGTCCTATGTTTCTTTATTCCTTATGAAAATGACCTCTCGACCACAGCCGATGGCGTCATTTTGTTTTCCATCACAAGTATTTCCAACTGCCTCCAAAGGTACTTCAAAGTTGAAAATAAGTGGACTGCATATTTCCTAAGAATATGTAAATAGACCCAACTTATAGCCATTGTAGGTGAGTCGTCTACGCCGCCATGCTTTCTGCAGCCCCAGCCTACAAGCCACTTTCCTGTTTTAGTTGCCGTACCTGTGGATTCTCTTACTAATTCCCTAATTACTTACTGCATAGAATTTAATGCTAGATCCTGCTTGTAAATGAACATTCTGTAGGAGTCAACCGGTTAAGTGCAAATGAGGAGATGCAATGTATTGACTGAATACATGTGTTCTTTGACGTTGAGCAATTTATTTTACACTTTCGTTACAGACAAGCCTTACTACAGGTACAGAAAGGTGAATAGGAAAGTGTGGTGAGCCGCGTTGTTTCCTCCTCCACGTCCTCCGCGTCTCAGCTTGACGCGCGTTTCGTTGGGAATGTAAAGATCCCCTTATCCGCAAATCATTCTAATCAGGTGTTGTCGCTTATGTTGCAGTTGTGAGGACGTTGATGCTGTGACAGCTAGTGTCATCATTGGAGGACAACCCCGCGATATAGGGGTTTACTGCGGCAGTAAGCGACCTCCCATGCTCATGTCCAATGACAACCGCATGGAGGTCGTCTTACAAACCAGATCCAGCTCCAGCTCCACGGCCAAGGGCTTCAAGGCCCATTATAAGTTTGTCACCGGTAAGTACAGACGTCTTACACTCACTTTTTTAATATATTATCTTATTCAATATAACATACAGTAACGACATACAGTATTCGCCGTGAGGCGTTCTTCCATTCAGCAGCCACAGTTAGACATTTAGGACAACACAATCACAAATAACAATGACATAAGACATCAATAGGAAAAATTCTTCTTAGTTCATATATTACATTCCACATTCTATTCTTCTAGATTACGAAACACATTTAGAAATGATCTGTTGATCAGGCTACTACAATCCACTGAAACACATGTATGCATATAGTAAGTTGATCTTTTGATCAGGCTAAGTATACACTGTGGCAGCTAGCATTAATTCAGAAATATATTATATAAAGTATGTCAGCTAAGTTATCAGGGCATACAAGGCCCACTAAAGATCTGTCACCGATAAGATATTGGGCATACCTGCTATGGTATTGTACCTCAAGACCGCAATGGTTTAAAGGCTGTTTTCGGTGTTTGACTTCTCGGTAAATAATACGCATTCACAGGTTGTTCTATACTAAATTGATGCTCATGTTACTATAGATGCTCTCCATTTGATACCTTTACAAATGTGAAAATGAATTCCTTATTTCGGAAACACGACACTGAACCACCGTAGTTCTAGGGCTATACTGCCTCCAATTGTCCCGTTTGGGAACTGGCTATAACGTGAGAACAAACTCCGATAATGGATTACAGAAATATGAACTCCTTCAGGTATTCAACATACCACATTCGACTCTCCCAATCCGCAACTAAGTCTTCCATGGCTTCACTTGTACAGTAGATCCTTTTCATCGCCAGTTGGAACGTCCAAGTGACTTCATTGCTACACCATATCTCGTTCCGCTTAATATATCAGCTTTATGGTCATGAGTTATTGCCCTAACGATTTCCTAGAAGTACCTACAAGTAGTGGGACCATCTACAGAATTACTGAATTACCCCCTGCAGGTACCTCAGAAATGTCAAATTTTGCTATATAGCAGCACAGTGTAACCATTCAGTCTAGAGAAAGATATTTAAACAAGACCCAGCATATTTCATTTTTTAATTGATTAAGCTTTGTATCTCATTATGAAAATCAAATATTTTATATATTACTTAAAGGTGAGTTTACTTTATAAAGTCTTATAAAGGCTTTTGGACTGAAATTACGTGTGATACCACGATGAATTGAATACCAATATTTGAGACTTGGGGGTGTCAATTGAGTAATTCGATTAATATTGAAGTAATTGGAGTCAGGCCAGTACTTGTAGACTATATTCCTTTGTATTATTCTGATACTGAATCAGTAACATGTATTTTTATGTCCAGATTGTCCTAACCATAATAAGTCAGGTAAAATAGGCCATCTACATTTGCCTGACTCATCGTTACAAAATTGATGCACCACGGATGCCTATTCCCTTTTCCTTCGCATCCCCATCGGGCTTCAAATACATTGACGTCATTATTGGCAGGACGCATAAATTTACGAGTAGTGATCATTTCCATTTGGTTTTTTTTGGATATGCAGATTCTAAACGTGCCACACTGTCTCCCATCAGTGATAGCCAACTTCAATACGATAGATCATAGACATCCCTCGTGATTGCATGATCTAATACCTCTGTGTAATCCTTATCACATTCCTTGTCCGACAGCAAAAATAAGAAATGTTGATGCTGCCTGTATCTCTTGAGGCATTATTTTGATGGGTCAGCACTTCGTAGTCTCCAGATTTATGTCTCGGCCGATTGCATTGGACGAGGCGCACTTGAGCTGCCACGATTAAACACTTTATCGAATAGATCTTGTCAAGTAAATTACTTAAGCTTTTTCAGCGCTCACCCCGCGTTCGGCTAGAAAATAAATGTCCGCGGTTGGCTTATTGTAACGAGGGGACGCAGGAAAATCCCGTTCAGCAGGCAATAGATTAGGGCCTAGGATTAACGTTCACCTCAGATCATAACACCAAGCTAAATCCTTCTAATCAAATCTTCACTGCGCGTGATTAAAGCCCCAGTAAAACATGCGTACCGTTAGTTGGAATATACGGGAAGGCTGGGGATTTTCAAGAGGATCTCTATTGGTGGATGAATCAGGGGATGGACGGATAGTGGTGGAAAGGAAATCATGAGACTGAGGGAGATATTCTTTTCAGTGCTTTATCTCACCCCTGGTATTTTTTCCCATAGGCTTAACATTGGGAACTCGTTTTCCATGCCCCTATGAGTATTGCATTCCGTTCACCATGGCATATATCCTGTGCATCGCCCATTATTTTAGTGTGTACACGGGGTGAGATAAATATAGAAAGCAACTCGTTTTGGTCAAAGAAGTCGTTCTCCAACTCGTTTAATGCAAGGTAATATTCACTCGGCTGTCGCCTCGTTTATATCACTCCACATCAAACTCGTGGACGACTTTGACCAAAACTTGTTGGTTTCTTCTTTAATAAGTCGCCGTATCGCTTAAAGCCCATTTTCATTCACTGATTATTCCGCACCGACCTGCAGTCGGGAACCATCAACAGAATATCGGTGAATGGAAATGACATGGCATTTGATATGGTCATCGACTTCTTTTGCGAAGATTATGCAATGACGCCACCACCACCATCAGTGGTCACAAAGTCCTAGTGTGAAAATTGACTCAGTGCGAACCGAGAAAATGGAGTAGAAACATTGCATAAAGCCCGTTTGTATTGACCGATTATTCGGCACCGATCTGCATTCAGGAACGACCTATAGGTCTTTTGGGTACATTGATGTCAGATCGGTGAATGGAAACGGGACCTGCAGGGAAAGCTCCCAGATCAATTTGGTGTAGATTTAACAAGGCCAAAACCGACGGATCTTTTTCACAGAAGATCTGTGTAATCCTGGAAAGTACAATAGAAACAGTGTACACACTGTACCATTACCGATTATTTTATACCGATCCACAGCATGCAGGAAGGAGAAGTGAGACTGGGGGATAACTTTGATGGAGGGCATTAGAGAAGATTTTTGAGGAGTTAAGTGAAAACAGGTAAAATGGGGAAGCCAAAAAGGGCAAGGCAAGAGGGATTTAGCAGGTGAGAGGTCAAGCGGAGATAGGTAAGAAAGAAGGGCGACGCATATGAAAAATACTGATATGATATCAGGAAAGGAAGTGAGTATCAGATACATCCAGCTCTGAGAGACATAAAGAAATGCAGATTATGAGTATCAGCGTACTTTTGGATATACAAACTTTGATTGATTTTAACAATATTTTAAGTTTAGGAACAGAACGACTACATGCGATATTTCTGATAACAGTTGGAATTTTAGTTAATTCTAACGTTGAAAGATATATAATTCTATGTAAATCCATCTTGGTTGAACAACCTATTTGGCATATTTGTAAGCTCCCTGGTTGCTGGGTTTGAGTACCTTGGATCTTGTTTCTGAAGCCGGTTAATAAGGATACATTGTGGATAAAACTATTCTCGATGTGCAATTACTTTTTAGGTTACATTCAGACGGTGGGTCAATTGCCATTACAGGATCCAATTATATCAAACACCAGTGGATCTCTGAGGTATTTCGGTCCCTAGCGATTGTTCATGGTCAGTTTGGCACGCTTCTAAGACACTGGCCCTCTGCACCTTTCCCAATTTCAAAGAGCTGGCACGCAGATAGTGAAGGGTCTCTATATAACTTCTCCCTAACCTAGGGCAGCGTATCTGAGCGTGTGGTACGAGCTCTGTTCTTGCTGCAAGGTCTTAAATGAAAAGTTGATTACAGCTCTGTACAAGCCCGATTTACTGTAAAGGTGCACTTCTCAATTCAGTTCTCATCCTACTTAGTTCTGCCCGTGGCGTCCATGGTTGAAGTGAAACAAGGATATTTATAGAGTTAGCGAAGCTCGTCCCCGCCGCTTTATGTTGGTGAACTGCCGTGTGTCGCGCTCTAATGGCCAATCGCTTAGAGGTTAACGTGCTATTAATAACAATTACAGACACAAAGCCCGGCCTGATCAGAAGTCGGATTTTATTCGCAAATCGCCAGAAATTGACTTCATATAAAATCTCCCTCTTCAGGATATCAAATTAAACGCCGTGTGTTTTGTGCAAACCGAGTAATTAGGACATTAGTTCTTTGTAATCTGCCTTCATTAGAGCAAAATATTCTTTGTCAACGTGAGTGGATTTCTGTTTGGAACAAAGGCTAAATGGCGATGATGAAAAGCCTCAATTATGGAGTCATAATCCAATTGATATTCGGTCGAAGAACGTTGTTGTGAATTCTTGCATGACTTTCCTGGAAATGAAGGATAGACACAGTTTAAAAGATAAATCTCGTTGAATTCACTCAGATCAGTCGTTGAACAACTCTTCCTAGGTATTCAGAATCTTAGCTCAGACCATTTACATCTAAGTTAATGATATTTAGAATGAAGAGCTCTCAAAGCACTAGTATTCAGGAGAAATGCGTAAACAGATGGTCAAGTGTGCTTCTTTAAAGGTTGTGATATTCTGTCTGCTTTCTCTGGACTCAGCTCAATATTAATCTATAGCGGATCTATGTGGCAGCAAAAGGTTCATGTCGCTCTTGTAACGGAAAATACCTACCATTGATTAACCTATCTTGGGAGGTAACTTTCATCGAGGTGATCATCATGTGATAATCTCGGTTTTTTCACGGTTATGTGTCTGCAAGCTACTTATTCTGAATCTGAATAAACACGAGGATAAAAAGTATATCTTTCTGCTATTTCCTTTTTCAGCATCTGTAAAAATCTGAGGCATTAACCAATTCGCTCCTCGGAAAGCAATGTGATGATACCCATAAGAATGGTCACAATTGAGTACATGTCACACATATAAATTTTCTAAGTCAGTATTTACCATCGAAGAGAATCTCACATTTAGTGGAGAAGATTCTATGTATTCATCATACACATGAATCACCGCAAAGATATACGATTGGGCGTTTACGTAGGGTTGTGTCATAGAAACTGCAGTGGCTAGTATGCGTCTACCAAATCACTAAGTCCAATCGCAATTGTTATTATCACCACATCATATACTAAATTTCCCTTCTCTTTCCTTGCAGATTTTGGCATCAAGACCGGTCAACAAGACCCAGAAATGGGTGAGTATCTTTATATGCCATTCCCTAGTTAAAGTGATGATGAACTATATACATGTATATATGATTATGGTTGTAGTGTTGTTTATGCTGCCATGTATGTAATATGATGTTGGGATGGTAGCACCATGCTGTTTCCCATACCATTTACTTGATTTTAATTCGGGAGTGGATGCGTCATATGCAGTTCGGTATACAGTTTTCTTAAACATGACAAGCATTATCCCATCATTATTGTATATCCTTAAGGAAAAAGCTGTCTACCTTGAGTTGTGTAGTTCAATCAGGGTATAACATGTGCATATTACGGTTACTTTTAACAAAACCGGTACACACTTATGAACAATACAGAAGATGAGGAAGTGAACCTGTTCTATATTTGATGACCGTATGACCTAACCCAGGTCTCACTTCAAGAAAGAGATTAAACCGTTTCTTCAAATCCCTCTGATTTCTGACCGCTAGTTCTTACTTGTTGCTGGCAGCAGCATGAATGCTTTGCTCAAGTAGTGTGCTACGTAATGCTCCCTGAATTCATTGTCTGACTCTGGGACGGTTTCTACTTCAGCACAAAGAACAACCACATGCTATTGATTCCTTGCTACTATATAAAAGAGAGGAGACACTAGAAGTGAGACTTTTCCATATTGTATTTCTGTCTTCCTCTAAAGGATCACCTAAGATGGTCAGCCAGTTAGTGGAACTCTGCTGTCGGCATCGTCCCGCGGCCGACGTATTGTCTCCTCGTTTCCCATTTACCCAATGCGTGTTCGTTTTATGTCGTTTCGTTTTTCATGAATGTCTTTCTGCCAACGGTCGCACCAAAAGCCTCTGGGCCTCTTCTAAGCCTCCGTCTGGAGCGTGTTTTCACGAAGATGAGTAGGCGTTGCTGAGTTGCTATGGAAACAAAGGTGTTGCTCTATCCCCTGAAGTAAGACACAAACCAGTTCTTCAGGTGTTGATACAGCCAGTTGCCTCCGGTTGTTATGACCATCTTTTTCCTAGAATTCACCTTGAGGCTATAGTTTCAGCATACGATGAGATCTGATAGGTCATGGGTCACCAATCTCCCCATCCTATTGTCGGGATGAAGATCTGTGTTGCTTGATATGAGACGGGGATTTATATATAATCATACCCTCCTTTATCATGAAGCATCAAGTCTCATTAGGTATGATTCAAGACAAAGGACTGCCATCCTGCAGTAAATGAAGGCCTAAATCGCGGATGGGTTAAAAATCCATAGTAGAATCCAGTATGAAGTCACTCTTAACCACCTTTGTTAGAGGAATTTGTAGACAACTGCCTTTTAGCTATTTTTATTAAGATATATAGACAGTTCTAACCAAATTTAGATCCTCCACTGTGTGTTACAATAACTTCAAATGTCTGGTTACATCTTACATTTAACAACAATATAAGTAAAGAGACATTAGAATAAATTTGAGGATGAGGATGATGAGAGGTGTTACAATCCGTGTTGGGGCACATTAATTAGAGACAGCTTTAACACATAGATCTAAGATGTTCTCATACACACTACCTGACTATATAGACATTGCTGTATTAAAGTAACCTGGCAACAATGCATCATTCAAACCTGGACACTCAGTAAGCTATGATGAGCAACCTGATACTTCTGTACAGCGCCAAGTAAACAGTATACGTCCCAGCGGGAGTGTCAGCGTATCTCAGCACTGTAATCCGCGCGTGGGCGTACTCGTACAGTCTCTGTGTGCTGCTTCTATGGAGACCTCATTGTCCATTTAATGTTATATTCTTTCAATGTATATGTATCAGCAGTTAAATGGCAATAACCTCTGCTGTGTCGCAAAACCTCCATTTAGTAAATTACCTTAGATATATATTACCTCATAGCCGCGATTCTCTTGACCTGGCCTGGTCATAAGGAAGTTATTATACCCTAATCCGATGAGCATTTGACGCTACGATAAAAGACAAAAGCACAAAGATCGGACTGAACTTGGGGACACTCATTTTGTTAATCCACGAGCACTGTGGCATAGACCATAGCTAAATCAGGTTATGACGCATATGACATTATGGCTAACGTGTTAGCGCTAATGAACAGGGAAGTGGGGATGCTATCAATCCAAATTCCGTGGAGGGCATAGGGGACGTGCATACAGACCCTACGTGACCCCGCCACCGTCCCCAACGGTCCCGAACGGACAAAGACTCAGAACAGACTACCTCCCACCCACCCTACAAATAAATACATGTGTACATAAATTCTCTCTTCACCTTATTCGTAGGGAGTCCTACTCAGATGGTACAACGGCCTACCTTCAATTACCTCGCTAGATTACACTCGTTAATTTTTGATATTAGATAAATATCTCCACTAATACTGCCTTTCTGCGTAGACATTAGTGGTAGGTTTTCGCTATGGAAACAGTTAGTTGGCAATGTGAGAAGGCTAGTACCAGGTGTATGTACCTAAGAAACCATCATGGATCCGTCATATTTGGCGTTTGAGGGTCATCTCCTGGCATTGAGAAAGGCTAGATGACTTCCGTTCCAAATAAAAAATGTTATGAGATACTCGAACAAGTGCTAGGATGTTTTTCAACTTCATTCAATATATATTCCCTGGAAAGAAGACGTGTTCATGTTCTTTGTGTATACAATTACAGGCATAAGAAGGCACGACAGTTTTCCCATAGAAAAATATATGATGTGAATGACCGTAACAGGATGCCTGAACTATGGAAGTAAACATGATATCTTCGTAGGCATGTCAGAAAAGCCTCTCACTGACATTCGCTCGCTAAGATTATTTCTGTGTGACCTAAGCCCCTTTATCTAAATACCCAGATCCTCGGAACTGTACATTTTTAACAGTAAGATCTCACAGATGAAAATAGGAAAGAAATCGTGCAGAACTTCAAAGATTCTCACTTGAGCATTTCAGCATGTGGTCCGTTATTGTTGCAGGGAGGACAAGTTACTCTCTGAGAATGAATATCGATGTCTTTCTGGTTCTCCCGACTTTACCTTTCTTACAATAGACATTAACAATGTTTTCTCTTATTATTGCCCGTTGACAGCATTGTTAACTAACTAAACTGATGCTGTTTCTCAATTTTTTCATTTTTAGTGTGTGGCTTCATGTTCCGAAGCGAATCAGCTCCGAACGGAACGTTTACGTCGCCCAACTTCCCCGGGTTATACCCCAGGAACACTGAGTGCCACTACCTATTCTACGGCAAGGAAAATCAGAGGATATACGTCACATTCCCGTACTTTGACGTAGAGGGAATCCCTCCTACGTGAGTATAACATCTAATGTCTCAACCTTTCATTTAAAACTTCTTGAAATAAATTATGTCTTTATCTGCTGGTGACCCCTAATGTTCAATTTTAATGTTTTAATTGTATTGATGGTGCCATATTTATAAATATATAGTGTATCACATTGTTTTCCTGTTAATCTCTGTTGATAATGTAATTCAGTAATACGTCAGAGCAGGTTTTGATATAATATCGCAAATACCATGGTTTATTGAAGAGGATATGCACTATGATAACAGATTAAAGGGTATTGTACCAAGATAAGTAGTTTCTATGCCTATCGAAGTTTTTTCAGTATTGCTCGAAAGGAGCAACGGGTTTCTATAATAGACTACCAAAGATATTCGACAATAAAGGCAAAACATAGCACGCCTAAGACGTAAATAATCTATTTTTTGCGGGACATATTGTCAGTCGAGTGTTGATCGGGTGCAAGATTACTCATTTATCTTTAATTTGCTCTGATTTTATGAATGTGCACAAGATTTCAAAACACATTTCGGGCTTTTGGATTTCAATAGTATTCACCCGAAATAGAAAAATATATCATCTAGACATACAGATTCACTACCTAATAGTATATGGGAATTACATTTTGATGCCACTCATACAGTATAAATGTTGGCAAATCTATAAAAATGCACTCTCCTGTCATGTTTTATATTTTTCTCATAAATCAATAAATACCATCAATGATACTTTATTTAACTCAACCATTGCGTATAACGGTATAACAACTTCGAATATAGCCTCGTGATTGTCTACCTTTTGCATACAAGTTGTCAATGAAAGAGCTTAGTTGGTTTTACAAAATGTAAATAAATAAACACCGTTTTTTTAGTATGAAATTTGTTCCAAGATAGTCTCAAATCTCAAAATCTCCATGCACCATATATTGTATATTGATGAAATACAGCCAAAACATGTATCCATAAGATAACAATCCCAGAACGATATAACTTATTGATCATCATTAGTTATAACTTTTTCACATTTAAACGTTCTGTTTATGTGGGATTGTTTTGGTATATCTTATTGTCTCGTACAATGTACTGTCCTGTTTGTTTTTACCATTACTGGGGAGAACGTCCCTGGACGACAGCGTATGTCCTTTTCTGTATACGTGAATACCAAAAAAGAAAGTTACCTATAAACGCCAGTGACGCCAGCCAAATGAACTCTAAGGTACTAGCGCCACCTTCGGCCAGGTACCTAAATATGACAGGTACGCACTACCTAGTTTGGCAACCAACCCCTGTCTACGATATAATGTCGCTCTGTCGGCCAATGTACATACTATCATGTAATTAATATTGTTTAATGAGTAGCATAAGAGTAGGGGAAATGGTTCAATTTCGTATTTAATTGTATCACGAGTGTTAGGCCTCCTTAGACCTTGGTCTGAATTGTGAGAACAGAGTCATTTTGAATGAGACTGTCCGTGTGACAGTCCAAATAAAGGCATGGCACAGCATGTGACCGCAGCCCTCGTCCCCTTAGCACACACTCCATTCTCCTCTTACGCCGTTGGATTATCCGTTTGAGTGCATTTAGTGGGATAAGCTCTTATCATTTCCCCATTGTGCACGAAACCTCCTTCATGAGAAGAGGCGAGAAAAAGGGAAAGCATCGCACTTTTATTTATCTGCCTCTGCAGACACTGTGCCAATAAATGTACCACAAGATGGGGAAATCTTTATGATTACCACAGCTCCATGCAAAATGGGCGCGCGAGATGATAGTTCGCTTAAATTCTGTTTTCTTTAAAAGGTGACCGATATCATTACTGGAATAAATTGCCCAACAGACTCCGATATTATCTAAATCACCTATTTTGCCTTTGAGATATGAAACTGGCCTCTTTGGGTGAGGTATTACGAATGGTGATTAATGCGGTTTGAATGTAGTACCATCCACATACAATGCAGACTCCTTGGCCATCAAGCAGCCAGCATAACGCCATATCCCCTTCTCGCTAGTCCCATTCCCTTCCTTCTTACTGGCCTCAAGCCTGATTTACCAACGAGTGTGAAGAGACCAGGGTATGGCCTTGAATAACTCATCTCTCAGACAACGAAACGTGTTCAGCATCAGCACGCAGACGGCCCAGACGTCATTACAGCGCCTCCAGCTTTGTCACGCCATCACGCGGGTGGGAGGTTTGTAAATCCCATCCCACGACACCTTGTCTGTGTCTAACCACCTTGCGCCTCTGTCTTCCTCCACCCGGGGGCTCTGCTGCTGGCCTCGCTTGTTGTATGACCCTCCATTACTGCGTACTCCTATTGCCCCTCATCTTGGCACGGGTCTCGCGAGACACCGCGAGAAATGCACTGTAGGTGGCTGCACTCTCCTAGCAGATATCTACTTCCTGTGGCCGCTTATATCTCTGCCCCGACCTACCGTTTTGGGGACAATATCTATCCCATATGCCAGTTTTTAAAATATCCTAAATTCTTAGTGCCGTGGGGAGTATTTTGTGGTTTACTTGTAAATTGAGATGGACATATTCATATGGTAAATAATCTACACTTATTTCTGTAACTTTTCATGTCAAATCAGACATAGTCTTAGGGATTACTTTCTTCAGTGGGAAGCGCCTCATGTGTTGCAGGATGTGTTTCTCAACATGACACATGTGCTCACTCGATGGGGTAGTCTAATCAAATGTGGATTCACATTATAAAGTTGTTTAAAGCTGAAAATAAAACAGCTGAATTTAACAATTCCTATATTTCCCAACTCATAATATATGAGTTGTTTGAGTTTCATAACACAGTTGCCTTGTTTTGAATCCGAAATTTTGGCTGATTTCCCCCTGTCCTTAGCGGGTACCCAGGGAACCAGTGTATGACATCACTGGGTTGAGGCAGAGATTAGCAAGCAGTGCCGTGAAAATTCTTCTGTGAGAGTGAGGTGGCTGCCCGTGGGTGCCACGGGCATCTGAGCATAGTGTGTGACGAGTAGGACTGTTGTGAAGGGCTGGCTCGCCCTGACCCTTCCTGCCAGCCCCATGCACCACCATCGAGACGCTCTTACGTCAAACCAAAATCAAGACTCTCCCCCTAGCGTCACATTACAATACCAGGAGGAGAGCAGTGTTACGCGCTGCCACCGTGCGTCCAATTCACCAGCGCCGTCTGGAGGCGATGGATGATACATCTTCACTTCCGCTCATTCATTCGCCCAGAGGGGAAGAGTCACTTTGAGGGGGTTGTTCACAAAAACACACCACCTGTCGGGTAATATTCTACCACTGCCATTGCTGCTGAGAGTTGCAATGACTTGTTCTGGCTGTTGTTTGGAGTATTCTGTGGCTGTTCTATTACCTTTCCTCTACAGGCTTGCCTCAGGGTTCTCCTTTATAACAGCTAGGTGATGCTGTATATGAGTAGTCAGTTCCTTTACGATTCATCAACCTGTGTACTTTGTAAAGTAATTTTCAAAAAGTATATGGTGATAGTACAAATCTAGTCAAGCCGTATAGTAGAAATTCCAAATGGCACTAACTTCTGCTTGTGTCAGACCATCAAAATGATAAATCCTATCCAAAGGGTTTATTTTCTAGAAGACCAATAGCTGTCATGTTCTCAGGGCCGATAGTTCAAAATCAAAATTACAAAATATGTTTAGAATAAGATTTGCACTCCTGTGCTAGCCTGTAATTCTGTGCGATGAGCATCCTGATTGTATATCATTAGATGGATGACTATAGATACAATGCGTCAAACACAAAACATATCTTGTTCAATCGCACAATTCCTAAGTTGGCCTGCAGGCAAATTCTTCTGTAAATTAACCACACATAGGTAAGTAGATATCCGGAGACAGTTCCATGCTAAGGTAGGGCTAAGAATGTTAACTTCTCGAACGGAAGGAGACAGGACACGAGTGTCAGAAGATGATAGAAATAGGTTGTGAACTGTCTTATTTGAGGAGGCCGTAACATGATACTGTAAAGCGTCCCACCTTTTAGCTTTATTCGTGTTTATTTGCTGGGATCCCATTTTAATACAAGAAAGCTTCCACTACTGTGCAATGCAAAGGCTTCGTCAATAATCTGGCGGTCATAAAGCTCCAGAGGGATGAATTTTACCAAACACAAAAGTATATTGCCCGAGAATGAGTGGAGACATTTTAACAAAACGGAGTCTCGGGACATGCTCGGTAAAAGTGCTTACTTCGTGGGGAATATCCTATAAATGTCACGCTAAATATCTATTACCTTTCTCTGGACGTCATTCAGAAACTATCTCCACTTAAATAGTCGCTGATTCCGCAGAAACTGTCTTGTTTCATTGTTCTACTTACGATCATTTTCCCAGCAAATGATAATGATTTAGACACCTGCAGCCAACTCTCCGTTTGTATGACTGACGTTTGGATTGAAAATCATGTACACGTATATTAATGCTTTCACGTCAATAAAACCTTTTTCAACAAGAAAGGACTAGGTGGAATATATCAGAATCAGTAGGCACCACTAAAAATTAAAATATCTTAACCCTTTAAGGACGGCTGCCTATGGCAGAACTCCACACTTAGGGACGGCTACTAGTGACTATGTATAGTTCTAGGGGACGGGAGCATTGTCCTCTGAACTCAAAATTCGAAGGTTTCTCACTCGATATAATTTGTTATCCTTAATATTTCAATTTCTAATATTTAGAATTCTAAAATTTGATGTTATACCTACAATGTGTGCAAATTTCAAGTGTATTGTTAAAATATTTCCTTTTCAAAAGCAATTTCATAAATATCCAGCAAATGATGCCTTAAGGCATCATCCGCCCTTAAAGGGTTATTAAAGAAGCATTTTTGCGAAGATGAATATAAAGAGTCATGCATATGCAGAATGGGGTAATTCACCTATGCCTGTTAAAAAATCGACTGCAAAGGTAACACACGATAAATTATCCATGGAACAGCTCCGGAATCCAGGCACTATTACCACAGGATCTGTCTAATCGCTGTTTGATCATTGTTTTGTTTTTGTTTTTGCATATACGTTTCAGTTGTGTGGACGATACTCAGAGCGACTACGTGGAGTTCTCCAACTTCAACATCAAACTGAAGGATAGGAAGATGAACCGGTTCTGTGGGACTAAAGAAGAGCATCAAAAGAAGGCCGTCAATTCCGACGGGAATTTCTTCCGGGTTACCTTCAAGTCAAATGACGTCTATGACGCCACTGGCTTTGAAGCGTTTTACCAATTTAGGAACTATGAAGGTGAGTTCTGATTCTTATTGCTGGAATAGGAGCAGGGGTGGACCAGGGATGACTTAGCCTTCGGACGTCTTTAGAACAACTGTCCTCGTGGTGTAAAAGTTTGCATACCCGTATAGCTATGGACCAGCCCGGGTGATTCGGGCCTCTACAATATTATGCGCAACATAATTGGAATTATATATATATATATGTATATATATATATATATATATATATATATATATATATATATATATATATATATATATATATATATATATATATATATATATATATATGTATGTATACAACCATATATTTGGCCGAATTTCCGTAGTAGGTTTCGCATATATTACTTATTCTGGAACATTTCACAGTCCAGTCCTTCATATGAAAGCATATATGCACGTGTGTGTTATTTTGCATTCTCACAAGAAGACCGTCCATATGTTACAGGAATAACATTAAATTTGGCAACATTAATTCCAATGGTAAATTTGCATCGTCTGTACCTTCACTGAGATAATCGATATTATTTTATATCATGTTGCAAAAATTAAATGTTGATTTGTGTAACTATATTCACCTTCCCCTTTCCTTACAGGCTTACTTTCATTTCATCCAGACAATGCTCAATATGTGTTACGTTTCATTTCAGATCCTTTCACTGCCAAAAAGCGGACTAAGACAGGATCTGCCATCCAACCCAGCCTGGAGATGGCCATGCTCATCCTCACTTTGGTCGCCTGCATCCAACTGTGGTCCTAACATCCTGCTGGATGTAGTCTACCACAGCTTTCACTATTGACGATCAATGTGAATAGAATATGCTGCTGAGTGGGCCCACCGCACTCAGGCTCGCTTCAAATACTTTTGTATCTATCAGTGATTGATGGTGATGAAACACAAATTGACGTTATATTGTATACACATGAAGAGGAACTAGATGACGACGATGACTGAACAAAGGGAAACCTTTGTTGATACTAATTCATAACACGACAATGCTCAGTGAGATCGAAAGAACGTCAAACAGCCTAGAGGCGCCACGACTCGCTCCTGCAACGTGGGACCCCCGATAGAAAAAAAGGAATGGTGAGAGGACTGTCAATGCCACCCAAGTTATGAAAAAAATACTCATTTCTTTCTCTAACTCTCTCTCTCTCCAGTGTATATGTATCCGACTTTCAATATTCCAATTCAGTGTGTGTGTGTAAATTAGATTTTCAAAACTGTAGTTATATATTTTTATATTTTCCAGAGAGGGTTGTGTACAAAACAAATGCTTTTCAGAGGGGATATTCTCTAAGTAAAAGAGTTGGAAAACATGCACCAGTGCAAATGTAGTGGCATACAAGGACCTGTGCGCTTGATATCATACATGGGTGTTTTGTAAACTGACTGATAACGCGCATGCAATATAATCGCCATGTGTTCGGGCATTTTCTTTCAAGGACGTGATGTCATTGAACGTCATGAGAAGGTACTATGTTGACGCCATATGACGTATTGATTACACATGTACCCGAAAGGTGGAGCCACCTATAAGGGGGACGGGCAGGTTAGAACAACCTCCCCCCGTCTTCCAATTGTTATCTATCTTTTAGGTTGCACTGCAGATTAAGCTCTGTTGTCTTGGGGAACAGTGTTGTTTCTCCCCTCCCCATTTGCAGTGCCACTGCTCCCCACCCCCAAATCCAGTTTTCCTCTTTATAAGAAAACAAATGTTGAGGAATTTTTTCCATCATGAATCATATTAGTCAATTTGTGTGAAAGGCGTGTGGTACCCGCTCATGTGAATCGCAGCTGTTCATCCAGAGCAGGGGTTTTGCTTGAATGCTTAGTATGCGACCCATGCTTAATTGGCCATATCTAAGACGTTAGGTAAAATGGGTGGGGGGTATTATTGTATAAGTAATTTCTGATGGCAATCTTTTGTATTACTCCCCTAAAGAAAACTATTGCGAGCGGATTGAACAGCTTGGGTGTATGTATAAAAATGAGAAGCAAACCATTCATACTTCACTGGACATGCTCAAGTGAGACCATGAATTCTATGAGCTTTTTGTTGAAAGTATGTATACGAGCTATGTTATGTTACATGAGGCGATGTGCTATGAGGAGTAGTTGTCTTGTGGAGGCTGGGCCCTAGAGTTTTCAACTAGATCATGATAAAATATTGCCGGAGCCACCCTCATATTTTGAAACAAATGTTGGTGCATATTTTGTACCTTTATGCAGCTGTCACTAACGGCAAAGGGCATTCGTTAGTGTGACAGTTCTAAGTTGTATAATAATCATAGCATAAGAGAGAGAGATGCCCCCAGGGCAGAATATAATAGTCTTGTTCTGAAAAGACCCTTTGAAACATGTACAATACAGGAGAGGCGATGTATATAAATAACAGCGCTGGTATTAGTCTCAATGGGCTGTGTTGATTCTTAATTCAAGGTTCTTTTAAAGGCTTATGCTTGTTGTAGGGGTGAGGAAACCAAACAATATTTGTTGGTATTATGGATAGAAATGATATTCCTACTTATACCCGAGCAGGTGTTGGCCGTCTGTTAATGATTTCTATTTGAGTCCAAAACACAGAGTGCTAACTGAGTGTACAAAAAGAGAGTGTCTGGGTGCAGCTTACTGCCAATGCGTGAGTTGTACATAAAGGCGAGCCTCAGCTCTTATGTGTACATGATGACCATTGTTTGAGACGTGACCGATATTTCTTCAGCATGGGCAACCATAAAGGTTTTCCAGAATATATCATTGTTACCATAGATTTTAAGCTGAGACTTGACAAAGCGTCGCTAGAACGACGCCAATGGTGCCACTGCATTTCTAAAATGAAACACATCCTTTTCTAGATGGGCTTTAAGCAAATGATTTTGTTCATGGTAATGCCTTTTGTAACCAACAATGTTTTTCTTCTCTGTGACACTTCAATTTGGTCATGCTTGATGTAGTCGTTTTTAAACACCCGCGGCACAACAACAATGTTAAAATATTGTTATCGTTAGAAGAGGTATGCATGGGGAAGGATATATACACCATACTTTCTTTGTTGCTTAATTTGAAAAATATTGAATGTTTGTAAATCTTTGATTGACTTCGCTGTTATTGAGATGATTAAACTGGGGTCGCCTCTGTGAAGTAAACCAGGTGGGTATATTTTGATCATGAACAAGTGGCAGTTTTGGATTAACATTGTTATGCAGTTCAATTCCTACCTCGAATTAACAGGGGAGGGGCAATAATGAATATGATCTGTCGTAGTCCACCTAAGTTATGACGTAGTACATCATTAATCCTACCTGACTATTTCTGGTAACGCTAATTCAAAACTTTGTTCAAATAAAACGAAATTTATATACCTTACTACTCCTGTCGGCCTACACACTGTTACTGTGCTAGTAATGCTTTGAAAGTATATGCCTGACATATCAGCTTTGGAGGCATTTTATATTACTTGGGCTAACGGAAATAGAATGTACGTCTCAAAGCTACCTATTTACTATTCATGATATTTGTGCTTTTGTTGTCATTATTCCTGAGCATATATTCTAAACCGCTGAAGAAAAAGGTTACTTCCACTGCCGATTGTATTGAACAATTTTCTTGCAAAATTGCTCCCTTGTGTATGTTTCTCTCAATAAAGATATTATTGTTAGAATCGGTTTTACTAATGAGGTTCAGTATGAAGGAATCATACCGTGATTTACATTCTGACATGAAATAACCTCACTCAATCCCGGAAAAAAATGCATACAAATTCGCAATGGTTAATCTATTTCACCGTGTTTCTTGTGTAGAACACCTTGCATCCTTTCGTGGAAGAAAAATACTGCAAACATAATTTTCCTTCCAAAAAGAAACACATTTCACATCAGGAGTATCTCGAATATTGTGGTTGTAGGGCTAGGCTCGGGCACAACCGGACAGGTTCCCCATCATCTCAAAAGAATTGTACCCTACGTTGCGTTTCCGCTAGCGGTATGATGTCCATAGCGGTTATTCTATGGTTTCCTGGACCAGTCCATGTTGCATTAATTATGTTAATCACAGCAAGAGGCAACCATTCAAAAACCAGATCGGGCTTCATGTGCTAGCCTGCCTGCTGGCTCGGTGGGCAGACGAACCACAGTTCACAGTCTCCATTACAATGGCCAAAGAGAAACCGGGGGCGACTAGAGAAACCCAATGATGTAGAGGGGAGAACAAGATAAGAACCTCAAACTGCTGTATCACGTGACTGGCGCGCACTCACACATGCGCGCTCAGTCACGCCAATTTTCTCGTTAATGAAGACTACGGTACATTTGAATCCATTCCACTATTTCTTGTACATAGTAGTGTGTAGAAATGATTCCCGTTGGCTCGATTTTGGCAGAAGCAGTTTAGAGCTATAGAAACCACTACTTTCCCAACAACAAAATATAACAACTGCATTCTGTTGACGTTAGATTCCCCCTCCCTTTCCCCAAAGACTGGGGTACAACAGGGTCTGGCACGCTTTGGGTCAACCCTGTGTACTTCCTCCTCGCCCTGATAGGTGGCGCCACTAGAATTTCCAAGTCAGTTAAACCATATTCATCTACCTGTTTAGTTGTTTTACCTGTAAGATACGCCACCCCAACAATTGAAATAAAGGAATGTGACTTTTGTACGAAACCAACTTGCAGTTTCCCTTGTGTGTCCTTGTCTTCATGGTCGAAAGTGTGTGTATATATTTAGAAGAAGAAATCCAGGTCGTCTTTCTTATGGCCTAATATCTTCCTTGCTAGTAATACCAAATGTCAACATGAAAATACCCGTGAGGTACTGATAAAACATATAATCTAAACACAAATGCCTAAATCTCTGATTTATCCTCTTCATTGTTCTAAGGTATTACTAACACTCAGTATTTACAACCAGCGGAAACTATATTACTTATTGATATGTTCTGTGCGTGTCTGACGCACTATTTGTCTCTAAGACCTCGGAAATGCTACCCTGGCTGACAGCCATTTTGTATTCCCTGCTACGGTTGCATGGTCCCCCCCCCCCCCCCCCTATTTACAGAAGCCGGTTACCTGTAATGTTGTAGGTAAACCCCTACCCCCAGCTATCAAAGTCTCATGCGCGGTATCTATCTGAATCATATCTACAAGTTATAACATTTTAATGAAGCATTTATTTCAAACATGAATATAAAAGAGTTATGTATATATGCAGAATGGGGTAATTCATCTCTGCATGTAAAGATAAGTACACTGCAAAAGTAACAAACAAGCCACACATGAAAAGCTCCGAGGGACAAAATGATCTATATACAGGTCAAGAGGCATGAATGAGTCACTCAGTTGATACAGCACAATATTATTCAGGCTTTCTGCTAAAAAGGGTATTCATATAGATAGGAAATATTGGGGGGGGGGGGGGTATACCACGTGCTATATTTGACATGGAAAATACAAAATTACCAAGTGGTAACAAGAGTGATTCTTTCAAGTAAATAATAAGTCGGTACGGTGACCAGTGATAAAAAGGTATTGAAACAAAAGGGAACATGGAAGTCACTACAATCGCAATTGATAAAATAAGATTCCTAACTACCTGAAATTAGTTTTATAACAGGAGCATGCAGTAGGAATTGAGATCCATCATAAAGTGACCGTGCAGGAAAAGCTACATGAAATCAGTGTACAGTATTCAGTAATATTGAATGCAGCAGTGTAGGACGTATGCCCGTTGTGAACTGCACATATATATATTCGGAAGCATATTCAGTAAGAAGAGAGTATAACGTCGGGAGAGTTTCCGTCATCAAGGGGATATGCAATGAGAAGTATGTCATCATGAAGTGACCATGTAGTGTGAAGTATCCGCGTGAACTCATAATAATCACTTAATTAC
The DNA here is from genome assembly GCA_950022655.1 of Alentia gelatinosa. NCBI lineage: Eukaryota > Metazoa > Annelida > Polychaeta > Phyllodocida > Polynoidae > Alentia > Alentia gelatinosa. The sequence continues at coordinate 99,409,928 of OX465580.1, read as the reverse complement.
AATCACTCACAAAATCAATTAACCATCAGATGATTTCGTATCAGAGTATGAGATGATAATATCACAGTTAAATGTTATTTATTCAGAAACCTTACACAACAAACGTACATGCATTAAGTAAATAAACTATCATTTCTGGTGTTACGACCCATTATATGTCTGTATATATGCATACATCTTGTATATGTAGTGTGGTACACAGTCTTTCACAGAAATGCCACCTTATAGTTCCTTGCTTGCTTACAGTTCAATTGATATCACATTTATTTCTCATCATCAATTATTTACATTCCAAACTCATCTATTTCTGTGTGACCAATGCAGTTTTCCCATCACCAAGTCCCCCCGAGTGAACAGGTTGGTACTCCAACAGCCATATTACAGCACACGCCTCTTGGGAGCGAAGAACTGCATCCCAAACTCGTTTCCTTCGTAAACCTAACCACAACCATAGTTCAAATGAGTACCTAACTCAGTAGCCCCACAACCATGTCTCAAAGACTTCCTTGAGAAGCTCAGCATGCGGTCGTTCAGAGTGGTTGGCGTCCCAGCACTGTCTCACTACTTCTAAGTAGAGCTCCTCCACAACATCGGCGGTCGATGCGCCGTCCACCTCGTCCACCTCCTCTCCAGACTCCTTCGTGACGTGAGACGCCACGTCAGACATGACGTCAGACGCGGCACAGTGCGAGCGTTCGGGGCGGAGGTTAAGGGCCACCACCCCGAAGATGACAACGTGAGGGTTCTCTCCTGCGTAGGGCTCCTCCCGCTCCATCAATTGCCACAGGGTGATGCCCAGTGCGTAGATGTCGGCCTTTCTGCTGGCTCCCTCCCCGCGGAGTAGCTCTGGAGCTCGGAAGGCGGCCGTGCCGGTGAGGTGTGAACGGCGGGCCGGTAGGGCAAGGTCCTCCTCCCCGAACACCACCTGGCTACACCCGAAGTCACCAAGTTTGACCGAGTCGTCCCGTGTCACCAGGATGTTGGACGGTTTTACGTCCAGGTGAACCACATTCCTGTAATGAACAAATAACACCAGCAGGTGTGTAACTCAGCATGTACAGATCGCCATCTAGCGAATATCACGTCAACATGGCATTCATAATGACAATATAAGCATAGTTCTATAGTATTCATATTAACAGCTAAAATGTTTCTGAACTTGTCGAGAATGCTTGAAGGCAACCCTCGCTCAAAGAGGTCACGATAACTGAATTCATGAATAATTGCTCAGAATAGTTTAAAGGGTAAGAAGTAGCTTATAGTTAACTTGAGAATGACTCGTGATACAAACCACACATCATTGCGACACATCTCACTCCCTGTGTGTGGTGGATATGAATCTTTCGTAGGAGAAGGCAGTGATAGCCATCTGAGCTGTTTCGCGAATTTCCCTAAATTAGGATCAATGCCTGGGTGTTGCAGCGGGAGTTAACTTTTAGGTCAGAAACTAAAAAAGGTCAAGATATATGCGTGAATTATAGGGAAGGTAGTGTGGGGAAAAGATTAGAAAACGAATCAGGAAAACATGTAGGATACGTAACAATCTGCATATAACTAGTCGTATATTTAGTGAAAATGGGTCCAACTGGTTATTCTTCCAAGGATATGTCAACTACAACTTCTTGTAAGCTAAACTGTTATATCTGGGTTTTTTCATTCGTCTATTTATGTTGGATCCTTCTTAGGCTACGGAGCTTGATTTAACAAAATCAGGAAAAGTTAAACTAACCGTGAATGGATATAGGCGAGGGCCTTTGATAACTGATGAGCGTACTTGAGTCGCCGGACCATATCCAGTGTCTCGGACGTGTCATTAATGACGTGAAGAAGATTCCGGTCACTGACGTACTCCATGACGAGAACAGCGTCACATCCGCTTCCACCGGGCATTGCACAGAGGCCAGCTACCAAGCACGGATGTGAGAGGGTCAATAAGTGCAGTTCCGCCCGGTAACTCTCCCACTGCGCGTGCGTGTTCTTGGTATGCGTGCGCAACCTTTTGACAGCCACGTGGTCTCCACACATCAGACCCTTGTAGACAGTGCCGAATCCGCCACTTCCTGTGGATATTGCAATAGAGGCAGCATGTACATTAGAAGACATATTCAAAAAGATATTAAGTATTATCAAACTCCTTACCATCCTGATAAGAGCCATGTTCTTTACATCTTAAATCCCCTTTTCCATACTATAGAGGAAACCCATGAAAGTTTAGGGTCTGAGCTCGTATCCCATCGAGTTTGAATCACGTAGTAATTCACAAGGCGAAGCCACGACCCTAAACTTGAATGGGTTTCTGAATTTATCTCACCCTTAATATTGACTAATGGGCTAACATTTGTGACCTTATCCCCCATTGGATATATTTCCTAAATATCTAATGGGTGTTAGATACGAGTTTCCAATGTTAAGTCTATGGAGAAAAAATATCTGGGGTGAGATAATAACTGAGAGTTAATTGCAAATTGACAATAATTCACAGAAGCAGACGGTGCCAACACCTCGTGTAAAACGAATGCACTAAGCAATGCCATCCGGGCACCTCAGCATCTGGGTATCGCATATCGCCAGCAATCGTCAACAAGTTTGACCCACCCATCCACACCGCTTCTAAAGATATTCTAGAAAAATGAATTCTCCATGTTTTCCAATTCTGCTTCAGAGTTGATTAGTTAGGATATAAGGCACCCGTATTTGATAAATCTACTAATCAATTTTAATCTTAATGAGTCAGAACCATGTAGCGCTTCGAATTCTGGAAAGAGGTTAAAAACGTTCTGAACCCTGTCCTAGCAGTTGTTTCCCAAATATTTATGGATAATCAGGAAAGTAAGACAAACCCCCCAAAAAACGAACAAAAAAACAACAAAAACGAGTCACCGGACCTAGTAAACCACTATTTTGCGGGTATGGGGAGTGTCCTAGCAATGGAAATTGACCATACACCTACAGTTAGCTACCCAAACACCGAAGAGATCCATCGGATTGGGGCCAAAAACGTACCCTTATTGGTACATGTTCACTGAATTTGGAGAAGAAATTATGCCCATATAATTTCATGTTTAAAGTGGTTTGTTTTTTTTCTTATTCAGAATTGATATCATGAAAGGTTGCTTTAAATCTTTCAAAGTAAAATAGAAAACCACAATACCCACCTAACATTTTCACGACTCTGATGTTCCTGACGTCATTGTAGCTGATCGCACCCTGGGCCGCCACCCCAACCAGCGCACGCACGCTGCAGGCGTCACCCACTTCCGCGACGCTTCGTTTCCGGTTCCGCTGTGCCGCTGAAGTTGGGGTAGTCTGTCTCGACGATGGTATGCCTCGTTGTGGAGTAAGCAGAACTTGAAATGGGTTTTGGGAAACGCGATGCAGGGTTGGTGACACCAGAAATACCCTTGGGGATACCGGAAATAACACGGGGGAGACTGGAAGTGACGTGGGCGATGAAGGACGTGACGCAGCCAATAGATGACGTGGTGTAAGAAACACCGGAAGTGACGTCGGCAATAACAGATGTGTTGTGGGAGATGGCGGCTGTGGTGTGGGTGTTACCGGAAGCAGTGACTGTCCAATAGCAAGTGGTGACAGACGCAGAGGAACATGTTCTGGGAGTAGCCTTGGAGTCGCATGGTGTCGAGGACTGACTACTAACCCCAAGTGTTCCACACGAAGTGTTCCCATGGCAACTGCTCACATTAGAGAACTGAACTGCTCGGAGAGGTCAAGGCCCTATACCTCCTTCAACATGTTTTCTTCTTGCCTTTTTCAGTTCTTTGCTTTGTGTTTGGAAATAAAATACAGGAAATTATTCATAAAGCAATATCGTCTGATAACATTTGCATCGTGTATTTCTAATGGAATAGATCGTGATGAAACGGCGTATTTAGTAATGTTACGCTGATTGCTATTGAATCGACAGAGGAAGATCTCAAAGGTAAGAGGAGAATTATAAGAATAGGGACTTCCGGTTGTTTCCACACTATATTTTGTAATAAGATGTACTCTAATGAATCTTTATGTAAGACATTCACCACCATAAACAATGTTTTAATGCCAGTGAGATAGAGGACCAAGAATGAGAAGAGGAGCCTAAACATAATGCATCTTTATCTTCGATCAAAAGTTGAGTATGTGTGTGTTGGGGGGGAGGGGTTACATGCCCCCAGTCCCTCACTTTCTACTTTCCCTGCTTCAGTAACACAATAAACAATATTCTACGTTTACCTGTGTGTTTAAATGACAGCGATTTTAGTTGAATAGTTACCCAAGGACACATCATGGAAGTACCTAGTTGAAGTTTGTTGAAACACGGCACAGATAAAAGAAGTTGCATTTTGATTCATTTTCGCTGTTCTTATAGATGTAGATATAAATCTTGAGGAGTGTAGTAAGTTAGAATGTCTCACCTAATTCCATAGCCGTCGCCTTGAACCCAAGTCTTGGACCCTTGCACAAGGGAAAGGGACCAAATGCCAACTCTGTCCCCTCACGAGGCAATTCTTGTCCCGTTCCAGCCTTTTAGTCCACAGCATCACACATCAGTCACGTTTATAGACTCCACAGCCTTGTACTGCACCGGAGATTGTTGTTAGCAAATAAAGTATGTGTTCTATGACTTCGCATATATACGTTTACTATATCGTCAATGAATGTCTTCAGTCACCTGTGTCTGTAGACTTTCAGTGGTTGACACCTGGTGACAATTACTCTCATTGTATTTGATTGGCTGGTTCAGGTCTCGAGGCTTTAATTGCCTGCCGCCTGCCACCGACCCCCCTCCCCTCCCCCCGCGCTCCTCGTCAGCCACGGTTGACTGCATTCTTCGAGCGGGAACGTGCTCAGGTCTTCTCTTCTTCTTTTTCATGGTTAGTGAGGAGTTACGATTAAAAGGCACATTCGTTCATCACGCACTTTGCAAACTGAAGCCATTGAATGGCTGCAGCTGAAAATGTGAAAAAGTATTGATGATGCGAACAGACTGTAAATTTCTATTATCCACCTTATAAATACAGAGTCTCCATGCTGAACATAGAGGGAGTGTGGAATTCACCGGACAGAGATCATGTGTGGTCGTAATCTCAGGCCTATTGATACAGAGCAGACATTACGAGAAAAAAGTCCCTGCGTGGATAATAATGCTTGAATAGATCGGCGGTCATTTTGTATTTTCTTTGATAACTTATTATGTGATAACTTAAATCTGCAATGTTGAAGCGGTTGAAGGATAAATACAATATACACTGGAACGAAGGCGGTGGTAATCTCCTCGGACTAGACTATACGAAAACAGATTTACTGTGGATATTCGTGATTAAAACTTGATAAAATTGGCGTCAATTTGACCAAGTATTTATGACATATAGATACAGTATGCCTCTTTTCGTAATATACGGAAACTGGCTTACTGTCTTCGTACGTCAAAAATACGCGGTAAATTATATATACATCCTGATGCCGAAGGCAGAGGGAAGTATCTGATTAATAATTTTACCTGGTATTTTGACGTACTAAGGCGGTCAGCCCGTTTTCGTATTATCGATGATGATGGGGCTGTTCCAATGCTGCGTATGTAATTTTGTTATACTTCTGTACAACTTGTTCAACAGATTGCAATTATGACAGGGGCGTCAGAACGTTTTGAAAGTGGGGGAGGGGGGGGCGAACTGAAAAATTGCTGACTTTTTTCTTGGTATGAAGTCAGACTTGAACATTTGCCTGTTCCTCTGGATTTACTGTGAATCTGCGGAAAGTCTGTGAAAAGTCAGGGCTTAGCCATCATTGCATGCTAAAAAGTCAGACTTGGACACTTTTCCACGGTGAAAAGTCAGGACTTAGCCATCATTGCACATTAAAAGTCAGACTTTGATACTTTTCCATGGTGAAAAGGCAGGGCTTAGCCATCAATGCACGCTAAAAAGTCAGACTTTGACACTTTTCCAGGGTGAAAAGTCAGGGCTTAGCCATCATTGCATGCTAAAAAGTCAGACTGACACTTTTCCATGGCGAAAAGTCAGGGCTTAGCCATCATTGCATGCTTAATAGTCAGACTTTGACACTTTTCCATGGTGAAAAGTCAGGGCTTAGCCATCATCGCATGCCAAAAAGTCAGACTTAGACATTTTTCTAAGCTGAAAAGTCAAGACAGGTTTTACATACGTTCAAGTAAAATTTGAAGCTGCTGACTTTTTTGGGCTGGCAAAAAAGTGGGGGGGGGGGGGCGGTCGCCCCCCTGCCCCCCCCCCCCCCCCTATTCTGACGCCACTGTTATGTGCTATTTATCCTAAGAATCCAGCAACACTTATCTTTGATTATCATAATAACTGTTATTATCAATATTTAGTGGTTGAGCCTAGCGATGTATATGAATAAGAATCACCCTTTCCGGGGGATATATCTAACCTCCACAAATTGGTTAATTAATGGTCTGTCTTAAACCAAGGGATCCGATGGGAACATTATATTATATCATCGTCACATATTGTAATGGAAAACGTTTGAGATACAATAAAGAAATGTTAAAAAAAGGAAACTTAGTTGACAATTGCTTCATAAACTGTACCTAGGCTTGGAATGCCTAGGGTAAAGGACTAGGCCTACACTTATTTAGACGTAGTTAATGACGAGAACTTGAATCTCGAAAAGAATATCAAATGTTTGATAAAGTAAATAAACCGGAAACCTTTTCTCTTCAGCAAAAATTAGACACCAACTGATTCGGTTCGCTGCAACAAAAATCTATTTATAAACAGACAATAATTCCCTTGTTTGACTATACGCCTTTATTACGCGATTGAGATTGAGCGCGAAGGAAGTTCGCCCATGCCCATGCGCTTCACTGACCAGCCACTCACCTGGCAACCAGATCTACCTGATCAATTTACCTGAATATATTGGCTGTCAATTAGAAATCTGGAAAAGCTGTGTATTGCACGACTGATCTCAGTGTGTGGCCGTTGTCATAATCATTACTACTATTTTAGTCATATTCTCATCGAGATGAGTACACTGAGGAGCTACTCGTTACCTCTATCAACAATAGTAATACAGATGGGTCATGAGAATGGCTGAAGCGTCACTGCTAAACTGTATAATGCTACTACTATTTACTTTAACTTTTTCTTGTAGTCCGGGCTGAAGCCCAATTCATCATCTACTAATCATTATATACACATACCATGTACCTCTTTGTTATGTGTTGTTATTATCATAAGTAATAAGTAATATGTATAAGGTATTGTACTATAACATGTTATGTACCATAACTATGCATTATGAATTATGTATATCATTGTATGTAAGGTGCCTACTATAAAACATACAGCTATATATCGCAATGACAGTGGATGTATAAAAGGGATGATGGAATTGCAAGGTTTTGTACCGTCGTACCCAATTTTTAAAAAAAGAAAAAAGTCCTGACATCCGGTGGAGATGGTCTATTTGTTCTGAAGTCGACGATTATGTGTGTATATAAATTCACAAGTGCCGCCACCCGATGATTGATTTTACAATGACCACATAATCCGAGGACAGTCAGTCGTCAGGTGGAAATGCCGCATAGGTCTTTGCTCACAGACTCTTCTGTGCTATTGCTGGTAATGGATGTATGATCAGAAGTTGAAGTCCCCTGTTGGTACATGGCTGTACTTCACACCTGGCAGAACACACAACATCTCAAAGAGTAGATTGCCAGCTGTTACGGCCGTCGTTCCACCTACGTCATATGCTGGTGCCACCTAGTATCAGGAACAAGATATAATACTGATAATAACAATACATTTAGTTGTTCGAGGCCATCCATAAAGTACGTACGCAGAATTTCTGAAATATTGGACCCCCACCCCCTCCCGATCGTGTACGCAATAGAACAGAGAGGGAGCATACGCAAATTTTCAATTTTGTTTAACCCCCCCCCCCCCTCAGTGCGTACGCACTTTATGGATGGCCCCTTCCATGAAAAAACACGATGTAATTATATATTCCACTGAAAAGATATAAGATACGATCAGATAATTATAACATATCCTTCCACTGAAAAGATCTAAGATACGATCAGATAGTTATCACATATCTTTCAACTTCAATCGGTATTTATAAAAAATATGTTTCCACTGAAAAAAGATCTAATATACGATCAGATATCTATCATTTATTCAGGGGTGAGATAAAGGCGTTTATGGATGTTTCTACAGATTTCTATCCTGCATCCTAGTGGGGGTAGACTCTGCATATATGAGCACGAGTCCAGTCTACATAGGGGAGACACTGTCGGAGTACAAGGAGTGGCAAGTTGGGAGCAGGTATTTCTCTATACTATGTTTTTTTTTTAATTTTGAGTTTCTTGTGTGTTGTTGTGCAATGAATGGAGGCAGAGTGCTTTGTCAATTTGCAAGAATTAGAATACAAAACTCGCCAACGTTACTCATCGTGTTTATGCCTCCTATATTCTGAACAATTATACATATGTATATAGATTTATCCTACCTCTAATAAAAAAAACCCGCAATAGGCTTATAATTTAATTTGTTTTTGTCACGGGTATGACATACAGTGTTGTTTATGTCACTAATTTATAATATTCAATTACGGAGATTACGGAGCCAACAAAATGCGTGACATAAATAAACTCATACTCAAACTTTCTTGATAATATAGATAGATCCGAGATTACATAAAGAATGAATATTCAGTACACGTATTCCTACCTCCACCAGATCGCCGCCCACAATGTTCATGCCCTTGCAGCCACGTACGATCTCCAACCCCTGAATAGTAGTAAGGCCAGCTATCTCTGGTGTACCTGTAAAGGGAAACTACTGAGTTTCTATATCACATTTATTAAATACCTTTCCTTAATGGGAGCAACTCTTCAACTTGTATCCAATATTGTTGCAACTGCATTTTGCAATATATAGATATGAATATATATATATATATATATATATATATATATATATATATATATATATATATATATATATATATATATATATATTCATAGCATATTCTGATGCCTATACACCCGTTCGCACACTTATTTTCATGGATTTGTTTCGATTATAATCTAATTTCAAAATTTCCTGCGTATTTAATTGGTTATTTCCTGTTTATTGATAAACTAGCTTGATAACATAAAATCATAAGGGTTTAAAATTAAACTGCACAATATGAACATATATTTTACGAAATTGAAAATAGGTCCACATAGATCTGCTTGATTTAACTCATTAACTAGTATCATTCAAATACCGTTTCAAGTGAATTATATAAAAGATATAATAGACAACAATGCTTAATCGGGTATACCTGTCCCAGGCGCAAAACAGGGGTCAAGGGCATCAATGTCGAAACTCAAGTAGACGGGTCCATCTCCAACGACGGCTCTCACCTGTTCCATTAGTGGTACTAGGGACTTGTGCCAACAGTCTACGGCTGGTACGCATTTGAACCCCTGTGTATTTACAGTAAACATAAACGATACTACAAGCATGCTATGAGCCCTTGTCGTAGATGAGCAAACGGTCTGACACCCTGACAAATGCTTTGTGACACCCTAGAGTCTACTACATGAAATTGCCACGTTGGTCGATTATGAACTCAAGAATATGATTTTGATGATCATTTGTTCCAAAAGGTGTAGCATCGCTCCCGTTTCCGTTGTGGCAGAAGAAAAAATATGTTTTACCAAGAATCCAATGATTCTTGACAAATGTTACATGCCAAAAAAACAACTGAATGCATTAACACATTTTTTCACCTAATAAAATATCACATATTTTTAGACATGCAGCCGACTCTGGGGCGTCACAAACACCCATTTTCAAAGGCCTTTTTGACGTTTTGCTCCTCTATTATTCGAAGAAGTGCAGGGATGTAAATCTGTGCCAGTTAGCTTTGAAATGGACAATCGAATAATATCAATGGATGCGAATATTGCATCTTCTATGTTACCCTAGGATTTCAATGAGTGCCTGGGACAACAATTTACCATGTTACATATTTCCATTAAAAGTCAATTGAGAATTGAGAGAGGTAGGTTTGTTAACTATCGTTGGGTGCACCTTTTACTTATGTACATATGTATAAAATGGTACTGATAAACAATATCAATGTCAGGTGTATGGAAGCTAAATATTGTAACGGCATAATTTTATCTAAATGCATAATAGAGGATATATTTATCGATAAGCAGGTTTCAATGAATGGTCGCATACTCTGTCCTGGCCCCATTTCAATTCGTCCAGAGAGTAGGCTGTTCCACGTAGACCAATCTGTACCACCCTGGAAGTGTCCAGCAGACCCTCCTCCACGGCGCGGTAGAAGGGGGTGCCGTGGGCAATAGGGCATCCAACCATCTCTGGGCTGGTGTCTGTGTGGGCATCCACGTGCACCAGACCTACAGGTCCGTACTTCTCCTGGGAAACGCAAAACAAAATCACAGAATAAGCATCATTATATTTTCCCATGTTATATTCGTGAAAAATATGTCGAAATACTGTGTGTGCTACCAATTAGAAACCTGTATAGTATTGTATGTTTCTTCGTCCTTTTGCTTTGTATGTTTTGTCTATTTGTTTAGTGTGTTTAAGTTTCTTGGACTCAATGTAGAGTAAGAAAACAAGAGCCTCTCAAAGACTGTATCAGAGCGTCAGATGACCTGCTTTCATCCTCAAGTTACATAACAACATTTTTTCAACTATACCTTGATGTCTAAAGACTGGTTACGTGTGTTGTTTAATTGCACAGAGGAACGCTCAGTATAATGGGCGATTGTATTTGTTATATAATCCTGAATTCTAAAAAAATGCATTCCACATGAAACAATACATGCATGCACACAAATGTGCATATGTGAACATACTTTGAAACATACAGACGTTCAAATATATAGATCACATCCATAGATCGTGGACATCCTGTAAAAAATATGAAATAACATTATTTACATGTGAGTAGGCATGCGTGGAGAAGGTAGTATCGGGATTTACCCGAATAACATAGGTTTTACCCCATCAATATACATGTATTTATCCTACCCCTAATAAAACACGCTATAGGCTTAACATGGGATTTGTTTATTTCACGGGTGTGACATAAAGTGTTGTTTATGGCACTACTTTCTGATACTGAAAAAATATTGAAACGGGGTAGGATAAAATCTAGATGCCACTCGTTTGAGTTTGAGCTTATTTATGCCACTCATTTTGCTGGCTCCGTAAAATCACTCGTCTTCGACTCGTGAAATTATGGAGCCAATAAAATGCGTGGCATAAATAAACTCAGACTCAAACTCGTGACGTCTCTTGATAGTATACATTGAATTCATACATGAGGTAAATGTGGAGACGATAAATCATCTATGAGGTTTGATAGCGATATGTTTTGTGTGCTGCTCTCTTGGATAGGCTCGACTCTGTTGTTAATGATTGGCCTGTATGAGGCTCCATGGTTTTTTTACTTTTATTACAGGAAGGAAATATACATTAGACAGTCTGCTGGTAGCAGGTTTTGTGTAACTTCTAAGGACAATTACTAGTGTTATTCATCAACTATTTCATACATTCATCTTGCGATGATTTCATAAAAATGATATAAACAACATATTGTATAATGGTATAGTGAGATAAGATGAGTTTTGTTCCTTGGTGAATATAGAATAAAACCATTCATCAATCGATAATAATTCTACTTCTAGCTTTTACATTCGTTTCGTACAGGAACATCGAATTGCAGTCTTATTCCAATACAACATGCCCTCAGATAAGGTTGTTGTTTTTTTTATAAAAGCTTGTTGTAGGTCGTTTAATTTCAGTTGACACTTATTCTGTTGTCTACACTAGGATTTATTTCTATATCTATGAATTTGGCATACATTTTCATGAAAACCATCTTTAAATACAGGCGGCTTACATGTTATAAATTTATGATACACTTATTATGGAGTTAGTCTCTAAGACTAACTCCTCGTGGTGTCTTTCTAGTACAGATCCTCAAGACTCTGTTCAGTAATTTTTTTAAACCATATGATAAAGTTTTTGCTCTGTCAATAAAATGCCCGCTATGATTGAAAATTAGGGCTAGCAATGTCTTATATATGTTGATGCTTATTTCGTCAGTAAAGTCCTTCTTAATGTTCGATATTTAGAATTATCTTTGATTCCTCTTGTTTGTGGTATTAGCAATAGTTTGCTTCCATGTTTAAGTACTATCTTAGTATCTATGTGTACATCCAAATACTTCAGGGTATCCCTGAACCATTTACTAAAATTCTAGTATTCTTGATATCACTATCATGCTATTTCAATTGAGAATTAGCTCCAAAAATACAAAGCTTTTCTTTTTCATCGATTTTCATACAATTTTGCGGACATCAATTTTCTAATAGAATAAATATGATGTTGTAATCCGTGGGTAAAACATTTGTATCACTAGTGTACAAAACAAGATCATCTGCATAGAAAATGTGAAAAAGCATACATTTATATCGTTTATGAAACAAATAGATAATAAAAGACCCAGGATACTGCTTAGGGTTACTCCAGCATAATTTTCTATCCTAGAGGACAGTGTGCTGCCAACTCCAGTGCTTTGAGTACGATGTTCCAGAAAACTTCCAATGCATTTGGTCATATAGTATCCTATTGAAAAATCATTTTAAAAAGTTTATCTATTAGTGATATTTGGTTATTTCGGTCGAATGCTTTACTGAAATCGATAAAAATTCAGGACGTCAAGCGTTTATTGTTTCCATGGGAATAGAGTGCATTACTGTATCCGTGGTTCCTCGTTCTGCTCTAAAACCAAATTGATGTTTGATTCAACATAGATGGAGATATAAAAGTGGACAATTCTCTAGAATATTTTTCCAGGTAAAGCTAAAGGTAATAACGAGATCTCATTCTAGTCTCCTGGATTCGATGGGCTATTACCTTTAGATATTGGAAGAATGAGCTACAATGCTGCAGACGAGCCTCACCTTGTAGGCCTGCAGGATAGGGTACGTGATGGTGTGATCGCCGCCCATGGTTAACGTCTTACAGCCATCCCTAATAAGCTTACGGTAGGCGTTACGTATGTCCTCCACGGCGTACTGTGTGTAGTACATTCTCATGGCAACGTCCCCCACGTCCGCAACGTTCAGTGACTCGTATGGCGAGGCACCTGTGAGAAAATAGCTGTGTGTAAAGGAATCTTTTGTATTTGTGCGACAATTAGATTTTTCAGCTTATTTTTTACATCCCGAATCTACTTGCAAGCCATTATCAATGAAAACACTACTCAAATGATATTCATCTTTGCTCTAAAGAAAGCATACCTACATAGAAGAATTTCCTTCGATCAACTGCAGCTTCTGTTTGAGCTAGTTTTATAGGACAATCCGAGTCGATGAGTATGTGGAAGTAAACCGCCTCGATGTTTTTTTTCTTTTTGTAAAAGTACATATAAATAAAACCCAAAAGGGATGATATGCACATACCGGTGTCCTTGTTGTAGCTTCTCACCATGCCTGATTCGTTTCTGATCTGCCTCGGGCCGAATCTGGCTCCCGGACGATTTGATGTACCACAATCAAAGGGAACGCCAACAAAACAAGCATCAAGTCCTGAAATTATAGTCAATAGACAAAAAGACAAATTTCATGATCATAATGTCATCAAGACATCTCATTTCATAAAACCGCAGTTTTCAATTTAATTTTGTAAGACCGACTATGTGTGCGATAAAATCAGGTAGTTGTATGCAATATCGTGGTTAAATAGGATTTTTGTTAAAACACGTTTATTGGCTGATCATATAGGGAGGTAAAATACCTTGTGCAAAGTCTAAATCCATGGGACTGACTGGTCACTTGAGCAAGCATTGCCAATACCCACATGATTACCCTTTTTGACTATGTTGTACCACGGACTTGGTGACCTGGATTGGCAATACAGGAGGGCTGGCCTATCTATCTATGCCTCGCCATTGTTCTCTAGTTCCCGTTTTTGCCACCAGGGCGGCACCACCACTGCTCCAGAGTGTTTTCTGTCTTTAACCACTAAAAACTCATTAAAAGGTGCAGTAATATTTATCAACATATTTGGAATATAATTTGAAAAGACCAGAAAAAGGTTTGACAGTTTTTTGCTGACCATTTCAAATACCAGTGGTGTTTGGAGGTAAAGTCACCCAATTTGTGCCAATTGTTTAGAAACTCCCAGCACACCTAGGACCATAAAAACAACTGTTCTGTGTAGGAACATAGCTGGAATCGCCCAACAAATAGTTTATTAAGGCCTGCTAGATGGGTAATATTTTCAAAAGTCTGACTTTCTGTGGCTGACCATGTGAAAATGACTTATTTCTCAGGGGCGCTCAGAGCTAAAGTCACCCAATTTGTGCCAATTGTTTGGAAACTCCCAGACCACCTAGAGCCAAAAATACAACTGTTCTGTATAGGAACATAGCTGGAATCGACCAACAAATAGTTAATTAAGGCCTGCTAGATGGGTAATATTTTTAAAAGTTTGACTTTTTGTGGCTGACCATCTGATAATGACTTATTTCTCAGGGGCGCTCAGAGCTAAAGTCACCCAATTTGTGCCAATTGTTTGGAAACCCCCAGTACACATAGGGCCATAAGTAAGGCCTGCTAGATGCCAAATATTTTTAAAAGTTTGACTTTGACATTTCAAAGGTGAACCCCCAAAGTCAGTCATTTCTCTGTGCCGCCCCCATCTAAAGTCACCCAAACTCTTCCAATTGTTTGGATTCTCCCAGAAGGGCTAGGAATATAATTTCAACTGTTCTGAGTAGCTTCCACATTGGGGAAGAAAGCTAAATACATAAGCAGGGCCTGGTTAACAGAGAACATTTTTTAAACTTTGACTTTTCATAGGTGAACCCCCAAAATCAGTCATTTCTCTGTGGTGCCCCCATCTAAAGTCACCCAAACTCTGCCAATTGTTTGGATTCTCCCAGAAGGGCTAGGAATATAATTTCAACTGTTCTGAGTAGCTTCCACATTGGGGAAGACAGCTAAATACATAAGCAGGGCCTGGTTAACAGGGAACATTTTTGAAACTTCGACTTTTCATAGGTGAACCCCCAAAATCAGTCATTTCTCTGTGGCGCCCCCATCTAAAGTCACCCAAACTCTGCCAATTATTTGGACTCTCCCAGAAGGGCTAGGAATATAATTTCAACTGTTCTGAGTAGCTTCCACATTAGGGAAGACAGCTAAATACATAAGCAGGGCCTGGTTAACAGGGAACATTTTTGAAACTCTGACTTTTCATAGGTGAACCCCCAAAATCAGTCATTTCTCTGTGGCGCCCCCATCTAAAGTCACCCTCCACATCTCCACATCTCCACATTTCTACATCCTACATCTCTACATCCTACATCCCCACATCCTACATCCCTACATTCCCACATCTGCGTGCCACATCCTACATCCCCACATCCTACAACCCTACATCCCCACATCCTACATCCCCACATCCCTACATCCCCACATCCCCACATCCTACATCCCCACATCCCTACATCCTACATCCATACATCCCCACTTCCTACATCCCCACATCCCTACATCCTACATCCCCTCAGCCATACATCCTACATCCCCACATCCTACATCCCCACATCCACATTTTCAGGGTGTTGACATGGGAAATCCACATTTTCAAATTATTTCCACCTCAACAGGCCTTAATGAACTATTTCATCAACGATTTCAGATATGTACCTAAATGGGACAGTACAGATTATGACTGTAGGTGTTCTTGGGGGTTCCAGACAATTGGCAGAGTTTGTGTGACTTTGGCTGGGGTCGGCAGGCAGATTTCAGCCATTTTCAGAAAATCTGACATGGGAAACCAAGATTTTGAAAATATTCCCATCTCACCAAGCCTTAATGAACTATTTCATCAACGATTCCAACATACTTCCTAAATAGACCAGCAGAAATTATGGCCCTAGGTGTGCCAGACAATTGGCAGATTCTGGGTCACTTTGGGTCTGTTCAGGAGTCAGATTTGCCTCATTTTCAGGGTGTTGACATGGGAAATCAAGATTTTCACTATTTTATCAACAATGATTTTTTTTGTATTTTCTTTATTGCATCATCTTTCATTACATGTAGCCAAGGTAAGTATTATTACATACAAACGTGATACATAAACGGGTAAGTCCGTCAGCTGTGTCAGTACAGCTGGTTTCAATCAGAACCCTTCAGTTAGGTTAGCTAAATCTGAGACTTTCAGGCAGTCGTTTCACACACCCAAGGTATACTAGTCGGATGTTTCAGACAAACAGTTGATAGTAGTTTGAAGACTTATCTATTTGTAGGAATTATGTTGACAACTCTTAGGACACTTCGTCAAGTAGAAAGTTGGAGTTTTGAGTCGGGTATCCACATTAGGTTGCATTCAGTTCAGATGCGGAGGAGAGGAACCGTACTCAGCATAGTCTTTTTGGTGAGACTATTGAATTCTTTTTGACTGTCCGTATTTCTAACTAACGCTGGTAGTCCGTTCCAATTCGTTCCACACACGAACTCAACACTCTTCTGGTAAGCCTGGTATTTGGTGTAAATACCCTTAACACTGGTGCGTCAGTTAATCTTGTCCTAACATTCTTAATGTATATAAATGTGTAGGTATTTGGTTCTATTGATATCAAAATCCCACTTCAAGTCAGGATCAGAACTCTAAAGACATTACATAGGTATCATAAATGGGATTAATGTGCATTTTAGATCATGTTTCTACTCCTATTATTTGCTGAGATATGGAATATTTATATATCATCATCTTAAGATTTTGCTTGAATCAAAAAAAAATCCTGGTGGGTAAACCTGGAACTACGCCCCCTATCGTTTTTGCGCGGAATCGGCGATGTACCCGCGGAATCGGTCAAGCGTAGCCGAGACGATCATATCGTAGAACAAACACAGCGCTCGCCCGCGTTGCCTATCCATGTATATAGGTCCGTGGTTGTACTTAAACCAAAGAAGTGGAGACAGAAGGAATGGCAACAGAGGTGTGAGGCTCTTATCTGTGTCTCCCGTCCGGTCGCTGTGCGGCCGTCACGGTTGGGTGGATACACTGCATACAGTAGTTCCCCAGTCATCCGCTAGAGGCTTAGCCCTACCCTAATGGCAATAATACACAATTTCATGGTTGATTATACTGAACTAACTTGAAGAGCATAGATTATGGTATATAAAATATTGATACTATATTTAAAAATCAATAGTAATACCAATTTCATAGAAGAAAAATACTACATATTTATAACCCAAGATATAATGTAAATAATCTATAAGCAAAGGCAAAGATTGTTTTGAGACAACTACACACCCTACATACATGTGCTATATACCAGTAGAAAGCCCTGAAACCGGACTATATGAAACAGTTTAGATCATCTGGATAGAATGTTTCATTAGTTCTTAACCGACAGGTCAAAAGTATGTCATCTGTTGGGCCAAATTCTACCCGAACATCTCCGACCATTCCTCTCCACACCTATTTTCGATAAAAATTTACTTAATTCTATATTTTCTCACATGAATGACATACAATAAAACTCCCAAGTTAGTGGGTTATACTCTTAAGTGACCTGAATTGACCCAGTCTCCACATTTCAAAGTTTGTGTGCATTGTCAATGCCGGTCACTGAGCCTCCGTCAGCCACCTGCCCGCTACAAATACGGAGTGAATTGTTTTGAGACAACTACACACCCTACATACATGTTCTATATATCATTAGAAAGCCCTGAAACCGTACTCCATGAAACATTTTAGATCATTTGGATAGATTGTTTCATTAGTTCTCAACCAACAGGTCAAAAGTATGTCGTCTGTTGGGCCAAATTCTACCCGAACATCTCCGACCTTTCCTTTCCACACCTATTTTCGATAAAAATTGATTTAATTCCATATTTTCTCACATGAATGACATACAATATAACTCCCAAGTTAGTGGGTTATACTCTTAAGTGACCTGAACTGACCCAGTCTCCACATTTCAAAGTTTGTGTGCATTGTCAATGCCGGTCACTGAGCCTCCGTCAGCCACCTGCCCGCTACAAATACAGAGTGAATTGTTTTGAGACAACTACACACCCTACATACATGTTCTATATATCATTAGAAAGCCCTGAGACCGTACTCCATGAAACATTTTAGATCATTTGGATAGATTGTTTCATTAGTTCTCAACCGACAGGTCAAAAGTATGTCGTCTGTTGGGCCAAATTCTACCCGAACATCTCCGACCCTTCCTCTGCACACCTATTTTCGATAAAAATTGATTTAATTCCATATTTTATCACATGAATGACATACAATATAACTCCCAAGTTAGTGGGTTATACTCTTAAGTGACCTGAATTGACCCAGTCTCCACATATCAAAGTTTGTATGCATTGTCAATGCCGGTTGCTGAGCCTCCGTCAGCCACCTGCCCGCTACAAATACGGAGTGAATTGTTTTGAGACAACTACACACCCTATATACATGTTCTATATATCATTAGAAAGGCCTGAAACCGTACTCCATGAAACATTTTAGATCATTTGGATAGATTGTTTCATTAGTTCTCAACCGACAGGTCAAAAGTATGTCGTCTGTTGGGCCAAATTCTACCTGAACATCTCCGACCCGAAATGTTTCCTGTAGTACAGTTTCAGGCCTAATGATATATAGAACATGTATGTAGGGTATGTGGTTGTCTCAAAATATGAGATCAGTCAATCGGTCAGTGGGCTGGTTTGTCAATTGGTCGGTGGGTCAATCAATTGGTGGGTCGATTGGAGAATGGGTCAGTCGACCAGTGGATCGATCAGATAGTGGGTTGATTAGTTGATGAGTTGATTGGTCAGTGGGTTGATTGGTCAGTGGGTTGATTGGTCAGTGGGTTGATCGATCAGTGGGTCGATCAGTCGGTTGGTTGATCGGTCGGTGGGTCGATCGGTTTGTGGGCAGTCAGTAGGTTGGATGATCAGTAAGTAGGTCCATCGGTCAGTGGGTCAATCGATTGGTGGGTCCATTTGACAATCAGTCGGTGGGACGATTGGTTGGTTGGTCAATTGGTCAATCAGTCGGTACGTGGGTTGGTAGGTTGGTGGTTTTGGACGTTTGGTGGGTTGGTTGGTGGGTCAGTCGGTGGGTGGGTCGATCGAGTGGGTCGATTAGTGGGTCGATGGGTGTGAGTAGATTGATCAGTGGGTTGATTAGTGAGCCAATGGACCAGGGGAGGGAGGGCGGGCGGGTGGATGGGTAGGAAGGAGGGAGGGAAGGAAGGAAGGAAGGAGGGAGGGAAGGAAGGAGGGAGGGAAGGAAGGAGGGAGGGAAGGAAGGAGGGAAGAAGGAGGGAGAGAAGGAGGGAGGGACGATGGAGGGAGGGAAGGAGGGAGGGAAGGAGGGAGGGAAGGTGGGAGGGAAGGAGGGAGGGAAGAAGGAGGGAGGGAAGAAGGAGGGAGGGAAGAAGGAGGGAGGGAAGGAGGAAAGGAGGGAGGGAGAGAAGGAGGGAGGGAAGAAGGAGGGAGGGAAGGAAGGAGGGAGGAAGGGAAGGTGGGAAGGAGGGAGGGAGGGAAGGAGGTAGGGAAGGAGGGAGGGAGGGAAGAAGGAGGGAGGAAAGGAAGGAGAGGAAGGAGGGAGGGAAGGAAGGAGGGAGAGAAGGAGGGAGGGAAGAAGGAAGGAAGGAGGGAGGGAAGGAGGTATGGAAGGAGGGAGGGAAGGAGGAAGGGAAGGAAGGAAGGAGGGAAGGAGGGAGGGAGAGAAGGAGGGAGGGAAGAAGGAGGGAGGGAAGGAAGGAAGGAAGGAAGGAGGGAGGGAGGGAGGGAGGGAGGAGGGAGGAGGGAGGGAGGGAAGAAGGAGGGAGGGAAGGAAGGAAGGGAAGGAGGGAGGGAAGAAGGAGGGAGGGAGGAAGGAAGGAAGGAGGGAGGGAAGGAGATAGAAAAGGTGGGAGGGAAGGAGGGAGGGAAGGAGGAAGGGAGGGAAGGAAGGAAGGAGGGAGGGAATGGAGGAGGGAGTGAGGAAGGAAGGGAAGGAAGGAGGGAGGGAAGGAGGGAGGGAGAGAAGGAGGGAGGGAGGGAAGAAGGAGGGAGGGAAGGAGGGAGGGAGGGACATTAGCAGCGACACGCCCACCAAGGGAGCAAAGGTGTGATCACTGGAGCGCGACGGCCGTGTTCGCGGCCGTCACGGGCCGTCGCACACGCCGCACCACCCACATAGGAGAACAATAGGGAGACATAGATATTGGCCCATATGGTCGCTCCAAGTCATCGTTGCTATTCCTTCTTCTACATTTCCTTGCTTAAACCTAGAAGCCCATACATGCCATATGTCACCAATTCTCACCGATGGTCCGAATTAGTTGGTGTACTTTTTGTCGATGTGAGATACCTTAATTACCATCTAATATTATATATTCATCGTAAAATATATAACCCGTTGGATAAACACTTTACCTTCTGTCGTGTCTCTGATCGGCAGGCGGTATAGCGAAGCAATACCACTCATTCTTGGTACCTCCCGGGCTGACACAGGTTTGTTAAAGCCCGCTAAAAGGGCTCGTCCCGCCCTGGAGGAGAGGGTACGTCGGGGAAAAGCCCTGCAGACCGCCCTGGGCCCTACGATGGACATGACGGTGCAGTAGGACAGCATGATATGGCCTCTGGCTATCACTGCGTATATATGTGTGCAAATCGGTCACTCGGTGAAAAATGGATCTAGTACTAAATAGAGGTTAAAAATGTCTGACCTATTTTTTTATGAGTAAGCTGACTGTTCTTTTTCACAACACACTGATGTATCACTTTCCTGTGTCGGTTTTATCTCTCCAAGCCAATTCCGTTTAGTATAGTACCACAGTAATCCACACAGTAATCCATGCAATTCAATTGTACTTAGCAAATGAGACAGAAGGAGATATAAATAGGTTAGCGTAAAATATATGCGGGACCGATCGTCGTCGGATATCTAATCGGTATTTCCTTCTCCTAGGAAACCTTATCGGCACTTGAGCTGTCCAAACAGATCTTCAAAAGTCAAGCACTAGTTTGGCTAGTTTGGAACAATGACTTAACTCCTCAACTCAATCTTGGTCTAATTCCAGATGTCCCAATATATCACGGTAACGTGCTAGTCTCTCAAGTGCGGAACGTCTCCGTCAGGCGAAAGGTAGCGCCACCGGTGTGTTCTCCTCCTTAGCATCATCAAGCCTCCGTAGTCGATCACAATTTATGTGTTCTTTGAAGCTAAGCTTTACCAGCAATGACAGTAGCAATATAATGCTTTCCTAAAACTTTAATACAGCTTCTGCCAGGATGAAGGTATCATCAATTTACCGGTACCTAAAAACTTAGTGCCCCTTTGCAAGTAGGTAAACACACCTTTCAACACCCTGATGAACTGTCTCAGTTTTTATGCCAGACCATTTGGGAGATAAGTAAACTGGTATAGCGTGTTTTTAGTGTGTGAATCCAGTTGAATTCAATTCTCTTTCTTAGACTGCTTGATTTTTTGCATTCAAATACCGTTACCTAGTATATAGTTACCTATAGATGAAGTCTAGATTGTGTACTTCTACATTCTTTATGCCATAGTAGTGCACTTAGTGTAGTGTCTGTGTACCGGGTACCTAGTTGTTTTCCTTTGTTGTTCCTGATGCAGTTCAGGTGCTCGTGTAGTCATTCTTTGATTTTACTTTTTTACTGGGTTTCGCATCTTTTACGTATGAGGCAATATATTAGGTTGGAGCTGTTGCATAAACATATCATTTGGTCTCGTGTTCTCTTCCTGTGGTTTGGGACGTCAGTGTGCCATCCATATCTATCTTTCTGCACTGGGTGCAGTTGGGTTTGGTACATTTGTTTTTTTATTGTTCCCTTTTCTGGAGTTACCCTGTCTTTTTCTGCTCGGGTTCCGCCTCTATTGGATGGTGATCTGTTTATGCTCGTGCTAGGTGGTTCTTTGGGTTTCTGGGCCTCCTATACCCTTTCACTATTTTCTTTTTCTTGTGGAGACTTAGTAGTGATGGATTTTACTAGAATGTCCCAATTTTGTTGGTAGACTTTGTTCGGTGTCGAGTGGGTGTGCCAGGCTGTATTGCAGGAAGGTGTTTGCGTCTATTGGTATCATGTACAGGTCCCAATTTTGTTGGGGGCGGGGGAGGCCGGGATTACGTAACGCTGGGTATATATATTCAGTGTTCGCAGTAGGTTGACAGGCTGTCCTCACGCGTCTCTCCCCGAGAGCGGACCCTTGGACCCTCACTTTGCAGGCGGGTTCTCGTAACCTTCCTGGTGGTTAGGCAAGTCTTTCAGATTAGTCTCTCCAGCGTTACCTGGCAAGCAATGCTGGGGTACTGTACTTGTGGAAAAGCTCTTCCAGATCTTTCCGGGAAGTAATTGTTAATAAACATTCCTGTTTATTAAACGTGTGAGTTGTGTTTTGTGTTCCTAGGTTCATGCAAACCTACCGAAAACCTAACCGACCTACGTAATTGTTCATAGGGTGGGATCCCGCCGGGAACTAGCGTTCCAGAAAGGGGTCTTCCAACCTGCTAGTCAGGCGGCGACCACCACAGTAGTATCTTCTCCCCCTCATCAAGAAAAGCAGACATTAGTTCTCAGAATTGGTCCATTTGCACTGGTCTTAGGCGAGATTTCAAAAGCCACTCAGTTTAAAGGAGTGCAATGCTTTTAGGGAAGATGACGAACTCACTTCACAAATCATATACTCCTCCTGAAAATGGTTCTCAAAACGGGACTGAAATGAGAAGTCTTCATCAATGATTCTATTTTGAATGTGGTGAACATTTTCTCTAGTACTAATAAAAGAATACGTTTTAAACTCTTACAGAACTAAAATACTGGTATGTGCCAAATATTGGTGTAAAAAATTCAAAATTCCTCAAACGGATGGAAAGGCTTGGCAAGACAGGTTTTCGATGGTATATTAACTCACACGTGAGACAAAAATATAACCCTTACAGTACAAGCTAATTCATCAGCTGATACCTACAAATCCTTATCTCTTTGAGAGAAAAATCACCGTCTCCCACTTCCAGTGGTCTGAAAAAGACATTCTTCTTGGCCTCCCCCATCAAGTAAGGGATTTTAAGATTTCGAACTATATTTGTTTAGATTTAAGGTTTATTCTTAATGTCAAAAATTATTTCATGATAACTCTTTAAAAGTCTACCAATAAAGTCTAGAGTTTAAAGAAAAATTAAGGATGGATAAATTACTGTCCTTCATGGAAAATAAGCCCTCCCAATTCCAAAAGTGGGAGCAGATTTTTAAAAAGATATCCTAAAGATAGGTGGAAACAAGAAATGTCTTGAATTGTTTTGTCTACTCTTCGTTTCAACAGTTAAACTGTCGTTGTATAATAGCTGTTGTTCAATGTACAACTGTACTTAGGCATATCATGAGTTCCTTGGTGTTTAAATACTTCCCCTTATATGGGCATCTGTCCAACTGTCAAATGTCCCAGTCACAACTCTGGCTGTTAATACTTGGTATATAATCAATTTGCCTAGGTTTAGAATAAGGATTTTTGCTAAATGATATAAAAAAAACAGTAACAGATGGTCCTAATTTTATCACGGGTACAACATCATGGTCAACTTCATGTTCAACCCTTATTATATAAAAAAAGAAATTAAAAAAAGAAGCTACAGCTAAAAATGTTGATATAATTAATAACTACCACAGAATGAATAAAACTACTTCGACAATAAAAACAAGTAGACTTCTGAGTTATACTATGCGGTAGATGACCTGCCTAGTCATACATACAATTGTAAGCTAGACAAAATGGAATGGACATGGGTAGTGTGTCCCGTCAGTTTTGAGTTTGAATATCATACGTCACTTAAGATGTGAAAGCTTACCAGATATAGTCATTATTGAGAACTCCTAGTTTCCATTTCTAAATGCAGAATGTTATCTCCATATATCATTTGAGTGAGGGCATGACACGGCGATCCCCTCTTAATAAGACTGAACAAAGATTTTCATTCTCTGAATAGAATCACCCGAGGTATTTACCAAGTCCGAAAAGGGAATTGAGGTTCCTCTGACCCTAAGGAACTATATGTTGCCCTAAGATTTCAGCAGAAGGGGAGAGGCTGTGGCCAAGTCACATCTATATTCCTGTTCCCTTCAGCAATCCTTCGGCGTTATTATGATACAACACATCCGTGTAAATGAAATGATCTCATATATATATATTTCGCTTTTATTAATCTTTTTATTAACCCTGGCAGTTGTAATAAACAGGCTTATAATCAACTAAAAACACACTATTTCTTCGTTGAGAATCGAAAATGCCGCAAAATGCTCTGTCTGGAGTTTTACAAAATATATTTTCGTTGTTCCTGTACATAATTTAGTTCTTTTATGAACAGATTTATGTACAGGATTGACCCATGTGCCGAAACCTGCGGTGTCTTCATTTACCTGACGTAAAATGACATATTTCTGACAATACCGAACGAGTTTTAAAATAATCGCACAACACACACGTCTATCAGTGTGTTGGAGAGGATCGAAAAATTGTGGCTATGACTGTATTAGATTGTGTTGGTAGCACTCTCGGTCGAATTGGTTGTGACCTGTTTTTCATAACTATTACGATATCCACCTGTCTATAGGCCTCCGTATTCTCCTACTTGCAAATTACACACACCCAATACGTTTTCTATGGAGACTTCGTAATCGGCAGTTAATAAAACTACATAATTTGCCATCAAGAGAAATTTTCCTCTTTTACAGGTTCAACTTTAACAATAGATTTCACAGCATAGAGATGGACAAAGTTATGAGAGGGGAAAAATCAAATGGCCATCCGCTAAGCGGTAGGTCATTGCTGAGTTACAATACCCTTATACTTTGCAGAAAAACGACTCAATACTTCCAGGTGTTACATCGAGGGATATAAATGACTCTGCCCTCAGTCCTGTATCAGCTTTCCTCGTCGGTCACAGCAGGGCCCCTGACCAGGCAGTGGTTCTGGTAGTGGGACTGAAATGCCTTATAGTTCTTGAACACCTTGCTGCATACACACCTTGTGGGGCTGTCAGCACTTGGACTTTTCTTACAGTGCCATCTGATATGGTTCCTCAGGGAGTGTTTATGTTTAAGTACAGTGCCACAGAAAGAACATTCTTGCCTGTCCGGTTTTGCGGCTGCGCAGTAGAGGCGCCTGTGCGTGCTCAGTGAGTGGATGGAGACGCTCTTCAGACAGCCCTCACACGTCACGGATGCTGCTTCTGGCACAACCTCCGCCAGGCGGCCTCGGCAGCCCGAGAGGTGGCGCTTCAGTGTTGTCAAGTTCAGGAAGAGGTTTTTACACTCGTTGCACTGTACGGGAGCTGAAAAGAATCCCAGAATAATATGAGGGAAGGTGGTTATTGATCCCGTAGCGATAGACGTTTAATGTCTTTCATCCTTGAAATACGACCCGACGCCGAGTGTCATCGGTACAGGTTCAGTATGTTTCCTTATTTCAAAAACGCCATTTTAATTACCTACATGTCAGCGGTCATTCAATACGCCCTAGAGCACGAACGTTATTAGTATTTCACCCCTGGCAGCGGGTAGTATTTCATAGATGTTTGTCCACAGGTCTATGATAAATAGTTTATAATTCACGCATATTCAAAATTGAATTTTAGTTTTCTATCATAGCATGTTGATTGAGATAAAATAGCTTATGTTTGGTTTACCCTAAAAATCATCTTTGGATTCAAGCAAATATTGCCAATTAAATATTTCAATCGAAGGGCAAGAATTATCATGGGAAAGAGGCTAGGCTACAATGTGTACAATACATTCTGGGCTAAGTCTTTACAACATTCGCAAAACTTCCATACCAATGCAGGTAAATTGAGAACATCACATTTATTATGACTATGTTTTACTTAATACATTCCCTATACAGACATTATCACGCTAGAATATATGACCCCCCCCCCCCCCCCCACACACACACACACACACACACATTGGAGCAAACGTTACTGTATGACGTCATCACTACCGCTCACTCTCCCGGCCAATTTTTCACGGCACTTGCACTTACTAAACTCTGCTTCAACCCCTGCTTCCACTCTCCATGATGACGTCAACACAGAGCAGCTACATAGCACATCACCCATTAACTATCGATCAAGGTGACTGTACAGGGATTAATATGTGCCTTACTGTAAGGTGAGATGTTGAAAGAGTGAGTTGCAAAATGCCATTTCTATTGAAATCCCGGTTTATCTAACTAAAGAGCCATAGTGAGGGTGACTGAATTACCTCTGCTTCTCAATATTTTGGTCAGAAATACCTCTGAACAGATTCCATTCGCTCACACTAACCATGTCTCTATATTTCTTGTACGGCATTATTATATACATACTTGTGTGTCGGCCGGGGTCATCGGCAGGGCAGTGAAGTCTGACATGGACAGCTAGTGACTTGGACCCGAGTAATTTCCCGCATTTATAACAGATAATTTTCTTCGGATGCGCAGCTTTCTTCTTTGAACCTAAAAAGCATCCTGAAATTGAAATAGAGAGAAATTATGAAATTAATTCTTTTTGTCTTGGACTTTGATGCTGTCTAAGAATATAATTTTCAAAGAAAAAAGACGTTCTGTCCACTATGCTAAGAAGTATAGTAGTGACCGGTCCCATTTTATGTAGAGTCAAGGCCCCGTCGAGGTGCGACTTCAAGTACGAATAGCCTGACCATGCTGTATTTAATCTCTAACCTGAAATGATATTGCAACTATGCATAAGTCCCATAAATGGAGTTGTGTATTTTGTGTGATCAATAAGCAATATACAATGTAGAAATGAGATTGTAACAATTCTTTCTGTGTCTTGATTTTGCGATTTACTATCCCCAGCGTAGATATACTTGTATGTGAATGCATGATGTAAAACAACTAAAACCCACCATTATTATCAGCCATTAACCGGGCATGAATCATTCACGGGTTAATGAGGTTAATGAGACACTGGAGCCTGTGGACGATAGGGACTATACTCCAGTAAATAACAGAATTAATAAAAAAAAATATCCTGCCAAATTCTAACCTCAGATGAAATTTTATTACAGTTTTCAACCAAACGGACACAAAGCAAATTATGGGACTGTTTCGTAATATAAGACTCCTACAGAAGTAAGACAATAAAGATTCGGCAATTTTAACGGCATAAAGTGCGACACTGTAAGATATTACATGATATACCAAGATATATTACGCCAAATCCATCGTGTTGGTGGAATCAGCCCCTTTATTAGGAAGCCTTACCAGTGAACTCCTTTGTGGATACTGATTCGCCTGTGTTCATGGCATGCTTGCACTGTCCTAGAATATGGCGCTGGGCGTTTGCCGCATGGAGAAACTGGGACTGGCAAGTTCGACATCTGAGTTCTGTGCTCCCGTCCTCATCGGTGACCACATCGATGTTATGATTTGTCAAATGCTGGAAGAGATTTCCTTCCACGTCGAATACCGCCTCACATACAGCACACAGGTTCGGGTGGGTTAGAAGGTGAGCACGGAATTCCGATGCGACACTTTCCACATGACAGACAGGGCATGTCGCTAATGTGACATTGTCGTTTTCTGAACACTTAACAGTATGTCCTTTATTGTTACTATTGTGTGACTTAAGGTTATTTTTTGAATCACAGTCCTGAGGTAGATTCGGTATCCTTCGTGGAACTGGCAACACATTAACTCTGTCTGGAAACAGATTTTTAGGGATGTGGGGAACTGTTTTCAATTTTGTGTTCTTTATCTGTTCTAGTCGTTGCTTTGGAAGATTGTTCTCATTTTCTGTGCTACTATCATCATTAACCACTGTATGCTGCGGCACATTCACACTTGTAACATCTGAAGAAGTTGCAGGTACATTGATAATAAATATCTTTTGCAAGATAGGTTTTGGCCTCAGTAGTTTCCATTTATGACTAGTGGTTTGACACTTAGGTTTTCTTCCTCTCTTTTTAACAATCGGCTCAGATTTTCCAAAGGACTTGCGCCTTACCTGACTTTCTTTGGAAACGTCACCTTTAATCAATTGATTTTCTATTGGTATTTGTCTAGGCGTATAGGATTCCAATTTTTCTGGCTCGGCTTGAAAAGGCCAATCATTAAAAGAGGTATTTTTCTCAACATCCGGATGACAAAGGGATAAATCTGACTGGGAATCACTTACATTCTTCAGAGTAGAATCAACTACTCTTAATTCAGTCTCAGCAAAGAATGGACATGGGGAAACAAGTATTCCCTTCGATGAGTCAAGACCAACTAGGTTATTAGTGGTACTTTTAGTTGACGTTAGGAACAAATTTTGCTCAATGCTAGTATTGGGAGGTTCACTGGGGACCGAGTTAGTGAATGCAAAATCGTGTGTAACACTACTCAGGAATTGTTCTAATAGATCCTGTTCCAAGACGTCACGTTCCAGGTGTTGATCCACACGACTACATCCCATGCCTACATGGGCCTGTGGACACTTGTTTAATGTCGTCTGCTCTTCTAAAGCGTTGCCTTCTCTGTCTTCTATGGAGTGTAAACCACCAGACTGTCCAGTATGTGAGTCCAGCAGACCATTGGCCTTATGGGCCGCTCCAAATATATTCTGTAACGGAGCTGTCGGTTCGGAACTTTCTCGACTATCGGTTATTCCATCGATGGAAGGGTACGTTTGTTTGCGTTGCGTTTCTTGTGTTCTGTTATCTAAACACAATGTTTGAGGAGGTGATGGCTGGTTAGCTGAGCTTACAGATTGTTGCAGACAATGGGTATCAGATAAACTGAGACCGTTATCACAGACAGGAACGGAATTCCCTCTTGTCAACTGGCCATCCTTATCTACAGGTATCACGTGAATGTTTCCTGTTGCTGAATCAACTTCTAGGCGTGCGCGAATTCCATTCACGTTGACAATGCTGTTGATACCGAGAAGAAATCCCGTCCTTTCCCGTTCTTCTTTCGCCATTCTAACCACGACCTGAAAGTCAAAGTAAAACGCAAAATTAAACAGTTGAATGAACAACTTGATAGAGCAATGGGGACTTTGTTGAAATTAGTAGGATTGAAAAAAACAATATAAAGATACCAATATCGGGACCGTCCAAAAATGACCATCAAACAGTAGGGGAAGGGGGGTCTAGTGTCCATAACCAAGCATGACAAAGGTTGTACATGACAAGGGTTGGGTGGTCAAAAATAACAAGACGTTATTTAGGACAGCCCCATAATTAGGCTCTGTAGTAAAGTCATTCCCACATGGCGACATGGTCCCCAGTGAAGCCAGTTGCACCTGAAACCACCTGGAAAAATTGCCAATGGTCCAGCAGCAAAGCCTCTGCTGGGGATCCAGCCTGATAGGAGGCAAATCCCATACAAGCAGTAAGATTTAAAATAGTACAATTAACTGTATCCCAGATTTTGTTTGGGTGCCCCCCCCCCCTCGAAGTAATTGGTTTTCATGGGTTGATTAGTCATTTGGGATGATAGATGCTTTGAATGGTAATATATAAGGCCATTAAGGTTTTTTTTTTCAAATAATAGAGGAATCTTTATTTTATATATTTAATGGCTTTGAGCTCACCTGAGACTTTCTTCCCTGTATCCCACGAAGCTATAAATAACTCTGTGCTTTACCACATACATGTATCTACAATGAATAGGTGTTGTTACTATGGGTATGGGAGGCTCGCGCCTCCTGTGCCCCCCCCCCCCCCCCCCCCCCAAAAAAAAAAAAAAAAACCACACACACACACACACACACAAAACTAAGACTAAGTATTCCAGGAGACTTCCAACGTCCCCCAGGGCCAGGTGGTCGTTTGATGCCTGCAAATTTTAGTCAAATGAGTTCCCCCTTACCCCAATCCCGCGAAACAAAATCATGCCCATGCCTCTGCAGTCTCTTGTGGCAACTATAGTAGGTAATTAAATCAAAGAAGTCGTCACTGCTTGCTTTCAGTTTCAGCGACTCAAGATATAGGTCTAGATCTCTGATCTATAATGACTATATCTAGGCATCGCATGACGGCGTACGTCGGAACCAGGTTTGGCAGTCATGCTGTCAAAACTGTCGGACCAAGGAGGTATAGAAAGCAATACTACTTACCTCCTAGTCCTTCTTCATAATCATATATACAATCATAACAATGGCTCTGTTGCCCCAAGATGTATCACTGAGATGAAGAGTTGGAACGGGTTGTTGTTTGGTTTCGGTAAAACACAACAAATTTAGACAGGGGGCACTGGGGAACCTATTAGTAACGCGGACTGTCATTGGTGGGCTTGCATGTAAGGTGTAATCTTATTGGTTCCTTGAGGCCGATTTTCAGTATTAATCCAATAGATGTCGCCACGTGCACTTTATGGTATCAATCGCTTCTGTGTCGTGTTTTGAACAAAAGTATATATCGATGTTTTTACTCAATCACGAGACATAAAGAGCAAGACATGTGGATTTTGTAAAACTTACAGTCGCGGTGATGGGCTAATTTGGCGGAACTATCTGCACGCGGTCATATTGTCTATCAATACATCGTTCGGCACCCTCTGCGGAACCGCCAGCCTATGCTGCTACTGCCAGGGTTTCACTGCCAATACGCTACGGGAGACGATCCTACGTTTCTGGAAACGACACTGGAGTTGGCCGGTAAGTGGGATAACGAATAGATTATATCTAAAAGGACGCCCCCCCCCCCCACCCTACATTGTGTGTGTGCCAGGTACCCGCCACAATCTCTACTTCTCGTAATGACTTGTCACAACGGCCCTAGTCTTAGTTACCCGTACAAGTAGGCCTAGTAGTACCGGTACTAGTCCGTTCACGCACCGTGCCACCTTCGGGTTACGGTACGTGAAGGTCTAACAGAGTATGACTCTGACTGGCCAGCCACCTTCAGTGAGAGGAATATCATGGTTGGCTGTTCTATTTATAGTATCAGTTTGACAAGGGGGAATACCAACAGGCGCTTAGTCTGCTTAAAGTCTGTAAGGGTCTAACAGAGCACAGCTCTGATTTGCCAGTTCCTTAGGCACTGATTGGAGAAAAGGATTTCTTGGTTGGCTGTTCTAATTTTAATGCAAACCCAAGCCTGAGAATACCACGATTCTGGCACTATTCTGGGAATCATTATAACTCTCCAAGCTGATTTATTTGGTACATGCCCAGTAAAAGCTACTCTAGGACCTCTGCTTGAAGAGTAGCATACTGGTTACTGGCAAATCAATCAGGGCATCTTAGTACCAGCGGAGGTAGGAATTTCTACCTTAAAATGGCAGTGCAAAACAGTCCCAGTATGAGAGCCTGTGCGCCCTGGCCCTGGCGACAACGGGCTGTACTAGAGTCTATACCGGTACGTACAACGTCAACGCTGTGTGTCCAATATCACTCCCCACAGAGGGAGGGACGAGCTGAGTCGCACCACGTCTGACTTTTAGGTAGATCACATCACCGACTTGGAAGACCTGGATAAGAAACCTACCCGTGTTGGCCTACTTATCATGATTGCCCCCCTATTGTTCTCAAGTTCACACCTTTGCAGCAAGGCGGGGCACGCATTCACACCTTAGTTTAACACCTTATCCACTAGATGGCATGTAGAGCATGCAACATTCTATGGTGTAATTAGGTTTAAGAACACCATGCCTCTGGTACAATGAGAGTGAAGCATCATTCATATTTTCAACATCATACCGGGTATATTCATATATAATTTATTAAGGCCTGGCGCGATGTGAATATTTTCAAAATCTTGATTTTCCAGGCCTGATTATCTGAAAGTGATGAAATTCTGCCTGCCAACCCCAGCCAAAGTCACACAAAATCTGCCAATTATCTAGAACCCTCCACCCCACTTACAGCCATAACCTTTACTGTTCCATTTAGGTACATATCTGAAATCATCGATGAAATAGTTTATTGAGGCCTGTTGGGGTGGAAATAATTTCAAAATCTTGATTTCCCATGTCAACACCCTGTAAATGAGGCAAATCTGACTCCTGATCAGACCCAAAGTGACCCAAAATGTGCCAATTGTTCAGACACCCCCAGCACACCTAGGAATATAATTTCAACTGTCCTACTTATGAAGTGTCTTGGAATCGTCATTGAATTAGTTTATTAAGGACTGACATGATGGGAATATTTTCAAAATCTTAATTTTCCAGGCCTGATTATCTGAAAATGAGGAAATTCTGCCTGTTGACCCCAGCCAAAGTCACACAAAATCTGCCAACTGTCTAGCACCCCCAGCCCACTTACAGCCATAACCTTTACTGTTCAATTTAGGTACATATCTGAAATTGTTGGTGAAGTAGTTTATCAAGGCCTGTTAAGATGGAAATAGTTTCAAAATCTTGATTTCCCATGTCAACACCCTGAAAATGAGGGAATTCTGGCTTCCTAACCTACCCAAAGTGACCCAAAATCTGCCAATTGTTTAGAACCCCCCAGCACACCTACAACCATAATTTCAACTGTTCTATTAAGGAAGTGTCTTGGAATCGTCATTGAATTAGTATATTAAGGACTGACGCGATGGGAATATTTTCAAAATCTTGAATTTCCAGGCCTGATTATCTGAAAATGAGGAAATTCTGCCTGTTGACCCCAGCCAAAGTCACACAAAATCTGCCAACTGTCTAGCACCCCCAGCCCACTTACAGCCATAACCTTTACTGTTCAATTTAGGTACATATCTGAAATTGTTGGTGAAGTAGTTTATCAAGGCCTGTTAAGATGGAAATAGATTCAAAATCTTGATTTCCCATGTCAACACCCAGAAAATGAGGGAATTCTGGCTTGCTACCCTACCCAAAGTGACCCAAAATCTGCCAATTGTTTAGAACCCCCCAGCACACCTACAACCATAATTTCAACTGTTCTATTAAGTAAGTGTCTTGGAATCGTCAGTGAATTAGTTTATTAAAGACTGACGCAATGGGAATATTTTCAAAATCTTGATTTTCCAGGCCTGATTATCTGAAAATGAGGAAATTCTGCTTGTTGACCCCAGCCAAAGTCACACAAAATCTGCCAACTGTCTAGCACTTACAGCCATAACCTTTACTGTTCAATTTAGGTACATATCTGAAATTGTTGGTGAAGTAGTTTATCAAGGCCTGTTAAGATGGAAATAGTTTCAAAATCTTGATTTCCCATGTCAACACCCTGAAAATGAGGGAATTCTGGCTTGCTACCCTACCCAAAGTGACCCAAAATCTGCCAATTGTTTAGAACCCCCCAGCACACCTACAACCATAATTTCAACTGTTCTATTAACCCATTCAAGCCGGGTGATGCCTTGAGGCATCAACCAGGGCTGGCCGGGTGATGCCTCAAGGCATCAACCGGTGCTGGCCGGGTGATGCCTTGAGGCATCATTTGCAAAATATACGTTTTTTTAAATAAAATTGAAAATACTGGCTGAATAAACATGAAACTTTCGGAGAATGTAGATATAACATGATATTCGATTTTTCTAAGTGAAATGAAAAATAATGATAAGTATCACGTGTCATGTCATGTGATCCAAAAACAAAATTTTCACAATAGGCCTATGTACCCGGCCTCTAGCAGCATTCACTGGCACTAGTACCCGGCTCCACGACTGTACCCCTGCCGCGGGTACCCGGTGCGATAGGGTTAAGGAAGTGTCTTGGAATCATCGGTGAAATAATTTATTAAGGCTTGGCACGATGGGAATATCTTCAAAATCTTGATTTTCCAGGCCTGATTATCTGAAAATGAGGAAATTCTGCCTGCCAACCCGAGCCAAAGTCACACAAAATCTGCCAATTATCTAGAACCCACCAGCCCACTTACAGCCATAACCTTTACTGTTCCATTTATGTAGATATCTGAAATCGTTGGTGAAATAGTTTATTAAGGCCTGTTGAGGTGGAAATAATTTCAAAATCAGGTTTTCCCATGTCAACACCCTGAAAATGAGGCAATACGTAGAAACCGAACGAGAGTTAGACTTGACAATGTTTATGCCACGATGGGCAGGTCGTGTATTAATACATGAGGCGTAGCCGAGTGTATTGAGGAGCAGACCTGACCAGAGTGGCATAGACACTGACAAGTCTAACTCGAGTTCGGTTTCGTATTTATCCTACCCCGTCTCTGCTTTTGTATTACTAAAAGATAAATATCGACTCAACGACCAACAGAACTTTTTTCATAGTAGCTGACATCCTGCTCTCTGATTGGTCAATAATGTTATTACTCTAGTGGCATAAAAAACACATTATGTCACGGCCTGCCACATAAAATTTGCCTATGTTAAGTCTATGGATAAATCTGACTCTCAATCAGACCCAAAGTGACCCAAAATGTACCAATTTTCAAAATCTTGATTTTCCAGGCCTGATTATCTGAAAATGAGGAAATTTTTCACTTTCGCTGGTGACCCGGGGCAATGAACAGAGTTGTTACTGACTTTGAGCAGTCGTTGTAGCTCTTGTATTATTAATAAACACCCCGTTTAACGCTTGTGCACTGGAATCCTCTCGTCCTTATCATTCTATGCGCGATCTTTACAAAACTCACGATACTAGTGTTTACAGAAAGACATTTCGATGTGCTCATTATTGCTCGAGAGGCTAGAAACGTGTTTATGGTCAGGCCTCTTGGACTGTAGTCTATTTCAGAGGTACAGCTCAGGGTGCTAATTTATCTATTTATGTATTTGATTTACTAGCCATTTGAATATCACACGAAATCGTTCAAAGATCTTCTCGTGTATACTAAACAACATGTTTAATCAGTATTTTGAGAAAGCAAAAGAGTATAAGCCTCTAGGATTTAGAACGAATATCCATTCACTTTTTTTCTCAAAAGGGCCCACAATAACAAGATATCTTTTGTCAATATTATTGTAGGTACTGGTACACATCAACAGGAATGTCAACATACATCCCCAATTTGGACGAGAAGGTCCTCGCGACGGTTAAAGATGAAATAACTCGGAAGGAGAGACTCCAAAGAAAGCACTACTTTTATCTCAGTGAACTTCAGAAATTAGCAAGAGAAGTTCCCGGGTTAGTGTAATCATGGACATACTATCGTAAAACTGGATGAGTTTTAATCTTGGCCACCGTATGCCACGACTGGAGTTTGGCAAAGTAACTTCATGAGGCGAAGCCGAGTGAAGTCCGGAGCCAAAACTTCAGGAGTGGAATGCGGTGGCCAAAATTAAAACGAATCAGGTTTTGATTTTATCCTACC
Source organism: Alentia gelatinosa (assembly GCA_950022655.1). NCBI lineage: Eukaryota > Metazoa > Annelida > Polychaeta > Phyllodocida > Polynoidae > Alentia > Alentia gelatinosa. The sequence goes on along the minus strand of OX465580.1, from coordinate 99,374,654 downwards.
CTATCTCCTCGATTTTTGAATATTACGTGATAATAATGCTGTATGCCACCAGTGGCATATAAAACTCCGTATGCCAGTCAGCGTGGCATACGGAAACCCAAGGTTAAGCCTATGAGATTTTATATTAGGGGTAGGATAAAAGACGTTTCCAAGTCCATGATATTATGTTTCAAAGTCTTTATAAGTGTCTGGCATCAAAGAAATAAGTTGAAATTTATTAGATTAACACTAGGATTATTCCTTAACCTCCAACACACCCTCACCCTCAGTGCCAGAGCTTGAGGATGTTACTGAGTTGGAGGGTGTGTATGATAATGGGTCAAAATATGAAAAAACATACAATTGCAGCTTCAGGACAGAAAACAATCTTCTATGTTTTGGACAAATCCCATTTCTTATTAAGATACATAATAATTTATATTGTAATTTTGACGATTCCAATTGGCACCGATATATTTACAATTTCAGCAAGCTTCAGCAACGCCTCCCTTATGACCTTCTGTGTGGACTCGCCAACTCACTGCTGGATGGCACTGTTTGTGACATAGTGCGAACATTACGAGATGTCCAGCAAATGGAGGAACAAAACTTATTTAGTCAACGAACAACGATGGTCAACGAACATAAATGTACGTACAAGGATATCCAATCACTGTTCTGTCCTCCCATTTGAATCATAGAACTTTATGAACGCGTGGCATTATATGATTCGTTGGGAATTAGGTGATGTAGATGTGTACTACTTTATATCAGTATGAGTATTTAATAGATTGAGATATGAATAGTATATGCACGAACTTAAAATCTATCTGTATCTATGAATGCCTAATGACCGTTTTATCACAAGGAACCACCCATAGAGTACGTCCGCAGAATTTCCAAAATTTTAGACCCCTCCCCCTCCCCCACTCCCAATCTTGTACGCGATAGAACAAATAAGGGGCATACACAAAATCTTTTACCCCCTCCCCCCAACAGTGCGTAGGTCCTGTATGGATGAACCCCAACAGAAAATCATTTTTTTGATACTTAGGTTTGTAACTACAACGCTGTTTAGGACTGAGCAACTAATGTATGTATTAAAATATTTTACAGTACAAAAGAAGGAAAATCAACGAAAACATCGAGAAGCTCTTCAAGATGCTCAAGCAAAACCACACAATATACCCTATATCCAAGTTGCTCAAGAGAAAGAAGTCACAGTAGGTGTCATAATTATAATATGTTTTTAACATCACGACGTATTGCGCATCGAAGCTATAGAAAGGAGTGCCAACTCACGTTATTTCCAGATGGACGGTTTATTTTAAAGTCTATGCCTATAGCCTATTATAGTCCATCTGCTTGTAGTGTCACTGGGTCAGCTTACCACATTTTTTTTCCTGTTTCAGCGATTTAAGTTCAGATAGGAATATGATTTCTTTTTTCATCAAAAGGTTTTGTGCCAATAAAGTATGCTACAGTTTTCAGACTTCGTACTTTGATTGGAGTTCTGTCTGTTCCTGGTGCTGGTGGGGGTGTTTGATAGAAAGACAAGCTCATTTCGTTGAGTGTTTTGTTCCTTTAAAAAAAATCTTTTTCGCAACAGGTAGATCAAAGTCGTGTTTTTAAGGGGATACAGTTTTTGGGATATTCTAAATTTTCTTTCTCAGCTAAAATACCATTGATAGTTTACTTCTATGAGTGTGTAACACTTGATTTCTTTTACCTTCTGTAGTATATCTCATAGGAGGATGATTCTTAGTGGCTGCATTCGATAATATATACTATTCTACTGGCAACATTGCCATACCCACCCATATTGACGGCAGTGGTTGAATATTTATATTCCCATTGGTCAGCTTCGACCGTTGATACTGTGTCACCATAGAAATAGGACCAAAGCCCATATCTGAACAATTTAGACGTATTACATGGTGGTATAGTTTCCATTCCACACTGATATCGGACGACTGGAGACCCATCCTGCTTTTTTATGAGCTTCCAGAAACAATGCCCCATTCACACCCCTGTCCCCTCATAGTAATCACATGTGGGCGGGTGAGAGTGGGTTATTTAGATTTTCAGTTTCTTGTGTTTCCTGACCTTTTTACCATATCCACATCACTGTATTATTCTCATTTCAGGGATGACAGTTTTCCTGTTTTACAAGACAAATCCTTGATTTCACTTTCAGTTTATGAAACTCCCTTTCCATGTGTAAAACAAAGAGAATAAATTAGGCCTCATTCGCTACAATGATCAGTGCTTCAAACCTCCCCAAATATCCAAGCTCCATTCCATGACCAACAATGATATGTTTTCTCAATCTCTCTGAGGCAGTAAATTCCACATGAAAGAAAATCCTATATCTTATTTACAAAAAAAAATCCTATACCTTTCCAGACCCAGCTGATATCTCTGTCATTTTAATAAACACTCTTGAATGCAGACATTCGAGGCGAAATGTGAGGAGGAGGTGAAGCGCCGCGATATGAAGACAATCTTAGCGCTGGACCAGCAGATGATGGATCAACAAGTCACTCTGGAGAAGGCAGGCGTACCTGGCTTCTATGTAACTAATAATCCCAACGAGATCCGCCTACAGATGCACCTGCTCGATTTCATCATACGCATCAGTCAGCAAGAACCACCCAGCTAGCAGATATCCCCCAGCGGGTCATATAGACAACGTATAGCCAAGAGCAGTTTCAGCAGCTGGAACCAAGGCATTTCTAAGTGAACTGCGGCTAATATAGTTACTTAATTTATTATAGTTCTTATAAGACTACATGGGTGCATATAGATAGACTTAGATTAATAGAGCTGAGATACGATGAGCTATGCTGCCATATACTTGCAGGTAATAGTAGAAATCTGAGCAATTACCTGTGTGACCGAACCAATGGCTACCGTCATATTTTACTATGCGAGTTCAGACACAAGCAATGTATTTTGGGTCACAAGTGACAGTAACCATAAACACTTTGTGGATTTAATAAAATTGATGAATCTAAGAAAATTTGGCATTGAGAGAAAGTGAATACAGTAGCTATGTGGCAATAGACGAGACTGGACCGATTCTTCCATAAGACATGTTCTCAATTGTACACAATAGATGTACATGGATAAAAGATTTAACGTTTATAAATATGTTATGAATAAAATTTGCATTCTCATTTCTAGACATTAAATTGAGAATTTCAAACCATTAATAAATCTCATGAATGCGATGGCATGAAAGAACGAAACCTTTTCATCTCTAATACAAAATATAAACTAAAACAAGAGGTGAAATTTCTTGGATTGAATTTTTACAACAAACTGTTTTTCAAACCGCTTATAGAATATTTGAGGCGAAAATGTCCGAAGTCGGGACTAGTGCAAGACCTTGCTATGTGTGCCTTATAAGAGAAAGCCGCATCGCGGCTTTTTAAAATCATAAGGACTCTAGTTTGAGCTTATCTGAGATGATTTTTAATAGAGGAAGTCCAGGTATAGTTAATACACATGTACCTGCTTCAACGGAAATGATTTGGATCTGCGTGGTTGCGTAGTTGACTAGTATTGCGTTGTGTCAACTACAAGGAGAATACGACCACAGAGATCGAAATCTGGGTAATGTTCTTTAGGTTTTTTTCCCATAAATTTCTTGATTGATGCAATTTGACAAGTACAAGATGGGTTCAGTACATTGTATAAATATAGCAGCATCAAATAAATGAGGCCGTTAGCGTCAGCCTTCAGTTTGGCTGGTTTTCATCGCTTGGGCCAACCCATGAGAAAGTGATATCAATCTCGTATTTTACCATACCTAGATTATATAAGTAACACCGACGTATTGTCACTTGCCTGTGTGTAAACAGCGATCACAAATAACATCGGTTGTTGACATATGGTTACATGATACGTAGTGACAATGACAAGAGGACTAGACCGTGCTCCGGTATAACATAATTGCGTTGATTTCACAGAATACGAACGCTGGGGCAAGTCCATAGAATAATACTCTTCACATATTTGCCCATTGACCATAGCGAATTGCTGGAATTTGCTCGTTCATACACCTTTTCGATATCGATTTAAACTCTTTAAAGGTAGGTATACAACGGGTGACAGGCGACAGATTGTTCCAGGCCAGCGGGCCTTGGTAAGTTAGCGAGTTAAGAAATGCGTTACAGTTAGGTCTTGTAACAAATAACATAGGCGTTTCAAAGTTCCTGGTTCGTCTTTGTCCTAAGTCTCTGTAGTTAGAGATGTTGTACTCTACTCACCTTTAGACTAATTATTAGAAACAAATCTTGTAAATAATTAGAAATTCGACGTAAGCGCCAAGCATTGTTTATATAAAATTGTTCCTATATATATAGTGCCTGTCAGGTGGCAGAAAAAGCCGTATTCTATTGGGTACATTCCGGCTTTCCGGAATCTACTCGGTAGCGATCTGTAGACTCCATAGGTTTAGTATAGATACTCCGTATTAGGTGGATAATAAAGGATTAGAAAATACCTTGTTTCATGCTGATTTTAACTTGTCCCTATTATGTTTTATTTTTTAGAGAATGGTCGTCATTCTGATTGGCTAGTCGCACGACATGTGCCGGGACTCTAAGATTTTAATTGAGATTGAGTTTTGGTAATCCTACGACAGGAGATCTAGATCTAAAGGCATTTAATGAACATGGAGAGCATTTGATTTTTACCTAACAAGTTTGGTACGAGAAAATACTAATGTAAATTATTCCTCTATATAGGATTTTAAATGGGGTTTCCTTATTTTATAAATAGAATTTGCAAGTATATGTACATTACTCAACTGCAAGTCCCAGTATTACAAAAACCAACAAAGACATTCAGATCAAGTGTATTTTGCCAGGGTTTACTTGTTTGGTCTTAAAACTTATCATCTATTTTGCCTCCATGGCATCAGCTTGCCATAGAGGTGTTTTGCCCCGTCTCAATAACCTAAATGCGTTTTTTAGTAGGAATGTAGTATGTCTAAATCACTGTACCAACAGTATCCTCCACACCCCACCGGGAACGCGAGAACACGTTTGGGAAGCAAAAGTTTTTGATCTAAAGTCTTCAAAATCAAATTAAAGTAACTTAAATCATTGGTGGTCCTATATACCATCAGCGTCCTCTCGGACGTCAAATCGCGCGCTAAGAAAAATAGGTCCTTTTTTTAAATTAAATGGCAAATGAATACACAGCATGTAGTCCTTGACATTCGCTCAGTGTTAAAGTCTAATTGAACAAATTTAACGTTAATCTACCCAAACAAACAAAGCTCAAAGTTAGATGCGTTGTTCTTGTCTCAAATTATACTAAGAAATAATCATGACATAAATAATACACATATATGTGGTAATAAAAATTCCTGCAACAAAGCAAAGTATATTACCGGTATTGCCCTTATAGAAATACTAATCGGTTATAAAGACCGGTCATCCCCTAGTTAGTATTATTAACTTAGAATCTTAGCCATAGTTACGAAATTTAAAAGTTTGAGATCTAGAGATAAAATGTTTGTTAACAAGTTGTCCAACTAATAGAAAAGAGAAACCCGTAAGTCACGATACCGGGGAACTTAATTATTACATTTCTGGAGAAGGAATTTCCTCATTATGTAAATTTATCGATTACAGATATTCACATGGATAGGTTTGACGTTTGGGGACAAGTTCAAACTAATGAGACTGTATTAGAAAATGCTTCGACTATAATATTTTCCATCTCGTATTGAGATGCCTGCGAGAGGGGGGGGGACGTCCTATTAGTGGAGTCCGTTTAAATAATACTAATAACCGCTGGCTACATTAGTTATTTTGATTTATTTTACTAAATTGATGCCTGTTAAAAACTGTTTTTCATATACTACTAACACTGAAATTGAAGAGTGAATTCGTACAATTTTAGTTTGACGTCCAATAGATTTTAGGATTGTTCCCGAATGTTGCACGCTAAGAAAGTTCCACTGGGGTTTCTCAAACTATATCCTATAGAGTAGTTGACTTCCCTCGGAGGTAAATCAGTGTAATTACAATTATCTGGTACAATATTCATGAGCCTTAATCTGGTCTGGAGCCTTTATTGTCTACGGCCGAATAAAAGGGGTTTTATCAGATTATGTAGATCTACATACCGTACCCTATTTCACAGATACTGTAACGACCTTATGAGACAATTCCTACATTTGACGTTTCTTTTTATATTAGAGCTTCCTTCTGAGACCAACCCATTTAATATCGAGTCGGTCTAATGATAAATTAAAACGATTAATTGAAATCATCCCATTATTCTCTAAGAATGCCGGCCTCGCATAGACCACCTGTCCTCTAATTTTATGGGTGGTTGCCACTGGCAGGGTGGGTCTCGAACCTACGAACATGTAATCTCGATCCTCTACGTTACTGAGTATATCAGAATTTCCTTGTTTTATCCCAAATTTGGGTAACATCTCTATTTGTTGATCTACATGTCACACGTCAGCGGATATTCCTTTAAAAGTATCGGATAGCGTCAGAGGTGTCTGTTGGCGAACAGGATCACTTTCCGAAGCGAAGTTTGTTATGCGAAGTAACCCCTTAACAGAGCCGACACAGTAGCAGGAATGATTTTGGCTGGTTTTCTCTCGCAATGATGCCTGCCAGTAGAACTAGGTCCAGCTACATAACAATGGGGCTGTTCGGAAACTCTTAGTGAGGAGAACATATCTCACACCGCCTCTTTGATCACAATGTTCTCAAACATTCGTCTGAACACATTGACTGGTTGCTTGAATACTTATGGCACTGTAACCACAACACGGAAAGAAATAAATGTTTATCTTTATATCTACTCATTTTCTGCTCTCCCAAAATATATTTTCCGACTGTCACAGGGTGACCTACTTCAATGGCAGTGCTGCCATCTTGCTGGTCTCCATGGAACAATCTCACTAAACCAAGCTTCCACCTGGCGCTCTCAGTGAGCGGTTCTCTTCACGAGTGGCTCGGGCTGAACCCTGGTGAGAGAGTGAAGAGGGTCCATTAATAGCTCTACTTCTCATTATCTGCCGATACGGATTAGTTCCCTCTGCTAAATGCATACAGAGGAATAGTAACCAAGATAAAAGTAAAAATAAGCGGAGGGTTGTCCAGCTTGGGGTGAATTGAATCTAGGTGGCAACCCCTGCCAGGTATTCAACAGGACTCCACAGTGTGACCTGTGTATTGGGTCACACAGACGGTTTAAGATAAGAAGAAAATAAGGACATTTTAAGGATGTCCTAGGGTGGATAAGTGGAAATCTAACGGGGTACCCTTTAACCTCCCTATAATGATGTCACAGGTACTGGGATTCCCCAGGCCTAGTTTCCTGACACTGAGATCTTGTTCAATTTCTACTTGTTTAAACGTTTATCTCAAAGACTCTAGTTATATCAAATCAAAAGGAGGTCAATAACAGCCAAATCAGAACGTTTACAAGCATAGGATCATGTCATATGTAATACAACTAATATGAATCAATCATCTGAAATCAAAGTGGGTGCATCCACCCACCTATATTGCCCAGATGTTTCATAGTGTGCGGACCGTCACTGATACACATACATTATTTCCAGGGTGTGGGTGGGCATTTGTGTGGGTGTTGAAGGGTGTTTGATGATTGTGTTTGTTAGAGTTCTTGGGTGTACGTGTGGATTTTAATGGGTGTAGGTGTTCTTGGTGGGTATGGACATTGGCATGAATATTTGTTTGTGTGGTGGGTGTAGGTGTTGGTGCGAGTAGGGGTTGGTAGATGTTAGTTTGTGTTGGCGGATATGGGTGTAAGTGTAGATGGGTTTTGGTGTAGTATAGGTGTTGGTGTGTGGAAGTGTTGATGGGTGTTGGTGAGGTGGGTGTAAGTGTTGATGGATATTAGTGCGGATGGATTTATTGGTGTTTATTAGTATGGATGTTGCTGTTGATAGTTGTTAGTGTTGATAGATGTGAGTGTTGATGTATGTGGGTGTTGGTATTGGTCTTGGTTCGGGTTTTGAATCTGGTTTTGGAGTGGGGGTGGGGGGGGGGGGGTATTGGTGTGAGTACTGATGGTTGTTGGTATGGTGGGTATTGGTGTTGATGCGTGTTTGTGTTGATGGATGTGGGTGCAATTCAGAGTCATTTGGTACAGGATTTACATTTCTAAGTGATAACACAAACCTTTTAACTAAGTGTAGGACAGTTCCCGAGGTGACCCAGATACAGGAGTGTTTAACACTAATCTCTCCCAGAGGTGCCCATACTTTATTTGTGTGATTTTCTCGAAGTTCACCTTAAATTCTCCTCTCCTTCATTCATGCAAACCTTGGTAACATACACGCTTTTCGATACCCTCGAAGAGCGTGTTCTGTCTTATCCAAGATTTTTCTACCTTCGATATAGCCTACGATACAGGTTTGGTGCTGGGATATTATTTTTATGCAGACCAAAAGTCCTCAGGGCGATTAGGTCATGGCTAATAAGGGTTTAAAGTAATTAACCTTGTTTGTGCAAACCGATCAGAAGAACACTACACCCAATTATGCTTCGGGCGGCACGCCACCAGCTTCAGTCTCACCTCCCCAGGTTTTTCCACAGTCGGGAGGCAGTTGGGATGAAAAACCCACTGCCAGCAGCCGCCGCACACATATTGAAGAAATCAGAGACAGGTGTGACAGTGCTCCAGCTCCAAGTGGTCCTCTGAGTCAAAGTAGGGATGATATGGATTGTATTGATGCCCCCAGCGGGCTTGTTCATGTCAAAAATGTACATGTTTCACTGTTCACCGAAAATTTTTTTTTCATGCTTGAAAACTTGTCAACATTAAAATTGAAATAAATGTTCAATTTTTCTCTAAACCTGACTCACGTTCAATTAAATGTTACAAGGTGACCATATACTCAATCAATATAAGTTGGTAGTATGAAAATAATCGCTTCAGGGATGTGAGCAGCCCTTGAAGAAAATCCCTGAAATTATTGTCTGTGACAAACTCCCCCCCCCCCCCGGAAACTGTGTTCCCTGGTGAGTACGAATGGTACTACAGTCTATGCTCTCCAAGCAGAGCCTTGCCTTTTATGTCCTATTGATGTTAAACCAAATATGTACAAAGGAGATTGTAGTATGAAGCTGGTTCCTGGTGTTATCTATGCATTCAAAGTGTTTTGTATGGTAAAGCCTGGCGTCCACCTACTACGATAGAAATTTAGACCTACCTATATGGCACCGATACAAAAAGCAAATATCGCAGACATATCTGGAAGGTGCAAAATTGTAGATATATGTCTAGAAATGCCAATCCACTACGCATTGTATGGGTTTTTTATTGGTGTCTAATCGCAGAAACGTGGTCAACTGCCCCAATATAAGGTGACCTTCCGACGCAATTATGATTTTTTATCAGGAGGTGCATCGTAGACCATATCGGAGCCATATCGTTGTAGGTGGACACCGGGCCTAACACTGCAAGGGTTTCACCACTATGCCTTGCAAGGGATCTCACAACTGCAAAGACATCTGACGAGTTTCAGTAAAAAGGAAAAGCAGCACTCAGTATTTCTAACTATGCCAGTGTCAGTCATCAGTGTACCAATGCAATCACAGTAATGTATCAATAGGTGCATACCACTCAGTCTAAGATAGAAGTTCTGGAAACTGGTTTCATTCTCCCAGAGAATATGTAATGCAACATGGTATAGTTGCTGGTCTAGTGTGAGGATTGTGTATTTCTACCCAGCAGCCTCTGATATCTGGTTTGCCTTCATCATTGCTGTCAGCATTGTTGCAGCAACCTCAGGGGGCTTATTAATCAATGGAAGATAATAAACTTTCGTCTTGGTAGCCTATGAATGACCTTGTTCTCGACACATCTTTGTGTTGTAGCCATTGGATTCTGGACATTTCTCATTGGATATAACATCCTGAATGAATGCAAAATCATTATCAGTGGCTCTTTTCCTTGGCACATCCTGATGATAATGGGTATCTGATGAGAGAGAAGATATATATGGAGGTCTGCCATTGTTGGATTCTTTTTAGGTGAAATTTTCAAAATCTTTCTACTGTCCTCCTGCAAATGGCTTAGTCAGTTCACTCTTCTTGAGGCAGGTAATGGTTTCAATTAGTGTGGTGTCATCTTTGTTGGTTTGCTGCATGATGATCATTGCCAACAAGTGTGTTGAGAGCTTTCCATTTTGGGAACTTATGTCAGTGTCAAAATTGTCAGCAACAACCTGGATTAGACCATCCTTGGATCTGATATCTTTGCTGCATCAGTTTCACAGAATCAACAGATGTAGCAACAGCAGTTAAGGTCTTAAAGCGCAGTAACTCATCATAGCTCCATGTGATGCAATAGTCATACATGTGACCAATAACTGCTTTTGAGTCCCTCAAAAGTATTCCAAGTGCCACTCGTAGGGGAGTTGGATTACTTGTTATTACATCAGTGATGATTTTGGCAATAAGCATTGTTGGTAAAGTTTGGTCCAGTTTCATAAACTGGGCAGCCAGCAACCTCATCAGTGTAGCAGATGCAGACTCAGTAGCAATGTTCTTATCAATGTGCACTTGATATAAAGACTTGTCACAAGTAATACACTCCTTCACAACATGTTTTCGACAAAATGCTAATGCTCCTCTCAATGTCATCATTCTCATCAATACCCTTAACCATCTTTAGTGCCAAAGCAGCATTGGCTGCATAACCAGGAGTTTTAAAGGATGACAAGGTCATTACCAAAGCACTGCTGCAACTCATCTAGGAGGTGTAAATGATTGAGTGAGCCATGAATATCCTGGTAGTTCTTGAAAATTTCAATTGAGTTCCAAATCCAATTTCTGTCAGCCTGTAGAATTTATATTACAAGCTGCAAGGCTTCATCTGACTCAAACTGTTTGGATGTACCTTTTGGACCATCTGAAAGGCACCAGTTACTAAATAATAAGCTCATACAGTCTTTGTGATAACGACTGTCAACTGCATGCAGGTCACTGATAGTACCTTTAATGTGACGTTGGACTTCATTTGCCCAGTGGTCATTATGAGAATGACATTTTTCAAGAATATTTCCCATCATGCTCAGTGTGTGTTGAATGACACATAAAAGCTGGTGTCCATCTTCTATGATTCTTTGGATCCTTGTTTACATCACAATCTTTGCCACAGTACAGGCTATGAAGTTTGAAGTCAAATACTGACAGTGAATGTCTTAATCTTTTGGCTGGTGGGAAAACTTCATAATTTGTATACTTAATAAGATTGGTTTTTGATGTATACCAAGACAGCAATTTCTGTTGTAGGGAACCTTTAACTTATCATTTTCAGCAAGCTGTCTTTCAAGTTCTATATGCAAGGTATCACCATAAACTTTGCTTGCATTGATGATTGTTTCTATTCATGCTACGCCTGTAGCCTCTGAGAGTGTTTTCTTCTCATTACATTCAGCACCATATCACAACTTAAAGATGCAGCTGCTCGCCATAGATTAAAACAAAGAAATAAAATATGGACCTTTCTTATTCTTGGAAATTTAAGGAGAGAAAGGTACATCCCATCCTGCTATTTCAACCCTAGACTCCTATTTTCGTCAGATTATCTAAAAATCAAGATCCATGCTTTTGAAAACATTACAGGATTCAGTCATGGTAGCATCTTTGTGGTTACCATAACAACAACTAAGAGGGTATTTACAAAACCTATCCTAGCATGATCTTAGAAGGCTTTCAACTAACCTAATCTGTATTTTTTTAGTTGTGTAACATTATCTCTATTGTGAAACATGAGTCTGGCTGGTAACCATGGCAACAGGAAATGTGACTCATCACACATTTATCTGGTGTATTGGGGCCATGAACATACAGCTAGGATGAAAAAGCAGTGCACTAATTCATATTTTTCCTGCAAGTTATGGCAGTTTTATCTGTTTTTATCAGATTAATCATAGCAATATAGTTTATTACCATGGAAACGGTAAATCCAATTCTTCTAAAACCCTTTCAATCAAAATTGCTGAACCCCAAAACATATCTCTTGACCAAAATATCATAGATCTGAAGTAGTAAATAATGGAAAAATGTGAGTTTTAGAAATTAAGTGCTTCAAGGCAGGCATTGAGGACGCCATGTTGAATATTTAAAATTGCTCAAGGGTGAGAGCTCCACACCACCCTAGATCTCATCGTACACATCCCAGAGATGAATAATCAGCAGAGAAAAAAGTATATCAGAGAAGTTGGGATTAGGCCTAAATTTGGGCTTTGGCTGCCAGGCTATAATAGTCTATTCGCTCGGTGTGTCGCATAATCCATATGGGCTACGGGGTATTGATTAAAGACATAGAGTGGAAGTCGCTACAGTGTGCAGTCCATTATCTTATTTTCCAAAGCACGATCCACGCGACTCTGCATGACTCAATGTGATGTTGATGAGGAGATCATAGAACGACATGGCTTCCCGAGTCAGCCTAATGGCGATATGTAGATTGAGTGCGCACGTGATCACGCACAGATGTCCAGCATTCACAGGAAAAGTGCATGCGTGGAAGCCGCAGCCTAGTCACGTGGTTCTCTTTAATCACCGCGCGACTGTGTAGGATAACTGGCCTCACATCCCCTATATCCCACCTTCCACCCTTGAGACCTCAACTAGTGCACCCGCCACACACACACACACACACAGAACACCCAGTCTGAACAGGCCACGGGAGGGGAATTATTCAGCTGGTCTTGACTCGTGTACGAATTATCTTGTGTAGGTGCCGTGAAATGGAACGCTCTATTGCTCAGAGACGGCTGGCGGGGCGTGATAAGCTCAACGCATGCGCGTTGTGAGACCCCCAGGAGAAGACGCGCGTGAACCCCGATGAATATAGCCGTGCAAGGGCAAGTATGGCGGATGTTCCAGAGGTATGTAAAAGCTCACAAGCAATAGGTAAGAAGCAAAGGGGCTAAAATCAAATTATTCAGGAAAGAAGAAAAACAACACGTTAGCCTATTAGCAAAACCTTATCTTTGGTTATCAACTTTGATGTAGTCATCCTTATGAGGAAATCAACCAGTTAGGACTTTCGGATGTACACTACAACGTGAATATGGGAAATAATAGTATTCTCTTGCGGCATTCTCTCGTGGAATTCGGCGGGAGACTCGAGATCTAGCACGTGAAACAAGAAATTATGCTAGCGCAAAGGTGTCAAATTATGAGAAATAGACATTATAAGGTGACTAGGTTTTGTGGATTCAAAAGCAGCTTTTACTTTCGTTATAAGTACATGTATATCTCATTCAATCGCAATTAATAAGCGAAGTTTGTGAACGTTGAATTTAAATATCAAACAGTTTATGAGCAGTTGTTAAATGTTTATTTGTGACCTTTAACTCTGGATACCTCCCCAACATAGAATATGAGGTTTAAGGTATAAGATACTCAACCATGTCAAGAAAGCAAAAAGAAACAAACACTTGAAAAAAATTGTATCCGACCGGCGTCCACCTACCACGATAGAAATTTCGAGCTACTGATATGTCTCTCATACAAAAGGTAAATATCGGAGACTTAGCGGGAGGGTCCATATCGTGGACAAATAATGTCTAGACATGCCACTTCGCCACGCATCGTAATGAGTTTTCCTGTAAAAATAAAGGTGATCATGGTCCCGATATAATCAGGGCACAAGTGTATATCTTGAGGTGTTATCTTCATTTTTAGATATACGTTGCAATATAATTCAGGAAATATTGCATCGATAATGTTTCCCAGGATACAGAGAACAACAATGCATCTTTTTTCAGGCACTAAACGCTCTGTTCTAAGTCAAACTAAGAAAATATTGATTGGAGAAACTTAAGCCCAATCAAATATCACCAAGTTTGCAGAGCAACGGGCAGATGTATCTACTATTTTATTTCAAAATTTTTTAATGTTGAAAAGTCGTAGATACCCTACGGTCCAGGATTTTCATGAGGACGAAATTCATAGACCCCCATTTTTCATCGGAGACTTTTCGTAGAGACATGGTTAACTGCCCCGATGAGAGGTTACCTCCGACGCGATTTCGATTTTTTGATAGGGAGGTATAGGGCATATCGGAGTGAATCGATAGCTCAGTGGACGCCGACTCTAACTTTATTAAATGCTATCACTAGAACTTTGTTATGGACCAATTTCTGTTTAACTAATTCCTACATAGATAATACTGAAGATGCTGGCCAGGGAGTAAAGGATTTAATAAAAAAAAATCCTCTTATTTCTTTTATCGAGGTATGTGTCGTGAAAGACTTTTAAAATGCAGGTTTGACCACACTCTCATCTGTTTTGATCAAGGTTTTGTCCCAGTGTGCCGAGCTTTTGTAGCAGACGGTGCTAGGCCGACTGCAAACACCCACCCCCGCCCAACCCCCACCCCCTTTGGAGTCGACAATGCGGTAATTTCCGTCTATCCACGTTAACGCTAACTCCATACATCAACTTTAAAGGTGGTCACTGTGCAAATTATCGTCTGCTGACGGTCGGGGATCCTGCCCACCAACACTAACCACCTTCCCAAGCCATGCGGATAAATCACATTTACCCGTCACAGCAAACATAAAATATTTACCACTAGGTGAGATCTGTTCCTGCCGACTCCCCTATTGCACCCTTTGTCGTTGCCGGAACAAGCGTAATGCCACGAAACGTCACGAAACGCTGTCGTCTGCTTCGCTGGGCGCCGCTATGCTGACCTTTTAACCTTTCCGTCTCCTGGTGGAAGTGAACGTCTTTTGGAAAATTGAAAGGCAGCGGGCACCAAAAAGATACAAACAACTTTCTATATATAGAGCCGACGTCTGGTGGTTCCAACTGGGAAATCGGTCAAGGGGTGAATTCGTCGGTTTCCTTTCAAATTGAATCACAACTCCAAAGCTCTCTTACCATTGGCGCTTTGGGAATGACGTGACCTTGACTTATGTCCGGTCAGATGACCATGTCCTCTCACCAGCAGGAGCAATGGAAATGTGAACATTATGAGATTCACTCAAGCTGAATAATAAGGTAGCGTGTGCTATGAATTTATTGCCTTGGGTCGACCCTACGGCCGAATTGGAAAAAGGGTTGGAAGATAGAGCCATGTTCATGAATACTGGGGGAATATATGACTGCATTTAGACTTTGATAAATAGTGTTGTTAAAAGGAATGCATTAACCTGCTTAAATAAGTAGGACAGTTTGACAGCATGTCAAACTGATTATGAGAATAGATCAACGAAGCTATTTCATCTGAACACATTTCATACATGTGCATAGGGAGCCAAAGTCAACCCGCTGAAACCACAGATACCCGTTTACGAAACACCATTTCCGGATATAGGCACTCAGTACTTTGACTATATTGGTTGGAGATTATATGTCATTTTCCAATTATTTAGATCTATATTTTTGATAAACTTAACAACTTTCATCATAGCCTCGAGACCGAGTTATTCAGAGACGATAGTAGTAAACTAATCTTCGAAAGTAACAAACGAGACGAAAAACTAAATTCTAGCCTCAAACCCCCATAGGTTTAGCGCTAAGCCTCGTTTTTACTGGCCACCGGAAATGGTGTTTTGAACACGGGCATCTGCCTTGTTAGCGGGTTCACGTTGGCTCCCTATAGCCGTTCTGTATGGCACCAAAAGAACGAGATTACTCATGGCCCTCGTTCCACTGAGGCGCCAAGCCAGTCTCGTGAAAGAATCAATCCCTTGTTTTTATCATTCTATGCTCTACTAGACCGCAGAAATTGGGCTTGATTGAACTTCTGCCCAAAAAATATCAGAAACCTTTTCCTTCATTATATTGATACATATCCCAGCGTCTTTATCATTATTGTCCAATAGTCTTCCTAATCATAGAAGATTTAACACTTTACAATATTCCGTCATTGGCCAATCAAGATATCCTGCGATTGGTACTCTGCGTTACGATTAATGTACATCTGTGTCGCATCTCCGTCCTCTGCGTCGTGTCTACGTCACGTCTACCTATTTCGATGCCCCAATTGCGTCCACCTTCGTGCCACCTGCTTCCCACTAAAGCCGGGGACACACCAAGCGAGTCAAGGCAGCGATCTCTATAATTGCCAACACAAAGTGGTATATATTTGGAATATTGTTTCATAGTAATATCTCCCACCAATAATGTAGTATCTCTGACGCAATCATCAGCTAAAATATGAAATAATAGCTCACATATAGTCCATTTTGTGTTGGCGATTCCGGAAATCGCCGCGTTTCTCGCTTGGTGTGTCTCCCACATTATCTTCATGGTAGCCTTTGTGTGCTTGGCTGTAGTACTATTTCAAGACACTGTGTGTCGCTACTCTTCATAGGCTCCTGTGTCTCATAAAACGTAGGCTCATCGACATGTACTTCGTTCAGGGCATCATATTCAAGTGTTTGTATCATATAGTATGTATGAACCTGTCCAATCAACGAGGCTGGGGTAAGGGGCATTAGTCAGTATTAAATCAAAAGAGCTGACCCTTCTCCTAAAATGGTTCCGGTGTATTTGGGATAGCTCTGATTATTCAGACAACAACTACTTATAAGTGCACTTCAAGAGTTGACTGACTTTCTGAGTTGGAGTTATATAGAAGCTATGACAAGGCAGTATGATAAAATCAATCATGAATAATTATAAGGTTGACAGGGCAGGTTGGGTATACTCGAAACGTATCAATTGAAAACTTGGAAATTGGAAAACTGTTGCACTAAACCGTTGCCAGAATTTTGGCAAAGTGTTATGGTCTTGTCATTTTGCAAGGTTTTTACCACGGCATTTCTATGATATCAGAAGACCAGGGTGGTAATAAACAGGTACGTGTACGCGGTTTATGTCCATGTCATCGTAGTATATGGCGAGTAGCCTTTTTCTCAGGGGTATGGCCAAATATAACATTGGTTAAGACCAGCCCCCTCCTACCACGATTCTAGTCCTGATAGGCCCTAGGACTGCCCTCCCGACACCATACCGATTCTATCGTTTCTGTGATTCCGTCTACTATACCTCACGATAGGCTGCGATTGAAAACACCAATTGCAGAGGTCCCGATAAAATCTAACATGGTCGTAGCCTATTGGAGGTGATTCAACAGGAAAATATCTCTTGCGGGTGAGATAATTGGCGGAAAATTATGAAATTCTGGAATTAGGTAGGGCGCATAAATAGATGTATAATCACTGCAAATATGATATTATTTGATGAAGTCTAAGTGTCTGAAAATAATAGTTTCATATCGGAATTATTATTCAACCACAGTTATATTTCAATATTATATGTCAATTTGATTGTTTTAGTGCTTCAGAATAATGTCATAATATATTGTAAATTCTTCGGATTCATTCAATATTTCCATAATTATAGTATATATCAATATCAAAATCATGCCTGAGAGCTACATTGAATCACCGATTGAATTGTGAGCCAATCGTGAACATGGTTTATGTTTTTGGGCCTCCCAAGGCGTTTCTACGCGCTACGATTACAAACCATGTCCACTATTTGGAACTATCGGGGACCTCCCGATAGGCCACGATTTGGGCATTTCAAATCGTAGCCATCGGGAAGTATGCCGTAGACCATCGTGGTAGGTTGGGGCTGGCCTTTACTCATGGCCTTTGGTCAGGAGTAGTCATTGCCCCTCCCCCCCCCCCCCCCCCATTGTCTCACATCCTAACCACGCCACCTCTCAGGCGCCCCATATCTTCCTCCTCACACACCACTCTTCCTTCTTCCTACTTCCGCTACCTTCCTCATCCTCACATCTCCTCTGCAGTTCACACACTCCTCACATTTTTACCCGCCCACCCACATCTCTACTTAAACCTATCTGGAAGACCTCTCTCATTCTCCTATTCGCCTACCTTCGTAGGCCTAGTATTTTATATTCTATATATTGTATTAATTACATAATTGACTTATTCTCCTCCAGTCAATCATCATATCAGTTATCAATAATTCATATCAATCATAACTTATAACTCTTTCTTTTTAATAAGGTCTATAAAATTGCGTAAAATTATATTAACTTACTCCGGCCTCTTCTTCTTTTATCCAGGAATAAGGGGTAATATGTGACCCTGTGTTAATAGTCTATTCGGGAATGAAGTCTGTCGCTATTTAATCGGTCTCTTCTAATGTTTGAAACAGCTTAGATACCTTTTTCAAGATACCGAGAGTCCATTACTTTTCCACTGTCTTGAACCCCCCACCCCCACCCCCAGCTCTTAGCTTATATGTGTAATAACCATTGCATATATATTCCCAGCGCATACCGAGTCTTTCCGGTGGTAACTATAAGACGAGCATTCACAATTTTCCCTCTTGTAATATTTCCAGTTTCGCTATTTTTTTCATGGCCGCCATGTTAGCATTGTTATTGAACTAGTAAGATGGCCAGCAAGGTGAAGCGGATGAAACTAGACGAGGGTGGTCGACACACGGCTGTTCTTTGACAATTTGTTTTATCCGTCTGCAGCTTAGAAACAGGACGCCTTGACACTCGTCTGACGGCACGCTGTGAATAAGACACGTCCTAGGTCAAAGGACGGCAACTCACATGCGAGGCTGGGTAGCAGTTTTAGGAATGTGCTTTATCTCTCATGGGTTCTAATCAGGAATACCATTAGAACTGTGCATATTAAATGGTACTGAGCAGAACTTCTATCTAAGATGGATATAGCCCCTACAATTAATTGTTAGAAAAATGTGAAATATGTTAGATATATAGTATGTGGCATGCTGAAATCTGCATACTTATCCCTTATTAACACTATAAGGAGGGATGGTGCCTTCAGGTTCTTCGGTTTTGTTTTTTTATACTTTATTGGGTCAAAGGTTATATTACACATAACATCCAGACTCGGCCGTTCTTCCGTCTGGTCCCAAGGCGTCAAAATTGATCCATGTTGTGAACAAAGTTATCACACTTTTATGAATACAAGATGAAAAAAACTCCCTCGCTCTATAAATTTGATTTAATGCCCGCTTTGACATTTAATAGTTTTCATTGGCCATATGGTTAATACTTAATGAATATAATACAATTTATTTTGAACATGGCTAGAGATCGATCATGATTTAAAAAAGTATATCTGAATGTAGTTTGGTAAAGAATATTAGTATTTCGTTTAGGGAAGGTTATCCCTTTTCAGAAACAAATCTGAATATAGACCTGCACAAAACAAGAGTAGGTAAGAGTTTCCTTTCTGTCTTTGATAGGTAATTACAGGATGTAACAAATGGTTAAGAATCACACTACACAGGAATGACTCGGATTATCGTCAAAACATGACATTGCCCTTCTGTCTTCCTGCTTAAACACTTTCGCTGATCTATTTACCCTTTCCCCCTGCAGTCTACTCAACCGCCATCTTGTCTGAACGTTACTTGGGTCAGCAGGTTCTGGCAGGGCTCCGTAACACCGGAAGTACGCCTGGGTTATTAGTTTAATGTGTCTCCATCTGGTGGCAGCGTCCCCATAACCCCAGCGACCCCAGTGTGCATGCGCAGCAAGAGAGCAGTTTCCGATAACAGAGGGACCTCTTAACCCCTCGTCCCTGCCTTCAGCTAAACCTCTTCTTTCCCGCTCCCCCTCCCCAATCCTCCTCCACAGTTACCACCTCCCCCATCCCCCTCCATACTCCCAGTCAACCTACTTCCAGCCGCCCCGCCCCTACTCGGACGGAAAGTCAACCACAGCGACCCCAAGCGTCAGGCCCGGAGGTCGGAGCGCGTAACGACCGGCTCCAACTTTTGATCACATCCGGGGACTTGTGTAGAGAGGGGCGCTAGCCAGCAGAGGGCGCGCGGGTGTGCCCGGTGATAAGTCACCAGGGGGAGGCACTGGTACGTCTATCGCACAACCCACAACATTGGCTTCATTAAAGTTGGTACCTTCCAAGTGCTCCGTGTATAATATAGCACCATCGAGATAAAGCCACGGACGTCGCCTTGATGACATTTTGGTGAGGGAGTTCCTCTCCATTTTTAAGATACTATACAGATGTAACAGAAGTTGTACTTCACCCATACGAATGCTTCTCGATGTACATCTTGCCAATAAATCATACAGTCCTGACTCGATCCCCTCGCTCATATTCATGGACGTATCACATTTTGTCATGGCAGCACATATAACATATCCGATATGCTACAGGTAGCCTAAGCGTGCGTTTCTAGAGACATTGCTAATAAGCATCAACATAGACGGGCACATTATTTAACATGTGGACAGCTAAGTGTAACAGCACTAGCGCGTACCACATACCGATAAATTGCATAGAGGACGGATACAGAGACATGAAGATAGGTTGCACTGAAAACAAGTACCAAGCATTTCATATACTAAAGGCTTTTTATCTTACAGAGTGCCTTTTTAGGAAGGATTCTATATCAATCATTAATGGCTATCGCTCCCGGCCGCTAGGGCTCTGTCCTCTCCCTGGGAGGAATTACCCTTTCTGATGAGACACCTGCCGACATTTCAATCAGGATTTACAGGAATTCCCTTTGTTACGGGTCTCTATTCGACACCCCCAAATTGCAGCTCTGTATATCGATGTATGAGAGTGTTGTCAAGAATATAGTATTATATACATCAGCCCGCGAATGTCTTATTTATACTCACTAGCAGTATAAATTCCGTTCGTCCACGCCGTGGTGTAGTATAAGCATAATACATAGTCAATAATCGATGGTTTTGTGGACAGGCGGTCGCAAACCACGAGAGGTTGACGCGTAGTAATACACGAGCGCTAGCGAGTGTATTACGAGGTCAACCGCGAGTCGTTTACACAGTCGCCTGTCCACAAAATCATCGTTTGTTGCATTTATTATCCATCTTTTCAAATACATTAAACCCAGTAATTGTCATATTAACAGGTATAACAATAGGAACTATTTCTTTGCTCTATAGCAAAAGGGAAATTTTTTCCCGTATACCACGGTTTTGAATCTGTATACCACAGGTTTGAATCCGTATACCACAGTTATGGTATCTGACAGGATTTATACAATGGGTAGTGGTTTACTGAGTCCCTATACATTTTCAATGGGGACTTTGTATACGATGGATAATAATACCCTCCATACCACATGACTTGTTGCCTTTCGGATTAAAATATAAGCAAACAAAATGGGAGATGTTTCCCTGGTTCAGAGGTATACTTACACAATACGATCGCCTAACAATACACACGCACCCGAAACCAATGTAAAATAATCAAACATTCAGCATTTTAAATGCATAACCAATAATTACTATAAGGCTACTGCTGTAACTAACGTAATTACTAACCGTTGCTATGTATATATATACATGTGGTAACAATGACTTCCTGCACACCCGCGTAGTAACGCATGTTGCGCCTGGTGTGATGCGAAAATCGGTTACCTTGCGAAATTCCGCTTTTATCGCCCATGAGCATGCGCAGTGGTGAATTTGATGATTGGAGAGTGCGGAAATCATCGGGCGCTCGCATCCTAGTTTGTACCACTCTCCTCCCAGATCTTTCGCGGACTAGCGCAAAGATGGATTTACGTTTTAGCGATCGAGCGATAATAAGAGAAAGCTAGGGTCTCCGAAAATGGCAAAACCCTTTGCCAGCTAGAGCCTCGTTTGGGTTTGAACGTTCTGCCCCCGAGAATTCTACTATGTTTTCCGAGGCTCCAGAATAGTCCGTGAAATGTGAGCGCAACAAGGTCTCCACACGCATGCGCGAGTAGAGTGGGCGATAAAAGCGGAATTTCGCAAGGTAACCGATTTTCGCATCACACTGGAGTCTTATAGGTAACGGATAATGGCGGACAGAAGAAATCGTCACCTCAATTAATAAATCGGCACCGTGATAAATCTCATGAGAGAGTAGTCTCCACATTCAGCGTAGTATAAGGTTTTGACATGATGATTCATCATTGTAATCCGCGTAGCTCACGCAGATCAGTGGATTGTGTTTGACAAAGTGATTTCTGATATATAAATCAAAGGTGGGAATGCTGAGCGGCGAAGTGAGTCTACAAGTCCAATTCATCCAACACTGACACTGTAGCAATCTACTTGTCATAGGCCTATTGCCTGGGCCACACATCCAGTGAAGACTCCAGTGTGCTTATAGCTCACGTAGTCGCGACGTTGGCGAGGATGACGTCAGAGCCACTGCTAGACTGGTACACTGCATCGCTCGAGCAGTATATGGTTTTGCCGACAACAAGCTGGAGCGGCGCAGTGCGGGACGACTGGTTCCTACACGAAGTTCCTTAGTGGAAACGAGGAGAACCAACTTTGGGCTTGTGTCAGAAGGGTGGGGACATAATCTACGTTACGCAGTGACCGTTTAGTGCCCAAGTCAGATTATTTACGGCTGCTACAGCTAAAATAAGGTAGATATAATATCTATTTAATTTTTAGGTATATAGTAATATAGAAACACTATACCTGTGTACCTAATTTTCCGATTCCTCACCCATTTCACCGGAATTTAAAGCCGTTCTAAAGAACTCGTTTTAAACATCTGGTGAAATGGGTTCGAAATTCGGAAAATTACTCAACAGGAATACAGTTTCTCTATATTACCACACTAGAATATATGAAACACTGCCTCGCGCAACATCCCGAGAGCCTGTCCAAAATTTACTGTGTGACGTCATAGCTACCGCTCACTCTCCAGCAGGTCTTTTGTGTCACTTGCACTTACTGACCTCTGCTTCAAACCCTGCTGTCTCTCTCCTTGGCAATGTTGTGACGTCATCACGGAGAGGCCCTCTAGCTGATTACCCATGAACTAGCGACTAAGGTGAATGTTCAGGGATTTGTGTACGTGCCTTGCTGTAGGGTGAGATGATGAAAAAGTGAGTTGTAAAAGGCGCTTTTAATGGTAAGAGACAGTGAGTGTTACTGAATTACATCTGTACCTCGAGTATTCCTGACCAAGATATCTAGGAACAAATTCCATTCAGTCACACTAACCATGTCTCTACATAATGACTCAGGTGGCACATAAGTAGCTCCAACTATAGTGCACTTGTTCTCGGGAGGCAGTACCTATATTAGAGCGGTACTGAGCAAAGCAAATGTTTTGACTTTAATACAGATATTTTTTTATATCATTCAAAAGCACCAGAACAGTCTAATCTGAATAAAACTTCGGAAGAGGAAAAACCAAGGATTTTGCCTAAAACCCCATGTTAACCCTATCGCGCCGGGCCCCCCTGGCGCGGCAAACGTCGCTACGCCGGGTAACTGGGTCAATGTATAGTCCTAGAGGCCGGGTGGTGGCGCCCTGATCTGCCAGCTGAGAGCAGTCCAGTCAAGGAATTGATTAAAATAAATATGTTTACCCCAACCGAACCAATAAAGTTTGGTATCACAATGACCGCCTTGTTATATAGATTAAGTGTACGAAATATGAGAAATTTCTATCGAACCAATAACAAAATATCACCATTTTAGTTCCTCCTTGTTCGTAAGTTTAGGCGGGTCAGCAGTGGCGTTCCGCAAAATGGCGATTCTGGCCCTACAGTCGAATTGGATATTGCAAGGGGAAAAACTGCCACTACATTATAAATCATTTAAATATCAGACTACCAACCAAGGACGAGCCTAATATATATATTCCCTACGTGTGTGGGTGGTTATTATGGAGAAATAGCCTGCAGATCAACGCGTATGGACTGGAACAAGTTGAGACATTGATCGCAAAATAAGTGTGACAGTGGTTTATATTGACAACGCCAGCCTGCGAAGTCCCGGTTCTGCAGTGATATAACTTTGCTGCTGTCATAACCATACAAAAATGCATTGACATCTCTAATCATCACCCTGGGAATATTCCACAAGTCTTCACGATTCTGACAGTGTCTGGTTTATTCATATAGACGGCAAATAATGGGAGAAAATGGATATTTACCAAGGCGCCGAACCTAACAACATGCTACTCAGTGCAGTGTCAATGAAGCCAATACTACGAAAGCCGAGTTGTTTAGCCATCACCTCGCCCAGGATTTGGTTGATTTACCCCTACAAGACGTTATGACATCGCTATTGGATTATACTGGAAGGAACAGAAAAGCCTGCTGATTCTGTCCCCTGTGATATTAACATAATAATATTCTTTGGTTGATCTGTACGAGCCGATCTCACCAAGGAGTTGGATATGTGGCTTCGCCCCAGCATGGCGTGTTTGTGGTCGGCACTTTCAAATCCAGCAACTCCCTTCACCGCAGTGTCAAGACAACATGTAGAAAAAGATCTCGCACAAGGTTTAAACCTTCAGGAAATTAATGGAGACATATATATAACGAATCTTCTCACTCTAAGGTTTGTTCCTATATGAATTTTATAAAGTTTAAACGGTTAGATAAATAGAAAATAAATAAAACATTACCGACATTGAACTTCGCACTAAGCTGCGTGGGTGGGGAAAGACTTGGCAAAGTAGGCGAGTTAGAAAATCATATTGCATAAGGGTTTAACATTAAATATATGAACAATGACTTATACGAGGATATTCCCCACACTCTGAGGTTTGTCCCCGTATAATATTTTACATTTTGATGGAGAATTAACTTAATGATCGAATTTAACCGTAGCGCCTTACGCGGTTCATATTTTGACTTGCTTCAACATGGTGTCAACTGCGGAGGGTGGTTGACACGGCACGGACAGGGAAATAGGTCAATTTGAAAATCAATTCGTATGGACTTTTAACGTTATATATACGATCAGGGAGCTATATAGGAACAAAGCCGAGACTCTGAGGTTTATTCCAGTATATATATTGTCAGGTTTGAACGTGTGGAAGTAATAGTAAATGAATTCAAGATATTGACATCAAACCGGGCATTTAGAAGAAAAAATGAACAAACCTGTAACGCTCTCGGCCAGTACCCAGACCTTCAGCCCCCATTTCGTATGTTTGGCCGGCATGTATTGTTTGTGTTTGCACTTCCCTTTGTGGGCGACCATTGACTCGTCTATTGCCAATTCTCTCTGAGGACTGTAGACAGTAGAAGATGTTTTATTTACTATATTGAACAACCATTCAACTTTGCTCGTTGCTGAGCGTGGTCACATCCCGGCCTCTCCGACAGCAGGTCCAGCGTTGTCGGTGTCCAGAAGTTGAGAAAACTGAAATATAATTACATATAAACCTGTAACAACTGGTACTATATATGTTATACAAATATTAAATATCATATGTGCTTCGGAACTGAATGTTGCAGCTTTTTATCAATCAAAATCAGGTAGTGACAGGGCAGGGCACTGTCATTTACAGTCGTGCTTGTTGACATTGTTGGCATTTGACACTGTTAATCACAATATATTACTCAATAAGTTAAAGTTTTTAGGCATTGGGGGAGTTCTGCACCAGTGGATTGCTAGTTATCTTTCAAATCGTTATCAAATTACTGTGGCCAATAATATTGTCTCGGATTCGTGCAAGGTCAGATGTGGAGTGCCCCAAGGCTCAATCTTGGGCCCGTTGTTTTTTCTTTTATATATCAATGATATTTCGAAAACGTTACGAATAGCCAAAGCACATTTGTATGCAGATGACACTGCTATTTATCTCACAGGAAAAAACCCTAATCTATTGTATCATCAAATGCAAAGTGAATTAAATTCTATTTCCTATTGGTGTGAAGAAAACAAATTAACCCTGAACGCTAAGAAAACAAAATATATGTTTTTCGGTTCACCTCATAAATTATCAAACATTGTTCACGAAAATTTGTATATGGACAACCAAATATTAGACCATGTGTATCATTTTAAATATCTTGGCTTTTCATTGGACCAATACTTAAATTACAACAAGCATGTAGAATGTACTATTAAGAAAGTATCTAACAAACTTTATATCCTTAAAAAAATCAGAAAGTTTCTTGATGTGAACACTGCATTATTGTTGTATAAAACAATGGTATTACCCTATTTTGATTACGGGGACATTCTGAGTTTTGGCTGCCGTCAAGACTTAAAGGACCAACTACAAACTAAACAAAATTCGGGCCTCCGCATATGCTTTAAACGAGAAAAACGATCAAATGTGATGCAACTCCATCAAGATGCAAGAACTCCACTCTTGAAGGACAGAGTTGATATGCATCTACTCAACTTTATGTTTAAGCTTAAAGAAGACAAGGACCTTATCCAGACTCCGCGAAGAAAGACACGTCAAAATGTTGCCGTTGTTTTCAAATCAAATAGACCTTATTGCGAAAGATATAAATCGGGAACATTATATAGAGGAGCCTTACTCTGGAATACATATGATACCCATTTAAGGAACATTACAGACTATAACTCATTTAAAACAACTCTAAACGAAAAGGTATACGGGGTGACCTTGTCGATGTGTCCTCCCCGCTGGGCCTCTCCCTATTCAGTGTTGACATGCAACCAAAACTTATGAAAGTGTGATGATTTATTCTCTTGTATTCTACCTGGAAGTTTGATGAACAATCGGTTGAAAGATCAAATGATCCTGGAATGTTTATGCTAGCTTAATATTTTATATATGTCTAAATGGGTTTTCTCCCCGAAAAAATACCTATGTATGTTTACCATAATTGGTGTTATCTTCAGAAATTATGTAATATGATTTTGTGAAAGTGTTTTTGGTCTTGATGAAGCAAAACAAGACTCTTACATCGTTTTGGATTGCCCTTGGGGGTAATGGTTATAGTCTGGCTAAAATCCAAGCTAGATATTGGTTGTAACCCTGTGACTGCCTCCGCGATCAACCCAGCTATATATAGTTGTGTGGGACGGCAGTGTAAAAATCGAAAATAAAAAAAAATATATAAAAAAATTGTGACACCTATTCGCTAAGCGGACAGGGTTTTGCTTTGATGTTTTTGAAATATACAATATACTTACCAAAGAATGTCGGCGAATCGATCTCTAGTCATTGTCTTGTTATAAAACGGGGTAGCTATTTCCGACACCTTAGTCCAATATTCCTTTATACGTGGTTTCCTTACTAATCCCATTATCATAGTAAGTGCTAGGAATTTCTTCAGTCCGACAAGTGTCAGTGGCGCCCATCTTTTCATGTTGCTTTTTGGAGCAGTCAATCTTCGGTCTTTGGCGTATTCATTTGTGCAAAAAACCAGCCGTTTCATAAACTCGAGGGTGCAAAACAAAAAATAAAATCCTAGAGGTGTCTTTGGCGTTTTCTCCAATAATTCCGAGGGCATTCCAGTACTGTCAGGGTTAAAAGATGGGAGTGGTGGGTTCTTCGCAAGTCCCCTACACATAGGTGTCCATTTGCGAGCGCTGACTTCTTCCGCATTTTTGTTGTTTTTTTTGTTTTTCTTTGGTTCTTCGGGGGTTTCTTCCACTTCAGATTCACTATCAGATGTTTCTACATCGGCAGTTTTTTTTTTTTGATCTAATAGGCGCTGGGTACTTAATGGGAGTTCATCTTCCCACTCCGAATCATCACCAGACCACTCCAGGTCGTCCATATTGGCGGCCTGGGTAACGCTTCCGCCCGGTTGTCGTCTGTTCTTTATATTTTGCGTTTTCATTCGATTAAAAAGGTCACGTGACCAATTTTTTATATTTTTTTTAACCAAATATATTCATAACCATATCCCCGCTACCTTCTGTGAAAATTCCATGTTAGTTCTTCCATTATTTCTTTAGATTTAACCCGTTTTCGTAAATCTCGGAGAAATGATGCCTCAAGGCATCACCCGGCCAGCTCCGGTTGATGCCTGGAGGCATCACCCGGCGCGAATGGGTTAATGCTGATATGAGATAGCGTTATTTAAAATTGAAGGAGTACTGCAGATACAGAAGTGACAAGTTAAAGTTTTGTTTCTTCATTGCGTAATAAACAGCGAACTAAATAAATCTTCCTGTCTCCCCAGCCAACTGATGCTTAATGTCTTTCTTTCAGCACAGAACATCATATAAAAAAGAATAAAGAGCAATTGTCTCCAAGACGACGCACCGTCCTGGGTATTCTATAACGGGAGCTACCACAGCGCTACTTTGTGTTATAAATCCATCGATTGCCCATTATAGCGAGGCACAGGGAGTTCGCGTCCTATAGATGATCTGTGAAGGACCTTATTCTCAAAGTGAAACCCATTTCATGGCCAGATTAGAAGTTTCTTCACCAGCCTTGAATAAAAAAGGCAATGTTTTTGACAGGATCTGCTTGGAGTTTCACCCCATGTAGAGACACAGCTAACCAGACCTATAGGCTTGAAGACTGAAATGTCATAAAGGTGGGATTCCCGTGTAGAGAAAAACTAGAATGTGCCGTTCCTTTTTATATATCTTCATTCACCTGGACTATTTCTCTTGATTCATTTCTAGCCATGCTGAAAAGTAAATAAAGTACTGTAGTTTTCTTATCTCCTTACCTTGAGAGAATGCATTGAAATATTCCAACAGTATCAAAATGCCAACTTTACACTCGTGCCTGTGGGTAAATGATTGTGACATCAGTTACCAGCTCAGAACTCTAGTATCAGTGGCTCACATGGGTGGCGCCACTGTTGCAGTCTCTTTGGAGGAGCATCTCCGGGTAACATATACATGCATACCCTGCGCGGTTGTGTATTATAATCTCATCTATATATGTATGCATCTGTGAGTGTTAGGCCTGGTGTCCACCTACTACGATAGAATGTTAGACCTACCGATATGGCACTGATACAAAGAGAAAATATCAGAGACATATCAGGAAGGTGCAAAAATCGTAGACATATGTCTAGACATGCCAATCCACCACGCAGCGTTACCCAGCGTTTACATTAGACGACTAAAAACGTGGCGACTGTAGATCGTCAGCCAATAGTCGTCAGGTGGTGGCAATGTCCACCGCAAAAGTCGTCGACCTCAGAATCTACTCGTGCGTTTACACTGACGACTTTCAGTTGAACGGACATCGGCAATTAAATGAGTTAACCTTGGTGTACCTGTGTATATGTCCATTTATCAGGAGCGCACCCAGGAGGGGGGGGGGGGGGGCATAGGGGTACCTGCCCACCGCCCACCGAAATTTTCCCCTCTAGTTTTGTGTGTGCATATGTGGGCGTACATAGTAAAAATGGTGTTTACCTCCACCATAATAATATCAAAAATCATCCACCCTCTACACCAAAGCACCTGAAGCCCCCTGCTCCTTAATTCTTTTCTTCAGAAGGCGCGCCCCCCTCCAATAAAAAAAAATGATTGGGACCCCCCCCCCCCCAAATTACCAAAATTAGTTCCCTGCCCTCATGAACCCTCATGGTTATGTTATAATAGCTAGATTGTGACTACAACTGGCTTAGAAACTTGTGAACTTGTAATACTACCCATGAAACTATAACCTGATGTGTCCTTAATAACCCTATTCTTAAGGACTATAGTAATTGTCACTTGACCATATTTATATATGCTGGTAGTTTATAATAATGATTACGACATAATAGCTAGATTCTTATTAC
The DNA here is from genome assembly GCA_950022655.1 of Alentia gelatinosa. Lineage (NCBI taxonomy): Eukaryota > Metazoa > Annelida > Polychaeta > Phyllodocida > Polynoidae > Alentia > Alentia gelatinosa. The sequence continues at coordinate 99,345,201 of OX465580.1, read as the reverse complement.
AACTGGCTTAGAACTGGAGAGCTTGTAATGGAAAAAATGTTCCTATCCCACAACCCCCCCTCACCCAACTATCCCCCCCCCCACACACACACACACACCCCTCACCCACCATCCCCCCATCCCCCCGATGTCGTAGAAGCAAAGCACACGTTTTGTTTCAAGAGTGCAGGGGCTCGACGACTCTGTCTTCACAGAATCGCCGCCCCTCTCGACGACTATTTCAAGCCGGCTTAAAATAGTCGCCGGCGTCAGACCGTGTTTAATAGTCGTGAGGTGGTGCCGTATTGCGTAATGTGATATAATTAGACGGTCTACAGTCGCCGCGCTCTTGGTGTTTACACTAGACGATTTCTATCCTTTTACTGCTAAAAGTCGTCAGGAGGTGCAAATTGCAAGAATCGCCGGTCATAATCGTCTAGTGTAAACGCCGGGTAAGGGTTTCTTCGGTGTCTAATCGCAGAAACGTTGTCAACTGCCCCGATATTAGGTGACCTTCTGACGCGATTTTGATTTTTTTTATCGGGCAGTCCATCGCAGACCATATCGGGAGCCATATCATAGTAAGTGGACGCCGTGCCTAATAAAATATTGTTTTCTTTGGCTTGGGCATATTCAACATCTATCTATCGATACATCTAACATGACCGCTCATAGATTTCCATCAGATTCCGTTGTATCAAGATGTTAAACACTATTTCATGAAAAATACAAAAGGTTTGTAATACATACAATAATCTTAACCTTTCTTGCAATCATGAAATATCGTAAGAATTGCATGGGAAAGCGCCATCTATTCAGTGTGCCGTGATTGAATTTTATGTATCATATTTCTGAATACCTTGAGGCTCTGGCTGGAAATTAGTAGGAGAACATACAACATGGCCATTACTCTGTTGTTTCATGTAAGCCAGTATAATGAATGATTAGGATCATTACACAGCTTCGCATTTCTTCCACTTGGCCAATTAATAAGCTTCCTGTATTTTCTCGTTCTTCCTACTAACTGCCATGGATTCGCGATACTTTAACTACTCTTTAACGATAGGACATAGCTTGATTGGAAAAAACAGATATTGTTCCATTTGAGCACATAGTCCAACGATGTCTCTGCCTGTAGGCTCTTCTTGTCTTCCATCTTCCTCTTCGTTTCTATATTAGTAGGCAGACGTGGGAATTGAACCAACAGACCATAATAATCACCAATTATTAGTCTGCACTGCCAATCGGCAATAGCCTCTGGCGAGACGCGCACGCGCAAACAGGTTCCGCCAATGTGGAAGACACAAAGGCTGCTCCGGTACGGACTGTGGATAATAAGATTGCCAATAGCGCTGCGCCGTATGGGCTGCTGCAATTGCCTTTTCTTGATGGTAGCAGAGTACGTGTCAGTCTGATGGGAAATGATTGCATAAGAGCCGGCACTGCCGCAATCCGCAGGGACCTAAGTTCCCCTGACAAGGTATGAGTTGTGTGACGGAGGCACTATTGGGCACCCATAGGGGTTGACTTGGGAGGGGTGGCAGGAGGTCTCATATTCGTTGAATATCCCCTTCTTCACTTATAACCCAGTACATTCCCCTCACATGTGTAGTTCATGCATAGGCAGAGTATCGAAGATTCTTCTGGATGGGAAATTAGTTCTTTCCCAGGAGGCGTAGAAACTTCCTCTCTAAAAAGAGACATATTGTCTGTCGTCGTCGGGATGCCCATGCCGTCGTATTCTTTTTTTTTCTAAATTAATGTATGTTCTGGGGTGATCTACGAAGGGAAGAAAGTTTTCCTATTTTCAATAGACTCCAGGGCCAATCGCTTTTGTGTTTTAGACTTATGCCAATGGATTTAACAAATTTATAGCTTATGATGCTTCATTTCAACGTGTTGTAATGATAGCGGGCGGGTAAAATCATAGTTTGTGCTATCAGAAAGCAAATGGTATTAGCAATGGAAATAACTGATCAGTCAGCAATGTTAAAAAATATTGGTATGACAGGAAGTACTTTTGGGCGTGTGCCAGACGCTCATATACCACGCCTAAAGGTTAGAGTGGTCACAAAGACTTTGAGCTTGATGATTAAAACTAATCTTTTACCTTCGGCGAATATTTCCGATCAAAATAACACGGAACAGATATCATTAAGGCACACTAAGGCCTGGCGTCCACCTACTACGATAGAAATTTAGACCTACCGATATGGCTCAACAACATATTTTTCTCAGGCACTAAAAGCTTTTTTTCACAACAAACTAAGAAAGTATTGATTTGAGACACCTGTACCTGGTAAAAAAATCATCAAATTTGCAGGGCATACGACCATATGTATCGCTTGTCTAATTCACAAAATTTCACAGTTTTCTGATCAGTATCTCACATGTGAGAGCAATTTTCTAGACAGAATACTCTGTAAAGCTTCTGCAATTACAACATGTTGAAATGTCGTAGAGACCCTACGATACAGATTTTACATCAGTACCAAATCTTAAGGGGGGGGGGGGGGGGTCCACCAACCACGAGAAGGCTACGAAAAGTGCCGCCATGAAAGTTACAATCGCAGCCTTGTCGCAGCCTTGTCCTGAGAAGGGGGGCTCTGCGACAGCGTTGTCGGGGGGTATCGGGATGTGCACGCTCCAACAAAATTTCCTATCGTAGCCCTCTGCGACAGACTCCTGACACGCCATGACACTCCACGACAAGGGTCCAGTCGTGGGAAAAATCCAACATGTTCGATTTTGTCGTAACCTTGTTGGAAGGCCCCCGACAAGATTCCAGTCGCAGCCTGTCGTGGCCTTGTCATGGACTCTTGTCGGGAACTGGGGTCCACCAACCACGTAGCCTTGTCGTGGTTGGTGGAAGCCACCCTAAAAGGCGTATCCCACTGTCACGATTTGAGCCTCCGACACACTACGATAGCCTTACGACAAGCGTTCCGATGAAAAAAAAAGAAATTTTTATCGGAAGGAACGAGTCTAGCTTTCACGATGGACCCGTTCCTTCCGACAAAAATTTCATTTTTTCATCGGAACGCTTGTCGTAAGGCTATCGTAGTGTGTCGGAGGCTCAAATCGTGATAGTGGGATACCCCTTTTAAAGGCCAGCCCCAACCTACCACGATGGTTTACGACATACTTCCCGATGGCTACAATTTGAAATGCCCAAATTGTAGCCTTATAGGAGGTCCCCGATACTTCAAAATCATGGACATGGTTTGAAATCATAGAGCATAGTTCTAAACGCCTTTAGAGGACCAAAATCATAAACCATGGTCACAATTGGCTCACGATTCAATCAGTGTCTCAATCTCAGGAGTTTTAATATTCAAATATACTATAATCTTAGAAATAATTAATGAATCTGAATAATCTTTTACAGGTATTTACAACACACTATTGTACTAAAACAACTACAGACACCAAAAACAATCAAATTGAAAAATATAACTGTGGTAGAATCCTAATTCCGTTATGAAACTATCATTTTCAGACCCTTAGACCTAACCAATTAATACCATATTTACAGCAATCATATATCTATATGCGCTCTACTTAAGTCCAGAATTTGATAATTTTCCGCTAAGTATGTCACCCCCAAGAGATATTTTCCCGATAAATCACAAGCAATACCCTACGACAGGCTACGAAAATTCCAACATGTTGGATTTCATCGGGAGCTCTACAATTGCCGTTTTCTTTTGCACCCTATTGTGAGGTATTGTAAACGAAATCGCAGAAACCTGTTTTGGTAGACCTAGTGATAGAATCGGTATGGTGTCGGAAAGGCAGTCGTAAGGCCTATCAGGACCAGAATCGTGGTAGGTGGGGGCTGGCCTTTAAAAGGCGGTGCCTAATCGTGAGCATCGCAGAGTACCCTGTCGTAGAAATTACTCTCAGGTGTGAGATACTGATCAGAAAACTATGAAATCTCGGAATTGGATAAAAGATACATCTACCCGTATGTCCTGCTAATTTAATGATCTTTTATTAAGCTTAAGTGTCTCAAATCAATATTTTCTTAGTTTGACTTGGAACAGCGCTTTTAGTGTTTGAAAAAAATAGATTGTTGTTCTATGTGTCCTGGTAAATATTGGTGACCCATGGCCGTTGGTCAGGGGTGGTCATTGCTCCCCCTGACACACACCCCGCACACCCTGCGCACTCCCCCCTGGTGTCGGTCACGTGAACCCCGCGGTCACGTGGCCAACCGCCGCTCTGACCTCCTCCTCATTCTGTTCCTGTACTTCACTACGTACACACGTACTTTTTCTTTCTCCCACTTTTTGGCCTTCTCTCCATGCCGTCTTTAGATACTCCCCGAGTGTCTGACCGTGCAGAGACAGTGTCTAAATACGGGTAAAGTTTAGTGAAAAGAGAGGACAGATAGGACGGCACCACCAACGACACGCGCGCAAGCGAGCGCCTCCACGACCACGGACCAGGCCTCCGAGTCAACCGTGAGGGAGAGCGACCACGTGGAGTCCGCGTCTCAGGCCGGTAGCCACCGGTCGGCCCGCCTCGTGGCCGTAGAGACAGGACTGTCGGACATGAGCAAGAAGTTAGATGCTCTAATCCAGATGCAGACACAACAGTCGCCGGAACGGGCTTCCCTCCCTACGGTTCGGTCGGTCGCCAAAGTACGGACTCGGGACTGGGCCGAGGAACAAGCCGGCCGCGCCATGCCTCCACCCCGCCAGCTTCTAGACCGCTACGCCGGAGACCCATACATCCAACGTGAGCTCGACCGTGAGGCCATCCGACATGACAGAACGGCTGGTAAGCTTCAATCTGATATTCACGTTACTCGTCTGATTAGCAAGCCATACATGTTCGTGGATAGGGAGGGGGTCTACACGTTGTCCCAGAAGCTAGAGTTGAGGGGTACCCTAGGACCCCTTGAATACCTGAGTGCCTTCATCGGTCTGCTCGGGGACTACCGTGCAGTGGACCCCGTGGACCGTGAGGCCATGTTTAAACATTTGCATCAAGTGTCGATCGACGCCCAGACCCGGCCGTGGGCCGGAGTGAGGAGGTGGTCGAACTACGTGTTTGATCAAGTCGAGACCGGGAGGTTGTCTTGGTGTGATTACTCCCGTATCCAGGAGGAGCGACAAAGTGTATCATGGTCGACGCCTGCCTCTCGGGCCTAGGGGGAACCGACGCCCGAGAGGTCAACACCTCCCTAATACAGTCCCTCAACCAGTGACTCACTACTCCTCACAAACATTTTTCCCCCCCACCTCGCCTCTTTTTCTGGTCTTGGCGTTTTTATACTCATTTTATACTCATATTGTATAACCATATATACTCATTGTTATATAACCATATATACTTATACCAATTGACATATCATCATATCTGTCAATTACCAATATGTATCTTCAACGTAATTGACCTCATTATATATCTGTCAATTACTTTCTTTTACCTTATATCATATTAATATTTACCGTATTAATATTCATGTCGGTGAAGGTATATAAAATTAAAATAAATTTTATTATTCCCAACTCTCGACTCATACTTTTGTGTTCAGGGGTAGGGGTAATGGGTGACCCATGGCCGTTGGTCAGGGGTGGTCATTGCTCCCCCTGACACACACCCCGCGCACACTGCGCACTCCCCCCTGGTGTCGGTCACGTGAACCCTGCGGTCACGTGGCCAACCGCCGCTCTGACCTCCTCCTCATTCTGTTCCTGTACTTCACTACGTACACACATACTTTTTCTTTCCCACCCACCCTCACCTTTTCTTCTATTTCCTACTCTGTAGGCCGTTTTTATACTCATTTTATACTCATATTGTATAACCATATATACTCATTGTTATATAACCATATATACTTATACCAATTGACATATCATCATATCTGTCAATTACCAATATGTATCTTCAACGTAATTGACCTCATTATATATCTGTCAATTACTTTCTTTTACCTTATATCATATTAATATTTACCGTATTAATATTCATGTCGGTGAAGGTATATAAAATTAAAATAAATTTTATTATTCCCAACTCTCGACTCATACTTTTGTGTTCAGGGGTAGGGGTAATGATCGATGCGATATTTCCTGAATTATAGTCGTACATCTAAAAAGAAGACAACACTTCAAGATTTGCACTTTAGCCCTGCTAATATCGTAGGGCATATCGGGACCATGGTCACCTTTTTACACCGTCAACCCCTCCCGATGCGTGGTGGATTGGCATTCGTATCGGTGCCAAATCGGTAGATCTAAATTTCTATCGTAGTAGGTGGACGCCAGGCATAACCATGTCTTCGTATAATGCGATTTGCTAGAGTTTAGTGGTATTTCTGGTCGATAATTATAAACATGCATATAAGATCTCTCATAACTTTGATTACAGAGCACCTGGTATGTTTTAAATTAACGCTCTTTGCCCTGGGGACAGAGCATATAAGATTAACGACGTTTTATACTGGAAACATTTTCTGAATAACTCGTATTTTAGTCTGATCATTTTAAGAAGAAGTCTCCTGCTCTAGGCGTTTGGGGTGCGATATCAACCAAGTAGTGCTGTCTGCTTCTCTGATAAGCCAAGTTTGCCATGTGTGCTTCTCTGCGTTCTCTAAATCGATTAATCCTACATTATTTGTGAACTTCTGATGTACGAGTGCATAATAATGTAGTACTACAATTGTGGGCAGGAAATTACTACATTTGAAAAAAAGGCAGAAATATTTGTGCCCAGTTTTTTTTTTGTTCTTAATGTTTACTATTCAAATGTTTACTATCACGCATAAATCCCAAGTAATTGTAATGCAATTGTTGGGCATAAGTTACGTTTGATTGATTCGCATTTCTTTTCCAGTTATTTCATTTGTAAAGTCTTGTGTCACTTTTGCATTGTATTGGTCTCAGCAGGCACTTGCGGGGTGAATTGCAACCTCTATAGGCCACCTACTGCTCTCTTGTCAGGCAAAACAGCTTTGAACGAGTATCTGAAAGGTATAATATTCATTCACAGTCTGTCTGTCTGTCTCTGCCTCTGTCTGTCTGTCTGTCTGTCTGTCTGTCTGTCTGTCTGTCTGTCTGTCTGTCTGTCTGTCTGTCTGTCTCTCTCTCTCTCCCTTTCTCTCTCTCTCTCTCTCTCTCTCTCTCTCTCTCTCTCTCTCTCTCTTTCCTTCTCTCCCCATCCGAAACATAGCAAGCAAATATAGATCTCTCAGCATAAATAACTTCATATCTAGTCAGACTCATCATATATGTAGAGGAGATCTAAAGTCCTATAACTAGGATACCAAAATGTGTAACTGCATCTTTGCATAAAGTCAGAGGTATAAATTCTAATGTAAAGTATTACAATGGGGCATGACACATTAAACCGAGTTCTGTAGTCATAACCTACCTTACTTATTTTAAACTCTATGAATAGGTAATTTGAGATACCTAATGTCTGAGATATTGTGTGCCATATGTATGATATTCGTGATGGCTTCATGAGCGTGTTCACATAAAAGGCCCGTGTTTGCAGCTTTACTGTACACATTCGGCAAACCACCAGCGATTTGTATTGTAACCAACGTTGAATAATACCCTAGGAAATACCTATAACCTCTTTTCCATTGGCCGACGAAAATGGCGGAGATTTTTTTAGAGCCCCAAAGGCCTGATTCTATAGCGCCGATTTTACTCCCGATGTGGTCCAGATGTACTCCAGTCTTGGTGCTGACACCCAAATACCCTGTTCCATTGCGCCGATGGCCTCCAGAAAGACACCAGACAGAGGCCAGTTATGGTGCCAGGGCTGAAACTGGAGTACATCTGGACCATATCGGGAGTGAAATCGGCGCAATGGAATAGAGCCTTTAAAAGCCATTTTCCACTGCCGACGAAAGCGGCACCGATCAATCGAGTTATTCTAAAAGCCGGTCGCTGGTGGCCAACGACGGCACGTCGGTATCAAACAATTGATGGGGATGCAGTGCATTCCTTGTTTCTGCCGCATTTGAAGGCCCATACTGACTGAACTCATCACCAACGATTTCAAACCCACCTGATTATGTTGAGTCATGACAAGTCAGGTGGTGATGGCCAGTCTGTGCACAATAAATCGGTAAACACTTCTCTGCATGCCTGTTTCCATTCACCAATCTGGCGTTGGTATACCCTGAAAGATCGATCCGTACTGCAGATCGATGGTGAAAAGTTGGCCAGTAGAAAATGGCTTATAGTTTCTCGTCCCAGGACCTATGATAAGGCTTTTTCCATTGTCCGACGGAAAGGGTGTAGAATTTTTGAGTTACACAGAAAGTCTGTCGGTTGTGCCACTGACTGTGCGTAAGTAAAGAAAAATCGGTGAGGGTAGTAGATTTCACTCAGTGACCAAGCTTTCACTCAGTAATGGGTGGTGCCACATTGTCTCCATATCTATGGCATAATCTAAGCAGAAAAAGTCATTAGTCATTTCACAAGCTGGGTTGTTTCCATTAACCGATTTTGGGTCAGCAGTGCCAAAAGTCTGTCGGTAGTACCTGACTGTAGATCCGTGATGGGAAATCGGCCAATGGAAACAGGCCTATAGCGTGACTCTGCATGCATCATTTTAGCTCATTTTAGGCCTTAAATGCTTATTTCAATTGGATGATCTTTACCCATTGTTCTACATTTTTTAATTGAATTATGTCTAGAAAAAGTTTTTTGACCTTTTATTTCTTCACCATAACATATTATCTCAAGTTGTTCTATATCGGTGATCCGACGGTGTAGTTAGAGTTACGACCCTGTCCATTTGCTCGCAATATTGCTCATGATATCGATTATCTTGAGTTTTTCCCATAACTGTGGGATTTAATCGCGCGAGCTCAATGCAGTCCTTTTCCCGGTCCTCTCCATACGCAAAGTTTCCCAATCATCCTCCCATGTTCTTTATGAAGAGTTACAAGTTGAAATATTTCGCTATTCTGATGATAGACTACGAGATATCGCACATTTCAAACGTGTGTGGAATATTCCAGAACCTATGGGGCCTTCTCTGATGCTGGGGCAAATGCGCAGAATAGAGCATTATTCAAGTTTGGAAGCTAAATGGTAGCGGGAATGTGGAAATCGTCGAAAATTGGATACACCGAGTAAAAAAAAGTGATGTATGATATTTATAACTCCCAATAACACACACCCCCCCACACACACCTAGAAGGTTATATCTATTTACGTTTAGCGTATTTCTTGTACAAATGTCTTTTCCTCTATTATCTTTTAGACAGCCACGTTAGCTATATCTCTTCAACCAGGATGAATAAGGACTATTATTTACATCTCCATTTGATAGTCTTGATTTTGTTTTTATGGAAGTGAATAAAGTGTTATTAAATCAACAATGAGAATACATGTGTCTCAAATCTGCGGACTTTGTAGGAAAAGATAATTTGACCTTTTAATACTGTTTCTTGTTATAGTTTTGCTTTCCTCCATGGGCTCGGAGGTACGTTTTGCCTGTATTTCCTTTTGATATTTGCAGAGGGACCTATGTCAACAAGGCAATAGATTATGTACTTACTCCATCGTGCCAAGCAGGAAACGATTTAGCCTCATGTATCATTAATAGCGAGCACGTTTCTGTAGTTTTATACTTGTAACATGTGTGGCCGTATCTCGTGACATGAATAACGACGTTGGGCGATAAATAGTCGTCTGGTTGGGTGGATTTAGGAGCAGTCTGCTTCACAGAGCCATTAGCCTGGGCCCTCATTTGTTATTCTTCGCACTACCCTGTCCAAAGATGGGTTTGAATGTCAATGAAGAGAACCAATCACTTTGTCGGCTTTACTAAACTCATGACGTGCTGCGTCTTCCGGTCATATGACCCAGTGACATTCTCTATAAAGACTCACTTTCTGTTTCCGCCTCTCCATCAAAACAACAGCTCACACACCAAGAACAAAGGACGCCAAGAAGCACTTATCACCATTCTATTGTGTTCTCAGCACAGAGCCACTACATGTGGGGGAATATTACAAAAGGCCCGGCCTGGCTGCGAAATGTATGTAGGTTGTCTTTGCTAATTTGTGTAGAAATATTTGCCTGTCATTAGCCTCCCCTTACTTCCCGCCGTTACTTCCCCGGCCTCTCTTTCCAGACCACAATCGCTTATCATAAATCAGGGCTATCTGCAAGCCTGGCCTGGCACCCAACGTGCAGCTGATAACTATCAGCGACAGATGCGGCCAGTGACGCCATTGTTCTGGAAGCCTCAGGACCGGAAGTATGCACAAGGGAAGCAATTCGTTCTCCTTTAGCGTTCTTTCTAAACGAGGTATTTTATAATCTTCTTTTGTTTTCGAGGCGAGCGGTGACATTTGTGTTGTTCTGATTTGTTATCTGTTTCCACACAAGGGTAGATCTGTATTAGAACCGCACTCCTGGGACCTTATTTTTGAAACTCCCCTACGTCTTCCCCAACTGAAAAATGAGTAGAGTTTGCGTTTAGTGCTTTTAAATCAGACACTGGTGTCCGTTATGACACCTAATCACGATCGCTATTACATCAGATCTTCAATTAAATACTATATGGACCTTCTTTTTAAGTAGAGCCTTGCAGTTATGGCCGAACTGCGTATTACAACAGCAAATTAAAACTGTCATATGTATACGGGCATATATACGTTATTGAAAACTTGGATAACGCCTAGTGATTTATATTCTTGTTCATTTATTTTATATGATCACTCTTAACAATAAAACCCAAAGCATACTGACTAATAAACTCGAAGTCATTAGATTTTGAGAGTATGATTTTTGTGGAGGCTCATTTTACTTCAGAAGTACTACCAGAGCTGGACCTATATTCTCTCTAAAGTGCATCATTGATGAATGCGTTATTACTGTACCTATATCCGAGTAGAGTAGATACAAGTTCATGCTATGGATTCATGCTATTCTGCTGGCCGAGGCAAACTCTAGTGGTTCGGTCCGGGTAGGGCATGTTAGCCCTGAGAGGTATTCCTGGAATGGATAGATACTTGAGTCTGATCAGAAACATCATCTACTCATGATATAGGTATGCAAGTCCGGTAACCATAATATGTACTCTGTCCAAGACACAGGAGCACATGACTGCAGTGATTTCAAACCTTTATGTTCTTTTCCAAAATTATATTTCAATGGGAATAAGGGTGCGACAACATGCTTTGCATTATCTCTGCTGTGCGGGTCTTGTAGAATCAAATGTAATGGTTATATACCATAGATTAAACCGAGTAAACCATATATTTCCCAAATATTCCAACATCGGGGGTATATCAATGGCTGTATTTTCACGGAAGTATACGGAAATATGGTCACACCCCGTTTTGATTATTCGGCGGGTGACAGGAAAACACTTCTGAATAAAATCCAAGTGTTCAAGTACCGCAGGCTGTGCACTTGTACACGCATCATAATCGGGGATTTATTCATTATGTCTTCCCATGCGAGCAGATTAGTGGGTAGCAGTGGCCACGGGGCCGAGGATGCCACCACACCTATCTTTCCACATTTCTTATGAACATTTCTTGAAAGGCATTCTTGCCCTTCATGTGCATAATGCCTGAAGACATTGTAATCCTTGGGGTATGTAATGCCTTATGGTATTCCTGGCCGGAAGGGGTTTAGAAAACCCTCGTTTACAGTGGAATGGCACCATGAAATAAATTGCCCAATGAAATCCAGAACGGGGCGCTATACACTTATAGCTAAATATATTATAAAGAGACATCACACATTTTCATAAGATTGTTTTTATGGTGTCAGTTGTCTTCACAGAATGATATCACGAAGCGGAGCTGAGTGATATCTGTAGCCGAAGATAACAAACTCCATGTTCAACTCGGATAATAAAATGTGATGGGAAACCTTCTAATCTAGAAAAGATTAGTGAATCATCTTAATCTCTAGATATTAGACAATAACCCGACTAAAAATTTCCAAAACAAACCTCCTACGGCAAATTTAGCTGGAGTTTAAGTCCAGGATGATGTTATGGGGTACACACTCAAATGCCTTTTTCACACTATGAACATCTAATCCTGGACGTCTATGGGGGAAGAGTATAACAAGAATGCTACCGTAGATGGCGTAAAACCACCCGATCTGCATTTGGCGTAACGGGGACGCCAATGACAGGTTAATTAGCACCCTGGAGTATCCACCTGCCCTTCCAGTGCAGTCTCCGCCGGCCTCCTGCTGCGCAGTATCTACGTATTCACTACCAGCCACGCTAGCTCATTGGAGGAATAAGCAATGACGACGGTAGAGATAAGGCAGATGTGGTGTGGCTGGAATCCCTCACAGATATGACAGGTTGTATGTTGCTTTGTGAGAATACTATCTGTCATGCAGATGATATCTGTCTCCTATAAGCTGTGTTAATTACCTCTAATCTTGTAAAGAAATGTCTAAGACAAGTAGGCGTACTATTATCAATACTATAGTATTTGATTATTTTAAGGTTAATTGAAAATTAAATGATTGAAATGATGTTTAGTCATAATTAATCCACGAAACCTTAAGGTCAAAGGTTGCCAGGGCTTATAGAAGCTAGTCGTAGGCAGTGTACACTCAGGTTTAGTCTTGACTCAAAAAATAATCCATCATCCCCAAACTGGGATGGGTTAAATTTTGATCCTGGACTGAAATATAAACTCCCCTGAAGATATCTCTTTCAGAAAGAGATGAGATGAGATGGATCCGATCCCTATCAGAGTACCCTCCAGAGCATTCAGTGATGTTTCCCACAGGTACCATGTACTGACTGCACAGAAGGTGCATCTTCCAAATAAAAATTCCCAGCAATGGAATGATCAGGACCAACTCTTATACAATCCCCTTGATATACCTACCCATTTGTAACCATAGCCATTGGGGTAGCCTTAAGTCTGTTTCTTCTCTGAAGAAAATTCCTAATTCTCCAGTCTACTGCCATCGCATAGTAGTTATTATCTCACCCCTGGTACAAGCTTCGCCATAGAAATAACATTAGGAAAAAATACTCAACGATCACCCCCGTAAAGTGACGATACTACGCCACAGCCGTGGCGTAGTGAATTTGAGATGACGTCATATGGATTCGCTAGGTATATTCGAGCTGTTCTGATATTCTGATACTATCTAACATCATAGAAATGGGTGAGATAAATCCAGAACCGCACTCGAATCGTAAAATAGTCAATATTCCACTCGTTTGGATGTGCCATAATCGTCACTCGGCTTCATCTCGATGACGATGCAGGCACATCCAAACTCGTGGAGTATTATCTATTTATACGATTCTCGATGCAGTTCTATATAAAGACTGCATAAGACTTCTCCCTGGTCACCGGTCACCTGTCTGATCACTTCAAACAAAAGTCCCAGGAGGGGAAAAACAATCATCTGGATCCAATGACGCCTCAGAAGCAGTCTCTCGGACACGTTAAGATTCCATTCTCAGACCAGTAAGTGCCCGAAGAGCTGGCCCCCAGCGCTGTTCTGCTGGGTAGCATCTTATCCCCTGTGCTCCATGATCGCGAGTGAGCTCTGACTGACCACTCCCCATGATCCCGGGTTAAAGGTTTACACAGCCACCAGTCAGCCATAACCAATGCATAGTAAAGCAAAGTCCTGAGGGGCCTGTTTCCAGCCAGAATCACGCTAAACTTATGGACTATAGAGCTCAGTCCCAACCTACCTGAGTGATAACCTCCGACATAATTTTCATGAGAAATTCCAGAAACACTGCTCCTTAGATGTAGCAGATTGATAGCTCTGCTGTCTCCAAGTTGCAAGAGCAAACTAGGTGTTTTCATCACCTGTGACAAGCTTCTAAGCACTGACACCACCGTGACCTCATGTGGGTTTGATTCATTAAAAAAGGGAATAGAAAATCATAAAGGCAAGATAAAAAGAATTATGTCATTCATCTTGTCAAATTGCCTCCTGTTGGGGAAGCTCATTGCATGGAAAATACCTGCCGGTATCTTGGTGGAAACAGCAAAATGGTCAGCAGATGCTGGCCGTCGACAGGGTTTTGGACACATGGCGATGGCCCGGTGGTCGGCGGGGCCGGCCGTGTAAACGTTATAAGCTGTTCTACCAAGCAGATCATTGCCGCCGACGCGTTTTTTGGGCCGGCAACTGTCGCCGACGACCACAATGCCACCAGAGACTCGTCTATTTGATAGTTCTATACCAGTCAGTCCTTAATAAACAAATCTGCGCCCTGAAATATAACAAACTGGAAGTTATCGGCTGACTACAAGGAAGCATGGAATCCTCATCGACACACGGGAATACCATGAATTACCTCCTCCATCTTTAGGCGACCCTCCCTAATTCAATAGGACATATCTCGAATTACTTCTTTCTCCGCTTTATGTCAACCGTATTTCGGGTCACCGTTGTGCGGAAAGTTGAAATCAAGTGAATCTGAATATTTGTGTATATTATATCATGAACATGACATATGACCATGCACAGGGATATGCCAATTAAAGCAAGATGTTTCCCACTATTTTTGGACAAGACCTTTTTGCCTGCCTTCTGCTATATAGTTAAAGATACATTCCGCTTCGGGGCAATGTCTAGGAAAGGATTTTGTCAAGAATTATTCATATATTGGCGAGACACCCTTGTCTTATTTCTATGAACTATTAGATATTTTAGCACTTTCTGGCTAGAAGGCTGTATGCGTATTCATTTCGTGGTTAATGGAGTTGATGGAAATTCTTGGGGCAACGTGGAGGATCATATGTTGGTTTGGCTGTCCAAAATATATCAATGGAAAATGCTTCTGGTGATAACATGTATGATTTATGAATAATCCGGTACGATAATGCTATAGACATGAAGTTAACTGATAAAACTGTGCTGAAGACCAATTTGGGCATATATTCTGTCTGGGGAACGATTGTAATAGTATTATGTGAGGCAAGAAATAAGAAAATTGGGTAGAATTGAACCAAGTCAACGAATACCAAACCCTAATGGGATAGGATTATATTGGAGCTTCTATGATACCAAAATCTATTAGTCAATGTGACACATACAAATACATTCCCCCTAGAAAGTAGGATAAAAATGATCAGCTCGCAAATTGATGATGAATGAGTGTGGAATCATAAAATACATATCTAACAATAAAAATATTTGGGTTTTATGTATACAGTGGATCCTTGCTGTACCCCACTTGGCACCCAACCAACCAGTTACTTCTTAACCTGTCCATGTATCCAAGTTCTAAAGATATCAAGCACCAGTGGGTCATTGAAATACTTGAGTCTGAAGTGATTGGTAATGGTCAGCCACTGGTACTCTGCCCCTCAACAATGTCACTGAGGTGGCAGGAGATAGAGGTTATGATATGTTTTGCAGCAGGCCCTGAGTCTATGTAACCTATCTAATCTCTAACCTTCAGACAGCGAACCTGAGCGTGCTTTCCCATGCTCAAAAATCTAATACTTTGGCTCATAGCTTCAGGGCTTGGTTTACGGAATACCTAAGTGCTCCTGTAGGCCTATTTCCATTGGCCGACGAAAAGGGTGTAGATTTTCTGAGTTACCCAGAAAGACTATCGGTAGTGCCACTTAATATGCGTCAATGTAGAAGGATAATAGATTCCACACAGCGGCCAAAATTTCATTCAATGGTGGGTGGTGCCACATTGCATTATCTAAGCAGAAAAAGTCGTGGATCATTTCACAAGCTGGGTCGTTCCCATTGACCAATTTTGGTTCAGCAGTGCCGAAAGGTCCGTCGGTGGTTCCTGAATGAAGATCGGTAACGTGAAATCGGCCACGGGCCTTCAGTAATAACTATATGAAGAATTCCGTTGTTAAGTCTGGAGAGAGTAGAGTGACATGATTTTTCAGAGATTGGAGTGGAGGGATAATGTGGGAGGGGATTGTACCCTCTCCCGCGCGTATTGCCGCCTCTACATTGGCCACAATGGCTTCAAGTAAGAGTAACCTATAATGAGTCTCCCTACCTGACTAATCCCGTCTCTTATCATTTTCGCTGGCTGGTTTAGTTTCGTAACGCTCACATTTCTCCCTTTGTGGCTTTTCAATATTATTGGGAGATCTCAGGGTAGGAAGCTGTTGTGATGGTAAGAATAGTGCATGTTGCTTAGGTAAATCCATAAACAAACTAGACATGCTGATAATGTTTTGTAAACTTTATTGGAGGTTGTAGGACATCGGAATAGGGGGGGGGGGGGCAGGTGTGCAATGTTTCTTCTAACTTTATTGGATATCAACCGCCTGCAGAAATCTAAAGTTAGAAGAAAAGTTGTGTAAAAGAAATCTGTTTTCGCCCTATCTGGATGTCTTATCATTTTCATACTATTCATTTTTCGACATGTAGTGAGACTGCAACTTCCATGGTTCAAAATCATATGCAATATACAAGCATGGACATAGTATAATAAGGCCAGACTAATGCTTCCTCAGAAATAATTTTACCTAGGTCATACCTGTAGCAGAATAAGCGGTCGGAACGTTATTTTTATTTTGTTCCAGGGAGAAATTTTACCTTTTGATCGAGTTCGTCAAGGCTATTGTTTCAAAATGTACGTTTTTGGAAGTTTCTGGTAAGGAGGAGCTCAAATGTCTAGTGTGTGTGAGATTATTCAAATCCCCCATCCCATTCTATTACAATCAGGAATCACCTCTGGCTCAGAGGAGCCATAATGGTACTTGTAGGTGGTTTGTGATATTTGGTAGTTTAGCCGTTATAGCTGAGGATATGCATTTACCACTATCGCAGGAATCTTTGTTGAAGTGGGTTTCTTTAAAGATATATGGTTTTATTATGGTGCTTTGTTTCTATTAAATTTAGGAATCATGTCAGGATAGTATAGGTATTTTCAATCGGTAACAAATTCGTTTCCGGTCTCTTCGGCTTCTCGGTATAACTAATATAGGGGTTGGTGTTAGTATATGATAGGTATGAGTATATGTGTGTAAGCCTATGTATTTAGGGTGGAGCCTTATGTTCCCTATTTATAATAGTGCCCGATAGGCGCGGGCGAGTTGGTTTCACTTTGTCATGCAGATAGGTGGTTGCTAGTGTATATAGTATAACTCTTTTCACTGCCGGTAGTTGGGGAAGTACCCGCCATACGACTACATTTAGATTATAGCTGTGTTGGAGAATGGTATTAGTGTTTCCTGAGTTAGTTCTGAATAGGAGGTACAATCACATTCTACTTCCACTTGATGAACATCAGTATTCAGAACCTCCCTTGTATTTAATACAGAAATTCAGTATTTGTTAAAATTGGTTTGGTGATGCAGGTACTCGGAGGGAATGGCGGTGATAGTGTTTTAAATGTGCCGGTGGTGGTGGTCTTTTTCAAATTTGACTTGGACCATTCGGTTAATTTAACCAAATAGAAAGCGTATTGGGCAATACAAGAGTTGTGTAAGGGCCGCCATCTCGGAGATGACTTCTTGTTATCTGGGAATGCCTCTAATTACAGACAAGTGCTAAATGGAGTCCAGTAAGGTTGACGATTAGCAGTAAATTACATCTCATGCCGACACTGATTATAGTAAGGAAATTTCCACCCTATATGAGAAATAATTCTATAGGTTTAACCTCTCCACTTCCTATCAAACGCAAGTTCTTGATAGCTCCACATATGTATTCAGAATCGATAATTTCAGGCAACCTAATCCAGTTGTGAAATGTTATTGACGAAAAGCATAGGTAAAAAGTGGTCATCACAAACAGGTCCATCAATCTTATCAATTGGTCTTTAACATATAACCAATGATATCAATGGGAATGCGCAACCACAGCCTATGCTGGTATCTGTTGTTCAGCAGAAACAAAAAGAATCTGGCCTAAATGCATTAATTTGTCTGCCAATGATCTAATCGGAAAAGTAACAGCCGGAACCCATTGTGTGATTCAGCTTGAAGTCATTATATTTTGCAAGATCCCAATCTGATTAATCTTAGATTGCAATCTCATTGAGGTTGATGGTCAGATACTAACAGAAAGGAAGGCCTTGCCCTATCGTGTGATACTATGGCGATCGATGCCATATCTTGGTCGCAATAAAACAAGAGCGTAAAGTCATTATAATGAAAACTGTGTTCCACTTTATCTGTACTTTCGGTTTGATGTGAGACTTTGGGAAAGACGAGCCGCACAGTTTGGCATTTCACCTTTTATGAAAGTTCTAATTCACAATGGAATTGGCACTATTTTCCCAATGGTACTGTAGGGGAAGGTGGTTACTTATAAACGTATGTTAAAACAATAGGAAATCGCTTTGATTCACTACCGTTCTCATTGTCATCTCCGGAAGTTTCATAAATGTGAGTGTGTTGCCAGTTCGCCAGTAATGATGTTTAATTATGGGCTGGTTCAGTTAATGTTGAGGTCAGGGTGTCCACTCTATACATTGAATAATGCTGGAGCGGCATTTCATTACAGTTGCATTAGTGTGACAAGTTATTGTATGGAAACGCAAATCATTTCTAAAAACGTTTGGCATTTTTGCCAGGCTTGAATCTGATTGCGATTTCTGTCTTCCAGCTGGAAATCACCAGTGCCCTTCAAAGGTAACTGTTGTTGTATTTCCTTTCTCTATCCTCTCTAAACAGGTTTTTCCTAGTAATGTACACTACAGTTGTTTGTCATATCAAACCTTTTCAATTAATGAAAAGGGGAAGGACAGTGACTCCCCACGGTGGATAAAGTTGGGGACACTTCAAGTCCTTTACAAAACAAGTGTCAACTTCTGCACGCCTTAGAATAACCAATAAGCAGTTTTCAAGAGATGGACGTGATGTAAATTAAATGACCACAAACTTAATGCGAAATGGACACCCATACATTAAAATCATTAAAATGTTACCTGAATGGTGCGCCATATAACGCATTAGTATTGTGATCGAATATTGTATGATCGTATGTCTGATTATGATTTCTATTTGTTTGACATTAAATCCTATTATGTAACAAGTCATGTGATGTTCAAAAACAATGTCTCATGTAACTGTATCCTACGGCAATGACGGGTATCCAAATCTGGAGGAAATTAAGCGAAGCGCTGCAAAAAGCACCAAGCAAACTGACCTTTAAGAAAGGAATTGACCAGGAACTTCCCAGTATCATACATGAGCTTAACCAGCAGCAGTAGAACTATACCAGGTTCGACTTGTATCAATTGACTTTGCTTTTATAATAATCTAATTCTCATTATCATCATTTATATCAACTAGCATCACTATTATTACTATGCTTTTTCCCAATTTTCCTGCTACCTTTTTGTTGTACAGATTTATGTAATGCGTGAGTGTCACCTGTTTCATAGAAGAACTGTTCTAAACAGAATGAAATAAAGGATATTAAAAAAAAGAAAATGACCACATACTGTGTTCTTAAGGCGTTAACGACTGTACTTGGCAGTGGATGGAGAGTACGTGGTTGGGGTATACTGGGCACAGTGATACCAACGAGTATACTCGTTAGTGATACCAAGGGGAGAATAAGGAAAGTGGGAGGAAATGGAGAGCGCCGGACTCACGGGCCAGTATGAGTAGCACGTGGTAGACTTTTATACTAGTGTGACCAGTAGGCGTGACTCGAACACCTGAGTGGTCTCCACCCCGCCTACATCACCCTACCACATCAGATCCCGCTCTCTGAGCAGCTCGCCTTTTAAACATAGACCTAAAAGACCTGAACGGGTTCGCATCGACTTCTCTCTTACCGCACAATGTGAAAAGGCAAAAAAAGAAGAGATTCTTGACGCCGCAACAGGACCGGACTTGAATGGATTGAAGGAGCCGCCTGGTAGGTGCGACCCACCAAAGAGTTCTGTGTGAAACAGACTTTACTAGTACTGTGGTGATTTGCTCGGACCTGCTCAGACAAATTTGTTTAGTTACGTTATACTCGTACACATTTTCCGATTAATTCCAGTTTCTAATTGAGGCTAATTGAAGGATTTGGCTTTATGTCGTGGAGGGAACATGATCAGGTTTGTTTAAATTTGGATGTAGCAAAAAAGGGAACATAACCACCCCTCCGTTGGACATTGTAGAAACGACACCACGCCATCTGACGGATACAACGGCCTTCCCACAATGCACCACAGGTTCTCCTTCGACCCAAACCGCTCAATTAAAGTGTCTAATTAAGGACTTCTCCTTATGGGAAAATGCTATTAGACTTATTGATGACAATGTAATATTGATGACAGTGTCTGTAGCTAACAGTATTGTAAAGTAGATGGTACTACCAAAAGTAGAGTATGTGGACATTGTTTACTACATGAGTACAAAAGGTAACAAAAAAAAGCTACAAACTGTAATAAATGACTGCTTGAGAAGCGTACTAATTGTAAATAGATATGAAAATATGAGTACACAGAAGGACTACACATCTCCTATGCAGCATTCACTGGTGAATAAATGTAGATGAAAACAACATAATATTAGGTGGGCGCAACAATACTCGTGCACAGGCAAAGATTGAACTCAAAGTTAGAAAAAAAACACTGAAAATTTCAGATTGTGCCCGTTGCATGAAGGTATGCTGTTACGGGATAAGCTGCCGTTGAATATTCAAAACATTCGATCTAGGGATGCCTTAAAATTTGCTATCAAACCTATAGTGAAGAACTAGTAATAGAAGTTTTTCTGGGTCACATGACCAGGGAACGAGAGGGTATAACAGTTGCCTGAGTCATATGACCAGAAACCTAATACTCAAGTGAAATAACTTTAAAACTAAAACGATCAATACATGTTTCCGTATCATTCTTTATGCATCACCCGTTGTAACTGTATATTGTCAAATTGTACTATGTTCTGTTTTTTTCAGAAATTATCTTCTGATTATGTAACTGTATTGAATCATGTTCTTGTTGTGTTGAATCTTTGATCTATATTCGACATGGAGACTCGTAAAACCAAAGACCTGACTTACATGGGAAAGTGAACTTACCCAAACTCCTTTCCATAGTCATATGACCTGCCAAACGGTCAACATACGAAGAACTATAACAAAATCCAAGCCTAGTGCTCCGGACTCAAAGAAGACTGGCCACGTATATGTAGTTATTGTTACGTTTAGTTTATAAGCAACAAGGAGGAACGCCTATACTGCAGGCGATTGTACAATTTAATTAAAGAATGGTGAAGTGGATGGACCACCTGGTCACAGTTTCAATCAACAGGTGAACGTTTAAATTCGATAAGCAGGGCATTTATAATGAACGCGTATCCCATGACTTGTTCCAATCTTTGCCAGTGATGCCTATCATTTGGATAATGGTATTACAAGTAAAACAATTTGTGCTAAAATGTTTGCACGTATTATGTTTGTTTTAAAATGAATTTTAGATTGTAGTGCGAAAAGTCCAGTCCCTTAAATGCCTTGAGGGATCATTTCTCAAAAATATGAATTACACCATAACTAGTATTTCTATTCAAAAGAAATAAAATATTTAAGATTATAGATCATAACACATGATTAAACACTTCAATATGCGTTTTAACGACTCTTTGACCGTACACTAGCGGTATAAAGTGCCACCAGCATCCGTCCTTCAGGCCGTAACCCGGCAACCGTCCTTAAAGGATTTAGTTAACATGTGAGATCATTTACGGTTTTGTAAACAGATATCTGTCATTGTAACCTTCATCTCAGACATTTCATTCAGAAACCACTAGGATGATAAATCTAAAGTAGTGCTTTATGCAAAATATGGAACGGACTGTTCTTCCACTTTTCTTTGCTTTTATAACAGGGTATCTCTTTTAACATGACAATATACGTTAGTCCAGTGGAAAATAGCAGTGTGATTTGAGTGACCTTTTCCAGAAGACAGTGTAAGGCATGCCTGATGACATTCACAGATTTAATCTGCAGGGTCTCTCTGCTTTCTTCCGATTTCATTTTCCAGCGCTGGGAGAGAAAATTGCTTCTTCGTAAACATATTGATTTTTGCTGAATGTGTTCATATGAGCAGATGTGACGGTGTAAAGAGAGCATCAGTAAAATCTTAAGTAATGTTTTTCCCTGTTTCATGAGACTTACTTTGCACTTGGAGCATATTTAAAAGACTAATAAAGGTAATGGATACACAAATCTATGCAAAGCTCATCAAATAGTGTTGTTCTTTGTTCTAAAAGACTGCGCCGTATCTAAGGAGGTAGAATATATTAGTCCCCATCCAAAGAAATAAAAACCTAAAATTACAGATCTATTCAGCAACATACGAGACTCTCACCCCTATTCCATGCATGAAATACAACTGACAACTTCATTTTCTAACAGATTTCATTGCTTTCGATAGCATGCTATCGTTCTTCTCAGTAATTTACATCGAGATAGCCAGGCGATGAACAAGTTGGGCGTATTGTACCGTTGTCGGGTCTCAAGATGCTACCTGAGACTTGGGGATCGATATTCGTCGAATCGTTCAAAGATCTATTAGATTCATGGCCAACTCCGTCGTCTCATTTATGAATTTAGTAGAGTCGCTTGCTGTGATTTAGTCATAGATGCACGGTAACCTCACACATCCATAACCAAAGGCACAGATAACTGACTTTTACCCTGTTTTGACATTAGCTGTCTTGGTATTACTTCGATAATAATCATGGTATACAAGAAGTATGATCAATATATGGGTGAACAAGCTGTGCCGCTTGAGATGTTATTTACAATGAATACTACTTATCATATCATAAGCAGTCCTGGTCAATATTCCAGATACCGTAGTTTCTCTATAACCCCCTTGTTGTACAGCTTTTTGGGGAAATCCATACAGTTTGGTGTCTACTACACTTTCCAGGACCTTACCTGGAATAGGTAGTTTACTATATAGGGGACATAGCCATTGTTAGTTCATGAAACAGTCACTAGGTGGTCGGGGGACAGAACCTGTATTCTGGCTCTTTGTTCTTACCAAATTCAACTGCCTTTCAATGTTTTACCATGATTCCCTTGACTCTCTACACCCATCCCAGAGTAGGAAGATATAATGATAAAACCCAGGACATGATGCTTTTCACATGGAACACTTTATATACATATGTGAGCAAGGCTAGAGTTGTGACATTTCCCAATTATCACTCACTTCTTTTGCACCTCCATTAGTGAAGAACACCTACTTTTTCACCTCCATTAGTGAAGAACACCTACTCGGGGGGCGTCATGGCCGCCCCCATGGATCATAGGCTATGTGCCCTATACCCATGCCGTATATATATCTACTGTAAATACGCACCGTTTCGGCATATGACATAAAGATACTGTACGGACCGCTGGTCCGTACACTAAAATACGGACCACCTTGCCATACACGTTTATTAACATATCGGTTGTTAAAAATTAAATTAATGATTTTGTTTTTAATTTTGGGTATATAGTAAATATATAACGTCCAACCATGCTCGTACAAGTCACAGAACTCGATGATAATTTACCGTTTGTACGGAACTCAGCATAAATGCCTCGGTCCGTACAAACCATAAATTACCATCTCATTCTGTGACTTGTACAACATGGTCAGGACGTTCTATATAAATACAGACCGGCCTCCAACTTGCTATTGAACCTGTCCTAGGTCACCCTATTTTGCCAGAGGCGATATTCAGCCTTCCCTCCAACCTTGGAGGAATCGTTTCGTATAGATCAACCCCCCTAAAAGTATAAACCTACCTATTGAATCCAGCAGAATTCCATTTGCAGTTAACCCCTAGTATGATTCCCGATGACTCATCCGTATGGCTTCTGTTGACAATTTACTTATTCCTTGCATTGGTTAATAGTTCAGTATCTATCAAAAACCCATTTTCATTGCGCTTAGATACAAGCCTCAAATGTTGTCCAGTTCCTTATGTAATTTGTCACCGATAGTACAGAAGGACTCATTCCAATAGACTGCGCTCATGTACCCTTCTCTTCATCCTCGAGGCAAGTAATTGTTTTACTCGAGGGTGGTCTTACTACACTGTTCAACTCCTTCTAGATTTTCTTGCCATTTTTTAGTATTCATTGAGATGTTGTTTCATGTACCGCTTTTTAGCATCTATTATGTCTCTCTGTATACGTTTCTTCAAGTCTCTAAGTTCACTTTTCAGGAAATTGTGCATTGATGACCTCTCACTACAACAAACACGCTATGTAAGGAATGTTTAGTTTAGCATTCTTCCCCCCCCCCCCCCCCCCAAAAAAAAATACTGAGACTATGGTAACATAATATCTATGCTGCCCTTAGTGTAAGTATTGACACCAAAAAAGTGGAATTAAAAGATAAACTCATTGTATAGCACATTCCTCTCTTTTGTTAGTTGGTTTGATATAAAGTACGATAAAGGTAGAGTGGTTATATATAAAAAAGATTGGGGTTTCCCTTTTTTAACATATATTAATCATCAAACTTCTTTCAAGTTTAAATGTTTAACCCAAGGTTGCCGTATACTACGCAAGGTTGCCGTGTACTACCCAAGGTTGACACGTGACCAAAAGCTACGATCGGTGAATTTAAAAATGACGGACAGTTCTGATGCCGGCCTTACAAGACGGTTTAAAAGCTCCTTGTAGTAGCAAAGACTATATAACAATAAAATATGGAGGTATTTCATGTTGGACATCAATGCAAAAGAGTTTGGATAGCAGGAACAATCGGTGAGGGTGCAATCGGCGTGATTTCAAATCCTGCAAAATGAAAACATCGATGCGGCTATGACATCGCCGTGACATTGTCGCATAGCAACCTGCATAGTTGCTAAGAAACCAACGCGAAACTGGCGGGATGAAACCAGTGAAAGAAAGTCAAAGTTACTCTGTAAGGCTCCGGAAAATTACTGCTCGCAGCCAAGACCTTGGGCAGTAATTTTTCCAAGCCTTGCCGAGTAACTTGACTTTCTCTCACCAGAACATAGTTTCCCTCTAATGGCGTGCACATGGTAGTGCCTCAGCTATTCAAAATCCACTTTGTTCATCCTTGCCTTCTATCCTCATCCCATTGATTCGATCTCGCCACTGGATGTTTCTACAGCCAAAGTAGCCTCTTTTCAGCTAACAAACACCACAATAGTTATCTTATATCTGAGGTTTAGCTTTATTACATTACGTCGAAGGAAAAACATCCACGTCATTTGCTCTATCATTAGATAGATCCTTGCGTGTCCTGATCCTGTCAAATACATCGCATTTACCATTTATTCAAAATTCACGGCACTTCAGTGTTTTCCCTTTTCATACGCTAAAACCTGCGTGAATTATATGGGGACGACCTCTCTCCTCACTTGTTCTACAGGAATAAGAACCACGAGAAATTAGTGCAGGTCCTTCATTTATTTTTTATACTAAAAGGATTTCACGTAAAGAAGCCACACTAAGATACTAAATGGCGTGCAATGCTTTTTACTTTGCATCTCATGTTTTAGTTAATAACCATGAGAGTAGAATTTCCTTCCCCTGAACAGCTTTTTTAAGGACTTGTGAGAAGTTAACTTTACAATACTACGTACAGTGTAATGTGTTGGACAAGAAGATATAAATGCTATAACTTGTTCAGGAATGTTAGATGGTCTGAGTTCTGCCACGAGAGTGTACGTGTTTTTGTTATCATCGCCTGAGTGTCTTCAATGACGCCACCATGCACATTCAGCCATTGTAAACACAATTAGAAAGCGCTGCTTGAAACTACAGACAGCACAAGAAGCAGCAGACGACATTTCATAACAGTAGAATTGCACACTCTCACTGCAGACGACAATCAGCGAGTTATTGTTTGCTGTGAGCTCGCCGACGCTTCTATCGTTTTGTTGGGAACAGTTCTAATGATGCGGCATTGTCAGTGCGGAAAATGATTAACCACAGTGAGATTGGACATCAATGGTTGAGGTTGAGGAAGAGTGAAGAGAAAATCCCGTCACTAAATACGAATTTTTGGAGCAAGTGGGCCTTGGACTGAGGATGGCAAGTTGGAAGGTCAAGCGGAAGAAGGTATTGTTCAGTTGCGTTGTCTCTTCACAAAATGGCGGCAATCGGGAAAACGGATCGGCTCTAAACGACGCTGTGTTGTGAGGCGGAGCGGCTGTTAGCGGGAAACGAACGACCAGTCACTGGCCAGAGGCAGGAGCGATTGTGAAGGAGTGCCTGGTGTATGTCTTATTTGGCTTTTGTTTTAGCGCAGGGTCTGTGAAGAGATAGTGGCTGTAAATCAATGCATTTGCGGCCACCTTCTGGCACATATTACGGAGCAGCTTATTGTCTTTACGAGTGAAGCTCTGCGCGAACGATGTTATATAAGCATGCGGGGGCTGACCAATAAATAAACGGAGTGGGTGTGAGAAAATGGAGGGAGTTGTAGCAGGAAAATCCACCTCTTCTCGTTATTTCTTTTCGTGGATGGAAAAATGGATTGTGTATACTATGGTGTTTTTCAAGAGGTGGGTTAGTGGGGATTGGAAAGTTGCCTCTCACCGTCATGAAATCCATCTCTACACTACTCTTTTTTTCTTAATTACGGAACGAAGAAAGAGGAGATCTCTGTAAAATTGAAGAGTAATTGCTTGTTCCTCTCGTGCATTTCAACACTCCTGCATCGTTATGTTCCCAGATGGGCAATAACATCGCACAAAGAGAGAATATTAATATGAAACCGGTTGTGTAAAACAATACTTGCTTTTCATCGACTCAAAATAGTTAGCAATTTAATTTCCGGTCTCTGATTTTATATTGTTTTGACATTTGTTTCCTGATCAGGAAGCGTTTTCTGACTCATTAAGAAATCTACCATTCCTTTTTCGACAAGTTAAATGCGAGTGATGCCATGAGCCAATTCCCATACCTGACTGTATGATACTCTGAGATACGATTTCCTTGAGAAAATAGTAATGCTTCTTTGGTAAAAATAACAGAATACTCTAGCTTCGTCATGGTAGCTTATTCTCTATGTGTACGAGGCAGTACGCAATACTTATTGTAGCCCGGTAGATCATGTTATACCTTCCTTGGAAATCCACCTCTACACGATCCGCCCTCTAAGGACCTCTAGGGAAAAAAAGCCTCCCCTATACTTAAGTATCCAGGTAAGCAACATCCTCAAAGGGCAAATAAAAGATTCTGACCTTTATGATGTTCCGAATTCGAAAAAGGACTTAGCATATACCTTCAGGAGAGGCATGTGGATTGGCATGGTACTATTTTAAAGAAATATGAATAAACAAGATAAAAGTACAGAATTGATGCAATACACTTTTTACAGACGGTACATTTATAATATGGCGAGATGTGATAAGTATGACTGTACGTTATTGCTCTCTAATGTGTGATCCCAGTCTGTAGGTCTTCGTATAACCAGCCCACTATCAAATCTAAAACTCTCTACTTATAAATTCCCTAATCTAAAAAACAACATTCAAAGGGTCTTGGAAAAAAACTTCCACGGGCTACAGCACTAATAATGTTCATGAAATAACTCTCCTACACAGTTGTGATTTCTGAAAAATCAGCCCCGCGCCAGACAGGCGACCAACAACGAGGCAAGGGCCGAGGCAAAGGCCGCGGCGGCAAGCCAGAACTGCAGCAATGATCAATCAACATCGTAACCTCTTTAACAACACACAACGTGTCTAAAAAATTGTAACGACTATTGATGAGATTTGTTCTGTCAATAAAATTTTAACTGATCAGTACACTGGTGTTATCTCTGAAGGTGTTCAACTAGCACTCAATAGAGAGGCTAAATCTAATTAACAAAAGGCAGTCATTGGTAGTACAAAAGATGGCAAAGAGAAAAAGATTCATAAATAGTTTCATACCTGTCATATTGAGAAATAAAAGCTTCTGAGACTACTCTCTTCATCGAGCGTCTGAACTTCTGTCCGACACCTCTCAGGGAATACGAAGGCGATCAAAAGGTTGACCTAGATCAATTTCATAAGAAGCTTAGGACCAAACAGTTCTTTAAACGACTCAGCTCAGACACAGGTGTCAGTGCAAACAACTACTCCATGGGTAACAAGGAGGCCGTAGGACGACCCGTTATTGTTGTGAAAACTCAGAGGATCATTTGAATGGCGTCATCCGATGGCCTCCCAGAACTTCAAATGCTTTATGGCAGTCAATGAGGTTCAATTAGGAGTCCTGTAAAACATATTCAAGCTCCCCAGGCAGAACATTAGACCGGAGGTGAGAGATACAATGCGCACCCTCTCAAATGATGAAAATATAGTCATCGAACCCGCCAATAAGGCGGGGCGGTGGTCATTATGAACACAACAGTCTTGAAGGCTAAGAGGCAGCTAGGTGACTCATTCACATACGGGGAACTCAAATAAGATTTTTTTTTATTCAGAAGAAAACATAAACGGACACACACTGTCGTATAGATTCGAGGAAGGAGGAGCTGACCAAACATGGGGAAAGAAGCTAACAGATGTCTGGAGCTCTGGGAAGAGCACCAAACATCTATTTCCTCCCAAAAATCCACAAGACGGAGAGAACACCCCCAGGCAGACTAGTGGTCTCAGCCACACTCAGTGGGTGTTCTACCTAGAAAATCCCAACTTGTTCGAACTGGTACCAAAAGCTCTGTATATAAAGGACACCAACGATTTTGCCCCGGCAATATGGGAAGGAACACAATCGAACACAATCATAGGTACACTAGATGTGGGTTCATTGTACACGAAATTCCTGAATGACGAAGGGATAGAGGTAATCACTATTAGCCTAGAAAAGGCCTAATTGGAAACACAGAGGCCAGCAACGAGTCTATCACAGACTTACTATGATTAGTACTGATCAAGAATGATATGTTATTCAACGGCCAGTCCTACACCTAGATCAGAGAAACGGCGATGGGGACCGGTCTGGACCAATTATACGCCAATCCCTTCATGGAGGAGATAGAGGAGAAGATGCTCAAAGGGTATCATCTCAGGCCCGAAGTGTGGTAGAGATATAGAGACAATATCTCCTTCATTTGGGAACATGAAGAAGACAAGCTTGAAAATGGATAACATATCTAGACTCAAACCACCACCCCATCAAGCTCACATCTGACCATTCGATGTCAGAGACAAGATTCCTGGGCATTAGGGTAAAGGTACATAATGGAGACCTCCACACGGACCTCTATACCGAGCTCACCGATGTAAACACATACCTGAAGTATGACTCTGCACATCCACCGGTCACGAAGCGCAGTCTAATATACTCACAACTACTCTGCATAATACGGATATGTAGCAAAAGAGAAGACTACGAAAAACACGCAGAGGCCAAAATACAGAAATTCCTAGACAAGGAATAACCGAAAGGCATTCTCAAAGATTGTAAAAAGAGGGTGGACGAACAGGAGAGGAGAAACCTCCTAAGAGGCACTCGTTCAGATGAGATCCACACTAATAATGGGTATAAAACCTTCCTCATCCCCACATACCAGCCAGATAACAATCGAATAGAGGAATTAGTCTTTAAAAAACTGGGATATCCTAGGAAGGTCTTGAACCACCAAGGGCATCCACGGACACAGGCTGGTGAAGGGGTATAAAAGGATTAAAAAAAAACAGAGAGACCACCTGGTACGAGCTTGACTTGACTACAGTGGTGAAAAGGTCGGAGTCATAACTACCACTCTAGTGCAATAAGAAAATAAACACCAGTGGAAAACTCGTCCCCCAAACCACAGGGAGAAAGTTCAAATCTAATCTATTGCATCGAGTGTACCAGGTGCCGCATACAATATGTGGGTAAAAGAAAAACTGAAGATCAAGAAGAGACTGTATGAGGATCTCTAATATGCAAAACATTGAGATGCTCCCAACTCACTTCAAATGGCCAGTCCGCTGTCCAAGACAGCTCCAATGTGAGTTTTTAGGTAAACCACGAAAGGGTGTATGCAGGTAACAACTATCAACACTCCATTGTCGTGTTTATGTGTCAACGCACAGGTGTGTGTGGATAGAACATAGCACTCATTACCCCTTACCCTGAACACAAAAGTATGAGTCGAGAATTGGGAATAATAAAATTTATTTTAATTTTATATACCTTCACCGACATGAATGTTAATACGGTGAATATTAATATGATATAAGGTAAAATAAAGTAATTGACAGTTATATAATGACGTCAATTAATTGAAGATACATATTGGTAATTGACAGATAAGATGATATGTCAATTGGTATAAGTATATATGGTTATATAAAATGAGTATATATGGTTATACAATATGAGTATAAAAACGCCCTACGGAGTAGGTAATAGAGGAAAAGGTGAGGGTGGGTGGGAAATAAAAAGTATGTGTGTACGTAGTGAAGTACAGGAACAGAATGAGGTGGAGGTCAGAGCGGCGGTTGGTCACGTGACCGCGGGGTTCACGTGACCGACACCAGAGGGGAGTGCGCAGGGTGCGCTGGGGGTGTGTCAGGGGGAGCAATGACCACCCCTGACCAACGGCCATGGGTTACCCATTACCCCTTACCCTGAACACAAAAGTATGAGTCGAGAATTGGGAATAATAAAATTTATTTTAATTTTATATACCTTCACCGACATGAATATTAATACGGTAAATATTAATATGATATAAGGTAAAATAAAGTAATTGACAGTTATATAATGACGTCAATTAATTGAAGATACATATTGGTAATTGACAGATAAGATGATATGTCAATTGGTATAAGTATATATGGTTATATAAAATGAGTATATATGGTTATACAATATGAGTATAAAAACGCCAAGACCAGAAAAAAGAGGCGAGGTGGGGGGGGAAATGTTTGTGAGGAGTGGTATATCACTGGTTGAGGGACTGGATGAGGGACGCGTTGACTTCTTGTGCGTTCGTGTCCCTGATGTACTTCCTGTGTGCGTTGGAGCGCCACCCCCCGTATCGTTGTATGGATAGTTCGGATACCCCGGCCTGGAAGGCCTGAGTGGCGGCGGCCTTTCTCAGGCTGTGGAGAGTATAGGTCTTAGGGGGGTGGCCTGCTGAGGTGTTGAGCCGCTCCCACACCTTCGACAGCGACCGCGTCGTTATTAGCGACCTGTCTCCGTTCAGCAGGAACGGATCCGTTGGTAGGGTTGTAGGCACCACGGCGATCATATTCCTCACGGCTGCCACAGGGCACGACCTCGGGTCCGGGGAGGATTGTAGATTCACGTGTTTTTCCTCCCCCACGCACTGGAGGTTCTTGGCGGCCTTGATGCGGACCGCCACGTGACTGGCCGTGAGCACCACGTCCCCACGTGAGAGGTGGCGCGCCGGATCAAATGCCCTGGCCGTAGGTGGGGCGACCTCGCTCTGCCGCAGTGCGGCGTAATATAGCAGGAGGAAAGGGGCCCGTAGGGTCAGGTCGAGGGGCGTGTCCGACAGTTGGTCGAGGACTGCCTGGAGGGTGGCCATGGGGATCGGAGGCTTCACATTCGGTGTGTAGGCCTTGTTCCTCTTCATGGCGTCGAGGGCCCTCCTTACCCTCACGTCCTCGGTAGCCGTAATGTCCCCGCCGGAGAGCCGTAGGTGCGTCCTCACGTGTGACAGCTGGTTGGCCACGGTCGCTGGCGAGGGGGCGTGGTCCGCGAGGTATTCGAGGAAGGCCGTGATGAAACTCACGGACGGTGCCTGGGGGTCGGTCCTCGTCCGTCTGCAGAAGGCGAGGTAGGTGGACACGGCGCTCTTCTGGTTCGCGACCGTGCCTGGGGCACGTGCCTCGGCCTGCCGCGCAGATGCCTTCCGTTGGAGATAGCGTAGCGCCGGATCTGCAGGACAGCCGAAGCACAGGCACAAATGAGGAATGGTTACACGGCATCACGGACCACAGTTCATGATATTTCATAAGGCATGCGGCATTATTAAAATCCCTCGAGGACAGGTGGGCCCTACTGAGTGCGTCCGCGACCGTGTTGAGGACCCCGGGGACGTGCGTGTAGACCAGGTCGACTTGCCGACATCCAGGCCTGCCGGGCACACTCGGCGAGGACGCGGTTGCGTGCCCGCCCCGATGTGAGTGCCTGGACGGTCCCCATATTGTCACAGAAGACTTCGATCCTGGTCCCGCGGTCACGGTCCCCGAGGAACCGCAGTCCACGGGGTCATCGATGGGACAGACCTGACACGAGTATGCCCCATGGCCGTCGGTGCCCCCCACGCCGGAGAGGCAGGCCTCTACCATGATGCACTTTGTGGGCGGTCCTCGAGGGATGAGGGCGTGTCCATTCCACCCGGCGGCAAACCTGATAAACCACTGGAGGTCCTGTCGCATGTCCGAGCTCACGTTGATGTAGAACCCGTTCATCGACCGTAGGGCCTCCAGTAGTTTGCTGACGAAGGGCCTCGCCGGGCGGATACACTTGGCGACGTGCAGGATTTTTCCGAGGATGGACTGTAGTTGCCGCTTCGTGAGCGACCGCTTCTTAGCGACCGCCCCCACGTGTTCCCGCACGCCCTCCAGCTTGTCTTGAGGGATAGACAGGGACATCTCTGCCGCGTTGATGTCGATCCCTAGCCAGCGCATGGTCTGGCTTGGCGCTTGGGCTTTCTCCCGAGCTTCAGGGAGGCTGAGCTCGGCGAACAGGTCTCGGGCTATGGCAAAGTCCGAGGCAGCTTTCTCCCGGGATGGTGAAAGTATGATGAGGTCGTCCAGATACATGGCGGCCTCGACCCTCTTTCCGGCGAGTATCCCCACGATGGTCTCGGCCACGCACTGCATGTGGTACGAGGACGCACGGGCACCGAACGGCATGGCCATATCACAATAGTACCCGCCGTCCCACATGAAGCACAGCAGAGGCCAGTCAAGGGGGTCGCACCTAAAGTTCTTGTAGGCTCGCGATATGTTGATGGTCGCCATGTAGCTGGAGGCCCCCGAGGCCACGAGTCGGGCAACGAATCCGTCGACCGTAGGGAGGCTGTGCTCCCTCTCCTCCCCGTACACGGCATTCTTCATCACATACGCATTGACACTACGGTCCCGGGGGAAGGTCATATCCGTTATGACGCGGCGGGCCTTGGACCCACGCTTCTCCCGGGACATCAACGGCGAAACGTGGCACCACGGTTCGAATGGTGCCTCTGGGAATGGGCCCATGAGGTTTGAGAACCCCAGCTCCTTGTGTATAAAGTCCCCGACTTGCTTAGGGAATCCGGTCGCGCTGGGATGGTTAGGGACGTCCCGAGTGTCACTGGCCGGCCCGAGGTATCCCAGGGGGAAGCCGTACCTGATGAACCCCAGGAGTTCGCTCTTGCCCTCCATGGCCGTGAGGTAGGCTTCCCACGCCCGTAATTTCAGATCCGGTGGCAGGGTTATTTTCGAACACAGCGCGTTGGGCAGGCCCGAGGCCCGGACCGCTTCGTAGATGTGGCCGTGCGCCGGGGGGCCGGCATCGGTGAAGCGGGGCCACTCGGCCCGCCTGTGTCCCATGAAGGCCTCCTTCCTTTAGTTTGCCGAAATCCGGAGTGTTACTTCTATCCTCTCTAGCTGGCGCGGTAACACTAACACTTGCCCTACCACAGGAGCGTTGCGGTGGCCGCCCCATGTGACTGTCATCCACGTGGCTGGCCCCGCCCCCTCCTTTGTTGTTGTTTTGGGTTGGCACCCGACCACGTGGCCGGCCGGCCTCCGTGTTGTGGTCACGTGCACCCCCCGTGTTGTCCCCACTCCACGTGAGGGGGTGGGGGTCCGCAGGGGTCGCCGGGCCGTCCCCTTTTACGACCTCCGCCCACGTCCGGTCACCGGAAATCCTGATGGCGGTGGGAGAGATCACTGGGCCCGCTGGTGTTATGTCACGTTGATTGCACCCGGTGACCCCGGGCCCGGGGTGGGATGCACGTGTTGTGACAGCTTGCGGGTGCGCACCGCTCACTCGTGGGGCGCACCATAACCGTTTTTTGCCCCATGTCCATGTTGTGGGAGCATATCCGCCCTCGGGTCGACCGCCCGGAGCGTGTGTCCGGCCTGGGGTGCGTGTCTGGCCTGGGGTGCTCGCCGGGGTGCTGGTGTGGGCGCAGCCTGCCCGTTGTCATATCCCATCGTGTAGCCAAGTTTCCGGTTACACGCGTGTAACGAATGTCCGCACTGCCTCCCCACGGAGTCGCAGTACGAACACACGTGCAACCATCTTACGGGTCCGTCGTCGTGGCCGTTCCTGTGGCGGCACCCCTTCTCAGAGTTGAATTGCCGGCATGGCAACTCACGTCCTTGGGCCTTTCCCGCGTCTGTCCCGCTAGTGAGCGTCCCGGTCGTTATTGCGAGTCGGACTCGCTCCTCCTGGATGCGGGAGTAATCACACCAAGACAACCTCCCGGTCTCGACTTGATCAAACACGTAGTTCGACCACCTCCTCACTCCGGCCCACGGCCGGCTCAGGGCGTCGATCGACACTTGATGCAAATGTTTAAACATGGCCTCACGGTCCACGGGGTCGACCGCACGGTCATCCCCGAGCAGCCCAATGAAGGCACTCAGGTACTCAAGGGGTCCTAGCGTCCCCCTCACTTCTAGTTTCTGTGACAACGTGTAGACCCCCTCCCTATCCACGATCATGTATGGTTTGCTAATCAGACGAGTAACGTGAATATCGGATTGAAGCTTACCAGCCGTTTTGTCGTGGCGGATGGCCTCACGGTCGAGCTCGCGTTGAATGTACGGGTCCCCAGCGTAGCGGTCTCGTAGCTGGCGGGGTGAAGGCATGGCGCGGGCGGCTTGTTCCTCGGCCCAG
Source organism: Alentia gelatinosa (assembly GCA_950022655.1). Taxonomy (NCBI): domain Eukaryota; kingdom Metazoa; phylum Annelida; class Polychaeta; order Phyllodocida; family Polynoidae; genus Alentia; species Alentia gelatinosa. The sequence continues at coordinate 99,310,516 of OX465580.1, read as the reverse complement.
TCCCGTGTCCGTACTTCTGCGACCGACCGAACCGTAGGGAGGGAGGCCCGTTCCGGCGACCGTTGCGTCTGCATCTGGATGAGTGCGTCCAGCTTCTTACTCATGTCGGACAGTCCCGTCTCTACGGCCACGAGGCGGGCCGACCGGTGGCTACCGGCCTGAGACGCGGATTCCACGTGGTCGCTCTCCCTCACGGTTGACTCCGAGGCCTGGTCCTTGGTCGTGGAGGCGCTCGCTTGCGCGCGTGTAGTTGGTGGAGCCATCCTGATTCCATCTGATTCCTTTTTCACTAACTTACTTCACCCGTATTTAGACCTTGTCTCTGCACGGTCAGACACTCGGGGAGTATCTGAGGCGGCGTGGAGAGGTGGCCAAAAGTTGGGGAGAAATAAAAAGTATGTGTGTACGTAGTGAAGTACAGGAACAGAATGAGGTGGAGGTCAGAGCCGCGTTTGGTCACGTGACCGCGGGGTTCACGTGACCGACACCAGAGGGGAGTGCGCAGGGTGTGCTGGGGGTGTGTCAGGGGGAGCAATGACCACCCCTGACCAACGGCAATGGGTTACCAATGCCGGGAGCTGTTTCAATAGTTTGGGGAGTAAAAGGGAATAGCAACTCCATCAGTGAGAGCAATCAGCGGCACTAACAGTGCAAACTATAAAGTCCCATTTCACAAATGGTGTCCCTGTTGAATTCCGGTGCGGTTTGCTATGCCAGCATAACGAACTAGACATTAAATAAATCTCTATGCAATGAATAATTCAATATTTTCAAATTATTCCTCTTGTTTTTCCCCACATTTAAGTTTTTTTTACGTTTCTACATGCATTTTTGGCTGAGTTACAGAGCCCATACTGTAGGTCTCGCTTGTGAGACATGCAAGTGTTAGCCTTAGGGTCGAGCAGTACAGTTGGAAACTGACTGAGTAGTGCAGTCACTGCAGTTCTTGGTTCAGACAGTATAGTGGTTCTCACGCAAAGTAGTTGACCACTAGAGAAACATAAAAATCGAGATGTGGGTAAAAGATACATATATGGAATTGTTCAGAGCATGTTTTTCTATACTTAGATATGTTGCAATATGTTTTAAGATGGTTGTTTTGATCAATGCGAGAGGGTATACCCTCTCGTGAACAGTGGCAGTAACAGTGGCAGTAACAGTGGCAGCACTTTTAGTTATGAAACGGTTACTACCACTGTTGGTGCCTCTCACACTGAAAGTGCCGTTCACTGTTGCGTCCACCAAGTATTGAAACGGGAACTGCCACTGTGGTACGACTGAGACCAACAGCGAGAGGATTTTCAAATATTGAAACAGGTCCCAGGTTATTGAATTTCCGTTTTCAAATGGCAACATCCCATGATTTTCTCTCTGATGAATGGCTAGACGAGGAAAACGCAGTTCGGGGGTAAGCTATTTTTTATCTGCCGTAGTCTAATGAATTATTCCATAATACGCTAATTGATTCCGTATGCTATCATTCAAAATGTATCCCAGCTGTTTTGTCGCAAGATATTTTTGACACTTGATATTTGCATTGTAAATATGCGAACTGCTTTATCAAAAACATTATTCAACCCCAATATTTCTTAAGTTTGATTTGTGTGTAAAAAGTGTAGAATGCATTTCTAAACCATAATTACATGTACATCCTTAGTGCCCCCCCCCCCCCCCCCCCCCACCGATTTTGATCCCGACGCACTATAATTAATCCTTTAGCAATGTCGGCGACAAACCAACAAGATCGGTGAGCTATCGTAGAGCTCGGCAACAATTAGGTGAGTTTGTTGCCGAACTATACAACGCGCGCCGACGCGCTACGTGACGGGGAGGGTAGACTGGCCTCAGTCCCTGTATCCTAATCCCTCCACCCCTTCTGAGTGACACAGGTCATGGGCCAGTCAGAGAAGGACACATGCTATAATGAATTGTATTCCGATTTTCTTTAATCATTTAATGAATGTTCATAATCAAAGACTTGAGCAAGTCTAGGGGGAGGGGTGCATGGACCCCACCCACAGGGGCGTCTGCAGGCTGGGATATATCCACCTCCTGAGCACAAGTCACTCCCCTGTACGCGTCACCGCAGTCAACACACACACCCCTTTAATAGCGGCTCCATGTCCCTCCCCTCCTACTGACTCTCAACACCCATGCTGGAGGAGACTTGCGCTTCAGGGCTTCCACAAGTCTTTATTATCCACCTAATGCAAAGGGTTAATAGAAAACACATTGGAAATTTGTATTGAGCATGCGGATATGTTATATACTCCGGGTGGCGCATACGGAAAAATAGTGCGTACAGAAACATAGTGCATAACTAAAATGAACTGATATCGACATGCCACTTGCCCAGAAAAGGTGGATAATAAATACAATATAGACTGGTTTCAGATAAAAGCAGTTGTATGCTCCTCGGAGTTGACTCTGCGCAATATCCTCCGGCCGCTTGTATCTGAAACCAGTCAATATTGTGTATTTATCACCAACTACTGTCTCCCTATTCAAAATTTTCGTCAACACTTATTTACGCTTCCTATTGTATTGTGGCGTATAACTGCATTTATCCATGTATCAAAAATGTGTAGAGATAAGTATAAAACATACCCCTTAATTCTGACAGTGTTTTTTTAACAAGTCTTCTGTTTACTTTCTTTTACGCATGCTGACGTATATTCATGTAACTTTGGATTTTGTGGCGTTTTGCGACGTATTTGTAGATTTTAAAAACGTAAACGAACGTAAACGTGCGTGCAAGGAAAACGCCATCTGACTGGGGCATATGGCACGACATCAACATCAACATCAGTAAATCTATTTTACACAAAGAGAGAGGGAAACTCCTCGGGGTCAGAGAAAAAAGGAATCCTTCAGGCAGGAGAATAAAATGTTCTCCAATCAAAGGAAAACCGATTTCATTGAAAAGAATCAGGCATCAGAGAAGCCAAGACCATTGGAGCACTTAAGAATATAAATCTTTCAGGTCCCCGGGACTTCAAAGAAATGTGTTTCAGATTGTATCTCGGGTTTCACGTGTTCTGTTGTAACCAACTGGAAGGTCACGTTCAATTGTGGCGCATTTCTTTAAATTGATAAATATATTTGGTTGCATGCAGGTAGATAATGGCTAATTGTGTTGCTTTCCCCAATGAAAGGATCCATACTATTTTTGCATAAATTAAGCTGTTAGGTGATGTGCAAAGTATAAGATAACATTCCCGTTGCTGGAATATTCAGGATCGGATGTGGATGCGTTACACGCATACGTTATTTAGATAAAGGAGAACTGATGATATATGTTGCTAGACAAACGTTTAAATACTGAGACCTTAGTGATTTGTCGGAAAAAAAATTCTAAAGATTTTCAAGGTGCTCCTTCAAAACTGAAAGTGAAATAGCAGTAAGGTTGGGAGTGCATATCTATAAGTCTAACTTTAATACAGTAATCGTAACCAACTACCAATGATATGATGGTAAATGATAGATTCTTCAACGATAAGGAACTGTCAATAAAGGATGTTACACTTAGGGGAGTGGAGGTAGGTTAAAAAGTGTGACATAGCCTAAAAATCTGGGTGTCCAGAGTTGTGTGACAGGACACACATCACCTAATTCCAAGACCTTAGAGGCAACTTTGCCCATGCTGGAAAGGTGCTGTGAAAAGTATGATAATAAGCAGTTATACATGCATATCATCTTCAGGCTGCATACACAAATCCACTGAAATATCCAAACACCTATATATTTAAGTAGATTCACACAGTTCAGAAACATAGGTTTATGTTTCTAAACTACGTGAATCTCTGTAAATATAATGACAGAGAAATACGTTATTTCACATCTATGGTAGGCGATTTTATGTATTTTGGAAACTGGAATCCACGAAATTGTTCACACTGTGCAATTAATCAGAACAGTCAATGGGATTATTTATGAATAGTTCTTTGAAATTCTTCACACAACATCAAGAATTTCTCCGAAGATAATCAACCAAAATCTACATATCTAGAACATCAGGGACACGTTTTATAAATACGTAATCTATCTAGGTAAATATACGTAAACCCTTTACGTTTATATAACGTCAGAATTTCTCCAAAAATAACCAACCAGAATCTATGTATCTATAATGTTTGAGACACGTTTGGTTTAATTAGTGGCTGACTGCAGGTTCACACTCTCGATTCTTCAGTGTTTACCTGCCATGAAAAAGAAGGCCTTCCCTTCAGCAATGATAATTTCTACAGATAAAGGAACCCCACCAGTTTGTCTATTTGAAATGTATACTCAGTTTTAGCTTAGGAAGGGATTATCTTCAGGTTTCTCTGTGAGAAATTGTGCTCCCCCAATCAATTAAGTAAATGCTGAGCAGTCGTCAGCTGGAAATGGTCTGTTATTGGGTTAAAAATTATGCAAAAGGATAAATCTCCAAATGCCACCACCCGCCCGACTATTGTACAGTGCCCATTTCATGGGCAGGTTGAACTGATAAATGTGTTTTATCATATGGAGATGGAAGATGTGGAGTACCACAATGAGGAAGATGTTGATTGGCTGGTCTAAGATGACAATTACTACAGTAAAGTATGGTAAAGTATCAATACCTTTCAGTTTCTTTGGCTAGATACTCTCTTTAGCAAAGCTTATTCAACAGGCCCTATAAGTGTTTATCAAAAATGATTTCTTCCACTTACAGAAAAGGGTCCTAGTGGGAGACACTCCCGAGGTCCCCTAGATGATTCAAATTCACAAGGAACACCATTATTCATCAAGCTAACTAGAGAAAAAATATATTATGGTATGTGATACAAGACGACAGTATTAGAGTGGAAATATCCTAAAATATTCAGTTAGAATTATTGATAACTAAAAATGATGAAATAAGTTACCAAAATCCCTACAATGTGGCACTACCCTCAGTTCCTAGGAACCCTCCTCCACAGGGACCCCCAAACCTGTCTGGCAGCCATTAAATTTGTCCTAGCCCAGGATCGAATCCACTTGTAAGAGACTATTTATGCAGGATTTCAATCCCTACGGGGACATCCATTTTTAAATGAGAAAATACTTTCCTCCTAAGATATGTCTTGTATTTCTGGCATGATCCTACGAGTATTCTTCCGCTGGTGCCAAAACCTTTTAAACAATGCCCTGCTCTCACTGTGTGAGGGGCAGATATTCTCTTTTTATGGGATTCTCAAGAAGTGATTCCAGTGATTTATCGAGCCATGTGGCCTGATAATCAGGACTATGTCTATGCACTACTCATACTTCCTCGGTTGCCTGCTGGCGTTCAATTTTAAACGATAAGGCTAACTCATACATTCTCAAATCGCGGCCCTGTCAGAAGGGTTGTGTCGCGGCTTGTCGCAATGCGTCGGAATGGGTTTTGAGGAAATAAAAAAGGTGACAATGGTACCTACGTACGCCAAAACAAGGTGATCCAACACAAATGTAGTATGAAGGTGTATGTGTGTCGAGAAGGGGTGCATAGCTTACACATAGTAGAGAATGCTCCCGAATGTTTGGTCTCTAATAAATCGAACATATTCGAACTTGTCGGGAGGCTTATGACACAGCGCTTGTGTAGGAATGTGTCAGAGTGTGTCGTAAGCCATGACAGAGCACAGAGCCCACTGCTGCAATAAACCCGTCCTCTCCAATAGAAAACATGATTCTGTGTCGGAGGCATGTCCGAACGCTAGCCCTAGTGTGTTGGAAGCTCTGTGGGTTCCCAGCTTTGTAGCCCAGCATCTACCTACTACGATCAAAATTGAGTTGATAGAATTGAATTGATTTGATCTGTGTGGCTATTGACAGTATTGTAGAAATTTCAATCTTGTCGTTTCTGTATTTAGAGTTTGTAAAATAAATATGAATTTACATGGTCCGTTTTCCTGACTGTATTGACATTTCTTTTTTTCTGTTTTGTAAGTTTCCAAGTCTCCGTCAGTAGATAATGTCTCTGTTGTGTTTTTCTCCATGTTATTGCACCGAGAAGTCAGCTGAGATGTCAGGAATATGACATAAGTGAGATTACAAAGCAAACAAAATTGAATGGCATATTTTGAGTTGCTATGAATCGAGTGCGGTTCATATTATATCGCACCCCTATCACTAACTAATTGACTAACATTGTTTACGGCATCCCTCAATGAATATTCTATCACAATATTACATGATCATTGAGGACGAGTTCCTAATGTTAAGTCTATGGGGAAAATACCAGTGGTGAGATAGTCGTTCAGGCTTTCTGCCATAGATTTGGTATTTATGCATCTACTGATATCAGTAGGAGACTATCGTTGGTAATATCGTTTATAACTCCCGCAATCGACTCCATCGTGTCTATCTCGGTGTTCGTCAATATCGCAATCTGTGGCGCGTTAATTAGTTCGCGATTGGCTCGCTGGGGGCCCGTTGACGCTTTGCCCGTCAGCTACCTCTACTTCGTCTCATACGCCCAGTGATGTTTTGGGAACAGTTTACCTTTGTTCTATGCTTTGAACTAGCAAAAGACCATTCGTTTTCATACCATGTCTATGTGATTTGGGAAGAACTCTCACCTCTGAACGTGTCGGGTTGAGATTTTTACCTAATTTCCCCCCATAGATTCGATCAGCATCTCTGTGGTGTTAAAGCAGTGAGAAAAGGCTGAACCTTCAGTAAGTCTGGACAGGACGCATAATGGTTGACCGGATGTAAAATCAAATAACCAAACCTCATTTTAGGCGTTACCCAAAATATTTTGAGATGTCATGAAACAATAGAATGTAATGAGAAGTAGGTAGCTTTTAGCATTCGGAATATTCAGTGTCAGTGCTTTCATATTTCACTGGACGTGTTATTAAGAAATTGATTTTTCGTAAAAGCATCCGGCATCAGTGTCCTCATTTCAGGCGTTTAGTTGTTGTAAACCAATACCGCCTACCGGCAGCAATAACGTAGATAAACGACATAGGTAGGCTGGAGCGCATTGTGAATTTGATAAAGGCGCATTATATTGGAAAATTAAAACCTTCGCTTCATGAGATATATATTGTGTCTAAAGTCGCATACATACTCGGGGAAGGAGTAAGTACCACATGCAGGCCTGCACATATCATACGGTGCTAACACTTTAAGAGTCTGTTAGCTCAGCATAGACGGTAAGTACATTTATGACCATCTCTCATGTTGTTTATAGCCTCTATTAGTGACACACTGTCAGCCGTTTGGTTAAGCCCCATTACCTACAGACTTTATAGATCTCTGTGCTATGATATCCCGACCTTGACCAAGGCCCCAGCTACGCATCTGTGACTGACACATGACAGTAATCGATTGACATGTGTAAAAAAATTGCATCCTTGTCCATTTGCAATTGACTAGTTCCCTTGTTCATATGATTATGACAGAACAAGATATATTTACTGGCTCCCTGGCAGACTGGTTGGGCCTTCGATCTAGAAGCGAAGAGCTGTACTTCACTGATACGAACGAGCTAAGTTGTGAAACATCTTTATCCGTTACTATGCATCCGTATGAGTTCATGTTTCTTGTACTTTCGGAAAATCTATAAGAAGTGTATCAGATAAAGGTCTTCAGCTCTATTTTGAAGGCGTAAAAGGTCATATTACTGCTGACTTTCTGTTACTTGTAGCCGTTTAAACTTTTATACCGTATTTGTAGAGCTTACATTTACTGATTTATGTAGAGAAGCTATTGAACAGAAATTCCAACATACAAGAGATCACAATATTGCAACTTAACCTAGCCATAGGATAAGAGGCAGACCATACATTTCTAAAACCGGATCCATTTTTCACCGGTCTCGGTAACAGGACCGGTTACAGGAAAGAAATAATATTCTGGCTAATCATACTACAGGCCCAACAACCAGGGGGTCTGTTCCTGAATATATAGACATGGATAATATCCTTTGACCGATATGACGTTGCCACATAATGACTAACGCGGAAAGACAGAAATCTTGGAAAGACAGATACAGTGGAAATATTTAATAAATCCTCAAAGTAACGGAGTGTTCAAAATCTAGCGAGGTAATTCAAGGTAGTCCGTAGTGATTATAATTGCTAAGGCCGATGTGAGGACCAGGACCGCTTGAGAGAGGTCAGCTGGCAAGTAGGCTTGAAGTGCTCTGAGGAGGTGGTGGTGCCGTACTGTTGGGTCCGGAGCCAGGGGCTCCATGGAGAGCCGCCCAGTGGGGTAGGCTGCGAGGGCGAAAAGGTCGGGTCGGAGTTGGTTTTGCATCATGACAATTGCTGCGTTGAAAAGGTGTGCCCACATGAGAGTAGAATAGCCAGACGGTGCGACGCAGGGTTCGAGTCGGATAGAGCGAGGCCAACTCCCTCATGGCCGCGCCTGACTTGGCATGTTCCGAGGTTGGGCAAGGTGTGTTGATGTGTCTTGTGGCAGGGATGGGCCTGAAATGGTGGTTACCCCGTGTATGGCCAGGGGCTTTGTAAACCAGGGTTTTGTTACCCTCAGGGTGTGTTTGTAGGCCAGGTAAGCCAGGCCTACTGCTGAAAGTTGGCGAGGCCTTGATCCTGGAGGCGGGCTCAGGCATGACGATATATGAGACCTAGGTCGGACCTGCACTGTGAGCAGTGATTTCTCTCACTTTTGGCCACGCATCACGAGTTCATGAGGACATTTTTTTTGCTTAACCTGCTGAGCCTTTCAAGGGGTGCTGGCGTGGACAAAGACGGCACTGCATGGGTGTTTGATGCTTGTGGCAGCACCCCATACAGATTGAATCTCCGAATTGAGACAGTTGAAGTAAGTTGCTGGTTTACTGTTCCAATTTCAGCCCGATCAGGTTTTTCGAGCTTGTGATTCCACGTTGGATTGGTGGTGTTTAGGGCTATGAGTAGCTCGATGGAGGATTCATCTCCTCGTGGGTTTTAATGAGGACACTCACCTCCTGCTCTCCCTTCTGGTGCCTTTGTGGCCTTTGTAGCCTTCCTCTGTTATTTGCTCATTTTACATTGAGTTGGAACGCTTAAAATGGATTTTTATTAGTGCGAGAGCCTGTAGTAATTTTTATGATACCACCGCAAGAGGTGAACATAGACATCGACGTACAGGAGACATGGTGTTTCATTTTAATGAAGCGTGATACCAGGTATCCACTTTATACTAGATCAAATAAGAATCAAGTTTATAGCATCACTCAGGCAGCACTGGATGGTTCACTTATAGATCTGCCTACCCTCTCTATCCGCCCTACTGCCACTCAGCAACAGTACACGAGCAGCTAGCCTAACGAGATCACGCCCGTGGCAAGGTAGACAGGTCTGTCTCGCTGACTGAGTTCGACTGTAGCTAACATCTGTAGATAGGCACATTGTCACGCTGCCTAGTGGATGACGCCGCCCAGACGGCCCCTAATGGCGGCCCCACTAGCGGCCCCTGTCATTACAAGGCAGTGGGCCCGGCCCCCGTTGCTAAGCGAGGTAATTTTCCAGAAGGCCGCACCTCGTCTATAAGAGCCGGCAAGCGCAGCCAAACGAATCATGTCGCTAGGCTACTGGACATAAAGATGTGCCATGCCCCGCTGAACATCGATCTCTTTGCTAAGGGCCCCTTTACGTGACCCCTGTAGCCGTGCTTTACTGTGTGCACCACGTGTGTTTTCGCGTAAACGCACGAGAATGTAAGGCACCCTTATGGCAGACTTCACTGTAGCAGTAGTGGTCTGTAAGTGGGCCTTTAGTGGCTATGACGTTTATGGACACTGTGAGGCAACGCATGATAAACCTGATGCAGCAATCTCGCCGATAAATTCTGTTAGTGCAGCAGGTGGTGGTGGTGGTGGTGGTGGGGGGGGGGGGGGGGGTGATGGGAGTATGGCATTGGTTGATTTAAATTGTATAAGATACGAAGGCTTAGCCTTTGCTGGAAAAAGTTGAATTAATTTACGTCTCACCGGTTTTACAACCTTATTTGGAACATCCCTCTTTTATAAGCGTTATGGGAAATTAAAATGACTAATCCGGTGCTGCAATTTTTATCAGTCGTAAATTATTTTATTTCCTCTTTGAAAAGGTTAAAAGGAGGTTAAGATTGGAAAGAAATCACATCCGACTCGGAGACAAGAGGTTGGGGGCTGTGGAGGTATTCTTATCTCCTTGTAGAACGTCATGTTACCACACAGAAAGGTGTTAAGTGATATGTGTCCTCATGGCTCTCAGCAGACAGCATTTAGTGATATCGGTGCGTAAATGATAAATGCCTCTATTCTGTGACGGTAAGATGCAACCTTCTTTGCCATGCACGCTAAAAAATCATCCATTACAAACCTAGTGATGAAATCAGCTGCATACGACCAACGAGTCTTCATGGAATCATGATGATTCTGATGTTGTGCAGGATCACACATTATCCATTATCTTTTTTCAGATTTAATTCTTGAAGGTCTTTTTGTATTTTTGGCGCTGACCCTTTTTTATTCTTTATGAGCAACAATTGTATGTAGACTAGCTTCAGTTTTGCTCTGTAGGGTAGTATAGTATAGCAAAATAAATTTGCATTGAATATATCATTTGGTTTACTGTACGAACGGCTGCATTGTAGGCAGCTGTCCCATTGTTATCGGAGGGATGTCAGTGCAGTGACTCATAAGGTTGGTCTATTTATCAAACATTTTAAGATCTTTTGAATCATTAAGATATCGCCTAAAATGGTATGTCGAATAGAAAATGCAAATCGATCGTATACCCGTCATAATGGTCATCCATAGGTTTACAAATCGACTTTTGTTTGAAACACAAACATAAAGTGAACCTTTAAGAAAAGATTATCAGCAGACATCAATTAGCTCCCATAGCAGGTACTTTGTTTCAATTCCATGTATCAAACACTATTTGTAGATCTCAACATCTGCTTGGTGAGTTGGTGCAATTCCATCCTTTATTCTTATTACCCACCTGATACGGAGTCTCCATACTAAGCCTATGGAGATTACAGATCGCTACTGAGGAGGATACGGACCTGCGGAATCTCCTAGGAGAATACGGATTTTTTAGATGAAAGTAGTCCCATTGAGATGAAAGTAGTCCCTTCTTAACTATGTTGAAAAGTTTTCTAAAGATCATATTTATTGCTTAAATCTAAAAAATAAGTGAGTAATAAATACAACATTACCATGATTTCGATCTGTGTGGCCGTATTCTCCTTGTAGTTGACCCTACGCAATACTCCTCGCTATCGCTCGGAGTATTACTACGCGTCAACTACGCGGAGAATACGGCCACTCAGATCCAAATCATGGTAATATTGTGTATGTATGTTTAGATCAGTGCTTGAATACAGCATTATGCTTCGAGATCAGAAGACCTTTGTACGACATTAAAGAAGTATGCTCATAGGAATGAGTGGGAATATTTCTGAGAGCACGAATCAACTTTTACTTTTCTTATTATGACAACGTATCGAAATAAATCGCACGTAACAACAGGCCTCCTTTGGGAATACATGCAACAGTTATTCATGTTACAGTGAAGCCTGACACGCGGGCATCATTAGAGGGATGAGTCTAAGTGCACGGAGCCGGGTTCTACCTGTGGGTCTAATACACACGCCTCCCATAATGAACAGACTGCCTAGTCACTGTTCATGAGTGGGTGATTCTAAGCAGTGCACGTTGTCATTAAGCAGTGGGCTAAAGTACCCCTTCTGGCCGTGTAGTGGGACTAAACAGCAGGCATGAATACCTCCACATGAACACGACGCACCCTCCAGTACCCTCCTGGGAACCCAACTCACATAGAGAAAGGGCTGAATCTCCATCCTGTTTGTATGACAAACACGAGACAAGTGCATATGGTGCTGGATGATCGGGGACTATCGGGGAAGGGGGTGGGATAGGTAGGTGGGCGGTAGTGTTTGATCTGTGCTGTCATCTTGGGGGCAGAGAAGCGTGGTCTTTGATGGCGGGGGACTCTCTTGGGGGCGATGGGGGTCGTGGGGTGACGCTATAAATCATATGGACCCGGGATGGAATGGAGCCAGACTCTGAGCATCTACACATACACTTATCTTCCTGCAGGATTCATGTTAACGGCAGACCTTGTTGTACGGCTCTAGCCCGGGCCAGGGACCTCTGTCTGAAATCAATCTTAAGAGGTTCTTGTGGACAAAAGGGCTCTTAGCCAGTACCGAATATACAGTACCTTTTCACGGGGGAATTTGCATGCTCACGCAATTATTATGTGTGAGTATGTAGTGCAGTGCAGTGCAAGAATGAAATGGTTTCATAGTGATTATTGTGCCTATAAATAAGACTTTAGTACCTACGCAATGATCATGGAGAGGAAAGACTTCAAGTCTTTTCTCAGACAGGACAGGAGGTTGAAATGGCTCAAGTTAGATTAGGAGAATGTCTAACTAAAATTGTAACAACAACCACCCATAATCCTATACACAGATATGGCAACTTTTCATAACCATCGACGATTCTTAAATATAAAGATATTGCTAACTAATCTTAAATATCGATAATTACTAATACTTCTAATCATAGTTGTTACACTCCTTGATAACTCCTAATATACTTAATACAATATAACAATGGTAATGAGCCATGACAGGTTATTACAAGTGTCCTATTACCCTATAAATGATATAGGGTAATGGTTGCCTGCTAATGAGATATGCCAACTTGGAGAGTGCATGGGTTGCTGGTTATCACATGCTCTGTGAATGCTATTACGGTCTGTCATGATAAATATCGCAAGCACAAAACGAAATATAATGTCCCTTTGCGGGTAGATGATTCTATTTAGCTTTGTTATGTGGGAAGACAATTTTGAAGACTTCTTTCAGGAAGCGGTCCAAGACATTCCGATGCCTGTCTCATAGCAGGGTGGGGCACGGAGATGGGATGGGGTCCGACAGGGTGGAGCGTGAAGGGGTCGGGGGTAAGAAGGCTTTGTCTCCGCCGTTATCTGGTTACGGCCATCGTAAACATGTCCCGGCTGTTGTCTTGGTCCGCCATTCTATTGCCGGTCATTACCCCCGGGGCTGCCGTATAGATTATCTGCCCGCCCTTCCCTCCCCTCAGATTACCATCCGCTCATCTCTCTGGCATTGCTCCATTCCCGCCACCATTCACCACACATATTTTCTATGACAGCCACCCGCCTAGCTGCATCTGAGCGGGGAGCGAGGGGGAAAGAGGCCTCACGTTCACCGTCACCCCCTTGAGAGTTTTTGAGGGGAGGGGACGGGAAGGCGTGCGATTGTTTCTTCCCCGGGGCTCGACCGGACACGTGCCGGGCCCGACCCCCAGGGAATCCCGGCCTCCCAGGATGGGTGTGGGTTGCTCCCCAGCCCACCAGCAGCGCCCGGCTGTGGTAGCTCCCTCCTACGTGGTGTTGGTGGTGCTGGGCGGGAACGGCAGTTGGAGGGTCGGAGGGTTCGGATCTGCGGTGCAGGTGGCTTAATCAAGTGCCCACCTAATACGGGAAGCCCGCCGCCTGCCGCCGGGCCGTGGCGCGAGCTGCTCAGTGCGAGGGGCTCCGTGCAGCTCGGCAGTTCCTCTGATGCCCTGCAGGAAGCACGAATAGCGGCAGGCCAGCTGTAGGGTGAGCCAACGGCAAGGTAGTAGTCGTGGCACGAACCTTAGTAGTAGGAATACAAGACGGGCTAGGTGGGGCAAGAAGAGGAGGAGTTGCTCGAGGTAGGTGGCGGAGTGATAGGAGCAGATGGAGGATGAGAAGGAGGATATTTACGTACTGGCGCCAGCTAGAGCAATGATAAACAAAAGTCAGTCAGGCGTCGGACTACGCCTGACGCTTGCCGGTTGAGGAGAGTGACACGGGTACGTTGTGGCTTCCCCCTCTCACGGAAAGTCACTATCTAAGGGTGTGAGCTAGTTTGCCGGCTGTCTCCTGAGTGGGCTGCCCACGTGTGTGCTAGGGCTCTAAAAGACACCAACACATAGCAGGGAGGTGAGACAATAACGGGATGAGCAGAACCCGAGCAGATGACCTCTAATTGATTGTGTCCCGAGGTGCTCGCTGTGCGAACCCCAGCCACGCACAAGCCCATGTTTGATGGGTCGGTCCATCATCATTCAGTGAATGCCGAGTGAGAGTTGGTTGGGGGTAGAGGCCCTCCTCATGTAACTGTTTTCTGAGAATCTTCGCCCCCGGATACGGATCTGTGTGCAGGGACGTCGATTAAATCCAAAGCACGTTCGCGCAGATTCAACCCCCCAGGTCTGTGACGGAACATTGTGATCCCTCCGTCTATTAGAGAGATGGGTAGAGGAGGGGGTGCGGCGGAACCCACTTACTGGTGTCCAAGTGATGCTCCAACTTACACACAGGACACAATGAAGAACTAGAAAAGGAGAGAAATTGCCGTACCAGTCTGGAACTTTTATTGCTTTTCGGCCGTTGACAAAGACATCACTGTTTGGTGAGGCAAATAAGACACTTTGCCGCGGGAGGCTACAGAGGCCGGGCTGTGCCTGCCGACTCGTAGGAGCAGAACTCACAATGGACATTTAAGGACGAACTAGGAAAGCACAGCACGTAATGTCATTACCGTATGTATAGCCTGGGCTGTCGGGGAGCCTGCCCACTGCAGCCCTACATAAACCCGGGTGTGGGCGGTGAGTTGGAGACTTGCTGGGGGTCCGCAGTGACATACAGATAGCACTGGCCGACGATTACCTCCAGGGCAGCTCCAGCACCCTCCTCCAGGAACGTGGGGACAGTACGCGGCCCGTGTTTGGATCCTGCACATATGTTGGTGTGTGGCGGGCGTGATCGGACGTCTCTGGTGGAGAGTGTGGGCACCTGGCCACGTGATGCCTTCACCTGTGCGGCGAACACCAGTATAGGAGTGTGTTTCACGGAGAGAGGTTCAGGGTAAGTGTGCTACACGTTGATTAACACTTTAGCACAGTACACATATCGCACACATGATAACCAGCTTGTTTGGGTTTTTTTAATGGGCGTGGCTCTTGATTCATTCTAGAGGTTGTATGTATATATATTATATATGTTCAACCATCGATTATGTTTAGTTTTGGGCAATTAACTGGTTTCGTTTTCTTTAAGTAGGGATTATTTTTCACAACTTTTGTTAACGTTTCATTTCAATGATAACATCACTCACGTTCCGATAATTTGCTCATACAAACTAAAGTTTACGTGACAATGATTCATGGATTCATGTAGATATTTCGACATGATTACCAATATTGTGGTTGTAATACATACCCGCCTGTCATAGCTTCCGTCTTCATAGCTATGTGTCTCCGCAGTCGGCTACTATCTCTATTGAATGTGTATGATACATAATACATTTACACTTTGGTTACCAAACACTATACCCTTCTCTATACTTTAATTATCCCATACTTATGAATACCTGACATATCGATTTATTATCAAAACGATTGTATCATGTAGCCGATTTGAATTAGCCGTCCAGGTCAAATTTAAATTTAAATACATTTATCAATTTGCATCTATCTATGACCAACTTAGCTAAGAGATATGCCATTTTGTACTATAAATATAATGTGATGAATAGTTGATATATTTTCTGTACGAGAGAGTTATTTGCAATTTGACATCAGCAATTCTGCAGGAATCACCTAGAGTAAATTGCATATGTACCCGGAAATGTGTATACCCGGGTTTAACATCACAATTACAATATCGCGTTGAATAATAATCGGGAATGAGGAGGTGGGACTTTCCCAACCAAAGATGTATCGGTGCTTTCACCAATACCCTGATGGAGTGGCAGGTGAGGAGAGAGCAATTGCACGCATCTGGGAGGCTTGTCTCTTCATTAAAAGATCTACCGCTGTCCGTGCGTCTTCCCACGTGCGTGCAATGAGGTGGGAGACATCAGGCTGGCGCGTGGAAGTTGCCCTCACCTCCCTCCCTCTCTCCCATCACACCTTTCGCTCGTTTCTTGCCCGGGGCCAGCTGGGTGGACAGGGGTCGGCGATCTCCGGAGGGTGTGGGTGGGAAAACCATTTGATTCAAGGTGTTGAACTCGGGCGGTTATGCCCATCGTGCCCTTGTCACCATAGCCCACACTTAACACTCCCACAGCTGTGTAGTGAGTGTTCCTTGGTTGAGCGAGGCTTAAGGCAATGGAGTAAAGATTGAAACAGAAAACAGAATTAGAAGGAAACCCACGAGATGAAAATAGCTTGGTCCATACTCCACCAAGTTTGACTGCAGAGTAATTCACGAAGCGGAGCTGAGTGAATTACTCTGAAGTCAAACGAGGTGGAGTGCGGACCAAGTTATTTTCATCGAGTGGGTTTCTGATTTTATCTTACCCTGTAAAACATTATTTATTGATAAAATGAATCACCCAATTAGCCATTGAGTATTGGGTACACGAACTTCATGGCCGTGGAGTACGAGTTCCTATTGTTAAGCCTATGGAGAAAAATACCAGGGTGAGATAAATGTGTAAACTTATGTAGTCTAATATTTCACATAGTACCAATTAGCTGTATGTGTTGCCTCGTTGAAACGTATCCCATATTTGGCTCGCCTGAAGGCCGGGGAGTGTTCTCAGGCACGTTATTATGGTCGTTCATCAAGACCCTGTGGGTGATTTTAATCAGTATCGTCGGATAAGATACGATAGAAGCACAATTGTCAGTTGACGCGTATTATTTTTAATCACTTCTCTGCATTCCCTAGAAGTTGCTGCTGTTATCATCGAGAACATGTTCGACCCTACTATATCGCAACATTTCCATGGTAAACCCTCCCACATATGCATCTCTTACCAAAGTGAGAGATGCATGGTTTGGAGTCACAGGAGTTTCTATATTTAAGATACAGAATACGGTATTTCTGTTCCCATTGGCCGATACATACCTTTTTATTTAAATCTCAATGTTCGGTTTGCCCCTGATTGACACCATTGTTACGGTACTTGGTACCCTGCAGATTGAATCTGACTGAAACATCTCTGAAAGAGTTCCTGGAAGGACGATCAGTCGGTTTTGCTTAAAAGATGATACGATGTTTTTAGAAACTAGACCATTATCAAGACCTCCTTGGAAAAAGAGCACCTTCCTTAGGACACATCGATAAAGTTCCACATACTTTCGTCCGAAGGTATCCTTGTTTGATATTCGGACTCGTTTAAAGTGGTGATAACATAAAGTTGGGCAAATAATAAAGGTTAGTTCTATTTCCGTTCTCCTCTCAGTAGGAGGCTTTGCACCATAAGCTTATTACCGCCTCTGGCATCTCCATTCAATTATCCGCCCTGTCATCTTTGGTGTCATGATCATGTAAAAGAAACACCTAACTGATAGGTGACCCGAAGACAAGATTTTCACATACATTATGTATAACATCACTGCTATGACATTACATCATCCTAGCAAATACTGACATACAGTCAGACCTGTACTAGTATATAGCGTA
This sequence comes from Alentia gelatinosa, assembly GCA_950022655.1. Classification (NCBI taxonomy): domain Eukaryota; kingdom Metazoa; phylum Annelida; class Polychaeta; order Phyllodocida; family Polynoidae; genus Alentia; species Alentia gelatinosa. Next base: position 99,293,087 of record OX465580.1, on the reverse strand, counting down.
CAGAGCCATTGTTAGTTGATGAAGCAGTCACCAGGTAGCCGACAGAATGGGACCACCATTCGGTGGACAGTTCCTGTATTGTGGCTCTTTATTCTTACGAAATTCAACTGCCTGTGAATTATTTAGAATACCTCCTATGTCTCTCCCGGATTAAGATGACCTAAAGATGATATACACGACATGTTTTTTTTCACATGAGAGGCCCTATATATACATACGTGAGAAGAACATTGTGGCAATTGTCTATGATGCGCACCTCCAGTAGTTAAGATTACCTTCGTTTTCAACTCCAGCAGTGGAGAACTCCTACTCGGGGGCAGGATGGCAGCCCTAGGGAACGTTAGGGAACAACTCTCCTATAGATGAAAGGTTTTCTGTAATTCAAATCCTCATGTCCCTCTTACTACAATACCGTCTGTATGTTCTACGTCCTATATGACAGGTAGCAGGTGATTAGCCCCGGATGGCTATGGCTATAGGTGAAGATGAGATTTCATCATTCTATCACGACCTATGGGTTGATATGTATAAAGGCCCAGAGATATCGACCAAATTACACCTATCTATGTCTATCATATACTCTGAATGAGGCGGCTACATGACATAAACGTCGCTGGACAATACCCTCGTCCAGTGCGACGACTACGATCTTCTACCAGCGTACATGGCATCTGAATTCAATTAAAGGAATGAGTCCCTTATTACAAACCAATTTTTATTGAGCAGCTTCCCGCGCTCAGATACGATGCAATTATTGTTTAGTCGCAGTTTTGGATAGAGGGTCGACGAGTAAAAGTTGCAGGAAGCAGCAGATTTTTCATGTCACTTGGGTCTATTTGCGGGATGAGATGTCTGATAGGAGACAGATGTTATGCTATACTGACCGGAGGTCTGTATGTCAATAATCTAAGAACAATATTTATAATTTAATTCGGCTGGACAATGTGATGTATGCAGCGATGGAAGACCTCCTGTACGATTCACAATAAATTGTTTATTGGACGTGATCATAGGATGACTTATATTTGAAATGCATCTTTTATCCCCAACAAAAAGCAAATAGGGTGTTACACTTGTTGATGATTGTCCGAATGAGCAAGTGCCCAATGATAACACTGCTGATTTTGTTAACGATTCTTTCACGAACGTTGGAGAATTTTTATTTAATTCACATGACGAACAATCACAGAATACTCTAAATGACAAATTCCCAGCTTCAGATATTGATACAAAAATAATTAGGAAATAGAGTACCTTAACGGATATTCAAGAAATATCAACTAGCAAGAGTTCAGGATTACCGGGCTTATCGAGCAGACTGATCAAATGTATCATGATAGTTCTGATACATGTGATGATACACCCTTTTAATCGTTCCATCAAAACTGATCAAATACCAAATGCACGGAAAGTAGGAACTGTTTTCCCAATACCGAAAGGAGGTAACTAGCATAATGTTTATAACTGGCACCCATTTTCGCTCCTACCCATACGGTGAAAAATACTCGAGAAGCTGATTTATAGCCAAATCTATTTATCTAAATCGGGCTTGTGCAGTCTCCAAATTGCAAAAGGTTCAGAATCGAGCACTGAGGACTTAACCATTGATATTATAGTTATGCAGTTCATATAACTGTGATAGCAGTTCTTTACGCCCGCCTGTCCACATAACCATTTACAACGATATTGGGGACTGAAAACTAGTTATTTTTTACTTAGTATACGAAGCTTCTCATAACTTAGGCTCTAAGAAAGATACAAATTTGCAAACGGTAGCATATTAAACCTAAGATTATGGGCGTTATTGTCATGTATATATTGAATTTATTTAGGCAGTTTATCTGTTTTCATTTTTTATGTATTTTCTCAGAAATCATGCAAAATGTTTGACTCCTAGAATATGAGTGAAAATTCTATGAATTCCATTTGGAAGCAAAATCTAAACCCGGTTTGATTAAGTAGAGAATTATTTTACAATCATTCTGATACCTTAACTTTTGCTGTACTCATAGTAGAAGTGAAAATGGACTCTTTTGTTATCAAATTAGAAAAGTACCAAAAAGCCTCTTTTTGTGATATTTGCCATATATCAAAGTACTGTCATAGTAGGCTAAAAATGGAGAAGAAAGGCTTGTTTAGGAAAGATGCAATATTTTGATATTGTAATTTCAAAGAATATTTTTCCTTTAGTTTTTATATAAAAACAAATGCTTACTTCAACCAGATATGCATCACAAGTCAATCTATAAGATCTTTGAGGGAAACATTATTTGAATTCGCATCCCATCATAGTCCCTAATATGCCTTCCTGACCTATAGTTTTAACTATCTATACAACGACAGAGCTCTACCCTACGATGGTGTAGGATACATGCTAGATTATGAACCCAGTTCCCCTGCTCAGCATTACGACCCTGCTACAGTAGGCACCTTTTTTTGGAAATAGCAATGTCATGTGATTAGTAATGTGATTTAAGTAATTTACCTTGGTGACTGATCATATTTTGTTATACCAAATCAAAGGTCAATATGGCTCTTATACTTTGTCAATTTGTTTGGTAAATGAAACAATTATCTCTTTATCTATTGAATTTTGTATATAAGTATTAATGATGCTTCTAAGATGCCTGGAGGCATCTTCCTTCCATAGCCAGGGGAATGCCTGGAGGCATCTTCCTGCTGTTAAAGGGTCAAATACCACCCAGGCCTAGGATAATCTTGGTTACACAAAGGTTATGTATATAGCGCCCGTGGTCCAAGGCAGGTCGTCATTATTCAATGATATTTGTTGTGAGGAAGTAATTAACTCATTAATAAGCGGATACAGCAAATGCCACGTCAATGTATTGATTGTTAATTTCTTGCGCAGTGATAAAAAACGGACAGAGGGATAGAGTAACAGTTAGAAATACATATACCAATCTGTGGAAATATAACACACCTGGCCATAAAATGAACTTCTGGAATGCATGTACATGCATGAAACAACTAGGAGCAAATGTATGTTCATCTTTGATGAATGAACATGGAATTATGATTAAATAACTAAAGGGTTTAGGTTATACTCAGTCTATGGGTCATTACCCCAGATCCCAGAATGAAACAAGAGGAAAGCTGGAGTGGGCTTATAAAATTTTATAAAATTTTATATATGTTATTGATATGAATAACAGTTTCGACAATGTATATCAACAACAATAATAAGTGTATAATTGACAGATGTATTTTGTAGTCAATTATAAAAAGTTTATGATAACATAATGAAGTTATTATGTAATATTACATAGTTATGAGTAACATGTAATAATAAGATAATAATAATAGCCCCTACGAGTGGAAGGAGTAGAAAGAGAAAAAGGTGACGGTGGGTGGGAAGAAAAAGTACGTGTGTAGTGTATGAGACCTGGAAAGGGTATGAGGCAGAGTACAGTGTCGACCTAGCGCACTTTGATGTTTAGCGCGGCCGACACCAGTGAGGTGGCGCAGGGGTGCGCTAGTACAGAGGTGTTTCACCAGGGGGGGCAATGACCACCCCTGACCAAAGGCCATGGGCAACCCATTTTCTGTAACCCACTTGCACCCAGTCAGTTCGCCTATCTGCAACTGCCTTTCTAGCATACAAGTACATCAAGCACCAGTGGGTCAACGAGGTATTTTGGTCTCTATTAATTGGCTATGGTCAGTTGGGCCCGCCTTTAAGACACAGGCACTCTGCACGTTTACCAATATCACAGTTTTAGCACTCAAAGGTTGAAGGGTTAGGGTTTTTGCAGCAAGCTCAAAGTCAATGAGACCACTCAAACTTTAGGCAGAGTATATATGAACGAGTGACGCGCGTTCAATTGGGTCATCTGGGTGCATCCATAAGGGGAACCTTTGCTCGGAACGGACTTCTGGATAGGATGTTTGATTTCATTCCGTTTATCCACCCTCCCGTTACTTAGACGATACTTTTACATTTTGTACCACTTCGTGATTATTTGTCGTTCATGATTTTCAATGTAAACAAAATAAACTTTTGTCCTAACCCCTTCTACCGACCATTTTGTAATTGGATATATATATATTAAGCTCTAGTCGAGTATAACGTCGAACAATCGGGACTCATTACATCAATTATAAATCGTCAGGTATAAACGCTTCAACCACCTCAGGGTAACGGTGTTTTCTCGGGGATCACCACCTTAAGTCTTTTCTATACACGATCTATGGTCTATGGTAAATGCCGCCTTATATCGTGATCCACATAGTCCACATGCATTATAGAAGGGTTATCCCACCAGTAATTGGATTACTACCAGAAATAATAAGATCTGGAAAATAATAGTGTTGGAAAATGGACGGAATCTAAGATGAATTTTATTGGAATATATTACATCATTGTTTTAATTTATAATGCAAGCCAAATAAAGTTCCTAAATATAGATAGATCTTGATAGATTTATCATACGGCATAGCTTCGTGTAGATCAGGTGTCTCGAGGTCCTGCAATCAGTGGGCAGATATCACGTGAAGAGCAATGAGTCTCAGGACCATGTCTGCGAATATCAACGTGCAACATAACACAATACACGTCAGTATAGGACCCTCTAGCCGATGACCTGTAATCACACACACGTCATGCACCACTCATGTCCAGAAAGCACAGGGAAACCTGTCATGTTATCATCACCTTCACCCGGTTCATTCGGAGGAGTTACAACTCAGCTCCCCTTCATACCAACGGCTTCAAAGATAGTAGTCAGGTCTCTTAAGGTCAAAATAGTTTTGCGGCGGACAAAAGTACCAAACTTGTTCCATTTGTAGGGAAGGGTATAACTTTAAATATTTTCTCTAACTCCAAAATAAATTCCTACTGGAATTGCATTTTTTAGCCATTTTTCAAAATGGCTACTTAAAATGTGCAATAAAGTGACATTATGAACATCTACATTCAGTAACACCTATCACAAGTCACACAAATGAATCTGATTTATTTCAAAATATAAACCCCTCAATCTACAATGCTTTCCAGAACTACACTTATCCAATATGGCTGCCAAAAGCAAAAATATTAGAGTACCATATTACAAACATAGTCTGTGAGAGTGTTTGTCTCACATAAATTTCCTAATGCAGTTCTTTGCATACCCACTGCATAAATCACAGCTTAAATGTAGTATCTGGGTGGAATCAGACCATCTTATTTCATTTACCATTATAAAGACAGTTACGCCTGGGTATTGAGTTATTTTTGGCACTTGCAATGACATAGTTCTGTACATGGAAGACCTACTTTCCCACAACTGTAGGATTTGCAGCCATAATCCGATTTGCAGCTACATTTAATAAGTTCAGTGCAGGCTTTAGATGCCACAGGAAGTGTTTTCCACAATGGAGCCCAGTTATTTTCTTGGAGTATCCAACCGCCTTTAGGTGAGGGTACATCAGGCTGTGGCTCTCGGCTCTTGGCCCATACACTGGCTTTGTAAACTGCTCTCTTAGAATGCTGGTGTATTGCTTCCTGTTGAATATCAAAGAATTGTCCCACAAGAATCAGTTTATACAACTATTGTCTTGTGGTGTCTTTCAAGAGTATGTTTGACATGGATCACAACTCGAGTGTCAGCTTCCTCATTGGAGCACTTTCCCATTAGGTCAGCGCTGCATTTTGAAACAACTGAATCATCAGAAGTGATGTGTAACTCTTTATCCTGAGTCCCAACTGTTGAATCCACTTATCCTGTGAGATAATCAAAGAACTCTTCTTTGTTTTCTGTGTCCCCCAGAAAGTCATTCCATTCAGGAGGTATCTTAGTTTGTAGGCTAACTTGACCCTGATGCCAATTCCACACTTCTCCCTCACACTATCTTTGATACTATGAGGCAAAAGGCAGTCCCACACAATATCTACTTTAGAGTATTCTGTATTCATAAGTTCATCCAGAATGAACTTCAAGAATACCTTTTCAGAGTATTCTGTGAATATAGTGATTCCTAATGTTGGCAGGATGTGGCAAGAGCAGGTCCATCATATATGACACAATCGATCTTGGGTTGTAGTTCAGGTTGAACACTTATATCCAGGCATTACAACAAGTCAGACTTGAGACAGCTTTCCCAAGTCGGATAGAGATGGTGTGTACATCTGGTTTTCATGAGCAAAGAATACAGCAAGATCCCCATCACGTTTGTGATTGGCAATATATAGTCTGCCAAAAGGACTTCAATCATTATGGAGACTTGCTATTTATGGGGCTGTTTTCTTTGCTTTTGATTTTGGTGATCTAAACAGTGGTAGTGAATTCTTCTTTATCGCATCATGAATTGATTTGGTCAATTATTCAACAACTTCAGTCTGATATGCTTCATACTGTTCTTTGTCTCAATTGTTTTTGGACAGTCATCTTCAAAGGGGTTTCCAAAATCACTGATTGCTTGAACTAGTTTGTTAACTTGATTCTGAAATGACTTTTGTGATGACAAACCCTCTTCATGGTGCATGTAGTTTATCTCATAGTCTTCCTCTAGGAGGTATTCTATCTCAAATTCTGTCAATTATCATGCGTGCTCAGGGCCAGAGATCATCCACTTTTGGAGGGCAGCAGGGTTTTCTGTCACACCGATTACTCCTCCTTTTCCTTTGACTTAGCCTTCTCTTACTAATGGACCTGGTCAATTGAGATAGCAGAGTACCTGTGTTGGGATTTACTGACCTCCCAGTACTTGCCAAACTGGCTTTGTAGGGAAGAAGGTAAGGCCTTCATATCACATATGTGGTTTGTTATCCACTGGCTATAGTTGTCGTGATCAAGGGCAAAGAATAGAAACATTAGTACCTCCAGGGACTGTACATAAAGTGGTAGGTTCCTTTCTCTGTTTTTCTCTGTCAATCCTAACTGTGAAGTCATCTTTCTGCAGTTTTGAGAGTGTCATGGCAGTGACCTAGTGGACATGGTGAGTCTTTGTTATATAGGTTGCTATCAGAAACGAGTCCGCAGTACCAGATGTTACAACATTTGCATCTATGAAGGCAGCTGCCCAGCCAGAGCCTTCAAGTAGGTTGCCAAGGTTATTCCACAAACTTTTCTTCAGGTGCAGGCCCCCAAACATAATAACAAGTTTGTGTTCCCAATATAGGTCAGACCAATTCCATTGAATATATTTGCTGATTGCAAATATTGGACAGTCAGAGGCAAGAATGGGGATCCGCCCTGGATTAAGAACGTTTTTTGTGCCTTTGAGAATGTCTAAGCAAGCTTGATCATAGCTGCATAGTCAGCTTTCTCAAAGAACAGTGGTAACATGGCTATGATAGAAGTAGGTCAATAAGTCCAGGCCGTAGTGATGCCTTATAGGCTGCCCATGATATTGGCTGGCCCTTTTCAAGTTCTTTCACCTGAAAGAGTGGTATGCCCTGTTCAATCCAGCAAATTTCTTTGCTAATCTCAAGAGGCAGGTTTCCATCAAGTGGAGATGTCATTGCTTTGGGGACAGCTATTGATGCTGGCTTCATGTAGACAGCATGAACTGTTGTATAAGAAGATAGTAGAGGAGGGATAGAAGCTGTGTTGTTAATAGTTGATATCTCACTGCTGGTTCAGCCATTCTCATTTGTAGGAAACTGAATAAGACTTATACCAGTTCCATGGAAGGATCACTGCGCAGTGGTAGATGAACAGTTATAGTTGATATTGTCTAGGGCTCCAACTGCATATAAATCCTTCTTTAGACTAGAACGGCATACTAGTTCATCTACCTCAAATTGTCTACACATAGAATGTGACGAGTCATTCTCTAATTGAAGCACCCACATATAGGTAATACTAGATGCTGAATATGAAATTCATTTCATTCCCCGCATAGAATGTGGTTACGATGGCAACCAGCTTTAAGAACGTGAACATAAGTGATGGGAATAAGTAATCTTCTCCATGACTATGTTCTAAAGGGATTATATATATTCATAAAGAAATTGAATAAAATCTAATGAAACCATGGTCTGTCTCTATGGAAACAGATATTTGGGTGCTATGGCAACAAAGTTCATCAGATATGTGTGAAAATAATAGCAACTGTTACAACTCTTCAAGTCGGTCATTTTGAGGTGTTACATGCCTATATCTGTACACCTGGTGGATACTTCAGGAACTAACATGATAACCCTAGAGGGCAACATTGGATCACAAATTATACAATTAACAGCCTATTAATCACACAATCAGCTGTTGAAGGTTGTCCAGGACCTTAGCAATGGACGATATAGGGTAATTCTCTGCATTTGGGTGGCCATCTTGAAAGATGGATGAATCAGGGTGTTCCACTCATCTGATTTTTTGGAGTTTTCTCTATAAGTGTGCCAAATTTGGCACTTTTGTCCAGCGCAAAACTATTTGGCCAATTTTTGGCCTTAAGAGACCTGACTATAGAGGGTTACATACATTTGTAGTACATGGGAAAGAGACATGGCCGCATATACAAAAAAAAAGTTGAACATTCCCAGTAACCGCTGGATATCGGTTGTCAGAGGGGACATAATAAGTACTGTGGATAAGGAAACTTGATTAATTTTAGTAACTACATATATATACTTTCCAGAGTATTGATGTCATTCAACAGATGTGTAGATAGGGAAATAGACCGTTCCAATGCACATTTATTTATCTCATATGTGTATTTTAAATGATATTTTATATATTTACTACTTGTTAAATGCATTCTCAAGTAATGGCATTAAAGGGTAGAAATTACGAGTCTCCCCGTCTTATCTAATGCCGGTAAAGGGCTACCCCAGTCCTCTATACGCTTTGTTCCTATGGCAGGCGTTGATATAGTTCCCTTATCTAAAGCTATTAGCTCTCGATTGAACTTTGTTTGTAGGGAATCTCAAGGGGCAGGCGCCAATGATGATGGGGCCTCCTTTTTTATTCTATATTCTAGTCTTCATTCAGGCTGTGTGGTCCTATACTATAAAGGCACTGTATCATATGCGATAAACTAGGATCTTTTCAGCAATTTTCCAAATCAATTTGATCTTTAAATCCCAAATGTTTGGATATTTTTTATTTTTTGTATGAGCTATTGTGCACCATCCACTAAATGGAAGTCAATCGATCACAGCAAAAATGTTGTCTACTAACCTTGGATCCTTCTATAGATGGTATCAGAAAATGATCTATCCTGAAGTCCGTAGGAGTATTGGCCAAGATATGATTCATTTGACCATGTAACTGGAGTGTCAATATCTGCACAGTATAGTTATGAGGCTTCGATTATAAGAGGTTGATATACTACTATTGCCTAGTATGTCCCCCAGACATGTTGAGCACCCTATCCGGCCACTTCTCCACCCGAGGCCGCTTTCCGCCTCCACGTGGGGCCGGGACCGCTCGGGAGAAGGCGTACAAACATTGCATGGGGCGTTATGAAAGCAGCAGGCTCCAGTCAAATTGGCCCCCGGCTGGCTTATTGATTGATAGCTGTCTGTGGCGTTCGACACCGGAACCACGTTTTTGGCGGACATCTTTGCTGCGCACCATAAACAGGTTCGGTGTGAAATCAGTGACTGTAGATCAAAGATTCCCCAGTGCTTGCAGGGAAAAGACGCCTCAACCATTCTACGCAGCCTCCAGTGAAAGTCTTTGATGATCCCACAAAGAGGAATCCGAACTCAAGTGGATTATGGACTTAAATGAAATACAGATCTAGCCTTTCAACGCTTGGTCTAGTGAAACGCACGGTGCCCTATAACTCCTCCTCCTTTGACAACAATGGTGCCTAGTTAGGAAAGGTGCATACAAGTAGGCTAATTAGAATACAGACAATATGATGTTCCTATTTGTAGCTTAGGAAATTGTGTTTGAATAAATGGTGTGTAAGTGCATTTCTCTGACCACTCAGAGGAACGGCTGCAATTGTTTCTCGTAATTACACTTCAGCTAATTATGAGACAAAAGATTATCATAAACAACTGTTTGATAAATAATCGGCGCACGGTGGTTGGATATGATATCCATAATCAATGCCTTGAGAGTACGACATGCGTGTATAACATTCAGAGATGTAGCCTGCCATGGGCAAGATAACGGGAGAATGGTGTTAGAATGTAATGAATATCATATGAAGGTTTGAGGGCCGCGTCCTCCACAAACCCGAGGACATACTATGTGGTAACTGGCTTATTATCTTCGTATGGCAGATATACGCAGTGAAATTTTTATAAGTTATATCCCGATGCCGTAGGCAGAGGAATGTATCAGACCAGTAATTCTACTCAGTATTTTGAGGTTCTTTGAAGTACGAAGATAATACGCTTCTGTGTGACGTACGGGTGTAAATACGTCATGGGTATGATCGTGCAGCCCTAGTTACAATACGATAAGCATGATGTCTTTGTGCGTGTGCACAGAAAATAAGAATATCTACTTGGTGAATATCAGTACCACTATTGTGACCAAGTGTCTGTGACAGCCTTGATATATGTGCTGCAATAAATAACCACCTTTCTATAAGCCTGATATGCCATTTTCATGTATCATGATTAAAAACGTTGGCCCTGTTGTGAGAATTCCTTAAGCTCTCTCGCCGCGAATCCAAAGCTTTAGAGTCTTCCATCTAAAACTACTTTACATAATCCTCTGCGGAAAACTTTGTCAGAAATAAGATGATAGATCAGCGTTTCGTTCTCAATGACCTGAATGGTAAATGCATCTGCATCACATTGACCATGCAAATGGTGTTTTCCTGTGAGCTGCATCTATCACACGATACATTCAATTAGATCCATCCATTCCGATCAAATAAAAAACAAACCCAACTGGGGGAAAAGAGGAAAGAAATACACTTAATCGCATATAACCTAAGCTCGGCAGACACTGTACCACGGGCCTCCCAATAATTCACGGGGACAGCTCTTTGATATTTGGCCTTCGCTACACTGAATGGATCCCCAGACAACATCTATCTCCAGTAGCTTGAGCACACGAGGTAATACTAATACCCTGCAGTGCGAGAGACTCAGTAAGTGGGCGGCAATGTGGGACGGCAGCCTCGCGTTTATGTTAAGTATGGAGAGCAGCTCATTTTGCAAAGAATTATCTTAGCCCATTTCCTGTATAGTACAACATCAATAGTGTTGACCAGTATCACCTTGGGTAATGTAAGGACAGTGTAAAATAAAGGGGGAAAATCCCAATTCAGGGAAGGCTCAATTGAAGGAAAGGAAAGAGGAGAAAGGGGTGGCGTTCTGGAATAGAAGGGGGGTGATCTTTGGTGTAGCAGCAGAGGCATCAGATGAAAGAGGGGTATATATGAGGCAAAAGGTAAATATGACAGCAGAGGAGAGGGACTATAGGTTTGGAACCACTCTCCCAGCAGACGTCTCTCGGCGCTAGTGCTTACTTATCTCCGCTTCAACCGAACGCTGGTTCCCTGGGTATCCACTAAAGACAGGCGGAACCAGCCAACATTTCAGATTCAAATAAAGGCAACTTTCAAAAGTTATGATAATCGAAGAACTCATCATTTTGAGTTGTGAAATATGGTAACGGTTAAATGAGCTTCACATATAATCCAGGTGGGTTTTTTTTCCAGCTTTAAACCACTTTATAATATGAATCCACTGTTGATTAGGTCATAGACTTATAAAAGGCTGTGGAATGTGCACATGTGTTATGTTGACAATCAAAACCCTACAAAACATGAGGTTCTTTCCACCGAAGAAAGAAATCACTAAGACTATGTCTGGTTTGACTTAATAGATAACAAAAATGAGTGTATATTATTTACCATATAAATATGAGCATGTCTTTTAACAAGCAGAACAGAAAAATACTCCTCAGCGTGTTTGGAATTTAAGATATTTGAAAGACTGGCGGGTGGGACACATTTTTTTCCCAAACAGGCAGGTCTGTGCAGAGATATAAGTAGCTGCAGGAAGTAGAGCAAAGATCTAGGAGAGTGGCGTCCATGGAGGTCAAGGTACCTGCCCACGAAGGTGTTGTCCACATACGGCCAGGGAATGACCATGCATAATGGGTGTGAAGGCATGTTTTTGTGTGTGACTGTATTTCTCAAGTAGATGACGCGTAACAACTGCGACAAGAAGTGCATTGCCAACTGTGAGGAGGATATTATGTCCACACGTTCATGATAAACCTTGAGCCGTGAATTAGAAATATCATTCAGCAAATGATATATAGAAAATGTGATATGCTTTATTATGTTTTGAGTTCCATACCAGAGTCATTTCCTCCTTAGACCGGTGTGTGCAGTGATGATAGACATAACTATGATAAGAAATATTAAGGAGAAGTAGGTTATGGAGGAGTAAGGGAGCATGAATGCCGGGAGAGAACAGGGGGAATGGAGAAGGCCCCCCAGCTCTGTGGACGCCCTCACATCAGCCCCTATCTTTGCTGCCCGTGAGGCTGGCGGGCGGGGCGCCGAATTCTTCGCCGGACGCTCGGCCGTGGAGACGGGAGACTATCGGGTTCCCTTTCAAGTTCTCCGGCACCGCGTTTTGATCTTCCCTCACGTGCACGGCGCAGCACTGACAATCTACGGAGACTTCCACTGGAGGTAAGGTGAGTCGTGCACGTAGGAGGCTCCCGTGCGTCCTCCAGCTGGTGTGGCAGTCCCGAGAGGGTAGCTCTTTCACGCCTCTGGTGCTAGGTTCTGAAACGGGGACGTGGGACCTATAGTGTGGCGAACGTGAGTGGGCCACGCAGGAGGCGGCTGACAGTAGGGTGAAAGATAAGACAGGGATACGTGGTAAAAACGATGGTATGTGAGCTACACCTAGAAGGGCCGCCTTAAACCTTTACTAAAAATGTGCATAGATACATTTTTTCTAGGATATTGTTGACATATTCTAGAATAGAGGAAATCGAAATCACTTTCAAATTTCTGGATTTATTCAGAGATATTCAAATAATACTCTTTTATGTAATCATTAAATACATGTGTATAACACATAGATAATCAAATAATGCAGAGGGTATTGGGAAGATACCCTTTATAAAGGAAGGATAACAGCTTTGAATATTCATAGGAGAAGTGCCTACAGTGCTTCCATAAAGGTTCGCTAATGCTTACTAAGCTAAAAGCTTATTGGAGTGACAAATAAGCACATCTTTACCAGAACCTTTTGTGTCTCTGAAAGCAGTGTAAAGCACAATACTACAGAAGATAATGTCTGTCTCTATGAAGTTTAGTCACACCTATGCGGTTCTGAGATTGGCCATTTATAGCGACATGTCGGGAGTCTTAATTGTGTGCCTAAAGGTTGTTTTTCTCTGAATCGTGTTTTTTATAACCAGAAATACCTTCTCCAGTTTGGCATTTAACAAATGAACTACCTTTTTGATTGACTTTTCAATAAAGCTTAGAAATGATGAGAATTTATGCAATAACTATTCCTTAAGATTACAATTATCTAACAATAAAGAAGTAAAATAAATCCTGGGGACTTCCTATATAATTTGTTTTATCCTTTTGATAATCGTGTGCTGTCTTTTGTTGTATCCAAATTTTGAGTTCAGACTATACATCGACAACTCATATACTGCCATATTCATATATGATGTATATTTGTAACTATCAATGTACTAAATACATACTATTCTTTGCTTTATATTCCTTACATATAAGTTTATGTGTACATGAGCTCATGTCTTTTTATTGATTTTAGTAAGGCATTCGACCGGGTTAATAGAGCTATATTAATTAAAAACTCAACAACTTCAATATTAAAGGTTCATTAGCAGGTTGTATATCAAGTTATTTGTCAGCTAGGAAACAAAAGACGAGAACTGGCAGCACACTGTCGACTAGTCTATGTAATAATTCAGGTGTTCCCCAAGGTAGCATTTTAGGCCCTCTTCTTTTCAACTGCTTCATTAATGACATAAAAGATCTACCTTTTAATAATAATCACCTACTATACGCAGATGACCTTGTACTGTATGGAAATGACTCAAACCCAGTAGCTATGATAAACAGACTCCAAAAAGACCTAGAGATCCTTGTAAGGTGGTGCCAGAAAAATGACATGTTGATCAATGTTAACAAAACAAAACTTTGTCTATTTGGACATGCAAACCAACTACGGTTGTATAATCAGGTACCCAATCTCCCAAAACTGACTCTGGATGGTACACCAATACCAGTATGTGGTAATTTTAAGTATTTAGGCTTACACCTAGACTCAAATTTGAATTGGGAGAACTGTATCTCCCACACGATCAAAAATCTCCTAATGATGTTTATGAAAAGATATACCAAAAACTTAACTCTAACGAATGACCCAAGGACTAGAGGTCAGGAGAAACGATTAGTAAAACTTAAAAGGCCACGTTCAGACTTTTTCAAGAGGAGTCCCATGTACCGGGGCATGATAAGGTGGAACGGACTACCTGCAGAAGTTCAAAACTGTAGTTCAAGTTATATGCATAACAAATTTATTCGTGCTAAATGCAAAAATTGGTGTGTAACAGATCCGTAACTATAGTGATTAACATGTTGAAAACAGATCAATCTGTTTTCTCCCACACATCTGATCTCATAATTCACTCATCTCTAATTGTAATGTGTTATATTACCATACACATACTCTGTGCATATTCTGACCTTGAATGTTCAATTCAGTGCAAGTCTGTACAACTACAACGAAAACCTGCAAATCAGCAGATTGTAGCTCTGATAAAAAAAAAAAATATATATATATCAATATGATATTAAAGGAGATGACTTGATCTTGGTGTCATAAAGTGCATTTCATTAGAACACACCCGACAGACCGCCAAAACGTAATCAACTCCGAAATATTCGTTGAATAATTGTGTTGTCAAGTTCAATCTCCTTGTCAATAGTCCGTTGAATATAGAACAAAACCGACCAACTGGACAGGCCACCCAGTTGCTTAATGGCCACCAACGATATCCCGGCTTGATGAAGTTCACTGTGGCTGGCCTGGACAAAGACGAGACCAAGTGCGTGTCCGGAGGTAGTGCATATAGGCGATGTATAGTGAAGGTCCTGTTGAGTACGAGTTCCCAATGTTAAGGCTATGGGGAAAATACATCAAGGGTGAAATGAATACACAATATCACCATAGTTCTCATGTGCATGGTTGTGATATCCGCGCGGTCGATGCATAATAATATCCAAGTGTATGCGAGGATATTGCATAGTGTCACTTACGTGGAAAATATTACCATGCACATTAAAATAATGGTAATGTTGTTTTTATGATTCGGCATCAAAGGAAAGATCAAATAGCCGTTTATCTTCTCACGCTTTACTTTGCATGGTAGAGATATTTTTCCGTATTTTCCTTGGAGAATACGGCTTTCCAGATTCTACTAAGTAGTGATCTGAAGGCTCTATAGATTTACTATAGAGACTCCTTATTCGGTGGATAATAAATTGACAAACCAACCGGTTCGGTTTTACGAGGGAAAAGACACTATTAGGATGTATTGTATGTTGAGCCGGTTTAGAATATTATCCAAAGTCTATACACTACGCCCATCATACCATATACATCAGGGGAAAAAAGACATCCCAAACCCTCTCCTCCAGGCATGCCTGCTTACCATGTACTTACATAACTGAGACATCAGTCCTATAGATCATCCTCAAAAGGGCACCAGTGGCAAAATAGATGATCCAGCCTCAAACCCCATAGTCAGCTTGCACCTACGCCTATCCCGGTGTGCTGCAGGGCGCCTGCAACGTCAGCCTCATTCCTCTGTCCCTAGCGGCCACCCCTAGCAGTGCCCAAGGCTGATGGCCGACTCATGTAGGCTCCCCCCAAGGAGCCATGCTCCAGCAGATTGAATAAAAACAATCAGGAGACATTGGTGCCACATTAGAAGCCGTGCAGGGCGCTTTGCGGGTGTCCCCCCTGGGGTGGATTGAAGGGAGGCAGGAGGAAGGGAGGGAGGCCGGAGGCGGATACGGGAGGGATGGACATCGACAGGAGTTACCGGGTGTGGATTCGGGATGCTGAGGATACATTGGCAGGGTGACATCCGGGGGTGCTGGCATGAGATGTAGAAGACGGGTGATTTGTTATACTGAGTTATATATGCCTTGGGGGAGGTCGTAGCCTAGAGTTCATTCATCTGTCTTATGAGGAGTATGTTAGAAAACTTCCACTATCACCATCCTCTCCATCACCACCTGCTCTCTCTCTGACTACTTACCTTCTGGCTTTCTTCGCCTCAATCTCTCTGTTTATCCCTGATCTCCCTGTAGTTGTTTTCAATTTCTTATCGTCTAACCCTCCAACTCTCCTTGGTTTCTGTTCTGTCACATACCCAAGTAAGTTGGTATTAAGTATCATTCTTGGATAATGTTTAGTTAGTAGTTTATTGAGGAAAATGCATTATGTGCGGCGAATGACTGCGGAATAGTGTCCAAACAATGACAACTGAAATATTCTCTGCTAGTTCATTGTGAGTATCATTGTATTTAATTGCTCCATTGTGTATCTACTTTGTAGTTCGTAATTGTTTAGACCTAACGTCCCTCTAGTCCAACTCCTCTGCCAGTTATCAATAGCTGCCTACCAGTATAGTTTGCCTTTCTTGTCTCATCGATCTGCTTTCTTATTCTGCCTCTTATTTCACTACCACTCATCCTCAATATCCCTGGTATCTTTTGCTATTCCTCTATTGATATTACTTCCCATTATCCCAATTTACATCCCGTAAACTGTTTTGCCTTCTCTACTTCCCGCTTGTGCAGCCCTGTGAAAACTGACTGACATCCGCACCTCCTCAAGACGTACACTCCACGGCTGCCTGCTCAGCCCCTCATCATTTCTACTTGTCAGGACCTGACTCTATCATCTACCAACTTCCCGAATTGCTTGTTTCAGTTTCATTCGCCATACTGCTTGATAAGCATCTTTCTTTGCTATCTATATATCATTCGCCATACTGCTTGATAAGCATCTTTCCTTGCTATCTACATATCTCCTAATATTTCCTTTCAACAGCTGTCTATATGCATCATCATTGTCATTTGGCCTACAGCGATATGTCATCGATTCCTATTTTCCATTTTATCTTGCTATGGATACTGAAAGGCTAATGTTGAGCTTCCCATACCACAACGTTGATATTTCGATAATTCCACGAACACAACTTCGCCGTTGATGTTGAAGTGTCAGTTTTTTTCAGCTTCAAATTCAAAGTCTCCTCTACTTCCTATCTTTTTTGTCCACCCCCCCCCCCCCCCACACACACACCCTCACTTTCCCCGTCCCCTAGTCCTCCCGGTGCTGGTGTCCACCCATCAGCCTTGGGCATGGTCATTGCCTTCCTGTCTGTAGTGATATGATTACATGCCAGTCTATTACATCGGACGTACTTGACGGTCGTCCCATGGAGTGGCTATGAGTAGTATGTGGCCCTGGAGGTTTTTCTCGGGCGTTCACCTGCAGAATGGTGGCCGTGGTCCTGTCCACTGCCCGAGGCCTCCATCCGCCTTCTGCAGTCGATCGCCCGCCTACCATTCAACGATATATGTCCACCCAGCGCCTGCTATGCCTCTACAAACTCCGTAGGTCGCCCTGTATTTCCTCCTGCGGGCAGCCCTCCTTTACCTACCGCTACCATCCCATTACCCGTCTTTGGTGGTCTGTAAGTCCCCGACCATTGTGACTGTATGTGATACGTTGAATACCTAGTTGTCCAGGTGTCTGCTTTACAGTTAATTTCATGTTCCCAGGCACCTATAACTACCGCCTCCCAGCAGTATTTTGCTAACAGTTAACAATTGTCTACTTCTTCCCATTTCTATCCCGTCGGTGACCATTTGCCGCTAGTCCCCCAGGGCTCCCCGCCTCTGTCCGCTGACCTCCCGTATCCAGCCACCAGCATGCCGCCCACCTTTCCGACGCCAGTCCTCCTCCGCTCGTCCCTTCAGCTGGGAGCTGTTTCAAAACCATAGACTTAACCCACGTTTTGAAACAGCTCCCTGGCCCCTGTAGCCAACAACCTTTATCTACCAGCCCCAACGCTGTAAACACCCACACTCACACCCATCCACTACCCTGTCGTCTTGTTGCCCTGTCGACCCCCTACCGATACGAGCATGCACGCTGTATCTGTTCCTTCCCACCCACATCTGCAGCGATTCCCACCGCCCGTCATAGCCTTACTAAATGCCTACAGGTTGAGTGTGGCATGGCATGTCTCCCTGACAGCCGCCTCTTGCCAGCTTACACTTATCTCTTTTTTTAAAGTGACGCTCAGTCAGTGATCGGTGCAGGGAACGGCGATTAAGTGTCACGACGCCGCAGCGCAATCAATATTCAGTTATTGGAAAAAATGATAAAAATGCTTCGCTATCGTTTGTGTGTACCATAATACCCCATGATGAAATCATAAGAAAATTGAGGTAAAAAGATAAAAATGTTGCTCTAAAATAAATATAGCGATAGAATATCCTTTCTGGCATTTTGGATTAAAAGTTTGAAGTAGTCCAAATCCTACGTATAGCCGTTCTCCACAGTTCTGATGCTATATCATAAAATCACATTAAATTGTGATCAGAAAACTAAATCCGTGTTGGGGTGTGCCCTGTCACGCCATCATGCTTGCTGTAATCTGTACCAGGCAGTCTGGAACTTTATCCCCACCTACTACTGAGCAGAGACTTCGTTATCGTCTCATAAACCACAATCTGCGGATTTGGAGAAAAGAAACCCCCCAAGGGAACATCCCCCACCCCCAATCTCCACCGCAAAGTGCTGACAGCCCGGCCCGGGGGCATACAACAGTGGCTGCTGATGGAGAAGAGTGAGTCTGGTAACAGAGTTTGGAGAAACTCACGATTCACTGCGAGCAGCTTGTACCGTGGCATGATCCCAAGTGTGGTGAATGTAGGGATTGAGTTGTCTTAGTTATAGAAACTGTCCAAAGGATGATATTTCTTCTTATCTCTAACCTCAGCGGTTTACTTATTCTATTTTCTACTTGAGTGTTTTGTGTCTTGTTTTCACAAGTGGGAATATCTAAATGTTCATATGATTTGATTATCAACACCTGTATCATGCAATGTAATCAATAGGCATTGCAGCCAACAGCCTATAGTACGATTACACAACATGCAATGAATACACGTTTGTGAGCAAGCTCAAGACTTACAAAAGTAGCCATTTTGCCTGGTATCCTATCACTCATACGGTATATTTTCACCTATCGACAATATTGTCGTCGAATTTTAGGAACGACTCATTCAATGATACCAATAGTGAAGGGTGGTACTGGCGCTGAAAATGTGTACAGACGATCTTGAATATTGGGTGGTCCTGAGAAATGGAATCTGTGACGTTTATCCCGGCGTTTATACTAGACGACGTGTCCCGACAGTAGATCGTCTATAAAAGAGTCGTCAGGTAGCGCCCTGCAAGAAAAGAAAATCGTCAACAAGAATGATAGACCCAAAAAGTACATAAAGGGTTTGCGCTAGACGATTCATCCTCGTTCAAATGAGGAGTGCAGTACTTCCTGCTGTTCACCTAAGTTGGTGGTTACACTAGACAAATATGGGCGACGGTTCTTAAAGGTTTACACTGCTTAAACTACAGGTGAATGTATGTATTCCGAACAGAATATCGCATGTAAAAAAGGATTGAAACTGAGCCTTACAGAATCATCAGATGTCTGGAAGATGAATTCCAGCTCCTTCTTTGAAAAAGTCGGCGCCGTCAACTCATCTGCATAATCTCCATTTACTGCCAGATTGCGTAATCTGACGTAATCAGACAAACTGCGGTCGTCACTCAGATTTATTCTGTATGATTACTAGCCATTGACGGTTGAAAGTCATTAGATGGTGCTAAATCCAAGAATCCTCGACTATGATCGTCTAGGGGCCATCCATCAACTATGTATGCAGAATTTCCGAAATATTTTACCCCCCTCTCTCGATCTTGTATGCAATAGAATAAAGAAGGAAAATTAACTAGAAAATATAACATCTGGAGTTGAACAGACGATTTATCCTTTATTTGTTTCTAGAAGTTCTCACAATTAGCAGATGTTTTCTAAAAGGCAAAAGTGAAAAGACATCTTGATATCATTTTACTAATATTCGTCTTAGTGATTTTCTTACGTTTACGTTGAGCTAACAAACTAGGCTTCTCTTCGTGATTTGCCGGCTCCAGAATCCTATAATGTTCTATGTTTAATCAAATATCCTAGCGAAGAGTTCGACATTTCCAGCCATCGCTAGCGACGGTGATGGTCACATAGTCGCCAGGACTGCAGCTGACGAGCCGTACATGATGGTATCGGGTTTTCCACAGTGACACCCCGGCAACCAGCGCCCCCGATGACGTCGATACGTCTCGCGGGGCGCGTGGTTCTTGGAGCGAGAGTTGAAACATGGCGGCAGGCCGTAGTGGTGTGCCTTGTCGCCAGTGGGGTAGGAACGGCGACGCCGCCATCCCGCCAGCTGCCCATTGCTGAGCAGTGAGGTATAAAACGAAGCTGACCACGAGCGGCTAACTCAGCCTGACTAGCAGGCATACACCATGATAACCTCTCCCTCCGCCTTCCTCCTCCTCCCCGACCAAACTCGCCTGCATGTTCCCCTATCTCGGCCACAAACCTACCCACTGCTTTGCTACCAGATGGGTGTAGTACTAGCATCCCATCGCGTTGCTGCCTACCGGAAATGACATCACGTCACGAGGCATCCTGCATGCGCATGCACCTGATTGGTCTCGCTTCCGGGTTGTTGACCGGGACGGTTGCATCGGGGGCTGTCTTTTGGTTTCGATTCACCAGCCCTACCTCTCCATCTCTGCCAGAATTCCCTTTCCCCAGAGATGGCTTGCAGATGAGTTGCATTGCCAGAGTTGAAATGTGAGGTTTCTCGAGGAAATGCATTAATTCGGATCATAACAATGTGTCTCGTAGAATTATAGTCAACGTAAATCTCAATCAAGATGAACAATTACAACATTGAATCTTGTTTTACGAATTTTAAAGAATTTCAAATACAAATTCTAACTCTAACGAGAAAACATCTCAATATGTGATTTCATTTCCTCTTAGTTTTGACAAAATGTCGTGGCGTTGTGATACATGCCATAAAAGTCATGGCATAAGTAAGTTTTACAATACAGTTGAATATCGATCAAGTATAGTTTGACATCGTAGGCTAAAAGCAGTTTTTCACTGGCTGACGAAAACGGCACCGATTATTTGGGTTCTCCTAAAAGTCGATCAGTGGTGGCCAACGACTGTACATCTGTATCCAAGGATCGGTGAGGGCGCTTTGCATGCCTTGTTTCTGCCAGATTTGAAGGTCCATACCGACTAAATTGACCTCCACACACATTGACCATCGCCGACGATTACAAACCCGTTGACTCTGTCACAAAGAGAAGAAGTCGATGGGTGATGGCCTCATTGCATAATCTATTCACAATTAGTTAAGACTTTTTGCATGCTTGTTTCCATTCACCGATCTGGCGTTGGTAAACTCTAAAAATCGATCGGAGGCTGCCGACTTTAGATCGGTGGCGAATAGCCCAGTGGAAAAATGGCTTCAGCCCTGATTGGCTGAGAAAGCGACCGTGTCATTAAACTACATGTAAACCTCGCCTCCATTGGCCGACGAAAACAGCTTAGATTTCTTAAGCTGTCCTTGTATGCACTGTTTCTATTCTATTTTCCAGTTACACACCAATTGTATGTGAAAGAATCCGTCGGTGATGGTCTTGTTAGATATTCGAGACCAAATTAATCCGTGGGCATTCCCTGCTGTTCTCGATTCTATTAACCGATCTAACGTCGGTACGGTATACATAAAAACTTGATCGGTGGTACCCGAACGCATATCGGTGCCATATGATCGGCCAATGGAAATGAGGTTTTGCCTATACTTGGTAGATTAGGAAATGTAGCATCAAGATGAGTTCAACTGTATGATACATCATGCCAACTGATTATCTCTAATAAAAATACAGATTTCCTTTCGCCACTGTCCCCAAGCCACAATGTGCAGGGCATAATTTGATGACCAAAGGACGGTAATAATCCGAAGGAAAAAAACAATTGAGAATGCATCAGTATATGTGTTTCTTATCTCTATTTAGGAATACATATTGTTAATATGCCATGCATCAATATCACCGACGGTTTTGTCCGTCAAGATTTATACAGTGGCCCATTTCGCAAATCGTTCACCATGTCTCCGATAATACTTAACAAAGTGGATTCAATGGAATACATCTATATAGCTGTACGATTACATCAAGTTCTGTATCCATCCAGAATTACACATTACATTAGGACAAATGATAGAATATATCCAGCTCCTTTAGCCCTAACGTTGGGTTAGTTTTTGCTTATTATGATGTTGCAGGGAGAAGTCTAGGCCTGAGTAACATCAATGCTAGGAGAGCATTAATTCATCTACTGCATGTGAACTGGGCTCACTCGCAAATCTTAACCCAGGAGTATTTCTTGATTAGAGACGATATATCGTGTTATATCCTGGTCCTTGGTGGTCACAAAGAATGTAATCTAAGGAATATTAAATATAAATCAGCTCTATCGTGTGTTATAAGTAGAATTACTACCCGGTGATTTTTTTTCTTTCTATTTTTCAGAAAATATAAATCATCCATCCGTCAAAATCAAACCGTGTCGTGATGATTCAATCCTCTAGGGATAAGTGATAAGATAACGATATTTTTCAAATAGCTATGATAAAGTGAGATATCCACAAGTTTCTCAAAAAAGACACGTAACTGTGCCTTATTTCAATGCGGCCTGCAATACCTTGAGCATGAGAGACTATTTTGATAAAGAGAAGATAAATCCAGATTGAAAAAACAAAAACCTGCGAGAAAAACCGATTTAGAACGCAAAAGAAAATAAATCAATGCTATCGAAACACAAGAATGGATATTCAAACCAAGAACCCATGAAATTGGGTGATAGGGGGAAAAAGAGGATTCCTGCTTTTCTATTTGATTAATGAAACAATGATGAGATCTCTGTCGATGAAGATTGCTGCTTCAATATGACTACATAAGAGTGAATCTTCTAAACTAAAGGGGGTGGAATATGTACTGTATCATAGATACAAAATAACTTGGTTAAGTAATGATACCAATTAATCATGTTGTTGTAGGGCATTCAGTCATTTTTCCATCTTCGTCTGTGTAGCTTCCTATGTACTAACAAATAAAAGCTGAGTAGTACAGTCTGGCTTTCCTTTCTCTGAAATGATCCTGGGCTGATTTCGAGAATGAATAGAGTGGAGCTTTTGGGATTACATTTTGACGGCAGGTTCTATCCTTGGGCATTTCAATCCGCGAACCGCCAAAGTAGGTAATCTGGTTCTATATACCGAGGTAGTGTACATTCGAATATAACACCCAAGGTATTGCATCCTCTCTGTGCTGTAAGGTATGTTTATTTATCATATATATACTGTTTTTGCTTTAAACCTGAACCTTCTACGCAGTTTATAACTGCAAGACATCTTCATCAATATAAAATGATAATCGATATTTCTACTTATCAAAATTGAGATGAACATCGTGAAAAATATGTGTACAATAGTGAAGCAGATTTTGATGAATTTACAGGCAAGTGGTAGAGGTATTGTAACAGTCTCTGAAACTGTTGATCGGTTTTCAAGATTAACGTATAAACAGTCAAATACTATTTTAGGGAAACTAGTTAACCGCGTTACTTTCGCTAAAACTACCGCATGAGCTCGTAGAGCGAATGCGGTAGTTTTAGCGAAAGTAACAAGGTACAAGGAGCCGTCCCAATTAGGTTAACAAATTTCACTTGTACTATACACCTCTAAATATTCGTAATTATTTAATAACTTACCAAAATAAGTCGATGTCGAAGCCGAAATCAAACTGTGCTGGTAGTGCAGAAGATGTTTTATGCTACGCACCATGCGCATGCGTCATCATAACTCTCCACGCAGAGGCTTTCAGCACAACGCATAACATAACAGCCGCTTGGAGACTATTTGACCTCAAAGCGTGTCGGTATGCCAGCATACCGGCACACTACACTGGTTCGCCTAAAGTACCACTTGCATAGCAGAGGTTGGTATTTGGAGTATTTTGAGGCACAGGTGTATAGTACATTGTCTTCACCTTTAGTATTGATGTATCGCTAGCCTATCACGATGGGGTCTATTACAGTACATCATGTTGTGGGTGACTCTAACTTAAAGATATGAGCAGTGTGACGTATCATAATATTTTGATGGGTCGTGAATATCATATTGGCCACATAGTGTCATTCAGCAATCGTTCTAGATGTATATAGGGCAGGTCGGGATAGAGGACCCAACATCAGTGATGCCGTTGAATAACTAGGTGTAAATGGTATGTTCGCCATTGACGAATGAGCCTGCAATTATGATTGAATAACAATAAAAGATCTGCGTTACATTCTGCCTATGGATCATTTTCTGTAACCCACTTGCACCCATTTAACTTGCCATTTTTGCAACCGCGTGAGTCTACACACCACCAGTGGGTCAATGAGGTATTTTGGTCTTTGGCAATTAGTCATGGTCAGCTTGGCATGCCTCTGAGACCCTGAGACCCTACCTCTCTCCACTGGCGACCTGCTCCTTTCCCAATATCACATTGAATATCACGCAAATACTGAAGGGATAATTTTTTAGAGGGTGCTCGCGCGTTCTATTTACGTTGCCTGTAAAGGGTTAGAGTGGTCACATACACCTTCAGTATGCAAAGAAAAATCTATCCCTTCCCTATATCGCTGTGCTATTGGATAAGGAGCAGACTGCCAGTGTCTGAGCGTCTTAGAGGCATGCCCAACTGACCATGGTCAATCACTCAAGACCGAAATACCCTATTGACCTACTGGTGTTTGATATGTTTGAAACCTATAGATAGACTCAGGCTGTTACAGAAATGGCAAGTTAACTGGGTGTAAGTGGTTACAGAAAACGATCCATAGACTGAATGTAACCTTTTACCTTTTAGTTGTTCTTCATTTAAAATTGTACGCTCAATTCATCAATGATCAACATTCTATTTGCTCCTAATCTTGAAGCACGCTGGAATTGTATATCTGACCACTCTAACCTGTAGGCAATGTATTTAGGGCATACAAGCACGCTCTCATAAGGTTATCCTACCTGAATCTCATGAAGAGGTCAATAGGGTTGCCATCTTTAGAATATTCAAGATCCTGAATGTAATCCTTTAAGGGGCTCCGTTGACAAAGACACCTAAGTCACGCATTTAGCCAATGCGTTTATGGTGAAACATTTGCACCTTCGACCATGCTTACCTGTTGAAATTCTAGAGAATCGTCTTATACATACATGGTCTGTCAGATTTGTGATCATATATAATTGGTCCATATAATTACATCAGGTTTCAAGAGTGTTTCCTTTTGTACCGAGCTGCACTCTCTTTATTCATCACATATGATTATAGTCAATTACAGATGTGTCTTCCTGTACTTTCCGATCCCATGCTTTCCAATATCGGTCGGGTAGTCCTTACTCTATTGAAGGCATGATCTCCTACCAAAACATCAGGCTTAAATAGTAATTGAATGCTGGTGGCTGAATGATTATAATATGAAGGTCCGGCATCTGTTCTGCTGGCAGAGTCAGACGCCAGACAGTCTGCCAACAACATCAAAGTATTACAATTGTTCTCTGATACATGACTTTATGATGGAGTAATATATCAGGTCCAATATGATTGGGTCGGTTTTACCTCAATTTTCCATACTGAATCTGGGTGTGGCATTCTATAAACTGAGCAGATGATGGATAACCCCAGGAAGGCAGGACGTCTAAAACAATTACCTTTGGCTCGATCCGGAAGTACAGTATCATTTATCAAAGTAAAGGGTTGCCGCCAGAGCAAGAAGTTGTTTTGTAAATTTGATAAATATGAGCACAGGCAGATCTATGCCCCTGATACAAATATACACATAATGCCATGACCTTCAATCCTAAAGTTAATACGAGCAGTGGTTTATGATCTACCCTTAACAGGATACTTTTACAACATACATATTTCTTGTTTTATTCTGTCAAGTAAATCACTTATTACAACTCAATTATGATTTAAATTGAATCGTTTACTATCACAGTTCAATGCCGGACCGCAAATATTACTGTTCAAGGTGGGTTTTTTCGGAGACTCAGAGATCACCATTCTCAGAAACGCATTTAGGAATGGGCCTCTATGGTGTCGCCTTCCAGGAAAATAAATGCCTCTAGCGGCAAACTCCCACAACAACATCTCCGTCATCAAACGTCGTTAGCAATCATCAAATAAAAGAAAGCCCGTGTCTGTTTGGAGAGCAGGGATCGCCTGCCTTTAATACCAATGTCCAACTCCTTGCACCAAACCCACTGCGGCCATTTGTATTCGGGAGATTTGTGGCATGTGGGGACGGCGCCCAGTCAAGCATGACGGAAAATCAATGCAGCTCGCCGCCTGACCAGCGTTGGCGACCCCTGTCATAGCACGCGACGCTAAACAGGCAGCAGGAGGTGAGCCGGGGACCGGCCGCCTTTTGTTTTATGTCTAATTATACCAGCTGCCATGGGGATGAGTTTTCAGCCACACAGCCATCTACCGTGCCACCCTGCTACCACCCACCCGCGCTTCAGCCGCACCTCGCTACTAATTACCATGGTGCCGTTTGTCTATCTTATTTACATATAAACGAGGGGTGACACCGAGGCGGACATGTCGGTGGCGCTCTGGCCGTCTGGTGGCGCCTGTACCGACATGGGGAAATATACCCAGTGCCAATCCTGTAAATACAACTGTACCCATCAGATTTCTGGCGGAGGTATGAAGGAACGGGTAGAAAATACCCTTTCTTGGGAATGCATACCGGCGCTACGCTATAGATAAGCGAGGTTTATGGCCCGGTGGTAATGTTACATAAAGGTGACTGCCAGGCGATTAGCCAATCAGACGCATTATGTATGCGCCTAATGACGCTACTGACTAAGTGATAAGCAAGACGGCCCTCCTCTTAACGTACAAGACACGTGTCTCTGTCAGGAGAACGGGGGCTGATTCAATATCGCTCATTAGTAAGGAACAAGACCGATGCTGCTCTAGCATAGTATACGAGGCTTTGACAAAAGTTTGACATTAGATGGCCTTTAACCATCAGAATGTAGAGGAGGCTTCTTCTGGATACCGAAAGTCACTCTACAGTGCCACGCCAAGGTATACCAAAATTAGCCACACAATCCGCTGTGTACCATGCACGCACTTCCGACCGCATGGAAGGGAAATACATGCGAGAATTAATAAATTCGGCAACTTTTTCTAGATATCTAGTTTTGTCATGTGAATGTGTCTGAGTGGGGCGAAGAGTTTCATATATCTGTGGGATGTATCCTAAATCAGCAGAGCACCGTCGGTTATAACATGATAGTAAACGTTTGCATATGTTATGGTAATATTAATATTCATTGTAAGTCCCAGATAAGGCCTGCGACGGTTGCATCTCTATGCTAACCAGAGGCTTTGCAATGCTTATATGATGAATCACCTTAACCTTTTCTATTTTCCTCTTTAGATAATGAAAATGACATATCAGTTCTGAAAATAATGAATTTTACATGTATCCTAGGTAATTTATTGTGATAATTTATAACATTCCTCCTGTATAATGGCACTATACTATACTGTACTATTCTATACTATACTTTATCCTACCACTAATAAAAAAAAAGCCATAGACTTAGCATAGGCAAATTTTATGTGGCAGGCCGTGACATAAAGTGTCTTTTATGCCACTAGAGTAACCAAAAAAGTGACCAATCAGAGACCAGGTTGTCAGCTACTATGAATAAAGTTCCATTGGTCGTTGAGTCGATATTCATCTTTTAGTAATACAAAAGCGTAGAGACAGGGTAGGATAAATACGAAACCGAACTCGAGTTAGCCTTGTCAGTCATTATACCACTCCGGTCAGGTCTGCTACTCACTACACTCGGCTAAGGCCCGGCGTCCACCTACTACGATAGAATCGTAGACCTCCCGATATGGCACCGATACAAAATGTCAAAATCGGTGCCATATCGGGAAGGTGCAAAATCGTAGACATATGTCTATACAAGCCAATCCACCATGCGTTGTATGGGGTTTTTATCGCTGTCTAATCGCAGAAACGTAGTCAACTGCCCTGATATCAGGTAACCTTCCGACACGATTTTGATTTTTTATCGGGAGGTGCCATATCGTAGTAGGTGGACGCCGGACCTAATGCTTCGCGTAGTAATACACGACCTGCCCGTCGTAGCATAAACACTGACAAGGCTAACTCTCGTTCAGTTTCTACTAAATACCGTTACTTACATGAGTGACTTAAGTGTATAACATAAAATGCTGGGTGTGCAGGATAAAGCTATTTTCAACTGGCCGACGAAAACGGCACCGATTAATTGGGTTTTCCTAAAAGTCGGTCGGTGGTGGCCAACGACTGCACATCGTTTTCTAAAAATTGGTGAGGATACTGTATATTATATTTCTTGTTTCTGCCGCAGGTGAAAACTGCCTCAACCCTCCTACCTATATTTTTTAGACCAAGTTTTTTCCTATAAAAAAGGTTTGTTCACAAACATTCTGTTGGACAGGTTTACAGATGCATGATTACATTCGGGCTATGTGATTCAAACCTTGTCCCTAGTTGAAAACGACAGCTAGGATCTACACTCAGCAACAACCATACTTTTCCCATCTCTGAGACATAAACGCTACCTCTCATTATTAATTGAACGCTGCTGCTGATTAGATCTAAGGCTTTTTAAAGAGGATTCGGTCTGATTGACATTGAGTGGGTTTTTTTTATACATTCATCTCTGATGGATGAGCGTTTGCATGTTGATGGGTCGTCTAAAAGCAATCCTTTGTAAAACGATACGGATTAAATCATTGAGAAAGCTGACAAGAGGATAATGCAAAGACGCTCACTGAAGTACTCAGATTAGTAAATAATAACAGAGTATGAAATGTGATCTTTCACTCGAAGACACAGCAAACTATGGATATCTCGTTAATACCGGGGACACACCAAGTGAGAAACGCAGCGATTTCCGGAATCGCCAACACAAAATGGCCTATATGTGAGCTATTATTTCATATTTCACCTGATTATTGCTTCCAAGATGCTAAATCACAGACAGGAAATATTACTATGAAATAGTATCTCACATACACGCCAATTTGTGTTGGCGATTCTGGAGATCGCTGCCGTCACTCGCTTGGTGTGTCCCCAGCATTATGCCGGGGACACACCAAGCGAGTCAAGCTGGCGATTTCTGGAATCGCCAATACAAAATAACATATATCTGAGATATATTTTCATAGTAATATCTCTCACCGATAATTTAGTGTATCAGAAGCAATAATCAAGGAAAATATGAAATAATAGCTCACATACACGCCATATCGTGTTGGCGATTCCAGAAATCGCTGCCTTTCTCGCTTGGTGTGTCTCCAGCTTTAGGAAACAACCCAGCCCTATCATATCTATCGGTACACGAACACCTTCGTTCAGTGTAGAAAGGTCGAGTCGAGTATTGTCCCATAATAACATATCATATGGTTTATGAGACCAGATATAACTTCAGGTTATCGGATACTCGTAGTCTTTTTATAGGATCAATGCCATAGATATATCGTCATTGTTCTGCTGAGATTAACTGTCCAAAAATAAAATAAAAACATTCACCAAGTTCACTTGTTGGTATTATGGATTTCATGTGTGATATGGGCGCCGCCATCAGAATATCCGGATAGGAGTAGCTGGAGGTCAAAATAGCCGCTGCTATGGTACTACCTGTGAGTGTAGACTCTTCGAGCTTATATTCCAGATGTGTTTTGCTTGGAGACATGCATGCAATTGATGCATCTGAGGAATCTAAGGTAAATATTCTTTTCAATAACGATAATGGAATGAGACATATAACACATAAGATATTAAGTTCAGCTCTTGTGATTGTATGGGTTCTTGGTACAATGACACTAAGATGGCTAAGAAGTAATAAGATCGGATTCAGGGAAATGTGAAAGAATCATTGCATTTATATGATGTTTGCGAGTTGTTCTTGGCTTTGGGCGATGTGAATAAAATGGACAGTCTCCATTGGTCGGCGAAGAGTCTGACGGCTGGTTCTAGGGCCAGTACTTCTAAGTAATCAATTGGCAGGTCTCTTACGTCTGGGCAATCTTTCCATCTGACGTCGTACCAACGGCTGCCATACACATTTCCCCCCGCCCCATTGAGACAATCGTCAATGGTGGTGGGGGTGTAAACGCGCTTCTCTAATAGCGGGACCTGGCCGTTGAACACAACCAGGAAATCTGACCACCACTTGAGGTCGGCACGCATCGATGCAGTAATCCGTGTGCGGTGAGAGGGGTCTCCTAGTGCCACCACCCTGTCTATGAGCCGTCTCGTGAACGACCTACCTCCATAAACAATGCGCGAGGCCCACCTCAGCCTCCCCACGATGGACTCTAACGCTTTGTGGGAAACTGTTCTGGCACTGAGCATATCGTTTACTCTGACTTGAGGGAGCCTGAACACATGTTTAATGGTGTCTAACTCCACCCCTAACTGATTTTTCTAAATAAATCTTTAAAAAACACGTCAAAATGAAAACAGATAAATTATCTCAATGAATCAAATATATATATATATATATATATATATATATATATATATATATATATATATATATATAATATCATGGAACCAATTAGTGGTAGAATAGTGTATGGAATGATATGAACAATAATTGACACGAAGACGTGGATGGCGGAATAATTAATAAACAGGGTTTATTCAATAATACATTGGGACAAACCCCAGTCCTACACATCAAGGTATACAAGCCTAAGATTAAAATAACTAATTATATATCGAAGTAAGATTAAAAATCGACTGCTCAGGTGAGCAGTTAAGAGCGGAATGTTGTTTAAACCAAATTAGCGTCACCAAGAAACCTCCGGTTACCGCATCAGGTAACCGGGTAACCGGGGAAAGTATGCGTGACGCAAAACAACAAATGATGTACCGCAGTGAATAAACCTGTGAAGGATATTGGTTGATAATTTATATTTATATAATCATGGTTATATAGTAATATAATATCATGGAACCAATTAGTGGTAGAATAATGTATGGAATAATATGAACAATAATTGACACGAAGACGTGGATGGTGGAATAATTAATAAACAGGGCAAAAACCTGCCAGACACAACAGAGTTCAATTAATGATACTCAGAAACTGAGAGGCCATTCTAT
The DNA here is from genome assembly GCA_950022655.1 of Alentia gelatinosa. Classification (NCBI taxonomy): domain Eukaryota; kingdom Metazoa; phylum Annelida; class Polychaeta; order Phyllodocida; family Polynoidae; genus Alentia; species Alentia gelatinosa. Next base: position 99,261,765 of record OX465580.1, on the reverse strand, counting down.
CTGAGGAAGCGACTGTGAGGGGGGTCTCATGTAAATAAGAATATACTGCTGATGAAGACCAATTACCCCGAGACTTGATATCGCCTATATCAACACCGATATCCTTTAAAAATGTCGCTCCCCCGTGCCTCAGAGAGTGTCAAGACACCTTGTCTTGTCCAAAACCACAAATTCTGGAAAGAGATTTCAGTTTATTATTGAGTTTTTGATAATTTAAAGGCAAAAACCCTCTGCCAGTAGGTAATTGAATGAGAAATAGGATTAAACCTCCTAAAATACATCTCAAAGTATTTCATTATACAGAAAATAGAATTAGAAATATGATCAAACCTAAGAATTTTTGGCTTGACCCCTAATTGGTCCACTTTGGAAGAGGTGATTTTTATCTCTAAATGATCCTGAGATAAGGTTAAATCCCCTCTCTTTAGAGTGTGTGGGAAGAGAGTAAAGTGAGATTTACGCAATAGGCCTCTGAAGCCTAGCAAAAAACATAACCAATAGACCAAATCTTCAAGTGAAGATAAATCCATTTTGTCAAACATTGATCTCATATCGATAATAGTTATTGAATAGCGAGTATTACTGCTAGTATCTCCCAAATGAGCGAGTCCTTTCAAAGTCATTTTCACCAGAAAATCAGTCGACATATCTTGAAAACCACGTAGCTTATTTTCAAAATTTACTGCTGAAATGTAGTTTTTAATTGAAACTGGTTTAAGATAATGTGACAAATAGACACAATATAAAGACAAATGTGGGTTTGTTGAAGGAAAACAAACCCAACCCCTTTCGTCACAAAAACGATAGTAACATGATAGTTGTTTAGACCTGACCTTCCTGGTGTTTTCCGAAATGCAACTGTCCAAAACAATTCTTTGTTTATCCTGTAAGGCCTCCGAAATTTTATCTGTAACAAAAACCAGACATGCCCTTTTCTGTCAAAGTCTTTAAGATTTTTTCCGATACGTCCTTGTATCCCAAACGAGAAAGTTGGTCTGCCAGAACATTATCTGCTGACCTAATGTAGGATGCTTTTCGACTCAAATTATTAATAAAACACACCCAAAACAATTCTCTGAGCCAATTCATCCATGTTTGTTTTTGCTTCGGCCTGTATTAATCATCGCTAATACTTGCATATTATCGGTAACGATACTTATTTTGCGATTTTTGTAATTATCGGCCCATCGCTTAACACCAACCAATACAGACCAGAGTTCATACAGATTTATATTTTCCTCAATAACTTCCATTTTCAGAGAAAATTCAAAATGGCAATCCTCAATTACTGGACATTTTATATCATCCCAAGATCCATAAAAATAATCGAGACCTGCCCAGGCCCCAAAGCCTAGCATAGATGAATCTGAAACAATTGGGCAAAATTCGCAATCCTTTTGAATAATTTCTCTTCCGTTAAATATTCTGCAAAAATCCGACCACCAGTTTAAATCTTTCAATAGTTCTTGGGTTACCTCAGTTTTTCCTTTTCTTGGGATAGAGGAGGACAAATCAAAGATTCTGCGACTGAATGTCCTACCTCCCCTAACTACCTGTGAACAGAAAGAAATTAAACCCCCTATTTGTTCTAACTATTTCTTTGTCACAAGAGATTTTTCTTTTAAAAGTTCTACAGCATTTTTCAGTTTTACTATTTTTTCCTCTGGTAAGGACAATGTTAAATCCTCGGAATTGATTAAAATACCCAGAAAAACTGTACATTGCGATGGTTCAGTTACTTTTGACATCGATATTTCAAAACCGATATTTTGAAGAATTCTGATTAACCCATCACGTTTAGATAAACATTCACTTTCGCTAGAGCCTATCACCAAAAAATCGTCGAGATAATTTGTAATGCCTAAAATACCCTCCTGTCGGGCAATGTCCACAACTAAATTTGATACTCTAGTAAATATGTTAGGCGCACATTTTAGGCCGAAACATAGGCGCTTGTCCTCGAAGTAACTTAAACCTTCTCCAAAATCCCATGAAAAACCCTGAAAAGTGGTTTGATCTGCTCTGATATTAACTGAGCGATAGGCGGATTTTATATCAACAACGCTCATAAAATCGTTTTTCTGTAAATCTTTTACAGCATCATATACAGTATTGTATGAAAACGATTAGTAGGTATCACTCATAAAATTGTTTATGCTAATCTTATCTGGGCAAGAACAATCGGTTATTGGCCTAAGTTTACCGTTCGATTTAATCATCGCGCCTAGCGAATGAACGCATTTAGGTCTATCTGAAGCATAGGCTACTTTGCCGGTTGATAATTCATCTTTGATTATTTTACTCATTTCCCGATAAATGGGAGGATCAAGAATGGAATTATAATTTTCACAATGATAACTAGTATCGCAATCCTCGTTAACTATACTGAAACCATTAACGAATCCATTCCAGACAAAATTTTTATCGAGTTCGGTAAGCTCACTGATATTACTCTCTCCCCAGAGATATCGATAAATTCTACACGGCCTAAGCTGGCCTTATGATCACCTATATAATGAATGCACTCGCAAACATTATTAAAACAACTACTTTTGTTTTCCATTAACGAATTCTCTACACTCCAAAAAGGAATTGTTTCATTAACCAACGAAACATCAAATTTTGAACCATTTTCGAAATAACAATTACCGCTAATACCCGTAACGGTTTTTTCATTTTGAATATCGGAACAAGAGTGATCAACTAGATCACTGACAAAAGTATCATTAATACCGACCTTTTGATACAAAACAGGTAAGTTATCCAAACTTTGATACACTATATCACCCTGAATAAAACCATCTGATACTTGATTATCTTCACAATTGGTAACCGCCGAAACGCCTGCATCATGTACATCCTCCGCGACCTGACCTGACCTGACCTGACCTATATCTTCAGGAATGCGGTTAATCATGTGGGCACTATTAATACATTGATACAAAGTATCTGTTTTGCTATAAGTATCACTACGGTTACCATGTTTTGCGTTTCATTTAGAACTCGTTTTCCTACCCTGACAGGAGTAAGCGCCATGACTTGAAGATGAGCACACGCTGCAATTGTGTCGATACTTACAATTAACAAAAGTACAACCGCCTTCGCTCTTATTGTAGGCGTTACAGGTATGAGCATTACTTTGGGGTGATACTTTACTCTAGTTAGTCTTGAGTTTCTTGAGTTTAGCGTACCATCATATGAAAGATACCTGACAATGTCGCTAGGATCGATAGTATTGAAGGAGTCACCACCTTTTTTGTTTGCGCGATTTATCATATTTTACAAGCGCTTCACTCAGAAATACTTTCGTTTCCGCTTTTTCTGTAATCATAATGTGATGGTTCAAAATACCAGTGATATCTCTATCGTTCTCTAACATTTCATTCATCATTTTTAGATTAACTACGTTAGACCTTCAAAAGTTAAAATTTTTCCCCTTTTTCTAAATATTTGCTGGAATCATATTTACCAGATTTTTTCTTTCGTTTGTCTCTGCTCCTTGAATGCGTCTGAGCTAGCGGAAGATGAAGAAGAACTTGATGCCGATCTCGTGGTAGTGACTTTTCGACGGCGATTCTTGGCCCCAGATGATCTTGAACGAATTTTCTTTTGATGATACCATCTTCAATATTGTCGCTATCGAATTCTCCAAACTTGTCATCCGTCCCTCTAGTCGCGAGTTTCTCTCATCCTGTATCCCAGCTGAAGAAAACGACTCGGTCGTTACGCCTTCTGAGTAGGCTGTTCCTGTGGTCGACTGCCCGCCGGCTTGCCCGTCCATCTCCGTGGTGGTAGCCCTCGATTCCGCTAAAGTTTGGGAAAAGTTGCCCAAATTCTCCCCAGAGGCATCCACCCCTGAGGACTTCTGTGTATCCTTCATTCCTTCATCTGAAGAAGCCTTCTTCTTATTTCTGCCCATATTGGCAAAGAAATCAATCTCTACGAGAAAGATTATTAAAAATCGACTGCTCAGGTGAGCAGTTAAGAGCGGAATGTTGTTTAAACCAAATTAGCGTCACCAAGAAACCTCCGGTTACCGCATCAGGTAACCGGGTAACCTGGAAAGTATGCGTGACGCAAAACAACAAATGATGTACCGCAGTGAATAAACCTGTGAAGGATATTGGTTGATAATTTATATTTATATAATCATGGTTATATAGTAATATATATATATATGAAAATAAAGCACATTAACTCTGGTTTAAAATGATACCCTTTGCAAATTCGTATCGTTTTTACAGCCTATGTTATGAGAATTTTTGTATATCAAGTTTAAATTAACTAGTTTTCAGTCCCCCAATATGGTTTCGCGGCCTATAGCATGTGAATGATAGCTACGTTCCAGGGGAAAAATAAATAGTCATCCAACATGTATTTCTCGCCATGCCTTAAAACAGAGGGTAGAGGTACAAGGTGTCCCCATAGTACCATCCTTCACATGTTAACATATCAATAACGAATGGTGGTCCCCCAATAGAGATCCGTCAGTGGTATAAGTAGGTGAGTCATGACGGGTCATTCATCATTCGTTCTATGCTTTATCATACCTGTCAGATAGACATCCCATATGCAATACATTGATGCACTAAATAACGTTGACAGGGCGTACCTTGCAATGGTGCCCAATGGGATAATACTACATATAAGCCATGCGGTAAGGGGGTTGTCCACTGAGCTCCCGACACACTCTGACACACTCCGACAAACCCTTCCGACACAGAATCAAACGTTTCGAGTTTTTGTCGTAGCAGTGTACACCCCGTTCCGACGCGGCCTTCCGACACACTTCGACAACCTTTCTTTTCCCGCCAAACCGTTACGACACTCTCAGTAATAAAACAATGTTCCTGTAAATGTACAAATCCGGATCCGAATACGGGATCCGGGACGTTTACAGCGAGGTGTTCACACCGAGCTGTAAATGTCCCGGGGTCCGTGTGAGATCTTCTGATAATTTCTCAGGTAGACAGTGGCGTTACATAAGGTCTTCCTCGATTGCAAGGACCCAGGTGACTACATACAGGTCCCTCAGTCACGTCCATTCTGTTTTTTTAAAAGTTAGAGCCAATCCACCAACACCGATGGGCAATGAGATTGTAGCCCTAGGCCTTTCTTTACTCATTTCTGGTAAACATTTAAGACTCCCAAGACTTCCCCGAATTTATTTTAAAATGAATGTTATCTTTAATTCCAGCCTTCTTTCAGAGTTAATTACTGTCTCATATCCAATTGCTGTTATTGTATGTAATAGGATCGCATATATCTAAAAGGTTCTAGGAACCCGTAAAAATAATAAGAACACCCTGTACGTTCCATTTGTTCAAAGGTCAACCATGGTTATATGATACGAAGTTTGATGGCTATGGGATCAGAAGGAACTATATCTTATTTCAGCTTTAATCAGCGTAGAGGCGAAATATCATATCAAATACTATAGAACACTGTTAATCCACCACAAAGAACTCTGACACATAGATTTTATAATAGAAGATATCCTATTACCTGATGTGATTCTACTATATAGTACAGAATCTCAATACCTCCCCAAGACGATATTCACTGGCAGTGGTATGGACGATAATGCGACATGAAACCATACGGGGCTATTGCATGATATATTGACATATCCTCACCACCCACAGCGACAGCAAATTATTTATCGATGCGGCACCTCAGAGGAGGCGGGCATGTGGAAACTGGACCGACTCGCCATGGTCACTATTACTTCAGCCAATATTTTCTAGGACAGACCATGGCAGAGGTTGTCATATTGAGCTTGATATCGCCGCGTTATATCACTGCCTATTGCCTTAGGTGTATGACTTCTTGTTTGTATTGGGAGATATATCTTTTATGAATATATTTTTTAATGAATATCTGAGTCGTCTTATATGTGAAAATGCACAACCATACGTAATCTTGAATTTATCGAGAAAATAAAAACATAAAAATCATCATTAGACAAACAGATTCAACAAAGATAGAGCAGTCCTGAGCCACACGGCATATCTTGTACATCTGCGTGGTAATACATATTCTCCTCGGTAAACTGAAGCAGATACCTGAACGTAGCCGCTTGCCGCTTGTCACATAAAAGAGAATATTACGGGAACCGTAAGGTGCGTAATGAACTTTAGGAAAGGGAGGTGACCTTTCGCCAGACACCTGTACTGGTGTAATGTGCGAAACCCAAAGGAGTGACCTCTCTAGACTACCATTCTCTAAACCCATATATTGTGGGTTCTCATCTTGGGTCCATTACCATCCGTGGACTAAAGGGTATGGTGTGTATGGTCTGAATTATATAGGATACATATGCCATAGCTTTTATCAGATGATTAAATAACAACCACTTTTTATTTTTCAAATACCGGCATCGACGTCTAAGTGAATCATGACTTGGTCGGTGATCCATTAAGAACATTTATAAACAGCATTTAAGACATCAGTTTATAGGGCCACCACAGTCACACTCCTTCCGTCCATCAAACATCAGTAGGGGGTTTGGCTTTGTTAAAGATATATATTCTACTTATATTTTCCCTGATATGTGCATATCGGTAGAATACACCGTTTTAACTAAATCAGTTCCATACGGATATGAAGGCTAATTGAAATATAGGACCGACCACTCTGTGTTCCTTTCCGATCTTTCCCAATACCACGCCCTATAAGCACTAGGCCACATAAACAGGCCAGATACAGAATAAAATCAACAAGAACCCCACCTTACAACCCTTGGTTGCGCAGAGCCCAAATATTAAATGCTGGCTCTGAGAATAACACCATATGAAAGAGTACTTCTGAGACCACGGACCTAAGAGAGTTAGAAGCGATAACTCAGTCGAACTGCAATAGACTGTCGAACTGGTACTCATCAAACAGGTTAAGTATAAATATTAAAAAGACCAGAATAGTATATCATGGAAACCAAAGAAAAATAAAACCAGAAAACAGAAGACCGATCCACATGAAAGGGGAGGAAATTGCAGTGAGCAACGATATGAATTATCTAGGAGCAATAGTGGACAGCGATTTAAAATTTGATAAGCATGGAGCTAAACTAACGAAAACATTGTCCGACAAAGGGTACCTTTTTCGAAGAATAAGGAAATATGTCAGCAAGTATACTGCCATAAGGATTAACAAAACATGCATCCTACCCCTCATGGACTATTGTTCCTTCTTGTTGGAAGGGTCTAAAAAATCAACCATAGATAAGCTGAATAAGGGTTTAAACAGAAATTTAAGAATCGTATTACGTAATGAAGCGTTTGTCGATGACAGACCAATCAAAACTAAGGAATTGCTAACCAAGTGCGAAGTACCCGATCCCGACGAGAGAAGAAAAATACTTTTACTAGGGTTAATAAGAAGCTTAAACACTTTGAAGCAAATAAAGAAGAAACCAGAGTTAGTACCTGAAATAGAAAGACAAACTAGATCCCAGAATAAAGATAACTCACACCAGCCGTTTCCTCACAAAGAAAAATTTTGTAAGTCGTCGGGATACAAGGGTATCAGTATTTGGAACGCACTTCCAGGATGCATACAAAAAACAGAATCAAAAGAGATGTTTAAAAAAGGAGTAATGAATGAAATAAGGAAATGATAATGAATGTTGATAGGCGGAGCATATGTATAGCGTTGATAGCAACGAAATGGAAAATGTTTAATGGCAGTGTATCATTTCATTAATTGTAAGTGTTTTTTCTCATCATATTGTAAGTAGCAAACCCTGCGGGGACTTAGAGAATGTACAAAAGTTTATTGTAACTGTTGCGCACATGTTCTGTTGCTTGGAAGAACGATAATGTATTATCGAAGGCAATAAAAAACCTTTAAAAAAAAAAATGAAAACAAATTGAACTAATAAAAAATCCTATATTTCCTTGGATCGGATAGGTCTAATCCGTAAGGGCTTTGAAAAACAGGATAACAATACCTACTGTTAATGTATGCAACTCATAGACGTGCCAGTGGGCCCGTTGAATAATCTAGGCTCGTACATGTGGACCGTTTTCTATGCCTCGTTCAAGGGTTATCGTAATATCTAAGTGCCTTCACTAAGACAGTCTTAGCCGTCCATAGGGTCGTCCATAAGTGTTGGATAAGGTTGACCCACATCGCCCATGGATCTCCATGAAATGACAGAAATGGATCTTCATGTACTTGTAAGCCTAGATTATTCAACTGGCCCAAGACTTGTTGTTCACCAATGGCAGCAGGCCATTACTTGCATGTGGGATATTCAGGATTCTACCCGACAGAATAAACAGATGATGGTATATAATCCGTTTCCTGCTTTGTTGAACTAAATGCTATGGAACTTTGCATTATTTTCTATTTGGAATTAGATTCGTGTCCATGTCCTATTCGCCATGTGGCCAATCTGTCGCATCCCAGTTTTGCTTGGTGCTTCAGCAAATAAAACTCTTGCCTAGCAAGCCGGTATCCGTTAAGAAAGGCAAAAAAATAAATGAAGATATGCTTTTCTAAATTCCAGTTATACAATTGCTGAACAAGTTTTACAAAAATAGTAGATTGAACAGTGTCCTAACTGGAAATTGGCGCTATTCCTTTTTATACACAAGGCTGCTGTCAGGTGTTGTCGGTGCTGAGGCGCACGTCCTATATTGATTTACGCAAAGACAGCACAGAAAAACGGCATTGCGTCCCTATCAGAATGTTTAATTCGTAATATGTATTCCTAGCAACGGTTCCCCAATGACAACCCATATCATCTATTTGACTATTAGGTTTTGTCCTGTTTTATTTTTTATTAAACATTAAGCTGTAGAATGCAAGTTTATATCTTGGTTGATGTCTTCATATCAATAGATGCTGAACTGGACATTCTAGAGGATATTCGTTCAATTCAGACGACGATGAAGTTTTCCTTTTCTCTCGTGGATATTGTCTTTTAGGGTGAGACGTTGTAATCTTAACATTCCAGGGTAGTACGTAATGTTTATGTCGTTAAGGACTGTAACTAGATTTGTATAATCCCATTTCCTATTCCACAGCTAGGATAAGCTAATCTCTTTGTAGTTTGACTACTTTAATTAATATGTCTGATGATGATGCAGAACTACATAAGATCTATCATTCTTCCCTATCTGTTTCATTCACTGGATATCAAATCATATTCCTAGAAGCGACGGAGACAGCTTACAACTGGATGCTACGATGAAAAATAGCTGTCATAGTGATAAATGACATTTTGGAATAAAAATCAAATAACTCAGTATGGACCAGACAAGGGACCAGTCTGGATTTAATAAGAACATGGTGTTTATTGACAGTGGTCCCTGTACGTGTGAACCTCCGAAGATGGCTCCACGAAAACTGCCCCTGCAGGAAACCATTCCCTCACTATTACCGTCCCTTTGGGGTAACCACTGGAGGAGAATGAGTTTGGTACGTGACCTGATCACGCCTCCTACAGCTCCTCCTGACCACTGGAGTCAGAGGTACAGTCTACCATGTCTCCAGTAGTGTGGTGTATGTAAGGCTATAGAGATATATTGTAGGTTCAGTCACAACATTCAGGACTGACATCTCTCGCCCACTTCATATCGGGTGCGCGGCCCCATGACATTCTGGACATATCCTGGACGTCTTCATTTGCCTTTGCTTTACTGGCCTGGGTCCCCTGTTTATGTTTGGAAGCATCAGGTAGCGTTTCCTCGCTATGAACGAAAATGAGACGAGATATATATTCCCATTTCCATTTGATATTTAGCCTTCCCTTGAACTTAATCATTATTGACTTGCTAAAAACATGTATTTCACATTAAGCGGAATGCAACAAACTACACATCCCAAGCGACGAACGTATGCCTACTCCTAATTTATCAAAGAAAAATGGCAGATATCGTAGAAATTCGATACAGTTGCATCAAGAGGTGTTCAATTTCAATTTACCCAATATGAAACCAAGCAACCACTATTGTATTTTTAGTTTTTAGAGGTAGTTTACAAAATCCAGATCCAACCTCGTAAGTGGTCATGAAGTCAGTAGTTATGCCCAGTCACACTGACGTAAAATTTGGCGTTTCTTCTACGTATTCAAAAGGACGCGAGTTCCGCCTATCCACTACGCAAATTCAACGCTTTTTATGTACACAATCCAGTCACACTGGCGTTAAATTCGGCGTATTTCCTACGTATCAGAAGAAGGTGGCCACTACGTGATAGGTACATATTCTCTACGTTTCTGTTTACTTTCTTTTACGTTCTTTTACGCTTCTTAACGTTCATCAACGCATGTATACGCTTCTGTACGCATCGTCGCGTTTTACTGCATTCATTTGCGCATTGGAAATGCATAGAGATAAGTTTTAAAAAGATAAAGGTAATCATGACACCACGTTCTTTCAACGTTTTGTTTACGTTTGTTTAAGCATTCCGACTTTCATTTACGTATCTCCTCGTTTTTCTGCGCATTGCCGCGCATTTGTATATTTCAAAATGCGTAGAAGAACGTACACGTGCGTACACGGGAAAACGCCGATTTTCATTCCAGTGTTATTGGGCATCTATATAGAACGTCCTGACCATGCTGTACAAGCTACAAAACGAGATGATAATTTATGGTTCGTACGGAACGAGGCGTTTACGCTGAGTTCCGTAAAAACCGTAAATTAGGCCACTAAAAAAACCAATTTGTTTCTCATCACCAAGCCATGAAAAATATGACGAGGGCTCTTTTTTTTTTTTTTTTTTTTTTTTTTTGCTATATCAAAGATGGCAGACATACAGTCAAACCCCGCATAAGCGGACACCCTCTGATCCGGGCCAAAGTGGCTGCTTACGCGGGGTGTCTGCTTACGTGGGGTTTCCAGATTTTTACAGGCTATACATTTAATGCATCCCTGACATCAGGAGCTTTAATTTGATACTAAATACACATACCTTTCATAATTTCTATCAAGGTTAATCTATTTAAAAAAAAAAAAAAAATCTTCTAAAATCGTTTTTTTCTGATGCGCGCGGTGATGAGAAACAATTTTTTTTTTGAGTGGCCTTATTGTCGAGTTTTGTAGTTATATGGCGAAACGGTGCGTAATCACAGTATACGGCTCGGGTATATAGTAAAACAGTGTACAGTCAAATAGGATTGAACTGCCATAATGTATGTTTGTAGAAAACGTGTAACCATTTCGAGTAGTGCATTCAACATGCAAAACATCAGTACTTTAATCATTAGAGTCTAAGTGCTTGAATGTGACTAGATCCCACCTCTCGTTTTGCAAATGATAAGGCACACTGAGCTCAGCTTAGTTACATGAGACAGGGTATCGAAACTTTTCAGTAGTGTTATTGGCAAGACCCCAGGTGTTTGAGCTACTCGTATTCCCATTAGCGATTATCCGCAAGCATCTGTAGTATCTGAGACAAGCGTCTCTCTGAAGCGTTTCAGATTCTGATATGTGCCAAAGGATCCCGACGTGAGGCGACGTCTGATGTTGACAGAGCTTTTACCTGCCGTAAATGATCTATTTTCTTTTACTATGTGAACTTTTGTGGAATATTACATACAGTGTACTTCTGAGTTTTTCATATTATTGTACCTTATAAGTGTAGGATGTTATTTTCCAAAGGTTAGTCATCGGATGTAAGATTCAGGGATGTCTCAGAATAACAGATACTCGCATTATATTCAATGGACAATAGACCAGGAGAAAATATGTCATAGTTATATAATCAAATGTTAAAATACATTCTCCCTTAATCAGCTCTTTAGTCATTACGGTATGCCCCCGACCAACCACACACCCTTGAGAACTGAAGAGAAAAGAGGTAGTTTAGTTCAATTACATTAATTCAGTATAAATAATGAATTATGTGATATGTTTTATTGTAAGAATTGAATAAAAATGGTAACATAATGAGAAATTGAAGGGTGATACCTATGGACGGGTGAAGGTAGGTAGATAATAGATAAGAATGGAAGTTGAGTGAGATGAGATGCGTGTAAACAGTTGGTGTTGGGTGGCAGGGTAAAAAGTCGTGGTTAAAGGAGACAGTAGTATGTAATGGTAGAAGGTGGAAAGAAGAAGGTAGTGTAGGGGTAGATGATGTGTATGGTGGGGTTGAAGTCAGATGTAGTGAGTGAAGCAGGAGAGGAATGGCAATGAGGGGATTGTACCCCGGGGTGTAAAGATCTTCTTTTAAAACCACTTTATTAATCCTGGAATGAATAAGGCACAGTTCTCTGTTTTGTATCCATACCAGCTGTAGTATTTTAACAGAATTGCAAAATCAAAGAGGCTATGCTCTTCCTGAATTGCTAGATTTGATTGAAAAAAAGAACAAAAAAGAGATAGATGAAATAACATCTTTGGTAATAATGAATACATTTCTAGAGAGGCTATCAAATATGCCTCTTTATGAAGTTTTACTTGTTTGGTCGATAGGAACCTGAGTAACTTGGGAAAAAAGATAGTTTTTGTTAGCTAATTTTATTGTCAGTTCCTTTTTGTAAGTTTCCTAAATAAGCTTTCCATCTAACCTCACCCCGAGGTAAACAAATCGATTTATTTTCTATTATCAAGTGTTAGGTTTACATGTCCTATACCCCCACAGGACGAGTTGTGAATGTCACTGTTCTTTTTAGTTTTTTTGTCTGTTTACAAAATGAAGGTGACTGTCACCTACATTCCATGATAACCTCATTTTTTCTCCAGTGAATGTATCGGCAGCAATTACAGGGTACTGCCGATAAACATAAGAAATTTAATTTATTTATAAAACAGCATAAATTCGATTGCTGAGGACTATTCCAATTGAATTTCCCATGGGTATGCACCACCAACAGCACTCAAAGAAGATGTTCAGATGGTACCAGCTTAGAAGTTACTGTAATATGTAAGGTGTATCGTTGCAGACGACGGAGGAGGTACACTACATATTCTTCTCACATCTGTTGATCATTAGAGTGAATGGTACAGTCTTAATAGGTCACATCTAGACGGGCAACTAGGTTAATTGCCCCTGGGGCTCCGTATTAGCTTTTATCGTCGTTCGCCCTTCTGGCATACCACAAACAAGAAGAGATACCGCAGTCAAGTTAACCCTTTCCTAGAAGTTCTGTCTGTGATATAGATAGACAATAATCGATGGTTTTGTGGACAGGCGGTCGTAAACCACCAGAGGTATTACGACGTCAACCTCGAGTGGTTTACCGAGCCGCCTGTCCACAACACCATCGTATGTTGCATTTATTATCCATCTTTTCAAAAAAAAACAAAAAAAAACAGTAATTGCCATATTAAATGGTATAACAATACGGACTATTTCTTTGCTCTATAGAAAAATGAATATCGCTATGATTTCCTAAAATATGATTTTATGATTTTTCAGCATATATGTGGTTTATCATAATTTCTGACACTACTGCCGCTCTGGAAATGAAATAATGTTGCTTGACTTTGTTGGTAAAATATACATTCGTTTCAAGGCAGGAGTCTGTGGTAGAGCCTCTTTGTTCTAGGCGGGTAGGCTACTTGAGACTGGTATAATGCCAGGGGATGGGTCGATTTTCATTGAAATTGTTATTCAATCGTTTGATCATGTGATAAGACAGTTCAGTTATTTCTATTATTTGTATTACCAAACAGTGTTAAATACTATATTCTCTGAATGTTTCATATTTATTGTTAAATTATTTCTTCATAAAACAATAGGAAATTGTAAATGTTACTATATTTCATAAATAATGCCTCGAGACATCATTCGGTTTACATTGGTCGAATGCCTCAAAGCATAATCCGGTCTTAACTGGGGAATGCCTCAAGGCATTATCCCCCTGAAAGGATTAAATACGCCATTTTAGAAATCACTCTTTCACCATCACACCCTTCAGTTTAGATTGGCAACCAACCCCTGTCTCCAACTTAAGGGTTGGTCTGGGCCGATCGCTTTCTGGCCAGTGAGCTCGAGACGATTGTCTCAAAGCAGGATAGACTTTTGAGACATAGTGGAATAAAAACTAAGAATGCTTTCTGCAGAGCATTACCAACTTAGCTAATTGATAACAAAATTTAATTTCATGTTCTTTCTATCAAAATACACAAAAAGAAAATGATATTATGGATAAGGGGCTTCGAGAGTACTACAATCTCCAACCACAATAGCCCGTTGTGACAGGGACTGCCACGAAAATAGATCTGCTCGATGAATGATTCACTCTTCCAGCAGAGATTCTGACTCTGGTAGTAAGAATATTAGCTAGGCGAGTGAAAGTCAAGGTTGTTCAGATTGGATTCCACCAGAGCTAACGTTAGTGTCGCTCTGGCGGCCAGAGTACCTTCAGTTTGGCACACGTGTATGAATCCCCGAACATTCGTATTGACAGATAGTTCTCGGGTGATCCGCTAGATGGCCCCCTGAGTGATGACGTCATACTTTCTCTTCAATGATAACACCATTCTTTGCACACTTAGGGAGCGTTCATTAAAAGTTTATGGCTCGGGGAGGCACAGTTTGTAGAAATACTATCTAAAGGATATGATGACTAAAACTGGCAAAGCTATTTGGTAAAGGCAAGCTTGGAAGACTCTTGAAAATGATCTACTCTTTACTCCTAATCCATGGGCGGGTTAAGGTCAGATCTATGTCAATCAGAAGTATCTAAAGTAAATCAGAAGTGTCCAAGGTTTTAAAAGATTATGTATACAATTACCGAACCGGTATTATTGCCTTCCTTTTCTCGAACTTCAAATGAAGGGATCATTTCTTTATTTGCATCTGATCTTCTATATCTGCACTGGAACTCCTCTTCTCACATGAACTTATGGTACATCTACGAGGTTAACGGGGAAAATGTGATACCGAGAGCCTTGATGAATCAACAGTAATGCAGCACGATAATGCAAGATCAAGGAAAAGTGATAATACTGGCTGATTTTTCCTCCTGCATGGTTATAAGAAGTAAACAGGTCTGCTGTATCACTGACCCCTACTCAGTAGTACTGTAAAGCCGGACTCTCATTGGCAGACACAGCATTACGTCATAGTTTGATATGGAGAGTAATTTAATATCATTGGAAATACTAGGTCAATGACGGCGATAGACAAAACGACAAGAACACGTGAAGAGAAATGAGATAAAGTGTTGGTCGAAAAGAGTATATCTTACATGAGAACGAAAGGAGAAAATTGATACAGGTTCATGGGAAACGCATAAACTAGTAACTTGGTTCCTGAATTAAAGTTCCTCGAATTCAAGATATGGTAGTCCAACAAAAATAATGACCTTTTCTGAATGCTATGAAGAGCCAAGAAAGATGTCGATCAACTTTATTCAACACTTAGGGATGACCTTACGAAGGCTTATCGAACGAACTTGAGCATTATCAAATACCATGTACTTTCGTCGATATATGTTTTTTAAGAGGCCCCTGTAGGAAATCCCGGGACTGTGAGGAGAATTCACCTTTGCGCCTTATAAGCATTAACATTTAGCAAGACACAGAAAATACTTTCAAGAATCGCCATATTACTCTACTATCGGAATTGAAATACCACTTGTTGTGACACTAATCACTTTTATTCTTTTCAAATATGTATAGAAATTCTGCAATTAGATGGCCTTAATGGTATACAGTTAAATACTCAGAGCACAGTATATTTACGGTAGTTAGAAAACAGTCACGTGAAGGTTACCCAAGTTTCCATCTATTCTTTAAATATTGAATTTGTGATGGATAGAATATCCTAGATATCATATAATTCCAGTCAATTCATCTGAATGGTAATAAACATAGAGAGTAAGGGTATGTTCAGAATTAGTTTATCTATTGGTTTCTTGAATGCTAAAACGGCGTGCCATGAATGTTTGCCTTTTGTGGAAACATTGCATTTTTGAGCTCCAAGCTTGGTCCTACTTGTTCAATTAAAACCACATCTGGACCACAAAGACTGGAACAAGCATTGCTCCCTTGGGATTGGGGACAGGTTGATCAGCAATTACCAGTTTTTCCTTGTTTTCCTCTTTCCCTCAGATAAAATCCAGACGATGCATCCTCTTTCATGAGGCTCAAGTCGGTCTTTGATTATCCTGCCATGTCAAGCATCATTATCCGCGCCCTGGGGCAACTCGGGGAGACTCATGCAAGCAGAGGGAGCAGTGTTTACCTCGTCCAGTTCTTGAACAGGATAATAGAACCTATTTTGTGTCTTGAAATCCTATTCGTGTATTCGAATATGGGCTCAGGTACGTCTGGTTAAAATGTACTTGAGGTGATCATCACTCAAAACTAGGAACAAAATACTGAGATGCTGGAAGGAGTTGCTAATTCTTGCACTTAGTTTTAATGACACTTTGGTTGTGCTGGCCTTAGTAACTGAGTTATATCAGGAGTCTGGATATCGCACTTTGATTGTGTGCTCTAGAACTTCAGGGAAAATCTAAGGAGATGGATTTAACTACGGTAACTGGGAAGAAATGCAACACGATTGTTGAATCCTTAACTCATTGTTTCAACTCATGTGGCTATTTCAGGCGGATGTACTGTTTTGTGCTATACTTGCTAATATTATGTTTCACTTTTCTTTACTTACGATTCTCGCGTTGCATCTCCTGGTGGATCTGTGTTTGCAGCTCTCTCATTATAATCAATCCTTCCATTAAGATGTCTCAGTATTTCTTTATAAACTACAAATCTATAGAAGATTATCAATCACTACTCAATGGTGATATATGATGGTAAATGCTAACGTGATACTCTCCTCCTAAAATTGGCCTGACGGTACCATATCCCTGCCGGTTAGTCGTAGTGGAGTCTTAAAGGAAGGGGAAATTGCCATTATCTATGCAGGTGAAATATTCATTTTATACTTAGCAGCCACCTACATGCCGAGGAGATGCTTACCCACGACACCAATTTCCATGCCAAACCCATCGCTTCCAACCAGGACTTGCTAGCAGGCATAGTGGAAATCCTGAGTCGGTTCATGGAATAGATTTGAATTGACTTTGTCTATTCATAAATTCACATTCTCACTGCCTGAGATGGGATGAAATTAGATGCATAAGATTTGCTATCAATCAGAACTCAACAATCTGTCGTATATATTTATGTTCAGGGCAGGCATTTACAACCAATGTAGAGCTTAGTGCGAGACTGGGTGGAAAAAATTTAGCCTTAGGAGCTAAGCCCTGTCAATTAATCTAGCGGGAGTGATTTCAAATCAAAATATGCTCTGATAATTAAATCTTAGGAGTAGGAAAACCATTGAAATCTAATATAAGGTGATATGGTTATGTAATTTAAATGTGTCTACGGCCAGTGTAAATCTTGGTTTCCGAATATATATATGAGATCTTCTCAGTGTTGAACCTCTTGGGACAGCCTTTAGGAATCAATACTGAAGGTCAAGTGGACCTGGTTTCCACAGCGTACCTTGGACAAAGGGTAATGAAAGGTTGATTTCCATTGCTCTATGAGTGAAGAGAATATGTTCATTAAGTTTAGTAAATTACAATATAATTAGGTATGGGCGTAAAAACTGAGTAAGATTGTGGCCGTGGATCGAACATTTTTTTGCAATAGCTGGAGATGAAAATCAAATCAAATTATAATATATGAACTCCAGTGTCAGACATGTGCTGCATTATCGGGCTGTCAAAGTAATAAGGATCTTATAAACTTGCGTCTCATTTTACCGTTGGTCATTATTCCCCTGTTTTAGATCATAAAGTCCCATTTCGGAGAGCCCGTAAAAGACCAGGGCTCTACAGGTATTTTTCAATATACGTTAAATTGTAGAGAAATAATTCATTTCTACTGAGTTTCAGCAATAGCCAAGGCGTCGTGTGTTAGTTCAGACCTGGAAATCCCATATAAATCATTTAAAGGACCTGGAGCAATATGGATTCATGAAGTGGCTTCTCTGCATCATGCACTCTATTAATGGGTTTCAGCATCTTGACAGTCCCTCTGAACCAAATTAAAAAAGACGAATAATTTGGTATTGCCTGCAGGCAGACGATCCCAACGACTCAATTCTTGATCTCCATCGTCTCTTTCATTTTCATTCTAGCAGATTGTTACTCCTGCAATCCATCTGGTAAAATTGCTTGTATTTCTTAAAATGTTAATAACAATTCACACTCAGGGCTTCATACAATATTTACTGGCAGGAAAACCAATAGTTAAGCTTTGGATGAAATAAGCATTTTCTCTTCAGATCAGCACGATAGTTTTCAAAGCAAAAGGGATGAAAGTATATTCGGAAGGAGGTATACATGTATGGCGTTCAGGCGAGGTGTGCGTGTCCTACAGGACATATATATGTACTATAAATCGTGTAATATTGTAGATCGTGCACCATTTTACTAGCAGGATATAGCCGAGTGACCCTCTCCAGGGATCGGGACTTAAGTAGGCCAGCTTAGGTTGGCCATAATTAACAAAACACAAGTATATCCACAAAGAAATACCCTTTCATAAAAATCCTGCAATTTCATTGCCTTTTTATGACGAGTAAAATTGGCCAACATCAGCATTTTGCAAAATCATCTGATACGCTGTAATTGGGTTCGGATGACTGGAAATATTTCAATTTGAAAAAGAAATGTTGCTGTAGTAGCCGTTTTCATACTTCGATTTAGGCGCAGCACTAGGCGCTCACCCTTCATTAGCCGATTGTAATTAGCCAGATAACGAGCTGCTCTTTAATGATCCTCTGCTGATAGCAGGTTCCTCCCAGATGTCCGTGGACGGGACACGTTGAGCGGCATACCTCTGATAATTACAATCATTAAGGGATGACGAAACCTTATTTTAACTGTCCATTCCTCAATCTAAAAAGTAATCTGGGATTAGCAGATTACATATTGGCAGAAGACATTTATAGTAGTCCCATGTCCTAAATTACATCTAATTCTTGAAAGTCCTTTGACTACGATTCCTCTGTCCTGAATCTAATATCTACCTGTGCCCCTACAGGAATGAGACCAAGTATCTATACAATGGTAGATTTATATGCCATATGATAGTATTGCCAAAAGTACAGACATCAATTTTATTCAATCAATTTGACCATTTGGAACTTTCTGGTTAAGTTATGAATGGGAGATCCTATAGGTGTAGATAATGACATTAATATAATCCAGACTGTTTGCACCATGGCCTTACTCGCTTCTTTATATCCTGCAATGGAGTTAAGCATTCGAATTCTGCCAAAGACACCATGTCAATCACGCCAACCAAGTATCTGCATGGATGGATGTTTGACTCCTATAAACGCAAAGACAAGGTATTACGTTTTCTAATGATTTCATATCTGCCATTGACATGATTATATATCTATGGGAAAATGTCTTTGAAATACTACACGCTGCTAGGGGTGCAAATAATGTTCGGGCACACTGTTCCCGTAGTGAATTAGCATGAATCGTTGACTTAGTAAGTGAATAGAATGACATTTTCTCATCAATTTTAGGTACATTATGATAAGAAAATATAGATCTTGTCAAGGGAAGACCGATTTATTTTGTAAGTTGTTCCTTCAAATCCATATCCTTCAAAGGGTACCCTTGTGGTTGAGACTATCCTAGCCAATAAACTCTGAAACACTATCGTCCCGGGGCCCATTTAGTATCTAAAGGACCCCACTTTGTATGCTCCTCGGAGACTCCTGATGTGGTTCTCTTTTTTCTTCTTTTTTTTCAAAATAATCATTGCTTGCGAAATCGATTCACACGGAGTACACATAATTTTCACCCGGTAACGTAAAGGCGTGATGCAATACGACTCTCAAGGGGAGAATGCGTACAAAAAGGATATTACAACAGATAACAGATATAAAAGCAGATAACATTACATGGGAAACAATCGAGATCTTGTTTACACGACAACGTCTAATACAAAATAGGTAAAATTTCCTAGTTATGTTCTCCTTCACCTCTCCTGGCGGGCCACACCTATAAGGGTGTCATGGAGGAATCATCATAAAAAATGAAAGCATATTTATTTATTTATTTAAACTAGCGGAAACATGTTTATAATGATTTAAATTCGAACTGGAGGTGTTAGATGGAGAAACACTGTGTTATTTAATTAGATTCATATATATTTATAAATGATGACATGATTAGTTCCCAAAAAGTCCACCCAAAAGTTCCCAAAAATGTGTCACCACCTGCAATGATTACGTGCCCTTGTTCGAGTCTCCCCCAAACTGTCTCTCGAACTGGCTTCCTTTTGCCATGTATATACCAAAAAAACAAAATGTCATGTTCTACTTAGTGAAGGAGCATGTGCAAGCAAAAGCACAGATATGCTGCAGAACGTGAAATTACATGGATATTCCAGGTCAAGTTACTGAGAAATTAGCTATCAAATATACGTGATACATAAGTTTATAAATTGACTTGAGTCATATGACCGAACATCCCTTAATACCACTTAATGTTCATAATCGAATATCAGTAAGACCGGGCACCCACAAATGGCAATACACGCCTATACACACTGATACACAATTACCAAATGATAGCCTATCGGGAGACATATTGTAGTGTATCGGTGTGCGTCGTAACATCTTGGCAGGGTGCATGAAAAAGGTTACATGTTCCCGATACACCCCGATATAGCTCACTACGCAACCAGCGGAATCAACCATATTTCCTTTATAACTACAGAACTAATGCATATTTATAACTGACATTTTACCTGTAGATAAAAAAAACAATATTATATGATATTTCATCATAGTATTTAATGAAAAAATCAGTTCCAAGTTAAAGTACAAAATGATCGATTTGAGACATTTGTGTTAAGTGAGCGTCAATATCATCATATGTCCTAGGTATTCAGAAAATTTCATAATTTTCCATCGATTATCGATTATGATTTCCCGTTCAAAGCGTCATCGATACACATCGACGCCGACCGATAAGCTACGACGATCGATTGTCGTGGACCCCGTACGATACGGGTTTTTTAATCGTAGCGGGTCGGGCCGCGTCGGGCCGCGTCGGTGTGTATCGGAAGCGTTATCGTAGAAACCTGACCACCTGCCCCGATGTGCACCATATGCGCTACAATTTCGCTACAATATGGATTTTGTATCGCAAGGTCAATATCGGCGTGTATCGGGATCCTGGTGGACACCCTCCCCCCCTCCCCCCACTAAGATAGCTCCGGATCTCGAGCGATATCGTTAATACGGAGTGGGAAATTTCAAGTTTGAGTTGCCCAACCTGTATTATCCTGGTAAAGTCATTTACATTCCTGTATAATACTTTGTATTGTCCTGTGTATCTTGGATTGAAATCTTTTTGTTGCTATTAACTGCACCTCTCATAAAGTGAGATTTTCAGTTACAAACTGAAACTTTAATTACATATATGTCCACAAGGGGCAATCAGATTTCAATCAATCGCCAGAAAAGATAGTAGAATGAGATGAGTTATGAGTTAAGGGATGATTTATAGGCAAATATTACAATAACGTTTCTACACAATTCTTGAAGGCTTCAATATTTTTGCTCTGTTGGAATATTGATGTGTAATTGTACTATGAATGCCTTAAACATATTTATCTTGCAGTAAATAATGTAATCGACAATTTATTTTTGTTCGTTATACAAGGAAGACCACCCACAGCTAGGTCATTGTATAAGCATTTATCTGAATAAGAAAAGGTTTACCAACATTGTACTTAGGTTTGGTGTGATCTGAATAGGTCTTTAAAACAGGCCTCCACTTCACAGGCCAAAACTGAATTCAGACCGAGTAGAAAGACGTCGATGCACAGGAGAGAGATAATGAGTTATATTGAAATGGCGCTTTTTGGCCCAAGGCGGTTCACTTGACTTGACTTAACTCAGCCCCATTAGCCTGCAAATAGAATCCCATTCAAAAGAATTAATGATTGATATTATCAATAGGTCGTTTGTTTTGGCTACAAGTAAAGTAATTATGTCTCGTAGATTTCGTCATTACAAGATTCCTTTGAGTTTTGCTGACAAAGGAAGGGTGCTTTAAACCATATATAAAACTAAATCAATCCCTTGTAAATATTCTGAACGCTTGGAGCGACACACAAGGCACTGGATTCTCTTGGGAAAGTCATTAAAGCGCTACGATTTGGTCTTCCCATAAGGTATCAATAAAAAGAGGTATCAATCAGGTTAGTGAGAATAATTTCCAGGCAGGTAAGCACAACCCCTTAACATGTCCTTTGCATGACAGTGCATGCAACTTCGCCTGGAAAAATTAATTTGCGGGATTCCTGGTGATAAAAAGATTCTGGCTCCAAATCTGGAAGAGAGTGCCCATTTCTCGTTCCTATTACTTTCATAATGTGATAACTCTGCAACCACTTTGAATGCCAACGCGGTTGAACCTTTTTTTCATTTCTTCTTTCCCTCGACAATTACAATCGATTTCAACGATCCATGCGGTGCGGTAAAACATGATGATAATTAGTTTTCCTTGAGAATTGAATAGCCTATGACAATAAGTGCATCCATCTTGAGTATGGCATATCAAAATTAGAGTCGATAGGCAGTGTTCATCATGAGCCAATGATAAATAGATCTGTTTGATGGACTGAAACTGATATCTGCGTACTACTAGTTAGGTCCTTTCGGCGTTATTCTGCTGGTATGAGGAGGAACGGTCAAAGATTATTTCATGGTAGTAAAGTACGTAAGTATTATAGAAACCGATATGAATATTCACGTTAATTCAACTAAACTGCCAAAAAACACACAGCTCTCGTTTGGTATCACTTTGGCTTTTTCCAACATTTGAATTTTTCCAGGAAAGTTTAGAGGAATGAAAAAAATTGCGGAAAAGATATCCTCATTATTATATACCTGTGCCAGTATGTTACATAAATACCAACCTCTGTTAGGGTATTGGTATTAAATATATACCGGCACAGAGTAAAAATGTGCTTGGAGCATATTCTGTGCTTGACTTTCACTAAGATATCAAGAGATATACCAGCACACTTTGAATCCTGCTCGGACATTGTCATATTTCCTTATGTAATTCATCAAATACTTATATTTGAAGGTATATAATAAAATAAAAATGTATTACCTTACTGGTACATACTCACATACCTTGTTTCTTTTGATAAAAATATTCCCCTCGCTCGGCGAGCTCGTGGAATATTTTTATCGAAAGAAACGCGGTATATGAGTATGTACCAGTAAGGTATATACATTTTATCTTATTACTTTGCTCTAGTGCCACTTACACAAGGTGCGTAAATTTGATCAATATACCCCAGATACATTGTTACATCGCATCGACAGGTAAGACGGAATCTATGAGATAGGTAGATCAGAAGGCAATGTGATGCTGATTTTGCGGTGCAAATGGACTCGAACATGGTTCCTTATAGTCAGGTCACTTTCATTAAATTCTCCCTTTAACTGATGTAATCACATGTAGCAGCAATGACGGTTAATAGAATTGAAATGTCAAGCAGTAAGCTGCTAATAGATTACCAATATAAGCCCCCCTTGACCGTAGGTGTTAGGGTCTGGGGTATGTGCAGGACGGTATATAGTCATACATATTACATGAAGTCCATGGATCCACAAGCATTGAGAGATCCATTGAATTACTTAATTCATTAACAAAATCTCGGCCCTAATTCCAAATAATATCTGATAATATCTGAAGTATATAGGTATAAGTATGATAGGTGCTGTCCTAGTAAAAACTAAATAATTCTGAATTATATGCATGGCCTGTGACTGTCAGAGATTGAATTGGCACAGAGCGAGTTATGCTCCAAAATTCATTGATATAATTCAGCTATAAAATATATTGATACAGAGAGAAATAGGACATACTTGCATGGAATACGGGGCCCCATTGCTTAGTCTTATTGCTTGTCGCACACCAGGTCGGAAGGATTTCCTTTTAAGATATCTCCAGTATATCTTGTTCTAGAATTTTGATGTGATATTCATCTAAAAACTTAATGAATCCATACTTGAAAATGTTTTCTTCGAATAATTAATTACCAAAAGTATTATTTCAATCATACTCATACTTACCTTTCGGTAACATATGTCATCAAGACCATTCATAAATATATATATGTAGGCATTATGGTTCTTTTCACTCATATGTGTTTAGCTTGAGCTAAAGACCTGATTACATTAATTAGACAATACTGACCACATACAGGTGGATGCAAGTACGCAGCTATCTTCATAGAATTGGACATCCTGCATAAGAAAGTCTTACCACCATCGTGATTCAATGACAAAAGTTTCCAAGGGTCAAGTAGTAAAGTGTTCAAAGCACCGCATGCCTATTCTGAATACTGACTGGGGAATTGTTTATGCTCTCTGCCAGAACATATATACCGTATTCACACCTAGAATAAGAATGAAGAACTGCACCTATAAGATATTTCCCGTACAGGAGACCGTCCTGTGGGATGTTTCTGTCGACAATAAGTGCCCAGGTCTTATACTACAGACGTGTTAGACATGGCACGGGTGGTAGCGCTGCGTAATGATAATTCAGAGAGAAAAGCAATTAGAAGTGGAGGAGATGGAGCACCATTGTTGGCAAACTGCTTTCCGTTCTTCATCAAACTACAGGGTAGAATATACAGACTAGATAAGTTTCCTGCCGCTTGTTTGGGGGGTCTCTTATAAGGACAATAGGGTAATGCCCTATTTCCGATTGCGTTGCCATTCATTATGAGGTGGAACGATCGTCTTTGAGCCTCGACTCGTAGATTGAATTTTACATTAATATGACCTGACAGTTAACACACAGTCCTAATACGATATTGACAATTGACGCACACCCTTAATACGATACCACTGACAGTTGACGCTCCGCCTTAATACGACCCTGGCAATCAATAAACTGCCTTAATAAGACTCTAGCAGTTGATACACCATTGATACACCAATGAAACATGAGTTATCTGATGGCGGTGTGACAGACCTCAACTGGTCGTCCACTACCTGTGTCGTCGCGTTTCGTCGCATCGTGTCTCACAACTGATTTCCTGTTAGTTACCTGTTAAATGTTTGCTGAAAGAAAGATAGCATGCTATCGAATGCAAATAAAAACCATCTGAGGGAGACCCTTCATGGGACAGAAGGCGGTGAGTGTCGACGACTCTGTGAAACCCGGTTAAGTTGCACCGCGTTGTGGCAAAAGGTGGCCAAGCTTTGCACCCCACCGACCTATCCCACCTCCTTCTCTCTCGCCAGGCTATTTTGGTATCACACTAGTTACCTTATTCTGTCGAATTATCCTTTCATTATTGCACTACTGCCTTTTCAAAGAATGACATTCAGCATCACAGGACATCTGTTCATCTGACCCGATTCGGAACCACCTCTCCATCTGTAAATGTATCTCAGCTCATCTGTGATATCCCCGTGTTCTAGGAAAAGCGTGGAGCCATGAATACTGCATCCTAACACCAGGGATATGGGCGATGTGTACTTAACGACTCACACGATGCCAGCTAAAAGAGACACTATAATGAGATATCTTATGATGGTATCCTTTTACAGCTCGTATTTTCCATTTTCAAGGGCGCCATGTCAAAGCGTATTTGATGACCAAAGTGGCGTTGACGACTGAAACGAGGAGTTACTGCCGTTGCACAGAGAACAGATTCGTGGCTGTTGCTCTTTTATCCAGCGAGTTGACATTTGCTAATGCCTTTCACTGATTTCAACCGAGCCGCCGTGTTTCAACCTTTGTTATTGTAAAAAGACCTTGTGCGTCTGCCATGTAACAGATATATCAACGTGTTTAAAGTTCTAATAGCAAAATTTTTGTCATCTCGATGATGATACTGTTTCCCGGTCCCAAATCCGTACAATTCAATTTGTATGACTATACATATACAATATTGTATGCATTTATGAGATAATCTGCTTGCCAACCATGCTTGGAAAATCTAACCATTTTGGGGAGAAAACTATAAAACTGTCTTTGATCGCGATGTGTGGTGATACCATTCTCAGTGCCCTTTTAAAGATAAAAGAACGCCCAATGAAGTATGGCTGCAGAAAAGTCATTACTGCCCGTACTCAGTACACAATGTCCCATGCACATCGCGATTTAGTTATTACTATCTGGTGACATATTCTACTGCCCAGGGAAGTGTCACTCCTTCATAAAGCTTTGTATATTGGGTGTCACATTCTTATGCATTTGTAACTCGGAAATAATGGAAAATTATTTCAGTCGTGCCCATACTTCCAGCGAATGCCTGTTACGTGAAAATGGAATTCACGAATGATATTTTCAGAATCCAAAGTATACGTCTAATTCTTCACTCGATGACATCCATGAGTATACTGTGTATGGGACGCTGCTAATGGGTCTTGTATGACAATTTCCGGTTTCTCCCAGGATGTACATTACTTATTCAACGACCGGGAAAAATCAGGAAAATCCATAATTCAAAAGAATTTGTTCCTAGAAAGAAAAAGCGCATTTTCACAAGCTCCCAGACGCTGGTCATGCCTCTGGGCAATGTCGCATGGTGGCGTGACTGTGTCACGTAAAGTTATCGCGGTTTCTCGCGAAAGCTCCCTCCCCATGTGACGTGGCCAGAGCGGTAGTGGAGTCGGGAGGGGCGTCTTTGTCTGAAGATGGCCTATTCATCAGGGCAGGCAGGGATCATCCTCGCATCGTGCCATGCATAACCATGAGGCCTTGGTGACCGGTTGATGAAGTATGACTACTTACCGGGGAATGGAACCTTTATGCGCATGGCTCCTATAGGCACCTCGTCCCAGCAAGTAAAATGAGGCCGACAATGGCCGCGAAAACGAGGAGGAAACTATCCCTCTTGCTTCGGATGTCGTATAAACAATGTAGTATTAGCAGGCTCTGCGGTTTCACTTGTTTGAGAGCCGGTCGTTTACTGATCCGAGGCTTTTCGGAGATCAGCAACGGCGAAGGGAAACCAAAATCTCCGATCCCGTGTCTTGTTAAAAGCCTGAAGTGGAGGAGTTGCTTACTATACACTGACCCTAGGATTATATACTTTAGGCCTTAGGTTATCTTCACTCCCCCTAATCCGAAGCGTTCGTATATTACCCCTGCTGATTTTGCACAAAACGCACCGAAATCACAGTATATACTTAATTACATCTAGAGGATGCTTTGAAAATTCTTGATAGTTAAAACATGGATACATTTCATACTTTGTCAATCACTCTCTCGTGTGGGTTAGTTGAGACTTTGCATTTCAGTACTGTGGTTATCATATTTGATCACGTTAATCATAGTTATTTCAGAGCTAAATAAGGCTCTAGGGCTCTAGAGGTGCTAATATGGAGGGACTTGGTTGAGAGAGTCATATGGCTACCCTTCTACCAACCTCATACCTCCTTACTGGGTCTGTGTTTCTTTGAAGAGCATAGTGACTGATCTTCCCTCAAGCTGTCTGCTTCTCTGTCTGTCACGCTGGCATTATCCCTGTCTATATACTGATTATATCTTTGTCTCTGTCTCTGTCTGTCCATATGTATGTAATGCTATACATTTGTCTCTGTTCCTGTTGTTTGGCATGTATGTTTGACTATTTCACTTTGTATGTGTCTTTCTGCATCTCTGTCTCATTGTCTCTGTCCCCATCTGTATATGTCTGACTCTATCTGTTTACCTGTTCCCTGTGTGAGTCTCCCTTTTGTCTCTGTTATCATCTGCATCACTATCTGTCTCTCTGTGTCTCCCTCCCTGTCTTCATGAAAATTAATAATCAAGGGTTATAGTGCAAGTCTATGGTCATGTCTCAGGTGCAAGGCTTGATGACAGGGTTGAAGGGAGCAAAACTGGTTTGTCAGGTCTCTGCATAGTGGGTCTGAATACAGTGTATTTAGATGTATCCCATCAGATCTGACTTTCTGAATACAGTGTATTTAGATGTGTCCCATCAGATTTGAAATGTAAATACCACATTTAGACAAAATTATCATCTAATAGTTTCTTTATCTAGTAGCAGATTACAGTAGCCGTAACTAAATGTTTATCATTTCATGAAAGAATTGGTCAACAAAGTGAATCCTTTTGTCTAGAAATAAAAATGTCTATTTTTAGGAACCAAGTCAGTAGTGGGGCAGGCGGTATGGTATGGCTTGATACTGGACCCCTGATCATTTAACCAGGTATCTATAGTTGGGACATTGATAGTAAAGTGTTAGATTCTCTGCGGTAAGCTGGAAGCCTGTGTGAGCATTCTAACCTCTAGATGACATATATGAGCGCGCTTTCCCGTGCTCAACTAGTAACAAATAGTATGTTCATCATTAATGAATGGGCATGCAATCATAAATGATTAATAGTAAAAAGGTCTTAGTTACATTTAGTCTATGGATCGTTTTCTGTAACCCACTTGCACCCAGACACCTTGCCATTTCTTCAACTGTCTGAGTCTAGGATCTAACCATATTGAGGCCAAGTGAGTCTTGAGGTAGTTTGGACTTGAGTGATTGGTCATCGGAAAGTGGGATTCACAGTGAACGGTGGATTCACATACTTCAAAAGCCGTTTGTCTGAGACAAATCCTATTGAGATTCTGTACTGGAATGCAATCTGCTCGTGTGAATGACAGGGTTCCATTTTGCTGAGACAACTTTTTTCCCTTGCAATTGTCGACGACAATCACCCCTAACAAGGAACAGAATCTCATGAGATTTTGACTTTGAACAGGTTTAAAATTTAGAGGGGCATTTTGATGAGACAAATGTATTTCACACATTCTCCCCCAATCTGTGAGTCTCAGTGGTTCCAAAAAACACCTATTCACACGGGGAAGTACCCTGAGTGGGCGACTGTGTACCCTGTGTACTCTGTGTACCCTGTGATGGGGTGTAGGGGTGAGACTATGTACCTGTTAAGTCTTCCCATGTGAATTGAATCCACCATGTTACCCTGAGACTGTAGAACACCCCAATCTGTGAAACTTTGTACCCAGCTGGAAATAGAAATTTTTTCCACAGTAGCAACCAGGCCAACATAGCCTGGTTCGTTAATGCAGAAGGAGTTTTTATAACACATGGAAATAGCAGCCGACTGGTGCAAAGGTGTGAAGTACACCAGTCTCAGGTCCATTTGTCCCATCGTGCGAATCCCACTTTAGCTGGGCATGCCTCTAACGCGGGATTCACACGTAAAGACTAGTGTACGATAATTAACTCCTTTTCGTGAGGTACACGAATCCCACCGTGTGAATTACATTTAGTAGAAGGGATATTTTTTGCAGCTTATGCGATGGAAGCCTATGTGACCAGTCTAATGCTCCAGTGACACTGGCGTTAATTTATCGTTTTTTCTACTCGTTTGAAAGGACGCGGGTTCCGCGTATTCACTAAGCAAATTCAACACTTTTATCTTATATTGCATAATCCAATCAAACTGGCGTAAATTCTGACGTTTTTTACTACGTTTTTGAGACTGTGGACACCACGTTTAGGCTTCGGATTGGAAATGTATATGTTTGCTTTCCTTTAACGTTCTAGTACGTTTACGAACGATCGTCAACGCTTATCTACGCTTATGTACGCAGTGTGGCGTTTTACCGCATTCATTTACGCATTTTTTTAAAGTAATTCTTACTCGGAATGCGTAGACATAAGTTTCAAAATCTAAAAAGTAATTCTGACTCTGAATGCGTAGACATAGGTTTGAATTTTAAAAGTAATTCTGACTCCGCGCTTTTTTTCGCTTTTTGTTCACGTTCGTTTATGAATTCCGACATACTTCTAAGCAACTCCGCGTTTGCCCGCGCATCGCCGCACGTTTATTTATTTCAAAATACGTAGAAGAACATAGACGTGAATAGACGAGAAAACGCCGTGTTTTTTTTAGCCATTTACGCCAGTGTGACAGGGACGTAACCTTTAGGCAACGTATGTAGCTCATGCAATATTAATCTCTAGAAAGGATAGTGAGTCTGAAAGTAAAGAATTCAAACAATAGATAACCATTGGTAAACTGTACTTTCTTCATATTAAAATCCCTTGATTCAGTAACAGCACGGTCCCGTTTGGTCGGTATAGATATCCCCTGCGCATATAATTCCCTTAGTTAATGGTCACCCTTTCCAATTTTGGTAAAACATACAGCTGATCCCACTCTCACGTATCCTTGAATTCGATGTGCTGCAGTAAAAATAACAAATTGACCTGTCAACGTTTCGCCTTTCCCACTTGTATTTTTGTACACGTATGTAGACTGGGTGATAGATTATAGACTGATAGTTTGCCGTTTGTCCTAGAAAAGACCAGTGCTGGCGTCATAGCTTTGTATTGATATGGGCGATGTCCAAGGCCCCATACGCTCTCTTTCTGACAGTGCATTTGTTATTCATGCTCGTAGGCCGCATCATTAACCGGGCTTTCTTTTGAAAATAGTACCACCCTGCAATGACTCTCCTATAGTTTGAGTAGAACTACCATAGAGACGGATAGACGAATATGGAATAGGCAATGCAGGATAAGTGGAACTGGGCGTTCGCCTATGTCCATTCATCTATCTTCTATATTCCATAAGCCATCTAGACAGATCGAAGGCTATTTCTCTGTTTTATTACACCCTTTACGTGTATCGACAATATATAGCCTTGCACTATTTTCAGGACGACTTCAACAATATGGCCTAGATATGCTGGGATCTTTACAAGAGTTTTGCCATTTCCACCCAAGACGGTAACACTGTAGACCTGCGGAAAGCCTCCACTAGACTGGCCTCAGTCCCTGTATCCTACCCTTCCACCCCTTCTGAGTGACACGGGGCCAGTCAGAGAAGAATACATGCTATAATGAATTGTACTCCGATTTTCTTTAATCATTTAATGAATGTTCCTAATCAAAGACTTGAGCAAGTCTAAGCCTCCACTTGAAGCCTCTCTTAACTAATATTTCCCATAGAATTCCTTTTTAAAATATCAAAATACCTGATAGTCCAGCCTAGATGCGCATGAGAAATTACTGACAATCGATTCAACAACATTCATTTATCAATGATCTATAGATGAACAACTAAAGATTCAGACCTATGATAGCATACATACATCTACTAGATATGTGTGTTAACAACGCAGCGATGAGCTACATCTATTTCTTCATGAATTGTAATATCGCAAGAGGCACGGTCTTTAGACATGAGCCAATGCAGGGGATGACAGAAGACTTCTCCAAGCAAAAGATTTTATAACGCAGTATTCATTATGCCATAATTCAGTACTGTATAAGCAATCTATTGTGTTAGATACATGATCTAGAAAGCTTTCGGTGATAGTTATCTCAAGCAGACAAAATCACTGTTTACTGTCTGTAGGTCTCAAAATAATAGTAGTATAATAGTAGTATTGATTACTTTTAGTATCGCAACTATGTAGCTCTCATAAGAATAGTAGTATTGATTACTGTTAGTATCACAACTATGTAGGCCAGATTGGTATTGCCACTAGGTGCTGCTGCTCTCCCTTAGTGTTTCGCCAATTAGATGTCAGGATATGTCATAATAACAACCCGTGGTAGATATACATCACTAATAGGTCCCGTGCATGGACGTGATTAATAATTATTGAACGAGCAGTACAAGAAAGTAGGCGAGTTGCTCTTCATTAAAGGTGTAATATCTAATCCTTATCTGAAGGTTCCCACAGTATTTCTTTCCATAGGCTTAACGCAAAGAACTCCATGGCACATAACCCATCCCAAATGCCATTCCGGTATTTAAATAAAATATGTATACAACTAAAGGAAATAGAGTCATAAACATGTAATTCGCCATTATGATATTTTGTTGACATTGGCCGATGAGCGATCCTAAAGTTGGTGACGCACAATATCAATGTCACGTGTAGCTCGCCCAGATATGACGATTTCTCACACAGACTGGCCTAGTTCGATGATGACGCACATGTATGTAAACTAAAATGTTCATGCTGTGTTAATAGTTCATTTTCATGCTGTGTTGATAGTTCAACGTGGGTGTTTCGCGGCAATATTTAAAATCCAATGTATCAAGTGTATCAAGTTGAACATGGCCATCCAACTTTGTGTCCAAACATATGCCGGGCAGGGTGCTATCAGTCGGCGAAGTAACACTTTAGCCGTGTCTCCGGTAAGCAGCTTGTACTGCAAATGCTGTAGGTCAAATGTTGCATAAAGCTGGTGTGTCGACCTGGCTACATTGGAAGATCTCTTTGTATGCTGCTATATGATAAATAAATAAAACACCTAAGTTCCGATGTCATAATTTGAAGTATATTACCAGGATAAGCTTGCGTGTTAACGTACATATAATATTATGTTATAATGCACAGCAGTTGATATAGCAAACACCTTCAATGCATTCACTTGATATAATGATCCAGTGTGCCAAATGGCTCCCATTCATGGTGTGACAATGCTGGCGACAATGATGTTACCATGTTTGTGATCTGTCCATAGAGACCGCCACTATAGCGATAGTGATCCATGTATGAGTATCTTTCGAAACATAGGATTGTTGATGCGCTTAATGATGTGGTAATAGAAGTTCAACAGCTGTATTGGAGACCTATGGCCTATCGTCAGGGGTGGTCATTGCGCCCCCTGGTGTATCATCCTCGCACTGTGCACTTCACTTGCGCTTCCGCCTAACTTCACACTCCCTTACTCTTACCTCTACTCTCACATGATGTGCATGTGTTAATTCTCATCTCCATCTATGCTTGGGCAAGACTGGTGGCGATGTGGGGCCATGCGCAGAAACAGGTGATGCATACCAAACGTAAACCCCCGTTCCCGATGGCCCTTCTCCAGACCATTGTCCTACTATACCGCCCTCTAATATGATTATGATAATTGACTCACTACTCCATTATACGATTATTTTATATATTATTGATAGCTTCTTATTAGTAATCATTATTATAAGGTCAAAACAAAATCTCATGTCATCATGTAATTAAAAAAAAAAAGATTTGGCCAACTCCTGACTTTCTCACTCTGTCCAGGGAAAATGTGTAATGAATGATTATTTTTGTATTTTATAGGGTGATATGGAACTTATTAAGGTTATTGCGAACCTTGACATATAGGAATTTAAACAAATGAAGTAAAAACATCGCAAACTATAAGCCCTAGTAATATGCGCCAAACAACCACAGCAGTAACCATAGCTTTTCTACACTAAAGGTTTGGGACAAGCCGATCACAACATGGCAACATACAGATTCATAATTGAAGTAACTCTAATTTTCCTAATGACAAAATATACTAATGTTGGTTTCAAGATGAGGTAAAATCAGAAACCCAATCGATGAAAACAATTTGGCCTGTTCTCCTCCTTTGATCGTTATGTGAATTCACTCAACTTCGCTTCGTGAAATCACATAGACCGCTCAAACTAGGTAGAGAACGGGCCAAAATATTTTCATGTCATGGGATTCCTCTATGATACACACTGACTTTATTAACGGGCTTTTACAAATGCAATGTACTTAGGGCAATGTAGTGAACAATATTGGTTGAATTTTGTAATGGGTAATGAGTTACACCATAGGTATAACAGTGTTCCGTGATGTGTGGTCATGTATAGCAGACAAGCAGACCTCATACATGCTCCATCATCCTCCAGGGCCGAGTGTAGGCACACAGAGGTAATATTCCCGTCGATGGTCTCGGTCCCCACCACGCCCACTTCGCCAGGCTTGATGGGGCTAAGTGTAACTAGCCATCAAGAATGACAGCCAGCCTCGCCTATTTACAACCACTCCTAGAGGTCACAATCCATTACGGAGATTAGCTTTAGATTTAGCCTGGCCTACCTACCCTGGCGTGATTCTCCCTCATGCCTACCCCGTCATTCGCCATTATAGTCCAGGCGCCGGACCGGGTACCGTCTCCTAAACACAACCCATTTATTCCACTCAGACTTTCCTCTGCCTGTTAGGTCCTGCTCTGAACTGCAATATATTTCACAAATTATTGAACCATCATCGCCGCTGCTGTGAGTGACCGTCACTAATTACTATTCTCGGCAATGCCTTTAACAGGATCTAAGATCACCGCCTTTAGGAACCATCCCCATGCTGTGTCAGGATCAATGGAGGTCTCATTGATTGGATCCTTCGTGTCGGGCCTGTTGCGTTGCTTTTAGTCATGATGGCGTGCGGTTGTGTGAGAGAGGCAGTTCTGAGAGGGCATAGTTAGACGGACAGGCACCGCGCATACCGTCTTGGCACGGAGATAATTGAAGTACCAGACCCTCCGGTTCACTTGAATCAGGTACTTACAAAGAGGCCTGCTGTGGTAAGATCGATCGAGCGTAAAAAGAAAGGAGTACCTCACCTTTTATGGCACGCAGGTTCTGTAATCTCTGTCAAGTTTGAAACCTTTGCTATGGATAGAGAGGACAAGACCAGAAATATACAGACGAAGGTTTCGAGAAAGTGGAAACTGTATGAGGTGAATCAGAATGTACAACTCTGCAAAATTAAGAGCTGCTATGTCGTTTTTCCTTAGTTGTCTTAGTAATTTCAAGAGCGATGGCGCAATTAATCATTGTTTATTTCAAGACGATAAGGTCACATCTACATACAGGATTCTCTCCTTATAAACTTCTCTTTTCATTACACATAAGGGAAATGAATAATCCCTTTTGCTGGCGCATTCGACCCTAGGTCGCTTCCCATAGGAATATATGATATAGGCCTGTTTCCATTGGTCATGGAAAATGACGGACACTTTTTGAGTTACCCCAAAAGTCTGCCAGTGGTGTCACTGATTGTGCGTGGATATAGAAAAATCGGTGAAGGTAGCAGATTTCCCTCAGTGGCCAAGCTTTCACTCATTGGTAGGTGGTGCCACATTGCAAAATCTAAGCAGAAAAAGTTGCGAGTCATTACCCCAGATCCCCAATGAAACAGAGTGAAGGCCGTAGTGGGCTTATAAAATTTTATTTAATTTTATGAGTCTTATTGATATGAATAAGAGAAATACATGAGTATCAATGATAAGACAAATATAGAAATTGACATAGATATGTGTTTGTCAATTGTGATAAGATTTGTGACAATATGACAAATATTGAAATTGACATAGATATGTGTTTGTCAATTGTGATAATATTTGATATAAGATAAATGACGATTATGTGATATTACATAGTTAAACATAACATGTAATAATAAAATAATAGAAATAGCCCTACGAGTGTAAGGAGTAGGAGAGAAAAGGAGTGGGTGGGTGGGTAGAAAAAATAGGTGTTGAGCGAAGGAGACCAGTGAAGCGAATGAGACAGAGGACAGTGTCGCACTCGCGCACTTTGATGTTTAGTGCGGCCGAGAGCGGAGAGGTGGCGCAGGGGTGCGCGAGTGTAGAGTAGTTTCACCAGGGGGGGCAATGACCACCCCTGACCAAAGGCCATGGGCAACCCATTACCCCAGATCCCCAATGAAACAGAGTGAAGGCCGTAGTGGGCTTATAAAATTTTATTTAATTTTATGAGTCTTATTGATATGAATAAGAGAAATACATGAGTATCAATGATAAGACAAATATAGAAATTGACATAGATATGTGTTTGTCAATTGTGATAAGATTTGTGACAATATGACAAATATTGAAATTGACATAGATATGTGTTTGTCAATTGTGATAATATTTGATATAAGATAAATGACGATTATGTGATATTACATAGTTAAACATAACATGTAATAATAAAATAATAGAAATAGCCAAGAAGCCAATAGTTAAGGGAAGAGGAGGGTGGGAAAGTTTTTTATAGTCACTTTTTGAAGGAGAGAGACTCAATGAGAGACTTGTTGACAGTCTCTTGGTCTGATACTTTGATGTAGTCTCTATGAGACTGGGACCTCCACCCTCCATACCTTTGGATGTTAAGTTCAGGTATTCCTGCCTCAAATGCCTGAGTGGCAGCGGCCTTCCTGAGGCTGTGGAGGGTGTATGTCTTCACCGTTTGGCCTGTGGCCTGTAGGAGGCGGTCCCATTCGTTGGTCATAACCCGTGATGTGATGGTCGTCCCATCGGGCAGTGTCAGAAACGGGTCCCGCAGTGAAGCCGTAGGGGCCGCCCGTAGTAGGCCTCGAACCGCGTCTACCGGGCACACCCGGATATCGTCCGCGGCCTCGAGGCGCATCACTTTCTGTTGCCCTACGTATTGAAGATTTTTGGCCGCCTTGATGGTGATGGTGAGATGCCGGCGGCCGAGGACCACGTCCCCGCGAGTGAGGTTCCGAGCCGGGTCGAATGCCCGAGCCGACTGCGGCGCCACCTCCCCCTGCCGTAGGGCCGCGTAGAAATTGAGGAGCATGCCCGCCCTCATTGCCGTATGGAGGGGCGATCCCGTCAGGGCGTCGAGGACCGCCCTGAACACATCCATTGGTATGGGGGCCTTCACGTTTGGCACGTACAGCTTGTTTCTCCTCATGCCCTCGAGGGCACGCTTCACCCGGTGATCCTCTGTTGGCTGCACGTCCCCCCCCGTCAGTCGGAGGTGTGCCCGGACGTGCGATAACTGGTTGGCGACCGTGGCCGGCGAGGGGGCGTGGTCCGCCACGTATTCCAGATACGACGTGATCAGGCTCACGGTCGGTGCCCGGGGGTCCGCTCTCATCCGGTTGCAGAACGCCAGGTAGGTGGTGACTGCGGATCGCTGGTTTGCGAGCGTACCTGGGGCACGCGCCTCTGACTGCCTCGCAGATGCCTTCGCCTGGAGTAAGAGAAGCGCCCGATCTGCAGAAGAGACGGAGTACGGGTACAAAAGAGGCATGGGTACACGGTACGATAGGGTACAACTCATGAATGTGAGTGGCCTTATCGTATTCCGTCCTCGACAGATGGGCTCTGCTCAGGGCATCTGCGATGACGTTTTGCACCCCGGGGATATGGCTGAAGACCAGTTCCACCTGCAGACGTGCCTGCACCATCCATGCCTGGCGGGCACACTCCGCCAGGACAGGGTTACGGGCACGCCCGCTATTGAGGGTCTGTACAGTTCCGAGGTTATCACAGAACACCTCAATCCGTGATCCCCGATCCCTGTCTGTGTTAAAGGTGTGGAGTGCGTAGATGGTATTCAGAGCCTCGAGCTCTGAGATGCACTCCACGGGATCGAAGACGGGGCACACCTGTCCAGAGTACGAGAACCGGCCGTCGGTTCCTCCGACGCCCGACAGGCACGCATCCACCGTGATCCTCCGCGTCGGGGGACCCCGAGGGATGAGGGCGCGGCCGTTCCAGCCCCGGGCAAACGTAACGAACCAGTCGAGGTCCTGGCGCATCTCGGAATTGATGTTCATGTAGAAGCCTCTCATCCCCCGGAGGGCCTCGAGTAGCTTTGAGACGAATGCCCGCGCCGGACGTATACACCTGGCCACGTGTAATATCCGGCCGAGCACCGACTGAAGCTGTCGTTTCGTCAACGTCCGTCGTTTGGCTACGGCCGACACGTGACCACGGATGTCCTCGAGTTTGGCCGTGGGGATCGATAGAGACATGGCACGGGCGTCGATCTCTATCCCCAACCACGTCACGGTCTGGCTCGGCTCCTGTGCTTTGTCGCGTGCCTCGGGTAGGCCCAATTCCGAGAAAAGGTCTCGCGCGATCCTGAAGTCCTCGGCCGCCTTACCTCGGTCCTCGGAGAGGATGATGAGGTCGTCGAGGTACATCGCGGCCGTGACTCCCTTTGATGATAGTATCCCCACGATGGCCTCCGCCACACACTGCATGTGGTATGAGGAGGCACGGGCGCCGAACGGCATGGCCGTATCGCAGTAGTGCCCGCCCTCCCACGTGAAACATAACAGAGGCCAATCGAGGGGATCGCACCTAAAGTTCTTGTAGGCACGCGACACGTCGATGGACGACATGTAGGCCAACGTGCCTGCCTTGACGAGTTTGGCCACAAACTCGTCCACCGTAGGGAGGCCGTGTTCTCGCTCCAGTCCGTAGACCCAGTTCTTAATGATGAACGAGTTCACGCTGCACTCCCTCGGGAAAGTCATATCGGTAATGATGCGCCGGTCGTCCGTCCCGCGCTTTTCCCGTGTCATGAGTGGCGACACGTGACACCACGGGCTAAAAGGCGGTTCGGCGAACGGGCCCATCATATTGGTGAAGCCCGCCTCCTTTTCGAGAAACTTCTCTACCTGCACGGGGTGAGAGGTTGCGCTGGGGTGGTTGGCCACCCCTCTGGTATCACTCTCCGGTCCCAGGTATCCCAGGGGGAAACCGTATCGCAGGAAGCCTAGGAGCTCCTGCGCCTCCTCCACGTGTCCTAGGTAATGGTCCCACGCAGGTAGGTTTAGATCCGAAGGCACCTCGACCCTGGCGCCGAGTGCGTTGGGGATTCCCGTGTCACGCACGGTCCGGTATATTTCCGTGTGCCTGGCGGGCCCCACGGCCGTGAACTCCGGCCAAGTCTCCCGGCGATGTTGTTTGAAGGCTAACGGGTCCGTACTCACGCCCTCCCGGTGGATTCCCGTTTCGCAGACATCGCGAAGTGCTTTAAAATCTGGAGTGTTAGATTCCTGACCTCGGCCCGGCGCACTAACACTAACACCCGGCAAGCGACTGAGACCATCATCCCCCACAGTGCCGGGGGCGGCCCCCGCCGCTGAAACGTGGGGTATCTCCTCCGGGAGTGTATTCCCCCCGTCAATGTTGTTGTTTATCTCTACCCCTCGGCCACGTGCCGAGGGGGTCACGTGATCGATGACGTCACGTGGGGGAGCCGGATTCGTAACACAACACTCCGTCCTGCCGGCACCCCTTTCATCTTTGTTGCGCGCCTCGTCTACTGGCGGGGCGCGGCCGGCCCGTTTTTTGAACTCGGCTGGGGTTGGTGTACCACACTCTGCGCTGCCGCCGGCCTGGTAGTAGCCTGCAGTTGATACCCCGCCTGGGGTACCCGCCGCGGTGTGGGTACAGGGGGAGCCGCCGTGTTGTCGTACCCGTGTCCGTAAGTCAGCTTGCGGTTGCAGGCGTGCACCGAGTGACCGCACTTCCTGCCCACAGAGTCGCAAAACGTGCACACGTGCAACCACCGGATACCCCCTTCAGTGTGGTCGCTGCGGTGGCGGCACCCCCTCTCTCCATTGAAGTCCCGGCACGGGGCCTTGCTCCCCCGGGCACGTCCGGTCTCCGTGTTTTGACTGTTGTTTGCGGTGTGGGCACTGGTCATCGCGAGCCGGACACGTTCTTCCTGTATCCGGCCGTGATCCGACCATCGCATCCTGCCCAACTCGACCTGGTCGAAAACGTAGTTTGACCAGCGTCTGACGCCGGCCCACGGCCGTGCCTGCGCATCAACGGTCACCTGGTATAGATGTTTGAACATATGCTCCTTGTCCTCGGGGTGCAAGGCGCGATCGTCATTCAATAAGGCCACAAAACATGAAATGTACTCCAGAGGCCCGAGGCTCGACCGTAGGTCCAGTTTCTGGTGCAGCGTGTACACCCCATCTCTGTCCATAAACATGTACGGCTTCGCCGTCGGCCTCCGGGCATTTAAATCAGAAAGTAGGCTCTTACCCGTTGTGCGGTCGTGTCGCATGGCCTCACGGCCGAATTCACGCTGGAGGTGTTCCTCGGTCGTGTATGCCTCTCGGAGTGCCCTGGGCGCGGGGAGGAGGCGCTCGTTCTGATCCTGGGCCCAGTCTCTCGTCCGTTCGGCCGCTGAGGAAGCCCGTGAGCCGGCCCGGCGCGAGGTCGGTCTGGAGATCTGCATGATCGCGTCCATCATGCCGTCCATCTGGCGCGATATTTTAGTCATATCCGTCCTTACTTCACCGACGTCCGTCTTTACCTCGTTGACGTCCGTCCTGACCCCCCCGAGGTTGGCCTCCAGGGCTGTGATGCGCGAAGTCCGAGTCCGTGCGCTGGCGCTCGTTCCCTGTTGAGATACCGAGTCCACGTGGTCGCTCTCGGCTGCCGGCTGTCTTATCGTTATTTCCGAGTCCGTCTCGGCCTCCGCGGGTGCGGATGCCGCCACAGCGCTTCTGGTCAACATGACTATACTATAATTCCTTACTGAATCGCTTGGTAACCCTGTCCTCGTCTGCCGATATTCAGGGGAATACGGAGACCGAAGGTACGGAGGGCGATAGGCCAAGGAGCGATAGAAAAAATAGGTGTTGAGCGAAGGAGACCAGTGAAGCGAATGAGACAGAGGACAGTGTCGCACTCGCGCACTTTGATGTTTAGTGCGGCCGAGAGCGGAGAGGTGGCGCAGGGGTGCGCGAGTGTAGAGTAGTTTCACCAGGGGGGGCAATGACCACCCCTGACCAAAGGCCATGGGCAACCCATTTCACGAGCTGCATCATTTCAATCAACCGATTTGGGGTCAGAAGTGCCAAAGGTCTGTCGGTGGTTCATGACTCTAGATCAGTGACGGGAAATCAGCCAATGGAAACGGGCTTAATACTCTACTAACAAATGTTATTTTCTTATTTGATGAAAAAAACGGTCTATTCTAAAAGTAGCCTTAAGTTGTCAATGCTGCCATTATCTCTTGGTATGAGATCCACGATTAAGGATCTCAGTGTGCTCAGCAAGCTGAAGGACTATATGGTCGGACATCCCGTTTAGTTGAGATGCAAATCGAATTTTTAGTAGAGATTGGGTCAATGTCCCTCTCTACTCCAAGCTGATTTTTTAGATACTTTAGATTACACCTTTGTCATTTGCTCTACCTACAAACCCCGGAGATATTTGAGTCAACCTGATTATTAATCAACGTCGTACAATTCTTGGTTTTGTACTATTCCATAGTATTGGGAATATTCTAATTCATTAGAATCTGCGAACCAGGCGTGAGCTTTTCCATTTGGTATTTTATTTGAAATGAAAACTATATTTTTTGTATGCCTTCGTCCAATTCACCAAATTTGGGTGCATTCAGATCAGACCAGATGAATTAGGTCCGGCGTCCACCTACTACGATATGGCTCCGATATGGTCTACGATGCACCTCCCGAGGAAAAAATCAAAATTGCGTCGGAAGGTTACCTAATATCGGGGCAGTTGACCACGTTTCTGCGATAAGACACCGATTAAAACCCCATAGAATGCGTGGTGGATTGGCTTGTCTACGATTTCGCACCTTCCCGATATGGCACCGATTTTAACATTTTGTATCGGTGCCATATCGGGAGGTCTACGATTCTATCGTAGTAGGTGGACGCCGGGCCTAAGTAACCTTCAATAATTCTGTAGCTAATGGAAAAGATGCCTTACTCGGATCTGGCATCTGGTTTAGAAGCTGTCATTAGTCACGTATGGAAATCAGAGGTGAATTTGAAAGGAGATTTTCTGCGATAAGAGACAGTAGGCCATAATTCTACAATGGCAGTTTTTACTCTGGTTTACCGGTGATGAATTGTCTTGCATATTTGAAACATGCAGGTGTTAGCTTTCGGTACCCTTGTAGAACATCGTTCCCACCAAAAGCTTGTCATTGTTCGCGGGATTCATGTTCAATTAATCAAAGGCAGTTATCTTTCCTTGTTCCTCTGTTTGAAGGTACTTCATGAAAGAGGGCACTTTTTAGATTTGAATTTTTCTTCAGTATTGTTCTCAGATTGGGAAGATTGCATCAGATTTGGAGAAAGGACTTTATTTATCTTCATTCCACCATCGACATTTTGTTGGTGTTTGATTTACTTCTAGATAGAATACAATAATAATCCGACCATTACGCCTACATCTTTTCTGTTCATTCAATCATTGCACAGATAGTTGACTACCACAGTTCATATAATCGCAAGAAATAATTAACTGACCATTTATGTTCATCCGTTTGTCATTTGTTGGTGAAGTTCCACAGGCCCAACAGCAATCAGACAGCAACAACATGATAAAAATATACGGTCTGCTTCATAAACCGCTCGTTTTCAGTTCCAAATGCCACACAGAATACGGTGTGTTCATATAACAAGTAATCTTCCGTTATAGATTGCCAATCCGCATACAATCAACGGATCAAATCTGACAGCTCTAAAGCACATGTATCAAAAATCGTTTCAATAAGAATGTTTCATATCTCGCATTTCTTGCTTGGGCAATCTCTTTCAAACAGACCCTTTGTCTCTATCCTTGTTTATTGTGTATGTCGGACAATCAACCTGCCTCTAGGGGCATAGGTATACACGTCCATTCAAATACTGAGAATCAAATTTTGTCTAAAATCAATATTGTTTTAGAGTTCTAAATTTGTCAGTATTTTTCTTTGTTAGAGCACAAACTATTACAAACCATGATAACCAGAAACTGATAGTTCTCGTCATGTCAATACTAGGTATCTGACCACAGATTGTCCGTTTACCTCCTCCTAAATGAATCATTTCATCCTCATCTTCAAAACCAGAACTGGTTTCGATATAACCTTCTGCTGAGATTATACTTTTTGATTCAGTGCTTGTTATTCTAAATCATTGCGATGAATAGAATTGCTATGAAATTTGCTCTCAGATCATTACTCTGACAAAGTATGAGCAGTTTCGAGCTGAGAGATTCTCAGAAGATGATAAATCTTGTAACAGAAGAAAAACTACATTCCACATCCTAGAAAACACCAGTCGAGCTGTGACAGGTGTCTAGTCCCAGAACCTCATAGAGGAAGTTTTTGTCTGTTTGTTGTCAGTTTAGATTATTGATCCGCTAGAAATGTTATGTTGAGTTTTATTTGGCTTGTCAGTTCGGGAATGTCTGTCTGTCTTCTTGTCACCTGGTTTATCAAAATTCATCCCACATGGTTCAGTCAGCATTTACATTTGTAATTTCTATTGCGAAGATTCCGCATATGTGGTGCTCTGTATATTGTGATTCTGTTTACTTCTACCTTTTTGCTTCTTGGTATCAAGCGGTGTTTCGCCTTCTGTGAACCGTACATCGCTGGACATCTTGCTCGAGGGCCTAGATCTATGCGCAGTGTGTTTTGTAGTAGTAGTAGTAGTAGTAGTAGTAGTAGTAGTAGTAGCAGCAGAAGCAATGTTTATATTTTCGTAGGGGATCAGTTGATATATTCTGGAATTCCATGCTGGTAAGGTAGCCTGTTTCTACTGTAAACTACAAAATAATGATGCAACGTAAGTTACATTTTGTTTGATTTGCCTTCTTGGTTACTCATGACCTTTGGTCAGTGGTGGTCATTTCCAACCCTTGTGACTCGCCTCTGCACTACACAACCGACGTGCGCCTCTCCCTGGTGGCTCACCTTTGCACTACGCACCTCGCGTGTGCTTCTGCTTTACCACACTGCCCCTCACTCTCGCCTCTGCTATCAGACCATACACATCTATCATTTTTTACCCACCCACCCACATCTCGTCAACTTCACCTACCTTCGTAGGCCTTTTATCTTATATTTTCTATATCATATACTCATTATAATTGACCTATTACTCTATCAGTCAATCATTATCACAAATATTATTAATAACCTCTCAATAATAATTCATATTGATAAGGACAACTAAAATCCTTATAGACTTTCATAAAATTCAATAATATCACTGCACGAAAACCACCATTTTACATATGAATTCGCCGGGCGTATATAAGTATGACTTTTGCGTATATAAGGTCGTCCTATTCCCCGTGTATATAAGCCTCATCTGTAGGCGTAATTAAGCGTCCAGTGAAGAGGGCTTCACTGAGAGCGGGCGGCGGGAGGTGGCGGGGGATAGAGGGGGGCGGCAGGGGGAGGGTTTCCTATACTTCTACCAACAGAAACGGGCGGGAGGCAGCAGGGGGGGAGGATATTTCCTCTCATATACGCCGGGTGTGAAATACAGCCAAGACGCGTCCGTACATAAACCCTGGGCGTATATATATATGAAAACAAGTTAATATTCAGCCAATACATGCACTTCCGCGATGGCGTATATATGAATAAAATGGTGGTTTTCATGCAGTGTATTTTATTTGGCCTCCTCTTCTTCATCCAGGGATAAGGGGTAATGATTGCCTATCTTTTTTCTTACATAATTTTCTTTTTTCTACCCGGCAAGACTGTCGGCTATTTTTTGTATCTGTATGGGACAACACTATATTTATTATCCATCGTTTACAAAGCCCCCATTGAAAATGTATGGGGACTCAGTAAACCATGACCCATTGTATAGAACCTGTCAAATACCATAGCTGTGGTATACGGATTCAAACCTGTGGTATACGGCCTTAAAACCATGGTATACGGGGAAAATAGTCCCTTTTGCTATAGAACAAAGAAATAGTCCCTTGTTGTACCCTTTAATATGGGAATTACTGGGTTTTATTTTCTTCGAAAAGATGGGTAATAAATGCAACAAACAATGATTTTGTGGACAGCCAGCTCTGTAAACCACTCGAGGTTGACGTCGTAATACACGTCAACCTCGCGTGGTTTACGAACGCCTGTCCACAAAACCATCGATTATTGTCCATATATACTGACAGATTGTTAATAACATTAACATAAGTGGCCTATTTCTTAATTCTATTTATTAAGTAATTGAATGAGCAAAGCCAACCCACGACATATTTAGTGAATTATATATGGTTCCTTGTTATTTCACAGCAGAAATAATCTCAGCAGGACCTTCATTTAGATATCTTCTGCCTAGTTGTTTATCTCTGGGTTCCTCTCATTTTGATTACGGAGACATGATTCCATGAAATCAACGAGGTATTTGTAAACCATACACCCTGTGGGAAACATCAAAGGCACAAGTAATTCACCAAATCAGGGTTTCTACTTTCAGCATTGACAGGCCCTGAAGGCTGCTTTTTTTTTCATCTCCACATACTGCATTTAGAACGAATGCTAAATTATGTTCTAGAGATGAAACATTGACCTACAGTGTTCACATTATCTAACCATGTCGGTTACAAAACTGTCAGCAGACGATACCCCCATCTAGGTCTGTTTCAATCGGTGTAGGGTTCCAGTGATGGAACTGCAGCTAGGCATGTTAAGTCATATTCAACAAGTCACTATTGGTACGTTTAAA
This sequence comes from Alentia gelatinosa, assembly GCA_950022655.1. Taxonomy (NCBI): domain Eukaryota; kingdom Metazoa; phylum Annelida; class Polychaeta; order Phyllodocida; family Polynoidae; genus Alentia; species Alentia gelatinosa. The sequence continues at coordinate 99,216,775 of OX465580.1, read as the reverse complement.
GAATCGGGTCTGTAAAGTGATTCGAAAGGAGAATATCAGACTAGAATAATATCCATTTGCTAATTTGCTTCAAATTCTTGCTTCTGGTCATGTGACACGGGGCAACGCAATCCCTTGTGATGGCAAATTTCCATACACCGTTTCTGTCAATGAGATTCGTTTACCGCAGTTTTTAATGCATGTTACCTTTAGTGAATGCTAGAGACTATCCCCAATCTACTGTGTAACGATTTATAGACTCTATACGTGTATAATGACAGGCTTATTAGGGAGGGTGGTTTTGGGAAACTAGATTCAGGTCAATTATAGACTGTAGAACTGTCGTTAAGCTTCAGTGATATTGATGCGTTGCTCGGAATTCAATAATTGATGTATTTGTCACATGATGGCCCTAATTATGGAACATCACGCACATAATAAAAACACGTTTAGATTACACTAACGTGTTACTAGATTTGCATAGCCTGTTTGCATGGAGCTCGACATCAACAGGGGCATGTTCTTATCCTTCTTTAAGGTAGTACACGTTTTTAAGGTAGTACACTTGCGTTCTGATAAGTATTCTTTCGTTGCACTGTTTTCTAGCAAAGGCTAGGATTATCTTAAACGTTCATGGACTGTCAACCTCTAATTTGACGTGTTATTAGAGCGAGCTTGCACGCGCTAAATACATCATCTAGAGGATAGAGTTAGGGTTAGAGTCAGAGTTAGAGTGGTCACATTGAACTTTCAGTGTGCTTCCAGAAAACTATCCCTTTACTATCTGCATGCTGTTCACTGTGATAGTGAGAACAGAGGAGGGAGCCAGTGTCTCAGGGTCTTAGAGGCGTGCCCAGCGGACTATGACCAATCACTCAAGACCGAAATACCTCATTGACCCACTATTGTTTGATATGTTTTGATCCTAGACTCAGGCAGTTAGAGAAATGACAAGTTGACTGGGTGCAGGTGGGTTACAGAAAACTATCCATAGGCTAAATCTGACTCAAACCTTTTAATTGTTATTCATTTATACATAATAGCACGCTCATTCATCAATGATGAACACACTATTTGCTCCTAGTATCTGATATTATTATATACCTGTGGTAGTATATCCTACACATACTGCCCGCTCCTACCCATGTCGTATTTATACCCGTACGACACCTAGGTGACGTACGGGGTATGTATGTGGCGTACGGGGCATGTACGGCGGCAAAATCCAAATATTCCCCCAGTAGCAAAGTTAAAAATTCGATATTTTAAGGTATATGATAATAGAGAAACAGGCTGACTGTCTCCGTACGGATAAAATACTTGGTAAAATCGGCGATCAGATGAACCTCTGCCTTCGGCATCGGTTCATCTGATCGCCGATTTTACCGCGTATTTTATCCGTACGGAGACAGTAAGCCTGTTTCTCTATATTACTCGTCTGTTAACCCAAAGGAACTGCAACAGATACAGCAGTCCGGTTTGCACGTCTATTGCATTCCGTCTCTAATCATGGGATGGTTCTCACATTTCAACACCAATTCTAACAGTCTGGCCTTGGTATAATTCTGATTAGATGTATTACCCGAGTGGATTAGCTTTCCAAGAATCTGAAATCCCAACGTAATTAAGCGGCGCTTGTAGCCTGTCACTGCCAGGCGCCGTCACCATCTTCAGAATCGCGACAAATTACATTGTGGGATTGAAACATGGTATAAGAAACATGGAACAGGGATCGATACATGAAAAACATTCGATAATTGACTAGTTCGAATGAGAAATCTTTGATTTTTCTCACACAAATAAATCAAGGGACCTCTGCCGCAGAAGTGAAAAAAAAGAATAACACAAATTTGTGCTGATCACCACATGACGAAAGGCCAACGATATGGTTTTATTGGAATTCGTATTCGTGGAAACTTTGATGAGATGCATAATGCTCAGAATGTCAGGGAATATCACGAGGATATTTCTAATGTTGTTCATGCCATATATTATGTGTGCGTTGTAATTTCATGAGGCGAAGCCAAGTGATAATATAGTGTAGCACAATAAATGACGAAAAAATATTAGGAAAATATTCTAAAAAAAGATTAGGAAAATATTCTAAGGTGGAATATAGTATAACTACCAATGATACCGTTATAGATGTTGGCTTTTATGTATAGAATCGATGTTTCGACTATCACATAATCTCTTTCAATGTTGGAAAACATTAGGAAAATTAGGAAAATACGAATAGCATTCGGTCTTTATTTAATGACGTTGATCTGATAAGAAAATTCCATTGAAATGCACAAAACTGCTTTATATCACTCTATATTACGGTCGGGAATCGTTGAACGGACACACCAGCTGCCACTGTGGTGGGAGGTCTTTGAAGTGAATGGCCAAAAAAGAGTCCCAACACTTGACTACTTATTGGCTAGTATTTCATGAAGTCACCGAATAATATTATGTCCCGCAGGTGGCATACAAAGCGCACTATGTCACACAAGGTGAATATCTTTCCTCTATGTTAAGCATCTTTTCCCTATAGCATCTCACTATCTGTAGAGATCTATAAATCTGTGCATCAAAAATCTCGAGCAAAGGTCACGGTATACATGACCTTCATCATTTTTAATTTGTAATCAACCATTTATTTCCCTAACCATATACTTTAGACAATTCAGGTCTCCCCACCTTCCGAAAAGATTATATTAATTATGACCTCGTCCAAAGTACTCTGCCATGATATCGAATTTCTTTATTGGTAATGAGGACGTCAAAAGTGGTACACCTCAAAACATTTTGAAGTAAATGAATTGCGTTTCAAAGTGGAGATGTTTGATGTAACCTCAGGCCAAGGAACAGTGGCCATCTCACAAGTAAAAACAACGGTTCGATCATTCCATGTGACACTGTTCGCTTCAACAATGGAACGCCGCGACCTCGAGAACAAAAACATTAGTATTGGATATTTCATTGAAATTCATTAATTCACCCCAATTCCATATCCCATTTGAATACATTAGTTCAGCTTAATGGCTTCCAGAAGATACAGCTAAAACTTTCCACATAAACGGCACCGCTCTGGGTGCGATAAAAAAAAGTCATATATCGGCTGATTGAAATGAGGTAAATGAGCGATAATATATAATGTTTTAAAACCTACTCTCATAAAATCGATTTTAGGGATATGTTCTTCACAAATTACTCAAAAAATATTTGCATTTCGGTATTTCCAGTGATTTTTGTTATCCTGTATCTGTACCTTATTCTGTTATGAATAGCCGCACATCGCGATGGTAAAATCTCTCCCGCCATCCCTACACCTTCCCTCTTGCAACGCCCTTGCAGCTGGTGCTCTGTGAGGTGCTTTATGATCCAATATTGCCCAGTCGTGTCTTCTCTTTATGCACATACGGGCAGCTTAATTACGCTTCTCGCGCATGCGCATGCCCCGTGTCCAGGCCATGTGATGGTCACGTGCCCACAAAGACCTTCCTATCCAACACCAGTCCGGTTCGGTCCCCATGTCTGAGCAATAACGCCTGTGTTTGGAGACTGTGGCTGCCCATCCCTGAACCACAGAAGCCGTATTGCGGTAGAAAAACAAGGCTGTACTTGAATGGAGAACTGTGCGTGTTTTCAATTTGAAAATATCACAGCCCAGGTGTTAAATCCCTGTCCGGAATCAGTATCGACGCAATGTGATTAGCTTACATCAGTAAAAACCAAGCTGATTTGATCAAATCGTCTGAATAACCCATTCAATTTGGTTGCCATTTTTCTCTCATCTTTGTTAATCAACCCTCAGTTGATTTGTAATGAGTGCATAGTGTATTGTTCAGAAAATGGGCGAGTTGTGAAAGAAGGAAATTCATGAAAACAATTCCTAATATGTAACATATAGAGACAAAGTGTGACTGAATGGATTCTGTTCCTCAATATTTTGGTAAGAAATGCTCACCGAGTTTGAAGAGGGAGGTGAGTATTTCTGACTAAAATATTGAGGAACAGATGGAGTTCAGTCACATGCACTGTGTTTCTTTATTATTATGTACCTAGAAATCATTAAGAATGTCATTCTACTACACACTAGATAGCAGAATGAGTGGTCACATGGTATGGAGGGACGTATAAATATTCTTTCGTTTGTCAGTGACGAACGGAATTTGTACTCCTGGTTGGTAAAGGTGAGACATTCGGCCATGGGTATATAATAATACAATAATATCAGAGCTGGCGTTGCAGTTCTTCCACCTCTGCGACCGCTGTGCTTAGAAATATGCTCCACACGCGACGATGCCTCTGCAAAGCTCTAAACGTTGCACAAATTGCAATCTGAGGATTGCTTGACATCTAGTGAACATTATCGGCGCTAGGCAATGTTAATCCACAAGAGCTAGGTTATGAACCGAGAATGGCACTCAGCTGGTTGTATCCAACTGTCGAAGGAAGCCCCAATGTAAAACCATCCAGCAGGATGAATTGTGAGCAATAAAAAAAAAAAAATTTAAAAAAAATTCCTTATTTATCAATATAGTATGCCAGGGCACAAAGTTGTCAATTTGATACTAGCGGGATTCATCATCCTAAAAGCTCCAGCTATAGTGTAGAGAGGAAGCAACCCTAAACCTTGATATTACCATATGTGAAGCCGCCCCGCCTGAGATATTTTAGAAAGTATTATTCACATAGATTTTAAAATTTGATTGTATGTACCTTTGTCCTTTGTCATGTGGATGGAGCTGTAGATTTCTCTCAGTTAATATAGCTGACACATGCCAACAGTAATAATACCGTTACCCAGTATCCCTGGATGAAAGAAAGGAGGCCGTAGTTGGGCAAATAAAACTGTATCGAACTTTATAAATGATAATAAGGATGTTAGATGTCCTTATTGATATCAATTGATAAGGAGAAGTTATCATTAAGGGGATTATATAAAATAAAAAACATCATTGATAAAGGAGGTGATTCAAGATAAAGCTAGGATTCAGACTAGATCGCAGAGTGAGAGTGCCCTGTACTTACCTAGGCCCCAAAAAGGAAACGTTTTGCACCTATTTACAAAAGACTGGTCCATATCAAAAAAGTTTTAAAGCGTTGCCTTTGGCATCCCAACGTACTGAGTCAAATGCTTGCTCAAATATATTATGATATTAATGCTCAAACAAAAGCCATAGAAAATTAATCTCATGGGGGGGGGGGGCGTGGATTACAAACAGTCTGGGGCAAAGCTTAAAGGAAAAAGTGTAATTAAGTGCATTGGTAAATAAAACATTGATGTCAAAGGACCAATTAAAAAAGGAGAAGAAAGGACATATGAAGAAAAAGAAAAAAATGTTCAGCTTTGAAATATCGAAATTCAATTTTTCAAAAGTATGCTCTGCCCTTCACATAACTTCTTAACGGCTCCTAAAATGATATTTCTTTACGGGCAGTAGTTCTCACTAGAGATGGGTGGTGAGAAAAACGTTTACACCTAGTGGGTGACGTGTATAACACAGAAAGGTACAGGTGTGCTATTTGTTAATTAGCTATATCGTTTCTCTTTATCACAGTCCTCAGGCCCTTGATATAGATTGTAGGGAATATCACTGCTTGGAAAAAGAGAATCTTAAAAGTAAAAGGGGTAATGAGAGGGGCGATTTCATTTGATGATCAGAAGCATTCACTAAGAGATATTGCAGTTATTACACCGTGTCTATTATCCTTAAATGTCAGGTAAATGCTCGATGACAATACTTGTAATTGCTAGGAGATTTGTTGCTTTACTCTTCTACTCATAGATATTTTTCATACTTGTTCTTGAGGTTTTGGTCACTCTTGAAATTGGATTTCCTTTGTCGTTTGTATTCGCCATTCGCCACTTGTTCTTGAGGTTTTGCTCACTCTTGAAATTGGATTTCCTTTGTCGTTTGTATTCGCCATTCGCCACTTATTTAACACCATCTGCACCCATTACGACAAACAGGGTAAAATAAAAAGGTTTCTAACTCGGGAATTACATAAGATAAGTTATTTTATGTATTGACCTGTATAGGTCTCCCCATTGTCATAGCACATCTACGATGAGAAACTAGCAGAGGTCGACCACAATTCTTCATATGCTGATTCCTGTTTGAACGTTTGCCAATTAATAAAATGATGGGAGTCATTTATATCAGGAAGAACGACAAATAAAGGAAGCTAATGATTGTTTATCATGGCTAGAATAACCTGATGCTCCTCTGCATGGTAAACAAAGTGTAATCCGACCTAAATAAAATCCCTTTTTAGCCATGCATATGAAAATTACATCCTTGGAAGGAAGGGGAAATGGAGTCTGTCGAGGAAAAGGGAGAATGAAAAATGGTCATTGATAGGACTGGAGACGACCGTCGTACTCACAGCCTGGCTGGTCCAGGCTCCATGCCAATTTCCGCGCACATTTTGACCGATTGCCAGTACAGTGTAGACCACATCTAGACGTGAAGGTGTCAGGGGTTTTAAACTGATAGGACCACATAGAGCCAATTTACGGGTGTTCCAGTGGGAGGACACCAAGGAGGAATACCTCCAGGTCGGGGTGCACGTGTCAGCGTACAACAGAGGGTCGCTCCACCGACTGCTGCCTTCATCGCCGGCCGCCCACCGGTCTCCGGTTCACCCCGGCATCTGATTGATAGCCGGGGCGGGGCTGGGGGCGGGGCCGAGGCCTCGACCGGCCGCAGGAGGTGACGGATCGTCTCGGGGAGGAGGGGGACCCGACCGCCGACAGCGAACCGCAGCCCTGACAAATGAACGAATAGCACGAAGCCATGCGAGCAACAATTGTTTGCTGGTGCAATAATCGAGCTCGCGGGGGTCGCAGGTGCCACGTCTATCTCATTGAGAACGCTCCATCGCCGGCAACAGATATACAACACTGCCCATTCTCCATTGACCACTATGCAGGGCTCTCACAGCTTACCTAGGGGGGCCCTCTAACTATGTTGTACTATCGGGCCGATATAAATCCAGATGAATCGATGAGGAAGTCATGTAGAAAATAAAATCCCTTACTGTGACAAATGCAATAATGTAACAGACGTATAGGCCGGGGGGTTACAGTCGGACATCCACATCATTTAGACGGCTATAAAGTAGATTGCATTCCCTATGTATTGCTTTTTAAACATGTATGAATCCACCGTACCAGAGCCGTATCGTAAAGAACATTAGTAGCGAGGGGTGAATCATTGATGCGTGTCGCTGTAACCTGGGTCGAATGAAGCATGAACGTGACAAATGTGATGGAACCAATTGCTTTCCGAGCATAGAATAATGGGCGATATTTCCTCTCGTAATGAGCAGTTTCTTAATGAGGAGAACTGCTCGCCAATGTCATGCATGGGTATAAAGGCTGTCTTCCATTTACGACAGCGAAAGACATTATATCTTTTTTACCTTTCATGTATTGAAAATTTAAGCGATTCTTTTAATATTGCATAGTTTGAAATGCCATTGTCTCATTACTTCTAGAATGAGGTAATGCAGTGGTCTCTATATGGACGAACCCAGGGAATACGTTTTTCTCACTTGAAAGGCTCTATACACATAGGTGAACAAGGCTAGAGTTGTGATAGTTCCCTTTTATAACTCCCCTACTTTTGTATCTCCAGAAGTGAAGAACACCTATTCCGGGGTATGAGAGCGGTACCCAGGGAACGTCACCTATATGGCCTATAGAGAGTTTATCACAGTTACAACGGTGTCAACTATTTCGGGTTACCATTGGGTTACAACGAGGTAACAGCCCAGGCATACCCAAATTACAAGAAGTAACTTCTGCACTTCAAAGTCAAGCTGTATATTTTAGCTTTGGATCTTGCGTAATATGGTGAGGGACTGGTACCAAACAGAAACTAGGAACAGTCTCACAGGTGAATCTCTAATTTATACTTATACATTCAAAAAATTATATTTATCAAGATTAGATTATTTGTCTACAATACTGCCCGAAAGTCTTTACCCGGAATTTACACGAGATGACTAAAATAGATTGATCGGGTTGAGGAAAGTCGTGAGGTGGCACTCCCTTTGAAAAAAAAACACCAAAGATCTGTGCCCTACATGTCCTTGAGGCGTTCACACCTGACGGCCGATTATCGGGTCTTGGCGCTAAGGGGGAAGGGCGGCGTCCAACCACTATTATATTTCCATTACGGGCACATCACAGTGCACAGCAATTTTCGACCAAAACTACGGGTTCCAAGTACACGACGACGATTTTTAGCTTAACCCTTTTTACCTGCATTTTTTTAATGGGAAATATGAACATTCAGCTGTAGTTCTCACTAATAAGTGAGAAATATATCTTTCGTTGATCCACATAAGAAATAAGAAAAGCTCTCAACAAGGCTTCAGTGGATACGTAATGGTCAGTGAGAAAATGCGAGGTGCTTACAGGACACGATTGGGATATTTTAGAGACCATCAAGTTCACACTTTGCGGCATTTAATGTTGAAATGTAATGTCACTATTTTTAGGGCCGGCTTCCAGTGAGCTCCAAATGATCTACGATATGTTATATGATATTCCTAAAAACCGATTACGATGTACACCGATGTTCCTACTCTAGAGGTTTGAGTAAGATAAAGAGGTTCACAATAGTCTGTGTTTTTTTACATGGTGGCTAGTATATTGCATCGGGAGTGTGTTTATCGATGTAAGTGGACACTGGGCTTTAAAGTTAATCTTTGGTATCGAATAGTAATTCTTAGCTGTTGGAATATAGTTCTCCACCATACAGTGTATTACCTAGCATGCTGATATATAGACATCATGTTAGTGACAATAATGATAATATGGTAAAGTGGGTAGGGCATCTTACCAGGCGTCCATAAGCTCATTCTTATATAAGTTTGGATTTAATCAGGGAGACAGAAAACAAGGACCATAATATTAGATATTCTATGGTCATATATCCAAAGAATATTCTAAATTTCTGAAAGCAATTATATATATCTGACAGATACAAACTTAGACATGACACCGAAGATAAGCAGGGGGTACGTTAGGTTAGAGCTTTGAGTATTTCTTATAATAAATGCCTACTCATTAAAACGGTATCCTTGGTACTATTTTTCCACATTATAACCTTATTTCTTATAAGATTGAAGATAGATCAGCAACAAAAGCGGTGATATCATCTAGCCTAGGGCAGAATTTGGAAATAGAAATGGATGTCAGAAAAACTGAAAAAATATATCTAAATTTACAAAAGAAAAACTACATACAAAATAAATTATCTCAACCTACAAATAAAATGTCCTCTCAGCCCGAGAAATAATCTTTTTGGCAATGTCTATAAATATTTATATTCTAATGGAAAATAATGATGCAATAATTAAGAATTCATATTCAAACCATTGAAAAAGAACGTGTTCATATACAGAAAGAAATTATCAAGTTGCTCTCATATACTCTGAAGGGAAGAGACCTTATGGAAAAAGATGTAAAATGTGAATAACAGTATTTTAATTATCTAAAAGGCTTTCATTATTACAAGTTCAATGCGTACATATCTTAATTTCTCTGTCTGTATTGATATGTCTACTTCTTCTGTTCTTTCATTCGGTTTACAACTGAATACTGCTTGTTTGTGCACACTTTGTGCAGGCGCGTTCATGGCTGATGGCCTTACTTTCGCTGTACTACAAACCATTATATTAATAATGCAGCACCGGCATGGTAGCTGTAACATAGATCAATTAGTCTCCTTGACATCTAAATCCATACAACACGGCTGTATTGTGCGTTCCTTGAATGTTTTGTTTACCTGAACATTTGCTTCCTTTCAGGCATTTAACCTAACCATGGTGGATCAGACTCAACAATGGTGTCTTCTGCCCGGGACGAAGAATGGACGCTATTCAGGGATTTGAGCCGGTGTAGTCCCAATCCTAAGCCTGAAGTATTTTCTGTCTCCCAGACCGACCACGCATGTTAACAACCAGTATCTGCAAACATTACATGTCTAGACCATGGTGGCGTTCATGTTTAGATACCGAATGGAACAAAGTGATGAAAGAACGATCTTTGGATTTACTATTTGTTCAACAATGGAAATCGCCGCTCTCACAATGAGAGCTAGTTGATTATTAATCTGACCATATCGAGGAACAACGGAGAAAGAGTTATTGAATTTTGAAAGTGTATGCTGGGATCCCGAGCGATGAATTGATTGAAAGAAGCATTGCGCAGACTGTCTTCGAAGTGGAGAAGCCATCACGAGGAGAATGCTACGAGGGGCAGAGGACGTAGTTCATAATGTCAGCTGTCTGTAAGCTCAGGCAAGTAACTTAATCACAGTATCGATTTCCAGTAATTACAAAGTAACATGACCTGAATTAGTTCCAAATCATGCCAAGTCACGACTATCAAATTCGCATCATCATATTCTACTAGTGAAGAGATGTGAATTGTAAAATATCATTTAAAAATAGTAAAGGTAACAGCGGCCAGAGGGTTTTAATCTTAATATTTGGACCATTCCCTTTGCTTTTATTTGAAAAATAGGGTGATAGAATGAAAATACGCCTAAAGAAGCTCATTATTATATACTTTGTTGATTTTTGGATTATGAAATTTGGCAGCTTATGGAATATATTTAAGATCAAGTATGCCTTTTTTAGTTATTGATCCTTTGAATATTTGTAATCAAGTAACGTGCCAGAGATCACATTAGAGTGACGCATTCTCCCCGCCCAAATGGGTATTTCCCGGTGCTGCGGGGACCAACCGAGGGCTGTCACCTGGGACCTGGGGGCTGTTATATAAAGTTAGTTCGTTTCTGGTACTGGTCTGAACGATACGATAACTCCAACGATAAACGACATTTTGGATGATTTTTTGCCATTCAGTGTTGTATGACAAGACAGAAGATATTAGCTAGATGAACGTATTTGTATACAATATCTTGTAAGAGGTTAGATTACTCTTATTTTCAAAATATCTTCGGTTTACATCACATTATTTTATACAACACTATGGTCCCAAGGACAATTCTGGGAGACTTTTTTTCTCGTTCGTAGTTTATTCAACAGCCCCCTGTTTCACTAGTTTCGTGACATGTCTGTGACACCATACAGACAGTTTGGGTTGTCTGGTTTTGTGACAACACAAGGAGCTGCCCCTGTAGGAAAAGACAGACCCCAAACATAGGAATTAGACAAATCTACACATCATGGACCTGTTTCACTAGTTTTGTGACAAAAGTATCAGACAGACATGAAAAGCGGCACCAACAGTGCAAGCAAGAATACACAAAATGAAGTTTAATGTATAGTTCTTATGAAACCGGACACACCATCTAGACGCCATCTAGACATGTCACACCATCTAGACATATCACAAAACTAGTGAAACAGGTCCCAGTCCCAATGGAAATCGCCGCTCTCACAATGAGAGCTAGTTGATTATTAATCTGACCATATCGAGGAACAACGGAGAAAGAGTTATTGAATTTTGAAAGTGTATGCTGGGATCCCGAGCGATGAATTGATTGAAAGAAGCATTGCGCAGACTGTCTTCGAAGTGGAGAAGCCATCACGAGGAGAATGCTACGAGGGGCAGAGGACGTAGTTCATAATGTCAGCTGTCTGTAAGCTCAGGCAAGTAACTTAATCACAGTATCGATTTCCAGTAATTACAAAGTAACATGACCTGAATTAGTTCCAAATCATGCCAAGTCACGACTATCAAATTCGCATCATCATATTCTACTAGTGAAGAGATGTGAATTGTAAAATATCATTTAAAAATAGTAAAGGTAACAGCAGCCAGAGGGTTTTAATCTTAATATTTGGACCATTCCCTTTGCTTTTATTTGAAAAATAGGGTGATAGAATGAACATACGCCTAAAGAAGCTCATTATTATATACTTTGTTGATTTTTGGATTATGAAATTTGGCAGCTTATGGAATATATTTAAGATCAAGTATGCCTTTTTTAGTTATTGATCCTTTGAATATTTGTAATTAAGTAACGTGCCAGAGATCACATTAGAGTGACGCATTCTCCCCGCCCAAATGGGTATTTCCCGGTGCTGCGGGGACCAACCGAGGGCTGTCACCTGGGACCTGGGGGCTGTTATATAAAGTTAGTTCGTTTCTGGTACTGGTCTGAACGATACGATAACTCCAACGATAAACGACATTTTGGATGATTTTTTGCCATTCAGTGTTGTATGACAAGACAGAAGATATTAGCTAGATGAACGTATTTGTATACAATATCTTGTAAGAGGTTAGATTACTCTTATTTTCAAAATATCTTCGGTTTACATCACATTATTTTATACAACACTATGGTCCCAAGGACAATTCTGGGAGACTTTTTTTCTCGTTCGTAGTTTATTCAACAGCCCCCTGTTTCACTAGTTTCGTGACATGTCTGTGACACCATACAGACAGTTTGGGTTGTCTGGTTTTGTGACAACACAAGGAGCTGCCCCTGTAGGAAAAGACAGACCCCAAACATAGGAATTAGACAAATCTACACATCATGGACCTGTTTCACTAGTTTTGTGACAAAAGTATCAGACAGACATGAAAAGCGGCACCAACAGTGCAAGCAAGAATACACAAAATGAAGTTTAATGTATAGTTCTTATGAAACCGGACACACCATCTAGACGCCATCTAGACATGTCACACCATCTAGACATATCACAAAACTAGTGAAACAGGTCCCAGTCCCAATGGAAATCGCCGCTCTCACAATGAGAGCTAGTTGATTATTAATCTGACCATATCGAGGAACAACGGAGAAAGAGTTATTGAATTTTGAAAGTGTATGCTGGGATCCCGAGCGATGAATTGATTGAAAGAAGCATTGCGCAGACTGTCTTCGAAGTGGAGAAGCCATCACGAGGAGAATGCTACGAGGGGCAGAGGACGTAGTTCATAATGTCAGCTGTCTGTAAGCTCAGGCAAGTAACTTAATCACAGTATCGATTTCCAGTAATTACAAAGTAACATGACCTGAATTAGTTCCAAATCATGCCAAGTCACGACTATCAAATTCGCATCATCATATTCTACTAGTGAAGAGATGTGAATTGTAAAATATCATTTAAAAATAGTAAAGGTAACAGCAGCCAGAGGGTTTTAATCTTAATATTTGGACCATTCCCTTTGCTTTTATTTGAAAAATAGGGTGATAGAATGAACATACGCCTAAAGAAGCTCATTATTATATACTTTGTTGATTTTTGGATTATGAAATTTGGCAGCTTATGGAATATATTTAAGATCAAGTATGCCTTTTTTAGTTATTGATCCTTTGAATATTTGTAATTAAGTAACGTGCCAGAGATCACATTAGAGTGACGCATTCTCCCCGCCCAAATGGGTATTTCCCGGTGCTGCGGGGACCAACCGAGGGCTGTCACCTGGGACCTGGGGGCTGTTATATAAAGTTAGTTCGTTTCTGGTACTGGTCTGAACGATACGATAACTCCAACGATAAACGACATTTTGGATGATTTTTTGCCATTCAGTGTTGTATGACAAGACAGAAGATATTAGCTAGATGAACGTATTTGTATACAATATCTTGTAAGAGGTTAGATTACTCTTATTTTCAAAATATCTTCGGTTTACATCACATTATTTTATACAACACTATGGTCCCAAGGACAATTCTGGGAGACTTTTTTTCTCGTTCGTAGTTTATTCAACAGCCCCCTGTTTCACTAGTTTCGTGACATGTCTGTGACACCATACAGACAGTTTGGGTTGTCTGGTTTTGTGACAACACAAGGAGCTGCCCCTGTAGGAAAAGACAGACCCCAAACATAGGAATTAGACAAATCTACACATCATGGACCTGTTTCACTAGTTTTGTGACAAAAGTATCAGACAGACATGAAAAGCGGCACCAACAGTGCAAGCAAGAATACACAAAATGAAGTTTAATGTATAGTTCTTATGAAACCGGACACACCATCTAGACGCCATCTAGACATGTCACACCATCTAGACATATCACGAAACTAGTGAAACAGGTCCCAGGGACCGCACATGGACCATATTATCAAACGCTACGGCTGCGGCGCCGGTTATACACCTTGATCCTTGTAGTCAAGATCCAACCTAGACTGCCTGTGTCAGCCAGGTAGAGGGGGTGTAGAGGGAGGTGTAAGGGCAGGTGCAGCGGTGGTAGGCAGGCAGGCAGGGCAGCACACAGGGACTGAGGGCAGTCTACATACAAACTTCAGCAGTGCACACTGTTATTCTACACTATTCAAAAGAGGATTCCAGGCAATTTCCACTGGAGGCCTTTGGAGTTATTCACATTTTTCCGACTCAAAATTGTCTGATTTTTCAATCTGGGATAGTCAGTTGCATTATGGGAAGGATCCTTCTCCTGCTATTAGCATTTCATGATGTAAACATTGGCCAATGTGTTTTGTTGCTGTTTTGGCAGGTCAAGTTTAACCCTCCGATAGGAACATAGAATTCCATTATTCAAACGATCTATGTATATGAGTAGACTAATTTTTTAGTGGAGAACACGATTCCGATATCTATTTTCACTTATATTCATCCATTAACCTGTTATTCCCATCGTCAAATAACTCAAATTTTGAAATAATTCAGTGCTAAATGTCCTAGAGTGACCCAGAAACGGCCGAGTTGCATGTTGGACAGGTCTTCGGGCCCCCCTGGGCTGTCACCTTATGAAGTATAAACACAGGGCCATGATAAATAACATCGAACTTATCTTACTTTGAATGATTATTAGATACATACACAATTTTACCAATATTAACATTTGGATCTGGATCTGATTTTGATCTGCATTGTATTCTCTGCGTAATTGATGCATACTAAAGGGGGGTGTCCACCAACCACGACAAGGCTACGACAAGCTCCGACAAGAAAGTTTCTATCGGCGCCTTGGCGTAGCCTTGTCGTGAGAATGGGGGCTTTACGACAGCCTTGTCGGGGCGTGTCGTAGAGGTCGGTGGCTGCCGTGAAAAAGGTGTCCATGGTACCGACTCACTACGACAGTGATATCGAGGAAGCCACAACACTCCACGAGAAAGGTCTAGTCATAGCAAAAATCGAACATGTTCAATATTGTCGTAGCCTTGTCGGAAGGCCCCCGACACGCCCCCGACAAGCTTCCAGTCGCAGCCTGTCGTGGCCTTGTCATAGACTCTTGTCGGGAACTAGGGTCCACCGACCACGACAAGGCTACGACACGTTTTCCAATCGTAGGCCTGTCGTGGACCTTGTCGGAAAGCCATTGTCGTAGCCCTGTCGTGGTTGGTGGACGCCCCCCTTTATACTCCTCGCTATCGTTCGGAGTATTGCTTAGTGTCAACTGCAAGGAGAATGCGACCACCCAGATCCAAATCATGGTAATGTTTTATTTATTACTCACCTTTCGACTAATTATCTGGGAAAAAATCTTGAAAATAATTTGAAATTCGACGCAAGCGCAGTGCATTGTGTATATAGACTGGTTCCTATAAATGCTCGTCAGGTGCCCGTAAAAGCCGTATTCTCCTTGGATAATACGGTTTTAATTAAATCTTACCATATATATATTGGCATTGAAGACACGTCTACGTGAAATCTCACACATTATTATATACCCATGCAGTATATTTGATAATTACGTACTGCTGCTCCCTATGCAGTATAAATTGTATACTGAACCCTGTGCAGTACACTGTTATACTGAACACTTTCAAACATCAGCAGTCTGTTTGATTTTATGTAGACATGTCTTCTATGCCAATATTATGGTAAGATTTAATTCAGTTTAGGTATACAACAAATATAGAACGACCTACCATGCTTGTACATGCTACAAAAACTCGATGGGAATAAGAACAATTCCCCATCTCATTTTGTAGGATGTGTAGCATGGTCAAGTCGTTTATAACTGTTTCAATTTTCCAATACAGCATCCAATATCAGACATAAGAAAATGGAAGGCCATCATATGTGCACCGATTTCTGAAAGTTAAGAACACGTCGACAAATATGCCTGCAGACAAATTCGGAGCAAATTGCTGTCAACTGGATGACACCTAGGCTGGCTAATTAACTGAGTTTGGCAGATGTTCAGTAAGCTAAAAGGACTATGTATATACACAAAATGTCAGGAATACACAAAATGTTATGAAAGTCTTCATGATTTGCGAATCGCAAATAAAGGAGCCAACTCGTATTAAATAGCAAGGAGACAGTGCAGTGAACCGACTGCAGATATTATACCTGTTAGTGAACCGATATACAGATTCAGTACAACAGTAAGAAGTCAGGAGGGACAATAATAATGACCGAACACACGTGGGATTGGAGGAGAAATGGATCCATTCAGTTCAGATGCACTGTTAAAGGTGGATTTATGGAACTGTGAACATTGTCTATTGAGGAGAGAATCTTAATGGAGCAAGGTTATGTTGACAAAATATAACAATGGTACACTGCAAATAGACTCACCATCAATGCATCGAAAACAAGGTTGGTGTATCATGGCTCTAAGGCTATTCTAAAACAGCGTCTGAAAAACAAATTATTCATTGGCGAAGACATTATCGTAACTTGCTCACACATGAACTACCTTGGAGCCATCATAGACGAATCCCTCTCGTTTGAAAGACATGCAAAATCGATTATCCAAAAGATGAATGATAAAATGATAACTTTTAGAAAGCTCAAGAAATTTGTCAATGAAACAACAGCTTTAAAAATAGTAAGAACAACTATTATCCCAATCGCGGATCATTGCTCCTTCTTATTGGAAAATTTGTCTGTAAAAATGCAAAGAAATGTAGAAATATGTATCAATATGTGTATAAGAACAGCACTTGGTAAAGGAGCTTACAGAAATAAAATGTTGATAAGTAATAGTGAGCTAAGAGAAAAATGTTGCATAATGAAATACAGGGAAAGACGTCTTATGCTGCTTCTCGGTATTATCAGAAATCTGGTAAACCTTAACTTAATGGAAATAAAAATCTTTCTTGGAGGTATGAATACTAGATCTGCTTCTAAACTAGACATCGTTCTACCTAGACCAAAAAAGGAAAAATTCTCAAAATCACCATTATTCGTTGGAACCACAATTTGGAACAGGTTAAGTGAATCCACTCAGACTGCATCCCATAACCGACAAAGTAAATTGTTTAGACAAGAATCACTGTTAAAGATAAGACATTTCCTGTACAACCGATAAGAACAAACCCATCTTAGTATAGTAAGTGGACAAGCTGATGTTATTGTTTATTATCAGTAAGCATTTGGCCCACAGAGGCCCCATTCGACAATGTATGACAATGTACATCTCATCCGATCATATTATACCGTGTATACATTTTTTTGACATACGCTCGTTTGTGTGGAAGAGCGACAATGTACCTGTCGAATACAAATGTGAAATAAAAAAAAATAATATAAAAAAATAATAATACTCACGCAGACAAGGAGATAAGGTATCATTGCGGCCTGAAAGGCCCAGGTGCCCTGGGTCTGCATGACATCCAGGTGAACGCCTTTCTTGACAAGAGAGGAGTGGACAATATTCTCGTTGGTAATTCGAACACCTGCCCTGTAGAGTTGGAGTCTGACAACTGAGAAGAACTTGTGAGCCGTCAGTGGCTCACCTAGTCACTGAAGGAACACAGGGTACAACGGCCCCATGGGGGCGGCCATTTTATCCTACCCCTAATAAAAAACGCAATAGGTTTAACATTGACTCAATGTATTTGACGGAGCGTTGAATAAAGTGTTATTTATGCACCGAGGTGAATAAAAAACGGACCAATCAGGGACCAGATAACGAAAGTAGATGCAGCAGCATTGATAAATGTGGCCATCCTCTGATGAGCGTCAACACGATAATTACAAAATTTTCTCTGTATATCGGTGAGATGGGGTAGGATAAATACAAAACCGAACTCAAGTTAGCCTTGTCAATGTTTATGCCACGATGGGCAGGTTGTGTATTACTACACGAGGCGTTAGCCGAGTGTAGTTAGTAGCAGCCCTGACCAGAGTGGCATAAACATTGACAAGGCTGACTGTCGTTTGGTTTCTACTAATTATTAGACGCACACGCCCTTACAGGGCAGAGCCTCATATTCAGGTTTGCTTTGGCTTGAGGTTTCTTGATTAGCAGGCTAAGACAAGTGACACGAAACAAACCGGACAAGAGTTTCTGTGAATGATTGTGGCACAGCTGGACGGCCAAGCCCCTCAGCACTGTGGCCCCTTGTTGGGACGAGAAAGCCACGGGGTCACCACTATGATTGACGATCCCGTGTTTGCCCTAGTGATGTATTTCCTCATGGCCCCAGGGGACTCGAGGGAGTCTGCCAGCACTTGTATGTAAAGATAAGCCTAAAGGAAGGCTGGACCTAGAAGGCCCAGAAGGTCTCAGACATGGCGCACTGCAAAGCATGCGTAGCATTGCGCGAGGACAGCCTTGAAGGAATGCAGCCTGCATTGATGATGAGCCATCTGGATGTCTATAAATCAAAGAGTAGAAGTTAACACAGTGGCCCGCACTCAGGCAGCTGTACTGACCGAGGACGCAATCCCCAGGGGCTACGATGATCCAAACCTGACAGGTGCAGCTGGCCACGAATGACTGTCTGGCAGCATGGAAGGAATAGAGCAGACCGAGTAGCCAATGACTGCATTCGCAGCAAACCCCGACCTTGACCCTGACCTCCTTACATGATATTTATATCGCCTTGGGACAGTTCTACGGTCGAGAGTTGACCTCCAATCTTAGGGGCCACAACCACCCTCCTGGTTATACCAGGGACAGGAGGATCAAGCACTTCCTGGTGTGAGGGGACGTGATGGCCTGCTCGGTGTCGGAGTTGCCATTGAGTTCATGACAAGCCGCCAACAAGGTGTATGCACCCTTGCATAGTAGGCCCGGCCCGAAATCAGCGTCTGAAGGGAGCCATGTTCACTTGATGGCAGAATCATAGTAAGGGGTGGCTGCCCCGCGCGCGCTCAGTGAGATGGCAAAGGTAGCAGTAGAAACAGCCTCCTGGAAGATGACGTCGGCCTCATGAGCAGCCAACAGGTCTGCAAAGGCCAGTGGCGTCAGAATAGGGGGGGCAGGGGGGGCGGCCGCCCCCCCACTTTTTTTGCCAGCCCAAAAAAGTCAGCAACTTCAAAAAAAAAACTGTCTTGATTTTTCAACATTTTCAGCGTGGAAAAGTGGAAAAGTCTGACCTTTTACCATACAATGATGGCTAAGCTCTGACTTTTCAGCATGGAAAAGCGTCAATGTCTGACCTTTTACTGTGCAATGATGGCTAAGCTCTGACCTTTCACCGACGAAAAGTGTAAAATTCTGACCTTTTACCATGCAATGACGGCTAAGCTCTGACTTTTCACTGTAAACAAATATCAAAGTCTGACCCTTTGCCGTGCAATGATGGCTAAGCTCTGACTTTTCACCGTGGAAAAGTGTCAAAGTCTGACCCTGATACCATGCAATGACAGCTAAGCCCTGACTTTTCACCGTAGAAAAGTGTCAAAGTCTGACCTTTTACCATGCAATGACGGCCAAGCCCTGACTTTTCACCGTGGAAAAGTGTCAAAGTCTGATCTTTCACCGTGTAATGACTGCTTAGCCCTGACTTTTCACCGTGGAAAAGTGTCAAAGTCTGACCTTTCACCGTGTAATGACTGCTTAGCCCTGACTTTTCACCGTGGAAAAGTGTCAAAGTCTGACCTTTTACCGTGCAATGACAGCTAAGCCCTGACGTTTCACCGTGGAAAAGTGTCAAATTCTGACCTTTTACCATGCAATGACCGCCAAGATCTGACGTTTCACCATGGAAAAGTGTCAAAGCCTGACCTTTTACTGTGCAATGACAGCTAAGCCCTGACTTTTCACCGTAGAAAAGTGTCAAAGTCTGACCTTTTACTGTGCAATGACAGCTAAGCCCTGACTTTTCACTGTGGAAAAGTGTCAAATTCTGACCTTTTACCATGCAATGACAGCCAAGATCTGACTTTTCACCAAGGAAAAGTGTCAAAGTCTGACCTTTTAGCGTGCAATGACTGCTTAGCCCTGACTTTTCACCATAGAAAAGTGTCAAAGTCTGACCTTTTACTGTGCAATGACAGCTAAGCCCTGACTTTTCACTGTGGAAAAGTGTCAAATTCTGACCTTTTACCGTGCAATGACGGCTAAGATCTGACTTTTCACCGTGGAAAAGTGTCAAAGTCTGATATTTTACCATGTAATGACAGCTAAGCTCTGACTTTTCACCATGTAAAAATGTCAAAGTCTGACTTTTTCACGTATGATTAAGACCTGACTTTTCATAGACTTTTTGCAGATCTATGGTAAATCCAGTGGAACAGGTCAATGTCTGATTTAAAACAAACAAAAAAAGTCAGCAATTTTTCAGTTCGCCCCCCCACTTTCAAAACGTTCTGACGCCCCTGAAGGCTCTGACCATAAACTTGCACACATGCCGCACACAGTGCACCAGGTCAGAACAACATTGTGTAAGTTGACTGTTGGGACGGTGAGAGTCGTGGTCAGCATGTCCAGGTGAAACCCTTCTCAACAGACTGCCTGGGCTTTCGAACTGGAGACAGCTGGAGTGAGCTAGAGGCCCAGGTGGCCCACCAGATACTTGAAAATGTCGTAGGCGGCTGCTATGGCCGCCGTCCCGTTCGCCTACCCGGCGAAATCATCCACGCATCCTAGACAGTGCGCCCGTGATGTAAGCGACTGTGTGTGAGGTGCACTTTTAATAGCCAACATATGTGGAGTGGCAGCCAAAGGGGAGGGGCACCTCTCCACATATTATCCCCCATCCCCAAATCACAAATGGGGGGCGTCTGCTAAGGGTCGAGCTAGTGTTGTCTGTAGGCTCTGCTGAGGTCGGCCTTCTAGATGTAAGCCTGTGGGGCCTAACTCCACTACGGCCGTGATCAGGGGCCCGTTTAATAATCCATGATCGTACGTGAAGACCCTTTTCTCCGTAAATGTTGAATAAAGTTGACCCGTATCTTCCCTGGGTTTCCTTGGCGCACAGAAAAGGATCTTCATGTACAATCCTAGATTGTGAATTAATTAAAAATTGATTGTTAATTCTCGAGGCAACCACAGAACTTCTTTTGCGAGGCAAGCACCTGCGCTATTATATAAGTGCCCCTCTACAAGCGTCACCACACTCACTCAGCCAGTGATCGACGCACGCAGACTTTCTACTATGAGTAGCGACAGCAAAGGACGCAGGGCAAAGACCCGGCACCTTGAAGAAGATAGCGAAAGGCCGATAATGGCGACGGGCTCACAGCCAAAGAAGAAGGTAACGATGGCAAGTAATGCGAAAGACATAGCTGATTTGCGAGAGCAAATAGGCGAGGTGGTAGCATTGCTTAAAGAAAGCCTGGAGGCGCGAAAAAACGAACAAAGCAAAGAAAAGCGGCACAGTCGTCAGCGGGAGCGGTCAACCAGCAGAAGCGTCAGCCGTGCAAGCCGTAGGGGGAGCTCAGGTAGTTCACACGGTTCGCGGCACTCCGACCAGAGCAGCGAGGGCTCGGGCGGGCACTCAACAAGGTCAAGCACTCAGCAGAGAGGGTGGCGGCGGCGGGCGTCATCAACGTCCAACACAGGTAGCCAGTCACGCAGCCGAAGGGAGCGGAGCAGGCGCCATGGTACTCGGCCACGCAGCGAGCGAAGGCAGCACACAGACGCCAGGTCGCTATCACGCGACGGAGACCTCATCAACCGAGTTGCTAAGTTTCTGGCAGAAACAAAGATCAGCGGACATGACCAAAGTAAAAAATCGTTTTTTCCCCATGCTCAAGTGCAAAGAGGTAGAAAGAAAGATAAAATTTTGTTGGGTGAGGTTGTACTCCCAGAGCTTATCTGGGGCCTATTACAGGTTTAAAAAGAGTAACAAAGGTGATAAACGAGTATGTAAAGCTATTGAGGTCCATATTGAAGAGGTGGTGGAAGACGCCATGATGTATCCGTATGACAATGTACGCACTTTCTCAGAGGAGGTATGCTCGAGGGTCAACGATGGCCGCATAGCATGGTACGACAGGTATGAGATTGATAAGCTTCGCTTAAGAATATCGCAGAAAGGTGAAATACCCCACCAAAGTCAAAAAGAAGGTAGAAGTGACGCCTTTAAACTGTCGCCAGAACTCGCTACCGCGAAACCGGCTCCACCATGTAGGCAGTTTAACGACGGCAGCTGTACAGAAAATGGCGATCACGTGAGCAATGGCTACCGCCACCTCCACGTGTGTAGCCACTGTATCTGGGCTAAATGTACTCCGTTAGGCCATAGCAAGAAAGACTGGAGAATAAAGAAGGCTAGGCAGGAGAGAAAAGGAAGGCAGGAGAAGGAAGTAACAAAAAAGATTTTTAGTTGCACTTTTACCGTTGGGTTTGCCCAGTGCATCAGAAATCGAGGTTAACCCTTTCAAGCCGGGTGATGCCCTGAGGCATCAACCAGGGCTGGCCGGGTGATGCCTCAAGGCATCAACCGGTGCTGGCCGGGTGATGCCTTGAGGCATCATTTGCAAAATATACGTTTTTTTAAATAAAATTGAAAATAATGGCTTAATAAATATGAAACTTTCAGAGAATGTAGATATAACATCATATTTGATTTTTCTAAGTGAAATGAAAAATAATGATAAGTATCACGTGTCATGTCATGTGATCCAAAAACAGAATTTTCACAATAGGCCTAAGTACCCGTCCTCCAGCGGCATTCACTGGCACTAGTACCCGGCTCCACGACTGTAGCCCTGCCGCGGGAACCCGGTGCGATAGGGTTAAAAGGCAGGAAAGCCAAAACAAAAGGTACGCTGCAAGCAGCAAAGGTATGGCGGCCGAAATAGCCGCACAGGTACGCTATGGAGAAGGTGCGCAAGACTGCACCGGTAACGCAAAGGCACATGGTGACGCTAACAAAAATGGCGGAAGTGACCGGGACGCTGAGGCTAGCGCCTCTCGGCACGCACCGTTCATAGAGGAAAAGTGGCCGCGACCGACCGAGTCGGCAAAAATCGCGGCACACGAGGTAATGACAAGGTATGAGGAGGTTAAAAGCTTTAATCGCCCGAATTATCTAGGAACAAGAGTTCTCATTCCATCAGGAATGAATTGCGATAATTGGGAGATGCTAGAAGATTACAATGATAATGAGGTTGCAACTTTCATTCGGTATGGCTGGCCAATAGCCTTTACCGGTGAATTTGTCCCTACCAGCACAGAACACAACCACCCCTCTGGGAGGGCCTATTCAAGCCAGGTCGCTGAATTCATAGCGAAAGAACGCGATCTCGGCGCGATTACCGGGCCTTTCAGAGAAAAACCTTTCGTTCTGTGGACTCAGGTGAGTCCGATTATGACAAGGCCTAAAAAAGAGGAAGGGGAGAGGAGGGTTATCGTTGACTTCTCATATCCCAGGGACCGCTCGGTCAATGACGGAATTCCCAAAGGGGTTTTCGAAGGCAGGGAAATGACTTTTAAGTTACCCACAGTCTTAGATATGACACGTGAGGTAGAAAAAGCCGGTCCAGGTTGCTACCTCTGGAAATGCGACCTTAAAAGAGCGTATAGGCAACTCCGGACAGACCCCCTAGCCTATCCCCTCACAGGTATAAAGCACGAAAATCGCTATTATATCGACATATGCATTGCCTGGGGCTGTAGAGCATCAGGAATGATCCAACAGAGTTTCTGAAGCGATTTGCTACTTGGTAAAAAAGAAAGATCACCATGTTATCGCTTACGTGGACAATTTTGGGGGAGTTGAGAGTACGCACACGAAAGCGACCGCGGCTTATGACGAGTTCCATAATGTCTGCGATTGTCTGGGTGTCGCGATTGCTCCGAAAAAATCAGTACGTCCCACCCAATGTATCGAATGGCTAGGTTATATGATTGACACCAACGCCATGGTGGTCTCGATTCCAAAGAAAAAGCTAGATGAGGTAATCGCTATATGTGAAAACTGGACCGACAAAGAAACGGCCACAAAAAGGGAACTACAAAGTCTAGTCGGCAAATTGGCTCACATTTCACAATGTGTCCTTCACGCAAGGAAATTCATATGTAGGGTCCTTGACTTGTTATATACGGCTCACAAGGTTGCAAAGGTCAAGGTCAGCAAAGACCTAGTCAAAGATGTACAATGGTTCTATGAATTCGCTCGTGTTTTCAACGGCACGCTTCTATTACGGCCAGTAAGAGAAGTACTCCGTCTGGAATGCGACGCCTGCCTAGAAGGTGGGGGCGGATTTGGTATGGGCAGGTACTACTCGGTCGAGTTCCCCAGCCAATTCCGCGATTTACATCATATCAGTCGGTTGGAGGCTCTTAACGCGGTCATTGCGGTCGAGACACTCGTCCCCAAAAGCTACACGTGTGTAGACTTGGTGATAGAGAGCGACAACAGTGCCAGCGTTATTGTCCTCAACACGGGCCGGGCCCGGGACCCGGTTATAGCATTGTGCGCTCGCCGCCTAGCAATGCGGTGCGGCCTCAGTCAGATCAATGTGGAGGTATTGCATAAGAAAGGCGAGGACCTGGTCCTGGCCGACGCTCTATCCCGTCGAAGCATTTCAGTCCACCACCGCAGGCTGGCCCGTGATATTGTCACCCGGACCGGTCTGGTCGAAGTAGAAGCTGTGGCACCCCTCTCAATTATCGATGGTGATTCCTGGTAATTATATTTCAGGTAATACCCTCCTGCGTCAGTACAGAACCAACCTGGACCTGTTGTGCACACAAGGTACCCAAAGAAATTGTGAAAAACAAGCGAAGCTGTATCTCGCTTTTATGATTGATAATCGCTATGATCCGTAATATCCAAATGTATCTCATTTATGTATGTATTCCCAGTTATTGTTCAATTCGTTCGATTCACCTAGCACGGTAAAGAATTATATCTCCGGGGCAAAGACCCTAGTTATGAACGCCATGGGCGATTTTATGATGTTTTCTCATCCGGTTCTAGTTAAGTTTATTCATATTATGAAGAAGGGTTCTGCCCATGTTATTAAAGAAGCACGTGAGTTGGGGATTAACGAATTGAAAGACACTTGCGACTCCCTCGCTAAATTGGGAGGCGACGCGGCCCTGGTCAGGTCCATCATATTGTTTCTTGTACATACTTTTCTCCGACAGGGTCACGTGTTCACTACAAATAACAATCGCCACCTACTTACACAATCGCACGTGAACATTGTTACTACCGGCGCGTGGGTGCGAGTCACATCATCCAAGTCAACCTCGACCCCGGTTGAGACATGGGTGCAAAGACAACCGGACAATCGCTATTGCCCGGTGCACGCACTTGAACTGCAACTATCATTAGCCCGCGGAGGGCCACGTGACCCTTTGTTCTCTATTCAAGGTACCAAGAGACCACTCTCTGTCGCCCGAGCCACCTCTCTACTTCGCCTCGCCGCTCTCCTCGCAGCTCTCAAGGACCCAGCCTCAATAACATTCACTACGCCGAACGGGCGCGTGCCTCGCCGCCCAGTCGGGCCTCAGCGAAACGGAGGTGGCAAAACAGGGCCTGTGGTTATCATCGGCGGTTCGGCAATACGCACCCAAGAAACTTTACACACAGGTATCGGAGAACATTGGTTTATTATTTTAATACAGTTTGCGGTTTAAAAGGTGTCTAAAATAATAAAAAAGATCCTTTTACCTGCAATTCTGTGTTGTCTTATAATTGTGAATTAATTAAAAATTGATTGTTAATTCTCGAGGCAACCACAGAACTTTTTTTGCGAGGCAAGCACCTGCGCTATTATATAAGCGCCCCTCTACAAGCGTCACCACACTCACTCAGCCAGTGATCGACGCACGCAGACTTTCCCGCCCACCAACCCTATATAACCTGTATAACCATGTATATTGTATAACATGTATATTGTATAACATGTATATTATAAAAATCTGATGTCAAAGACACAGTCTATCAGCGGTATTTTAAAAGGTGTCTAAAATAATAAAAAAGATCCTTTTACCTGCAATTCTGTGTTGTCTTATAATTATTAAACGGCCCCTAGGTCCCTATAGTCAGCCTTATGGTATAAGGCCCTTTTTGGGCGCGTGATTATAGGGGAGACATGCGTGTGTAGGTCATATGGCTGGTCATTGAAAGGGCCAATGAGGCCCCCAAAGCTAGGATCTTTGGCGATGAATGCCTCAAGGGCAGCGTCATGAAGGTCACCGGATGCGTGGTTCTCATAAGTTGATTTGGGCCACACTACCAGCCAAAATGGAGGTAGTCACAGTCCTAGTTATGGTAGCCAGGGAGGTGTTTTATAGACAAGGTGTTGCATAGACCTGTTGAGTTGAAACGATCACGGATGGTCTAAGACCTATTTGGATTTAGCTTTGCCATACATGCACAGGTAAGATAATTCGACTGTGCAACGGAACCGGTCACTATCCATGATCGTCACTACTGTAAAGTGATCCCAAAGGTGGACACGCTTGTGCTTATGCCGGAGACACACCAGGTGAGACAAGGTAGCGATCTCTTTATTACCCACCGATTACGGAGTCTCCATAGGAAATGTATAGGACACCTGGAAACATCTACCCGGAGATTCTGACATGTCAGAATCTGCTGCAGGAGATTCCGGAAAAATAGTCCTGCCCGTAATGAGGTTGAATCATCATGTACTTCGAAATAACTTTTTTGAATGTTCATTCAATGCTAATTGTCTAAAATCAATCATAGTAATCTCATTTACAATCAGAAATCACTGTCATAATATACACTTTGTATGCTAAAAGTACAGGTTAATGGCGAACTATATTATTGGTGTAAGTCTACACCGAATTACTGCCACACTTGACTGTGCTGTGGTGTCTGGAACTAAATGGCTTACAGAAACCTTTTAATTGCAATAGATTTGTTACTAATCTTGTAGGTGGGTAATAAATACAATAACGACTGGTTTTGTATACGAATGACTGTTATCTCCTCGTAGTTGACGACGTAATATCCTCGCTAATCGCTCGGATATTACTACGCGTCAACTACTCGGAGATTACGGCCACTCGTACACAAAACCAGTCATTATTGTGTATGTAATCGCCAATACAAAATAGCATATATATGTGATTTATTTTTTCATAATAATATCTCCTACCAATAATTTAGAATCTTGGAAGCAATAATCAGTGTAAAATATGAAATAATAGCTCGCACACGCCAAACGTGGACTCGCTTGTGCTTATGTCGGAGACACACCAGGTGAGTCAAGGTAGCGACCTCTGTAATCGCCAATACAAAATAGCATATATATGTGATTTATTTTTTCATAATAATATCTCCTACCGATAATTTAGAATCTTGGAAGCAATAATCAGGTAAAATATGATATAATAGCTCGCAGACACGCCATTTTGTATTGGCGATTCTGGAAATCGCTGAGTTTCTCGCTTGGTGTCTCCGGCTTTAGGCCCACTCAATATGTAATGACACGATAAAAGCCTTTTACCCTAGGGCAAGCGCAGCACGTGCGCCAATGATTGGAACAGGTGTTAAACTTGTACGTCAAGCCCTTCATCCTGATAGGGGACGCTATGGGGGGCCCGGTCCCCTTTGAGCCCTGAGTGTGCCTAAAATGGGCGGCACGAAGGGCGAGCGCTCCTGTTCGTCCTACAAACGTCGCCGCTGATGTATTGTTGGATCAGGCAGCCTATTGATGATCCTCCTGAAGCATGCTATCTCTGTATCCCCGTGCAGCATATTCTAAAGTCATGTAAACCAAGGAATCTAGAGTGAATATATTCTGCAGCTGAACAGGAAAATAGTAAGGCGCGGAGTTCACTGACCTTCCGATACACTACGATAGGGCTTATGATGCATCACCAGACACAAAATCAATATTGTTTTGGAAAGTCAGCTTTAATCCGAAGCCGATACACCTGAGGATGCACCCCGATGCATGCAACGTATAGGGTCGTCTATCATAGGGTATCGGGAGCTTAGTTGACGCCGGGCCTAACATAACATCTAATGAAATTTTGTTTCAAAACACTTTCGTTAAACGTCATAATCTACGGACCTAGGCCCCGTTGCTCCTGTTTTTGTGGTATCGCTAGCTATAATCGGATCGCAATTTTATTTTTACGATTACTCTAACGATCCGACTGAAAAAGCGTAGCTCTTGTAATATCGGATCGTATCCCTATATTCCCGCGGTATCGCTATTTTTTACGATGCCATAGCGATACAACAATTCAGGGGCACATATTGAATGAGACAGTGGGAAATCAATTAGTTCTTTAATTAGATACAGATGGCATCACAGTTAAAACTGATCTGACACCTGGTGGTGTGGATCGCTATTTTCTATAGGGAGAAGAACAAGTGAGGGGGTTGGTGGTGCCATCATGGATCGTTATTTGAAATATCAGATAAGGCTGTATTTAACACACAGCGATACGATACGCAGTGCTGTAAAGGTCCGTGTAAAATGTATGGCAAAAAGCAGTATTTTACGCGGCGATGCGCCTATGCCATTACGACGCGATCCGCAAAATTTTAGGAGCAAAGTTTAGGACCTCGGATCACTATTTTGCGATCCGTAGCTCTGTCGTAATCCTGGAGCAACGGGGCCCTGGGGTGGTTCTATATTATCATATACCTGTGCACGAATTTCTCACGCTTATTGAACAATTGTACGGATTCCCTTCTGCTTTCTGTACTACGCGACTTGCTGCAAAATGGCGTTTTTCAATTATTTCGATGTACATGTATATAATAAGGATACATACAGAGTGTGTCTAAATTACATCCGTTAATTGTTACTTCAGGTGGTTGTCGCCCGGAAAATTTTCATTTTGGTTTTAAGAAAAACGTAAACCTAACTTTCATAAAGTACCGCATAATAAAATCAGTTGCTAGATTTATTATATTCTACCAGATATAAATTGCGATTCTTTCCACAGTTTACTGGGATGCGTCAGGTTTCTGATTAACTGGCGGTAGTATGGACACTGTGTGGTCACGTGATCTGATAAGTGATACGACATACCTAAATTGCTTGCTCGTACTTTTGTCCCCAAGGGTCCAAGGGTGTCACATCGTAGTTGAGCCATTGCTCGAGCTGAGTCCAGTGTCCGATTCCCCTTTATATAGCAGGAGACATTAGGACAGATAAGAAACAGCATATTGTTCTCAATATTTGTATTAGGGTACCCCCTGCAAAGAAGGCACGGCTGATAAACGAAGCCAGTAAGTGATACTGCCATATAGTTTTTAAACCGTTTTAAACAAAAGTCATCATTATTTTCATTTGGGTTTGGGGTGGGTTTTGACCTCAAATTTACTCTACTAGAATTACAGTGCAATCTATCCTTGGATTCAATCTCATTATATTTATTATATGTTTATTATCAGACCCCTATTTCCAATGTTTTCTATTTCCACGATCTTTATGTTTACTATGTCGAAACGAAATTATGTCGTCGTCGAGGGAGCGCCGTACATTGTAGAAATGTGCATGGTAAAAGCTTAATGGATTATGTGAGCTTTGTATGGAAATGTTGTTTATCGCTATTACTGAATGTAGTTTAAATTTAATGGCTGAATTTTTTATGCCATCATCTAGAATTTTAAGCAAATGACGCGCCCTTTGATTCTCTGAGACGCTAAATGACTTTTCGATTAACCGTTCGTCCTCATTAAAAAGTAAAGTAAAGTACTGGTTCTACCAACACACAAGATATAGCACGAATTGGTTGTCTTGCTAAATCTTGCTAGGTTTTGAATAAGCGCCTGCATATTTCCTGCGACGCATCTTAAGGTGTCGCTGTGGTGGAGCACCAAAGTATACACACATCATGAACAAGTATGTACATATCATCGCGCGCCTCGTATCGCGACAAAGGAGGTATGACATATCGCGACACTCTAAGATATAACAAGATGACCACAGCAACTCCATGTGTTGGTGCAACCAGCCTTTTAGACTTCGGATTAAGTCCTACACATAAGACATATTATGTCAGACGATGGTAGCCAGACACCCAAAATAACTCTATTATTAATGAGGTTATGCTGCTTTGCATCCTTAAGTGCTTCACGGGGATGACAATATATTTCATTTCAAACTTTAATAATGCATCAACTATCCATTTTGCCTCTATATAAACATATGTTGAGTGACATATTTAGGCAATGTTAAGTGGAATTAATACGATGGTATTCATGTTCCTCAGAGGGTTCAAAATGTCATGAGATTCTGTTGCATCTGTTTCTGTTCCAATGTCACAACAATTGCAGGGGGAAAACATGTCGCAGAAAAATGGAACCCTACAATTTAGACGAAGAAATTGTGTTCGAGTACAGAAATTCAGCAGGATTTGTCTCAGAAAAACAACCTGTGAGGTACATGAATCTCATCGTGGGAATCCCACTTTATGTGGTACCACAAAATCTAACCTTGGACCACTTTTGTTCTTCATATATGTAAATGATTTAAGGGTGCACTCACATCATCAAAAATTAAACTTTACGCTGATGACAGTGCCAACTTATTTCAAAGCGACCAAAATAAATTATCTGACTTGGCGAGCAAAAACCAACTGACCATAAATATCAAAAGAAAAAAAGAAAATGTGATTTTTGACACTTGAAAACATCCTTAAAAGAAACCTAATGCCCACAAAACTATCGATCAACAATGGTACAATAGTCTACGTCAAATATTTCGACTACGTTGGTTTTAGACTAGTGAAAAAGCTAACTTTTTAATTTCATGTAGGGGAAATAAGAAGAAAACTTTCGTACAAATGTATCTTTTTGCAAAATAAACGAACAACAATCTCTATTTATTTAAAAAACAAAGATTTTACCCTACACAAAACCAAAACATGCTCAATATGATGCTAGTTAAACAGAACAAATCACTAGGAATAGCACTGAAATCAGAACCAACGGTTCAGGAATACAGAAAATTCGGTTTTAACGTTTTCAATTAGGGACACGGATAAGCAGTTAGAAAGCTAGCTTATTTCCAAAGTAGTCAATAGACATACACTCTCCATGCTCCTATCCATGCTACAACGAGGAAGTATTATCACTAACATTCCTTGATGATGAGAGGACCTCCCACAGGGATACTGAATGTTAGTTGGAAGCTCTCCCACAACTTATCTCACTCCTTGAGTTTTCTTCCAATAAGCTTTACATTGGTAACTAGTTCTCTATGCTTCGACGATTATTACAGTCTGTTCTCGATGGTCTATGACGTCATATATCCACTGTGTTGTCCGTTCCTTTAGTGTCTACAGGAGGAAGATAAATACAGAAAGAGACTCGTTTTCATCAAAGTCGTCATTGTCCAACTCATTTGAATGCTACCGGAGATTCATTCGGTTTCATCATATTTGTATCACTGTGTCAGACTCAAGGAAAATGATTACTTTGACCAAAATTTGTTTTTTTCACATGATACTCGGAGGCATGATTTTCCAACATCTAAAAAGTCATCCTTTTCATGTAATGAAATATGAAATAATGGATCAAATAAAGCCGTATCTTTAAGATTCTAAAGCAAATGAATAATACTGAGTAGCACGTGTTAGATTACGTGATGAAGTAATCAAATCATTATGATAAAACTATGAAGGTATACATTCGTGCGGGTACCTGACCTCAAGCTCTTGAATCTGAGGCTGTTGGCTGTTTGGTATTTGGGAACAGTGAGAAGGATTAGGACAATGATAGGAGATTTCTTTGGAGGACAATGACCAGGATGGGAGAGTCATTGCGTTAGATAAGTGTCGTCCATGGGGCCAGTTGATATTTGGAAGGATTTTCCTAGGACTGTCATATGCGAATCCCAGGACTGTCATAAGGGGGACCATGTTAAATAAACATGGATCGTCCTTTCACAGGACAGGGAGAAGTATGGAGACCTGAAATATCCTTCAAGGATGTTTAAAAATCTGTCATTGTCCTGATCTCGATCCTGAAAACTGTCCTTTTGGTAAAAAATAGTTCAGGGAAAAAGGTTAAATCCACAGTCGCCAAAAGTAAATGATTGGTTGCATATATATCCTTCCAAGTCTATTTGCATATGCATGCTTATAATACATAGCTCGTGCTATTTTCATATATATACATGCAATTCTTGTTTGATATAAAGGTTTATCCTACCCCTAATATAAAATCCCATAGGCTTAACATTGAGATTCCGTATGCCACGCTGACTGGCATATGGACGTTTGTATGCTACTAGGGGCATACGGAATTTTGATGATTTTCATACACGATTTTGATATTAAAATATTGTGGAGAGGGGTAGGATAAAATCAAAACCTGATTCGTTTTAATCTTGGCTCCCAAATGCCACTCCTGACGTTTGGTTCCGGATACCACTCGGCTCCGCCTTGTTATATCACTACGCCAAACGCCAGTCGTGGCATACGGGAGCCAAGATTAAAACTCATCCGGTTTTACGATAATCTGTAATCACTGTATGAATGCTGCATGTCTCATATCTAGTCTTTTTTTATACTGTAGGTACTTGCACTACCTGTTCGCCTCGATGCTCGGTTCACTGCTCACCGTTTTTATAATGGGGCTGCGCGAGGTCTCGCTCTATGGCCACTTCAATGCACATGCGCAATTCCCCGCGGACGTGCACACTGCCTCTCTCCGTTCTTCACTGGGTCGTACCATCGAGCTGCCGCGTTCGCACAGCTGCAACGTGCGCGCGCAGGTACCGCGCACGCACAATGGAGTGTGGCAGGTGTTTCGGGACGGTGATCGAGAAGCGATGGTGTTCGGTGCTTACTACGACGACCGCAAGGGGGCGGCCACATCGCCTGTGGTCAGAGTGTTCGGGGTGTCTTCAGCGTCCAAGCACACAGCTGTCTTCTGCCAGTTGTGGTATGGTAAATCTACCGACGACCCGGTGGTGACGGTGGCGACCGTGGCGGTACCGGGACGCGGCTATCGAAATGCAAAGAAGATTATGTACCAGGAGTACATGTTTAGTTGCCCGGTGCGTCGGAACGACTCACTGCCCATAAACGTGTCCCTGTCCTATAGCCCGTGTCAGAACTCCACTATCCACACCGCCATTGTGTACGCAGACAGGACACCGGCCAGTGTCGAGTTCGGCGTTTGTGTGGCTGCTGCATATGGCGACATACAACCCCGGAGAATAGCAGAATGGGCCGAGCTGCTCAGCATCCTAGGTGTACGAGAGATCAATATCTACGTAGGCCAAGTGACGAACAGGACCCGGAAAGCTTTCTCCTACTACCAGAAGAAGGGGTTAATGGTAGTAAGGCAAGCGCCATCGCCGCTAGAAGACAACTCTTACTGGGCACGTAAATTAGCAGTGATCCCGGGTTTTAATGACTGTGTATATAGAAACATGTACCGTTACAACTACACCGTTATCATCGACTTTGATGAAGTCATAGTGCCGCATATGCACTCCAACTATTCAGCCATGATGGCGGATCTGAGGACATTCCACAAGCGTCTCAAGGTTACCCCAGGATTATTGATCTTCCGAAATGCATACTTCTTTTTGGACTTGGGTATGACGTATAATATGACGCCAAACATGACGATTATGTCACATACACGACGCGTCGACGTCAGTCCGCGTAGTTACTCCGCCAAGTCCATCTTCGACCCGAGGGTGTGCGTGATTGCCTGGAACCACTTCTGTTTGCTGCGTGTTCCACGGACGCCAGTGTTGAACGTGGACCCGCTCTATGCCTTGTCTCACCACTACAAAAAGTGCCATTTCAAGAGGGACAAATGCCAACAAATGATGAGGCATAACGTTTCTGACACCACCATTTTGAAGTTCAAGGTCGCCCTCAGAAGGAGGCTGAAGAAAGTGCATATCACGTGACGGCAGTTTGAATTTTATTGTTGCTGCTGCTGTTTTATCTCCTTTGACAGATAACAAGTTCCAAGACATGGTGGTGGTTTTATATCAAAGATTGAGTAACTATTTTGTCATGAGTAGGTGACCGGTACTAACCCAGTATTTCAACATAAGGTAATTTGTAGGATAGTCTTCCTACACAAAGGCAATAAAACTCAATTAAGTGAATTCCATACACATCTTCATAACAGTTGCTTAGCATCCTGGGCATGAGATATTAACTGACGTAATAAAGTAACAATAAATACCTTCCTATGTTGTACCCGCTTGTCATGACCAGTTAAAGTTAAGGTTCACATTTTACATTAGGTGAAGTAATATTAGCCAAAACTCTAGCATTCGATAAATACAGGCAAAATGCTACCAGCAGAGAGAAGTAAAGATTTCACTGGGAATACATTTGCTGCAGGGAAATGTAAGAAGAAATCTTTTAGTGGGTTGTACATCACTGGGTGTATCATAGACTTGCAAAACCTGATCGAGACGAGGTTCCATCTAGCGATAAAATTTACAAATGATAATTGTATATTTTCTAGCTAGGTGGAATAACATCGTTAAGAACGGATGGGGAAATGTTTGGGCCAATCGCTGGTGTGGATGGCGAATCCCTAGATGGTTTATAATCTTTCAACAGACACTAACTTAATGATGTTTTATTGTTCCAGGTTTGCTGAACAAAATCGTAAGCTACCCAAGGATCACTGCTGGTGCCTGGGCATAAACATGACTATGAATGGCCGTTACTATGGGTCCTTAAAATGACAAATATATGGGTGATAAACTACAACGTTTGTGAGTCACTTGAAGCATAAGACCGTGCACCCACTGCGCTCCCGACCGGCCGTACGATTGATTTTCTAAGGCCTGGCGTCCACCTACTACGATAGAAATCTAAACCTCCCGATATGTCACCGATACAAAAAGCAAGTATCGGAGACATATCTTGAAGGTGCAAAATCGTAGACATCTGTCTTGACATACCAATCCACCACGCATCCTAATAGGTTTTTTTTCGGTGCCTAATCGCAGAAATGTGGTCAACTGTCCCGATATTAGGTGACCTTCCGACGCGATTTTGATTTTTTATCGGGAGGTGCATCGTAGACCATATCGGAGCCACATTGTAGTAGGTGGACGCCGGGCCTTATGCAAATAAAAACAAATGAATCGGGAGGTCAGACAAAATTGTAGCATTATACCACATTTCTGCGATGTACTCTACGATACACACCGACACACAACGATTGGCTCCCGACACACAACGATTAAAAACCCGAATCGTAGGTCTCCCGATAAAATCGAATACGTTCGATTTTTCATAGCTTACCAATACACGGGATATGGACTTTCTTCAGCCTGTATCGGCAGCCTATTTGACGGGCAATTTTCTGTTTTATGTAAAATACTAGACATGAAATTTTCGGAATGAGGTACAACATATATTTAGGCTGTAAACTGTCACTGCAAATACTGTTTCATTCACTTAAATCTAATGGTCTGAAATCAATAGTACATGTATTAGATACACATTATTATTCTGTCGAAGCTTGATATCTAAAATCGATTGTTTTAGCTTCTGAAAAATAATATAATGTTGTTTTGTTAAAACTGGTCAATTATGATCTATATCCACTTAATATCTCCCGATCTATGGTATATTTTGATATTGAAATAATGCATGCCATCTGCAGTGTTGAATCGTGAGCTAATCGTAAGCTAATCTCGACCTTTTCTATCCCACCAAACCGTTCCTATGCATGACGATACACACCGAGAGGCTATGAGTAGAATTTTCGGGGACTTCCCGTTACATCACGATTTTGCTACTTTTAATTGTTGTGTATCGGGAGGTATATCATGTTGTATCAGCGGCAGTGGGTGCACGGTCCAACGCTGATATCCTTTTGACGTATACTATAAGAGCGTGCCGTACAGCTAGATTGAATTTGTCAACGATGATACAAGCGTGCAGCGTAAATGAATCATTGTTGAGGGTGAGTTTGAACTGGGGCTCACTTGTACTTTTCAGTGCACTCTTTGCATAACAAAGCCAATTACGCTCCACTAACTCTATGGTCAAGGGATAAAGGGTCTTTGCAAAATAAGATCTTCAATCAACCAAGGAGATCATAAAGAATAATAAAAAATACAGCGTCACGCAAAGCCTTTTAACCGTTAATTAATGTATCCAAAGATTCAATCATTACTCGGAGCTAGGAGATAGGGACGTGTGTATCATGAGCAGTAATCTTGAATGGTTTTATGCTATTGAAAATGCCTATGAATGCAATGCCTTATGTACCAGACTTAAAGGACATCCAGTAAAGATTTCACTAATCATGTTAACTGAATTCCATATCATCAGGGTATATTACCACAAGGCAACTGAAAATAGCAGCAAACGGTAAGTTTACAAAAATACTAACCTGACAGGGTATTTAATATAAGTGTTTTACGCGTTAATTCAAACTGAATTATCAGAGTGATGTTTCACATTTTTTTCCTTGTTTTAGATAAGTAACTGTGGTGGTGGTTTTATGAACCGAAAGGTTTGTCCGTCGTATATTTATTGATAATTATCATCAGATTCAATATGCTGACCAACCCGGTTTGTTTCATAGCCCTCCTATATAAGAATGTTCACTGTTTTTCAGCAATCAATTATCTCATACAGGGATTGAATTAATATAGAAGCCTAATGGTCATTATAGTTTGGAATGGGAAGTTTTATGCTGCTGTAACAGATGATTATTGCTCAAATACAAAAGTGATTCAATCGATGCTTCGCTTTATAATTGGTGTTCCTCAATTTGTGAATGATAATATGTCAACAACACAATATCTACTCATCCGATTCACCTATTGCTATCGTAATATATGTACTTTAGTTTATCGGACTGCCATATCATATTTAGCTAATATAATTATGTTAATCAATTTTATCTTGGAGAAATCCAACGTAGAAGTCACACCTGCTACAATCTCCACATTGGAATGAATAAAGCATATTAGAGAGGATAAGATACAAGTGGCGGAAGAGATTACCCGATAGGAAATATCTAGACCGGAGTTGTTTTTGTAGGAGAAGTCTTTAATTGAAGATTTCTTCAATAGGATATTGCCGGATGAGGTTTTCTTGTGTAGTGCATTTCCGGATCAACTCTCTCCCTTCAGGGTGTGCTTTTCAAAGAATCTATAGTCTTACTATGTACTGATGTTCTCTAAGACTCCATGAACCAGGCGGGGGACCCTTTAACCACAGAATATCCGTTGTCAAACCTCAGGTATGCAGTTATGACAGTCAACAATACTCTTACCACAACCAATGTGCTTAGACGATGATTAAAAAAAGCCACAACTGTAGATCATTTAGAAAAAATCGTCAGGTACCCTCCGGGTAAAATATCGTCAGGCTGAATCGTCGACCCAAGAAGTGCTTCAAGCGTTTACACTAGGCGATTTATAATCACCAAAATAAGCCCGTTTTAAGGCATAGTTGTTCACCTATGGTGGTGCCACAAGTATAAAATCGTCTGAAGGTTAATTACGCCAACGCTAGAGCTAAATCAATGTATTTTCCAACAGAAAATCACAGGTGGGAAATGGTTGAATAAAAAGTCGAGATCGTCGACGTAAAACATGCGTTTTGGCCAGTTTTTACAGAATTGCCAGGTTTTTCGACGATTAATTCAAGCCACTTTGAAAAAGTCGTGAGCATAAAATCGTCAGCACAATCGTCAGGTGTTTCCGAATTACATAATCCTACGATTTATGGTCATCACTCGTTTAGCGTTTACACTAGACGGTTTCTAGCCATTGGCGGCGATTAGTCATCAGTAGCTGCTTAATTCAAGAATCGTCGCCTATAATCGTCTAGTGTAAATGCGGTTTAGAGAAACATCAAGGAGATATATGTAGCTAGATATCAATCAACCTCCCGATCAACGATGTTCCGACTGCACCGA
Organism: Alentia gelatinosa; assembly: GCA_950022655.1. Lineage (NCBI taxonomy): Eukaryota > Metazoa > Annelida > Polychaeta > Phyllodocida > Polynoidae > Alentia > Alentia gelatinosa. The sequence continues at coordinate 99,178,891 of OX465580.1, read as the reverse complement.
AAACCAACACCACCCAAAACCACACTCAGGCATGCACAAACTGCCTCATATACTTTCATATCCGTGGACCGTCGGTACACTCTCACAGCAGAGGCGGTGTTTAACTTGCAACGGCGTGCCTGGGTGAAGATTGTACGGAGTGCTGATGAACGGTGGAAGGTGATGCAGAAAAATATCCATGTCAACCCTCGATCAATCAAAATTAAGGATCAGTCAGCGTACCATGTCAGCACTATGAACACGCATGCGTGAGTGGCCAATGCGGACCCAACAGAGCGCATGTGTCCTGAACCCGGAAGCTGCAGGAAGCAAGATGCAGGCAACGTCAGCGCCACTGCGTGGGTGTGGGCAGAAGTGCCGGTGACAGCTGATAAGCAATTGGGTGTAATTAAAAGGAATTCCATGATGGCTAATTAAAGCGATGAGCCTCGCTAGTGGACGCTGATCCATGGAGCGTTGAGGGGTTGGACCGCCGATGAAGGAGCCACAGTGTAATGGATTAATGGACGGCTTTTGTTTTAGTGGCTCGACGTGTGATCGACTGACTTACGCCGCGTGGCGGGAAGAATCTGCCCGTAGCGGGCAATAGATGAGCATTTAATGTCTACAGATTCTTTGTCGAGTAGAACCCAATTGCAGCCAGCCGCACAGCAAGCTGGTCTCAAAGGGCCGTGAATTATATAGCGTCAGTGCTACTCCTAGTGGAATGATCGGCACGTCTCTTCTTAATTTTGTGCGAACGGAAAATTATATGTAAGATTAAGGATGTTGTTATTTACGCATACCATGAATACTTTGGCACGTCATTATGAGACACTAATCACTTGATGAGACTATTCCTTTCCATGCAGAGGACAATAAATTGTTATTCGGTTGTGTGATTGGTGAGGTAAGGCATTTTCGAAGAAGAATTGCTAGGATTCTGTTGTGATTTTTTTGGGGGTTTAAGCAGCCTTCCATTATTGATAGATAGAATTCAATCGATATTGCTTCCAACTATTAATATATCTCGTGTATTTTGAAATACGGAGTGGTTGTGGCTTTATGCTCATACATATATGGCAAATACACGCAAGTCTTGTTGTTATATCATGCTATAATGAGAAAGTTACATTTTCTTGTCGGTAGATGGGATCTTCCCCTTTTCCAGAAGGACATGTAATACTTATGCATCTATCTTAATTAGTCTAAAGTGCAATGGCAGACTTATATCCTAGGTTTTTTCAGGTTACAATACAATATCCCAAAATCATAATAATACAACAGGCGACGAAGTTTGCCTTTTTTTAGTATAGACTGTCTTGGCAGTATCAACTGTCCACGCCGATGTGCAAAGGAGATCATTTTAATCTAATGTGTATCTAGCAACAGAGGGTATGGTTGCCTTATTTGCCTCCCCTATGTGAATCTAATACATACAACATACTTATTGTGAACGGAATAGCTTCATCATGTATACATATAAAAGCACAACATACACTCCTTATAAGACAGAATGAGATTTTAAAAACTAGTTTTTGTCATGTGCACTTTGCTTTAAGAACAACATCACGATGACTAAAGAGCTAGTCAACCTCGGATGTGTTGCGTGCTCAGGGAATGCTGCAGTGAGAGTATTTTGTCATGGCTAAAGTTAATAGCACCTGGAGAAGTCTCCGTGGCCAAACCACCTGCAGCCGTTCCCACGTACCACAAGGCAGCCTGCTGGTCGACCCCACGCGTCTTCACACAAAAAATCTCCTCCTGCATCATGTAAATCTCCCTTATTTTCTGGGTGAACGTTAAATTGCCCTTGGGGAGATTAGAACGTGTGTAGTGGATCAGGAAAGTCTCGCTGGCGGGATATTTCCATGTATTGCAGCAGGAAGAGAGTGGCGTTGTCGTCTACTACATTCTTAGTGGTTAAAATATCCGATCTGATAAGGATTAATACCGACGAAAAGTTGGAGATCAGACTTTTATTATAGAATTGTATGGCAAAACAGTAAACAGTGACAGTGAGAGCATATGAAGAAACGTCACGTAATGTCATGTGATTGTTTATATGGCGTGAGTTGTCTTTGCAGTATGATATTACCGAGCACAGCTGAGTGATATATGTAGCAGAAGACAACGAAAGCCATGTAAGCAATCATATGAAATTGAGTGACGTTTAGATTTTACCCTACCCCGTCGCGTGTTTTTGATTTCAAGTCATGCGTGGCATATAAACATTCTATGGCACATATCCGTGGTATACAGTCACATCATATTAAGTCTATGGAGATTTATATGAGGGGTAGGATAAATAAATCTCTCTTTTTTTGTTCAACGAGAAAATAAAGGATAGACAGGTACATTCACCGGAGAGGCGCTCTTCCTAAAACAGGTCGCAAAAAACAGGTGCAGAATAATAGACATCAAGGACAAGTGCTAAGGCTGTAGCCAACGCATTTGGCAAAGAAAAGTGATCATTTACTCATAAGATGCAGGAGATCCAAGTAATGGTTAGTCACACAGGTCATTTGACTCTGTGACCTAAGTATGATTCAAAGTCTGTTGTTCATTCAGCAGAAGTCCTATGTAGAGGAAAAATTTCCCTTACACAATTGACTTATGGATATGTTACAAAATTATGTACATTTCTGTCCCATGAATTCGAGACTTGTTATTGTGAAATATCTATTTAAGAAGGTAAATTTCCTGCCAAGAGGATGCACCTGTGAACTGGTTTCACTAGTTTTGCTGGTGTGAGTGCCTGGCCCGCCGACCCGCAGCGGATGGTTTAGAAATATAGTAGACTGGTGAGTATGTGAGAGAGATGTAAAATAGAACACGGTCTGATAAATCATAGAGCTATTCATATTAACTAGACAGGATTAATTAAAAAAATTCTGAACACTATATTTTCTATACTTTAGTTCTTTCATACTAAGACGGAGCTTTTGAAGGCCGCATTTCAATGGGACATTTCTCCGTTTTCCTCTTGATTACAGTATTTGTCTCGAGGGAACCTTTCCGTGGAAATATCATAAAGGATTATGCATTTTCTTGAACCGTCTCCTTTGATTATGCAGGACTTTTGAATGACATGACTGGCTACATTAGGACTCGCGCCATGTTTTCATGTTAATGGCACATGCCTTTATACTATGGCATACAATGTGCACTAAGCACCCCCCCCCCCCCACCCCCACCCCTTTACTGATAATGCGGCTTCGAAGAAATCCCATTTAAATTCGGGACGCAAAAGGTAGCGCAAAGAACTATAGTGTACACTAATGGATGTCATTTGGATATTATTCGGCGAATAGGCTTATGTGTAGGTGAGGGAATGGAAAGGGCTCATTGTGGACGTCATCACAGGCGCTTATCAAAAGAGGATATTACCTTGTCATATACATACTCTTCCTCCTTCAAATTAGCTTCTCTGGGTTTAGGATGTATTCGGCACAAGGCGATAGTTTATTTTCACTGTTTCATTTCGTGAAAGGTGTGCATGGTAACCTAATGCAGTGGTTGAAGGTCCACTATGAGTTATTCATGAATCAAAGAATAAATGAGGCTGCAATATAATTTAGAGATTTCCAAGTATAATGGGTTCGTTAGGTTTAGTAAAGGAAGCCTATTCCATATTAAAGGGGAATTTTCCATGACCGTGAATTTTTATGATTCAGGTCTCAGAAATAATATAATAGATCGGGTGCTTTAAACATTGCCTTGAAATATGCATGCAATGATGCTGTTATACCGAAGCCAATGGGTTTGTGTCTGAAATTTCCATATGGCCGCCTCATGCACTTGTATGTTTATATATCATAAAATCTGTATGGAGGATTCTCTTCAAGTAAGAGTATTGCCAAGGAACAATCAGCAAAGCCCCTCCTGAGAACTAGGGGTTCGTTTAATAAATTATGTACGATCATATAAAAAGAGTTTCGATTATCCTAGGGCTTATATCATTACACAAATTTTTGGTCGGAAAGCTACGACATTTGTAGGATACGATCAAATGGAATGCCTCAAAATCGTTACATAAACATTGACCTACATTGTGCAAATGGTCTTAGGGTGTGTACCTATATCTCGATATTTGGTCATTACGAATTCGTACTCTTTTCGGAGGATTTCTATAAATTCCTCGTAGTCGCTAAGCTTGGTCATTACTCACTTTTGTACGTCACGGGGAGTTTGTAACACACATCGAAACGGTCGAACGGGGACAAGGTAAACGGAAGTCCAAAAACCACCGATGTGCCATTGCACATGCGCGAAAATGTTCTTATTACGTGTCTACACACTTTCCATATCGTAGTATCGGTAGTATCAGGTAATACTAGGTATCAGGGGGGTTGATGTGGAGATGTTGGAATCGCAATCGTATGGGCTAACTACCTAACCTGATAGAGATTGAGTTACCGTCTTACATTGAATGGAGAAGAAGCAGGCATGTTCATCAGCTGCTTTTATATCCCCATGATAAATAATAGAGTCACTCGTTGAACGCTTTAGAGCAGTTCAGGCGGTTTTTACTGTTCCCTTGTAACCATTCTATATGCTGAGCTGCTCTATAGAGATCGTCGTCTGCAGGGCTAGGGACATGTGAATGTCATAAAAAGCAGTATAGGAACCCCATATACAAGATGAATTACAGTTAACACGGTGTGAAACGGAAGGTGATGCAATGCTACTGACAACTTACGTACACATAATACAGAATGGAATATAGATATGCAAAAAGTACGATATACATGTACAAACTATTGGTTTAAAAGGCCATCCTATGCGCTAATCATGAGGTTGAAATATTAATGTCAATTGGTATTTCGCAGATGTATTGATTACATGTAAAGGTCCTTTCTAATTGGCCAACATTTGTGTCTTCCACCGACATTGAAGGTATTTCTTTTTAACAAATTCTACATTTTTTAATCAGCAAAAGGAACATTATACAATCTCCTACAAGTGGCGTTTTTCCTTGTATAGTCTAACATACAAACAAATGCTAAGACCATGGCACATTTCCCCTTGATATTGATATAACAAAGATAATTACTACACTTGACCTTTGACTAAGGATAATCAGAATAATCAAACTGTATTGTCTAGGTACAATTAGAAATTTATCTTTTATATCATACATCAGGTATGTGCTTTGTTGGACAAAACAATCACAACGGTAGAACACAGAAGACAATACATGACATGGGTAACGGTGTGACAGTGGGTGTAATATATCTGTCCATACGTTGTTTTTATTAAACACAGATCTAAATTTTCATTTCGAACTAAAGGAGAGACACTGACAGTGGTAATTTGACGCAGCTGTCATGTTTTCAGGCTAGCATGAGTTTCAGGTGTTAACAAGTGTCTTTGACTGCTAATGTAAAACCATCATTGGTACCTAAATTTTGTGTCTCGGGTGACAGGTTATCTTACAATATCATGCCCAGGTACAGGGGGCTAGGTTTGTATCTTTCGGTTCGAGGCCACTTCCGTTGAGTTTGGTTCGTGTTTGGAATCTATCTACCTTTACCGTTTCTGTAACTAAGTGGCTACTATCTCTGACACACGAATGGATCATATTTAACACATGCACCACTCTACAATAGTAAAGGGGACGGATTTTACATTTACTCAGCATGTCAGTGGATGACAGGTTGCTATCCCTCGTAGATTGCAGTACACATCTTAAAAAATCATGTAGAATGGGTTGCAGTTTTTTTTTATATTAGTTACAGATGCCAGATAGTACTGGAAGTCGGTGTACTCTATCTTTGGCAGGATCATTTGTTTAATTAGTGCAAGTGCAGCGCTTTCATTTACAAGATACCTCAGTTTCCTGAGTTTAAAGAGTTTTTGTCTCATGTCCGTCAGAGTATAACTTATTTACTCTTGGCAAGTCAGTTTGGAATCGAGCAATACGGCTCGGTAGTTGAACCTTTGGACAACTTCGAGGTGACTTTCCATATAAAGCACAAGTTTCGATGGAAGTTTGAGCATTATGTTTACGAAGCACATAATTTTCGTTTTATCTATGTTTACAGTCAAATCTGATTGTATTCGACCACTAATGCCAGGTCGTCAGCGTTCATTGTTGGATAAGCAAAGTCAAAGATGTTGAAGATATCGTCGATAAAAATAATGCAAAGGACAGGGCCCAAAACTGAGCCCTGTGGAATGTTATAGGATACATGGGTGTTGATTACGAGTACCCGATGTTCAGTCTATATTATAAACGATATAATGGAAAATACCAGGGCTGAGACATCATCAAACAGATAAGAAGGACTGGCGTAAGGTTGTCTGAGGCCTGGAAGCCACCAACCCCGACGCGCTCTTCGACACACAATTGAATTGAATTGAAATGAAAGGGTGTCGGGGCGCATCGGGAAGTCTGAATTCTGCGTCGGTACTGGTGGGTCCCAGGCTTAATAGAATTTCTATCAAGTGAATACAACAGAGTTAATTCATTGAAACAGTAGTCTAAAGCAACCTGGCACTGTGTATCTGAAACGTATCATGAATGCGTTATATGACTTCCTAGAGAGTACTATTCTTACTAGTTCATATCTTTAGACCAGATACAGAACCCACTCATGCTGACACTGATGATTATTGAAACAGCATTAGTTCTACATTCCTTTAAGCTATGTCAGTCGGGGTTCCCCCAAGTGGCACTGTTCAACGCGCCAGGAAGCCAATTTAGGCTTAAGTCTCACATTATGTCTTTCTCCTTAACTGCAGCGCCCAGCAGACATTCCTGTCATTCGGTATTCCCAGAGGTGTTAGAGCTGCCTAGCAATCCAATAACTCAGGTTCACTTTAGTGATAGGATTGTTTCAAAGGCAAAGCCAGGCGAAAGCCAGCCACGAAATCCCTTAACAAAGGAATCTCGCAGCAAATATATGGAATGAAAATGTGTTAGACGAACAGTATAGTAAGGCGACTATTTACAGAAATGCTTTTAATCAATCTTTATCTTACCCCTGGTATTGTTGTCCCTTAGGCTCAACATTAGTAAGTTGTTCTCCTTGCCCCTATAAGTATTACAGTCTGTTCTCAATGGTCTATAACATCATACATCAAGTGTGCCGTTTATTATTTTAGTGTCCACAGGGATGAGATGAACACAGAAAGCGACTCGTTTTGGTCAAAGTTGTCCTTCTCCAACTCGTTTGAATGCTACATGGTAATCACTCCGCTTCACCTCATAAAATTGTCCTGCATCAACTTTGTGGAGAACGACAACTTTCACCCAAACTTGTACTAATCTAACCTATGTGACCCTCTGAGGTCACTGGGTGTCAGGACATTGGTGCTCCTAACAGTGGCATGATTAAGTTTGCTCTCGCTGACTCTATCATGTGGAAGTGTGCCACGGTGTGAGACTGTATGGGTCAGGCATAATTTGAGTGTTTTATAGACAATTTTGTGATTTCCTACATCTTGGTATTTGACCAGAACTGGGCTGGAACCCATTACGTCCTTCGCATTTAATTTAAGAGACAGTCAAATAATTTGCAGATAGCATGACAGCACTAACATGCAGTTAAAGAGGGGCTTGATAAGCTCTGTAATGATGGGACAGTGTTGCTGATGAGATTGTTTTGGGGAAATGTACATTATTGTGGGGTGGACTAGAATGTATATTCTGATAGGTCGTCCAGGGGCTTTGGAACATCTACAGAATGGACACTGGGAGCTTTGACTGCAGGTTTGATTAAGGCAAAACGGGACTGACCTACATCCATGTATTTGCATTGGCATGAAACTCTCAGTGTGATAGGTATATATTGTTAAAATATCTATGATGGGAAACCTAAACCAAATCCTTGTAGCTCAACTACAATATTTCACAATATCCTTTTAGTAGGACCTACAGGCCGAAGCCACAGATGCTTTTGTGATAACATGGATGAATATTAACAGTTTATAATTCCCTCCATTTGAATGATTGGAAGGACGGTCTACAGGACTCGGATGGAGTGCCTGACCAGACTTCTCATCATACCCAAGTGGCCTTCCCAGTCTTGGTTTCCAGTTGTGACTGAGCACTGGGGAAGAGACAGGATTCTGGAAATCCCAGTGTTGGCAGGAACTCTGCTGTGATCAAAGGATCTTCAGAGATGGTTACCACTGGAGGGAAAGTGTACATTAATAATAATATCACTATAAATAATGTGTTGTGTATACTATGATGGCCGGAATCAACACGGCAGATTTTCTTAGAATTTTTAGCAAAGGCCAGAAGGGTTATGTATATCTTAGTTTTAAAGAAATGGTTATGTTTTTCTTCAAATTGTGGAGCATGTGTTTTTAAACTCACTGTAAACCAATGTTTATTGTTCTTTAAGTTGTTAATAGATCAAAACCATACCCATGGTTATGTTAATGCAACACAGTCATGTTTATCGAATTTTTATCGTGTTGGATAATGTCCCTCTAGAGAAGCATTGGTCGATTACTGATTCAAAGAGCGTCATCGGACATCATATCGAGTATTGTGATGACGTTGTTGGCAGATGCAGGAGTGGAGACATGTTTCCATGTCTATTCTTGTAGGCGTGTAGCAACAAGTGCGGCGAACATGGCAAATATACTTATCTCTGAATTCATGTGGTCCGCTAATTTGGTAAGGGCCTCCACCTTTAAAACCTTTTATGATAGACCTGATACGACAGAGTGCAGAGACAATGACCTTATACTGAGTATTTTTGCAGTAGACGCTGGAATTCAGTAGTTGAATTTATGTGAATCACCTCAGCTTCCAAATACCACGGGAACACCCTTGGAATAAGAGAATATCATACAGAGTACTAGATATTTAGCTTCCGGTGCCAAACTATTGCCGCCAAAGGTTTATGTGCTGCACACAATCAGATCATACAAATGAATGTTCGGGCATATAGGTGTTTGGGTGGATGGGCGTAATGTGGCATTTCTACCTGACGATTCATCCCGCTGATTCTTGCTTTTGACACCACCAGCCGACTACTTGACAATCGGTGCATAATCGTCAGGTGAAATCGGGGATACAAACATCCCGTCGACGATTTTTTTGTCCCAACATTTTGCGATCTAGTACCATCTGACGACTATTCGCCTCACCGATAAATTCAAACCGGGCACATATAATTGGTGGAGGGTCGAGTGATCAAATTGCATTTAATAGTGCTTTGAAACACACTAGCAATTTCTATTACAGCAATCGGTGACCCTATTTCAGCTGTTAGGTGGAAGCACTCTGTTTGTTCTGGGGTCAACGTTTATGTGCCAACATTAAATCTCGCAAGCCATCAGTTTCTGCTCATAAGGCTTTGAGGCTAGCGATTGGATGAAGCCACGCAGTGAATTCTCATAGAAATGAATTTCACAAATTGTGCAAGATCAGACCCTAACATCCAAGAAGCAGGTGTAAGAGGAACAGGACAGCTTTTATCTTCAATAAAGTGGTGGACCGAACGTTGACACTGTACACATCTAAGAAAATGTTAATAAACGAACAAGAAGTGAAGAAGAAATTCAAATTGAAATACAGAGACCGAGTACTGAAACTTACAGACACACACCATTGTACCGAGGAACTAGGTACTAGGACAGCCTAACTGCTCCAGTCAAAAGCCGGCCACTGGGAGATGCATTTAAAGGTAACACAAAGGCAGTGACCTTCAATTAGCAAATCTTCAGATAAATTAACTATCATCATTTATGATCATTAGATCGACTACTAGATATACATTGTGTAATCTATATTGTATAGCCCTATAATGTCCTGAGTAGATGCAACTTCAAAGTGGAAGATCACTACGACTAGGCCAACTTTGTACGTCGCTAAACTTTTTCTGAATGGAAAAAGAGAAACAGACGCCTATTTCTACAGTGACCACATAATCGGTCGTCATTTAATCGTCAGGTGGGAATACCGCATAAGAGTGTTTTGCTGTATGGTTTCAGGAATAAAAGGGTGCATGGGTCTGTCTATAGGTGAATGTATGGGTGTGTCAGTGTTTGGGTGCAATATTCGACATATAATGCAATGTTTTCACTTTATGGCTTTTGCCAACATCTGAAGACTACTTGACCCTTCTAGTCAGATGATCGTCAGGTGACATAGGGATAAATGTTTCCTGGCTATGATTTATATCCCTAACATTGCACTATTCGGCATCACCGATTAAATATCTCTGGTTACATATAATCGGTGGCAAAAAATGGAACTGGCCTAGACGCAATAGTTGTTAATAATCACTGCAGGGATAAATTCTCAAGTAAAACCACCTATCGATTTTTGTGGATCCCCCAAGTAATCAATGCCTAATCAGTCGGCAAGTGGAAACGCCGCATTAGAGTGCATAATAACATTGATTTGTTAGCAAGACCTCAACTTCTCCAATGGACGCATATACAATATTACCATGACTTTATCTGCATGATATAATATTCTCTGTGATATGATGTGAAGTAATATCTGAGCGATTTTGCGTGGTATCAACTACAAGGGGAATAAAACCATTCATGTCAATGACTCATGGATTCAAACCTCCATTTGAACTTTATATATACACAATATCAACATGATTTTTATTTGCTTGGTCATATATTCCCCGCGTTGTAATATATGGAGACACGGTTAGTGTGCCTGAATGGAATCTGTTCAGAAATATTTTGGTCGGAGATATTCTCCGAGTTCGAAGAACGAGGTGAATATATCCGATCAAAATATCGAGGTATAGAAGGAATTTAGACACACTCACTATGTCTCCTTATTATTATATACCTAGAAGTGATCAAAATATCGAGGTATAGAAGGAATTTAGACACACTCACTATGTCTCATTATTATATGCCTAGAAGTCATTAAAATGCCGTTTTACAATTTTACTACTCACTTTTTTCAAGAGTAAAAGTGGTCACGTGGTACGGAGGAGGTATGAATATTCTTTTGTCACTCAGTGACGAACGGAATCTGTACTACTGGTCAGTAAAATTGAGACATTCTCACATAGGTATATAGTAATATCCAAACAAATGAGAGGATATTGCAGTGTGTCAACTACGATGAGAAAAAGACCATGCAGAGTAAGCCCAATTAATGTTGTATTCATCATTCGGCATCCTAAATATAAGTTATAAAAGGAGAGACAAAATTGCGCCAATTTTTTCATGCACTATATTGCATACTAGGCCCATTATTCCGAATTCTTTTGATATTCCATTTGAGTTAGTGATCTGCAGGCTTTATAGGTTTAGTACGGAGACTCGGTATTAGATGGATAATAGAAGACGATTGCTGCATTTTCAGATTATGATCTACTGGTAGACCCAGGACATGTACAAAGGGGGGAAGATATGAGAACAAGGTTGAAGTTCACAGTTAAACTATTGAACCAGAATTTGAGATAATCTGCCCAGATGACTTCAATATAGTAAATCCAAAGACATTTTCAAACAACGACTGGAAGAAGAAATGGTGGATTTATTGAAATTATAAATCTTGAATAATACCAAACCTTAATCAATGAGAACAATTACAGGCGTAGGGTGTGTTTTTGTGGGACATTTTTCTTGGAGGGGAGAGATTATGTGTTTGGAATTTATCAGGGAAAGAGCTGTATTAGGATTATCAAAATCTTAGCTACTGTTACTGTCAATCATTTGTATTTGTGTTGTCTTGAGCAGTCTTATGTAATGCTTCCAAGAGATATTATAATACATATTATTATTATTATTATTATTTGTAGTGAAGAAATATTTTTTATATTTTTTTATATTATATATTGTGAGCACACAGTAAAACACACAGTGGAAATGGAAATATATGTGTACAAATGTGTCAAACATACAGTTATTCAAATATTTATTTTTCATTGTTTCCTTGTGTAATTGTGACTCCGTGTTTCCATATACATATGGTCGAGTGACCGTTTTTCCTACGAATGTGTGCATATGTTAGGATTAAGACTCTGAGGCGCTCTGGAAAGAAACTATTTTATTGAAATACATATGAGTTCCTAGTATAATGAGTATATAGTGTAGTAGAGCGCCTTGCTGAACAAATTTCCAATTTGCTCCTTTCATGTTGCTGCCCAGCTGTAAAACGCCAAAGATCTGATCAGTTAATAACCTTATTAAAGTAGTGTTTAAAGGTTTTATGATGGAAAGATTGTGCACTGTCAGGCCGTAGGGTGGCACGCTGGCTTCGCAGCCCTCATGGGGCCTGACGGATGGCGGCAGTCTCGAAAGGCCCTACTGTGGACCTCCAGCGGTACTGCCACCTAAAGAGCTCGCCATAGAATCACCAGGCCATTGTGAAAGCCTATGATCAGTGGGCTTCGGCGTCATTGGTGTTGGTCACCAAGCAGTCTTGCAATGATTCTGTTGGTGTTTTGATTTGGAAATTCTTAGTTGCCACAACAGGATTGAACTGTAACCAATGAAGCAATGCCTTTATGACGCGGATGAATTAAATACTGAAACTGAAGAGTTAACAAAACAATAGAAACAATAATAGAGGGAAACTATGTTCCGGTGAAAGGAAGTCAAAGTTATGAGGTAAGGCTTGGAAAAATTACTGCCCAAGGCCTTGGCCACGGGCAGTAATTTTTCCAAGCCTTACCGAGTAATTTTGACTTCCTTTCACTGGTACTTGGTTTCCCTATTCCTATATACCTTCAAATGTGGTTTAATAATGATAATTAGCGTTATTTGCTCATCCACCATCAAACCTGAAGCCAGATCCAACCTTATCGAGTAACTTGACACTTTATGTTTACTCCCCACTGCGCTTTTCATATGAATTTTGTAAGAGAGAATCTGATTGGTCTAAATGTCAACCTTGGGTAGTATACAGCAACCTTGGGTAGTATACGGCAACCTTGCGTAGTATCCATAAGTTACTCCACCCCCCAGAACGTGGTGTAAGCATAGAGTGTACAGCCATAGGTATATAGGAATAACCTTATCGTATGCAATTTGCAGATTTGTGAATAGTTATGGGAGGTTATAACCACCTGGGCATCTAGCTTGCTGAGCTGATGCCTCTCAGATGACCTTCGTAGAAGAAATATGGAAAACTGGGAAAAGGTCAGAAGTCACTTTCTAAATTGGTTCAGTTATAGAGCCTGGTCGCACAGAGCCTTATTACATACTGTTTCCAAAAGCTGGTCTAGATCGTATAGAGATCCTTTCAAGAATATGATATAAACCATGCTGAAATAAGAGATCTATCAAATACCCTTTCACTTTGTCGGGAGAGCAATAGCATGGCGGGCTGGGCCTACTTTGCTTGGCATTTCCGTAATACTGATGTTTGATAGTCGGCGCTTTTAGTGATATGAGTGTATGCGGCCTGCCAGCCGGATATAGATCACTTTTCCTGACTATCTAATGACTGAACAGGATCGCTCTGCGGTCTGCCAACACTTTTAAATGTTACTTTCAAGGAGAAGAATGTTCCACAATAGAGTAGGAATTTATCGTTATCCGCTATCGACATACATAGGGGCATTGAGAGATGCACTCCTACAAAGTGACCTTGTTGATTGTTCATGATGGCTACTTCACTCCATCAGGTTTTATCATCCGGAGTTTTTTTATAGTACTGTTCATTGAATTTCGTCGCTTTGCGGTCATTGGTTTCAGTAATTTGTATTTTGCCTTCATCACATACTGCATTGGTAGCACTTTAAAGCGATACATTTATGAGGTATCTGATCTGGATATGTTGGTCATGCCATGATTATTTCAATTCTGACATGTGAATGAAAGCTTCTACTGATAAACTTTCCCGGAAATAGAAATGTGCCATTTCGGTAACACTGCGTATTTCAAGGAATTGCAGAGGCCATTATTTTGCCATATTAATTTGTAAATAGAATCAATATTCAATTCAGGACATCTTCAAAAATATATTGACTTGATACCATGTTGGATCATTTAGTCGCTTGTGGTGCTACTTTCTTTTGCCCCAGATTGCAATCGGAATCATAATCAGTGTCATAGTTTAGTACCTGTAATCAAAGATCAATCCATATTTGAAATTGCAGAAGTTAGATTTAAGAATATTCCAGATAATAGAAGACTTATAGACAATTTCAATGTCATCATGTTTTGTTTGTTGTTTTTTTACCTTTCTCCATTACTAATAGCCGAACAACCGACATTTTTCTATTGGTTCTTCGATTTCAAAATGGGATATTCCCATTGAATGCAAAATTCAAGAGAAAAGTGTGAATGATAAAAAAAATAACGAGGAATAACAAGGTAGTTCAAAATGAATGATATCACATTCTGTCGCTTTGAAGTTAACATAGTCCTTTGTTCAATTATCCGACGTTTCCTTTCATCATTGCTGTCTTAATGGTCATGGTATTCTACGAGGAGATAAATTGACCAGCCCGAAGAGTCATTCTGTTTATCATTCTATGATAAAACGTGAGCTATTGTCCTGCTATAGGACAATGCATGGTGCCCCCCCCCCCCCTCCTTCCCACCTCCATCCAACATCCGGGGGTTGTTTTATTTCTAACTCTCGTTGGGGATGACAGTCCCGACGAAGGAGGCCTCTACGGATGCCACATTCGGCGAGAGCTCGTCAATCGTGTACGATTACGAGTGTAGTCCATAGGTAAAGAGATCCTCATCTATAGTCTCATTCGAGTGATCCCGCGAACAAATTCGGTATTTTTTCAACAAATTTCATCATTCATAATTATAAATGAATCTGACCAAATTGTTCAGACATTCTCCAATTTACTCATTTACTAATTTTGCCACAAAGTCCATAAACATAATTCCACTGGTTTAAATTGGTGAATTAGGCTCTTATTGTTATTTTCGTGCTGAACGTGGCGGCCTCGCGACCATCGAGTAAGTGACCGATCCCTATCCCTTTGCAGGGCTGGCGGCTTGAATATGTTAATTCCATTCTACAGAGGTTGACCGTTATTGGCTACTGTTGGTCATGTGACCTTTTCCTCCTCCTTCGATTGGCCTGTGGGCCAGACAAAGGAAGGCGGGAATTTTTGCTGCCAATGAACAGAGACCTAGTGTGTGTCTTTGGGATTTGCCTGACCAGTGGCTCCAAAGTCCACCGGTGGTGGGTGGAGTGTGGTGCCCTGGTGTTGGTTTTTGTAACCAACTTGTGGCTCTCTGTCTGCCATCTAGTGGCTGTCCCTGCTCTCTTGCTTCTCTGTATACGGGTGGGGAGTAATTCTTTTGAATTAATCCTCTAACTTGCTCGATAGTTTCGACATTGCTTGTCTCATCAGGCGAAAATTGACCATATTTGTGTTTGGTGTTGGGTGAGGCAGGAGTAAGATGATTTTAGGAGTCAACTTTAAGATTGAACAGGGGCATTATATACTGGGCCAAAACTGCCCACACATAGAAGTGGCGTTTTAAAGTAAAATCTATTAGAAAAACGACATAATGCAGGGTTTATTATGTGTAATTAATCAATTTATATTCAATCACGTTTTATAAAGGATTTATAAAATAAATAAATAAAACAGATTTGGATCGTTAATGGCAAATGAAATATGCTACCAGTAGTGTCCCCAAGTGGCAGAGATCAGAACTATCAGATAGTGGTGTAAATACAACAGAATCAGGCATATATATGAATCAGGCGCGTATATATGAATCAGGCGCCTACAGATAAGGCGTATACACACGGGGAATAAGACGACCTTGTATACGCAAAAGCATACCTATATACACCTGGTGTATACATATATAAAGTGGTTAGTTTCATGCAGTGTGGGGTGATCGTTGAGTATGAATTTTCTAACGTTATTCCTATGGCTAAACCTATACCAGGGGTGAGATAAAATGCAGAGCTCAGGTCCACTAGAGCAAAATTATGTATATACTCACAATCAAACGATATTCTGAATGTCGCTTTGCTAGTTTGAATTGGCTTTTACTTAAATTTCGAATTAAAAATAAATAGCGGTAGCAGTTGTTTGCTGCAATATTCACCTCTTGGGTTTCGCTAGTGTTATGTAACTTCGCCCAACTCGCCGAAAACCAGTGTCGGCCTGCTAATCAAAAACGAGGGGTGATACCTAGTGGCTTCACAGAGCAGTGGGTGCCTATGTATAAAGGCTTAAATTCACAGATACAGCACGTCTTTTTCACAGTTTGCTTCTCTATCACATCCCCTGTGGCATAACACCTGAGTGGAGAGTCTTGACAACCAGGGCAAGGTGTGAAAACACTGCACTCGGCCATATTAGAGCTGCCAGAACCATTCAAGGTCCTAAATCTTTGAATATTGACATGTATCCTTTCAAATTGGTTCTTTGGGACGCATTCTAATACTAGATGAATGCAATATGATATTTATTAATGTGTGTATCATGTAGATCATAATTTGCTGAGAGTAGGAAAAAAGTTGCATCCTGCTGTTTCTTGGAACTACTAAAAGGAAGTCCTCCGCCCTACCCTCATATAAATATAAAAGAGAAGTCTCCCCCCCCCCTTCCATGGAAACAAAAGACATGGGTCCCCTCATATAAAGCTTTATAGAATCACATTTTTAGTGCTCTTTTCGACTCTTTATCAACTGTCATAATGCTCTATTACCTCAGGAAATATCTACCACAGTCTTTTCTATCATTTTAATCGTCTTGAAGTATCTAAGAAGATAGGATGGTAATTTCTATAGGTCATTGCAATAGATTTTTCATTAAATCACTGTGAAGGCAGGAATGTAACAATGGTTTAATGATTTTTAATTAACAAATTCAGAAGTTCAAGCTATCATGGGAAATCTTAGCCGAGGCAAAGGTATAGAGTATATAAACCAACAAATAGACCAGGGCTTAACTTTCTCTCAATGATATATTATGAAGATCGGCCTGTTATTCACAAAGCAACAGCTATTTGCATTTTCCAAGTTAGAAAAAAAAGTTTTTTCCATATCAAACGATAGGATGACTTATAGGTCATTGCGATAGATTTTTCATCAAATAACTGTGGACATAGGAAGGTCACATGTTTTAGTTTTTTCTACCTAACAAGTTCCAATGTTCAAGCTATTACGGAAAATCATAGCCAAGGCATAGGCATATGATATGTATACCAACATATAGACCAGAGTCCTAGCTTTCTAACAATTCTTTATTTATAAAGGTCGGCCTGTTATTAACAACGATAGAAAAATTAGCATTTTCCGAGTTGGAAAAAATAGGGGGTTTTTTTTCATTTCAAACGCTCGGGAACTAGGTCGTTTTCGGGTGGCCTACTTTGACGGCCATTACAAAATGGCGCTAGTGTGCAAGTCCTGAATTGCAACCAAATACATCTACTATGCGTCCACGAGAAAACAAGATAGCTGTATGTGATTAAACCAAAACACACCAGCAATAATCTGTCCAGACAGCAAGATGTGTTTCTCACCGTCCCATCAGAGGGAATTATAGTATATTGGTTTAGAAGATGTGTGATGCTTTTATTTCGGCCCTGCGGTTGATTCCTGATTTTTGTTGTAAACCATTTGTGTTTTTATTTCATCCAGGAGAGACCTTACCAGCGGGTCAGTCTACGTAGCGGTCGTTGGAGCAGCTCTTGTGCCGTATTAGGTCTCAGGGTTAATACTCTTACAGTTGTGGCTAGAGCGGAGACAACGGCCGCGGGCAGTGCCAGCTTGAGGAGCAGCTCGAGCTCGCCGTTGACCTTTGGCCGAGCAGCTCAGAGAGTGAAGGAGAGCAGCTCAATACGCGAGCAGTTCCCCCTCCGTCCTCAGCTGGCCCATGGAAATGGCAGGCCACCAGGCAAAGCCATCAGCAGACCGGGCCTCCCATCCCGCAACCCGGCAGCTACAGGCCTCTGCTCGCCCACCTATACATACAGACTACCACCGCACCCCTCACACAAACCACCTCAATCACCCACCCACACACACAGGAGGCCAACACCACACCCACACACACAGATCACCACTACCACCCATCCGCCCCCGCCCTACACACAGACCATCACCTCCCCCGCGGGAGCAATCCTCCGCTGATTTCTTGTCAGGAAAAAATAGCCAGCGAAGGTAATGGGCGGTAATGGGAGGAAAGAGAGAGAGAGAGGTGGGAGTGGGTAAGAGGAGGGAGGTGAAAAGAAGAAACATGCATGGGGTAGAGGGCCGGGGAATAATCGCCAGTAGGAGTTAGGCAGTACTGGAGTCAGGACCCAAAGTAAGACAGAAATATGAATTAAATAGTACAGGGAAAGAGATAAGAGGGAGGGGCCACAGGGGAAGGGTAAGAGCGATATTGAGGTGGAAATAGATAAAGGGAGGACTACATTTAAACGATGACAAGGAAGAAAAGGGAAATGAAAAAAGGGAAGGGCGAAGGAGGAAAAATTAATGGGGGAAACGAAGAGAGGAAGTAAAAAGAGAACGCAGGGTTTGGTTGGATTGTTGTAGTCTTACATTATAATAGCAACCTACTTTATGCATAACGCGAATCCATGAGCTTTTTATGAGCTTATAGGGCTGAATCTCGAACTCTGAACCACTCCAGCTGAGACTGCAATAGATTTTTATTATCTATGTTTACTGCATCTCTACCTAATCTGTGGGTTTATCAGATGCATCACTGTGAGAGCAGTGCCATGTAAACACCACCATCAAAGATTCCAGATATCAATCTAAGAAGATATAAAGAGAAAAATAGAATTGACGGAGAATTTCAGTAAATAGAAACAATCAGAGACTTATGGCGGAAAAGATAGTGAGGACAAACTGCTGATCAGGAAGGGGTGCAGAAAGAGATGGCGATAAATCAAACATGGAGAATGAGCGGCGCTACTGCGCACCCCTGTGAGCAGTTTCCTGTTGGTGAGACGCTCTGCTCTACTTCCGCCAGCCACACGGCGGGTGCTAGCGGCCCCGATTGACGGCGTAATTGTGGAAAGGTTGTCAGCGCAGACCCACCGGCGCCAGCCGACCCCAAGCTCAATGCGCGCCTAATAAGGTCAGGGCGTAAAGCGAAAAGGACTTAGTGAGGCAGGGCCCCTTCACGCTGCCAGCCACAAAGGACTGTAGCCACTGATGAACGAGACCCGGAGCGAGCCGGCTTCGACCAGTAGCCGCTGCTTTAGGATTATGAGAGCAAATACCGGCAGCCAGACGCCATTTTGTTGTCAGGTTCAATGGATAGGAATTATCACAAGTAAAACGTCCACTGGTGATGTTCTAGACGCGGCCTTATTAGTTAAACTACTTTTTGATCGGCGTACTATCATGTTTCCCATTATTGTACTGAAATAACCTTCGTTGTAGTGTAATATCATCGTCCAAAGCTCAATGAAAGGATATTTTATAGAACTGGCCTCCACCTTGTAAGGAAGTAATTTTCTTTTTTGCAGTAATATTTATTCCGGGATTATACAGATAAAAGTAGATGTTTACCGGTCTCCCAATTTCATATATTAAGACGGGTCGTTATTGGAAAAAGCCTACATAATGCAGTGCTCTAGCTCCAGTTTATCCTCTACTTGCATCTTTACAGCAATATGGATCGTTGTTTGAGACAGAATTAAATATGCCGGTGCCGATATCCATGCCGAAAAGGGAGGTGCAAAAGCAGCTGCATCATGGACTCTAGCTTCCCGAAGTAGCTCCACACTGCCTAATCAGCCCTCTTAATCACTGATGATTCATAACCTTCTGTGTAATGGACACCTATTCCATACCGGATTGAAGGGGACACAAATGCAAAACATATTGTTTCGATGTTAAATTAGAATAAAGAGACCCCAAAAGGCCCCGGCTCAAGTCAGACAGTCTTCGATCCGGGTGTGAAAATATGAATGCTCTTATAGAATTCCGCATTAGAACCAACCCACACAACGTTTACCACAGTTCCTGCTATCTTGAACCGGTACATACACCTTGCACCCAAATTATTGTTCTAACTGACCAAGACCTCCTCTCAACTGCACAGGGAGGTCCAAGCCAGCAAAACGCTAACTTGCCAGTCCATATGTGGCTGCCACTAGTCCTTTGATACAGGCGTCCTGCAGGTGTCCGGCAGTGGTGAGGCACGAGGGTGATATCGTGCAAAAATGAGACGGCATTGGAATGTGCGCCTAGGGCGCTTGGCAGTGCCGCTAAATAAGCCCGGGCTAAATGGAAGATGTCTCGAGGCACTGGAGGCCGTTAGTAGCATATGAAGAAGGGGCTGATACCCGGGCATAACCCAGCGCAGAGGCAGGGCCGTGCCTTTTGCAATGGATGCCCGTGGATGGGTCTCGTGGGTAATACTGCAATTCACAACCTGTATGTACGTTTCCTAGAATTAACACTGTGCTTATGTCCAACATGGTCACGAGGGCTATAGCAAATGTTGGCAGTAGGAGGTGCCTCCCTAACACAGACCGATATTTAAGAATAGTAGGCTCTTCCAGTCTGAGCACTCGTTTCTTCATACCTGCAGGAACACTGTTTATAAAAATATCTAAGATTCGCAAAATATAGAAATGGTAGAGAGGAAGGAAATAGGGGAAACCCTAGAGACAAAATAACAGGTCTACTTCCTTCCACAAGTTCATAAAGGAAAGCTGTCATCACCGGGCAGACCGGTGGTATCAGTAAATGGTTATACCACAGAAAATATGTAAAATATTGTAGATTATTTTATGAAACCAGAGGTTCCAAAAATTGCTTCATACGTGAAGGATACAAATCATTTTCTAGAGAAGGTGAACATCATTGAACCACATCCGCGTTAATCATTATATGTATTAACTGGGAAATACCTACATAATTCCGGACAAGCGCGTAGTGACACCGCGCACAAGATCAGTCACTTGTGGGCAAAACTTATCCATCCCTCACATTACATCAGACACTCAAGTAAATTTATGGTGCATGTCCTGGCTGCCCTTTGGGCCACCGCGAAGACCCACATCATCAAGGTCGGGCCTCTACTCCTCGCGGATATTGCCTGGTTCCGTTAGTACGCAAGCAACGTGAACGGCGTGTACACACTTCTTCAATGACCATGTGACAACAGAGATCATCATGTGATCATCAACACTTCTGTCACGACCAGGGAATCAATACCCTCCGCGTATCACCGCTGCAAACCTACCTCTACGTGCAGGCCTTGGCTGAGACACTGTCACCAGCGGCAACCCTCAATTTCATCTCCAGCGCCAGGACCTGGGCACCGTTTAACAAATTTTGGTCCTAGCGGAAGAATCCTCCTAGGATCATGCCAGCAATCCAAGACATATCTTAGGATGAAAGACCTTTCCCGTTTAACAAGTGGTGTCCCCCGTAGGATGTGAAATGTTGTATAATTAGTCTCCTAAGACTGAATTTCGTCCCAGGCTAGGACAAAACAGGCTGTAAGACAGTTGTGGGACCCCTACGGAAGAGAGTTCCTAAGAACTACAGGTAATGCTACATAGTGGGGGTTGTGGTAACTAATTTCATCATAATCAATTATTAACAAATCTAACTAAATATTTCAGCTATTTTCCCTCTAACACTGCTGTTTTTGTATTACATACCATACTATACATATTTCCTCTAGTTAAATTGATAAATAAGGTTGTTCTTTGTGCATTTGAACCATCTAAGACACCTATATAGGTGCCCCCCATTTAAGACCCTTTTGGATATGTGGAGGACAGTTTGTAATATGTGGGTCAAGCTTGTTAAACACTTTTGGACAATCTGGCTAATGTCTTTGGCTAAGACAGTCCCTCGCTAAGATTGTCTTAATAGTTAAACGCAAACTGTCCTAGGACCTCTCTTACAGGCATAACTCTCCTAGGGCCGGGTTGTTAAACTCCCCCCTGGCTCCGCGACAATACGCCCAACGTCGCATCGTTCTCCATCCCTCAACTGAACGACGACCTTTCCAGCCCCGCCCAGCTCTCCCCTCATCCCTCATGCCGGTCGCTGCCTCTAGTACCCGACTACGTCAAGATCATCAGCAAAGCGGCACACACGTCCTCGACATCACACCTCTTACTTCGGGCAGCGACGCTTCTAGGATTTTTCTCCTACCCCCGGGCTTCAGACCTCCTGGCGCCCGTCTCTGGGAGTTGGACTGGTCCTCACACTCTCCAGCGAGACGACATTGTACATGTCTCCTCGGGTCTGCTCCTCCACGTGTCTTCATCAAAAACTCACCATTCTGCCCTGTATATGCGTGGGAGGCTTTAGGCGGGCGTCCACCAACCACGACAAGGCTACGACAGGAATCGACAAGAAAGTTCCAATCGGAAGGCCCCCGACAACCTCCCGACTAGCTTCAGGTCGCAGCCTGTCGGGGCCTTCCAATCGTAGAGCTGTCGTGGACCTTGTCGGAAAGCCGTTGTCGCAGCCTTGTCGTGGTTGGTGGACGCACCCTCTTATCGTAGCTTTGTCGTAAGAAGGGGTGCTCTGCGACAGCGTTGTCGGGATGTGTCGTAGACATCGCTGGATCCCGTAAAAAAAGACGTCCATGGTCCCGACACACTATGACAGTGATATCGAAGAAACCACCACACTCCACGACAAGGGTCCAGTCATGGGAAAAATCGAACATGTTCCATTTTGTCGTAACCTTGTCGAAAGGCCCCCGACAGGCCCCCGACAAGCTTCATGTCGCAGCCTGTTGTGGCCTTGTCGTAGCCTCTTGTCGGGAACTAGGGTCCACCAACCACGACAAGGCTATGACAGACCTTCCAATCGTAGGCCTGTCGTGGACCTTGTCGGGAAACCATTGTCGTAGCCTTGTCGTGGTTGGTGGCCGCCCGCTTTTACATATCTGCAGTACCAGCCCCTCTCCACTCGCCAGCACTCATCGATACCTCAGGTCACTCTCTCACTCCTCGGCATCTCGTCGCTCATATTTGTGCCGCCCTCGGTGCTGCTGGATTCCCCGACGCAAACGCCTTCACGATGCACTCATTTCTTCGGGGAGGCTCCTACACGGCCTTTCACCTTGGCGTCCCTATAGACCAGGGACCTGTTTCACTAGTCTTGTGACATGTCTGTGACACCATACAGACATTGGGGTTGTCTAGATTCGTGACAACACAAGTAGCTGCTTAGGAAAAGACAGACCCCAAACATAAGAATTAGATAAATCTGCACATCATGGACCTGTTTCACCAGTTTCGTGACAAAAGTGTTAGACAGACATGAAAAGCGGCACCAACAATGCAAGCAAGAACAGACAAAACGAAGTCTAATGTCTAGTTCTTATGAAACCGGACACACCATCTAGACGCCATCTAGACATGTGACAAAACTAGTGAAACAGGTCCCAGATTTGCACCCACGGGATGTGAGTGTCACCTTCTTCAGCCACTCCCTACCTCCCAGCACCAGCTTCATTCAAAGTCCCAGCCACATTGGCTTCCGCATATGACATGCATGTCATAGATCTAAGCGTATCACCCAACTTCAAAAGACAATCAATTGACCCACACTGATATTTTTTGTTCGAGTTATCACTCTCTAATGTAGGCTGAATTCTGAGACTGTAAAACAAGTATACGCCATTTTATACTCTTATACCAGTTACTCAAAGGTTAAAACCTGTTTATAAATTTTCTTAACTGCCGCTGCGCCTCTCGTCTTATTTAAAGTATAAACATTGCACGAGGTACAGAAAAGGCTTATTCAACTGGCCCCAGGCATTTCGACCTCTATCCCTTGAAAAAAAAATATGAATACCATCTTTGTTAGGGTAAATATTTTATTACGATTGAACAGTGCCTTGTGGGGGTTCGTTCAACTTGTAATAGTAATTCCTATGCAACTCTCATTGATGCTATTAATGTCTTTCAAAATACCAAAATTCCTTGAAGGAAAAATGTGCTCAAGGGTCTACTCAATCCCTGTTAAATCAACAGGCATAATGATGCGCGGGAAAAAAGCTTAGGCATTAGGTTGGAATTGGAAGTGGCTTTTCTTGACGGATGCCTGACTCGTAGGGCGTGATTGAAGTCCCACTAATTCACAAATGAATAAACTCAACTGGCAGGTTTTGCTTCCCGCAATTGCGATTTAAATCAATTTTCCACGGCTCTTGTGAGTTCAGTTACTTTTTACCCGGATTATTTATGTTGCCTTCCCTTTTTTAAGGAATAATTTTGACCATTTCGGCATGCCTTTTCGCATTATTTTATTCAGATTTATTTGTTTGTTTTCCCGGGATGCTGCTGCATGGTGGGGGCCATGAAGGAATTAGCCCAAAAAAAGTGAAATATCTGATAGAATATGAAACTCTTTTGGCCCTTTTGTTCGGCCCTCCTAAGGATGTTTTTTATATATACAAATGTATGTATTCTACACCCCAACCTGTACTCATGTATTTGAATCTGTCATATATATATATCTATGGCCGCTGATATCGGCGTGTGGTATTCTACCTAATAGACCATTGCGCATGACTATCTATTCCATCCCACGACTTTTGTATCTGATATCAAGTGCGAGATGTTAACCTCACAAGTGACGTTCACTTTGATTTCGGTTTTTTTAATACAGAACTTGTTATTAGAATAGAACAACTGTCTTACTTACATCTTTTGAAAGTCACGATCAGATTTTTGAAATCTTAATTCAAATATAACGATTCCTCTACGATTCATTCTAAATATTTACGTGGCTTTCTTGCCTTCCTAACGTACTGACAAGTTACTGTCAAATCCCGACCGCGTCTACAATACATGCTCCTTATCCTGGCCTCATAATAACAGCTGACCGCCCCAACTCCGGCGCATCTGTAAGTCAGAACAACCTGAATTCTTATCCCAGCCATTTTACTCCCCACCACCTTCCCCTGAATGCCGTTCATCACCGCCTGCTGCTCTGCCGTCTCCCCGGCTCGCCCTGACCCGGCGCCCCTTCTTTCGCCGCTCGTTTCGTGCCTGAACTCCATGGAGGTGCTCCCTCCAGGCCGCCGAGAATCGTGCCAGCCTTCTTCCGGTGTCAAACGCGGCACAGTGCGAGGCAACCAGAGGGCAGGCCAAAAAAAATGGACCAGCGCCGACAATGGTTCTTTTCACAGCCTCCCCGGAGTAATGCCAGAGACGGCGCCGTTGTCACGGGGCATGGCTATGAACATAAACAGCGACTGCCCACCAACACAGCGAGTGCACAACGTGCGGTCACCTGTGTATGGGCAAGGCCGGCGGTGTGTGGCTTTGTATGGGGCGCCGTTCATATCTTTTGATGATTATCAATAGCTTTAATGCTGCAATAGATTTGAACCATTAAAAGCTTTTATATACGTTTAGGTGTTTATTGACAAAATGCCAATCACGTTATTTGTCAACATTTTCATAAATATCATATTAAAGCCGCATCTATCTGCGGGACAGCGATATTAGATTGTGGTTCGGAATATTGTATTTGTATTAAATAAATAAACGACAGTCCTCATTAGAGAACTTAGAAAATTTATATATGAATATCATAAATGGGAGGAACGTAGTGCACGGAAACAGGGTTGCCGTATGTGAAATTGCCAAAGAGGTTATCCCTCTTTATTTACCACCTACTACGGAGTCTCGGTAGGAATAGCATTGGTCTGAGTATTTTGCTACCAGGAGATTACTGAGGCCCGTAACCTCCTGCAGGAGATTACTGGAAATAGTTCCCAAAGTCATCCTAGCGAGTTTGACACAAGATGACAACAGCAAACGATATTGTGATCACAAGATCGCAATTGACAGTGTCTATATTCCAAGTTTGGTGAATTCATCTGTTGCATTGTGTCCTACACTCTACAATCGGTCTATAATCTGTCCTATTATAGTTGTCAACAAGTACTTACCTTGTTTTGTCCTGTATTTTAGCATTAAGTCCATCCTCCAATGACACCATGAAACCAACATGGCGAAGGGATACATAACCACCTCACGGGCATTTTAGGAACGATATTTTCATTAATTATAGAGGGCTCATCGGTCAAGTTTCAGAAGAGCATAGTAATTATTGGCAAGGAACGGTGGTTAATAAATACAATATAAGGCCACTTCAAAAAAAACAACTTGTTTCTCATCACCGCGCGCTTCAGCAAAAACGTTTTTAGAAGATTTTTTTTTTTTTTTTTCATAGATGAGATGAAAATTTGATAGAAATCATGAAAAATATGAGTATTTGGTATTAAATTAAAGCTCCTGATGTCAGGAATGCATTCAATGTGGTTATATGGTTGGAAAAAGTGATGCATCAAGTGGTGTCATGTAACCAATTAAGGGGGGCATCCACCAACCATGACAAGGCTACGACAATGGCTTTCCGACAAGGTCCACGACAGCTCTACCATTGGAAGCCTTGTCGTAGCCTTGTCGTGGTTGGTGGACCCCAGTTCCCGACAAGAGGCTACAACAAGGCCACGACAGGCTGCGACATGAAGCTTGTCGGCTACGACTAGACCTTTGTTGTGGAGTCTTGTGGATTCCCGGATATCACTATCGTAGTGTGTCGGAACCATGGGCGCTTTTTTAATGGCAACCAGCAACATCTACGACACGCCCGCCATGCTCGTGGACACTGCTCTTCTCACGACAAGGCTGCGACAAGGCTGCGATTGGAACTTTCATGTCGGCACTTGTCATAGCCTTGTCGTGGTTGGTGGACGCCCCCCTTTAGAGTAAAACCCCGCTCCTGGGACACCCCACACGCTCCCGCCACGCCATGACACTGCTGTGTTGGTGGACCCCAGTTCCCGACAAGAGGCTACGACAAGGCCACGACAGGCTGCAACACAAAGCTTGCCGGGGGCCTTCCGACAAGGCTATGACAATCTTGAACATGTTCGATTTTTGCTACAACTAGACCTTTGTCGTGGACTGTTGTGGATTCCTCGATATCACTGACGTAGTGTGTCGGAACCATGGGTGCCTTTTTTATGGCAACCAGCAAAGTCTACGACACGCCACGACACCGCTGTCCCGACCCTGCTCTTCTCACGACAAGGCTGCGACAATGCTGCGATTGGAACTTCCATGTCGGCATTTGTCGTAACCTTGTCGTGGTTGGTGGACGCCCCCCTTTAGAGTAAAACCCCGCTCCTGGGACACCCCATACGCTACCAACACGCCATGACACTGCTGTGTTGGTGGACCCCAGTTCCCGACAAGAGGCTACTACAAGGCCACAACAGGCTGCGACATGAAGCTTGTCGGGGGCTTTCTGACAAGGCTACGTCAATATCGAACATGTTCAATTTTTACCACGACTGGACCTTTGTCGTGGAGTGTTGTGGATTCCTCGATATCACTGGGCGCCTTTTTTACGGCAACCAGCAACATCTACGACACGCCCGCCATGCTGTCCCAACACTGCTCTTCTCACGACAAGGCTGCGATTGGAACTTTCATGTCGGCACTTGTTCTAGCCTTGTCATGGTTGATGGATGCCCACCTTTAGAGTAAAACCCCACACACTCCTGACACGCTCCTGACACGCCATGACACTCCACGACAAAGGTCCTGTTGTAGGGAAAATCGAACATGTTCGATTTTGTCATAGCCTTGTCGGAAGGCCCCCGACAAGCTTCCTAGTCGCAGCCTGTCATGGCCTTGTCGTAGACTCTTGTCAGGAACTGGGGTCCACCAACCACAACAAGGCTACGACAAGTCCACCAATCATAGGCCTGTCGTGGACCTTGTCGGAATGCCATACACACAGTAAAATGAGTGAGATATTAGGAACTTACAGTGAGACTGCAAGATATGACCTAAGTAAGTGTCTGAAGTCCATATTATTACACTTAAAAAGCCATCTCCGACCCAGCTAAAAAAAAATTATAAAAAAATTATAAAAAATTAAAAAAAGCGCCCTCGTCATATTTTTCATGGCTTGGTGATGAGAAACAATTTTTTTTTTTTGAGTGGCCTAAACTGGTTTCAGATAAAAGCAGCAGTAATCTCCTCGGACTAGCCTCTGTGTAATCACCTCGCTATCGCTCGGAGATTACTATGCGTCTTGTCCTCGGAGATTACTGCCGCTTGTATCTGAAACTAGTTAATATTGTGTATGTTTGGGGGGGAAAATATGAAAGTAAAGAAAGCTAAGCTTAATTGTTTATTGTAAATGTCCTAAATTCTAAAGTTGGCCGTGCCATTTTAGAACTGTTAGTGGTTGTTGACGGTTTGGGTGATGGGTGTGTGTGGACCTAACTTTGTGAGTTGCTCAGTGCTTGTTGCCCAGTAGGAGCTGCTCATAGTGCATGGAGGGATAGACCAGGACCCAATTTCAAACGGGCGAGTCGTAATGAGAAAACCCAGTCGGCACGCCAGCCTTTCGTTGGTCACTGGACCCTGCCCCCGCGATTCCGGCCAGTCAGATCTATCTTTCTGTCTTCGCTCATCTCCTAGCAGCGATTAGGATGGCGACGTTGGGAGCAACTCGGCCTAGCCCCATGCACGACGTGTATAGCTCACCACCAACTCGTGCCATCTCTCACGCCACCAAACCATTTGCTCGCCGCTGCCACACGCCGCCTCAAATGAATTGGCCAATTGCTCTGGGAGCATGGTGCCCGCACATAGCGTACGATTTCCCGGTAGGAAGCACCTCCCTTTACAGCCTCCAGTGACTCCCCACAAGGAAAGGAGTAGGTAGGTGTATAGGAGCGGAGGACATGTGCGGTAAAGCAGTATAAGTATATATAGGATGGACACAGGGGGGCTGACTGAAAAGTGATAGATAACAAGACTTGGTAGGCATTCCCAGCTAGGAGAGAGGAAAGAAGGAGAAAGTCAGAAGGGTTGACAAAGCAAGTAAGGCCCGGCGTCCACCTACTACGATAGAAATTTAGACCTACCGATATGGCCCCGATACAAAAAGCAAATATCGGAGACATATCGGGAAGGTGCAAAATCGTAGACCTATGTGTAGACATGCCAATCCACCACGCATTGTATGGGGTTTAATTGCAGAAACGTGGTCAATTGCCCCGATATTAGGTGACCTTCCGACGCGATTTTGATTTTTCATCGGGAGGTACATCGTAGACCATATCGGAGCCATATCGTAGTAGGTGGATGCCGGGCCTAAAGATAAAGAAGACCTGTAATTGTTAGAAGGAAGGTACACTGAAAATCACATATAAATGAAGAAGACAGGGTTTAAAAAAAAGTGTAAAAAAAGCTACAACTTCAAGCCGGTTAATGTTTCAAAGATAATTTATTAGATATATAGCTGATCACACCAAGGGCCCGTTTCACAATCCAGGATCGTACATGTAGACCCTTTTCTGTACGCCATAGAGACCCAGGAACAATGCGGGTCAATTTCATTCAACACTTATAGACGACCTTATGGACGGCCAATATTGTCTTAGCCAACAGACTTAAATATTATTAAACGATAGCCCTTGTACGAGGTACAGAAAAGGTTCTTTATGTACGATCCTAGATTATGATACAACCCCTAGGCTTCTTGACCTGAGGAAACCGTTCTTCCGCTTTATGTATATGAAGAAGGCAGGTGCATGAAGACCGCCAGGGTAAACTGAAAGGCAGAATGCGAAGGTAAGAGCAGAAATATATTTATTGGGAGGTCCTACAAATAGGCGTTGTTTGATCACTGCATCTAATGAAATGAATTGAAATGATATACTTGCTGAGACAGCTCCATACAGCAAGGTTAACGTAAAGTTCTAGTACAGTAGATCCGCATACATAGCCCCAGGTGTGCCCAGTACAATCTGTACACGTGTTCCTACCACAAGTTGGCTGTGCCCTCCACGCCCCACATGGGAAATCACGCCTGCTCCTTTCCACGAGTGAGGATGGTGAATGAATTGGGTTCATGACCTAATCTGAACGTGCTTCCCATAACAAATGTACCATTGACGTATTTCAGGATATGTTTTCATATGATTCTAAGGGGACTATATAATTGATACGGGGGACATGTAATTGATTCGGGTATTTAGTCCGTGTGTTCTATAGTTTGTATGGTAGCATAATATTGTTCCCTTGCATTCCTGCCTGTATTCATTACATTCCTTTCATTGCAGCTAATCGGTACATACTTAGACACAAAAGAAATGCTACAATTAAATCTCTCTTTGATAATGAGCTACTCTGAGAATCTGACAACAGCTATTACAACATAGGCCGTTTGTTTCGAACACGAGACATTAATCTAATCACCGCTGTAAAGATCAGGCAGATTAGATAGACTTTCCAGTCATAGGAGTCATTAAGGTACAAAGGCCTTTATAATACAAAAAATAATGGGACTCAGAGATAAAGAATGGGAAGATAATGGTGGAGACACAAGTATAATAATTTCGTGTAACTCTGTTGAGCGTACATCTAATTATAGTCGACAGTTATCGAAGAAGGAATTCTGTTTTCTAGAAGCTGTATTACAAGACATTTAGTCTCCTTAACAAGGTTAAAACTAATTATTGTATAATAACTCCTCTTGTTTTATTGCACAGTATGTATTTTCATTAATGTCTTCATAAATTAGGCGTAGCATTACACTTATAGCAATTGATATTTGGAATCAATGAAATAAAACTAACTGCCTTAAGAATACATATACTGTCTTCACAATTCAGGGTGCGTCGATTAACTGTAGCCCAAATATTTAAGTTTAGCATTTAAGAATAATGACAATCGCCCGGTAGGGCTGTCGCCGGGAACGAAGCATCGCTGGTCGGATAACCGCTCGATAAAATATCGAGAGGTCATCCATACTCTCGTAGGGGTAAGGTAAAGGCTCGTCCCCTACGATACCCGTGGGCTATCGCAAGTGAATCAAATTAGTAAACAAGAACAGCCTTGTTTATCACCACCAGAGGAAATTTATGTCTACAAAATTAGACAAAATTGTAGTGATAGATGGAGAATGCCTCAAATATTTCTAAAGTTAGATTCATTTATAATTGTAAATGATTGAATGAGCCAAATCCACCACTATGTGCAACTACCTATTTTCATCAAAAACTACCTAGTTTATTAGAAACTACCTTAATTAGTTTAATTAGAAACCCTCGTCCACAGCGACCCCTGTCTGACGTCCTATTTGTCTCTGCCGACGATTGAATTCATTGAATGAAACTAATTATAGAAGATTTCTCTATCTACGGACGACACCAGCAATGAAACGCCAATTAACTCCTCTTATCAAATAACTCTTGCAGCGGTGGCGTGATCGCCGGTGGATTCGTCACCCATGACAAAAAGTTTCTAAACGCACCCCTTGTGAATTGCATGTATATTTGTAGTCAATACTAATGCTAAGAGTTCCATGTCCTAATGGAGTTTACGTCGTGCCCAAGACGAACTGTTAACAATGTATGGTCACAATTAAATTCGAAATGTAACACTTTCAATTATGCCCAATAGGAGAAAGAATTCAAGGTCATATCATATGCAATTTGATACAATTGGATAAGTATAGTAGGACAGAATCCTGGCATGAAATAGCTCATGAATCAAATTACTATTAGATAAAACAAAAACGAAATGGCGTTAAATTCTATTTGGTAGAAGCTTACGACAAGATATGCGAATATATATTTATCTCAATAAGAATCGTGTCGAACACAGGAATCTGCCATGAACAACATAGGAAGAAAATCAATTCGCCCGCAGTCTTACCATAGATGATACTAGTAGATAAAAAGGATTCGTTTTACCAAGATAATGTTGAACCTTGTTCTCTGCAAGGCTTCAGGGGTTATGACAATACGATACATGTAGACACGAACACACGTACACATGTGTACGTGTCGCCTTTGCGTGACCTTAGCGGTTCCTTATATGTGGTAAACCCCCATGAGCCATACCCAACCATTTGTGAGTGTCTTAAAGCAAGAGCATGCAGCTCACAACAGTAGGAGCAGCTCAGTGCGATCCTGCGGTGCCGCCTTAAGATCCATACAACCTATCCAACCCCACCCTCACAGGGCGCCTGAGCTGTCGCATTACGCCATCGGTAATCAAAGTCACTAATGTCCTCAGCCACCCTCTACCACATCTCGCCATCACGTGATCACGTGGCCCTATCACGGGATCTGACACGGAGTAGCCGGATCATTACCAGTCCTCTAGCTGTGATGGGTTCCTTCCGCCGCGCCACGAGGGGGCGTTCTGCGGACCCTGATGTTGTGCATGATGGCGTATGTTATAACGTTGTGCATTGAGTCAGCAGGTCAGATAGATCCGCATTACATTTACGTCGTTTGCGGTCACGCAGTTGCGCGTAGATCTATGACTCCCCCTTGGGCGTAACTCAATGGGATTGATTAAATTGTCTCTAATTTCTGCTCGTGAAGCCAACAGTAAAATTTTCGATATTTGGTTATTTTCAAAATTTAATGATTACCGGTTCATGAGTGTACGGCTAGAGACCTTCTTTGTCTGCTAGATTTTACTCCAGTTCATTTCGGAAAGAACCGAGCACCTGTCTTAAGGAAAAGGTGACGCCTCCGCTAGTATCAGTTTCGTAAATCTCTTGGGGGAACAAGTACTTTTAGCCAGTATTAGATGCCTGTTGTACTTTTGAAAATACAGCTAAATAGCGTCCATACAGAATATGTAATTGTTGCTTACATTGTAATGTCGCCCCTGAGGAACCTTGCTGACGTTGGCCTATGTGATGCTGGAAATAAGTAGATTGTTGGGGTTTTACGGCACTGAGCTGTAGAGTTACACCACCAGAGTATCTCCTGGCAAACCTTTGCATTCCTTGAAATATTAAAAACAACTTCCAGACCTTGGTCCTGTTCATAGAATGAAACTAATTATTCTAAGCTTCACATTTCCAATTCCTGGAAAAGTTATGGAGGTATTCAATCATATATCTACATATTAACTAAATTAATCTAAATTCAATGTACTTCCCTGTAGGCTACTGTCAGTTGGGAGACTAAATGAGCACCAAGATTGCACTCTCCTAGCAGATATTCTACACTTCCTGCGGCCACTTGTATCTCTGCACCGACCTGCCTGTTTGGGACAAAATCTGTCCCATCCGCCAGTTTTTCAAATATCCTAAATCCTAAGAGCTTTGGGCAGTATTTTGGGTTCTACATGTATATAAAGATACAGATATTACATGATAAATGATTTACGCTAGTTTCTGTAACTTAATATTTAAAATCAGACATAATATAAGGGATTACTTTCTTCAGTGGAAAGTACCATATGTGTTGCAGGGTTTTGTTTGTCAACATAACACATGTGCTCACTCGAGGGGGCAGTCTAATCAAGTGTGGATTCACATCATAAAGTGGTTAAAATCTTAAGAAGAAGCAGCTGGATTGTCTGTGAAGCTCCTTTAACAATCTCCATATTTCCCAACTCAAGATATATAAGTTGTTTGACTTTTATAACATTTGACAGTTGCCTTGTTTTGAATCTGAAATGTTAGCTGGTCCCTACTGTCTTTAGTAGATACCCGGGGTACCAGCGTATGACGTCAGTGGGTCGGGGCAGAGATAAGAAAGCGCTAGCACTGCAAAAGATATGCTAGGAGAGTGCCAAGATTGATATCAGGAACATGTCCTTTTCGACTAGACTTGTGCGTTTCCTTTCATCTGGTCGGATGTTATGATGGTCGTGTCACCTAAGACCTGCATGTTCATTAGGCAGTTCTCGAACGAGGGGGCTTTAATCAACCTTATCAGACCGCCTGCGATCTGGGACCTTATCACAATGGCATTAGCTATTGTATCGCTTGAAACGTGAGCGTCCAAAGTTGATGAAAAGCCATTAATAAACATTTGAATTGGAAAGGAAAATTAAACACGATGACATTTACTAGGTCCCCATACCAGGTCCCCATTATAGTCCATTGCTCTAAGTACCGGCGACAAATAAATTAAGGCAGGAGTGAGGGAATAAAATCTGTTATAAGATAAATGATAAATTTTATATTTGATTTACAAAATAGATACAATGTTATTGCGATTTGTGATATGATAATTAAAATAGGGCCAAACCTGCCAAGTATGAAATGCTGATGCTCAAGAGCGCATTTCTCTGTTTTTGTTTGTTCATTTTAGTAGTTTAACGTCCAATATGCTCTATTAGACTTACTTTGGGGTTTGACCGAATCTATGAGATGAATTTAGGTAGAAATCTCACCAATACACATTTGCCCAAGAAAGTTCTTTTATTACCCCCACCACATAGACATGGTATGAGAAGGATTGGCCTTTGATATAGCAGTATATGTACAACTACTGGGGGTGAAGGAGAAAAGTGGCTGCAGTGGGATTCAAACCCACAAATGATGACACTTGGGATTACGAGTCCAGTGTTATTTACCACTGAGCTAACTCCCCACCCTGGTTGTTTCAGTTATGCATGCAAGCATATCTGGCATGCACTACGCCGAGGCAAGGCAACCAAGAGGGTGAGCAGATTAATCATTGCTGTTTACCCCAGCAGGCCTCACGAGGGCATGTTTCTCGGAGTGGATGTATTTTGAAGTGTGCGTTGTAATGCCCAGTTGGGAGCTACAGCAGAATCCTCTTTTCTATTGAGTATTTTGTGTACAGAATCTCATTCCGGGGATGATGCCGATCTTAAATATGAAGTTTCAATCTTACAGCTGTAGGGAATTTGAAACCTACAAAAAAACCTTTTATTTACCACATTAATTCCAGATGTCTGGTCACTTTATTGAGGTGATAACTTACATGCGTTCTGTACAATACCATGGTGGAAATTGCTGGAATAAATTAACACCCCTTGTAAGAAATATTGATGATGAAAAAATCTGTCAAAAACAGTAATGTACATGTATAACGAAATTTGGAATCTGTAAGTTGACTGCAACCTCGACTTTGCTAGAATGTATTAGTGTTGATTGCAAGTCAGTACCATCATATTCATCTTTAACTACGTTCTGTTTAATTCGAAGAGCTATAGAGAAAATAAGTATAAAGTATTTAATTGTAATGGGAGTGGCAAGGACCATGGAAACCAGCCTTATGTATGGGCTGAGGTCCAGTGCCGCTTTATTGAGTGAAATGTTGAATGAGAAAACAACTGTATGTCAAATGATTATATACTCAATAAAGAAATTTAAAAAAACAAAAAAACAAAAAAACATAATTGACCTGCGTGTACTACTCATCAACACTATCATCTTCACGCAAGTCTTCCAGATTGTCTTCAGGCTTTTCCTGCTGATTGCCACACGTTTGAAGCTTGCACATCTCAGTACACTTAAGACCTTTAATCATTCATTGACACTCAGCTTCCTTACAGCCGTGAGAGCAATTACATGCTAATAACTACAACACAGCTTGTGTAGCAGGGAAAGCTTACATCCAGCTGATGACTAAATTCCCATTTCCCATTATCCAGCCACATCCTGTTGAATTTGCCAAATGTAGACACTATCTCCACATGGCAGCCTGGTAATTTGCTCTCTGAGCATGGTAGTAGGCTGCCCGACTGACACTCCGAACACTTTGCACAAAATAGTAAATAATGCAGGGTGTTACTGAGATTGTAGGAGTCACTTTCTGGTACATCGTACATGTGAGGCCCATTGAATAATATAGGGTCCTAGCTGCCCCACACTCGGCTTCACCTCGGAACTGACTTTTTTTTCATTCTCGAGCAATGGCAACGGCAATTGCCCCGGGAAATATTCTTAAAGCATCTCGACCTTCCAGTTGACCTACAAACACTCTTCAGCATGCCTCCATCTGTCACTTGCCTATAGCCTACATCCCAACAGACTCATTTTCCTCCTCAGACTACGGCCCTTGTCTATAACAATAGCTCGTGACAATTATTCCTGACTCAAAATTACTTCTGAATATTTTATCGTTATTTTATTCTTTTGCCTGCATTGTAGACACCTATTGGAAGAGTTGACGCTGATATAACTCTCTGTTTCTTTTTGGAAATAGTCGGCCTGGTCACCTGTGTTATGAGACCTTCAACTTGTGGCTGAATGATGATTCCATTTACTCAATGTGAAGTGCCTTCTCTATAGTGATGGTGTCTTCCAAGCGATCAATGTCGTCCCAACTCTTCTGCAAGAGTTAGACTGTGAAGACATAGCACAGTATCCATTCCTTCCAGTTGACTGTAGAAAACCCTGTGCCTTTGATATTTCAATCATTTCTACATTTCCAGTGAGTGTTTTTACAGCATATGACAAGAGAAAGTGTCTTGGAGACTCTGTACAAAATTGCTGTAACAGGAGTCAGATGTAGCTCCCATCACCCATCCAGTACGGTTTGTCGCACATGATACCAACAATATCTGGACAAATAATTACTAGGCCCAATATTAGGGGGTGGGGTAGAACCACTTATTTTCAATGTATTGGTATTGCCAGTTAGAGATTTGGGCATTTCAATGGCCTGTGGACTGTATATTGGACCATGACCGATCACAACTATGTTGCAATATAACATCTCTGTGGGATGAAATACAGTAACTAAATGACCTTATCATACATCTATGTAAGGACTACTCTGAAATAAGATAAGACAGATTAGATTAATTTTAGAGTTGCAGGATCAATTTCAACGGTGACTATGGTTGATTTTTCATAATTCATAATTAAATTTGACCTTGTCTAGTCAGAATGTCACTAATATTTGTAGTGGTGATGGCCCACCTGTATGGCAATATTGTATTAAGATCTCAAGCATCTGTAATAGTCATCTTGCAACGGGCAGAATAATGTTATCAGTAAAATTGTCAAAATTCATGGTCTGCAGTACATTAGACATTCAATTTCTGACATAAAGCTACTCATCTGGCAATCCTATCACACCTGGCCATGAACTAAAGACACATAGATTTAAAAATTCCCCAGTATTCGAGACTTCTTGTGAAAAAGAAATTACGACGACGATAAAGGAAAAACTTATTTAAAACATACAGACACATAGATCTATACTCAAAAAGTATTAGGAGAAATAATTCCTCAAGATGGGTGTTTTTTTGGCCCTCTGATTCATGGACTATTACCTTATAGGGCAGCATTCACACTGCTGCAGCTCATTGCAACTTGATCATCTCAAAGAAATACCAGTAGCAGGAAGTATGTCTACACCATTTGCAATCATAGAGCCCATTATTGACGCCAGTTATCGAGTTGCATATGAGCTCACCTGGATGATGTCAACTGAGGACAGCGATGATAACAGAAGTGGCATCCGACCCCACCGCCCTTTATAAAGCCACCTCGTCCGATTACCTATTATAGGGTCTAGGTTCGTATCTATCTGCTCGTGTATATGATGGCCTCAGATTGCTATTGCTTCATGCATAACCCTTCTTAACACCTGTCCAAAAATGAAAAAGTGCTGACTGGTCTTATCCTTACAGCTGTATTGTCATTAATATGTCTTATTCCATTTGTATATAGCTATATTATACGGAAACATGGTTACTGTGGATGTATGTGATAAATACACTGTAAAATTGATGATCAGATGAATCGATGCTGAAGGAAGAGGTTCATCCTATTATCAATTTTACCAAGAATTTATCACATACGAACATAGCATGCCTGTTTTTGTATTATTATATACCTTGAATTAGCCATTTTGTAACGTCTCGTTTGGTCTCATTGGCAGGTTTCACCCCATTGCCTAGTACATGTATATGGATCTTGCCATTATCCAGCACCAAAGGACTCTCATCCGCCAGCCATCCTCCAATCACATTCCTTGTTATAAACACGCTTACAGAATAGTGACCACACATTGGCCAGACGCACTGCGCGAAACTAACCACTTTACATATGTATGCGAACAGCGTTTACAGGTATGATTTTGCGTATACAGGTTGACTTTTTTTCCGTCGTGTATACGCCTTACCTATTGGCGTATATACATGTCTATGTTGCGGTTATATATATATATATATATATATATATATATATATATATATATATATATATATATATGTCATATATACGCCTGATTCTGTTATATTTACGCCACTATCCAATAATTCCATTCTCTGCCACTTGGGGACACCACTGTTGTTTTATATCATTTGCCATTAGTTATCAAAGTCTATGGTATATAAAAAAATAATTTTATATTAACAATTTTGATTATAAAATCTTTCTAAAACCCTAATAAGTATCATTTCATTAATTACATAAAATACCCCTCGCCTCACCCCCGCCTCACCCCCCGTACCGTTTTTTTTTCATCAGTATACACATATATATACCAAATGTATATAACATGTATATGACTGGCGTATATATTTTTTGCAGAGGATATTTCCTCTCGTATACGTCTGGTGTGAAATACAGCCAAGACGCATCTGTATACAAAGGAAGCAGTCTTTATACGCCTCATACGCTGGCGTGAAATATGGGTGTATATATATGAAAACAAGTCAATATTCAGCCGATACATTCACTTCCACGATGGTGTATATATATGAATAATATGGTGGTTTTCGCGCAGTGACGAGTGCAGAGGCAACTAAAATGTTTCATGTGCAATAATCACATCTGGCTTGTTGGACTTCCAGTTCACCCTATCATGCGTTTCAAGTGTTCAGAGCAGTTTTATAAACTCCCTGTAATGACTGAAGGTGCACATGGAATAAAATATTGAGGTATCTAATGTGGAGTATTAATGTAATACAGTTTAGATATGTATGCCAAATCAGTCGATATCAACAACATGATCTCGTGTCCCATTACACTGACTGACAGTACACTGTGCCACTCGGTTGCCTATTGCTCAAGCACTGCAGTGTGTCAGAGACGGGGGAACGGCCAAGAAAGACAGGCGGAACTACACTACATTTTGTGGACGTCGGAGAGTCTTGCCGTTATAGATTGATTTCACATATTCACGCTCTTTAACCTGTATTAGGTGAATGCCCCATGTTACCGACTTCCAGTTTCAACCACCGCCACACTGTGCTGCTGTGCTTTATCGCTCTGTAGGTTCCTCAAACAGTGCAGTATGGACAGCAGAAAAAGGGAGCATATGTGCTGTTATCGATTATTTTTGCACATTTGAGCTATTCAAACTGTATCAGGTGAATTCCCCATGTTATATACCTGGATATTTGGTTATTCCACACCTCTAGACATTACTAAACACCTCCAAAGGCTTGAGTTGATCGAAGTCCGGAAGTCCAACATGCCCGATGAGTTCACTGCGCATGCACATAAAAGATGTTAATTAAGTCTAAACTCTCCCTATCGTAGTCTCGGTAGCATTCGGTAAGAGTGCATATAACAGAAGAAACACTTAGATAGTAGCCAGCGGCAACTTCCCTGAACCAGGCCAATGTTTATGTCATGTGATCACGTACCCTGTGCGCCACCTACATCACGTACGGGTATGCATACTGCCTGGGTAGGAGCAGGCAGTATGTGTAGGATAAACTGCCATAGGTATAGGATAATAACTATCACCGGCGGATTCCTTATATACTCCTGCCGATATTTTCTCGCACTCTGCTTGACCTAAGATCTATGTAGCCATTAGGGCTAACAGGAGGTTGGCGATAATGCGTTAACGGAAAAGAACAGTTACTAAGGACGCCACCTCAAGTGGTCCATCCTATGAGTTGCACCCTTGGTCACTTGGCCACACGCATACCAAACCCAGCCACCGCTCTCGTCCACTCCCCCTAGGACGCCAACGAACGCGGATCTAACCGCCGGGCCCACCATACAAAAACTCCTTTCTCTCCTTTTAAATTATCTTAATCCGTAGAGCTATTTCAATAGCTCGTGACTCTTCTCTTATATTGTAATTATCCGTAAATTCCTCTCGTTATAGTCGAATATGTAAAACAAATTCAATAAATTTATTTTCATGTATTGCTTCTGCTGTTTTAGTCATTAACATCAATGCGGAAGTTTTAGGCCTGGCGTCCACCTACTACGATAGAATCGTAGACCTCCCGATATGGCACCGATACAAAATGTCAAAATCGGTGCCATATCGGGAAGGTGCAAAATCGTAGACGTATGTCTAGACATGCCAATTCACCATGCATTGTATGGGGTTTTTATCGGTGTCTAATCGCAGAAACGTGGTCAACTGCCCCGATATTAGGTAACCTTCCGACCCGATTTTGATTTTTTATCGGGAGGTGCATCGTAGGGCATATCGGTGCCATATCGTAGTAGGTGGACGCCGGGCCTTATACTAATTATGGACAGTATACAATGACCATGTTTGAACTTTATGTGGCCAGTCGCCTTTCATCTTTTCGTTCCGTGGGAGCCTAAACTTTAGTCTCCGTGGTTGCAAAAAAAATTTTAGGAGAAGAAGGTGCCACAGCTAAGCCTCGTATTTCACTATATATGTGGCCAGTCGTGTTGGATGTATACATGTACTGTAACTGGGAAATAGCAAAATTATATAAATGACTCTCGATTTAAATAGAATTTAACTAAATTCAATGATACAATTAGAAAACAATTTTAAAGATGACCTTACACAGCATTAAATCAATGAATGTGAAAACGGGATTGGGAGAGCAAATATACGAAAAGTAGAATGTAAGCAATGCAGACATAATAATACTGGATAGAAAAGCTTGGCATGTTATTAGTGCAGGCTGGTGCATTTACGCTCAATTCTTAGCAATTGTAAACATTTGGAGGCGTATAATGAAAGGAAACACATTGTATGGTTCACTTGTAGGCATACCCAGCATCCATAGGGTGAGGGCCCCTACGTAACCTACACCTTCTTCCGCCTCTCTACCTCGGACTTTAAAGAAACCGAAATCGACATTCCTTTCCGGAGCTTCTGTGAACCTTACAGATATGCAATGACACACTGTCGGACAGGCGAACGAATATGTGGCGGTGATCCAGAGGATCCTCCAAACGCTAATACACAGTACAACACCTGAAGATGTAAAAGGTGGGAAGATCAGTCCTTTAGATAAAGTTCATTTTCGTACCGGAATTACCATCATCTTCAAACAGATTCAGAGAATACCCCCGACAGAGAACCCTATTAGAAACTGGAACCTACTTCAGAGTCACGTTGGGCCATACGCACGCATAAGACGGAAAGCACCTCGAGGCCAAAGGCTTTGGAGGTGACACACTCTCCATCCACAGTATCGACAAAGTGAGGCACCTTTAAGGCGTTATACTGACCGCAACACCTCTGGTTCGAAAATATTCTCGACGTCTCTGGAAGCAAATGGTAAGTAGAGAATTTTTTTGTAGTTCATATTTTTGCGTTTCTGTTACTAGGAGAGAGGGAAATTCCCATGAAGATTCCGCAACCTATGGCCCTTCATAAATACAAGGTTGGTGAGAAGGAGGACTGGGGATCTAGTGAGCCTGAGTGATCCAGAGATTTGGAACACGTTTCAAGTCCACCAGTGGAAAAGATTTATTGGAGCCGGCTAGGGCAGAGCGGGAAGGTGTCGGGGTGAGATCAAGGAATGGAGGTAGTTAGAGCGAGAAAAACGAGTCAGAAAGTTAGGAAGGACGGCATTTAGAGGATTCGCAGATATGGAAAGGGGAGGCTGGGATAGAAGGGGATGGCTGGACCTCATAACTACAGCGTCCTAAGCTAAAGGTGGGTGGGGTAAAGGTTCAAGGGAGAGATGGGATTTAGAGAGGGGAGCGGGTGGCATCGGGCAGTAGCCCAGACTGGAGTTCAACGAAAGCGCGATAGAGCCTGAGGATTTGAGATGGTGACATTGAGACAGGGCCTGAGGATGGGATGTTACTATGTTACAGATATAGTCTGAATATATGAGGTCATGACATTGAGATGGGACCTGAGGATGTGACATCATTACATTGGGGCAAGGCCTGAGGATGTGATGTCATGACATTGTGGCAAGGCTTAATGATGTGAGGTTGTGAAATTGAGACAGGGTGTAAGGCTAAAAGACACAGACGCCAGCGGACAATTTGGACATAAACATAACAAAGCATGAAAAAGACTCGGGTTTTATTGGTATTAACGCCGGGAGGAAAACATGAAAAAACAATGTTCGTCATTTTTGATAAGTCGTGAAATTGAGACAGGTCCTGAGGATAATAGGTTGTGACATTGAGATAGGAAACAAGGAATGGAGGTCATGACATGGCGAAAGATATCGTGACATTTAATCAAGGGGTCATTTTCGCCATTGTGATGGAGAGTAACTCAAACACAAGCACAACAGAACTCAATCCGTTTCCAGGTGTCACTATAATAATTGTAATCCCATCTCCCGGGTTCTCATTGCCCCCCCCCCCCCCCCCTCGCGGATCCCAAACATAATTCAATATTAAAGATCAAAACTTCAAGTGAAGTACATCGCACATTCTAACAATTAGTAGCCTGTAGATTTCAGCGAGAGATTTAAACCATCCGTGTGAATACTTTTACAATGGCAATGAAAACCATCACGACAATACAGCAGATCACTATGTTTGTGAAACTGAATGGTATGGTGTCTGTGCAGCATCCCAGAGAAGGGGATCCCCAGCAGGTGGTGTCAAGGTAAGTGAGAAATCTGGTTGTAGATTAACAGAACGCTACTGTCAACTTCAGCTAATTGCCGTGGTTATTACACTGCCTCACTCCTGGCCCCACTGGTGCGATACGATCGTCGCACGTGTTTTATGGCCCCATAAACGCCCCGGCGGGGTTTATGACCCCTATTGCGATGGATTCATCGCACACAATCGCAAAGAAAATCCGGGGATCCGTTGCATCGCACACAATCGCACATGCGCGCAAGTCCGGCCCCACAGGAGCGATTGTGTGCGATGCGACGGGCGGCGCTGTTTTTATGACCCTCGCCAGCCGTTTATGACTTTTTATTGACTTGCGACAATCGCATCGCACCAGTAGGGCGGGGCCTTAACCATCTGAACATTTACGGGCAACAAGGCTACACAATACGAACGCCCAACACTTCAGAGGCACCTGAAATCACGTTGAAATAAACAAACAAACATTTAGTTTTGTAAATACATGCCCTAACAGACATTACCACACTAGAATATATGAAACAAACCGCCTATTGTTCGTTTGGATTCGTAGCAAAAGTTACTGTGTGACGCCATTGCAAACGCTCACTATCCCAGCAGATCGTTCAAGGCACTTGCAGTTACTAATCTCTATTTCAAACCCTGCTATCACTCGCCCTAAAGGCTATAAGAAAGCGACCCGACCATTGTGCCCGATCACCCCTTTGCCTGACGAATCCGTCTGGTCGGTAAGAATCGTGTCGCTGTACGCACTTCACAGACCCGATTTCTGAAAATCGTTTCCCAACATCTTAATCGCATCACAAGTTATTAAACTTTTAATTATTTTCTAAGAATCCACACCAGCGGCCTGTGGCTCACCCCGGTTCGGCTCCCGGCGGCTCTCTTTGATCTCAATCGGGTCGCTGTACAAGGTCATAGAGTCGAGAGGTGTGATCGGAAAGTGTCTTTTAGGGTATAAGACAGCGACATTCTTGCTCCCGATTAGAATCGGTGATCGGTTCGATGAGAATCTGTGGAAAATGTCGCTGTCTTATGGGATTTACTCATTCTTTGATATGTATGTATAAACTAACTATGGTAAGTATAACTTTGTTTATTATCCATCGTATACAAAGCCCCCATTGAAAATGTATGGGGACTCAGTAAACCACGACCCATTATATAAAACCTGTCAGATACCATAACTGTGGTATACGGATTCTAACCTGTGGTATACGGCTTCAAAACCATGGTATACGGAAAAAATAGTCCCTTTTGCTATAGAGCAAAAAAATAGTCCCTATTGTTATACCCTTTAAAATGGCAAATACTGGGATTAATATATTCGAAAAGATGGATAATAAATGCAACAAACGATGATTTTGTGGACAGGCAGCTCTGTAAACCACTCGCGGTTGACCTCGTAATACACTCGCTAGTGCTCGTATATTACTACGCGTCAACCTCTCGTGGTTTACGGCCGCCTGTCCACAAAACCATCGATTATTGTCTATGTATTCACCTTCACAAAACGGTGAGTAAGCTTTAGCAAATGAGCATTTGCATAGAGTACATCTAGGAAGAGGTAGTTGGACAAAAGGATAGCAGTGAGTATAGGAAGAATGTCATACTGAAGTTAGCGAATTGGCACAAATGAAAATAGGGTAGGCCCGTGATACAGCTGGAGAGGGCCTGTAGGTGGGGAGAGCATGCAAGTAAGGAACTGGAGCTGACAAACATGAAAAGTAAAAGAAACTATGGGAATACTGGGACCTGGCCATGGAGGTAGAGGAGAGCAACGCAGGAAAGCAGGAACTCAAGGGTCTGAGGTGATGGAGGGGAGGCAGAGTGGGAGCTGCTACTCATAAAAAAAACCTTCAAGTACCTCTTGAATTGCGGTGCATGCAGTGGTTGTCTGTCCGTAGTTTTTTGCCCTTCTTCAGGCAGAGGGTGCAGACAGACCAGGGAGGATTAGGTAATGGTTTGATGGATCCCTATGCGAGGGCAAAGGCCGTCCCCCTACGTGTGAAGGCGTGATCTGGTGGCGATGGCCTCCCCTTTGGAAACAAGATCAATCTTCCCCAATGGATCGCCGCCGAGCCGGGAAACAAAAGCCTGTGCAGCAGGGGTTTATCCCCGACACAACCCGGCCTTTGCCCCTTCAGCAACCGGCCTCACGCCGGTCCAACACCCCTGCCCCCTACCTCCCATAGACTACCCTCACGAAATGTCATAAATGACAGCAGAAGTAGGAGCACAGGCACGCCACACTTTCATCGACTTCCAGCATGTTTCCACTGCGCCTGTAATTTGTGTTTTAGCATTGGGGAGAAACGGAGAAAGCCCACATGGTTC
Organism: Alentia gelatinosa; assembly: GCA_950022655.1. NCBI lineage: Eukaryota > Metazoa > Annelida > Polychaeta > Phyllodocida > Polynoidae > Alentia > Alentia gelatinosa. The sequence goes on along the minus strand of OX465580.1, from coordinate 99,134,163 downwards.
CTCGGCAAAGGTGATCAAAAAGAAGTATCTAGTGGCATATATAGTGACGTAATTTCCTTTTTATCCCCGTGGTCAAGTGTCAGCTATATAATTGAGTAGTGCATGTCATATAAAAGATATAAAAGGTCAGGGTCTGATCCAGTACCTTCGTCTTTTGCTGTAAGTGGCAATTGGTCAGCAGACAGTGCCTAACATGCCGTGAACTGCAGCTCAGTGTGACATCTCAGTTTTGCCAAGGACCGACCTTGTGTTGAAACGTTTCCATAATGGTTTAAAAGGCCAATCTTCCGTGATGAAATATACGGAACAATTGCCAACACTAATTACACATCTATGTGTTAGTGTTAATCATACCGAAATAAAATGTAAAGGTCCAAACAGCCCCAGGTAATTGTTCGTATTATCTATGTCAATACCACTTGAAGTTCCATGTTCATACCTAACTTGACAATAACTCAGATTGTGACTGCAACTGAGACTTTTGTATCACTATCTTGAAACAAAGAAATCCTTTCACCTATATAAAAGAATGTTTGTATCAAAAAGAGCCAATTCTTTATCAGATTGTGACTGCAACTGGTAAAAAGTATAATGAACATAATAGTCGTGAAATATATATATACTAGAATGATTCCGTATAAGTCTTCTGTTCATTGTTAGTCAGATAACAGTTAGTATATGTAAAAAAATACCAATCCTGCATCTAACAAATGCAATTAGTCCTTGTATGTTATTATATCTCACTTGTGATACTTCGAATTCTTGTGATACCTCCAGTAAAGCTCTAACGCTCTAATGGTCTTAGAACCCCTATTATCGGTCATTGGAAGTTTGACTGGATCGATTCCGAAAACAAGGTATTAGTTCCATGATGCGATATTGTATTATTATCAAATACTTATAAATGTACAACAGGTTCACTCTGGTAATTGCATGCCCATACATTTTCATCTCATCTCATTATATCAACACCACCTAATGTAACATTTGTATGTGACAATTGTCTGACCGAACGAATGTGTACAGTATAGTATGCTACTGGGTAATTAGCTTCTTGTTATAGGGCCCGGAATGAAGAACGACATTTCATGCCGATTCCGGTGTATTCCCGTATTTTCAACAACAACCAAATAATGTCTTTTTTGGCACCGTCCAATTATATCGCTACGTGGGCGCATGGGGCCATCACGCAGACCTTTCTGGAATACCGACCAGTGTGTTCCAGGAAAAAATCTCAGCAGGATTTGTCTGTGACAAAGACCCTTCGAGGTACATCAATCTCTCTGTTTGAAGGGAAACTACACACTTTGTGTTCTTTGCCTCTGTGCTTTCCATCGGTCTAAGCCCAAATCTTTAATCATGATGCCCACGGAGAAAAATGTCACCAATGCCAAACACAATTATGCCCGTGAAGAAAATTACAACCCAGGTTGATATCAGAAAACGAGGATCATAGTTTTGAAATGTATACGGTGTATAGAATCGGTGTAAAAAGTAGTGTTTTACATGTGTGTATTTGTTTTGTATACGTCTCTTCTATTGTACTCTACTGTCCCAATATGATATCTGTATGGAAGATCGCAACTTATGGTTGCTACTATATTTTGACATGAAAAATGTTTACTGAATAAAAAGTACATCCATGGGGATAAAACCATCACAAATGCCAAGAACCATGATGCCCATGTAGGAAACAATCACCTATGTCAAAATCCATGATAGCCATGGAGAAAAAAGTCACCAAGGCCATGGACTATGACGCTCATGGAGAAGCCATCACCTTTCCAAAATAATGATGCCCAGGTTGAAAAACGTCACCAAAGCAATCGAGTAGGAGATAAATGTCTGTCGTTGACGGAACAGCGCCAAAGCAAGAAGTAGGAAAAATATATATGAATAATTTGATATGACTAACCCATTTCTAAATATATATTTTCCTTAAATGTTGGAGGTAAAGCTCTTCACATAAAAAATGTGTGTTGCCTGCTGCGGATCCCGGCAATGGAACTTGTTGTTATCGATTGATTTTGCATGTGAGTTATTGAAACTATATTATGTGAAAGCCCCACGTCATTTACCTCACTATTTGGTCATCGCGCCTTTCTTGATCCTTACTGAGATCATTGCATAACACCTATAAGCGTATGTCAGCCCCCAGTAACTGCCAGTACTGGGACTGCCATTGGCATCACGATTTTTGCCATGTACACCATCCAACCTTCTCACCTACCAACCTCCCTATCCACCGACCAATCTACACACCAACCTGCCCACCCCAGCTTGTTCATATATCCACCTTCCGACCCACCAACCTGCCCATCTACTGAGCTATCTACCCACCAGCCTGCACACCTATCATCCTGCCTATCCACAGATCTGCCTCCCAGTCAACCTTTTCACAAACCAACCTGCCTAGCCAGCAGACTGCTCACAAATCAACCTACCTAACCACCCACCTGCCCACCTAACCACATACCTACCCACCAGCCTATCAACATGGCTACCAACCTGCTCAGCCAGCAGCCTGCCCACCCACCATCCTGCCCGCCTATCAACCTACTTACCATCCAAGTTTCTCACCTACCAACTTCCCTATCCACCAACCTATCGACTTAATTGAAATTGCTTTTAGAAGCAATCGGTCTGAGCCCCACCACCCTTGCTGCGTATGTATTTTAATGAATGGCTCCCATGTGTAAAGGTAGGCTTAGAACCAAACACATCTATAGCCTCCATTTCTACGAGTCAATTAATAGAACAATCAAAGTGACGTTTATTTTAATCTTGGTGGTCATTATACGAGCCTACAAAGTTGCCTTATTTGTTCGCATCCAAACTCTGTGGTTGTGTAGATAGTGTTATTTCTCTTATAGTTCCTACTTTGTGTCTGCCTTCACAGAAAACGCTTTTTGTGAGCAGCTGTTGTGGCATTTCTGGTCACACGGCGGACGCCATGTTCTGCTGTCTTTCCCTGGGCTTTGTCCTCTTTGACTGGCGGGTGTTCAGTAAGATGGAAAATCGTGCCATATATTGTAGATGCCCATAGAACAAGAGTTAGCCATTAAGCAGATATTTGAGGAAGAAAGACATCTTTTGAATAGGCCTTTATACGTTTGTGTGTGGCTAGGATGCAATGTGCATGAATGGACAATGGTTGACAAATACCTCTATAGAATATAAAACAATATCCTCTAAATTGCACTTAACTTGAATCAACAGTTTTCAAGAATTGTCTGACACAATGGGTTAGCTCGATGTTCCCCACCATAGGCACTTGATATTGTAGTTGTTCCATTAGTGATACGGTGGATGTATCTATCAGAGGCGAACTATTACTCGAAAAAAAGATAAAAGGTATTCATATGTCTTCTCTTTTTTCAGAATTTCAATGCTGCTCTTTTTCCTGTAAGTTGTTTGTCTGTTCGTTCAGTGGTCTGCCAATAGACGTTCAGGATTCTCCAGTGTCAGAATCTACCTCTGCTCCTTTACAAAATCCTTTATTGGTCAAGAAATGTGTACATTTGCTTCTTATGGTTGTCACAACCTACAAAACATTTCCGATGCCAAAGGGTGTCTGGGACTCATGTTGTCTCGCACCTATACAATCATTGACTCGAAAACGACGACGCGCTTTTTATATAGGCATTGTGTGACTATTGCATAGTATGCATTCTGACACTATTGAGTTCGTTATTTAACCCTTTCCAGGCGGGCAGGTGGTTAGGTAGCAGTAGCTACGTGGGCGAGGATGTCCCTTATAGCGAGAATGCATTTAGGCATTCGCTAAAATATTCTTGTCACTTATTCCTTTGTTTTTCGTCTATTCATTGAAAAATGCATCAATTCATCGTGAATATCTCTAGGGATTTTTGCCTAATTAATTAAGGCATTTTCTCCTTGAATGGATTCACGATGACAAGACACACACGCATGTCGCGACATACCAATACGATACTGTGTATGTACAACATTAGAGCGCACTGAAATCAAATAGAATTAAAAGAATATCATAAGAAATTACGTAATTGAACCATTTGTATTTGATCAAGAATCAAGTGTCAAGAATGCTTCAATAAACTTACAGAATGGATTTAATAATGACTAACGCGGATAAAAGCTAATTTTTAGATATTTCTTGAGAGTTGGAAATCGATGAATATGTCTCCCTAGCCAATTGCCAGAGTCACTCACAAAGCCCTAGCAGAGCGAGTGAAGCGAGAGCTGATAGTTATTGTCCTTGTGGGGTGGGCGGGAGGTTCCGTAGCGAGCAGCGGAGCAGAGGAGCAGAGGTTTTCCCATGCTCAATAAATGTGTTATGCTAGGTGGCTTACATAACAGTTAGTAAACCATTAAGATCTCCTCGGGAGGAAAACAGAAATATGGTTACTACACTGTCAGGAGAGACATTCCTGACGTCTTCAGAAAGCTCTCATCGAAATAATATAACATAAAGCTTTACTCCAATACCCTCCCCTAATCCTCATTGCATCTCTTGTCTGTCAAATCCATGGTATCCATAACGTGCCAAAGCTTCATTACCGATCGGTGTCTACAGCGTGCCGTTTTACAATGAGCCACACAGTGCCCCCCAAGTCGAGATATTACAGAAACTGTAACAATTCTGCGTACAACAACTGTCTCGCAATGCTGACACCTAAATACCTCTCATAGGCTGAGAGTTGACAAAATAGAATCAGATACCTGACAGCTTTGATTGTATTTCTAAATGTGCTTTATATATATATATATATATATATATATATATATATATATATATTCATTTATTTATTTATTTGTGTGTGTGCGTGTGTGTGTGTGTGTGTCTAGGTGTGTGTGTGTAGGTGTGTGTAGGATATTACAAGTTAGAATATGATAGAAAGATACACTAGAAATCTTCACTTGCAAAGGCTGGAATGGACCCAAGTAGACCTTTTTTCATTGTCGAATCGGCAGGGTTTTTGTCTGTGTTAGGGTTGGATGAGGACGGCTACGGTATACATCAACCAGATCTACAGTCTAACCGGGCGGAATACCTTATACTAAATCCCCACCAGGCACTAAGGTTCTAGAGCTAGGCCCCCTCCTGCTCTGCATAGGGCATGTTGGTGAGCACCCCGAATCCGTCTCACTGCAGGGAAGATCTAGTTCCCATTCGCTGTATGGAACGCGGCGGATTAGTAGAGATTCAATTCGAAACAGTTTAGGCGACCTGACCCCAGGTGGCGCTGGTTCAACACCGAAAACGACTACCATGAGGGCTAATTCAGAGGCTTTGAGGGTAAGCACGGATACAACGATGGTCAGCCCAATGCCTGATACGTATTAACCTTCCCCATGAATGAAGCTATTCCCGATTCTCAGACTGAACGAATATGAAAATAGGAGAAGTCATTATCAAAATGTACAACGTACGTGACACTTTGAAAAGGTAATACCTCTCAAAGAAATCGGATGAGAAGCGATTGCATTTGCAATATATGCGGAATACAATAGGGATGCTGACATTTTAAGTTCACTTGTATAAAGGAGAAGACTTTTATTTATTAACAGGTAATTCGCCTACACTGACTGTCTGCCATTACAGTATAATTGGATTTACATGGAAGGGCAAATTGGATTATATCATATTACTAATAACACGCATAACTATGGAAATATCATATTCAAGTCTAGTCTTGTTCAGTAAATTAAATTTCAATAAAGTCACATCAAATAGAAGTTATCGTTGTATTTTACTTTCCCATAGGGGATCTAGAGAATGGACTTTTATTAGGTTTGTCTTTTGCGATGATACAGTTTTTAAAGTGATTGAATATAACAATCTGCCTCGATAACTATGGGTTTTTTCCCTTAAGATTGTCCAATTATCTTTCCCTTTTCTATCTTAATCTTGGATGGGTTATATAAGATTCGGTAGAATAGGTTTAAAAGCCTGTAAGAGCCAGGAGGGGGTAAACATTATTTAATTAAGGCCATTACACACTGACCAAATTTGGAACATGAATGTTACATTCTGGGCGACAAAGGAACAGTTGTGAGCTCAGGCGAGGCATCATGACGGAGTCGGCCAATGTGGCACCTCCCTCCAGCAATTTGCAACATACAGATAAGTGGTTAGATGCTGTCCCTGGCCGATTAGTTCCCCGAAGTTGACCAATGACGAGACCTGTAACACATTCGGTGATGTAGGAAATTGTAATACTATCGTACAGTACAGACAGAATTACTAGCTCCTACCACCCCTTTTTTGTATCACGCTGTGATGGTCGACAACCTGTGAAAATACGTCTGACATACGTTAAAGTTTACTGCACACCAACCGATTTTGGGTTGAATTAGTTCCCATATCCTATAGGAGTTGGTCAGTCGACCAGCAACCATCCCAGTGAATACCACAGAGAGACGGTGGGTAAATCAGCCTACACTACACGACTGAGATACGATTATGTACATGTATGTGAGGGTACAAAAGTCTCCAAGCCACTAATTGCTGGGGGAGCTAGTACACCACACAAAATGATGATAGACTTTTGGCAAGCGATTTAGGAACATCAACCGACAACTCGTTGGCGACAAAAGAACATTTTAAGGGGAGGTTTCACTAATTGTTGGCTGAACCTTGCCTAGCTGCCCTACTGGTATTAGGCTGCCTCCATTAGGATGCCTCGCCTGAATGTACTTCATTGTTCCAAAATCAGTAGATGTACATTGGACTTTAGACTAGCTTACAATAAGGGGACTTAATAATTCGAAACACAATCATACAGTACGTTTTTCACTTGAAGGTCCAATTCCCACCTAATGATTTCAGAACATGGATGTTTCTTTATCGGCGGCGATAAAAGAACAATACTTTGTCTCAGAAGAGGCATCCTAACATGATCAGCCATTTTCGACCATATATGTATTTTGTCTGAGACTAGTTCAACGACAGCTATATGCTTTGGCAACTGATCGGTCAGTCCTCGATCGGTAGATGTGCACTAAGTTAATTCTATTGGTAAGGGTAGTGCCGGAGTTGGCTGAGGTAGAGAGTCTACATACGTGAGTGGTAGGGGTAGGGCTGGGTTTTATATTGGAATGAGGTTGGGGTAAGTTAAGGATTAAAGTTGGGATGCGATTGGCAGTGGACTTTGTTTCTGTGATCAGCTCGGAATGAGAAAGGATTAGAGGAAAGAGTAAGAGGACAGAAAACCATTGGATAATAGCTTGTGGAATGAGGCGCTGCGTGTCCGTGCGACTGTACAAATAACTCCGATAAGTTCAAAAGGAGCGGTTCACCTGGGTCACGTTACATAAGTTTGTCGCCAAGACCATCGCAAACTGTTTGCGATACGATTTTTCAGCGATTATGATTTTTTCTATTACTAGTAGGGGGGCAATACAATTGAATGCTCTAACACGAATGCTGAGAAATCGCTAGACCAGTTACAGCTACAACTATGAAAATTCAGCGGTGAAATTTAGCAGGAAATTCCCTCATGAAGTCATAGTATGAGAGGGGTTTCCCAAGATTTCATCGCTATATTTTACATACCGATTTTGTTTTCCTGTTCTGGAGCTGCAAATTGTTGCTCGTTACAAGGTTAATAACCAGTGGCAAAATCAGGATCGCTGTAGCTAAACCATCAAAAATAGGCGATTTTGACTGCCAAACGAGTACTGACCAAAAATATGGTTTTTTATGCTTTCAACATATATTCCATTTCATTTCAGAAAAAAACTATGTGCCAGTTTGTGTTTTAGGAAGAAACATTATAGGCTGATATTAAAACGAATTATTTTAGTGGGAATCGCTAATGCAAGACTTTTTTCATGATTGCCAGCGAGCGATGAGATGACATGAAAATGCATCGCTATACATAATAATTGGATCCATCGGAATCGCTAAACTGCACTTTCATAGCTGTCGATATTTATGTAAATGGTCCCTGTGTTTTTCAGCGCAGGAGAACGGGTTCATATACGTCAGCTAGAGGTTAGAATGCTCACACAGGCTTTCAGACCTAAGTGTACTGTATTCAGGTGCAGCATGCTCTTTCATTATCAATGGAAATGGTATTAGATCCCAGTTCCATATGCCGTTAGAACTGCAAAATGTATGTGTCGAGAATACAGTCCACTTGTCAACTATTCTGCTAGGAGTGATCGGCCTCTCTTCTATTATAAGAATCATGACTGCGAAGGCTTCCTGTCAAAGCTTTCTGTATTATCGCTGAGGTCATATGGTGCATGGACCAACTCCAACGACCATAGAACAAGTGTGGAAAGGACCGGCTATTGATTGATACCTAGTGCGCTTGCTCAAGGGTCTTCCGGTTTCCAGGAGGCTCACGTGATTGCAACGAGAATGACGTCATTTTAGGCTACTTAGGCCGGCAGTGTGAGACTCCCTAGAAGGTAGGGGCGTTCGTGTGGGTCGAAGTCCCAACTTTGTGAAAGGAATGTCGCTTTTCATTCTGACCCTAGACCGGAAGTACTTCGGCTCCCTGAGGTCCCTCTCATTACCCCCTCACAAGGGATTACAGCGGGTGGCAGCAGAGAAAAGGCAGCAGCACCACTGGGTGCCATAGCGTCTACATCATTAGGCCAAGTGTGTGGAAGTATTCTTTCGCTTCAGTTTATGTATGTAAACATATATAAGGGAATACAACTAACAATAACCAAGAAATGATAATGGAAATAAAAGTTAAGACTTTGTCTTAATATAAATTGTATGATATACACAGGAATGTTGTCTTTGTGGGGCATCCCTTTTATACATAATAAATCACTGGATCCAACCCTCCCTCAAGGATCAACCTGGATTTTCTTCGAGTCTATCGCAGATCACGGCGGATAAAGAGCCCAGTAGATTTGGTCATCGTAAATCCCTGGGAAGGTGAAAGTCTTTTTAATAATTTTTTTTCAAGTACCGGCTTCCGCCATCAGTATTCGGTGCACCAGCAGCCAAGGACAGTTTAATGCGGGTATTTGAATTTCTGAGAGGTTTTAAAGAAATTTTACTTTTACCAATTAATGGAACTACCGAGATGCTTCAAAGGTAATCGTTGATTAACGTTAAGGAGCTATTTGCTATTCTTTGCCTCACCTAGTAGATACAAACTTAAGTTTGCCATTCAACGTACAATTCACCAAATGGGCGCGACCGACACACATTCATTGATATTTTGGTATCAAACACTAATATATTGTACTTGATCAGCTGCTATCATGGTGTGCATCTACAGTGCAGTATTTACAACTATAGATTTAAGATGATCATGAACGAGTTATAGGTTTGTATATCAACAATATATAGAACTATATACGTCACAAGTGGAGAGAAGTTCAAGAGTGGGCTTTCTGGATTACCATCCCGTCGAGTTAATGCACTAAAAAGGAAGAACAAACTAAGAACCACAGAAAACCTTCAGTGTAATTCTTTTCCTCTTAAGCATCTAATAAATTGATAAAAGTGGAATATTTTGACCAACTCGATATCTATAGATACGTATCTGCACCGAACTAGTAAAACGCAACCTCTTTAAACCTGTCGATCTTTACAAATAGGATTCCACGTGGAATTCTTTATGTGTAAAAATCAATGCAAAATCAATGCAATAATCTACGAAATGGTGGCATCAATCGATGGTGCTTGTTCCCTTTGGTGTACCGTCATTGTTACTTTTTATTATAGACCTGTGCACATCAGTCACTGACCTATGCTCAGTATATAGCCTGTATTCCACCAAACAACCACTTTTTCAACGTCAACAGACGTTCCAGCCGACCATTCAGCCAACGTCGGTTGAAAATCTGGAAAAAATGGCCTCAAATGCGTCGCTGCTCCACCGAAACCCCCAACAGACGCTCATGTGGTCGCCATACGAGTGTCTGCTGGGTTCAATGTTCCAGCTGATCCTAGCCGACGCCCCTGCCGTGGCGCCGACTGGTGGACGTTGGCCGCATTTTACGTAGTAATCGAGTTCTCGGATAGGCGGCGCGGCGTGCGATGATACACTGCGACACACCGAACCTGCGAAAGTCGCGTATCGAGCGGAGCAGTGTATCGGCATGTCGGGATTTGTACAGGAACGGTCAGAAAACGTCAAATAACTGCGGAATTACACATTTAATCGAACAATGAAGGTAAATAAAGATAAGGATTGATGTTATGAATGTGTATGGCACGCTGTGGTGCTAGAATTCTGCCGAAAATACCGAAAGTGTCAGAATTTTCGATGTCGGTTCGTGGCTACGGGTATCGCTGGTATCGCTCGCGCTCTGTTGGCGGCGTTCCCTCGCCGCAACTCCCGGCAGAGACCACTGGCGGGTGTCGTACTCTTCAAATACATCGGCCAGATGCCCAATTCCAGCCAATAAAAACCTAATGAATCAGTTATTCGCCAGATGCACAATTTGCGTCTCTTTGTTGGAGTATCGGCTGGGATATCGCCTGAAAAAATCTGGTTGGTGGAAGCGCATTTCAAATGGCTCTCCTGCCAGACGCTCAGCAAATGTGAGGCGACGTCCCAACAACCCCAATATCCTCCAACAGACGTCAATTTCAACTGCTGGAACGTCTGGCGGGAGAGCAGACGCTTGCTGAAACGTCTGGTGTGTGCTTCCACCAACCCGACAGATGATTCAAATAGAACAGATCTGCCAGTAACCGCCATACGGGCGCTGTACGACGTTTTTGTCTTGTTGGTGGAATACAGCCTTATAGTAAGCAATTCATATTTCACATAAAAATATAAAACAAAATGTGATGTACGGCCCAGTGTGACAAGTACGGACTGCTTTGCCACTGCATATCTGGACCAAACAAGCAATAATTAGAAAGATATGCAGGAAATAGAATGAATATGCAGGACAAAAATGATACAGGTAATGACATGTTATTTCTATGATACCAAACTGTTGTATATCTTTATATACTAGTTTCTGTATCAATAAAGCGTCTTATTCTTGACAGCTCTGAACAGCCTATAACTAACCTTCTTCAGTGTTTTATGTATGCATCGTTCCCAGCTTAGGGTTTCGTCGATAGGTATCCCAAGGTAAGCATAAGAACTACAAAAAGGCAGGTCGCAACCATCTACTTTTAGTAAGGGATAACATATTTCTTCGGAGTTTAGCTTATTCCTCGGGTCGAACATGCAGACTTTGTTTTTTTAACATTAATTTCCATGTAGCTTTCATTGCACCATCTAGATAGTTGCTTCAAGTCCGATTATATGCCAGATCGATTTTCCCACTATACCTGTGTGCAAATGTCTCCGACTTACAGAAATCTAAGAATATAATTCTTGCATTGTAATTCCCGTCAGTTTTGTTTTAGAAAATGAGATAATTCCGGCTTGGTGTACCCGTGAATTAAATCTATCACTTGGAGTATGGACTAGCGCTTGAGGGAGCTGATTATAGAAATGCTGGCGATACACAAAACTATTGAAAAGTTTTCCCATCGCGCAATATATGGATTCTTGCTGACGATTCTAGTAAATAAAACACCTAATAGGAAAGAGCTTTACAAAAGAGTAGGTTTATTTCTGGGTTGTTTTGTTGAATAAGGCACACTTTGTCACAAGTGGTCTTCCTGTGGTTCTGGTTGAAAAAAGACCCTAATACAAAACAGAAGACGGAATGATAAATGAAGATCGTATATCAAGTGAATGGCTTAGTCTGGTCGCGCATGAATAGTGAATATTTGTTCGAAATTATTTTTCATAGAAGCGAATTGCGGTATGAATATCACTCAGCATTGAGGACACAATTGGAAAAGGGATATCTAGTTCATGGCTCGACGCTTCCCATTACGTCCGAGAAGAACTTCAGGCGGATTTAGCTACGCCTCACTATTCCCTTTTGTCCCCAATGACAAAGGGGGCTCAGAAACTTTTATTGTAAGGTCAATCTCACAACGGGCTTACTTCCCACAACGCTGCCCTGCGGACAGCTCTACCCAACACCCAGCGCCCAACAAAGATTACTCTCCCATCCCATAATATGATTCCCGACAGCCTCTGGGAGGCGGAAGTCCGTGTTATTGACTTCCGACAAGAAATCTCCACAGGCGCGTGCGCAGTGGGCCGGGAGCGGAGGGCAAACTAAGTGGGCCCCGTGGAAGTAGTCAATAAGACGTCACAGGCAAATAAGACGATATAATTGTTGCAGAGATCGACGGCCCTTTGCAAGTGTCGGTTCCGATTATGGGTAAGACTACCCGGGGCAGGAAGCCCGCCTTCTTGGCGATCAATGTCGGTACATTTTCTTCCTGTTATCATCGATTGCTGCATTTCAGGTTCATTTCAGAGGGTTTCTATTTTCCATTTGCCTTCGTGGAGGGTCCGTTTCTTTTCTTTGCGTAGATCATATGTTCAATGGCTGTCAATGGGTGCGAATGCATACGTGTTCCTCTTCCTTCACCATGTTACCATCGCTCTCTCTCTATCTCTCTCTATCTCTCTCTATCTCTCTCTCTCTCTCTCTCTCTCTCTCTCTCTCTCTCTGTATTTCTCTCTCTCTATCTGTCTCTCTGTCTCTCTCTCTCTCTCTTTCTCTCCCTTCCTTGAATCTCACATGGTCTCTATTTCTCACCGATTCCCATTCTTACCTTCATCGAATATTGCCCATCTCCTTAATCTAGTTTCCGCAAGTATCAAACCTTTATAATGTGTTTATCCTTTTCTCCAAAAGCCCCCGTCTTCTCTACGGGAGACATTACATTACAAAGCGAGTCACAAAATTTCATGTTCAAGTCTACTTTTAAGTGCTCATAACGAAGTGAAATATTTCCATTTACTTCATGAAGGTCTTACATTTACGTTAGAGATTGTGTAATGAACATGTAATTAGAGGAGAGTACCAAGGGATTCTTTGATAATGCGGCTTCAAAATTAAATCTTATTGAATAGCTTAAGGGATTCACTGAGCGGACACAACGAAATGTGTCTATCAGGAGACATCAAAGACATCAACGAACCTATAAGAGATATATCTAAGATCATAATGCAATGGCAGTCGAAGTTACCTGCCCCATTAATCATATTGCGTACATGTTCACAGTTCAGTGTCTGTTGAATGTTACGGCGTCCCACAAAACTATATTTGCTGTAGAAAGAACAATGTGTATACGTTGAATATAAATAAAAATATTGTTAAAGGGGTAGTAAAATCATGTTTTTTGTGGTTTTTTTAATGATTTCTTTATTTAGTCATTTAGTCTCGTACACGTAATGCAAGCGGACTAGCAGTAGAATATTGTGCATACCTATTGTATACTACTTTAGGATATAATCGGGATACGACTGGATATGTCTAGATGAAATAGCATTGGTCTCTTATCAGGAGGTACCTTTTTCTTCATTGTTTCTTGAGATACGGCTGCGGCGACAAAAGGTTTCACTTATCACTATATTGGACTTAATCTCACCCCTGGAACTCGTTCTCCATGCCCCTACAAGTATTGCAATCCGTTCTCCATGGTCTATATCCTGTGTGTTGTCCATTCCTTTAGTCTGTACAGGGGTGAGATAAATACAAAAAGCAACTCGTTTTGGTCAAAGAAATCAGTCTGCAACTCGTTTGAACGCTATGTGATATTCACTCCGCATCAAACTCGTGGAGAACGACGGCTTTGACCAAAATTTGTTGGTTTCCTCTTTAATATTTGTCAACCTACAGCCAAGTATCATTGAACACGGCAATCTTGATGGAGAAGAATATGAAGTCATTTCAACAAAAGTATGGAGAGGGAGGTGTCACTGCTGGAATATTGCCTTTCAAATCGCATCATCCACACTTAGCTACATTCCTCAGATGATCTGTTTTGGTTTTTTAAAGAAGTTAATCTTTAAAGAATAATTTGTAAACCAAGGCACTGTTTAAGGAAATGGTCACTGAAATCAGAACGGAGACATGCCCCTACTATTTTATAACCTCTGATGGAATGTTATTTCTTTAAATAATGACATTCATATTCTTTCAGGAGTCCTGTGCTATAATCCGGAAGCGTGCCGAAGTAAATACACCCATGTCTAACATGATTCATTCCCCATACTCTCCCGTTTCCAAAAGAGCTCACCCAGGGGAGTCGGAACTGGGGTGATATAGGGATGAGGGTTTTTGTTCAGAGGGCACTGGAGTTGACGCTGGAGTTAGTTGGCCATGGTCAGGCATCATAGGGCTGATGTAGGACTTCGGTCTTGGGCCAAGCTGGAGCCGGTCATAGATTCCTCCCGTGTGCGCCATTCAGTAGAGCATCTATCACCCCTGGCCGGGCGGGGCAGGAGGCCGGCTCTTGCTGTAATGATGATTCTTTAATTTGGATCCATAAGTCGCTCAAGCCAAGAAGCGGTGTGAAAGGCCTGGCGTCGGGGATATAGGGATCGAGGTGAGTGAGGGTGTGGCAAAGTGTGATGTATCACATGATACTGTGGGGAAATATACACCAGTGAAAGGATCCTAAAGGTCATTGTGAATGTAGGTCAAGTGGATTCTAGTGGACCCCCAAATGTGACCACTATTGCTGGAATTGACGTAAAGGCCATTTCTTGATCCCAGTAGTTCTAATCACGACCAAAGCCACCCGTTAAATCATGTAGTGGGATCAGCAGCAACTGGCCGGCTCGCTTTTATTACCATGGCTATCCCCAAGCCAACATAAACGGTATCATTTTGCTGAACATGAACTACTGTTGCATTATCAACTAATAAATATGGATTAATACAGATACTTCTGACGGTCAACAACAAGACTCGTCAAAGTAGCACCGGACTGAATACCTTTTGACAATTGCCCCTAATCTTCCGTAGATAGTTTCAAGGGAAAACTAAATACGAATACCAGAGAAATATTTGATAGAGATCGTCTATGTCACCACAGGCACTCCTATCAGCTTTCCCATCTATATTCTCATTGTTAGAGCACAACCGTATTCATCGGTTAGTCATAGATAATCACCTATGATTTGTTTGCCTATGGATGAGGAGTTTAACATTAAATTTAGTCTTTACAAGGAAACATTATGTGGGCTTTCGGGGTTCTCAGAGAAAAGATATAAATTCACCTTATTGAGCATTTTTATATGCAATCAACAATGAAGCAATTGACTAAATAATGGTAATAACAATTTGAACGGTACAGTGGGACGATAAAGTGCACATCACAGGCCATGACACTAGTATGTTGAATAAACGCTATACATCTGAACTGGAATTCTTTCCAGGTTTGTTGGCAGTTCAGTCAATTTTTGATTCTCAGTGTTATTTGGTTATATGATAAAAACATAATTTACATTATTTGCTGGACATGCATTATCAGCCTCACTTTCTACTTAACCTTAATTCTTGGGTGTTCAAGTAAATATCCTTTGAAGTTATGAGCTGTCAGCTATTTCCTAGATTTCTTTGGCAGTTTATACCAGACGGCGAGTGGTTGCCATGGAAACAGAATGTTCACATCGATTGTTCATTTTCAGAGAAAAGGTAATCTCAGAAATCAAAAGTTCAGTCCAAACTAACCTGAGTGAATAGCCATATTCCAAGAGTTTATCACGAAAATGCATTTCTATGGCTCCTTTCAGGATCATATATCTCTAAATAGATTTCGATATGCTATATCACATCAGGTCCATCATAGACAAAGCCAATATCGGTTACATGATATTAAGTACTATGTATACTCCCGCAATGAAGGGCTCTAAATGAATGTTGCTACCCTAGACACGTTCGCAATATAAACCAGTGAGATGGCACTTCCCATCTGAACTGTTCTTCTGCACTGTGATCCGAAGTACCATCCGTATCCTATCCACTGACTATCATTTTACCCAAAAGGCTAGTCAAGAAGGCATTATTAGAGATAGTATTAAGTTGTGATCATCAAAATGCATACACTGACTGAACGGCTGCGTTACGCTATCGGCCGGAGTCTCCATGGAGTACAAGTTGAGACGGGAATAGGAGCTTATCGCCGGATGATAAGGGCAATAAGAAATCAGCACCACCAGTCAGCAGCCGTCCAATATCTCCTGATGATTTTATTTGGTCTGCTTCAATGTGGTCTCCGGTAATATCAGATCTTATGCCCTCTCAAGGGATATCGGCTTTCATTTCATTATCCGAAATGACCGACCTTGTAATATCATCGCAAAACGCACTATATCCGACGGTAACTATTTGTAATTGGTCTTTATCAAGTGTCAGCGCATGTTGATCTGTGCATTCATCTAGACAAGGGTATCATCCATCGAGTATTGCGTAACCAACTCGGTTAGATCATCAGATTGGTACGAACTGGTACAAAATGTTCGATGTCTGTCTGCCTATCAATGTGGACGGAATGGACCACGTGGAGAAGTCTTTTTCAATACACGGTCTTTTCCAGTACACAGTTACTGATGCCTCTGAGTGTGATTTACACAAACCTTTTTGAAAACTCCCATATCTTTTTTATGCTGGCGGTATTGCACCTACTTCGTGCTGAGGCAAAAGGACTTGATTTACTTTTATAAAAATTCAGAGTGAAAATAAAGTTGATGATTTGTACCTAAAACATGTGCGAGGAATAATTTGAAGGATCCATATTTTCCTCTGCGTATTTCTGATGATGCGCCTTGTCTGTGGTAAGGTTGTTTTTTTAGTTTAATCAAGACCAAGCTTCTCTGCACAGAACAAAAGATGCATCCTTTTTCAATATCAGGCAACATGAGTTGAATAGGCTCGTAGAAAATGTCCATTTTCACTCGCCAAACGAAGTGTATTGGTTCAAAATCGATCTGGGTTTAATTCACGATTATTTCTATTTAATTAATGTTTTTAATCCTCCGATATAACTGATATAACTCCAATACAACACCTACATGTCAGAACTATAACTATCAAACCCAGAGTGGGAAAGCTAAACACACAAAAGTCTGTATTTCTTTGCATCGTCTCAAAGGTTACTCATGGCCTTTGGTCAGGGGTGGTCATTGCTCCCCCTGGTGTCCCCTTCTCTCATGCACCGCGTGCACCCCTCCTGCCCCCTAGCGGCTCTCACAACACCCACGCACCCGCGGCCCACGCATCCTCCTCACTTCTGCTCGACCCTCCATACACTCCACACATACTCCTTTTTCGTCTCTTGGCCACAACAGGTGCTAGCAGCCTTTTGTCCCCCACGGGTACGAGGCCAGCACATTGTTAGCACCATAGCAGGGAAAGAAGAGAGAGAGGAAAGCAGAAATGGCGCCCACAATGAGTAACAATGGTCCGAGCACCTCCAAGGCTCCCGATACAGATACCACATCGGAGGCCACGCTGCAAGACGGTAATGCCCAGGTGGACTCGGTATCCGAGCGAGGAAGCACAGTTCGGACCTCCAGGATCATCGCCCTCGAGTCCAGATTAGGGAACATCAAGGACAATGTAAACTGCATCGATAAAAAGATGGATG
This sequence comes from Alentia gelatinosa, assembly GCA_950022655.1. Classification (NCBI taxonomy): domain Eukaryota; kingdom Metazoa; phylum Annelida; class Polychaeta; order Phyllodocida; family Polynoidae; genus Alentia; species Alentia gelatinosa. Next base: position 99,116,738 of record OX465580.1, on the reverse strand, counting down.
GGGTTCTGGAGGCAATACTACGGATCTCCGCCAACGGTCGCCGGACCGTAGTTCACGAGCAGCGCAGGAGGATCCCCCCACGGTCAGGTCGGCCGCGTGCGACCAGACACGCTTACTCCCACCACCACACCAGCTGCGAGAACGCTGCGCGAGTGAGGGCTACGTACAGAGGGAAATGGACCGTGAGGCCATTCGACACGACTGCACGGCCGGTAAGCTTGCATCCGATCTTAATATTACTTCTCTGATTAGCAAGCCTTACATGTTCGTGGACAGAGAAGGTGTTTATACCCTCGCGCAAAAGCTCGAGGTCAGGAGCACGATGGGACCATTAGAATATATCAGCGCCTTTCTGGCGATGATGCAGGACCACCGTGCCATGGCCCCCCAGGACAGGGACGACCTTTACCGACATCTTCACCAGGCCTCAGCGGACGCCCAGAGCTGGCCGCGGGCCGGTTTGCGGAGGTGGTCAAACCATGTGTTTGACCAGCTGGAGGCCAGCCGCCTCTACTGGAGTGATCACGGCCGCATCCAGGACGAACGGGTACAGCAAGATGGTGGCAAGGGAAGCGGCAAGGAGGTGCCTTGCTGTGCTTTTAACTCGGAACGCGGATGTCGGCAGCGTCACCAGGATGGGGGGGGTCAAATGGTTCCACGTGTGTTCGTTTTGTGACTCAGTCGGCCGGATGTGTACACACTCGTTACACGCGTGCAACAGGAAACTGAGTTACGGCGTGAGGTACGACAGCACTCAACCCACGCCGACCCCCGCACCCCGCAGGACACCCCAGGCCGGACACCTGCTGCGGCCCACCGAGCTTCCGCAAACACAGAGTTAAAAAAAACGGGCATGACGCGCCCCGCGAGTAAGCCCCTGCATGTGCACCCAGTGACCCAGAGGTGTGTAGCGCATGTGACGACATTGACCACGTGACCATGCGGACCCGGGAGAGGCACATGGCCCATCAAAATAATAACAAAGCAGCGGTGGACACGCCCACCACACAGGATGACAGGCCCGTTCCCAACGTGCGGGCCAGGAGTGTTAATGTTACCATGCCTCGACTTCTCTCCACTGTCCAGATAGAAAATAACACTCCCTGTTTTGACTTGATTAAAGAAATTTGTGAAACCAGTGAAGTCAAGCACAAGGTCCCAGGCCTTCACCGGACACCGGAGGGCCCACTGGCCCGACTTCAGTGCGCCCGGCCCCCCAGGCCATGCACACATACACCAGCTGGTTAGGGATACGGATCTCCCCAACGCCCTCGGGGCCCGCATCGAAGTGCCCTCCGATCTGAACCTGCCGGCCTGGGAACGGTATTTTACTCAGATGCCTTACAAGGAGTAGCTACTCGGCTTTGTTAGGTACGGGTTCCCCCTGGGATACCTGGGACCCATCTGCAATACACAGGATACTCCCAACCACCCTAGTGCCACGGGGTATCTGACCCACATCAATAAATTCATCACCAAAGAACGAACGCACTCCAACCTGCTTGGGCCGTTCGACCACGCCCCCTTTTCTCTGTGGTGTCATGTGTCGCCACTCATGTCACGTGAAAAGAGGGGGACATCTGACCGTAGAGTTATCACCAACATGACTTTCCCACGTGACCAGAGTGTTAATTCCTACATCATTAAGAACTCTGTCTACGGTCAGGAGAGGGAACATGGCCTGCCGACAGTCGATGGTTTCATCGGCCGCCTCAGGGCCTCAGGGCCGGGGAGCTACATGGCAAGCGTGGATATCTCCAGAGCATATAAGAACTTTCCCTGCGACCCCCTGGACTGGCCGTTGCTGTGCTTCAAGTGGGGGGCCGGGTACTACTGTGATACGGCCATGCTGTTTGGTGCCCTTGCCTCCTCCTACCACATGCAGTGCATCGCCGATACCATCATGGAAATCCTCAGGAAAAAGGGGGGTCGAGGCAGCTATGTATCTGGATGATCTAATCATCCTCTCCCCAGACCGGACAAAGGCGGCCTCAGACTTTGTCACCGCTCGTGAGCTCCTCAAAGAACTGGGCCTCCCGGACAAGGCTCAGCCTCCCGCACAAGTGGTCATGTGGCTCGGCATTGAGATAGACGCACCGAGGATGACCCTCTCAATCCCCATGGACAAGCTACGTGACGTGCGGGAACACGTGAGGGCCGTGTCATGTAAGCGGTCCCTCACAAAAAGACAACTACAGTCCGTCCTCGTAATGTCCTCCATGTTTCTAAATGTGTACGGCCGGCCCGACCGTTTGTCAGCAAACTCCTTGAGGTCCTACGGGGATGACTGGATTCTACGTCAATATATCATCCGAGATGCGGCAGGACCTCAACTGGTTCCTGCGATTCGCGGAGGGGTGGAACGGACATGCCCTGATACCATGAGGCCCCCCCACGAGATGCATTATCGTGGACCCCTGCCTCATGGGCATCGGGGGCATGGACGGGAGGCTTGCTTATGCTGGACAAGTCTGCCCGGTGGGTGACCCGGTCAATTGCATTGCCGAACTTGAGGCCCTTAACACAGTCTGTGCTATGAACACCTCATTGACCGACTGGGACCGAGGGACCCAGGTGGAGGTGTTCTGCGATAACATGGGGACTGTGCAGGCACTCACCTCCGGTCGTGCCTGGAACTCGGTCCTCGGCGAGTGTGCCCAGCAGGCGTGGATGATACAGGCCAAACTCCAGGTGGAATTCATTTACACTCACGTCCCCGGGGTCTTCAACACGGTGGCCGACGCTCCACTCCCTCGTAGAGACGATACCGTGTACTCATGCCTCCTTTGGGCCTGTTCTCAGTCTCTCCTGTAGATCCGGCGCTACGTTATCTCCAGACGAGAGCATCTGCGCGGCAGGTAGAGGCTCAGTGCCGTCTCAACCTACCTGGCGTTCTGCAGGAGAATGGAATCGGATCCACAGGCCCCTATGGTCAGCTTCATTATGGCATACCTCGAGTACATCGCGAGCCATGCTCTTCACCAGCGACCATTGCCAACCACCTGCGCCTCTCAGGTGGCGACGTGGTCCCGACCGAGGACTTCAGGGTGAAACGTGCGATCAAGGGGATGAAACGAAACAAGAATTACATCCCAAATGTCAAGCCTCCGGTCCCCATGGATGTCCTCAGGGCGGTCCTTGGGGCCCTGTCGTCGTCACCGCTCCACCTGTCGCTGAGGCCCGCCATCCTAACAATCTACTATGCGGCCCTGCAAGGTTGCCTCCCCCCCTTCGGCCCGCCCCTACCACCCATCCTGACAGCTGTCACATGGGGACGTGATGATCACATCGACTCATGTGAACGTGAATATCAAGGCGGCCAAAAACCTTGGCGCATGGGGGAATACAATGCGGTCCAAGCTATCAAGAACATGATCACCGCCGCCCCTACGGCTCGGCCCAAGGACCCGTTCCTCATACTAGAGGACCGGAGCCCGATAACCATGCGGATGTTGGTGAAAGAGTGGAATAACCTTATCCACACCATAGGACATATACCCTTCATAGCCTGAGAAAGGCCGTGGCCACTCAGGTGTTCCAGGCGGGTCTGCATGAACTCTCCATCCAGAGGTACGGGGGGTGGCGCTCGAATGCACATCATGCATACATCGCAGACAAAAACTCACAGGCAGTGAACCTGTCTCTCATAAACTCCTTCAACCAACCATAATGGTGTCACACCACCATTATACATACTTTTTTATTCCACCCACCCTTCACAATATGGGTTCTTGGCTATTTTATACTTTATACAATTGTATTACATAACTATTATATCATTATCTTAATTGACATCAATTCTATTGTCAATTTACATTGTATACTTATTACTACACTAGATATCAATACTCTTATTATCAATATCTAATCCAGTAAGGTCGAAATATAATTTCATTTGATATAAAATTCAATAAAATTTTATTCTACCAGCTACTGCTTCTCTCCTTTCATCCAGGGATGGGTAATGGATGATGATATTTGTTATACTTTGTTATCTTTATACTAGAAAAGGTTATCAATGTATGGATTGGCAGGTGGTATTTGCAAAACTGTAAGGACAGATGTTCTTGCAGGATAAACAACGATATATATAGCCACTATCAGAAGGAATCAGGAAATACCTCGATCTTCATTGTACCATATATTTTCAAATGTTAGGTAATAATTATGAAAAGCAATGTCGATTACGGGAGTGTAAATTTAGGCAAGGACCACCGGTGAAAAGCATAATGTATTTGCATACAGAAGGCTCAAAATGCTGAATGCTTTCAACATCCATCATTTTCTCTGTACAGCGATTGAGACTCAAAAATCGGACTTACAACATCGTGAGAGGCAATTTCTGTCACCCACCACCCACACCCACACAGGATCCTTGCTCCACGCTCCTTGACACCCCCTGGTGTAAATCACGCCATGTGGACCTCGGGGGAAGCTATTTGTCATGGCGCGGCGATGGTGATGGTGGTGGGGTGGTAATATTGGTGTTTTATGCAACGATTTTCATCACAGCAAGATTGAATTTGTGAGATGAGGATGACAGACAAGCAGGAAACACAGACCTCCCCACCCACCCCGACTCACACAGTTACATTCCCTGATTTGATTTTATATAGAAGGAAACCCACGAGATGAGAATAACTTGGCCCGTACCCCAGCGAGTTTGACTGCGGAGTAATCTACGAACCGAAGCTGAGTGAATTACGTAGTGGTCAAACGAGGTGGACTGCAGACCAAGTTATTCTCATCGAGTGGGTTTCTGATTTTATCTCACCCCGTATAACATCATTTATTGCTGGAATAACTCGCCAAATTAGCCATTGAGTATCAGGTACAATACTTTCACGGCCGTGGAGTACGAGTTCCTAACGCTAAGCCTATGGAGAAAAATACCGGGGTGAGATAGTAGAGTATACACATACATCACTCACAGTTCTCAAATGGGACAACTAGAGGTTGTTTGTGTATCATCAGCTTAAAGAGGGATTGGATCTTTTTCTTCTTTTTTTTTATTCAATGAGACAAACAATAACGACATACACTATTCGCCGAAAGGCGTTCTTCCATACAGTTGCCACATTAAACACTGAGACACGTTATAACAATTCACAATACAAGGACACAAGACAAATACATATCCAATTAAGTTATCTCGACTCGTTACATTTATACTCCAATGAACTTATAGCTAATGATCTTATGATCATTTTATTTTATTTCTAGGGACACTATGATCTTATGATCATTTTGCATGTTTATTTAATAATCTCCCTACGATGTTTTATTTAGTTGATTGCATTTTCAAAATCTAAATATAATAATTCTTCTTAAACTCTAGCTTTGAATATATTTCCTCTAGGCAATTCTTGTGTCTCTCTCTTTAACATGTTCCAAACCTTTTCTCCTATCAATAGTGGGGATTTCCTGTATTTCTCAGATATTGGCCTCCTTGTTTTTATTCTTATTTTATTTGATAATCTAGTGTTCTGAATATGTCTGTGAACGAGGCGTATCTTCTACTGCGTCTCAAACCCACCGCTGTTGCGACCACTAATGGAGAGAACTGGGTGTCGGCACGGTGAAAGTTCCCGCGCTCTGTCTGTCTACCCTTGTTTTCGTTGTTGCTGATTGGTCGAGGCGTGCATGTGACCCTCGAGCGGTGTTGCGGTTGGTCGAGCGTCGGAGTGCGCTCTGTTATACTCGTCCATACGGCGATGTCGAGTATGGGGCTCTGTGTGTCATTCCACACAGGTCCTATGGGGATCTAACCGAGTAGAACCCCTTCCTATGGGATAAACCAAGTTTCCCAAACCCAGTAAGTATCACTCACTGGGAGGATGCCCCTCAGATGGTATTATTTATAGTTTTGACTGATGTCATCATGTCTGACTGACAGCAGTGAAGTCAACCCTGAACGGCCAGCGTCAGGGTGTGTGTAGCGAGGGGAAATTACCCTCGATTTCTCTCGTGGTTTTGACTGTTATCCAGTCTCGTCAGGCAAAATTGCGGTGGGTACTCTTCTGTGGTCTTTCTCACGGTCACTCTGTGCCGTGGGAGGATATGACAGCCCTAGATGCGAATTGGTGAATTCACAAACAGATGCTCTCTCCATTTTTTGCAGTCCTAGCCTTTCCCATTTCTTGTAGTCCACACTGTGGAGATAACCTTTATGTTAGAATCTTTTCGTTCCAATGGATCACGTTAGTTCTCCGTGGTTGGAAAAAAAAATTAGACGTGGCGTTGTGGCAGTTTCGGAGCTGGCGAAAAAACTTTCATGGGGGATTATGTAGGCTAGCCGTACCTATTGTCCAGAGTGTTGAGCCCATTTGGTGCGTGGCGTTTTAGTCGATGGATCCAGTTGAATTCTATCTTGTTTCGTAGTCGTTGTGAATTTTTTCCAACCACGGAGAACTAACGTGATCCATTGGAATGAAAAGATTCTAGCACAATAGTGTTCTGAATATGCTCTTCAAAAATGTGGTTAGTATCTTCTGACCACCATTTTGTAAGTGAGATTAAGTGAGACATCCCTCTATAGTCGAGTGGTCTTATTTTTCCCTTTTCGTACAAGGTTGAGACATGCATATCAGTTGGTTTTTTAACCGATAAGGCTATTTGTAGACTATGATTGACTGCAATCTGAAATCGTTCTCGATTTTTTCGACTTGTTAGGTAATATACAAAATCACAATACTCGGCTACTGGCAAAATCATATGCTTAACTATTGTAAGTGTAGCATCTTGTGTCAAATAATACTTTAATTTGCGTAATTTAAAGTTTTTTAGAATTTACTTCTTTGATAACCTTATCGAGTTGGGCATTGAGATTGAGCTTATTATCTATGATTATACCCAGGTATTTATAACAGTCCACCGCTTTGTACACTTCCTCACCTATAGTTAAATTTTGAGCATAATCTGTTTTGGATGCGTGACCTATCCACATGACTTTTGATTTATCATAATTTATAGCCAACTTATGTTGCTTGATCCAATTGTCCACAATTTTAATATCTTGTTTCATACGAAAAGTAGCTTCTTCCTGTGTGTTACCATTCCCGATTAGTATTAAATCATCTGCATTAAGATAGCCCGTTGAAGTTTATGAAAACTAGGAAAAGTAGGGCTCCTAAAACGGACCCCTGAGGGACCCCACAAGTCATTGGCAATTCATCTGGTATTACATTGTTAACCCTTGTTCTTTGTTTGCGGTATCTCAAGTAGGAATTTAACATTACAATCACAGCATTGCAACATCCTAATTCCAGAAGCTGGTTTAGAAGTACATCGTGATTTACACAATCAAAGGCCTTGCGTAAATCTAAAAAACTATAACACACTTACTTTCCTGCAGTCAACATTGATTAAAACATCATTGATTACAGAGAAAATTTTGGGACCACAAAAGGTTTAAGCTAACCCATGACAAAGGTGAATGGGTCCTATACCAAGAGACAATCAATGATCCTTATTTACGTCATATTCTATGGGCACAATGAATCGGTATTATTAAGTATTAAGGTCATCTCGAAGTTTATCACTGATCACAGCAGGCTAGTTTCAGACTGAGAGAAGAAATGATGTAGGCTATATAACTAGTATCTACCCCTCATGTTCCACTGCTCTATTCGTGCGTATTTGAGCTGTCATAATTGCACAGAGCTCCCTCATCTGTTAATATCTGTGTTCTGAGACCATCACCTAAAGTAAATACGTGCAAAAATCGATAGTAATACTGAATCTTTATATATTCAAGGTTGTGGATTATGGTCAAAGAATCTGTAAAGAAATGACTTAAACATTAAACGCTGAGAATTATAACGGAATCGAAAACAAATTATGTATGCTGTTACATCCCGATCCCGATGAAATCGCATGATGATCAGTGTAGTTTCCAACGAAACCCTTAGATCGAGGAGAATTGGCGAATTGGTTTTCAATAATCCAGTATTAACGTTGTCAGACTCATTCCATAGATTATGAGACTAGGGACGCTATTCCCTCATCGATAGCGACTTAAAAGGTTTTTTGTTTACTCCTTTTGTTGGCGTGGTTTCATCAGATTGCAGCCATTTTAAGATCTTGCTGAAAAACTTTGACTAAGCGTTGTCGACTTCTGCAATTACCGTTGTCAGAAGGGATCGATTTAGTTCTGTGCTCGGGAGTAGCGTCAGGAACGTTGATAGTGTGGCAATGTCCCTAGTCTTTCCCGCAATTTACACGGGTTAAACAAGGCTGCAGTGCCAGTTACCACTCTATTACGTGTTAGACACTGAAGGCTAGAAAAGTTGTCTTTTAGCCGGCAAACTTTAATGTAGCATTGAGGAAACATGCCCGATCGTAACTCGCTAAAAATCGGAATAATTACAAGTCATGATGGAGGAATAAATATGTCAATGCTGTCTAGAAATAATGAGCAACTTGATATAGCAGCCGCTGCACAAATCATTGGATGAGGTTCTTTGTCAGTAAATAAATTCTATCAAAAATAGAATTTAATACCATCAAATACATATATGTTATTTTTCCCACACATAAATACCTGCATGAGTAAATATTTTAGCCATGAGTGTGTAGCAATGATCACATATGAAAAGGAATTCATAACCCTTTCTGTTCAATATTGAATTGAATCAAAGTTGCCATTTTTCCCACTTAAACCGTACCCTCTTTGAGAGGAGCAAATCTTCAGATGAGAACTTAAAGGTAGATGAAAGCATGCACATTTATTTCAGACAGCACATGGTTATTCATTATCAGTGGGATATGAAAAGTTGACTTTTTCGGAGTTGCATTTTTACGAAAAGTAGTTTTGAATTTCGAAGTTAGTTCTACTGTCAAAGATAAACGTGACTACCATGTAAAATAAATGTTTTACTGAAGAACCCCAGAAAACAGAGCTAACAAATATCCATGAGAACGTGAGGCACCGTATTGTGAAGGAAAAAGTATACAAATTACCATATATACTATTATCTTAGCCTGGAATAAACGTCCATAGGCTTAACATTCGTCCAAGAACTCGTTCTCAACAGGCTTGCGAGTTCTATAACTCATTCTCAACGGATGATAAACAGATAGATATTTCCAGGCTAAGATAAAATCAGAAACATGTTCGTGCTTGGTGTGAGTCCCCATTCGCCATCTCGTTTGGAGTGCTTCAGAATATTCACTTGGCTATCGCCTCGTTCATATTACTGCGCACTCCAAACTCGATGGGGAACGAGGAAACAGACCAAACACTCATCAGTTTCTTTCTTAAGCCTAAACACAAGCAAGTATTCGTTGCTAACCGTACTGAAAGACCTAACGTCAACACAGTAAGTCTGATATGCTCCTTATCATCGCCCATTACTGTCTCAACGCCCATAGATGTGCCTGCAGTGCTTTTACTGGCTACTCCGTGGACCCGTAATGGGACCCACTTAGAGCTGGTCAGACCTCTAGTGCTTAATCAGCCACCGCTGGAGGGAGTTACCACTAGAGAGACCTGAGGTCAGCAAAAGCGTTCAGTCAATGTTAGGTTTCTCTCTTTGTATTACACTCTCAATATAGACTAGAAAGCTCTGCATGGTTGGAATAGCAGATTCCTGCTCGCAATCTGTCCCATAGGAAAGCAACACGTGCCCGGCTTATTTCGTTTTATTCATGTGAACGGCCGTCATGCATATTCACAAGAACACTTATTAAGATTTGTGTTCGATACTTCAACTCTTAAAATATGAATCTTCATGCAGTGGGGAACAAATTAACAGGTACTTGATAACGCTATATCGTTTTCATGTGTTTTCAATGAAATGATGTTTGTGATGCTTCCTCTTGCAATGAGAAAATATTCATTAAACATCAACTAAAGCATTGTTCACTTCAGACTTTGCATGTGGTTTTTCTCTGTGGGCTATAGATGTAAAAAAAATGTTGATATAAGAAATGTTACCTTTACCCTCGTTCTAGAAAAGTCATATTGTATTAAAAGATGAAGAAATTCCTTGGCTATACCTTTGTAATACGATACTATAATACAACACTTAGAAAATGGGATCAATAGAAAATGGGTTTTATTTTCTCGAACGTATTTAAAAGTATCATTCATATATGCTTGCAAAATGGGAGTGGAACGTCACAAATTGGGTTGCACATCTGAACCTTAAGAAACACGGAAGTCAGAAAGTTTCAATCCAAAGACATTTATTTGGCAATTTGCTGGATAATTTGCCTGGAACAAGTGTAATGAGATCCAAATCAAGGTTAATGACGTCATGCCTCCAGTTAAGATGTTATCCTGCGACACTCAAGTCTCTTTAAAGAGGCAACCCTTTTTTGTCACTAGTTTGGGAAGTGAATTTTAAAAAATGGCCTCCGGTGACAACATGAGTTACTCAATTTTCAAATTTTTCAAATTAGTTGGTTTGAGCACCTAGTTTCATGGCTGCAACTGGGAGCAAGTAAATCAACCAAATTACGCATTAAATTTTCAGTGGTTATCTATGTCTTATATATGTTTTATTTTTGTGAGATAACACCTTAGTTCGATCCTATAGAAGCATCCGTATCGTAGAGGAGATTCACGCAATGATAAATAGCAACAAGGTGAATGACTACTTTTTGAAAGAAATATACAAAACGCGCTTTGTTATTTTTTGGGGTCTTTTTTTATTCAGGTTTGGTGTACATTACACATTCGGCTTTGCCAGCATTCTTCTATGCATAATCAGCTCATCAATTTGAACTAGGTGCCAGGAACGTGATTACAATAAACAAGACCTTGGAGATGTGGTCAAGCTAGAACAGTCATGACTTAGAGTTCATACTCCGTTATAGGTTCGTAGTAGACCAGCTGTTATTATTCGAACGTGTTTCAGATTTATTAATAGGTGAATAGGTGAACGTACATATCTTTCAGTTAGTCTATAACATTATTGTTGATATGAAGTCTTCTTAGACTAATAGGATCTACACATACAGTATAGAAAGCATGACAATCCGGTCATTTGATGCAGAGTCGCTAGTAATCATGTAGTCATCAAATAGTCAGGTTAAGATTGGTTAACAAAAATCTTTCTATTTTTCATTTTTCTCTGCAGATGTGTTTGAAAAATAGGGGACTTGGTGAAGACCTGAGTCTTGATACCTTTTCCTAGTGGAAACTCAAACGAGAAAAAAACTTCCTCAGCAAAAGAAAGACCACATATAGGTCTTTCCCATTAAGGCTACCAGGGAGGCTACTTTTCGCGAAGAGACCAGTAAGGTCGAACCTAACGAGCAACCAAGAGAGTAAGGCCCGGCGTCCACCTACTACGATAGAATCGTAGACCTCCCGATATGGCACCGATACAATATGTCAAAATCGGTGCCATATCGGGAAGGTGCAAAATCGTAGACATATATGTCTAGACATGCCAATTCACCACGCGTTGTATGAGGTCTTTATCGGTGTCTAATCGCAGAAACGTGGTCAACTGCCCCGATATCAGGTAACCTTCCGGCGCGATTTTGATTTTTTATCAGGAGGTGCATCGTAGACCATATCGGTGCCATATCGTAGTAGGTGGACGCCGGGCCTTATGCACCCAAAGCATACAGAACAGGTTCCAATAACCACCACGAGAGGACAGGTATGGACTAGGAGAGGTTTGATACCATACATATCCACCAGGTGTGGACACTGTGGCAATAGACCACCTGTAGAAAGGCTATGCAAACCCCTCAGGGGATAGGCCAGAATATTTTCGCGCCACTCTTTGTCTGGATTTTCAGCCAACGAAAAGCGAAAAAACGTTTGGGGGGTAGCAAATTCGATAGGGTTACCCCTTATGTAATGTTTATATTTGCCTAGATATGTAAATCAATAATGACTCCAAGATAAATACAGTTGTTCAGCTTGCAAGTAGAAATAGGTGCTTCTTTGTTTCTAGTAAGAACCCACATAGTGGTACTTTTTTCTACATTCACTGTAAAACAGTGGTCGGTGAACCAGTTCTGTATAAAATCGAGGTCTTCCTGCAAATTGCATCTTGACTCTGAAGGGCCATAGCCGCAAGTGACCAGGAAGAGGCTGTCTGCATACATCGTCATTTCTGAGTTCTTGACTATTTTAAAGAAGCTATTCAGGAGGATATCAAATAAGACCAGCCCCAGAACTGATCCTGGTGGGACCCCATACTCAACTGGTAGTTTACTTGTCAACTTGCCATTTCCATCAAGCATTATCCCCTATCAAGGCAAGGCAAGAGCACTATCAGACAACCCAATGGATTGTAATTCGTAACAGTGGGTGACTAAGCAGAATCAAATGCTTTTTGCAGATCGATGAACACGCACAGGAAATACTTCTTTTTGTTTAATTACTCCATTGATAATGCAACTACACAAAAAACAGCCTGTGGCGTTGAACTACCTGGCATAATCCAAATTGAAATTTATGAATGATATCACATTTCGTAATATGCTTTATCATTTGTATATGGAGTAAGTTCTCAAGAAGTTTGGATACAGTAAATAACACACAAACCGATCTACAGTTCCTGTACTCAGACAAATCACCTTTTTTGGGGAGAGGAGTAATGACTCCGGATTTCAGACTTTCTGTAAAGATAAATGTCTTTTGATTAAGCGCAGGTTACCGGTACTGACTCATTACCCCTACCCTGGATAAAAGGAGAGAAGCAGGGGCTTGGGAACATAAAATTTTATTGAATTTTATATGGTAGTATATGGTAAAATTTTATGCCGACCTTATTGGACGACATATGAATATGATATTAATATGAGTAATAAGGTAAATGTAATTGACAAATAGAGTAACGGTCAATTATGATAAGAAAATATGATATACAATATAAATGTTAATTGTACGTGATACAATACATGATAAATTGTATATGGTAAATAAAAATGGCCTACGTGAGTAGGAAAAGGATAAAAAAAGGGGGCCTACGTGAGTAGGAAAAAGGGGTGAGGTTGAGGGTGGGTGGGACGAGAAAGACTGGAGTAGGTGTGTACTGCAGTACAGCTGGAGAAGAAGTGAGACCGGGACCGATGGCGTGGCCGCACTCGTGACTGCGCAGTACGTGTGAAAGCCGCTAGGGGGCAGGAGGGGCGCTCGTGTCGCGCGAGAGGGGGGAACACCAGGGGGAGCAATGACCACCCCTGACCAACGGCCATGGGTAACCCATTACCCCTACCCTGGATAAAAGGAGAGAAGCAGGGGCTTGGGAACATAAAATTTTATTGAATTTTATATGGTAGTATATGGTAAAATTTTATGCCGACCTTATTGGACGACATATGAATATGATATTAATATGAGTAATAAGGTAAATGTAATTGACAAATAGAGTAACGGTCAATTATGATAAGAAAATATGATATACAATATAAATGTTAATTGTACGTGATACAATACATGATAAATTGTATATGGTAAATAAAAATGCCAAAGAGCCATTAAAAGGAGAGGGTGGGAGGGAGTAATTAAGAGTTTTTGTTGAGTAGGGACTGTACCAATGCACGGTTGACTGAGTCGGCGTCATTGTTCGTTATGTACGTCCTATGGGTGTTAGACCTCCAGCCGCCATACCTTTGGATGGAGAGTTCTGGCATACCGGCCTGGTATGCCTGGGTAGCTGCGGCCTTGCGAAGTCCATGCAGCGTAAAGGTAGGCGGCTGGTGTGCCACTTGCAGAATGGCTTTCCACTCTTTAGTGAGGATCCTGGTCGTAACGGTCGCTCCGTGTACGTGCTGGAGGAACGGGTCCTCGGGGCTGGCCGTAGGGGACGCCACCAGCATCTGGCGTGTAGCACGTACCGGGCAGAACCGTGGATCGGGTGACTCCTGCAGCGTGACCGTTTTCTCCTCCCCCACGTGCTGCATGTTTTTGGCGGCTTTCACCCGGACGGTCACGTGTCGACGGCCGACCACCACATCCCGGCGCGACAGGTGTCGTGCCGCGTCGTACCTCGAGGCCGTCGGGGGCGCTACTTCGCTCTGCCTCAGAGCCGCGTAGTAAATGATCAGGATAGCGGCCCGTAGAGCAAGTGAATTGGTGAGTCCGTAAGGGCCGCGAGGACGGCCCGGATCACGGCCAACGGCACTGGTGGTTTCACGTTGGGCTGATACGTCTTGTTTCGCCGCATCGCCTCGAGGGCCCGCCTGATCCGGAAGTCCTCCGTGGGTGCGACATCCCCTCCCGTCAGTCGCAGGTGCGACCGCACGTGTGAGAGGTGATTCGCGACCGTGGCCGGCGAGGGGGCGTGGTCCGCGACGTATTCGAGGTACGCCGTGGTAAAGCTCACCGTGGGCCTCTGCGGGTCGGCCCCCATCCGCCGGCAGAACGCGAGGTAGGTCGCGACGGCGCTCCGCTGGTTCGCGACCGTTCCGGGGGCACGTGCCTCTGATTGGCGAGCAGATGCCCTCGTCTGGAGACAGCGTAGCGCCGGATCTGCACGTGAGACGTAAGACAGGAATAAATGCCGCGTGGGTACATGGGGTAATTTCAGTGAGGGAATGAAATTTGGTGAAGGTGGCCGCTTTGTCAAATTCCCTCGAGGTCAGGTGAGCACGGCTGAGGGCATCCGCCACGGTGTTGAGTGCCCCCGGAACGTGCGTGTAGATGAAGTCGATCTGTAATTTTGCCTGGACCATCCAGGCTTGACGGGCACACTCCGCAAGGACTGAGTTCCTTGCCCGTCCGGATGTGAGTGCCTGGACGGTGCCCAGGTTATCACAGAAGACTTCTACCCGCGTGCCTCGATCCCGGTCGGTGAGGAACGTATTCATCGCGAATATGGTGTTAAGTGCCTCGAGCTCGGCGATACAGTCGACGGGGTAGCTGACAGGGCACACCTGCCCGGAGTACGAGTACTTCCCGTCTGTACCTCCGATGCCCGAGAGGCACGCATCGACGATGATACACTTGGTAGGCGGGCCGCGAGGTATGAGGGCGTGGCCGTTCCAGCCCTCAGCGAAGCGGAGGAACCATTGCAAGTCCTGCCGCATCTCGGCGTTGATATTCACGTAGAAGCCGGACATCCTCCGTAGGGCCTCGAGCAACTTACTCACGAACGGCCGGGCCGGCCGTATGCACTTCGACACGTGAAGTATTTTGCCGAGGACCGATTGGAGTTGGCGTTTCGTCAGTGATCGTTTAGCGGCGACCGCCCTCACATGCGCCCGTACGTCCAGCAGCTTGTCCTCGGGGATGGTGAGGGACATCTCCGGGGCATTGATGACGATGCCCAGCCACGTAACGACCGGCGCCGGGGTCTGTGCCTTCTCTCGTGCCTCCGGGAGCCCGAGTTCTTTGAAAAGCTCACGGGCGATGTTAAAGTCGGCGGTCGCCTTGGCCCGGCTCAGGGACAGGATGATCAGGTCGTCCAGGTACATACATGCCTCGACCCCCTTCTGGCCGAGGATACCCACGATGCAGTCTGCCACGCACTGCATGTGGTACGAGGAGGCACGGGCACCAAACGGCATGGCCGTATCACAGAAGTACCCGTCCTCCCATGCAAAGCATAACAACGGCCAGTCGAGGGGGTCGCACCTGAAATTCTTATAGGCCCTGGCGATGTCGATGGTGGACATATAGCTACCGGGCCCGGAGGCCACCAGGCGGCCGACGAAGCTGTCGACGGTCGGGAGGCAGTGGTCGTGCTCCTGCCCGTAGACTGAGTTTTTGATGATATACCCATTGACACTTTGCTCCTTAGGGTACGTCATATCCGTAATGACACGTCGGTCGTTGGAGGCTCGTTTTTCGCGTGTCATTAACGGCGACACGTGGCACCAGGGTGAGAACGGGGGTTCCTGGAATGGTCCCAGTAGGTTACTGTGCCCGCGTTCCTTCTTAATGAACTCTCTGATGTGCTCTGGGTACCCCGTGGCGCTGGGGTGATTGGGTACCCCTCGGGTGTCGCTGGTCGGCCCGATGTACCCCAGAGGGAACCCGTAGCGCTAGAAGTCCAGTAGCTCCCTCCTCTCCGGTGCCTCCCCAAGGTAACGTACCCAGGCGGGTACGTTGAGATCGGATGGGAGCTCGATCCGTGCCCCCAGCGCGTTGGGCAGCCCGGTTTGCCGCACCTCCGAGTAGATGTATGCGTGTCCCGGCGGCCCGGGCCCGGCGAAGTCCGGCCAGTGGGCCCGCCTGTGGTCCGCGAACGCCCCAGGGTCCGTCCGGATGCCGGGGGAGGGGACACCGGTCTCACAGACCTCCCTGATGGCCGAGAAGTCTGGTGGATCGGCTGTGTCCATTTCTCCCCGGGGCAATTGCCGAGGCAATTGCTCGCTGTACATGCTATCACCGATAATACTGGGAGTGGATTCAGTGGGCGTGTCGTAAGCGTCCTTTGTGTTCGCCACGTGTCCGGCGGGAGGTGTTGTTGACACGTGGGGTGTTGCGTAACCCCTGATGCACCCTTTGATCGTTAAGCCCCCCTTCCGCTGTGGTGTGGACGTACTGGGCGGGGGGGGCGAGCGACGCGCCTCGCTCACTCGCGGGGCGCGTCCGGTCCATTTTTTGAACTCTGTTGTGGGAGTGCTTTGGTGTCGGCGGCGCGAACCGAGTGTCCGGCGTGGTGCGTCTGGTGTGGTGTGGGTGTCGGTGTGGGCAGAGTACTGTCGTACCCCACGCCGTACGATAGCTTGCGGTTACAGGCATGGATGGAGTGTGTGCACATCCTGCCGACCGAGTCGCAGAAGGAGCACACATGTAACCATTTAATTCCCCGCTCCTGGTGGCCGTTGCGCTGCCGACACCCCCTCTCCGAGTTGTATGCCCGGCATGGCAGCTCGTGCCCTCCGGACTTCTCTCCTCCTTGACTTGCACCGTTCCCAGCCGTAGGGGTCATGGCCAGACGAACCCGTTCATCCTGGATTTGTACATGATCCGACCAATAAATACGTCCTGCCTCCACCTGGTCAAAAATGAAGTTGGACCAACGGTGCACGCCGGCCCACGGCCGTGCCTGCGCGTCCACGGAGACCTGATGGAGGTGGCGATACATATCCTTACGGTCACACTCCTGGGTAGCACGGTCGTCCTCCATGAGAGCCAGGAAAGCACTGATGTACTCGAGGGGGCCCAGCGTACCCCTGACCTCGAGTTTCTGACTGAGGGTATATATGCCCTCACGGTCCACAAACATGAACGGCTTGGAAATTAAACGAGAGGTGGTCAAATCTGAGGCCAACTTACCAGCCGTTCTTTCATGTCGTAGGGCCTCACGGTCGAGCTCCCTTTGTAGCAAATCCTCCGGCACGTACTGCTCCCGCAGCTGCCTCGGTGGTGGTAGCCGTGCGGTCTGCTCGTTCGCCCATTCCCTGGTCCGGGCCTCCACGGCTGTCGGTTTTGTCGGCGGCCTCGACCTCGAAGCCCGGGACGAGGATCGTTGGGGAGACATTCTGTTGATTGCCTCCATCATGGTATCCATCTTGTTCTCCAGGGCGGTCATCCTCGAGGACTTAACGGTCGACCCGTTGTCGGAGACCGACGCCACGTGGTCCGTGCCCGTTTGTCTCGAGTCTGTGACTGTACCTTCTGTGTCTGGTCCTTGGGATGGTCCAGCGACGGGATTACTGCGCGTATTCGGTGGACCCATGTTGATCTCTCCTCCTCACTCGTGATGCGTGTTCCTCGTGATAGAATGGACGTGCCGGCCTGTACTCATGGAGTATGAGGCTGCGAGCACGTGGCCAAAAAGACGAGAAAGACTGGAGTAGGTGTGTACTGCAGTACAGCTGGAGAAGAAGTGAGACCGGGACCGATGGCGTGGCCGCGCTCGTGACTGCGCAGTACGTGTGAAAGCCGCTAGGGGGCAGGAGGGGCGCTCGTGTCGCGCGAGAGGGGGGAACACCAGGGGGAGCAATGACCACCCCTGACCAACGGCCATGGGTAACCAATATCATTTTGGCAGTATTAATTTCAGGTGGGCCACACCGATGGATTTGTTATTTTTGAGTGAGTTGATAATCATATTCACATTAGGCAGATCTGCATTATCGAAATAAATTAGGTTCAACTGAAAGCAATCGTGACTGACATCTACACCTTATCCTACAGGTTACGAGCTGTTCTTCAAACAAACATCGGCCACTGTTTTGTCTATCTCGGCAAAGTACTGATTCATATCATCAAGATCCTCAACTTTTCCAAGAGAAGATTCTTGGGAATGGTTGGTTAGCAGGCGCCAGGCAGTATCTATATGGTGCGCCAGAAACATTTGATATTGTTTTTGTTTTCGTTTAGAGTATCAACAATAATTCCCGATTTATGGTCCCTAGTTTCTCTTTTGATTTGCCTTTGCAAGTATCAAATTTATTTGAGACTGTTAATGTAGTCCACGTAATCCTACTTAAAATGTCCTATTATTTTAGCTCTCTCACTAATTAACCTTTTCGTCCCTTTTCGTCCCTTTTGGAAGCTCGATGTTATCTTTGGTAGTGATACTGAAATTCCTTACAGGACAGTTTCCATCTAAATATCCATTAATGTGGTCAACTAATGGAATATTTGTATCAACATCATCTGTGTTAAAAGAATATTCTAAGTTTTTAATATGCGTTTGTAGATCGTCAAAAACTAATTTGTTCGAATTATGACATAGGTTCTCTGTTTTTACAATTTTAGAAGAAGAGTGCTTTCGTTGGCCAAAAATAGGGTCATGGTCCGCTGAAAATAGAGTTACGTTTCCTCTTCTCCCAAGGTGGCGACAGTTCGTGTAGATATGGTATATTCTACTAGTGCTTTTAGAATGAAAGAAAGTATCTGACGTTTTCAGCATCTCAAGGGATTTTTTATTCCAAAATTTCCTAACAGCTTGAAACCTTTTTGCTAAATTTGTTATTGCTATAAGTATTGATTTCGCATTGATTCTCTGTTTCATTCCCTTTAAACCTTTCATCTCCAGGATTTCATTGAGGATTTGAAAACAAGCCTTAACATACTTGTGTGGTGGCCGGTATCAGAAATTACCAGAAAATGTCTATGATTAGGTTTCTTGACTTGTATTGTCAAGATCTCATACTTAACCGTAGAGTAACCACATTCACTAATAACATTCGTGTAAGCAAACTTGTTCTCTCGAATAAATATCCCGACTCCTCAACCACAATTATTTTCAGGGTAAACACGATAATTTTTCAGAAATTTCATATCAGGAATAAACAACATATCCGGGTTGTATATTTCACGCAACCAAGTTTCAGTCACAGTTACGTTATTACATTTAGAAAGTAACTCTGTTATGTCATGTAGCTTCTGAAAATGCTGTGAACATTGAAAGATTTCGCCTTTTATGGCACACAGCTCTTCATATCAGGTAAAACATATGTCATATTGGATCATTACTTGAAAAAAATGAGTCATCGCATGATCATATTCCACCAAAAAGGCCCTCAGTAGGCAGGTTTTTGCCCTCCAGCCGGCAGTTGCTACCAGGGCCGGCCGCCCGGCTGCCTCTAAACCCCTAAATTCTCCAAGCTGTTCCACCAAAGCCACCCCTAGGCGACCAAAAAGTGTACACAAGGCGCCCAGCGAGTGCCCATAGAGCCAGGCGGATCCCGCGCGGCAATACACACATAGCATATTTGCTGCTGACGTCTGGTGGACATTCGTGGCACTAACGCGCAAGCCCACAGTTCTCTATTGATCCGATAGGTGGCGCAGTGAGCGGCAATACACTACAACACTCTGAAGCCACGAAAGCCGCATATTGAGCAGAGCAGTGTGCGGCCACGTTTGGATTTGTACAGAAATGGTCAGAGCACATCAAATATCAGGGAAATAATTACCGCAACTATTTGAACTTTTGGTCTCAGTCCATAGGAGTACCCCTCCCTGGCCTGCCGGCTCAATATTGATGGTGGGTATCGTAGTATATGCAGGCAAGCGGTAAACGCAGACCCGGGGAACAGCTCTCAGCGTGCTTTTGGCGTCACTCTCGGTGTAGCTCTTGCCTGCCCGCCCGCCCGCCGCCCAGGTGATTAAAATCAAATGAAACAGTTTTCTGTCGGCAGTGCTATGCAGGAGAGGTTGCCCGGCCAGCCTCCTCTGTGGTTCTCACTATAATTTGGTGAAACAGCTTCAAAATGGGGTATTGCGGCCGGCGACCACCAACAGGTCAGCCGATACTGCCAGGCGACAGGGTTTTGGAGGCATGGGGAGAGGCCAGCGGCCGGCAGGGGCCAGCCGTGAGTGGCCTATGAGCTATCATGACCTGTTCCACCAAGCAGATTATCGCCGCCGGCAGGAGGTTTGGGCCGGCTATTGCCGCCGAACACCAATAGGTGACCACAAGGCGCCTGGCCGGGGTTGGCCGGGCCTTGTAATGCGTTGGTGGAATAGCCGCATAAAAGTCTTGCATGGACAGACTGTTTAGCTCGTGAACCGTTTACAATAGTTCGAGCATAGTTCACTGTGTGGGGAAAACTTTTTGTCAACAACATGTTAAACATATAACAAATGTCATGATT
Organism: Alentia gelatinosa; assembly: GCA_950022655.1. Taxonomy (NCBI): domain Eukaryota; kingdom Metazoa; phylum Annelida; class Polychaeta; order Phyllodocida; family Polynoidae; genus Alentia; species Alentia gelatinosa. The sequence continues at coordinate 99,096,269 of OX465580.1, read as the reverse complement.
TGTACAGAGTTGAATGAGATAAGGTAAATTCTTCATTTAACCTTAGAATTACTAACATAAAAGGGACGCTAGGGATGTTGTGTTAATCATACAGGGGATTCAGGGTTTTATCCCAGTTGAGTTGGAGGTCTTGTTCTGTTTGAACACACTAAGAGAGTTCAGTTCAGTGTTTAAGTTGTTACTTGGATTTTCCAGGAATTGGAGAGAATGGTTATCAAATATTGGATCGTTTGTGGCACTTGGTAGCATCTCTTCAACGTCGGGGAGGAGAATAAGTAAATCTCAATTCGCAGCATTTTGACGTGCTAACTAGAGTCGAGTAGGTGGTCATTTGATACACGTACTTGCTATGCCCAATTATTGATATTTTTGTCATTTGAGGCACAGTAATATTGGCATAACCATTATACGAGACAAGTACACATGTAATAAGTTACTTGGTGTTCATTTGACACACCAGCAAATCATTCAACTGCCGCCTGTGGCAGTTTAATTATGGCAACCTTCGACAATGCTCTTATTAATAAAGTCAGACAGCAGCCTGATCATACGTTGTGTGTCCACCTCCAGACTCCACCGTGATGTCGGTTGAATTCCCACTCTCGTAAGAGATAGGACCGCGTAGGACATGTTAGATTTAATTTGGAAATCACTTCCATTGCAAACAAAGCCAATAACGAGAAAACCTTCTTTCAGTCGCCATACACTAGTAATGAAAGGCAAATAGGTTAAATACAAGGGCTCTATGAACAGGAGAACAATGATATGAAAATCCAGATCAGTGTAGAGAAAATGAGATACTAGGAAATGAAGAGGAATGAACAAGAATATCATGAACAAGAAACCTATTCAACAAAGTCTGATAAAATATGATAAAATATGATGCTCTCCCCATGCAGACTTTGCATCTGCAATCCAGGAAATGTAAGAGATGTTCCGGAGAATAGGTCAGGAATAGATTCTAATGACTTTAGTTCTGCACTTGTAAGATCTTTCGGAGTTATATCAAATCTCAGCCTTGTATTAAATCTCCAATTTCTTTGCATGGAGGAGACACCTGTGATTCAGCAACCATATATATAGGCAGGATCTGATTGAAAAAAAATATATCTTGTGAACTACTTTTATATGGAGACGTTGCGAAGTGAACATTTCTCACAGTTGCAAGCCATTACGGCCGTCTAGACACTGATTTATGAAACATATGTCTGTGTTTCAGATACGCACATCTGAGCAAATTTATTGTTTTTATGTTTGTCACATACAGATTCGTTTGATATGCAGCCTCACAGGTTATGGTGTATGTATATTTGTTGGGTAGACACTTTTCTGTTTGCCCAGCAAGCTTAGTCGCTGTATCTTTGCGCATGTTCATGCTGTACAATGATACATTCTGTATAATGTATCTGGAAATAAGAATTTATGATCTCACATATAATCATACACCCATGGCCGAAGTTCTACGAAATATTACCTGCTTCTGGGGATGCAGTATCAATAATGTTCGGGTGCACTGAGCCCATAGTGGAAGCTCGGGAACACTGTGCCAGTAGAACATACATTGGCCTTTTTAAATGATGTAGTAAATGAACAGCACTAGGGATGCAATTCTCGGACTGTAGTCCCATCAAATACGTCTAACATTTGTTTTTTTGTTCGGGACAAAAGAACTCAAACGGCTAGCCCTATGTGCTCAGTAGCCACGTGTTTTCTCACTATTACCTTAGAATAATGTCTGGATATCAATAATGCGATATGGAAAAGCCTTCTCTTGGGTATGCTGTAAATTCGACTCCCCATGATGAAAGTGTATCATAAAGATTTATCTCTTGCCCCACATGGGGATTCCGTCAAAGAGAGTCTTGTGGCATGGATTGACAATCTGCAAGACGTTAGAATATACATGTGCTCTTTTAATATACACATGTTGGAAAATGAACTTTCTGTAAATATCAACGATTGTGATGATGAGGAGACACATACGAGTTCATTTATATTCATTTTGGTCTTGTATGATAATAGGAAGATCAACTGGTAGCCTGCAAGAAAATTGTCAATTACCTGAAAGACATACCCTCTCTACAACAAATATTAACAATTTTCCCAGCAGGAGAATGCCTCCAGGTATTCCCGCGGCTACAACAGGAGAATGCCTTCAAGCATTCCCACGGCTACGGCAGGAGAATGCTTTGAGGTTTTTTCCCGTAATTTGTTACTAAAGTATATATCATATTAACAAATCCTTGATGGATTTTCGTAATTTAATCAATGATGGTAGAAGTTTGAATAGATATGCGGAATATGTAATTTTTTCATTGAATGTCTCCTTGGTAACGTTGATATAGAGCTGTTTTGGAAAATGTTATTCATAAGCATTGATTGTGTCTACTTTCCTGTCAAGCAGTATTTGGGTATCAAACCTGTTAATGCAGTACGTCATCAAGATGCCTTTAGGCAGTCATTCCTTTTTCAACTAATCACTGATTCCATCTAACTTAATTGGCTAACACCATAGCCGACAAGTCATTTTCAGATACAAATTCCTTTGTAGCAGTGGGCCAGAATGCCTTTAGGCATTATGCCAGTGGGGACGAGAATACCTTTACGCAATCTTGATTAATACACAATATTACCATGATTTTGATCTGTGTGGCCGTATTCTCCGCACAGTGTCCACTACAGGGTGAATACACCTACGTAGATAAAAATCATTATTATGTTGAGTTTATTATCCATCTTTCGCCTTATCATCAGAAAGAATATCATATGAATTATCAGAAAGCTAATGCCGTCTATTGCTTGTATAGAATAGTAGCGATCTCTAGCGATCTGTAATCAGTAACGATTTGTAGGCTCTATGGGTTCAAGAAAGAGACTTCGTATTAGGTGGTTGATAAATCTCAAGATATTTCAATAGATACCGGAAAAGCATAGTATATGTACTGGGAAAACTACTCCTTGTAACGCTGAAGTTGTCGCTCAGACACATACTACCTTGTGACACCTTCAGCCTGGAACTACTGTCAACAAACAACCCATAGTCTAGAGTATGTAGTAGTCTTATAGCAGAGCCATGTTCTTCTTTATTTCTTATTAGAACCACAAAGGCAAATACCTTATAACCATATCATAATTAATTTCAAAGGTATTTGATGAAGGTCATATTGGAAATATAACATAGACTTAAGTTACGATATTGAATTTTGGTGATGAAAATTGTTATCAAGAAATAGGTATAAGGAACAAGTATGATAAGGAACAAGAAAAAGGTGGCTTGAGGCTATAACCACTGGCTGTATAGCCATTACGATTACTTGGTGACCTTCATTATGTATCGCACTCCAGTCGTCTCCTGCAAATAATTCGGGAATGTATTTTTCTCCAGACAGCACCATTTTCCCTCATCTTGAAGTTGATCAAAGATGGCTTGTGAACGGTTTACAGCATTCATTACGACTATCACCAGACCACCTTGAATAAACAAATACCAATATTAGTTGTTATTCACACTGTTTTTTAAATGAGTAATTTCTACCCAATAATATGTTATTTAAGGTGGAAATCAGATGAATTGAGAATCACATGTTAACTTAACCAATTAGCCATTGATTACATACTTAATGTCTTAGATTGTTTTTGCTTTTTGCTATTATCTATTAGGATAGATATCTTGTAAATGTAAATACATTGTTTATGGTTGAAATATAAACAGTACCTAGATATGTCAAAATTGTAAGGATGTGGATTAAACAAATGAAGAAGATAGATAAGCAGTATAAGATAAAATCGGCTCTTTATTCAATGTTCTACCGGTTAATTCTCCTTGAAAAACTTCAGAATTGCCTGATAAGAGCTCCGTACCTGTCTTTACACAGCGAATCATCTCCGGAAATACGTTTAATTGCATGTGGGCAAATCCTATAGATCCTGCAGTCACTATGACATCATAGAAACCTTTAAAAAGGGGAAAGAATAATCATATTGCAAAATGCTAAATGAATTTCACCTTGAACGCAAGACAAAATTATTCATTTTTCAACGGATCCTGCTGTAGTATTTAATTCCGTTTAAAGTAACAATGAGGCTTTTTGAGTCTTTTTATTTCAAATGATCAACATGTGAGGTAATCATCCTGAGATATAATCATCTCACTGCATTTTTAAGATCCCTAGTTTTGTATATTTCAAAAATATCAAATCTTTTATATTTACTGGATATACTTACTTGTTGTAATGCATTCAACATCATCAGTAAAAGGCACAGGAAAGTACTTCTGATAGAGACCTTTTTCCTTTGCGATTTGAAGCATTCCCTCAGATGGATCCAATGCATCAATATGTGTGTAGCCAAGGTTCCTCAACTTGAAAATGACAAAGCAGAAAGGATAACTTGGGTCCCGAACGTTACTTTGTGTTAACCTTGTGCCAAGCAATTGAACAAAACATATTTCCTATTAGGAAATCTTTCATTTCTATGCTTCATTAAACACCAATTAATAGTATGGCATAGTTTATTTTGTATATGAGGAAAATTTAAACATTTAAAAATAACTGACAGGGTGAAACCCAGACCCTCAGTCCTGAGAACCACAGTTTATGTTGATTCTAATGTATCTCTCATATGATATTACAGTTTAAATAATAGTCTTCATACTTGAGTATCGAAGTTTGTCTCTCTTCAACTTAGATATGAGAAATAGGTAATTACTTATTGGAAGAGATTATCAGCAGCAGCCTTGTCTAGTATTTTGTGAAATGCCCACCTCAAAAGCCACAGCTCCTGTGCCTGCCCCAACATCAAGGATGCTGACATCTGTTCTCCCAGAAAGGTGATCTGCTACTGCAGCTGCGACTTGTTGTGGACCACAATAGGATACAGCTTGCATATGCTGAAAGCAGTAAGATTATATATTGAAGGTATGACCTCTTCCATAAGCTGCCTATGAATGTTCTGAATCCACAAGTATAATCTTATTCTATTCACAGCTATTATATAAGTGCACTATGAACATATTGGTATCAATCATCTGTGGAAGTAAAGGTAGTTTGTGTGTTCCACCTAACCGACCAATGTTTACTTCAATATGGATTTTATCAAATATGTAGTGTTTGGGTTAGCTGAGCAGTGGTTTGTATGGTTTACACTAGAGGCCGCAGGTGCCGATCCCTGCTGTGCGGCAATGCCCGGAGTACGTAACTTTTCTGTATATAAGGCTGAGTCTGCTGCAGGTTGACAGGTTATTTGTCCATTCCTCCGCATAGAGCACGCACTTTGGAGCCTCACAGATTGGTAAGGTTTCTCCAGAACCTGTCAGTGGTTGAGTAAGGGAATTAGCTTCAGCTTGTGGATTCACTCATCAGGCTTTACTGGGCACATTCCATGCTAAGGCATTGTATTGATAGAAAAAAAGGTAATAATAAAAACACTGATACAAAGTTCTGGGAGTCTGGTTTTGCGTCAGTAGGTTTAGCAATAGTAGATCTCGCAGAACCAGCAGAACCGCTACAATGATGCCGTGACCAGGATCTTCAGTTGCTTGCACAACTGGGTATCCTTGGTAAGGTGACAAGATGCCGGATCCCCCTGGCATAGAAACCAGGGCAGGCAGCTGAACAACTCAGCTCGACAGTATATTATCATGGCACGCCAAAAAGACCTGCCATGAGAGAAGACCTGGAAGGATTCAGTCGTATGGCACCTGAGGACAGTACACCTGAGGTAACAGTGCCTCGGCAGGGAGACAGTAGGGATATTGACTCTGAGACTGGTCAGAGGCAAAGTCGATTCCATGAGGAGTGCAATGCTGAACTTTTGCTACAGGAACTTAACACTCAAGGAAAGTGAGCAGCAATAGAACTCCAGGAAATGGAGTCAAGGTTGGTGGCTCTGCAAGAGCGAGAGAAGGTGGCGTTAAACCGCACCCAGAAAGCCGCGGCTGAGTATGAACCCACCAGAGCCTAGGGTTAGCTCTACAGCAATTGCTGATGGAAGTTTACCTAGGGACTTGACTGCATTCCTCAGCTTTGCACAAAGACTTACAAACTCAGTTTGTGAAAGGTTTCAGCAATGTAGACATCTGTGCTGAGGTTGTCTTTAAGTGGGAACCGGAAATAAGTCTATTGCAGGTTCTAAAGACGCCTATGAGCAACGGTGTGCACTCTTTGGTCAGTACAGCAAACCTGTAGGTAAAACTTGGGTTGCTGCGGTAGTTCCTTACTGGGAACAAGAGGAAGTAGAGACAAAAGAGGCCTTACACGCTGAAATGGAAGATGTACTTTCCGCGGTTAGGTCTAAGGTTATCAACCATCGAGGATTCAGCGGTAGGGGCCGAGGCCGGCTTAATCCGGGAAGATCTGACTTTGGAGCTTCCTCAGTGAAAGACAAAGCCACAGAGAAAGACTCAAAGGAGTCTCCTAGCATGAAACAGACACTGAAACTGATCAATGAGCATCTTGCTCAATTGGAGATGAATCAATTGGATAGTAGGTAATGTTGGCAGTGTGAAAAGTATCTCACCAGATTGTGCTCAGAAAGTGCCAATCACAGTTGAACCTGGCTCTGGTTCCTTAGCTACACCATCTCCACATGAGGACTTGGTAAACTAGAGGGGGCTAAGGAGAGTGCCAAAGCTGTGGTTCCTGACACTGTAAGCCAGAGTACTATGGAAATATTGAAGTCAGGAAGTCCCCAAGCTTTGATCGACTAGTCAAAGATGTCAAATCAGGTTGCTACAATCAGCTCGTGATATCTGGCCCCAGGACAGGGCCAGCATGGATGGGATCTCAGAACACATGATGGGATTTCCCAGTTCATACAGCAGCCATCACCTTTGGGAGGGAGACGTCGTTACGTACCTGCGGGATGCTATGGCAAGGTGATTATTTCGATTTTGGTAGGTAACACTGAATTAGTATGCATGGAGTTCCATACTCAGTGATATCGAGGAAAGCGGAATACTCAGAGTGGATTTCCAGGTACTCTATGGAGCTACCCTGGATCTCTAGCAGGGACTTCTCAGGTTGTTAGCATGCCCGTCAACAGAACGTCCTAATTGCTGGGGAAGGTGACTTGCCTTTGGACAATGCTATGTTTGAGCCAGATCCAATGTTGTTCCCTGAGAAAGGATTACAGTCTTGGGATACCCTGGTGGGTAACGCTGGGATTGGATCCATACTAATCAGTAACCACATTACCAGTGTGATCAGACTGAAGAAAGGTGATATAGTTGGCCGAGTAATGCTGGCCAATATAGTCGGCTCTGTGGATGAGTGTCCTTTAGGGGTCGCACCTTTACCGATAACCAGACTGGGACAGTTGGACTTACAAACAGTGACTGTGTGATTTTCGGGAAGTAAGCAATCCGGAAGAAAAATTGGATGTGTAAACTCCAGTCTGGGAAGTGATTCTAGGACTGAGGTTTTACATGAGAGCCTAAAAGCTCTGAAGAGTTCTGCAGATTCACTTAACAGAGAGGAGCCGGATGAGCCAAGGATGGTTCTAGGTGAATCGAGTAATATCTTTGCTTGGCCAGGAGACCCGTTGTGATGGACTGACCGGGTAGAGGACCGAATTGATACGGAGGGAAACATTCCATTCTGGTTGCCTTATCACAGGCTCCCACCAATAAAGGGAGAAGCCATGGAGGAGGAACTGTTGAAATGCTTTCCCAAGAAATAATCACGCCCAGTAAAAGCCTGTGGGCTAGTCCCGTGGTAATAGTAACTAAGGTTTTGTGTAGATTATAGGAAACTGAATCGTATCACTCGAAAGAATGCTTATCTTATACTTTTGATCGATGAGAGCCTAGACTCTCCTGGTGGGAACCATGGTTCTGTACCTTGGATCTCCAATCTGGATATTGGCAGGTAAAGATGGCTAGGGTAGGCTAACTGAAAAAGGCCTTCACTACCTACGAAGGGCTGTATGAATTTACAGTAATGCCCTGCTCCCTTGTTGGACTGTTCCTCCCCATTCCGGCCAGCACCTCTAGGAGGTCAGTCAAATAGTCCTACCACCAGATCATCCTGCAGGATTCAGGTATTACCTGAAATACACCTCTGGGAAGTGTGGACATAGACTCAGCTGATCTACAGCAAGTGATGGCCCAGGTCAGTGTAACTGATCCCAAAAGCCCACCGCCGGATGCAGATCAGCAGGTTGCCCCGACTGAGACTGCCGCTCAAGGCCCGTTTCCACTGGCCGATTTCCCGTCACCGATATACAGTCAGGAACCACCGACATACTTTTGGCACTGCTGAAATACTCCGGCCTGTGCATTTCAGTACACTTTGCCTACGGGGTGTAAGTGTAGCAAGAGTATACAACAATAATGAGTGACATCCTTTTTTGAAGTCATTAAATTGTTTCCATGGCTACCATCACGATGGTTTTTTTCTATGACCATAGCTGCGAAATAATGAAATACTAACTGGACATTTGTTTGGCAAGTCTGAATGACATGGCAACTAGTAGAGGAGTAGAGACTAGAGTATAAAAAATGGTCATTAGAGAGTCTACGGCATGAAACCTGCCATGTCTGTCAATTATTACAAGGGGAATCTGATTAGATTATCCACGAGCTTACAGGTGGTCATCCCCATTATCGGTGTACACTTCACCTGATCTTAACAAAGTATGAAATATATGTCAGTAATCATTAGAATATGTTTTCCTTCTGTTACTATGGAAACAAACATTATGCTACACTATGTGGAACAAACGAGCATCAGATTCAGATCCCTGAGGTCATAATTGACCAACATGGCACGTTTCATGTAGGAGACTCTCGGGTGTCATTGTGACCTCTTTTGAAGGGCCTTTTTGACACTTTGCTCCCCTACTATATATGTACTATGTATAATATTGATACATACCAATAATATTTATAGATAAGTCCATAGTGATATACAAACAGCAAGGTAATATGAATTAATAATGAACAAGGTGTTTGGAGGTAAATAACAAATAAGGGACAATCATAAACCGGGTGAGTGCCCGAACAATCTGCGCACACGTGCTTGTATTTAGTACACGTGCACTTAGTACACACGTACGTTTTTCATTGTAGGCCCAACACAAACCTAATTTGCGGCCCTGTCGGTCTTGCCTCGGTTTAGCTGATTTTGGGCGAGTGGAAGAGTTTCGACCCCTATCTAGTGGCCAGTGCCTAGACATTGGAAAAACGCCTCATGGTCCACATACTGGAAAGCCTGAACAACCATAATTTCCACCCAGGGAACGAGGAATGCCTCCAGGTATTGTTTATGTGTCATCATCACAAACGCTATGTTTTATGGGAAATAATAAATAGATTTACACCATTTTTTCACAACAAATACAAAATACTATGTTCATCATTATACTCTGTAGGCATTTCATTAGTAACTATTGTAACTTTATCTACAGGTTACTAGGTGACGCCCATACGACAAACAGACGCCATTGCGGCGATAGTCTCGTCCCCTTGGGGTTTATAGCAGTATTATGCCTCGTCCTATAGTGCGCACGCTCCCCATTCAGGCTCGGACAGAAAGAGTTAACAAGTGTAGGTACTATACCTCATCATACTTGGACCAGTCGTCGTACTGCTGAATAAGATCGTCTGGTTTGCTAGCTGTCCTCACTAAGGCGACCTGTTCCTCAGCATTAGCCAAGACAGATGATGGAGTCTCCATAGCTGAATGTAGAAAATGCTACATTTTATAATTTCATTTTGTCTGATTCCCTTTAGATCATGTTTAACATAGTATGAAGTGTGACCATAAATGTGTGTACCAAACCGATAGTGTGTTTACTACCTTAGCAAAAGGGTTCACGAAATTATGTTAATCATTTCTCAAAGAAAAATGGAGAAATGGAAATATTAGCATGAAGGGAAAAACTATTACAACAAACGACACTCCCGCCATGGACATTGAATGAAGACTACCGTTTAAGTTGGATAAACCTAAACCAATTTTTTTTTAATCCCCTAAATATTGAGGAAATAAACTTTGGAACGGTCTGGATATTAAAACTAAATAATTCCAAAGCAAAGTATCCTTCAAGAGGAGTCTAAAAAAACTTCCCAGTTTGACTACATTGTAAAAAAAATTCCATGTCGATGTGTCATATGTCTGCACTAGGCACTATACTATATATAGGTGCACCAGATACTATATGATCACATATTGATCAATCTATCCCGAGCGGGCACTCCTTTCATCATTTCTATTTTGCCTCATTATCATTTATGCAGGTGGTGGTATATATCCTTATCCTATGTTTATCTTTATCTTTTTTTCTTTCCCTGCTCATATCTAGTACTTTATCAATTATATAAAGTGTATATTGATGTATGTAAAGATACCCGTTTCATATCAATGTGGAATAATACAAGTGGAATCTAAATGTAATCAACACAAACTACAAATGGTAGACCACCAAGGAGGTGAATTTCTTTTGAAATTTTTAAAAAGCAAAAGAAACACAGCATATATGACGTGTCATATTTTCAAAGATGCACCAAGACTTAGATATGTGTGCTACAAATACCAGTGACGTCTGCAAAAGAAATTACAATTTGGCCAGAAAAAAAAGTTTAGGCCTGGTCGTGCAAAGCTGAACCTGTGATTGCTGAATAGGATAGAGTAGTTGCTGAATGACATTGTCAATTTACATTAAGTAATTAAATATTGATAAGGTTATCTTATATTGATAAGAAAACGCTCAGAGCTGACAAACTCAGAACCCATGAATCACCCTGTTATATGAAGTCTCAGCTCGTTGCAAAGACCTATTACTCATATGCAGTACCGAGTTGAAAGGTGATAAAACAAGAGCATGTTCGATATATGTGCAGGGGTCGGGTTAAGTCGAGCATTGGTTAGTTTGGTTTACGCTAGGGGACGCGTGTGCCGATCCTTGCTGTGCTGTAAGCCTGGTTGACGCATGCATGTAAATGCTATGGGTTCACCCTTATTGCGTTACTCAGTCAGTAAATAAAGGGTTGTTTCTCATAGAAGCAGTACATTTAGGTCTCGGGGGGCAAAAATAAAAATAGTGGAGGATGGTAAAAATAATTATGTGGTCATAACGGCTATTGTATGGGTCAACTTTCCCTGAAGTATTATTAGTTAAATATTAAAACTGTGGACACCAGGGTTCACAGAACATATGTGCATTGAAATGTGCTCGTGCTACGTGGATATTTCACCAAAATAAAGAAAATTTAAAAATTTAAAAAAATCTACGTTTCTATTATAAATAAAAGATTAATATCATTAAAAATAAGTAGTATCATATAATTGATGCTCTTTCACAGCACTAAATTACAATTGTAACATTTTTATAAGCCGAAAATCAAGATTCCCTATCATGAAAACCCTGTCTTTTTTCAATTGGGGGAAACCACAAACTTTGCGTTTGCTGTAAATTAATTTAATAACGTCAAATACAGCTAATGTTAGTGTAACATCTCTACTTTCAAGTGAATGACCGAACCAATGTGTAAAAAATTCCTGTATATCCCAAAAAGCTTAAAAATTGAACTGGCTAAATTATCCATGTAGCACGATTCTGGACTGATATATCCACGTAGCACGATTTTAGTAACACAATTTTGGTTGGTTGGCAGGTTTTGGTAGGCAGGCAGGCAGGCAGGGAGTGAGGCAGGCAGGCAGGGAGTGAGGCAGGCAGGCAGGCAGGGAGTGAGGCAGGCAGGCAAGGAGTGAGGCAGGGAGGCAGGGAGGCAGGGAGTGAGGGCGGGAGGGAGGCAGGGAGGGAGGCAGGCAGGCTGGCAGTCAGGCAAGGAGAGGGAAGGCAGGGAGGCAGGCAGGAAGGCAGGCAGGCTGGCTGGCTGGCAGTCAGGCAGGCAGGCAGGCAGGCAGGCAGGCAGGCAGGCAGGCAGGCAGGCAGGGAGTGAGGGAGGCAGGCAGGGAGGGAGGGAGGCAGGGGAGGAAGTCCTGTATCAAATTTGACCATTTAAATTGTATAGACTGGTAATATGGCGATATTGCAGGATCCACGTAGTACGATCCACGTAGCACGATCCACATAGCACGATCCAGGTAGCACGATCCACGTAGCGCAATATTTCTAGTCAATATTTAGCTAAAATTAACATTATATGTTCATAAATATTTGTTTCACTTTGTATATCTATCACGCCTACCGTGACATTATCTAAAATGATAGTTTGATTAGTTAGATATCTTATTGATTAACAAAAATTCATATTACTAGTATTACTGCTATTTTACGCCAGCTACTGCCCAAAACAGGGGCTTCGAGTGCACATATATGTTTGTTGTCCACAATTATAGTCTTTTACCATTACACAATTAATTTTTTGAATGAAATAATATTTCAAACCACTACCTTGCCTCCTGTGATATTCGCGTGTACTTCTACATTCCTCATAATGAGTTTAGAACGTTGGAAAAAATATCCACTTAGCACGATCTCAGGTTTCACCAACCTTTAATTTACCACAACATTTTAAACTTTTTTTTAATTTAATTCAGATTTTTGATAAAAATAATATTTCAACGCAAAATTCACATGGAAAAATAAAAAAAATACCAACTATGGTATGAAAAAAAAGAGTTATTTACAAAAATATAGGTTTTCCAGGGCATTCCTGTGCTCATTTTTGGTCATTTTCAGCTATTTTGACCTCCTGGAGACCAAAATATTGATATTTGACTCATAAAACCTACACTAGCACTCGACGAGATCTATCATTTAAAACTGAAAAAAACAACATATAATACAAATGGAAAACTCTAGAAACCAGGACACGACTAAAATTGGAGATGCACTGCTTCTGTGAGAATGACCCAAAGGCTGAGTCCGCAGCAGGTCGACAGGTTACTTGTGCATTCCTCAGCATCAAGCGAACACCTTGGCGCCTCATACACTGGTAAGGTTTCCCCGGAGCCTTTCAGCAGTTGAGTGAACAGGGGGGTGTTTTATTTTTAACTCTCCTGGGCCAGGAGAGTCTCCAGGAGGGATAGCTCCACTGAGGATAATTTTCAGGAGATCTCCTCAATCTCGTTCGATTTACCCTGTCCTCGGGAGGGAGAGAAATCCTGGGGCCTAACTCTCCTGAAATTGACCCAAATCCTTCCCGGGGTCATATCCTTCCGAAGGAGCTCTCCTCGGGCTCTTTGCGGACAGGAAGGAGAATTGTTTGTTGATGTATAACCCGTCATCAGTCCTCGATTCAAGGTAAGGAATCATTGAATATGGTCATATAACAAGGTATTGGGGTGTAAATGTTATCAATATCTAAGTAAAATTGATGAAATTAATTATTAGAATGGTTAAATATAATTTTAATTGTTTATTAATGGCGAATAGAGTAAATCCCCTGTTATCGTTCACTGAATCGAAAATGCATTGTCACTGGTAGTGTCATATACGGTGTATATGGGTACCTGGGTACATGGGTTCGAGTCCGGTACAGGGTAGTACATTTTTAATTGGAATTTCAATAATATATCTCAGATAGTGTGTTATTTATATAATATATAAATGTTTATATTTATAATGTAATTTTAATCTATATTCATGTATTTATTTCAGATTAATTTGGATGAAATGGACCCAAACAATGGTAAAAGAAGACCACTATGGAAGCAAGACGAATTATTTGCTTTACTCCAGGCTGTGATAGTCGAGAAAGACATACCCCACAAGGACCCTATATAAGAATAAATGAATAAAAGACACAATTATAATTTATTTAATACCAATAAGGAATAATAAAAGTTTTCTATAATACACACTTTGTAAAGGTTATATGTAGTAAATACAGAGACAGGTGTATTTATATATAAAAAAAATTTATATATACATATAATATTGATACGGGGGTATTGAGCAGAGATAATAGGTGAGTAGTTGATATAATACATATAAGTAATATAGACACAACGACGTATTTGGAGGCATCAACAATAAATACAGGCTTTATTAAATATATAAATACACAGCTTCATGAAAAATCCTAGTACAATCAGTAAAAAATACACCGAAATACCTAAAGCCCATAAGACAGCGACATTTTCCACAGATTCTCACCGATCCGATCACCGATTATAATCGGTAACAAGAATGTCGCTGTCTTATACCCTCAACGCTGATTGCCGATCACACCTTTCCACTTTATGACCTTGTACAGTGAACCGAGAGAGATCAAAGAGAGCCGAGGTAAAGTGCGGACCAGGGCCCTGTTGAATAAGAAGATTATCACTCACTTTTCACTCGCTTTTAGCCCCATGCCACCGTTTGCGTTGTATCGCTTTAATATCACTCGCTAATGCGAGCCTTTTTTTCTGAGTGAAAAATAAAGCGAGAAAAAGTGTTAAATAAGAATAATTATCGCTCGCCCAGGGGTCGCTTTTTTCGATCACTGAGCAGCTCAAAAGCGAAAGGTTAGACCCTATCACTTTGGTCTAAACAGAAATCTCAATACTTGTTTTTTGTCCACTAAATCTCATTCAATATTATCAATATTTTCAGCGAAGAATTATATCCATATGAGAAACAGATTTACCAAATCTCATCCTTTACTAATGATTAACTCAGGTGTGAGAAACATTTTACTGCTCGAACTGGCAAATAGGCACTGCACCACTATGCCTGCTTGTGACAGGCACACACTGATTCGCTTGATAGCTGGGTTTTTGTCAAATAGGAGTAATATCGGCCTGGCTCGGCAGTCGGCCTGAGGTGTATTATTATATAACACATATGTATACGATTTATATAATACACATGTATAATATATATGTGTGACATGGCTATAAATGTAATTGTGTGTTTTTTTCCTATTTTGATTGTCAAATGTCCGTTTGACAGTTGTTATTTATGTTAAGTACCTTTAATATTTGTCCGGTTTGTCTGTCAAGCAGTTTGTTATTTCATTAAGTGAAGCCTTATGATACCGAGCACCAATAGTTAGGCTATGTAATATGGTAAGTTGCACTAGCAAATCATATAATAATATAAAATAAATAAACAAACTGAGTAATAAACGAAATTAGCAGAGTTAGGGCCGCATTAGTCACAACGTTATACAGTGTGCTGAGGAAATATAATGGGAAGATCTAAAATGGATTAGAAATGAGGAAAATCATGTTATTTGTCTCCCACTTTGTCCTGTGAGTCTGCTAATGCTCTCTTAAATACATAGTATCTTAGTAGGGAAAAAGAGGGGGAAAAGGGGAAAAAAACGATCATTACCAGCGAACAATTGTAAAACCTGAACTTAAAAAAGAAAACTTCCATCTTCGATTGTAAACTGTTGTTCTTGTAATGAGAATTGGATTAAGAATTTGATCAATGTACATGTCGTACTTCAGTAATAAACGCTGCAAATATTTAAAAAAAAAAAAAGATATCTAACCCTGAAACACTTCTCTTACTTGGGTGACCTTTGACCCTGCTTTGACCGGTATGGTGAGCATCTACACTCTCCAAGTATACCTTTTGAACCCTGGTAAGGCTAAGTACAATGAAATATATGATGGAGAGTGAGCCTGTTGGTGCCTGGTGTGAAGCGAGTGAAAAGGCGAGTGAAAACTCAGAAAAGCGAGTGATAAGTCGAGCGATCAGAGGGGACCAAAAGCGATATGTCTTATTCAACGCAGATGGATAATTATCGCATTTATTATCGCGATTTCGCTCACCGCTCACTCGCAAAACCTTGAATGCGATAATTTTCTTATTCAACAGGGCCCAGGCTATTTTCATTGAGTGGGTTTCTGATTTTATCTCACCCTGTAAAACATTATTTATTGATAAAACGAATCACCCAATTAGCCATTGAGTATTGGATCCACAAACCCCACGGCCGTGGAGTACGAGTTCCTAATGTTAAGCCTATGGAGAAAAATACCGGGGTGAGATAAATACCCAGAATCTCCTAGAAGGAAAAAATCCCCAAATCCGTCATCTTCGGCCTCTGCATACACATAACCTCGCTGGGATATTAGTTCATTTACTGATAACCTTACGAAACAGGAGCTACAAGCTTCACCCAGGACACATGTAGAGGTGTCTTGAGTTAAGATACATTGGGGACAACCCAGGACCTTTTTCAGGAGATTTCCCGGCCCCAGGATTGAAAATAAAACGCTATTTCAGGAGACCTCCTAGATCCTGGCCCAAGACTCTCCTTCCCCGGGAGACTTTGAAATATCGAACCCAAACTGTCCTGGGACCTCTCCCCGGGCGCCCCAGGACTCCTGGGGCAGAAAATAAAACAGGCCCCAGATCCACTCACCTGAGGCTACCTAGCACATTCCGTGTAAGGCGACTGCACACTTTATCAGAATAAATGTATATATATACCTAAAGATCATATACCTAAGAGCTCAGAGTCTGGTTTTGTGTTAGTAGGCTTGCTAAGTTGTAGATCGCGCATTTCCTTACATACTGAACATATACCGAACCAACCTATGCAGTAAACCCAAAGGGTAGCAACTGTCTCACTCCACTGGAACAGGTGAATGTAGTTCTTGGGAAGTGTTGAGCTAAGTCTAAGAAATGGCAGACAGCTACATATGTTTAGATCTATCACACTTCTAGATAAGAATCGAGTGCCCTAACAATTGCCCATGAACTAACTAGCTGTACAGCAGGAGTTTATCTTTATATATCATTCCCACGGTAAAGTGATATAACTGTATTCTATCCTTCACTCACGATGCACATACCCACCATCTTCCCTAGATGGCTTTATGCATGGTTTGTGGAAGATGATGTGAGACAGTAAAAGCAGTGAATGAATCATTTGGAAAAATCGCAACTCACCCGTTTTTATAGAGTTTGGTTCATATAACCCCTTCAACGCTATGCTATGTATCTGTACTACTGTATGACCTACTTTATAATAGACTTGATCAGGGATGGTCAGGACAAGGAACTGAACCATGACAGAATATTTCAGGTTATAAGTTTACCCTATTAAACGTTGATTTAGGTCAGCATAGACTTGGTTTTTATAGTCAAGTAGAATTTGCACACAACATACCTGCTACAGATATGACCAACGATCTAAATATATTTCTAACAAAACTTTGTTTGTATCACATTCCAGTCTTGTGTGGGGAATGGTTCATCTGAATATACACTGTCTCCAGTTACTGGGTCATGTTGTAAGTGGGCCAACTGCACGAAAATTGTACAATTGATAAAATGCATCTTTACTAAGAAAAACTGTGAATTAGGTAAATACTTAAATATTTCTTAAAATCAGGCAGACATGTGCAAGACCTATCTGAGCATATGTATATGTTGGGGTCTGGGACCAATTTTAGAATGCAGTAGAGGGTAGCAAATGATGAAATTAGAGAAAAAATGAATGTACCTTTTAAAATTTAAAAAGTTAAATGGTGTGTTTTAATATTCAATATAATCAAAGGTGTGTTTTCTTGTTACTTTTATAAAATAGACATTGTGACCAGTATCTGGTATGAAGGCCAATATTTCATAAGGTCGTTACTGTCTACTTTCATGTCCAAATTCTGTATTCACCATCACGCTACACTTCAGGTATAGCAAAGATATACAATAAAAAGGAGTAGAAAACAATGTTACATATCTTTCATTTGCCAAACATGTGGTGTATCTATGTTTGGAATTTCAAAATTTTCTTTAAAGTATTAAAGTCAGTAGAGCAAATAGTTTGGGGCAAGAATTAGAGTAATAGTTAAGCGTGACGGTGAATACATCACAGTGCAGGTAAAACAGGGTTAAATATTATAATTTCTTAGTACAAAGAGTATCAGGCTAAGTGTTAAAAACAATTTGAACACAGTTTAGAGAATCAAAATATTGTCATTTCTAATGAAATGGGAAAATTTCATTGTATTCACCAGCACAATCGTGATTGTGAATACAGCTTATGACTATAATCCAAGGTTAATGATAGAAAAACCTGGTATTGCTTGTCTAACTGCTTCATGAGGTGGGAAATAACTCATATTTAGCCTCTAACTGTTTCAATATATGCATTCCTCTAGTGTCAGGCAGCTTCATTCTGATGATATGAAAACTATTTTTGAATTCTGCATAAAGTTATAACAATATAATCTCAAGAGAATTGTGTGCCTTATTATACTAAATTAAGTTCATGTGATGAACATACAAGGATTTTTGTGGTTTGAAATGAGAGTGAAGGTTCAAAAAGTCCATATACAGTGATCTAGTCTAGTCAGTATTCACCATCACTATTCTTGCATTCACAATCACATCATTGTATTTCATTTTTAATGATAGAACTATGATGCATATTTCATATTTGAATGTCTGTTTAGATATTAGCTTAAATTCATGCTGTTTTAAAGTGAATTCTTTAGTATTAGGTAGATTTATTGGTATGACATGAACACTTTTTTGTAGGTCTGATGAAGTTTCAGATAAAGAATATTTCTCATGGGAATTCTGTGCTTACATATAGTAGTACAATTTCGTATGGTAAACTTTAAAATATTTATGTATGTAGCCATTCTTCACCATCACTATTCCTGTATTCACCATCACACATTTATATTTGCTGATTGGAGCCACAATATGGCTGGTCTGATGATAGCACCTGTTATGTGGCCAGGGGTCTCAATAAAAACATTACTTTTGATGGTCTATAAATGGTTAGCAATATTATTTGTAAATGTAAAAAGATTTATTACTTCTCTGCTTATGCTCCAGTCACACTGCCGTAAAATTTGGCGCTGCTTCTACGTATTTAAAAGGACTCGAGATCTGTGTATTCACTACAAAATTTCAACGCTTTTATCTTTTAGTATGCAATCCAGTCACACTGGCATTAAATTTGGCGTATTTCCTACTTATCAGAAGAAGGTGGACACTACGTAATAGGTATGTATTCTCTACGTTTCTGTTTACTTTCTTTTACGTTCTTTTACACTTCTTAACGTTCATCAACGCTTGTTTATGCTTCTGTATGCATTATCACATTTTGCCACATTCATTTATGCATTAGAAATGCGTAGAGATAAGTTGGGGTTTTTTTTAAGTAATTCTGACACCGTATTTTTCAGCATTTAGTTTACGATTATTTTCGCATTCCGATTTCATTTAGGTATCTCCGCATTTCCTGCACATCGCCATGCATTTGTATATTTCAAAATGTGTAGAAGAACATAGATGTGCATACATGAGAAAACGCCAGTTTTTACACAGGTGTGACTGGGGTATCACATATGAAACAACATGAACTAGTACGTTATTCATAATATCTTTAAACTAGAAAAATAGTCTAAATCAATAGACTGAACCATAATGGAATACAAAACAAATAAAACAGCCAGGACTTGCTGATATATATTTATCAATATATGGGATTAATAGCAAAATTTAGGTTTACAGGTATTCACCATCACGAAATCCTAACCTTTCCTTATGTAGGACTGCCTCTAGCACAGTCCACACTAGTATTTGTTGTATGTTTCTTCTGAAAGTACAATGGCTGTAGTTACTGAACCATGTTCTACATATATTTAGATAGGGCTGGCCATTTGTTTATCTGTTTTGACAGTAAGTTGGAGGATGCTAGATGTAGTTAGTCAAAAGTTGGTTTGCAGTAAGAACATATATGTTTCCTAATAGAACCTTAGGCAAAATCAAATCTATATGCTAGGGATATTAAAATGGGGATGATTCTAGATTATCAGGACAGAGTGTGATGGTGAATATACACATGCTCTGAGAACCTTTTCTTTAGAAAATTCTCCTGAGACGACCATATCAGAAAGGATGAGGGGAATTCAGGTATGTACACTTGAGACTCTTCTCTATCAGAAAAAAATAAAATAAATCATTTTGGAAGCCTTTTTGTTCCCTAAAAACCCAATTGTTCATTTATCGTGCAGTTGGCCCAAATATACTTAAATATGGCCAAAGAACTGAACTTTAATATTGTTCTTTGATAGGGCTTACCCTTTCTGTGTCTGTGCTGACAATAGATTGAAAAACGTGATGCTAGAAATACTTCAATTTATTAACAAAATAGTCTAAAACGATGTCTAAATCACTTTGATAATGCTAGAAGTGATTTATCAAAAGCTACTTTATTGTATATTATTAAAGATTATAACTATAAAATATATTGATAAAATCTGCTCTGACGATTTAGTAAACCGTACTGAAATTTGGATTATAGGTGACATTAACTTAGATGCTAAGAAACGTAGGGACCCTATAAACTTATGGACATAATTAGACATCATAACTTGAAGAGAATAGTTAACATCATCACCCACCCGAATATTGGGAATAGCTCAAGCATAGATGCAATTTTTACAAACTCAAAATTTCTTAAAAGATCTGGGAGCTGTTTGAAAAGTCGAGTGAGGTCTCGCCAGCGGCACGTCGCATTTCAAAGCGAGAGGCCGGCAACAGCGAGCGGCACTTTGAATCAAAGTGGCAGCAAAACCGTTACCAATAACCAATAGCGAGCGGCACCTCCACCTCGACATCGACACTTCAAGTGCAGTTGTTTAGCTCTCGCTTTGGCGGTGAGCACTCTCGTAAAGCACCCTCCCGACTTTTGAAACAGCTCCCCAGTACTTTGGATATATACCAAAGTGATCATTTAATTGTTTTTGTAGGGACGTCCACCAAAAAATTGAAATACTAACTAGGAACTACAAAATCGTAAAGGAAGATTTGGAAAACGTAATTAGAACAAATGTGTCGAAGGCAGATCAGAATACAGTCGACAATCTATGGGACACCTGGCATATCTCAATAATAGAATATAGATCTGGATAAATATGCTCCATACAGGTCATATGTAAGGAGATACGAAAATATGCCATGGTTAACAGCAAGAATAAGGACAGATATTGATATAAAACGGAAGATATGTAGAAAAAAGAAACGATTGCCCCACGACTTGACTTGACTTGATTCAGAACTATGAGAGACGAAACATTTAAAAGTTAAAATTAGAAGAGAAATGAAATATGCTAGGAAACTATATATTGAGAAAAACTTTAAAAGATATAAAAACACTTCTAAGAAGTACTGGAAGGTTGTAAATGAGGTTATCAATCCGAAAGATCTCAAAGAGGATAATATCTGTTTCAAAACAGACACAGGGGGATAAATTCGAGTTAAAAGATTGCGCTGAGCATTTAAATCTTCTTTTTTTTATATTGGCTATAAATTAAACTCTGTAACTGTAAATCATTGAAATGTATCCTATTAAAATATGTTGATTTTCTGGTAAGGTGATAGACGATAACCAGTATGGTTTTAGAAAAATTTGTAGTACTGGGGGGCAGTCCTTGAATTATCACAATATCTTTAAGAAGCGCATAATGATAGCAAAATCTCAATAGCATATATCAAAAATAGCATTTGACTGTGTGGATAATGATATTTCATTGTGTAAATTAGTAGAAACGGGAGTCTGTATTTATCTTGATGAATGGTTCAGGTCTTACTTAACCCTGTAACAACCGCACCTAGCGTGGCGCACATTCCGTTAACCACCGCGCCCCCCGTGGAGAACTTCCTCACTACTACCGCACGTCGCACATATAAACAGTTAATAACCGGCATTTTTCTGAAGTGTAGCAAAATGGCGCCAAACGCAAAGGGGTGTGTTAGTAATTTGCAAATAAAAATCATTTAGCTTAATCATTAATTTATAACAATACTATAGGAAATTAGAGGAGATGTCAGGCTATATTTACATACCATTAATTATAAATAAAATTGATATAAAATAATTTTAATCATATTTCCAAGTACGGGAAATAATTTGATACTTTGTCAATTTGCTACATTGTCACAGGCCTGTGGCTAGGCCCAATATAGCACTGCGCCTATGGAGATCTGGATCTTTTTTTTATCGCGATGACATTATGTTTTTTTACATAAATAATAATAAAAACATATGGAGAACACATTTCTGGAGTTGTTTTTTGTGTAAAATCAATATATTATGGAGAAATGACGAAAATGCGGTTAGCCTCATAGGTGGCGCCTACCGCACACTGTCTTATAGTAGGCGTAAGGCTTCGCATCATCTCTATGCTAACCCGCGTGGTGCGGAGAGTGTGTCATTTGTAGCAGCAGAACACGGATTATTAATGTTAATCATATATATTCAACATCTCCATTACTACCAGAACATAGAACAGACATCAGGCTTTCTCATGGTGCCATTCGTTACATATGGAATTTACGTTAGATGACGGCAAAATTCATTGGATGTTACAGAACAAGTTGTGACAGTGTTCGCCATGTTATATGAATGGGCGTCCGAGGCAACTTCAACGACGACAGTGTGCTGGTTTGGTCTATTATGAACTATTCTACCCAATGACATCAACGATGCTGGATTGAATTAATATCAGAAAACCCTGAGGAATCTGTCTGTGGCAGTGGTTTATATGGGGGAATGATCTTTATAGCAGAAATATTACATTTGCTTCACGCCTATCGGGGGCCGGCCGAGCGAGCTGTCATTGTCACTGTCATTGACTCCAGTCTAATGGGTTACTCATGGGCTTTGCTCAGGGGAGTCATTGCCTCCCCCGGTGTCCCCCTCTACCGCGCATCCCATGCGCCCCTCCTGCCCCCTCGCGGCTTTCTCACCTACTGCGCAGTCACGAGCGCCACCACGGTCCGGGTCCCGGCCTCACTTCTCCTCCGCCCGTCCTGCAGTACACACGTACTCCAGTACCATTTTCGTTTCTTGGCCACATGCTATCGCCTCATACTCCCCGAGTACAGGCTAGCACCCCATATACACGATACGGTACATACAGCGATAGGAAAGATGGGACCAACTACGAGAAATAACCCGATACCCAGTACATCGAAACCAACGGAGGCCGCTGCTGGATCGGAGGCCACTCTACAAGGAGTCGTCTCACGAAAACATCGAGTCGGTATCGGACAGCGGTCAAACGGTCAAGACGGCTAGGATCTCCAAACTCGAGACAAACATGGAGAAGATGGGTAAAACCATGGAGAGCATGTTCGAAACTATGCAGGCCATGGCACGCCAATGGTCGCCGACCAGAGCTAAGCAACCCACGGTACGAGAGGCACGCTCCACGGCCGAGGACCGCACCAGGGACTGGGCCCAGGATCAAGCCTCCCGGCTACCGACACCCAGACAGCTTCGAGACTGCTACGTGAGCGAGGATCTCCAGCAAGAGATGGACCGTGAGGGAATTCGTCACGATCGTACGGCCGGTAGGTTCACCTCTGATTTGACCGTATCGAAGTTGATTTCCAAACCCTACATGTATGTTGAACGTGAAGGCCTGTACACGCTGTCCCAGAAACTCGAGGTTAGGGGCATGCTGGGACCCATGGAGTACGTTAGTGCGTACTTGCTTATGATGGAGGACGACCTGGCCGTACCAGAGGGCGACCGGAGGGATATGTACCGGCACCTCTCTCAGGTGTCGGTAGACGCACAGACCCGGCCGTGGCCCGCGGTCAGGAGGTGGTCAAATTACATTTTTGATCAAGTGGAGGCCGGCAGGGTCTACTGGTCGGACCATGTGCGCATCTAAGACGAGCGCGTGCGCCTGGCCATGACGGCCACCACCAGCGCCCCCAACGGCCAAGACAGCGGCAAGGACGGTGCTCGGGAGTTACCCTGCAGGGGGTACAACTCCAAGAGGGGATGTAGACTACGTAACGGCCACCAAGATGGGCAGATCAAATGGATACATGTCTGTTCATTCTGTGATTCGGTGGGGCGGATGTGCACGCACTCTATACACACGTGCAACAGGAAGCTAGTGTACGGTGCGGGGTATGACAACGCTGCACCAACATCCGCACCCGCCCCACGCAGGACGCCGCACGCCGGACGCACGGTCCGCCCTACCGAGCTGGGAGTACAGAAACAACACCTCCCAACGGCTTCAAAAAACGGGCCGGACGCGCCCCGCGAGTGAGCGTGGCGCGTGATGCACCCCTCGCACTCAGTACGAGTGCACTCAGCGAGGGGTACCCGGTCAAGGAGTGCACGACTGATGACGTCACCCCCCACGTGACAACAACAACGCGTGCCGCACACGTGGGGGCAAGCACGGACGATGAAACCCCGCCCACCGAGGAATACACTCCCGTGTATGAGGGTGTTAGCAGGGCGGCGGAGCAATTGGCTCGGCAATTGCCCCGGGAGGATAGCGACGAAGCTATTCAGATCGACTTTGCGGCCGTTAGGAAGTTCTGCGAGACCGGCATCGCCGCCCCCGGAGTCCGGACTGACCCCGGAGCCTTCGCCGGACATAGGCGGGCCCACTGGCCGCAGTTCACAGCACCCGGGCCGCCGGGTCACGCCCACATCTACGACCTTGTGAGGCGCACGGGCCTACCCAACGCCCTCGGGGCCCTTATCGAGATTCCGACTGACCTCAACATTCCGGTCTGGGTCCGATACCTCTCCGGAATCCCCGGCAAGGAGGAATTGACGGACTTCATCAGGTTCGGGTTTCCTCTGGGCTACGCCGGGCCGGTCAGCGATACCTGCGGGGTACCCAACCACCCCAGTGCTACGGGGTACCCAGAACCGGTGGACAAATTCATCAGGAAGGAAAAGGGGTACAGCAACCTCATGGGGCCGTTCGAGGCCCCCCCTTTTCTACCCTGGTGCCACGTGTCGCCTCTAATGACACGCGAGAAGAGGGGGACGACCGACCGTCGCGTCATAACCGATATGACCTACCCGAAGGAGGACAGTGTTAACGGTTATATCGTGAAGAACTCAGTATACGGCGAGGAGAGGGAGCATGGCCTCCCGACCGTGGACGGGTCTGTCGGCCGCCTGGTGGCCTCGGGGCCCGGGAGCTATATGTCAACCATCGATATCTCCCGGGCGTACAAAAACTTCAGGTGTGACCCCCTCGATTGGCCGCTACTCTGTTTTGCGTGGGAGGGCGGGTACTTCTGCGATACGGCGATGCCGTTCGGTGCCCGCGCCTCCTCCTACAACATGCAGTGCGTAGCAGATGCCATAGTGAAGATCCTCAGCCAGAAGGGGGTGGAGGCCGCCATGTACCTGGACGACCTCATCATCCTCTCCCCCGACGGGGAGAAAGCGGCCTCCGATTTCTCGATGGCCCGAGAGCTCTTTGAGGAATTGGGTCTACCCGAGGCCCGAGAAAAAGCACAGCCCCCGAGCCAAGTTGTCACGTGGCTCGGTATCGTGATCAATTCGATAGACATGTCGCTCACCGTCCTCGAGGACAAGTTACACGAGGTCCGGGAGCACGTCAAAGCGGTCGCCCGGAAACGGTCGCTGACCAAACGCCAACTCCAGTCCATACTCGGGCGTGTGTTACATGTAGCCAAGTGTATCCGGCCGGCACGCCCCTTTGTTAGTAAGCTGCTCGAGGCCCTCCGGGGTATGACTGGCTACTACATAAATATCAACTCTGAGATGCGGCAGGACCTCGAATGGTTTCTGCGCTTCGCCGAGGGTTGGAACAGCCATGCCCTGATCCCGCGAGGTCCCCCCACCAAGTGCCTGATCGTCGACGCGTGCTTGTCTGGCATCGGGGGGACGGACGGGAGGCATTCTTACTCCGGCCAGGTCTGCCCAGTGAACGACCCTGTCACCTGCATCGCGGAGCTCGAGGCACTGAACACGGTTTACGCGATGTGCACGTTCCTCACGGATCGTGACCGTGGCACCCAGGTCGAGGTCTACTGTGACAACATGGGTACCGTCCAGGCACTCCGGTCGGGACGCGCCCGCAACCCCGTCCTGGCCGAGTGTGCCCGTCAAGCCTGGATGGTACAAGCCAGACTACTGGTAGACTTCGTCTACACCCACGTCCCGGGGGCCCTTAATACCGTGGCCGACGCGCTCAGCAGGGCCCACCTAACCTTGAGGGACTATGACACGGCCTCGATGTACCTGAAATTCCATTCTCTAATATATCCACATATCGTTCAACCCCGTGTTGCGTCTCACCTGCAGATCCGGCGCTACGCTCGCTCCAGACGAGGGCATCTGCGCGGCAATGCGAGGCGCGTGCCCCCGGAACGGTCGCGAACCAGCGCAGCGCCGTCGCGACCTACCTCGCCTTCTGCCAGAGGATGGGCGCCGACCCCCAGAGACCTACCGTCAGCTTTACCACGGCGTACCTCGAGTACGTCGCGGACCACGCCCCCTCGCTGGCGACGGTCGCGAACCAGCTATCCCACGTGCGGTCGCACCTGCGTCTGACGGGAGGGCTACGTCACGCCGACGGAGGATTTCAGGGTGAGACGCGCCCTCGAGGCGATGAGGCGCAACAAATCGTATCAACCGAACGTCAAGCCGCCGGTGCCGATGGACGCCTCAAGGCGGCCCTCGCGGCTCTCGACGATTGGTCCCTACACATCACTCTGCGGGCCGCTATCCTGGTGATATACTATGCGGCCCTGCGACAGAGCGAGGTCGCCCCACCATCTGCGACGAAATTCGACCCGATGCGACACCTGTCACGCCGAGATGTCGTGGTCACGCCCGGACAGGTGTCGATCCGCGTCAAGGCAGCAAAAAACATGCAGAGGGTGGGGGAGGAAAAGACAGTCATTCTACAGGCATCCCCCCAACCGTCCTCGTACCCTGTGCGGGCGATCAGGAAGATGATCGCGGCAGCCCCTACGGCCAACCCCGAGGACCCATTCCTACTACTGGCCGACGGCCAAGTACTCACCACCAGAACTCTCAGCAAGGAGTGGAAAGGCCTCCTCCTCACTGCTCATCAGCCAGCCAACTTTACACTCCACAGCCTCCGTAAGGCTGCCGCTACTCAGGCATACCAAGCGGGTATGCCAGAGCTATCCATCCAGCGCTATGGCGGCTGGAATTCCAATGCTCACCAAGTATATATCAAGGACACTGACGCTAAGGCTGTTAACCTTGCTCTAATTCGGTCCCTAAACAAAGACTCATAATTCTTCCCACCCCCCCTTACCTGTTACTGGCCTTTTTGGCATTTTCATTATATTATACAATTACGTATGTATTGTCTATACACCTCTATTGTATATCATATATTAATATCTTAATAATTGACCTCTATTCTACCGTCAATTATCATATGGGTCACTGTACAGAAAAACATACTTTGGGTAATTTCTCTACCTTTCTACATTCTACAGAAGCTCATAGTACTTCTATTTATCTGACAGAGTTATATTTAGTATTTATGGACAGAGAACATTATGATGTAACAGAAAATGTATATTATTAGGGGTTTCTTTCCCACACCTTCAGCTTTTGAGACATTGAATCCTGAAAAACATGTAAATTTAACGATTTTTTAAGAAATATAAAATAAAATTTTATATATACCAACAACTTAATACCAACCAAATAAATCAATATAATCACATATGCAGATATTTCAGGTTATAATATTACAAATTTCAACTGTTTCAAGTTATTTACTAAGTCCCTAGGGCCTTATTTAAGAAAACACTTTTTAGTAAGGAACGTTCGGAATATGGATTTTATACCTGTATAAAAAGGATCATCCTATATTTCTCTATGAGTTAACTAACTGCAAATTTTACTATGGGAAGTAAAGAATGGTTAGAATAAATCCTGAAAAAATTAGCCACCTGCTACAAAACCTGACTTCTGCATTCAGTTCCCAGTATGGTGCATCAGATTTTATACTCTTTTGATACCGAACGTTCCTAAATGCTTAAAAGCTTAACTCCAAATTTGGCTTGAAATAAGCCCAATTGTATTCATTCCATGGTGCCAAATCAATATTTATACTCCCATGAGAGACTTCATATTTTCCATGGTGTTAGGTAATACACTTGGCTATACTAAGAGCATTTCTTTAGGAATGGAAATTTAAATTCACTTCTGTTTTGAACAATTTTAAAGAATAACAGAGTCTCATACCGAACGTTCCCTGAAAAATTAAGGTATTTTTCAAAGTTGTGCCAAAACTGAACGAATGATAGGAAATGAGTATAATTATATTTTTCTTATAGGTAAATATATGTATTTTAACATGAAATAGGAATTGGCCAACAAATAGAAAATTACTTTTTTTCTGTTCTGAAGCTGCAAAAGTACGTTTTTCCATACAGTGACCCATATATTTACTTTTACTTACCTTCATATTCACATTAAATATTAATATGCTGTCCAGTAAGGTCGCCATAAACATTTTACTGCATTTTACTACATAAAATTTTATAAAATTTTATACTCCCAGCTACTGCTTCTCTACTTTCATCCGGGGATAGGGTAATGGGTTACTCATGGGCTTTGCTCAGGGGTAGTCATTGCCTCCCCCAGTGTCCCCCTCTACCGCGCATCCCATGCGCCCCTCCTGCCCCCTCGCGGCTTTCTCACCTACTGCGCAGTCACGAGCCCCACCACGGTCCGGGTCCCGGCCTCACTTCTCCTCCCCCCGTCCTGCAGTACACACGTACTCCAGTACCATTTTCGTCCCACCCACCCACAACCTTTTTCTCTTTACCTACTTACGTAGGGCATTTTCATTATATTATACAATTACATATGTATTGTCTATACAACTCTATTGTATATCATATATTAATATCTTAATAATTGACCTCTATTCTACCGTCAATTATCATATATTTACTTTTACTTACCTTCATATTCACATTACATATTAATATGCCGTCCAGTAAGGTCACCATAAACATTTTACTGCATTTTACTACATAAAATTTTATAAAATTTTATACTCCCAGCTACTGCTTCTCTACTTTCATCCGGGGATAGGGTAATGTGAATCTAGAGAATTCATCAATCTGTTCGCCAATTTCGATATCTTCATCAAATTCATCGCCTAAACCATCCAGAAGGTGAATTTGATTTAGCGGAATATCGTCTATGTCCTCCCAATCCGAGCCCGAGTGAGACATCTTGGTGGCGATTGACTCGACTGCCGCGCTTTTTTAACTCACCGCTATTTATAGTAGTGTATAAACATCACCATGGCGACCATTCTTTACAGATTCTATTAATTACGATAAATAATATTGTTTTCTTTAATAAGTGAAAATCTTTTTTAAATCCATTCATTATTTGCTGAGATATAATTACTCCCATGTTGTTATATCAAAATGCTGCATTTATGTAGCAGCGGTTCTCCCATGGTGCTGCATTTATGCAGCAGCGGTTTTCTTATGGTGCTGCATAAATGCAGCAGCGGCCCTGGCGTGGTGCTGCATAAATGCAGCAGCGGTAGTGAAAGGGTTAAAGCAGGCAATGCTATACTGTATGGTGGGGTGAAATCTGAGGCTCAGGAAGTAATGTACGGGGTTCCTCAGGGTTCCATACTGGGCTCATTGTTGTTCCTCAATTTTATAAATGATTTGCCAAATGTGATTCTTGATACAAATTGCATTATGCATGCTGATGATCTTTATCAATTGTATAGTAAGACAAGAAGCCAGGAGACTATTAGAGGTATTATAGCAAAATTTATAATATGCTGTTTAAACCACTTTATTTATGTCATATGATGTTTCTTTGAGATGACTAAAATATGCTTGTATGGGTTGCATCCTTGTCTGTCATATGATATTGTATATTGTTTCGTGTCGGATTGTTCTGGTTACGGATTGTATTGCATTTTTTGTTTGAAAGAACGAATCCTGTATTCGAATACGAGAAATAAAACCATTTTCAAAAAAGTTTCTTATCAAAACCCAAAGCAATGCTAGGGAAATTTTGATGTAGATAATTCTTGATTTTCGAGTCAAACGAGATGGTGAATACATGTGTTCTAAGAACCCCTTCTTTACAAACTGGTCCTGAGAAAACCCTATAAGAAAATATGAGGGGATTTCAGGAATGTATACTTAAGACCCTCTCCTATTACACTTTTTTTAAAATTCTCAATTGTACAATTAGGGATTAAACTCGGGAGTGAGGGAAAAATTGGAAATTGAAAACACTTATAAACAAAAAAATCATTTATCACATTTTTTAACAGAATCGCTATGAATCAATATGTACTCAACACTGCGAGTGTTCCCAATGCATATGAAATGTCGGAATTCCATCATTTGTCGGAAATTCGTATCCCTGTGTACACAATGATCCTACTTCAGCAGTATATAGGGTAATAACTAATGCAACCTTGGTATGTATACTCAGAGGGGTTTTCATATGCAAAGAAAACCCTCAGGGATCAGTCCAAACTATTGAGGCATGAAAGTTTGCCGCAGGGGAAAGAGGTGTTAGACTTTGTAAATAGAGAGCAGATTAAGCAGTAGGCCCAGGTATTAAGATAGTTGACTTTTTGTAACTGCAAGCTTTAAAAGAAGTACTACCCGATTATACAAATATATGATTATATTGATCAGGAAGCTGAAATCGACTTACCTCACAAGTACAGAACACATACATGTGCATTCACCGGCGGTCAGAGGGCAAACAGGAAGATCTATCTACCTGTAGAGATTGATTGCGAAAGCCTACTGATAGTCTATAGAGGTTTTTCATTGCCTGACAATGTGTCTTATCTACTTGGGTACGTAATGCATGGAGCCAAACACCTATATGGGTCATTCTACTAGATGATTTCGGGGTTGCACATGAAGCAGCCAAAATACAAATTTGTGAAGATCACCTAGGGAGCTTTCATTATTTGATTCTGAGGGGGGGGCAGTCTTCAGGGAGGGGGTAATTTCTTTCTCCTTTTTTTTTTGGGGGGGGGGGGTAATTCAGGGGGAGGCAACTTTTGAGGGCATATTCCAACAAAGGGGCAATCTATACAAATAGGAAAATGAAGAGATAGACAAAACAACAACAGTCGCTTCCACATTACTCCGATGTAACGTCTTCACTCTCAACACTGTGTGAACATACAAAAGGACTTCCATCAGAATGGACTAAAGTGAAAAGGACTTGTTGAGTTATATCTTAAGTGCAGACTCACTTACGGGACTGATTAAAATGATGGAACGATGAAACGACAAGGCGATCGTTGTAAGGTGTTTTATAAGTGAATGTACAGCACGATGAAATGATAGACCAACGATTTAATTAATTACCGTTGGATCACTATCATTGGGAATATGTGAATATTATAAGGATGGAAAGGAACAAACCTGGAGTGTATAAATAACATGGATGTTTATTAAAGGTGGTTTGTATTTGAATTGTTACTGAACTATGTACACCATTGGTCATTGCTTTATGGATAAAATCAGTTTAATTAAAGATAATTAATAAGACTTCATCGTTTGTCCTAAGTACCTCTCGTCTTAGATGTGTGTGGTTACCGTATCTGAGACTTATTCACAGCAAGCAGTTCTAAGACAATCTTACGACAGATAAGGTGCTTCACTGGAATATCTAAGACCTTCGCACAATAATCTTAGGAGTAGTTCCCAGGTCTTATGTAACATCTATTTAGACCCGTTAGAAATGGTACAGGAGTGTACCTTCATAGCTCTGGAAATCTTATTTGGAAGTACAAAATGTACACAGATATGTTCCCAATCCTTCAAATCAAACAGTAATTCGGGAAATCTTTACCTCAATCATGGAAATTTTGCTTTGTTTTTTTTATTAAGAACTTGCATATTCCTCCGAAATTCCAAGATATTCATTTGTTTTTCTCCTGGGACTTTAATGAGAGTAGGTATGGTAGTAAGCTAAAATGCTACTAACCTGGTAAATCAAAAGAGGTTTGCTGGGGATATAAAAAGTATTGGGAGAATACATTTTATCGATTGATATACATGTAATAAGATGTTTGATAGGTGAAGTGTAGGATATCAAACTTTTTAGATCATTATTAGGTAGGGAGATAAAATAGGTGAAGTTGGGATTAGAATGTGGGTGGGTGAGTAGAATAAATATGGTGGTGTAAGTAATTTGAGAGTGTTTTGGAATGGGTCAGAAGAAGGAAGAAGTGGAATTATGAGAAGGACTTGGAGTGAGAAGGAAACACCAGAGGGCGACAGTGAACCAACCTCGACCCCTTAGAAATGGTACAGGAGTGTACCTTCATAGCTCTGGAAATCTTATTTGGAAGTACAAAATGTACACAGATATGTTCCCAATCCTTCAAATCAAACAGTAATTCGGGAAATCTTTACCTCAATCATGGAAATTTTGCTTTGCTTTTTTTATTAAGAACTTGCATATTCCTCCGAAATTCCAAGATATTCATTTGTTTTTCTCCTGGGACTTTAATGAGAATGGAATTTTCTTTATATTTTTAGTTTTGGTATCAAGATCCAAGGCGAGGCAGGTCGTAGAGAATACATGTCTAAAAGGTTCTATTTCATTCCATCCTTGTTATTTAGTGCTGTATGTGACATGAGTCAATTTTCCTTTAAGATAAAAACCCATGTAATTTTCCTGAAAATTGAATATGATGAGCTTAAAGTATTGTAAAACACATATCTAAATTAAAAAGTCAATGGTCACATTGCTATATTTTGCTTTAGAGATCGATATCATGATAATATTATTTAAAAAAAAAAGCTTTTCACATAATAAACCCATGTCATTTTCTCAAAACTTTCATGGAATATAGTAGATTGTACATATTAGAGTAGAACCCTGTCTATTGAAAACCCTGCCTAAGTGGTGTCTACCTTGCCTAAGTGGTGTCAAATAGACACCTTTGCTCAGAACGGAAGATACTTTTTTTACCCTGTCTGTCTGGAAACCCCACGTGAGCGGACACATTGGCCTGGACCAGAGGGTGTCCGCTTATGCGGGGTTCTACTGTACTACATATTTCAGTTTTAAAAACCATAGGTCACCGTCCTAGGTTGTTTTTGATAGGATTGAAGAAACACATATTTCTCAGTACAGTTTCTATGTAAATCAGTCATGTAAAATTCCTTAAGTTACCTTAAATTGCACACAACGTTGGATTTAGATTTAGAATGAATCCCAAGAAACCACATTTGACTGAAATCCCCACGTGGTGCCATTGTGGATTGTATGATATGCCTTTAAACAGATGTCTCACTTAATAAATTCCTCTACTTTTAAGTGATCTACTGTAGATCTCACCAGTCCCATTTTAATCAATTTTTAATTCCATAAATGCTCGTTCATATATTCAATGTCGTCCCTGGAAAGGCAGCAGTAATGCGAAGCCCATTTGAAGACCATATTTCCATGAAATGGAGATTCTTTTCACCAATTTCTTTTTATTGACTTTATCCAAGAAGAAAGGAAAAGTAGAACCCCCTATTTTCAATTCTTTTCTGACAAAGAAAGTCCATAGGACAGAGCTTTTATCCCATTGGATTCTAGACGATGTTACCATGGTTCCCAGATCCAGCAGTTTAGGCCACCATCTTTAATATCCATTACAAGTGTGTTATTTTGGTACTCCCCCACTCCATTGAAAGTTTACCACTATATCCTTGAACTTCTTTGAGATTTATTTAGATACAAATGGATTTGAGCAAGGACCCAAAATCAGCGTTGTCATCAGTGAACTGATAACACATATTTTTTGCTTCAGAAACAATATCCTGTTTACCCAATTTTTAGCTATAGTTATACATTCATCTAATATATGCGCGAAATTTATATTTGATTATTCTGTTATTTGTGGGATTAAATGGAGGTATTTATGATTTGTCTATATTAAATGATGCGACTGACAATGAATACATTGAAAAGAAGCATAAATTACTGACCGATCTAAACTCACTAAAGAAACAAATAGCTAGTAAATTTATCGTAGACAAAAAGAATCATATACTGACGCAATTGGAACGTTATGGCTCTAACTTCCGACTATACTGGAAGGAGATAAATAAAATTATAAAGCCAACAGGGGAGAAAAGTGAAATATGTTTTAAAACAGAATCAGGTATTGTGCTTCAAATAGACAAATGTGCCGAGTTCGCAAATGAATTCTTCTGTTCAATTGGAAGTAAGCTAAGCGAAGAGCTACCAGGAGAGTGTAGACTTAGATTTGTAGAAAGATTAAACGCAGAAGGGTTGGAAATTGATATATCAGATATAACAGTGGATCAAATCGAAAAACTAATCGATGGCATGAAAGCACACAAATCATCAGGTATTACTCATGTGAACTGTACAGTGCTAAAAACAATGCTGAAAAACTCGGTAGATTACTTCACATTATTGTTAAAAAATCTAATCAGAACCAGCAGCTTCCCCCAGTCTTGGAAGGATGGTAGGGTGTCACCCTTGCCTAAACAAGGCGATTTACAAAGTATAAATAATTGGCGGCCTGTGTGTGTACTCCCGACGCCAGGAAAAATCTTGGAAAGGGTGGTGCACACACAGGTCTACAATTATCTTGAGGAGAAAAAAATTTTCTGCAGAAGACAATTCGGCTTCCATAAAAAACACAGTACGGGTGGGGCAGTTCTCAAGTTAACCCAATTCCTCATGGAAGAGTTTAATAATGAAAATATATCGCTAGCCTTATACGTCGACATCAAAAAGGCGTTTGATTGCATTGACCATAACATCCTGTTACACAAACTGGGCGAGGCTGGTTTGGGCCCACGTTTAGTTGCATGGTTCGATTCATACCTGAAAAATCGTAATTGTTTTACTGAGTATGGGCACAAAAAATCATCAACACGCACTGTAAAGTATGGTATTCCTCAAGGCTCCATATTGGGCCCGCTGTTGTTTTTAATATATATTAATGACATAAAAGATAGTCTCCCAGAAAACGCATTTATAATGTATGCAGATGACTTGGTCATTTATACGGGTGATGCGGACACTGCCTTAGCCGAGAAAAGAATGCAACAATACATAGTCTCAATACAACAATGGTATTGTGCAAATCGGCTTACCATTAATGCAGAAAAAACTAGACTAGTATATCACGGAACTAGATCAAAATTAAATAAGTTAAAACGCCAACCTCTCTTTATAAATCACAAAAAGATAACAACATGTTCAGAAATGAATTATCTCGGCGCGATAATAGACGAAACACTGTCATTCAAAAAGCATTCAGAGTTTCTGGTAAGAAAGATGAATGACAAGTTAGCAACTTTCCGAAAAATACGAAAATTATTTGATACACCCAGTGCTATAAAAATAGTCCGTACCTGCATCATCCCAATATCAGACCACTGTTCGTTTCTCTTGGAAAACACACCGGATAGAGACAGTAAGAAAGTAGATAAATGTATAAATAACGTGTTAAGAACGTGTTAAGAAGTCGTGAAGCTTTTTCAAATGATCTACCAATTAGCAATGAAAAACTAAGAGAAAAATGTGCAATCATGGTGACAAGGGAAAGACGACTTATGTTACTACTAGGAATTATCAGAAATCTTAATGAGCTGAAACTATTAGAAAAACGAGAATACAATAGCGAGAGGGTCACAAGAGCTTCCACAAAAATGAACATTGATGTTCCTCGTCCAAGAAAGGACAGATTTTCCAGGTCACCATTCTATGTCGGTGTGTCTATTTGGAATAAGTTATCAACCCAATGTCAGAGAACTGCAACTGAATGTAGAAAGTCATTCAGACAAGAAACATTATTGAGAATTAGAGAGTATATAAAATAGTATTTTGTTACCAGTACCAATCGTTCTCTTTACAAACCAATCATTGCATGGTATATTACTTTTTTCTGTACGGTTAAGTCATTTATGAATTATGTAAGCACGTCTCATTGTATGTACCATCATAGTTTTGTTGTTGGATCTTTGAAATCCGCTCGATTGTGTGGAAGAGCGACGATTGAATTTGTCGAATGCAATTTGGATAATAAAAAAAATAAAAAAATAAAAATGAAAGACCCAAGAAGGCAACGATGTCAATTATATGTAGTAATCTGCCTAATAAGGTTTGATTCTTAATGAAAAGAGTTATATCATCAACAAACATCTCTTCTTTGATAGATCCAAATTCTGTCTCGATACCCTCAATATTTACTGAGTTTCTCATTATATTCGCCAGAATTTCAGTCGTCATAATATACAAATATGGAGAACACAGCAACCTTGTCTGACCCCTTGGTCACAGGCCAAACACTTTTAAAACGCACTGCATGCAGAAATCTATACACGTCTCACCACACCTGTGGTTTGGTCTACATTCCCAAACAATGCTGCCCATGGGTTAGCCCAATCGATTCAGGTACACGTCTCCTTTGTGTTTAAAATGTTATCAACCTGGATGTCTTTAATGTACACACTTTAGGTCCTTTCAAGTTAAATCGAAAAGGTATGGTAGTATGAGAAAACGTGGTTACTGAGCCCGTACAGGTGGTCGTTCGTGGTCATTTGATGAAAAAATACGGCCCGATGCCGTAGGCGTGAGGGCCGTATTTTTTTCATCAAATGACCAAGAACGGACATCGTACGGGCTCAGTCACTACGTTTTCTTATTACTATATACCTCCTACTCGTTTAAAACCCCATTTTATTAACTTTTCTGGTTTAAGAAAAGCCACTGCGATTCACTACGGCCCGCTGTTACAGCGGGCGCGAACATTATTTATACTACACCCCTAGCAGCGGGCAGTATTTCATAGACATTCGCACACAGGTATATAGTAATAAACTAAAATGCTACTAACCTGGTAAATCAAAAGAGGTTTGCTGGGGATATAAAAAGTATTGGGAGAAGACATTTTATCGATTGATATACATGTAATAAGATGTTTGATAGGTGAAGTGTAGGATATCAAACTTTTTAGATCATTATTAGGTAGGGAGATAAAATAGGTGAAGTTGGGATTAGAATGTGGGTGGGTGAGTAGAATAAATATGGTGGTGTAAGTAATTTGAGAGTGTTTTGGAATGGGTCAGAAGAAGGCAGAAGTGGAATTATGAGAAGGACTTGGAGTGAGAAGGAAACACCAGAGGGCGGCAGTGAACCAACCTCGAGCAATTCAGGACACGATGATGACCCCCTATTGTGACTGGCATGTTGAAATTACTTTCAGCTTAAACGGGAAGTATCTATGTTTGGCCCGGCTTATTCCAATTTTATTCAGTCTAGGTATCAGCTGGAACAACTCACGGTGGCGCGTTGTGTATCGAAGCAGGCAAAACTATATGTAAGGAAGGCATATTAGGGACTATGGTAGGATGTTAATTTAAATAGTGCTTCTCTCAAAGATCTTTTTGATTGACTTGTGCTGCACATCTAATTAGTTTATGTAAGCATTTGTTTGTATATAATAACTATAGGAAAACCATTCTTTGAAATTACAATATAAAAATATTGCATTTTCCCCAACCAAACCTTTTTTCTTCAATTTTCGACTACTATGACAATGCTTTGATATATAGAAGATATCGCAAAATGGGGCTTTTTGATACTTTTCTGTTTTCGTAACGAAACAGTCCATTTCGACTTCTACTATGAGTACAGCAAAAGATAAGGTATCAAAATGATTGTAAAATAATTCTCTACTTAAACAAATTGGGTTTAGGTTTTGCTTCCTCATGGAATTCTATAGAATCTTCACTCATATTCTAGGTGTCAAACATTTTGCCTCATTTTTAAAATGATTTCTAAAAAGATACATCAAAATGAAAACAGATAAAATGTTTAAATAAGTTCAATATATACATGGCAATAAATCCCATAATCTAAGGTTTGATATGCTACCTCTTGCAAATTTGTATATTGTTTATAGCCTGAGTTACGAGAAACTTTGTATACTAAGTCAAAAATAACTGGTTTTCAGTCCCCAATATGGTTGCATGGCCTTTATGATTGCAATCGATATTCCATCAGATAGTGATTTCATAGCTCCCTGGATAGCAAGCGTCAAAATTGCATATCAAACATCACAATTACAAATTTATATAGAAACCACATTACATAGGAAACATACGTTCGGACTAGTGATAAAGGATTAATTAGATATTATGCTAGAGAACCTTTTCGCAAAATATGTATTATCATAGACAAGTCTTCTATTTCTTTATACTATATGATATGTTAGCTGTCTTACCAGAAGATATATTTCTGTCAGCATTTCATTTACAAGTTTACTGTTAGCTCCCAATTATTTGTCAATGAAGTACTCTAGCTAGAAGTTCACTGAAAGAGGGAAGGAAGATCACATAAATTTGATAGACTAAAAGCTCGTATACAAAAATATAAACGCATATGTAGATGTACATTAAAATCATATGTATTCAATATCAATTTACCAGCTCTTTTATCATGTATATCCTCTGACTGTTGTATCGGCAGGGAATTAGAGTGACATCTAAGGTTCAGTGTCGCCCCCTCCTGGAACTTGACAACACCATGAATCTTTCAATGCTCCACCTTCACGCCATGGCCTTTACAGCTCCTCACATCCTTTTTATACAATACTTTATTGCATTCGATAGACATGTATCGGTCTTCCATGCAATAGCTTATCACATACACTTACCAATACAACTGTAACGTTTTATCCTTACCCTATTTACCAAAATTTGCATTATTGCAAGAGTTGGTGCGTGAACATTGATCAGTCCTCGTTTAGTACTGATTCATTCTCAGGGATTACAACTGGTACAATCTCATGTGTATGATAAGTTGTATTTGCATTCTTGTTTCCAACTTACATACAATTCACTTGTATCCTAATCAATTCCAAAATGTTTTCCGTAGGGACGTAACTATATATTATATGACTATAGATGTAGCTAATTCCTTTCAAAAATGCTTATTTTTTCTAATCTGTAGTTGGGGTTGGGGAGTTTTGAATCACCGGACTAGTAATCCTAGGTTTGTGGGATCGAGTCCCTTTGCACCCTCCTTTCTCCTACATGCCCAGCAGTGGTAAACTTACTACTTTATAAAAGGTCAGTCCTTCTTATACCATGTCTATGTGGTGTGGGGACTGAAAGAACTCTCACATTGGCAAATGTGTAGAGTTACGTTTTGTACCTGTATTCATTTTATAGATTACCAACCGGTTTTGTAAAACCAGTGATAAAGGGCTGAACGTTGGGTAAGTCTTGAAAGGATCTGTAATGGTCGACCAGATGTCAAATCAAACACAATTTTCTAATCCTTAATACCATATTGACTCATGTATTACCTCAATGTTATCATTGAATTGTACACAATTTATGTTATGATTCTTTTCGTATAATCTTTTACTAAAGTTCTGGTGCTCTCTCTGAATGTACTAGAGAATGTTAGAAATCAATGATCATACTCACCGCGTGTTTCCGCCAATGTGAGATATAATATACAAGTATA
The DNA here is from genome assembly GCA_950022655.1 of Alentia gelatinosa. Lineage (NCBI taxonomy): Eukaryota > Metazoa > Annelida > Polychaeta > Phyllodocida > Polynoidae > Alentia > Alentia gelatinosa. Next base: position 99,057,082 of record OX465580.1, on the reverse strand, counting down.
ATCATTTACTATATACCCATGCCGTATTTACTGTAAATATGTACCGTTTTGACATATAACGTTAAACTACTGTACGGACCACTGGTCCGTACACTAAAATACGGACCACCTTGCCAAACACGTTTATTAACATATCGGTTGTTAAAAATTAAATTAATGATCTCTTTTTTTTTATTTTGGGTATATAGTAAATCTATAACGTCCAACCATGATTGTACAAGTCACAGAACTCGGTGATAATTTTCGGTATGTACGGAACTCGGCATAAATGCCTCGTTCCGTACAAACCGTAAATTACCATCTCGTTCTGTGACTTGTACAGCATGGTCAGGACGTTTTATATAAGTATTCTTATATACTTTTAGTACTTCTTCAACTCGTGGTCTTTGTGTTCTTGATCAGACATGGTCCATAGTGCATCCAATTTATGGTTTTATAGTAGGTTGATGTAGTATGTCCTTGTTTAAGTTATAAACATAAAAGGGAAATGGAAAAGGAAGAAAACATCAATATTTCATCACCTCATTCTAGTAATCTTAAATATCCATCTAAATATTCTTTAAACTCACCTTTTGTTTTACAAGACTGGCCATCTATAAGTATCTCATTCCACATTCGTGTACCTCTCCAATACGTGCTATTTTGAGCCCTGACTATTATTTGTATAATCTATTTTAAACAGTTGCTTATCTGTTAGGCAAGCCGCTCTCTTTTATTCTACTAACCATTAACTTGTATGCCTATTATTGTACATTATACAGAACAGTTGCTTTGAGCGTCTTACATTTGATGACTTAATATTACAACTATCCTCCATTCTTCTTATAGTCCTTCCCCAAAGCAGTGTTCATGCCCTGATTATAGATCACCTCCAAATCTCTCGATATCATTTTTCCTAAAGCCATCTATTAGGAATGAACAGTATTCAATTGAGAGTAGAATATTTGTAATATAATTTTGTTATCTTATACAATTTTGTACTTCCATTACCGATGCTCAAATTCATAAAAGGTATCTGACTAAGACAATCGTGCATCATGACACCCAAATATGACTGATGTTCATATTGATTAATGAGCTCACCATTTATTATACATTTGTAGTTAGTTTATACAATGATTTAAGTATTCTATGACCCTATCAATTGGTGCTATATACAGATTACATATGTGTAATCTCTTTTGGTGCGTTTTCTTTTTTTAAATGTATATACATGTGTATAGCATATTTAAGATATTGTGATATGATATCAAATAACGATTGACACTTGCCAAGAGGAGAAGGTATTCAGTCAGACTTTAATCCACAGTTTTTACTGGCGGATAATCAAGACCACATGATCGGACGCGACAGCGTTCTCTCCAAGCATAGACTTGATCATTAGTCCACATTGACAACACAGCCACAAGTAGTTAACACGCTGCCTGGAGAGCAATCCAATGCGCCTCTCTCAAGGACCACGTGGCCTTGTTGACACATGCAAATGAGCCGGTTGCTAAGCGACGAGGACGCGTTGTGGGGCCCGCACGGTCCGGACATAAGCCGCTATAGTGAAGGTACCTGGAGGCCGATTTGGCTGCGTTCCTGATCCGGGATTATCGAGCACAGCAAGGTGAACGGGTGAAGCCAACTGGCAGGTGAGGCGTTAGGATAGGCGAGGCAAAGTCAAGTTGGACAAGTGCACTGTGGGCTGACACAAAGCCAGGAAGTCAATCTGAAACGATCATTCTCTGTCCTCGAGAGGTAAACACTGCCACTGGATAAGAGATCACTGCTTCATTGGAAGTTTAAGAGCCAGATAATTTGTCGACAAAGTGGTGATTTATTTTACACAGAAGTAAGACAACTGTGTGTGGACATTCAGATGAACTGTTCGGATACAATATGCACTAAATCAGATCCTCTGGATAACCTCACGGATTCTTTCTCACTCAGGACTGATTCGTTATCAGCATCAGAGATTTAGATCTGGCAAATTGGTTACTTACTGTTAATACACCTGTTCTGACCTAATAACCCATAGATTAGAATGGCTGCAGTTGCAATGAAGAGGGACATGGGGGACATGATGCGCTCCAGGGAATACTACGTCACACCGGAAGTGTACGGCCAACTACGTCACATAGAGGACGCTGTCGACCACATCCGGTTGGACAATGAGTTGCTCAGGACGTCCGACACGTTGCGGGGGCGCTGTGACGAACGTACGCTGAAAGCTGAGAAGGCAGGTGAGAGGCGGCCAACAATATCTTGGAATCTATGAGGGATCGGTTCCCTATAGCTGAGGAACGCATGAGAGATTCCATATTGAAAAGAGGTTTTATGAATTCCCTACCGTGACCCGGTGTTTCGTATAAAGACTTTTATTTCTGTATGAAGAAATTCTTTACACTACACCTTTAGCATATATTTTGTTGGAAAGAATGGGAGTGTGTAGGGGTAGCACTAGACTGGCCTCAATCACTGAGCTATTCAAACTCGATGGGATACGCTCTGATTGTAAACTTTCATAGATGCCCTCTTTAATCTGAGTTACTGAAGTGTCTTTCATGTCTTTCATGTCTGTGAAGTGGCTCTAGACCCGAGGCAGTAGGTCTTACTATGTTTAGCCAATATGTTGAATGTCACAACATAATCACCTTAACATATAGGACAGATCTATACCAATTAGTTGAGTAAATACACAGTATTACCATGATTTTGATCTGCATGGTCTTATTCTCCGCGTAGTTGACGCGTAATAGGGAGGATATTGCGTAGAGTCAACTAAGAGAATACAATAATGCAGATCGAAATTATGGTAATGTTGTATATCTTATCTAGAATTCCAAATATAAGTTATCAAAGGAAAGACAAAATAGCCGCCAATCTTACAACACACTACTTGGCAGGTTAAGGACTTTTCCGTATTCTACTAAGTATTCTACTCTGTAGCAATATTTAGGTTCTATAGTTTTGGCATGGAGAATCCGATGGATAAGGAATTCAGAGTTCTATAGCCTTTTCATCCAAATCCTGTTCATCCTTTCATACTGTGCTACGTTTAGCGGTATCTGTTTTACCTTTGACATGTATTATTGTTAGGTTAATAAGATAGATGACAAAATTTGCAAAAGTCTAGTCGTTTCGTTATATAGCTGCTGAAGCGGTGACCGGGAGGGGTTCCATGAGCATGGCACAGGTGAAGAAGCATATGACAGCCGAAAACGTATCCCAGTTACAAGACAACCAGGTGCGCCAGCTGCATCACTGGACCACGTCCACACTGGGCTCCATCAACCAGGTAGCTGAGTGTTTATATTAAACCTCGCCAGGCTAAATTAGATTCTTCTTATATCTTAAATGTAAATGTTAACTATGTGGCCTGAAAGACAGCGAGTCATATATGATGTTTAATTTTGTTCATTTCATGTAACTGACTACACGATGAGATACATACAGGAAGAGGTGATTGTCCTCAGATACGTAGTAAGGTAATAGTGAGGTATACTCCCTGTAAAGATTATTTGTAGCAAAGGCTACGTCTGTAGTATACGCTACCAGAGGATATTGGACCTGTTGCGAATTTTAGGAAGGCCATAGAAGGAGGTAGGTATTGGGTTAAGACAGAACATACTCTAGAACCATCATCTTTAAATGTTATACGAAAAAAACTCATGCCGTTGTATCCCACTCAATCTTTTTCTCTCTTTTTTGTAGCAAGTATTTAATTCACATACAATACATAATCCTCGGATGAATCTTTCACAAAGCATTGATTTTAGTATGCGTAGTAACAAATATGTCACAAACTCAATCTAAGATCTCTTCTTGCACCCATGATTTTTTTTGGGGGGAGGGGGCTGATCTTTTAATGAAACTAATATAGATCGTATATGGAATCGATTCCTAACTATCTAATTATATAGAGATAGGTTGCCACTCTTATTCTAGAAAGTGTTTGACAGCAAAGATTGTCTCTCCTGCAGGATATTGGACCCTTCGCCGATCGGTCTAAAGACAGGATACGTCAATTCTGTGACGATGTAGGCGTCACTGACCGCTACACAGGTTACAGGAACAACCTCTCACGTTGTAACCAGGACCCTGTACGCATCGCCTTCCAGTGGCTGGATACTAAACCAAACGCCTACAACCGGTCTCTGAATGTTGCACCTGGCCACACCATGCGATCAGCCCCCATGACTAGCCGTATGCCTCCCACCTGTACAGGTAAGTGTATCCTTATACACCTATGGCCGAACATTCTATGGTTACACCACGCTATGGGGGGTGAAATAACCTACGTTTACTACACGAGGTTGACACATGTTCTGATCGGTGAATTCAAAAATGGTGGATATTACCGATTCATGCCTTACAAGGTGATTTAAAAACTCCCTGTAGTACCAAAGTGAATGTAACAACTAAGTATCGAGGTATATCATGTGATCGTCGAGGTCGTGATCACTGTGACGTCGGAGCCTGCAAAATGTCAACATTAATGCGGCTATGACATCGCCGTGAAATTGTTGAATAGCAACCTGCATAGCAACCTGCATCATTGCTAAGATATAGGCGGAAAACGGGCGGGATGAAAACATAGCTGTTGGAGTCACTCCATAAAGTTGGCAATGGGTTCTTCGACTATGGTAGGTAAAGAAATAACCATTTCTATCAATATGTGATGGTATATAGGAATAGGGAAACCAAGTACCAGTGACAGAAAGTTAAAGTTACTCGGTAAGGCTTGGAAAAATTACTGCACGCAGCCAAGGCCTTGGGCAGTAATTTTTCCGAGCCTTACCTCGTAACTTTGACTTTCTCTCACCAGAACATAGTTTCCCTCTAATGATCATCGCTCTGCTATACCAAGATTAAAGTTGGATTTGGTCATGTATAACTAGTGGTCCATGTGACTCAGAGAATGTGTAAAGGAGTCTTTTGCATCACCTTATCTACTTTGATTCTTCATACATTACGTATCCTTCCCTGATATAAGACATGTAGATATGATCATAAATATCAAAGAGGCCATCGGACAATTTAGGGTTGACAATCTAGTTTGTTTCGATGTGATTATGAATCTTTATCTTTTTCCTTGCAAATCTTCTCACCGGGAGCCAAAGAAGGGCAGTCTGACAGAGTTGTAGTCCACTGCTCCTGCTTTTCTCAAGCCAATCCCATATTTCAAATGAGAAGATACTGTGTGTCAAAGTGTATTGGTCCAGAGTGTGATTTATCAGTTGTCCACATGTATCAGAGTTCAAGAAGATTTGTGAACCGTATGGCAAAAGACGTCCCCTCTCGCGCTTGAATGTGGAATTTACATATCTAGTTTATATCCTTCTATTGAAAAGGATCAAAGGTACCTCACTTAAGGTTAAAGTAATCAATTACGTTTTTCATTTGAGTGGCTTAACAAGCAAAGTTATCGAGGAAGTTAGATAGGCAAGTAATCACGTTTACTATATCCATGCCGTATATTCTGTAAATACGCCCCGTTTCGCCACACAACGTATAAATACCGTGTGGAACACGGTCAAGTCGACGCAAATGAAAGTTATGAGGGAAATTTTAAAAGAACACTAAAAAAAACCTTTTAGGGCATGGGCCAAATTCAGAACCATAAATACCAACAACTGTTGATGCATACACAATATTACCATGATTTCGATCTGAGTGGCCGTATTCTCCGCGTAGTATTGCGTAGCGTCAACTACAAGGAGAATACGGCCACACAGATCGAAATCATGGTAATGTTGTATTTATTACTCACTTATTTTTAGAATTAAGCAATAAATATGACCGTTAGAAAACTTTTCAACATAGTTAAGAAGTTATGTTTGGGACTACTTTCATCTAAAAAATCTGTATCCTCCTAGGAGATTCCGCAGGTCCGTATCCTACTCAGTAGTGATCTGTAATCTCCATAGGCTTAATATGGAGACTCCGTATCAGGTGGCTAATAAAATTAGGTACTAGGTAAATGGGAGGGAAGAAGGTAGTTATCTCTAAGATAATCTGGTAATAAATAATAGGCAGTGAATAATTGCTACACGTGGATACTGTAGAAGACTACTACTACTTGCAGGTACATGTAGTTGGGTTTTGAGAACAATAGATGGCACTGCAGTTGATCAGGCGACCGAGGTACAGAAGAACTTGACCTTCAACAATTCTGCGGTAACTGCACGACAGTTCATTGTCTCACACAAGACTCGGGCACAATGCAGAGACTAAGCCATGACAAGACAATCTATGGTGTCTTTGTGCAGTGACGGGACCAAGGATCATCCTTCAATATTGAAGTTCTTCATTTCAGTACCGCCTAGTGGTGCGTAGCTTAGTTAGGGCGACCAAACACTGATCACTTTATCATTGCTAATGTGGTATGTGTGAGCGCAAGACTTGTTTTTGGCAATATATGATGGTTTGGACATAACTACAGTATTGTACTAACGACTATGGATTGTCTTAACTTAACAGTTGGTAACTGACTCAGTTTTTTCAAAGATAAACCTATGCGGTCTAGACTTCTGCCATTATATATCAATCATATCTAACCATATCTAAAGTTTCATTATTTCCAACTGTGGAGTTTCTAGCACATTCCGACGGAACGAAAAAATTTAATACCGATGTATATGTTTAACCCATCAAATTGGAGCAGCAATACTAGAAAATACGCTGTTTAACCACTGTAATTTCCTTAAATAATCTAAACAGATATTATAAATCTATTACTTTCATACACACAGTTATCCAATGCTAAAGAATACGTCGCCAGGTGTTTGTTTTGCTGTAGGCATTGTGTAACCAAGTAGATAAGGTGCGACACCAGCTTTGAAAAAATGTCAAGGATTGTGCGGTATTTGGTGTGGAACCCCCGGCGGATCCGCTCCCGGGTGTTTAACCCATCGGTCCAAACCAAACTGAGGTTCTGGTATGGCGGTATTGGCAAAGATTTGGTAATGGCCTGAAGGCGATCCTCAAGCAATTAAAGAAAACGTGCTCTACTGTGCGGTTTGATGTGCGAAGGTCAAGTGAAGGTTACATGCGAGGTGGATCAAAGAATGGTGCCTAACAGGAATAACTCAAAATGGTACCATTGAAAGACTGTTTGTGCACGCCGTAAGCAAGCAGTGTAGATCCCTGGCCATCGTAGCCAATGGGATTGTCAATATTGGCCCTGGTTCTGTCTACTGGTTGTGTATATTCACAGAACGTAGCCTGGTGGTTGTGTGAATAGAATGGACCATGAATGTGTGCACACATACTGCATGTAGTGACTTGGGACTACTGTTGGTATTTCTTAATGTTGAACTTTCCCATATATTTAAAGACCTCAACTGGCACGTATCCTTTCTCGACAGAATTCTCAACAACAATATCCCAGTGTGGTTGTAGTTCTATAACCTGACGTCGTCACATTGTATAACCAAATTGATGTATATACGACCTTAAATCTGGACTTCGCGACGTGTGAGATAATGAAAAGGCAATTTAAGCACTTGAACCTTCATATTAATTAAAGTTTGATGCACAGTGTGTACTGCCTATAACACTTGCCCCACTCAACGGCGACAGTCAAAATGCACTTCTAGTCAAATGTGCAACGGATGGCTATGAAGCAAAACGCTTTGCGCGGAACGTCAAAACTGATCAGGTCTGGGACCAAAAGAAATTACAAGTAATGAAGGAAGTTATCGCTCTGAAATTTGACCAAAATCATCATCTACGTGACTTTCTCATGCGTACAGAAGGGACCCTATACGAAGCAACTACGGACCGTTTCTGGGGCTGTGGATTCACGTTATCTGATTCCGCAAAGACCCACTCCTGGTCCGTTACAGGGAACAACCTAGGACAAGCGTTAATGGCGCTGAGAGACGAAATCGCCGACTCATAACGTCAAAACAAGTTACGCTGAGCATCAACAAGTCATGAGTTTTGTTGGAGAAGTTACACATTGGCGAAAGTGGAGGCCGTCACCACGAAATGTAGTATTTACAGATAGTAGAGGCAGATACATGGATACGTTTCAAACGTCAGACGAAGGGAAAGCAGCCAGGGTTTCGATCTACGCGCACTCGGGAGCGACGCTGAAGCAAGTTATCATAAGAGCGCATCATCATCTATCACAACATCCGTGTGACAACTGCTATATTATGGCTGGAGTAAATGACTTCACCACAAGGGTCAGTAAAAACAAATATCGCTTTGAATGGGAGTCTACAGATGAACTGGTACGTCATTTACAGATCTTCGCTGAAGTAGGACTAGACTGGATTGAGTTTCACCATCCACTAGCTAAAGTAATTTTGTGCCCAATCGTTGGCCTTGTTTTGAACAAATGGGCTATTAATGCAACAACAGATAATCAGCAAAAAGTAAATGAGGCTGTGATCCAATAAAATGCTTTTGCTACTCAACTGAACATTGATCGATGCCTATCAACACCCTGGTTGGCCAAACCAGTGCACAAGTATATGCACTCTCGTTATTCACACGATTACAAGTTACTGACGGACGGTCTCCACCCAGGAGAGAAATTAGTGAATGTTTGGTCTCAGGAATTCCTGAAAGTCTTTGAAGACAATACATTAGCTAACTCGCACAAATAACTCTTCTGAATTTGATATGTTTAATCTGAAACAATGTATCATTTCTCAGTTTAATGCCCGACATGGCAACTGGTAATTTAAATACAGCCACTCTTCTCTCAAGTCGGAGGACCCCTAATACGGCTGGTCTTGTTAAGATCAGCCAAAAAAGGATAAGGCTAGGTTTTTATCGTTGATGAATTCCACACCTGACCCAAAGATGAGAGCGAAGTGTGGCGCTTTAAACTCAGTATGAGTATTTATTTATTTGACTTTAAATATATCTTATTGATTCATAATATGATTCATCAACAAGTGATATTTGTGATAACCTGCAACTTTAAACCATATTAGTACGCCAAAAACTTGTTATCTGTAGTTTATTGATCGTTCAATGTTATTTTAAAAGTTGGCCTGGTTGGCTAGACCGATGACTGGCTTTAAGCCTATGGTGATACACCACTACGTTCCCGTGTTCGGGTCAGGCATTAAATGCCAAAGACCCATGTTGCTTAGTTGGTTAAGAATGGAGGTACTAGGTATAATTCGAATGGGCTGATATATAAAGAGCTCTCTCGATGGTAGATAGTGATTTTGATTTAGAGACAGTTGAAAAAATGAGTGGCTTTAAGATTGGTCATCTGAACGTGTGTAGCTTAACAAGTAAATTTAACCTTCTGACCACTCAGTTTAGACACTTGTTTGATGTACTGTGCATCATGGAGTCATGGCTCCACGAATCCTTGCCTGATGCATTGGTTTACTTGGAACAGTATTCGATAACACGATACAAAGTATGACTACACCACGTTTAGAAACGGTGAGTTGGACATTTCCTCAATCGATATAAAAATCAAATGGTTGATAATTAGCAGACAAGGTAGAAAAAAGTCTTACTTGGTACAGTGTATAAGCCCAGGGATGGAAGTATTATCAGGATGATAGAAATTCTTAAAGAGCAAATTGAATCTATTGATATGGACAGATATGAAGTAATTATAACCGGGGACTTTAATCTTAACTGGATGAATAAACAAGATGCAAATGTAAAAACCCTCCAATCTATCCTTAAATCTAACAGTCTGAACCAGGTTATTAATAATTTCACTAGAATAACAGAAGATTCGCAATCGTGTATAGATTATGTTATTACTAACAGTAAACTAACTTCTGTAAATACTCAGGGGTGATGAATGCGAATATCAGTGATCATTGCCCGGTTTTTATAATCAGTGGTAAGCACAAAACTATTTCACAGAGTCTTGAATTTCAAGGAAGATCACACCGCAAATTCGATGAGAAAAGGTATAGCACCTCGGTTAAGGAATCAGATTGGTCTACCTTTGATACAACCATTGACCCAGATGGGGCATGGTTGTGTATGTATAAGATTTTTATTGAAAGACTTGATGAAATTGCTCCAATTAAAACATTCAAAATTCACAAAGCTAAAGAAGAATGGCTCTCTAATGAGATCCTCGAGTTTTTACTTGACAAAGACCAGGCGATGAAGAAAGCTAAATCTAGCAAAAAACCTGAAGACTGGATAACAGCAAGGGCTATGCGAAATAGGGCAAAATATCTGGTTGATCGTGCAAAAGCAGACTTTATAAAGTCTAATTTGGAGAGGTATGCTAACGACAGTAACAAATTTTGGAAATCAGTATCCAAAGTACTACCAACCTATAAAGATAATTCTAAAATAATACTCATAAATGAAGATACAGGTATTGAAATTCCTGAAGCTGAAACAGCCAGTTATATCAATGAGTTTTTTACTGAAGTGGGACCTAAACTTGCGCAGAATCTGAATGACGAATGGGTTAATCATGTTAACTTCACTGATACCATACTTGATAATATACTTATAGAACAGGATGATGTATTTAAAGAAATTAGAAACATTGACGTACGTGGAGGGTATATCGTCAAAATTTCTAAAGACCGCCTTGTTGGCCGTGCCAGATAAAGTAACAGCATTATTCAATCTTTCACTATCAACTGGGGTATTTCCATCTCTATGGAAAACGGCACTAGTAATCCCTCTGAGAAAGGGGGGAACTCAAACTTGGTTACTAACTTGAGGCCCATCTCATTGTTACCCTTGATGGGTAAACTTTTGGAAAAGTTGATACATAGCCGACTGTCAGTTTATTTTGAAACAAACAACTTGTTAAATGTGAATCAGGGAGGGTTTCGACCAGCGCATTCCACGATTGATACCTGTGTACACTAAACCCACCATATTCTTTCCTCTATGAACGACGGAAATATTTCGCTTGTGTGTTATATAGATCAACACAAAGCATTTGATACAGTCGATCATGTTATTCTGCTTAGAAAACTAGAACTTCTTGGTATTAAAGGAAGTCTTTTAAGGTGGATCACTAGTTATCTTACTAATAGAAGTCAACTCACGTTAGCTAACAATGTAAAATCAAGCGGCTTGAGCATCAGATGTGGAGTACCACAAGGCTCCACACTTGGGCCATTTTTCTTTTTAAGTTATATTAATGATATGCCAAATATTTTTAATAATATCACTACTTTTCTCTACGCCGACGACACGGTACTTTTGTTAAGTGGCAAAGACCAACAAGAGCTAATAACTTCAATGCAGCTTGAACTTGATAATCTTTCCAAATGGTGTTGCCAAAACAAGCTGACGATCAATGAAACGAAATCCAAATTTATGTTCTTTGGCACGCCACATAAAATTAAGCTAATCAGAAACCATATTTTGAAAATCAATGGCAACAATATTGATAGAGTATTTCACTACAAATATCTGGGCTTTACCTTAGATCAGTATCTTAACATGAACAAACACACTGAAAACACAGTTAAATTAGTGTCCCACAAATTGTATATACTAGGTCGTGTAAGGAAGTACCTAACCACTCAAGCTGCAATACGGATATATAAGGCAATGGTTCTACCGTACATTGATTACGGAAACATTCTATGTCAAGGTACCCATAATTTTCTCAAAGAAAAAGTACAGAACCTCCAAAACAGAGGCCTTAAAATATGTTTTAAATGGAATGGCAGAGGCGATATAATTGAGCTCCATAGAGAGGCAAAAGTAGCTTTATTAGCTGATCGTGTTCAAGCCCAAATGCTCAACTACATGTATAACAAACAAGTTGACCCTGATTTAATCCAAGTCCCAAGACGTAACACTAGACAAAGTGCAGGTACAATTTTCAAAACCATCAAATGGTTAACAGAATGGGGCAAAAAATTACCCTGGTTGACAATTTTACATATATATTCATTCTCTTGCCTTTCTAGGCCAAGTGGAAAAGCCTTCAGCCCCATGTCTGTATTGTCTTTCTCATGGACCTAGTGTGCATTTTAAATTTGTTTTAAAGAAAGGTATAATAAATTACAGCTAAAGAGTATGTATATTATCCTTACGTAGATATGTGTTCTTATGTGGTTGGGTGGGGAAACAGAGAAGATATCAGTTAGTTGCATCCTCAGATATCATATCTCACATAGTTTAGTAGACATACACAATAATGACTGGGTTTGTGTACGAGTGGCCGTAATCTCCGAATAGTTGATGCCTAGTAATATCCGAGCGATTAGCCAGGATATTACATTGTCAACTACGAGCAGATTATGGTCATTTGAATGCAAAACCAGTCTTTATTGTATTTATTACCCACCTACAAGATTAATAACAAATCTATTGTAATTAAAAAGTTTCTGTAAGCCATTTAGTTCCTGACATCACAGCACTGTCAAGTGTGGCAGTAATTCACTTAGACTTACACCAATAATATAGTTCACAATTAACCTTACTTTCAGCATGCAAAGTCTGTTATGACAGTGATTTCTGATGGTAAATGATATTAGTATGATTGATTCTAGACAATTAATATTGAATGAACATGAAAAAAGCTTATTTCGAAGTACATGATGATTCAACCTCATCATGGACAGGACTATTTTTTCAGAATCTCCTGCAGGAGATTCTGATATGCCAGGATCTCTGGATTGCTGTTTCCAGGTGCCCTATACATTTCCTATGGTGACTCCGTAATCGGTGGGTAATAAAAGCGCATAACAGTGAAAGCCCATAGGGTTTACATATTCTTGGATACATACACAATATTGACTGGTTTCAGATACAAGCGGCCGTATGCTCCGAGGAGTTGACGCGTAGTAATATCCGAGCATATGCGAGGATATTGCGGAGAGACAACTCCGAGGACCATACAACCGCTTTTATCTGAAACCAGTCTATATTGTATTTATTATCCACCTTTTCTGGGCAAGTGGCATGTCGATATCAGTTCATTTTAGTTATGCACTATTTTCCCATACGCACTATTTTTCCGTATGCGCCACCCGGAGTATACAACATATCCGTATGCGCCGGGTATGTCCATACAAACGCCCTATGTGTTTTCTATGGGCACTTTGTATTAGGTGGATAATAAAATATAGACCGTCGTAAGACATAATTTTGATGGCTAGACCTATCCTTTTGTTTTGTTTGACTTGTATTTTATTGGTAAAGGTTTATATGGTATTTCTATGGTGGATATATCCTACCAGGAAATATGGCTAAAATGTACACAGTGGGTGATAAGTATGATAAATGAGTTTGTGAGAAGATTTGGAGATAGAAATCTTCATTTTTAGGACGAAGTGTGACATATACTGTCTGACACTTCAGATATGACCACAGCTGCCTCGTTGCTGGTGTTGTTTATTTGTTTTTTATTAGTAGCTTTTATTTACTGAGAATATGCGGCAATAATAAGAAAAGTTAGCAAAAGCAGATAATCAACCCTTAAATTTGACAAACGCTTAGCTGCCAGTTTAGTATTATATACTACGTAAGGTCGTCACAGCAAATCGGGGAGCGTTGTGTGTCATGCGATGTTTTTGTATATTCTCGCTTAATCAATATTAGAATATCTTCTTCTCAGAATAGCTTTCCTGCAGTTCTCACTGCTCGTTATTACAGAATGTAAATACATACATCCTGGTGATTTGTTGAAGCAATACCTGTTCTGGAAGAAAAGACTGTCAAGGACATGAAATTTTCTTTATATTTCACTCAATCCTCAATAGCAGTATAAAGTTCTAAGGGTTATTGCACACAAGCTTTATACTGTTCTGCATACGGTTCTGCTCATACTGCTGCCTCGAACTGATTGCAGGGACGACATGAGGGGGTCTAGATAGTTATTTAAGGTATTTACCGTGGGAAGAACAGTATAAGAGGTTTGAGGTTCTAACAAGCCAAGAATAAACCTGGCTAACCTTATTATGACATTTTTTACGGAAAGTTAACAGTCCACATCACCAACAACTACTACTACGGGCTTTCGTTTGAAATTAACACCCATAGTTGACATCAGTTATTGAGCAGAAAAATATTCTCAATATTATGATTTTTTAACCCAGTTCCAGGAACCCAAGGATTCTCTCCGTTCTACTTTTTTATTCATCATATTTACGTGTGTAATCAAGCCCCACCTTCAGAAAAGAGCTTTCCAGTTGCTCTTATCTAGAACAAGTAAATACCGATGTATATGAGGGAAGTTGTACTTGTTTAATATAATTGGCCCCCGTCTTTTGTCAAGCCCTATCCGTTTTTCATTCCGAAATTTATTTCACCCGGGTTGTGAGAATCAGTACTGTAGAACATGCAAACCAATGATGTAGTTCCCTGCTTACTCACTACAGAGCAGCACTGTTGTTCCTCAACCACATACGTGCTCAGTCGTAAGTAACCTTATAAGTCAAGTGATTCTTTGAGAGTAATTGGATCTGCTGGGAAACAATCAAGACTTACTGTTGAATGTGCTCAATTTCCTTGCAAAAGCCCATAATAAGCTCCAGGAGGCTCCAGGCCAACCACCAATGTGACTATACAATAATGCAGACAATCACAGCCAGTACAGTGTCCATGTATTTATCAATTCCACAAAATAATTCAAAGACACTACAGAACCATTGTTACCTGATTACATGAAATAGTCTCATATTGCATCGAGTTATAAACTTGTACATTCTCGCAACTTCCTTTTTCATGGATACATGTTGCTGTTGTAATAAGTGACTGGTAGAAGACTTCTTCCTATAAGTGAATTATTATAACTTTTCCTGATAAGTAAATAGAAGGAATGCTTAAATTCCTCCTCGGCCTTTTTTCATTTAGTCTATAGATGCTAATAATTGTTGATAGCTTTGGGGTTAATTACAGGTTGTGATTTTGATTCTCCCAAGACGCTATACCACGACTTCCGGTATATTGGGGCCCTTTCTTTTTTTACTATAATACACATACCCATGTAGTTTGTAAATAATTGTCACCACTAGCCCTTTTCAATTGAAGCCCCTTTGTTCCCTTTTGGTTAAAAAAATGCTCTCAAAATAAGATGTCTTGTTTAGGACAGGTACCCTTAAATATTGTATGGCACTTCACAGCTACCAATTATGAGTTTTTGTCAATTATCAATTATTGCTCTGACAAACAATGTTGTCATATTGAAATCAATAAAGGAATAAAAGGGAAAGCAATACAGAAATTCTTTCAACAGGGATGAAAGGTTTCCGACAAATGGCGGAATTCCGACGTTTATGATGATTTCATATATCGGCAACACTCGCAGTGTTCCAGTTTAACGAAAGACATAATATGCATGATTGTCTTGCCTTATTTGGGATTCAGTAATACATATTAATATAGGGTATATTGTAATTACACACGCGATTATAAGCCTATTACATTCCGTTTTATGTATGATCATTTTCTAATGTGTGAGAATTCCTTCTGGGTGTTGTCAATATGCCGTGATCAATGCATCATAAATACGTGCTTCCCCCTCCAGTGCCTCTCGCCTGTGGCGCTGATCCCCTGTAGGTAGCCCCTGGTTGAGAATGTTAGGTCTCCATGCACACTGGAAGGTGTGTTAGTCCCGGCCTACTCCTGTGAACTACTGGAGGACGTCCGCTGCTCTTGCACGGAGATTGTTTACCAGCCTTTGTATATACAGGAACAGGTAGGCTAACTACTTGTATGTATCCATAATGGTATTTGCACGTCTGGAGATCAAAGTCATCATTGCATGGCCATTATAGACCATTAGAGCTTGCAATTTCATTGTGTTCTATAATGAAGGTAGAGAACAGTGGGCTATAGGATTTGAGCATGTATGCATGCAATATTGAACTACAGTAGTTATAATAATCATATTGATCAGAACTATCTATAGAGCGTGGAGGTCAGAAAAGGCCAGCCAAATTATTTGTACAAGGATACTTACACAATATTACCATGATTTTTATCTACATGTATGTGGTTATATTCTCTGCGTAGTTGATTCGTAGTGATATCCGAGCGAATGCGATGATATTGCATAATATCAACTACGAGGAGAGTACGACCATGCATATAAAAATTATGATTATTTTGTATTTATTATTCAGCATTCCAATACATGTTTTCAAAGGTAAGATGAAATAGCTGCCAATCCTCTGGGGCACTATTTTGCACTCTAGGGACTTTTCCCATATTCTACTGAGTAGAATACGGCTTTCTGTATTCCGTTTATTTGGTGGGTAACGAAACTATCGATATATAGTTACAATATGTGTCTTTTTTAAAGGACGTACTCAAATTGTGAACAACTTCGGTATTGGCTTATAATAATTATCATGTATACGCGCAGGTTTAGTTTGATTATTGATTGCAAAAGAGCCGGAGATATATGAGTGGCACATAATATGCTATATCAATTATGTATCAGTTTTATCACTATATACATTAGTGCATTATCGATTATTCTTGGATGTGGAAACACTGAAGTTGTATGAAAATCAATCTCGTGTTTTAAGTATCTTTGAATTGATCAAATACTCTTCCTTCTATGCCTAAGTTTTATGAAGCGTGATCCATAAAGTCTGCCAAACTAAATATAAGTTCATACAGCTATACACATTAATCTGAATCTAAAACCACCAGATACTAGGCCTCTAGAGCTAGTGTTGATATTGCCAACATTGGCCGCTTGGACAAATATAGTCCTGTCTGTATTAATCCATATCCCTCTCTCCGTGTTTTTATTACTACTAGATATATACAGGGGAAAGAAATCAGATTTATCCATCCTCGTCTCCTTATTTCACTCCAAGAAGAGGTGAAAGCGCAAAAAACTACTTTTATCAAATCTTTAAACCCATGGGAAAAATGATTGAGAATAAAATTATTGCAAATGTAACGTTAAGTCCTTCTACAAATAAGCATTGGTCAATACGTGTAGATTACGACTTGCTGCTCCTGCTTGGTAGTACAAGGGTGGTGGCAGCAGGTTAATAGTGATTAGTTGACTGCATGCCAATCTCACCGTGTGACTGTTATTCCGACGTGAACCGAGGGACGATTCAAGAGGCACGGGTAGAGGCACATATATCACCTTTCAGATCATCGTAGGAAAGGTGATAGCAAAAGGGTTGAGGATAATCAAAGGAAATAGTGTGTGGACGGTTTCGGAAACATGCTTTGTGTTCTAAACTCTAGTAAGTAGTTGTGCTGATTTTGACACCTTGTTAGAATTCTACTATGGAGTAAAGGATCATCTCATATTGCAAATTCAAGACAAAAACTTTCCAACAGTGGTTATAAAAGGAAGGTTGATAAGCTGTTTCTAGATTTTAGCAAAATCGAGAATCAAATCACCCTTCGACGTTATCAATATTGTACCACTTATATAGAAGCGTGGATGTTATAGAGAATATAATTCAAACTTTTCTAACCTTATTCCAAAACATGCAAGCTAAACCCTAACATATATACCATGGATAGTTACGAAATAAGTATTGAGGCCCACACGACACATAATCCTAGTCCCTGTGTGCATGGTCAGTAGAGATAGGGTATTACCTACAACGGATTCAACTCCTCAGATTGTAAGCTAGTATTAAGGCCATGTGTCTATATCTACTCGCGTGCGCGCAAAGCCAAATCAGCTTACTTATTTACCTATTCATGTGATTAATCAACTAACGGGGTATTGGTGGGTGCATGTTTTATCGAGGAGGTTAGAGTACCAAATGCTAGATTGATTCCCCCGCGATCAGAGAGGTCTTTGAAAATCAATAAGAACATGTTTGAAGAAGAGAGAACAGTGAACGGAACCAAGAAAATAGAGATTTCCCCCCTGTCTATCAGCATAAACATTATGAATTGCATATAAATACAATAAAAGGCTATTTTCCTCGTCAGATCATGTGTTTCAATGGGATACGTCAATGAGATAACGATGGTACTATTGTTATGAAAGAGTTTCCAATGATAAAGGTTGTGTATATACAATGCCTTTTGTATCTCTCTGATGCACTGCTGTAACATGCCTCTTTTTTCTATGCCATGCAAGTTATCATTGTTGCTACCAATGATTCCATTAATCCTCTTTATCTAAATAGTACCCGACTTTACCTTTTTGCAAAAGCTGGCAGGTCACCTTATCTGTTTGGTTACACAACACGTTCGGCCAAACATAACAACATATTCGTTGGCATTACCTGAGTGTATGAGCGTTGCACCCGTTTATGTTATGTCCTACGAAAATGCAGTAACTGCATTGTATCCTCCATTATAGTGGGTGAAACAGGCATATCCCCACAGTAATACTTCAGGTATGGTTTAGATAACTGAGGACAGTCCATACGCACTAGTATAATACTCTAGTTTGTCCTGGCCAAACAATAGTCTTGTACTCACACCTACCACCCACACTCTAGGTTTGAAAGCTCAGAAGCACAAAGGCAAAGGACTAGGGTGAGTAATGTTTGGCCTAGTGAGAGCCTTAACAGTAACACATGTATTAGAAGACCCCAACAAAACAATGCATCTTCATTCTGTGCAGAGACTTTTCTTCAGTTGATCAAATTCCCTCGGGTGTTCTGTATTCCAGTTCCATTCCACTTCTTTTTTTAGAAGTGTCCTTAGATGCTGTGTTTTCACTACCAAGTTTCGGATAAACTTCCTCGCATAATTTATCATGCCAAGTACTCTCTTGACGTCTTCCTTTTTTTCTGGACTGTTCATCCCTAGAATAAGTTGGACTTTCATTTGGTCAGGAGTTACAACATTGGTTGTGAGTCTTTCACATTTGAAGATGATTTAGTTCCTGGCAAGTTCACATTTTTCCCAGTTCATTAACCCTATCGTGTCAGCAATAACACAGGTATGGAGCCGGGAACTAGTGCCAGTGAATACTGTTAGAGGCTGGATATAAAGGCCTATTTGTGATCATTTTATCTTTGCATCACGTGACATGGCATGTGATCCTTAATACTATAATTTATTTTGCATAGAAATATTAAATATGATGTTCTACCTACATACTGTGAAAGTTTCATGTTTATTGAGCTAATATTTCCAAATTTATTCACAAAAACGAATATTTTGTAAATGATGCCTCAAGGCATCACCCAGCCATCCCCGGATGATCACCTGGCCAGCCCTGGTTGGTGCCTCAAGGCATCACCCTCCATAAATGGGTTAACAAGCTGAACTTCTTTATTCTCTGTTTCACTTTCTCCAGTGCTTGGTCATGTCCTTTCCTATCTTTTCCCCATAACAGCAGGTCATCCACATACACTTGTACATTTGCAATACCTTCAAACACATATTCCATATAAGCGTGGAATACCTCTGGGGCAAAGCACAATCCATACAGCAGTCTATTGTAGGCATATCTTCCAAACTTGGGTGTTGAAGATGGTAAGACTTTTCTGGCTTCAGCTAAGGGAACCTGCCAGAATGCCTGCAATGCATCTAGCTTTGAGAAACCTGTGACTCCATGGATCTCTGCAAAGATTTCATCTTTGGTTGGTAGCTCATATTGTATGCTTTTATTCAAATCATTAGGATCTAGGCAGACTCTCAAGGAGCCATTTGGCTAGCTTACTACCACAATCTCATGCACCCACTCAGTTGGTTCCTGATGTTTGTGAATTACCCCGAGGGCAACTACTCCATCAAGTTCCATCTTCATTTTTCCCTCACAGCCATTGGGACTCTCCTTGAGGCTCTGATAATCGTTTGTGCCTCCTCCTTCAGATTGATTTCATATCTGAAAGGGATTGATGACAGTTCACTCGTTCAGGGAGGACACAGGTGTCTACTAGTAGATTTGTTTTTTCACCTTCCATGTTCCATGATGGCTGGACATAACTTTCCCTCTTCATTTACCACCATCTTTATATGCCTCACTAAGTCCACCACCATTTTAGATGCCTAACTAGGTCCAGTTTTTCACAGGAGTCTCCTCCTAACAGACTCAATCTAATTTGTACTATCACAAAGTTGACTGGATGATAACTGTCTCATACCTGTACCTTCACTATGTACATTCCTTTTGTCAGGATGGTCTGGTCATTGTCATCAGTGAGAAGTATGTTGGTGGAATGCATTTTTGTTTTGTCCCAAAACCACTGTAATCCCCATAACTCAACAGATTTTCTCCCACTCCTGTATCTAGTCTGACTGGGATTATTCTGTCACCTATCTTCAGGAGGTGTATCCACTTGCAATGCTGAGAAATCCTGACCTTATTGACGCTTTCTGCTACACCCATACAAATCTGATCTTTTTCTTTGGGTTCTTTTCCTGCTTCCTGGCTCACAAATTGCACCTTGGTTCTACACAACTTCTCATAGTGTCCTCTTAATGTACATTTATTGTACTTTGATCTGAATGCAGGACTTTTCCTCTTATGCATAGTTCCACATCTACCACAGTCACACTCCTCCACACTTCTTTTTTTTACATATGGGCCTGATGCTCCTGCTTTCCCTTTTATTACAATGACTACTTATTTTTCTCTGGGTAAGGGGATTCTATTTGTTTGTGGGTAATTTCAGAGGTTCTAGTGATCATCATGGCTGTTTCAAGGGTTACTTCTTATTGCTAAAGTAATTTGCCATTACCATTTGGTTCCTGACTCCTACCACCAAATGGTCTCTAATGAACAAATGCTTTGCATCAGCAAACTCGCAAGTAGCAGTTTTCAGTCTGAAGTCAGTCAGATATGCCTCTACCAGCTTGCCCTCCAATTGATCCCTCTTAAAAAACTAGTAACATTCATAAATCACGTTTGTTCTGGGGTTATAGTGGGCATCAAACATATGGAGAACAAGGTCATAGTCCTCTACTACCTAGGTATAGGCTCCTTCTCCTTGGGTTGGCTTCAACTTAAATGACTCATACAAATACCATACAAATACCATGACAGCTGGTTCTTGAACCCTCTCAAATTCTCCATGACATTCCCATCTTTCTGGTTCAGCTGATCAGGTGATCTAATACTATGTTGTGGTGTTTCTTCAGAATTCAACAACTCCTGGCACCATGTTTATATATGACTTTTAAATGGGGAATGTTCTATTTCAGAGTGTCTTCTTTTGCTCGTGAGCTATTCAAGGTCTACCAGTAGAGACTCTCCTCGAGAGACTGGCGAACTATCTGATAACTAGTTGTAAGGCCTTGACACCAGGGGACATACAGATTATTTCCTGGATTATCATGAATGTTTGTGGTGTGTAATGAGTTTCATGTCTAAAAGTATTGTTGTAAACTGATTTTGCGATGTGTTTGTTACAGGAGCTAGCGGCCCCTTCACCACTAAACAAACTTCAGGTGAGCAGTTGTGACTTCAGAGATGAATGCTGGCCACAGTTACAGACTTACAACAGTTAGATATCTTCTGCTGAGCAATGTCCCAATCCTTTAATGGCAATCGGCAGGATCTCCATAATATTTCTCAAAAACTCTTGAATAGAAATAGAATACAAACACATTCAGAACCTATCCTGCCTTCTGAATTATGGAGGACGACCTATAAAAATATCAGCAGATATCTATTTATGCAAGGTCTGGTAACAATACCAACATCGTTATGGGTCATCAATATTTCCTAAGTCCCAATCAGTCTATCAACAATTGAAGTAGACGCCTTAAGATCTATTTTACATTATTTTTAAGGAGGCTTATTTCTTGCTTACACCTCCAATTTATTGGGAATTAGTTATATCTGTCGGGTACTGTTGGTTAAAACATTGCACTGTTATCCACATTTCTTAATAGCTCTATGTAACGATCTGCACACTTCTTATAGCATACATTAGGAGGTTTGATCTGTATATGCAGAGTGTGCAATCCTCTCCGAGGGTAGTGCTGATAATATAATCGGCCTCCTGTAAGAGCTTTGTCCTGAGGAGAGGATTAGAAGGTGACCCGTGCCAAAACAAGCTGTTGTGGTCAATAAATCAGCTTGTTAGGTGTGGTGCGTGACTCGGCATGCGTGACCATCAATAATTGAGATTGTGTTACGATATAGAAGTACCTCGAGGAGCCTTTCTTTGTGATCGTGTCGGTTAGGTCAGCTTAACGTGTGTAATTAACGTAGGCCAAAGGATATTCAAATCATTTGATTCTAATGATCAAGTGTTGTTTATTCTTTTCCATTTTCAAATTTACATGGTATATACTTCCATGCAATATGTAGGCTGAGAATTACTATAAGTTCGATATAGTAGTCCGAAACCTAAACAAATACCCAATTTAACTTTGGATGAGCTATGAATAAAAATCACTACAAGTAGCATTCATGAGAGAAAGTTTGTGATGTCAAAAGCCGATTGTGAATTAGGTGCACTCCGAAATATCTAGCCCAAACCGTATCAAGGGTTTATTATTGTTATCACCTATTACGGACCCATTTCATTTTCTCCCATTGGATGCACTATTAAATTCATGCGTCTTCAATGTTGCAGGCACTATTCAGTCGTTGAATATCCAGCACTCAGCAACCACCATGCAAAGATCAGTATCAACAGCTAGTATCCAGGAGCAGTGTGGGATCAACACAACATTCCCAGGCCGCACTGAGTATGTACCACGCCCATCTTTACCAGTCACTGACTCATAGTATGAGTCCTTTATACCATAGACAAGACAATGCCCATTCGAGGTATTTTTTATTACAAAAGGTCACAACCCGGACGTTATTTGCATCTATACTCACGACACCCATACCATTTATATAACTAAGATTCATAAAACAAAAAAACATTTGAATTACCGGTATTTCGGGGCGTGTTGCATTGGGCCAATTGCACAACCAAACAAGAGCGCCAAATGGCGGTCAATTATAGCAATATTTGTAGTGGAGGAGGCAGAACGTTCATCGGTGGTGGCAATATGGTGATATGCCAGGCGAAAGCCCATTAATTTAAAACCTAATATATTAGCTTTTGTCGTGCACCCGTAAATGTCGCCCACACGACCGCCCTATGGCTTCGGCCTTTCTGCAGGAAAAAATCCAATATTTAAAACACTCATCAAAAAGGACCATCTATGACATTATTTTGGAACAGAATGCCTGTGAATTAATATGAAATTCTAGTGTAGCCGGTGTACATGAAACCTCGGAATTCCGTCATTTGTCGGAAAAATTGCATTCCCGCTCAAATGCCGTTAAGCCTTCCTGCTATGGGTCATTTACTACGTCATTTACTACGTCCCACTGAATGTCAGACAACTGGCCAGGGTCTCAGTTCACCAGGCGCTATGTCAAACAGTTTCACCAGGTAACTGGAAAATCGCACAAGGTGTACAACCACATCCATTTAAAAGGCAAAACGTGTCTCACATGTGCAATACTTCATGAAAAATTGTGATTTTTTGTTTGGGTAGTTTAAACGTTCAATGTGTGCAATCGGACTTAAAAAAATATGAAATCTCTGAATTGGGTAAATCTACATTACACATCATCCGCTGTAAATATCGTGTTATTTGATGCATACAGTATCAGTGAGTCAAATCAAGATTGGATAAAGATTCTAACTTACAATCGAGCAGTCTCACTTTGCAAGCAAGAGACTATATTTCCCATCGTCACTCCTGGAATAATTACGCAAAAAAGTCCAGAATATTAAGTAGTGAAAGACCTTTATAAACCAGTTGGCAAGTTTATATTTTGACTTAGTTATTTGCCATTTTTCACTGCGCAGGTCGCCAGGTTTCCGCATTAGCGGAAAATTCCTGGGTGAGACGACTGGCCAGTTGTCCCGCTCCCATCCCTTGAGCGCAAAAAGTATTACATAGATATTCAACATAGAAAGTCTGGAGTGACCTTTTCTTAGATGGGTCAACTTGGATTGTTCACCATGACTTAGACCTTCACCATTTCTTCCCCCATTCAGTCGTATAAATGGCGTGGAGCTTCGTTCTTGTCTACTTGTTCTACTCAGATGGCAATTTTGTCAATTGTGAATTCATTTACTGAACCTAATCGTTATGTAAACCCATCATAACACAATTATCAACAAAGCAATATATAATGTTAATTCCTAGGGGAAAATGAAAACATCCTCTAAATGAGACCTCACATCAAATCCCTGTGAGGACCACAACATATTCCATTGTGAAATTCTCGCATGTTACAAAAGATATGAATCGATACTATTCTGCAGTAAATAAGTGATACATTTAGATAAGTATATTTAGCATGGATATATTTCATTAAGCAGCACCACTGACCCTCAATATGATGATACCAGAAACTGACGTGAGCTTTTTCTCTCGTTGTAGGTACATGACGCGGTACCAGAGACCACCACTGGACCGGCCAACCAGGGCCTTCACCATCAACCCGACTCCAGACTTCGGCATCTACGGCCGGCCTTTGATGAGGCAGGAATTCTCCCCTAACAACACCGAGTACCAGGCCCGCTATGAGTGGCCGGACGGCAGCCGCATCACCAAACTGCCGTGGCTGAAAAACTAACCGTGTTGTTTTACTGTAAACAAGGCAGTGGGCGTCCTCCAATTACAATCTGTTCAATGCTATATAATATGTTGTCTTCAGGGTATTAGGGACTAGTCTTCTAGAAGACAACATACCAATTGGAATGTTAAGCCCACTGGCCGCCATGTTATGTCTTTGACAGTCAAAGAACGTGTACGCTATAATTAGTATCAGAGTTTGAAATGTATCTGTATATATAAATATATATATATCATCTTAATATTCATATTAGGCTTACAGACATTATCGTGAATGTTATCTAAAAGTTAATGGTATGTTTTCATGAACAGCCATGCTGTGGGAATGTTTGATATCTTATTATTCTCCAAATTGTGAATCAAGATGATCTCCATGATGAGTTAGTCTTATCCATAAACCACACGCCGAGGTACCTGTATCATTAAACGGTGGACATAAGTTCGCCCAGACTATAAACATATACAATCGAGGAGTAGATTGACTGACAAAATATTGAGCATTAACTCGTCGATAAGGACTCTCAGCATTAATCCGCTAATAGCATTGATTCCAAATCGCTTAATCCCCAATGTGATATCTGAGTACGACGCATGCCAACTTTGTTTAAGATTTGTGGTTGGGACATTAACTTGTGTCGCCCGGTCATTAAAGAGCTCAGATACAGACTGGGCTCTAGTCTTCGGATAAAAAGGAACATGAATAAATATGTCATAAGCGCTCTGTGATATCAACAATAGGGTCGAACACCTAACAAGAAATATAGGCTTCGTGTTGCTCAATGTATGTCTTTTACATTTTTATATCTAAATAATTTAGAAACATGCTCGTACGACTACGTACATCTATTTCATGCATGTAAAGATATATTTCACGTTGTATTGATGTAATTACTTCAACTGCGTGAATAAAGAATGAACATTTATCCACGTGTGTGTCTGATGTTGTAGATGTGATTTACTTTCTAGTTCTGGTCTTTTTACAATTATAATCATCTGAAAGAAAATGCATATCCTTTTATGGGTTTTTTTCTATGTCATGACATGACAAAACTTATTGGGAAATGTTCAGTATATAGATTTATTCTCGTTCTTAACTCCGTTAAATTTATGTATATACCACATATCACATAAATGAGATACATGAGTAATGATGAATCTTGCCCTCATTCACCAGTATCGAAAGCATACGAAATTGCAATTCATCATACTTCATAATTACATTATGCATATTTTGTAGATTAACACTAGAAAATGCTAACTACATACAAAGCTTGCCGGTCTGATGCCAACATGCATCTATAATTGTACACAGAGCTCTATCAATTTGGCATTATGTATTTGACAAACAACCCTAAGACGTTTCCTTTCCATATAAATTTTACTCTATGCATTCCATATAGTAGAGTAGATGTGGTACACGGACTAAGAATTCATCTGTGACCCTAGTGCAATAACTCAGTATTTACAGTATATACATGGTGGGGTTGATCTCCCATGGATAAGAAGAATGTTTATATATAAATGTACTCCAAGAACTTCAGTACTGAATTAGAATTCAGAGCAATATCCGTAATTTTTTAGATGCAGAAAGTACAGTTTTTCACCAGTGTTTCTAGGGCTATTTAAAATCCATCTCCTGAATACGATATCATGTGTTTCCTTTTAGGCGACCAATCACTTATAATGTGATTGGATATAATCAATACCCCTCCAATAGGTAGGTGGGTTGGAGACAAAGGCAAACGTGGCGAAGTTTTCCAAAGACAGCGACCAATCAGAACATCATACCAGGGTTGCTGCGGTACTGATTTCTGCCTGACTACTGGAGACACCTGGCGGAAATCGCAACTTCTCCCGTTTCTCGAACTTAATAGGAAGGTGTTGGGGGAGACTGTTGGCGTCTGTTAGCACACTCAGGGGTACCTGCAAGACAGCAGCAGACAAGACACGTTATGGTAGATATGACCAGTTACAGCAGGAAAGGTACCAATAGATGTTACATTTTAAGATTAAATTAGGCTTACATGGTGGAAGGTGATATTTGACGTAAAGTCTAATCAACTCACTTCATTTCATCTCATTCCATTTCCATCACATATTTACAGTTGGTCCGGTGTTTTCAAGATGTAGAGTAAAATATATGTTATATACTAGCATTTTTGGCCTGATCCGAGGCCCTCTTATTGTCTGTATTGTGTTATGTCTTATCGAACTACCGGTGGAAGAACCGATAGCAATAAACAAAACAAAAACAACAACAAAAAGTCTACTAGGTTACGAAGTCGTCGGATTTGAGCAACGGAGATATAGCGCTCGCGGGATACCAGCAATATATAACATCCAGGGGGGCACAAGTGACCTACCCCCCCCCCCCCCTCCCCCCAAGAGCAATTCAACTTTGGGTAGGGAGTCAACAGACCTGGGTGAGACCATTGCTCGTTATGACAACCTTGTAACATACAGGGATGCCAGTTGGGGTCAGAAAAAAACATTGAAATATTATCCATTGCAATACAGGGTTCATGCATTACATATGTATTACAGTGGTGAATCAAGGGGAAGCTCAAGTTTTTTTATGAGTCAGTGGGGAGGTTCAGTGGGGGATCATGGACTGTGGTTGAACTGGGTAATTTAGCAGTTGCTATATCAATATTACACAAGGAATTATTTTCAATGGAAACATTGAAAACTGGCATCCTATGTTACATAGTAGGCTTAAGTTCAGAAGTCACCTTCTACCAAGGTAAGTCTCATTTAGCCTTAAAAGTCTACTGCTTATTACTGGCTGGTCAGATAACAAGACTTTATATAACACATCAACTGTGCTCTTCCAGAGAAAGTTATGCAGGCGGCGGGTTGTCTAGTTGTCTTTCTCTGTCTGAAATACCGTATACTGCAGGGATGCAAGTCGGGAATGGGGAAAAGGTTGAAAAATGTAAAACCATTATAATGGTTCCATTTCAGTGAGTCCCCTGCTTGCTCAGCAGCAAAACAGTAGATTAGCATCAGTCTCTTTGTAGAGAAGGTATTTTCTGAGTTATTGGAGCATTATAACAAGTCAAAAATTACCAAAAAGAGCACGTAAATTTCAATTTGTGAGATTGTTGAAATTGTAACACAAGAAATCTGCAAATGTAAATTGCCAAACAAATAAAATAGAAAATAAAAGATTTTAACAACTCTGTACTGTACAAAAAGGCTGGTGTTGGACAGCACAAGGTCAGCAGTGTACACATAAGTGCCTGGGTGAGACTGAGGCGCTGCAGCCAGCACTGCTTCCTGGGTAGTCCTGTGGAGTGGCTGTTAACCCGTCAAAAACATCCTGAAACTATGACTGCTGCAAGTAACTATGAACGGTCAGAATTCCGTCAATTGATGGAGAACTTGCTTCCCTGGTACACTGGAAGGCATTGTCATCTGAGGAGAGTGTTCTTTGTAGAACCTGGCAAACATATTGGGGTTTGAGCTTGCTTGACGATTTGTAAACCACCTCATTTATGGTCTTAAATACGAACCCAAAACGAGTGACTGTCAAGTGGTTTTACCGCGAGTTGCCACTGCTGGTAGCTGGCAAGCACCATATCTCTGTCGTTATCCGACCGACCAGTAACAACCAGTAGACTTATACTTAAACTACCAAGATCAACTATGAGACGGTTCTCAAGGGCAAGCAGAGACGCACTCGGACAGAAAACTGGCAGGTTTTTTTATTGTAATTATATTTATGAATGTATGCATAAACCTTTGGAAATTGAGTTTTTACCTAATTTACATACAATTTAATGTAATTGTTATGAAAACTGGAATAATGTAAAAGCTATGCGAGACATGCTCATTACAATAAGTCTCACCTGAAGGTCCTTTATTTGCGCTTCACGACTCGTGTATTCTCTCAGGAAATAGTCCTTGTCAGCCTGAATATTGAAAAGCAGAAATGGATGGAAAATTAGCCAACCAGAAGTGTTTCCATTAGAATTTTACTGCCATTTGTTTTTAAATAAACAAGAAAAGAGCAAGATGGGAGAATGGACCTATGCCAAGCCATATGTGTGCAGGGGTTAAGTCACGGCTGGAAAAAATAAATCGGAAATATAATCTAGAGGGAAACAGCTCTGATGTATGTGTATATACATGTATATATATATCATCTAAGGCGATTCGCTCACTACCCAAATTTTCGAAAGAGACGGCATCTTTCGGCGGCCGAAAGGCAACCGGGGTATGGCCGTGTCCGACCTACTTGCAGATACATGTATTGTGATTTCACAGTGTAAATGTAAATCTTGAAGGAATCGATCTGAACACTTGCATCCATGAGGATGAAGAGAATGGGAGTGACAAATGGGGGACACAATGGAAGTTTTTTGTTTGTGGTTTAATCAACCAGGGGACCCTGATGGTATATATAGGGAGCATCAAAGATTTAGGCTTTTCACTTTTGCAGACTTATTTCAGCCAATTCTTGTTAATGTTTTAAAACATCTTATAAACAATCAAAAAGATATGTCTCTTTTCAAAAGCTGATTATATCTCTCATGTCTCATACAACGTGTTCATGCTGTTTTTATTTTTCAAGTACTTTCTTCTATTTAAAGGAAATTAAACAAATATTTTCAATGACTACGTTTAATGCCATTCAACATGTATGTAATGTCAGAGGTCTGTGTAATGTCTTACCGAGTGGTATATTCGGGTGTCGTTTACCCGCACCATAACATCATCCACCCGCAGATAGAAACGCATCAAAGCAAACAAACTCGTCGGCATCACGCGCTGAAAAGTAGGAGATAGTAATGATATATTAGTACAAATAGGTCAATATAACCATCTAATGTATTTATACAAAAACAAGATATATCGATAAAATCACCGACAAACTAAAGAAATGATACGGTGTTAATAAAGATAAAGTGAATATGTTCGATTTCTTTACATGGATATTTCAGGTCCATTTATTTATATATCTAATCATATTTTGGTGTTCTGTTCATAAAGAATAATAAACGATTGATTCGATCTATTCACAAAAAACATTTCACCGTTCTTTTAAGTGTGAGGGGGTGTTTTATTTTTCATTTGGTGAGAGGAGTCAGTTTTTCGGTAGTGCCACATAGTTTACACCTTTTTCAAAATTTCTCTTCAGATTAATTTTCGAAAAACCTTTTCATAATTCGAAATGTTTATTAATCACGTTCTTTGGCAAGAAACACTGACCACTTTGATGCTGATGACGGAACGTCCGTTGTCAGCCAGCTCGTCTTCATATAACATGATGTCCCCAAAGAAGTGGATTTTCTCTCGTACTTTAAGTTTCTCCATATCGATGTGCTCTGTTGTTTCCTCGACCTGAATCGGGAAAATAACAAACTCGGGCCTTGAAAAATAGCCAACAGCTTAATGTTAATGAGGCCTACAATAGACCAAATGTAAAAGGATGAAGATTGAAGTCACATGTACTCTTCAAAAGGAAATAGAGCTTTCCGGGGAAAGGTCGGGCCATTAGAAAGATACCACATATGTCACAGAAATCTTTAATCTATAGCTTGGCTAGAAGTTGCATATACAAAGTATTAAAGATTCCACTACTTCTGTGCTATCAACAAAGATGTGATTTCACAATACAATGGAAAAAAGGAAACCAAAGTTTAGAATACAAAGTATATGAGCAAGATTAAGCTATAACTACACTAAGAGAGTGACCCATAGTGGCACAGCAAAGTGTTAGCGTGAATAGATATGTAGGTAAAGAACCTCCCATCCCTTACATCAGAGTTTAAACGATGAGGAACACCTGTGTTCTACGGTGATTTTTTTTTTTAATTCATTAGTCACCAATACAGTTAGTATCAAATTTCGGCTGATCCTCTACTAGAATATCCGGATTGTTTCATCATTTGTGTTGTTTAGAATATCCAATACCATGGATGGTCATACATTGAGATAATTACAAGACATTTGTACAAACAATGGTGTATATTACTTCTAACTTGCTACCTCTCATATTTTCTCGAAAGGGCCATCCTATTATAATACAAAGATGAAACCTTTCCTACTTGGGCATTTAGAAATAACCTTTCCTACACAGCAAACCATTAAAGATAAGAACTGATTTCTTACCTTGAGACGGTTTTCACCATCGCCTATGAGTGTACCGGTATAATTTGTTGTGTAGGTCCAGTCAAAAGGTTTTACAACATCGTTGATGTGGTCACAGTCTCCTCTGAAAATTTTATACAATTGATTACAATTCATTGTACAAGAAAATGTGGATTGTGTGTTTACGCCTGTATTCCGAGAATAACCATTTATTAGTGAGATAACGGAAAGGGTAAATATATCTATGATCTACCTAGATCTACTAATTAACAAATGAAATCTTCATAAAAATGTTCATTTCTATATTAGATAACATAAGGAAATTGTTAACTACTGATTTTGCCATCGTACTAATGCTTTAAATGCTCATGAAAGAAATATTTAATGGCGACAAATATTCTTTCATGTACAATTCCTGCAAGGTCGGTCACTACTGAATATGTACAAATGCATACCATTTATTTTAATCAAAATGATACATTTTCCAATGTCAATAAAAGAATTTTGTTAATCATATAATGGCGAAGTACCTTGCTTCCTTCCAGGCCTGTGAAACGGCCACCTTCAGATGGTCGTGATCAGGATCCACAAGTTTTAATGCGTCCAGCGCGTTGAACTCGATACCGAAGCCCTGTGTGTGCTTCAAGCGAAGCATGTTGTCAGCAAACACCATCTCAGGCAGCTGTGGTAGTCGGAGCTGACCCTCGAACCTACAAACATTCAGTTATTGAATATTACCTTTCTACATTCTTGGCATGATAAAGTTCTTATATATGTATATGCATATGTTTACGTACGGGTATATGAGGCGGGTTTTTTTTCTATTATTTCATTTCACACCATGAAAGAGTAAGGGAAACATTTCGATATGTATATATTACAATTTCTTAATTTACATGAATTCACTTTTCATATACAGTACAGCTAGAACGAACTTCATGATAACAGGGGTGAACAGGGTCTGTGGGATTTAAGAATTATACTTATCATAGTATATGTAATTGACATCCCTTTAACTAGATGTCATCCATAAGAGAGAGAAGTTAGTCATAGAAGGAAAAAAGACAGACCTATGGGGGACGGAATGACTAGAAGAGGAGAGATAACGAGGGGACAAAACTGGCTAGGCGAGAAGGAAATAAAATCACATAATAGAGGAAATCAACTAAATAAGAGTAATCTGACATAAACTACCTCTCCCGATCAGGACCTTCTGAAATGAGGATATGGCTCTCTGTTGCAGTCAGAGACCATGGTCCGAACTGAAACTTTTCTTCGCGACGTTTCTGTTTTAAGGCAGCAGCATCCATATTGGCAGCTAGGTACTGGAAGTTGGAACAGAGACAATGATATAAAATCGCCATTTCGTCATATTCTACATAGTACCGTATTGTGATGCATAGGATTTCATGTTTTAAACAGGGTTGATTATCATTATGTACCGTGAACGACATAAGATCATCAGTCTGAGAAAGACAATCTACTATCATAACCTAATTGTGTATCATAACCTAGGCTAAATCATCATATATTCATTTTATTATGAACATAGTGACGTTATTTCTGTACGGAAATGAATTGAAGGAGAATACATGTCAAAACTTCCCCTTCTCGAAACGACCTCGTCAAAACAGGCCCCGTCGAGGTCCAACAACCATCAAAATGAACAGTGCATATATATAATTTATTATCCATCGTATAGTCGTAAGTCCCCATTGAAAATGTATGGGGACTCAGTAAACCACGACCCATTGTATAAAACCTGTCAGATACCATAACTGTGGTATACGGATTCAAACCTGTGGTATACGGCCTCAAAAACATGGTATACGGGGGAAATAGTCCCTTTGTGCTATAGAGCCAAGAAATAGTCCCTATTGACTATTGTTATACCCCTTAATATGGCAATTACTGGGTTTAATTTATTCGAAATAATGGATAATAAATACAACAAACGATGATTATGTGGTTAGGCGGCTCTGTAAACCACTCGAGGTTGACGTCGTGCGAGTGTATTACAACGCGTCAACCTCTCGTGGTTTACGGCCGCCTGTCCACAAAACCATCGATTATTGTCTATGACTATGTCCATGATGATATCAGTCTAGACTGGCTATATCCGTGTCTGGAGTAGAACTATTAACCCAGCTTGATCATCTATTTTCAATTTCGAAAGATCATTGGGGTACAAAAACAAAAAGTTAATAATGATGGGCAATAATAACTGTGATGTCCACCACACATCGAAGAACTTCAAGAAGCCGGCTTGGGAGGCGAATGTGATAAGATCCCCAGTTATCGCTCAGACAACATTGTATCTCCCATGGTTATGGACTTCAATATGATGCAAATCCAGTAATTAGTCGACGAAAACTTACACACTGAAGGGTATATATAGAGGACTTAGTTTATCAATTATATTGACAAGTATTACTAACTTCAAGCTGGTTTGATACTCACACGAACAGCAGCTCCTGTTTGTCTACGTTTGTACTGACACCTACTGTGATGCCCAGGAACTGACCCACCTTAATATAGATCTAGGTGTTACTTCACTGAATCTATTCATTGTTAGTTAAAACTACTTCTCCTACGACATAAATTAGTTTACTGCAATAGTAAATGTACAATATAGTTAATAGATATTTATTACATGATTCACTTGTATACTTTATTGCCATACAGTCAAAGCTTTTATTCTAGAATTAAACAAGTGATCACTCGAAGAGTACACCCTGAATGGCATGGAGTCCAGCCAGGGAGCAGAAAGTTAGAACATCTTTTCGTCAATTTTCTTGAAAAGTTAACTTATTGATGACAAGTAGTCTGCTTGTTGGTTTTCAAGCAGAGCAAGATACAACTGCTGGTAAGTCTATTGAAGTGGCATGTATTTAAGGAAATTGTATATGCAAGTAATTAGTAAACAAGTTGTTGTGACTGTGTCAGTGTCTGTGTGATCACCGACGACAGTCGTTGGTACCAGTATCGAGTTTAGACGGGACACTGCGCCCGTTTGTATTGGGGTAGGAATGGGTTACTTAAGTTATGGTAGGTTTTGGTTAAGACTTTCAAAACTTAAGATTTTGTATCATAACTTTGGGGGTGAACCCCAAGACACTCAAGGAAAACAGTAAGTTAGGCTCGTAAGAACAACAATTGTCCTTCACTGGCTTGACTCCTTGAGACTAGATCTAGGTAAAACGTTCACCCAACTCAATTCAGCATTCAGGGTATTGTTGTGGACAGGGCTGGTTACACTGACTAGCTTGAGACTTGAGTTGAGTACTTTAATGCCCGGTCCCACTGGTACGATGCGATTGTCGCACGCGTTTGATGGCCCCCTCGGCATCGACGCCCCGTCGGCGGTATTTATTACCCTTATTGCGATTATTTCATCGCACTCAATCGCAAGGAAAGTACTACAGGGTATGTCCCATCGGTGCGATGGTATCATCGCAACAAAATCCATAATACTGGTGTAAATGTTTTGGTGAAACATTAACCACTCATTGCCTAATGAATAGGCTTACAAGTGGTGGTTGTCCCAATACAATTTTTTTTTACCCTCGCCAGGTGGGCTCATTATTCACTTCAGTAAACCCTATATGACCGACTGGTACAGTGGTAGGTCTTCCGTGTAACCTGGGTTAGCCAAGGAGAAGGTGCTTATATTATATGAATGCAATAGCAGGTTCTCCATCATCCCGGCCTGTGCGACAGGGTTCATGGATGCCTTGAGCCCGGAACGATTCGAGCCCTGGACGCCTTGAGCCTTTCTGTGGACGCCTTGATCCTACCCTGTGGACGCCTTGAGCCTACCCCATTTTGGTTTCCTTGAGCATCTAGATGTAAAAAGAACTTTGAAAAGTGTACTTATACTGGTTTATAGTCATATATACTCAACCCTAACCCTTACCCAACCCTTTCTAACCCTAACCCGCTAATTGGAACTAAAATGAGGTAGGCTCAAGGCGTCCACGGGGTAGGCTCAAGGCGTCCACGTTTTCGCGCTGACAGGAGGCTCAAACAGTAAAAGGCTCAAGGCGTCCAATTCCCGTGCGACGGATCCGTCGCACATCATGAACATTTCAAGATGTGCGATGCAATGAATCCTTCGCATCACACACAATCGCACACACACACGCATCCCCGGCCCCACAGGAGCGAATGTGTGCGATGCGATGGGCGGCACCGTTTTCATGGTCCTCACCCGGCGTTTGTGACTTTTTATAGACTTGCGATGAATCCATCACACCAGTCGGGCTTTTAGATAAGTACCCGGGGTAAACATTCTCCGATCACCCTGGGCAGCCACCTATGCAATGCTAATGAGACCATTTGGAAGTCCATTTATGACCCTATTTAATGTGTAAGAATGTTTTAACCCTATCCCGCCGGGTACCCGCGGCAGGGCTACAGTCATGGAGCCAGTTACTAGTGCCAATGAGTGCCACTAGGAGCCAGGGGCCCGTTGAATAATCTAGGATCGTACATGTTGACGCTTTTCTGTACCTCGTACAAGAGTTTTTGTTTGATAATATTTGTGTCTGTTCACTAAGACAGTTTTTAGCCGTCAATAAGGTCGTCCATAAGTGTTGAATAAAGTTGACCCACATCGTCCCTGAGACTCTATGGCGTACAGAAAAGCGTCTACATGTACGATCTTACGTTATTAAACGGGCCCTTGGTACATAGACCTATTGTGAACATTTTATTTTTGGATCACGTGACATGACAGGTGATACTCTTTTTTTTTCATTTCACTTAAAAAAATCAAATATTATGTTGTATCTACATTCTTCAAAAGTTTCATGTTTATTGAGCCATTTTTTTTTTTTATTTTTTTTTTTTTTAACATATATTTTGTAAATGATGACTCAAGGCATCATCCGGCCAGCCCTGGTTAATGCCTCAAGGCATCACCCGGCTTGAATGGGTTAAGTAATTCTGTTCTGAAGCATAACTCTTGACAAAATTAGACTTCCTTGGCAATTTCAGATCAAATGACTATGTGGTAGCCCCAGTTTAGACTGTAAACGCGATGTCAACAAACCGTCGAACAACCGATTTTCTTCGAGTTGGTACTCTTTTATGTGTAGTTTTTTGTAGTAATATTTAAAATAGGATTATTTTCATCATCCAGACATAATTTAAATGTGCTAACTCGAAGAAAAACAGTGTTTCAACGTTTTGTTGCCATTGCCTCTACAGTCTAAACTGGGGCCATCACACGATCGTTTGATCTGAAATTTTCAAGGAACTTTGATTTTATGAAGAGAAGTAACTCAGATGTACTTTTAACATGCTCACATATTAGATAGTATCATAAATGAACGTTCGAACGGCCCCATAGGCTTATCATTGCATAGGTGCTTCTCCTTTCAATAGTATGTCAGAGCTCTCTAGAATTTATGTGGAAACTCCAAATTATAACTGTCATGTAGAAAAAAAATATTCCCTTTTTAGTTTAGTGTAGCGTCCAATTTACTAAGCGCGGTGTCCCATGCGTGCTGGCTACGGAACATGGTTTCTTGGATTCACTCGTGTAGAATTCACGAGAAACGTTAAACTAGACAAACGAACAAACACGTGGCATAGGAAGTCCAAATAAAAACATATCAGTATGAGATGACATTGTAAAGCTAATGGGTATGATCCCGTTTTCATGGAATGTAAATGAGTGATTTTTTTTGTACAAATAGAGCTCTATCATGTGAAGACCAAACATCCGGTTCAATTTGTAAAGTGTAGTGTCCCAAGGAGGGGGGGGGGGCAGTCCAAGTATAACCCGGGGGTCCCCCTAAATCGAAGTCAAAGTACCCCCCTGTGTGTGGCGTTGATGTGGGCAGTTCTCGGCTATTTCCAGCATTACTGATTATTTATACCATGTTGAAACGTTGAAACCTATTTTCATTTCATAAACAACTGTGAAGCTATATTGTCCACTGATACAATTGATGTGCATTTCAGTTGCACCAGGTACACATACATTTAGCAGAGAAAGTTACATGTGTTAAACAGCTATTGGCCGTGTCACCGCTGTGAGGTGTGAAAGAGGTGTGTACTCATCACCAGCCCTACAATCACTCGGTTACGAGCTCACCCGTCAGCACTTGGCCGGCTGCACCTACCCGCGGGCAGCATTAAGATATATATGAGAATACCCCGTGTGAAAGCCTGCACAGTGCCTTGTCAGCCGTTCGGCCGCAACCGGCTGGGTATGGCAAGCAGAAATGGTGTTCCAAAAATGATTCAGGTTCTACTGAGGCTTACAAGAACTGAGGTCAATATTTCTGTGTTTTCAAAGATCCCTGGTTTTAGGGAGTTCCCTGAACTCTGACATCCCTGAAATTCAGTAGGGTATAAGTTGCGCCAGTACCGGTGCCACAGAGCCCGCCACAGAGGGCCGCATTCATGGGACCGCGGCCATGTTTGTGTGGGTACTTAGAAGCAAACCCACTCGATGAAGATAACTTGGTCCGTATTCCACCGAGTTTGACTGCAAAGTAATTCACGAAGCGATGCTGAGTGAATTACTCTGCGGTCAAACAAGGTGGAGTACGGACCAAGTTATCTTCATCGAGTAGGGTTTCTCATTTTATCTCACCCCGTATGACGTTATTTATTGATGAAATAAATCACCGAATTAGCCATTGAGTATTGGGTACACGAACTTCATGGCCGTGGAGTACGAGTTCCTAATGTTAAGCCTATGGAGAAAAATACCGGGGTGAGATAAAGGCAGGTACAGGAATCTGTAACAGGAGTTGGGTGTGGCTGGGTGATTGCGGGTCAGGTGGTGGTGACCTGTATTTGCAACCATCCCAAGCGTGTCGGGAGCAAAGCTTGGTGTCTTTTATTTTGGACGCTACGCTTCATTGCTAGTCCGTATACCGACCGCGCCGCCTTAGGCCTACAGTCCGTTAGGGTCTAAAAAAGCATGGCACTGATTGGCCATTCACCTATAGGCCCCTAAATGGCTGGTTCCACCAACATGATGGATTTGCCGGGGTATATCTTGATATATCTTACTATTATTTGTCATGTATAAAAGCAATATTGTATAAAATGTACCTCATTCACGTCTATAAAACAATGGTTTGAACCTCCCTACACACCCCAAGGCCTATTCCATGGCCAACAATGATGGGTTTTCTGTGTAGTAAATTCCACGCAAAAAATATTTCCACTTTTTTTCTGTTCACCAATTTATATCCCTGCCTCATAAAACGAACCGATTGAGATCTAAGAGCGTGACCGGGAGCTGGGCCCCGAGCCAGCCGATAGGCCTTGATAGACAATAATGCAAAGGTTAATATCCTCTGTTCTTTTTAAGAAATCCGAAAACTGTTTTCAGACTTATAACTGCCAATGCCTAAAAATCTATGTATAATAAACGTATATCAAATGGGGAGATACTAGTAGAAACCAAACGAGAGTTAGCCTTGTCAATGTTTATGCCACGATGGGCAGGTTGTGTATTGCTACACGAGGCGTTAGCCGAGTTTAGTGAGTAGCAGACCTGACCAGAGTGGCATAGACATTGACAAAGCTAACTCGAGTTCGGTTTCGTATTTATCCTACCCCATCTCACCGATATACAGAGAATATTTGTAATTATCCATGTTAGTAGTTATCTACTTTCGTTATCTCGTCCCTGATTGGTCCGTTTTTTTATTCACCTCGGTGCATAAATAACACTTTATCCAACGCTCCGTCAAATACATTGAGTCAATGTTAAACCTATGGCGTTTTTTATTAGGGGTAGGATAAAGATCACTATTTAAATGACCTACTCAGAACAGTTGGTGAAGTGCATAGAACGACAATCTTAAGGTCGGTCAGAGTCAGTCACTACCCCCATGCTAGTAATGCAGAAGTGCGTACAGAGACATAAAGTTCACAGATTCTGACTGACCTTACCGATCTGTCGGACAAATGTGTGATCGGGAAGACTTGGCATGTGGCTGTCTAATAGGGTTTAGGCTGCTACTTTTATGCAAAGAAGGCCTTTGACTGTATACCCCGAAACAAACAGTGTAAATTCAGAAGTAAGAGAGATGGGTTTCGGAGTTCCGCAGGACTTGGTACTAGGCCCGACGTTATTTAAAACATGCCCGACATGAGCGAGTCCCTTTCAACCTGTAAATGAATCCAATATGCGGATGATCTGGTGGTGTACTCGATATGTGGTATTTGTGTAGTATATGGTACATTAACAAATATATGATTAATATATAAAAAGGCTGAGCAATTGACAGACTTTTACTTTTGGAATACCCTGCTCTTTCATGAAAGAGAGAAATAACATTTGTCCCTAACCTCATGCAATATTTCCTCATTTATGTTATTGATATGTGTTTCATTTGATCTTTTAGGCTCTCAAAATCCTCAGGCAACATGAATTCAACTGTAAGACAGGTTGGTATTGTTTCCCCTTTAGACATTATCAGTAGTGATTTCAAATAGAATTACAAATATATACGCTGTTTTTTCTGAATTCAAAAGTTAAGAATTCATCTTAATAACTACTTAACATACATTGTGGACTCATCACGGAATAATACAACGGCAAAAATATCAATGTCTTTATCTTTGTTTTATATGATTCTCATTTTGAGAAGTTTACACACTTCTATGAAGAAGCTATGCTCTCCTCTCTTGCAGCAGTATTCGGCAGATCCGGTATCATACAGAGGGGGAGTAGCATGGAACACTACACCGCAAAATCAGCAGACTCAGCATACCTATCAAACACCACAAAGCTACTATGGGCAACCACCTGCGGGATATCATCAACACACCCCTACTCCTTTTCCATACACACAACAACCTCACGTAGCACCACAACATCACCAGCACCACCACCCACCGCCACATGTTCCGACGCCGACACCCGAGCCAGTGGGCCTAATCGAGGTATGTAAGGTGGAAGATTTAAACGTCCCATTATGTAATTAATACACGTCTTGGAATGTTACAAGTTCGTGTTTCCCATTGAATCGTATATACTTTTTTCTTATATCCAAAGGGAGGTTTAACACCACAGTATAGCCTAAAGTATTATTTTCAATGTTAAAAGATGTCCGCAGGTTTGTAAAATATAATTGGGGTATCATACGTATCAATACGGATTTACTTCACCACTTTAGAGTTTAAAGGTTTTCGTTAATTATTAGCTACTCACACTGTTCCACACAATAATGGATGGTCACATTTTTTATTGGCCTCTAATTGCACGTATTGTCTTTTATGTTCATGGTTAGCCAAGTGAGAGCTATGAGACGAGTGTGTATGTGGGCCTAGAAGATGCTCCAGTGGAATTCCGGCTGGCCTTCAGGGTCATAGGAGAGAAGGTATGGATTCTATGAGATTTTGTTAAGGTCAAGAAGACACTGTATTCACGGCTTGTAGAAATTTGCACGTTTCCCTCTTGTTATCCATCATTAGGTTTTCAATCAGATGAAAACAAATTACAATCAATATGATAATGACGCAGGAATTCTGATCATGTTTATCAAATGATATAATGCACGTATGGGTGGGAAATGAATATAGATAGTGGACTTACCGTTCCTGTATATTTGTAATGAATTAGTTTTATCTGATTTTTTAAAGAAATTTTATTCAGTTGGCTAATGCTTGGCATCAATAGTGTTCTTTGATTTAATACAGAACTGGATCGAGAATTGTATAAATACACTCCCCAAGTTTGGCTCCGATTCCGTTTTCATCAAGGTGAAGCCGAGTGACAATTACAGCACATACAAACGAGTGGAGTATTGTGTATTTTACGATTGCCAATACAGTTCTAGATTTATCGCACCCGTTTCACAGACATTATACAACATCACAATATCAGATCGATTCAAATTGCATCGCAAATCTGGTTGGAAATATTTAAATCTTTATGTTGATATCTTGTCTTTTCTCTGAAATCCTGGCTGCTGATTGGTTAATCTCATATGACATCATCTCACATTCACACCACCACAGCCATGGCATAGTATTGTCACTTTACGGGGGTGATCGTTGAGTATTTTCTTTTAAGTTATTCCTACGGTTAAACTTGTACCAGGGGAGAGATAAATGGCCAGTTTCTTTTGACAATCAGTTTCCATTTTGTGTTCATCTGATGTGTAAGAATATTTTTTTCATAGTTAAATAATAATTCTATTGTTCTTAACCTAGGGCCAGAATCTGGAGTATCTCAGTCGCACTACTGGAGCCAAGGTTATTTTGAGAGGTAGAGGTACAGGGATAATGAACAACAAACCCCTTCATATCTATATAGGGTAAGTAAGATTTTTCTGTATCGGGTTAAAGGGATCCTATAATTTAAACTTTAGTATTAAGCGTGGAAAAAGATAGAAATTCCTAAAAAAAAAAAAAAAATGTATATTGAAACTCCGAGATGTACTGCTACTTAGCTCTATCAGCATTGAAAAGAAGACGAAATATATATGTGTATATATAAAAATGTTTATAAGAGGGGGGAAGATAAATCGAATTTAATTTTGCTTTCACACTGTTCGCATAACATGATTATATACGTTGATATAGTATACAATGATGTATTTTGAAATAAGCGCATGTGATGAACAGTTTTAACCCTTTTCAGACATGCAACATTGGAAGGAAAAGAAGAAGCTGAGAGCTTAGCCAACAATCTGGTTCGTGCTGTAAGTGACGATTATATTCCAATGATCTAGCAGAGATAAGTGCCCTATATTCCCTCAAAACCAATAGGACTAGTCTTCTTGATTAGTTAATAAGGAGTCAATAAATTAGTGTTTCAAATTTCCAACATGCTTCGGTCACGTGGGACCTTCATCAGGGATTGGTTTGAAATAGATTTATATTATAGAATGCAATAAACAGATTTACTGACGGGAACACTTCCCAATTAAGGATATAATAAGGGAACTGATTTATCAAATCCGGGCATAGGATAATGTGAAAACATGATTTTACCACATTTCATCGGTTAAGGCAAACATATCGCGTTTTCCACGCTATGGGGCGTGATAGGACAGTTGTTCCATCCCCTAGTGATATTAGAGAACATTATTTCTTTGATTAAACTGTGATATTTTTTATTTATCTAGGTAAAAGAGGAATTTGCTGATTGGCGGAAAGGTCAAGGATATCCCCAAGAGAGTAAGCTGCGTTTCTATTAAATGTCCACAGATTAAAGTCTACCTCTAAAAAGGAAAAAAGTGAAACCCTAGTTTCCGGATTCGCTTGTCTCACACCTTGGGTTTACTTTAATATATTTAACGTTTTGGGGGTTCAAGTATTTTGGTCGTTTTTTTAAAGGTAGCACCTGACTTACTCAGATCTGTTCTAGTCATGTCTTATTGATATTGAATGTATTTACCGTGGTATTTCATATGTACATATCATCATATTGATTTAAGATCGGGTTACTGATTGTTATGAAAACAGCCTGAAAAGATAGACCAACCAGTGTGCAGGGCTGTTTCAGATGATCAAGGCCTCCATACCAATTGGGATGTCATATATTGGTGACGGACTCCTCAATCTTGATTGAAGGCAGTCCTTTTTTATCATTGATTCGAACATTTGGGCTTGTGCTGCCCAATAAATCCTTTACCAAGACTAGTTAGTGAACGATTATTTGTGGTGTCATCGGCTCG
Source organism: Alentia gelatinosa (assembly GCA_950022655.1). NCBI lineage: Eukaryota > Metazoa > Annelida > Polychaeta > Phyllodocida > Polynoidae > Alentia > Alentia gelatinosa. The sequence continues at coordinate 99,014,921 of OX465580.1, read as the reverse complement.
CTTATCTGCAATAGGTTAAGGTGAATTTTATGCAGAGTTGTAGGATATTTCTTTAAATTAATCCTGGTTGCATATACGCACGACATTTCTATATCAACACATTTACATTTTATACTGCATTTTGTAGAGCGGGCCGCGAACAACAATGGTAGTAACAACCAACAACGGATGTCTCCACCGACTGGTAAGCTACTTTGTATTTATTTTTATTTGTGACATCCGATTAAAAAATATAATCGGTTTAAACAACTATTCCTGTTTCACTGGAATAATCTGCATGATTGGTTCACGGCAATCAGTATGTACCCCAAATTTTAAACGGATATTCCAAATGATACCAGATTCTAATGACTGCACACGAGCAAGTTACAAATCACACAGAATAGAGGTTTTAGGATATGTACCTGAATAACTATAGGACAGTTAGGTCTTGAAGAGCTACATAAACAATGTAACGTTAAATTCTTAGAAATCCGAAGAAACTACCCACTTCTGTGACAAATGTATAAACAGACTATAACTAAACACACACCTGAAGATCGAACTCGAGGTGATGATGATGACTATAAAGCTGTACAGCCCACAATAAGTTTTTTTCCCAAAAGAGTCCTGTATGTATAGGAATGAACCTATAGAACGCCTTAGACCCGACATACATTTCAGCCTACTGCAGAAATTGAGCCGAATTGAAATGCTCTGCCTGATTTGCAGAACGTGTATCACCACCATTATCCTCATCCCAAATATATTGCAAATATCCTTTGTACATTCATATATATGTGGATATCTGTTGCCGTCCAGCTTCTGTACGTTGGTAAACCAAAAATGTTAAGAATACCCGTTGTAACAACTGATGACATTGTAACGCGCTATGTGTTTTCTTCTTCTTTTTTTAAGAAACAGAAAAGCAGGGATTACTGATTTGCAGTTAACTTTTCTGCAGTTCTGGCTGCTAAGACATATGAAGTCCACATACACGCGGCAATTAGTACACTCACGCGCTTCACTATTTGAATCCTTATGGAGTGAGTTTTTATGAACCTGAATGACCTGAATATGATATAACATTTATTCTTGCTGTACGCTTTATCATCATTCGTGCAGTGCAGGTTCTGAAGATAATATTTAGGTGGTTTTTTTTTGTGTTTTTTTTTTTTTTTACATAATATACATTATTTTAGAAAATCTATTACAAGACTTTCGCTACTAAAGAAGTGATGACAAAATATATAGCTTTTTTACAACTAGGGAATCGATAACAAAGGATGTAGCTTGTCTATAAGTCAGTGTAGCAACCTGGTTTACAGATTTTCCAACTTGTTACACTAAATCTATATTTCTTTACCCAGAATCATTCAGTTTATCTCATCTAAAATCTAAGCCACAAAATGTGAATTGTTTATCCAGGAAGATCGCGTGACATGAGAGATCTGAGAATCACAAGAGGTGGGTTTCTAGACTTTCAAATTTAACCGTAAAATTCTACATGATCTTAAGTTTATGTGTTTGTTGAAATTTTGCGCACTGCTTATGATAATTTATAAAAGCATGTTATGTTTCTTGCTAAATACGTTTTGTACATAAATGAAAAGTTGTTTTTTGTAACGTTTATTTAAAGGGAGGCTAGAGGAGACTCACAGATGTGCCTGTTTCCATCTGGCTCCAATGGCATAGAAATAATTCATGCCTTCCTTTACAGTGTTTTATAGAAATAGATAATTACATGACTTATAATATACCTATTCACGAGGTGATAATTTACGGTTGGTACGGAACGAGGCGTTTACGCCGAGTTCTGTATGAATCATATAATATCATCAAGTTTCTAGCTTGTACACGCATGATGGGTCGTTTTATATATACTATGTACCCAAAATCAATAAAATAATCAACTTAATTTGGCTAATAACTGATATTCTAACCAATATCTTAAATGATATGTTCCGTATTTAGCCGTACGGAACACTGTTCCCTACGGTATTTTTATGTTATGTAGTGAAACTGTGCATATTTACCGTATATATACGGCATGGTATATAGTAAACCGTTTATACTGTATAAAGTAAATAATATACGTTGTAAGTGTTCCATATAACAGTGTAGGAAACACGTTGGTACGTGGATGGAGCAACCGTTCAGAAATGAAGCAATTTTGAAAAAAGACAAACCCCGTCTAACCCTTGTGCGGAACGCGTTTTCAATATATAAAAAAAAATTTCTTTGTTGGAAACGAGGATACTATCAATTGATTTATTTGAATGTCCCCACAGACCTTCAGTCCTTTGACATTCCAAGTTCTCACAGTCTCTCTGAGGCAGCAAATTCTACATGAAAAATATTTACCCAATATTCCCTGTTCTGCCTTTGTAGACCCGGCTGGTGGGCGAGTGGAGATGAGACGTGATGACGGAAGATGTGAGTGTATAATGCGGCAACCTGGTTAAACATACTATCAGAATTACATTTAGCCTAATCCTTAGGAACGAAGCCTGTTTTGGTAAAACTTAAATGTATATAAGTCTGCCTGTGAAGATCAATCAAATCGAAAGCTAAGTTTATTATGACTAGTACCGTACATGTTCCTTTAGAAATATTTATATTGTTTTTCTCAATTAATTTCTTTAGTACAAAAACTGAATTTGTATTCTATACAGTGGGACGGGTGGAGGTCCGTCAAGAAGACAGCCGACGTAAGTAGATGTTTCAACATTATTCTCTGATTTCATGTTCAATTTGGCAGTATCTACCAATAACTCTAATTCTATATTAAAACATGGTACTTTTGCGAACAGTATGCCTTATTAATAACCGTTAAGAGCCATACAGTCTTAATAGATCAACCATTGTAGTGCCAAATGACGATTACAGGGACCCAGAATCCTCAATCGTCTCACTTGTATCTCATCCTTGCTATATCCAAGTTTCCTCTGTATCCGCATCTCGCCTACGCTTTAATTTTGTCTTACATTTCGTTTAATTTAAATCTCCCTTGTGTCTCACTCATATGTAGACCATACTTTTTATTTCGGACATTTCCCGTTATCGTTGCCCGCAAAGATTTTTATTTTATTTTACCGTTTCTTGTTTTGTTGACAGGTGTTGTAAAGATACCACGGCCGGAGCAGTCTGCCCTAAGTAGGCTTGGTCCTCGCGTGGAGAAACGACCATTCCCTGATGACTTCAACAGTAAGTAGATAGTTCTCTCCGTCTTATCCGTGAATCGCTGGACAACTTCGTGAAGCTCCCCCAAGTCACGCACCGGTAGGCTTAGGTGTAATTTAGAACGACTTGATAATAAGCGTACATGGCTTTTCCCACCGTTCACTTGAAGAAGAAAAAAGCGACAATTGGAGAAAAGTCCACAAAGCTCTCTTCGGGTCACCATATGGACAACGACAAGAGATTTGGCCTAGATGTTTGCTTTTATTTTACTTACTTCAAGTTTTGCTTTTATTTAACTTACGTCAAGTTTAAGCAGGATTAGATTCAACAGTTTCAAACACGGGAAAATGTGTTGACATATTACCAAATTGGCTTTGGTAACGATAAAGCTTTGGAGTAGAGTCGCCGAAGAATGGAATATTTCAAACTATCCTTGCTAGACCATTATGACTTGGTGGTAGCTCAGGAAAGTAAGTTGTTGGTTGTTGTTCTTTATTTTTAGAAAGGACTATTAAACAGAGGCAGAGTGCAAGGAAACGAATATTCCATACATGAAATAGACTCGTGTTAAAGTTCATTGATCGTATACGAGCCTGGGATGCTCGTATGTCGTATCGCTTTAATTACCTTTGTGTTATCGATGGTAGTTACTTGGTATATGCACTACATTGTAACAAAAATTCAAAATTAATTTTTCTTGTAGATTTACTTGGGGTATCTTAAAAGGTACTGAAGTTAATTTTGGAGATCTATCATACAGTATTGGAAGATTGGAATTTCATTTTGGAAGCAGTCTTTGCAGAAATATCATACTAAAGACAGGGATGCCAGTTACCAGATTATTTCAATTTTTCGGGAATTTCTTCCTTTTCTATATACTATCCAATAGTAATTAAACTGAGTCCCCTGATCCCGCTCAGACGTTCCGGGCCTAACACCGCCCAGAGCGCTCCACTCCTATGTGCAAATTTTTCGGAAGAACCCGTATTGTGTGGTGAAACTACTATAGAGTTTCGCAACAGCCTGAAACCCTGGCACCAGAAGCCGAAAAAATTATTGTATTTCGCTCTTATTTTCTGTCATAGGTCCCACTGGCATCGCTGTAAATATTGTATGGAAGTTGTTGTTCATATACCAGGAAAGATCTATCGTACCTCAAAACATATGCTATGTCTTTTATCTCTCTTTATAATCTAACTTGCTTTTTCAAGGCCTACACATCGTCCGCTGTAATTCAAGAGGTCTTGGACTGGTGTTTCTTGCTTTCAGATGGGTGCTAATATGTCCCTAGTAGACCTTGGTTCCACCCCCCCCCCCCCCCCCATTCTCTGCCATCTCTATATTCGCAAACAAACAAAAATTATAGTGAAATACAGAATATTAGATATGATGTATTGAAGCCATATGAATGAATACAATACATCTCCAGATATACCTGTACTCCTGAATAGTCAAAAGGCTCAGTAACTTTAGATATTCAATGTCCCCAAAATACTGAAACCAAGGTGTTCAAGGGTTGTAGCGTTTTACATGTCACGAACCGTCCTTTCTGTTATTGGGTCGTGTGCTTTAGACAATGTATTGCATCTAATATACAGGAGAGCATCAGGCTAGCTTCCATCAGGACCGCATCCATCCAGACCACATGGCCCGTGGCCGGCCATCAGGCAGGAGGAGCCGCAGCCGGAGTAGGTCACCCCTACGCAGAGACCACGGCCGCAAGAGATCGCCGCCGCCGCCGCCGCCGCCGCCACCGCCGAGAAGACCGCTGGAGGAGCCACCAAACAGGCGCGTCCACGTGCGCCCGGGCGCAGGCAGGGATACAGATTTACGCTCCCCACTGAGCGGGGACAAAGCCATGGCTGCCATCGACAGAGCACGGGGCTCTGAAGGAATGGATGGACAAAAACCGAAGGAGACCCTCACCATCACCACCCAACAGGATAATCGGGACATTAGAACAGGCATTGTTAAGGCACCACACCCAGAGAGACAGTCTGACCATCGTGATGATAGGCGAGATGATAGGTACAACCGAATCACCAAGCAGCCAGATGACAGGCGGAATGATAGGAGTGATAACAGGCGCAACGAAAGGCGCCACTCACCGGGCAGCGCCGTTAACCGCGGGGACCCAGACCAGCAACTGCAGCGAAGAGAAGCTCGGGAGCCATCGCCACAACGCGGGGGACGTCGCCCAGAGCAGCTCATGAGAGATCAGCAAGAAAACCAGAGGGACCCGCCCGCAGACGCCCGCCAAGGTTTCGGCATGGCAGCGATGGCAGTGAAGGCAAGAAGGAATTATGAGAAGAACAAGCCTCCAGAGAAACCAGTTGTATGGGGAAGGGCTGGCCATGAGTATGAGCCTGGGAAAAGCTCACCCAAGTTCTTCGTTCCTGGAATGCATGGTGAAGCTATGCAGAGAGTGCTGGATCAGCAGGACTTTACAAAACTGCTTCCAATTTTTGTCGTCAGAAAAGGTAATATCATTTTGCTTGATACTTTTTGTTTTAGGGTTCTCTAGAGCCCGCTATACTTTTCTGTGTCAGGCAACAATTAATAAAGAAGGATTAATATGATTTATAATATTTTGAAGGAAATCCAATCATTCTTTTAAAAAATGAAAACATTGGGTATTGAAAGTATTTATCGAAGGTGAGTATGGACAGTTAGTGTTTCAATGTATGTTGAGTGGCGATATGCCTAAGAATAATCTATAATATGTCAATATTGACTATTTCACAGGTTGTCCCTGTCGACTTGAGTGTTTTGAATCAATAACTATCATTTGTGTTTTCTTTCTGTTTTTTTCCTCCAAAAGGATTTCAAACCCCCCGCAATTACATTTGGATTATTGGTGATACAGCGGCCTATCTGGCAGCACAGCGTGCTGCAGAACATTGTGACGGACCTAACCTTGGTATGCCCAAGACCATGATCCTCTGGTTCGGTTTCCCAGGACTGAAAATAACCGATGTGCTGGAGACAATCAAAGGTAAAATGGAGAAGAACTTGCCGCCAGACGCCATCATCTTACACGTTGGAGGAGAGGATCTGATCAATTACTTCAGCAGCGACCGCGAGATGGAGAGACACATGACGGAGACGGTTGAAGCAGTGAGGAAGATGCTCCCGCAGACCCATCTTTCGTGGTCCAATATCCTGCCGTGGAGGCGATACCCAACCGACGAATCACAATACAAGCTCGAGAACCTTCGCTTGAAGATGAACAACATCGCAAAAGGACTGATGAAGCAGCATAAAGGCTCCACACTCTACCATGATAATGACTTTGTAGCAAGAAAGGACGGCGTCGAGGTCTATCACCGAGGTGGCTTCTATCCTTCACATGAAGGAGCCAAGTTCATGGTCATGAACTTCGGCAGCATCATTCAGGACTTGGTGTCAGAGCCCTCCAAACCTTGAAGTGGCACAGCAGTATGCCTCCATGGACAATAACCCAAGTGGTAACGAAGTTTAAAGGGATTCCTGTCCACATTGGTGTGTGAGGACTTGTTCACTTTTTCACTTCCAGTACGCTAGATACGCTCTGGCCTGACCAATTGTGAACTGGTGTATACTTATAGACGGAAAAAATACTGGTAGGTATTGAAATTTCTCTCGTCGAAAGGACATATCAATTAATGTCCATTGTGCTTAGTAATTGACACTATGAGTATAGACACATTGATTCTAATTAGACCTATGCTGTACTGAAGGTTGCTAATTGTTATGTTCTACAAGGAACACAGGAATAATGATTCTAGAGGACGCATCATTGATAACTGAAGGACATCATACAAATGTATAGCATTAACATTTCAAATGTGTTCAGTGTGATAACAATGTCATTTTGTCTAGCGGTATTGTGTAGCCCATGCCAGCGCTATAATATATCTACTTTAAATTGTATGTTTTTCATTTACTCGGATAGGCCACTATGTGGCATTCAGTAGTTTCCTGTAACGCTAAATGTTTGAAATCTCCTATCAGTGAAGATGTAAAATGTTACGATATGATCGCAGAAGTCCACAGTGAAACTTTACTAAAATTGTCTGTGTATAGTTTATCATTCGATATAGATTAGTGTACCTGCCAGTCAATCTTTTCATGTATTGATATATATATTCTGTATCTTTTTGCTCTGCTACATATGCGTTCTGATAGGGGACTCGTCTCATCTTATAAAGTAATGCAGTTTTTTATAATGCCAGGCAAATTTCCCTATGTATTCATGTTTATTTAAGATGCCATAGTGACAAGTTATCATGCCCAGAGGTTAATCAGTTAAAATGTAACGAGCAATGTGTCTTCTCAAGAAACATTTTGCAGGCACAGATTAGGTTTCCATTATGTTTATGTTAAAGCTTACATTTAAATGGATCACCATATTTCTTATATGAAATTGTCAACAGGCCGACCCCGTCTACTGAGATCTGAAGATGTAACCATAAATTGTTAAATGTACAAAAATAGTTTCCTAAATCTAGCGCATTGATTTGGCTCTGGCTTCTGAATGTATGTTTTAGATTCAGAATCAAAGGTACAGGTAGGTGACAAATGCTTGTTGGCTTTGGAATATGAATTTTATTACACGCCATGTAGTATGTCTTGTTACTAACGTATTTTCTTTGAATGAAATCTTTTTTAGATCATTTTAATACAGATTATTGGATGAAATTCGCTATATTTTTAAGGATTTTATTCGTAGTACACTTCCGTCGATAACCTTCAGTGTTTGGTTCTATTATAGCTCTTAAAAATTACATGTTTTGAAAATTGATTAAAATTGCAATTTATATTTCTAGATGGTGATGTTTTATTATGATTAGACGGGAGTTGCCATTTGAAAGTCCTGTCACGTGGGTAGGGGAATCGCCGGTTTAGGCCAACATCTTTTTAGGAAAGTCAAAGAACTATGGTGCTAGGCAGTTGCAATATGATCAAGACGTCATTCAGAAGCGGACTATGAAATAACAAAAGAACTGCTATAGATTCGGACGGTGTAAGCTTATTACTTGGACTCGGAATGCAGAAAGAAAAGCCTATCGATTACTTCCCATGTATATCTATTATTCACTTCTAATGCAGCATTCTGCGATTGGCCGTCAACTCTACTTAATTGTCTAAGCTTTACACTGGACAGCGATCATCAACAAAGACTTTTTTTACAAGACTAAGGCACATACTTTTATCTGGACAAACCTATTCGCCATGGAACTCCACCTGGACGAGTCAAGGAAATCTAGCCAAGCTTGACCGAAGTATTACATTGAAGTAGGCCCACCCAAGGGTGGTCATTTTTACACTGATCACAATTGATTTTAGGAGGATGTTACTACGGCATATATTATATTCATCTTGAAGATTTCCATGTTACAAGAGTCACCGGCAAGGCTGAAGTAGTAATGATAATGAATATCAACACAGGAAGATTGTCATTTTCCCTTCGTGGTGAGCAAGTTTCCTTTGTTTCTTTTAGACAAAAGTACACAGCCACAGGAAAGGCCCTAGGGAATAATCATAGGAAGGTTACGTGATGAAACATTGTGCACATCAGTATCTTTGTGATTCAAAGTTTTAAGTAGATTTAAATTCCGATTATAATTAACGAAATTATGTTACAGTTTATGATTCTGGATTCTACAGTATAATATTGAGTGCATCAATATTAACTTTGCAAGAAGTGACAACTCAGCTATATGGACATATTCACTTCATTGTCACGTCTGATAAGTTTTGAAAGAATGTTAGAAAGATATTCTGCGAAGAAGGATGTAATATGGATTGACAAGAACTATTTGGAGTTCCCGGACAAGGGGGTGGAAATCATAAGGTACATTGTCGTCTACACACTTTGTATCGTCTAGTGATGGAAGGTTGGATGAAAGAAGACTACACCTAAGTTTCCAGTTACATTTATGTTATATCAAACCCATTCTTTTTGTGAGGATTCGTTGTGCATGTCAGAACTGGTATTAATGGTATGCGTCTTAACATGTGCACTTGAGATATTAAAGCATATGCTACAAATAACAATGGGCCATTTACCGCATATATTGAGTATTTTGAGCGATGTTTCATACACGCAACACAACACCTTCAAGTTACCATTATTAGGAAAATTTGCCTCAACTGGAAGATTTCACTAGTTGTTAGAATAATTACGGAAGTCATTTTTCTCGTAGACACCAAAGAAACTGACGAAATGTCCGTTACCTCATAAGAAATATCAACAAACCTTTAAGAGGCGACAGTAGAAGACTCTTCAGGGTTGCTTGCCTTCTCCAGCGAATGGATGGTACATCACCTTCGATCCTGTAGGAACAACGTATGCTTTACACATTGCGCTATGTGGGTTGATACCTTTGAGAAGAGTACAAAGGAATTCCTTCCAGCATACGCATCTATATTGAAGAAATATTTCCGCCAACTATAATGGCACGATGTCTACTGAAAGAATACAGGTACAGGTTGGAAATAGATTGAGTATGACCGAAAAAGGTATTATTTACAGAAAGTACTCTGTACATGATTGAACAAATTGGACGTTAAACTACCCAAACAAACAAACACAATCCACGCTTCAAGAAATGGAAGATTTCGTTGCAGAAGTTTCACAGATTTCTAACAGCTGAAGAGCAAATCGGATTATGTCACCGCTGCAAAGAAGGAGGAAGTCTTGTGGTCCAACAGTTATATTCGTCTCATAATGAATTGTTATCTTTCCTCAAATAAGAAACAAGGATTTTTGAATCTTGCAGAAAGAATCTAGATAGACTAGACAAAATTTATATTTGAAGTTCAGTACACGTCATGGACATGAGATGAAAAGAAAACTCCCACGGTGATTTGTCCTTTGTTATGTATAAGAGGATGCTACAATTTCTTTAAATGATGATTTCTTTTTTACAACCAGTATCAAATACACAATTGGGAAATGGGGGGGGGGGCACATTTTAGCTACGTATGAGAGGAATGATGAATACAACAATGGAAAAAACCTATTATCGCACTCTGCCGAAATTTTAGACTGAAAGATCTTTATATATGCAATATTACGAACTCCAGATGAGTAACAAAACTTGCCGTCATATTCTGGAATGAAGATAGGATTTACTAGATTGAGGGTCGCATACTAAACGTATAGGAACGCGATGGGCTTCAGATCTCTCCTCGTTACGCCTCGTCCAACAACACATTTCGCATACTAAACATACCTTTTGGAATGTCAGTTCACTATGAGGATTACCAAGATTATGATCTATGGAACCCACAACATACGAAGATGAAAGGTTTTGAAGGAAACTGGATATTCCATAAGATGCTTTCCTGTAGCTTTTCATATACAAAATAGAATTCCTACAAATGATGTGACATTTCCTCAGAAAAAAAAACTCAATACTGAATGTCCAAGAACGTTGCATGTGTAAAAACTGAAGATATTTTTTTACATTATATATCAAAAAGTAATCTTTTGATGTAGCTCGTACATTTTACTGAGCTACTTTACAAAATCGTATGTTAAATAAGAGTTCCTACGACGGAGATGTTAACATTGAAGGAAAGTGATGAAGCATTACATACTCGTGCATGATTGTTGCAGGTGTCACATCTGATTTCAAGAGATAGACGCACACAGACATAACATCGTGCAAAGGACATATATGAAGCTTGAAATTACAAGAGCCAGCCGTCATATATTTTCAGAAGGCCCGTGTCATTCTTCGTGAAACCATAGTATTCCAAGGATTGTTAATACCAATGCAGAATCGGCAAGTGGACCTTTCAAACTGAAGGCAGTGTTGTTCTTTTTCGAAGATCTTCAGAAGTGCGAGTAACCGTCAATTGACAGGCCCTCTTGGAATCCCCCATCCAGGCGAAACGTTTAGAATTGGACATTAGGAAGATCGTTGTTTGTGGATAGGAGTCCTACAAATGACGTAATAGTATCATAACAAGGGGAATACTGCAAAATAATTTGATTGTCCTGTGTGCCAATTCAGCGTACATTATTAATTTGGTAGACAGTAGTGGAGGGACGTTTCATCTTTATATGCGAGAAGCGATACGAGTTATCAGTCATCTATTCACATGCAGGGAAGGAACTCTGAGCATCCCCATGTCGTCATTAATAAAAGAACATCGTCATCCAGTGATTCGCTTATACCAACATGAAAAACACATTTGGAGCTTTCAAACTGCAATCATTCTTTTAAAATCTATTCAAGGAATCTTCAGCTGGCCTTACTTCTTGGAAACCCATGATCCATAGAAGAACTCACTTGACGCTGATTGGACATTGCCTGAGATGTTTTACTCCATCATTTGGAAAATAAATCCTTCCAGACGACACTGCTGCAAAGAGCATGCAACACTGGACCGCATAGATTGTTCAGTTCTGAAGAGGATCTTCACTTTAAAAAAAATATGTCCAGTTATTATGTTCTTTTGTAAGGTATATTGCTTCTGTTATTCTCGCTGGCCTCCTTTTACGAATGTCTCATCTTTTTTACAACTGTGAAATACCGAGCTACAGAAGTTGAATATGCTAAGACAAAAAACGATGTAGCGTATTTGGCCAAACTTTATGTGTAAAAACTTCGTGATACAGACAAATGTCATAATGTTATTTTCATCATCGTCCTTGACCTTATGAAAATCGCCTGATGGTCGACAATTACTGTACATGAATGGAATTGGAACTTCAAGTGGGGAATTAGAACTTGAAACGAATATTCGTTATGAGAACTGAAAAAATGTAGGACGTGGCAAAACACATCGCTCAAGCCGATGAAGAAAAATCATGAAAAAGATCACATATCTGATATACTGATATCCCTGAACAAATTTGAGGATTGAGAGAAAGCAAGTCATCCATTGCATTTGTTCATCTCTAAACTCAGCCGAAAGAAGCCTACTCGTCCGGTCATCTTTAGTAGAAACCATATTAGCGTACCGGGATTTCTTTATCCCATAACGGAATGAAAAGAACGTAGCTATATCAATAACATGGCAGAATCTCATACATGATATGATTTCGTTGGAAGGAACTGTTTTTGCGCGTAACTGACTACCAAACTCTGGATTGAGTCTTCCGATACTCGAGAACCAATTAACATGATATTCATTGATGTCATCGGAAAAAAAGGACTTCGTAGTCAGTAAAACCTCTTCACCAGATGTATTTTGCCTAATATGCCATATGGAACGTCATGCTAGGAATATGGAAATCACAATAACTTGGCAATGGTTTTTTTCCTGCCTCGGACCCCAGCATAGTGTGCCCCATGTGGAAAAGAGGTTAACTTTCATGTCAGGAATCATTGAAGACAATCTTTGGGTTTTCCTTATTATTGATATGTTAAGGAGATCAGCTGAGTAATTACGTATGGTACCGGACAATGAGATTTGATTATTGGACGAATAGGTGGGCAACCATTTTAAAGCATAAGTGCATTTCGAAAGAAAGTCTTCAGGCCGAAGTCCATATTTTAGTCAAGAGGAAGATCAAGTTATTCGTAGGGATCTGCTTAGTTCTATGGACTTTTCCGACTTTGAAATGGGACTTAAAAATTCACGTTTACGGGATGGCCCCTTTTTAGACTCCCTTATTTTGGTTTGTGGATGTTGAAGTTATTTCACTAGGGCATCGCTGGAGTGACATTTCTACAAAGGCTTAACCAGTTGAAGATACTTGAAGTGGAAGTTGCATGAAGGACTTTGCCAGAGAAAGGGACCTGCAACGGTGAAGATTGGTAAGAGGAAGCAGTATTTCGTCTTTGAGAACTTCATATATTTCATTTGGATTTCACATCAATATTGAAATGTAAAAGAAAAACCAACACGTGTGAGCGCTAGTTACTATGTGGCTGAGAAAAACGATGCTGAGACGTTTCCTGATACGGTAACAGTGATTGCCGTACATAGTGCCGGGATGTTTACAACATGATCGACATCCTTTGTTTCAACTGTCATCCTCTCATTCGTTTCTAAATGCCTTAAATTTTATCTATCCTTGTATGAAATCTGTTAGATAACATTTTTGTTGCAGAAAGGAAAGTTTATCATTTATTTTGTAAATTTGTAGGTTGGCGTCGGGATTGATGTGTGTACCTACGTAGCCTAAGTGTCGGGATCAGTGGAAGGAGAGTGGTCCGATTTATCCGTTATGCAGAAGGTAAGCTATACAACTTCATACCAATCATCTTCCGAACACTAGTTACCACTCTAATCAGGTAATACCCTTGGGAAGTCTTGTACATGCTATTCATGCATGTGTTTTATCTCATCCCTGGTACAAGTTTAGCCATAGGAATAACATTAGAAAAAAATACTCAACGATCACCCCCGTAAAGTGACAATACTACGCCACGGCCGTGGCGTAGTGAATTCGAGATGACGTTGTATGGATTTGCTAAGTCTATTCTAATTATTGGGAAAGTTTTATGATATCTAATTTGATAAAAAAAAGGTGTGAGATAAATCCAGAACTGCACTCAAATCGTAAAATACACAAAACTCCACTCGTTTGAATGGGCCATAATCGTCACTCGGCTTCGCCTCGATGACGATTGCGGCCCATCCAAACTCGTGGAGTATTGTCTATTTATACGATTCTCGATGCAGTTCTATATAAATATTGTACAGTCAATATCTGGCCATAATGTAGTCATACTGCAAATCATGACTTTGAACTTGTTAAATGTGTTGTTTTTTTCTTTCTTTTTATAAACTTGTACTTACTTCATCCAGTTTGGAAGGCATCCAGTTTGGAAGATTTTCAAGTAAATACAATGTACAATATATAATTTACAAGGGTAAATTTATGCAAATTTAAATGTATAGTAAAACACGTATCAGTTTTGTATCTATTGAAGATCACTATATTCTTTTATATAGTCCGTAACAGTTTGTTGTCTTTTTCGTAATATTTTTCCACGATTACCTAGATGTCCTAGTTGATATACTCCATGGTATAGGTCCTCAGGGCATTTCATGTAATCTTAGGGGGGAAAGATGTGTAATCCATAACAGCTGTATATTTTACATCAACAGGAGATGCACTCATTTATCGTGTATCACCGATCAGGAAGAGATCATCGAACAGCCAGCAGCCAAATATGATAGGATGCTTCAGAGACGTACAGTACTGGTCCCTGTCCAGTTAACCTGTTCACTACTCGAAGCGGCATTAAGAGGCTGAGGAAGGAGTTGTGATCGGTAGATCTCTGGTGCTTGAGTTAATTGTTAGAAGGTTCCATGGGTCGTTAGAGTCTGTTGGGCTGTTTTTGCCTGTTATTTCTGCATGTCTGATCACGCCGATTTTCCATAGCGCATGACCCAGGAACCCAGCGTAAACATTCAGTGCTGGTTGCCGTCCAACCAACTATATTTTAAGGGATGACCGCTGTAGAGTCAAATATATCAAAGAGGTTTAAGTCCATTTATTGGACGGTCAGTTACATGCAGATTTTCTACCTGGATCTATTCAGCTTTTATTTTCAGATATATAGCAGATATGGCAGTAATGATCCAAAGAATCTTTTATATCCGCCACTTCTCAATGTTCTTTTGGTGGACTGCATTGTTTCAAATGGTTAGTGAGGAATATTCTGATAAGATTAATTTAAGAATGCCTTTGGGTTCATCGGAACAGAGTGTAATGTTGGAAGTAAATGTGTAGGGGTGCGACCTTTACCCGACATTGATAGATTCGATCACCACCCTTGTGGTGTAAAAGAACTTTGAGATCTCAAAGTCCGGTAAGGGCCTGAACGCTGAGTCAATCCAACAAACAACAAAATATAATCGGAACAGAGAAATAATTTCATTCGCAATTTGGAGAATTTTTTTTTTAATGTGCTTTACTCTTGCCAATGAGGATATATCGTTTGTGATAATTCAGTAGCTGAGTAAAGGGATTCGGTTTAGTACAAGAAGAAAATATATCCTGATTACATTTTCAATAAAATCTAGGATTGTCGTGTATGAAGTCGGGTGGTGAAGTAGAAACATTCCCGAGATCATTGATAGATTTAACTGACATCTCAATTTAGTAATTTCCCCACCATATTGTTTTCATCTACTAACTAATTTTACTATATGAAATGGAAATGTACAAATGAAACTCAGGAGTTGATGTAAATAGTCTTTACAAAATGTCTTTATTTATGTCAACAATACATTGTTTGATACAAACCTCGGACCATTACATTATGTGGTACTGTTTACAAACCACAATAATGAAATAAACGTATCATTAAGAAAAATAGTTGCTTGCATTCTTTTTAAATTCTCTAACACTGTAGCCATTAGATTTGTTTAAAATGGAAACTTTGAAGCTCCTATGTGTCATTGGCATATGTTCTTTCAGATGTGTGTTAATTTACTGTAGAGTGTAGGTTAGGCTGAAAAATAAAGAAAACGTTAAACATAATTATAAGTTAGATTGTTTCACAGAAGAGATAACTCATAGAGCGGATATTAATTCTTGTTATCCTCGTGGGAATCTAGTTAATTTTGAATAAATGATGTTTCTACTATGTAGGATGAAAATTATAGAATAATCTCAAAGTTTGCAGAGAAAAATTAACTATTGAGAGGAGAACATCGGAGGGCAATTAAAGTCGAACCAATCCAGATACAAATCCTCGAAATGAGAAATTGGTTACAAAGCAAAAGAATGACGTCAGTTTAAAGTGACAACGGGGACACTTTTAAAAAGGGAGGGTTGATAAAAAAGTAGAAACGAACCTTGCGTCCCAGCACGACCTGTCGCCAACCTGAAGGTGTGCGGAACCACAGCTCGTCTGATGTCCGTGTGTACACAAAACTCCCCTCGTCAAGGTCAATCACCTCTAGAGCGGACACGTCCTCCAGCATCAGTACCTGGATCAAAGTCATACACGGTTTCAGCGACAAGATGAGAATAGCACTAAATACAACAGATGACTCGTGCGAAAAGAGTAGAACTCTGCGTAAGCGGACACTCTCCGTTCCGGGCCAAAGTGCCCGCTTACGCGGGGTGACCGCTTACACGGGGTTAAATAAACATCTAATGTAGGGAACCGTTCCGACCAAAGGTGTCCGTTAACGCGGGGTGGCCGCTTACGCAGGGTGTCCGTTAGGCGGGGTTCTACTGTATTCCTTCATATCATGGTCAGGAGTTCCAGATTATATCAGATTTCAAATACCTCGATATTTGGAATGGGTAAAATGGGAAGTTGCTTCGGTGATAGATTTGTCTCCTGTGCTTATAACCGAGTTGATCGCAGACCCTATAGATGTGCATGCTGTTGAAATTAGTTCTTTTTTTTTCCTTCTTTTTTTTAATTAGTTAATATCCTTAAATAGGTGACTCACCGAGTTGCCATCAGGAGCAGTCCCAGGTTCTCCGGTTTCTCCCTTGGCTCCCTGAATCAATCACAACAACAACGACCACATTGTTAATAGAAATGTTAGTGCGTCCACTTCTGATCCACCAATAGTGTGTTGCCCCCTCTCCTTTTGGTCACTCCCAAACCCCCTGTCGAGTGGTACCATAGACCGTATTCTCTATAGTACCCCGTCCGTTGTGGTACTTAATGTATGGAACTGTCCATGAATAACGTCATGCTATTATTTTTACCATTTTTGTTTACCGCCCCCCCCCCCCCCCCTCCGTCATGTTTCGTCAAGCATCAATACCATCAATTTAATTACAGGTAGGAATATGATTTCCATTTGGGCCAGAAGGCAAGTCAATAAACCACCCTACAGTTTTCATTTTTACGTATTTAGACATGCAGTCTGATTTCAAATATTGGTCTGCTATTCTAGTCGCTCCTTCGTTTCCTTCCTATATACTTCGATCCTCCCCTCCTTTCCTTTTAACTCCTTCCTTCCCTACAATGGCTACATCCTTCGCTCGCTCATTCAATTTCAGTCCTCCCTTCTGTAACTCATCCCTTCCATTCCTACATCCTTCATTACTTCCTTCCTTCACTCTTTAACCTATTCCCTTCCTTCCCTACACCCTTCCTCCACGCCTTACTTCCCTCCTCAACACCTTCATTCCATCCTTTCCTTTCTTCTCTCCTTAATTCCTTCCATCCCCACATCCTTTCCTTCACTGCATCCTTTCCTTCACTCTTCAACTCCTTCCATCCCGACACCCGTCCTTCTTTCCGGTCCTTCCTTCCTTCTCTCTTTAACTCCTTCCTTATCTCCTCCCTTTAAAGGCCAATGACGCTGTTTTTCAAATCACACCAAGACATTGTTACCGTAATTCGAACAAATATATATACCCAACTGTGGGTCTAGCTTTGGCATCTACGACAATGAAAACTCAATGTTAGTGCGTTATATGTAAAAGAAAAGCGAACCTTTGGTCCAACAGGTCCTCTCCTCCCAGGCTTGCCATCAGTCCCAGACAGACCAGGAAGGCCAGGCCTGGCTGGCAAGTATCCTGCAAATAAAATTGAAATTAGACAGGAGAAGACATGAGTCAATAAACAATAATCGATGGCTTTGTGGACAGATGGTCGTAAACTACGAGAGTTGACGCTTAGTAATATACGGGCGTTAGTGTATTACGAAGTCAACGTTTGTTGTATTTATGATCCATCTTCTTAAATGAATTAAAACCAGGTATAACCATATAATAGGGTCTACACTGTATGACAGAGGAGACTATTGCTCTTCAGCACAAATAGACTACAAATCTGTTTGAGTGTACCGGTATTTCCCCGTAATCATTAGCTTTGGGTCTGTAATCAATTATTTTCAAGTCGTAGATTACGGTTATGATAACCTAAAACAATCCAGAAAAGAAAAAATAGAGTGGGGTACCTTTCAAGTCGTCATTTTGCTGGCTATAACCAAATGAGACCTTATCCTGGAAAACATAAACGATGATTATAACCCATGACAGATGACATTAACATGAAAATGGTAAATGATTTATCTCAAAGGGCGTATTTCATCGCGCTTTAGATGGCACAGCGTGGGCGCCGTGTAAAGAGGCGTAAAGAAATAGGTGCGGTGGAGCAGTGCACATGCTCAGCCGCACCGCAAAAGCACACTAAAATCTATTTAATCCGCTCTTTCCCCGCTACCTGCCGGCGGTGACCATACGGCCGCCGTGTGGCATTAGATACGAATCAGAAAATATGTGGTGTCTTGTTTTGTCTGTTCTTGCTGTGTCCTACATTTATTATAGCACGTGAATTAATGTGAAGAACGCGGGTACCTTTCCTTTGAATGTTTATTGGTGTTAAAATAAATGCTTCTAAAAATGGGGACTGTATGTATACACTGTCCATCTTGATACCTTGGTCAACTCTGACTAGACTTGGGTACAAAAACGGGAAATTGTAAGACAAAGCATTCATTAGGTCTACCAAAGAACGTTTCCTTCTTTCTGGGGGCGTTGCTGGGGCGGCTACAACAGGCGCCTCACGACCTAGCCTCCTGTCGGAGGGTCGCCGTAGACTAGCTGCGGTGCTGCTTGTCCTCCCGGGGGGCCCCGGCGGTCCCGGGGATCCGGGGGGTCCTGCCGGTCCCTTGCAGTTTTGGGGACAGTGGCCGCCGTGCCCTAGGGACCAAAAGGGAAACTCAGTAGACAAGTATTGACTCTGAATGTCAAGGCAATAATCATTCTTCAATTTTAGTTTATCATCATCGGTACATGATGGGAATTATTTCTATTTGAAAGGCAATTGCAGGGCGCTATCCTATGATCATTTAGAGAACAGAATTGGTGATATCTTACCATGTCCATGTGCATACAAGTAAATTGTTGTCTCAGGGTAGAATGTTTCATATTTTGATACGTTTTATGTTTTAGAACATTTTATGTCGTAGAACATTTAGCAATTGCAGGAAACATCTTTTAACTACATGTAATTGTATATTGATATGACTAATTGAGTAAAAGTCGGTCAATGGTGGCCAACGACTGCATGTCGTTATCTAGAAATCGGTAAGGGTACTGTGTATGTCCTGTATCTGCCAAAATGGAGGTCCATAACGACTGAACGCAATGACTATCACCAACGATTTCAAACCCTTTGATTCTGTCGGTTGTTGACCAAGTCAGCCGGCCTCATTGTATTAACTATGCTCAAATAATCAGTTAACGATTCTCTACATGCCTGTTTCCATTCACATGGAGACGTGTTGAGACCAGCTCTATTGAGTTGAGCGCTCTCCAGGATAAATAAAAGTGTTGTTTTTTTTAAACAAACTTATAAATCGATCGGTGGTCCCCGACTGCAGATCGGTGGCGAAAATCCGGCCAGTGGAAAATGGCTTATAGTCGTATAACGATAATAAATCATGCCGTTATTGTCGCCCGGTTTATCCGTAATCTATGACCCGCAACATATACACTCACCAGATTGCCCTCCTTCCACGGCCCAGAGCCCAAACACCACGACCAGGGTGAAGATGACGAGCTGCCATCGTTCCATGTTGGTGACGTTGACGTGGTAAAATGATAGCAATGACCCCAGAACGTGTCTGTGCTGAGTTGGAGCTCTCAGTGGTAACAGGCGAGGATTGTCTGCAGTGGGTGGTGAGCAGCCAAGCTTCATGAGTTAGTGAGGCCAGACCATATCAATCTCCAATTTCTGGTATTTCGTGACTGGGTTTGTAACATGTCTATTTTCAATTACTTTTCATATCAATTTCACTTGCGTTATTCAAAAAATGAAGGGGAAAAAACATATATGTAGTATTTGTAGGCGTTTATTTCAGAGAGTTGTACATCAAGGCATCCTTGTTGGGGAGAGAGGACATTCTCATAAAAGACTAATTCATACAGATCAATCATAAAAATGAGCAACACAGTTATTTCTTCTAGTGATCAAGCCATCAGGGTTGGGTTGCTAGGTTTTGGGGACCTTTGATAGGTCTTTTAAGTATGAGCGAGATAAGATGGAGCTTCAACAGTTCAAGCAAGAAAGTCGATTCACATCAAACTTACGACTAGTTCACAAATAGTTTTTACATTAGTGTGGAAAAGACTATGTATCCTGGGTACAGGTTCACAATAGCAGAATCACTTTGACGAGTATACAGGACCGGACATAGACATATCGATATCAATGCCAAACAGCTTCATATTTAAAAACTTATATATATGCTGTTGGTTTATATGCTGATTACCAATAGCATACCTTTTGCATTTAAAAGCATAGGCTTTTACATACAGGAGATACTTACTGATAATGGATTGCATGAATATATATATCAAAGATGAAATACCGCCCCCCTCCTCTTAAGACGACCAAATATCCCCCTCTTTAAAACAAAGAAATCAACTGGTGCAGACTAAATGAAAAACTCTACATTCTCCATGTGTTTGGTTGCCATCTTGTCAGCTGCAGGTCTGTGGTGAATAATGTTTGGAGAGTGACACCGTTTCTGAATGTGATGTCTGGTGAGATACTAGGCCTCACGTGGACAAACGGGCCATATGGGTAGCGGGTGCTCTGGGCGCCACATGATGGATTCTACGTGCCATTGCCTTTCACTATAGTGGAGATGTAAAAAACACTGAGAAGCCGCCTAGGAAGACATCTGTTTTCTTTACTAATAGATGCCAGACTCCTTGGCACCACAATAGGGGAATCGTATTGACTAAGAGCCCTCAATTTCTATGGTATAAGGGGAAGGAACAATTAAGACTGCAAAATCGAATAGATAATATTACATATATAGATGATGATAATACATATATTAGTAAATAAGATCAGAATATTGAATAGGATATTGATATGTGATGTTATGTATGTGCTATAAGTAACCCTCCATTTTAGGATTAATGAGCGATATGCTAAAGAAACATAACCTTATTATAAATATTCATATGACCTAAACTTAAAGGGATCTTTTCAGGTGTCAGTTATCGAAATATGTCTGGAGGCAAATATTGCCCCAATTATTGATATTCCCGATTGCTGGAGATGGGAGTGTTTTTCTTCATTGGTGCTGAAGTGAGAGAGGTTACAGTGGAGAGGTTACAAGCCAACCGTTGTTCACCCTCAGACGACTTGGAATGGGATCGTCATCGGATTTTGAGTGTGCACCCCACACTGGTTTATTCAACTAAGTCACGACAGGCCAGTCAAGGGTCATATAACCGATTGTCAGAATCCTGCGATCTGAGTGGCTGCTTTCCTTTCAGGCTGAGTGTGGCGCCACCACACGGCAGATCACGTCCATGTGGTGAGGTCGCCGGCGACCCTCACTCCGCCGGCTACCATGGAATAGTTAGTTAACTGTGTAGGGAGCGATCTCTGTAACGTTGTTTGGTGCGGACTGAATTGGCACGTAGCTTACAGTGGGGAACACTCAAACACTCCTTTCTTTTGTCCTGTGCAAGAACAGCCTTTTTGAATGATGGGAAAACAAACGAGGAGTAGGGCGAGGGTGAGGGCAAGGTGGAGGCGAGGAAGAAGAGGAAGAGGGTGAATACAAGGGAGAGAGAGGGTGAGGTAGAGGAAGGAAGAGAAAGAGCATGAGAGGACGAAAGAGTAGGGGTGATGGAGAGTGAGAGCAAGGGAGAGGACAAGGGTTAGGAAGAGGGAGCAGGATAAGGCACAGCTGAGGGGGAGGGCAAGGGGGATGGAGAGGGAGAAGGGGGTTAAGACAGGGCGAGGGAGAGGGTAAGGGCGTGGGAGAGGGCGAAGAACATGAAGAGGGTAAGGGCGAAAGAAAGGGTGATGGTGAGGGCAAGGGTGGTGGGGAGGGCAAGGGCGAGGGAGAGGGAGACAGAGATAGAGCAGGTGAGGGTGATAGCAAGGGAGAGATAGAGGTAGAGGGTCAGAGCCTGGGCCAGGGAGGAGAGAGTGCAAGAGAGGAGGCAGGATGTAGGGCAAGGGCAAGGGAGAGGACAAGGACAAGGGAGCAGGAGAAGGCACAGTTGAGAGAGAGGGAAAGGGAAAGGGAAAGAGAGGAAGAGGGAGAAGGTGAATGAGGGAGGAGGAGGGAGAGGACAAGGAGAGTGAGAAAAAAGGAGAGTGCAAGAGAGGATGAGGGAGAGGGTGTCAGAAAGGGACTAGGTGACTAGGCACAATTCAGAGAGAAGGAGAGTGAGAGGGTGAAGGAGAGGGAGAGAACAAGAGCGAAGGAGAGGACAAGAGAAAGGGGGAGGGCAAAGGAAGAGGGAGAGGGAGAGCAAGAGAAGACGAGAGAGGATGATGAAGATGGGAGGGCACAGTTGAGGGAAAGGGTGAATGAGAGGGAGAGAGGGCGAGAGAGGAGGGAGGATGAGGGAGGAAGGAGGGCAAAGGAAGAGCAAGAGCAAGAGTGAGGGCATGAGCAAGGGAGAGGGGGGAGAGGGCAAGGTCTAGGAAGAGGGCGAGGGAGGAAGGAGGAGGGAGTACGAAAGAGGATGGAGGAGGATAGCAATGGAGACCAGAGGGAACAGGCAAAGGAGAAGGCAAGGGATAGGGATAGGGAAGAAGGACGACGGAGTGTGAGAGAGGAGGAAGGAGGTTGAGGATGGAGTGACCAATAGTGAATACTTACCGACCTGTACTAAGTGACCATACTGACTGACCAATACTTACTTACCTGACCTGTCTGCCCTATACTGACTCACCGATACTTACTGACCTCTACTGGCTGACCCATACCAAATGACTTTATACAGAAACCCATACTTACTAACCTGTACTGACTGACCCATACTTGCTGATCCATACTGAGTAACCTATACTTACTGACATGTACTGAGTGACCCATTCTTACTGACCCGTACTTACTGATCCATACTAACTATATAGGTTATCTAATTGTCACTTAAATTCCTTCAGATGTCGGATGAGCCGCCTTCTGCTCTACCATTCACTCCTGTGCTCTACTTCTACTGAATTTACTAGGTTCAATGTCGCACGCCCATTCAGATTTAATAAGTAAAATTGAATATGAAATATTATGAGAAAACGTGGTTACTGAGCCCGTACGGGTGGCCGTTCGAGGTCATTTGATGAAAAAATACGGCCCGACGCCGCAGGCGGGAGGGCCGTATTTTTTCATCAAATGACCTAGACTACGGGCTCAGTCACTACGTTTTCTTATTACTATACACCTCCAACTTATTTAAAACGCCGTTTCATGACCTTTCCTGCACCGTGGTTAACCCCCCCTGTTCCTGTACAAAGCTAATGACATTCACTACGGCCCGCTAGCGGTAAAAACCCGGCAACGATCGATGTGTAGCAACAGATGACGCTGTAACTTCACCTCCCGTAGGAATTAAGCAATGAAATTTTAACACGAGTACGGCACCTATATAGCCTATAATCGTACCAAATATCATGAAGATCGGTCGCTTTAAACTGAAGATATTCACTGCACACTGGGAGATGGGAGGGTGAAAACTTGGGAACTGTCGACGTTGAGCGGCCTCTGAAATGTGTGGCGCCAGTGATACTGGAACTCTGGTAGCCAACGTAATTATGACGTCGACAACGCGGAGCAGCATAACGGGAGGCGATCGGCAACAGATGACGCTGCAACTTCACTTCCCGTAGGAATTAAGCAATGAAATTTTAACACGAGTACGGTATATATATAACCTATAATCGTCTCAAATATCAAGAAGATTTGCTGCTTCAATCCGAAGATTTCGTTATAACAAACGCCTGCTCTGGTGGCCAGTGTAACCCTACCGCTAGCGGGAAAACGCGGCAACGATCGACGTGGTGCCGACTATGAAATATATGGCACAGGACGACCTGGAACGATATGCCTAGCAGCGGGTAGTAACCCATAGACGTTCGCCTATAGGTGTATAGTAATAATAACAGCGTAATGATGCTCCTACAGCGTGGTAAACGGCGCTGTAAACACAACATAGAGACTAACCATAAATTGTGTCATCCTATATTTTTTTGTAAATCACTTTTTGACACCCCCCCCCCCCCTTCCTTGTTATGTTTTGTCATAGGACCCTTGTCATGCCTGGTCATGGAGATTGCATGACGTCATGCATGGGAACCAATGGAAGTCCTCTATGACCAGGAATTTTCTACATTTGTATACATTTGTATACATTTACACAAAAGGTAATTGTAAATGATGAAATAGAAAGAGCACCAAATTCTGCATTACTGATTTATTTGATTATTGTACTTTTATTTTGTGATACATAACGTGGCTCAAATCGTTCAGGGTCCATTGAACACATAAGTCAAAGTCTTACAAACATGTCCCGTATCTCGCAAGATATTCTTGATTAACCACTGTAGCTGCAGAAAAAGCTATATAGGGGGTTGTTCCTACGGTAACCTATTTTTTGGCGATTGATATGATCACATTTTTAAGATGAAACTACGTTTATGTGACATAAATATATACAATGAGAAATGTAAACTCAACTCCTATAATTTCTTAGGTTATTGGTTCAAAAGTTATCTGGCAGTCTCTTTAACCCATACGTAGCACGGTCACCCCTCTTTTTCCGCGCCCATCATATCACATCTATCATACACAAGGGCGCCGTATAGTGCTCACTTTCACACCAGACAAGTCCATCCGAATGTTCATAACACACAGACACTTGCCAATATACATAATAGGTCTGATTATAGACCATCTACAACTGTACAGAACAGGATACGATGAGAGACACGGAAGAACATACGTCCACATTTTTTATGAGAAGAATAGATACACTGAAAAATAAATTTATATCAATATGCCTTGTGTTCAATTGACCTCTCTTCCTTAAGAGTAACTGTCTGAAACCTTAAAGGGGTACCGCGTCGGTAGCCAGCTTTCTTTTGTTTGTCTGTAATTCAGTAAGTAGGTTCATACACACTTTTGTATTGTGTGTTTATGCTGAAGTTGACGCAAACCGCTGATATTGCTTATCTGGCTGTCACGTTCCGTGTGGATGTCATGGACGACGAAAGCTGCATTCCACGCTTGGATTAGATAAATGTTTGTTGAACACATTACAGGCGCCTCATCACCACTAGAAGAGATTAGCGACATGGCCACATGTTGCAGCTTAATATGCCGTACACAAAAATGTCGCTGTGTTAACAATTACAGCTTTCATACACCACTTAAGGAGTCAAATACGCACTGAATGGTACATCAATAATTAACAACCACACGCAAGTAAATCTCATATCGCTGATGCTTTCCCAACGACTGGCTTTTAAAGTCAAACGGTGAAACCGCAGTGAAAAATCACCATTCACTACATTGTACGTCAGCTCGCAGAAAATGTTACACTGAGCACAAAACACACACATTGCAAGCTTATTGCATTAGCTGCCAGTCCCTTTACATAACCAAGGTCTTGCACACAGTTGGTATGTAGTGTAAGAAACGCAGAACGTTACAGCAAGACCTTCAAGTACAAACATTGTATCTGTAGAGTTCGGAGATGAAAGTCATTGGTTAAGTATCAGAAATAAAATCTAGAGGGAAAAACGACTATTTGTTTCAGAACTAGGAGTATACATTCTCAGAGCTGCAGGATGTGTGCATTTAGATCAGTTAAGGAGACTCATTCGCTTTCCGAAATTAGGGAAAAAATCGACACATTTCGGCGGCGTCGCGGCAACTTTCAGTTACCTCTCTGTGGCCTGGTGTCGCTGAGAACGGCCAGATTTTGGCTCGGGAAGGCCTACTTACTGATATTGCGGAATTCCAATCGTTATAAATAAAAACGTTGACATTTGAGATATATTGCATTTTTTTGAGAATATTTATATTTCTGATAGGTTCTGCTTAGATCATTCATGATATTAAATATGAAAACATTATTACTTTTGGTAATAATGGGAGTGTGTTACGTCCATACATGGCTTCGAGTATTCAAAGTATCATATCCACGTTGAATAAGAACGCACCAAACCAGACAACGTGTTATGTCATACTCATAACAAGACCACTTCTCGTATCCAGCTAACATCCATCAGAAAATAAAGTCAATGCTTTGTTCTCCTCGCAAACATAATGTGTATCTTCCTTAGAAAAGATATCTGTCATTCTCCAGGACCAATATTCAATGTATCAACGACCATGGGCTGTAATCAAGTTCTGTTAGTTACACTAATCACTGTGTGGAGGCGCCCATGCCACACCAGTTCTGCTGTGAGACGAGTTCCAGTTCCTTGATGTTTGAGGCCGCTTCACGTGGCGTGCTGCGCGATGTTGGCCGGGCGCTGCGGTACGGCGTACGGGGCGCCGAGGAACTGGTCGGCGATGCGGCCCGCCTCCCGGAGCCCGCTGAGGAAGGCGCCGTGCACCGTGGCCGGGTACTCGCGGATCGTGTGCTCGCCGGCGAAGAAGAGCCGCGGCATGTTGCCCGGCTGCGGCGGCGCGCCCTGTGCCGTCGGGTTTGGAGTCACGGGCGTCGCGCACGTGTCGTAGTCATTACCTGTGAAGAAATCGTGGTTTAAATCCAATGTCAGGGGTGTCAGTTTTTGGTCACAATAAAGGTTGAAATATTGTTGACAGGGTTCGTACAAAGACAGCCCAATACAATTCCAGGCCTTTTCCAGGTTTTTCCACGATCTAATATTTTTTTTCCAGATCAATGATTTTAAAACCATGTCAGATTCATCACCAAATTTTGTTGAAATTGTCTTTATCTTCTATACTTGGTCAAATAAAAGATTTTTTAACTATTTAATCCAAGCCACTGAAATTTCATAGGTAGTCAGGTACCGTAGCTAAGGAAAGCTAATAATGACTGGAATTTCATAGACTAAAAAATTGTGTTTTAATGCAAAACTAAATTTTCCAGGGTCTTCCATGTTTTTCCAGACTCTCTGTGATATTTCCAGGCTTTTCCAGGCCTGGAAACCCCAAAAGATAATTCCATGCTTTTCCAGGTTTTCCAGGCTCTGTGCGAACCCTTTGTAGATATTACTGCCTCAGTGAAACCGAGGAAACATGAAAAAGACATCAGTGTTAGCCAAGGAATGGGGCTGAGGGTGTGTGGGGAGGTTCAAATCACTGTTTTGTTAGTGTGAATGAGACTTTTGAACTATCTTTGTTTTTACACAAGAAAAAAAGATTATACTGGAAATGAGAACAAGATTTCCATGGAAAGAGATGGAAAAATGCCACCCTCGATCCATTAGCTTAAAAATTACAGAGTCGATGATGAAACCATCAAAGTAAAATATGCATGTTAACAGCTGTTTATACATTTTTTTTGCGCATATGTTTACAAGCTGGCGATTTGTATTAGTGCTAGTACATGTATTTGCATACTAGATGTTATCGAAAATAGATGAACTTAAATAGAAGGATGAACTTACATTTACTAGTATAAAATGGTTAAATATCTTTAAATATACACGGGTATTTTCAAATTCAGATGAAAACTTAAAGAGTATTTTACTTACCTGAGGACCCAGCGGCCACGTAGGAGTAGGAACCTCTTGACCAAGGGTCAGCTCTCCACCGCGTCACCACTGTCTCCTTGGGCTGTGAGCAGATTGAAATAATTATCAATCAGAAATGCAAATCATTGTTAGATAACAAATACAGGAAGTGAAATCTAGATGAAAAATGTACTTGTCAGTGTGGATAATGGGTTGTAAAATATGATCAGAGCAGTGAGGTGTGTGTATAGAAATGTGTTTAAGAAGATTCACTTGCTTTTGTAATAAAAATGGCATCTCTCGAAGCCTATTTGGGCCTAATGCTGCCAGAGGTTGGCCTGTGTACCACTGGATGCTGCCGGTGTCCGACAGGGGTCTGATTAGGGTATGGCCAGATGCCGCTAACTTGCAGAAGTTACGGTATTAAGAATTTAAAATATTCGGATATCAGTAAATTATCTGCATATTTGCACCCCAGATAACTTCAGTAATCAATTTTATTCAACATAGCAGTGACTCGGAAGACAAAGATTCCTTTTAGTATCTTTTGTAATTACAAATAAATAAAACATATTTCATCACAAGAAATTTTAATGAATTTTCCTTTGTTATAGCTAAGGTCATTACATAGAACAGACCATTTACATAAAGGAAGTGTGTATAAGATTGGAGTGATAGAAAGGACTAGGAAATTGAAAAGGCTAAAAAATCAGATGCCTGATGGGGATGCAATGAGATAGTAAAGATGTAGGTAAAAGTTGTGTTATGACGTCAACCACAAGTGATTGCCTGTCTAGAAAACCATCGATTATTATCTATTTAATGGGTCTCCTAGCTTACTGTAGCCTCCATAAATAAGTTGCAACACCTGGACAGACAAGTGTGTTACTACAGCCATGGCATTTTCAGAAAGATGCAAATAGGCAAACCTCACCTGTGGCACTGCACTGTTGCCGAAGATACTCTTAAGAACTGCGATGGAACGTCCGACAATGACGTCATCGCTGACGTTTTCCATGATGGCGGCTGCCTCTCCAGCCACGAGCGCCAGCAGTACGGGCGCCTTGTAGAGGTTCCAGAAGAGGAAGAGTTCGCCACGACTCGCTGTCGTGCTGCCCACGTGACCGAACAAGTTGGCGTTCGGGTCCCAGAAGACGCGGTCAAAGCAGAGGACCACCTGAAAACAGAGCCAGAAACAATTACAAAGGGATGTTAGTTATGGTCAGGAAAAAAGCTGGAAATGTTTGCATGTGTAATTTACTGCCTTAAATAGGCAGAGAAAACAGGAATAGGGCTAAGGGTGTGTTGGGTGTGTTGGGAGGTTGAGCCCACTGTGTTAGTTGTGTGAATAAAGCTCAACATCTAAACTATCTTTGTGTTATACATGTATAGGAGAAATAATGCTATAAACTGGAAATGAAAACAAGGAACTCCATGGATAAGTGGGAAACTGCCATCCCTGAATTTACAGATGATGGATTCATTCTGTAACCTGATGACTGCGCCAGATACGATGTTTTTTTTTTTGTATTTTCAGTTCCTGGTTCAAACAGGGGAGGTAATGAGTCAATTCGGTCTTCTAGTGTTACCATGCCTTTCGCGTTGCACGAATCCCATATCTCGGCATCAATATACTCGGGGATAAACTATAATGCATATATCTTATCCTGTTCACACAGGCTGGTTGTGTCAGTGAAAGCTCACCCTGTTGAGGTTGCCGAAGCCCATGCGTTGAACGGCGGCCGTCTTCCAGTCGGGCAGCGGCGGGATGAACTGGATGCTATTGATGCCGTTGCCGCGCAGACTCTCCTTGAGCACTCCGAGCGGCAAGGTGCAGAGCACGGCGTCCCCGTGGAACGACATGGGCTCGGCGTTAGAGCGCGAGTTGGTGGTGTTCACCTCCACACCTGTACACATTCAAACAACAGAGTAATGTTAGATTTGGTTGGTTGGTTTCATTTAACGTCCAATTAACCATTACAGTTCTTACCAGACTTTCTCTATGTTCTTTTACACCACAAGGGTGGTGATCAAATTTATGTAATGAAATTAGGTAGAAATCTCACCCCTACACATTTACTGAAGTTTGTTTGTTTGTGGTTTAACATCCCAGGGGACTCTGAGGGTATATAGGGACTACATTTACTGAGGTGAGAGTGCTTTTACTTCCCACACCACATATACATGGTACGAGAAGGATTGGCCTTTGATATAGCAATAAATCTACTACTGCTGGGAGTGAAGGAGAAGATTGGCTGCAGTGGGACTCGAACTCATAAAGTCCTATAACCTTGGGATTACAAGCCCAGTGCCTTAACCACTGAGCTCACTCTCCAACCCAATAATGTTAGAATTACATGTGATGCATCACTGATATACATTAGACGGACCTTTTGGTAATCACTCAGAATATTCGTATGTGGCTTATGAGAAGCGAAGAAAACATACGGGGACAAGTTCATGAGTAATTGGCCGGAACACTTGCATTGGAGTGTCTGAGTACAAGTACTGCATTACATGTTTCATGTACTTATGTTACACGTAATATATCATATATCATACACACTACTCACACATATATGTCAATACAGTGAGGTCCAAAGTGATGCTGATGCAATCTGAGAAGAAATTTCTGGAAACTATCCAGTACCTCACAATTTTCATTCACCATGATGATGATTTGAGACCAAAAAGAAAAAGAAAAAAAACCGGAAACCTGAACTACCGGAAACGCTGGCATCCCTAGCATAACTGGACAAAATGCAAGGTGAAAGTACGTACCAGTGGATGAGTGACGAATCTGACGGACGGCTGTGTTTAGTTTGATGTCCAGACCCTCGGACAACGCGACCGGCACACATGAGTAACCGTTCCGAACTACAAGGAAACGTAAATATAGGGAATGCATCTTTTTGCATGACTCTAGATATGTCAGAAAACACGAATTATTTTTCATATGGAATTTGCTGCCTTACACGGCCCCAGAAAACATGGAAATCACAGTTTCAGTCAGTGTTGTAGAAACAGTGATAGGGGTTGTGTACCTGTTAAGTGGCTGTAGTGGGTATTAGTGTCATTCAGTGTGGTACAGACATTGATATGGGTTGTGTACGTTAATTGGCTGTGGTGGGTAAGAGAATCAGCCAATGTTGTAGAGACCGCGATATGGTTTGCGTACCTGTTAAGTGACTGCCGGAAAACTCAAAGTCGTCGTCTTGGTCCCAGTGTTTCAGAGACAGGGTGGACAGCGGAGTGGCGTTGGCGAATTCTAAGTTAGCAAAGTGCCAGTCTAAGATCTGTCTGTCTCGAGATGACAAGTACACATCACTGTAAATAGAAATAAAATACACGATTATAAATCAAAGTTCCCGGATAGAAGGGCCCGATTAAACCCATATGGGCCAAGACAAGATTGCTTCAGCACTTGCAAGAGGAAAAGTATCTAGAAATACTTACCAATTATGAAGTTTGCTCGAAGATAATGATTAAAACACTAATTTTAAAGTTTTGCTTTTGTTTGTTGTTGTGGGTGGGTGCGTTCCTATTATAAAATGAGATAAAATGCTGTAAACGGAAAGTACCATAAAACAAGGTTTTCTTACCTCGGCGGAGAGTTTTCAAGTTCTTGTAGTTTTGATTCAACCTCCTTCTGTTGTTCAAGAAGCTGGTCATATTCCTGTAAATTGTAATAAAAATGGAAAATATCTTCAGAGGGCATTGAAAAGCTCAAGGCAAGCCTTACTAAAATCCATTCTAAGAACGAACTCACAAATGAGTTTCCCTTTAGTGAAAATATTCCTTAACCCTCTCCTAAATATTAACCATACAACGAGCATTACAGTTCCTTGATCCCCGAAGCCCAGGTTGTATTCTTATCAGGATACATGTACCAAAACTGTGAAAGTAAAACTAGGTCTGACCTTGCATGCCTGGTTGAGGTCTCTTTGCTTGCTCTTTACCAAGAAGTCTGCGGTGATATCGCGCGCTGGTTTATTGTCGGAAGCATCTCGCAATTGTCGACTGAACTCCTCTATTTTATCTCGAATCCCACACATCTGAAACGTCCAGAGTAAGAATCACATCAGTACATTTATGAACAAAAATGCACTAGATCATTTTATAATTTTTCCAAAATGAGGTCTTACTACAGATATCCAGAAACAACATCTGTTTTGTAAGTGTGGTCAATTCATATAGTTTTAGCATTATGCTTTTCCCTCTATATTATATTTATTCTGAGATATCAAGATAATTCGAGTTATACATCAGGATTTAAGTAACGTACCTGTGTTTGATTCTTTTTCAGTTTTTCTTGAAGTTCAATGATGTTCCGTTGATGTTCGCACTGCTTTTCCTTGACGTGTTTTTCTTGTAATCTGTTTGGGAGTCAACGGTATAAGTGTTTTAAATATGAACCTTTGCTGATTGTAATCGAATTGAGAAGCAATGGAATACAGGCTATACACATCCATTATTATCTGGGGCACATCAAGAGCAAAAGATTTTTAACACTACCTGAAGAAGTCTCATGAATTAAGATGAAACGTTGCAACCAAAATATTCTCCCCCACCCCCCCCCCCTATTTCGATGCACTAGAATCCCCAATAAAACCACTCATTTAATTTTTTAATATATCTTAAATATTTAAAAATTAACTCGTCCGGTTTTTTTTGGGATTATCCTTCAACTTGATATTTTTGTTTAAATCAGCACGGGGCTTATTTCCGCAAAATTAGATTTAAAAAACACACTAAATTTTATTGGTTCAAGAATCCTCCTGACGGTTAACATATTCAGTTCTCAATGAAAAAGAAACCGCCATAAAGATGGGTAATGCAGTCTGATAAGCACCATAATTAAAACAAACAAAAATCGGAGGTCCAAGCTTCCCCCCTCCATGCCTCCCAAATGAAGTAGCTTTGTTCTCACTTGATGACAAACTCGAGGGCCTGGCCCAGTGATATGGGCTTTCCGTTGATGAAGTTGAAGTCGAGTTGGTGTGACATGTACGAGGTGGCCTCGAGCAGGCGGTTAAACTCGCGCTCCACCATCTCGTCCTTGTCTTTGGGCACCGTGTTGCCGTTGGACTCATAGAGCGGACATTTCTGTTTTATCTTGTGGAGTTCCATGTTCACCTGTTTGCTGAGCACCGTCACAGGGTTCCCACCTGGTTAAAAGATACATAATATGTTATAACATCGGTTCTCTGGGTGTTTCTAAAATATCTAGCTGAAACTTGTCTTCCTCCGTTACGAAGATATGTTTTATGCGCGACTATCTCTCTTTTACCTGTACGGAAGTAACCGTATACAATTATGCAAAGTCTATTAGCTCTTCTTTTGATAACAACAGATGTTTCTCAAAATGGATTGTCTTAACATCATCTCCCTCAACTTTGGTATAAATGCACAATATATAAGAGCAGTTTACGCTTTAACACTGTTTAAGTGTAAAAAATACACTGTAACATTCCCGCAGCTGAACTCCATTATATCTCATCGCATTAGATTCTATTAATGAAAAGTTACGTGAATGTATCCAAGATAAAGAACTGCATGTAGTTTCAGATAAGAGAAGAAATCTTTAAATACATACCTAATCCGGTCACCACCATGGAGCCTAGGTCGGCCACGTAGTTGCCTTTTCGGAAGGTTGCAATCCGTCCTCCTACCCTTTCCTTTTGGGAAGAGGAATTATCTTTTGTTAACTTGAACACAAACACATACTACATATCAAAGGCAAAGGAGGGTATATAGGGACCATACAAGCTTTTTACGTTTATAGACTTATATCAGTCAATTCAATGTTTTCAGTAATTTTATAAGCTACCAAAGAGATGTCTCTTTCAAAAATAAAACAAACCAGAATTGTAAGTTGAACTGTTCTAGACAAAAGTGGCGTTTGTTGGTGTCAGAAAATAGTGGAAATATTTTCACGTGGAAGTTGCTGCCTTAGAAAGACCAAACAAAATTGTAAAACATATTGGGGGGGGGGGGGGGGGTGTCAAATCATTGATGTGTAGAACAGAGCATTTGAAGTCTAGACCACAACACCGCACGACCACGTATTGAATAGAGAGTGGAGTTAGCTTATTTGTAAATTCCAAACCATTGTTTTATTGACGTGAATAAGACTAAATCAATATCATCTTTGTTTTACACTAGGAGAAAGAATATTCTATGTTGAAAAAGAACATCTGAATTTCCATGGGAAAATGGAAGCTGCATGGTAGATGTACAAGTAGTTGTAGCACCAGAATAGCCTGCTTAAAGGGTTCTCTAGTAAAAGTACAGGTCTGCTACCAAGATTCTATTGTAGACGTATAGGTGGGTGTTGGATGAGAAAAAAATGGATATTCGATGGGAGAAGTCGTTTACCAGGGTTCTATGGTAGCTGTACAGGCAGATGTGAGATAAGACAACCTACCCTGGCCTCCAGAACCACTACGTCCATGCCGAACGACTGAAGCTGGCGAGCGGCGGCCAGTCCGGAGATACCTGCTCCAATGACGATCACACGCCCATGCTTTGCTGTAAGAAAATGAGGAGAAAATAAGATTCTGTTTACATACATCGAACGGTTTCCGATGACGTAGCCGATAACAGATATCGAGCTCATTCAAGCGGTAGCTGCAATACTACACAGACCTAGCCACGTATCGTACATGCATTTCTCGTATGTTTTATG
The DNA here is from genome assembly GCA_950022655.1 of Alentia gelatinosa. NCBI lineage: Eukaryota > Metazoa > Annelida > Polychaeta > Phyllodocida > Polynoidae > Alentia > Alentia gelatinosa. Next base: position 98,980,727 of record OX465580.1, on the reverse strand, counting down.
TGTAGTAGGTCTATGATGTGGCTGATTGATTATCAAGACTAACATACAAATGAGATTTACTTTTTGCTCTCGAAATATTTGCCTCCTGGGAGTTATTATGAAGAAATGACTATCTAAGTGTTCAATTATCTAAGTATCAAGTATGTGTATTGAAGTACCTGTACCTAAATATAACCGTATAAAACAATATACATAAAATCATTTAAATACCTAGTTATCCTACTATCTTGGTATAATGATGCATAGTTCCGTGGAATATCATTACATGATCTGATCAGATAAATGACACAAGGGACATTCAACAAGACCAGCAATACTAACCTGGGAAGGGTTCCAGACGTTTGTAGACACCAAAGTTGATGAGGCCCTGTCGTTCTAGGTACGAGTGTACTCGCATCACCAGAGGACCATCACCTGAGCAGATCAGCATGAAGAAAGACACTCAGTGTGAAGACAAGGAATATGAGGCCTCAGTGACCAAATTTGTAATAAAATGTATCGGTAATGGATAACTTTCGAACTTTGATAGTTTTCACGTCCAGAAAATAAATAAATAGTACATCTACCATTCTATTGAAGATGTATCAAATGTGACACTAACCTAGCCCAACACGCTTGCGATGCCCTGAAACATATCTCCGATAAAGAATGTCCATATTACACTATCGCTTTCTCACTTGACACCCAGCAACAGGTGTGTCAAGTGATTTTTCAAAACCATTGCAATATCGTCAGAAAGCAAACAACACACCGATCAGTGACTTTATAATGAGCGTGCTGTGGGTGTGTCGGGAAAACAAACACACGGCTACAACACATGGCATAAAGTTGTGTCGCCAAGTATCGTAGGTGCTATTGCAGAGTGTTTCGTACTTATATAGAACTGCATTGAGAATCGTATAAATATACAATACTCCACGAGTTTGAATGGGGCACAATCGTCATCGAGGCGAATCCAAGTGACGATTTTCTTCTCTCTGAAATCCTGGCCGCTCTGATCTGTCAATCGCCTATTACCTCATCTTGGATCATGGCGTACTATAATCATTTTACCGGGGTGATCGTTGAGTATTTTTTTCTAACGTTATTCCTATGGCTAAACTTGAACCAGGGGTGAGATAAAAGAGGGGTTCACTCTGTAATTATAGTTGGACACACTACAATTGCATACAGAACTTACTGTTGTAAGGGGCTTCAATGAGCGGGAGACAGTTCTTCAGGGTACACTGCTGCAGGGGGTTCTCCAGCCAGAGCTGGAGCTGAAAGACAAAGAATTCGGATCAGATTTATACTAGACGGAATGGAGTTAGATGGTCAAAGCATAACAATGAATACATGTGATTATTTCCTTACAGAAAAAAAATATTTGAGGATGCGTTCACGAAATATATTCGACAGAGATCCACGATTGAATTGACTATTTTCTAAACAGGCAGAAATGTGCCTATCCAGGTAGAATACAGTTGAACACTAGTACTATTGTAAAGTTGTATTAAAAAAATGCTAGCTCCATCTCAAAATTTCACTGATGAAAATGCATTTATAAGGTAGGATTATTTTCAATACAGAGGAAATTGCACAAATCCATAGTTTAGGAATGATTAAATACGACGTTCTATTGAATGTGGTAGGGATTCCCCTTGCTCCCTGTTGTCGAAATGTCGTCTGCTATCTGCAGTGATTTAACAAGAGACAACTCGACACTTACGATCCTGTTCCGGAGGTAGATGAAGACGCGTTGTGTCTGCGGGGAGTTCTGAATATCCGGGAAGCAGGCCGCCTCCTGTGCCGTCCTCCTGTCGTAAGGCAGACGACTTTGAAAAGCCGCGCCTTCCAGACCTGCAAAACACCAACACGATACGAATAAGGGGACTTGATAATAGTCATCATTACATCAGTCTGATATAAATATCGATAAGCTTGACATTAGGAACTCGTTCTCAACAGGCTTGCGAGCACGGTAACTCATACTCAATGGACCATAAACAGATACATATTTCCAGGCCAAAGAAATCAGAAACATATTCGTAGTAGGTCTTCGTCCCCCATTCGCCATCTCGTTTGAGCACTTCGGAATATTCACTGGGCTATTGCCTCATTCATATTACTCTGTGCTCCAAACTCGTGGCGAACGGAGACACAGACCAAGCACGCATCAATTTCTTTCTTAATATCTATACAGCATCTGCTAACCTTGAGTACGACCTGCCGCACCATGTGTATATATGTGACATGCCCAGATCTCAACGTTTGGTCTCAATTCTATACCTTCAACCCCCAAGGAATAACATGACATAGCACATTTGGTGGAGCCACTAGACTTCCAATATTCCTAACACTTTTCATGTTTATCATCTTCAAACTTGATTTGATAGAATGCATTTTACGAATCGGAATTTCATGCCGATAATCTTGTGAAATCCCGAGAAATAACATGTTAATCGCATCACTGCGTGTAAGGCCTTGATTATGCCGCAATTCTTGGGTCTGCTCAATTGACCAAATAAAAAATTATTTTATGGAAAGTTGAGAGATCTCTACCTGTTGGGTCATCATTTTCACTCTCCTCTTCAGCCTCAGGCTCTGGCGGAGGTGGCGGTGGCTTTGGTTTCGGCTCCTCTTTTTTATCGTCGGAAAAATATTCCTCTTCTGACAGGTTAGCAAGTTTATCGTCCATCTCCTTGTATTCCACCTATGTAGTAGTAGGAGTTATATCTTATATCTTTATTTATAAAGATATCTCTTCAAAATCTGCCTTATTACTGAAACGACCACAATACAGCTTGGAAAAAATTGTCACAAGAAAGCTTCAAATTAACATTTATAATCATATAGGGAAGGAAGCCATTAAATTCTAGATTAATTCATATTTACTGACTAAAATGTAATTATAAATTTCTGAGCTTTCATTGAATTCAACTAAGTTTTTCTTAAAATGAGATTCATTAAGTTTAGTAGACAATACCCATTGAACGGGTAAAAACATAATAGTCTGGTTGCCGTCAATATTGGCCCCTGAACCTCTTATCAGTGCCAGATCACCAGTTAAAGTATCCAAAAGCATTTAAAAAGACACAATGAGTCACACGAGGAAATAAGAAGCAAGTGTGCACAGTGCCCTACTGCAAAACCTCAAAGTACCCATGCAATACACGTCCACTCGTTGACAACAAAAGCTCTGTACATAGATTGAAAAGCATCCATTACTCCCACAAATGGTAGTACCTTGTCGAGGGTTTCCAGCACAATCTTAAACATTAGTGGGGAATATTTTTATTTCTAGATATCATCAACAAGTATATGAAATGTGATTTGAGTAAAGAGTGATTTAAAACTACAATGACCAAGATGATCATAATATAACCAATTTCAGTATACATTTCTACACCAATATTTACAGCACGGACTCGATGACCTTCAAACCTCATTGATGCTACAGTCAATAAATCGAAAAGTATTACCGAAAGAAAATTAAGTGTATCATTAAGACAGGTTTTCATTGGATAAGTTAAGCAGTTCTAAATATCATCAAATAAACATTTGATCAACAATAGAGGCAAGAATGACGATTGTAAATTTTCTATGAAAAAAAAACAAGCATCTTTTTGACTAAAAAAAACCAAAAGAAGGTATGATTCAGAAGCAGTCCTTAATCCAAATGAGTATAATTTTTGAGTAAGAGGAAATTAAAAATACGAAAACATTTCCTTTACGATGAATAAACTGTCGGCTAATCGATATAAGCAGGTTTTGTAACTTTCAACGAGTGAGTACGTAGTGTAGACTGAGGACACAGAAACTGAAAACATTCGAATGAAAATACAGACACGGTGACAAGGTTCGAATTAATCAATAGCTGGGATGCTCCATAATTCGATAGCTGGGATGCTCTAAACAGATGTCACGTATTAGATTTTGATATAAAACAAATTGACAATGTATCATCTTATTACTGGGACTAACCCATCTCAGTCTTCTGCATTTTTTTGGATTATTTTTCGAACCATATCACTCGTGATCTACAAGAAAGAGAGTTATCTATGAAAGTTAATCTTACAGCACTGGTGTTAGCCCTGCGGGATTTGTATATTGTCGACGGAATAGAAATTACTTGAGCCCTATGTTCATTTATAAAACCATTCATCATTTACAATTTAGGATCAATCAATAATCACAGCGTATTTGCAGAAATTGATAGAACTAAAATCGTGATTGGCTGAGAATCATCCGGGATGCAAGTAAAGTTTCGAAAAATTCGGAAATGATATCTAGAGATAAAAATGACAAAACCGTGTTGGAATCGTTAGAAAACATGCGCCATTCCATGGGATATAATATACTTGATAGATACCTAGCTATTGGTCAGCTTATAGAATTTCGTTCGATTTTTTTTAATAAGGTGAATTGACACTGTTGTCAGAGTTGCACCACTCCTTTACACAGGATTTAAGCTGTAGCAAAGAGTCCGAGAGCTCCGGTACTTTCAGACATCTTGCCAGCAGCTGCACTGACTGTGAAGAGTTCTGGGTGCCTTAGGGCTGCCCAGCCAGGGGCGGTCAGTGTACCAGTTTTTCTATTTGTAATTATTATTATGCCTTTTACATGCATAAATTAATTCAATTAAAATCGCTAGGGAAAACAAACCAAAGAAAACTGGAATACTAGACTCCAATTGAAACTTGGGACATCTGTAATTGATCAGATTATTTGCATCCCCGACTCACTGATAAGTTTCCTTTTTTGATCATTAATATTCCCTTTCTGCATTTGATTACTAGATTAACAACCATTTTTTCTATTAACATTATATAGACAAATTTGTGATTTTCTGTCATAAAGTAACATTTCATTTACTGATTATCACAAGCTCATTCCAGTGCTGTAAGAAGAACATCTCTAAACTATTATTTCTCAAAATAATATCTAAATCAAGAAAATTGACATGATTTGGGGGTATCCGCTGCCCAATTCCACGAGAGCATCCTCTATGGTGACCGTTTGTAGATCTACAGTGGTAACAATGTAGACGTCTTACCTTCTGTAGGGGTAACAGGAGTCGTATGGAAATAGAAAAACATCAGGGTTGCAATTTTCTATGTACTGTAAATTAGGATTAAAAATCTTCCATACCGAAAAAGCGATCAAGAATCAAACTAAACCAGTCTAATGAAAATATGTGTCCCTTTTCAAGTCTGACAAAAACATGTATAGGTTCGTAGAAGGGTTTTAGACCTGTCCCCCTGTATAACTGTAGTGATGTCTACATTCCTTTACCACTGTTGTTGTATTGCGCCTAACATTCTAATGTAGATATAGGTGCAGTCCGTGAAAAATCAATTACCCCAGTTGTACCAATAACATGGAAGAAAATTTAGTGAATACAAATGTTGGTTAACAATAGTTTCCTATATCTGTTCTACAAACAAGGTGTAAGAAAATGGTACACATTTAATTGATATTGGCATTGGACTGGATTTTTCACTAATTATTCTAAAGGTACTCATATACAACTGAATAATGACACAATACAGACAAGCATATTTTCACAATTACATGTACATTGACAATAAAGTCACCAATTAAGCATGTGCATCATTAAATTCTACTATTCTGTTTGGAAACTACAAGGCGTTGTGAATAGTCGCCGCGAAAAAACAGAGTTTAGTGTCCAGTCAAATCACTGCTTGCTTAACAAAGCGTAGTGTCTGGAGTGTGCTGGTTACGAAGATAAGTGTCTTGTTTTCAAACAGGTGTTGTAGTACTGACTTCCTGTTAGGTGTTACACTCACTGGGGGCAATCCATATAGGTAGGTACCCAAAATCATCCTCAAATGTCTTTTACTTTGATTATGTTTTTCTGTTTGGAAAATCTGATTTTGTGTTGTATGCTTTCATCTTATACATGGGCGGATGCCTTCTACATATATGGAGTGATTCCCACTGTTCCCTTTTTCATTCGTTTGTTGAATATTTAAATCTCTATTTTCCCATTTGGCATACTTATTTCTCACGGGCCCAGACCAGTGACGAATGTGTACGACGATTCACACTGGACGTTGGTTTGCACTGCTACTAGAACGATTCGCATCGGATGATTCGCACTAAGTGTTACCATTCCTCAATAACAAAATACATTATTGCAAGACTTTGTCAGTCTTTCACAGCAGACTTATTTTACTTACAGTTACTTGAAATAACCTAAATTATTGCCAGTTCTTGCATATGCACAATTAGAATGGGAGCGGCACATATAGACAAATTCAGTGTCAGTGTCATTGTGGTATGTTTACCTCGGCCGATTTTGCACTCACAAGTGTAATGGACAATGGCAAATATTCATATGTCCCCTTTTGATAGTCAAAACATAAATTTACAGAGTGTCTTCTGCATGTCTTTAGTCATTTACTGGTCTTTATCCTAAGTCTCAACATCATTTTTTTTGCGAAGATATAACATGAATTGCGGGGATGTTGTACTCATGTACATAGTCTGAGAAGCGCGAGACAGTTACAGCCTCTCGGACTATCACGTACATAGGCAAACTTTGAACTGATCTGTGATTAATCACAGGGGAACGAAATCTATTAGTCCATTGTAATGGCGATCCAATAGGCCTTTTTCCACAGGCTAGTGTCGCACGTTATCTTCATGGTTACGCAACGCCTGAAGCCAAACATAGCCCTGGTAACGTATACTTTAGCATTGGATAACTGAGTGCATTAGGGTAATACGTTTACAATACCCATACACATTGTTTCCATAGACATAAAAACGATTGCATCGTATTCTATGGTATTCCAGCTCCAATTTAATGTATCATACATGCATATCACCTCAATAATATTTTAGATATACCTTAGATAACGCAGGGACACTGATTAGGGAATACTAGGATAGTGTATCAAGATGTAGGAGCAGAACAAGTTAGTTTACTAAACCTGTACTAAACGAGCCGAGTTTAGTACAGGTTTATAGTAAACTAACGAGTTCTGGTCCGAAATCTTGATACACTATATTAGTATTCCCTTTATTATATACCTAATAATATCAATATAATGTATATATTTTACTTTATTAGCCTCTAATTGGTCAATCCATTCATTATCAACTCCTAACAAACACGTAGAGATGTATCAGTCCTGCACGCTTTGATTTCACTAACCCTGAGGTCAATGCCCCGGAAGCAATCACTCTTCCCGCCAGTTTCTATGCAACAACAAGTGTTGCTATGCAGGTTGTTATGCGGGTTGCTATGCGAGAACGTCACAGCCGCATTCCATCGCGATATCGCAATATTTTTGCTCCTAATGTCAACAAGTCACGTGGTACAGTGGCTGATACTTACTGCACACTGTGCAGTATGGGATTTTACTGCACACTTTCTGAATATTTTATAGTTACTCTTTGCTTAGCAGAGGTTAGTAATTATAAGATATATGTGCATCGGTATATAATAAAACTGCATACACACTAACACATTGACAGGCCTAGCTATAATATGCTTATCTTTTTCCAAGTTAAAGCCAAGATACACTCTCCCAGCAGAGATCTTGCGCTCTACTTCCTGTGGCCACTTATATCTCTGCCCCAACCTGCCTGTTTGGGCTCAAATCTGGCCCATACGCCAGTTTTCAAAATATCCTAAATTTTTAGTGTTTTGGGGAGTATTTTGTGGTTTACATGTGAATAGCTATGCACATATTTATATGGTAAGTGATATACACTCATTTCTGTTATTTGTTATATCAAATCAGGCATAGTCTTAGGGATTACTTTCTTCATTGGAAGGCACCTCATGTGTTACAGGGTTTTGTTTGTCAACATAACACATGTGCTCAATCAAAAGGGGCAGTCTAATCAACTGTAGATCCACATCATAAAGTGGTTTAGAGATGAAAAAGGAAACAGCTGGATTGTCTATTAACCCCATTCAACAATTCCTATATCCTATAACTCATGGTATGTGAGTTGTTTGACTTGTATAACTTTTGACAGTATCCTTAATTTCAATCTAAAATGTTCGCTGGTCTCCCCTGTCTTTAGAGGATACCCAGGGAACTAGCTCTGGGTTGGGGCAGAGACTAAGTCAGCGCTAGCGCCGCGAAAGATCTGGGGGGAGAGTGGCCAAGATAATTATCAGCTATAAAGTTTAGACAACCCAGACTTGTTGACACAATATCCTAGTTTGTTCCAGCAATCTAAGCTGTTAAAACACAGCACTCCTGCAATCACACCCACTGTTCACACTGTATCTCTGAATGCTGTATATCTCTACACGTATGTGGGCGGACTCAGCCATGTTTGTCCGAGCGGCGGCCTAACTAAGGAACTCACCGTTAGGTGGCGTTGAACGGCAACACATGTGTAGAATGGACGTGATTATTCATAGTTATCGGCGGCCTGAAGTCTTAGTGCGAAACGTTGTGGTTTATTGTTGTTTTGATTTCCAATGTGAATGTTTGTTTATTTGTTTAGTTTAACGTCCTATTTGTTCAATTAGACTTTGGGTTTGACCGAATCTATGAGATGAATGTAGGTAGAAATCTCACCCTACACATTTACCAAGGTGGGAGTCCAGTGCTCTTTACCACTGAGCTAACTCCCCACCCCAGTCGCTTTCGGTATGCTTGCATGCAAACATATCTGGTCTGCACCACAACGAGGCGAGGCGACCAAGAGGGTGAACATATTGGTAATTGCTGTCCACCCCAGCAGACCCAGTACAAATGGTCTTGTTTACAGTGTGAATCGTCCGGTGCCAATGTTTGACAGTGCGAATCGTCTGATACCCCCAGTGATTATCTCGTGCGTGTATGATTCTCATACGGGCTGCAGCTAGGGCAGCTGCACCGTTTGCGGTTTTAGACGGGCGATAATAGGTGCATTTAAAGTTCACTTCATATATACACATTGTTATTTCGGAACTGTGCGGCACATAGATGCCAGGGGTGAAAGAATTACACCACAATGATACAACGTTTCAATAACATATAATGTTGATGCACACCTTTTGCTTCTTGCGTCGACTTCTTCGGGAACCATCTTGGTTGTCTGCACCCTCGCCCTCATTGTTGTCTTCAGCCGGACTCGCACCAAGCGCCCGCTTGTTGGTTTTGCTTTCTTCTCCACTTGACTCCCCTTCCTTTCGATCTGCTTTTCCACTAGGCATTTTCTTCGTGTAAAGTTTTCCTACTAGGTCTGTATGGTGGTGAGCAATAATATAAAGTAATACTAAGATATTATGGTAAGTTGTAAACAATGCGGCAAAATTCGTGTTTCTATGCGCAGTCACGCCGCGCATGTGTATGTACTCTGTTGGGGTAACTAGGATTTTGATTATCACAGATGGCACTAGATGGCGCCACTATGAAGCAGTATGTATACTTTCCCAGCAGATCTTTCACCTCGCTCGCGCTGACAACATGAAGTGTCTCAATAACTTATTTTTCCAAAGGAATGTCACAAATTTATATTTCGTGTACCCGTATCTAAAGGTTGTGGGTCAATACAAAAGGAAGAAGTCAGAACCGACTGTTTAATTACAATCATTTATACCTAGGCAAGAAGGTGCACAAGAATGACTGCTTAAAGGAGTCAGACCATGGATACTTTCTTTTACCAATGTCGACATGTATCATAGGCCTACAGCATGAACGGCCTACCGTCAATGATTGCAGTCGGAGATTAAGACGTACACTGTCATAAAACTTGTGTATATGTGGGGTTTTGATCCTGGGATAACTCAAAAGCAGTCTACACTGTAGTTCGCCAGTCGTTACCGGTACTTATTTATTATCCATAGTAGGCTACCTCCGATACATTGTGGGGACGCCCCGGTGCTGGATAACATTTTTGAGGAGTTCCCGCCAAATGCTACAAGTGTTCCCTTTTTAAGATATTTTTAAAAAGCTTTTTTGAACCAAACAAGAGTCTTTATGTTTCTCTCGGATAATTTGATCATGCAAGTCTTACTTCAGATAGGAACTCTTTAACTAGGGCCAACTACTTTAATTCAATTCTCTGGAAAATGCCTGAGTCTGTCTACATGTTCTATGGCCGTGGATTCTTTATACTTTACCAATTTGTTTCAGGAATGTATAACCATTCTAGATAGGAGATCCTACTATAGCTGCCATCATGTAACATTAATTGTGTATATTGGGGGTTTTGATCCTAAGATAACTCAGAAGCAGTCTACATTGGAGTTCGCCAGTCTTAACTTGTTTATCATCTTTAGTAGGCCTACCTCAGATATACTGTGCGTGAGGTGGTGGGAGGGGGGGGGGGGGGTTGGCCCTGGTGCTGGATAACGTCTTTGAGGTGTTCCCGCCACCACAGAACACACGTACCCACCCCTACTCTCCCAGCAGATCTTTTTTTGATGCTAGAGCTTACTAATCTCTGCCTCAATCCAACAGTGGCTCCTCGGATATCCACTAAAACCAGGGGGGGTCAGGCCTACATTTCGTATTCAAAACAGCGTAACTGTCAATAGTTCATTAGACTGCCCCGTTGAGTATTAATGCACATGTAGGCCTATCATGTGGACAAACAAAACACATGAGGTTCTTTCCACAGAAGAACGTAATCCTAAGATAATGTCTGGTTTGACATAACAAATAATAGAAATGAGTGTATTTTATCTCCCGTATAAATGTATACATCTCTATTTACAAGGAATTAAATGCACACACAAAAATTGTTACCCAGCACCAAAAGACACAGGACCTTTACCCCCACCGGGTAGGACCTAGATCGGAATTCTCTTCCTCTTTATTAAGATAGAGAATTCAAAAAAAGTTTTTTAACAATAAAACACAACATACTCCTCAAAGTGTTCAGATTTTAGGATATATATGAAAAACTGGCAGATGGGGCCGAGTTTGCCCAAAACAGGCAGGTCGGTGCAGAGATATAAGCAGTTGCAAGAAGTAGAGTGCATGATCTATGCTAGGAGAGTTCCCAACCCCTTATATAGGCCTATATGTAGCCTATGTATATGTGTATACAGTAAAACCCTGATTAAGGGGGCACCCTCCGTTCTGGGCCAAGTGTTTCCTTAACCGGGGTGTGTTTCCTTAAGCGGGGTGTCCCCTTCAGGAGGGTTTTCAGTCTGCCAATGGTTATATAGTAGAGTAGGCCTATACCTATATTTAAACGAAGGAAACACCGTTTTTAGATAAAAGGTTAATTAAATAACACATTCTAAGCAAATAAATGGAAAATAGATACCAAATAGATATAGAACAAGTTCACAAATGTATAAAATAAAAAAATAAATGATGCATTATTTACAGCATCCAACATAGTTCAAAGAACAGTTTCACAGTCCCAGGAAGACATTGGAAGTGGACTGGACTTTCTGTGATCTAGCAGCTCTATGCCTATTGACAGTACCATTGCAGTGCTTCGGTACTGCCGCCAAAGTACCTTTAATCCAAAGCCTCCAGGTCCCACCACTAACCTGTAAGAGGGCCTCTTACCTGCCTCTTTTAGCAGGCACAAAACTGAATGGTGCTACAACTCACTAGCTTTGGCCCGCCCAGGGCTGCTAGAGATGCAGGGATAGGGAGCCAAAGTGAACCCTATTACTATTTCCGGGTATAGGCGCTCAGTACTTTGACTATGTAGGTTCAAGATTATATGTGTCATTCTCCAATCTCTTAGATCCAAATTTTTAATAAACTTAACAACTGTCATCGTAGTTTCGAAACAGAGTTATTCAGAGACGATAGTTATAAACTTTACTTCAAAAGTAACAAACGGGACCAAAAACAAAAGTCTAGCCTCAAACCCCCATAGCTTTAGCACTAGGCCTCGTTCTTACTGGCCACCGGAAATGGTATTTTGTAGGTGGGTATCTGTGGTTTCAGCGGTTTCACTTTGGCTCCCTATTAGCACAGAATCAACAAACCCGGGCCTCCGGTGCCCGCCCGAGAACGCTTTGTGTATTGTCTTGGTATTGTTTGGTGTCGCATTGTTGTGATACCTGTCTGGCCAGTACACACAGACACCATAAACACAGATTTCAGATTGTCTAGAGTGTATTTGATAAGATGTCCCTCCAAGTTGGCCCCATAAGCGGGGTTTTGAAGCATTTCCATACCGAAATACTGCTCCCTATAGCGGGGTACGTGCCCCCTTATGGAGGTTTAAAATAAACTCTTAATAGAGGAAAAAATTTCAATTCCGAGCAAATTGTCCCTTCAAGCGGGATGTTCCCTTAAGCGAGGTATCCGGAACCGGGGTTTTACTGTATATATATTCTTTATACGGGGTACCGTACGTACCGGTACTATGCACAGCTAATCAGATTGTTGGGTGCAAGAAGTGAGCACCCTGGGTTAGACTCCCGCTAACCTTTGAAAGGGCCGGGACCAACGATCTAGTTACAGTCGACCCTGTGGAGTATGTCAGTACGTCCGGAGGGACAATTTCAATAAACTGGTGACAACTCTTGGAAATTGCTCTGTAATTCACAGGGGGTCCCTTCCAGTCTAGCCGTTGTAGAACTCCCAGTGCGGAATACCTATTGTTCCTCATATCCTCGCTCACGTTGCTTGACGCTCCGCTACTCATGTCGATCGATCGACGGTCCGTGGGCTCCGCGAGTAACGGCAGCGGCAGCAGCAGCGGCGGCTGCAGAGGCGACAGTATCAACATGGCGGAGGAGGGGAAGACATCGGTCGTTGTCGCTCCCACAGCATCGCCGGAAAGCATGGATGACATACCCCAAACTGTTCTGGAATTACCCGAGTGCAAAGTGGAGACGGTAGTGGTATACCTTGATCGTGCTGAAATATGTCGTTCTCTGAGGACGTCGCTCAAATCTGGGGAAAACGAACTGCTGTTAAAGCGACTGTCTTCATGTGTGGACAAGGACTCGATCAGGTAGGCAGAGTTGGTGTCTTGTGCTGGGACTGACTCACTTTGCTGCATGGGCAACATGGGGGTGTGTCGTTCGCAGAACAGTAAAGTGTACCACATATATCTTTCAAGTCAGTTCAAGGCTTAAATGCTTATACCCAACTGGGCCTGTTCACAATTAAGCCAATTTAAGTCAAGTCATTTGAAATTGAAGGTTTACCAAATGATAGACGGTAGACCTACATTCAAAAGATATATATATATATATATATATATATATATATATATATATATATATATATATATATATATATATATATATATATATATATATATATATATATTATAAGTCAATGTATTGACCTACCAATACCACATTTACCTTGGAATTCAAGATCAAATCCCAAATCAATAATTGATGGGACACTTTATTCAACTAACAACAACAGACATCATTTGGCCTTGGTAATGTTTTGGAAATGATGACTATGAATGATAAATCATTATGTAGGCCTATAGCAAGAAAAACAGGCTATAGTATCTCCCTTGGATAGGGAGCAGTGATAGATTATGACGCGAGGGGGGGGCACAGTTTTTAGGTGAGGAACTTTTTGCGGGGTACCCGTATTCCAAGGGGGGGGGGGGGGGGGTAGATTAAATTTTCGTATTCCAACGGGGCAGGGGGGAAACTTTTTTTCACTATTTCTAGAAGCCGAGGGTTGATGTTTTAGATAAACAATGATACAGACTCCGATATTTATGTTCAATGATAAGAATCAATATTTGTAATGAAATGCTTATATATATTATCACAAGAAATCAGCTTAGTTGTACTTCTATGATAATGATTAACATACAAGGTAACTCTTCTTGTATCACTCCCTAGAGTTCAGTGTCTATTGTTACGGTCCCATTTCTCTACTGGGAGATGAATGTGCACCTTCACTCAGCCTGATTGCCAATGTGGATAGAGACAGCAGTGGACAAACATTAGTACCGGTACATTTGCCCAGAAACAATACAGGCTCATACGGTCATTAGTTTTTATAACATCAATGAATTACGAGCATTTCCTATAAGATCAAGTGCTACAAAATGTTGCTGTTTATTTCAATAAGATGACCATATTTATGGAAGTGCATTAAGAGCAAGGGAAACTTTATATTGAGTAGGCCTACTTGAAGGGGTTCTGCATTAAAAAATGTGACTCTGTGTTCATTCTGTATTGCTATACCATGGGTTGATCCACTCCTACCAAAGATCCCACACACTATGCCAGACTACAACAAATTGCCAGAACATCGATCCTTATTTGCATGTCAATGATATATCCCTACCAGAAACAGTAAACGTCCTGCAAGATCCTACAAGGGAGCCTGATGACCACCAAACAATGGTACAAATCAAGAAAGCAGTTGCTGCTGGATATTTGAATGTGAACAACCAAGTCCCAATAAGTGACTTCAGTGAGAATAAGGTTCTAGGTAGTCAAGCTTTACGATTAATTATATGGGTATGGGAGAGGTTTGCGCTTCCAGCAAGTCCACTAGCTGTTGACAATGGCCTTGGTTTGGCAGGGGGTTGCATCCCTGATTTCAGGTTAGAACATTAACAGGATCTTACAACTATAGAGACTAGAATCAACTCATACTGTCATCATAGTAACTTAAAGCAGTGCAGCCAACTTCAACCAGTTGGCATTGTGCTTGATGCTATCGCTCTTCAAGCATTTGCATGTGCCTGTATGCAGAACCTCGTAACAACACTAAGTATCAGGTTGGAGAGTAAAATGACATAACACACCAGCCTTGATTTAACCATGGAAGTGGGGAATCCTAAAAGTTGCAGCAGGAAAGGCTTTTTGCTGGACTTGAATCTTGTTGGCAAAACTCACATAAGGTTATAATCAGTATATGCCCAAATTAGATTTGCAATGGCTCTGACAGCAGAAATAAGGTAAATATCTTGATGTGTTTTAGGTATATAGTAATGAGAAAACCGTAAACCGATGTTCATAATCTTTTGATACCTCACCTGTATTCCCTGATGTTTAAAACCTGGTCTAAAGACCTCATTGGAAACATCTGGAGAACACAGGTTCACAGATTAGTTACTTATGACTGTCAAAAAATATAGATAAAATCAAAACCATCATCAGCACCCCCATCTTTCCGACGTGAGTGAGTGGGTGGGTGAGTGAGTGAGTGAGTGAGTGAGTGAGTGAGTGAGTGAGTGAGTGAGTGAGTGAGTGAGTGAGTGAGTGAGTGAGTGAGTGAGTGAGTGAGTGAGTGAGTGAGTGAGTGAGTGAGTGAGTGAGTGAGTGAGTGAGTTATATTTAGGTTCACAATGCTGTACTCCTCTTGTTGTACTGGCAACATATTATTTCTTATTCCTAGGATGTTGAATATAAATACTCAGTAAAACTAAATAAATGATTACATAATTTGCATCAAATGAAAATTGATCAAATTGGGGTAGGGGGGGGGGGGGGGGGGTGGGGGGTAAGCCTCAAAGTTGTAAGGAAGAAATGGAAATATAATTAATTGAAATTTTTAAAACAGCTGATATCAAATACAATTAATTTGAAAAATTGTAATTGACATTGAAAATTTGAAGAATAATTAAGATTAAGAATAAGAAAATTACCCGGTAAATGCAATGAATAAACTAAGTTGATATATAGAATTAGATTCAATATAATGTCAAATAAAAAGAATACAAAAAACAACAAAAATGAATAAATTGAAACAAATGGGAACGAGTCATTCACGAATTTGTGTGGAGGAATTTCTGATATGATCTGATTCAATATATTTGATTTGATTTATCTTTATTTTAGGGTGGGCATTTTCAGCTGGATTTATTTCAATCTATTTGATTTGATTTATCTTTATTTTAGCCGACTTGATAGCAAAATATCCTTGAGATTTTCGTTCCCTTCGGTATGCAAGAACCAAATCAAAATGGTTCATACTAGTACATGTCACTCGACAGTTACAAAACTCTGACTCTGGAAATTTAAGGCGCCGTATGTAGTCTGGACAGGATTAAATCCCTATTCAGAAGGTACTGTGGCACCGACATACTTTTCATATACAAGTGGATACAAGGCTTAATGACAGTTGCCATTGGCACCCACATCCCAGTGTTGGCAACTGATGGTCCGACCAAAATCCATTCGCTTAGTTATCTGGCCCACCACGCAATCATGCGTGACGAGACCTGATTGCGTCCACCGTTTTAATGATCCTCAGACAACTGCGCCTTTGACACGCCCAATAATGTTGCTTGGTGTCCTCATTTAGTAAAACGAAGTCCAGGATAAACAATCTTTTTTGGTAGGCCTATTTACATGATGAGTGATAGAGTTTTCTTGTTTTAAAAATAGGTTAGCCCATAGTGAAAACTTTGTTGTATATAATCAACCTTACAGAGTTCTCGAGATTGTAACGAAATTCCCTGATTTACCCAATGGCACTAACACAGTTTCATACTGGGTGCATGCATCAACATTTATTTAAAAGAATATCGATAGAGAATATGGGAGGAGTCAGGCAAAATTATAAGGATGCAATTCTGATCGAGATAAATTAATTATAGACCTTCAAAAATACTCAACATCGAGTTGGCCGTACTCCAAAAATTGCCTTGTTATAGATCAATTTGCCTAGCTCAATAGAACATCATTGTGTGCATAATTTACCTAATATACTCCCGGGAAATATATGGAATTCTAATAAAAAATATTTGCTAATGTAACATGAAGTTATTTAGTCTTTATTGATCTTTTCTTTGCTATCTAAATGAAAATGCCCCAGGTGTTTGTACCCCCAGAAGTCATTGATTGTTCTAACGGAATATCTTTAAAGTGTACTCATTAGATTCTACATGCTAATACAGGTCTATACGTATGAACCAGTACACTACGCAGCTCCACAATAGGCATAATATACCATGATTTACGATGTAATAGTTACTTGATGTGTTTTGTTCATGAAGGCACTTCGTTTCATGCTCCTCGCATAAACCTCCCCGATGTACGCGGCATATGTTTGTACGATACGAAGCACACTAAACCTATTTACAATTTCCCAACGGAGCTATCGCGAAAAGAGGTCATAGGTGCCAAACGTTCGTGGTCGTGTTTGTGTGTATGTGTGTTGGGGGCGGGGGGGCTGTGATCTGCTTAGGGTGTCAGTAACAGTTAACTTGGGCAAGGTCTGGCAGGGGGCACCTGTATGGGCATGGGTGTGAGCAATGTGAGTGTAAAGAGATCAAGGACACATGTTGGATCTCCTTCACCGTGTTTACGTATATGTAAAACGGGAAGGTAGAGCTGCTCAGAGTAGCCACGCTACGTACACCCACCCCAGTCAGCTAAACGCAAAGTCCACTGTCCAACAATGTCGGCCACGTGGCTCAAATCTAGACCCAAACGCACGTGTGGACGTGGACCATGTTTTTAGACACAGGCATTGCCTTTCGGCATGTCCCTTTCCGATGGGCATACACCAAATGCCAGTGGATAGTGGCCATGCCAGGGTTGCCACACTCCAGGGGGTATCATGAAAAGGGTTTATTTTGTTAAAGTCAAGGAATTGTCAGAGAATTCGGATATTTGTCCGGAAAAACTGAAGTTTGAAAATAGTCAGGAATCATTATATTGTTGGAAGGATTATTTCAGTTTGATTTCTGGTTGTCCTTCACGTCATTCAATCAGATTGACCCAAAATATATTGAGAATCCAAGTCCTAGGGGCTCTACCCACAGGACATATATTTTACATCCACAGACATGTCAGCATCCCAGTCGACAGTCAGACACTGCTGAGTAACTCCACCCTCACCTCCCACCCCACCTCGTGACCCCGCCCACCTACTCATTGGGTTACACCCCGACACCCCTCTCACGCTCTCCTGTACCGAAACCATATTGCTTAGACAGCCTTATTATACAATGTTGGAAATATTTGTGTCTGTGCTGTGTCATCTATTCGGTTATCACATGTCATTTATAATTCAGAAATTCCAGTTTTCAATGTTACCATCGATATTCATGTTTTCATTCTCAGAATAAGTACTATTTTTCATTGTGTGATATCACTATACCAAGTGCATAAT
The DNA here is from genome assembly GCA_950022655.1 of Alentia gelatinosa. NCBI lineage: Eukaryota > Metazoa > Annelida > Polychaeta > Phyllodocida > Polynoidae > Alentia > Alentia gelatinosa. Next base: position 98,962,740 of record OX465580.1, on the reverse strand, counting down.
TACCCAATTCACCCACAGCCCATGTACCGAAACCATATTGCTTAGACAGCCTTATTATACAATGTTGGAAATATTTGTGTCTGTGCTGTGTCATCTATTCGGTTATCACATGTCATTTATAATTCAGAAATTCCAGTTTTCAATGTTACCATCGATATTCATGTTTTAATAAGTACTATATTTCATTGTGTGATATCGCTATACCAAGTGCATAATTACCCAATTCACCCACAGCCCATGAATCCCCCCCCCCCCTACTGAACCCCCACACTGAACCTTCCCACTGACCCATGTAAAAACTTGAGAATCCCCTTAATCCCTTAATTCCCCACAGCAATGTACAAACCCTGTATTGCAATGAAAAATATTTCAATCGGGTTTTTTTTCTGGCTCCAACTGGCATCCCTTATTTATAAGAAAGTATTATGCGTTAATTAAAGTTGGACGCCCTCCCCCATCAATCTGAAAATCCTGGATTCACCCATATCCAAGAAGTTAATCCCCCTCCAACTCCAGTGTGCATGTCTATCTTTTTTCCCTCCATAGAGATCTCATAGTTTCAATTTTATTCAGTGATGGCCATATCGCTGCATTTATTTGTTGAATAAAAGTTGTAGTTTTTCTTAGATTAACCAACGTTAGAACTTCTCCAAGAGATCCAAATTTTGGCCATGGTTCAGCATTGCGGAGTCCCTCGCTGCTTGGCTCTCAGTCGCCATTGTAGAACTGTGTTTCGGTCACATCAGCCCATCAATACCCCCCCCCCCCCCCCTTTTCCACTATCCAGCTATGCTCTTTCCACCGGTAGGGTTTCCCGTTGTTGTCCTTGTACCTCCCAGAATCCAGCTACAAGTGTTCAACCTACAAATCCTAGGGACTCAAATGGGGAAACAACTGGAAAAAAACTGCAGCAATAATAGGATAGAATTGATGACAAAAAATGTTTATTGTCATGGATGCTTAGAACCATAATTACTTCTTAACATTTTAACCAATATGAGTACACTGGATAATGAATAGTGAAGCGTATTATGTAAATCCTTGTCTTTAGGGTAGATGAGGTGTACTTCAAGGCATCTACTGCTAAATTGTAAATCAAGTCTAAACAGCCCAGCGGAAGAATAACAAATATAAAATAATATTTTGACGAATGACCTAAGGTTAATGCACTGGATTAATGCATGTTTATATGTGTGGTGTAGGTATTGGGCATATACACGTACAACGTTTAGTAATGGACGCTAGTCTACTGTCACAGGAAGATGTTCCTCTGGTGGCAGACAATTGTCGTCTGCTCGTGTTATGTAAACACGCCGCGTTTCCCGCCTTGAGTTCAAGATGCAAGACTTGTTCAAGACTCAGATCTTCTATACACTATAGTTATTCCTCATAGACAGTAACTTTCTAGGTATTATTCTGCTTGTCTGGCCCAATTATGAAATATTTAGTTCTGTTCTGGATTTAGAAGGGGCTAGAAAGGGTTTCTCTGGAATATTTCACTGAGACCAGTGTATGAAAATACCCTGAGCCCTGTGAATCTGTCTACTGGTGTACGGTTACTGAGTTAAAAAATGGGAAAGTGTAAAATGTTTATATCTCCCAGAGTTAGCGGTCATGGCCAGGGTAATGTTATTGGTACTGACACTTTTTTGTCACAACGGTGAAATGAACCTGTATATATATGGAAGAACAATTACTTGGGGGGTTGAATGCCGTTTTATACAACCAGATTCCCCGCACTAGAGTATCAGGAATTAAAATCCTAATATCATGATTTTTCTATAGGCTTATCGTTTTATTTACTCATGTTGTTTTTACTACAAATAGGCCCACAAATTATCAATATGTGAGTGGAAAGTGCAATTTTCTCCGACGGATTTAGATATTGTGTTTTTGTCCATCAAAATACACTCGTAACAAAGCTCAACATTGACTCAAGCTTCAGGAGAAAGCTACAAGAAAAGATACCCTGGAGAGCCAACGTTAATTTTGTTTTTCTTCCTAGATTTCTAAATTCACTATACATTACGGCATAATGACATAAGTTACATTCTCTTAGCGACTAATGCCATCCTTGGATATCGTATGATCTAACTTTGATTTCATTTCGGCCACTAATTCGCTTGATCAGGACTCTAATTAGCACTGGGACTTCAGATCCGAGATTCCGTTGTGTTTTTCAGGTCTGAAGAATGACCTCCAATTGGACTTGACTACCAACAATGTTAATTGCCCAACTCTTTGATAAACACCCGTATACAGACATTTAGGAATAGTGGAAATAGACAATAATCGATGGTTTTGTGGACAGGCGGCCGTAAACCACGAGTGGTTGACGCGTAGTAATACACGAGCGCCAGCGAGTGTATTACGACGTCAACCTCGAGTGGTTTACAGAGCAGCCTGTCCACAAAACCATCGTTTGTTGTATTTATTATCCATCTTCTCCAATGAATTAAAGCCAGTTATTGCCATATTAAAAGGTACAACCATGGGGACTATTTCTTTGCTCTATAGCACTAAGGGACTATTTTTCCCGTATACCATGGTTTTGAGGCCGTATACCACAGGTTTGAATCCGTATACCACAGTTATGGTATCTGATAAGTTTTATATAGTGGGTCGTGGTTTACTGAGTCCCCATACATTTTCAATGGGGGCTTTGTATACCATGGATAATAATATCTATAATATTGTATTATCTAAGGATGACGAGAATGATAGACTAGTGTTCCATCACTCCGTCGGAGGCTTCAACCTCTACACCGTAGGTTGCAGCGCCTTTTACAGACAACTCCATAAGAATACGAAGGGTAATAGGAATTATATCACCTCTGGTTTTTCCCCATAGACTTAACATTGGAAACTCGTACTCAACGCTAATGGAGTATTGTGGTTAAATACTCAATAAGGGGTGATGTCACAGATTTTGGTCAATTAGTCAGTAATAGGGGTGAGATCAAATCTGAACCGCACTCGATTCATAGCCATTAACAATATGCCACGAGGTGTGCTGGTTGCGGAGTAATCTCACGAGGCAAATCTCTCGATGCAGTTCCTTATTGGTCTCCCGGAGGATCTCTGAACGTTTATATCGGAAACCTCCAGGAGACCTTCTGAGGTCATTTCCAGGAATAGAGCTCCACCTGGGGGGTTCGGGAGCAGACTGGAAGTAAAACCTCCGGACGCCTCTGGAACCCCTCGATCCGTCTGGGGCCATGGGGGATCCTCTGGAAATCCAGATGGCCGTGCCTCCAGAGAGGCCGACGGTGCCCCTTCGGGAAACTCACCACAATATTTTTTTTCAGCTAAAATCTTATTTTCTATTTTCTATTTTTTTATTATATTTTTTTAAAGGCATCGGTTGAGTCCAGAAGTGCTTTCGCCTCGTTTTTTAAATATTCAGCTAAAATCTTGTATATCAGTATCTAGATGTCGGAATAGTTGTGGGAGACACTTAGCTTTTTTCTATGAACCTAATGGAATCTTTTTTTATCTATTCAAAAGCCATTTCTGGCAATGCCAGTTCTTCTAATGGATTAAGGAAGCTGGTTGTGTCTCATCGGGTCCTTCATATGCTCCATGGCTGATTTCACTTGCAGGAATGCCTCAAGGCATCTTGACTAATTTCACCCAGAGGTCAGCCTAGCAGCAGACTCCCTGTCAATAAAACGGGGAATAATGAAGAATTCCATCAAGAACAGCCTTAAGGCATAGAGGAAAGAGTGATTAACCTTGCTCCTTTGCTGAGCCAATATCCACAGCGTCTCGACTTGCGAGATGGATATAAGAGTGTGAGTGTTGGGACGCATAGTGTTGCACGTTCAGCTGAGGATAAGAAGTGAGACTAATTGCGTTGCCATTTTCACATCAGAGGGCAATACCTTCAACCTTCCGGAAGCCAGAGGCCGCTTGGAGCTTACCAATATTGATACTGACTGTAGTCCCCCAAAAGATGATAATGCAGAGTCCAATAACTCTTTGATCAAATCATGGCATCAAGAAACGATACATTTATTTTAAATCTCACCCTTATATCCCCAGTTATGGGGTTAGTTTTTTTGCAGGTTCCACATGAGATAACGCATCAACAGTGAATAAGTTACCCTTCTCACTCCTCCTTTGTGTTACATCTGTGATCTGTGTGTGTACATATTCGTATACGTACAGCTGCTAAAGAAAACGGTATAGAGACTATCAGAAATTATTTTCATTGCTGACATACATTCCTTCACTATTAAAGTGGTGTAAACATTTTGGAATGCTTTAATTGTGAAATTGTCATTGCCGTTGTACAAGGCTAATTGATGCTTTATCTAGCATGAAAGAAGAATGCTTCGCCAAATTACATTAATTATTATCAATCTTTGATTGTTTGAACTTAACGGAGTTACACCAACTATGGAAGGCACAGAAAAAATAGATTTGGTTTTATCACAGATATGGGGAAGCAATAGGAGTGTAGTCAATCTAGTTACATTGTCAAAAGTTCAGTCGCTATCATCACATGGGTGTATCCCCCTCCACCACACTTCTCCTTGTCACTTCTAATGATTGGACATCCCGCCCTTTCACCCTTTTAACAACCCCGGAGTTGCCGTTTAAGAGATTCTCTATGTGGTATAGAGATGACCACATGAAGTGCTCGGTGACCCAGGCGAGCGTCAATCGAGATTTACAATCCATTTGTGTATACTTGAGCGGCATTAAATTAAACTGAATTAAAGCTTTATAAACTAGGCTTCCTTTCTTTGCATCCACCTAATGCGCACAGCCAATAGGAGTCTAGTGTAGTCCTGAGAGTTATGGAACCAGGGACTGCCTCGGTTCAGTCAATACCGGGTACTCGTCTCTTATCCACCTTGTAGGGGATTCGCCCGGACCCAGCTAGACCAGACAAACTTCATGCAGTTGGATGAATAACCAGACTGCTATAGTTGTGACCAGTCTGGTTACACCGGCTCCAAAGGGCTCGAAATATCACTCTTAAAGAACAACTGAGTGCGGAACACTGATTGATCTAGAGGCAGAATCTGGAGGAACTTGTTCTATCAATAGTGTTAGTAAAAACCTTTAAACCTTCAGATATTAGTCGTATCAATTTTTATCTATTAATTCTTTATGTCGTGAATACACCTCGGGTATATCGATTCACCATCGATTTACAGAGGCTCCCATAGTACTTTGTTTACATTTAATGTCCGACACCAAAAAACATATTCATCACGGGTTTGTGGATTCATATTTTTTTACCCGTACCCATTGTGGAAAGCGAAGCACATAGAAAAAATAAATAAGTTTTTTTTTTCTTCTTCTTATTCATAGTACCTCTCAACAATAGTCGAGTTTTTCAGGTACCTAGAGGTTTCCCTGAATCATATTCAGGTTGAGGTGGACTGGGGCAGTTGGGAGATAAAAGGCATGGATCGAGGTCCATCGTCTCGGGAATATTCAGTGTGAGGATGGGGAAAGTCCTGCGGACGGTCGTAGATACCGGCCACATAGATGGGGAGATGACAGAGGGGCCCCGTGGGACAGTAGTCCGCTGGAGCGGGGTCACTATTAAAATGTCCTCAGACCCGCACTGACCACAGCCACCATAAGCTACTGATTGGGTAGCCTGATCAGTGGCCAAAAGGTCAAATAGATGTACACATTATTGATAAGAAGAGAGTATGTCTAGTTTTGAACCATGATGAAATATTTTAAACCAGGGACGAAAGACGCTAGGTCTTAACACCAGACTATAAAGAGTATGTATACAATGTATGATGCAGATCGGAAGTCGGGTGCTGTGTGAATGAAGGACGGAAGTGCCATAGGATTCGATTTTTTTATTGTTGATGGTTTGTGTATTTTTTCTCTATTTTATTCATCTTTTTTATGTTTTTTAGGAAGGGGGGGGGGGGGGTAGTTTGATGGGGTTGTAGGGCCGGTCAGCAGTGTAGAAGATTGACAGTAGAATGCTATAGGTAGAGATGCAGTCGAAGGGAGTGGGAGGAGAGAGAAACGGGTTCGCTAGGTTGATAATAACTTAAGGACATAACGGAATGAGACTGCAGGAGGGTATTGGGATATTTTTGTGCGAACTGTCCCGATCGTTTCCGACAATGAATGCCACGTGTTTGAATGTTTGTGTATGCAAGGACGTTCTATGTGAGAAGAACTAGGAGACACGTGAGATGGAAGCAAAATACGTGCCATTTTCCCTATCAGCCTAACTTCCTCCCACGATGCCTGTATCCCGTACAGCCTCCCTTCCTGCCCCCTTCCCATATTGCCTCCCTTCCTACCTCCCACCCTCAGCCGGTGTCACTCTCTCTCACTCCTCGCTCCCTCTTTCTTCCTCTTCCTGCTTTCCTCCCTTACTCGTTCATTCTCTCTATCGTTGTCAGAACAATGTCTTCCTTTTATTCCTGTTCTCTCATTCTTCCTTTGAGATATTCAGAAATGTTTAATCCAATAAATTTGTTTCTGCATCCAAAGTAGCTAAATAAAACAGCCCATAACAGATAACAAAATCACTGCAGCTATTCTTATTTTCCATTCCCAGCAGTGGTAGATTTACTGCTATATCAAAGGCCAATCCTTCTCATACCATGTCTATATGGTGTGGGAAGTAAATGTGAAGGGGTGAGGTTTCTGCCTAAATTAATTTCATAGATTCAATCACCATCCTTGCGCAGTAAAAGAATCTTGAGAAAGTCTGGTATGAACCTCTAAAGGTTAACTGGATGTTAAATCAAACAAACCAAACAAACAAAAAAGATGAAAAAAAAGAAGTTTATCACCTTTGCCTGTCTTACAGAGTGGAGGGGCGTGGCGGGGCCACCATCACCGAGGTGTCCTTCTTGACCAAGCAGCTGACACCTGAGGAGGAGTCCAGTCATGTGAACCGTGAGAAGGAGTTTAAGGACAAATTGGAGGCGTCCATACAGCGCCGAGAGGTATTACGGACGAAGAAACACCGCCTTAAGAAGCAACGGGATGTGCTTGACGGGTTCGCCGATAACGTCATGCGCGCTGGTAGCGCCAGTGACACGGTGAGTAATCCTCATACTGATATAGCAGGGCTCGTACAGAGCCTGGAAAAGCTGAAGAAGCCTGAAATTATGCTTTTGGGTTTTCCAGGCCTGGAAAAGCCGGGAATTCTCACAGAGAGCCTGGAAAAACCTGGAAAATTTGGTTTTGAAGAAAACATTTTTTTCAGTCTATGAAATTCTGGTCATTATTAGCTTTCCTTAACTACAGTACCTGACTGCCTATGAAATTTCAGTAACTTGGATTAAATAGTTCCAAAAATCCTTATTTTGACCATGTAGAGCAAATTGCTAGTATTACAGCATTGGTATGATTATTTGTCTTCATAATTAAAAGTGGCAAAAAAAATGAAGATATCTATCCACAACCCCTGAAATTCCACAGGTAGTAAGGAAGAAGATTATTACTAAATTTGGTGATGAATCAAGTATGGTTTATAAACAGTAACCAGATGTGCCTGGGAAAAACAAATATTACAGCCGGGAAAATCCTGGAAAAATCCTGGAAATTAATTGGACTGTCAATGTACGAACCCTGATGTAGATATGTGAGAAGTCTCAGTGACAGGCGAGTGCTCATACAGCCTCACTCCAGTGACTGAACCTAGTATTGATATTAATAAACCTACGAATAGGAGTGTTAGCAACACGATGAGTGCTCCTCAATCAACCTTCAGTTGGTAATCCTCGTTCGAGGGCGTTAGAAGCTCATAATGTATTAGCTAATCATACATACAGTGTGTTCCCGTGGTAATAACCACAATTTCTCAACAGGACATTGAAATAATGCAATGCAATGGTTGTAATTCTTTTAGTGTGTCGTCGTGCAACTGCATTGGAACACAATGAGACTAAATAATGTTAAAGTGTATATTTGTCCTATTCCCAGATAGAAAGAGAATTTAATCAGAATTTCCCTTGTATCATGTTTTATCACCATGGACCTCGCAGTCCAGGTTTACTTCTCACATGCTCCGCTGCTGTTTCCTCTCTAAGTTTACGCAAATCTCCTTTCAGGAGAACGATAAGACGCACTTCCTGGACACGAATGTGCTTCAGGGTATGGCAGGTTTCTTCTCTCTGTATGAGGAACAGGCCACTCGCCTCGACAACGACCTGCAGCGACTTGAGCTGGAGCTGGAGGAACTTGGACACACAATCTCCGCCATAGAACGCAACCTAGAGAACCTAGGTACTGCCAAAGAAGATCGGGAAGCAAGGTAAGGCTGCGATTTCTTGATGTCTATACCTGTCTTTCAGATTCCATGAATGTACGTCGATTTAGTTACAATAATTCCTGACAAGTATTGAATGCTAAGCAATATAGCCTAACCAGCAGTGAGAACGAGGAAGAAAGTGGTAATTTCACTGCAGTACAGTATTCAGAGAGTCAGTGTTGATGCCAGACTACACTTATGTAGTTATCGCTAAAAGAGGGCAAACAGGATATACCCTTTGATTACTTTGCTTATTGGTGCCTGCTGCCTTGCCACTGTAACAGAAAAGACCATAACAAACATCCCCCCACCTCTTGGTCTTTAAAAAGTGACATTCAATAAGTGGCAATAAGTAAGCCCTCTTAGAACAGTCATTTAAGAAGTAAGCCATATGTCATTATCTAAATTCTATTCTTTACTTAACCAATCCGATATACGTGTTAAGATGTTAAACACCAACCCATAGAATGTGAGTCTAATGTTTTAATGATCCTTCTGTAGTGGTACAATTTTTTTTCAAATTTTAACTAGCTTTCACGACGTTTCTGCACTGGTTAGTATCTTCATCAAGGCTAGCTAAAGTATGCATTTGTAGTTTCAAAGTTACCACAGGTCAGTGTATAATCAGAACAAAATATAATGTACGGACCTTAGCGTGCTACATAGTGTATGTCTTGAAATAAAGAAGTGAACTACAGAAATGTCTTGGAGTATAATCAACCATTAACATTGGTGAAGACGACCACCGTTTAATCAAATAATGAGTGGAGCGTATAGACTGACCAAACTGGGATGTGTAAGATCAGACTGCCTCAATGAAGACAGATCCCAGATTTTGGTCCAGCACACAGAAGGAAGCATCACAGTTTAATGTATCATGTCGTAGAATTACGTCATTAGATATTTTTCCCTCCTGTTTACTGGAGACGAGTTCCATCTCCTGTGCACAAATACAGGATATATAAGAGAAAAAAAAGGACATTTTTGTTCATCTCACGTTAGAGTGAAGTCCCTGTAGGCTGAGTGCCAATTAGAGGAGTCCTTAAAGCATTACAACTCCAGCACCGCTGTCTACTTCCGAGACTGCTCTCAGCAGATCTTTTTTTATTTTTGACTCCGTGAAAAGAGGTCAACATTAGTTGCTTCAGAGCAGCTCGACCTGTCCCTGCGCAGCTTTGGTTTCTGTCCATTCCTCTCATTACTGAAAGGGAACAGAGAATGTGCATGGAGAGCAGACTCTGGTCTGCGGTCGCCTGTCCTTGCCTTGGCGTCCATGGCCCCTGGCATTTTATCGCGCAAGGGACTGGTTTTTTTTTTAAAGAATTCTTTTCGCCAGCCTCATTACACTCGCCCGCTTACTTTTCTGGGGCCAACCTGAACCAGACTTTACCGGCACCGCGGTGCAATGCTGGTCAACGCCTCTCTCTGTCATTTGATTGTCGATTTTTTTTTTTTTACAAAGATTGTTACAGATTGGTATCATCAGAATTAGCCCCTCACACTACCTCGAAGGGTCTGCTATTGATTGTTATTCTACTATCGAAGAAGGAAATTGATAGTTTTCGCCTTTAAGCTCACTTCATTATGTCTTTTCGTTCATGTTTTTTCACTGATCAGGGAGTGCTGTTTCTCTAATACTATTGAGAAATAAGTTACCATAAGGAACCACCTAATGAACACACCTCCACTAACCTAGATGCACTCCAAGCATAATCTGTGCCATTTAGGTAATTTTTGAAAGCAGCACATGAAGAATTGACCTTTTGCTTAGGGAGTGACGCTAAATGAAATTAGACTACGCAGTCTTATAGAGAAACAGGCTTACTCTCTCCGTACGGATAAAATACGCGGTAAAATCGGCGATCAGATGAACCGATGCCGGAGGCAGAGGTTCATCTGATCGCCGATTTTACCAAGTATCTTATCCATACGGAGACAGTCAGCCTGTTTCTCTATTATTATATACCTTAAAATATCCAATTTTTAACTTTGCTACTTGGGGAATATTTGGATTTTGCCGCCGTACATGCCCCGTACGCCACATACATACCCCGTACGTCACCTAGGTGTCGTACGGGTATAAATACGACATGGGTAGGAGCGGGCAGTATGTGTAGGATATACTACCACAGGTATATAATAATAAATAACACGAGTTACTTTCTGATCTAGATGCAGATGCAAATGCGAAACCTTTGCATACCTGTGTTTCTGGCTCGCGCTAAAAATACAGATTTTTTCGCGGACTAAAACAATTCTTTTACAGATCAAATGTTGCCTGCAATAGGAAACTGTTGTTGCTTTTTAGAGAGAGAATGCCAAATATGCATGTGGTTGTTTAATGCGTTAATATTTATATAGTTTAAGGAGAGGACATTTTGAAAATAAATATCACGCGAAAAAAAATATATTTTGAGTTGATGGAGCCTACGTGTGAGGGATGCGGAGGTGTGGAGAGAAGACGCATCCCGAACGCCGCGTCTCATTAACCGTTAATGCGCGTCTCTGGTTACTTTAGTCTGCTCCACAGAGACTTGTTAGTTTTGTTACTAAGCTTCATTATTCCATATTCTCTAGAAACGTCTGAAATAAATATATTTTAGGAAACGGAAAGATCAGTCCCATTTACGTTCCATAATATTAACGTGAGATATATGTCGTAAATGTTGATATAGTTTCTTTTCTTCTTAAAACCTACTGTCAAAACAATCAATCTGGTACTAAAGTATTTGACATCCTAACCTTGATGTGGCATTGACTTCCTGCATTAGGAAAGTCCTTCCTACGTTTGAAGGGAAACTTAGTCGAGCAATATATTTTGGAGACCTTCCTCCTGCAGTTGTATGCCTCTACAGATGATATTATTGATTTTATGGTAGGAAATTCAACATAGACTTAGCAATTTAGTCACTAGAGCTCCAGAGGATGCAGAAACTTTTATTTTCGTAAAAAATGTCTCCCTGGCCTTGTCCTCACAGATAACTGGATCTGATAGAAAATGAAAAGCTCAGATGGGCGAAATGAAAGATTTTTTAGGAAGTTCTGAATAATTAGGCCAGATGCGGGTCTCGTGTTTGAGGGATATTGTTGGGAGTTTTATCCAATCACTCTGAGCTTTTTTATTACATTACTTGACCTACACACAAAACTGATAAATCTGGCATCCGCTAGTAGGCCTTGCTAGGATCCCTATTCACCACGCGTTTTCCCCCCTTATAATGCGAAGGATGTTTTCCTCATAACAACAGTTATGTCCAACTATATCGAAGATCACAACCACAGATTCTAGACACATATATGACTAGAAATAAGTGATGTAGCGTATTGCGATGTACGTTTCAGTAGTAATGCAGAGGTGGCAGTGCTCAGTAGCAGCAGTGGTAGTAATGGTAGTGGTAGTAGTAGTTGTGTAGAATAGGACCCACTGTGAATACTACCCTGACGCCGAGTACACGCGTACCGACATAATAACGACGACTCGGACGGCGACGGCGAGATGGGGGAGTCTGGTGGTGAAAATGTAGATTGTGCAAACTACGCTAATGTCTAGGGTTGGGAAATAGCCTCTGCTCGGTTCATGCCCTCCTGGCACGATGGGCGACCCCTGTCTGTGGTGTGTTCACACGTACAGACCCGACCGGGCTTAGGCCAAATAGAAACAACGTCGAAATTTGATTGTTTAGGCTTCTTTAGACAAACGAAGAAAGTGACTGTCTATAGGTTGTTTTGGTTATTTTGTATATTTGCAAATATAACGTAAGCTCATATGGTCACTTTATATAGTTATATAAAGAGATATATCAATGTATTATCCTCGATAGTACCATTCATGCACAAGAAATATTAATTTCTTCTGGGGGACTCAACAACCTTTCTTAAAAAAGAATCTGCTATTAGTATATATTAATCATCAACTGTGATCAATGTTCGATGATCCACCAACAGATCCATTAACGGCTGTTCCTTCATCGGCCCTGCTTTACGGAAAAAATGTTTGAAATGCGAAATCTGTGGATTTTGTTGTAAATCAGAGAATTAATTATAATACCATGATATTTGGCTGGAGGGGGCTGTAAGAGGGCCTGGAGTAGATATTGAGTTCCAGTACCCATGAAACTTCACATTGCACAGCCTAGTCGATCACAGCTTTACAAGCAGATCTATCCATCGCCACGACAGCCAATATTATGGAGCACCTCGTGCATGATTGGAGACGGTCTCCGCTAGTAGTAGGGGTAGGGGTCATAAAGCCAGGGGTCAGGGGTGAAAGTTGGGATCAGATAATGACGAGAACAATGAAGGCAAATGGTTTGTCCAGACCTTTGTGGCTAATCACATCGGGAGCCGGCTGAACAAAAATGACGCTTGGGTTGTTCTTGTCCGAGAAAAAATGCCTGTCAGAGTATTAGAAAAATATATGTCATCTCGAGAATAATAGAAAAAAAGAAACCTCGGGCCAAGAGGTTGACTTTATCCAACTGAATTCGATGTATTCTATAAAGTTTAAGGGATTCATTTTAGCTAATGGGGAAACTCATAGATCAGGTCGCATAAAAGTGAGCGCATAAAAGATATGTTGTTAGTCAATCCTGTAATAGAAATTCCTGATATATTTGTATAAAGCGAGACTCAGCCAGAAGATGCCTATATATATATATGCCTCCCAGTCTATCAACTAGGGTCCAGGGTGTGTGTATGTAGAGAGATGTCTGTTTTGTATGCCTTATATTAGTGTTTATTTAACAAATATGCCTTTCTCTAGCACACCACCAGGACGAGGCCAGGCACCTCGCGTTTCCGATCATGCGCGTTGGGACCCTCTCTCAATATATCATGAACAAGCCGAATATACTGCGTCTTGTTGACGCTCAGAGCACGTCAGACGACGCATGCGCACAGACTGACAACTGACTCATGCTGCTTCAATGCCGGTCAGCCTAGAAAACAAGGGAGCAATAGAATATGGCATCCATTTGTGGGATATTGATTGAGAGTTGATGGCCCACCGCTGTGGCTATGGCTCTGGCCAGGGTTAGCTATTCTGAGAGTTTTTATCCCGCTTCTTTCTCTCATGACGGGTCATTGAAATGCCCACATTGAAGTCTCTCAACCATGAGTACTGGGGGAGGCATAAAAAGGGTTATGGCACACCTACCCGCATATCTAATTTAACCCGACTGTCAATCACCAGGGGTCACTTTTTACATGCTCATTGTGTGAGAAGACCCGCTACTCGGACTGGGGGCGGTGCATATCCGCCGGAAGTGGGAGATTTAAGAAAGCTAGACTGTGCTTATTAGGGAGCCCCACACTTTAAAGACCATATTCTGGTACTTGAATATATACATATTACATGAATAAGTACACAGTGCGCCGTCATTAGTCTTTCGCATAGTAAACCCCTTTCTTTCTCGAAAGTTATGACAGGATCAGTTTTTGTGTGCTAAGGGCCTGTTTCAGCCAAGAAATGCGGGTTGTCGGCTGTCCACGTGATATTTTATGGCAAATCACACAGAGGGAGTGGAGTAATTATTGTAACCAAGGTTTGTGATAACAGGGTTTCTATACTTTAAAAATGTATTGAAATATAAAATGGCACCAAGGAAACACTTGGTTGTAACAGAGGGTTTTACCATGTCTCATTCAAAATTACTCATAAAGAGGCACATTTGAAATTTTATTCAAATACTAAATTGCAAAGATGGCGTACATAATGAGGCGCCTATTGTGGAAACAAATACACTGTATAGGATATGGATAAACCCATTGAGATTATGCGAGTTTGCCATTCGCAATTAAGAGAATGTCGTTGAGAAGATATAACGATCTCCCCAATTTTCGACATATCAAATATCTCATATGTATATTCATTTTCGTGTCAAACATTCATTCTCCACCGTTTAGTTCACGTGAACACTGTAATTTTAGAACACCATTAAACAATAAGTGCGATAGCAATTACGCCATTAATAGCAGGAATGGAAATAAAAATGTCATTGGTAAAACATGTTACCAGATTTAAAACGCTGAAGCTAAATGTACACATGTACACAATAAATTTGGGGTCTGCCAGTGCATGGAAATGCTCAGTGGACAACTTTCAATTAAATATTAACTTTTCACTTAGAGGGGCGGTTCATGTTATTATGGTTAATAATGGTGTAGGCTATCATTCCTGTCTGCTATGTGCCTTAATCTCCTGGTTGATAGAGATTGATCATCAGTGAATAGAGTGATAAATTAGATCTACATGGTGGTTCTGCCCAACCTTACCGTCCCCTGTCAATAAAAAAAACTAGCTTGTTACAATAGATGGCCAAATACATGCTGTCGCCTGCAGAACGGTTGTGGTTCTCTTTGGAAATGTCATTGTATCAGTATATGTAGACCCCGGCTATGCATTAAATATTCACCACCCGACAAGGTGAAATCAATACCTGATTGCTTTAATTTCCGTGACCTAATGAATAGATAATACCGTGTATAATTTGTGATTCAGAGTGAGGACTTGTTCTCCAAGGTTGGGGAAAGTTAGGTGTTCAGGGGAGTAAGACCAAAGGAGCAGTACCTTTATGCTAAAGGTGTACTTAACAGATAGCTCTGATACAGAAGCTCTTCAATATACAATTTGGATCTGAGAGATTAGGTTATCAAAATGAAATAAGATTACGTAGTAAGTCTTTCATGAGTTATTGTCAGGGTGGAAAGACTCTTAACGTATGGTTGCTTGAAAATAATACTTGTTGAAATAATCTCCATGGTTATCGACGCTTTACGAGCCATGATATCCTTACTGGTAAAAATACCCTGAAACGATAACAATAACTTGTTGGTAATGTTTCTAAGAAACTTTCTTTATACATTTACTGTGAAAAGGAAATGTGATTCGAGATGTACAGTGTATTTTCTTTTGTATCATATGGCCCTGTTTTCAATAGTAGCAGCTCAAGAAACAAGAGGTCAGTGAATTGTTATGTCGCAAGTGAGTTGCCTGTAGTAAATACAGGCTGGCGAGGTTTCCAGTAGTCGCTAAACGTCAATCGACAGTTGTGGGTTTTATAATTCTGGCCAAATTGATCTATTTCAGGCCTTACGTTTATTAACCCCGCCTAGACAGAGCAGATATTATAAATATGGCACATAATTGAATGGATTTTTCCACTGACCATCCTAAAACGTGATTATAGTCATAGGAATTGAATGCAGCCATAAGGAGAGATGTTCTGAATAGATGGAGAGATAAAACCACCGAGAAAAAAGAAATATCCACCAGTCTGAGTTTTTAGAACATCCTACGCGCCGATATTGACACAGCAGCCCAGTAATGTCAGGCACAAATATTCAAACTGTTTGACTGTGACAGCAAAACTTCCCCGACAAGGGATCCAACCATCAGAAAAGTTGAGTGTTTGTTCACACTGCTTGGAGAGTCAGTGTTTATTTGATTGTCCACCACACAGCCCCCCCCCCCCCCCCCCTTACCTCCTACACAACTACCGTGCACCCGACGCCTACGATAACATGTGATCAGGTAATACAGAGTCTAATATGTCTCCCGTGTTTATTCAAAAGTAAGAAAGTTTGTAGTCCTATTCCTTAATATGTAAAAGTGAAACTTATGGTTTTATAAGTTAAACATCTTGACTAAAGAATGCAATTTCATAAGTATATATCTGAAGCATACTCTTAAGTGTTTTGATTATATTTGAATGTAGCACCGAGATGCAGAGCCATTTCTACACAGAAATAGAGGAATAAACATAAGCTGTATACTCGGCTTTACATTATACAGACATGCCTAAGAGACTGGTCCAGTCCAGTCTTCAGGTGTCTTGACTCGTCTCGCCTCGTTCGCTGCGATACTGGGCCCCGTTTAATAATCTAGGATCGTAAATGAAGACCCTTTTCTGTACCTCGCACAAGGGTTATCGTTTAATAATATTTAAGCTCGTTCGCTAAGACAGTATCAGCCGCCCATAAGGTCGTCCATAAGTGTAGAATAAAGTTGACCCACATCGTCCCTGGGTCTGTATTGCATACAGAAAAACATGATCACATGTTTGCTGACTCGTACAACCCGTCTTAATTGCCGTATAGACATATGGAACACAAAAAGTTGAGTGAACATAGTTGAATCTTATCAGCCATACCCAAATTTTTCATTTGGCAATGAAGATATGTGGCAAAAGAGTCGATGACGAAAATAGTGAGACGGATAGATTATGATGACTAAAAACGCAAATATTGTGCCCAGACAGCCCCGGAACTTGTTTAGCTGGTGTTGGCTTTTTACTGTTGCCCATTACCGCTCACAGCATTGCCATATGTACTGTCGCGTGAGTTGTGAAGGGTATGGTTTACATGGGTGGACGTACAAGTACAAGTTCGGTACTAAAAACTGAATAATGACGCCCAGTGTGTGCGCGCTGTCACGTGGTTCCGCACAGCTCAGTGTCTCTGTGTTTTATTGGCCAGGTCAGCATGGGCCTCGATCCCATGACGGGCACCAGGTGGCACCACTACAGAATAACTGCCGCGAGGATAATAGGCAGGGGTGAGGCTCTTTGGGTTTGAGGCAATATGTATGGGAGATGAGGTATAGGTGTCTGTGCTTCAAGGGGAAGTCAAGGGTATGTTAGATATTGTATTAAAGGAGCAACCTCCTGAGGTACACTGGGCCCATTGTGTTGTTATACCCAAAAGAAAGAAAAGACATTTATCTTCCAGAGACCCCGTGAATCATGTATGAGGAATTGAATACTATCCCTCTGGGAAAAAGAAAAAGATTGGACCCACTTGGAAATAGAGTACGACCAGCCCTGACATTGAGGGGAGCTATTGGTCTGTTGCGGTAACGTGGGAAAAATAAGGCTATTTCATAAGGTGACTGCATGGATGCCCATTTATATGTATTGTTTTTAGAAGAAAATTCAAGTGAATTGACTACTATAGTCAATTCGTATTCTTATATTAGAGCAATTACATTGACCAAATACTGGTTTGTCAAAAGAAGTGATATTTATAGTGTAGAGCTATGCATAGTGAAACCCAGGAAGTTCTCGTATGTCTTCCGGTGGCTGCACTCACTGGGGAAATGTCGATTTTAGAATGAATCAATTTTGTTGATAGTATCCCAGTGACGCATTTCTCTTCCTTGATGTCACTATGTGTAATAATGGGGTACATTTTTCACATTAATTGCACCGGTCATGTCTGAGATTACCGTAAGCGTACTCCTATTGAAATTGTTGGTGCTTTTAGAGCCGGATGAATGGGTTATAAAAGAGGTTCTCCATCCCTGCGCAGACCCGTGTTAAATGCCGTGTGGAGATGTAATTAAATGGGGATTTCTGTGAATCTGGGCTCTGTGCCTCGCTGTTTGAATTGGCTGTCAAGAGAACCCCAACACACGTAATGCATAACGTAAGTGTTACCCAGGGCCCTGGACACTCTCCCAGGCCACGTCATGCTTGTTATCTACCAGGCGGACGTATGTTCAACGAAGATAAATAGAAGGTGTATCCATCTTCTGGTATCTAGGAAATCTTTTCCTGTTCACATATGACCATTTCCATTTTTATCTCACGTGACTGACACAAGTGACGGATATATGCCACACCTCCAGGGGTATCTACATGTATTACGAAAGTGACATTTTTAATATTCTGACAGCAGTGAGGATAAATTGTTTGAGAGAAAACAATCATTTCATCCAGTGGATTAACCACATTCCATTAGGTTGAATCAGAGGAAACCCTAATCATTGTTGGAGACAATCAATTTATTCCACCCCTTTTTTTCATAGGCAAAACCTTGAAACGTTTTATCAACAAATTTTGTATTTTACTGCCCTTCGCGGGGTAGCAAATTCAATCCTAATATGGTTGTTTTTAAATAGTTATTATTGTATACTAAATTATCGGATTTCGGAAGTTGCCAATTACCGAGGAACGACGCTATACCAATGCATTTACATGAAATACCGCCACGGGACTGGATCTCTGTCCGTGTCTCATAATGCAACCAGAAGCGGTTTTCAGCTCACACTGGGGAGTCGTGCCAGCCGAGGTACTCCTCCTCTTTTAGTATATTCACTAGTACAGTACTGATAGCTGACCGCCGAGCAACAAATTCAATTACAACCGATCTCTATTCAGCGCAACATTGCATTGCTCGGATTTCCCTTGGCCTAAAACTGCCACAAGCTGCTTATCACATATAGTTGAGCAATAGAGTGTGTCCAGATATTTGGTTAACATTTTGACCGGCATATGTTGCCCTGGCGTCAGTGGTTCAGCGGACGCGGGCGCCCTTCCCGGAAGTGGGGCTGTTTCAATACACAGCCCGCTAGGTGGCGCGCGTGGTACGTCGGGCGGGCGGGAGGGGGCGCTGGGCTTGTTATTTCTGACGAGTATCCCGTCCTTTGAGAGTCAGCGAGCGCAGCAGTGTATACGCGTATAGCCTTATCACGGGGTATTGTGGGGACTTCCGGTGCTCTATTGGTCCGTATCGAAGAGCAGTGTACGGGTATAGGCTGTGTGGTGTGGGTGTCAATAGTGAGATGATGTCAACATCTCTATATCAGTATTGGGGTGTTCCTAGCAATACGTCTATATTGAATAGTCATGTTTAATATTAAATAAAGTATGTTCTCAAAAGTTAAGGGGCCAGAATTTTACCATTCCCCTCAACATTGAATATCGGTTGGTTGGCAATCTCCAAAACAACTGAACTATATAGCGTTTCATAGGCGATACTTCATGGAGCCTCTCTACGGCTTCTGGTACCAATAAGCGGCAGTGAAAGAGTCCCTCTTGGGGGTATGGCCCCTGACAGTGGATCATAGAATGATACTTTGGTCAGTTCATCAATAGAAGAGAAAATCGAAGCTTTATCACATCCTGGTGAATTTCATGGAGACACCTGCACCCTACTATTACAGCTTCACTATAACACCAATTTAATAACAGTCAGCCTTCGTAACATCCCCCATACAGCTCCACTTTGATAACCAAAGATCTTTGTGACTCTCGCTCACCAGCCAACACATGGGAGCTCATAAGGTCCGCTTTCCTTTCCCACACCCCGCACCTGGCAGGGATAAATCTCCCGCGGGAACCAACTCAAAATGTGCTCGCGACGCGCGTTATGAGCTGCTCACAGGAGAAGATGAGTGTAAAGGGAGTGTCTGTGAGCAGGTGGAGTCTGGTGGACCGCCAGCTGTGCATAGACTCAGTCTAACCCAGTTTTAGATTTGTAGACACATCCCGCGACGCTCAGTGGGCATTTCACACTATGTCGGCTATTATAGCAAGCCGTTCTATCATTTAATACCGAGATATACAATGAAATATCCTTGGTTCAGTACTGTTAGTATATAAATGCAAATATTTTGATGTGAAGAAATTTATATATTTTAGATAAAATCCGAACGATATTCTAGTTTTATCAAATTACACCTGAATTTGAAATAGATAGGCCTATATTCCAGAATAACTACCACATCCCGGAGATACAACATCTATCTTATATAGGTCCAAATACCGACAATTAATATATAATATAACGATTTGAGACATCATATTATAACCATTAAATCTAATCTGATATGGTATTACATGACAGGGGAGTTATATTATATTGTAGCGTCTTATTTTTATCATCACCCAAAATACCTTCCTAGAGAGGGGGTCCGCTTCTAGACTATCAAAGGTTGCAGCTGTCTGGGTGTGTTAATACAGATGTGGCCACAGTGAGTTGTTAGCTCTTTACCTCTGTTTTATGTGCTGAATCCACAAGGCATCTGTCCTAGATCACACCCGACAGAACACACAAGAAAGGCACACACAATACGTTATGCAGCCAGCATGTATAGATGATCACACGCATGTAGTATGTGTGTTAATATTAACCACGCCCGGATATGTAGCTGGTGCTCAGTGTGAGTCAGTAAATTATGTGTGTAATTATAACCAGCATTTAGAGAAAGTGTGGCGAATTTCCTGCTATTTTTCCATGATAATCAAATAGTGGTACACCGGCCCACATCGATATGGCGTTTGCGTACTCACATACATGTAGTTGGTGACATGTTCTGATTGGGTAGCCGAATGTAAAAAGTAGGGGTGGAGTTTTCAAGAGAAGGAAATAGATAGTAATAACATTGGTTGAAGTCTTAATGATACTCTACTTCACAACGAATTCCGTAAGTAATGCCGAATAATTTTCTATGGTGTATTTGTACACTATTTTGATATTACCGTTATATTATTATAATTATTCTTTCTTGTATAGAAAAAGGGAAGGCCTAAGTGTTTTAGGACGTTTTGGTAATGTTTTCTCCATTTGAATAATGTTAGTACTCAAGGGGAATATGTTTGGCGCTGAAAGATTGGACAACGAGTTTCAAGGTCGCTGTCTTTGTATACAATGAGAGTGATATTCTGATCACGACATACATACCCACGACTGTCGGGTTGGCCTATGTGAGCGGGGCTTAAGGAATCAGTGAGCAGTTCCTCTTCTTTGCTCCATGATTGATGAAGACCTGGGTTGGCGATGACCTTCATCCAAACAAACCGCTCCCAGACGCCAGGGTTGTACGTTTACAGCGAGACGCTAACGTCTAGCCGTGTATGAATTCTCCAGATTTCTAAACGGGAATATTTGTTCGTTCGGGAAGAGCATCGATTCCTCTTGTATATGGTTTGCAATGCGGTCGGCGGATCTTCCTTGACTATTCCCATTTTTGAAAGACTCCAATGTAAATAGTTTATTGGGGGAGAACTCAGTCAAATATATGGAAATTTATTTTACCGAACTCAAAATATATCAAATAAAGAACATTGGTTTTAGACAATATAATATGAAGCCTCCAAATATCGGTTACATTTGCGAATTCACACTGAGACTGCCTCCAATAAAGGATGTGCGTCAAGGTTGGTGGTTAACGATGAGCTGTCTGTACTCCTACTGCGGGTCTGATACTGATCGGTCGGGAGTTGGAAGGTGGAGGGGAGAGGGAGAGACGAGTGTTAGGCGAATCAAAGACTTCCAAAATGTCAATAGGATAAAACATTCATACAGACACTCCCATTATCGAAAATCCACCAGCTGGTTGCCCCCAGGCTGTTAGTTAAACCCATTAGTTTGCTGGTACTTTCCCAGCAGAATAAATTTGGCATTTAACAAGGACAAGAAATTTGGTAAAGGTCGAGGGTGCACCAGTCCCTTCGGTATTCATGATTATTTTGATTTATTTTCCCTATTATGTTGGACAACAATAATTTGCCAAAATGAAAAAAGGGGAGATTGGTAGTCGTGCAGATTGCATCACGGTGGGGTGTTGTAGTTAATATGTTACTTGTGTCTGGTTTGAACAAGACTGTATAGCATATAATAATCTACCTAAAATGCTCTAAGTTTCACATCAAAGGGCTTATAGGATTTCTCTGGTCACACCATCCAGGTGATTTGTCTTTCTGAAATTTTAACGAGTCTATGGAGCAGGTCGCAACCTTCAATCCTCTTTCTCGCCCCGTCCTCATTCCCCAGACGCCACCTGAGCCTTCTTAGCCCGGAGCAAAGTGCTGGTCCCTCAACCAAGCCTCAGGGCTCAGCCCCCACTCCGACTAAAACCCGGCGTTTTCACACATCGTAATTGGATGGCCGTGTCACTATGCCGCTCATAACACTTCGCTGGATCCTTCTGCTGTCCCTGATCAACGTCGCCCGCAGCCGAGAATCGAGGACCCCGCCCCGTCCACCCACCCTCCTGTCACCGCTGTTAGTCTGCGGGTAGCGGCGTCAAATTGATGCCTTGTCCTCTGGTTATTTTTCCCAGGCCCATATCGGTTTGTGGGGCGGGTTGCCTATTCACTATTTCCGCGCCATTAGCCCTGTCTGATTATTTACCGCTGATCGCTCCATCTTTGTGCCTGTCGCCAAATCACATTTATAGTGGCTCTTGTTCTGGGGCCGCCTAGTCATGTCTATCACAGACAGAACGTGTTAAGTCCTGTCTCGCCACCCAGGCACCCTTCTTTCCGACTCTCCTGATCTCATTCCTGACTATCTTGTATTTTTCCATTTACTTAAGTATTCATTATTTATTTTAAAATATACATGGCTAAAACATATTTAATCTCGGTGAATGGCAAAATAGTATTCAATTACGAGACCCATTTCACCAGCAACGCCAAGGTCCCTATTCAAGACTGTGTTCATGTTCTTTTCCAACACTACATTCAGTGGCTGAACCAGGATTTGAAAAGATAGATAGGCGTATATCTTATCTAAACCAGAATCCCGGTTTCACTTTTGTATGGACGATGGGAGAAGATGAAGTAGATGCATCCTTGGTTCACCCCTTTATCTCACCCCTGGTACAAGTTTAGCCATAGGAATAACGTTAGAAAAAAAGATATTCAACGATCACCCCGGTAAAGTGACAATATTACTCCACGGTCGTGTTGGAGTGAATATGAGATGACGTCATAGCTATTAACCAACTGGATTTGCGAAATATTCTGAATCATTCTGATATTGCGATACTATTTAATGTCAGTGAAGGGGTGAGATAAATCCAGAACCGCACTCGAATTGTAAAATACACAATACTCCACCTGCTTGAATGGGCCGTAATCGTCATTCGGCTTTGCCTCGATGGCGATTGTGGCCCATCCAGACTCGTGGAGTTATGTGTATTTGTATGGTTCTCGATGCAGTTTTATATATATACCCCGCCCTACTCTATTTCTCCCCAAACCGGACTAAACCTACATCTTTGATGATCTTTTCATGATGTGATTTCAATATTTCATCATAATAATCGATGATATTTTGTTATCTTAAATCAAAGACCCATATCCATTCCCCTTGTACTCTGACAAAGTTTTGCACAGTACAAACTTTTATTTCTCCTTCTATTGAATACTTTATCTAATTATAATTAATGATGCCTATAAGGTTCATGGTGCGGTTCGCTTGGAAATGCCTGACGGTATCATGCTGCGGTTTCCATGCGAATGCCTGGAGGAATCATGCTGCGGTTAAAAGGTCAAACCAACACTAGAACGAACAAACTCACTTAAGAACTACCTAATTTTTCGTCTCTCTTCTACTCTGTCGCCACCATTTCTACAAAATAACCAAATACCATATCCCGATTGAAACAATATTTACTATATAATTAGGTCTACCGCATACTTTTTTTCACTTCAAGTAGCCTTTTTACAAAATACGCTTTGAACATATTCCCATGAGGCCAAAAGCTATTTGAGATGGCGCAATTATTAGCCACTTCCGACGATCATCGCCAAGCGTCATTAAGTCAACCCGCATCAATCTATGTACATGTGTACTGAGTGTATATAGTTATGTCACACCTTATTTGGGGCCATGATCTATTTGTTTACACATTTATGGCGGCTGACCACCACCATTCTTTCCATATCTACCGTTAACTAGATCATTGTAAGTGGATATAACGTGCCCTAAGGAGGGCACACTTAGGTCATTGTTGTAATCTAACATTGCGTGTTGCATTATATTACATTAACATGTGGCCCGTGCTGGCTATGCAGGAGTATCACCAATGGCATTTATAGTATTATTCACACCTGGAAGTGTTCCAGAGAATAAAAATCGTATGGACAGAGGATTTCCAATGTTGGAAGGAAGTTATAAGACAATGATATAAATAACTTCAAAGATAGGAGAGATATTGACATCTGTTCCAGATGAAAATCTATTGTTTCTTTCGGTATTGAGATGTTTATCACAATGTATCGATGAAATTGATTTATTGGTACCAGCAATAATAGCCCCGGAAGCTAGTGTGCAGTGTTAGAGTCGAGGTTCCCTCAACTTTGTGCAAGCCCTTTTGGACCAACATTTCATAGACTGCTGAAGGGGTGCTGTAGTAGGGATGAACGTCCCGTACTACAAGGAGCTGCGCAGTCATGATTTATGATTACTGGGTCACGTGACCCCATGACAATTGAACCGGAAGTTATTGCCCCTTAACGTCCACGTGGCAACGCATCGAGTCTGCACATGCGCACGTGATTGGAGTACAGGCGCCCTCAAAGGGACGTCCCCGCCCTTCGTTACATGGTCATCAAGGAAGTAACTGACCCCATTATCGCCAGACCTGAAAACCTCCCCTATTATCGCCCAGAACCGACCTCTTCTTCCCTCCTCAACTTCGCCCCTTGCAAGCGTTTATCATTAAAAATGCTGCTTCGTGTAATGCACGCTGTGTACCTGAATGTGTACCCCATTTGGCCTCTCTGTTCCGGCATAGCTTGCCTGTTGTCATGACGAAAAACCCACGACAAAATAGAGAATCGATTGATCCTTTGCAGGGATTCTCGAATGCCGACTGCAGTTCATTATTTTCCAATCAATAACCACAGGTCACTAACTTAATTAGTGCGGCAGGCTGATTAACTGACGTTGTTATCGCGGTACGAGCATCGCCATAGAAACGCGTCGAATGCGCCTTCAGGTCATAACGGTGTCACGTGGTGCCATGGCTGGCTTTGTCGTCTGCCTGTAATCAAATAAAAATCTCCGCCAGTTGACCCAGAGGTCCAAGTTGGGCAGCTACGAGAATCAGATGTTTCCAGTAAAAAAGAAGGAAAATGAGAAAAGAGAGCGACGTGTTCTTTGTTCGTGTTTTTTCCTTTTAATCAGATTCTATATTGTTTTTTTTATAAATATTCTGTTCTTCCGTTACTTGCATTGCTTGAATCGCATGGCCTAAAATTGATCTTTGAGACGTGTTTTTTTCCCTGTCAATAAAAACATTAGTTATCTATTTGTGATTTGATAATGGTGTTAAAGAAGGGTTAATCACAAGTTTAGAGTTAACTTGCTACCTTGCTCACCTTTCCCACTTAATTCACTTGGTTAATAATTTAAATCTTGCACTATGGCAGCAAAGTATCAGTAACATATTTATCACGGGTAATAAATACACAATATTGACTGGTTTCAGATACAAGCGGCTGTATGCTCCGAGGAGTTGACGCTTAGTAATATCCGAGCGTATGCGAGGATATTGAGTAGAGTCAACTCTGAGGAGCATCCGACCGCTTTTATCTGAAACCAGTCTATATTGTATTTATTATCCACCTTTGCTGGACATGTCGCATGTCAATATCAGTTCGTTTTAGTTATGTACTATTTTCCCTCACGGACTATTTTTCCGTATGCGCCACCCGGAGCATACAACATATCCGTTTGCGCCGGGTATGTCCATACACAGTCCCTATATTTTTTCTATGGACACTTTGTATTAGGTGGATAATAAAAGGCACTATTGCAGCAAATCTTCTATATTTCTTTTTTTTTTCTCTCTTTTTTTTAAAGCTACAGCAGATGTATTATTCGTTAATGTGATATAATGGTATTTACATCCTGCAATAATTGGTCAGTGTACAGGAATTATACATTACAATAGCAACATTATTTTCTTTCAGAAGATGGGCTAAATTCCCGACCCACTAGAACGAAGAAACAGAAAATATTTAAAGCTATGATTTAATATGTAAAACGGGGTTTACATCCTACTGTTTGAGACTAACTGAACGCGCGTAAACTCATTACCCAACACTGCGGGTGATTGATAATGGAGTTCCCCCGGCACATCTACTAACAAGTTCAAAATCTTTCCAATTTCCTTCTCACCACCTTGACACGATTTCCTACCTTCGGCTGTAATCCCCAATCCCAACAGGGGGCTTTTCATACGGCCACTCTCCAAGCAGTGACTCATTAGCATGTACTTGGGTTGTCCAGGCACATTGTTGGTCGCCTGAACTAATGGGAGGAGAGTGTGAAACACGTGATTCGATGTCTGTCGTGCGGTTACTTGTTTGTCAGTCACGTCACCCGGGTACTGGCTGCCGAGATTCTCCGGTCACTATTGACTGCAGATGACCTTCCAATGACCTTTTCCTGAACCTGAGGTCATCCCTGCGGTGGTTTCTCTGAACATCTTCAGGGTCACCTGATACTTGACCTTATCGCGTTGTCAGATTCGTTAGAATGAAACGTTTGTATGAACATGTATATGTTATACACCTTTCATTATTGCACATTGTCCTGACACTATGATATGATAAGAGTTTCTATAAATACAGACTTATATGGTATTAATAGGTACAGGGATGGCTGTTTTCCACTTTTCTATGGAAATCCTTGTTTATTATTCATGTATAGAAATCATGTTTCATGTGAAGTACAATAGTATTAGTTGAGCCTATTACACGCTAATAAAGCAGTGGTTTGAACCTCCGCACACACCCTCAGTCCCATGTTTTCCCAGTCTCTCTGAGACAGTAAATTCCACATGAAAAATGTTCCAACTTTGACATCGCTGTAGATATCGTTATTGACTTGGCAGTAAGACATATTAGTACATAAACTGGACCCATACGAGAGAGATGTATGATGGATGAGAGAATATTGGGTGTTTGTGCAGGGGGAACGGGTGGTGGCGCGAGCATCCTCGAACGTATACTTCCTGTTCCCAGAGAGAGTCGAGGGAAAGGAAATGGTCGGAAGGAAAAGATCTACAATGGTAGTAGTAAATGGAAGGTGGGGGAAAGTAGAATCATTAGCAGGGCTGAATACTGTCATGTTATACAATCTGTTGTGGAACTGGCGCGGATGTAGTCGCAAAGATAGGCAAAAAGCAATTGTTAATATACAGACGAAGATCTTGGGAGAATTGTACTTTGGCCGCCAGTAGAGGAAATAGGTAAGAATAATACCAAATGAGAAGGAAAACCACGGCATTCTGCTTGTAGTCTTTGTATAAGGACTCAAGGGACGCAAATCATTGCCACTGCCGATAACTATATCATTTCAGATAAAGAATCTTTTAAAAGAATAGATGTATGATAAGGAATAGGGGTTGATAGATATACTAAAATATAGAGCTGAAACCTTTCTAACGAGGCGGACAGACGAATTGATGGAGTGTTAGAAGGAGTGGCTCAGGAGATAGAGTCAAAGAAAGATTGGCAAGATAGCCGCCAGTAGAGGAAATAGGTAAGAATAATACCAAATGAGAAGGAAAACCACGGCATTCTGCTTGTAGTCTTTGTATAAGGACTCAAGGGACGCAAATCATTGCCACTGCCGATAACTATATCATTTCAGATAAAGAATCTTTTAAAAGAATAGATGTATGATAAGGAATAGGGGTTGATAGATATACTAAAATATAGAGCTGAAACCTTTCTAACGAGGCGGACAGACGAATTGATGGAGTGTTAGAAGGAGTGGCTCAGGAGATAAGAGTCAAAGAAAGATTGGCAAGATAGAATCAAAGATATGGACAAAGATTATGAATGTGATGGATAATTAGGGAAGGCAAAGTGTCACATGACCAATACACATAAAGGTGCAGTTGCTATACAATTGTAATACACGCTGCAACGGAAATACTTAATTTATGGTTGTGTGCCCAAAGGTAAAAAGGTCACCGACACCGGAGGTAGTGATTGATTGTTGACGGCGGATTCACCAGGAGGAGAGCGGTGGGTGGTATGGGGATGATTGCCTGGAGGAGCGGGTGTCTTCTGCTCTGTGTGGGATTAGAGATGAAGATCTGCTCATAATTCGATCCGGGTCTCTCAGGACGTGAGACTGGTGTCACATGGGTTTCTGATTCCCCATTAATCCCGCCCTCCCCTCGTACACTGATCTCATCTTCCCAGGCACAGACCTTCGAGGAACTCAAACCTGGCAAAATATCAATCCAATGTGTTTTTATTCTTGCTAGCGAGCCCACTCTAATACCAAATCATGGAGATGATATCAGGTAACTGTGCATATGAAATTGTGATAATTAAGAAGGGTAGTCTACTCTTAGTTTTACATGATGTGGATTTGCTGAAAGATGTATCCTCGTGGCACTTTAAGTGGAGCGACAGAAACTTCTACAGCGACCTCACCAAAGCCAGTAGGAGGAGCTGCTCGATTAGTATCCTATCGGGCATGCAGCTACCGTAGAAATTGTAATACTTTATCCAGACCACAAGAACCAGGTGGCTTCCGTACATGTCAAGCAGCACCAAAAGGGAAAACAACACGGAACAATGTCGCTAGTCGTTGGTCGAGGCATCCTCGTCTATCAGGCCTTTCCCCGCTGATCCCTTTTGTTTCCCCACCTCGGCCTTGACGCTGATTGGAATGATAATTACCGCGATATTAGGGGTATCATAGCAACGACCTGCTCCGCGTGCTTTTTGAGTTGAACTCGTTTCAAAGAGCTGCCCGTGCTCTCTGGCTTCTAGCTTGATGTGGTCTCTCTCTTTCCTCGTGACAAACACCTCTTCCTGGTCGTGACTAGCTGGTCATATGCAGATCAAGTACACATCCTCAGGATGCTTCAGGGGTTTTCTTTTGGAGAAACATGACACAGATGAAAAGCATGAGTAGAATTATGTCTATTATTAACCGCTGTGATTCTGTACCATCTGTAGATGAACGAGGAAAACTGCAGAGCAGGTATTGAGGTGATTTAGTTTCAGTTCAAATCGTTTTGACTGATTATTAGGTTTCAAATTATTTTGATTTGAACTAAGTTAAATCGCTTATTCTATGTTCAGGTTATGTAAGTTTGTGTGGGGTTTCCGGCTTAGTACTTCTCTGTTAAAACTATCATATGCTGCAGACATGATAGTTTTCATTTTCTCCATGGAGATCCATGTTCTCATTTTCAGTGTAAACGATTCCTTGTCTTTGTAAGTGATAAAGATAATATTGACTGAGCCTCATTCACACCAATTATACAGATCCTCAGCCCCATGCTTCGGTGTGTTTCCATGTTTTCTCCGTCTCTGTAAGCACCAAACTCCACTTGAAAAAAAGACGTTTCAATTTGTTCTGACTTTTAACCGACATCCCCGATTATAAAAAGGTCTGGTCCATGATTTTGTAAAGAGAGGGGTCTAACTTCTTTCTGCACAGAGAAAAGGTTTGCCAGACTGTGCCAAAACCGAACCTTGTCTCTAAAATGTAGTGGCAGGGATTAATGCAATGAGCTCTCTGGATCTGGCCGTGTAGGAAATATTCTCAATTGAACGGACGAAATTATATCATTAAGATTGCTGTGGGTTTATTGAAAATTTTAACATGCGTACGATGATTTATCTTCGTTTTATGGGTCTGTTTTTTGTGGTTGCAAATAGCCTTTTCAGTATATTTTGAAGTATCAGCTGTCAGCTATTCCATGTCTTTCTTTTGAAAATGTATTCAAAATTACAATTCCAGGGTACATAGGCGATTTCTGGTATTTTTCTGTTTGGGTGAAATCCGATTTTAGCATTATAACTCTCTTTTATGCATTCCCATCAAGGCATGATCGAATGCCTATGGGCAATACAAATTCAAGTAGCTATGGGTTTATTAGAGGTGTGAAGAAGTTCTCCCTCAAAATAGGGCAAAACGCCCTTTTTTAGAATTAAAGACAGTTTATAGACAGCGACGTTATGGGTCTGCTGAAGGTGTTAGCATGCCGTCCCTCGATACAGCGTAATATGGCCTAGATCTATTGGAGGTGCGAACATGCATTCCCTCAAGGCAGGGTCAAACGACTATCTGTCTGTTGGAGGTGTGAACTTGCCCTCCCCCAAGATAGGGTCAAAGGGGCAGGCTTCTACCTCCATATTATAACCATGAGAAGGGGTTATTTATTGATCGACCTCTTTTGAATAAGGTCCGCGGATTTCCTACCATCGATTTAATATGGACAAACTGCTCCGTGCGGACCAGACAACGACAAACAAGCGTTTACATAGAAGGCCACTGCACTATCGACTATAGATAAATACATCATGAGCTTTCAGGGACCATTTTTTTTTTTTTTTTGTTTTGGTAAGAAGTTTATTGACAGAAGACATCATACACAGGGTACATGATTTTCAGCCTAGCCGTCAGTGCAGCAACATAAGATACTCCTCTAAGAGAGCAAACTACAGACATGGTGAGAAACACAGGAAATGCCTGAAGACAGGCTCATTATATTTCAGTAATTTCTTTTCACTCCGGTGTCTGACCATTTATCAATCGTATATCAATTTTGCGTTGTTTGCGAACTCCAACTGGTGGGGTCATGATTCTTTTTCAGTAGTATTTGTGTCTCTTTAGATCAATATCCATTACATTATAGTTCATAGGTATTTTCTACATATAAGAGAACGTGGGTTAGAGCAGCAAGAGTTATGTGATAGTCAGAATATGGAACAGCACACCAAGGGAGCCTTCCAGCGAGGTGGTCGCTTTTTCTATATTACATAGGATACAAAAAATACATACACACGATTCTACAAGACATTAACAGAAAATAAGCTTCTACAAGACATACAAATCACATAAACCACATAAACCATTTATTTACGGGAGGAAAATCGGTGAACACATTTCTCAAAGTCATCATATATTCACACTTATCACAGGCTGTGATCTAGTGAAACTCACATGGGACATATAGCATCGAGTAGAGTAGATTTTTTAGAGAAGCTCATCACACAGAATTTTTAGATTTACTCGTTTTATAGCTACCTTGAAAGCATCTCTACTGCCTATATTTTGAGATTCGGAGGGTAGTCTATCCCACAGGAGCATGCCTTGGTATAGGGGTGATTTTTTGTAGAAATCAGTCCTTGGGCGCCTAATAGCAAATTTTACCTTATCATGACTTCTGGTCATTGGTCTAGGGCAGGGTCCTTTCTCGGAAATCAGGTTTTCGGGAACACAACTCCACCAGTGCATATGCGCCAGTAGGTGTTTCGCTCGCCGTTCCTTTAGACTTTCTAAATTTGCCCTTTCCAGGAGTGAGACAACTGGTACTTGGTCAGCTGTTCTCACTCGGAAACAGGTTCTCAGGGCATTATTTAACAGCACCTGGAGCCTATTTTTTTGACAAGCAGTGAAGGCAACCGCCACGAAGTCGCAGTATTCAATTTTGGTAAGTATCATTGTTTTTACTATTGCGACAGCAGTCGCTGTGTCAATGAAATAGCGCAGTTTGCGCAATTTGAACAGCCTCACATTGAAATCATTTTTTATTTTTTCAAAGAAGGGACGAAAGCTTAGATCCTTGTCCACCAGGACACCAAGGTAATTAAAGACTGACACTATCATCAATGGGACATCACCGATTTTACACTGTGGTAGGTGGGTAGTGTTTATAGCATTATTTGGCAAACACCACATGATCTTACTCTTCTTGGAATTAATTGTCAGCTTGTGATCTCCAAACCATGACATTAGCGCATCTATGTCCTCCTGGAGTAGAGTTCTGGCTATATTGGGGTCTTTACATTGTACAACAAGAACAATGTCATCTGCATAGAGCAGATATTTCGCATGTTTTATCCTGTCAAGACAGCCATTTATGTACAAGATGAACAGGATAGGTCCTAGGACGGACCCCTGCGGTACTCCCTTTGTTACTTTTAGATAGTCCGAGATTAAACCATGAACCCTAGTTGCTTGCTGCCGTGAACTAAAATATGACTTAAATATTTGTACTATTTGTGCATTACCTGTAGTGCGCCCCAGAATTTCCAGCAAAATACTATGTTCGACGCAGTCGAACGCCTTTTGGAGATCGAGAAAAAGGCACAATGACACTTCACGTTTGTCCCTTGCATCATACAGCCAGGTTAGCAAATGAAAAACGGCCTGCCCTGTAGACCGCCCGGGGAGGAAACCATATTGATTTTTTGAAAAACTGCCTATCTTGACAAATTGAGGGACTAACTGTCGATGCAGCTCGTACTCAATTAGCTTGGATAATGCAGGTAGCCCAGAGATCGGTCTCAGATCCATCGCTTGCTTGGGATTTTGTATCTTAGGAATTGGAGTTATTATTCCCTTACAGCATATACTGGGAAAAGTTCCAGTGGCTATGACTCTGTTAATGATATTTAACAGCACATCTGGTCTCTGTTGGAAGGACAATTTAAGGAAACTGCAACTTATATGCGGACTCCCAGAGGCCTTGTTGGTTTTCATCTTACCCAATAGCTCCAGGGCCTCAGCTAACTGTATTTCGTTTAACTCTACCAGGGGTTCAACATCCTCTATAAGGTAATCTGGTACCTCCTTTAATAAAATAGCAGGACTCGTAATTTTTGAAGCAATGTTCACATAGTGTTCATTTAGGTAATTCGGGATACGATCCACATCGATTATGGCTTGCCTTTCATCTTCTAGAATTAATGGTTTTTCACTACTACTGGGGGCCCAGAGTGTCTTGACACTCATCCAGAATCTTTTAGGGTCAGTAAAGTGTTCTACAAGTTCCCGTCTAATAAGCTGTGCCTTCAAATCTCTGATATCGTTGTTTATCTCCCTGGATAACTTTCTACATAGAAGGAGATTTGCCCTTGACCCACAGCCATGCCTTCTTGCAATAATCTGGGCCCTTTGCCTGATCATCACTTGTGTGCTGGCAGGAAGGTCAAGGCCATCCCGTTGCCACAGCTTAATCGTTCTAACGGGGCAATATTTGTCCAAAAATTCTCTTAAATGCGACTCCCATTTAGTATAAAGCATTTCAGCTGACATAGTATTTATGTTTAACGGTGTGAAATTCATTAGATGCACATTCAGCTCATCCTTATTTATATTACCATACGATCTAGCCTGAAAAGTTCTACTCTGTACCTTGGGCTTTTGAAATTTTCTGACCACAAAGATGGGGATATGGTCGCTTATATAGGCATTACAATTTCCATATCTCGCTACATGATTAGAGTTTGTATAGATATGATCTATACGAGACGCACCATAGGAGGTAAGAAAGGTATTTGCAGTTTGTAAGACTTCTAAGGAATGTAATGTCAGAAAGTCATACATACTTTTATATTTGTTCGTTGTTTTATAATTCAGGTTTATGTTCATATCTCCAAGAATCCAAAATTCGTGGTTTCTAAATCGTGGATCAATTAAGAGATCAGTTATATATTGAAAGGCCTTCTGGGTATTACCCTTTGGTGGGCGGTACACTGTCACAATCAGCATTTTCTTATTTTTTGGTCTAGAGAATTCACAAGGGAGTAGCTCAATGTGCTTATTGCTTATACAATATTCATCTATTTTCCGAATTGCTGGTGATAAAGTGCTGTTAACATATAGGATCACTCCACCTCCTACCTTTGAGTGAGATATATAACGCCTGAAGCAAAATCTCTTTTTATACTGCGACTGGGCCATGGTCAGTGGACTTTGGTATGGCAGGCCGTTGTTCCATACATCCTTATTTGTAAACATCTAATTCGTCAGCCGATATACCATCAATTAGATACCATTATCTGATATTCAGCTGAACTTTGGCAATAATTTAGTTTTTTTCAAATATATTATCGATACATCTAATAAGCTTTATCCTCTTTTCAATTGAAACTATTACTGGTCTGATTTAGACTCTTAGTTGTGGTTTGTATTTTGAAAATCAAATTTCGGGTAACATAGCAGAGATGGCAGTTTTCCTATTTTCCAAGGAAATCCTTGTTTTTATTTCCTGTATATGAATTCCCCTTACTTGTGTGAAACACAGAATCAATGGGGCCTCATTCACACCAGTGATTCGAACCTCCCCACACACCAGAGCCCCATTCCATGGCCAATAACGATGTGTTTTCCATATTTTCTCAATCTCTCCGAGGCAGAAAATTCTACATGAAATATATTTCCTCTTTTTTCATGACCCCTACTGACATCCATGAACATGGCCATACTTCGGTCATGAAGGGGTTAATGGGTGGCCGGTGACTGGCGAAGGGTCAGTCGGTCAGCAGCGTGGGAAGTGTGCTGTGGCAGATTAAGGGGTTCTTTGTCGCCCCTGATCCCCGGCTAGTGGTCAACAATGGGGGAGGAGCCGAGCCCCTCCCGTCACCAGATGGCGTTACTCCGTGCCCCGCGGTTTGGGGTGTGAGGAGGGTGGCAGGGGTGAATGTAGTTTCTGTTTGACGAGTGGATGTGTAGGTCTGAACACGCATGACAAGGAATTGAAGTGAGGCTATTCCTGTCATGCAGGTGTGAGAAAAGGAGTCCGATTGTAGTTATATGTGTTGGTGATGGACTGGAAGTTAGAATGATGATAGAAATAGGCAAGTTTGATTGTATCCAACTGTGAATATGTGTCCCAAGGGAAGTGTATGTGAATCTAAAAGGGTAAAGAGATACTGTATTGTCCTTAATGCTTAATATTTGTTTTACTTAACATTCATATTCATGCCTTATGGGTCGGTATCTTGGCCATATTTAGACACTAGTTTAGGAAGAGTTGGACAGTTAGTAAAAAAAGATAAGGCAATAGAATGGACTTTTCCAAGCAATAAAACACCCCATTTACGAAATCGGTACAGGTTATTAATATCCTTTAGGGATGTAAGATTATAATGCATGTTGATTTTGAACCGTGTGTCTGGAATAGCTCACCCAATCACAGAGAATTTCAGTGCATAGTCAAACATATTTTTTTATTGAGCATGGTTCGCTTGTACAAGATACATTGCGGTCTACCACCATACCATAGATCACCTGAGACATTTTGTATACATTGGCTAACCTGTATTGCACGCTGTTAATAATAGTGTTATCGAGTGCCGTTAATCTCCCAGGCCGCTGTGTTGAGGATTAACCCGGCTCATCCTATTGCTAAACAGTCTCTCTATAAGGGACTGGGCGGCGGGGTGACAGGCTGACACACAGATTGAGTGGGAGGTGGCGTGTGGTCGGATTTGAAAAGCTACAGATAGAAACGTTGACATCGCACACTAATGATTAACGTTGCCCTTACCTAATTGAGTTAAAACCGTGGTCTCCTTTAATCATGGGCGGTGGCTAATTTATAGTAGGCGTGACCTGTCTGTGTGGCGGCCTTGGCTATGCTGATGTGTACATTGTAAAGTTGTGAGACGGCAATATGCCGTTTACATTTATACATGTATCTGGTACTGTTGATGGGCGTGTTCTGTTATCAAGGTTAATATGAAATGGGCGGGACTATATTGTACTGGCTATGGGCGTGGCATCTGGAAGATAGCACTAACACGAGTTCCTGCATGTTCTAGCTTGACCCACCCCTTAAGCGTTAGGGTTACAACCCTCATTACGCAGGCGCACAGCCAACACCTTGATGGGGGCTGACTTGGCGCCACCACTCGGACATCTATCTTCACTAAGATGCGTCTGAAAGGGCAGGGTACCAGCCACAAAATGGCTTCTCGTCCCACGTTCCATGCGGCAGGGCGCACGCGGGTGCTGACCTGACTAACAAGACTGGACGTAGCAGTGGCTGATAATGTCCAACCCACTCCGGATCACGGCTCTCATGTATTTTTATGGGACTATCTGGCGGAGTGAGGGACAGAATGCTGATGCTCGGTGGAATTCAACACCAGATGTCGAAGTACTTATCAAAGACTCAATATATCATATACCATGCATTATGTACATTTGTACATTTATTATCCATGGTATACAATGTCCCCATTGAGAATGTAAGGGTCTTAGTTAAACCACTACCTATTGTTTAAAAACTGGCAGACACCTTAACCATGGTTTACAGATTGAAATCTGTGCTACACGGCATCAAAGCGATTGTCTAAGAAAAAATAGTTCAAATGTGCTATTGAGCAAAAAAGATAGTCCCTATTGATATATACCCGTTGATATGGCAATTTCCGGGGTTCATTTATTGGAGAAGATGGATCATAAATACAACAAACGATGGCTGTGTATTACAAGGCATCTACCATCTCGTGTTTTACGGCCGCCAGTCTACAAAACCATCGATTACTATCCATGCATATGCTTTGCGTTCTTATGTTTGAGTCAGTTTCCCTTCATGTTATCATAAGGACACTTGACCTGTACTAAACATATGTATATCCATAATTTAAAAAAGACAGTTATGTGATATTTAATATTTTATAAGTGAGAAGTCTAAGACACAATACGATGCTGTGTATTTGCCTGATGGTACGGAAAATATTACCCCAAGGTTGTCACTATCGTTGACCAAAGCCAGGAGCAATTGGAGGAATTTGATTTAGAAACTAGATTTGTCTCCCAATCTATACACACAAAGAAAGAACCGATAGGTCTTTTTCTGCAGGCGACAGACAACGGGTTCCTCACGCCTCATTGGTCGTTTTAAGGCACGTGACCCATGCTAGCCCATCGCTTATTGGTTGTTGGTGGTCACGTGGCGTGCGGCGACCCCTGTCGGCACGGCACACTCTCCATGCAGACTAACCGATCATGGAATGGAATGGATGTGCACAAAACCTCTGAGGTGAGTCTGAGCACGGCGCTCAGGCCTGACAGTGTACTATGCTAATGAACCACATTGTTCGGGGGCCACTGCGTCCATAGATACAGCCAAAGCATCACCGAGGCCCTCTTTAATGCCACGTTAATCATCGTCCCGGACGCTGGGGCGAGTTAATTAGTCGTCAATTAATCGACACGGCCAACAGGGGCCCGCCCTCATCCCAAACTGGCAGTGTTTGGGCCAAGTGGACGTGTTTTTGTTTGGGGGAGGGGGTTGTCAGCGAAATTGTCCGGAATTCATTCCCGGTAAATGCTTGGGACCGGTGAATAATGAAAGTGTTGGGTTCACCACACATGGCACTGGGAAGGATTCGGCAAGTGGAAAGAGCAATTACAGAATAACGTGTTATTTCACACGTAATGACGTTTTACTTCCTCAGAACGTATTTGATGAAATATACCAGATACAATAAGCATTTTACAATATATGGGGTAAAGAAGTATCGATAGCTTTAGCTACTTTTGGAATTTATCTTTTACACTCTATTGTGCACGTGGTATCTTGACGTGGCTAAAAGTAGGTGACATTATGTTAGCATCATCAACGTAGCAGTGAGCAGCATCTATGAAATACAAAATGGTGGACACCATTGGGTCTGAGATCAGGTGTCAACATTAACAAATTCTTCTCTAATCCACGTGTCAACTATACTAGTTGTCCATAGTATTGTAATTTTAACACGCTCAACACCTGAAGTATTACCACACAAGTATCAGTATGATCAAAAGTGTTTAGTGAAGGATATGACCCCAGGGTATTGTATCCGCGAAATAGAAGAGGCAAATAACACTGCTCACTGCAGTACTAAAACATTGGGCCTATCCAAGAGTGTAACCCTCTGAGGCAGGACAGAAAACACGACATAAGTAAATAATGTCTTTCAGTGTCGTGCCTCCTGGTGGACATCTAGGGTTACCTGTTCACACCACACCCACTGTCAGGATGTTGTTAGGATATATCAACGAGTATAGAGACCCAACGTTACCAGATTGCACCAGGAAGAGAGGGCTT
Organism: Alentia gelatinosa; assembly: GCA_950022655.1. Taxonomy (NCBI): domain Eukaryota; kingdom Metazoa; phylum Annelida; class Polychaeta; order Phyllodocida; family Polynoidae; genus Alentia; species Alentia gelatinosa. The sequence continues at coordinate 98,925,103 of OX465580.1, read as the reverse complement.
TATGCTCAATTCAAATGTTCAGTCTGAAGGTTTCAAACTGCCAACTGATAAGTCTTGTCCTCAACTTAAAACTAGTCCTTAATTCATTAGCCTGCCATCCTCTCGTAGGGTTGGTAAAAACTAAATGATATTTGGTCAAACTCTGAAACCCAGTGGACCAATATTATCATTATGATAATTTGAATGAAGATCTCAATGATTCTTAGTACAGTTCTCATTCTCTATATGGGGCCATCCATAAACTACGTATGCAGGGACAGGGAGTTGTGGTTTCAAAATTTCGGAATTTTTGCTAACAGTCCCTCTTGAATCGACTACGCACAGGATAGAGAGAGGATAGGAATCAAAATTTTACAAATTTAACGAGAGCCCCGCCAGACTGACGCCCACACAACTAGTACTGGTGACCACTATTTTACAGACACTGCGTGTGACTTCACAATGCCGTGGTGAATGAAGCCATTTGCCCTAACACCCTCCTCCCATCGTATTTATTACAGGAGCGTCACCACCCCCGACACCCCATTCCATGCACCCTACTTTTACGCCCATTTCTTTTACAAAGAAAAAGTAGGGAACCGCCATAAGTGCCACCAAGAAGCCGCACAATCACCAAGCAGAGTCTTCGCCACTGGTCTCTGATAACACAGTTGGACACATGTGCTTGGGGAGTGAGATGGTGCCCTAGTAACCCACAGGGGTCGCTGTTGCACCTCGAGCATGTGGCTGGTTCCCGCGTGCGATGGATATTAGTCTTGTAACTAGAAGAATTGCCGACTTTAGCGCCCTCTGGCGCGATCTTATTTGTCGCATGCGCAGAGAAATTGCCGTTCTTTACTTTCACAGTATGCATACTGCTGATCTGCCATTTTGGAAATGGAATCCCATTAAAACTCTACTTTGCAGGGGCATTGTTCTGCGTGGGGTGTCCTCAGAGTCATTTAATGTGAAGCTTTTTAAATAATGTACCTCGAGTGTAGATTAGTTTACAATATGACAAGGAGTCGCGTGATAAAATAGGATATTTATCTTCTGAGCATCATTTTTTGTGGACAATTGTTTAAATTGCAATCACTAATAATGTAGTTGGATGTAATTCACATCCTTCTTGCGAAGAAAAAAAGTGAATTTTAAAACGCACCAAATTTTCTACTTTCCGGAATGACTTCTCCAGACTGATTATATGAAATAGACCCAGGAGATGATGATGTTCTTCATTACCAAGGCTTTGGGTAGCCTTCGGTGATGTGTGTTGCTGAAGATGTATGGGCCTGTCGTATCCGTAGTGCCTCTATCCCAAGGCTTAACCATCTCCTTGCACGGCAGTCTGCAAGGGAGACTGGGTATCGTGGACAATCTTCAAGCAGCCTTTCCCTCTCTGTAGGGAATGGGCCCTGTATTATCAGCAGTGGCCGCTCATATAACTGTTCTTGCATTACCAGCAATGAGCAATCTATATGAGCAGTCCTGTGGTGAAGAATGATTCTTGAGCAATGGGCGTTGGCAGTCCATAGCCAGTCCTGTGGTAGAGAAGGGTTCTCAGACTGTACAGTTGACTGTCTACGAGCAGTCATGTTGTAAAAGAATGTTTCCCAGAGTATGGGCGGTGTGTGAACTATGATCAGTCCTGCAGTAGGGAATGAGTCTTGGATGGTGGGTAGTGGGCAATCTACAAGCTTTCCTTGTGTCGAGAAAGGTTTTTCAAAGACAAATGCAGGTAGGTATCGCAGTGCCCCCTGTGCCTATTAGATTTAACACTGGTGTTGCCATATGGTTTCATGAAAATATAGCAGTTTCCCATAGACACCAATAGCATGGTGACATAGTATTTCTTTTAGCATTTCTCATTTTATATGTTCCCAACTATCATAATCCAGAATTATTTGAAGAGAGCAATAGGACATCAGTGTTACTTAGCAAGAAAGTCAAAATATTACAGTTTCCCATGAACACCAATAGTTAAGCGCTTACATTTTTAGATAGCTTCCCCATAGAAGTCAGCATGGTAACATGCCAACTTTTTTGCAATTTCAATTCGCTGATATATGGAACTTATATTATCCAGAGTTATTTGCAAAAATCAATAGAATTTAGAAATCACCCAACTACCAGCATTTGTCTTTAACTATCATGGTCGACAATCTACAAGTAGTCCTATGTTTGAGAATGGGCATTGGACTATGGGTAGTGATTGATCTCTGAGCAGTCCTGTGGTAGAGAATGAGTCTTGGACTATGTGCAGTCCTCTGGTAGAGAATGAGTCTTGGACTTTGAGCAGTGGGTGACCTACGAGGAGTCCTCTGGTAGAGAATGGTATTGGACTGTGAGCAGTTCTTATTTATTTATTTTTGTTATTGAACAAAATTGCTTATTGGAAGATAAGCAGTGGCCGATCTACATGCAGTCCTGTGGTAGAGAATGGGTATTGGAAGATGAGCAGTAAGTGATCTACGAGCCGGCCTGTGGTAGAGGTGTCTTGGACCAAGGGTAGTGTGCGATGTACTAGCAGTCATGTGGTAGAGAATGGGATGAGGGTAGGTTTGTTGTGTGGCTGGCATTGTGAATCGGAATTGAGGGGGTGGGGGTCACTCAGGCAGCGGTTGTCTACCTGTCAAAGGCACTGTGCCAACTGGGACAGAGAACTTAGTACACGGTGACCGCAGCCCTCTAGCGGCAGCCAGCCGAGTAGGTGCAGAGGTAGGCAGCGGAGAGTCCACGGGTCCAGGGACTGAATAGTAATTCCCTCTGAACGTGAGGTTTATAACCATCGGTTAATCTGGCATTAAGTTTAGAGTGATTATTACTAGTCCTCATTGCCAAAGGGAAGGTAGTGGTGTGGGATTCGAGTCTGCATGTACTATAGAGGAAACCCATGAAAGTTTAGGGTCTGAGCTCGTATCCCATCAAGTTTGAATCACGTAGTAATTCACAAGGCGAAGCCGCGTGAATTGCTATGTGATTCAAATGAGATGGGATCGAGCTCTCACCCTAAACTTGAATGGGTTTCTGAATTTATCTCACCCTTAATATTGACTAATGGGCTAACATTTGTGACATTATCCCCCATTGGATATTTTTCCTAAATATCTAATGGGTGTTAGATACGAGTTCCCAATGTTAAGGCTATGGAGAAAAAATATCTGGGGTGAGATAAATACATAAACCTAAACTCCATGTATATATAGATATATCTGGCAGTTTATCGTCATGTGATAGTACATGTAATTCAGAACCTTCGTTGATGGTTTAATGTATAGCCGACAAAGCGTTGAGTGGCAGATCTATTATATAGAGATATATACATGTATGTACCAATAAAACATATTTTGAAAAATAAAATTCATTCTGGTACCAACCCCAGCTCCAATAAATGAGAATCCATATGTCCAGTGGAAGCTTTATAGACGGGCATTTCCTATTACAGACTGTGCACTTAAGCTTCGTGATCTAACAACTTGTGTCTGTGAACCGGAAGTCACAGAAACGTCAACGTAAAAATATTATTGGACGCCAATGCCGCCGAATGTTTCCGTCTGCGAGCATTCTGCGCCCCATCTCTAAGAAAGCAGGGAGGGGGGTGTACATGGGTCGAAATGAAGAAGGGTTAAATGAGTAGCTCTAGTTGTCTAGGCGGGGCCCCTGCACGATACGATGATATATTCTCTTTTCCTATTCGGGCCAAACACTGGTAAGGACTTCGGGTATCATCGAGCATAACATACATATTGATGACATGGGCCAATCTTAAGTAATACAAAAGATTAAAGATATCTTAATTATGTCCTACAGAATCCCTCGGGAGTAGATAAAATATCCAAAAAGAGGGGGAAAATGGCATTTAAGTATTGACGTATGTATGCTGAGGAAAGGAAGGTAAGTAGATGATACTTAGCAAAACTATGCAGCAAGGGACTTCATAGCAAAATGAAAGAAATAGATATATCTGTAGAGGTAGTAGGTACTCAAGGAGGGCGAAGGGAATGCGGGAAAAGGTGTAATTTAGAAATAGGTTATGTCATAGAAATAGGGGGCGAATGTAACTCTTACCTCTATGTTATACATATTTCGTGGAGGAGTAACCCCCATCCCCCATCCCTGCGTGTGTACAGGTATGCGTCTCGCTTGTAGACAGCCCAAATACCAGGACGCCCAGGGATCATCCACCTGGCCCCGCCACCCGGGGGGTCTGGCGTCCCTCGATGCTCCAGGTGTTTGACCTCTGACCCCAGGGGGTACTGGAGTACTGGAGGAGTTTGTCGTGAGGTACCGTTTGGTAGTAGAGGTATGGTAGGTCTGTACGACTACCAGCTTTATCGGAGTCCAAGCGGATGCAGGAACTTAAATCTGCATTGAGTCCCTCCTTATGCTTGTCTACCCTACCCACACCACGCCCGAAAGTCCTTGTCATGTGAAACCTATGGACATACGCAAGACACGGCTACACCCACGGCTGCAATTGTGACAACACGGACAACAGTGAATATGAGAAGCCAGAAGTCATATAAAGTTAACAGTGGGAAGTAATGATAAAATGAGGAATGTTTATTACAATGTTGCATAATCGATTTCAAAGTAGCAATTATTTCCTTTAAATTGATAATGATGTTCATCTTTTGTTTATAAACAATTTTCATCTGTTTTATCTTAGTTTACAACCATTTTGTTGTTAAAGTTGTATTTCATGTTCCATCTAGATTCCTCAGAACAGTATCTGCTTTATTTCTTATTAGTATCATATAATGATGGTTTTTAAAAAGAATGATCAAGCCAATGTTTCCAGAGACGTGGACTGTGTATTCATTTGAGTTGGCTGTTCTTGCCAGAGATGATGTTATCAGAGGTTTATATGAAGTCTGTTTAAAATCAAGCGAAAAAGAAACCATAATATGTTTTCACTAAAGCCCTATCATTTAATAGATTTGGCGTGGTAACCGCAGTTTTATAACCGGCAAGATAGTAGCCAACTTTACTTATCGTGTTTAGTATTCTCTATACCATGAAAAGAAAACTTAACTTCATTAAGGATAGTGCCTTTTGAAACTATCACAAAACGGATGAGGAGGCATTACTTGCTGGTGCAGTCTAACAAGTCATGTTGTGACTGTCCTCAGCCTGGTATGAGCAGACCTAGTCAGGGTAACAAAAACATGCGTGAAGGGGTTGGGAGTGATGTGGGGGTGTGACATGTCTCACAGCTCTCACCGGAGTACACTGCCATACCACAAACACTGCAGCCGCCAAGTTATACTCTAGACCATACTTACAAGGCACGTATGCCAGAGATCGCTCGTTATCGGGGCCTCAAAGTGAACGGCATGTATGCAGAACATAATCACTAGATCAGGATTGTTCAGTTTGCGTGACGAACCGTAGATATAAATTCAATGGAGTAATGCCATTAGTTTTCCCTCAGCATATATCTGCTCCTATTGCTATATAGAAGACATGGGGCGACAGTAAAACTCTATACGAAGCGTATAGCAATTTAAACGAGATTTAGACCATAAACCCTTGGGTTTCTGCTTTTGTCGAATTAGAATATGTTTCGTTCTCAATATATTCTATGTCATAATCAATGTCCGCCGCGTTAATATGGACCAGAGTATAGCCATACTCAGGTTTAGCTTAAGCTTAGGCGCGGAGAGCATTATTGGTAAACAAGAATGATACCGGCCTGCCTTGAGCACACTTCGTGCTGATAAGACGGCCAAACCACAAGACATGTACACCGTAAAACGTATATATACACAACATTATATTGACATGGGTCGAAGTCATGGTTTATCGTATCATTTTTTCTCGCCTAGTCACTTTGATATTTAAAAGAATATCGTATCAAAGCTGCACCAGTATACTTATGATTTTAATTTCTATATTTTGCTATTTATGTCTATTCACCCAAACTGTGAAAGTGCCAAAGTCTTTATATTAGTAGGTTGGTAAAGAAACTGTGCCTTCCATTATTAGAACTATGAGATGGGGGATCAGAAAATGTTTTATTTTCTATCGTACATGACTGACGACGAGGCTAAAGGAAAGCTTTACTATCTCCGCTGCAAATAGGCATTTTTCATGAGAAGAGACAGTGCAATAGGGACAAGAATGTAGGTATCAGGCTGGTGAGATTAGGACGTCACACTGCGTCTGAAGAGGTATATATCCTATTCTGATGTTTTATTTGCAATGTCAGTCTTTATATGGGTTCTGAGTAACCTAAACGAAAGTCTGGAAAGCTTTTGAGGTACAATCGTCTAAGCACCGAATAGATATAATAGATGTCCGAAGAAAATACAAATTCAAATATGTACATGTAGTTAATATGCGCATGGTTCCATATTAGCGCTCAGTGGTATACTTGTATATTGGTGTGTTTAAAATAAGTAGATTATAATGGGGAAAGACCTTGGCAGCTAGTCCTTTCTGTCCTATTATGCCTTACCGAGGGGTCATAACATTCACAGGATGGGGAGTCAGCAGGAGGCATATACACTTGTATATGGCAGACCGACTACGAAGTAGAAGTGACTGTGATAATGAGTGAAATAACGAACTACGCTGTGCACTAAAGTGAATGTGAAGAAATCTGTGGATTTACACCATACAAACTCAAAGGTACCCAGGGTAGTTCTCATATTTTTCATACATTATTGTAAATCTAGAGATTGGTATTGTTTCGGACGAAATTGCCAGAGTGAGGTAGATGTTATAGACATCGACATGTATGTGGAAATAGGAGAGAGAAAAAAATCACCAAGTATAGAGAGACCGTATGAAACGTCTTTGAATAAGGATAACATTTAGTTTCGCGAAGTATAAAAGGTATATCTGTAGTTACGCTAATCATCCAGCATCTAGTAGTTTGGAGTCTCTCACGTTCTCGATTTTACTGATTCGGCAAAGTTACCATTGCGTAGACTCCACCAGAACCCTAAAGTGTTTGTAGATTTGCATTGCATTAAATTTCAAACTATGACCGTAATTAAAAACAAGTAATTATTCTATATTCATAATGAATTTTTTGCAGTAGAAATCTGACTTTTCACCCCTTGCAAAGATCGTCCTGCAAGTGATAAGATTTCCCTTGTGTACCCTATGAACCAGTAGCCTTTAGGGACTACTATCTATGAACCAATCAGACAGCACAAAACAGGCCTATTCCAGATCCAATCAACACTACCAGATTCCGAGGCCAGACTCGCCTTGCACCTAATCACTCGTCCTGGCGGTCACCATGAATCAAGAGTACAACGAGAACAACGAGGGAACACACATAAATATAGACTTGAGTAGAGCTTATAGTAGGTTCTCTTACGGTGGATATTCATATTTGGTTTTAGTATGGAAATTGAACTGCAATATTGAAGAATTCGGATCTTTTGATATGTCCAATTACTTCACTTAATGATGGATTGAGAAAGACCTGGCCTTTTTGTGAGACACTTTAAGGGATCCAATATCCTGCGGTAGTCCTCCTTACGTTCTTGGCACTCCCGCTTTATTGCTCGGCTGGCCGTTTGTTCTTATTTAGTAGCGGTGGTTGTAATCGTGATGGTGGTTTGACGCAAACGCTGCCAATAACACCTTAACGTGGATATAGAGAAATTTACATTACCTGGGCAGTACAGCTCCTGATATTTTTTTTGTATTGTGACGGTTGAATTTTCCCATGCTGTTGCAGTCAGGTGCTCAATATTGTTAAAGCAGGGATGCAAGTTTTCAATTTTTCCATTGAAATCCATGTTTTCATTCATAGAATGAAAAAAAAAGATTCCTCTTGTAAGATTGATATACCAACTGCTCAGGTACCAAATTCAACCACAGCCCATGATTCCCCACTGAACCTCTCCACTGTGATGTGTAAAAAAACAGATATTTCAATGTTTTTTTCTGACCCCAACTGGCAACCCTGTTAAAGAATATTTTACTCCAGACGGCACATCGAGCTCTGGTGACTCACATCAGAGTGTCAGGACTTCTTTATGGTCTGTACCATTACCTTTCTTGAATAGAATTCACGAAGGGGGCTACTAAAGTGAGACATGCTTTGAATTGTTAGAGCCTATAGAATTTTTGTTACCGAAAACGAAAGGTTACCCTGGGGATATAATACGTATTTGTAGAAGCGCCGATAGCACATGGCAAGGGTTGCTCTAGGCTTGCATACAGAGGTAGTCTATTGGCATACCTGACAGATGACTAATGAATCCCTCAGTACATGCACCCCTCTCTGCTCATACCTTGATGTGGCGAATGAGCATTCCACCAGGAGGACGCTAAGTTCATGACATACATAATATTGGCCTTTACTAGCATGGGGTGAAATATGATAATTGAATGTAATGTAGGAAAGATGTCATGGGCACTACAGGAAACGTCAATTTAGAAAATAAAATACCGTTACATTGAAGATACATTTCGGAAATATATTATAGGATATGAACTAGAAATGAGGATTTTTACAAGGTTGTTGGTTGTTATACACGATACACGACACCACAAACGATTTGTAGATTTAAAATGTATGTTCATCGGACATTTTCTTAGGCGTCTAAACTTGCTAAAACCGTATAGAACTATCGGGATGAGATGTTAACTAGCTGCGCTGAATAAAGGCAATTTTTATCCATATGGCGTGTTTGTACGTTAGCAGCGTATAACTTGAACATACTAGGCACTTTCTGCTATGGATATAGAAAGTATTGGAATACGTTCCAACTCTTGTTTTTGGGGTACTGTCAGCTGCAGTTAAGGCCTAGAGAATGTCGAGCCGTCAAATAGGTTAAAAAGTGTGTTTGTTGGTAGGTTATTCCTTTGTTTTTATTTACACAAACAAGTGGCGTATGTCTAATTCAGGTGCCAAACCAGGCATGTGCAGCTAGACACTGGAAATGGGGGCCTGAGGGTGTTTTGTAGTTAGCTCTGGCAATGCTCCAAAAGCATCCATTGGTTGCACTCCTAAATAAAGAAAATATATCTCTCTACCAACCCTGCCAACATACCCTGATCATCAATCTCAATTATATTGAATGTAATTATAGAACGCCTATATAAACTCAACTGATGTTCCTTGATGTAACATTGTTTCTGTTAATTACCTTGTTGATTCCTAGATTGAATTAATTGGGATTGCCTGCTGTCATTTGGTATCACGAACCAAGATGCCGTTGTTTTCGTTGATCTTATTATGTAGGTACTATATCCCTTCTTTATGGTTGCCTTTCCTCGATCCTCATAAACACGAGGGACCCGAGATATATGCACTCATAACAAGGAAACAAGTGCTGCATTATACGTGTTAATCCACCCAACATGACCTTTACTGACAGTCATTAGTGTCCATTTCACTATTGATAGGATTACATGTGCCAGTTTATTACCGTTTATGCGTTTAGGTGGCTTACTAATGAAAAATATTGTATGTCTTTTCTCTCTCAACATGGTAGGAAGGTCTGTAACTTATATTAGATTTGTACATATCCAATAGTGTGTATATTGTATCTCATAGGTTTTCCTAGTAGTCTAATAAATTGGTAATATAGGAAAAGAAAGACCATAGACTATTTTCAAGTTTTGCGTTCCCTTACACTGTGACTCATCCTCTAACTTCGGCATTAAGAAAACAGTCACGGAAAAATGCGCAAGGAACCCCTACATCTAAGATTAAAAATATTATGGAATGCCTTGGAGTGTACTAGTATGTGTGTTTTTCGGTATTCCTATAGTAAAAACTACCGTGCATGGAGGGCCCCTAGTAGAAGGTGTAGGTATGCTCCAGGAAGGAAGCCAAAACCCCACATGACTTACTTTTGCATAGGACCTGGACCACATGTAGTAGGAGTATGAGGGGGCGTATTTCATTTATTTTGAACATCACAGGAACTAACCCTAATTCAGAAATGTTACTCTCGATCGTGATTTCCATAGGATATTTAAGTATATAGTGGTCGATATGTATTAAGTATATATATGTATCACATATGAATACATGTGAGAAACATCAAACCCCGAACTGTAAAAGGGATGGGTCGGCTAGCGTTGTATACATTTAGTAAGCGAAATATGATGATATTTATATAGATCAATATAAACCATTCATATGATAACGTGACAGAGCGGCCTGCCATAGCGGAAACCTGGATGAGTCGGCAGACGGCGGGGGTGGGAGGAGAGGGTTACACCTTGACTGGCGACGTGCCATTGAACCACCCCGTGCCTCACCCTCTCCTAATCTCCTCCATGGTCAGCGCCTGGCAGGAGGCGGTCTGCCAGCATACCTCCTGTGTCCTCCTGTGTGGCTTCAGGGGTTTACAAGACCCATGAATGTTCTTCAGGGATCCACGTGGTGCTCACTGAGGTGTCTAGAGGCAGTATGTGCTGTGAAAACCCCATCCCCCTTCTCCTCACAAATGGATCCTCCTCTGCCGAGATGAGGTGCTAAGACTGTCAAATCTGTTCCAATACATATTAATTAGTTAGATAATCCGCGATGCAGTGAGTTGCTAACTCGGGGTGGGGCTGCACTAAGACAGGATCATGCAGTTATGTATGATACCGATGACTTAACCATGTAATAAGCCCATCCCTGGGATCGCTGCTGCTGTCCAACTCGATAAATTCTCTCTTAACGTTTCTAGTGGATTGCTGATAGATTCAGGGTATCTTTTCCAGCTAAAAATCCTGAAGTAAGATAAGGCGGATAGTATAGTGATTTAATGTTGGTACCAAAATCTAGATCTCGGTCTAGATCTTGATAAATCTCATCTTCATTTATCAGCAATTGGTAGAAGCCCAAATGTTTTTATACTAGGGATTCACACAGTCCGAGCAAAGGTGATTTCATCTTAAAATGCAGTGCTCAGTGCAGTTCCTAGATAATGTTCTCTATACCGTGCTTCTGTCTTTTAAGAATCATAAGACTAATAATAAAAGACAGCATATTGCTGAGATACAATTACACCAGAATAGCCACTTTGCAAATCGATCACCAGTACTTTGATTAGATCAAACATTATTACACTTCCTATAATTCATTATGGCATGTGGGATGCGCAGGTCTCCCTGCGGGCGCCACCTATCCAGAAGTGCGGGAAGTAACGAGTGGGGACTGGTGTATACGGCTTTCGAGTCCCGGGAGTCAGTAGGATTTAATGAAGGCTGGAGTCTGAGAGAGCTGAAGCAGGCGATGCTGTATTTACCACCAGTCACTAAATATTTAAACGGCAGATTCCTCGTGGCAGAAACCAGGCACCAGCTCGGTAATGGTAAAATATACTCTCGGGATAGCCCTTACTACACCTTCCAAACAGCGAGAGTGACCAGTGAGAGCGGCTAATGAAGCAGGGACCTTTTCTCAGCTACTAGCGGCCAACTATTACCTGTTCCTCATACGTGTTACATCGCTGTAATGATCCCGATAATAACTCGTGCATTTTTGGGGGTATCTGGGCACTCACATATTGCTTTCAGTTGCTATTTTTGGTCTGCACGAAGCTGGTCAAATAGGCTTTACTAAATGGAGACATAATTAGTGTGCATGAATGGAATCTGTTCCGAGTTGTTTTGGCCAGAAATATCTCCGACCAAAACGAAAAGGAACAGATGAAATTCAGACACACTCACCATGTGTCATTATTATCTACCTGGAAATCATTAAAAACACCATTTTACACCAAGCCAAGTAGTACATGTACGTAGTGCGCAAATTATTAGTTCGTGTACAGTCTGCAGGACAGAATCTGTACAGCTTGCCATTAAGTGTTAGACATTCGTGCACAGGTATATGATAATGCACTATAGGCATGTTGTGTTACACCTTAGTAGACGAACAAAATATGTATATCATATGGAATATCTAAATGCAGTTTACTCCCATCCACTTGCCACCGCAGGAAGCGTCTGTATTCATATTTGCATGGGCAGGGGACCAGCCTATAGAGTGTGGTAGCCTGCCAGGACACCTTGTAAAAATGTCAAAGTCCTCTGCTATATCACTGCATTGTGAAACCAAGGGAATACAATTTCCTGCTGTTTCAGAGCGATTGTGTGGCTTTTCTGCACCCCTCGAAATCCTTCATGATACTCCACAAGACCACACCTTTGGACTGAATTAAAGAATGTGAGGCGAAGCGAGGAAATCGCCCTGAAATGGAGAGATGATCATCCTATTGTCCTAGATACGTGGTTCGCCAAGGACATCTCAGCCATGTTAAACTAGAAATTAACGTCAGTCTGGTTTCAACATCGACAGAAAGTAGGAATGTAAAACTGCTACAGATGTGCGGCCCTAAAAAAAGATAATGACTTATATATGGTATGCACCCAAATGGTTTATTACATCGATCACGATTGATGTGTGTGGGGAATGATCACAGACAACAACAGTACATTCCGCCAGCCTCGGTATTTACACAGATCCTATATATTATACATCAGATGGCAGTGCATTCATGGACACTCTGTCTGTTCCACACTTGCTTTTATATTATTCATCGTAGAATCTATATCAATTCAGTGACTCCGGGAAATCTATAGCGGTTTTGGTCGCTCGTGAATACAAGGAAATCTATGAAATTGGAATCGCTCACGCACAAAAGAATTATTTTTCATTTATCCAGAATCGGTATTTGAACAAGTATTGACAGAAAGGAAAACGATCCCACATGCATGCGAAATGGAATTATTTGCATGAGTATTTACTTATGATTCATGCATGTACACATACTAGTCTATATATTTGTAAAAGATACTATTTATCACACTGACTGAATATAATGAAACCAGATGATGTAAGCTGTGTCCAAAGAAACCTTCTCGAGAGGATGTAACTTGAAGAGTTATGTCTGTTCCCAAATATAGTTTTATTAACTTGTTTGGTGACACTGGGAATAGATACACAAAAATTAACGAAACTAATGAGTATGTCTTTTGCTTTGACGTAAACCTATAATCCATGCAGATAAGCAGTATGTATGTTTGCTCCAATGCTTTCCATTATGTCGCTATATATCAAATAGTAGACAAGCAAAATGTGCATGTCTGAGCAATTGATATGCAGCCGAGAAGCTCCTCTAAAGAAGAATTTCTTTTTAGTACGTCCCTGGTATTTGGCATGCATGGCCGCGACATTGAGCCTTCTACTACTGAACGCAAGTATAGAGCTACCGTGCTTTATTAATGCGAACTTATATACATGTACTTGTTATTTGTAAGAACATTTGTAAAGGTTATATACTGTGAATATTTACCATGGGCTGTGATATGACTTAACCAGCCCCATGCTTAGACTCACGCTTGATACACATTAAAGTTGACATTGAAACGTATTATAAAGTAATTATAAAATTACATCTGGATGCCTGACTGAGAGCCGAGAAGGAATGAGGTTGAAGTGCATACTATAGTTCCCACATTATGAAATGTTAGCTCGCAAAAGAGGAAATAATCTGGGATCCTGCATCTTTAAATATGTCTTAGCCTTATGGCACATATATCTATTCGAGTAAAAGACAGGCTAAGTTCCGTAATACACTCTCAAAAGATGTTAGTTTCATGTCAGGGTTCAAGATCTGCCACCCTAGTTCTCTGGGAGGCCGGACGTAATTTGTAAGAACAAGGCGATGATATATCATCCCCAGTGTTAGCGCTGGGTCTCCACCTCAGTCTGACCAAGGCCGGCGCCCTGTCTCAACGTGTCAGCCTGTCTGAACATATTGCTCCATGTCGCTCCAAGTCGGTGGTTCTACTCGGCACTTGGGAAAAAATCCATTTATTTTGTCCTTGTAGATGAATGGTTCTGTGAGACCACTAAGTTTCCTTGAGACCAAAATGGGTCAAGGTAAATTCCTCTGAATCTCGGTATTTGCATTTTAGCAAAACCTACTATAAGGATTTGAAACCCGTCGATGAATGCGACAGTTAAAGCGCTTATCTTTATCCCTGACGTTTCATTTATGAGATAATTTTCAAAATGGGTGAATAGAAACTGTTAGTAAGATTTAACTGTCTGTTGTTGTTAGCAAAGTGTTATGTATGACAACACTGTCGTCAATGTATTCTTCTTGTTACAAGATATAAAGCAGTTAGAGGATTCCTTTTGTCGTATGTAGGCCTAATATTGTTTACCAAAGTAATGTGAATATAAATAGTATGTATGCGCATGCAAACAAAAAGGATCCAAATAGCTCCACTTCTTCTAAACACGGTAATTATCAACATTTGTATTCATAACATGAACTTGTTTATTTCCCGCCCTGTGTCTTAATGAATGATTCATCGCGTAAATCGGAATATCATGAGTCTCTTTACTGAGACAACCCTATGAATAGGTCCGGACCATGAAGCACCAACAGGTCTCTCTGCCCTGGTTTTGGATCTGTTTTGGCAGTCTATCGCTTATGCCTTTTAGAGTTATTGTTAGACTTGCTCAAGGCTGTGGTCTTTTTATCATTTCTTAATGGACGAGTGTTCAGTGTACGGTGGTTAAAGCATGGCACTGGTTGGTATGGTTTGGTGTGACTGAAACAAGTCTAAGTTATTGTATAATTCTGGGTGGCTGTGTTGGAGGATCGGGTTGGTGAAACCTTTGGTTTGGGAACGGGTCAGCATGCAGAATGGGTTTTACGGGTCACGGAATGTTAGCGTACATTTGGGCTGGGGTCTCCATTTAAGAGTAACTCAGTGATAGAGTATTACCAGGTTAAGAGCTTGAGTGCCCCATTGACAAAAAAAGCAATATGAGTATGCTCAGAAGATAATACAGTGTAGGAAATAGATAGACGGTGAGTGTAAATCAATATAGTGAATGATGCGACTGGGAGAGGTGAAGAGTTGACGGGTAACTGAATAGCAGTGTCAGCAGATAACAGATGGCAACATGCAGGGCTGGAATATAAAGGTGTGAAGATATGTGACTCACTCAGATTACAGCCGGGATGGAATAGGATATTGTGCGGGAAGACTGGGGATAAGTGAATGAGTCAATTTTGAAGTAAATGAAATGGCCAAGAGGGTCTGTAATAATCACTATATACCGATGATGCTTTCTCCATTAGAAATATACCTTAAAGTGACCTCGATTTTGACTGACCCGATGCTTGGGAGGCTGTGTGTTCCTGGAGTTAGCTGAAGAAATGGATTAAGGGCGGATGGGTGAGTTACAAGTTGTGAAGGAAGTTTATATGTGAGATGGAACATAGTTTATTACGTGTGCGCATGGGGAGTTTACTGGGTTGCTTTGATGTCATTGATATATGCCTAATATTTTTGCGCGCTTGATCTTCTACTCCTATGCTTGTCGAAAGTGCTGTTAGGTAAAGGGAACATAAAATTCTAATAAAGTTTCAATGATATTAAGAGTGAAAGCCGGTATATAAGAAGAGATGAGTAATAAAGTAATCCAAGGAAAAAGAGTGAATGACATCTTATTTACAATGAAAAGAATTATACAGATGACAGATTTCCACTTTTCCATGGAAATCCAATTTTTCATTTTCGACACATAAAATCAATTATTTTGTAAAACAAAGATAATATGAATTGAGCCTTTAATCACGGCAATAGAAAAGTGGGTTTAACCTCCCAACGGACCACCAGCCACATCTCATGACTGACACGGACCTATTTTCCGTGTTTACTTGGTCTCTCAGAGACCGCAATTTCCAATTGAAAAATAGTTTTTATCTCAACTGACATCCCTGGAAAATTGGATACCGCTATGATTAGTCGCATGGCTTATCAAATAACGTTATGTGGAATGTAGGAGCGTTTGAAGAATATATGCTTAATGGAAGGAAGTTGGGTAGAACTACTTTAGGGATGCCATTAAGGAAGGTTTAGTAGGTGGAAAGGTGGGAACACATTGAAGAAAAATAAAGGAAGAAGAAGTGCGGGGAGTTGATTTGGATGTGACGATGTAGACAGTTAGCAGGACGGTTGGTTAGCTGAGATGGTGTGTGTGTTAGGAAGTCGCCGTGTTTTATATCAGAACCTTCTTTTTCCCCCAGCAAAGTATCTTGAGTCCTCAAAAAAGCATCACGTTCCAAGCAGAACATGGATTTGGCATGTAAGCAGGAAGAGACAAAGTCTGTGTTTGGAGAGCTGATCCCTGGACAATCCCCAGGCTTCTGTAATGTCTGCGCTGGGGCATGGCCCGTCAGGTTGCAGCACCATACTACCCCAGTGTGAGGCGCTTCTGCAACTATTATAGTAATGCAACAGTCTGCACACTGTTCTCTATAAGTTTGGAATGACAAAGTTAGTGATTGATGGTCTATTATGTACCTATAAGCAACAGACTCAGTTGTATCTGTAAATTCAGGATGACAGACAAGCAAGAAATACAACAGCAAGGCCGGATTTGCAGCACCGCAGTAGCACACTGTCGAAACAGGTTCATAGATGTGTCGATTTCTCTCTATAACTACGTTCTTCCGCATTTTATTTCCATTTCTTTTCAAATCATGACTGGCATCCCTCATACTAAATGGAGGTGACACCAAAAAAGACGAGAGAATTGTGTTTCCCATATACTAAATGGAGGAATTTTCCGTAAGGAGGAAAAAGTACCTAATAGGGAGCCGGGCAATCATTCTGATATCTCAGTTCTGGTCGAACATTTAATATTAGACTGGGGCTTAAAGTTTTGTTCTCATCAATCATCTAGATAATTGACTATTTCAGGGTAACTGTAATTATCACTTTTTGGATTATTAAGTATTTTTCTTACCCATTTACTATGAAATTAAGGGAGTAACTGGGCAATCCGCTTGGGAAATCCCATCTACTGACTGTCCGTGTATCAAATGGATAGCTTCATGAAAATGTGCGATCCAAGTCACGTTTAATTGTTAATAAAGTCATATACTTCTGAAGCATCTTGTGTATAAGCAGCAGATGGAACTACAATATATATGAGGAACCACAGCAATCTGTCCATCTCCCCCAACGCCGCTAAAACAAAGGACCACGCCTAGAATGACGCAGTGTAAGAAATACTGTCCCCCACATTAACATCAACAAACACCTTGGGAGTAAGGAGGCGTGAGAATGGATCTCTGTCAGCATTTACGACGAGCAGACCTTCTCATTCTGTTTATTTCATAGTGTGAGTTAATGTACGACTAATGTATGTGTATACTCACAGTATTAACATACCTCAGGCTAATCACCAGGTTTGCCTCAGGCATAAACCTGGCGTGGGTTCGTAGACTCGCTTCGAGGAAATTCCTCAATAAAGGAATATTGTGAGCTATCCCTCAAAGGTGTAGAATATGTATATCAACACAGATCTTCCATAGATAGAACGCAGTGAAGTAGACATCAGAGAAGTCTAATCTGTGGCTGAATGGGGAACATTCTAGGAAGCGATCCCTGATACACTAACATCATCAATTTTTGTACCGTGTCGAGCTATATTCCATGGAGAATTGCACGCTCTACTATTGTTTGTAAACTGCGCAGCGATGTTCTTTTCTTTTAAAGATATTTATTCATTCTGCCCAGTGTAATCAAAGTAGTGGCAGTTCTTCCATGAATAGTTGTTATCAACAAATACTCCTAGAAATTCAGAGAAACTAGTCTTGTTTTTGGGTAGGAAGCGAATGCTGGACAGTGGATTCCGTTTACGCGGTCTCTCTTTTATTCTGACACCCACTCTGGTTCTGTGTAGTTATTGAGAGCACCCCTCGTGTCTACACAGGTTGTAGTACTGGAGGTGGGGTCAGGAGTATGGGTGGTGGTACCGCACCGGAAACTCGCACCGAGTGCACAGGTAGTATATAACTAAATCAATATTACCTTCTAGTGTTCTGCTTTGTCAGCTGAAGGGCGGGATTCTTATGATGTAAATATATTTTTGCTCAGAATCTTGTCTTGTTATTTTAACTTACCTACTAATATAGGATTTTGCTATATATGTTAAAATGCAGTATTCAGAAACGCGTCTATGCTATTCGACTAGATGTATTTGGCCATGCAGACCTCTCGCCAAGTGAAGCTTGATCCTGTAGTACCCGGCATTATCTCGAATTCCTCCTGTTTTGCCATCGTTTGCTTGTGATTCAGAATACCTAAATGAATAGTTTCATCACAAACATTTGTTGTTGTTGTTTTTTGTGGGTTTTTTAAAAATTGGTATGATTTTTATTGTCTTCTAAAACATAGAGGGAGCATTATTATACTGGCTGCTCTTAGGTCAATCCCCTTCAAAGGACGGCTCACAGAGGGAGCAACCGGGACGCTCCACGCCGTTTTTAATGTCCACATACACCAAGAAACATTACATTATTTAGGCTTTGAGCCTTATGCCCTACGGCATACCTACATTTCGTTTTCGGTATCTGGAAAATATTTGAATAATTTTTTTCCCTCCAAAAATGTCCGCCTCTGTTAAATTATATAATCCCACTAGGTGTACATACTACAACACTGATGCTACCACCTGGTTGAATAAGAAGATGAAGCTGGCTGGGGAATAAAGTAGTTTATTAAGTGATTTTATGAGATAAGACAGTGTATATTGTATGTATTATTAATGATATTATACATAAAATAGTTGATGAACATAAAAGATATACCCCTATAAACAATAGATGGGATATAAAATAGTACAATAGAGAATCTTCCATGGTGCATTTTTGTTCAGTTTAATGCAATTACTGGACGTATACGGCAGAAAATCAATACGATAGTATTTGGAAGGATTTCTAATCCACATGGACGAGGTAACCTTGGCCTCCATGTTACCAGAAACCTTTCCTCACACAGTTCGTGTGCAGAATTTAACCAGAGAGCAATACTCCTGACTTGCTGGACGTGTAGGACAGCTAGCGCCTCGCCCTTTCGTGAACTCTTGACTTTGCCTTCAATTTCTGAAGTGTGCATATTACACAGGATATTACATATACATGTATACTTTTGTAAACATTGGTAAAGCGCTGTTGAGCTACCCCTGATGCCCAAATAGAGCCCTAAGGCGTGACCGTTTTTGGACCTCTTTTCTCTTGTTTAGTGTTTATGCCGTCTAGTTTTAAATTCTGTCGCATCCCCCGTAAAATCATTAACCACGTTGTCAGGTGGACCAGTAATGGAAGAATCTCTTATTGGAATATCCTATATGATCCTATATGGAAAACAATGTCGGACACTAGTCAAATATTGATATAGACAATCAATGACTTTAAAAATGGGATTGCAGTTTTCCACTTTTCCATAGAATTCCTCGTTTTCATTTCCAGTTCATGAAATTATATTTTTCGTATGAGCAAAGATAGTATAAATTGAGCCTCACTCTCGCCAATATAACAGTCGTTTGAATCTCCCCACACACGCCCTATTCCATGGCCAACATTGATGTGTATTCCACGCTCTCTCAGTCTCCCTGAGGGAGTAAATTCCACATGAAAAATATGTCCACCCTTACTCAAATGACATCCCTGGTTAATTGTATAATATAAATTGTATCTGGGTCAACTTAATGGGTGTTTAGCTTGGTCAATGTAAGATTCTCTTAGGACAATGTTTCGTGTCAAATAGACTATTTTTATTTATACTATAAAGGCTGTCAGCACAAAGCCGGTATGATGAATTACCCTTACAGTAAGTCCTGGATAATCATATCTGTAATAATATATATACAGATGTTTCGTTCTACTCTTGAACAGAATTAGAACCTCAACATTTCATCCTGTAGCATACATCGCAAAGTCCACATACGCGTTGTACATTCCCCAACAAACTTAAGGCATATATGCACATGGCCTTTACGACACTCATCTTGGGATTGGGATTTAGGTCGTGTGCCGAAGGAATCTGATAAAAGTCAATGAGACCTGTGTTCAAAATGTCTCCTAACCACTTGGCAGACCCTGTGGATTATAACTAAATCGAACCTGCTTAACGTCAGTGGCGCAGACACCTGAGTCAGGAGGATCACCAGGTAGCAGGTGTGAAGGGACGAGGAGAGAGCCACGCCCGCGAGCTGCTCCACTTCCAGCCACCCACTCAGAGTGAGCTGCTCGCGGTGTCTGTGCTTCCCAATTCTGACTCATCCAGCTGTTTCATGGGTGGAGAAAGGTTGTCAAAGGTCGAGGATCGCTTATTGTGTGTAAAAAGACGGATAAAGAAAAATACACCGTATCTGTTTTCGGCAGAACAAGAAAACGCATTACTCTGCGGTTTTCAATTGTGTCACAAATAGAAGGAGTAACGTGAGGGGACAACACACTTGGTGAAGCGTGAATTTTCAAGGAAAGTTAGGTATCGTATCAAATGGGAAATAATCTCATTAAAAGGTGATTGCCTTATAATTTTGTTTAAATGAACCTTTAAGAGGATATTTTCTGCCTGTCCCTTGATCCATCCTGTCCATACTGGGTCCATAACTACGATCATATACCTGATAGCGGTCGATAGGAGAACCCGCTGGGTGCAGTAATAAATTAGTAACTAATATTGATCTACCCTCCCGAGGACACTATAACCCCCTACCCCACTCTAAATACTCCCATTCTGATACTAGGCCACCCCTGCCGCGCACCTGCTCACCTTACCTGGATTTACCTGTGAGGGGAAAAAAGGGAGATGAAAGCGGGTTGGTGGGGAAGTTGCTGTTGGGTACCTGCCTCTGGTGGCTGTGATTGGTCGCGCCTCAGCGGTTCACGTGAGTTCGCCACGTGTTTGGCAACAATCGTGACACTGCTGGGAATAATAGCCGGCCTGTTGTGGTGTTTTGTGGCGGAGGTGCAGTTCACAGGGTGTTCGTGATGGAGTTCCATGAGGGAAGCTCGCTATTGTTGTTGTTTGTGGTATTTAGAATGAGGTGAGTTCCTGGTTCGAAAACGGGCAAATGCGTGGCTACGGGATCGTAAAGATGGGAAAGATAGATGAGCATGAAGTCATTGAAAGAAAGATAAAATCGTGAAAGGTGGCGGTTATCCCTTGTGGTAAAACTTGTGCAGTTTCTAGATGAACTGAACGAATGATTGACTTATTGTACGCTAAGACCTCATCTAAGTCCTATATAGGACATAGAAGGCGTTTCATGGATTGAGATACTGGAGCCAGCAGAATACAGGGTAAAGATTACCCAAGCTGACACCTCCAGTCAAAATAAAAACCTGAAAAGAAGAAAAAAAATAATTTAGCTATGTAGCTTTTGCTAGACAAAACCCTTGCCCAGTCGTCGGTGTTTTATAGTAGTGACGATCATTGATAGTGACAATTTCTGTTGCTTAGTCGAATTATCGTAGCTGCACATGTATGACACAGCTATATCCAAATACGTTTCAGACCATCAGTATTCAACAGGTCTATGCAATACCTTGAGACTATGAAACATCTCCCAATATTGGATTCTCGCGGGCCAACTGAATCAGGACCATAGAATGCCGCCAAAATGAAGATGATCTAACCAAAGGAGAATGATTCATTCTGTGTTAGTGGGAAATATTGATGGCTTATAGCTTCTACACTTAAAGGCTCGTGAAGTTTGCGATGTAATTGTGCATAGTGGAAATGACAATTCTCAGTGAAAGATTATCCTCTGTTGTCGTCATCCGCTCTGTGTTCTGGGAAGTTTTTCAATCTTTCAGTAGCAAGAAAATACCAGGATAATTGAAAATTAACGAGCCTGTCGTATTTTGAAATAGGTCTACCTCCTACCACAAGCTCTTCGAGTAGCATTGCAGAATGACGCGAACATCCCCTGACCTTAGTCATGTTTTGGTTACATTACCCGGTGATATCAGATGTATAAACATGCTCTGTCCGCCTTCCCAGGACAGAGCAGCAGATCTGCTGGGACTTAGAGAGGGGACCCACCTCTGAGCACGCCTCAAACCAACGAGTATAGAGAAACCATTCACGTTTATGGCACCACAGAGGGTAATGGTCCATGTCATTCTCAGGTCATTGACCCTATTGTCGAGACCCCATAAAGCACTGCTATTAATTCCCCACCTGCCGACCCTGGCCCCCGAGGAGGTAAGGTGAACAGGCATAGGGAACATTAGTGGTTTCGGAATTGCTTGCTGCACTTCAGGGGAAATATTGCCGATAGTATGGACCTCAATCGTTGTGGCCATTTCAGAGGCTTGTGCCTATTACGCAAAATAAATAAAAAAAATACCCTGGCGGTTGCTACTGTGAGAAATACTATTACCTAGACGCATTAGGATTGATAGATGGGGCACAGTAGATGCAAGATTTGGTCATAAAATATCAACTTGAAGATTGGGACCCACGTTTCTCTTTATATTGGCTAGAAACCTGGTCACTTCTAACGGCCTTCGTCTATAAATAGACCAGCTTGAGCATAACCCCTTGTGCAATTTGGCCATGTGGTTTCAGCCTCTTTATTGTAAGGGTTTATACTGTAGCTAGATATCTAATATTTCCGGCCGTTTGATATGATACTAATGCTGCAAATGTCATCTGTATTATATACTGGGTTTCTGAGGGTATTGAATCCCAAGTTACTATTACTATTGGTTACTAGTGGCAGGTGTGTTTGGGTTTGGATGGGTTTATGGGTCAATACAGGTCTTTCAAAAGGATCTTTTGACATTTCTACAGGAAAAGACAATGCTGTCTACCTGACCGAACCATGAGGGTCTTTGGAAACTGGCCATAATTTTTTCCCCAGAAAATATTGTCTATGTTGGGAACGGTTTTCACATCTAGTTTCACATTTGTTTTCAGTGTAGGCTTATTATTCCTTAATTGATTCGGTATATGATCTGTGCATATTTCACATGTATGTATTTGAGAGATTTAGCATTGGGTAAACATTGGCATAACACTGTGGAGCTCCTTCCAGAAGCTAGAACCCCCCGCTGCCATGGCTGCTCGTACTACTGTTTTGTCACCTCCTTTTTCCGCATCGATAGTCATGACATCTGCCCTGCAATTCTGTTAGAATCACCGGATAGGTGCTTTATTTAACTTATCTGATATCATGTTCCGTTTGCTTATCAAAACATTTCATTAACAATAAGTTTTGTCCAACCCTACCATCATATAGCCTGCAAGATTTCAGCTTTGAATACAGATGTAAGGGGCCATCCATAAAGTACGTACGCAGAATTTCTGGAATTTTGGACCCCCCCCCCCCCCCACCCCCTCTCCCAATCTTGTACGCAATAGAACAAAGAGGGAGCATATGCAGATTTTCCAAAATGTCTTACCCCCCCCCCCCCCCCTCGGTGCGTACGTACTTTATGGATGGCCCATAAGTAATAATCACATTTGTGGAGTTCTTCTGAGAAATATATATGAATGTTTGGAGATATGGATATTCTAGGCAACTAGTGAGGTGATTTTTCCAAGACAAGTCCACACAGGTTTCTAATCAGTTTGTATCACCACAATGTGAGTGAGTGAGTAGAAAATGCCAGTTCATGTTCTCATTGACGCCTTTTTACGTGTTGTTAGGTGAATGAATCCTCCTTGTTTTTCCATAATAGTCGAGTCAGTCCACTCACTTAAAGCCCAGTGATCAAATGGCTCAGGCGGAAACTGTTGTAGAAGTGTGGTATCCTGTGAGAAACAATCGGAAAACATCTTATGGGAAATCGTTTAGTTGTGCCACTGCAATGGTGATACCGCTTTATTTATCTTTTTCGATGGCCTTTACTGTGAGTTGTGTTCTTTATCGGAGCAGCCATTACGGCTCTACCCCATCCCTTCCCCACCCCCATTATCCTCAAAATCTCTCGCGCTAAAGCCGGGGTATTGAACGGATGCAGACGACCGGAAACCATTTCTCTGGGATCGAAGCCTGTCGGTTTGTTAGTGGGTCAGTGTGGCGTCTTGTATGAGATATGCATCACACAGACTTATCACAGGGCGTCGAGCAGACGACATTTAGACTGATTGCGTAGCATTCTGCAGCCCCCTTTCCAATCAACCCAAGGGTGATGGACTGCCCATTTATGACGCCGTCCCACAAACAACGAGGATCCCGCTGATGCTGTTGATGTGAAGTTGGCTTATCAGCATGTTGATTTTACTGTTTTGAGGGCGGGGTGTTAGTTATGATCCGTGAGCCCAGGGAATATTGATCAGTTTGTTTAACGGGGTCGTGTAGGAAACTAGGCCGGCGCGTGCATTGGTTAACCTGGTAAAGCGAGTATTTGGCCAATGTCCAGGTTTTGTCGCTCTGGATCCCGTAAATGTCAATTGCAAATGGCAGGTCAACCGCCTTAACGGGATAACTTCCATTTCCTGGGAATGGTTCTTCCAAGAGTAGAATGAATATCAATCATATATTTCGCCTGGTGATATATTTTAGCATCATTTGCGAATACTATACCCTCAGCAATTCTTACAAACTATTCTTAAACATGGGTCATCACAGTGGCAGACGGGATTTTGGGAGAATATCGCGGGTTTAGGGTAGTGTGTGGGGACAGCTGAGCGGACGTGAATGTTGTCATATGATGACAAGTAATTGGGCCTGGGATCAACTAAAGGTTACCGGAGCCTGAGAGGGATTACCAACATGGTCGTTCCCACACCCTGGGAATGAGCCCTGCAGGCACGATTCTCTGCAACTCCCGTAAAGGCAACACCAGACAAACGTTTGAAGTACACTTTAAATGTCCTTCCAATTATGATACTTTACTTTTTTCCCACATACGATTCTACTTGGCAATTGTCCCTTATGAAGTATGCTTTAAATGCATTCCAGATTGTGACACAATTGTCTTTTTGTTAGTAGTGGAATCCAGTGGGCTACATTCGAAGTCGTTCACCGAATATCGTCTTAGAATGTCACTGGGTTAGGGACGTGTAGCTTAGCCACCAGAAGCTATTTATTTGCTAAAGCAAATGCTCTGGATGTCACGTCCTGGTATTTTGATGTTGGACAATATCCACATAGAATACTGTTAAAAAAACTTGATTTTATTACGTGTATGTGTAATGATTCCTGAGATATCGCAAACCTAGATCGATTTATCACATTTACTAAATCATGTGATGGGGAGTCATAGATAGGATTCTTAGATTGCATATACCATAACGTCCTCCTATCTCCACTGGCTTCGATGGTTTTTGCAGAGTAATGGCATTCATTAAATACCCATCCTTTTCATAGTTACGCACAGCTGATAACTATTACGTATATGTATATATTGTGCATGGCACCATTTTCCGTTCATTGTTATATATGGAACACGTTGAGACGTTGGCAAAGTGTAGACGTTTATATTTGCATGGTTTCTACGCCAATTTATTTTAAAATATGATCAATTTCGGGTGTATGATAAATATAGAACGACATACTATAGCCGTTCACCATGTAAACGAGAAGGAATTTCCATTATTCAAGGAATTCGGGTTCAAGGCCTCATTTCCTAGATTTCTTGTCCCTCCAACCCCCTGTAATTCACTTATAGGCTAAAACCAATGAATCTCTTGGGTTTTTTTCAGTTCCCCAAACCATATCTGTGTTTGGAGAGTGTCGACCAGATCTATGTTCCGTTTCCATGGTTGGATCCATGTTGTCTATCCCAGACCAATGGTTGACCTGGAGACACTATAGTAACTTGGTTTTTTAACAGACAGGAAGC
This sequence comes from Alentia gelatinosa, assembly GCA_950022655.1. Taxonomy (NCBI): domain Eukaryota; kingdom Metazoa; phylum Annelida; class Polychaeta; order Phyllodocida; family Polynoidae; genus Alentia; species Alentia gelatinosa. Next base: position 98,899,535 of record OX465580.1, on the reverse strand, counting down.
TCTCATTAACAAGGTTCCATCGGCTTGATACAGAGGTTTTATATTGCCACGTCTAGAATACATTTCCTATATAAACGTCAACCCAATCTTGTCTTGTATCATGTACAACCATGGCAAGGTCGTTCTATATAATTACTATGATTCAACCGATCATGAATAGATGAACATGAGGATAAGCCCCCAAGGCCTCTGCTGCAAACACCCCTCCACATACAGTGGCAACCCAAAACAGTGGACACCATTGGGACTGAAATATATTGTTTGCTATAATGAGTTGTGTACTTTTCTTTGTGTCTTCTATACAGCGTTTCCACAGTATTGGAACTTAGACACATCCAATGCCTAAATACCTATTATCATACATATCATCTACAATATAAGGTACAAGGTGGCAGCTAAATCCATGTAGGCAATTTGGTCTTGATGTTCCAGCTCTTCAAATCCATGTATTAACACTATGTGCCTTTTTTTTGTTACAGGGAACTCTCCATCCTCCTGGAAACAGCTGATGACATAGACGTGGAGTTATTTGTGTCGTACGTAGTCAACAAAGCAAAATGGTCTCCCAAGTACGACATAAGGGTTTTCAGCAACGACAATACGATGAAGGTGAGCGATCTCTATGTAGCTTACACCAGGGACAGAGTACACTGTCCATCCTTACACATTGCAATATAGAGCTTTCCCAATTAACAGTATGACCAAAATCGTGCTACGTTTGGACGCTTGTCGGTGATTCCTTTCATCTACTTTTAAATCATTCGTTCGTTAGTTCATAGAATCTTGCTGAATTACATTTAACATTTTGTAATTAAATAGGGGACAGGATATAATAGTACACTACCGGGCACCCGGGCAATAGGTCAGACTGGGCACTATAGGTACTGCCAACTTACCATGTTGTAGCGTTAGAGGAATTTCAGCACACGACCTGATGGTGATGTGTCAGAGTTGGAGACAAATATTGGATGGCATTGTATGTTGTGTAGACTGACGCACCTCATCCTAGCATTATATACCAGTTGTCATCATTTAGTTCTTCTACTGTTCTTTATGTAGCCATCTCATCTTGCATGACTGTTAAACGCAGGTTCTACATCATATTACGACATAGAGTGATTCCTACAGCATTCAATACGTTAGTACCGTATACTCATATCAATACGCAAACTAAGACCTGATGACGGGCATACAGCTGCGTAATCTGCTAACTCACAAAGTATCAGCTGCAAAATCTATACTCATTGTATCAAAAAATGGACTGTTAGATGGGAATATATTTGAAAACATTTTCTCTATATATCAATTAGGTCATATGTTGTTGTACTTTTAATTACTTGTATGAAAAATAACCATCACAGGCCTGCAGCTGCATACCTAATGGCATGACCATGTACGGTCATTTGATGTTACTTTTGCAAACCGACTTATTGGAAGCTGTAATTGTGATATATGCTGAATGATGCCGGGAATATGTTTTTTTGTTCTGATGACAATATTGTTGAAACGGCCGCATAAACCTATTATCATCTTCGAAGCTCCGTCGGTCCAGCTGACATCCAATAATTACAGATTTTCTGCAGAGAGGAACTTTTAAAATTAAAAGAAAAAAAGTCTCATGGCGATTACAGGATGTGGAGTTGCTGACATGATCATGTGTCACTATCGTCTAAGCATCTCCCAAGGAACACGATGTCCTTTCCCTGCACGCTGGTACACGACATGTATGAGATGTCAATAGCGGTGGTGAGACAACCATAACACATTAGGCTAAAAAACACTTGAGGCTCACCCTAAATGTCAACAAAGTTGGAACATGATCGACAAAGCTTTGAGAATGCCGTTAGTTCTATTTTTTCCCAGGAGGTATTTTGGCCTGAGACAGTCACATGCTTTGTGGTACATTGGTCCCTTGGCTGCGGTGGCTACAGGATGTGCATGCTACTCAAAATGGAAATTCCAAGTCTCAGGCCTATTGTCGCTGTGCTGAGAAAAGATTAGTTTTGTCACGTATTGTTTACTACGGCGATGACAAAAGTAGTCAACGTATCGTCTATAAATGCATACGTTGTAGTATTCTATGTGCGGTATCTAAATGGAAATTTGTATCCGCCGCATATTCTATGACTTATCTAGGGATTCTGTTATAAGGAGAGATGTTTAATTTTGGTCTAGATTTTGTTTATATATACCACCATCTTTAGCTATAGGTCATGGACTTTTGATTCGCCTTCACGAGAACTGTGTATTTATTAAGCAGCGAGCTAAACACCTCCCTCTTTCCTTTGCATTTTATTGACGCACGTTTAGTTATGACTGAGAAAAAATACGACGTTTACAGCACCTTACGAAGGTCAGAGAGAAACTAACGAACGGAGAAATGAATTAACAAAAAAAATATGTAAAAGAACTGTCACGTTTTCGCCATTTCATCGTGAAAGTGGTGCAGTGACTCTGAAAATGTGAGGTCTGGTATTTTGGTGCCGGAATTAGACCAATTTAGAATAAGACATCGTGGGCTTAAAATGCCGACAGATTATTTATTGATTGAACAACATCAATTAAACAGGTTTTTCATGACCTTTAGTTGGTAGGCAGGAGTATGAAACCGTAGTAAATATATTATTAGGCTATCTAGTATTTATATTGGCAATTTCTTAAGTTGTTACTATCATAGTTGTTGTTGGTGCAAAAGTTAAAAACAGATTAACATCGTATACTTTATTCGTATATGTACCAATATTTGACCTCTTTCTCTGGCACTTGGACTGATATTATCTGTGATATTCTGGGACACTCCGCTTAATGGGACACTCTGCTTAGGGGGACAATTTGCTCGGAACGGAAATCTCCCCCTCTATTAAGAGTTTATTTTAATGTATTATCCATATTAATTGAATGTTTGTAATGAAACTTCAGTGAGGAAAGTTAGTAAAGTGTACTGTTTTTGTAATTTTGTACTTTTTTCCACCGATATGTCTTTTTTCTGGTAATGGGCTAGCGGCAAAACCGAGATTGATTGTAAAGATTTACTGAAAACAGGATATTCTAAAATGAATGACATGTTTGAATATATCACGGAGTGAAGAGCAGATTACAGTTAACAAACCCTCATAGTGTCTTGGTTGTTGAGCTGTTGTGTTCAATATCCACCAGGTGGTGCCAGTTTCAGCATATTGCACACAAGCAGTGCTGGGACAACGCTGGGTTCCATCTCTATCTCCGTGCATACCCTTAGACGCAGTGCGCGGAGATAGCAAGGGAGGCAGCATGGGGCTGGGGCTGGACTGTAGTACCAGTCCTAGTCGCCAGGGGCTCAAGCAGCAATGATTGTAGTTACCTCGAAAGAACACAAGGGGAATCCACTGCCAACACATTTACGTTTTGTAATACTACATGGCGATGATTATTTAAAGATTCGAAGCACATTTCTAGTACATAAACCAGTAAAAAGACGTTACCAAACATAGAAATGGTAGGCCTCGTTATGTGTTTTTCTAGTCATGAGTACTAAATCGTAAATCTACCCCACACAGAAAAGAATAACGAGAGGCTTAACAGAATCCCATAGTCTGCACAACACCCCGCACCTATTCTGACCATCACTATGAATCCTTCTCTACTTGGCAGATTTTGTATTACGGTATGGTACAACAGTCGACGGGTGAGGACTGGAGTGAAGCGAGGCTCTGTCTGTCCACAGCCATGCCCTCTATCGGCGGGGTGGTTCCTGATCTTGGAACACAACGTCTGGCGTTCAAGTCAAAGCCGTAAGTTTTATTCTAAATACATTTCAATTATCTTTAAATCTATTCATATATATGGCCAGTCATATATACTATCATTAAATGATAATACCACGTCAGTTTTTTTTTCAAAGGAATTAACTGGTAAATATGGATAGAATGAATATAAATTGCTTTAAATGGATATAGGATTACCAATTTAATGTCATATATCAAATTATATTTCCCTGAGAAATAATGTATGATTTGTGTTAAAGATGTTTTAACAGGTTCGCGTGTGTACTTTGGAATATTTCAATGTAAATAGTTCCTAAACAGTCGAGTAGCAAGCAGCAGTGTTATAGAGACTGTTCCGGCAATAGGGAGAACTTGTTCAACCTACACCAGTAAACCAGTTTCACTCCAGCAACCCCTATCGCCTTTCCTGAATAGTGACGATGATATTTTCCCATGGCCCATCACCACCGTTGCCCTGTCTTTTTGTGCTCTCATCTGTTTTGAAGCGATGTTGTTGACCTGACACCAGCCTCTTGATGCTTGCTGCTTGCTACGTACACACATATGATAATGATAGGATGATGTTGGCAACACAGCTAGTTCCACCATTAACACTAAATGCATTGAGGTTAATGAATGCCCCCCACCACCCGCTCCTGCCAGAGATGCAGGCAATGTACCGCGGGAGTTTGGGAAGCCACCACGCCTATCGCGGGTCCGGCGAAGGTCCCTAGCGGGTTTTTACTCGCCTCGCGTGCTCAACTCGGAGGACGTGATGACACAGCCGCAGCCGCCCCCGGAGGACACGCTTAGTGTGGATGCCCTGCCGCAGGACTACGTCACCCCCTCCATGGACACCCCTTCCATGGACACCCCCTCCAAGGCGCGGCCTGGGAAGGTGTGTCCCGTCGTTGTATGCCATTGCATTTTTTTGTGCTTGACAATGAATTGTTTCACCTTAAATTCCACTTTTCTTCATACGAGAAATTCCCCACCGATCCTTGTAGTCTGCATCGTTTATCTTTTTTTTGGTCAAGAGTATAGCTTTTATTACCTTTATATTCTACGTCAGTTTTTACAAAGAAATTGCTCCCAGAAGTTATGTTTGGAAACCATAACCCGATCCCAACTACCACCTGCATGATCCCACCTCCTGTTGTCCAGAAAATCTCACCGAGAGATCATGACATTGCGTCAGATTCAAAGTCCAAGTTATATTTGTATAAACCCTCATTTCTATTGTGTAGATCCGTTCTCATATCTTAATCTTTTTTAACCTATTACCTGAGGTGTTTTATTGGTCCTTGATGCTTGGGGTTTTACATTACTTATTTCAGGCTGTGCGATTGCTGTGGCGTTTAATAATGTGGCGGCGTATGCTTCTTTCGTTTTCCGCCTTGCAGTAGACCAGCGAGGAACCGGTGTGCCTGCCTTTTTAACTTTTCGCTTTTTCAGCTCAACCAGATAACCACAACTTGGAATTATTGTCAGTTTTTACAGCGACACTGCCGTGAACTTTTTTTTGCCTTATTTTTATGGTTTCATTTAATATTTTCTCTGCTACCCCGATACGGATATCTTTTTTCTCGCTAATAGCATGGAGGAGACAGCAGCAGTAGATGTTTATTTATTTTGTCAATAATTTCGGGACATTTATCTTTGACCTCTAGAAAATCGAGGGGCAAAATTTGTCTCTGTGATTATGTGGTGATGTGTTGTGATACCCTATGTTCAATTCATTGGAGTAATTTTGATGTATGAAAAACGATTAAACTCATCTCTAAGCTTCATTATAGGTTAGGGGTGAAAATAATGCACACACACACATACAGTTAAACCATAGCATACCACAAGGCCTTAATAGCGAAAAGTTTCGCATACCTCCCGAGTGGGTTGCTACTGCTGCCATCTAGCGTGAAACACCCCTTCTCTTATCGTCAGTCCCACAATACTGAGTCTGTCGCCAAATCAGAATGAGGATGAGGAAAACCTTCTTAAACACTCTGCCAAGAAATCTTCCCCTGGCTATGCACGCTTCATTGTTATATACCCTGGTATATAGACATGGCACTGGGGTCAGTCTGTCCCTTCTTCTTATTCTCTTTTTGTTGTTATTATTGTTGTTGTTGAGTGAGAAGTTGTCTTTGATTTTGACGGTAGGTTTAGTCTGGCCCTACCCAATGACGAGCTACCCTCGCCTCGCGCCCAGCACCGGCCCACCACCATGTACCTCCCGGCCTCAGGGGGGTCTAGCCTCAGGCGTAGCAAATCCGTAAAGCGGAGAATCTCCTCGAACCCGACCTCGCCCGCCGAGCTCAACGAGGTGCTCTCATCTCTGGATCTGGCGAAGTGGTTCCGTGAAGACCAACCGCAAATCGAAGACATTCCCCTCGAGGTTTATATCGTTAAATGCTTTTTTTGTTTGTATTTTTTTTGGTGTAGTTCTGGCAGTTCTCCTATCTATCACGCCCTGCGCGTGTACACCTGTGTTGTGGTCTGTGGGCACTGCAGTATTAACAGTAGACGCCTAACACCTGTAATATTGGAACTGCAGAGAACACCCTCTCACCTTTCATTTGTGGCTTAACTGTTAAAGATATCTAGCAGCACATCGTTTTCACATATTAGGTAAAGGTAAGCACACACCCTTTGGCATAATGCTGTCATTGTGCTTCAATACACTAAGCCAGTTCTGATACTTTCTGAAACAATCAGCAAATATTCAGAACCTTCACGGAAGGCTTGGTGTTCGAGCTTAGACCCTTATTTATTTTTCAAATCCGTATTAAATCTGACACATTTATTGCTTTACTTTCTTTTGCAAATTCTCTGGTTCAAAAATGTTTTGATTCAGAATTCCCTTCCAACTGAAAGGTATATGAGGTATGGCTACCCATCAGGCCAGTAATGGTAAACACAGGGGTACATGGGGAGGTAGCATTAAGTGATAGCTTGCTCCCAGAGGAATGTTGTTGACAGGCAACATTGTTATGTGCCTTGTGCATTACAGAATAAATGAAGAGCATAACATTGGATGTGCAGTCTCTGACCACAAGAAGGTTTTCAGCCCTGAGTCACAGATTCTAGTATCACCTCATTAATCCTACAGGCTTTTTGCTTGCTGCATATTCCTATGATCGGCTATTTCAATTACAGACATGATTATATTGAAAATAAAGATGCTAAGGTCCTATAGCATTGCCTGATAGACGCAAATGCATGCGGGCTTATCTTTAATACTAATACTCTCCAAAGTGTATGCCAGAAAATAAGCGGGGCTTCAACACTTAATTGTGAACATCCCTGAACCAAAAACATAACGGGTAACTTTTTAAACCTCATGTGTTCTAATCTCTAATGAAGTAAATTGTTAAAGTCTTTTGCAGTTGCCGGCTGTGCTTTATCTCAAGATTCAGTTTTTTTATTTTCCTTATTCAAAATAATGTCCCTTGTTTTGTTTCCTCAGTAGCGGCCTTAAAGTTAACATGTTCAATTATGAATCTATTTGGTCTGCTTATCAGAGATTTTCATTGCTTCGTATTTTTTCCACTCCCATCCCTCTCCACATCCACCCATGCTTGGCGTATAGTGAGGAAGAAGTAGGTTTGCGTCGCAGGCAGTCCACCTTTGGGCGTAGGTCTAAAAAGGTTGGCCGTTCCTGGTCCTTCAATGTTCCTGATACACGAGCGACTTACCCCAAATTTGAGAGCGAAAAACTACAGGGGGCTCCTTCAGGTAGCAGCGAAGGTTCTGATGGGGCCAAGGATACTATCAACCCGAAGGATATTCCCTCAGTGGAAGAACCACTACAAGAAATGCCTCAGCAAGAAGCAGCTGACGCAGCGAACATTGGCACACGTACCTATACCGTTAGTTCGCTGACCTATTGGCGGCAACTCTCCTTAAAGTCCACGTTGTGGTGATGCATTGATCATTGTGACCTGAACTCTCTAACTGTGGAATCTGTCCTTTGTTCTTGTTGTGTAGAGAGAATTCCTTCCCCTATGCCCTTCGTCATTCCGAATAGGAAACTAGTTGTTGTTCAGTAGTATTTATTAGTAGTCTTGATGGTTCTGTATACGTAGAGCAACTATGGTAGGGGTGAAAGCTTTAAATAACCTTTTGTCTCGAAGTAACCTCTATCCCTTTCTGTTCCGGAAATTTCATTTTGTAGACAAAGGACTCTTTCATCAAACGTTCTTGCTAAACACACGGCAAACATTCACATACATACTTTGGCAGCCTGAAAAATTTCCTGTATATTACAAAACACCCAGTTAGGTCTAATCTTTTCGTCGGAAATAAATATTTTAAAAAAAGGGTTGACAGGGATGCAAGTATTCAGATAAAGTATTGATTTTCTCAATTTCAATATATCTAATTATAATTATCAAAGTCCCGCCATAGCTACAAGTTAGGAGCACCCTAGAAAGCCTAGAGAGATCCTTAGAAGAAACTCACGAGATGAAAATAACTTGGTCTTGGACTCCTTCGAGTTTGAGCACAGAGTAATTCATGAAGCGAAGCTGAGTGAAGTACTCTGTGGTCACATGAGATGGAGTGCAGACCAAGTTGTTTTCATCGAGAGGGTTTCTGATTCGATCTCATCCTTTATCCTACCCCTAATATAAAATTCCATAGGCTTAACATTGGGTTTCCGTATGCCACGCTGACTGGTATACAGAGTTTTATATGCCACTAGTGGCATACAGCATTGTTATCACGTAATATTCCAAATTCGAGGAGATAGGGTAGGATAAAATCAAAACCTGATTCGTTTTAATCTTGGCCACCGCATTCCACTCCTGAAGTTTTGGCTCCGGACTTCACTCGGCTTCGCCTCATGAAGTCACTTTGCCAAACTCCAGTTGGGAAAACGGTGGACAAGATTAAACCTCATCCAGTTTTACGATAGTATAACACCATTAATCAATAAGATAAACCACCCAATCAGCCATTGAGTATTAGGTGCACTACCTTCAAGGCAGTGGAGTATGAATTCCCATGGGGAAAAATACCGGGGTGAGCTCCCTCGCCGAATCCCATGGGCATCCAGCCATATCCAGGCCATACCCTGACGGCACCCGGTCTCTTGTCTGAAACAGGTTCACAAAGATGCCGACTTTCTTGATTTTCTGAAAGCGAGCGAGTCTCCATACTGGCTCAGTGTACATGCACCCCACAACTTAAAGCATCTTTATAACCAGTCCCGACACTGTCCAATATTTTTCCATCAAGATTCTATTTCCGTGTTCTTATTTTTCAACCTTGACTTGCATCCCTGAGTTGATCATATTTATAGGAAATTAGAGGACAACTTCGGCATTATCATATTAGAAAAGATAATCAAGAGCCTATAATTATCAAAGGCTGTAATGTTTATGAATAATTCTGTAAAACCTAGAGGAAACTAATGGATTTAATAGCAGTAAAAGTATTTGCGAAATCTTCAAGAATTGTAATAATTGCTTAACTAAAGATCATGTAATTCCTGATTTAAATACGATCTTGGTATATCGTTATGTGTACTTTTTAAACCAGTCTGTTCATTAGTGTCTTTAGACTACTCTCGTTACTATCATCTGTATGTGTTGAGAATACTTCTATTCTACTATCTACCTTTCCATCTCATTCCCATATATATTCTCTTCATACGCATATATATATTTGCTACTCCACACACAGTCATTCCTTTCGTATTTCTCTCAAGAGCAAGTTGTATTACACATCGCTTATATAAGAAATATAGATAACCTCAAAACCAGTCTTTACAGCAGAGGCCGTCTGATTGGAATATTTGCATACTACCCTAACACACTTTACATTTTGCACAGCATAACATATGATAACACCACAGATATCAAAATCAATTTAGTGTCTCTTCAATTCAATATTTTTGATAGTATCGTCGCCGTGGCGAAAAGTTTGTTGAGGAAATTGGAGTTTTCTAAGGTATATATATCCCTACAAGCAAACAGCAGCATTTGCCTGCCATGGAACATAAGAGGCACTACAATATGCATCATCTTATAGCCCTCTACAGTACGCCTTGGCCTGATAATGCCATATGGTTAATACAAGTCACTATATTCTTGGTGCGGCTTTGTCTTTGTTTCTTATATTGCCATCACACTAATAGGTCATAGCTCTCGGCCTGCCAATAATTGCACATATATGAGGCTAGATGTATCTGTTTTCCTTGATAGTCATTGTTATTCTGAAGTCATCGTGTAGTTATTCTTCTGCATCCGTTGTATATGTCTCGCATCTAAATTCACTCATGGAGTTGATTTTATGATAGCGTGCTTTACCTTGCAAAGGTAACATTAACCTCGCTCATTGGTTTCCATTTATATTCAGTAGAAGTTACCAAATTATTTACATTTAACAATTCCCCTCATAGTCAAAACACTCCGACAAATTCCGATAAACAGGGCCATTTTCAGAAGTTTTCTCGTCCTTAAATATTAACTTGACCATTCTATTGTTAGTTTAGGCGCAGTAACTTCCGTGAGAGTAATATACGGAAACTGGCTTACTGTCTTTGTACGTCAAGAATACGCGGTAAAATTATTGATCGGATGCATCCCGATGCCGAAGGCAGAGGGATGTATCTGATTTATAATTTTACCAAGTATTTTGACGTACTAAGACAGTCAGCCCGTTTTCGTATTATTATATACCTAAAAATGACGAACTTTTAGCTAGTCACGTGATCACATACCCCGTACGTCACAGTGTGACGTACGGCTATACATACGTCATGGGTAGCAGAGGGCAGTATGTGTGGGTCATATGGCCATAGGCATATAATAATGGTCAAGTTGCGGTGAGATGAGAACCTTTCAGACATCATATCACATTCCAGTGGAATGAGTGAGACTAGTTTTGTCAATGAGGCAGATTTACATATTGGGCGGTGTCATTATGAAGGGGCCCCCGCTGATATTAACCCTATTCTCATCCCGGTGAGTGATCGTTATTCATACTAATGAAAATGTAAATTATTTCATATTGATACCCCTACATTTACTTCAAAAATGGAAAAATCATCAGCAAATGACTTCCATCTCTCTGTCAGTCACCCATGATGAGATCTGTCAAAATGTTACATTTTATTCAAAACTGAATAGAATATGAAATCTGAGTCGTGTCCCTTATTGCTAGTATTTACTGTTCTCTAAATGAGACGTTGGATAAGCTTCTGCAACTATATAAATCCTCATTTTCATGGGTGATGATAGAATATCAGTGGATGTCATAGCTAACAATCCAACTAACAATCAAGCATGATGTCTCTTGATACCTGTCTTGTGGAATAGTCACTATACTATCCTTTCCTGTGGCTGTATTCATAGTTCGTTGCATGTACGTCTGCTTACTTTCTGTGCATTTATCTAGTATGTACATGATGCGAAAGTCGAAGAGCCGGTTTTCAAGCCGACAGAAGAACCGGTCTTTTCGCGCAGCCTCTCCTCCACCGCACCTGGAGTACATGGCATTGCGTGATGATGTTGACGGGGCTCTGGAGAACACACGCATTAACAGCAGTCTGTCCGTGGAGGAGGACGATTCACAGGCTTCTGAAACAGGGGCGGTTGTAAACCCGCATTCTGAGGTGAGAGGCATCGTCTTCTCAGCAGAAGCAGAAGTCTCATTCCCAACACTGACTTCACAGTCGGGTGTCTCCAGCATCACAATAGTCAAGTTTTGCGTACCTTAGGACCCTGTATTATTCTAGGACCCGCTTTGGGAGAAAGGCCATTTTTTGAAGGATCTTGTATCAGCTCTGTTGTACCCTCTCGAAACCCATCACTAGAAGCTAATTAAATTACTATTTTGAATTGGAAACGTGGCTATGTAGAGTCCTTACCAGAAATAACAATTGTGGGTGCAGGGGGACATGATATATATGGAACCCCAGAACGGTGGGGTTTTTTTGGTAGCACTGGGATAGAGACACTGCACTGTCACTACAATGAGATGGTAGTCTCCTCAAGTTGTCAAATATGTCGTTAAAATTACCGATGAGACTTGAGACTGGTTGACACTCATTCTTCCAAATACTAGTCACAGGGTAATAAGACAACACGGTTGAAATCCAGCTGCATGGTGCTGCCTTGTTACACGTGCTATAGACTGTATAGGAGCTTAGATTTGATTGGTGACAGGGTCTGGTAGGGTGCGGGGCTTATATAGAATAACACTCAATGTACTCGTATTTCACGTGGTGCAAGTTGTAATAGACCAGTTGTGGGATCAGTATGTTACAGGGCTTGATGGGATGTCAGCCCAAAATAATTGTAATGGCACATGGTCTATTCTCCATGGAGGGTCCTAGGTTGTCCGAGGGTCCGAGACTGCGCAAAACAATAACATCAACACCTTGGTTTGCTGTGAATCAGATAGCTGCTTTCTACATCATGAAACATCGAACCCAATACGAAGCAGACAAACACTTGGCAGAGTTAGGAACCCACAAACCCTGCTTGATTATACGATCACTGCTCACAGCACAATGAAACAGCCCTGTAAATTCACATCAGGCTCCTGCGAGAACGTCCAATTTAATATCTATGTACTGTGATGAACACCTCCCTTTAGCTGTACGTCCGGTTTCGTTCAATTCGATTTGTTTACACAATGACAGGGAAAAAACATCAGAGGAGGTCTCTATCTCATTGCATGAGTTTGCTGTATAGACCTTAGTTCTGCATGCATGTACAAATTATTTCTTCTTTTGGTGCATGCTGGCCATTTGTAGAGCGATTAGTACACATAATAACATTCTGAATCCAAAACATGATACCCCCGGCACATATCACATGTAGTCATATTGATATATTCGGTAATGTTAAAGAGACTGTCTTACGGATTATTTATATAAAAGTTAGGTTTTTGTATATCGTAAAGTGAACTTTATTGTTGGTAGATCATCTTTTACAACAAGAATACATTTTTAGTTGTGAAACCCCTTTGTGGTCTTACATTCAAATAAGTACATAATAAAAAAAAAATTCTCATTTCTCATGGTACAGATCATAACGTTTACTCCTTTTAATGATTTTCTCTTGCTCTGATGATAAGACAATCGTAATTAGGGTAAATATTTGTAGGCCTACATATATATATATACCTATATAGATTATTACCTTTTGGCGAGAATACCTTGAGGCAGTATGTTAGGCTGTGGCGAGAATGCCATCAGACCGCCTAGTCAAATTTAGAAATATACCCTTAAATATAGAAATAATAAAACGAATTCTGTATGAATATGGAAAGAAATTATATGTTTTAAGGGTAAACCATTTACGACCATGATGACATCGTTTATGTTATATATCAAGGGCAATTGTAGGAAGACCTTTAAGGTATTTGCATTCTCGCCCCCAAGAGACCAGCTGCCTACAGGTATTCTAGGTCAGCACAGTGCAATAAGATGTTAAAAAGAAATGTGTAAACCTTTTTAACGCACAATAAACTGTATGAACTCCTTTAAACCAGGTCAAGGAGAGCATCACGAGCACGATGTACGAGATCACGCGCCGCACGTCTATCCCCTCCGACAACCAGCCGCACAAAGTGTCCGTGGCCATCATCGACCTGAAACCCACCTTTGAGTACGAGTCGGTGCCTAAACGAGCAGCTCACGCCTACCTGAAGGCCAAGGTGAAGAACACCTCGCCGTACGCCCTGCTCGCCGGGCCCACCAACATCTTCCTCGACAATAACTTCATAGCTAAGGTAAAGAATAAAAATGATTTTTTTTTAGAAATTATCACCTGAAGAAGCTGATTAAACATCAGCGAAGCGTCGTGAGAATATTTGATACACAACATGAACCATCTGCTGTACCACTTGGTTTGAATGATATCAACCTACCAACAAATTTACTGTGTCTGTTTTTTTGTGATTTCCACCGTCTGAATTTTTGAAAATTTCCGATGAAATCGTGGCCCGATTTACGAAAATCGGAGGTCCGGAGGGAGTTTCTCTCTGAGGCAGTAGATTATGCTTGAAAAATATTTCCACTCTATTTTGCTGATCCAAACTGACATCCCTCACCATTCTAGAAGAACCCGTCCCTCAGGAGAATTCAGAAATAAACATGAGTACAAGATAGTAATTTCTCCTGTTCATTGTATAATGAAGTTTTAGGTTATAAATGCATTATCTATAGAATATATTAGCGGAGCCGGATTCTCCAGGTGCAGAGTTCTCCCGGGTGCCGGGTTCTCGGGGCTGGGTTCTCTGCGGTGCCGAGATCTCTGGTATTCATGCTATCACGGTTGCCTCATGCATCAGGGAATTTTGGTACACTTTGCCATAATAGGAATGGCTCAGCATGTCAGCTGAACTTCCCGAGTATAATTATTTATTTACTTATTTCTAAAACCTGAACACATATATCGGAGGTCCGGAGGGAGTTTCTCTCTGAGGCAGTAGATTACGCTTGAAAAATATTTCCACTCTATTTTGCTGATCCCAACTGACATCCCTCACCATTCTAGAAGAACCCGTCCCTCAGGAGAATTCAGAAATAAACATGAGTACAAGATAGTAATTTCTCCTGTTCATTGTATAATGAAGTTTTAGGTTATAAATGCATTATCTATAGAATATATTAGCGGAGCCGGATTCTCCAGGTGCAGAGTTCTCCCGGGTGCCGGGTTCTCGGGGCTGGGTTCTCCGCGGTGCCGAGTTCTCTGGTATTCATGCTATCACGGTTGCCTCATGCATCAGGGAATTTTGGTACACTTTGCCATAATAGGAATGGCTCAGCATGTCAGCTGAACTTCCCGAGTATAATTATTTATTTACTTATTTCTAAAACCTGAACACATATATCGGAGGTCCGGAGGGAGTTTCTCTCTGAGGCAGTAGATTACGCTTGAAAAATATTTCCACTCTATTTTGCTGATCCCAACTGACATCCCTCACCATTCTAGAAGAACCCGTCCCTCAGGAGAATTCAGAAATAAACAAGAGTACAAGATAGTAATTTCTCCTGTTCATTGTATAATGAAGTTTTAGGTTATAAATGTATTATCTATAGAATATATTAGCGGAGCCGGATTCTCCAGGTGCAGAGTTCTCCTGGGTGCCGAGATCTCTGGTATTCATGCTATCACGGTTGCCTCATGCATCAGGGAATTTTGGTACACTTTGCCATAATAGGAAAGGCTCAGCATGTGGAATCAGCTGAACTTCCCGATTATAATTATGTATTTACTTATTACCTAAACCTGAACACATAGATGAGTATAATTTTGGAATCTACTATATACCCATGGCGTATATATACTGTAAATACGCATCGTTTCGCCACATAACGTAGAAATACCGTATGGAACAGGGTTCCATACGGAAAAATTTGGAACACTGTTCCGCACACGTCATTTAAAATATTAGTTAGTAACTTATCATCTCGTATTGTAGCATATACAGCATGGTTAGGTCGTTCTATATAACGACCATTAGGGAGTCTTTTGTTTGGAAAACTACCACCACTGAGATAGGTCGGCAGGAGCACCCCTCTCATAAGATCTCACACTCTCTAAGTCGTAATCTGTACAAGGTTCTCACTGCGCTCTATGGGAGAAGAATTCTTAACGAACTAGGCTTAGATCCTTGAGAATCTACTGGCACACAGTATTCCTGCTAGGTGGTATCATTGAGATTATAGGAATCTTTTGTTGCATTGATGTACATATTTAGTACGGGAGGCAGGCCAGTGGATTCTAAAGGCTCTAAGCCTTGTCTGTCATTCTCATTTGATAGAATTGATTTTTACGTGATGTGACCCTGACTATTGCTACGGCGGAAATCACAATTAACAGGACACAATTGGCATGTATGAATGTATGGCATGCATAAGATATGGCTTAGCTCTTATATTATTTATCTAACCCCTGGATTTTTCTCCATAGACTTAACATTGGGAACTCATATCCAACCTCATGAGATATTTAGGAAAAATATCCAATGGGGGATTAAGTCACAAATGTTAGCTCATTAGTCAATGTGAAGGGTGAGATAAATTCAGAAACCCATTCAAGTTTAGGGTCTGAGCACGATCCCGTCTCGTTTGAATCACTACGTAATTCACGTGGCTTCGAATTATTATGCGATTCGAATTTGATGGGTCACGAGCTCGGACCCTAAATTTCATAGGTTTCCTCTATGATAACAAACCAACATAATTCCGTTGGTTTTGTCACTTCAGGCTGAGCTGAAGGCTGTGAGCCCCTCAGAGGACTTCACCTGCTCGCTCGGCGTGGACCCCGGGGTACGCGTCCAGTATCACCCGGTTCACAAGTTTCGTGAGGCGACAGGGATCGTCAGTAAGACCGTCTCAACCACGTACAAACAGTCCATAGAGATCAAGAACACGCACCCGGAGCCTCTGCGGATCATGATCGTGGACCAGGTTCCCATCTCAACAGAGGAGAAAATCAAGGTGAGAGTAGCATCCTCGTGTTTTATGTGTAAAAACTCGGATGTGGAGTGGAAGTCATAAGTGAATGAAAAAGCATGTCAGTGTCCCATGCAAAATGCCCGACGTGAGTGCTTGCTAATAAAATATGGCTGTTATCATAGGGTCATTTTATAGTCTCTGGTTCCTCTCCATGCGTCCATTTAGCCTTCCTAATGCAAACAAAGGACTAGATATCTGTTTGGGAGTGTATATTCCCGTAAACAGTGGATTTGAAGTCCGTAAGCAATGGATTTGAAATACGTAATCAATATTTATGGGTTCTGAGAGCAAAGAAATTATGGCTAAATGTTTGTCTGTAAGGGCTTTGAAGGCATGTGCGTATCAGTTATTAATTCTGCTCTTTATACTCCAACAGGTTTCCTTGCAAGAGCCAGTCATCAAACACCCTGAGAAGTACGACCGCTCAAAACCCATCCGCCTCAACAAGATGAACAACGTGGAGTGGGACTTAGAGATTGCGCCCGGAGAAACCAAGGAGCTCCACCTAAAGTACACCATCGACTACCCAGCCACGGAGGAGGTGGAGAGCTGTGTGATCCACCTCACTGAGTCGCAGTGTTAGAGGTTGGAACTGTCCACCACTCACTGCACCAACCGGCCTGTAAGCCTCAGCAAGTCGTAGTGTTACAGGCGGGACGTGTCCAGCATTCAATGCGCATGCGTATTCTGTGTCTGCCTCAATGAGTAGCAGTGTTATTAAAGGGGTGATTCCACCAGGACGTGCGATATATGCCGATCATGGCCGATTTGTTGACTCGCTAGGTCGGGATGAATCGTGTGAGAGTGTCTGGTTGAATAGCAGCAGTGGAATAGCCCCCATTGAGTGATAATAGGGGTAATTATCTCACACGATTTAGTAAGATCAAGCAAGATGCAGCCAGATGCTTCAAGACACTGCCCGACCCTGCCAGGCAAGATAAATCGTGTTGGTGGAATCAGGCCTTTTTAGGGGTGTTCCATTGGGCTGACTCCATGACCACAAAAGAGCACCACACAGCAGCCATTTGGCAGCTGGTTATAGCACTCGGTGTAGTGGAGGAGGCAACACGCTCATCAGCAATGGCCACACGGCAGTGTAACAGGTGATAGCCCATAAAACCTAATAAATTAGCTTTTGTCAGATGCCTACAACTATTATCCACACAGCCGCCGTCTTTGAACTCCCCTGTGGGTTTTTAAACTATAAGCATGTTTGGAAAACGCCATCGGGTCCACTGGCTGCCCAATGGAACACTCCCTTTAGAGGTGGTAGATGTCGACCACTCAGTACGCACATCGCCCTGTCAGCCTCAACGAGTCGCAGTGCGCACACCATGCTCTCCCGCCCGCCCCGTTGTGAACTCTTCACAGACAAACTCACTTGTCTGTCCAACGAGAAACAAAATATACTCCTTGTATTGCTCAAGGAGTAGTTCCTTATAAGTCAATATGAAATGGTCGATTATTTGGTAAACTCCTCATTTTCTTGATTTTCTGATGAAAATCAATTGGTAGCTCCTGAAGTGCTTTTACATTCTTTCGCACTCCTTACTATAAATGTATTGGATGATTGAACGACTGTTGAGCTATAACCCTTTTACTGAATGATGTGTAAATACTTTGAAGATTTTACAGTTGTGTATGATGGCTTTTATCTGTAAACGAAGCTTCTTTCAAAGGTAAAGATTGTGGAATTATAGAACCGTAAAATAAAGTATTCGATGCTTCATAATATTAGGACTTCGAAACCCATCACCTCGCCTTTCCAGTGGTGTACATGTATAAAAGTGTGTTCAACCGTACTTTCGATTACGTTTCCTCATATGAAATAACTAGACATTGGCTCGACGTCTATAGGTAATGTAAAGCCTATGTTATCCTCACCTGAATTCCCAATACTTTAAAAATACTTTAAATTGTAAAGAGAATCACGTGGTGTCCTTACACAACAAAGTACCTTACTTATGTATCCAATGTAAATAAGCTACAATGTTGAGAGGTTCTGTCCAAGTGTATACCTCTTGATTCCCTTTTAAATGATTGCCTCGGATCCAAAAATTCTATCCAGCGAATACCAACAATTCAACCAAAACGTTATTGTGGGATACCCTTGCTAGGACGCCTCCTAAAAGTGTCTTGCGTGTCTGTGAGTAGGGGGCATAGTTGGTGCTTTTTGCCTTGTCTCATATGTCAGACAGCAGACCTCCCGTGCAGCTAAAGGCCATGGACCCTCAGTGTCAACCTTCATAGCTCTTTCCTCTTTTCCCATGTCTCTGGCACATACCCTACACAGTTCAAGAAAGGGGAAAGAGGCTAAAGGATGTAACTCACACTTGCTTATAACCAAAGATATGTCAAATCAAGTCTTCGTTTCTCGACAGATCTTCCCAGGGAGTTTTAGATATCAATATGGATCTAAAAAATGATTGTCTTTTTTGCATGTGTGTATTTTTCTATACGGTTCTCACCCTTCAAGCCTTCATATCGTAATAACGTCAAATCTATTGCACATGAAGAGGATGTGTCATACCCATTATGATGTGTTCAATTGACTGTAGACAGTTTTAATGATAAACAAGACTCTTTTGACCTTGTAACAATCAGCTATTCACAATTAGCTTGGCTAAGGATTAATAGCCATCGCAAGCCTGGTGTGCCTTTCAGTTAGCAGGCTTTGTGAGTGACATGCATGGCTGTATTCGACTAAGAATCATTTGTATGATTTTTGTTGTGCATTCAAATTCATATTGAAAGTAAGGGATGATAAAAGAGATGCTCAGAGAAGTCCTTAGCGTCCGATTTCTAGTGAATATTTCATTCCAGATATTGTATTCATGCTGACTTCAATGACCATCACAGAGCGGTGTCTCAGATAAATTTCATACCTTGTGGCAAGAATAAGTTAAATATGGTGGTTTCCAGAAGTAAATGTTTGTGGGAGATGCGACATCGTCCAGTGCTCCTTTTCGTTAGCGGTATGCTTGGCACTGTCATACAAGTTGAGAATATTGAGAAACCAGGGAATGTGATGAGTTCATTAATTTCTAAGGAATCTCAACCAGGAAGGTTTGAGCTGGATATCCGCCCACCTTTCAGCTCTTATTGCACTTACAGTGTTGTAACTGGTTAATTAATCGTAGGTGTGGGGAAAATCCAAGCGACGAAGATAGAAATGCATTTTTTCAATGATATGTTGTTATTGAATACTTTGTGTTGACTTACTTTCACCATTTCATAAGTTAAAGTCCTCCTTCGATTCGAAGATATGTGGTTTAAGTAGTTGACGTTGATCAAATGAAATTTGATACCGATGCAGATATTTCGACTTTGAAGCGTTTGTATTGTATGTATTATAGTGTTGTGAATCGTGTAAATGTATTCATAGTAATATTCAATGGAGAACTCCAGGTATTTAGTCACATTTACTAGTCAGAACGTGCATAGGTTTGTATTGTATGGTGAATTGCAGTTGCTGTTTTAATATGATGCTAGATTGTTATATGTGAACTGTTTTCATATGATAAAGACAGGCGCGGCCAAATGTCTTGGCAGATGCCTTTTCAATTTGATACTACATTAGTATAAACTACAAGACATCACAGAAGACCCTTCTGGGGATGATGATTTAAGTATGTATGCCTATGAAATATGCAAATAATTTGAATCTTTGGGCAGCATGATTCTTACACATTTACATTTCACACATTTGCATACACTTCTGTCGCTTAGCTGTGTATGAAGCGTTGCGGTGATAGTGAATGGTAGTTTATACATGGGGCGAATGCTTTCTCTTACACTAAGTTATAACAGTCGCATTTGTTGATTGCTGCGAGTACACATATATTTCAGATTGACTGGAAATGAGTGAATAAAAGTGCCCTCGTTTTGTCAATATAGTTTTTGCATACAAACAGTTATGAAAAGATTCTTTCGAAATCATTTCTGGCTAATAGGGAGATGAACTATTATGTGTACTGTATACTAAGGCAGTTTATTAGACAGAAGTGTATGTTGATGCAATAATTCATTTTGGACTTCAATTCAAGGGAACTCAGCTTGTGGCCCGCTTAGGGTTGATCGCTGATGTAAACACATTCGTGTGTTCTTCAACTGTGGCTTCACATTTTCAATAAAATATTCTCAAGATAACTTTGATCTTGTTATCGTCGTTTATGAAATCCTTTATTAACATTTTATTATCTTCATTTTGGTATTAATAACCAGAAGGCGTCAGTGATATAGGGTCGGATTTTTTAAACCTGCTAAATTCCGCTTTGATCCTGGGATCAGACACGCAAAAATTATTTTTTAGAATAATACTTCTTTTTATATTTTATGTTAGTCACCTACCAAGTACCTTCCAGAAAAGCATTATTCCAACAAAATCAGATGAATAGTTTAGATTTGAGAACCTTTTGAAATTGTGTATAATACTGCATGTTGTCCAATCCCCTGAATATTCGAAATTTCTAGAAACGTTATAAATGCTTATAATTTGAGGAAGACTAATATTATATGGTGACACACATTATACTTGACCCAAAACATTGGGTGTTGGACAACACGTTTATAGAATTACTCAGAACAATGCAAAAAATAATATTTGTGGCTATAATCCTTTATATTTTTAATGAGATGATAATAAGCTATTATTCACAAAGCAAACCACTCAATTACTGATAAAAAAAAACAACCCCAAAATCATAACTTATATCATGGTGTGGTGTCAGACAACACGTTTTCAGTTTTTGAACCACAAAAATTATATTTTTTTATTTAGAAAAAAAACAAACCTGTGTATTTATGGGTGGTAGGAGTACTTAACATAATCAGGGATATTTGTTATTCTATCATGATTATTATTTCTTTTATACATCCTTTAGAGGCATGTTGTTCAACACCCCATTTTTGGAAAAATATCATCATGGAATCATAATGTTTTGATATCAGAATGGATAATCCGATTGTGTTGAAAATTTCAGGTCTTATGGTCAGGATTTTGGTCAACATTTTACAATAAAGGAAAATTGATTTCTCCCTATATATATTTCATTAGTATTATCCTCTGAAAATCGTGGTGTTGGACAACATGCCCTATGTGTCTCTATGTTGGAAAATTTGAAAGTCCTGGATAGTTTTGACCATTTTAATATTTTTTCAATCTTTTACCAATTTTCAAAATTATATTGTCTACACTTTTCATGAAATATGCTTTAAACATGTTAATAAATACAATTGGCTCAAAATTGTGTCTTCCAGATTTTGAACAAAGTGAAAATCACTAGAAAATCACAGTTTTTGTTGATTTTCAGAAGGAAAAATTCCTCAGAGCTATACAAAACCCTATGTTAGAAGAAAGACTATCAAAAGATGCACCAAATAATTTCATTTTTACATTGATGAGATACGTTTAAATATAACATGAACCTTGACTAAGCTTATTTTAGTAATTTAGTAGGTTTTAAAAATCCCTCCCTTATTACTATGCTCTACCTTATGTTTATAATATGGTGTTTGATTTGATATATGTGATGTCATAATTACTTTTGGTATATCAAACTCTATTCCAATTAAGCCAACCAATTCCATCAGCAATTACCAAGGAATTAATCATATATTGACTGACAATATAGTGCACATGGATAATTCCATCTGTCTAGAATAGCGAACGCCGTGAATGCCAACGTTTATAAGTGAACCAAACGTCTGTCTATATTCCCGGCTATATAAGATCAACTTCTATTTCTATTCTCTCTAAATGAGCTGTTCTCATAAATAAGAGGCGATATAGAAACCATCTGAATACACCAATATATTTGTATTTTAAAATAACTTCATTTAAAACCTTGTAATAACTTTTCATGATAAACATATATAATTATAACCAGTTGACATGTACACAACAATTTATCAACTAAATGGCATGATAAGATTTCCTAAGAATTATTTAAATATTTTTCAAGTAGGAGGCCACACTGCACCGCTAGAGCAACCTACGGGAAATAGGTTTTGCAGCACAATAAACAGAGCGGCAGAGTGTGGCAGGAGGCATGCAGAGCTAGCTGCTCAGTAAAGTGCCATCAGGGGGCATGCAGAACGAGCTTCTCAGTAAAGTGCCATCAGGGGGCATTCGGAACGAGCTGCTCAGTAAAGCGCCATCAGGGGGCATGCAGAACGAGCTTCTCAGTAAAGTGCCATCAGGGGGCATGCAGAACGAGCTTCTCAGTAAAGTGCCATCAGGGGGCATTCGGAACGAGCTGCTCAGTAAAGCGCCATCAGGGGGCATGCAGAACGAGCTGCTCAGTAAAGCGCCATCAGGGGGCATGCAGAACGAGCTTCTCAGTAAAGTGCCATCAGGGGGCATGCAGAACGAGCTTCTCAGTAAAGTGCCATCAGGGGGCATTCGGAACGAGCTTCTCAGTAAAGTGCCATCAGGGGGCATGCAGAACGAGCTTCTCAGTAAAGTGCCATCAGGGGGCATGCAGAACGAGCTTCTCAGTAAAGTGCCATCAGGGGGCATTCGGAACGAGCTGCTCAGTAAAGCGCCATCAGGGGGCATGCAGAACGAGCTTCTCAGTAAAGTGCCATCAGGGGGCATGCAGAACGAGCTTCTCAGTAAAGCGCCACCAGGGGGCATTCGGAACGAGCTGCTAGGTAAAGTGCCACCAGAGGGCATTCGGAACGAGTTGTTCAGTAGAGTACCACTAGGGGACGTGCAGACCTTGTTTCAGAGTTACTCCGTAAAGTGCCACTAGGTGGGGTGCAGAGCTAGCTGCTCTACACTGGCCGCCAGAGCTACACGATGTTAGCTCTGGTCAGGTTTAATCAGCGGCCGCCTTAACTAACTACAGTAGACTGGCCTCTGTCCCTGTGTCCTACCCACCTCTCCATGCCTACCGCAAGTGCACGCAGTCCTTACCCCTCTACCGACACTCTTGATTAACTTTGATTATTCAATGAAAGTTTGTTTTTTAAATCTATCGTAAAGCCATCAGTACTACCACCGGCTAGTTCTTCCACCGGAGTTACATTTCTGGTACATCAAGAACACAAACTTTGCAGCTAGGGTGAACAGAGTAAGGGTAGTAATGGAATAGAAGATGGTACAGCTTACACCCAAAAGCTCATGATCAAGGACTTTAAAGAAGTTATGGTTCACAACACCAAATAGTATCGGACCAGCCTGACGAGGACTCGAGCAAGTCTACCACTACACTGTCTACAGGGAAATGTCTGTTACCTTCCTTTTATACTTCTTTGAGAGTGTGTTGTTTCATAATCTTGAAGCCAAATAACCCATTTGTTATTTCCTTTCCTGTGGAGGAGGAGAAGGAGGAGAAGAAGGAGGAGGAGGGGACATTTGTTCTACAGAAAAACTCCTCATAGGCGTGTGTCTTCCCCCTATGCACATACCCTGCGACTAGGTTTTGTCTCATTTTCAAAATCGTAGGAGGTGGCACACCTAGCGATTTTGCCCTGAAAGGGCATTAAAAATTGCCACAGACAAAAGACACACGAATCGCTAGATGTACAATGGTCGGATAATAATCCACCTGATCTAGTACTATTTGATCCCACTAGGTGGCAATACGAATGGATAATCTACAGCATGTGTATGTCTTAATACTTGACAAAATGGAAGGGAGTTTATACCTAGACCCCTTCAAGACCTCGCGGCATGCACGATTAAAATCCAATTCCTCGTAACTCATCGCGGTATGGGGGTCTCATTGAACACAGGAAGCATTTGAGTCTTGTGCAATAAATTACAACATAATGCATGACATACTGATCCTCATGGGGAGGCATAGTTTGGAATTGTGGCCAGAAATCTAACTTTGATATCAGAAATATTTCAAATCTCTTAGATCAAAAGCTTAACATCCCTTTCATCCTGTTACTGTTGTTAGTGGCTTCTATAAGAAAAACCCTTACATCTGCAAGAGTAGCATACTTCATCAATAGGCATATGCATTATTTCGGTTATTGTATATTTCTTGTATACATACATGTATAGGCATATATATATATATATATATATATATATATATATATATATATATATATATATATATATATATATATATATAATATGCCTAATATATGTTCGGGATGTCCGTAGCAAATTAACATGTCAACCAATAGAAATGCATGTGTACATATGTACACATACATGTATATCTCGGCCTAAAAGACGAGGATACTACGTCTTAATCCTTCTGTGTTACACAAGGTTATATATAATGTCATCAGTATATTTTTATCTATACCAAAGACGACTAGATCAAAAATAATTAGCTCTTGTGATTCACCATCCTCGAAAATATTTTTTTTCAGATTGAGACATTGGTATATGGAAATTATAAACAAGGACTAGGATGTCTACTAGAACAACAAGAGCTTACAAGCAACCCAGTACAACCTGACAGCGGGACATAGAATAGATAATTACCCGAGGTACTTACCTAGTACTGAAGGGGAATTGATGTTCCTACGAGCCTAGGACACTATACTGGTGCCCTAGGATAACAAGGAGATGCACGTAGTGACTAGTCAGTATATAGAGCAAGAATACCGTATAGATAAAATAAATTAATCAGGAAAGTAACAGAAAATGGTTGATATTTTCTCTCATTTTGCTTTAGGCAGTGTAAAGTCTTACAAATGTATATGTGTGAGGAAGTCTGGGGAAGGATGGTGGGTCCTTGTTATCCTAGGGCACCAGTATAGTGTCCTAGGCTCGTAGGAACATCAATTCCCCTTCAGTACTAGGTAAGTACCTCGGGTAATTATCTATTCCTACTCACTACGGAACTATTTTCTGTTGCCCCAGAATACAAGGAGATTTTTAAAGAATAAATTTATTTTATCTATTACTTTCCATTAAATATAACTGAAATCAATGTGAAATCAAGTTCTTTGTATGTAGTTTTATTCATAGAACATTATGAATAGTAAACAAATGTGCTTGTATTATCAATATGCAGATGCAATGATAATCAGAAAAGAAGGAATACAATTTCCTTTTCTGTGTAATACTGGTATCAGGGGAAATGGATTTTTCCCTTTCGATTAAATATGACTTAACGTTTTCTAGTTTTTTGAATCACATTGATGGGTTACATAAATTTGAACAATAATCACAGTATGCATTTGGCACCATGTAGTACAAATAAAAAATTATTTGTATGTCTTCCATGTACATCTTAATGTATAGCGAAGTGTAAAGTTATCAAAAAATATATATCATAATATATAAGATCTTGTTATGAGGTTAGCACCTTATGAGGGAACAATATGATCATAATTGTTCTACATTTACGCATTGTCTTCTAGTATGGCCTCCGCCACGGAAGTTGTGTTTTTGGCTTCAACTTTCTTTTTATAATGGCGTGCCATAGTGCGTTCGCACTTCCATGAGCCGTACTTTAAGAGGGCGTTGGCTTCTACACCTAGTTTGGCACCTGCAGAGGTGCCGGCACCTCTGGTGGAGTGTGCCGAGTATTTGTTTGTGTCGATACCGCATAGTGCCAACGTGGTGACTACGTATCGAGAAACAGTGTCTCTGTGGATCGGGCGGTGTGGTTTTCTGAAAGAAAGCACCAATTGTTGTGATGTTCTTATTGTTGTAGTGGCTTGTAAATAAGCCTTTAAAACATGTATTACACAAATGTCTTTACATTTATGGAATGGTTTTAAGATGACAGTTTGTAACGGGTCTCCCGTTTTAGCTGTTTTCATTGTAGTTGTCAAAACAAAGGAAACTGAACCGTCTTCTAAGTTGTTCATGTTTTCTAACGATAGAGCCGTGACTGCTTGACCACGTTGCCCAGATACTAACAAGAACAAGATGACAAACTTTTTCGTGAGTTTTTCTAACGATAGTGAGGAATTTTCACCCCATTCTTTGAGTTTGTTGAAAACTAAAGAAACATCCCAAAACTCATGGTACTTGGGTTTTGGGGGTTTCTTTAGGTATGCCGATCTTACAGCTCTTTTGACCCAGTAGGCATTACCAATGGTTAGTCCATTATGTAGTGTCGGTAACAGACATGAGAGGGCACAGCGTGCCGTATTTATTGAACCGTATGCGAAACCTTTATCTGAAAGTTCTTTAAGATATTTACATACTTCAAATTCAGTTGGGTTATTTTGTTCTACTTTGTTTTCTTTACAGAATAATTCCCATTTATTCAAATATGTGTTATAAGATTTGCGGGTGTTTGGTTGCCATGAATCCAATAGAAAGCTCGCTGTGTCCTCATCGCAGTTATTTACGTTGATGAGGTTTGTTTTCATAAGAGTGAAAAAATTAGAGGGATTCCCCTTGGGAAATTTGGAATTTGGGTCTGGGGTAAAACTAGGTTCTGTAGTTTTCTTCCTATTCTGCGGCACTGCTTTGCTTGTAGTAGCAGTGGTGCGTACCAGACCGCTGTAGGCCAGTCTGGAGTGACTAGTATTAACCATTCTGGTCTGTCTATCTTGATCTTGTTGAGTACTTTCAGGATGATGCTGAAAGGTGGGAAAGCATATGCCTGAATATTTTGCTTTTGTTTATCTTGTTTCGTAGGCGTTTTGGCCAAAAGCTTCTTGGCCATTTTGTCGCCTTTCTCCACGTCTTTGACTGAGGTATTAATGACATCTCCGAATAGCGTGGTAGGACTGAGTGGAGAGTTTATAGTGGCCTCCGCTAAGTCCTTTGCTAATTTCGGCCTGAACGCCTCACGTCTGCGTTTGGTAATAGCCGCATTAGCAATAAACAATAGTCTCACACCATCCACTGCTGACTCCGCGGCCGTATTTAGCTCGGGGTCGTCCTCTCCTCGGTTAAAAGCGAGGCGAATGAACGGGAACATGGCGGTAAAGGCGGCCATCATAGCCTGACTTGCATACACTAGTTGTTGGTCTAGCTTCTTGAAGTTACTTTCAATCTCTTTTGAGTTCTTGAATCCCTCCTCCATGAGAGGGACCGTCATGTTCTTTATGTTACTCGGTGGGGGATACTTCTCAATTAATGTTTTTCCATCCTTTATGTCCACATTGCTGTTATAGTACGAATCAATGAGGTTTGCAAGAGACTCGTCCAATGGTGGAGAGGTTTTCGGTTTATTTACCTCGGCATAACGAGTAATACCCGCCGAGGTAATTGCTCCGGGCTTTGCTTTGGCGAAGTCCAGTTTCTCTTCCTCTTTCTTAGCGTCTCCCTTTGTCTCCTCCGCAGGGGGTTGAGGCACGGGTTCACCCCGCGTACCCTGCACGGGCTCCGCGGTAGCATCATCTTGTGATTCTTCCGGATTTGAAGCGAGAAGATAGTCCAAATCTTGTCGATTATCATCCTCATGTGAGAAATCGTCATTGACTGGGGGTTTATTCATGGTCCAATTCAGGTTAGGTTGAAGAATAGTGTGGTTCAACAAGGTTTGAATCAGTTGCAAACCCAAATTCTCCGGGAGGGCCGGAGGGGGTTGGCAAGATGGCGTCAATGTCTTTGTTCGTTGCGCTGGGGTGATATCCCCTCGGGAAGTATCACTCTCCAGGTGTGAATGCTTTGCAGCATTCTCACTCCCGCGAGGTGTTGACACTACTGTGCGTATCCTCTTAGTAAGCACTTTTCGTTTTTTCACAGGTCTCTCGTCATCCGTAGATGCGTCTGAGTCTGACATAGGGTGCCTTTTAGCTCCCTTGTTCACCGTCTTCACCTCCTCGGCGGCCATGTTGGCTTCCTTGGATGTGGAGGGAATTGCCAAGGAATCATCCGTAGATTTTTCGGTGGCCTTCTTAAGTAAATCTGCTTTTAGCTTAAATGCAGACATCGTAGCAGAATAGTGTTTCCTCCATGCAAGTTGGAAAACTATTTGCTTAACTTAACTATCGGGTGATAGAGGAGAACTCGAGTCGACCCGAAGCAGCGGTGAACTGCAAGAAAACAAACCAAGAAACGGTAAGTTCTCATAACATTCGAAAAAAGGTTTTGAAAAACCTTAAGATGGGGATCTTAATGGAAACCCAACGAATGTCAACAATAACAATAATAAAAACGGCAATAGAAACTCTTATAAAAGAGAAAACATACCTGCTCCTATAGAATACGTCTGACCTTCACCGGTGTTCGCGCGTTACTGACTAGTCACTACGTGCATCTCCTTGTATTCTGGGGCAACAGAAAATAGTTCCGTAGTGAGTAGGAATCGCCCTCGTCACAAATATCTCCACTCCCCTGCCTGTATACCAACCATCCGCATTCAGGTAATACCGTAAATGATGGCCCTAAAGTAGGTGATTATTCCTTGACATATAAGACAGACCGTGATAGGGACATTGTCGATCGGGATTATGTTCCTAATCCACTGCTCATCATCACCCCCCCCCCCCCCCCACCAAGACCCCCACCAAGACAAACACACACACATACAAATACAGTCTTTATCGGAAGTATTGTTATGGGCCATGTTCCCTCAAGGTAACTAGTAATATGTACGGAGAGTGACGCCTGTACATAGATGTACATGTTTATATCGTGAGTGTTTATTGTGAGCTGCAAGGGCCCATAACAACCTTTGCCTGTGACAGGTGTATCTCCAATAAAAATGATAAAGATTAGATTCACGAAAACATATTTAATCACAGGTATAAAAAGATGCGATGACCACCTCTTTACTCAAGTCACTCTAATCAATACAAAGTCAACACATATATAGATTAAAATTGTGTGCGATAAAGTCACTAACGTCAGTGATCAACCGTAGCTCAAGTGTGCCTAATTCATAAGCATATATTTAATACATTCATTTACCATTGAATATCGTTCATTATTAACATCGTCCACACGCAATGTACTTATAATGGAGAACCGTTGCTGAAATACAGTATCAGATCTAATGATTTTTTCTAATATGGAAAAAACTACAAAACTTGTGAACAATATCTCTTCCATAATACGCATAGGGACGATTCTATCGATCCTTTTGCTATTGGGGCTATTTGCGTGATCACGTTTTCTCAGATTAGTTTGCACTTTTTTCTATAACACAGCCCTACAGTATTATCTATGAACATAGTCTTGCCCAACCCCAGAGTCCCAAGTTCCCCTTTCAAATATCCCTGTGTATTAACGCGGAACTTGGATTTAACGGGAACGGGCGGTATATCTACAACCAAGGGTATTATCCCTAAATCAACGCCGCACAACGAAGAATTGTTGGTAGTATAGAGATTTAGGACCCTGCGACCGTAGTTATCAAGCTGTACTCGACCACGGGTTGGGTAGAGTCTGCCTGTTCGCTGCCAGGAGAACTTGGTATGGCGGCCGAAGGATCAAAACTCGAATGCTTGTAATCAGATAGGTCTAGTTGTTTCTCATGGCTCCTTTCCCGTGAAGGAACATGCATAAAGTAAGTAGATATGCACTATAGAACTGGAGACCTTTTATACGCATATTGTTCGACACAAGTTAGCTTGAAATAGAGGTGTTGAAGTGCACGAGGAACAGGCAATATGGGAACAGCAATGTTGTCCTCAAAAGGATGAGGAAAACTGAATGCTGTTAACGAAGGATTAACCAACGATTAGCCTAGACATTGCATGGCTAGGCCTGGATACGATATCCCGTATGGTGATAGTAACATTTCAATTGGAGTTTATGATGGCACACTTGAAACCATTGGATTTATTGGCGGCATACCCGGCCATGGTGAGGAATGGGATCGGTCTCCCAGTACATATTTAGATTAACACTTGAGCTGTCAGCACCCTGGGGGAAGTACATGCATGTCAAATACCTGCACCTCTAGTGTAGAGAGAAGACCAATAGTGACAACACTGGAGGAGACTTCTCTAGCTACAGGCGCAACGTACACTTGTTTCCATTGCCTCACGCACAGTCCCAACCCCGTGAAGACCGCCGATGACGGCCGTGGCTAGACCGGCAGGGCCCGGGAGGAGGGCCGGCGCCATGCCTCCGGGAGCCCGTCTCAAGGGCGGGGACCGGCAGCCCAAGGCTCCACTCGCCTGGAGAGGCCACGGAGGAGCCTCAGCCACCCCCAACTCCGTGGAGTTCGACAAGCAACTGGACAAAATATCCCTGTGGTTAGAGCATTGGAGCCATGAAACCGTAATTATATTTCATATATATTGTGAT
Source organism: Alentia gelatinosa (assembly GCA_950022655.1). Lineage (NCBI taxonomy): Eukaryota > Metazoa > Annelida > Polychaeta > Phyllodocida > Polynoidae > Alentia > Alentia gelatinosa. The sequence continues at coordinate 98,869,177 of OX465580.1, read as the reverse complement.
TTATAGAACTACAATGCATAAATCCAATACCTCCTTACTAAGTTTGTCTGACATATACAACCTTGGATAACATATATATGTATCTATGTTTCATAGACCAATACTGCCCACCCTGATAGACTTTTATAACGTTCTCTTTGGTAATCTCTGAAAAAATAGTAGATTTCCCATACGTGAAATGGACAGAGCGAGCAACATAAGGATATGTGACCACATTAAATAGTTATGTATTTCTTACATTATACATTATATTACATAGATCTATATTTTGTATGGTAATAAATCCAAGAATTACACATTATCTCACCCCTGGTATTTTTGTCCTATAGACTCAACATTAGGAACTCGTTCTCCATGCCCCTATGAGTATTGTAGTCTGTTGTCCATGGTCTATACGCCACATGTTGTCGTTTTTTTAAAGATGCTACGTGATATTTATTCACTCTTAACATATCCTTTAAAATATTAAAGAAGAACCCAGCAAGTTTTGGTCAAAGTCGTCATTCCCAACGAGTTTGACGCGGGATGATATGAATGAGGCAACAGCCGAGTGTACATCATGTAGTGTTCAAACGAGATGGACAACAACGACTTTAACCAAAACGAGTTGTTTCCGGTATTATATCTCACCCCTGTGCATACTAAAAGAACATATATAACACACAGAATGTAGACCATGGAGAACGGACTGCAGCACTCGTAGGGGCATGGAGAACAAGTTCCCAATGTTAAGCCTATAAGGCAGAAATACAAGGGGAGATACATGTATTGTAATGCTAGTTGATTCCTATAGCACAAAGACTGAATTGAATTAATCCTAAATGCTGTCAGCAAGTATACTTGCTGGAGATAGGAGGGGTACCTGCTGAGGCTTTCTTGCATGCCGAATATCAATGAGTACCAATATTAGTATCTGACTATTAGAAAGGGGAACCATTCGGTAGCATCTACCATGTGAAATAGGCTTGGCTTATAGCAGATATGAGACGAGCAGCTCTTGTAGTAGCTCTCTCATGGTCATAGATTCTGCAGCCGATACGACGGGAATTCTATATTCATGAGAAAATAATGCAAATAAACAGCAATATGGCAGTGATTGTCATCAGACTATAGGTACGTGGGTAGCACCTCATTATAAAAGGATCAAACCGCCGCAGTTGTATTATATGGTCGAATTATACTTCTTCACCACAGAGACAGCCCCCCCCCCCTCGCCCCTTGGAGATTGACCGGATTAATAACGGATTAAAGGATTCGCCTATGGTCATCGCAGTAATAGGAATCATGGGATTATCGTCTTATCATAGACGTATTACACTGATCAGATTAAACGATCAGTCGCCTCTGGTGATTTAAATGTAACCAGTGACAGGCCAAACATAATTCAGAGATAAACAATTATAGAATGGTGATCTTGGTGATTTCTAAGTTAAGATATATTTACAAAATGCACACGTTTACACTCATTTATATGACTCATTTATAAGTAAAACCCTATGACATAATACCGCAATTTATCAGTTGTATTAGTAAAAGCATTTATATAAAACAACAGTAGTACTCAAATTTCATAGGAATGAATTAACATATGATAATCCTTACTGAATGATTTAATCTTTTCAAGCGTTTGGGCTGTTCGGGTCATTTGGTTTGAGTGATTCTGAATAATGATTATATTAAAACAACAAACCAATATCTATCTGATAAGAAAGTTGAAAAGCTAGATATTCGGAGAGAATGAGAACTATCACAGATCTATACATGTAGTACACAAAAAAGATTACATGACAAGGATGAGAGCGTTTAGAGACAGAGAGCAACTAGGATTCAGGATAAAGTAAAGTTGAAGAATTAAAAAGTATATATATATGTATATCAGAGTATCGACATATATAAGAGTATCGACACACTGCCTTTGCTGATACCTTATCTGAAATGTTGGGAGATTAATTTTCTACTTCCACTTCCTCTCATGCACTACTCATTCAGCATGCCAAGGTTTCCTTGATGCCTGTGCCTTAAATGCCTGTATAGTTTAGGAAGGGTGATATAAGGATCAAATGGGGCCATAAACGTTTGGCGTCATCTATCACCTTAATTCTTTTATGTATTCCCAGGCTTACTTGATCAGGCATTGTTTCAATGCACTATATTATGTGAACTACATAGAGTAAACATTTCCATATTTGGTATAAGCACATATAAGGGAGCTTACGTCCAAGAACTTGATGACATAGAGTTGGACATACCATGTCTATCTATATGATATATGGACATGGGCTAGCACATCTGTAGTAGCTTAAAAACCGGAATTATATGCATATCTATATGAACTAAAATACTAGTTGTCTAGGTGAGTTGAAATATAATTTAGTCTGATGGTTTTTTTAGTGGATGTTACAGTCATTAGTTTTAATCCTGATCATTGTTAGTTATCTTTACATAATGTTTTGTATTGTCATTGCAATACATCGGTTATCAATACGGCTTTAGAATGAGGGATGTATTATTCGTACACCATCCCTAAGCAAACGAGAACCACATGATTGATTTACCCTCCTGCCAACTGACGTTTCTAATCCGTTACTATTTTAAAATTGCACTTATCATCTGATCAACATTCCATTTTGGCATGTAATTTTGCGCGGCCCATAAGATCAGTCAGGGTTCCCTCTTTCGTAGGCTGCACTCTTGGGCCACTCACAAATCTTTGCTACAAACTTTACATTTAATTAGCTCGCACTTGTGGAAAATCAAGAAGCAGTCATTGACAGCGATCCCCGACAACCACTAGAAACAGTTAATGGTCTCTCCCCAGTACAATGTCCTGTAACAAGGTCCAGCAATGTCGAGGATCTCTGTTGGTTCACAGGAGGTCTATTTAACGGTAGTGTTGGCCTACACCTGTATAGACCGGCTGATCCCAGCCGACTGGACCACACATCGATAAACTAAACCTGTTAACAAACTTCACAGGTGCTACCATGTTCTGGCAGAACATCAACCTTCTGAGAATCATGCAACCTTCACAAGCGAGATCCATACAATAAGAATCAACACAAGACTTCCCTATAACTATAGGGGTTATTGACTGCCAAATGGCATTAAATTATGCTTTATCTTCATATGACAATTAAGAGTTGACGTCGCGAATATATTAATGAGCTACTTTCAGCAAAAAGTAAATCTATAAGCATAAACATATATATCTGAAATTTTACCGTTATTTGTTAGAGTAGTGTGCTAGCTGGAAATACAGATGATATAAGTGTTATAATATATGTAATTTATTTGATGCATCTATGGTAGTTGTTAAACATACATAAAACCACTCGATAGACCTCTTGCAAGAATAGAAAAATGCGAGTTGCATATTAATTCTGAATAGGTTTTGGAGATAAATATCGTTCCAATACACAGATTAGGAAAAACTCAGATCCCCAGTCGTTTTAGAGGAATACGATAAGAGGGGGATATTCAAAGTGAACTCAAAGAACAATTCCACAGAGACGGACAACCACTAAATGTTACGTTTGCCATTACATGGCCGTTAACAACATTGGAACACTCACAATTTTATAAGATTTGAAATAATGTGGTAGAAGTCAAAGTGAAACGCATTACACAATCAATTATCTTTCCCACAAATGCTAAGATTGAACAATTGATACATTTAAGACCAAAAAAGAGAAACAATTGTTTTTCCATTTTCATTTGAAGGCATTGTATTAATAGGATTGAGTATATTTATTTATGCTAGGGCCTATAGCAAACCCAAGTAGTACAACAAACACTCAAAGTAACACTAGCTCAACTTCAAACTCTTGTGTCCGTTTACTGACTATGAATTGACATTGATATTGTTTGATTGTAAATCTATAAGCAATAGAAAGCATTACACCTGAATAGCCCAACTAAGAACCTATTTTATTGAAATGTATACTTTTATATACGAGTATTTCAATAGCATGGGGATTATTGAGGGATGGGGAAGAACTTTCTCAAGAAGGATATGAATATTTCCATATGAACTGAAAACTGAATCAATGAGTTTGTCTTTCTGGTACTAGGAAAAGATATTGTTACACATGTATTGTATTGCTGCAGGGTAAAAGCAAACCGGCATCTATTCTGATGACCCTGCAGGGTAAACAACGCAAATAAAAAGAAAACTTTAATAAGTTTATACGTACAGTAACCACGCACCATTGATGAACATAACTCGCACATTCTAAACGTTTGCGAATTACAAGGTCCTATATTTGAATTCATGGACGTCCTACTGCGATATGAATTGCTAAAATCAGCAAATGTTGGATCATATTAGGAATTAAACATTCATATTTCAACGTAATAATTCACATGTAGGCGCTAAGTGAATGAAATGCTAAAAAAGGGAAGTTAATCCATACAGAATTCTTTTATAATTTTAAAGGCTTAAATATATATATATATATATATATATATTTATATATATATATATATATATATATATATATATATATATATATATATATATATATATATATATATATATATACATCTAGTGATATAGTATACGCGTCGTATAGGCTACGTATAGAACCACGACTAGATATATCCAGTACTACAGGCGAATAACATGGAGCCTGCCCGCCGAGCTTTGACCTTTCTGAACATGCATTATTCATTCCATATAACATTAGCTGCCACCTCCATAAAAAGTTAGAGAAAGCTAATCAAGTATGCCAGAAGCTGATAAACAGGGAAATCGATCGACCAGTGGTGAGCTGATGATAGGAATATTAACTCTAAATAAGGTGCTGAGGATCACTGATCTTTATTTGTATACAATCTCATGAGAGTCCAATGCCCTCTTAAGAAGCCTCTTTAAAGCACATTTGATAGACTGATGGACAGATAATAGGTGGCAAGCTGGGCAATTATATTTCAAAATATGAATAAAAATGCAATTGACCTCTGCTTTCAGATCTTCTGGTAAGATACACAAAAAAAACCACATTGGTTTGCAGAAGTAATCAGCGGTGGACTTCAACTGGTGCAAGTCTCCTTCTCTCTGTGGAGGAACCAGCCCGTGAAGTTGTTTTCTTAGTAGGGTGCCACAGTCCACACTTGGCTGGAGTGAAGTTTAAATGGCTGTATCACCGTAATGACCAAGGTCGCCTAATGGTGCACAGTGTAATGGATTTGGACAGGGTTAAGTGGTGGTAACGGGTAATACACAAATACACACTTCGCACCTTTTGAGATTCACCCACACATGAGCCACCCAATTTACGAATCACGAGTGATTTTGTGGTGAAAGGGAGACCTCCTAGCAGCACTGTACATGAATGCGGAATTCTATCTTTTTAACAAAGGTCTTTAGCATGTTCAGAAAACGTTCCTATCTTCCCCGGAAACTACAAAGCAAGCACAAGGGAAAAAATCGGGGTTTCTGCCAATAGACGATAGTTATCTCGATCCGAATCTTTTGTAAGTAAGCCACCATATCGGAGAAGCTTTGGACTTCGAATATTCGAGACCCTGCAGCAGCAAACATTGAAATTCATGTAAATACACGTGTACAAAGTGAAAGGTATATTCGTGGTAAATATATAAGGGAGTTAGGAAGCCATATATAAGCTTATATAAGCAAGCATATATATGGTGAAACCCCGCCACCCATGCTGTTGGGAAAGGTTCTCTTTGAATATGATACTCTGCTCAAGTAGATTGGAACGATACTTCTGTAATTCCCTCTGGAGTACATGTTTATACAAACGTCAGATTTATGACGTGAATTAAGATGTGCTCATCACACTGAGTAAAGAAGGGACACATGAGCAAAGAGAACGTGAATCCATAAACGCATGAGAACTCGACCTTGGCTGTAGGAGCCAACCCTTGATAATGTCTTGTAAGTTTCCAGCTTTCGTCTGCCGTATGTACATGTACGCCTGATAGACTAACCTGTCTTCCAGGCATTGGTGCAGCCAGCCATGGCCCATTATGGGCTCAGTAAGGCCATGTGGCCTCAGATTAACCGTAGGATAAATACCAGCTAACATTACACTCGAGTGTAAACCTTGAGCATTAAACCCTACCTCCCTAGCTGCATCTAAAAAAAAGGAACATCATCATGACCACTTCTGCAAACTACTTCTTTTCGTGCGTACACTGAGCCACTATTTAATCGAAAAAAAGAAAGATAGAATTTCTCGACAGAAAATAAATCAACGATTTTTCATCAATGGAATACCGACCTTGTGGTTTTAAATTGAGTTTATAATGGATTGTTTCCCTACGGGGCATGTTTGGAGGGGTAACACAGTATAAATATTGTCCTTTGTCATTATATATCATGATAGGAAGAGTCTATCTTGAATAGAGGAACGTAAGGTGTTGGCTACAATCGAATCAATATATACGGAAAATCTCCATGCTACATGGCTGACTTTATTAATTCAAAAAGTCTTAAAGGTCACACCATACTCTGATAGCATTGTATTTAAATAGAACGTGTACAGAGTAGAAAATGGGGAGATCACATTTTTCCATAGATGACTCACATAGAAGGCAAGTTCACTTTGAGAAAGCTCCTAATTGTATATGCTGTACATAGGGGCCAAAGCGGATCAATATTAATCTCTTCACTGGTGACCTATGATAGTTCATCTGATTGCTATAAACTATTAATAAGGCCCGGATTATAGCGTAACTATGGCGACCGTCTGAACCAAATATTTGGTATTTTATAGATAATATTATCAGGCGAATTAACGGTGCGTCAAAACCGGAAATACACGGATATGATCTATACAGCATTCATGTTATAGTGTAATTGGCATATGTATCCTACATTGTTACACGTAATAATGGACTTCGCAATCTTTGCATGAGAAAGAGCCTTCCTGGTATTGCAGTTCGTAGCCTTTAGAACACGTCAATAAACTTGATCTCTCTTAGCCGCACAGTTTACACTGAATGTGCTTACAATCGGCAAATTCCCCTTTAGTTTCCAAAAGGAAATTTGGTGAGACACTTTTGTCCTATATCCTAATTGCTGTCATTCTCCCAGACCTTAGAATTATCCTATAATCATGAAGGTGTAGAACGGGGCGTATCAAAGTACAACATTATCCCAGCGCTTTGCGACCACGAAGTATTTTATCCAACCAAGACGTTTACCGGAACCTCAATGGAACGAAAAGATTATAAACACTATCCTATAATTATTCCAGGTTATTTTGTCGCGTGATTGGGAAGGAAACAATTTAAAGGAAGTTGGGAGGGCGTAGCGATAAGATACAGTAGAACCCCGCGTAAGCGGCCACCCTCCGTTCCGGGCCAAAGTGACCGCTTACGCGGGGTGTCCGCTTACGCGGGGTGACCGCTTATGCGAGGTTAAAATAAACATCTAATAGAGAGAACCGTTCCGAACGAAGGTGTCCGTTAACGCGGGGTTGTCCGCTTTCGCGGTGTGTCCGTTAGGCGGGGTTCTACTGTAGTTCAAAGGTTTGATGGAAATTTCAATACCGGGATACTGGAATATTCTCGGGTGACTTCCTGAGCTAATTTCAAAATGTGTTATCATAAGGACTCTATCTATACACAAGTCAGGAACCTTCAGATTCGATCCCTAGTTTTATTGCACTCTACTGATAACAGCTCAACTATACTTAAGAAAAAATTCTATAAACGAAATTCGCAAAGTCTTGGCGTATTGATTGCACGTATTCAGTTGCCTGGACACCCTCAGGAAACAGTTGTTGTTGAACACCAACCAGGGAACACAGCAATAGTGCACATTAACTCAATTGAATTTTGTGTATGAATACGGTAGTGCTATTAGAATTCACATATCTATTCCTCAGAGTACAATTTACAATGCTAATGGAAGATACACATGCATATAAATGTGGAATATAAATCTGGCTTTTCATTTTGGGTTTACTTTACACTAAAGAGGCTATTGACCAATTGACGTCAATCACCTTTATTATATATGACTAAAGCTAACATTGATACATTTGGAGGCCACTAGACCAAACGAGTTATACAGAACTGTAGCTGAATGGAACGGTGTTATTATTGTCAGTGTGTAAACACAGTGACAGATTATGATATATAATTTGGAGGTGTTGTATACATACATATGACTACAAATAAAACATATACTTTTACTATTCGAAAGAAATGCCATAGTAAAATAATTACCATGCCATGAACCCTTTGCATTTCTATAACCTAGATACATATGGTATTCATTATATCAGAGTAATATTCTATTTTCCTATTTTCTCTTAATGATTATAGAGTGGGAATATAAAAGGTAACACAGAAGAATGCCCATTGCAATATAACAATAACTTATTTCAAAAGTTCCCCGACCATGTAGCCTCGTTCGTAGATTCTAGTGTTAAAGTTATGTTTGCCAGGGCTTTTTGTGTTTAAAAGAAAGATATGGTGAAAACACATCAAACTGGTGCAATCTAGACTTGTGTATACAGGGTTCGTAGGTTATATTCGTAAATGTTATGCTATACCTTCGGATGAGAGATCCAATTCACCATACACAATAAACATTTTACGCATCGATTTTACGCATCGATACTGTAAAAACACATTGACAATAAAATGAACATCTGACATCATTGTATCGTTATTCCCCTGTGTTATTCTGTATTTGGGCTACTTCAAAGGTCCATGTTTATCTAATTTTCACAGCGTTGTATGGTGCTGGAGCGGCTGCTGAGGGAGAGTAACTATGTGCAGCTCAAACTGCTGTGGACGGTGCTGCAGCCCGCCCTTCACCGGGACTTTATGTACACGGCCACCAAACAGTATCCCACTGAGGACTTCAGACCCATCAGCACTTACACAGGCAGAGAGGTCATGGTGGGTATTTCTAATGTCACATTTTGTTACAATTTTGGGTGTTAGCTTTAGAAATTGTCCCTTTTTGATTGGTAAGCCAATGTGCCCTATATGATAATGCATTGTAATCTAGGCCTCATTCCAGCAGATGAGCTTTTCCTATTATGTCACCATATGTGAAATGGTCTTGACTCTTATCTGAAGAAATTGATCAGGGACCGACTCTGCAAATTATAATTACTGTGGGATTTACTTTCCATAGCAATAAGAATGAGCATGTATTCCCTATGCTTATAATGCGAAAGTTAGTTCTAATATTTCTCATGATTGTTGACGGTCTTTATAGATATTTCTTCCCTCCTCACTTCGCTGTTTCTTGCAGTGGAGATTGAATTCATTCCTTACAATGGATTTGGTAAGATGTCTAACTTGACTGAAGCACGATTGATGTGTTATCACATATTTATCAGGCTTCCTTGATATGTCTATGACATACTGATCGTCCTGTGTTACAGGATATGTACCGTTAATTTTCGTTTAGTGTACATACGTAGTGACATCCGTAGTGTAGTAAACACAATCCATATACCTAAGGTATCACTTATTCGATATGCATGAACAATATGCCTGATGATAATCCACATCTCACACATCTAATTCGCATCAAGTTGTATATATACCCATCCGCAAAGTTACATATGAGACATTTTAACAGTATTATAGACACACTATGTATGAAATCTTTTATGAATGTTTACTCTTATAAATTAGAGCCACATCTTTGTATATACATACATACTGTGCATAACAAAAATATCGCCTTGCATGGAAGAACATTCTTCCAACATTGAAAGCCATATTCACCTTAATTCAACTACTTCTAATTGCCATTTATATGGAATGGTTTTTGTTATAAATATAGATGCATGGCAATTGCTTAGATTCGCACTTAGATTGAATTTGAGACCCCACTTTAATTAAACAAATATTACTCTTGAAAAGGGAAAGCAGAATGAGTTATACAACTCCATGTAGATATCACTTCTCATATTTCTTTCCGCAGGCACTGCAATTTGTCTAGGCCTTCAGGTAAAATTCCTTCAAGCTTTTCACAACTGGCTGAGTGAAACGTAGAGTTTTACAATGCATGTGAAAACATTCTTTAGGATCAAACTCTATGGCCATGAATTTCCCCGATATTTGAAGGGCTTAAGCTAGATTTGGGTTTCAAATACTGCTATTGGGCATTGAAATAGACGCCAAACCTTCAGCTGCCTCGAGCCATGGCAATAATTACACCTTCAATACGGGCGACGGCCTTACTGTATTGACATACAGCTAGGAGCCAGTTCACGTGTGATCGGCAAAATGACGACGGAATCTCGTGCTTTCTCTGGAGACGCGGCGTGGTGTTTCTTTGCACATTCTGGTAGCTAGGAGACCAGACAAATGAAATGGCACGTCTCTGTATGCATTGCAGTTAGTCACTGATAAAACAACGACATAAATACCGGACCAATCTGCGAAATGTTTCTCCTCATAATCCTCAGCTTCAAAGTAATACCGAATAAATATTTGGAAAGGTGTAAATATTCCTGCGTAATCAAGCCTTTTATGACCGATTAAAAGCCACAGATATTAGGATTATTGACAAGAAGTATGTACTTGTGGTTATTTGATTCAGGTCGGGACCTGGTTATTTGAAAACACCAACAATTTAATTTCCAGGAGAAACTATATATATATATATATATATATATATATATATATATATATATATATATATATATATATATATAATTCTTATCAATACATTATATATATAAGACAATGATATAAATACGCAATATGAAGGTATCCAGGAAGATACCATAGAGTGTACTATAGCCAGGTTTCTTTTCTTGTATCATTAGTGCGTCTGCTTACCATATTAGGTATTGCTTCCCAATGCATTTACTGTGACCACCCTACGTGTTGCTATACATACATAAGTATATTCATGCATATATGTGCCTACATTACCTATACTCATCTATAGAGCCGCCTATCTAAGACAGAGAAGATGGACTATCACCGGATCCAGAGTGCCCACATGCAACTTCCGGCTGCGCGTGGCGGCCCGGAAGTTACCCTTCCAGCTATTAGTCTCGTCACCCCGACCTCAAGCCTCGAGAGAATGACCGACTGCAGCGGCGGGACGAGAACAGGACGTAATACACAGCAGAGCTATAGGTCACATCACAGGTAAGAATATTAAATGTAATTTGCTTAAATCAGAGATATTCTACCAAAGTAATGTAGATCATAGGAGATGCATGACAGCAAGATTTTGAACTGAAAAAACCCAACAAACTACTATTACTCTAGGGCACCCATCAATGCCCTTGGCTCGTTAGAATCTCAATTATCCTTCATACCTCTACCAATGTAAAGTACGCGTGTAATTACCTAACAATTGTAACAATGTTTTCTTGTTCTAAAATGAATACCGATGCTAACACCAACACAAATAAGAACTTCAAATCAAATCTTAAACATTCAAAACACCTATAGCCCCAATCTCGAGTCATCTAGATGCATGATATCGTTTATGAAGTATCGGCTTAAAGCTATTTGTAGAATGACATTTTTATCTTTCGTTAGAGATATAACCGACGGCTTTTTCTTATTCAAGGGAGGTGAATACTGTCTACTGCGATTTCTGTCTTTTCAGTAGTTCTGCTAAATCAGTGAATGTCACACATAACACAATCCATAGTGCAATGTACCCTTATCTATTTAGCCCGTCAAGAATGAGCAAGCTATCATACACAACCAAGGCGTCCTCCTTTTCTAAATCATCCACGATATCTAAGTCGACGCGGATGTCTGTGCCACGGTCCAACTGGTCATGGTCAAGCAATGAGGATATTTCCAGCAGGTGTCAAGGAGCACTCAGCCAACACCCGGTATCCCCACAGACAGCATCTTCACCGTGTATCAGGTACGTAGGCTTTGACTGGGTACATCCAGTTAGGCCCGGCGTCCACCTACTACGATATGCCTCCGATATAGTCTACGATGCACTTCCTGATAAAAAGTCAAAATCGCGTCGGAAGGTCACCTAATATTGGGGCAGTTGACCACGTTTCTGCGATTAGACACCTATAAAAACCCCATACAATGCGTGGTGGATTGGCATGTATAGACATAAGTCTACGATTTTGAACCTTCACAATATGTCTCCGATATTTGTTTTTTGTATCGGTGCCATATTGGGAGGTCTATATTTCTATCGTAGTAGGTGGACGCCGGGCCTTAACCTGTAAAGTGAGCTGTGCACCATTCTGGGTGTTCGCTATATTATATTCACCATATCAAATATGTCCAAGTTCTCTGTATTAGAACAATACCCGAAGTATGATTACCCACTGTAGTTACTATGTAAGGCGCCAACTACAGATACTTAGGCAATCTAGCTTTAAGGTTCAAGCCCCTTTAATTATATTATACTCGTTTATTCACGTGCGTTGTAATAATGCCGAATGATCTCCATCTTATTCAGGTCTATAGAAAATAACAACTGGAGTTTGGTCTATAAATGAAAATAAACAAAACTGGACAAGTGTACGTTAATCTTACTAAATTCTCAATGGAGCTCATAATGAAATTGCCTGACCATCCGTCAGTTTCCGTCGGAATATATACATTCTACTTATATGCACATTCGATTTCGAGCATTTGGTTGACAGTCCTTATTATAATATCCACGACCAGGTTCATTGAAATGCCAGTACGTCGTCACATACAGGAAGAATCCAGCCCCCGCCGGTACACCTCCGATGACTTGTTCCGTGATGACTCGCCGGTAGGTGGCACCACTGCTCCAGTGGTCCCCATATTGGCTAACAGATGGGGGGAAGGGTGGAAAACACCCGTGCCCGTTCCCATCACCGCTAACATAGCACCACTCACTGACACCCAAAGGGCAAAGGGCAAGGTCAAAGTCAAAGTCAAGGTCAAAGCTGTCAACCCAGGTCAAGTGACCTTCAGACAGCCAGACAAGAACTGCACTAATACTGAGGAGGTGAGCTTACTAACTCATTAATCTGTGTTCTTTTTAAGTTTGATTTACCTGATACATGATTTAATGACGAGAAGTTTGATTTTCAGTTGAATAGGGGGAATGCTTCGACAAATACAACTATCCAACCTTAAGTGGAACCCAATAGTTTTCTTTATATCTAATATACGGCCATTACATTCAACAGCCCACTAATGTTACTACTCAAGTTCCGAACCGGGAAGGATTGAGTGGGAGTCAATTGCTGTCTTTGATCTTTTTGTGAGAGCAGAAGACCTCATTTTTGAACAATTGTTAGAACCAGTAGTAAACAAAATTGCTAAATTGGAACAGTCACCATTTTAGTTTATTCTCCTGTCTCCCTGATATTGGCAGTTTGGCTGCTGTGCTTTAAATGGCACATTTACCCCCATTTTCACTCAACTCTAGTTCCTAACCTTTTCTGGTAGGGTGCTGGTAACAATGACACTCTTGAGTTCATAGTGTCACCAGCGCCCTCATAGGCCTATGTGGCAGACCGGAAAGGTCCACCACACCGGAACGAGACTGTTCATCCCCTATTTGTAGTTGGTTCAACAGTCAATCACAGCACAGAGCTCACATGCCAAGCCTGCAGTGTTAACCCACTGAAGTTTATATATGGGCATTGGATATGAGTTCCCAATGTAAAGTCTATGGGGGAATATACCAGGGGTTAGATAAAGAGGAATATGAAATTGGTCTGACTCTCAAAAGTATCAAATTATGGTCCCCCCCCCCCCCCCTAATCAGAAAATTAAAAAGTGCTGCTGAAGAGTGACCCCTAAGATAGTGCAGGTCAGACTTTTTTGTGTATGGCCTCCCTGTTGCACTATCAAGATGGTTCGCTAATTGGACAGTAATGAAGCATGGGGCTGTGCAGGGCTACCGGTACATTTGGTGCAAATATGTCCAACAGAAGCCTGATTAAGAGAATATCCTCAGTTCCAGCTCAAATTATCCCCTCAAGCGTAACGGCCCCTTAAAAGGGATAAAGCTGCGTTTGTTTGATACATTTCTTTATTGATCGTAAATGTAGTTACATATTCGGATCTTGCTGACTTAGTTCAATCTTCTGATCAACAATTAGGGCATCCTGTCAGCGTTGCAAAGCAGGTGCTGGTTTTATTCAGGTATAGCTTTTGATAAAGGGCAACATTGAATATGTCCCTAAGCCAGGTATGCAATAAAGAAGGGTGTCCCTTTAAGCGGGTAATACTTAACAAGGATAGAAATATAGTAAGTCCCCCTCATTTTCTCATTATTGATATTTCATTGTTGATAAATCCCTCTTAGTTGGAGGATCGCATATGAATTGTTATACGCCACTGAAGGCCGCAGTGGTTGATCGAGAGGTAAGATCGAGAGGTAAGATCGAGAGGTAAGATCGAGAGGTAAGATCACCTGAGCTTCCATTGTCAGTAGAGTGTTCACTTGCACCATGCGCCTGGAGTAGATCTGTATGCAATCCTAATACCCAGTTCTTCTGGTGAAGGTACTCACGTGGAATTAATCTCGGAGGCTTAGTAATTGTGAACACTTCTAATCAAAGCGAGTGGCAACTAATCTGCATAGTTTGTAACTCCTAGTTATCGCACCAAAGTTCTAAAATGTGTTATATAACCATACCTTAAGTTTCCCTAAGACCTATTCAAATGACGTGGAACTACCTGATCCATAGTTTATGTTATAATCACTGAGGTTCTGACGCAATTAGGAAAACATGACTCGAGATATGTTGATATAACAGTATGGTTTAGAAATTAGTAGCATAAGAGGTGTAAATGATTTACAAATAGGCTTGACCGTAGACTCAACCGTGAACACGCCCCGAAACCATCAGGTGTGATCTTTGATGAAATACCATTTTAATAGCCTTTTTGAACTTTCAAGATACATTAACAAAATACCACACGTGCGTCAAAGATTGAATACATTTGTTAATCTTGCATAACACTCTACATGTGATATTTTTATTCTGATTTGATCAATCCATTCCCTATCAGATTATAAGCAAGAGACCAAAAAAAAAAAAAAAAAGAATTAAATCAAGTGTATGGAACCTTTTTTTTTAGAGTCGCTTTCCTAAAATGGATAACTTTGGAGGACCTAAAAGGGTTGTCATGACTTCAGCGTCTGTTGATATCCCACCAGAAGGGTGGCAGCTTCTTCACTGGTACACGACAACGTGGAATGGTGAGTACACCCTCATCTGATGTCAGTTCCATAAGATAAAATATCTGAAGTTACTTAATGTCACAATGGCGTCCTTGAAAGACAAGGAGTGTTTCTGTATCTAAATACATATATCAATCACTATATTACTTACGATTTAAGTTATACATGAAAGCTGGTAGTCGTATTGTACGAGGCTTCTAAGAAGAGATCTCATTTACTGTTTACTAAAAACGCTGCAACCTTTCCAATGGGTTGCCCGGTTGGAGTAATTATAGCGGCAGATTAGTGTTATGTAATATCTTTCTTTTCCTTCATAGCGTTGCAACGGAACGAATTTCTTCACAAACTTCTCATCAAAATGGACCAACGTCAACATTACTATATATCTAGCCTTTTGTCGGTGGGTACCTAGGATTCAATGGCTTTCATATGATATTCACCTCTTGCACATAAGCGTGGCGTGGCGATCGCCGTGATAACGGGTTTCGCTGGTTCTATGTACTTGATAAAGTATCAGCCGCGCACCAGCGAAATTTCCGCACTTCAGAACGAGGCGAGGGCTGTCAGAGTGAAGCCAACACTGCAGCAAGCGCCTGATACCACTATGATAATGGAAATATAAATTGTTCTTCTGTCATGAATAACCGGCCGAATTTTACAATTAAAATATTCTTAGAAAGCTGAGGCTTTGGCCTATCTGTTGGTATATATATGATATACCTGTGTTGTGTCTATGATTTCCTGTAATAGATTGAACATCGGAATTGCTTAGGTAAAAAAACAACACAAACATGTTGCCTTCCTGTTTTCACAGGGATTTAATGAGAAATCTATCGCGATGACCTACAGAAATAAACATGTTATCTTCTCAGGTATTCCAAGACGATTAATATGATACCTATATTGCCAGGCTGTGATAGATATTTCTTGATCTAACATAACATGTTATTGTCATTGAAATCAATGTTTTAATTTTCAAAAATATAAAGTTCCTTTTCAGTGTTTGATATTGGCATAAGAACTACTAAATTACCCAATTCAGCCACAGCCCATGACCCTATGTCATCTGTCTTAATAGTCCATTATCTCAGGAAATATCCATCACAGCCGGGCAATATAGGTATCATTTTAATCGTCTTGAATTACCTAGGAAGATAGAGTGGTTATTTCTATAGGTCATCGCGATAGATTTTTCACTAAATCACTGTGAAGGTAACATGTTTTAGTATTTTTTACCTAATAATTTCTGATGTTCAAGCTATCACAGGAAATTTTAGCCAAGGCATAGGTATATGATATGTATATCAATAAATAGAGCAGAGTCTCAGCTTTCTAACAATATTTTGTTTATAAAGATCGGCCTAGTATTCACAATGCAACAGCAATTTGCATTTATTATCATAGTATTTATCCATATCAATCGCTCAGGCATGAGGTCACACGCCTCGTTTTCATGTGAACTATTTGGCGGCCATTACAAGATGGCGCTAGTGTGCAAGTACTCAATTCAGAGTCTCCCCTAATCTCAATAACTGCATTGCCGCAGAACTAACGTGGACGCATCTTCACCGCTGGAATCCCCCCTTTTTATCTCGTTTATTGGGTCATTAACCTTCGCATCGTGAGGTTACTCCGCAACAAAAACTCATGACATATTTTGAGTTGATAAGAATCTCGATTCAATTCCTTCGAAAGAACTTTACATAAATTCGCCTGTTGATTATGAAACAGCATAACACAAACAGAAATGTTAAAATGCAGAGTTCCATATGCTCAATATTCATGCTGACAGAAAAAGAAAATAGGCATGTTTCCTATTATTGCTGTGACAGTACAACGTATAATTTTAAACAATAGCTTCAAACCCGAGATCAAACTTGGTTAACGTAATTACGTGATTATATTTTCCATCCCACTTAACGCATATCCCTGAGCAGGTGAAGCACCACATCGACATCGTTGGTCTTCTCCCCGAGGCACTCGCTCTCCGTATCGTGTCCTACCTGAAACCTAAGGACCTACTCGTTGCCCTCAGAGTAAGTCTACATTCAGAAGTAGATACATGTACTATCATTTCAATTCACATTAGATCAATTGCTAAAATTCATGATAAAATCATATACGTTCCAGACATGAACATTTTACTTTTAGCATGTTACCTAGACTTGCCCAAGTCTTTGATTATGGACAGGATTAATAAGAAATAAAACTACTTTGCAACGTATGGACTTCCCCCATGTTGACAGGCCCTGTTTCACTGTGATGAGGGGTAGGGTAGGTGGAGGGGTAGGCATAGCAGACAGGGACTGAAGCCAGTCTACATGTTACCTGGATATAAAAGATCAAATGTAATGCAAATATTTTTCATTAGTTATTTTGCAAAAGACGTAATTGTTCTATACATGAGTATATGTACTATTTGAATATAACCGCAGGAGTCCTTCATCTTTGTTAAGGTCCACAGTTAGAGAATGACTCTTTACAGACTATATACAAATTTCTACAAGACGAGACTAATTTTGCATTAATTTCTGAATTTGCAGGTCAGCAAGAAGTGGTTTAAGTTGTGCAATAACAATGGAATCTGGAAAAGGAAGTGTCATGAAATAAAGCTGGGTACATAATATTAACTATTTTTATAAATGAGTGTCAATAAATCTTTTGTGCTGTTACGTTTTCTCTTTCTATGTTTACGATGTCATGCGTATTGCAGGTCATTATATCAAGTGTCGTAAAATTAGAATCGAATAAAAATTCGTCCCTATAGTCTTTGATATAGAATCTAGCAAGTTTATTACCTGTTTTAACGGGATTATGGTATAATGTTCTTGATATTTACAGAGATTCCTGTGGTCAGTTCTAATCCTAATTGGAAGTCGGTTTTCAAAGACAACAAGTCGATTACAAACAATTGGAGCACAGGAACTTGCAACGTCGTTGAATGCAAAGGACACCACCAAAAGTATGTATAAGGGGAAAATAATTATGTACCCATTGCATCATAGTATTTATTACGAAGTCCCTATTGTAAATGTGTGTGGTCACAATGAATTACTACCCATTTTTCTAAGTGCTCATCTGTACTAGGAGATATTAGAATTGATATAGTCCTACAGATCTATTAAAATCATCGCAATTGGTGAACGACTTTCCATGTGATGTACATGTATGCATACATATACATACATGTTATCCTCAGAATAGAGCAGCGAATGTGGTATTTATGGAAAGCTATTGCCTTCACTTCTTGGGCTGCAGGGTTCTCTCGGTGATCTTTGACGGTAGTAAGATGGCGACCGGAAGTGCTGACAAGACGATCCGCATCTGGGATGTGAGTGACGGGCGGTGCATACAGACACTGCGGGGCCATGAGAAGGGGGTGTGGGCCCTGCGCTTCTTCACCGACAACCTACTCATCAGTGCCTCCTATGACTCCACTATCAGGGTAAGAGCAGTATCCATGATATCTCACAGCTCTCACATTGGATTTGTTTAGGATGAGAAATCAATATATGTGCATGTCTACGATAATCAGTAGATGACATTCATTTTAAAGTGGCACTGACGGGATCTTAAGGCCAAAATGCCAAACGATTTGTCACGATACTTTTTTTACTTCTTAATAAAATGTGTCATGATACTCTCTGTTCTTGGTGTGTCTAAGTTCAAATAACTAAAGACCTAAACAAGTAAAGACCCGGGAGCTGTTTCAAAACCATAGACTTCACTAGACTTTTGCAACAGCTCCCTGGTATACTGGAGACCCTAAATAGTTTTCTCTTTTTCGGGCTGCCATATCAGTGTTTAGGCCTACAATTGACACCTAGAATATTTATCGTCAGGTATAGTCTATTTATACAAAAGTCGGTGGTAAGGATTAAGTAGAAATAAAGTTTCTAGGTTCTAGCCAGTTTAATTTTGTTAAAAGGTAACAATTAGTAATTTGACGATGGTGAAAGCCGAATCTAGAGATGGCAAATTGCAAAGTTTGTGTAGAAAAGCGGGAAACTTGGTACGGATATCTTTCAAGGCATATTATTTTGATAAAGTCTATGCTGTTAATTCATGTCGCTTTCTTCTCCATTGTGACCAGGTGTGGAACATGAAGGAGGGTACCAGTCTGCGTACGCTCATTGGGCACAGTGGGCCCGTCTGGGCCATAGAGCTGGCAGGAAATACTCTGGTCTCCGCCTCTCAAGATGGCACGGTAGGGAATTCTCGTCGGAGCAGAGTACATCATAGGCTTTGCTATATTGAGCCAAAGTGAACCTATTGAAAAAGTGATATCTGCTCAAAAAAGAAAATTAAACTAAAACTAAAGACTATATATCATGTTTTTTGTAAGCGGGCATATATGTGGGTTTACTTTCGTTCCCTATCCCGTCCTTTAATAGAAGGCAAAGGTTGGGGACAATATGACTATATTCACAGTACTCCTTGCAGGAGCAACTCGCCAGGACGATATTTATCAATGATATACTGTCGTATAATATTCATTGGAAAATCTGTGTTGGCAGATGCATGATGCATGATATTCAGAGAGTAGTGATATTCAGAGTATGCCTTCTACCATTGGTAATACCAAAAGTATGAATAAAGCTAAGCTATGGTTTTCAATATATTTACCCCGACATCCTCTTATATCCCATATGCAGTTTCTAGCTATCCCTGATCTATAATGTACTTCATCCCGTTTGCTTTTGGAAGGGGAAGATATATACCGGTATACAATAGAGGTTAGGGGAGACTGTATTGTCTCTCTCACAACTAGATATGTTGTACAGCCTACTCTCTCCCTCTTTTTCTCGCTTCCTCCCCTCTCCCTTCTTCTTCCCCCCCCCCCCCCTCTCTTTTTCTCTGGTAACCTGTGCTCTTCTGATATCAATATAATGATGACCATCACAGGAATGATAAGAATAATATGAAAGAGAAGTATCTAAGAGAACGTTGTGTCTTGTGACTGTTTAGAAAGTTCGTTATGGTTGGGTTCTCAAAATGTGCATCAGCAGAAATATTATAATCTGTTAACATTAAGGTTAAGGATGTGTGCAGTTGTGTTTAAGGCTGTATTGTTTAGATACATAGGCATGCCCGACTATGTAATGATTCCATCGACGATCTGAGTGTTAGAGGCAATGACATCTATGTTGTATTCTAATCCTTAGCGACCATGGAGTGTTTTCAAGAATGTTATGTAAGCTTAAGTATCTCCATTGACATTAACCCTGGAGATTACACATTGGCTTACTTGAATCAGATCTTAGAAGAATTGTGCAAACACTTGGGCGCGGGTGGCATGGGCTTATTGGACCGATACGTAAAGCGGTTCGTTCTGCTATTATATGCAATCATAACTTATGTACATATATCTTTCAACCTCCCTTGTATTAAGACCACACAATTGTGTATTCATGCATCTGACCAAGGGGCTGTCCATAAATAACGTCATGCAATTTTTGAGCATTTTTGACCCCCGCCCTCCCCCTAATATTTTGTCATACAACCCTTATATTATCATTGTTGGTCGTGGAGATTGGAACCCCCATCCTCCTGCTCTGCATGACGTCATTTATGGACGGCCCGCAAGACACTGTGATGACGGTTCAAAGACTGATCATGAAATAATATGGAGTACCAAAGATAATACTTTTTGTACATGTATACATAAGAGATTAATTTCCTTTACAGGCAAAGGTGTGGGACATCCGTCGGTGCCTTTTGCAGAAGTCGCTTAGAGGTCATGGTGGACCAGTTTTCTGTGTTGACCTTGATGATGATGGGAAGTTAGCCGTGACAGGTTCCTCTGACAGAGTGAGTAGATACTAAATGAAGAAGAATACATATATATTCCTATATACCTATGGCTGTCCACTCTATGCCTATACACCACGTTCTGGGGGGTGGAGAAACTTATGTATACTACCCATGGTTGGTATATACTACGCAAGGTTGCCGTATACTACGCAAGGTTGACATTTAGACCAATCAGATCGTCTCTTACAAAATTCATATGAAAAGCGCAGTGGGGAGAACACATAGAGTGTTAAGTTACTCTATAAGGTTGGATCTGGCTTGGGGTTAGATGGTGGGTTAGCGAATAATGCTAATAATCGTTATCAAACCACATTTCAAGGTATATATAGGCCTTGGGCAGTAATTTTTTCAAGAATACCTCATAACTTTGACTTTCTCTCACCGGAACATAGTTTCCCTCTAATATTCGTGTGAGATTAGTTTGCCTACTTCACCGATATACTATAGGTAGCGTCCACACTGACGTTTTGTGGGATACAACACACATATCTTTGCCCACTATGTTCCATGTTTAAAAGAAACCCTGTGTTACAGACGGTGAGGCTGTGGAACACCGACTCGGGCCGTCAGTTGCGTCTCATCTGGGTGCCCGGGAATTCCGTCATGGCCGTCAGCTGCAGTCGTGGCTGGATTGCCGCCTCCCATGGCACCAGTGTGTCCCTCTATGAGCGAAATGGCAAACAGCACAGCACCTTTGATGAACACATCAAAAGGTGAGCTAAAATGTCGTCTGCTTGTTGTAATGTTGTCCTGGCTAGTAGTACATCATTGCGCGATAGGGGTTAACTATATCAGCTCAAACTGAAAGCATGTTGTTGTGGGTCATGCAGGTTTAATGAAGTGATTAGAGAACTGCGTGGCTGTAATGTTGGGATGACTAGTAATACATCAATTTGTCATATAGAGGTTCTCAACTCACACTGAACCATGTTGTTGTGTGTCTTGCAGGTTTAAATAAAGTAATTATACATGTAGAGAAAACTGCATATTGGAAGTTTGGAGTTGTAAAATCACTCGACCTATTGAAAAATTTGAAAAACAATTCAATATTTCAGAGTGGAGTGTCTTGAGTTGAAGATAAAGGATTCAGATAAACCGACTGGGCTCATCATCAGCGCTGGCAAAGATGGTGTCATGAAACAATGGGACATTGCCAAGTAAGTATAGCTGTATGTACAGGACTATAACAATCTTGTCAAATGGCACCCGCGGACATTGGCGAATTAAGTAATCATCCCTACCCCGTTTTCATATTGTGAGAACGTGATTAAGAAATTCTACATGCATGCGAGCTCAATGATAGCCATAAAATGTATCATTTGCTTTAACTTCATATCATGGCCATGCCTTTTTCTTTGTATCATACAGATATAGATAAGAAACACATATTAAGGACAATAAAAATGCACTTCATAACGGATGCATCATATCGCACTTTTATCAATCTGTCCATGGAATAAATATGTAAAATGGTTAATGCTGGCCCTTGTGACGCCATCCGTTTCCATTTGGAATATCCAGAGTCGCATATGC
Source organism: Alentia gelatinosa (assembly GCA_950022655.1). NCBI lineage: Eukaryota > Metazoa > Annelida > Polychaeta > Phyllodocida > Polynoidae > Alentia > Alentia gelatinosa. Next base: position 98,846,712 of record OX465580.1, on the reverse strand, counting down.
TCACTAGACCTTTAATGGGGAGTTGCACTATTTTCATATTAAGATAATCTCGTTCTCAAGCTAAAGATATGACATGTTGCTGAAATAATTGTGTCAAGCATGTTGAAGAAATGGCCATTATTACAAACTGTATAACTTAATGTTATTCTGTCTAAAATGTGTATTACAGTTAAACATAAAATCCTACCTTCCTTATATATCCCCTCTCATTGCCCTTCATTGGCCGTAAGGAGAATATATTAGTCTAATTGGTAATAACAAACATCACTCAAAAACGGTGGTGTAACGACTTGTTTTACAATATTTCAGGGGTGAATGCACGAAGACATTCGTTGTGTCAAAGAGCCAGGTTAACTGCATTCACTTTGATGAGATGCGCATAGCCAGTGCTGCCTACGACCACAAGATCAAAATATGGGACTTTACTGCAGCGCAACGACCTAGACCAATTTCCGACGGAAGATGATCGTACATCATAGCTTTATCATATATAGAAAATATTACTTGTCATAACATGTCAAAGACAAATCTGTATGATGAATGAATTGTAATGGTTTAGAACTTAGACTCTAAAACGGACAGGGGAGTTGAAGATGATAGTCATATCTGAAATTCTAATGTCACTAAAGAGGAAAATAATCTGATAATCTAAAAAAAAGCCTGATGTACGTGCTTACTTCTATGTGCAATCCATGTATATTCACCCTCTATCTTCCCCGTATACAATGAATGGATGTATTTCCACATTTGATAAATGGGGAAAATATGATCACATGTAATTATTTAATTCACTATCATGATATTTTTGTTTGCATTGTGTTAGAGATATTGGTAAGCTTCATCTAATTATTTATATTATACGCACGTGTATTTTAAGAAACTAAACTGTGGAGGATGTAAAAATGAACAGGCTGTGATATCATGTATTCTATGAATATGTATGTATCTTATAATTTAACATACAATACAATATAGTAATTATTACCATCAAACTATCTGAGGGCAGAGTGCATCATTCCTACCATGGACTGTGTGCGCAAGAGAGTATACTATCCATGTTCTTACTGAGACGAATTGTATTTATAATGAATCTTGTCCTGTATCGCTATGAATTTAGATATTGTCCTGTTTCTACAAGGAGGGTAAGAACATCTAAAATAATAAGGTGTGGGATCGGCTTCATATAAAAGTAAATATATATGTAAAAGCACCTATTTCAAACATGTACATATATTTTAGATTAAAAAAGTCCCACTCCGGTCCACGTTAGAACGATTCACAAGCTAGTTGGCCATCAAGGGCGCATGTAGCCTCACGGGCAGTCGTCTGAGTTGATGAACATGCCAATGACACTCCCTGGTTGTTGCCTTGACTCCTAAGCTTATTGTGCCATAGATTCACCACGCCCACAGATATAATTCTAGTAGCACAAACTAGTTCATAAGATCACATCCAGATATTATACACTCTTTTGACAGTTCCTGCTACCTAAAAATCTGTTTGGTAAATATATGTTAGTATAATACTTCAGAAATTGGATGCGTTCCAGGTCCTCTGGGTACGATACAGTGGAAACATGGTATTGGGGATACTCGGATTACTGCATAGCTAAAGGCAGTAGACAGTTCATTTTATTCCCCATGGTAGCCATCACTTTGGGTCACTACTGTATATGGAGTGGTATTTCAAACAGAAGTCTTCAGTGTTTCTTGTGGTCCATTCACAGATGCAAATTCCTGTATTCGTGGCATTCAATACTTTTAACAGGTTCTAGCCAATTGCATTGTCAATATTTCTAATCTTGTACAGATTAAGAATATTCTAAACTACCTGTGATAAAGCAATATGCACAGACTTAGCTGACCTGGATTGGAAACGCGCCGCCACTGGCTTATCTCCCTATACCTAGCTATTGTCCTTGCTTTCTTGTTTTAGCCACCATGCGGCGTCCGAGCAGCAGTGGGTTATTTCCTATCTTTAACCACAAGGAAAGTGCAATAATTTATATTGCCAAGTGTAGCTATATTACATTAGATTTTGAGTTTTAAGGGTGTTCACAAAAATATCAGCGATTTCTGAGGGGCGCCGTCACCTGAAGTTATCCAAACTCTACCATTTGGTTAGAAATTCCCAGCATGTCTAGCGCCATTACTATAACTGTTCTATGTGATCTAGATAGTAATTTACACCAGGGGAATGCCGCTAAATACCTTGGGGAATATTTGTTAAACTTTCGAGTTTTCACGGGTGCACACCAAAAAATCAATGGCTCCTGATGGGCGCTGTCAGTTAAAGGAAACCCGTCAAAATATAGAAATACAGTATGACCTCGGTCAAGGAGATACCCTCTCCATACGAGCAATTTTTTTTTACCTGTAAACGCTGGGTAACCACCCTACATGAGGTGTACCTCAGGGGGATTTTACTGTATTCCCTTTCCAAGCGGTCTCCCACAGGTGTGCCCGAGTCTGTGCCATATGTAAACCCTTGTATTTGCTTGAATAAGTAAACTGGGATAATCTATGAGATGTACTATGCGTTGGAATGGTACAGTATTAACCACTGGCATCAGTCCAACTTTGTGTGTCAAAGGATTTGCTTGTAATACAATAGAATGTCTTGGAGTAAAAACAAAGAAAAACATTTTTGTGCCAATGTATTTATTACCAGGATTGTTGCAATACAACTATAGGCATGGCCCTAAGCATGGTTGAATACCATATGTAACAACAAGCTTTATATTTGAAATGGATTCAAATGAATTGTGATTTTTTTCATAAATAGACATAATTGACATTAAAGTAAGGAAAGGATTACTTCTATACAGGGAAAGGGAAAAGATTCACTCTGTGTATTTACTGTCTTGTCTATAATATGCAACGGTGAATTAGGCAACTTGCATATGGTATCACCATGGTTCTTTGTTATTCACTAAATGACAATTATTTTAGGATAAAGACGATGGCTGTACTTGTAGAAAAGGATTTCAAACTTTAATTCAAATCCGAGAAGTTCTTGTCTCTCACAATAATAAATTCCATATTATGCAAAATAAATAAAATTCTTGTCCTAAGATTTCAAGAATATTGTCTTAAAATATCTATCAGTCTCCCCTTTCTACAAAATTCTTCCAACAGACAACTGTTCTGAATTTTTAAAACTCAAAGGGCAGTTGGCAGGGTGATTTTTTTCTACTTTTGCCCCCCCCCCCCCCCAATTTCTTAACCATATATTAACATCAGCACAGTAAACTCTCAATATTAAATGTATCCTACTACATAGTAATACACTCAATATCATCGCATTTAGAGCTTCATTGAATATAAAAACAATAGTATATATTAAGGTTTTGCCCTAGTACAATGGCCAATGAGGATTATAGCAGGTATATATACGAGACACATCAACAACTCAATAGAGAGGTATCAATGGACCCACTATCTCCTACATTTTATCCTACCCCTAATAAAAAACTCCATAGGCTTAACATTGGGTCACTGTATTCAGTCTGGAGTTCAGAAAAATGAAAAAATATTGCTCTAGTGGGATACACTTGACAAATGACGTCATTTGTTAATGTAGAAGTAATTTAGATGGGTGTGGTAGGATAAATTCTAAACCAAACTCGAGTTAGTCGTGTTATTGTTCATCGCACTCCGGCCAGCTTGCGTATTACTTGCCGTCATGCGATAAACAACAACACAACTAACTCTTGTTTGGTTTCTCCATAGTATCGTACGACAGTACATCAACATTCCACAAAAGTTATCATTTTCTCCAGATTGATTTGATTTGGGTTTAAAAATAAATGCTACATATTCAACAATAGGCTCTATTACTATATCAATTTCCGATTTATAAGGACATATTAAATTGTCTCTCCATAAACTATTTTCACTCTAAGGAAATTCTTGTATTCTCACGATATAATAGATAATGCTATCCGATCAAGAAAATACTTCAATTAGATTCTTGCGAACAAGACACTGAATTAGAAGAACATATAAGTCGCTCTGATATGGCAGAAACTGAGGTCAAGATCAATTTAATCCTCATTTTCGTTATCACAAAGAACGACAATTATCCTGTAAAACTAAACAGGAATATAACTTATCCCAAGATGAGATAGTCATCTATTCCCTTGCACACGACAAAAACAAATATATATCACACATCCTTTTGGTGAATATTGTGATTTAACCATTATTTTTCCAATGCTTTTATAGTGGCCTTAAACTCGCTGATATTTTCCAAATAACAAAAATAATTCTTGATAGGTAAAACTGACCTAATTATCATGCGATCTGCTCATCTAGATTTTTTTCTATCCGGATGGAGAATTCTGATAACCGTAAATTAATATTAGACGGTCACTTATGCGATATAGGTGTATCATTATCAAAAATATTTAAAAAAAAATGCTATGCTATGGTAATGGCCCAGGATAATCTTTGAGACGTTTCGATTCTATAAATTATAATAGACGTTTCCTTTCGCACATAAACAACTGAGAGATCAGGATGGGTTTTAAGATGCTATGAACAGTTTTAACGAATGTAGTATAATGATGCCTTTATCTTTGTACAATGTACATGTTCAGTAAATATATCAGTTGTATGTAATGAGAGTAGATATTGTTCAAACAATACAACACACGTCATCTGTTTCAAGTTCTTAAAACCTAACAAATCGCATAAGCCTCATCCAGAAAGTGCAAAAATAACAAGGTAGGTCTATCACAAACATATATTTGATTGAAAAACTAAGTCAAACCCGAAAATGTGTTCAGATATTGTTTTGCCGATACTACCAAACTCGGGAAGGACTAGGTCACAACGATACAAGTCTTAGTCGTGTAACTCCTTTATATACGTTTATATACAGATAATATCAAGAGACGTCACGAGTTCGAGTCTGAGTTTATTTATGCCACACATTTTGTTGGCTCCATAATTTCACGAGTCCAAGACGAGTGACATTATGGAGCCAACAAAATGAGTGGCATAAATGAGCTCAAACTCAAACGAGTGGCGTCTAGATTTTATCCTACCCCGTTTCCATATTTTTTCAGTATCAGAAAGTAGTGGCATAAACAACACTTTATGTCACGCCTGAGAAATAAACAAATCCCATGTTAAGCCTATGGCGTTTTTTATTAGGGGTAGGATAAAGATTCATATTCTTATAATTCAATAACTGCTTTCTGCAATGGCACTCTTCAAACATTACTTAAAAATTTCACTTAGTATACGTGTAGACACGGTCAGACTGTCATATTTAAATAACTTATGGGTGAAGGGCCACGGTGTTTCTATTTTATGTACAATGGGTCTTTCGCAAACCAGCTGTAACAGTTCAAAGAAGACAGATCCAGTTTCATTGTGTATGCCGCACTTTCAGGGCTACCTGCTGGCATGCACACATTTTGTTTTTATTCACTTCTTTCTTGGAAAAGTTCTTCAAGTGAATAGTTTGTTCATCACATTAGAATTTCTACAAATTTAGAAGCAAATTATGAAGCACTACATTGGCGGACCGTAATACATGTAAACGTGCAATATAATGAAAGATGTATGGATGGGTGATGAAATGACATTCATATTTTGCTAATCTTTTATCAATTACTCAACGTTCTGCTTTACTTTACGAAATTTAGACAGCTCTTGCTTAAATTTCATTTTACTTTCGGGGAGTTGAATAAATTAAGGCAAATCATTACACACCATTAGGACTCTTTACAACGGCGCCTTTTGATACATTTCTCTCCGGAATTTGCGGTCAAAAAACCTTATCTTCTCATCATTCCTGGGAATGAAAGAAAGGTCACCAGATGAGAGTGGTACTCCCGCCATTTTAAGGTAGAAGGTAGGATTTGGATTTATCCTATATAGTTAACTTGACAAGATATTCCCTCAAAACCGATCTTGACTATTCTTCTTTAGAAAATGATAAGGAGGCGATTGTAATTTGGTGTATATCCTATATAGCTTTGAAGTGGCATTGAATATTGCACTCGCGTTTCGCTCAAATACAGAAGAAGGGTACCCAGGAGCCGAATTAGTCCGATGTATTCCCTTCAAATACCTCCTTCCTTCCTATCATTATTTTACGGTTCATTAACAGTGGAAAATTATGTTCGTTGTATCACTCTTAATCAAATAAGTAGACTTGGTTTTCAAAAAGTTTATATTACAATGGTCATTAGAAACTCATGGACTTGAGGTGGTGAGAACACGACCAATCATGGGCAAAGATAATATCATGAAAGCAAATCAATAACGCGTATGGAGGTAAAGCAATACATAAGCAAGGGGACACTGAATACTATTCGGTCGTAGTAGTCCTCGCCCTCTATACAATATACAAATAATCCATGCATCTGATATGAATTCCCCGATGTTGGGGCTGTTTCATGAATCAGTCCTGTGGGCTTCCCACAGAATGCATTCCAAAATATAGAAACAATTCAATGACGGTCAGGATTCTATACCTCGGATTTCCTATCCGTAGTGTGAACAATAATAACAGGTCGACAAACGTGTGGTGTAGATTTTGTGTGTTACTCTCTTTTTACATATGGTGTATTATTTCCTACTCTGATTAGTTTAAAAGAAGGTCCATTCAATACCGCGTGGTTTACATGCGCGCAGGCACCCAACGCTATCTGGTCAAAATGGAGACCTTTATCAGTTTGTATCATCACATACGAGTGGGAGATCAAATACACCCGTGATCCAACCGGTGTTCCATGCGGCCCGAGGCAACTGAGTACACAGACATGTTGAAACATATATAAATATATATATACATATATCCAGGGTGGAAATAACTGCATGATCCAATTCGAATCACAGCTATCACTCCTCATGTAAGTCAAGGAAAAAGACAGTCGGAAATAAAATCTGTACCACAAAATCTAGAGTAAAAATTGTCGGGTGAATTTCGAGACTGCTAGTATGACATGCACAGAGCTGAGGGATGTCTGTATATAAGTTAAGGAGGCGCACTCGCTTTCCGAAAAATAAAAAAGTCGGCACATTTCGGCGGCCTCAGAGCACCTTTGAGCGGTCTGTCGTTGTCCTCTCAGTGGCCTGGCTGATGGCGTTCGGCCGGATCCAGTCGGGCATGATCGGGTGCTGCCGATTTGTAAACATTTCGCAATTTTGATAAACGATAAATGAAAATCTTGAAATGTGGGATATCCATGATTTGGGGTATCCTCAGTTTGGGGTATGTGTCTTTTCACTCAGAGCTGGGAGCAGCTCAGTCCACCTGCTCTGCGCGGTGTAGTATGCCCGATATGAGGTCGGCGTAGTGACCCCCGAACACAGCCCGGTTATGTGTGATGAGACGCAGCAACTGACCACATACCCGATTCAACTCTGCCGACACCGCACTGACACCTGGTGGTAATTGGACCCTCTCTGGTTGTGCAGATGAGATGAGTTGGTAGACGAGGGAGTGGATACGTTTACCTGCCGGATGAGAAGAGTTATAGCGGTTAATTCTTTATCAGGAGTAACCATAGAAAAGAATTTATTACTTAATATTGTGTATAAAAAGGGCATCATGAGTGAAGTATTTTACGGTAAGAGCTGCCGAGGTGTTGACGGTCTGTCCCTTTATTAGGTATTATGAAACTAGTTATAAAAGGAGAAAAATTGCACTTCGCAAAAGTAACCCAATAAAGATACCCACAGAATGTATGTTGAATTATAGTACCTTCATTGTCTCCTCTACTAATGGTTGTGGTTCCATTAATATTCCATGACATAAACCTCGACATAAGACCAAATCCCACTGAGAGAATCACCAAAGATTGATCTTGTTGTATTTAAAACTGTAAGTGTTATTTTTCTATTTCTACAGACAAAATATTGTCTCAGCCGTCTTCGTGAATACCTCACGTTTTTTCTATTTAAGCTCTCCTTGTTCAACCTCAGGTCAGAAGGGTCCTCTTAAAACTAATTACGAAAAAAATATAACGGATACCGATACCACTCAAGTTCGTCCCTTGGAAACAATGATACCGCATTTATTTTCATATTTTTTCAAAACATTCAATAACTGGTCGTGAATATGTAGCGAATCTACAATGTTCAAATAGAAGGATTACTTTCATTTTGGTGGGTAACGGCTTTGCTGTGGGTGGTCACAATTCAATACTCACGGATGATGTTGTACACTGGGTTGTTGTCGTCAGTTAGGGCCTTGATCTGACTCCGGAGCAGGGACCTCTTCGTGTCGTCCAGGGCTGGGAATCCGTGCTGGAGCAGGGAAGCCGCTACCTCCTGGATCACCTGGTCTGCCACGTTATCCATCACTGATGACAACTCACTGTCAACACAAAAGGGATGTTGGTTATGGTTAGAAAAACATAATCAAAAGTTAATTTTACATGGAAAAAGGACAGGACACTGTCAGGAATGTCAGCAAAATGCGCCCAGAACTGGGGATGTGTGTAAATAGATCAGTTAGGGATTCTCGCTCTCTTTGTATCATTGCTAGGTGGGTTCACCATGTAATAAGGTATGTACAATTCCCAGTGACGCCACCTGATGATTTAAAAATATTGACAATTATCCATTCAAACTGGTTCTTTGTAACTAAATCCCAAATTAGCAAAATTATAAAGTTCCGTCCAGTTTGTCAAAACCAAATACGTAAATTAGACCAATGTACATTTGAGTGACTTATATAACAAATGAACTGAACAATATGGTTTTTCATTCCTTCAAAAAACAAGGACCTATAGTTTTTAATATTTGAATATACAATAGTACACATTTGTTATATTCTGTGAAAGTCTGAAGAAAATGTGAAATCCAACTTTTTAGAATTTCTATATATATTCTTTTATAACATTAAAATATTTTTTTTATAATATTGTTATAATAACAATTTCTAGATAATTTCTTAATTCATAAATGAGTTTTACAAAAAACTTGGAGATCATCATATCATATTTCTGTGAACATTAAATAGTTTTTAATTTTCAAGGTAAATTGTCTCTAATTAGCGAGGCGCTCACCTGACGGGCGTATCGGCGACGATGATACTGATGTGGTCTTTGAGTTTCTCTTTGAGGTCGCGCACACCGGCGATGGGCGCGCCCACCGTGTTGTATGTGACGAGCAGGACGGACGAGATAACGGTGAGCCGCGTGATCTGGTCCTTACAGTCCGCCAGCCGCCCAGCGTCCATCACCAGTGTCTGCAACCAATCACAGTCAAATATTATTAAAGCGGAACTCTGCAACTCGCCCTAAGAGGGACATACGCAATGAATTATATGATACACTACACTCTATTATATACCCATGCAGTATATTTGATAATTACATACTGCTGCTCCCTATGCAGTTTAAATTGTATACTGAAGTTTGATTAATTCTGGGTATGTAATAAATATATAATGACCTGACGACTCGATGGGAATTGATGTTATCTACGGATCTCGGCCTGGGGCCTCATTCCATAATAAACAACGATTCTCCATCTCGTTTTGTAGCATGTACAGCATGGTCAAGTCGTTCTATATAAATATATCGATCCCAATGATTTGTCTTCAAATTTACCTCTAGCAGGCTCCTAAAATGAACCAATATAAGAACGGGCAACTTTAACAATACATGTGTTATCGGACAGCGCCGCATCGCGGTGCAGACTAGTTAAGTTATCCCTCAGTCAGACACTGCTCAGTCTAGCCTCAAATCTATGCGATTGACTGCTTTTAAACATAAAATATGGACGGTGCGTATGATCTAATGAATGTCGTTTTTGTGCTAGATGCAAATGCTGGGACAAAGTAGAATGCTGTAATACCGAGTAGGTGCGGTCTAGTTGATGATTGTCTTGGTTTTCACAGATAAAGATACATGTATATATCATCGCCAGGCCAGCCAATATGTCATGGTGCTGTCATGTGCTTCCATCCGCGTAGAAAAAGTTATATTCCCCATTCATAATAATGACAATTTATGATCAACTTACCGTGGCAGGGTTCCTATGCTATAGAGGAGATAAATAAATCCTACTGCATTGAAATGCATGATACTTTTAACAAATATTTTTAGAATAATTTTGTCTAGTTTTATTCTCTAGCACCAGGGTCTCTGTTATCAACTAAAGATCTCTTTAATATATACTGAAATCTGGCATTATCTTACCTCTGGGATGGTTCTTCGCTCGTCCCAGTCGAGCAGTTCCATGTAAGCAGTGTTTATGACGATCGCTGGTGTCGCTTCTGGCTCCTTGGACGTAGCGCCCTCTCGTGGACTATCGGGAAACTCCAGCTTGTCAGCGTTCCTCGCCAGCCAGTCTCGTGTGAATTGTAGCCCGTCAACATTATTTTCTATTGGATGCAGATAAATGTTTCATGTACATATACACCAATAAACAGGGACTAATCAACAGAAAATTGACTGTATATTGGTTTTGTATTTTCTATTTCCAAAACACAAGTTTATATTACAGACTTGCACAGGTTAGATCATTCAATTCAAACCAGGGGTCCCTATTTTCAATATGTCCAATGTCTTATGTCGATACTGTTTCAAGTACAGATAATCCCGAGATATTCAACCAGGAATTGACAACTTTAATCGTCTGTTGGTTATATATTATCTATGAATGATACCGTACTATATGCATCCGGGCATTAAAAACTACTACTAGTAAAAATCAGTGTAATGTATATCCAGTATTATCTCACCCCGGTATTTTTCCCATAGGCTTAAAATTAAGAACTCATACTCCACGGCCGTGAAGGTAGGGTACCCAATACTCAATGGCTAATTGGGTAATTTATTTTATCAATTAATAATGTTATAATGTGAGATAAAATAAGAAACATACTCGATGAAAATAACTTGGTCCGCACTCCAACTTCTTTGACCGCTACGTAATTCAGGAAGTGAAGCTGAATGAATTACTCTGTGGTCAAACTTGGAGGAGTAAAGACCAAGTTATTTTAATCTCATGAGTTTCCTTCTAAGAACCGCACGTAAATGGACAGTCCAGGCCAAAGTGACCAATTACAGGGAGTTAAAATAAACATCTAATAGAGGGAACCGTTCCGAGCAAAAATCTCCGTTAACACTAGGTGACCGCTTATAAGAAGAGTCCGTTAGCCGTAATTCCACTGTATACATGTCTTACTCCAATAACTACTCGTCTCGACTATGGTCTGACATTTCTTTCAATGATGCCACTTTATTTAGAAATTCCTAATAAATTATTCCACGATGATTCAAGCCTCAATTAAAATCTGGAGGAAGTTGAACAGTTAAAACAGGCTAGCAGAGAGTTAACTTACCCGCTTGCGTTTTAAGGAACTCCAAGAACTTTTTCTTTTCATATTCAACAGATTGTTGTTGAATAAACGGACGTATTTGTTGAATGGTGTAATTAGCCATATCCATTTTCATTACTTCTATTAGGTCCATTATTTCTCTGTTAAGAACAAATATAAAAAGATTAAATTTTAGAGTTAGGCTTCTTTCGGTAAATTAATCACCGGCAGTAAGGTAAATATCGTATTTGAAAAAAATCACGTATATTTTTAATACAGACACAAAGATGATGTTTTGGAGACGTATAACTAAGGAATAATAAACTGATATCAATAACTACTCTTCTTTCAGAGAAGACTTAGTGACTACATCACATCCAGAATTTACAAGTGATATCATAAATCATCCATCACCAGAATAAATTAGCCTTGCTACCCATGTGGAACATAAAATAGTCCTACCTGAAGAGAGGTACAATGCCTTGGACGTTCCTTAACTTAGCGACTTGCTCGTCTCTGGCTGGGGCACACAGTTTGGCCATCAGTCCTATGACAAAGCCGGCGTAGTACTTCATCTCCAGGGCGTCATTCTCGGCCTTCTGCTTGATGAGGTCCATGTCCAGCACTTCCATGATGTGGCTCTTGACTTTCACGTGTTGGGGAAGTAGTAGCTCCAGCAGGGCCTGGAAGGTGATATGATTGAGCCGTCTTAGTAAATACATTTATCATGATTTTATAGTATTTAGGTTCATTAATCTGGCGGACAATGTCCCGAGACAAAAAAGAAGTAAACACTTTTTCCTCAATTGTAACAATATGATCTACATATATGTATATGGGTTGATGTCATTCGTCCTTTAAGTTACAATGCAGTGCCTTATTTACATACTGATTTGACTTCTTGGAGTAGGGTTAACGCATGGGTGTAATCTGGTGGGTCTTCATTGAGCTTCTCATCTAATACGTCCCAAAATGCTTTGTGCATCACCTCCTTGACACGTTTCTCGAGACTGCAAAATGAACAAATCTCACTTGAGAAACTGCTAGATAATGAGAATATGGTAGAAGGTTGTTGTGATATAAGCATTTTATGTATCAAAGGTCTTGAAAAGGATTTATCAGAGGTGAATTAGGTATCAGTTAGCTCATACTGTAATAGGCAAATTGAGGCTAGTCATTTCTCTCGGTTTCAAATACCATAGAATCTATGAATTACTTTACCTAGACAATTTCTAACTGTATTTGAATTAAGATACGACATTTAATAATGCAAGCATTTTGTGAAATATTACCTTATTGCAAAACCTCTAATGAATGTAGATTACTAATCACGTGAACACCCTATATATCTATAAATCTGTTTTATGTATGGAATTTGCTTTTTGTATTTACCTGTTCTCAGGAGGCTCTACTTTTTCTATTGAAAATTCGTTATCGACGGCGATTTCATGAGCTAACACCATATTACTGACTCCATGAGCAGCTTTCATGATTTCCTCAATGGAGACGAACTTTGGTGGCGATGCTGAATCAAAGAATTATTTGGTAAAATTTGATGTTTTACTGAAAATCACAGAATCAGCTACTATTCGTTCAATTAAGACGGTAAAACATATGAGCAACAACGATCGAATTGTACTTGACTATTCCCGTGGATTTGTCCACAGGCCCAATTTAGTTCATCGCCGTCTGCAATCGGTCATTACTGGCATGTCTGAAATGAGCGAGCTGGCATGGCTGCAGTCTTGTTACTTCTAACTAGACAAACTACACTGACTGCAGGCAATTGTTCCCAGGCTATTTACAGACCAACATTTTCCAGCGGCATGATAGAGCAGCATTATAGCAAGGCATCTTTTGGATTGATACTATCTCTGAACTTTGCAGACTCCTCCTTAAGGTATTGTTCCCTCATAAACTCACATCATAAACCAACTAGATTTCAAAGATGACTTGTCAACAAGGTTACCCACAATGCCCTGACTTGCATTTCACTGACATGGTTTTACAAACACTGTCTGTTCTATTATTTAGAACTAGTGCAAAGGTGGGAAGTCACATCCATTTTTTTTAATTATTTTTTTTAAGTCTTTTATTTATACTGGAGTTTTCCTCTAGGGTGAAGTCACCCTGTTTTCAGTGGGCTCCAGTGGCCAAGATTTGAGTTTCGGTACGCTAATTTTATTAAACAGAACAAGTGACCAATAGGTCGTCAGAGTAACAGATACAGTTGAGTTACAATACTTTTCCTGGTAATTTTGCTGTATTCTGTCTCAGGAAACTGTCTACTACAAAATAGTAAAGATTCGACCTTTATATATATGTTAAATTACTGCTGAGCTGAACTGAACCAATCTGTCTATCTTGTTAGGCTAGGGCTCTATGAGGCTAGGGCTCTATGAGGGCTTTTTGACTGTCTGCAACGCTAGACAGTCAGAGCCTCTTGGACTGGTTGTCTTGAGACCAGATCAAGTGACAATTATTGAATTCAACTTACGGGGTACCATAAATGCGGTAAAAGAGTTGGAGCTAGAGGCAGCTTGTGGGCCCTCAGGGCAGGGTCGTTTACTAGATGTGGCTGCGTCCCTTGGCGATGGCGGCTGGTCACCACTGGCTCCTTCCTGAACTGAAGAGGGGTTCATTTCAGCTGCCGATTGATCTCCTTCTCCTTGTATTTTATCCGAGTCCATGATTTCGGAACTGTAACTGGAAATGTTAGTCTTCTAAGAAAAGGTCAAAAACAATATTTGCTGTAAAACCTACCACTCTCTTCACTATATCAATGTAGGCCCTACTATAGTAGACTCAAGATGTGCATCTCTTCCTTTATAAAACGCGACTCCGCCATCTATAATTATTACCTTCGAAGTAACACAAGACTTGACAAGTCTTCTCGGATTACTTCGAGTTGAATAAATGAGATGAATATTATAGAAACGTGTATAAATATATTGCACTAGTAACGTATGTGTATATCCAACCAACCTGGTACTTACCGATAGTTGACTACGACTTGAGGGGGCAAAGGTCGGCCTCTTCCAATTTTGTGTTAATAAGTTTTACAATTCCACGAGCAGTGGTGAGACCGATGAGATGAAACTGACTGTATGACCTGTAACTTATCTATGTCTCAGAATACAGAAGTCCTGCTTAACGATCCACTTGTATTGACGTATTAATGTAGAGTGTACATTAACAGCACTGCAGTAATTTACGAACAAGACTGAATTGTACAATAACTCATAATAAAGATCTAGATAGTCCTTGAGTAGTGTGTTCTATCTCGCTCCTTTTCCAATACTGACACTGACAAAGTGTGCGTTGAATGACTAGGTCCTAATACGATATATATACATGACGATATGCAGCACGATTATACAATTTCAACATGAATTGGTCATAGGTGTACTCGTAACTAGCCCCTTATAGACCCTGAATGTCCCAGAACTTTCGCCAAACAAAGTCAAGGTTCGTGCAGACGAAGCCACGCTCCGTGTTTACGGAAGTGACCCTAGATCACCGGAAGTCGTTTCTGATTGGCTACATGGTTCAAAGGACTATCATGGCGGCAGATGTGAACAGGATGGACTCAACGCCTCAACAGTTGCATGGGAATTACGGTGCTTCATGTGGAGCAAGTAATTTACAAGGTGGTAAGTGTATTAGTAATAGACTTACATAGTTCTAATTTGCTGTATTGCGTTCTCGTAGTGGAAGGGTGAGGTGTAAAAATCATCTAAAATACGGCTGTTCCGGTCGACTTCTTCGTCCGTCGCCCACACTTCAGTCTTCACTCAGTCGAGTTTGCCCCCCCCCCCCCCCCCCCCAAACAAGGTTCAGGGGTTGTTCAAAACATTACATCCAGGCTGTGGTTACACCGGTAATCTCCAGGCCAATATTATTTTCACCATGTGAGGCTTTAGACCTATCTTTGGGGTTTTGCTCTGATCCCCAAATAATTTCTGACAATGTTTTATTAGATTTTTTTTGAGAGAACAGAACCATGTTGTAGCTTTGCCCAACTTTTGCCACAAATTTGTGTTGTATAGTCAACTCTGCTGAACTTGCAGGAGTAATTGGTAGTCGTCTAGACTATCTTAATAAAAATTACACTAATGACTCGATTAATTTTTCATCGGGACTCAAATATATGGCAGTATAAATCTGTCATATCACAACATAATAAGATGAAAAGGGAGCAAAACTGATTAGCATGTGTCAACCATTTCACTGACGTACTCTAGATCTAGTGCCACGTTCTCCTCACATATCTTTCGCGGCACTTGCGCTTGCTAATCTCTACCTCAACCCAACACTGGTTCCCTGGTATCTAAATAAGGACAGGAGAGCCAGTTAAAATTTCAGATTCGAAACAAGGCTACTGTCAACAGTTTGAAGCTCAAACAACTCATCATATATTATTATGATTTGTGAAATGTGGGAATTGTTAAATGAGCTTCATAGACAATCCAGGTGTTTTGTTTTCAAGTCTAAACCACTTAATTGTCTGAATCCACAATTGATTAGACTGCCCCTTCAAGTGAGCACATGTGTCATGTTTACAAGCGGCTTCAGGAAGTAGAGCGCAGGATATCTGTGAGAAGAGTGCTAGTGGCAAGCTAGTTTAATTCCAGGGACCTGTTTCAGTAGTTTTGTGACATGTCTAGATGGCGTCTGTGACACCATACGGACAGATCACAAGATTGCAGTCGATGACACACAGACTTTCACTCATTTCTCGTAGGAATTAAGCAATGACACTTTAATATGAATAGGGGATACATATAATCTATAATCGATCCAAATATGAAGAAGATTGGCCACTTCGGTCTTCAGATATTTGCTAGTCTTTTTCTGCTGTTGCTTGCACTGTTGGTGCCGCTGTTGATGTCTGTCTAGGCCTAATGTCACGAGACTACTGAAACAGGTCCCAGATCTGTGTTCCTTGGACTCCAGGTTTCTGTATGAGGTCCTTGGATTCCTTCTTATAAATGTATAATTGAGTACGATACTGGTAGTATGTCATCAGATATAGACTTGCATCTGGCGGTGAGACATTGATATTTGAAAATATTATGGATCGTTCAATAAGTATGGCTGTGGGGCACAGTTTTTAGGGGGGGGGGGGCAACTTTTTTGGGGGTATTCCAAAGGGGGGCAATTTTTTTTTTGTATTCCAAGGTGGGGGGACCAACTTTTTGTGGCGGTATTTCCAAATGGTGAAATTCTTTCCCCATTTCTTCTGGGAGTTTGACATTTGTAGCTAAGCAATGGGACAGACTCCCATATGTGTGTTCAATGACAAGAATTAATATTTGTAATGAAATGTATTCATATCATATCAGAATAAATCAGCTTAGTTGTACTACAACAGTAATGATTAAAGATTAAGGTACCTATATTTGTATCAACCTCTTGAGTTCAGTGTCTATGGTTACAGTCCCATTTCTGTAGTGGAAGAAGGGTGTGCACCCTCCCACAGTCTGACAGATTTGGAGGGGGACAACAATTGACAAACACTAGTACATTTGTCCCAGAATCTATGCAATCTCACAAGATCCATATTTATGGAAAAGCACTATAAGCAAGGAGAACCTTTCATTGAAATTTCTACAGTGAGTACTTGAAGGGGTGCTGCGTTTAAAAAAATGGGACTTTTTCTTCCT
The DNA here is from genome assembly GCA_950022655.1 of Alentia gelatinosa. Taxonomy (NCBI): domain Eukaryota; kingdom Metazoa; phylum Annelida; class Polychaeta; order Phyllodocida; family Polynoidae; genus Alentia; species Alentia gelatinosa. The sequence goes on along the minus strand of OX465580.1, from coordinate 98,829,754 downwards.
TCTGTAGTCCCACACCATGGGTTGATCCACTCATAGCAAGGATCCAACACACCATGCCAGACTATAACAAATTGCCAGAATGTCAGTATTTGCATTTCAATATTACCATTACTAGAAATAGTGAAGCTCCTGCAAGGGAGCATGGTGACCAGCAACTTATCACACTAATCAAGAAAGCAGTTGCTGCTGGATATTTGAAAGTTAACAACCAAGGTGATAATCAATAGGTGACTTCAGTGAGAACTAGGTTCTAGGTAGTCAAGTTTTATGATTGATAATATGGGTACAGGAGAGATGGGGGCTTGCAGCATGTCTGCTAGCTGCGAACTACTGCCTCAATTTGGCAGGGATTGCATCCCTGATTTCAGGTTAGAACATTAGCAGAATCTTAAAATATAGAGACTAGAAGCATCAACTCAAACTGTCATCATAGCACTGTATAGTAGTGCAGCCAACTTCAATCAGTTGGCATTCTACTTGATGCTATTACACTTCAAGCATAAATTTGCCTGTGCCTGTATGTAGAAACTGATATCAACACTAAGTATAGGGAAGGAGAGTTAAATATAACATCACACACCAGCATTGTTTTCAACTTGGAAGTGGGGAATGCCTTTGCAGTAGGAAAGGCTTTGTGCCAGACTTTGAAACTTGTTGGCAAAACTCTTTGAGGCTATGACCAGTGTGTGGCCAACATCTGAAATAAGGTAAATATCTAAATTTTTTTAGGTATATAGTAATGAGAAAAGCGTGAACCTGTGTCTTCTGATTCCTCACCTGTATTTCCTGATGTTTAACCTGCTCTAAAGACATTTTAAACATCTGTGGAACACAGGCTCACAGATATTGGAAGATTGCTCCACTGGAGTAGTTTTGTCATAATCTGTCTACATTAGCTGGAACTCTACAAGGCAATGCAACAGATGTCTAATATGGTTACAACATCATGTAGAAATGCTTTCTAAAGGATATGATGTCTATGTCTAGGAAAAGCTACATGGTGAAGGCAAGCTTGACAAACTGTCGGTAGTAGTACTGTCTATACTTGGAACACCATAAGTTACCTACAACTCTTACAAGAAATATCTTCAGAAGATGATTATTCCTCTTCTGAAGAAGAGAGTGTGTTTATACCACAAATAACACATCAAATAACAGATGTGGGCTGTTTTCCGAAAGAGCAAATTTCAGTTGTTGTTACACATGTCAGTATGTACCATCGGAAGTGTGATCACTATCACATATTCTTTTTTCATTTTTATGGAGGTGATATTGTGTATACAATCACCAATTTCTGCAATACAGCCATTTTTCCACTCTGGCCCTAGCCCCCTACTCCTCATTCTAATGGTGGGTGTTAAGCCAAATGAGCAGTGGGTATCATTTTTGTGTAAGTCTTTGGTATAACCCGACCTGTGCTTGAACCCATGACCTCTCCCTACCACTTCGCCACTGAGCTTAGTAAATTTTTTTACAAATGACTGAAAGTAGCTGGGTTTGTTTTAAGGTAAAGAAGGAAAGCCTTATCGAAAAAGGCTACATCAATTTAGCCTCCCCTTTGCTTTTACTCTATTCCTATGGGGCTAAGGGGGGGGGGGGCTTTCTTAGTGGCATTTTAAGGGGGGGGGGGGGACATCTTTTTGGTATTCCAATAGGTGGGGTGCAACTCTTTTTTGACTGGTCTGTGTTTCAAAAACTCTGCCGCCCCCTCCCCCGGCCACAATTAATGAACGCTTCCTTGAATCAGAGGGTCTGTCTCATCGGCCATCTGTCCTCAGCATAATTCAGGCCAGGGGTATTTCATAGAATAAATAACCGTCACATACCATTTCAAGCAAATGCCCTTTCACCCATAGGTTCATTGCACTGCCCATCCATCTCACTGCATGCTCATCTGATTGCCTGCCGTACCGACTACCCTATCTACCAGCTAACCCTATCTCACTGTCAACCTTAATGACCGCTTAACTGGTGACATAAGGTGGGCAACCACAAAACGATGGTCAGCCATTTCAATTTCTTTTTTAAATATACAATCATGTAGGTTAGTAGATGGTCAGTCATTTGGATTAGGGTAAGGTAGATGGACAGTCAATTAGGTGGGCAGGTGAGTTGTCAAATAGATGGCAGTGAGTTGAACTCCAGAGAACTCGGGACCGAGGAGAGCTCAGACGGGTGGAGAACCCGGCACCCAGCAGAACCCGTCATCGGGTTCTACCCGACACCTGGGAGAACTTGGCCCCAATACTGCTATCATAAAATTTTATGTTTTCAGTTAATTGCATACAACAGAAGAGAGAGAAATTAATGACGTCTGAAATTATAACAATTTAAGTTTTAATTTGACAAAGGTACCTTTGGACTAAGGGAAGGAGGTGGGGTCAAATATTTTGGAAATTTTGCATATTTCCCTTCTTTGTTCTATTGCATACAAAATTAGAGGGTGGCAGTCAACATTTCAGAAATTTTGCGTAGGTACTTAAAGGATGCCCCCAAAATAATATGGGACCAGGTACCAATATTACCTTTCATTTGACTCCTCATTCAGTAGGCACTTACATAACTGCCGTTCACGGGTCTGCCGCCGCGGCCGCTTATTTTGTGATCGACCCTTTGAAGGAAACCTTTTACCCCACCTATCTTCAAAAGTCGATTCTGAAGCTATTTATTGGAATATCAAGGCGATTAGGGTGTCATATTAAAGGGCTTGATGAGATTTATCACATGCATATAAGATATCAATGATTAGATGAGAAAAGAATAAGGGTTTGGTCAAGTGAAATTAAAGCCCAACTTTAGAGGCATTTTATGGTATGAAGATCAAGTTGTACATAAAAATAACTAGGTTGCACATGTTCTACGGTTAAAAATGGTATAGAATATGCCTTAACATTTCCATTTAGACATGGCCCACTATGTTTTATAAGCAGCCCCAACATCCTCACATAGACCATATACCAACATTGACCTTTGACCTCAAAATAACCTTGACATTGGAAAAGGTCATCTAATGCATGGTCACATCCGCCTTGTGATGACCTTCAATCCACTTTTTAAATCATATTTCTAGCTTCAATAGTTCATGAAAAATAGGCTTTTTAAGTAATTGACTGACTCTTGATACCAGCTTGGTGGATCACAAAATTTGGACCAAAATTAAACTCTTAACTATGGTTAATTGTGGCAGAACAATAGGCTGAATTCCAGGTCTTTGAATGGCCATAACTTTGCTTTAAATTGGCATAAAGACTTCATTCAAAAAGAAAGATCAATCAGTTTTGCAAGATCTATCCATAGATCCCTAGCTAGAGTGCATAGAACATAGGCTGTCGACATATAGTTCAGACACCTTCCTATCGAATCGGTTGTTAATGATAATCATTTATATGTGACGATCGTAGGGAACTATTCCCGTCAAAACAAGCAGGGGCCGAGTTCTCGGTTTTGGTATCATTATACAGTGGACTTTTTGTACTCACATGGTCATAGACCAACCATGATTATACAAACACAGAAATTTGCTCTTTCCTCTTGCATATCCCATCATAAGCAAACAAATATTATCGTAACTGAATACATGTATATCTTATTGTTGTTGAAAATATCTGTGAGCAAGATTGAATACTCTTAAAAGATACAGATAAATGTTGGTTACTAAATGGTAATATGTACATGTACATGTATGTTCTTTGCGGGGATATTACACTCAATATCCCCTCGCAGTCAGATGGGCGACGGTTAGTCGAGCGTGATATTCACACTCTGTATTGTACCACGTGTCATAAGGGGCCCAAACTGTGAATGTCGAGAACAGAGAGGACTGACAGAGTTGACTCGGTTTCTATATTCCACCCTTACGCGTCTATTAATTGCCATGTCTGTAGTTTCTGGCATCATTGTTTGCACGATTTTCCTTTTGCCAAATTCACAGTCCATAAGAACATAGAAGGATGGGGATGTTTCCAATAGGTCAGTGTCTTCTTCTAAATGGCCTGTTAATTATAGTCTACAGATGTTCCCTGCAATTACTTCATTATGCCTAGGTTATTACCGGGGTCGTTTGTTGTGTTGAAGCCGTTACTTTATCGTGTCTAGGAGGTTATTTTAGTATACCCAATAGTTGTCAAATACCAAATTACGCAAACATTTAATTTACGACAACATATCGCACGAAAAACTCACAGAAGTATTGAAGTTGCTCATACGGAATTTAAAATTAAACTGTTATAATCAACAGTATAAACGTGAACTTTAATCCATCATGTATTTGAAGCTAACCCGTGGAAGTTAATCAGTATGTTATTTTTGCTAAAGGAAACTTGTATGTATTTTCACCTTTCACATTTAAATAGCAAGACGAAAGTGTATTCCTCACTTTTATTTTCAGAGAGGCATTCTGTGCATTATGCTTTGACTCTATTCATGACACTCATCTTCGCCCTTTGATACACTTTAATTTTCTTTGCGAGCAGCAGGACCATTCCGTGCTACTGAGCTTTGGAATGATATCATATCACACCTGAAGAGAGAGGTGCATGTGAAGCGACGGCGTCTGAAGATGAAGTCTTATGATTCGTGCTTTACCGGCACAGACGCCGTAGATGTCGTCCTCCAAAGACTGCAAGATGAGAAAGTGAACTTTTCTAAGGAAGTAAACCGTGAAAAGGCATTTAAGGTATGCACATGGTATTCACGTGAAACCCAAGTGTATGGTACCATTGTGCCAGCTGGATATATGTTTTACAAATCACTTGCCTTCAGCACTCATTATTTATTACATGAGTATATGATATAATTTTCCTTACTTTCCATAATTTTTCATATTTTTGTTTTTCTCTGTTAATAAGCCCCGATACTTCTGAAAATATCCTGTGTGGTATGCCATATTTGTCTGAAATATCTTATCATAATGAGGGATTTAGAAGTATGTTTTGGAATCCAATTACATGTATTCTATCACCATAGTATAGCTTATCTTTTATTTCACCTTTATTCAGCTGTGCAAGCTCCTCATGGAAAACAATGTATTTGAACCGGTGAGCAATAAACCTGGGGTTGAGGATTCCAAAACAGAGTTTGACGATAGCACAACAAAGCTATTTCGATTTATTGATGACGAAAGCAAAGAAAACAGAACTTTGGACTCCTCAGGGACGAGCGACAATGCCTCAGAGACGAGCGACAATGCAGGCAAAGTCGGGTAGGTGTAGTCGGGAATATGGTTCTGACAAACTAATTCTTTCATCTTTAATTTGAAGTTGGTGATAACGATAAAAAATAAGTCTGATTTAAAACTGGTACCAGGCTGTGCTTATAGAGTAACCCTGATTTATGTTGTTGAGAAGTGAATCTCAATAAGCGCTCATAGTTTGCATCAAATGCATATAACCGTCCGTAAGTGCATGCATTTTGCGTATACAGTAAAACCCCGCTTAAAGGGAAACCCTCCGTTCCAAGCAAAGTGTACCCCTTATGCGGGGTTAAGATAAACTAAATAGTAATTTCTGTTCCGAGGAAACTGTCCCCTTAAGCGGGGTTTCCCCTTAAGAGAGATGTCCCAGAAGCGGGGTTTTACTGTACATGTATATATATGAGCAAGATGTAGGCCATTTTCTATAAGAGAGATTCTTAAAAATTTCAAAGTGAAAATAAATATTCAAATCCCCACAGTGAGATGGTATCACAGGCAGCAGACGGCGATGACAGCACGTCCAGTCGGCACAGTTACATCGTCCAGGAGCTGATGGACATTACGGGTGCCTGGAAGCGGCACAGCGCCCGGTGTCTACGTAAAATCACGCCGGGCCGCTTCGCCCCGCGCCGGGGCTCCTCCACCTGTGACGGCGACACGCCCCGCTCACGCCGCCACAAGCTCCTGCCGTCTACCGGTAAGTCCGACAAACTTATGACGTTGTTCTAGTGTATTCGCAATTCCCAAAAATTAGCTTTACATGCTTTACACCAGAGGGCAGTAGTATCGACCTGCTAGTAGCCCGGGCTATTTCCAAGCTCCTAGTAATTTTTCAGTCACAGTCATGTCAATAAGATCTCGATAAACGGTTTATAATCATATTGTCGTCTCGACTTTGGTGTTATTGTGGGCCGAGTTTGTGCAGCACAATACGCATACAGAATGGTAAATGGGGTCGATTATTGATAACAGGCCTATGACTCCATTTTATATATTTAATGCGGGTATATGCCACTGCCATCTAGCGTAAAATGCATTGGGCACAGCATGTATTTTTTTCATGGGGTTGTTAAATCTTAATGAATGGCCTATTAATATGCAAGCACTATTAGATAGAAATGCACACTCTAAGACTTGAGTTCGATTAAAACTGTGTTGTTTCCTCGCGTTATTGGCTTGTTATGGTCTGAGGGAATTTTATAGGACCTCATATATCGTGATGTTGTCATCTAGGTTCACTCTGGTCATACTACAGGATCAGCTTATCTTTAAATCGGGACAATAAATTTTAAAGTGAAGATATTGATAACATAATCGACGTCATCTTTAAATATCAAACATTGGTGCATGTCTGTTTTCAATTGAGAAATAGGATTCTTTATCAACAAATTTTTCCCCCCCAAATTCACCCATGAAGATTACAACACGATAAAGAAACGCATACCGTCTCGGACAATTACGTGTCACATCCCGGATATTATCACCGAGGTGGTCAGCAATGTGTAGCTCCCATGTACATTCGAGTAGCTGGTCTCTCTTTTTCAGCTCCATGTATAGAAGAAGAGGAGAGCAGCGCAGGTAAAAAGAGCACAAACACAGGTCTCATAACTTTCTCATAAATTTATATAGCTCAGATCTCACACCATGCTCCTTCATTGAGGGGGAGGGGGTGCTTTGTAAATGTTACATTTTAGTTTGACTAAAAGAGAGTGAGGGTGCCACATATGGGGCACAAGTGAATATTCCACGTTCGTTCTCTGAAATTATATTCATTGGTTAGCATCACAGGTCTGTCTCTAGTAGCACAGCCTTGTTGCAACGCATTTATTATGAAATATTCATTATGTACTATATCCTTATTCATGGCGGTATTTATTTTTTCTAAAATATGGTCGCTTCTGTTCCAACTCGTGATTTTTATTTTTGTTGTCTGTGATGGACATATATTTTTGTAGGTGTTTCTTTATATCATTATCATCCAGAAATATTTACTAAGAAATAGAAAAACCTCGTAACTTTTATTTTCAAGACGTATGAGATCTGTGTAATTTAATGTTCTCAAGGACAATAACCTTTAACGTTGGTCTTAATTCTCTCGGCACATTTCACGCTCTTTTATTGATATTACAATAACATGTTGATCACTGTAATGTAATAACATTGGAAATTAAGATGTTACATTGACACGTTTGTCTTTACTCTACTTTTAGCAATACGTATTAACTTTGTGCTTTAAGGTATTAAGAAATAATGTTTATTTTTGCGATCTCTGACTGGGCAACAATACTCTAGGTTTGACAATTCCTCAGAACTCAATTTCCGTTAGTTATCATATTGAAATCTAAAGTTTTCTTAAGTAATGACAAAAAGTTCTAATTAACAAAGTATTCAGTCAAAATTACCTTGATTTTTAATTCCTCAAGAAGAGCGTTGCATTCTGAAAGATGCGTCGTGACGTTATTTGCTCATCACTTCTGTCGGGATCCATTTTCTGGTTCTCGCATTGCGAGTTCCTAAAGCATGAATCGGATTATAGGAGGGATAAGGTACAACTTGTTGAACTACTCCAATTTTGTTATATGCCTCTTTCTTCGCACTGTTTTTTTATGTGAGCTTGAAATAATCAACAAAGGTGCACTTAACAATGCCTGTTTTCTATGGCTCTGTTAACCTTGAAATAATTTTAAGAACAAATACGATGACATCAAGCCTATGCGACATCAACATTTTCTTAACAATTTGTCTAGACCTTGTTGATGAGAGCCTGGAATGAAATGTCGATGTTTTATACCTTTAAGACATCGACATCGACATATAGCGAATTCGGAATAGACTGTAAAGTGCGTACATTTGCAATCTTAAAGGTGGAATTCCGCATACACGAATTTAACCATGCCCGACCCGTGGCAGTGGAATGGCTCTATATGCATCCTGTATGTCGACTTATTGCCACAAAGGAAAGAAGAGCAGGGTAGAGATTCGGGATAAATATGTCACGAACATAATCACAACTAAATAATGTAAATGAATTTCCACTTTAAGGTCGGGCAGAACCATCCATTACACCCATCCTAGTAATGCCAGACCCAATTATAATTGGGTCTTTGAAGTGCCTAAATGGACAAAAATGACACCAGTTCTCACTGAAGCGATGGATTGGTCAGGGAAAGGTGTGAACAGGGAGAGGCGGCACATCTATGTCTTATAGGCTTCATTTGCACTGATTATGTAGTAAAGTGGTTGATCCACCGAGGCGGAGCTAGCACCAGCCAAAGGACTAGTGGTGGAATTGTGGAAGTCTGCAACAGTTGCCAGCCCAAATTGCTCATTGGCTGCGGTGATCTGTTTGGTGGATCAGCAAATAAGGCACCCACCACCAGCCCTTGTCGTGTCTCCAAAACCCAGTCAATCGCAAGCGTTGCCTCATGTGTTCGCCGTCGCCTACTGCTTGACAGCTCTAAATGCCATTCTTTTGCTGATCCACCAAACAGTCTAGCTGGCAGATCATCATTTCTTGAGTGTCTGCCCAACCTAATTTGCATATCCATGCAGCATCGGCTGTAATTTCCGTAGCCGACTGAAAGCTGATTCGTTTGATTCCTAGATGTGGTAGGCCAGCCAATGACTCCTTCAACATGGACATGTGATATCCGCGAGTAACTAACCTGCAATCAGAGACCGAAAATTCGTACAGTTGCGGTAGTTTGATGTGAATTTTAGCACCAGGGTCTGTTACACACATTCATAACATCAAGGCTTATCTTCATTCACCTTCTTGTTCGGTTAACCTCAGTATTTCGCAGGTATTTGACATGCTCTGACTGTTCCTATACATATCCCGATGTGGCAGCACACAGCAACACTCGATTACCGGGTTTTGGACAGCCTGAGCATCGAAGTGTATGGAGGCACCTTCAGCGTGCCACCTATCGGATGAACAGGGAACTCAGCTTGCGCGTTAGTGCGGCCAACATCCACTAGACGGCAGCAGCAAATCCATCACCTTACCAGGGCCGGCCAGCCGGGGCACGTGGTGGACTCACTCGCTTGGTGCTGCCCGAGCATGGTGTGGACATCTTGTGGTCGTTGGCACAGGCAGAAATAGAGGATTTGGTGGATCAGCACAGAGAGTTTAGAGAATTTGGGGTGGCCGGCCTCAGCGAGGATCATCAGCTGGAGGGTAAAAACTTAGTGCGGAGCATCTGTTTGGTGGATCAGCTGCTTAAAAGGAGTAGAGGCACCTGTCCAAGTCATCCTTACTGGAGAAAACGATGTGCACACCTCGTATACTTTGAAAAGAACACTTTCAATTCGCCAACTTTTCGTTGGTTTAACATCTTCAGGGCAGGAATGACGTAAAAACAGGAAGACCTAATGAAAATGTGAACATTTCAGGCTATTGAATAATCTGGTAACAGGTGTTTGATGTTCCTGACAACTCTTGCTCCTTACAAACATTTCGTACAAACCTTACATCCTGATGAATAGTGATGTTTGCCATCCATAAAATGGGAGGATAATCAATATTATAATGCTTTCATAAAAAATATAATCATAGATCTAAATAAAGATTTATAGCGCCATGATAACAGTTTTAATGGGAGTACTTGATTTGTAACTGTGTCCCATGATCTACAATCAAAGCCGTCATTGTTCTTCTCATTTAGCGAATATTCTATAGACATTATGAAATGAATTGCTTCCAGTTTCCAATATGTATGTGTTAGTATTGTGTACGAGGGCCCTGCATTTACTGAGGCTTTTTTCCCTACGATGCAGTGTTACAGGAAGTACGACAGGAGGTAGTCATCGGGCGACTATTGACCTTGGTCGACATTCCCATCCTCGACGGGATGCTTAGCTTTGACAGCAGCGCGTCCCCACCTCAGAACAACCGGCAGACTCTGGCATACTCCAACCTGGCCTTCAAACGGCACGGGTCCATGTCGTCTCTCTTTGAGCAAAAGTGAGTTATTCAAGCTGAGGTTATGTGTCCTAAATATTATTTTATTATCCATCGTATACAAAAACCCCATTGAAAATGTATGGGGACTCAGTAAACCATGTCAGATACCATAACTGTGATGTACAGATTCAAATCTTTGGTATATGGCCTCAAAAACATGGTATACGGGGAAAATAATCCATTTGTGCTATAGAGCAAAGAAATAGGCCTTATTGCTATAACCTTTGATATGGCAATTACTGGGTTTAATTTATTCGAAAAGATTGATAATAAATGCAACAAATGATGGTTATGTGGACAGGCGGCTCTGTAAACCATTTGAGGTTGACGTCGTAATATATTCGCTAGCGGTCGTGTATTACTACGCGTCAGCCTCAATGGTTTACGGCCGCCTGTCCACATAACCAGCGATTATTGTCTATATATACCTATGGCTGTGTTAACTATGTATACTGACCCCCCCCCCCCCCCCCCCCATAGCCATGGCATATTTATACCCGTCACAGTTACAATCTGCCGAGGAACCCCAGCTCAGAATTGAATGGATTCCAATCAGACACAAGTTGTTTCCCCCACACCTCAACAGTAACAGGGAGAAGCTTGCCATAAAGAAAAAGTTTGCACCACTCATTACTTTAACTATCCTACCACCAGTGAGGCGACTCTTTTGTGGCCGAGTTCTTTGGGTTTGTTTTTTAAGAACACCTAACAACATGAACTAAAAATTCAATAATAATAAGTATCTCCACCACAGGAACAAACTTGTGTGATCAGCCAATCATAGCCTGATGAGATTGTACACGATTGAAACTGCTGGTATACCCCCAGATGCTCCAAGCATTTGCGTTCTAGACACTCACGAAAACATCTGTTGGTTCAGTCAGTACATACCCAATGATGAGTGGTTTTGATTACGAGTGGCCGTAGTCTCCGAGCAGTTGACGCGTAGTAATATACGAGCGATTAGCGAGGATATTACGTCGTCAACTATGAGGAGATTGCGGACACTCGTAATCAAAACCAGTCGTTATTGTATCTATTATCCACCTGTAAGATCAATAAATCTATTACAATAAAAAGTGCATGTAATTCCAGATTACACCATAATGCCACAGCACTTTCAGGCATGGGGGTAATTCGGAGTATACATACTTACGCCAGTTATATAGTTCGCTATTTTTTTGTGTTTTTGGTATGCAAAACGTTTTATGACAGTGATTTCTGATGGCAAATGAGATTGTTGTGACTGATTATAAATGATTAATATCAAATGAACATTAAATTAACTTATTTTGAAGAACATTATGATTAGATCTAATTTTGGATCAGACTTTTTTTTTCCATAATCTCCTGCCGGAGATTCTGACATGCCAAAATCTCCAGGTAGCGAATCCAGGCGCTCTATACAATTCCTATGGAAACTACGGAATAGGTGGATAATATAAATCATAGGCAACGCCACCACACAGTGTACTGGGCCCTGTTTTTCAGTCACGACAATCGTTATGGGCGACGTGTTTTTGCCGTCAGTGTTCGATAGACACGACACTTTAGTAAATAGGCGATATGTCGTGAGTCTAAGAGGCGTAGTGTAGCCAAACGTGTTTTTCAGTCACGACAATCGTGGGGTCACGTGATTGAAAATGTCGCCCAAATTGTCATTGGTTCATGACACCTATGGACATGTTGTACAGAATGCGCAACTTCACTTCCCGTTGGAGTTAAGCAATGAAATTTTAACACAAGTAAGGTATATGAAGAAAATCGGCCGCACCGTTATGAAGATATCGGCGATTGAATTTCGTCATAGCAATCGTCTGCTCTGGTGGCCAGTGTATTTTCTCGACGCCTCCGCTAATTTATGCAGCGACCTTGACATTAACTGCGGATCGGGAGGTGGGAGGGTGACTGGCCACCAGAGAAGACGATTGCTATGACGAAATTAAAACGCCGATAACTTCGGAACGGTGCAGCCGATTTTCTTCATTTTTGGTACGATTATAGGTTATATGTATCCCTTACTTTGCCTCTTCAAATTATAATTTCGGCGTGATCTGGTAAGAAACTACTTCCATTATTTGATGGGAATTACCGTTTACTATATACCCATGCCGTATTTACTGTAAATACGTACCGTTTTGACATATAACGTAAAAATACTGTACGGACCACTGGTCCGTACACTGAAATACGGACCACCTTGCCAAACATGTTTATTAACATATCGGTTGTTGAAAATTAAATTAATGATTTTTTAAAAAGATTTTGGGTATATAGTAAATATAAAACGTCCAACCATGCTTGTACAAGTCACAGAACTCGATGATAATTTACCGTTTGTACGGAACGAGGCATAAATTACCATCTCGTTCTGTGACTTGTACAGCATGGTCAGGACGTTTTATATAAATACCATTTTCTGATACACATTTATGTGCAATATAAATATACCTGTGGCTCCTTCTGACACCAAGGGACGAGGACTCGTGGATGGAGGCGGCTACTGATTGCCTGGAATGCTGCCCAAAGGGGAGCGATGTCCTGGATTTGTCTCTGACAGAGGAGACTGAAGACCTCCGTAAAAAGAGGATGTTTTCAGCCATAGCTGAACACTACACCAGCTTAACACCACCACTGTGGCCTGACCACTTCACAGACTTACAGGTAGATGATTTACTGCAGAACCTTATGGTGTATATTTACATGTATATTGTCAACATTGATTCTGATTTCTCGCTACTGAGGCTCTGAGAGAGAAATGGAAAGGAAATGACCTTATCAGACGGAATCTGCAAAGGGATTTTATATATACCTACATTTATATGGGTTAGTGCAATTTTGAATTTTAGATAAACCAGAATGGATGTATTGGAAAGCTAACCATACTTTAACGCGAGGTTAAGTAGAACTCATTTGGTCACTAAATTACCTATCCGTCAGATTCATGACAGGTAAAAGGTACAGGAGTAAAAACACTCGGTAGTGATAAATAATTCCTTTTCTCCGGCAGCTGGCGTTACTGAACCTGTTGATGCAGGGCCGGCGGGGCACCGTCCTCCAGGCACTCCAGCTGTCCATGATGCTACTGGCCTCCTCCATGCAGGAGGAGATTTACCGGATACTCACCTTCATGCAATACGCAGTCGACGTGAAGGCAATGAGGCTTAGTAACAACGTATGTTCTATTATAAGATTCGCAATTTCCATGTATGATACGATATCGCATTACTCGGTGTTATAAACGTGAACTATCATTAATCAAATGTTACGGGTGATTTTTGCAATAAGGTGGTATGTAACATATGGTACTCAAGTGTGTATAGACAGCAATTCCATATTCATAAACATGTACCTAGTTGCACTACATTCACCAAAATATTAACTTTAAGAATATTGTAACCCACCCCGTTCATCTAAAATTTCATATAAATTTTTTTTTTTTAATCATATAAATTCGATTTCACAAGCTCTGTGTGTTGTAATTTAGCGTTGCACAGAAAATGTCAAAGTCATTACAAAAAAGTAAACTTTAATTAGTTTGGTTGATCTCTGGTGCCACGTTCTCAGTTTACCTGTATATAGCATATTTCTGTGAGGGTATATGTGTTCTTTGATACGCTAGTAAATGCATGAGTACGTCTTGCAGATCTCCAACCACGAGTGCCTGGAGCAGGTCTTCACGGGAGCCATCTTGAAAAACAAAGTGCTGGCTCCCCACCAGGCGGCGCAGGTGGTGTGGTTCATGGTGGACCATCGTGAGGCTGTGTTCAGCGTGCCCCCTGACGTCGAGGATACCATTCACTCCCGGCTGGAGAGCGTTGTCCACGGCCGCCAGCACATGCATATGGGTGAGCTGAAATGAAATTAGGGGATCTTTTAGTCCATGTTCTATATCGGGAATGTGTAACTTATAAGGACTTATCAGAATGAATAAAGAAAGGCTGAATAAAAATCAATAACAAGCATGTTATGTACAGTTATTAAAAACTTATATAGAACTGCATAGAGAATCGTATAAATACACCATACTCCACGAGTTTGGAAGGGCCGCAATCTTCATCGAGGTGAAGCCGAGTGACGATTACGGCACTTTCAAACGAGTGGAGTATTGTTTAATTTACGATTCGATTGCGGTTCTGGATTTATCTCACCCCTTTCAAGGTTAGGGGAGTTGAAATTTCTTGTCTTGTCTTGTCATCTCTCTGAAATCCTGGCCGCTGATTGGTCAATCGCCTATGACGTCATCTCGTATTCACTACGCCGCGACCATGGAGTAGTATTGTCACTTTACCGGGGTGATCGTTGAGTATTTTTTTCTAATGTTATTCCTATGGCTACACTTGTACAAGGGGTGAGATAAAAAACTGCCACACACGCACGCAAAGCTATAGCAGCAACTCATCACTGTACCGTGATCATCTTTCGTTTACTCCTTCCATCTGTCCTTCACCCCTATCTCCCCCACTTCTTCCTTTACTCCTTTATTCTTTTTTCTCCCCTCCCTCCCTCCCTCCCTCCCTCCCTCCCTCCCTCCCTCCCTCCCTCCCTCCCTCCCTCCCTCCCTCCCTCCCTCCCTCCCTCCCTCCCTCCCTCCCTCCCTCCCTCCCTCCCTCCCTCCCTCCCTCCCTCCCTCCCTCCCTCCCTCCCTCCCTCCCTCCCTCCCTCCCTCCCTCCCTCCCTCCCTCCCTCCCTCCCTCCCTCCCTCCCTCCCTCCCTCCCTCCCTCCCTCCCTCCCTCCCTCCCTCCCTCCCTCCCTCCCTCCCTCCCTCCCTCCCTCCCTCCCTCCCTCCCTCCCTCCCTCCCTCCCTCCCTCCCTCCCTCCCTCCCTCCCTCCCTCCCTCCCTCCCTCCCTCCCTCCCTCCCTCCCTCCCTCCCTCCCTCCCTCCCTCCCTCCCTCCCTCCCTCCCTCCCTCCCTCCCTCCCTCCCTCCCTCCCTCCCTCCCTCCCTCCCTCCCTCCCTCCCTCCCTCCCTCCCTCCCTCCCTTGTTATTGGCTGGAAAACCATCACACAAACAGGCACCCAGTGTATGTATTTTGATACAGGTGGGTTCAGGGTTTACCTTGAGCATACCTGGTTCTCCAAGTATTGGTTCAGTAATTATATAGAACGTCCTAACCATGTTGTACAAGTCACAGAACGAGATGACAATTTACGGTTTTTACAGAACGAGGCCTTTACGCCGAGTTCCATACAAACCTTAAATTGTCATCGAGTTCTGTGACTTGTACAAGCATGGTAGGACGTTATATATTTACTATATACCCAAAATTTTTAAAAAATCATTAATTTCGTTTGTCTTAACAACCAATATCTAATAAATGTCTATGGCAAGGTGGTCCGTACAGTATTTTTACGTTATATGTCAAAAACGGTACGTATTTACAGTAAATACGGCATGAGTATATAGTAATGAACATTTCAACCTGCTAGTTTTGGCTTTTAAATGCACACTAAGCACTTGTTTTCTAGTTTATGATATAGACGAGAGATTGTTGTTAATACTACTAATGTTCCCGCCTTTTCCTTCCCCGGCAGAGCTGACGTATTGTCACCAAGTCTCGAACGCCGAGTTCAGACGCCAGCAAACGGATGACACACAGAGCGCCCTAGTGGCCCTAATGAACACTATTCTCGACGACACAAAGTTGTCGCTGAAAGAGAAGAAGCAGCGGCTGAAACAGTTCAGTAAGCACCACCCACAACTCCACAGAGACCACTTCGCACACCTGCACTAAACGACCGTGCATTGCCGTCCAGTGGTTGTTTGTTAATGCTCGTGCCAGAATGGAAGAGTGTTGTTTTGTATTTGTTGATGTAGGCGTTACAGACAGACAATAATAGCAGAAAGTCTAGGATTTAGTAGAACGATTGATAATTCCGAGTGATACACGGTTCATTATGACATTTCATCAATACTGATATCCTCAACAACCATATAGCGGAATATACACTTATATAAGGTCCTCATGGTCTGACTTCAATATCGTGTATCTATTATAGGCAAAGTTGTACTTCTTTTGTCTTTCCATCAAATTATACACAGAGGCGGCGCTTCATACTTACCTGCAAAATAAATTTCTGCTACGGAGATGTCCCTGGCTCCTACAAAGAGGCAAATTATCTCACACAATACTAAGATACCCACACACAAAATAGCGCAGGATGCAGCAACACAACCTCTTCTTTACGCCTTCTCTGCATTACATTACAACTCGCGTGGCAGACTCTTCACAGTTCGACTTTACAATACACGTACATTTTCTCTAACACATACACATTAATCCGATTTCTAGCCCCTGCCCCCGTTTGTTTCCAAAAATATCTGATACAGTAACACTGACATAACAAAGTATAACATTGTATATATTATGTATATGGTACAAGGACTTACCTTGAATACACACCACAATCGTCATTTAACACCAAATCCTTTAGGTTTCTGTTTATTACATGTGAGTTTGTTGTGGTCAAACCAGTCCAGATCCTTGTTTCAGGCTTTTGATGTTAAAGGACCCTTTCCAGGGCACTATAATGTGCCCGCTCTACTTTCCTAGTCTTCTTATCACTAAAAAATCCATCCATGTAGTGTAATGATTATAAATATAGGAATCCGAAACATGGTTAAATATGTGTAGTTTAAGACATGATATTTATATGATAGTCAACATGACATAGTCTGACATGGTCTGAGTTGCTAAATCTCTAATAAAATAGACAATAGTCGTTAGCTATGTCTGAACTATCAAATATATCATTGATAGTAATTGGCAGGCCAGAAGGTGCATAAGGCTTGACTTCTTAGAAACGCAAGCAAGCAACCAACAGCCTGTTAAGATTTATTCTCTCAGAATCATACTAGGATCTGTATATATGTAAAAAGTATATTTGATATATATATATATATATATATATATATATATAGGTATTTTGAAATAAGAAATGTATATCTCCTACATATGTTTAATGGACGAAAGTCGTTTTACAGGCATTCCTTCAGTCCTGTATGACTACTCACGGGAAATATCACAAATCACTTCCAAATGCTGCTATTTCAAATCCAAACTTGAAAATTATCTAAAACGAGTATCATGATAAGGAGGCTGTTATTGGGAATTGAATAAGGTAGTCTAAAGTCGTCTCCCAAGTGAATATTTTCTTGGTCAAAAAAGGTTTGATACATTTCAGGTGGTATATGTTTGGAATTTTTAATTCTGGAGTTGGCCTGCGGCCATTGATCAGTTCTTAGCGGTGTAAATGGGAATGCATAAGGTTACATTTTATGGGTACTAAATTCTATCACAGGTTTACTTGAAATGTTTAGTTATTACAATACAAAATATAGCCTGCATATGTAGATCCATTCGCGTTTGGCATGATTTCTGCAAAACTAAATGCATAATAGGTTGGCTAGAAATAATTAATACTAACTCTAGGGAGAATTGAAGTGTGATATTTTGGAAACCAAGTGTTCGTATATGCTTAGGCAGTGTTAGCCCACACAATAAGACGTATTGTTAGATACACAGGTCGCACCTGTTTCTCTCTTCATTACCAGTGTTATGAAACTGCCGAGCTAAAACCTTCATCAACGGAGGTTCTTGTATCAACAATGGTTTAGTCTCATGCCTGGGACTTGAAATTGCAATAGGGGGATTTCGACAAGAGCTTTGCCAATTTCACACCAGAGAGCAACAACGGAACTGTTGTAGGGTCAGCTTGGTGAAATCAATGCAAAGTTCAGTAGCTTTTGATATATATTCTCGCCTTTCAGTCTTTCTAAATCAGTATGTAATTATAAGGGAATTGCACAGTCAATATGGGTAAATATTGACATAGTATTATGGAGCTACTTCCAGAAAACCTGGCCGTTCTTTAGTACCCCTCTGCTCATCAGTGAGTACATCATCTCGTGTTGTTAAAATGTGATCTGCGCCTGATCCTAACACAGGAAAAAATCACGGATATGAGCTCATAATAATTTGAAAGAAAGTTAGGTAAAGGCAGGTAAAGTGTCCTCATCTAGGTCTCAAACATCAGGTGGTATAACATTCCCAACGTGCTGAGTTTTGATCTGTGATTTATATGCTGCACATCGCTGACTGAATTGATGTAATGTTATATATACGTAACATGTGGTCACAGTGCAAGACTTATCAATACATCAAATTCATTCGATACTTTGGTCTCACACATATGACAGATGACTAGACTTAAAACATTCCGAACAATGTAAAACCACCTGTAATTCCATTGCTAGTGAAAAAAATGGGGAAGCATGTGTTATACTTGCTGTGCGATCTCAATTATGTTGTAAGCTCTACTTTCACGCTTTTGATACAGCGCCAAATAAGAAAAGCGGTCTTTGAAGATCATTACAGTGGAACGATTTTACTGCCGTGAAAACTGCCACTTTGGTTGAGTAGTTAATAAGTATTAGAGCTGATCTGGTTCTATTGAAGGATATACATATACTGTATTTTGGTAGCGATATATAATTATCTATTTTACAGAATGTATTTATTTTGTGAAACTGGAGAACTCGAGAAGGGATACGATAGTTTAACATGACGCATTGTCATAGCGATAAATGAAATGTGCCCTTTTTTGCTTGAAATGAAAATGGAAACCCATTGTCGGTGGTATGTGGCAGAGAAGAATGTTTACAAAAACTGTATGTTACTATATTTCTTTAGAACAGCCCCAATTCTGCCGTTATCGAAATACTAAAATTAGTGTAAACCATATTTAGCACTGTGTAATTAGTATTTCATACTAATATACGCGGACATCTGCATTATATAAAGTGCGATTTATTGTGTGATTTACACAAGGTTAATTGGTACTGATCAATGTGAACTTTTTAAAATGGTCAGGTTATTTTGGTCGTCTGCCATGTCAATCTTGATCTACAAAAGTTTCCAGTATTACTTATTTAGTTCTCTTGAAACCCTAATGTATTCCCGTACCGTCTATTACTCAAACTTACTGCAAGAAATCTGCCTACAAGTCTCCTTTATGGGCCCTCTGAATGGATTTAAAACATTGCTCGAGGTATATCCAAGCCCCGGCCATTACTTATTTTGTTTCTAGATTGAGCTGCCGGGCAGATTTAGCTTGAGACTAATCTGGGATTATCGGTACTGTATCGTTGCGCCCACAGCATTACAAATGCTCGCGAGAGAGTGGTCCATACGGCACCAGGTCATCACTAGATTATAAACGTTTTGTATATAATCTGTATTATAACTAGATTTATGAGGGAGTGCCTCACAGGTAGAGAGCGCTCTCATGTTTTTGAATTTTGTATTTTTATATCTGTATACTAAACCATTTTGTTAATATTTTGACACTTTTCTGTTTGAAACTCACTCATTATGAAATTAAAGATATGTTCTAATTTCAAATTTGTGTCCACTTCAATTTTTGCTTTTGTACCAGTATCTCAATTTGATTATTGAAGTATGACTAAATTTGATTGTTAAAGCCTCAAATATGCACCATTTAACTTATACTGGTTGATTCCCTCTAAGTCACCAAATATTTAGGTACCTAAGCAGATCCATGGCAACCTCTTGGCCTTAAGACAACACGGAAACTATCTTGGTGTGAACAAGAAATGATAAATAAGTTCAACTATTAAGTCTTTCTCATGTTTATGTGAAATATCAATACAATAATGTACTTTCTTCTAAGCGCATGCAATATTTAGCCACTCTGTAGTAGGTAGGGAACGGATAAGGTATACATAAACTTGAGTAGCTTTAATATGAATTCGATCAATTTTCTCCCGATGCAGAACCTCTACAGGCTATAAGCTATAAGCTGAATCTACTACTAGTCTAAGTGACACAATGCATACATTGTGAATTTACTTCAAATCTCATAATAAATCTCATTATAGATGATATGGTAAGAACATATCGTATTGCAATGTAGTGTGAATTATGATTAATATGAGGAACGCACATTGCCCCCCCCCCCCTCCCCCCTTGTAAAAACCTTGCAAACTCTGTCGAGTCCCACTCAAGAAACGCAACAGGTAGCCTGACGTTCCGAAAACAGCCGTGTAGTAAATGCGATTATAGGTGGCTTCGACTGGAGCAATAATAAGATTACCGCTTATGCATACAAGTGAGGTGCGCATTAAGAGCGAGACCGGAGTTCACCGACTGTATTCAATGGGAAGGGTTCCAAGTTTCCATGGTCGCTCACAGCAGCAGGTATTGTTTGACGACGAAAGGTTGTGCTCGGAGTTGATTAACCCGCCGGCGGCGGTGGCGCCCCCACCCGGACGCATTTCCGTCAAATGCGACGCGCGCGTTCCACCAGCGTCTGTGAACACAGAGGAAGCGGTGAGCAGCGTTCGGCACTCCACCGCGATCTGACGACAACTCCGTAGCGGTTCTTAAATAAACCATACATCAGCGCCACCACTGACTCACACCTGCGCAATCATTGGTCTTCAGCAACCGGCGTCTCCAGGGCGACCCGGGGAAAGTTTAAGTTGCAGAGGGTCAGGGCTAGCTAGGTAGTCGAGCCGCCGACTCCACACTCAGTTCTCAACCACTGGCCTCTCGGGCAGGACTTACCTCTAACTTCTGTGTGTACCTTAAAGGTGAGTTGTACTCAACGTTGTTATCAGCCACTGCGGTCTGGGATCAACTATTGACTGCTGTTTTGTGTGTTTTTAAGAAATGCTTAATTCCATATATTATATATTGTGAATCTTTATTTGTATCCGCAGATTTGAATGATATGAATTCATTGAATCCGTACCCGTTTGTAACTTCTTTCTGATCGGTACCAGGTTCTAGTTATAGTTGCTAAGGAGACAACAATGTTTGATAAGACAGCCGATGTTCAACTTCCGGAGTAGTGGTGATTGACATTTTCATCATTCTTCCCATAGCTTATAACTATATTCTCATTACATAGTACAGTTACATCAATTAGAACCATCCTCACTGGGTGAAGGAAATTGGTTCTCTGCATTGGACTTACTTAATTATGTTAATGAGAATGGCAAACGTATGTATACATACACATTATCTTATGTCGTTAATCTTTAACGAATATTAAACGATCTTATTGATAGTTTGAAGAAAGCTCTGACCTGTTATAAGAAAATGGGTATATTTCTTTACAACAATAATAATGTTAGTATTCAATGGTAATAAACCCATAGGATTTATCCAGCACATGTCTTACTCATGATGCACCTCGTCACTTGCAATCCGTTTTGAAGTGCTTTGCTCTAAACTGAGCAAAGTAAATACACTTTCCACCCAAACCAAATAGCAATCGAAAGTACTTCTGTAACCCTGCTTCTGAGGTAAGGGTCATAGATCCGTTTGGTTCTGGACCTCATTGTCGGTTGTTCCTCTGTGTTGTGCGGTGCCTGCGGCTTTCCTAGAGGTTTGAGGGGGGGGGGGGAGTAGGTATTGAATCCTTACAAGTTGTACCTCCATTGCACACAACTATGGGCGCCGTACATTGTCTTGGATGTTTACTCAGGTTATGACAAGTAGCCCCTCAAGAACGCTGGGGAGGTCCGTTACTCCAGTGGGCTGTAAGGAGCACTGGATTGTCGGCCAGAGGTGGAATGGGTGAACAAATCAAAACAGTGTCGGGGAATGGTCAGCTCACACCGACCCCAGTTACGTCGGCAATCGCGACCAACCGGCAGTCCATTTGTACCTTTTGTTGAATAAAGGTAGAAACTCTGGTTGACTAAATAAAACAACGTGTACATATACCCTCACCAATAGGTGAGTGGGCGTCATAATAGTTACTTCAAATACCTATTTCTATACCCGATAAGATATTTCCAGTGACATTCTTCCAATTTCACCACCTTGAAGTTTATTATTCAATACACAAGTGATTCAGAAAAGATAATTCCAGTCGCTATTAACTGGATCTCCTTTATTTATGGAAGGGATGTTTTTATGAAGTAATTTGTCTAAAAAGTGTCGCATCAAGTAATCACCCTCCAAAATATGTCCTGTGGGTTTGAACATAATCTGTCTCCGTCACGTTTATATATGTAATTGAATTATCATTCTTTATTGTACGTGTAAACGGTCTGATATCTACTGCCATTAGGTGATTAGCACCTTCTGTTCTGTCGTGTTTGGGCTAAGTTGATATAATAAGCAGTGAACTATCATGAGTGCATTCGAATATAGTGTATATACAGCGAATTCGGCTATTGTGAGAAACCACCAAGTGGTAAACCCTCATAAATGGGCAATACATTGCAGTACATTCTAATTAATCATGCAACATGGAACAACACGACATGGTTATGGAGGTTCTAATGGGGTACTGGGGAAAACTGTGTATTTGTGGAATACTAAATAGTATTTGTGACTTATGATCATTACCATAAGAATAAATACATGCATGAGGGGCATCTTTTTCTTCATTATTTCTGTTCCGATTGCTTGACCACATGGAAAGAGCTGACCTTTGTCAATTAGAATATATATGTTGTGTTTAGATGGCACCGTATTCTTCTGCAGACGATGGTTGCCTTTTCCATGTGTTAAGTTTATCAAAACAATACGGATTTTCAGATGTTAGCCATTAAAACGGAAGCCCGATATGATCGAATTGCGATGTGGCAGTTGCTCCTTTTCAGACCAAATCATATGAAATTGAGCCCGTTTCGTGTAACCGCACTATACGTATAGGAAGTTCCATACTTTTATGAATCTTACATTAAAATGTGATGTATGCGGTATGTTTCACAATGTTGATCACCGTTAATATGACGGTTTTCTAGAAGTAGCTTATATACATAGTATGGCTAGCCCTTCTGACCTATTGGACCTTTCTTTCTTCTCCTCAAGTGGGGACTGGGTTGTTCAATCCGGTCTTCTCCCTAATTTAAAATGCCCCAGTCACACTGGCGTAAAAAACGGCGTTTTTTCGTGTACGCACGTCTACGTTCTTCTACGCATTTTGGAATCTCAAAATACGCCGCAACACGCGGTAATCCGCGGAGATGCGTAAAGGAAAGTCGGAATGCGCCGAAAAACGCCACAATGCGTACAGAAGCGTAAATAAACGTTGATGAACGTTGAGAAGCGTACTAACACGTTAAAGAAACGTTCCAGATACGTTCCAAATCCGTAGCTAATACGTGGTCCCAACCAATTCAAATACGTAGAAGAAACGCCGTTTTTTACGCCAGTGTGACTGGGGCATTATCATAATGAATCATTCCATGATAACAACAACGGAGATAGACACTTGGCAGTTCCATTCATAAATGAATAGTATAAGACCTAGGCCTGTAGACGGATATAAGGAAACTTTTTATCGGAAAGAATCATCTGCGTTGTTATCACTTAGAATAGAATAAAAATAACTGCAATAATGGGTACTCTGCAAGAGTATCCAATATATGCGTTACTGTTCAGTGCGCCCAACGAGTACACTCGTTGGTGCGCCTAGCGGCGCACTGTTTTTTAGGCCGTCATTGGTCAGTGCACTGTAGCTTCGCACCGATTGAGTTCCAATACATTCCCACTTTGAGTTTGAGCGATGGATGGGTGCGCAAGGTTGTTGTTCTCCAAAAGATGTTATGGGACAAAGTAGGGTATTGTAACAACGAGTCTAGGCTGTCTAAACTTGATAATTGATAGTTGTCTCTGTTTTTCCATAGATGAAGATGGCCGGCTGGGCCTGATATTGTGTTATAGACCAGCATTTTCCAGTGTTCTTGTGATGCATAAACCGTATCTGAAGTATGACTGGGGCGATATGCATGTTCAACCTACCAATCTGGGAAACAATAGAATATGATGCATTCACTTTCCCTTCTATAATGATAATCTAAAGCAGTATTACAAAGGTATTATGCTCATACCCTCAGTCCCGCAATGCTAAATACGCTGCTATGAAGTTGTTTGGCCAAACGCCTTGCGTAACCAAGCAGATAAAACGCACTACCAGCTTATAAAAAAAAGTCTGCTAGACCTTGGATGCGTTACCCAATGCAATGGCAGTTTGGATTGGTTTCATTTACTCCCTCATCATCACTCATTCGTGCTGCCAGTTAGCGAAGTCCCTTACTATTCGTTGAATATCTATTGTAAAACAGATTGAATAAAGCCAATACAAGTGAAATACAATTAGGAGAAGACAACATTCCGACAACGCATTTTTCATCTGGAAATACCTGTATTTTTTCTCAATCTTTGTACATCTTATGGAAACATCGAAGCACAGCAACAGCTTCGATCGCTTAATTGTGTTCTTAAATTGCTGTAGGAGTATACCTGATATGATTCTAAAGGTCGTCTCTATTGCACCAGCTTGTCATGACTCACCTAATGAAGCACTTCTTTCTATTCTCTCTTCAGCCTAATCATGTATGAGTACACCCGGCCCCGTAAGCCCATCCAGGCCATGTTCAACTCACCCGGCCCCTGCATCTACGGCCTGCCGGTACTGTGCGGCTCCCGCACCCACGATCCCCGCTCCGGGCACGTGAAGGCCCCGGCGTGGCTGTTCGGTATCAAACACGGCCGCTTCTTTGATGATGCCAGCCCGGGCCCTGTCTACTACCCAAATGTATTCGTTACACGGTCAGTAAATAAGTTTACCCACTTAGACATTTGTATGCAAATATGATTCAAATATGCATGATATCAATATATATTGAATATGCTTACATTACATCATATATATATATATATATATGTATAGTTATGAAAAATATAGAAAAACGTACTGCAGTGAATAACATTGAGCTATTCTTTTTTACTTTAAAAAAGCTATGCCGGAATGTTATCGAGGCGGTGAATAGGTGAAGAAGAAGAAAAACATCATGCTCGCTTAAAAATCATTCTAAGGGGAATTTAGGGCTATTGTATGTGCTCTCAGATAATTCTAATAGTATTAATCTCATTATTCTACCATAGTCAGAACTGGTGTTCATTAGTAACATAAATCCGCATGTTGACAACCATATATGTAATTTTATAGCACTGGCATGGACGGCACACCACACTACTCCCTGTACAGCCGGCCAAATGACCCGAGCGCCTTCAAGACGCCGGGACCTGGTGCATACAGTCCAGAGGCCGCCGGCCCCTCCCACTGCCCCCAGGCGCCCAAATTCAGCTTCGGCTCGCGTACACGCTATAGGTCTACAGACAACAACCCAGGTAAACGCCTTTTACCCTCAGCTTCCTTTTACTCTCAACTTAGGATCCAATATGCTCAGATTAGCATAATATCTCTCATATAATAACTTATATGTGTCCGTTTAGTTAACTTTGCTTCCTTATGTTAAATCTAAGTTTGATTTTTTTTCATTATAAGCAATTTTGATTTCCTTTGAGTTTGATACATTGAGTGTAAGAATATTACTTGATGTCGTATATCTATGTTTGTATATCTTTTATATGTAGTACTCCTATCATTTTTGAAGTTTTGTATAAAAGGTTTATACCGCTCTCTTCTCCGGTGTATTATAGGTAATATAATATTCCTATGTGATTATTATACAATTTCAGATAGCTATTTTATAGTGTAATTTAGTTTGCTGAAATAGGGGTAGATAATAATTGTTGCCCTTGCTGCTGGCTTTAGACTACTGAATCACAGGAAGCGAACATCGATATGCCCAGACATCGTATGATTATATTCCAATCGGCAATACCGCTATTGCGACCACATAATAACATCCGAACAGCAGAGGTATAGTATTGAATGATGTCCTTTCTAATTGTATTGTACGGAAATTAATCCATTATTCTGTTTTGGATGTCTCGCCACCTCCAGCTTCCAACAGGTACACACTGCCTCCTCTGATGGGAAAGACAGTAGAGAGTGGAAAGACCCAGGCCCCATGCTACTCACAGCGAGGTCGCTCTAACATTGGAAGCTTCAGTGAGGATTTACAAAAGGTAAGCATAACATGGCAAATGGCAAGAGATAACGTTCCTGCCTAAATATTTATATTGCAAATAGTTCTTATCAACCCTTTTAAAAGTTAGAATATCGGTTTATATTATTAGTTTGATGACACATTACTCTAACTTTGTTGACTAAGTTCAAGTATCGACCGTTACTGTTAAGGTCAATTTCAAGCCTACATATTATACTGTACTTTATTCATTCCATTTCGTGTCTATTTCTGTTGACACCCCGGAATATATTCATATATAGCTCAAAAATGCTGCAGTAAACTAACTTCACTATGTTATATCACGTATCGGTGGTTCTGTCTTTGTGCATAGACCCCTGGCCCCGGCACCTACACTACCACCGACCCCAGCACATACAGAAACAAGGCACCACTCTACTCCCTCACCAGCCGCAACGAGATGCCCGGAGACACGACCAAGAAGCCCGGCCCCGGCGCCCACAGTCCCGAGAAGGTATGCCATTCTATGACCATATAATGCGTTGGAAAGAATCAACAGGATTTATAAAGAACTGAATCAAGAATCATATAAATTACACAATACTCCACGAATTTGGATCCCCTACATGTGTCATGGAGGTGAAACCGAGTGACGATTACGGCGCATGCAAATGAGTGGTGTATTGTGTATTTTACGATTCAAGTACGGTTTTGGATTGATCTCACTCTTTCATGGACATTAAATAGCATCCCGATATCAGATTATTTCAAATAACTTCGCATATCCAGTTAGCAACGTTTAAATCTCCATGTTGATTTCTTGTTTTTCCCTGAAATCCTGGCCGCTGATTGGTCAATCGCATATAACGCCATCTCAATTGACTCCACAGCCATGGCATAGTAGTGTCACTTTACTTGGGTGATGGTCGAGTATTGTCTTTTAATGTTATTCCTATAGCTAAACATTTTCACACATATACAGATTCAACTAATGTTCTAATATTTAATAACTTATGTTTAATATCTATATGGATATCTATGAATGGCCGTGTTCAGGAAGATGTTATTCATATTTCAGATGTACATCTATCATGGTATCTGTTCTGTTATAGGTTACAATCAACAAACGGTCAGCACCCATCTCCAGTTTTGGCATCAAGCATTCCGAATATGTCACTCCTCTTATCATCGATGTTATGGATTAGGTAAGCATACTCCTGTTGATAAAATACATAAAATGTGATAAGCCCATAATTAGCAAGAGTTTTACGATGTCATTGTCGGTATAGTCATCATCGATAAGATTATAATGTCCAGAGTCTTTACCATGGCAAACCTCAAAATGTTAACTCTATAGTTATTCACCTTCTGATGGTTACAAAGTTTATACCTTTTAAGTACCTTTATACTTTTCTTTTCTTTCACAGGGTTCTCGCCTGGCTTCTCGACAACTCAACACATTCCATTATCTTCTGTTTGACAATGCGGTACAAATTCCTTCCCTGCCTTATGAAGGAAATTACAATTATTCCCCACGCATTATCTTGGGGACCTCTCTCTCACCTATCAGCATTACTGGGCGCCCGGACTACAATGATGTTGTTCTAATGTTTATAATACACCTGCCTCTAAGACGCAAATTCTTTTTGGAACGAAGATCAGCTGGTTTCGAGATAAACAGCCTCTAGCGATCGTTGTTTCCATCAAAAAGTACACGTCATATGGGGAAACTTGTACATACAGATATTTATGTATTTTATTGTATGAAATCATTGTGATATTCTGTGCTTATTACAAGATGTTCAAACAAACGTGACTTTATACTTCTTCAATCCTGTAAGGTCTGTTTGCTTACGTTCAATTAAATATTTTCCGAAGATCACGTATTTTGTTATATTTGGAAATGCCAAGTTTTCACCTATGCATATATCATCAATTGAACTATAGAAGGTGTAGCTGCGTGTGATCATAAATCATTCAAGACATTCAATCAAATACTCTATTCTCAGGGAACAGAATACCAAATACTCCACTCCGACTGTATATGGTCTCGGGCTTGCGTGCTAACTTCCACCTTCTGCACATCAAAGCTTTGCTACAAAATTCTACTTTGTTCACCAGCGCTTGGCCTACTCTATTGCCTAATCAGAGTCTGAGTCGATATGGGACCATAGAGAGCTAGCACTTATGACTCAGTGCCAACTGTCGGAGTTTTTCGTCTCTTTCTTTTGCCTCACAAGCTCGCACTGATTAACTAACACCTTTGACCTTTAGCATTATTTACCATGGCCACCGTTCGATCCTATGTACCTGCACTGGAGGGGTGACACGGAATTATTTAATAGACTATCGCCTGCAATTCCAAATTACTTGCGGGTAAAATTCAGGACCCTATTTCTAAAATCAGTCTGGACTAATAATTCAGTGAAACAGTTATCGTCCTGATCGTTCTCAAACGTATATTTCTACTGCAAAAACATAAAAGCCAATACTCCTATGAAATACTCATGTCGAGAATCAGGTAATAATGGATGCTCATCCTGTATGATCACATATTTATCTCTGATGTTGTAGAGCAGAACTTTGGGACTCTTTATCTATGAATATTCGATAATATGTAACGTATTCTTTAGAGCAGTTGGTCAATACAATAGATTATCACCTATAGCTTAGTGGATAAACTGGTCTCTGTTTTCAGCGTAAATACAGAGTGTATTCCAGGTGTGGGAAATCTACCGTATGTTCCCATAATCCATGGATGTATCAATAACCTACAAACCCAATGTCCACCATCTAAGGTGAAAAGCCAAGTGTTTCACAGAGAAACTCCTCACGGGCTGGTTTACAAACCATTGGTGACTATTGAAATCATAATCAGAGATTCTTGGTTCATACCTTTATTGGGTCATATAGGATTTTCTAGGATTTTAGTACAAACCACTACTGAGCTTTATACGATCCCCTGGCGCATGTACGCGAATTACAGTCACTGGCCATGGTGTACAGGATTATTGGAGCATTTGTTGGGAGGGGATCAGTGCAACCTTGGGGGATTGTGCTTGCTGGTAGTCAGGCCCTGTACAGGAGGCGTGCCAAAGCAGAAGTAAATCCACTGCCTGTATTATTAATCAGTACTCAGCAACACCAAACGTTCCCCCACCGCTACAGCACATTTCAGTGCAACTATACGTGTTCTATAGGCTTTATGTGGACACGCTACAATGAGACAATATCGGGATTTACCATATTGTCGCTATTCAACAGTTACAAACATGAACCCTGATACTTTTCTAATATTTCGCATAGATTTACTGTTAGTCATTAAATATCTACAACATCATTACTTGATAAAATAAATCACCCAATTAACTTTGGGTATTGGATACACTACATTTACTAGTTGACAAAAACACCACCATGTAGAGTATGGTTTCCTAAAGTTTATTATCCATCGTATACAAAGACCCCATGAAAAATGTATGGGGACTCAGTAAACCACGACCCATTACATGAAACTTGTCAGATACCATAACTGTGATATACGGATTCACAATGACTTGAAGTAAAATATGGATTGGAGCAAAACAAAAAACTGTGTAACTGGGAGGTGGCACCGCAACATATGTAGCGAACTTCCTGAATAAAAATGAAAAAATTCTGTGGTATACAGCCTCAAAGCCATGGTATACGGGGAAAAATAGTCCCTTTGTGCTATAGAGCAAAGGAATAGTCCTTATTGTTATACCTCTGATATGGCAATAACTGGGTTTAATTTATTCGAAAATATCGATAATAAATGCAACAAACGATGATTTTGTGGACAGGCGGCTCTGTAAACCACTCGAGGTTGACGTCGTAATACACTCGCTAGCGCTCGTGTACTACTACGCGTTAACCTCTCGTGGTTTACGGCCGCCTGTCCACAAAACCATCGATTATTGTCTATTAAGCCTATGGAAAAAAGTATGGATGAGATAAAGTTTTAAACCCCTGCATACGGTTTAAACAATAGATCTGTATCAGCCATATCATTATTTTTGTGTACTTATGCTAATACTTGGGGAGAAAAAATAGGCGTGTTTCTGGTTACCTGACCTAAAAACTTAGGTAGGGAGGGGGAGATTTCTTTTCCAATTTTTTTCATTCATTCCTTTAGTGAGCATCAACATTGAAGACATAAATAATGTAAAACAGTCCTAAATTCCTCAATTCTGCCATTTTGGTTATAGTTCACTGTAAAAAAAATAAAGGGATGCAAATTTGCCAACAAATGACTGACAACAATATTTTTTCCACATTTAACTCCCTTCAAATACTAGGGGGAAAACAGTATACTCATAGGAGGTTTTGAAATTCAGATTTTTTCTTCAGTCTCAACTTTAATCCTTGTGTAAACATTGTGAACACTTTTGAGAAGAAGTCGGGTGTGTTGAATAACCCATGTTCATAGAGAATGATAGCAGTGCCAAACTTTAGTGCGAGTATCACTAGCAGGTGGGACCCTAGTAAAATCTCTCCTACTTTTGATCATCCAAGTGACCCTGATCATTGGTGACAACACACATTAAAACTTGCTGGGGAACACTGAACAAGAATTTCCAATCTGCAGGTGGTATCACATAGTGGTGTTTTTGTCAACTAGATTTATCATTTATGATCATAAATGAATCTGATAAAATGAAAGAATAATGGCAGATTATGATAGCATCATCTTTCCAAAAAATCCAAACATTATGTCATACCTACATTCTGTGAAAGTTTCATCTACGTTGATCAATTATTTCCCCAAGGCATCATCTTATCATCTATACTGTATATTAATGCATAAAGGCATCACATGCCACAAATGGGTTGATGTATTATTACATACAGGATGGAGAGTAGAGGTGGTCAGAATTTTAAATTTCTCAGGAATATCGCAATTGTGTGCAATAATGGCCCCTAAACAAGACCTATGTTAATAGTGCAGTTTCATTTCAGACTCAACCAACCAAACAAAACTTGTGGCTTCAAGTTGTTTATTTGATAAAAAGTTATGATCTGTGATCTACGAGGAAGATTTGTTACTTTTTCATTTAAGTCACCAAACTAGTAGAAAATGTCAAATTAGCCAGTGTAAAAACCATAAAATGATGTTTATTTGTTTGTTTGGGTAGTTTAACGACCAACTTGTTCAAATAGATTTACTTTGACTTACTTTACTAACATGTTTATCCTGTTGATTATGTCTTCTCGATTATATCTGATCAAAAATCTTTACATTTCCAGGAGAAATAAAAAATACTCAACTAGGTTACAAATATTTAGAATAATCAGATAATCACCTTTTTTTCACTCTCAATTTGCCCACATCCCTTCACTTCTTAGTTTCTCTCATTCTTTTTCTTATCTGATTACATTGTGTCTTCACTTCCTTCTGCAGGTTCATGGATAATTCCAGTGACATCAGAACTAATAAAGTACCTTGTTACTAATGTTCCCTAGTTCTGATACTCATGTTCAGGGAAGACTTGAGCATTATAGTGATAAGCATTTCAGGACATCATGTTTTCATATTTGGAATAGGTACCTATGTTGGATTTTTTTGCTTGTCCAGCCATATCTTATAATCTTTCTGGTGTGATTCTCCCTAAATTCTCCGTGTCAATTCCATGAAATAAGGTTCAAACAGTCCCTTTCAGCTCATCCATGCTCTCTTCGGCTATTGATTCCAGAAGTTCCTTTCAACCATTGAGTGAGTTCATTTCTCTTTGAACTCAGGTTTTACACTTTAAATGAGCTTTGGGATAACTTTCATTAAGTTGCACCTGTTCAGTGTAACATCTGTCTCAGAGCTTGCAAAGTTCCAGGCAACATCTTGAAGGGTGGGGTTTAGATTTGACATAAACCTTTCTGCTGGTTTTATACTCGAGCACACTCTGATCCTATGCATAGATCAAAGACAAGTTTCTTAACCCTTTCAGGATGCATGATGCCTGCAGGCTTCACCACACTAAAGACACATGATGCCTGAAGGCATCACAGCACAAAAGATGCATGATGCCTTGAGGCATCATTATTCCAATATTCATAAAAATGTTTTAACAAAGAAATAATGGAGCGATATTCATGAAATTTTCACAAGATGTAGAATTTACATCATATTTTGTGTTCTACTTCAAAAGAAACATATTTAGGATTGTGTATCATATCACGTGATTACAAACACGTTTTGCCGATTATATGGCCATCCTCTAGTGGGACAAGCTGCCACCAGCACCAGTCCTTACAGGAGTAGCTTGGCTGCAGGTACCCATCTTTAAAGGGTTAATGATGTAGATCACTAATAGTTAATGACCCAACACCTCAATAGAAAGACTTATTACAATTCTGAGATTTTACACTTCAGACAAGGAGTTTGATGGCACTAGCAATGTCTTAGCTATCCAGTGGAAGCTACCGTCTCTAGGTCTCCCATGTTTGTTGTTGTAGAAAATAGCACATCTTCAGAATTGGACAGAACGTAAATGTTTTAGTATGTGACTGAAACAGCAACTTTGAGTTATAATTTCTCTAAAATAGAGCAAAAAAATTAATTGTTCTCTGTGAAAAGGTTCTTTATCCATATTTTGCTGTATGTTTTATGGTTATGTATTTTTTGTGTATTTTCCATGAGAAATTACATGCTGCAAACTCTATAGAGGTAAAAGTAGTTTTAGGTAGGGTAAAGTTTTGCTATGTAGGAGGGGAGGAACCAGAAATGCACCTCTTCTTGTTTTGGCCTTGTACTACCTTTTATTATCCACCTAGTGTATGGAGTCCCGAGTCTGAGCAGAATATGAATAGTCATACTATGCAGAAAAAAGTCCCTGAAATGTTCATCACCTAGCGTGCAATTTACGGTTGAGAAGATTGGCGGCCATTTTGTCTTTCCTTTGATAACTTAAATTTGCAATGCTGAATGATAAATACAATACTAGCCTGTTTCTGATACTTGTATGTGTATCCTCCTTGTAGCTGCCTCCACACAATGTACTCGCTCACACTCGGATATTACTTCGCGGCAATTACGTTGGGGATACACCCACTAGTATCAGAAACAAGTTGATATTGTGTGTACAACCACTTCTTTAGTATAACTCATCATATATGTTTCAATCACGTATTAAGAAATGCACCTATCTAGCATGCAATCGTGCAGTCATATCTGAATGTGGTGGTATTATTTGTATTCAGGCAATTCATGATAATTTTACATACTTCATCGAAAGGTGATATCTAGGAAACTCCAGGAAACCAAAAGAAAGGTCGCATTTTGAAGTTTTGTAGGACTTGGATAGTATTACCTTTACCACGGACTGGGATATAGGTCCGTGCCTTTATTCACGTTTTACCTGCTGCAGTGTCGGCGCTGTTATCGTAACAGTTCGTTTTATGAACACAAAAAGCACCCCAACTAGAAAAACACAGCCAGGACGCACGTAAAGGCCACTTCATAAGTGGCTGAATGGATGGATTAATGCACCGTAATGGCCAAGGTACCTCCAGGCATCGAACGAGTGCAAACCACTACACCATTAAGCAGGGTTTATGTTGGATCACATCCATATAATCACATGCACTGGGTGTATGTATGAACGTCTTTGATTGACGGCCTTCTACACGAACTCCAATACATACATAGCAGGCTTCTCTGGCTCTTCTCATGCGGGTTTCTATACTCTTTCCCTATCTATTCAACGTCACCACGTAAAGACAAATTGGATATATTGGCGTATCTAAGAGTAGGCCTATATGTCTTATAATGCAGATAGTATTGGGGAAACGTTTAGGTAATTGAGCCTGTTTAAGATTGCATTTACACCTTTTAATTAGGGAAGTTATATCGGGATAGGAACACAAGGTGTTTTTTGCTAGTGGTTTCAATTCATAAGATTCATGTGTAAGGATCTCATGGCCATAGCGTTGACTGGACATCGCATTGATTTTCATAATTACGACAAAGGTATAATGGCATGTAATACCTCACATTCGCTCCTGCATTTGTTCATCGGTTTATTCAAGTATTTACTCATTTCTACATATTCAGTTATTTTTCCATTTATTCTCTTTTAATGGAGCTTGATACATAATTTCTCCGTAAAATATTAAGAGAAAAAGACTCAAATGGAGCGATCCGGCTAAACTGCCGTCATCCTAAACTGCCGTCATAAACTACACCAAACAAAATGTCACAGCCATGTACTGCACGTCATTCTCAAGCAAAATATATGAACAATACATTTCATCTAAAAGGGAAGCTAGTGAAATTGTTAAGCCCTGGTCAATATAACTGTGAATATATTTGGTTGATTCGATAAATCTATATCGCTTTCCAAGTGTCATCAGTAATCAGTATTATACTTTATATTATTTTGTTCAGTCACAGGCATGACCGTAGTGCCACAAAAGGTGGTTATTACTTATAGATTCCCAACACTGGTATGGTGTAAAGGGGTTATATATTCATTAATCCGTCAAAATCTCGCTAGAGTAATTGGGACGATAAAGTTTAGTGGAGTGGTTCTAGGCCAGAGTGCAATAGATAAGGAAGAGGACATGTAGGCCAATATCAACCATCTGGTAACATCGAGACTGAAAAGCACGTAGACTTTGTATAGGCATAATTCTAATCGAAAATAGCAGTACATAGCAAGGAAAGCTCCCACGGTATTCCACAAAAAACCCATTTATATAATACTGATATAGCTTTTTTCCAAAGTTGAATGAAGAGTGATAATCATAAAAAGTTGAAGTTGTTTCGTATCGATTCATGATACTCCAGCAGGTGCAGGTGCAAAGTTTACTGTCACACCATGCAGGTACTCAGCCAAAGTCAGTATTTCCAGCACAAAAGCAACTTCATTTGATCCCATTGCCCAAAATCGACTCTCTTATGCAACCATCTCGCTCTTGGGACACTTTGCTTCCATATATATGGCAATATGCAAATGTATGATAATGGTCAACCAGGCGTAACAACCGGAGACCTCTTCTGTAATTCTGTACCTGCGAGGATGGCGACATTCAGCCATAGATTGGTTACTTAGACCTGCCAATATATTAATCAGCAATACAAACACAGGTTCGATCAATGACACTGTTACTTGTTAACGACCATGACGCTAAATATGTCCAATAAATTGTCCCGTCATTATATATACTATTGGAAATGCAATCCTGCGGGATGAATGACACGCTGACAAAAGGTTGACTAGCTATTCGGTCCTCACTCCACATCATTGCTTCACATAATCAGATGCACTTTTTAGGAGATAGTCTGGTTTATAAAAGATTGGCCTGACCATTCAATCCTCTTATGCTAGGTTTACACCATCACCCTGACAGTCCCGACGGCCTCAACATTGCTTGACAGCTATTTCCGAGTCTGCCTTATGTCATTGGCATTGTGAGTTGTAGGTTGACTTGAATCTACCCCAGCAGTCCCAGCAACCCCCTGGGGTCTATGACTGCTGGGGTTCAACGGGGCTTCCACCACAGACCTCAACTCGCCTTATGTCAACGGGCTCAGTGATCATAAGTTGTCAGGCTTTGGTCGCAGACTTCTCACAGAGGCTGTCGACTTGAGTCCAGTCCTGTTGGGAAGCTCAACAACTTATGACGTGTCAAGTTTGTCTGGCGCCATGGGGTAATGAAGCCCATTGACTTAAGGAGACTTTCGTTTGATGTTCACATCAACCTTAAGTTTGGCAAGTAGAGTTAAGGCAGGGTGAGATTCCTTCCTGTAGACTTGTATCCATGTTTGGTATATATAAGACGGGATGGCGGATAGGTCTTCATTCCACTTTGAGCAACTAAAGAGCACACATCTCTCTACCTGGTCCACAAAATTGCCTCTAAAGAAGCAGAAGCTACTACTGCTGAAATATATGATCTGCCCGCAGGTCCACCAGATACTCCTGAGACTACTGCAGCTGCTGAGTCCATTGTACACCTGCCTGGTTTAGAATCCGAAGACTGGGAAGCAGTACCCACTGCACAGAGCCAAAGTCTTCAGGGCCAGATGAGGCACTACCCCTACACCGTCCATGTGCCCGCCAAGAACCACGAATCATTACAAACTTCCCCAAAGAGGAAAAAGATGAAGTTATCTGCACCAGCATCCTGAACTGGGCGGCTT
Source organism: Alentia gelatinosa (assembly GCA_950022655.1). NCBI lineage: Eukaryota > Metazoa > Annelida > Polychaeta > Phyllodocida > Polynoidae > Alentia > Alentia gelatinosa. The sequence goes on along the minus strand of OX465580.1, from coordinate 98,793,554 downwards.
CAGTGATGCTTCACTCAAAGACTGACTGTGGACAGAGAAGGCACGGTCCTTGGGCCACACACTGCTTGAACTCAGAACCTGGTACAAAAGCATGCGGACTAAGGTCTGCAAAAGCTGCAAACTTGTAACCTAGTCCAGCCAGGGTGCAGAAATACTGATGAGGCTGAGAGGTGGATCTGGGCCAGATTTCAATTCCTGGTTACACATATCATCGTGGTGAGAACTTGGAATGTACATACCCCATCGTCCAGTGCCAGTGTTCCGGGCCGGGCGTCTTCTTCCGTGTCGGACGACAAGCTTCCAAGAGCCATATCCCCAATAGTTACGCTGACTGCTTTGGGGACTGATACTGGCACACTCATGACTATGCTACAGACATTCTTGAAGGAAGTCACAAAGCCCAGCAGGTAGCTCATGGTTCTTCTTCTGCCTTCACCAAGTACATCGATGATAAGCTGAGCAGCTTACAAGAACACCATTGGTTTGAGGCGGAGCGGCGTATCATGCAGGTTCTTCAGGAATGTCAGATGAACAACAGCTGGGGGTTGGCAGCAACAAAACTGGCGGGTCAAGGTGGAGTGCAGCAGCAGTTGCAGCAGCAGTCTCAACAGCAGCAGTTGTCTCAACAGCAGCAGTCTCAGCAGCAGAAGTCTCAGCTGCAGCAGTCTCAGCAGTCTACACCGCAGTGGCAGCCACCTCCATCACAGTGGCCTGCACACATGACATCCCAGCCAGGTGTGTGGCATTCCCAAGACAGGCGTTGGGTGCAGCATTAGTTCCAGACTATGGACATTGCCTGTCCACCACCACCAACTGCTCCCACATCCTGCCTGCTATCCACATCCTCATCCATACAACATCATTCTGCCTCCACTGATCTGCAGCCATCTACATCAACGCAGAGGCGATCGTCATCGGAGGATTTATTGTTCACCCAGCTGGCTGGATGCCCAACATTCTCATCACTATTTGGATTTAGCGGTATCCCAAGCAATATCACCAGCCCCTCAGCACTTGTGGCCATGCTTACCACACCCCCAATGAGAAGGGAGAGTGATGCCGCTAATAAATGAACTGTGAAAATGACTATGAACTATTTACATTTACATTTTTGATGTGCCTTTGTTGCCTTGTGATGGAAGTGAGACATGTGTTAATTCTTTATTTATAGCCACTGACGCTAATGATACTCACTGATGCTGATACTTGCTACAATGTGCTTTATCGATAAATTGAAGACCACTCTCATTGTTTTCCCTTAAAGAAAGCATAGAAGTAACTGTAGAAATTAATGACTACTCAAATACTTATCTTTAACTTCAAAACTGATTAGCCCATTCATGCTGGGTGATGCCTTGAGGCATCAACCAGGGCTGGCCGGGTGATGCCTCAAGGCATCATCCGGGGGTGACCGGGTGATGCCTTGAGGCATCATTTACAAAATATTCGTTTTTGTGAATAAAATTGGAAATATATGCTCAATAAACATAAATTTTTCACAGTATGTAGGTATAACAACAAGTTTAATATTCTTCTACAAAATAGAGATTAGCATTAACGATCACGTGTCATGTCACATGATCCAAAACTAAAATATTCACAATATAGCCTATATGCCCGGCCTCTAGCGGTGTTCACTGGCAATAGTACCCGGCTCCATACCTGTGCTATTGCTGTGGGCATCCAGCGTGATAGGGTTAACTTAGAATTGAATCGAATACCTAGAATTGAAATGAATTAATAAATTGGAATCAAATAAAATTGCATCAATCAAATTGAATAACTCTAACTTGGAAAACAAATTATAATGAAGTATTAGTACTAATTTTATCATGAAAATAGCAGTGTATATACAGTGTATATACATAACAAGTGTAAAGGCCGCACCACAAGTTCTGACCCGAGAAATATAAGTACATCAATAATAATTTACATAGGTAATAACAATCATAACAATAAGTTATATCATCCGCTTCTGCCACTCCACCGCACCTGCCGGTGAATTGAAATACCTCTCAAGGTACTCACACTGCTCCTTGGCAGTCATAGTTGCTCTGTTGCGCACAGCGGTAGGTTGTACAACATCTACCCAGCACGCTCTTGCCTCCACTGTCTGGGAACAAGATTGTGGTCTGCATCTTTGTGGTCAACCTCGGTGGCATACATTGTCAGGTTGGTTGGTTGGTTGGTTTGATTTAACGTGCAGTTAACCATTAGAGGTTCTTACCAGACTTTCTCAAGGTTCTTTTACACCCCATGGGTGGTGATCGAATCTATGTAATGAATTCAGGTAGAAATCTCACCCCTACACATTTACCGAGGTGAGAGTTCTTTTAGTTCCCACACTACATAGACATGGTATGCGAAAGATTGGCCTTTGATATAGGAGTAAATCTTCCACTGCTGGGAATGAAGGAAAAGAGTGCCTGCAGTGGGACTCGAACCCACAAAGTCCTACAACCTTGGGATTACAAGTCCAGTGCCCTAACCACTGAGCTAACTCCCAACCCCCTACATGGTCAGGTACTGGATATGCAGAATGTTGTGGAGAACTACAGCAACTTCTGTCATACCCCACTGGTTTCTGCTCCAATATCCCAAGGAAACAGGGGGCCGTTTCACTAGGAGGGTAAGCTGCCATAGTGAGACCACAGTGATACTTTGTGTTTCATGAGAACGTGCAGTCAAGCGTGAACACGAGTCAGGTAAGGAGTGAGACCAACAGTGAGAGAGTATGTTTCACTAGAAAATTAGTCTCACTGTAGCTATCACTGTTGAGGCATTATTAGTGACAGGGTAGACCCTGTCGCTGTTGGGTTTAGAGTTTGTTTATGTCAGAGGAGGGCAATGAAATTTTTACACAAGTAAGGTATACATATAACCTATAATCGTACCAAATATGAAGAAAATCGGCCAAGCCGTTCCCAAGTTATCGGTGTTTGAATTTCGTCATAGCAATCGTCTGCTCTGGTGGCCAGTGTAATTTTCGCTGCGACCTCGACATTGACTGCGTATCGGGAAGTGGGAGGGTGACTGACCACCAGAGCAGACGATTGCTACGACGAAATTCAAACGCCGATAACTTCGGAACGCTGCAACCGATTTTCATCATATTTGGTACGATTATAGGTTACACATATGACTTACTCGTGTAAAAATTTCATTGCCTAATTCTTATGGGAAGGTGTGAAATTCCACGTCATCGTGGCCCGTTGACGAATAAATTCAAATGTCAAATGCATGTGCATAGCGAGACCTGTGCCAACAGTGAGAGTTGGTCTCACCTCAACAGTGAGAGCACTGATGAAACGGGAACTTGTCATTGTCACTGTTGGTAACGCTGTTGCTGCACTGTTGCGGGCCTAGCTCTCGCTTATACCACCCCACTAGTGAAACGGCCCCCAGCATTCTCCACAACCTGCCTGCCACAGGAGATACGGTAGTTTTCGATCCATTCTTCCTTCGTCAAGCCGCTTCTCCCATAGGGCTTCATCATCCAGCTCCTGAGAATGAAGGCTTCGTCACCCAGGATGAAATATGGAACCTTCCTGCCGCCATCAGCATTGGGGGAGGACATGGAAGTGGCATGCCTATTGTGCCTATTTCAGCCAGTTCAGAGTCATTAAAGATCTAGGCAATCAGACATGTGCCCTATACCACCAACTTCAATCCATGTGAAACAATACTGCACATCAACTAAGGCCAGAAGGGGGACGCTGAAGAATCCCTTGTAGTTGTAGAACAGGGAACCAGTGTTCCGGGGTTTGTGAGGGCAACGTGCTTACTGTCAAATGCACCAACGGCATGTGGCACATTCCAACATCCCTCAAAGTCCTTGGCATGGGCTTTCCAGTCTTCAGGTTTTCAAGGAACAGCAAAAGCTTTGTCCTTGAATGCCTCTATGATGGATCTGCATACCTCCGGGTCGATATTACTGAGGGATCATATACTGCACCAAAAGTTGTATGCGAATGATGCATAACTGTCACCAGTGGCCAGGTGCCTGAGAGTTACAGACAATCTAAGACCAGCTGGCAAAGCTGAACGATATTTGGTATCCATTCTTTTGATGGCAGGCTCAATATGGTCCAGTATCTCATAAAAAATGTCTGGCTCCAATTCGAAGGTAGTTCCGGAAGCAGGTTTTATCTCCTCCATGCAGCTCCTGAGTCAGCAAAGTGGCAAATTGTCCATAGGATCAGTGTGTGGATTCACATAACCAATCATGAACCCAGATACTGTGTTTTCTTCTGTGGTGCTTGGCAGCACGGGTTTCCCTGAACCTTAATTCCATGAGGTGCTGGGAGAGTTCCTGACTCTGCTGCTGCTTTTGGATAAGAGAGGCTATGAGTACTGCCAGCATATATACAAGCACCACATCAACGTCAGTTACCATGGCGAGGTGTTGAGGCAAGTAGAAGTGAAGGCAAGGTGAGGTGTTGCCTTGTGATTGCACTGGGACACACTGAAGAAGCCTCATGGAGCGCACTTTTATACATTGAGGACACTGTCTAGAAGCTGCCCTGGAACTGTTGGAGTGCAAAGAGGGGGGAGGGACCACATTCGGCTGTAACTTGCCTTAAGTTGCCTTAACTTGACATGTGCATCGTAAGTAATTGTAAGTGAACTGATCTAGAATCATTAACAATGTAAGTGACCTTACAGATTTTCACAGGTAACTAGGCTTGCTAGCCCTGGCTGGAAATGTGCAAAAAGTGTAGGATTGCCCAAGGTCTTCCACCAACCCACCTTATTCTAGCTGGCCGATGACCACACGATGCCCACATGGGGCTCAGAGTGCATCTAGTAACTACTTCCACAATGCCAGCCGGTCCACTAGCAGGGAGATGGTTCTACCATGCCATGTGGTGGACACTGGGTGCAATACAATATAAGGGGCGCGTTAAATGTGTCTCCATACATAACACCACTCTGGCTGTGCAAAACGAATTCTGCCCAAAGTACCGAAACTATCTGAATTTTTAGTCTCTGCTCACAGGTTAACAGTTCATGGGTGTCGCCCATTCATGTTGACTGAGTCCACTAAGATATATGCGTGGAGGGGTAAATGTGAATGGCAACAAAGCTTGCGAGGGTATACCAGGCCAGGGGCAATACACTAGTAAGGACTGCGCTGTCAATACAGATATCATAGCAGTTACGACATGTGGCCTCATTCTGTCACTGTAAGTAACAACCTCATTAATACTGAGTATCCACATGCACATCTAATTTGTGAAAAACCTGTTCGTTCCTTTATTGCTGTCTCAAAGGGCAATAGTGGTTGGGGCGTGTAGCGGTGGGGAATGGGTGTTATGCTCCGTCTCTTTACATCCCACATGCATATCTAGCCTATTGTTTGTAGTCCATCGCCACACCAGTTGATTGGTTCATTGTTTAATCGTTTGTAAACCGTTAAAGTTGTTAAGTTGTCAGGATGGTATGCATTTGTCATTGTATTTTCACCACTTAAGTCAGTGAGACTATTTCTGTAGTAACAAAAAGTAGACTTGTTTAAGCTTTAGACTTCAATAAAAATGATGGATCTACTCTTCTCTTTCTCATTCCGATAAACATAGCAATATTGTGTGTGAGTGTGTGGGGGGTGGGGTGGGGGCGGGGGTGGGGGGGGGGGGGGGGGCCCTACAGGTATCAAAAAAAGATTTGCTGCTTTCTCTTGGTTATTTTTGTCAAACTAGAGAAGCTTTCGCTATTTTTAAAGTCCGAGCTTTCGGATAATATTTCGATGACCTGTGTGAATCAATAACAGAGACTCGCAAATAAAACAAGTTTGTTTATTTTCAATAAACAAAACAGTAACAATTATTATCCAAATTATACATCACAATATGTGATCAGCTTTCTACAACTGTCATTGTAGGTTCATTCACTTCCTACACTAATGACAAGAAATAAATGTTTTTAATCACACAATTAATTAGATATCATTATTTAAGCACAATAATGTAGTCTATTGTTACCATGCACAGAAATCATCTTAGCGAAGACTTGATAGATTCCGAAATTTGCACAATATTCTTTGCTTGGAGTAGGAGTGGCATGTCGATCATATGACCTCGAAACGTAAACGCTCCCTGAAATACGATAAAAGAGGGTTACGTATAATAGAATACAAAACATTAGAGTTCTAGATAGACATTTTAGACGACGAAACCAAATGCGCATCATAAGCAACAACTGACAAGTATTCTAAGATCATATCGGTGGTGATTTCAAATTGATTTTCGCCTTTGGTCCTTTCAATGACTGGTATTTACCCCACTTATTCTATTCATTTTACGGTTCGCACACTATTTTAAACTATATTTCAGACGCAACATTTGAACAATTTCAATAATCCTCTTTAAAACCCCTTTTCGGCGGATTATGCCATATGGCATCATCTATGTCGGGGCGGGTGATGATGAAAGGCATAATTTTCCTAAATTTGCAAAATTCGTTTTTATGGAATTTGATAGGAAATATTGGATTGATAATCATGACATTTTCACAGAATATAGATGCAACACCCAGCTGATGACTTTAAGTGGCATTTATAATAGGATTCATGATTACATATTCTGCCACGTCTTAAAGTTATAGAATTATTACAATTGGCCTGAGACTTCCCGCCCCCTGGTAGTATACATATGCACTATTACCCGCCCTTGACCATATACTATGGCCACAGGTCCCCGCCCTTATAGGGTTAATGTATAAGTGGTCCTGCGAGAGGGAGCGCTTACCTTGCCTGACTGTTGGTGGTCGGTGAATGCGGCGATCAGCTGCGTGGCCCACTCCATACGCTCTACACTGGGTGTAAATGCCTCCTGTACTACGGGGATCTGAGCAGGATGGATGACCTGCTTGCCGGTGAAGCCCATCCGCGAACCCTCTTCCGCCTGTAGGGCAAGGCCTTCTAGGTCTGAGCACAAACAAGGTAATGTTAGACTGACATCTAATCACCTTGTTTCCATGTGCACATGTATGTGCACATACATGTATGTAATCAATTGTTTTCAATCAATTTACATACATGAGAACATACATGTATGTAATTACTTGTTTTCAATCAATTTATTCTTAAAATGATATTAATAGGTAAGTAATGAATTTGAAAAAAAATAAAATAAAAAAAGGTCTAGGCCCCGAGACCGGATAGTTGTACATATGAAACATACTCTGTCAGTATTATAATCGTATCCATTTTTAGGATATTTTTGATAGTTCTCTGAATCAAGAGGTTGATTCATCTCATTATATTTTTGTAACCCTGTACACACTATCTTACTATATATCTGTTCGTTAGGAAATGAAATAAGACTTAGGTTCGACAGGGTATTGTTCATTGGCTATATTTTCGGTCGCGCCTTTCCAAATGAATTTACAAGGAGATTGTATCTCAGACAATAAGGATTATACCTATGTTAATAGCGGGTGTAAGGTACACCCACGTATGTCCTACCTTTATAGTTAATGTGGACGAGGTCGATAGCTTGTAGACGGAAGGCTTTGGCCACCAGAACCACATGTTGCCGGGCATAGAGCAGCTCATGAGCAGACGGCGTCCTGGTCGCTCCTGAAACAGATACACCGATACATGATATCATAGATCACGATACCGCAGTATCACCTGGCAGGCATGATATGCTTGGTATCTGAGTGACTCACAGTACCTCTAACGTATAGATCAGGGTGTTATGTGGGTAGACAGCAAACAACTTGCCAAGCTGCCATTGTAGTTCAACTTCTACCACACCTTTGTCCCCCAACCTACTCAGGACCATTATATACAACGCCGAAACCGTATCACGACGTTGTTTAACCCTTTATGGATGGGCGAAAAGATGGGGATGCCTTGAGACATCATTTTTCCAAGAGATGGCGACAGGATAGCTCAGTCGATAGCGCGCTGGCTATATCACAATGAACACTTGTAACATAAGTTGTAAGGTCCCAAGAAAAAACTTGGAACATACTATATATCCTGGTACCTTAACTACCAATCGGTATATAAGGAGGCGTTCTCTTAGACCTAATCATAATCAATCCAGCCCTGAAGAAGGCCACACCTCCGGCCGAAACGTAGGCAATTGGAATCTGTTTATCAATTATTGTAACACCTTGATGAGAAAATATATCAACATAAAAACAGATCAAAGTAATATTGATGAGTGGTTGGCGGTCATTTCTCTTCGTTATAATATATAACCGTTTACAGTGACTTTAATTAAGGCGACTCTTGGGGGTGAAGGGACTATAACTAATCACGTCATAATCCCACTAACCAACAAGTGACAAGTGGCTCTGGAGCTCTACTAGTACATATAGATCCCTGATTATTCCCTACACTAGGTATATATTTTCTTACCGATATCAGCGCAGAAGTCATCAGAACCAAACACCATGCCGTCATGATGAAAGGGAGCATCGACCTGTAGTTCCTCTGCCCGTCGACAGGTGTCTCTCAGGTTGAGCATACCAATGGCGCTCTCAACAAAGGACACCAAGCGGAACTTACGATCAACATCTCTTCCCTGGAGAGCCGAAGAAAGCTTCTCTGCAAACTGTTAAAAGACTTTGATGGTGAAAAGGGAATTAGCTGCACTATTAAACCATATACTCATGTAGTAGATATAAAAACGAAGGAATTAGGTAAACACGTACTCCTGGCAATGGCTAGAATACCAGTCCAGTTAAGATTGAAGCCTAATGCATCTTTATTGCTCCAATGCCCAGATGATGTATACAGAATCCTCAGTATGTAAACGGATAACTGACCTACTGGATAATCCACAGCGATGTAACTCAAAATATATCTTGATCTATCTGAGCAATAAAGAAATTTTTACACACAAATAAAATACTCCTGGTACTTCAAAATCATTTTATGACAACTTCAATATTTGTGGGTTAGTGACCCTAAATAATCTAGATATATCTTAGAATAGCCATTGTTAAAGAGGTGATCAACTGAGGTGTGATCACGTTTGTTCGGTAAAGAACATCGCACGGCGATAACTTGATGTCGACCATTGAACGGGTATATTAAATGATAATAGTACAGTGGAGTTTAATAACGATGACCATGTGTACCAAAGGCATGGTTCTATCGAACTGGCGTTAAATTTTGTGTCCGCCAGTGGAGCATCCCCTTTATTGAAATAAAGATACTAAATCATGCGCCAAAACGGTAACATATATCACATATGATAATATCCAAATTATTATTATTTTTTTAACAAAATCTTTATTGGTTCATTCATCTTTGCTGTGTTGTACAAATCTGTCCATACAAAAGGTCTCAATTTACCAATAAAAAGACAAAACCATCAACCTTTCGGTTGGTTTTCTTTGGTTTGTCATAAGTGTGGTCATCAATCACACATTTTTGATTCATGATGATAGTTTTTCTTAAAATTGGAGTGCGTAGTGGATAATATGTTGTATATGAAACATGTACAATGGTAATTAAACACATTCGATACTGACCCAGTCCAGTTCGGCTGGTGACTCCACCTTGGGTAACATGATGGTGGAGGGTAGATTTGGAGCCGACATAACCACCCGGAGGTCCTCCTCGGCCAGCCCGGAGGAGACTGAGTTGACGCGCACTGCCGCCTCAGTGCGCCCAAAGTCCACATCCGAGAGCATGCGTACAATATTATGACGGGCGGCCTCCTGTGTGTATAAATCAAATATATTAATTTTTGCAGAAATGTGTCAGCTATGTTGTAGCAAAGTGGTATTTCTCTACAATATGTACGTGTAACATTTGAAAAAAAATCGTTTATTTATCCTGGTAGTATTTAGGCTCCATGGCCTGCCTTAAGCATGTAAGACATTGACACGCAGACTCACAAATTTGGATGACCAATGAGTCGAGTAGGTGAGAATCGGTGATATATTAGGCATGTAATTTGGATAAGAGGCTGTTCCAAAGTTGTGCTGAACAGTTTAATCCACTTCTAGCACACATATTACAATTTGGTTTGATCATGACTAACTAGTATCAATTGGTAATGGGCTCTTGTATTTAGTGCGTGGGCATATACATATATATTTGTTTAAATTTCCTCTCTCATTAGCCATGATGAGTAGTGGATTCATATATATCATGTGGTATGGAGGTTCAAGCAATGTGAAAGACTATTCAGATAAGCAACTGCAAGAAGCAGGATCAGTAGAGCATTTGTCATATGTTTACTAACCTAGGATTCGTCAATAAATCTCAACGTTTCGAAGGATCTTCAGTTAAAGAGTTATTTTAGGGAATAATTAGGATAGAAATTTGCATTGACATTGGATCACCTCTGAAAAAACACCCCAACTGTACTTCTTGCCCATAATTCACAATAATACTAGAACCCCACCTGGCAGGCCACTGTCTCTGCCAGCGGGAGCCCCACAGAGAAGATATCAGCCCTAGTTGACCTCTATCTCAGACCTTTTCTAATTCAGGTAAAATCTAATCTGAGAGACACCACAGATTTCCTCCAAAAACTTTCCAACGTAGGGAACCTACCAGGAGGTCACTTACTAGGAACTTTGGATGTCACATCCTTGTATACTAACATCCCAAATAAAGAGGGCTATTCGGCCATATACCGACTAGTTTTCCAGTGCAGAACCACAACCTTGTCGGGGGAGCTGTCTAACTAACAAATATGCAAGCTCCTGTGACTTGTTTTAACCGAAAAAAAACCAAACAATTTCCACTTCAATAGCAAACATTATCTCCAAGTGGGAGGTACCACCATGGGCACACGGGTAGCACCCAAATATGCCAACCTGTTCATGGCCGACTTCGAAATTGACATGTTTTCTCATACGCACTGTAACCAACTTTAATCGATGATATTTTCTTGATCTAGCCTCATGGCCCGGATAATTTAACCAAATTTGTCAAACAACTTCATACTCTACATGACACCATCAAATTCACCTCAGAGATTTCTAACACATTGTAAAACGTTCTTGACACCATCTCCAGCTCGATTCTATACTATTTCCGAATTTAAGACCAATTTCTAATGTCACACTGTTAAATACTTTCTACAGTACTTATTTAATACCCAGAACAAAGGCACCAAACTTATCATTATCACTAGCTATCAGAGTTCAATATTCTGAAGAAAATTTATTATTCGGACTCAGGCCTGAGATGTGAAACTGATATTCTCCCATACCTTTCTGTTCAATGCAACACCATCTTCGCAATCCATAACAGCACAATCTACGTCCAAAGTGGACACTTTCTTCACTTTCCGTTCATCGTCACCAGGTACGTAGAGCATTGCCCTTCTTGGCACATACTTGCTTGCAGTGCTGCAGGTTCTAACATGATGGATGCATGTTCTGCCGGTCCCTGCGCTGAGTAGTCGACTGGTGAGGGAAGCAAAACGTACCATGCTCTTGGGTTGCATCACTGGGGATAAATGGTTAGATTTCTCTGAAAAAAAAAAGATTGGGAATTAAAGTTCTTGCACCTGGCCATTTGCCCATGGCCAGTTGAGAACCTGCCCATTTGTCTTTCCCTTGCTTCTTGCATGTGTGTAAGCCCGGCACCACTTAAGCGATGCGATGGGTGCCGCCGTTCTTATGACCCCTATCCGGCGTTTATTACCGATCCTGTCACTTCGCTAGAGCCAGGCCCATCCTCAAAAATATTGACCAAGTCTGACAAGACGTAGCCCACGTTCATTTCGTATTCTTACTCATTTTGACTAGTTAGAGTGGACACCAGCACTGGGTTGCGAACCATAAACAGGGCTGCCAACCACGAATTGTCTAAATTAGTATTTCCTCTGTCCCAATCTGTAATTTGCATTTGAAGTCTGCAATAAAATCGTAATTGTAAATAGACATTTTCCTGATTGGACAGCTCATTTGATTATGAAAGTTAACTTGGCATTTATTAACTTATACATGAGTAGAGGGTCTGACCAGTCTATGACCAGTCTGACTATGTTAGTCAGACTGGTCCAAACCTCTACTCACCAAATATGTAAAACCAAGCAGTTTGGGTCGTGTAATGACAAGACTGTGCATAATCATTAGGGATCACACGGGCGTTGCTCACTCATCCATATCTATCACAGTGCTACATTGTTCTCATTGATTTTCAGGACTAAATATTCTTAGGAAAATTAATAATAATAACAATAATACCTATCAAATGCAGAATTTTATTCTGATAATTTGTGTCGCATCAAAATTCTGATCCGATGCCTAGAAACGGAGATACAACCATGTTTCTGACACGTCTGATGAACAGGAATGACAGATTTTGAGTTGCCCTGACTCCAAGCAGGGTTCGTACATGGACAGCCCCATGAAATTCCAGGCTTTTTCCAGGCTTTTCCAGGCTCTAATATTCTTTTTTCCAGGCACATAACCATTTGAATCAATACCATCTTTACCATCTTGCTAGTGAATGAAAACAGTCATTGTTTGTTTTCTGAAGGGTTCATATTCTATCTGTTCACTGGTTTTAAAACAATGTCTGATTCAACACTAAATTTAGTTCTTTAATTTTGGGCCACTTTTAAGTATGACGATGCATAATTAAAACCATGCTATATTATTAGCAATTTGCTATACATGGTCAAATAAAGGATTTTTGGAACTATTTAATCAAAGTCACTGAAATTTCATAGACAGTCAGGTACTGTAGTTAAGGAAAGCTAATAATGATAGACTAAAAAAATACCAGGCTCTTTCAGGTTTTTCCAGGCTCTCTCTAAGAATTCCATGCTTTTCCAGGCCTGGAAAACCCAAAAGCATAATTCCAGGCTTTTCCAGGTTTTCCAGGCTCTGTACAAACCCTGTCCAAGTAAATGGATTTTCTCAGGCATATTTTTACCAATCAGCACTGTTCTGACCATTTTCAGTGTGGACACACCCCCAGTCTCTGATTAAAGCAAAAATAAATAAGCGGCAAGATTGAGCAGGTTTTTGAAAAATGAGCATTATTTTTCTTTGATTGCATTTTCGAAATGTTATTATGCATCACTCTTTCTCACAGTTTACACACATGTGTATATATGTGTTTAATAAACTGTGTTTGAGTTGTGTTGGTCTAGGACATAGCACAAACTGGCACAATGAGATATGGTGAGAGTAGCCAGAGAATATGGCATATAGCCTATGATCCATGGGGGCTGCCATGACGCCCCCAGAGTAGGTGTTCTTCACTAATGGAGGTGCAAAAGAGTGATAACGGGGAAGTGTCACAACTCTAGCCCAGCTCACATATATATAGAAAGTGTTTCATGTGAAAAACATCATGTCCTGGGTTTAATCTATATCTCATCACCCTCTGGGATGGGTGTAGTGAGTAAAGAGAACCATGGTAAAACATTGAAAGGTGGGCAGTCTGGCCACCTAGTGACTGCTTCATAAACTAACAATGGCTCTGTCCCCTACAATGGCTCTGTCAATGGGATAACGCACACTGCATCGCTTGAGCAAACTATGGCAAACAGGTTTTGCGTTGCGATAAACTGGAGCTATGCAGTGTGGGGATAACACACTAAAATTCAATATTCCCCTGATTTCATTCATGCATACATTTCCTGAAAGCTTTAAATAGGTCATGAGCAAGATGAATTTGTTTTTAGAGCGTGCATGCACACGCTAAGGGAGCGTACAATAATTATGGCCCAGGGGGGGCACAGTTTTTAGGGGGGGGGGGGGGGCCAACTTTTTTTGGGGCATTCCCAGGGGGGGCCAACTTTTTTTTGGTATTCCAATGGGGGGGGGGGGGGAAACTTATTTTTTGGTATTTCCATGGGGGGGGGGGGGGGGGGGGGGGCAAAATTTTCCACTGTTCTGTAGTGGGTCGATGTTTTCAGCTAAACATGGAGGCAAACTCCCATATTTGTGTTCAATGACAAAAATTGATGTTATGAAATGCATTCATATCATATCACAAGAAATCAGCTTAGTTGTACAACTTTAATAATGATTAATGCACAAGGTAACTATAGTTGTCTCACTCCCTGGAGTTCAGTTTCTATGGTCACAGTCCTGTTTGCCAATTCGAGAAGGGTGTCCACCCTCCCTCAGTCTGACATACTTATGTGGGGGAAGACAACAATGGACAAACACTAACATTTGTCCCAGAATCAATGCAGTCTCACAAGAACAGTTTTCATTTGCTACTTGTTTCATTTATTTTCTTTTTTGAGCAATTTTTATGAAGTGAATTTTGTGCGTACCATCACCAAATTTGGTGGTACAGCCATTCTCCCACTCGGGCACTAGCCCCTTACTCCTCATTCTAATGGCAGGCGTCAAGCCAAATGAGCAGTAGGTACTGTGTAAGTAATTGGTATAACTCGACCGGGCTTTGAAGCCATGACCTACCATGCTTAAGGTGAACACCCCTACCACTTAGCTACTGAGATTGGTCAAAATTTTGACAAATGACTGACTGTAGCTGGGTTTGTTCTAAAGCAAAGAAGGAAAGCCTTATGGAAAAAATGCCACATCAATTAAGCCTCCTCTGTGCTTTTACCCTATTCCGATGGGGGGGGTTTGGCATTCCAAGGGGGGGGGGGGGGCAACTTTTTTTTTGGTATTCCCATGGGGGGGGGGGGGGTGGGGGGGGCAGCGTTTTTTCTGGGTATTCCCATGGGGGGGGGGGGGGGGGCAACTTTTTTTTTGACCAATCGGTGTTAGAAAAATTGTGCCCCCCCCCCTGAGCGATAATTAATGAACGCTCCCTAAATACATCATCTAGAGGTTAGAGTGGCCCACATAGACTTTCAAGTCACTGATTGGAAATTTAATATCCCTTGACTATCTGTGTGCTATTCACTGTGATTTTGAGAACAGAGCAGAGAGCCAGTGTCTCAATATCTTAGAGGCGTGCTCAGCTGACCATGACCAATCACCCAATACCGAAATACCGGGTACCGTACTTCAAGACCCACTGGTGCTTGAAGTGTTTGGATCCTAGACTCAGGCAGTTGCAGAAATGGCAAGTTAATTTCATTATGAAATAATATTTGACAGAAAACCAGATTTGTCTTTCCCGTAACCTAAAGTTTCAGGAACTGTATACATAATTTAAGTCGTGTGAATATTAGTGTGTTATCCCTATAAAAAGTATAATCATAAATAACCCTTGTGAGCGATAATACACCCATCAAGTGGTACAGCCGATCTAACTCTCAGTATAAAAAAGAAAAAAACTTACCTAAATGTCAAAAATCTTTTCCCAAATTAGGCAGATATTCAAATCTTACACGCTATCTGAGTTGTCCTTGCCAATACCGTTTGTTTCAGTTTCATTTATCTCTGTGGTTTCTTCCACCGACGGGTGCAACCATTTTGAAGTTTCCCGGATGTTCACAACAAACAACAGCTACGCCATCTTCCAGCAGTAAACTACAACACCCAACTGGTACCTTTTCCTTAATCAGGAGCCTATGTTGGCTATTTGACAGGGCAGGGTGTCGGCCCAACCAAAATTTCTGTACAGGCGCCGAAACTCGGACGCCTTCGTGAGACAGACCTCGGTTTAGGTGACATTTATCGCACGCGATCGAGACACGCACAGGGTAAATGCTGGACTATACCTCATGGATATATACGTTAATCTGGAGCTATCATGGTCATCTAAGGTAAGTGAATATAGAGAAATTGCAACAGACAACGGGTGCGTCCCAGAGGGGCGTGGCGATAATATGGGGATTACTGTCAGTGACACTAAAACACCAACCTATATAGAACCCCTAGATCTATATATAAGTATATGCGCTGACCGATACAATAACAGTTTTTTGGGGTTCGTTGTTTTTAAGGATCACATTACATAGATTTGACCTTGTGTGAGGTTTCAAAGTTTAACCACAAAGGAAACTGTCAGGTCAAGAGGGTGTGCTAGTTATAACTATAAATCATTAATTATCTCTTGCTCAGATCAACACGACTACAGGGCTGGCAACAGGGCTGTTTGGACCTTATAGTTCCAGCTAAGCATACCTTAAGGGAGCATTGAGGCATCATTTACAAAATTAATCTTTGATGAAATATGATTGGAAATATTGGCTAAAAAAACCATGAAATCTTCACAGAAATCAGAACATATGTACAGTGGAACTCCGCCTAGCGGACACCCTGCGTTAACAGACACCTTTATTCGGAACGGTTCCCTCTATTCCATGTCTATTTAACCTCGCGTAAGCGGGCACCCCAAGTAATCGTCAGACTAGTCCGACCCTATACAACGTATTGTAACGTACTGTTAGGGTCGCCCACGACTACTATGGAACGTACTGTAACGTACTGTTAGGGTCGCCCACGACTACCCGAGTAAGGGGTCCCTCCCTCCTACTACGATTCAGTCTGCGATTAACCCTTTGGCTGTGTCGGCGACAAACTGAAAAAGTTGTGGAGGTGTCGCTGACGAACTCCTCAATTAGTCAGGTTTTGTTGCCGACAAACTTGCTGCGTGCCAACAGGCTACGACGTGCTACAACAAAAAACGTTAATCGTAGAGGGTCTACGAAATTCAAACATGTTTGAATTTCATAGGCCGTCGTAGGCCGTCGGAAGGTTAATCACAGAGCACGGTGGGTTGTCGCCGCAATAAGGCCTCCCACCTACTACGACGGCCTACGATTAAGTCTGCGACACTCGCCGCTGTTGCAGACTTAAATCTTAGGCCGTCGTAGCCCGTCGTAGTAGGTGAGAGGGACCCCTAAGCAGTCTCTTTGGCCTGGAACGGAGGGTGTCCGCTTACGCGGGGTTCTACTATATAACATCACGCAGGGTTGAAATAAACATCTATTAAGTTAGAGGGAACTGTTCCAAGCAAAGGATGAACTTTGAGATTTATGTATATTTCGGCTGAAAATCCAAGATGACCACTCCCCACATGTTGGTATATGGCAAAACTATTCATAATTGCATCAATCCATGTCTTTATGTTCATCTTGCACACATTTTAGATGACTCATATAGGTTTGTCTTTGGTAAGAACCATTGTGAAAAGTGTCATAGTGGTCTGTGATGGCCAATTTTCAAAGTGGCCGCCACTCCGCTCAGGGAACTTATCTGCAATGCCCATGCATTTGACCAAAACGAGTTGCTTTCAATATTTATCTCAACCCTGTACACACTAAAAGAATAGACAACACACCGGCTATGGACCATGGAGAACGGACTGCAATATTTGTAGTGGCATGGAGAACGAGTTCCCAATGTTAAGCCTATGGACATTCATTCTAGGGGTGAGATAAAATCTCATACTGCTCGTACTTGCCCCCTCTGTATGGTTCTTTTTAAAGGTTGTGATCTGTGATATTACATTATAGACGTTTTGTGTTTATTCTTGCTAAATAGTTTCAATGATCTCATCTCAGCAGGCTTAATAGGTCGGCCTATAGGTAAATATGTGGTTTCTGCTTATTGTGCCAAGTTCCTGGTGTATCAATATCATAATACGTCTAATACTCTAATAAACTTTTCAGCTAGAGTTATCACTATGTTATGACCTTGTGATGTGAGCCTTGTGGTAATGAAGGGTCTGTATTTTTTCTTATCATTATGGATAGGTACCTCTCACCTTGTGAGGTGTTATTGGCATCAAACTCGTGGAGAACGACGACTTTGACCAAACCTTGTTGATTTCTTTTTTAATTTCCCACAGTAGACACCAGGAATCAGTTCAAAGAATGTCCAATAGACTGAGGGTGGCCCCACCACCAGGGAGGTGCCAGACAACAGATCTTACACTGAATATGATGGGCTCTTTGAATCTCCCGCCTCTCTTTGTTCCGATCCGCAACAAATGAGGATAGAAGAAAGGTGCCACGTGACCACAAAGAACCAATAGAGGTCGAACTCTGTGAAAGTAATCAACATAAGCAGACTAGAATCCGCGAGCCCTGTAGCTAGGACAGTCAGTTGCCCAATAGTTGCTAAGCTGCCACATCTATCTAAATATCATAGAGGAAACCTAGGAAAGTTTAGGGTCACAGCTTGCATCCCATTCAACTTGAATTGCATAGTAATTCACAAGGCGAAGGCGCATGAATTATGTGGCGATTCAAACGAGATGGGATTAAGCTCTGACCTTAACTTGAATAGGACTCTGAATTTATCTCACCCTTCACATTAACTATTGGGCTCACCATTGCGACATAATCCCCCATTGAGTATTTTTTCTAAATACGGGGTTGGATACGGATCCCATGTTAAGTTTATGGGGGAAAGTCTCTGGGGTCTGATAAATATCAACCAATAAATAGATATATATCTTCTTTTTGTTTTTTTTTGTTATCAATTCGCTACACTCCCTTTTTATTAGTCACTTACCTGTCCACTAGAATAGGTAAACTCTGTTCATTCTGGCTTGAAACACCACAATCCATTCACCCACAGTTAATGCTCCTTCTGTATTAACTGCATAGAACCTGCAACCTTACAGGTCACAACAATAAACATCACCACCTTATTTCACCCTGAAATGCAAGTCATGTTTATTACCTGTTGAAACATCTTTTGACAGGGCCGCTTCAGATGGTTATATTTAAATAATGTCACCCAGACTTATTTAAATCCCCATCCATCAGTGCAGCCTGAGGATTCCCTTGGATGAAACCGCTGTAGTTGTCATGCACACGCCATGACAACCCATGACATACCTGTTTTGTTACTCTACAAACTATCTGTCAACAACCTGACACTAAGCAAATCACTACGATAACGCTACTGTCAACAATGTCGTAATCGAATGAACAGACATGTGACGTCAGCCGATGACAACATCGAGCTCACTTGAGCGGTAGCTGCCACATAGAACAGACCTAACTTCGTCCTTAAACTAAATAGATATATATCAACCAAACACTAACCTATTGCATATATACAATGTACTCACGTCTTTAAAGAGCGTCCCTATTCTGCAATCTATTCAAACTAGTTCAACCTACTAGCTATACTTGCTCAATTTCTTTTATCATGAACATTCATTGAATGATTAAATAAAATCATGATGCAATTCATGTAGCCTTCCTCTGGGAGTTCCATGAAACAAGCTGAGGTGGAGTGTAGGGGGAAGGGAGTCAGTTGCAGCAGGTAAGGGAATGGAGGTATAGGGCTCAGGAACTGAGGCCAGACTACTTACTAGGCATTATTTGGAAGAACATAAACACCTTGCCCAATTTTCGGTTTACGTCTAACAGGCACTGGCGTGATGTTTAAACGATTATTTTGAAATAGGGCCATCCATGAAGTATGTACGCATTTTCCTGAATTTGGCCCCCCACTCACTGTGTACGTATGCCTACTTTATGGATGGTCCCCAGCTGAATGAGTTGTCACTGGGGATCCTCATGTAAATACCGGTCCCTTTTGTGTAAACTGGTAAACGGCATTCAGCATTCCTTTATCTGCGAGGACTGTGGCCTTGTATTTATTTAACCACAGCACGACAGTTCACAAAACCGAACGAATGGGAATCTATCAAAAACTATCACATTTTGTAGAGAAATCGATCGGTCGGATGACAGCGTGATGTTGAATATAATCAGTACTCGGACAATTTCCGTTCTTAATAAATATCACTGGCATCTCTGTCAGGGATGCAAGTTTCCTGACAAATGACGGATTTCAGACATTTCATATTCATCGGCAACACCCGCACTGTTAGTTGTTAGCTATTCTGTCCTGTCCAATATGATGTTATGAATTTTTTTTTTAAATACGTGTTTTAGATTTCTGACTTTTTCCTCAGTACCGACTTTCATCCCTTATATATAGTGTAGTGGATGGTGTCGAGATGCTCCTCCTGAGTTCTAGTGGGGCGCTCTCGAGAATACCTGTGGGGCTTGCTGTTCGGCGAGTGATGACGTCTGTCGCCGGGTTTATGGTGCCCTACCATGGAAAGATCATCTCGGGTGTGTCAACTCATGGAGCATGGCCACCTATTTGAAACAAACTCTGCGATTTTGCTACAGCTCTGCTGAGCCTTTTACCGAGTAAACCTTAAGCCAGTTAGACGGATCCGCATATTGTATTGTTGAACAGGTATAGAAATTAAAGACCTTGATTAATGCTTGGGCAACCGTATTTCCCTCTCCGAGTTGTCCTTGATAAACGTTACATTGGTGGTAGCGGTAATGGCTTAGGATCCATGGAGAGGGATGACATGTTGCTATGGAATGCGGGGGTCTATGGTGGAGGTGGGGGAAGAGGAGACCTTTTTCGGCACCCCGGCCTGGAAAGGCAGGCGGGCCCGGCAGAAGACCTCGGCCCCGATGGCCTCCTGGGGTTCGGGAGAGGCATGGACGACCTTCTTTTTCGGCGCCCCACCCTTGAAAAGTCAGTGGGTTCCGCCGAGGGCAGTTATAATCGCTAGAACTTTCCAAGATAAGGCCACTAAAAAAACCCAACTTGTTTCTCATCACCGCGCGCATCAGAAAAAAACGATTTTAGAAGATTTTTTTGTTTTAAATAGATGAACCTTGATAGAAAATGTAAAGCCAGTACAAATCTGGAAACCCCGCGTAAGCAGCCACTTTGGCCCGGATCGGAGGGGTCCGCTTATGCGGGGTTTTACTGTATGTCTGCCATCGTTGATATAGCAAAAAAAAAAAAAAAAAGGGCCCTCGTCATATTTTTCATGGCTTGGTGATGAGAAACATTTTTTTTTTTTTTAGTGGCCTAACATCAGGTTACCTATTTAAGTCGGATGAAGGACTTTTAATTGTCAATCGGATCGTGGTCTACAAATATAACTATTTCAGAAATACTAGCAAACTCAACCTAAAACATTCTGTGGAATACTATGCATCATTTTTCAATCTTTGAATAATTTAGTAATCTAAACTCTGTATGATTTAAGGATTATGATAAAGGGATGTAGCTTACGTGAAGAATGTTGATTGCTACGTCACTACTAGTGATATTTGGTCAGTTCCACCGAGTTACTAACGAAGCAACTACCAACTCCGCCTGAACAGACTAGATTTATTTTGACTTCTTGTGATCTAAACTAGAACAAACTAACGAGATTTATATGTATTCATGTCCAATAGTTCTAAGACAACAGCTGTCTGACCCACTGTCTGACCCAAAGTCCAAAATCTGGTTTGTGTCTCTAAGTAGATCTTGCCCACATACTTAAAAATATACTATACATTCTACGCAGCAGTGAAATAGGTTGCCATATATCTCTTGAAAGAGGATACTATTTCTGAAGTGGTGGCGTTGGTCTTACTGAATAGTATAACGTAGCTTTAAAGAAGCAAACGTAATAGAGATTAACTGGGTATATAGCACAACCTGCCCCTAGCCCCGACCCTCACGTGTGTTTGATAAAACAGTACGGCGTGTTTGACAATCTCATCTGTCCATACCGACCTTAATTTACTCGGGTCACTTTGGTTAGCGTCTACACTTTAAGTTTTATTCTCTCGATATACGATATGTACATTACAATGCTGGAATGTCGTCCCTTTCAGAACTTCGTTCCTTCTCATATACAGATATATATATATATATATCTTAGGAAAGGAATTCTAACCAGTGTGTGAGAAAATAATGACACAAAGTCGGCAAATTGTGAAAATCCCAAAGAGAGAAGAATCTTGAAAGAACTAATGGCTAGGAAATACTAATGACGAAGTCCTGCCTCTGGATTCCTTTTTGTATATTCACTCCCAAATAATTTGATATCAAACGCTAGATTACCCTAGAGCTATAAGGCCACTAAAAAAACCCAACTTGTTTCTCATCACCGCGCGCATAAAAAAAACGATTTTATAAGTTTTTTTTGTTTTTTTAGATAGATGAACCTTGATAGAAATTATGAAAGGTATGTGTATTTAGTATCAAAATTAAGCTCCTGATGTCAGGGACTCATCAAATGTATAGCCAGTAAAAATCTGGAAACCCCGTGTAAGCATACACCCCGCGTAAGCAGCCACTTTGGCCCGGAGGGTGTCCGCTTATGCCGGGTTTTACTGTATATCTGCCATCTTTGATATAGCAAAAAAAAAAAAAAAAGGGCCCTCGTCATATTTTTCATGGCTTGGTGATGAGAAACAAGTTGGTTTTTTTAGTGGCCTAATAAGAACAGCACTAAAGATTTATGTATTAGAAAACCTTTCATCTTCAAGAATGCAAGTAAGGACTACCTACTTACAACTCGTAGTACTCTGCCGTGTGGAGTTGGCTGCAACCAACGAACTATTTTGGCACCACCAGTAGGTAGATTAGCATCATTGAGCTTTTGTCCCTGTTGGACTGCCTTGATAAATGATATTGCAAAAGTCATTCTTGGAAATCCGTACGTGCCTTGCCGCACCTATTATTTTGTATACTCTAGTGCGCATTGGAATCTAGCTAAATTAATTTAGGTTTTATCAATCTGGATATTCATGATTAATTCTTTTGGGTTAAATAGAAAAGAGACTTGGGTAAATGTTCATAAATCTAAAATACTAACAAGGCTAGGACACGGGCTGTCATATTGTAATAATTTCAAAATAAAACCCTCAAGTATTCGCTTGGTCCAGAATCATCCTCAGAGCATTCTCGGTGTCAGATGCAACAACACATTTAAGCGGTACAATGTGGATTGAAACTGGCAAAACCACTTCAAGTAGGACTGTTAAAGGACAATTTTTATCGCAACAAATAACATATTCATATTCATCCTACACCTCATAATATATCTCCATATACCTAACATGGTGAGACTCTATGTCACAGGTATGCCATATACTATTTATATGCCACGGATGACACATGCAATCAAAAGATGTGACGAGGTAGAATAAAATCTAAACGTCACTCCATTTCAGCTCTGCTTCGTGATATCATACAGCGAAAATAACTCATGTCATAAAAACAGTCATGTGAATTTTGTGACGTTTCTTGATAATATGTGTAATATTTTGGCCAGAAGTTAGTGTATACAGGATGGTCTATCACTACACGTTTTGTTAAAATATTGAATGCTTATTAGCCATCCAACAATGTCACTACCTGCTAAGCATACACCCATGGTATGATCTTTTGACAGGATTATGCTCGTGTGGTTGGACCACATATAGCGTGTTGATTTATGTATTGATGATCCAAAAAAGCTTTTTGCGTCCCGTAAGTCTTCGCCTTCCTTGTGGGGTGTGGAAGAGTTTGTTCCGCAGTCGCTAAAGCCGATCGCTCGTCTACCCACCGACTTGATTTATATATTGATCATACCGGAAAAAAGTTGTCCGATTATAGATATAATTACCTGATCAGTGACAAATGAAGCCTAAATCTACATATAAAACTAAGCCATTAATTCGGGTATGATCAGAGTGATTTCGCCAAGTGTCTAGAAAGAAGAACGATGCCATTTTATTTCATAATTGTGAAAAAGGCCCTTGAGAATTAGCTAGACGACTTAAGAGATATTGTTGAAGTCCAACTAGATGAATCATATGCAACAAGTGGTACCCTGTAGTAAATCACAAGTACACAGGACCGAGAGTTTTGGAGGGGATTTTTGTCAGAATAGTGTTCTTTTATTTAACGTCCAAGTGTGTGGGACATAAAAAAAAAACCGAATCCCTTAGGGTAATAGGGTCACACCACTAAAATGACGAGGAGCAGATAGAATTCCGTCGCAGACAGACATTGCAGAAATCTTAAGTGCCTTGCCATTCACCAAACTTGAACCTCTCGTTAAGTTTCTACTAAGTTTGAGATGTCGCACGCTGGCACATAACCTATTTCAGGGATGTCACATCTGGCATTGAGGAATCGTTCGTAGTTCGGCGAGGAGGGATGGCATCAAGACTTCAATTGGTATTTCTATGTCATCAAAGGAGTTTCGCTAACAGTCTAACAGATGTTTATATGCCATCATAGGAGTTTCGCCGACAGTTAGTCATGCCAAGATTACACTATACATATCATTGCCATACCCAATACCACAGAATGCAAATTCTGCGCTAAAACATACAAAAAGACTAGGCGATTACCATGGCAGTATAGGGCACATAGCTATTGTATTATAGATGTGGACATCTTGCCCCCCCCCCCCCAATGCCAAACAAAACACCAGGTAGCAGGCCTAGTTATCAATGGATTTTATTTTCTAAAAAATCTTGGGATGTCATAAAGGGTTTCATGACTATAGATTATGACAGCAGGAAATAGTGGTTGTCGCCCGACTACAGTGGCGCTATCTAACAATTTCCTGGCGGATGATGACGGAACTAGCAATCAATCTGTGCCCTATTCTGTCTACCAGACAAAGAGTAAGATGGTGCAGCGACCCTTTAACCCACAGGAGCGTACCAAAATTCAGTGACACAATGCGAGTAGCTGTCGTGCTGTTAAAATGATTAAGGTATCATGTTTTTCAGAGGTTTATTTATATGATACATATCATGTGATATGCACATTACATAAAGGAAACAGAAGAGGGAACCGGAAATTGGCGTGTCCTACACTTTTGCGACCGATCTCCAATGGAAATTAAAAAACTTCAAAGGGTGATCACTTCGGCATTCCTACTTTACGTTCTACAATGGAGCAAGTTCTACATCATGATCGATTCATTCGTTACAGTATGTCGAGTATATCGCCGTCCAGACCTAACCTGTCCTTAGGTTCGAAAATGCTGCATGGTATATGGTTAAGTCTGTGAATAACCATCAGCAGATGTTGATCCTGTTGTGTGAAACTGAACAGGTGTAACGACGGATAAAATAGTGTACAATGACATAACACTAACCTTTCCTGGTTTTTGCTACTTCTTGCTGAAGTCAAATAATCATTTGATGCTGAAATTCTGATCTTTCACTGATATAATTCCAGATTTATAACACACATTTTAAAACAAAGTACAGAAACCTTGTCTGAGTGGAATCACAAACGTGAAGAAATAGTTTCCCCAGGGCTTATGAAAACCATTCACCCCAAAGAACGTCTCATTTTGATGCGCTTTTGCGATGAGTATATATGGTTCTTACTTATTCACCATATACCATACAGGTATAATCCCTGATATTACCTGGTCGTATACCTAGAATGATGCCTCTTATGACCGAGACGTGAGGTCACCTCATGTGACCAGTACCCCGCCACCACCACTGGCGCCACCAACCGGCGCTTCTCTCCCGCGCTCCACCGCCGCTGCCTGTCATTGATTTTCGGCGCCCGTTGCTGGAGGAAGAGGCGGCAGCAGCAGCAGTTGCCACAGCCGCCGCAGCCGTCTCCTGCTCGGGGAGCCGTTCGAACCAGCCTCCAGTGCGCCGCACGTAGCGCCGGCAGTGAATTCACGGACGGGCGCCCCCACCCTAGTCATCGCCAGCCAGCCAGCCACTGCCGGCCTTCTCCGTTGCCTACCACAGAGCAGGCGTCAAGAGGGGTGGTGGTGGTGGACAGCGTACAATCTGGACCCCTCCTGCAGCTCTCTCTCACAGGTAGGTCACCCAGGGAGCCCACCTGGGGCACGGGTTATGTGTACAGGGCGGGGGAATGTCTCTAGAATGCCTCCATATGTGCAGGTAGCGGGTTGTAATTGAGTAAGGGAGGGGGAGGGGGGTGACGGATCGGCTGGCTGCTGGCGGCGAGGGGCGGGGCGAGTGCGTGTGTATGGTGGGGGTGGAGTTGGGAGCTCGATCCCTCCCAACTCACCGCCCGCTGCTCTAGGCTGTTGCATTGCATAGTATTGGCGAAGGTGGCAATAAGGACAGCTGGAGGTTGAGCTACTCTCTGGACCGGAGACTACTCAGCAGCCTGCTGGCGAGCTGCTCTCCTGGTGCTCTGAACACACCACCCGAGTCACTCTGTGTAAGCGTCCTTGTGTCCAGTCCGCATGTATTAGTGCCGTTACCCGGGCCGTCCCCAAGCCCTACCTCCGTCACTTCCATCCGTGACACTCCTGTCCTACTAGCAGTATGACCTTCGAGCTGTGTTAGATTGTGGTACATTGTAGTTCACGCGTGCGTGAATTTCTGCAAGTACGCGAGCGGCCAGGGTGCGTGGCTGAAAGCTTTACGTTTGTCATTGATGAATCCAGGTAGACCTTTCCTTTGGCAGTCATTGAGTGCAGCACTCTGTCGGCGTACCATAAAGAGACTGGGTCACCACTTCACATCACTTATTACGAGTGTAGTAACGGTACAAAGAGACTGGGGAAGCACAAAGTGTAACCACCTCGCACCCATATGGTGTATCTTTACGGTCAATCCATGAATTGAAACCTCATGTTATAGACATTCTGTAGTCTGAAAAAATGTACTTTTTTGAATTAAGATTTATTTTTCAAGGGAAAATAGATACACAGTGATTATGATTATTATTTTCAATCACTTACGTTTCTGATATGTGCATACTACTGCAAGTATAAAGAAATATGGGTTGAGGATTTTAAGGGAGACAAGAGTGAAACGAATCATCAGCTTATCTACCTATATGTCTTGAAGCGTTCATGCTGATACTTTAAAAATTCATGAACACCAGACTACTGTATTGACTGATTCGAAACAGCTCCACTGTATTGGCCATCGTTACCAAACAGTTACACAAGGGAGTACATGTTTACATTAGTCTACCCGGAGTATAGAATAACCAAATATAACGGATCAGGTCAGTGTGAGACACCAACCTGATTGTTCACATGTGAACACCATCAGGTGCCTTCATTGAAACCGTCACCTTTCGTGACAGGAATTTCAACCTTCAAGCTTCAAAACCCTTATTAGAAATGTAAATTTCTGGTCAATAATGATAGGCATATCCACATTTTTTCTTCACACACATTGGATATAGCAAAAAAATCCCGTTATTCGTTTGTGAAAGTACTTCCCAACAGATTCCTCAAGCACGGAGATCCACTATTGTGCAATAATCATAATGACTTCTTCCCATAATGCTGTGAAATCAAATACGGATAACAGTGCCCATAAGGTTGGGCAGAGATGCGGGTACCCAAAATTTCAAGATATTTATTTATATGGATAATGATCGGAATTCCCAAATAGCATTATCTAGGAATTAGTGGCACCCAGCCACTGCTGGAAATTGCAGTCAGACCGCTGAAACGTGCCGAATTTTTAATATCCAGAAAGGAATAGATCTCCGTAAATGATCTATCATCATACATCCTACAGATTTGAGCATGTCTTACTACCCGTCCCGGCATCTAGCAATAATTGTATTCGAGATTTTATCTCTAATAAAAGAAAAAGAAAATACCGGTACTCCTGACTTTCGTCTCTGCTAATACTGTCGAAGCATATGGATTGTAAGACGATAACAGTACATGTATTTCGACAATAATAAGAGCCTGTTTGAAGTATTTCGATGTCCATATTGCAGTCGAGATCCATACTGGTAGGGGTCATGAATCTAATCGAAAGTCTTTATTTAAATGATAATGAACCATGTTCATATATGCTTTCGATGTATCTTGTCAACGCAGCTCATACTCAAGCATTGTTACAGAGTATCCTCGGGCTGCACTCTGCTTCGCTCCAATACAGCTTATGTTTGTCCCCAGTGGATCCTTTTATATAGTTCGTTCCATACGTGACTGGAAGAACTGACATGGATGTTTTATCTTTATAAAAAAAAACTCATAAGATATTTAGCGTGAAATTTCAAAGCATTAAATAATTATGAAGTTTTGCTATCCAAAGGAAACAAACAAATGTGCTATTTCTTCTGTTGATGAAAGTGGAGGTGATTTGAACGAATTATTGTCATTTACTGGTGGGAAATAACTCATCTCTTGCTGTCTGTGTAAACAGAATTATATATTAGCCAGGCTTACTTGCCTCGCTCACAATGAAACGAAACACATTAAGAAATATTGAAACCCAAACGTATTTGCTGCACAGTTTGGCCTTACTCGGACGTGGTGGATATTATGCATACTGGATAGTTCTTTATCTAAAACCAAGACGTTCGGTATAAAATAAACTAAAATATAGCTACACGTATTACCTTAGGCAATATCAAATAATATCACACTATTAGTGCGTTAGGAGTTTTCTTGGGTATGCCAATATATCCTAATAATAACCATTCAAGCTAAGTGGCCAAGTGGTATGGGTGTTTGCCTCGAGCATGGGAGGTCGTGGGTTCAAACCCAAAGACACAAAAATGGTACCCAATGCCCATTCGGCTAACACCCGCCATTAGAATGAGGAGTAGGGGTCTTGGGCCCGAGTGGAAGAACAGCCATATAGCCGAATTCGGTGATTGTATAACACAATATCCCCTTAAAAATTGCTAAAAAAAACCCCAAAAAACAAAAAAAACATAAAAGAAGTATAGATAACTTATTAATAGATGACAAGATTTTGTTAGTTGATATTACAGGATAATATTTGTGATATATCTGAGCCTGGCATGTGACCATGGGATCCGAAAGGGAAGAGTAACTCCTGTCTGTTAAGCATTTGACAGAATATCATATCTTGTCATATGTTATCCATATCTACATTGCATATTCCACTACTGGTACTCCCCCAGAGCCCACAACTCTTCCCTACTGAGCATGCTGACATGCCTCGGCCCTTTGTTTTGAATGCTATCGCTCGTCTCGCGAGGCAGGCATAGTGGCGGGTCAGGGGACCTCTATCGATCCTTACCCTGGTCACCAGGATCTGGGATAATACCGCTTCCCGGATACACAGCGTTATGGACGTAGGTCTCTGTTGTCTGACATCAGTGTGAGTGGATCTGTCACTAGTGACCACACCGAGCAGCACACTGCAGACCAGAGCCTTTTGAATTCCTTATCGTTACCTACGTTATTAGGCTAAACTGTTCTTGCAGCGTCCATCGTATCCTGTTTTGTACCAGGATCAAAGAGGGGCCAGGATCAATGGAATGCTGGACTCAAAGTAGCATGCAGTGAGAAGAAAACTACTGAAAGCAAATGATCAATATGCTGCAATATTAAGCTTGTATTCCATGCCGTTATGAAATACATTTCTTTAGATTGACTAGTGTCCTGCCCCCTTCTCATCTAATATTTAATCCATCTTTTGGTGTATGTTTGTAGCTATCTTTGTATTGGTGATCTCTGATCTATAAAGTGTGTTGTGGGTTTCACACTCTATCCTGCTTTATGACTTGCATATAGCCTGATCTGAAGATTCTCCTCGTAACCTATTGTAGACCCTACTCTATAGGTGAACGAGGCGTTACTGATTGTATCCTGCTTTGTAAGCCTCGATGTAGCTTAACGGAAAGATATATATATCTAAGAGATAGTAAAACCCTAAATTTATAAGCTGTTGTGACTAGATAGCAATATAACCTCGAAATCTTCGTTTAGTGTCCAATGACATTTTTCCTCTGGTTGGGTATCCGGACAGACATTGTTTGTAACCATTGATATTAATTTAGTGAGGGAGGTTCCATGACTGTCATGATATACCTGTGATAGGGTTAGAGTAGTGTTCTTATCACCGTTCGCTCTACCCCCTTGACCTGTGTTAATACTTATACAAGCTGCTTGTCTCGAATAATTACATAAGCCAGCTTAGCCTAATGGGGCATATGTATCGATATAACATAGGCGTATCATTGCTGTGTCGCTGCTATTTTACTTAATGACCATCTGGTGGCTCTAGTCAATATAATCAAGTTTTTTTCATGGCATAAAATGCTCTAGGATGAAATTGATCATAGTAATCTCTCTACAATCCTCGGCCGAGCCATTTAGCTCAAAAACGCAGGGGCCACTTACAGACGTGCTCTTATAATGAAGATTATCAATAATTATCATGTTTTATCATTTATGGTTATACTGTAAATAAATACATCTAATTTGATACCATGATTACCACTAGCTTAAGTTGAAAAAAAACCTCACCTCATTTGGTCTACCGTCTGCTCTAATAGGACGCACTTTGTCCTGTCATAGCCTCATTTGTATATGCTACTTACACTTTCGTTACGGGGTCTTTATACTGCTTGCGTCAAATATTGGTCAGGGCTTAGTCCCAGTATGGCTATTAATAATATTCTACATCCAAGGGATAGACAAGACTATGATAGCTTTTAGATTCCATTAATCCGCTGGGGAGTATCAATAGACAAACAAATTGATTAATATTGTCTGGCTGGCATTTAGGACAATTTATACCTACCGTTTCCTCGGAGCGAAAAATTCAGAAAGTCGTCGGGATACAAGGGAATCAGCTTTTGGAACGCACTTCCAGAGAATGCACAAAAAACTGAGTCAAAAATACTGTTCAAGAAAGCGGTACTGAGTGTAATTAGAAAATAAGAACTGTTATATGATATACAGAGCATAGTTATATTGTTAGTAAGTACGGGATGGCAGGAAAATGGTTTTGACGCAGTGTATCATTTCACCAAATTGTAATCACCTACAATTCACTAATGTGGTTTGTGAATGTATATAAGCTTGTTGCAACAGTTACGCACTTGTTCTATTGCTTGGAAGAACGATAATGTATTATCGAATGCAATAAAGACTTTAAAAAAAAAAAGAAGGAAATAGTGAGCTTCCTACTTAAGACCGATCTTTGGAATTGGGCAAAATGTATTTATGTATGAGTCCTACCTCATAATCAAACAAATTATTACATCGCTACATTTGCACAATGATTTTACTTTTGAGCACAGTGGACATCCTAGAAGTACTGTCCTAGACTACCATTCTGGTTTTTGTACGTCGATTTTGGACAGCCTGACACCTGTATTTCCGTTACATTTCTCTATTTTGTTGAAAGAGTCCCTTATCTCCTATATTTTTAAAAAGAAATTGATGTATTTTAAAAATGAATCTTCAAGACACGGTTGAATCGTACTAAATCATTAATATATGTTTAAGTGGTCGCACATTGTCTTCTATGTTCATTTTTGAAAGCTGCTTGTATCAATGTTTTTCATCGTTAGAGGTGATTAAGCATACAAGTACAGGATATAGTTGTTGCCTAGCTACTATTAGTTCATGGCCTCAGATATAAGGAACACCTTTCAAAAGAGCTAGAAGCACAGATTAAGAAGATTATATATTCCTGTACATCTGATCCGTATGACCGGATAAAGCCACCGCCTGACCAAGGAAGCCAATGGACGTAGCGCTTACTGGAGACCACGTATAATTATGCACATATGCAATAACACTCAGGTTGTCAAACTTCAGTAGTTGCTACGCATTTTCTGAGATTTCATTTATGTTTAGGTATACTTATAGGGTGAGAGGCTGTAAGCCAAATTACCTAAATTCTGTGACCCCTCACCTCGAAGCTCTGTGATTTTCCCACCCGTTTCACAATATTATATGATGACAGGCTAGAACAACAACTCTTATCCTATTACATTTGTAAATGATTATAGAGTAAATTCATACATAACGGTGACAGTGAACCCGAGATTGTTTCCGAAGGGACGTTCCCACCAAGGAGATAGCTGCCATAGATATAAATATTAACCGTATTTGGCTGAAATTATTATTCACCTAAAATCAGTTTCAAACAATGATAGTTTCTTCATCGACAAGAGGAGTCATAAACGATTTCATGAGGCGTATTTCCCATTCCACCAAATGACGAAGGCATTACGAGTGACGAATGACACATGGTGCCTACTCTAAAATGGCGAACACACGATCCATAAACACATTATTGACTCTCCACTCCATGTATGGTATAATGCCTATACAGATAAACTAATACATGTTTATGAGTTAGTATCAAGAGAGTCTTTAGGAAAAAAAAGTTTCCCCACTCTTCAAATTCACGATATTTTACCAATTTCTTAATCTCGCAATCTACCACACCTATACCTGTGCAGAACCATCAATTGAGAGTACAGTAGAACCCCGAGTAAGCGGACACCGTTCGTTCCATGCCAAAGTGACCGCTTACGCGAGGTTGAAATAACATCTAATAGAGGGAACCGTTCCGAGCAAAGGTGTCCGTTCACGCGGGGTGTCCGTTAATGCGGGGTTACCGCTTACGCGGGGTGTCTATTGGGCGGGTTCTACTGTATTTACAATCTAAACCTTCCGAAGGGGTTTACAACGTCGTGATGGAGTTTTAGAACAGATATAAGATGTTTAGGTACCTAAGAAATAAATATGGGGTCACTTTGCCTTAAAACCATCGCGGCACAATCATAGGTCTTCAGTCATTGCTAATGCTAAGGTGCTGAAAAGATAGGTAGATCGGCGTTATTTACACAGAAGCTGACTGCCACATGTATAACCATAGTTTCTCAGGCGACTCTCCCGGGTTCTACTTTTACTGCTAACTGTGCCGCCACCGCTGGCTTCATCTCAGCCTCCTCATCGCCGTGTCTTGTGTCTCGCAGGAGCACCTTTTTTCGACAGAGCCATTCTGTGCGATCTTGCCACACAGGTCCAACCACGACCCCCCTTCTTTCGCACACACATTCATAGCGGGTCCACACACAAAGGACTGACGTCAGCGTTTTTTGCTTTCCTGCTCCTTGGCCGTATAGTGTATCTATAGACTCTGTGTGTGTGTATGCCTGCCGGTAGGGGTTGGGGGATCGGGGAGGCAGGGGCTTACTGCTATTGCTCAGGGTGATTATGTCGCAGCAATAGCTGTAAAGTCAACGGAAGACGACGGTGTACCTGGCCGGTAAACATAGTGTCCAGCAGCTCATATTGATGTGTTGGTGCAGAGTTCTATGTTTAATGTTCATTTTGATGTTCACTTGAACTTCTACTTGATGAACAGACCCAGATACTCACTGCCTTAGAAGGAGACCCCATACAATGTAAATGTACGGGAAAACAAAGTAAAGAAAAATGCCTTAAACTAAATATGATAAACTGAAAGATGTGAGAGTAAAGATATTACTGGGTATTGAGTTGCTCAATAACCAAATAACATCTGACTCGTGTTGACAACTTTTTCCATATCTTTAATTCGAGGTTTATTACCGACAGTTATGTAATGTGTGCACATACAATATTAAGCGAAGGGATGCAATAAATAAAGATAGCTTGCTACATGTAGTTGGAAAAGCAGTGTTCTGTATAAGGAATGGTTATATCATGTGATGTAAAGGTAGCACGCTTATTGGTAAATGGTGGAGTATTATCGTAAAACTGGATGAGTTGTGATCTTGGCCACCGTATGCCATGACTGGAGTTTGGCATAGTGACTTCATGAGGCGAAGCCGAGTGAAGTCTGGAGCCAAAACTCCAGGAGTGGCATGCGGTGGCCAAGATTAAAACGAATCAGGTTTTTATTTTATCCTACCCTGTCTCTCCGATTTTGGAATATTACTTGATAACAATTCTGTATGCCACTAGTAGCATATAAAACTCCGTATGCCCGTTAGCGTGGCATACGGAAACTCAATGTTAAGCCTATCGGATTTTATATTAGGGGTAGGATAAATCAGAAGGCAGCGTGCTAGGTGCTGGACAGCAAGAAGGTACCATCTGGCTGATACTCAGCTGTGTGAGTGTTAATCACATAGGAGCAGCACTATCGCTCCTGCGGGCGCTAGAGGCCTTATTCTACCTGGAGTATGATCGCCTGGTGAATCTTGTGTGTGGAGATAAGCTGAATCTGTGAGTCTAGGACAAATGACAGTCTGGGTACTGAGTTCTCTTAGTGAGAATACACAGAGCAGCTACACTACCATAGAACAGACACTGGGGCAAGTGAGGAACGAACATTGTGGATTTTAGGAGCAAAGGAGAGTGACTAGAAACAACTAAGGATCATGAACTCAACATGGATCATTTATTAGGACTGGATTATTGTGACATTTGGACATGAAAATTTGAATTCTAACAGAGTTGATTATGTGATTGACATTGATTAATAAGTGGAACTGAACTGCTCCTGAATGCATTTAATATGACTCGTTGCTTCTAGGTCTGAAGGCTTGTAGCCAATCTGTGAAATCTTGTAGCTGAAAGAAGTTCATTAAAGTAATCGTCAAAGTTCATCATCTCACATTTTACCTTTAGTTGGATGGAGTGTGAATTTACCGTGCCCTATTCTCTGTAACATACCAAGTGATGCTCTAGTCATAATGACCTAATAGTGATAGGACAATTATCTAGTTTGGAAATAATTAAGTAGAGAGATAACTTAAAACAAGATATTCCTTTGAGTTGATAATGTTCATAGCTAGCGAGCTGGCGATTATGATGGGGTTACCACAAAGTGAATGGATGTAGTCTTACAAAGATCATAGTCCCCAATAGCGGTACAGTTATATTCATCTACATTGCAGACGATCTTTTTATGTAAGAGTCACATAAATAACACTTAGAGTCAATCCAAAGACATCGCTACAAATTTGTACACTTATGCACCATACAAAATTTCAAGGTCAATCAACCTATTTAGGTTATGACCTTTATATTAGTCTTCTAACATCATATTAGCTTCATTTAGTGGCGAACATCAAAATTTCTCAGTTCTTGGTCTATCTTCAGTTTAAAAAAAAAATTTCTCTTCTTCATTTCATGTGACAATGGTAAATGTAATACGCTTCTGTAATTTTGACTCCTGTTTTTACTTATCTCATGTAATTCCTCTGTATTCATATCTCTAGCCTTCCTGATTCCCGACCCTATCCTTAATGCTCTATTCATCATAATCTGTAATTTACACCTAAGTTCCTAGCTGGCGCAGTCAGAAAATTCAGTAAGTGGTAAAATCATTTGTTTAAATACCTTTAAATGGTATGTATGATTAATACCAGATCGTACGAAAACAAGATATGTGTATGCTGGCCCCAGTATGTGTTCTGTATTTGCTGTCTGTGTATAGCATTTTTGGTATGATAATGGATCTGGAAGGTCGTCAAACTTTGATGAATATCTTTGTGAATAACACGTCTTCATAAACAATTTAAAATAAAAGATCCCCCTCCCCCCACACACACCCCTCCAGAAATCATATTGAGAGAGGGTTCAGCTGAATGAAACCGGACGAGTATGTGTGGCACCGAAGTAAGTAATTATATAGAACGTCCTGACCATACTGTACAAACTACAAAATGAGATGATAAGGCCACTCAAAAATAAAACTTGTTTCTCATCACCGCGCGCATCAGAAAAAACGATTTTAGAAGATTTTTTTTTTTTTTAAATAGATGAACCTTCATAGAAATTATGAAAGGTATGTGTATTTAGTATCAAATTAAAGCTCCTGATGTCAGGGATGCATTAAATGTATAGCTGGTAAAAATCTGGAAACCCAGCATAAACAGACACCCCGCGTAAGCAGCCACTTTCGCCTGGATCAGAGGGTGTCTGCTTATGTAGGGTTTTACTGTATGTCTGCCATCTTTGATATAACAAAAAAAAATAAAAATAAAAATAAAAAGCGCCCTCGTCATATTTTTCATGGCTTGGTGATGAGAAACAAGTTTTTTTAGTGGCCTAATTCATAGTTCGTAGGGAATGAGGCGTTTACGCTGAGTTCTGTACAAACCATGAATTATCATCGAGTTTTGTGGCGTGTTTTGTGGCTTGTACAAGCATGGTTGGTCGTTCTATATTAACTATATACCCAAAATTTTAAAGAAAATCATTAATTTCATTTGGCTTAACAACCAATATTTTGATAAATGTGTATGGGAAGGTAGTCTCTATTTTCCTGTACGGACCAGTGGTCCATACAGTATTTTAACATTATATGGCAAAACTATGCATATTTACAATATATACCACTGCACGAGAACCACTATTTTACATATATATGCGCCCGGCGTATATAGGTATGCTTTTGCTTATACAAGAGAATCCTATTCCCCGTGTGTATACGCCTCATCTGTAGGCATATATAAGCGTCCATGGTGCGGTCAAATATATGTCATATATACACCTGATTCTGTTGTATTTACGCCACTATCGACGTTAAGGCACACCACCTTCGCTCATCCTCCTTACACTAACCGATACCCAGAAGACCATGGCGTTAGTAGTCTTCTCTATCAACATTAGATACCGCTTGCTTAAAGTCCTCTTTTGAACCTAAATGTTGAATATTGGGGGGTAGGTTATTCGACAGTTTTAGTCCTCGGTATAGCGGTGAATTTTTGTATGTCTCACTTTTAAAACGCCTTTCAAAGAATTTAACTTTGCGATCATTGGGGTATGCAGGTCTCGATTATCAAGTCTGGTCTCATGTTTTGAAAGTTTAAACATTAATGACAGTAACTGTGATACCGCAAATATGATGTAATTGATCTATGGGTGTCCTTGTGTTAAAAATCCGACTAACCACATGGACAGCACGGTTTTGGAGCTTTTGGAGCTTCTCAACTTCCGACTGAACCGATCCATCAAATAAATAAGCGCAATATTCCATTAGCGGACGGATAGCAGAGGTGTATATCATCAGGGCAGCATGTTGTGTTAAATAGGGTCTAATCTTGCTAAGTTTGAATATTTTGGAATTTACGGTTTTAGAGATTTCTCAAATGTGTGATCTCAGGTTGCTACAACTATCGAACACGATCCCAAGATATTTATCCCAATATATCGCGTAAAGGATATTTCCACTCGTATACGGCAGGTGTGAAATACAGCCAAGACGCGTCGATCTTTAAGAGGAAACATTCTTGTATATGCCTCATAAACTGGCGTGAAATACGGGCGTATATATATGAAAACAAGTCAATATTCAGCCAAAATGCACTTACGCGACGGCGTATATATGAATAAAATAGCGGTCTTCACGCAGTGTACGGCATGGGTATATAGTAACTTTATCGTCTGATTATGTATAGCTCTGTAGAGCAATATGTGGCTGGCTTCATTTAGATACAAGTACACTAGTCTTGAGACGTTATCTCCTCACTTTAAGGAAAATTATTGTCAGATGATGATTCTCATTAATGAATCTGTTTGAGGGGACAATCATTCTGTCATTTCAGATAGTTATAGGAAACTCAATACAGACATATTGTTGTATCATATTGATGCTCGTATTAGTATACATATGTCGGAAAGAACACGCAACTCGAGGTATCGTTTTCAGGACCTTATCATCAGGATTCAACTCGGCAGCCCGGACACATACTTTTACTTGCATTCCGGTGTTGTAGGTTACCACAACCATGGTCACAGAGCAAAAATAAAAGAAAAGGAGGATTTTACCAGATCCATTATTAACAACACAGAACCGTACCTCTGCAATCCAAATACAGGTTATTCAGAAAATACTTATCAGTTCTAACTTGTCATTATCGCTAGTAATGCTGAAAGCAAGGCAAAGCTTTCCTCAGGTATTATATTTCATAATCCTTAACCCTAAATAATCATAAACTGCATTTCCCTGCTTTTACTCTTCACTAAGATATATACGTGGTTGTCAGTCTCTAATAAGTGAAAAAGACGCACGCCAAAAATAAGTACATGGTGTTTAACAGGAACTGGATGGGTGGACAACATGTATCGGGTAAACTATATATGGTTCAGCACTTGTATACCAGTCCCCTTTAGTATTTTTGTGGCTATCCTCCTCGGCACTGAGATGGATGCCTGTATGATACACAACCGTGTTATCATTTTTTATCGCTCTTGGGGGCAAAAACTTCGTGTGAAGCTACCATCCACATATTGCTGTTCCGGACGTATTGGTTATTCGTGTCAAGTTATAGAACATTTCTATACTAGTTAGCAATATCAATGAAGTATTTAAATATGATGGAAATTACTAAGATGTTACATAGAAAATGATCTCACACAAAAGATGAATCCCTGAAAACTTAAATTCATACCTAAAAGCTTTCTTCGGAAGCTCTTTCCCTAACAACTGTTGAAGCCAACATAAATTTTTGATGCCCTTTGGTTTCTTCTGCAAAGGCTATTATAAATTGTAATCAAAATTTTTTAAGAATTATATATATATATATATATAAATATATATATATATATATATATATATATATATATATATATATATATATATATATATATATATATATATATATATATATATATATATATATATAATGATAACTTCTTTACCTATTTTTAGTATCTGGCTGGGGAGCTTGGTAGATGCATACCAGATAAAAGAATAAAATGTACATGTACAAATGTCTGTGCTACGAAAGTGCACCCATTTGACAGTGTCCTACATTTGTACACTATGGATAGAAACTATGCCACTCCGTATACAGATACTGCGCAGATAACTCACGTCTGTCAGTCATACATCATACTCTTACCCTATTCCATTCGAATACTGGAGAACTCCACCCGGAATTTTCGCGACCCATATCGAGCTCGACCCGTTAGGAGAACTCGACCCGTAACGAACTCGACCCGTTTTAAATCTTCTGAGCTCAAGCATTATGTCAATTGATATAACTGTGGATAAATACTATACTTAATAGGACGCATGTTATCTGGACATCCAATTTTGTCTTCCCGGGGAAAGAAATCAAACAGAAACCGCTATCCCAGAAAATAACCCTATCCCTAACCCTATCTCTAACCCTATCCCCAACTCAAACCCTAACCCTATCCCTTACCCTATCCATATCCCTATCCCTAACCCTAACCCTTACTCTATCCCTATCCCTAACCCTGTTACTAATACCAGCTCTTAACCTAACTGGACTTACTTTCCAAATCCGTTGGTTTATTCGTCTGCAACTAGTCAGAAACAGTGAGTTACAACGGATCGACTTCGTCGGTCGAGATCTCGAAAACTGGTCGAGTTTTCCTTACAGCTATGGGTCGAGTTGGTTTCGGGTCGGGTTTTCCAGTACTTAACCTTTCCGTTCTATCCCAACCTATATAGATGTGTATGTGTGCCAGTTCAAATGACGTTCTTTGTAGATATATATCTCCCCAAAATATATTCTCTTTACTGGTGATATTTTTAGCATGTATATCAAAAAGTGATATTTACTATATACCCATGCCGTATATACTGTAAATACACACCGTTTCGGCATATGACGTAAAAATACTGTACGGACCGCTGGTCCGTACACTAAAATACGGACCATCTTGCCATACACGTTTATTAAGAAATTGGTTGTAATAACAAATAAAATTCTTCTTTTTTTAAAATTTCGGATATATAGTAAATATATAACGTCCAACCATGCTTGTACAAGTCACAGGACTCGATGATAATTTACCGTTTGTACGGAACTCGGCATAAATGCCTCGGTCCGTACAAACTGTAAATTAGCATCTCGTTCTGTGACTTGTAAAGCATGGTCAGGACGTTCTATATAAGTATACATGGATGTAATAATTGGACTAAATATACATGTATACATCAAAGTAATGAATCTTTTAAAAACATGAAACTAAAGTGGAGCTGTATAGATTTCAGTTCATCAAATTACATAATATTACAATATTTCAAGACACCTGATGAAGACAGACTTTGTTCGAAACGTCTTGTCAAATAAATCAAACTCTCACTCTACTCTCGTGTTTTTTTCCGGATCGTGTCCTGTATCTATAACAATTAGATTATTCCAATAGAATATCAATTGGTTCTATGAAATATATTCTCAGCACCAATGATATATTCCCACAGGCAACAAGTTAGTAAGTGCCCATAGCGTCTTACTATTTGATACAAAGATATTTGATATTCGCCATTCCTATATCGATTCAGGATTCGGTTTCATTTTAATTTTTGATTCTAAATGAATTGGTGAATTCACTTAGTGCGACATGCTCTACGATCATGATATAAGCATGCGTCATGGTCACAAGGTCTGCTTTCTTAAAGTTCTCAACCTATTTTTTCACTTTACACGAGCATATCGTAACATGTGAGAAAAGTTGGGTCACAATTACAACACAGTGTGGCTATGGCAGATACGGCTTCGAAATGTACCATAGACTTTATCGCGAGGATGTCGTAAGAAGAGGGGTCACCACATAATGGTGTTAGTCCATAGGGTCATCATTATATTGCCTGGAAATGAGCTATTCTATGACTGATATCGCTAAATTGACATCCTAATGCTATAATGAAAGTGTTTATAGTCCTTAGATTTGTTATAAAGTAGATGACTTCATGATTACACACTTATCAGGTTTTATCGATCTGATATGCTAAAGTAGATCGTAGGCATTGTACTAGGAGATAACGACTTATGTGATTACAGATGGAGGGACTTTCCCTCTTGTATTGGACAAGATTCAAGTATATTAACGAATCAATCAATAATTCCAATACTATACTGTGATTATGGAAGGAAAAGATTCGTGAAAGAGGCAAACCTTATTACAATAGTGTATTCCTACATGTCGATCAATGTGGGATCAGTTCATGGAATCCATACATTCAGTATTCTACTTTGTATACTGAGTTGAACTGCAATCCCCAGTCGTTAGCTCAGACTGACGATATTGTAATGAGGAATTCCCACCATATGTTTGGCCAGCAAACAGGAACATATAAAGATACTCACAATGAACGTATTTTATTTGATTTTATCAGCCATAGCTGACTCATACGGTTGTCCAAAATGTTTTACCTTACATTTGTGACTACTAGGATAATTCTTAAAGTGGAAGAGTGATAAATGAAATGACGAGAATAATTCTAAATGTTTTTCATCATTCGTTTATTTGCTCATAAATTCACTACTCGGTGATCATCAATTCACAACTTTCAGTTTTAAGTAGTGATCTTAGTTAGGATCGTGATAATATATAATAAGCATATTTATCTCGCAGAACATGTAGAAATATGTGACACAGTATTGTACGGTATGATATATACCAGGTTATCTAATACTTAAAAGATATAGGTGTAAAGCTAGGCTGTATTAAAAAAAAAGAAAGATAT
Organism: Alentia gelatinosa; assembly: GCA_950022655.1. Taxonomy (NCBI): domain Eukaryota; kingdom Metazoa; phylum Annelida; class Polychaeta; order Phyllodocida; family Polynoidae; genus Alentia; species Alentia gelatinosa. The sequence goes on along the minus strand of OX465580.1, from coordinate 98,752,770 downwards.
TTCTAATCAGATTCCCAAATATACACTGCTTAAAATGTGCTCGCATATCTGTAATAATTCTGCCGACAACTGTAGCGATATCTCAGACAGGTTTTGAAATATTTTAGGGGACTAATTGCACACACTATTCTCCCGTTGAAATATATGTATTTATGTAAACATTGTTATATCAACATAACATGAAGGACGATCCTTTTTCATTCTGTGGTAGAATTAGGTGTAGATCAGGTTTACCCAGGATAGAGTGTGAGAAATATGGTGGCAGCATTGTTATTTTTAGCCTGCATATATGCTAGGGTCTTATTACTGAGCTTTGGAAATAAATTAGGTTAGTGATAACAGTTCCACCACATATCACATATAATTTAGAAGAAAGAAAATTCATTAATCAGTGGATATGTTTAGTTCTAAAAGGCCGATCGCACGACAAAGTTTATAAATACTCCTTTCCATCGGGAATACGTTCTTTGATTCAGTTATTGTTTTTATGAATGGCTTGAGATCACAAGCATATCAGAGAGATAAAGCACTAAAGGGAAATGCTTATCTCAGAATGCGTCGTTATGATAACGTCAACGGCCCGGTTGAATTTTTAGAGGCTTCGTGAATTTCTAGCACTCAAAATTGTATAGACCGCAGTGTTTAGTGCTCGTAGGGGGAATCCCTCTACCTGACTTTGATATATGGGAAGAGGATGTAGATCATACAGGAAGTGAGAATGATAGATCACCTGTATGTATATATATTGGCATGGTGCCCGCAGATCACATATGTGAAGATGTAGGACGTATTGCCAGACGAAAAACGTGGATGCCAGGTGTGTAACCGACTGCGCTACACCTGGCCATTAGGACACAATCAATTCCGGATACAGGTATACTATATCTGCGGTCATGTCAACACTTTGTGGCGCTGTCTACCAAATCGACAAATGCTACTACAGTAACAAGACTCTGATTTGATCTGTTTCAGTTCTCACAGCACCGCATGTGTTTTGTTGCTGTTAATAACTAGAATGCATTTGATAATACGCTGGATCAAGCGAGATAACTCAAGTTTGAGTTGAAATTGTTTCAATGCGGCATGGGTGCTGACCATATTCGTATTTAATTTTCTGAACATCTACACTCATCCTTCTCTATCTGAATTGAATGAGTACGTGTAGTTCATATCCAGATTGATAGCATATAATATATGCCATTGGCACTATTGTCTGTAGACGGTCACATAACAACAGATGTAGTTAGGCGAATATGGATTTCTACATGTGATTTCCTTGTCATTCATTCAGGCACACTCCAGCAGGGATGGTGGTTCAGAGAGGCTATGATACTAACTGGTAGTGTTGATACACGAGACTGTACTTTGTGACACATTTCTAGGAATAGAGTCTATTTTACCTTTACATCAGTTTGATGTACATTAACTGAGGGTAGGCATAGTAGTCGACATTCACCACAGAGCATAAATATCAATATCGGACACTGCTGCCCACCGCTATGTACAGTGTATTTATCAATGTTGTCATATTGCCCTAGGTTATTCATACTGCATGGACAAGGCCACCTATTGAAGATAAAGTGCAAGGGAGCATTACATTCTGTGCACTATTTTCAACAACGTGCCATTGTCCTGCCATTGCCATTTATCAAAGACATTATTAGAGGATGCTTCTATTGACAATCTCGTGCCTTCTTAGACATTATGCTCTCTCGTAGCACCCATAGAAATTATATTATGTTCACCGCATTTGGGTATTGCCATTTATTGGCATTGTAATACCTCTAGGCAATACTATCTATTGATCTTATCTTGTCTCTAGATGATCCCTACTAATAACTGAGTGCCTGCTACAATAACCTTTAGTTACCTGTGTTGAATTGGCAAACCTTTTCTAGATAATCTTCTTAGTAAGATAATATAATTAAGGTACATTTCAGGGACATTTATTATTATGATCATTATTTCAAACCGATTTTCTCTTTTGTTTCAGGACTGAGATGACATTGTATTAACCTCGTAGAAGACCGTGGTTAGGGACGCTACCACTAGGTAGCGCAAGCGGAATCAGTCACCATGTTTGAAGGGGTGGTGGCCAACCTCCTCAACAAGTACCTTGGGAAGTACATTCAGAATTTGGACTCTGACAACCTGAACGTCGGCATCTATCAAGGTAAGAATCTTTTATTATGTGATGAGGCATGGTCAGTGGTCATTGTCACCATGGCTATCTAACGTTGTTACCATAGCCAACCATGTCGAGCCAACGTATAAGTAGTTTCTACCTTAAGGCAAATCTCACCTTACTAATTAGATGTGTAATAGATGTGATAAACCTCCAGACTTGGAAAATATATAAGGAAGACCGATAGACGGTTTAGAGTCCCATGTAGATTACACACACGTTCCTTCATCAGGGCATCAAATCAATAGTACATCTGTATATATTCCGATCCATAGACCTATTTATGCAACAAATCCAATCCCATTTTTGTGATCAAGAAGTCTTGTTAATTTGCTGTGAAATGTTGATGTATCGAGCTGACCTGACTTCCTGACGCACAGCAGTTATAGATATCAAGCCCCCTTCTTTTAATTCCCAGTGTGAGTGTGTATGCTTAGTCCCATGTGTCTATCACTATGTAATTTCCGCTGTGGGCAATATACCTGCATAGTTTTTGATTGGCATTGATTGGAATCCCTTTGAAAGAAATCTGCTTTTCACTTGCATCTAGATGTATAAAGTTGGACTGTGAGGCGGTCACTGTGTGTGGCCCTCTTTTCCTCAGTGCCAAGGTTTGGATTGTTGAAGTGCAGTTTGGGCAATGGTGGTTCCTATGACTAACATCTCACTATTTTGCACTGATTCATACTGATGTAATGATTTGAACAAGTGAGCTGAATAGATCTATGCATGTGACTGTGATTGCTGTGGCCCCACAGGCTGGGCGAGGCCAGCCTGTGCCTGGGGCTACTCGCAATTTTCCTTCACTGATTCTCCAGAGGAAATAATGACGTGATATAACTTATGCTTTAATAGGGAAAGTGGGAATTGGCTTTCAAATATGTCCCTGCCTGTATGTCCCTCTTCAATTCGCCAAATAATGCGTGCAAATGAGCATTGGTTAAGCAGATTGTATGCCATTGGCGATAGTCAGTGAGTGTAGTGCAGCCAGCGACCAAATGCAGTCTTGCAAGCTCGGCCATTACAGACAAGCAAGTAATGACCGATTATCATCAGGGTATCACGGAATCAGGAACCATTGGTCGTCCTAGGAAAGACTCTATGTCGTTCTGGTTGTTTTAACAAATATTATCATTGTTTTAGGATCAAATAAAAGGACGGATAATTTTGGAGTCATAACAACATGAATAGATGAATCTCCTGACCTAGATCGCCCAAGAGCTCTGAAAAGAATCCTTATCCATGACACCTCTGGAGGTGTCCTTATTGAATCTAGCAGTCTATCAAATCGCTAATTAATATGCATGCTGGAAAGCAATCCTTGATCTGAATATAACACACAGAATCTATGTTTTGATAGAGATTAGCTCTAATCCTTTCTATTATTTTAAGGAAAAAGAATCGAAATTGAACCAGTCTGGGGTTTCTGAACCCAGGACCATCGGATTTAATAAGATGGCATTCCATTTACAACATTTAGTAGCGATCATGTTCGTGGCATGTTCATTCCAAATGCCCATCCTGCTCTTCTCTTGTCCGTGCTAGATAGCCTACGTATTCAATGCATGTGTAACCATTCCAATACCATTCCACTTGCACGACTAGGACTAGGCATTATCGCCGCTTAATTCGTGTGAATGGAATACCACCTTAACTAGCCTTGCTAAACAAACATCTCACACCAGGCACCCAGCACAGGCCCCTGGCACAGCCAATCACAGGATAGCTTTCGTCAAGCGCCATCGCTCTTAAGGCGGTATTCCACCAAACAACCACTTTTTCAACGTCAACAGACGTTCCAGCCGACCTTTCAGCCGACGTCGGTTGAAACGTCTGGAAAAATGGCCTCAAAATGCGTCGCTGCTCCACCGAAACCCCAAACAGACGTTCATTTGGACGCCATATGAGTGTCGGGTGGGTTTGAAGTTCAAGCAGATCCTAGCCGACGCCCCTGCCGACGCCGACGCCCCTGCCGTCGCGCCGACCCGCGAAAACGCGTATCGAGCGGAGCGGTGTGTCGGCATGTCTGGATTTGTACGGGAACGGTCAGAGATTGTCAAATAACCGCGGAAATACACATTAACTCGAACAATGAAGGTAAATAAAGATAAGGATTAATGTTATGAGTGTGTATGGCATGCTATGGGGCTAGAATTCTGACGATAGTGTCGGAGTTTTCGATGTCCGTTCGCGGCTTCGGGTATCACCGTGTTGGCCGCGCCGTGTTGGCGGGCGGGTGTCGTAGTCTTCAAATGCATCGACCAGATGCTAAATTCCAGCCGATAAAATTCTAATCGATCAGTTTTTCGTCAGATGGGCAAATTCTGTCTCTTGGAGGTTTATTGGAGGATCGGTTGGGATGTCGCCTGAAAAAATCTAGTTGGTGGAAGCGCATCTCAACTGGCTCTTCTGCCAGACGCTCAGCAACCATGAAGCGACACTCCAACGACCCCCAATATCCTCCAACAGACATCTTGAAACGTCTGGCAGGAGAGCCGACGCCTGCTGAAACGTCTGCTGTGTGCTTCCACCAACCCGACAGATGATTTAAATTTGAGCAGATATGCCAGCAACCCCAGCAACCGCCATACGGGCGCTGTACAACGTTTTTGTCTTGTTGGTGGAATACCCCCTTTAGGATAGAGGTCATGGGAGTGACTGATATTGCAACATTTACAGACCATTAAAGGGTCTGCTGGGGTGGACAGCAATTACCGTTCTGTTCACCCTCTTGGTCGCCTCGCCTCCTCGTGGTGCAGACTGGATATGCTTGCACACAAATATAACTAAAGCGACTTGGGTGGGGAGTTAGCTCAGTGGTAAAGAGCACTGGACTTGTAATCCCAAGGTTGTTGAACTTTGTTGATTCGAGTCCCACTGCAGCCACTTTTCTCCTTCACCCCCAGAAGTGGTAGATTTACTGCTATATCAAAGCCCAATCCTTCGCATACCATGTTTATGTTGTGTGGGAAATAAAAGAACTCTCACCTCGGTAAATGTGTAGGGGTGACATTTCTACCTGACTTCATCACATAGATTTGATCACCACCCTTGTGGTGTAAAAGAACCTTGCAAAAGTCTGGTAAGAACCTATAACAGTTGACTGGACGTTAAATCAAAACAAACAAACAAACAAACAAAAGACCATTAAAGGAACTCTGATCGTTGCCGATGTCCTCCGAGCCCCGAGGTCGTAGTCCGAGTGCCGTTCCTCATTCTAAACTCTGTAGAGGGCGTCCAGCTACCGGAATGAGGCAGATCTGAAGAAATGGTCGGGAACTTACTGTGGTGTTGATCGGTGCTCTTGATGCTTCATAATTTTTAGTCCTGTGAAGAAACACTGATAATGAGGATGCAGCATATTCTTAGGTGGGCAGCTCAGTTATTACATATAATGTCCATCTCAAACTTTAAAACGCTCTTGGAAAACGCACTCACACTCCGATATTTAATTACATATAACAATAAGCCAAAAGGAAACCAAACCAAACTGCTCATTCCGATGATATTATGATGCTGCCTGTGTTGCATATATTTACCACCTTTCACGTAATCCCTGACCCATGTGAAGACCCTATGAAGTCGGAGATAATAGTTCTGCGGGTAATATATAATGATACTTTACGCAAGCTACACGTGAAAATTAGCTCTAGTGCATGCAAAGGTGTGCTTGGTTACAGGTTCCTGTTATCGGTAATGATGTGTAGTTGCAGATCAACCGCCTGTTTCTCCAAGCTCCCCCAGATGGAGTATGGTACTGTGGACACACGCATACAGTGACCTGAGCTCATTAGGTAGCTGGCAGATAGGGGGCTGGGGACGATATCAATGATAAGGCCGCCCATAGTTTGCACACTAGTTGGGCGCAGTTAGCTCGGGGGATCAGTGGTGGATTTTGACGAACACTGTCATTGCGTGCAGGTTTTTCCGGGGCTGAACACATGAGCTCATAACGCTGCTATTAACAATAAAGTTTTACTGTCCGCTTTCCAATATCGTAAAGACTCTATCTTTAATGTGCATGATAAAACCGTCTGTTTTCTCAATGGTATGGCAGATTAGAGTTCAAAGGAACACTTCAAACTTAATTTACACAGTTTGGACAGCTTATTTGCAATAAGGGATCTCAAAATTAATTAGGTCTACCTTTATTAACCCTTTCCTTACCAGATTTGATCGCAGGTGCACGTCTTTAAATTCAGCATGCCTGAAACCGAACCACCTCTGTGAAAAAATTGATTCTTTTCCACCGTATTTAAAGTTGTCTGTGTTTCCATGGTGATAACTATAAAAATGGTAATTAATTATCACTATAAAGGGGTTTTACATAATCTCTGAAAAGATTATGAAGATTCGCTTGGCAGAAGTCAGTGAATAAATGATATTACCATGATTTTGATCTGTATGGTCGTGTTCTCCGCATAGTTGGCATGTATCGATATCCGGGGGAATGCAAAGATTTTGCATAGTGTCAACTACGAGGAGAATAAAATCAGACCAAGTGGTGGTAATGTTGTATTTATCGTTCAGTAATTTAAATTCAAGTTAGAAAAGGAGAACGAAAATAGCGACCGATCTTCTGAGGCACTACTTTGCACGCTAGGGACCTTTTCTCTATCATTATTCTCTTAGGAGAATACGCCTTTTCGTATTCCACTCAGTAGCGATCTGTAGGCTCTGTAGGTTTGGTATTGAGCCCCCTTGTATATGTAAATCTACTTGAACACGACAAGACGTTTTCTTTTCTCAGTGCCCGACGCTCTCAAAAGATTCTAAAGAGTATGTGTTTATATTCATACTTTGGACATGGATGTTTTACTTTATAGTATTGATTTTCATGATTTATTATTCCTTTCGCAGATTTTTCATGTTCATTGTCTTAACGTTGAACGATTTCATTCATTCATAAATGAACATCATTGAAATTAAAGTAAACATTTAAGTGCCACTAGTTCCTCTAATCCTTGATTGGCTCATAGTTAAGTGCTGATTCCACCAACACACAAAATGTAGCGAGATTAGTCCTGATTAGAGGACCAAAACATACACACGACATCGCGCGGCTACGTTTTGTGACATAGTAGATACGACACATCCCGACCCTGTAAGATGTATCAAGATACACCAAGACATACCACGCCAAATCCATCGTGTTGGTGGAACCAGCCCTTAAGAATATCGGGGTTCATTCTCTTCACGCCACCTCGTTTGCTGTGCTTTCCACATGCAATCACCATGGACCCTTAACTTATCAGAAACAAACCCGTTTATTTTTTTCATTCATTCACGAAGGGTCCTACGCTTTCTGATGAATTCTCACTAGTGTATCAGGTAGTCATATCATCAGTCCATCAGTTTGCGACAACGCGGGTAGCCCAAACATGGCTCCCTCAGACGACTGGCGGGAATAAGGCATAAATAACTCAGCCATGTTGGTCGGGACATATTCGTCATTTGGTCAATGCTCCTTCTCAGGGCTTCATTAACAAGATGTGATTAACTCCAGTTCGCATTTGTGCATGACCCTGCTTTATTGAAGTACAGCCCGTTGAAGATATAGTTGCTCCTAACCACGTACCCATACGACTACAAAGCAATGAGAATATTTCTTACCAGGCTATAGGCTGACCAACCATTGCCTACAATACATACCATTAGCATTATCCATACATAATCCAGCTTACTGTAAATCCAGATGAGGAACTTAATCTAAGGTCTTTATCCTGCTTCATAACCACATTCAAAAACAACACCTGGGTGCTTTTTATGATGTTAGAGATAATATAGTACTTCTAGTTCAGATAGGTGTTCCAGAAGAATAGGTGGTGACGAAAGTTTTCCGATACCCAGGTCACCTAGCACAAACGTGTCATGTTGACACATGAGTCAGCCCTAGAGGGGGTTGTCAACACCGATTGAGATAAAGTGGTATGTAGAGATAAGGACTAGTCGTACGGGCACTGCACTTGGTCTGTGCAGTCATACTATTATGGTATTAATCAGTACATTGCCCTTGATGTTATTGATGTATTTATATTCTATCACTCTCCAGCCCGTGATATATTAGGAGGTCCTATCTTCAATATGATCTTGAACTCTTATTGTATTGGGGTTAAGCTGAAACAAACCACCCGCATGTACCAATAAGCTGCTACAGATCAGTCATGTAGAACAAAGAAGCACTGTATGATTTGTAAATATAGCCCTGACAATGCGGGTGAACCCCATTGGCGGGACCACACTCCTGAGGCACATTCCTACAGGGTGAGTGTTACTGTACTAATTGCAGGAAAATCTGTCTATATCTAACACCATTGCCAGCGGCTTTCTTAGGATTATTCTTCACATAAAGCCAATCCATATCTAGCGACTGTAAAACCTATATACATATAAAGATCAAGCACAGCATAATACCATGGCAGTGTATTCTCTACAGACCATAGTCATATTCAAACAATATTTCTTGAGTGGTATTTCTGTAGCACCACCATCGATTAGATGTATCACTATATATTACATATGTGATACATCTGAGGCTCATCTCAGTGCTAGAATTGCAGTTTACGATACAATTTTCTGCAAAATATTTTTTTTTCTAATTCGCCCCAATAGGTCAGATACCTGTCTCAAACTGAATCTATCATATCTGGTTACATCAAAGCAGGGAATACTTCTCGATCGTCTGCCAGGTGTCTCTAGTATCACCCATACCAATTTAACGTTGGTTGGGCAATATGCTCTGCCAACCTTGTGATATTTGAATGATGGTACATGTATGGCATGAATTCCACGGTAAACATGACAAAGGCAGCCAGTCAAAAGCCTCTAGATATATTACATATGTTTACATTTTCTGACCAATTGTACTATTGCCATTCCAAATTTCATAGTTGCTCTAGTGCTGCGTATGTGCAGATTGACCAAATACAGCAAGTGAAATTCTAAAATGTAAAGGAACTACAAGGAGTCAGTGACCTCCTCAGTTATTGCTCAGCAAAAATCCATTGATATATTGCTAGTCCTAGACATTTCTAGATTGTTTGTTGTCATCTGTAATGGGACAAAGGGTTTTTGTTGACTTAAAATGTTTTTGAGTGAGGGAAATCAGTGATAACACTTCTACCTAAATTTTGCATGTCGCAGCACATAATTCCGTCATAGAGATCTTACCACCTCTACTGCCCCTACTGTAATAAATGCAGTAGATAAAAGTGTTCAGAAATGCAAAATTCAAACAATAGGAAAATGTCCTAAACACACATTTTCCATGTCATTTTATATCTATATTGTGATATATGGACTTGAATCTGCCTATGTGGTGTACTTTTGTTATTCCGTCACAATGGAATTCATGATGTGATGTTTGCTGTGGTTGACATGGTCTATCGGTCAGTCGAGGTAAAGAGTCAGGTAAAAGATTTGTTCCACCTGGTGCACATAACTTGACATATGTCATTCTTTTTGCACCGTGGACCAGACGACTATCAGCCTAGTAGCTGTCAGTCCAATGGATCTGCACTAACTGGTGCACAGCCAACGGCGGTCAGTCGCCAGGCATGTGTGTCCTATTCCAATAATACATTGCGCAACATTGACTAGTAGACTGTCATTGGAAAACAAGCTATTCTTCTTGGCCTTTCAGCCAATAATGGCCGTCTTGTACCTGTTGGGTGCGCCACCATGCGCATGGAAAAAACGGTTGGTCTTGTCATTTGTGGATTGTGCATTGCACTCTGGCGATAGCTTTTCCAGTAGGTTTTGGGGGCTGTTGGCCTTCTTTAATTTTTTTAGTCAAGAATGGAATTCCACGGTATTTGATATGGTACACAGGGTGCCTTGAGGGAGATTAAAAAAAAAATTGTATTGGCAATGAAGAAACTCCAAACAAAGACAAGTAGATAGGTAAAGATACTTAGAAAACAGCTGTTGTGTTACTTATTCGATTAAAGTTATGGAACATATGTCTTTTTTTGCATTTAGTTCACTCATATGGTCTCAGTTTGTGTGCAGGGAGGGTAAAAATTACACAAAAAAGCTGGGTAGGTGTTCTCCAATCATCTGTCTAACGTTGTCAAGTCTGGAAAACCTAGTATTTGTATGGAGAGTAAGCTTGGGGCGGCATGCGGGACATCATAGTACGATGGACTACCCTCTGGTCCTTGTTCCATTTTGTATGGAAACTTAGACACGATGAAAAGATTTCTTTAGCAACGCTACTGTCACCAAATATTAATTTTATAGCATAGCAACACCAAGCGTGAGGTATAACTGGCATAGCGACCTGAGTGCACTCACGTCGTCTGTATCCCTATACAGTTCTCAATATCAATTGATGTAAGACTGTAAGATTTTATTTGATTTTGGTAAAGCTCAAGTCATGGCTTATCCTGCGGCTTACCACCTATAGACAGAAAACTGGTCACACAGATTCTAATTGTGATTCCGATCGACTTGCCTGTCCTCTTTCATCAAACAGGATCCAGTTTAATCGTCGTTTCAATTACGAAATTAGGCCAAGGAAACAGGAACTAGTTCATCTTCTGTTATGCGTAACTCTTCAATCCAGTTTCCTGTTATCAGTTTCCGTGTTAACAGTAAATAGAAAACTGAATTGTTTCAGTTCATAGACTCAAGAAGATGGTGTTTGATAGATATTTTGATTATCAGATACTATCAGTGAACAGTGTGGCCAATGATATCAGCGCGACAATTTTCAGCTTATCAAACCATATTTGTAGTACCACGTCATGTTCAGTTGCCGTCAACAACAATACGGTATCAAAGCGGATGAAACAAAAGATGCAGAAGTGCAACGCCAAAAAATAGCCGAGGGAGTAAATAACCCAACTTTTTAACTGTTTTCGACACTCAAAAAAGGGCTCCAGGTCAAAGAACATGTTGTGGTTGGCTATAATGTGTAGGAGCTAACCTTTTGATGATTATGCCGATTACCTCAAGTAGGCCTACCTTTTTGTGACAGATCCTGACATTTCCATCATGAGCAGCTATTGAACCACTCGCAGTTGCTCCCGCGCTGGTCTTTGCTCAAACTACGTGTGAGGTTGTACTCAAACCGAGGTGGCGCTCACATTGAGGTAGCATTGCGGTCTCAGGAATTGGGTGAAATAAAGAGGAGCAGCTCAACTAGGAAAGTCGAGTGACTCGCCCACACAAAAAGCTCGCCTGTGCGCATTGTAAATGTCACACTTTGTCCGTGTCTGGTTTTGTAGAGTGTGACAAGTCTTGCTTCATGTTATCATGCGACAAATATGAAATACCTTTTTATATCCAGTATGAATGAGCTGACTATTCATAATAGTTCAGAGTCTGGTACGATGAAACGATCAGCCTTGTACAAGACCTGTATTAACCTTCCCGGACAATGATAACCCTTTCATCGTGGTTAACCTTTTGATCGTGATTAAAAGTGAAGGTTTGATTGTTATTATACTACATTATATATTATTTTCCGAATGTATTCGGCTTTTAATAACAATCACAACTGATATCTGAAGGATCTACTTCAGAGCCACTTAGAACAGTATATTGTCGATAGAGAAGAGAGAACAGTATATTGTCGATAGAGAAGAGAGAACAGTATATTGTCGATAGAGAAGAAGAACAAACTACCTACCCTGCAGCATACAACCAGTTATCACTTTTGACATGCATTTAAAGGTGCAACTCAATTCCTAGACCAACATTGCCGCCTACGAGTTGCTCAACATATAGATTATGCATGGGCGACTCGCACACAATAGAAATCTATAGTAAGATACACACATATACCATGTTTATCACTGACCTCTCCACCTTCAAACAGTACAGGAGCTAATGTTCTAATCACTATGCTACACCTTATACCACGCGCACAATCGACCTGCTTCTACTCGATGGTTCTCCATTTTCATGAATATCATGGCTTATCGTGCCCATCGCAATACCTCAAACCATTCAAGTTTAATGGTAATAGTACCACAGTGGAAATGCAGATCAAACTAAGTAATTCGACTGCAATGTAAAAGCAGAAGCCAAGGGATACGGCAATAAATGTTTTGGTCAAATAGAATAGCGCCAAGCCTGCGCCAATGTATTCCAGTGCTCTGGTGCAAGGACACAAGCCCAAACTATACTGCTTGGCTACTTACGCATTTAAACTTGTACGTTTTCCCTGAAGACCAATAGATTGAATAGACTATATTAGCGATCCAGCGAGGTAAAAAGTTGGCAACTCTGTAGCTCTGGGCAATGGAGTCTAGAGTTAGACTCTCATACAATTACAAGCTCCAGAGTGACTTTTTAAGACTTTGTTCTTATTTCTAAATTCTAATTTGTTCACTTTAGGTAAGTAGACCGTTCTTAATAATCCTTATATTATCTTTGATCTCAGCATAATTATTTTTCTATTTGTAGGATGTGTGGAACTCACTGACCTACAGCTGAAGCCCGAGGCTCTGGTAAGTGTTGCCCAGTTTCCATCTCCTCTCGACCCCTGGTTTTCCGGTTTATTCTTTTATCATATATTAAAATGTCATGATAATAGAGATTAATCGATTGGATATAAACAGGGTTCTGGTATCATCCCGACCTTGCTGGCATTTCAGTTCAAAAGTCTCGAGCATATATACTAGCTTACTGCACCGACGTTTAATAGGAATGCCAATATGCAAGGTTTTCATGCCCCACAATAATTCATGTATCAATAAGACTACTCTTATATCACCCCTTAACAAGGGCCTACCGGTTGATACCAAAATATGGACACCTTGTCGTTCTGTTTTCTAACATACAAGTCATAGCGAGTCTATGAGTAAATGCTAAGAGCATACATGGAGAAGTATTGGCTGATGTCATATTAAATAAACAATGATGGCTGTATTTGATTGTTTCTGTAATTGTCGGTAGATCTGGGCGACGGCATAGACAAACAATGACTACTATTTCCAATCAAAAGATAATGCATCCTGAAAGAAAGAAAGGAATCACTGACAACATTGTCATGGAAAGAAAAACCTTGACCAAGCTTCAAATGTGGTGAAGCTGGTAATAGTGACCGCAGTGAACTACCTGCAGGGATAACGGGTGGGGCTGGCCTTAAATAAGCAGTTGGAATACTATCAGCACCGCAATAAATAGGAATTCTGACAGCAGCTCTGCCATTTTCGAGCAGGAGGGCAGTATCTTCGACCTGCTGATAGTCTGAGTCTACTTTCAGTCACCATACTTAATGGTCAATAGAAAATAATACAACTTTCCCTCACCTTTTGATTAAGATATCAAGAAATGATTTCAGGTCTATTTGCATTTGTGCCCCCTTCAATTCGGTATATAATAACAGAGACGGCGCCTAACACTGACCGTGTGGGTCGACTGTGCAGTATTCTGAATTTAAATGGACTAGGCAAGGAAATTCTGGCTTCGCCATTTTCTAACCTACGTTTTCCGCATCGATGGTCATGCCATATAGGATTAAATTCTGTTGCAACTCCCATACGATGACTTGGACACTCAACCAGACCTGCTCCAGTGTAATATCCGCGCGACCTTGGCTGTATATTCCTGTGTAGTTCACCAGGGACGCGTGCCACTTGGTTGCTATGGTTACCTGTAAATGTGATTAAACAACGTGCATGTGGCGAATAGACTCTACTGATGCTTGTGGCAGGATGCATGTCTATCACATAGAAGAGAGGGGAATTACACCTTCTCTTAAAGTGATGTGTATTGATCACGTCATGACAGTCATATTATGCCGCCCACGTCGTCTGTGTACTTCCTATACGTGTACGTGTTTCAACGTCTGCAGATACGCTGAAGTGGGATTCACACGGTGGGATTCACGTACCTCACAGGATGTTTTTCTAAGACAAATCCTGCTGAGATTCTCCACTGAAACAAAATCTCTAAATTGTAGGGTTCCATTTCCCTGAGACAAGGTTTCCCCTGCGATTGTTGGAGACATTTACCCCTTAAAAGGTACACAATCGCATGAATCCTACTTAATATAATCATAGCCGTTGCCTCCACTGTGGTTTGGGATGTTTCAAATAGAAAGCCCCATCTCTTCTGAGAGTTAATTTGTCTAGAACATAAGGACGCAGCTGCAGGAGATGGTTCACCTGGTCGCAATAGGAAGATAGCGCATTTGAGATATGTACATGTATTTGGATACTGCTAGTTACACCTTGCGCTATATCCCAGACATACTGACATCATAGTTCTTACTGATGAATATGGACATACAATGTAGATATGTAAATGATATCGGATCCTCTAATGATTCAGTATCCATTGTCAGTTCATGATCACCAGCCCATCGGGACACAAATCGCAAAGCGTGATGCTTTTCATACCTGTTTTTAATTGAGCCATTGCTGTATGCCAAGACCAGAGCCACATTATGATCTATAGCCATACGTAGCGGCTGTATTTAGCTACCGCCCACGGGGCAATAGTGAGAGCAGGTATAGGAGGGGGGGGGGGGGGGATGCCGTGATGGGGCCAGCGGCATCGACTAAATCTTTAATATACACAGCAGTCTTCTATTCTCACCTACGACATAACAGAAAAAGATAAGTGGTTCAGTCAAAATCTTCCCTACCACACGATATCATATAGGACTATAATGTCGACACGGAGATGTAATTAGTTATACTAATTAACTTCCAATAAATGGGTGAAATAGTGACTCCTGTAGGGACGCATAATCCTTTCGGGGCTGACGACCGGGGTAATTTAATAGGATTGTAAGAGGAATATCGCTTGGAAACTGTTTCTTAGGTCATGGTTAGAACTACTTATGAGCGAGGTAGATTTGTTATTTTTGAGATATAAATGCCAGTGTTAGTTCCGTATTGTATATATCTTAATACGGATTTCGAAGGAATTACAAGTCATACCCTACTCACAACGTATTCCTCTATGCTTTCTATAGTACTGTATGAAGTAAATCAGACAAATTATATTCATACATTACTTATGGTCTTCTTTTTTTTTGTGATAAAGAGTTTTATTAAAGACGAAAAAAGTTCATATGAGAGTACAGTGATCTTCAACTGATTCCGTCTACATCCAGATCAGACAGACAAATCATGAGTAATCAGAGCATATGCAGAGCATAACAGTCTGATAAGACATACAGGTCAGGAGATACACAAGGTGTTGGGGTTACAAGACGCAGACAACTTCCCAAAATGTCATTCCTATGCCCCATACATTGAACCTACGGTACCTCCAAGACAACTCTAGAAAGCCATTTCAAGCTGGGTAGTTCAGCTAATATGGTCAGTTGAGACCATTTCCAATAGGTAAGCATACCATTACTGTTACACAGACCCAATTGTCTCGGTATAATATCATTTAGATCAGAGATGATTCAGCAAGCAAAAAAAGGACAAAACAGGACAGACATAGACAGGTACATAGACAAACAGTTTTCAGAGTATGGAAGGTGGCGGTGGCAAAAGGCATTCACAAAACAAGTAGTGATCATCCAGATATCAAGACTGGTAGTATGTACTGATAACTTATCCATCAACCAAGAAGCCCCCCACAAATTACGTCTAGGTCTTTTATTCGTAGAGCCTTTTTAAAAGCATCTCTACTCTCTATCCCTTGTGTTACTTGGTCTAGCTTGTCCCACAGTTTTGATCCGTGATACAAAGGTGACCTTTTGAAGGAGTCCGTCCTTGGTCTCTTAACTCTAAGCACAATCTTAGTGTTACTCCTCGTATTCACTTGTCTATCAGTGACCAGGTTATCAGAGTCTGAGGCCCACCAGTGAATCATCGCCAGGAGGTGTCGCGATCGTCGCACAGCCAGTCTATCAATGTTGGCTCGTGCCAACAGCATGTCTACGGGAATGTGGTCTTGTCGCTTTACACGAAAACAGCACCGAAGGGCACTATTGACAAGTATCTGCAGACTGTTACGTTGTGCTTCATTAAGAACCACAGCCATAAAGTCCCCATACTCTAGTTTCGATAGTATCATCGACTTTACAATGGCCACAGAGGTATCAACGGTCATCAAGTACCATAGCTTTCTAAGTTTGTAAAGTCTCATCGACACATCCTGGTGAAGCTTTTCATAGTACTTGTTAAATGAGAGTTTCGCATCAAATATGATACCCAGATAATTATACTTGTCCACATGGGGCAGTTCAACTCCTCCAACAGAGCAAGTTGGCCAATTAGTCACGCTTTCTCTGTTGTTTCGAGGGCACCACATCGTCTTGGACTTGTTTACATTAATCACCAGTCGTTGCTCTCGGAACCAATCATTCAGGGCATTCAGGTCATCCTGCATGAGTTGCGTGATAATAGTATGGTCAGCTCCACTAACTACCAGCACCATGTCATCTGTGTAGAGTAGTACGCGTGCATGTTTAATTGACTTGACTGCAGCATCAAGATAGACAATAAAAAGAACTGGGCCAAGAACGGACCCTTGTGGAACACCCCTCCTAACTGACACTGCCTTAGAAACTGTATTGTTAGCTCTGGTCGATTGTTTTCTATTCTTAAAGTATGAAATAAACAGCCCGATTACCTGTTCCGATGCACCCAACTCAGCAAGCCTTTGCAACATAGATGGTGGTCAACACAGTCAAAGGCCTTTTGGCAGGTCCACAAATAGGCACAAAGACATCAGACCTCTATCCCTCGCATCAAAAAGGATTTGAGAGAGAGAGAAGATAGCCTGTCCAGTCGAGCGGGACGGAAGGAAACCAAATTGTCTTCTGTCAAAGGCATTTTTCGCAGAAAGTTGAGGAAGAAGTTGGTAATGAAGTTCATACTCAATCAGTTTAGAGAGAACTGGTAGGTTAGTAATCGGTCTTAGATCCCCTGCCTTTTTAGGACTAGGCACTTTCGGCACTGGTGTTATGATTCCGTTGCTCCAGATACCTGGGAAATTCGATCTTACAAAGACACCATTTACAATATCTCTAAGGATATCTGGTCTTACCGACAGTGCAGCCTTCAGGGTCTTTTAAGATAAACGGTTTGAGTAGCACATTTTATTCTTGTTCTAACTCTTCCACACTCATTTCTTGAAAATGAACTAGAGGAAGCATTGGCTTATTCATATTGCCAAATGTATGAGTTGTATAACATACGTACACATTGAAGTTACTAAATCCTTTCCACTCCTCACATCTATCTGTCAGTCTGTATACCTCACTATGAAAAATTCGTTACTATGAAAAATGGGCAAATTCGTTTAATCAATCTTCCTGTGTCTTATTGGCCATCCATTGCCTCATGCCTCAGCCATCAGGTGCCAGACATAGGTCTATATGTGATCAAGGAATAATTGCTATCTCGGATTGAAAGGCGAGATCCCTATGACGTGGTTACCTAATGTGATTGCTCCCGGTTTCATGTTCTCCTTTTACCTGTAATTTGGAGAATAATAGGAGACTAACGATGATTCCTTCATAAGCGAATACAATATGCATGCACTTTGTAGGCAATAGAACATGTCAGAAATTAATTGCAAGTCTGATCAGGACCGTGTAATCCAGAAAGATGTGAGACAAATGGAACTTTAAAGGGTCGTTTTCTAAATCTTGATTAAAGGAAGATGTCAGAATAGTTTGTAAACCATAGTGAGTGAAGGTGATATGTGACCCAGATGATGGCATATAAGCATATAAGATAAACTATGTGGCAGCGGACTCACCCTAGTCAGACGTGTCCGATCCTCACTCAATACGTGAGCGAAGCAGTTTGGGTCGTAAACCATAACTAATATGACCCCGGCCAATGACAGTCGTATACAGAAAACCATAAAGCGCAGACAAATCCTTCCAGTTAGTGTCCAATTACGTGCATGGTTTGAGGGGTTAACTGTCAAATACAGGAATCACTCTGAAAATACCTGGATCCTACAGAAGGACAGTTAGTAAGTTCGTTTTGAATGCGGTGTTCTTGGAGATCACTCAACAAGCACCGCCAAGGGCATTATAGACTTACTCTTTCCAGGTTTGGATCTGAAAAAAACCCCGATTAGGTAATAATGAAAGGGGCAGGTTGATATTTTGTTTATTTTATAAGCAGCTAATTAACGAGGAAATTAATTAGAAAAAAGAGTAAGCTGGATAATATGCAACTGAAAGAATTAATGAATGAATCAAGTTTGTTAAAGAAGAAGATACATATTGATATGACTTATGCTAGAAAAATGTTTTTGGAAAAGAAATTGAGAGTATATAACGATGATCCTAAATCATACTGGAAAGAAGTAAATAGAGTTTTAAAACCACCACGCGTAAATCAGGCATTATGTTTTAGGGATGATAATGGGAGGGACGTAGAAATTGCTGAATGTGCAAATTATGCACTATTTCTGCACGATAGGAAAGAAATTGAACGAGAACTTAGATATGTCATTGATGTTAAATTTCTGCTTGAATCAAAATGTGAATGGGTTCAAAATAGATATTAATAGTATAACAAATGAAAATGTATTGAGAATTATAAAAAAGGTTGACCAGGAGAAATCTTCTGGGATTTTTGGTGTGAAATGCAGAGTTTTGAAGAAGATGTTATTAAACAATGTTTCAATATTTAGGAACCTCTTGCTTCTGCTAATAAGTACATCGAAATGTCTGCAAAAATAGAAAGAGGGAAGGATATGTCCATTACCCAAGCAAGGGGATTTATCAGCAATCAATAACTGGAGGCCCATATGTGTTCTCCCGGTCCCGGGAAAGATTCTTGAGAGAATCATTCACACTCAACTATATGAATATTTGGAACGTAATGAGTTCTTTTCGAACGAACAATTTGGATTCAGGAAAAAAAGAGGGACTGGTAGTGCAGTTTTTAGATTAGTACAGGCTTTATGTGAGGCAAATAATAAAGGGGAATTTTCGATTGCCCTATACTTGGACATAAGAAAAGCATTTGATTGCGTTGACCACAAAATTTTGCTACACAAATTATCAGAAGCAGGAGTAGGTTATAAGTTACTTGGATGGATTGGTAACTACCTTAGTAATAGAACATGTTTTACAAATTATGGAGAACATAACTCGACAACAAAAATTGTATCTTATGGTGTGCCCCAAGGATCTATCTTGGGGCCTTTATTGTTTATAATATACGTCAATGACCTCCCAAAAATTGTGAAAGATCATCTAGCTATAATGTATGCTGACGACTTAGTGGTGGTCGTCAATGACACAGATCTGAGGTTAGCAGAAAAGAAAACAAAGATGGTGCTGGAAAAACTCTATGAATGGTACACATCGCATAGACTAAGTGTAAATGTTAATAAGACTAAAATGGTTTACCATGGAGACAAACGAAAATTAAATAAAACAAGAAAGGGAACGATCAAATTACAGGGAAAAGAAATTGCAACATGTAATGACATGGTCTATCTCGGTGCAGTGATTGATGCTGATCTGAATTTTAAAAAACATGGGGAAATGTTAATGAAAAAAATAAATTATAAGGCTCAAGTGTTCAGCAGGTTAAGGAGTTTTATGAATAGAAAGACAGCGATAAAGGTCAATAAAATGTGCCTAAGTACACTAGCGGATCACTGCTCATTCCTGGTCATTGGTAGTAGAAATGATGTTAGAAGAAAGTTAAATCAATTTATCTCCAGGGGATGTAGAATTGCATTAGGTAGAAACGTGTATGTGCAAAACCGCATGATTAGTAATGACGAGTTATGGAAAAAATGTGAAATTGTTGATCCAAACGAAAGAAGAGTTTTATTACTACTTGGTGTTATCCGAGGTTTAAATCGAGTAAAAATGCTTATATCATATGACATCGACAGACCAAATATAAGAATGATAACGAGATCGCAAAATAGAGAGGTTATATCTTTAAGTAGAGTTAAGAAAGATAAGTACAGAAAATCTGCAGTGTATAATGGAATACCGTTATGGAATAAACTTTCACAAGAGATACAAAATACTGAGATCAAAAACTGTTTTAAAGAGGGTGTGCTACAGGTTTATAGAGAAGATAGATATTAGTGACTAAGTATAGATGTAGATAGAAATGACTCGTTATAGATGAACCCAATATATAAATACGTTATTTGTATAAATGGTATGGAAAACATGATTATATAAAAGTGAAATGTCCTGTTATATATTGTTTTGCATATGTTGACATATCACAAATTTTGTCCTGTGACGAGAAACCACTGTATATACATCAATGTTACGTTATGTTGTATGACAATTATGTATTGCATGGAAGAGCAATTATATATAAATTGAATGCAATAAAAGCATAAAAAAAAATTATTACAAAATTAATACATCTAGGTCTTTTGGTGAACATCTAGATCCTTTGTAATTGTTCTACAGTTATATCTAGATATCATTGGAGAATCGATAGAGCTATTGCTGCTTGTTTTTGTGGGCAAAACCCTTTATTAATTAGTAAAAGAACAGCATAACTAAATGTAGAACATAACACATAATTTTCAGAAGTAAAGACAAGACAAGAACAGTACTGAACGAGATATAACGTGCCAAGAACGATGTAACAATCGAATACAATGAACCCAATAAAAAACATATTTAGAGGGTGGGGGTGAGGGTGGGGGTTAAGGTAGATTTAAATAAGAATCCCCTGGAACCTGTTCCCTGTTTAATACATTTCTAGAACCTTTGTATGATATTTTACCATTTCGGGAACATTCCATCTTTATTTTCAAGGAGACATACCTGGTAGTTCGATTTCATGAAAAGGGTATACATCAGGGAAGGTTATTGGATCATAGTAGGGATATCGAACATGCAGCAGTATTGAAGGCACCACTTCCACTCGCTAATACAAACACCAATAAAATGCCCATTCCAAATTGTGGTACCAGCGTCTGGTGCCAGTGCCGTGATGTCATTAGCATTATGGACATCTCTGCGTGTAGTCAGCCATAACCACACTTTGCCACGACGGAATGCAGTATTCATATTGACGGCAGGAGAGGTGAAAGTGGTGTTTATTATGATCGTCGACCCCAGTCTTTATGTGCAAATCCTGAAATATTTGCATCCAGTTTCTCACCCAACCGCCATTTCAATCAGACATATTCATATGTTATGACTGAATTGATAAAGCTTTACCTTGCTCAGACTCCATTATAACTGCAAAAAAATATCCGATTAAAAAGACTCAACCATGTACGCAGCTATTCATACACAGCTGCTCTATATATCCCAAATTAATCTTAAGAAGACGTACAAGCAGCATAGTATATCTCGGATGGGTAATTGAAAGGTTGGGTATGGAACCCATGGATCATAAGACAAGGTATTAGTGAGACAAAAAATATTTTATTAGCATCTACTTTTTTTTGTTGTTGTTAAAAATAGATTCCACGACACGCGCCGCAATGTGTAGGACAGGTCGCAGCAGAACAAGAAACAGACACATAGGGTCAATGACGTAGACTGTATCGGAGTAAAGTAGAATTTTTTGGGGGTTGGAAATTCTTTTTTTATCCATTAGGAGACTTCACGTGTGTAAACAATATCACATGTAGCTAACAAGGGGCTACGGTGTCAGCTGCAATCTAGTAGCTTCTTTTTATCACCAGGCCCAAAGCTTTTTCTAATGCACTTGTTTCTATTGTCATTATTTCTTTCTTCACAAATACTTTCCCGTTCATTTTCTAAGGTTCAGTATAAATGTAAATTTTAATCCAACTTCCAAGGTCATTCATGTATCAGTAATCAAGTTTCCATATAGTCTCTTTGCCACTTTAACGCTGATATACAATATTGATATCATTAGGAAACATAAGGTAAAACATAATGTAAACATAGATGTGTCGCAGTTTATCGTCATAGGTGACTTAGCCACATATAGCGGACAAACACAGGATAAAGTGGGATTCACACGATGGGATTCATGTACCTCACAGGATGTTTTTCTGGGAGAAATCCTGCTGAAATTCTGTACTCAAACATAATTCTTTCGTCCAAATTGTAGGGTTCTATTTCCCTGAGACATATTTTCCCCCTGTAAATCTTTGGCGACATTTACCCCTAAAAAGGAACAGATTCCTTCATGGGGTACATGATTCCTACCGTGTGAATTCCACTTTACCCTCCAGCCTTTTGCCAGGAGTTCCTCCAAGCATTTATCAACATTTGCCATTGTCACGCGCACAAGATAGTAGACGCCATCTCACAACCCGTCTATATTGGTACAATAGAATGTAGGAGGAACAGCATCCGCTATCCGCGGATATGGCAGTAACACTGGCTACCTGTGCCAACTCTGATGCTCAGGGCTTTGGGATGTGGATCGATGAGTAGAATGGTTTGTTAGAATATGCTGCCGAAGGGGATTTATACATCTTTGGTCAAATCCAAAGTAAGTCTAATTGAACAAATTGGACGTTAAACTACCCAAACAAACCAAAAAAGAGAGGTAAAAGGCATACCATTGATAAATCTCTATCTTTTCATTCCAGTTTGAACTTGACCTGCCAGTGGAAGTGAAAGCCGGATATGTGGGTAAGTATCGCAGTTTTCATTTAATCCATGTTTTCGATTTATCCAATGACATTTATGTGATTGTCAGAAAAAACAAAAGGCGAAGTGGTAGTGGCGGATCTATGATATTTATCGCCAGGGAAGTTTCATTCCACTAACCAATATAGATACATGAAGCTGTGCAGTATTCGTACCTTAAATATGACAATAACTAGTATTTTAGATCGATGGATTTCTTTTCCATGCCTGTATCATGCAAAGGCGTCTTAAAGCAGATTGAACCATGCTGTGATTTCTCCCGCGGTATTTGCCTTTAACAACAGGGACAGAAAGGGAAAAGGCTGCTGGATCGGGTTCCGTTGCAGCGCCGCGCTAGGGAGTAGATGTTCTTTTTGTTCAAGATCCGATTCATAAGTCCTTGAAAGGTTCCCGAAGCCCTTAAATGGAATTATTTACCTGTAAAATCACCTGTACTTAACATTTGACCCCATACTTACCAGGTTTGACGTAATATCACTAGTGTCCCTCACTCACCAATATCTCACCATTCAGTCAAAATATCAACCTCCATTTGCACATGGTCCTCCTATTCCCGTATTGGGCCTTATCCCTCCTACCTACATCGCATTGGTCCTCCCAATATATATACAGAGGCCTACTTAACAATTTCTTTTAATTTTAATTTGTAGTGAAATATCGAAATGTCACGTCCAAGCACGCCTCCTTAAGATGTTATATGAACTGGGAATTATTGTCCTTTTCATTTTATGTCTTCCGTATTTATAAACGGGAGAGTCATTGGAACTTACAAAATCTAGCTTGTCCTTGGGAAGGTTGTTGGCTAGAAGTGAGCTGGCGGCCATTTGAGAACCACAACAACTGTGAATGTAGTTACCAGTGCATAAGGCGTAGAATTTGTCTTCTACTATTTCTAGACACAGAAATCCCGATCTGATGAGGCTTGTAGGCTCAAAACACCCAACCGCTTTAACTTGGGACACACTCCACTCAAATACTTTGTACAAGGGCCTACGGATTCTTAGAAAAATAAAAAATACGTCGTATAGCTGAGAGATATAGACAGAGATATTGTCATTTATATGAGATGTTATTTCTTATCCCTTTATCTAATTCTGGTCGTCTTGACGGTAATTCACCCCCTCCCCCCCGGCCGTTAGGCGGGGCGTCTAATCAATACACCCCGGTCCGGGAGCGCTCTACACGAGAGGTATTTGCACGGTTAGTGCAGCTTTTTATCGACGCATGATTTCCCCGAAGGACACCAGAAATAGACCCTCTGAAAGCGCCTCCCGGTGGACAACCGAGCAGCGGGCGGCGACCTGTGGCTGGAGATGGATGCTGACCTGTGTCAGGAGATTGATGTTGGGTTCCGTTGTAGCGCCGCGCCAGGCTGTCCTTTATGTCAGACGTAGGTTACTGACAGCTAGTAGACCTCTAGACGTGGTTATACCTCTCTCTCTTACTCCAGTAAGACGAGTCACTCGATAGTGCCAGCATCTCCTCTATCTAGTATATTGCAATATGAATCTGTCGTTTTTTTTGGCTGGAAAGCAGACGGATGTGTTTCTATATCGTGTTTTCGCATGTGAGGCAGATCCATGACTGGGCAAGTGAGGCACAGCTGGCACACAACAAATGAGTGCTGCTATTCCTGTGTTAATTGAACCCGTTGCAAGGAGAAACAGAGAGGTCTTGGTCATGTACTTAATGGGTTACACTATTTATAAAACTCTATACCCTTTTACTTTTTATCATTACACGTTTACTGTTCTAGAACCCCCAAATTGAATTAAATTTGGGTAAAAAGAATTGAAAACAGGAATTGCCTATGACCAGTTAAATATCAAACCCCATTTGATATGAGGTGAACACAAACCAATGATTTGGAAAAATCAATAAAACACCTGTTGTATTACCATGACTGAGTCCAGGAATTCTCTTACATGCAGAATTCTAATTGTATATATTTCTCTTTTAATCAGCCCAGTATCTTATCATACAAGGTAAAAGTCGGTTCTCTTCAATTCAAACAGAGCAATTGCGATTCGTTTCATTTGTTATATTAAAACTACGCACGTATTACCACACACATACTCAGGATTCTCAGGATCACATACCTTTATCGATTCCTATAACAAAATAAAGCGTATTGGCAACATCACATCTTCTCAGAAACAGGAATAATGCTGTATATATATATAGAAAGGGTAATTGAGGAAAGCGATTTCCGCGAAACTGTAATGTCTCCGAGAACACCAGAAATATGCCTCCTTCCAGACATCTTTAATGCTCTTGAGATGCTTGGCCATTTAGAATATCTTTATATGTCCTGCTCTACCTAGGCTTATCCAATTATAGGACCAGCGGACAAGACTGTTCTTGTCTAATTGATACCTTTCTGATAATCTGAATGGGTCTTACACGCATCTGTCGATATGCTGTTTAATCGCCTCGCAAACCGAAATTGACCCACCTGATGATTTCCGATTCGTTTGCCCATTTCTTCATTTCCCTAGAAATATTAACATGTTTAACTTCAATCGGATAGGACAGTATACTATCGTTCAGTGACATGATTAGATCGGTTGTATGGACGTACTTTTAGGTGCTGGCAGCAGGCATCCCTATAATTACCTTCCTATTACCAATTTGCCTTTGCCTTCACTGAAAAATACACCTATAGATTTGCAGTATCATTGAATATAAAGTGGAAACATAAATCTGATTCTTCCCACCACTGATTCTTCCCCCTCGATTATCACATAATAGTGCAATGGTGATCAATCCATGTTGTCAATCGGAGTAAAAGAGGCATGACAATTGTAGCACTTTGAATGTTGCTATGACTGTGTATTGTATTCATTATGCGGGTAGTACCTCATATAACACATGTAATTATGGTTGAAATTGGATCTCTGACTCTAGAACTGTTATTGACAACCGCTAAACGTGGAATTTTACTTGTGTTCTAATAGGGTGTGGATGTTCCCTTGCGGTGTAAATAATGAATCAAAATATCTGTCATTACAAAGCGCTGCATCATGTTGTTGGATATGGGAAGAACAACAGGGTTTAGTAATCGTGTGTTATAAAATGAAATACTATGAAATGTTACAAAAATGTTTTATGAGGATTTTTGTGAACAGCTGTTAGGTCTCACTGACAGTGTGCTACACTGGCTCCTGGGAAAATGACAAAAACGAAAACCGAACCAAACAATCCGAAGCTTAATGGTGTAAACTGTCCATATGAAAACCGCTATCATGGATAAAAGTTAATTACTTCCGTTACAACTGTTAAAATGAGACGAACCTAGGAAATGTTAAAAGCGAGATTGATCAGAAGAAGGTTATATATATACATCTACACAGCACAATGCTGCCAGCCTTAGAACCGCACTTCAACTGAAGTGTCTATTTTGACTCGATCCTTTCCCTGGTAGCATGCCAAGCTATGCCACAGGTGGTACTGACTGGGATTTGTTGTTGATGGGAATGGATCTTTAGTGAGCCCTGGTGTGCACTAGAACCCCTCACACACGCTCACGCCCAGTGTTTATGGTACTCCTCGAAACGCCACCCTGACGTGGTGGATAGGTGGATACAACTTACCATTGTTGTTAAAATCCTTGCCCCATTTTCATCAAAGCTTAGTATAGATAGACAACACATACTTCTATTTAAATATCGGAAATAGATGTTTTGGGCCCTGGACTTCATAGTCTAAATAACTGCGGTTGGAGGAGACGAGCATCAATACCTCTGACCGACAATTCCTGGCATGTAGAGTGACACTGAGTTGCTGATACACATCTGTTTAGTATTGTCTGCAAAAGGTTCTACATCTGAGTGTAAACTGGTTCTGATGGTGCTAACCTTGGTCATATATTGGCGTTACAAAATATGTCGGTAGGAAACGGACGATGCTTGACGATACGCATGAATTTTCTCATTTGCGTTTCATGTCTATCTCCGGAAAAAGGCAAAACAAGCTATTAAGGTTAAAATCCAATAGAGTATACATCATAGGTAGGGGGAGGTGGGGGGGGGGGGGGGTCAAACCTGGTACATTGGCAAATATGTTTAACGTGTGGAAATTGAGAGTAAAACATATTTCCTTGCCTGGGGAGTATGTGTCCAAGTGATTTGTCTGAGCAGCAATCTCTGTAGCACGTTAGATCTATCCAGTAGAGCATGCACTGTTTCCACACATAATATACAGGAAACTCTCTGCTGCCGACTGCCGCAAGGTCGAGATCTAATAAAATTCATAGCAGTCACTCTCGCAGACTTGACTAGGTACTAAGTATCAGTAGCTAAACTCGGGTTTTCAAAATCACGTTTCCTTACAGTTGGATTCAGATAGGCTATGATCATGCTGGCTGCTAAATGAAGATTGATCAATAGACATTGGTAACTTAATCTGGAACTAGACACTGGAACTGGAAACTGAAAAATAACTCTTTTTAGATACAAACACAAGTGAAGATTTTCATTAAATATCTCTGCAGATATTTGAACAATTACTAGCTATATTGCTTCGCTCTGGCTAACAACGGCATACTGATAAACTTTGGATAATGCTTCACAGATCATTAATTGCCGAACACACTGTATCTAATGCCAATATCTGGAAAGCCGGACACCCATCCGGATATTGCAGTGCCATCCCTTACTTAGCGTAGGGACATAAGGGCGTACAAATGGTTGGAATATGGATAACATACGTTGAGCAGCTGTTCACGCAGCAAAAGTTATGTAAGTCATGCTTACAAGGACATCCCCATGAATATGTAAGTCCACGCTCCCTGCGTTACCAGTCATGTCAATATTTAGTCATCACTGGTCTGTGCAAAAGGGGACCTGGGAACTTGGCATACTAGAAATCTAGGGCCTCGGGTCGTTGTGCTGATGCCGATTTTCTGTGATAGAACTGTCGCTCAATTGTTAAGCCTATGCTGTATGATATTACTTTTAAAATGCATTTCGTGTTGGTACAGCCGACGAACTCAACGCTGCTGACAATACAGAATAGGCCTTTTTCCATAGGCCGGTGTTGCACCTTATCTGCTTGGTTACGCCACAGCTGAAGCCAAACATTCACCTGCCAACGTATTCTTTACCATTGGATCACTGAATGTATGAGCGTAATACGTTCATAATACCCACCTACATTATTTCCTGAGAAATAATAATGATTGCATCGTATTCTATGGTATTCCAGCTCAAATCTCATGTGTCATACATGCATATTGCCTCAATAATACTTTAGATATATCATAGATAACATAGGATCACCGAAATTGAATACGTGCATTAATACATTGTGATGCCTAGCTACCATATGCTTATCTTTCTCCAAATTAAAACCAAAACAATTATCAATTATAAAGTTTTGATAGTCCAGACTCGTTGATACAATGCCTTTAGGTGTGATTGCTATATATATCTATATGAATACCGCCAGACTCGCGGTGTTTGTCCGAGCGGCCGCGTTACGAGACAGTGGACCGTTAGGCGGCGCTAAACGGCAACACCTGTATTAATTACTCAGACTGCTGTCGCCACTTACGATGCGGTTTTTTCTACTGTCTACGTTTTGGTTGCCCAACGGACCTTCCCAAGGACCACAATAAACTGTAATGATCAAATTAGCAAACAAACCAGTATTTTTTCTGATTACCAAAATGTTGTCTGTATTACTAGAACTCCGGCATTCTCCCCATAGCGTCCCTCATATGTCTTGAGCAGGATTTACTAGCGCAAACAGGACGCATTCACTGCATGCGGAAATAGAATTCATTGGGACGGTGATGAAACGTCCGCCCATTCTCACTGTAAAACAATCGGATACTATTATGGAAATATCATTCTGGACGTAGCTAATATGTTGATTTCATGGCAGCTACTATGGAAACAGGTAATATATGCTATGTCGGAAGGAGCTCAGAAATAACTCGGGCTAAGTTCATTTCCTCGTAGATCAGATAACTTCATCATGTCCCCGTAACACCATAGATCCGTAGCAGAACCTAGAGACCTCGAGATTGTATAACCTTCTGTAGCATAGAGCCACTAGTAGAAATAATGATTGAACCCAGAGGATTGTTATTCCAACGAAAAACAAGTGAGGTCAGAGCGAGGGATCCCAGTTACGATCTATAGTTAATGCAATAACATAGATTGTGTCAGGTTGAAAATCCGCTTAGGACAGCTTCCACAGTTATTTCTGGCATTTCCATCAAATGGCCACTATTTGTAGGGTCTCACTGAAGGAGAAGCCCTACTGTAAAAGACACTTACCCTCTGCCAGAGACGAAACCATTGGCATCAAAATCAATTAACCCTTTAGATGGTGATTCTGAAGGCAATACCGAAGAGGTCTTTATATACCGAACTGAATCTATCAATTCTATGTTATTTTCATGACAATGGATGTGTCTCAGAGCTTGCCTGCACCATTGAGCTGCTCCACTGTCCAGCTTCAGTGTATTGCTTACCCACCACGTATCTCTATCATCATTCCTATTTGAATGTGCAATATAACGGAATAAGACGAGTTTCACTGTCACTCACACTAACCCCCATATGTTTAATTTAATATCATCGTGGTGTGAACTTTGTGGTTCTTACTGCCTTTGTAGGCGACCGAAATGGAAACGCCATCATTTTGCAAGACATTACCTATATAGGACTGAATGAGTTACATTAATTACGACTTAAGAGTTTCCAACTCATGGATGTGGGGCAATAATGTAGAAAAAAAACTATTATCTAGAATCATCGACTACTTTATGATCTTCTGTGAAGGAATTTGTTTGCTGTGAGTGTCACAGAGCTATTCTGCAACAAAAAAATGCACGGAAATTAAGGTAAATCTAACTGAAACAAATAAATGTCTTTAAAAAAAACATCGACCACAGTTTAATGGTTTCCTACTTGGCATAAATCATACAGGGCACCTGATACAGCTACGCTGCTCTGAAGCTTGATTCTGCACAAGAAATTGCTTGGATATATCTTTACAAAAGTATTGTACTCCACAATTGCCTCGCTTTACCCTCTTTCTGACGCTCATACACACAGTCAAGCTAGCGATACCCTATGGTAATGGTAAACTCCATGATGTAACCTACCTATATAGCCAAGTGTAATTATAGACTTTTGTTCCCTTCATCCGGAGGGTTGAGT
Organism: Alentia gelatinosa; assembly: GCA_950022655.1. Lineage (NCBI taxonomy): Eukaryota > Metazoa > Annelida > Polychaeta > Phyllodocida > Polynoidae > Alentia > Alentia gelatinosa. Next base: position 98,722,898 of record OX465580.1, on the reverse strand, counting down.
GTGCCACATTATTGTAGAATGTGATACTGTGTCGCGGGCAACTTAACATGAAAACAGGGGTGGAACCGGAAATATGTTACATCAACCAACATCGCTTTAAGGGTAGATGTGTGCGATGGTGGAATATTAGAGGATGATGTACAGGTGTGTGGAAGCCGACCATGTTTCGCCAGTCTGATCAAAACTAAGGTGGTTATATTTCATGCAAACATTATACTTGCTGTGGGAGTCTGGTGTAATAACACCAGTTTTGTAAATACGAAGCTAAAGCCTTCTGGATGCAGCGACAAAAATAAGACAAAATAATTATTTCGCCACGACATGACTGGCAGTGGACATGGTGCACAAACTCAACTCAAAGGTCATGAAACACAGCTATATTATACTTTTCTAAACAAGTTCCATACTGTTCCGTATAGTGATACTGGTGATGTAAATACAATATGCAATAGAGTCATTGTTGATTTTCTTTGCCAAATATTGTTGATATCAACTTGACAACAGATAGATAGCCATAGCAGGTCACATGGTACACGACTATAATGATGGTTGGAGTTGTTAACTGCCACCTATTCCGCGGTTGCTGCGAATCTGTGCAGTCTACACTCTGAGCCATATCTATTATTGATTTCTTTGTTGTCGTTTATGTACACATAGTTTGCCTGACACAATTGATATCTGTTTATCCCATGGTACTCTGTAGTAATACAGATTAGTTTACATGTAAACTGATACAGTTATACGGGTGTATGTATCCTTATTGCCAATATATGTGGCATTCTCACATAGGCCCGTTATTGTAATCGAAACCTGTTTGGTCTGCAAGTGCTATATTCATCACGGGGAGAGCAACCATAAATGAGCTTATAAAGGCAATTCATAAGACATATCAAGGCATCTCATGGCCCTTTCCTTTGCTAATAAACGTTGTCAATATCCGTGGAGTGTGTAGAATTGTCTGAACTCGTCTGCGTTGAGTAATGGATACATTTAATACAGATGGTTGCACTACAATGCCTATTCGTTATAGACACGATAGTGCTGAGGTAGGTCTAAGATGTAATGTTTCTGAAAACGAAATCCAGGAAACCGAAACGTAGTATCATCGTATCAAGGAACTCAAAATGCTAACAGGTAACATTGATGTGTTGGTATTTAATTTGACCCTTAATTAATGTTAAGTTAATCATTTGTTTCCCTTAATTAGACCTCTCTTTTACAAACCGATTATACCTTAATAATAACAACTAATCACTTCTCGCAGTTAGTGCCTTTAATTAACAGTGACAGATATGTGATACACATACACATGAGGTAACAGACGTGAGCTTTGATTGACCCAAAACAGGAAATTACCTAAGCGTACGTTCCTTACTGGCAGGAAGCCCTACATGGGACACTGGATACCCATTATGCCTCAAGCGTCTGGTGTTTCCTTTCGCAGAGTTCAGGCTAGATAATTCGTATCATTTCATGCAGAGCTATGTATGTTCCTATGAGATGCTCATAAGTTGATAAATGAATACAAGAATGTCACGTAGACTGTTTTGCTTAAGGCGAATGGCCTCCCATTGATTCAGAATAATGTAGCAACCTAGTAGCTAATCATTTTATTAGTATTAAGTAAATGGCGCGAGTAATAGGAGAAAACGTCCTTACTGTGGCCGAACTATGTCTTAGTTCTCGGTCACCTGTGGCCGACATTCGCCCCTCCGCCTGCGGCGTCGGGGCGAATGTCGGCCACAGGTGACCTTGAACTAAGACATAGTTCTGGCCACAGTCAGTACGTTTTCTTATTATTACATACCTTAATTTGATAATAAAAGGCCATTTTGTTAACTTTCCAAGTCGTCGACTCTCTTCCCGCAACCCCTACCTGTCGTGATACTGCCAGTGTCTTCCCATCCTTGTACGCACACGCAGCTCGGCCCGCTAGCGGGAAAACTCGGCAACAGTCGACGTGGTACTGGAACTCTGGTAGCCAACGTAATTATGACGTTGACAACACGGAGCGCCAGCGAAAGATCCACTCTCCACGCAGAGATTCTGCGCTCTACTTCCTATGGCCGCGTGTATTAGCAAGCGATAGTACCGCGAAAGATCTGCTGGGAGATTGCGAAAGATCTGCTGGGAAAGTGCGGTCGGAGTTGTGTGGAGGCAGATACGCCAGGAACCAGCGTAAGCGTGTCTGTGCGTCCCCCGTTGCGGATCGTGTTGTTATTATCGATCGATTTTGCATATTTGAGCAATTTAAACAGTGTCAGGTGAGAGCCAAACGTTAGTTACCTCGACGAATGGTCATTACGCACTTGTACTCGCTACGGGGGGCCTGTATCGCGAGTTTCAAGTCACAATTCGACGTCCTCCGACATGTTGACAGCGGTCGCGATGATGTCGAATACGCACACCTAGCGCGCTGCATCGAGTACATTACATACACGTTAGAATCGTGCAGTGCGACAAAGCGCAGTGTAGTGGGCCGTAGTTGCGATATACTACACCCCCGTGAGAGGGTCGTATATGACTGACGTTAGGCTACAGGTATGTAATAATATAAATATATAGACATATATATAACTCATGAGATGAAAATAACTTGGTCTGTACTCCACCAAGTTTGACCTCAGAGTAATGCAGTGAAACGAGGTTTGTTTTGATCTCATCCCGTATAACATCATTAAGCAATATAATATATCACCCAATGGAGTTCCTAACGTTAAGCCTATGGAGAAGAATACTGGGGTGAGATAAATGTATAAAACCATACATCTCAATTGTAATGAGTCGTACTGTGACATGATAGCATGGTGATATGCATATTGATATACATTCACTCAGGGTCTGCTCTCTGCACTACGCGTTTGTCCGAGATTATGTTGTGACTTCAGTAACGAGTGTTTTGACTAGATACTGTAATACGGTTTGACGTGTGTACAGGAGCCGCTAACACAAAGTAAGATGGCGATAGCCAGAAGTAAGACATAGAGCAAATCATCTGTATAAGGAAGGGAATGATCATGTGAGTTGCTGACATGGCAGCAGAGGAATATACCTCTGCGGTCGCTGCAAGGAGCAGCATGTGAGTACAAGGTTAAGGTCTAGTAGAGAACTGGAGAGAGAAAGCCGCTCCTCACTGGAGTACGAGCTTATTCTAGGTTCCAGAGGCTTCGCTCTACATGGAGTGGAGTCACCTATTGGAGAAGATAGTCACGTGAAGTAGCCTTCTCTGTGAGTAACTTACAGACCGATGTGTAAGGAACTAACTCTCAATAGGAGAGATCACAGAGAGGATACACTGGACTTATTGGAATGGAACACTAGAAATGACTAACATCGTGGAAAGTGTGGATTGATTATGAGTGAGTTGTGAATCATTATACTTGTACTTGGATGTTTATTAACCCTATCGCGCCGGGTACCCACGGCAGGGGTACCGTTATGGGGCAGGGTACTAGTGCCAGTGAATGCCGCTAGAGGCCGGGTATATAAGCCTATTGTGAACATTTTGATCTTTGCAACATGTGACCTGACACGTTATACTTAAAACTATTTTCTATTTCACATGACATATCAAATATGATATCATATCTACATTTTGTTGAAGTTTCATGTTTATTGAGCCATAATTTCCAATTCTATCTAAAAAAACCAATATCTTGTAAATGATGCCTCAAGGCATCACCCAGCCATCCCTGGATGATGCCTCAAGGCATCACCTTGCCAGCCCTGGTTGATGCCGCAAGGCATCACCCGGCGTGAATGGGTTAAAGACAAAACATGAACGATGAAATGATAACTAGAAATAATGTTCAAGCGATCTATGGTACAAGACTCTGCGCAATTGACTTTCTAGGTTTGAGCAATCATATCTACTGAGTGAGGATTATCATATACTAGTGATTGGTTAAACTTATGAGTGGCAGTTTGCTGTGGACTTACATTATTATCTAATGTGAAAGTGAGTTGAGCACAACTGTAGAGCACCAATCAAACAACATATCAACTGATTGCTTCTCAGGATATTAAAGTTACATAATCAGATTTCATTGTTCGTCCTTATTACCTCGGGCCACAGGGATGTGAGGTCACTGTGTCACTGTGGCCAAGCCACTCGAGTAATCCTACCCTCTATTAAAGTTCTACGATCTTCAAGGTGATACAATCATAGAAGTAAGAAGTTTAGCTACTTCCAGGTCCAAATTAACACCAATTAGACCCATACAACGGTGCATCTCATCGTAGTATCTTTGATGGGAATCGTTTTATTGTACGTAGTGAATCGATTTCGCAGATCGATTGCATGTCCGCAAAATACAAATAAGGTCTAAAACCCTTATGGTAAGTTGTAACAAGCCTTATTGCAGGTCATATCAAGCCTTATGGTAGGTTATGTGGAGCCTTATAGTAGGTTGCATCAAGCCGTGTGGTAGGTTGTATCAAGCTGCAACATAACCCAGAAATGGAAGTATTACGGAAAGATACGGATATCCAAAATTTCAATATTTTCATTTGTAAAGATTAAAATTCCGCAATATCTACACCCGGCCAAATTTGCGGGCATTTTGGTTTTCAGAAAGGGAGTGAGTCTCCTTAACTAATTATGTATACATACATCACAACTATCAGACAGCTCTGAGCATGTTATACTACCAGTTCGGACACCGTCCAATCATTTCTTTTTCTAGATTCTAATTTCATCCATTAGTCTCATCATGAATTCTATTTCTGATGAATAAATGAAATAATCCCAGACGGTAATTCGACGCCGTATGGGCCTTCTTCTATATGTATATCGTCCAACTCTCACCTGTTACCGTCTTCTCTTTACAGGTAAAATCAGTGTGACCATCCCCTGGCGGTCGCTGTACTCGCTACCAGTGAAGGTCAACATCGAGGACGTTTACGTGCTGGCCGGACCCATCACTGACCGCAGCTATGACGCCCGCAAAGAGGCCGCCCTCAACAACGCAGTCAAGCGTGCCAAACTCGGCGAGCTGGAGAAGTCTCGTGCCCAGGATGAAGGTCAGCTTCTCACATTCAGCTCTTTAGCTCTAATTTCAATCTTATTTTTTTAAATGTGATTTTTAAGGAAAACCAAGATTTCAAAATATGTTGATTCTTTTGAAGTTGAGAACTCAGTTGAAGGTCAGTTGCTCACCGGCTATTTTCTTTATGTTTCAATCTTTTTGTTTTTTTAAGGCAAAAATGAAGATCTCAAAATATGTAATTTCCATTCATTTGAAGTGTGGCAGTAAATCCTCAAATACATCAAGCGAAGGATGAAGGGATTTGCAGCGGCATATTTTTTATCCCTGAAAACACATTTTCTCCCTAATGAAGATTACGTGCAATTGCATTGTTATCCTGCAATATAAAACAAACAATTTGCTTGGAGGGTGCTTCCGGTGGATGATTATAGGAAATAATAGCTTTGAGTAATAAGAGTTAAGGGAAATTCTCTAATTGCCATAACAACCAGGAAATGACATCATATGGCCGATGAAACTATCATGGGATGTCAATGATACACAGGAAGTGGTAGAATTATGGGATCTTGAAGGACTAGATATGCTGATTATCCACTGATTATTGTACTAAATATCCAACATAGTTTCCACCTGTAGGTCAATCTAAGAAACTATGTCAATGTTCATATAAATTGATACTTAATAGTAATGAATGAGTTTTTTTCAATGGGATTTGCAAGATGTGGCACCCCCCATGTTCATATTTGGAACCTAATAGTTATAAGCTGTAACTTAAAATTCATTTGTTTAGATAATATGTACTAAATATTTAGATTGATTTTACGTCCATCCAACCCTTTTCAGTTATGTTAAGATAATAGACCCTATTCAGTGTACTGGGTTCAATTTTAAGTAGATTAAATAGTCTTCTTAGTTCATATTGTCATTTGGTGAATCTGTACAAAAATCAAGTAATGGCAGAAATAATAATTAGTTGTACTATTTTTCCACATTATAACAGAAATAATAAGTGTTCGATAGGTAACATTTATAGGTCCTCTGTGTTAGTTTATAAGTGCAGTTGGTGTCTTCACATCGGTGAGGTCTGCCCGAAGTCTTCAGCCAGTGCTGGGCTCACGTTGTGGATAGTTTGCATTTTGGTAAAATTATTGGGAGGGTAGAGATAACAAGGTAAATTTTGAATGCATCTAGTTAAAAAACCGTCATTTTCTTTTACAGAAGAGACAAGCGCAGAAGACCAAGGCTTCCTGGAGAAGCTCACAGCGACCATCATTAACAACATACAGGTAAGAGCAGCTCATTTACCGAACAGCGTGTTATTGTTGACATGTAATTAACCTGGTGTATACCGATTCTTGCTAGAGCAGTTTCCATAACAGTTGAGCTGACAAACTCAACCTCATTAATAAAGACACTTCAAGGGTGTTTTGATGACGATCTATTCTCCAATTTGATATGTGGTAAGGATATCTTTGTGTATCATGATTTCTACTAAAGGTTTGTCATCGTAACGGTTGGGGGGGGGGGGGGGGGGGTATTAGGTAAGGAGTTGTGATGAATGGAAGTACATTCTACCTGAGGATAGTGAAAGGGCAGCTTGGTGATGCTTATCCTGATGGCGTAATGCTTCAACAATGGATAAAGCCGGCTGAACCTTAGAGTCCGTACTTATATTAGACGGCAACCTCTACCAAAATTAAACCATTCGGAATTTGAGGCCGCCAACGGAAGTAAAGAGAATAATCCTATCTGTGGTCAAATGAAAATTCTATTCATGAAATATGAGAGAAGAGCTTTATTTGATAGTTATCAATTAGAATATACTGATGCAAATTATGTTTACATGTACTTTAATATAGCGCCTAACTGTATTGCTCTGACATGGACTCCACCTGTCGCTACATCCATTCCCAACCTTGCCAGGGATAAAAGTAACATATAAGTTACCCACAAGGTGTTTATTATAGTTCCACAAGCACTGCCAGCTCTACATAATAGACACTTTACACGGGAGGCCGTGAACGACGTCATGCTTCTCAGGTTGTGAATTTTTCATTGTTAGCCTCAGCTCTTCCAGGCCGTTGGGCATTAACGCTTTTATGGTGAAAGATGGTGTGATAAACTAGCGCCCTGGTTGCATACTATCTCAAACGCCGTTAGCACCTTAGTGGTATGTCGCAGGTGCTGAGAGTATATAGAACCATCGGCCACCAAACTATCTCATTAGTGTGTAAATTTCATCTTGTGAGATGGGCCTCCTCACATCAACTCTCTGCGAGTGTATTTGGGTGGTATCATTCTCTCAGGACAATTTGTTTTGACTCGCTAGTCGCGTAAGCAGCCTTGTCTCTAAAACTATCTCATTAGATCGGAACACCTACTGGATTGTCCTAGGGTCTGTTGCACTAGAGTATCCTTTCATCTATGTGCAAAAGGTACATGTTTTGATAGGTTTGGGTGCATTCAGGTCTCGTGATTTGTGGTATGACGACCCTGTCACATCGCATATAATCACAAAGCTTTGTACAATGGATTGCACTGATCTGATGCGCAAAAAAAAGGGGAAAAAAAGATTGATGAGTTATACGATTTTCACCCCCACCTTGATTTGAAAAAGAAAATCTAACAAGTTTTAGTATGTTACATTATCGTCCGATTCCTGACGCACCGATACGAATGGAACTTTATATTATATTATACTATAGAGGAAACTTATGAAAGTTTACAGTCAGCGCTCATATCCCATCAAGTTTGAATAGTATAGTAATTCACAAGGTGAAGCTAAGCGATTCAAACGAGATGAGATCAAAGCTCTGACCCTAGACATGAATATGTTCCTGAATTTATCTCACTCCTTACATTGACTTATTGGCTAACATTCGTGACACAATTCCCCATTGAGTATTTTTCCTAAATACTCCTTGTATACAAGTTCCCAATGTTAGGTCTATGGGGGAAAAATACCAGGGGTGAGATTAAGGCTGGTCGGAGATGGGAAATACCATTAACAGCTTGCCGCTGGGACCTTTTCTAGAGGTTTGAAAAGACGAAGTGGTTATAATCGCCATCAGTGGCGATATGTGAACACAAGACTTCTATTAAGGTCTGTGAAATGAGAGACCTTTTATACCACACATTGTCAGTCAATTATCTGTTAGCATTAAACCTAAACCTGTTAGATTATACCTAAACAAACTCCTGCTTAGGTAGCTATATATCTCTCTGGTTTGACATTCTCACGTTAATTAATAAGCTTTGGTAAATATTCTAAGAGAGACTAATATAAAAACACATCTGCTCTGGCGTCGTCGCCCATCCATCGCCAGATGATACTTTAGACATTTCCTGAGACTCGCCATGTGTAGCGGCATAATATCGATGCGCTCTTCATTATTCAGAGGATTTTAAACGTCTCATACAAATAGAAACAGCGGAATGACGTCAGAACTACATTTAATACACATGATACTACGAGTAGGAATATTATCTTAAGGATACTCAGAAAACAAGTGTTTCCTAGCAAATGTGTAGTAAATGACTGGAATGCGATCTGGATTATTATCCTTTAAGGGGATAGCTGCAGTAGCAAGGGAGAAAGGCCGAGAAGAGCTCTGGCGTCTTGTTACGTCTATGCACTGTCTGTGACGTGTTTACGAGGCGAGCTACCGAGAAGCCAATAATCTAATTCCAATGATCCGAATTAAGTTCATATAGGTGGCAATTCTGTTTTAGCAGCATTTAGTCAGCTGCTTAGTGATACTGATATTGCGCGGTGGCTACAATGGTGACGTCATTGATACGTCACCGGTTGCAATCAGTTCACTTGGACAAATAGGGTTTGGGCCGTCTATAAAGTACATACTCAGCAAGGGGGATGGGGTAGGGGAGGGCTTAGAACAAATGATTACAAGCGAGTAATGGAGTGGGAGGGAGGGAGGGAGGGCGTAGAAGGCTTGATTTGTCCAAACGCATGGATATGCAACTTCTTAAGAAAACTGCAGCATCTTGCACAATAGGTAAATGAATATTATAAGCAGTATTATGTAAATGTATTTTAGAAAATAGTGGCGACTTTCTATTCGATACCCTGGTCGTAGGATAAGAGAGAAAACATATACCAGTACATTTACTCAGCCACCTGTTGTGAAACCTAACTGGCACAGCATGTGTGTCTTACTGCATTCGATAATTAGAAACAGGTGTACTTTAGTCAGGTTAATTCATAAATGATATGAATTGTGAAGAAATAGTCCAACCACATGAGTTATCTTAATAAGTTAAGGCATTTATTATCAGGACCGACGTTTCGACCATTAGATAATATTTTTCAACAGTGAATAATTGCTGTCTATATTACATGACAAGTACCGAGAAATGAAAATGGATATTGTTTCTTGTATGACGATGGCTTGGTATGGCTTCGTCTGAAATAGGTCCGAGGTCTACATTGGGGAAACAATCGAAATCCATATATAAGTGGTAGACAGCTCCGACCAGGTATAGGTATCAAATTCGTGTCTTATTAGAGTCTATGGAAGCCAAGTGGCAGAAGACAAGTATAGCCACTGCAGAAGCCATTGCGGCAAGCCAGCTACCCAATTCACAGGTAAAGTGCCACATCCCTACCTCATCAAATCAGCACTGCAAAGACCCTCTCCTCACCTTCACTGCCACCACAGAGACCAATATAATCACGTCTGCCCGTTTAGAATATAAAGTGCCTTTCCGTCTGGCGCTGCTTGCCTACTGATGGCGGGAAAAGGCAGACGACATTTGGCTGAAACTCTTTACGTGTGCGCAGAACGAACAGGGAGATAGATAGATGTATGGGCTGAATAGAAGTGCGTTGTTTAGTGACAACGCCGTGTACAAACGCGATGAGGATTAAAGTGATTAGCGCAGCCTCCGAAGTAGTCTTCCACTAGTAGTGTCTCAGCTGAAAAAAAACAATTGTGAATGCGGCTGTGTATGAATTGTTTGTTTCTTTGAAAGTAGATAAACTGTAAAAAATGTGAATGTAACATGTAAACGCAGGGCTAACGCCGTTTTTCTCACAATTGAATTCATGTTCATATTAAGAGTTCCCCACAATATAATGCCCAAAATAAATTCTCGGACTTGCGGCGACCTCACCTACCGCCACATCCAATGAATATAGACTTTGCTTGCGCATAAAACATGTGTATGTACGCAGGGGAATCAATTGTCATTTTTTTCTTTAAAAAAAAATTGAACTCGATGCACAGAAGACGTTACATATTCATATTGAGTCGGATTTGCCTTTTCGTAAAACCACCAATTAGATAGATATGTTTTCGTTTTTAAAAACATGATAATCCCAAACCTCATATGAGGCTAGGAGAGACGGATCGTGACACAATTGTTTGAAAAAAATGCTATGACTAATGTCACTGAAGATTGATTAGGAGGAATTTGATAGATGGTCTAGTATGGGGTTGTATATGTTATGTAAATAAAGTGTCATTTCAGTCTGGCACTAGTAGTTTGGGTGATGGTCACTATTTGTGAAAATATTGGATATCAGAGTCATGACTCATACTGGAAGTAAGAAATTTGTATCATTGTCATCTTCGTTCCCCTAATTTGCAGAAACAACTATCAATACCTCTGTGGCTCTGCAGTTTCCGTTCACGTGTTCCCTTCTCATTCTTTAGGAACATTTCTATGTGTCCTTGCTGATCTCTTGCTTTGGCGTTGCAGGTGTCGATCCAGAAGATTCACATTCGCTACGAAGACAAGGTGACCAACCCTGACCACCCGTGTGCATGTGGCATCATGCTGAAGAGTCTGTCAGCCGAGACAACCAACGGGCAGTGGTTACCCACCCATGTGCACGACAGCATGGCCACGCAAATCAACAAGGTAGACCAACTATCTTCATACAGTGAAGATCTAGAGCCGGACCTCTAGCACTCTGACCTTTATGACCTTAAAATCCAATAAGCAAATAGTACTTTCAGATGTCCAGGGAACAATATATCTACCATTTTCCCGGACTATTGATGCTTTTCCCCGTCTCAATCCTTATTCTCTAGTCCATGCCCTGAAGAAGGCCCATCTCTGTGCAGAATCCTTGGCATCCTTGGACAGAAAAAAGAACCCAATGATTTATGTACCTGAAAGGTTATCCATTGACAATTGTCTGAACATACACTGGTTGATGATTGATTTGTGGTCATATTCCCCTCCCCCCTTATTTTATATAGTTGATTTAAAAAAAAATAATTTATTTACTGAAGTAATACATGGACATTCTGCCTGACGGCAGGTTTTGTGTGTCTGCATTTTACACATGCATACATAAATATTATCAGTGAACAATCACAGGTCTTCAGTTGATGGATGATAGATTGAATAATGATGAGTTATGGGTTGATTGGATGAGGCGAGTTTACCACTGTTGATTTGTCAGGATTCGCTGAATGTCCTCTGTGTACTCTTTTTTTTCACATACTTTTTATAAGCCGATATTTTTCCACAATCTTGGACCTCTCCAGACAGGCCATTCCAGAGAGACATACCCTCATATATGGGGTTTCTCTTGAAATGGCCTGTCCGAGGCCTCTGCAGATTTAACTGCCTTTTTTCTTGTTGATTACAAGATGTGCGCAATGAAATAATGCTGCAAGTTTCATTCTATTTTCCTTAAACGTTCTCCGCAGTCAAACCCAAAAGGTCCGTTCATGAAGAAAAAAGATGAAACGGATTTTTCTTATTACCGCTTGAGAGAAAGAAAGCTTGTGTCTGGTATTTCATATAATGAAGAAAACAAACTGTCGCCAAGCCAGTTGGACCAGTAATTAACTATGGTATTATTCAATAAAGATCACTTATGTCGGCTCTCCTGATTTAGAATGTCATGATCAAAGATTATATTTTAATTTGTGGCTGTCATCGCTGTCATTAGAAAGTCAGAAGTCATGGGCCTAAATGGAAAACAAAACAAAATGATAAAAAAACACAAACAAAAAACAATGTATAAGTATTAGGATCCGACGTTAGGAGAAATAATAAGATGTTTTGTTTGGACGTGACAGGTTGTTCCCACTCAGAACAGATTAGAAAAGGGAGAAATGATAAAATCATTTGGAGGAAAATAATTTCAGCCGTGAAAATAAGCGGAACTTTATTTATCATCGCTGTAAACGATCCGTCCGATTGAATTATCTGTGATGATTGTTGGGAGATTAATATTTATTGATGCCCAACGCTTATCTCGATTAAAGCGCATGTCAAAGTAATGCTGAGGTGATTCCCTTTATTGACAAGCGCCATGCCATAACCGCCAATATTCAGTCGTCATTAAGAAGCAGTTTGTGACAAGACTCATAATATTTAAAAGCCGCTCCTCAGAAACAATGTTGATTGTTCAATGTTTCCCTCTCTTCCTTATCCACAATATTACGACTATTCCACATCAGATACTGATAAGTTTGAATGATTTATGAATTAATCATGGATAGGAACGTGGTATAGATGACTCGGGAGAGAAATCTCTCGATTCTTCTCATCTGAGACACAAAAACAGGAGGCAATCGTTGCACGTTCGACCTCCACAGAACAAATAATGCATCAAAGGTCAAAGTGTCCTCTCTTCTGACTTTGCCCCGGATACAAATGGATCTTTTTTCCTTCTTTTATTGAAAAGAAAACACATAGAGAGGCCCGTCTCTGTAGGAGGCACTTTGTTGTGGTGCTTGTGGTTCTTTTGATCTGTGGGTGTCATAATGACGCGACCCTCCTATTACTGCGGTGACCGTGGGTTTGTTTATACAGTAGAGTATTCTTGACATTATTCAGGGATGCAAGTTCGCCGACAATTGACGGAAATCAGAAATTTCTGCATCTTGAAATATGATTGAAATATGTATGAAAATCATGAAATAAAAGTATGAAAATCATTAAATGAAACTAAATTCCAAGAAATGATAGATAATTCTGACAGCAGGTTCTCACCAACGGCGTATAAACCTCCATAGGCCGTTAGCATTGACGCACACGCCGGGGAAACGGGTAGTCAGTAGTTTGGCGGCAGTTAAACGCGCCAAGGGCCGTTGACACTGCCGTCAGAGTTCCGTCAAGTGCCGAAATTTTGTTTGACGGAACGGGGGGGGGGGGGGGGGGGGGTCCCCCCCAATACCCCCCAGTTTTTTTGGTGTTTTTGTTTCCGACTTTTTCATCAGTCCCGACTTTCATCCCTGCATTATGTGGGATGCATTCTGCGATGAAGCTCACTGTGTGAACTAAGCCCGGTCTGCGCGCAGTGAAAATTATCGAGTACTAACATAAAATAGACACCCTTCATGACTAAATTGTTGGGTACTATAACTGAGATAAATGAATGTTTAAAGGAGGAAAGAAGTACGATGTATATGAAATTTTGTCTTGTTTCAACAAAATATCTTTTTCAGTTCAAGATAATGTTTGGATATGAGAAATGTGATCTCTATAAATATGAATGTACACTATAGGTCCAATCTCCCTGCATAACACAAGATGTGATTACTCTAGCATTAGATAATAAATGGTATCTCCCAGCTTTTTGTTATTCAATCCATATTATACAGTTTAGAAATGTTGTTGCAGTACATTTCTTGGTGCCCAGTATCACCTCTCTGCATCACCCATGCACGGGCTGTCAGGCGGGGCTCAAGACTTTCAGGTGGGGCCTTGGGGGTGTCTGACGGGGCTCGAGGACTGTTTAGACGTGGACGTGGAGATGTTACGAGTGGACGTGGGGATATCGGGAGTAGCCACGAGGCTGTTAGGAGTGGCCGTGGGTCTGTTAGGTGGGGCTCTATGACTGTTAGGCGTGGCCATGGGCCTGTCAGGTGGGGCTCTATAACTGTTAGGCGTGGCCGTGGGCCTGTCAGGTGGGGCTCTATGACTGTTAGGCGTGGCTGTGGGCCTGTCAGGTGGGGCTCTATGAGTGTTAGGAGTGGCAATGAGGTGTCCGGCAATGAGGTGTCCTATGACTGATAGGAGTGGCTGTGAGTTTGTGAGGTGGGGCTGTAGGACTGGCCGTGAGGCTGTCAGGTAGGACACTAGAACTGTTAGCAGTGGCTGTTAGGTTGGCAGGCAGGGCTCAAGCGCTGTTGTGGACAGGGGCCCCAGGTCTGTTAGAAGAGGCGAGAGTGCCTCCAATATATGCAGAGATAGGTTCGTTGCCTGTTTTCCTGAGAAGACTATGGGGTACCTAGCCCAATGGACGGCCCCAGAAGCTGGTGAATTCTATTAACATAACAATCGATAAGCAGGATGGCTAGGTGAGCGGGCCACCGTATGTGGCGAGATGCAATCTCCGTGGTGGGAATGTCGAAGCATACACTGATTGCCTTAAGTCCGTAGTGGTGAGGAATGACCATTACGGACGCGAAATAGATGGTATTGACATGCAGCGAGCGAGAAGGGCAATGGAGGAGATAATGAGGTAGACAACGAGACAGAAAATACACACAGAGACAGACAGAAAGAAGGAGAGACAGAGGGAGAAACAGAGACACCCAGGTACAGAGATATAGAGTCCGAGGTATATGTAGAGGCATTCGCAGAGGGAAAGACAGGGAGATACAGAACTGAATAGAAAGATGTAGGGATAAAGAAAATTAGACATACGAAAACCCATATGTAATAGACAGAGATAGAGAGGCAAAGGTTAAGGCAGAGACAGTCATGACGTGATTGTCATAAAGGCAGGCAAAGGAGATACTGAAAGAGGCAATCGCACTCATTTACATCAGCTTCATGTATGTCATTTTGTAAACTCCACATAACTCATTGCTCTTGGTTTGAAATATGTGTTTGCTGTCTTTACGTTCAGGATATTATTCGGTCCAGCAGGTCTTCTATCATATAAGTTGTCCTACTCATATAGGAGCCGAAATCTGGCACTGAGGGATAACATTAAGATTCGCAGGTTTTTCCATTGCTGACATAAGATATCTCCTAATATATATGATGTTGATATTTATGCATATATATATATATTAGTGAGTGTTGATGGTGATGAAATGGGGGACTATGATCGTGCTACTTATTTTGATAATGGTACCAATCAATCGTGAATTACGGTCGGTTCATTGGGTGGGCATGGACTTGTTTTTACTTCACTTGAATGTTATTAGAAACATTATAACCAGTCATTAATTTTTCAGCTGGTCAACCTCCAAGCATTGTCGGCTTATTGGAACCCGAACCTCCCAGAAAACTGTATGGTTCGCACCAAGTTACACACCACCGCTTGGAGAGTGAGTATGCGCCGCCTAAGTAGCGCTATAGTTTAACGTCATGTCACATGTTATAATATGATGAATATTTAAATGTATGATTTGAACTGAAATTGTTTTCCTCGATATCTGAAATGTCACCTTCTCCCGCAAAGTAGTAATGAAAATATTTTTTGTTTTATCTTCCGGTAATGGGTGAAATAATAAACCCATCAGTGATATGTATATCTTAATTATCATTTTACCACTAATGTATATACTACCTCCCTCCCGCAACATACCGCTTTAGGTATTCTTACCAACATCGAGGACTTCTTCTTTCTCTTCAGAGTCTACTGAAAAATTCGCTTGACACACATCGCATTATGGAGGAAGAATTTGAATTTGGTGAGTTTAAAAAAGCATATATTGAACTTAAACCCTGAACTTACGCTTAAATTTTCTACCCCCAGAAGATGATATTTATGGAAATTGGATATATGGAATTCTAGGGCCAATTCATTCATTGTGACTCTACTATCAACACTGTCCATCCAATAATCTTCCTTAAATAATATTAATATTAATTGAATATTATTTACAACGATACGGCAGTATAAGTAGCATTTGTTAAGTATTATTATGAAGTTTCTAGAAGAATCATAAATTATCAATATCAAGAGAATATCTCATCTACTAAATAGACTAAGATGCATTGCGATGGAGTTCATACTAGAAATAGAAATTATTGGTTAGAGAAAGTGTCTGTTCATCGTTGTAGTTCTCCGACCTGTATCGTCGAAGGCTAAACTACTGTTTAATAAGGATGGCTCTACCTCCCTGCCCCACATGGTGATGGATCTGGGCATGGACGAAATCGGCGTCATGGTATCCAGACAACAAGTGAGAACTTTTTCTATTGAGTCAATACATTGAAAATTATAGGGAATTCCAGTATCAAGGCAAATTTATCTAGATTCTGTTAGGGTAAAATGGTGGTAATGAATTTCATTCAACCTTTATTTCGCTATAACGATATCCTTTTTTTGCTGACCTTGCATTTTCTTGTAGGAGTTTTGTTTTGATGAATAAGAGTGAGAAAAGCAGAACTACCAATCATTGTTCTCACTAAAATTTGATTATACATTTTCATTATACATCATCAGAATTTCGTACGTTTTTCTGTCTATTTTCTTTCGAAGATATGATCACGTCCCATACGGGTTTTATTTTAAGACATATATATATGCTTATGCCTTCTCTAGAGTATGCTGGAATAATCCAATGCTGTACGTCAACCCAATACCATTATCGTTTACAAGTTCTGATGAATTAATCCCTGAAAGTTTCTCTGGGAATTAGGTTTAACAGACAAGTACCAATAAATGAATTACACTCGAGGTGCAAGATAAGGGATCTAACATATAAAAGGCATGTGCAGTTGTTGATGGTCATAAAATGGTGGCCTGGAGATATCGAGCATGTGCTCGAAAATTGTCGCAATAAAACTCGGTCAAGTAGAGGTAAATATGATAGTTTGCCGTCATATATTTGAAGCACTAAATGGAATCAACTGAATGCAGATGTACAGTCCATAGACAGTTGTACAAATTTCAAAGGCAGGATCAAAAGAGATTTTGAACATAGAACGTATACAAGAAATGTAAATGAATGAACTGAGAGATATTTCTACTAATGGACTATCATAAGATACTAGAGGATAATGAGTATGTCACACAGCCTTTGACTGACGTATATGTAAAACAACTCATAGAATGAATGTTCATGCAATGATTCAATATATATATATACTTCATTTCTATAATATATTTATGAATAGCATCGTTAGATGAATTTACGAATCTATACTATCCTGTAATGTCCATGTGGCGTCGGTTGTTGGGCCTAATCATGGGAAACCGCGGGAATTCTCCTGTGGATGGTTAGAGTCAGTAAATTAACACTTCTATCGAGAAAATTGTAAAAAAATGCTTTTTATTTGTGCACAGTTCCTGAACATGCTGAGCCTAGCGGACTCCTTCAAGATGATGACAGTTAATCAGAGGTACCGGAAGTTCTCACCAGGGGTCGCCGTACATGGTCACGTGGCCAAGTGGTGGCGGTATGCGTACAATGCTATCGTAGAAGAGCGTATCAAGCCATACTCTTGGGAGAGAATCAGAGCACACAGGTAATTAACTCACAATAAATAGTGAAGCAGATTGGTTGTAATCCAAAGTATTCAACATTTAATGAATTTTATTTGTTGCCATGACCAATCTTGTATAAGGTAGGACTGCAGAAGCAGTGGATGAAATGGTATTTGATTTCCACCTACATATCCATCTTGTGAGTGCTAAAAATAGATTATTGTTGAAGCCAGACACTGTCTAGACCACTAAAGTTTGCTCCAACAAGTAACACTTTGACTGTTTCTCGGAAGATAATTTTATATGTATAAGTTCGTTATTCAACAATGTTAGGTTTTTGCGAGTGCAGATCATTTTACCGTACCATCAGTAATAACTATCAACCTT
This sequence comes from Alentia gelatinosa, assembly GCA_950022655.1. Taxonomy (NCBI): domain Eukaryota; kingdom Metazoa; phylum Annelida; class Polychaeta; order Phyllodocida; family Polynoidae; genus Alentia; species Alentia gelatinosa. The sequence goes on along the minus strand of OX465580.1, from coordinate 98,705,147 downwards.
ATAATATCACAAGATATGAGATATGTTTAATGAAGATACAAACGCTTCCAACCTGTTGATATTTGCTTAAAAGGCTCGAATGTGTGGCTGTTGACGTCAGCTGTGGTAAAAACACTGGCCCACCACGACGTTGTTTACACAGACTAACGGAGTTTGTTTTCTGCATGATAGGCAGCTCTACCGGCGCTATAAGGACGTGTATAAAAAGAAGCTGCAGTTCCCGGACAACGAGAATGTGCGCAATCAGCAGGAGCAGCTCGAGGATCAGCTCAACCTGGCCAACATCGTCATGGCTCGTGTACAGGCCAAGATGGAGGTGAGCGCGCCATTCTGTATTCGTCAGAGATATAAACATTATTAGCCATGGTATACAATGTCCTCATTGAACATATATGGGGACTCAGGAAACCACTACCTATTGTTTTAAAAACCGGCAGATACCATAACCATGGTATATGGCTTCAAAGCCATTGTAAACGGAAAAATAGTCCCTTGGTACTATAGAGCAAAAAGAAAATAGTCCCTATTGAGACACCCTTTGATATGGCAATTCCGTGGTGTGAATTATGTAATTTATGTAATGATATGGCAATTCCTTAGGTTTAATTTACATGTAAATTACATGTGTGTCCATGGAGAAGATGGATGATAAATACAATAAACTATGGCTTAATGGACAGGCGGCTCCTTAAACCACTCGAGGTTGATATCGTGACACACTCCAAAACCATCGATTATTGTCTATGGAATTGATGCTTTGTGGCCATAAACCCGTAATCGATGGATTTGATATAGGTCATAAATGTTTATGGGTTCTGACAGCATACAAGCAATAGAGAGTGGTTTACTTAAGACCCCATACATTTTCAATAGGGACTTCAGAATAGATGGATAAACAGCTCGTGTATACTGTTATCTACAAATTGTCGACACTTATCAATTGTAGTTGATCGGTGATATCCCATTTCACACTTACCCATCTGCAGATCACTCAATTAAACCCATAAACGAGTCAATTGTATATTGTCATCCTTTGATTAAACTTAGAGTGGATTCGCTTCGACTTACGCTCTATAAATGTTTCCATTTTGTCACATTATCTGCTGTTATAATGCAATTCTATATATCAAGAGAGCATCGGAGTGTGTGTTAACTTAAGAGAAAGAAATCATCTATGCTTGATTAAACTTCAGGATCAATACCTTCCTCCCTTCCCCTGCTCAATACAGGGTCACAAAATCGAGAAACATTTTTGTGATATGTTGTGAACCCAGATAGCATGACATGCGTTACGATATTTTTTACATAAACCCGGGGCTCTCATAACAAAAGTGGTGTCTCGGCGGTGTGTCGTAGTTTTTTTTTTTTTTACAATGTTGAACCATTTTAAAATGTCCCACACACCTATTGCTGCGTGTTACGCTGCGACAAATATTGTGATATGGGTTCACAGTTACGACATCTACTGCAACACACTGACAACACAGACTGCGCCAGAGTGTATCACAGACATTCTGTGTCCTAGTTGTGAAACAGTACATTGTAAGCGTGTCGAGTTAGGTGGGTTCACCACTTTAAGCAATTATATTCAAACTGTGCCCACAATTCTAAATTACAGCCGGTTGCAGGTTAATTACAATGCTTCTCATTTTAGAGGTAAAGAGCAATAAAACATATGAGGCAACTTGGCAGGTATTAACATGGTACCAGGTGAGGTTTAGAGGGCTCTTAATGCAAAGGATTTTTGAAGCCTGCTTGATGTGCCAGCTCTTTAGCGTTTCGTTTGATAAAGTTCAACTATAAATTTCTCTTTATGTCCGTAAAACAAACCTTGGTCTTTCGTGTGGTTTTTCTTTTTGGACTTTATTGCTGAACTGAATTATTTGAGATGTTGACGTTTATTGACAATAATAAAACGTCTCATGTTCTTACATTTTTGGTCATACAGAGGCATATAAACATCCACTCCTGTCTGCAGATGCTGTGCTTTGCTTTTGGCGAGTTACTAGAATTGAACTCAAAGTAATCACAGCGTTGTAGTGTACATCATATTAATCCAGTGTTTTGGTGAACTAGTCTTTTGACTAGTCATTGGGGATGTTTTATCATATCATACCTGTATATCAGTATACCGACTCTTTTTCACCTACGATCACACTGTAAATAAACTTCATTTTATTTTTGCAACCCCTTATAGGCAAATTAATCCTGTAGTATAAGGTATATTTCGAGAGAAAAAAAATGCATGTTGAAAAGTTTTCTTTGTAACCGGTTATAACTGAGGCAAATGGATCATAGAGTATGAATTTGAAATTCAAAAAGAAAGTATTGAATTTAAACCAATAGCTGTCAGAAATAAATCTTTACTGAAAAGATCATTCAGTACATAGCACACAATGCAGAGGTGAAATACAAATATAACCCGTTTTGCATCTCATTACTGACAGCTTGAGAAGGAGCTGCCTGAGAGGGTGGAACATAAGCCGGTAAAACCAGAAGGCTGGTTCTCCTGGCTGTGGGGATCGTCGAAGACGCCTGACGAGCCTGACGAGATCGTCGTTCTGCAGCCGAAAAACCAGCCGTCCTGGCTGCGACAGCTCTCTCCTGAGGAGAAGAAGAAGCTCTACAACGCCATCGGCTACAGCGGTCAGCCGCTCATCCAGCACAATAACGATGTGAGTCACACCAACCCGCATCATATTTTCTAAGTTTACTTTTTACAAATGTAGTCTTCCACTGGTCAGCAAAGGGAACTTATAATACAACGATATATACAGTTGGTAATTCGAGCAATATGACAAACCTTCATATCCCTATGTCAAAATGTACTTAGATTTTTTTGTATTTAAAAAAAAAAAATCTTAAGGAGTCCACATTTTTTTTTGGTTTATTCCAACCAGTTCTACCCATCGGTAGATCTTCCACATGTTGATGCTTATTTTACACTTCAATTGCTACCATTAACACCATTCATGAATACTCTAACAAATAGCAGTTGCCACGTGTTAGAGCTGAGTAGTCTACAGTGCAATTATACAGTACAGACTTGCAAAAGTGTATCATACAAAAAATAAACATAAAAAAACCGCTCCTCTACTACCCAAGAGGATGGCTGACAAACAATAGGATATATGAGATAAGAGAGAGGATTATAATACAAATATGTCCATGCACAACATTAAATACATACACATATCGTCCCCAACGCCGGACCGATCACACAAAGCTATTGAATTGCTATGTGCTTAAAATACGGCAACGGCAATCGGTGCAGTCACGCTGAGCAGTTAAATTGCTCGTTGCTTCATTTTGATCGGCTATATTGCATCCAATCAAACAGCGCTTGTGTCACTGAACCAAGTCGAAGGCAACCTGATTTCGTGATGGAAACGGTATCTTTTTTTAAAAAACTAGCAATATTTGGTTGCTCTGTGTAATCCCCCTAATGGAATAACAAGAAACTTATCGAAACGATTCATGCAGGGATATTTTTCTTTTTGTGATTCTGCAGAAGGAAATCAAGAAAATGGCGGACACTGGTAATTCCCGTGTGTTGGTATCGTATTATCAGTCAGGTTAATTTGATTTGATTAAAGACCACCGCAGGGGTATTAGCCTTAGTGTCGCTATTGTTTGGTGGAAACTCCAATCGCTTTTACTCAGTATCTGGGTTGGGGAGTTAGCTCAATGGTTAGGGCACTGGACTTTTCATCCCAAGGTTGTAGGACTTTGTGGGGTCGAGTCCCACTGCGGCTACTCTTCTCCTTCATTCCCAGGAGTGGTAGATTTACTACTATATCAATGGCCAATCCTTCTCATACCATGTCTATGTGGTGTGGGAATTAAAAGAACTCTCACCTGTGTAGGGGTGAGGTTTCTTCATCACATAGATTCAGTCACCACCCTGGTGGTGTACAAGAACCTTGAAAAAATCTGGTGAGAACTTCTAATGGCTAACTGGACGTTAAATCAATCAAACCAACCAACCAACCAACTCAGTATCTAACGGCTTCTCACAGCTATTTGTGACATGACTTTGCAGAAATTTGTACTTTGTAATTAATTCTACATGTATTTACTCATTAATCTGACACTTTATTGATTATCTACAAGGAGAGCAGTCACCTTAGTTCCAAATTCTATCATTTATTATTGTCTATATCTTAGAACGAGACTAATTTTGACACTGTTGCGAGTATAAATAGGAATCTGGAGATTTCAAATTAACCCCAATGCGCATGTGCTTACAATGTTTGAGATGCTACCTAGTGAAGAGATATGCAAAAAATAAGTTCCAACTGTCAATAGTAAAGTATGTCACGTGTGTTTGACTTTGACAGTATGTTTCGCACCGCCTCAACGTATCGCTCAAGAACTGCTCGCTGTCTCTCATCAACTACAGCAAAGAGGTGCTCAAAGTGACGGTGACTCACATGACGGCAGGCCTGGACTACCGACCCAACAACTCGGGCTACAAGTCAGTACATAAAACATTATCACTGTGTTTCATGTTTACAATTAAAAAAAAAATTCGTGTTTCGTATTTTAATTTTTTTTTTTTTTTTTCGTGTTTCGTATTTTATGTCTCGTTTATTTCTCAATGGTGTGATATGTTCAGGATCTTTTCAATACTCTGTCGAAAATGTCAATGGCTCTCATATCGATGCTATATGAGTTTATATCAAGAAGAAGTGAATATTATTCCGGAACGGTGAATGGTCTCGTTACTGGATGGAAATAGTATTTGGAAGGTTTGATAATTCAGATAGATCAGAAATTCTATAATCGAAATTATTGGCACACGTCAAGCTTTATATCTGTTTTGTAGAAAGCTTCATGAAAAATGTTTAGTTTGAACACGTAACCTAACAATGTCACTTTGATTGAAATTATTAGGCAGTGCCCAGTAAAGTGTGGCTTATTTTTCAAATCAATTTCGTAAACCGTTTGGCTTAACGAATATGATAATGAAAAAATGACAATGATACTTCATGACTTGCACTGCTTGGTGTTTGACATACCGCCATTATCTTCTAGGATGTCCCTGGTTGTCCATTACACAAACGACAGGTTGATTAAAATGAGAACATTATTTCTCTCAAAAAGGCTTTCTAGAAAGTTCTGTTTGTGATATGTGGATATCGCTGATATGATAATCTCAAATGTAAAAACTAATTGGAACTTCGGTGCATATATTATAAAGAATAAAAAAAAAAGGTCCACAAATCACAGACCGTGCACAATTGCTAGCTCATCTGGTTGGGTGTTCCCTTTCCGCTAATATCAAGATGAACAATCTAAGGCGTTATTTCTTTGGTCAGAATTAATGTATTCTGAATTTGTCTATTCGTAATATTAAAACTCCTTTTGGCATTTAGAATATGGTTGTCAAAACTCTCGTCGAAATTTCCCCTTACCCCTGTAACTGTCACACAAAGCTTCTTTTTTTTTTGTCAGAATGATCAAATTAATCTTAATTCTTATTGATCTTCTTTCGATATCATAATCAAACTACCTTTTTTACAAATATGATTTAATCAATTCTTAAAGATGATTTTAACATATACTTGACTTAATCTAGCTGTACATATCGCACCTTTCTTTTGAATAAGATTGATATATTCCTTTAGTACGTAAGTCTGCACCCAAAGGGTTGTGTGGGGTTGACCACTTATTTTTGAAGAGTAAAATGTATTCACCTTTTGGACGTCCTCTCGTACTACGCTTCTTTCGATGAAAATATCAATCGAGCTGATAGAGCGAGATCAATATTTTTATCAAAAGAAAAAGGGAAGAGAGGACGTCCCAACGAGGTCAATATTTTTTACTTTTATTATGTACCTCCAAATTTGAATAAGTATTGAAATATCAACCAAAAATATGACTATATCAAGTCACTATCCAGAGGGTGTTGGAATGGCAGAAGTCACTCTAAGTATGTATGTTTAGTTTCTTACAAAAAAATAGAGTGTATTTGATAATTTTATTTTGTTAATATATGTTTTGTTGACATTTTACTATAATTGTCCGTGTATTTTTCGGTGATATTTCATGTTTTCCTATGTTAACATTCCATGCACTGCTAAACTCGCTTGCATCAATTGCGTATTCAGAGTATATGTGTATTTATTTTCGTACCAGCATACTGTGCGGTATGCTAATAATACCTATACCGTAGCAGAGTAGCGATGTATAATAAGGGCTTCCAAAGTTCAGCCTTGCAAGGCCTTAAAATGATATTTCCCTGTGGTGTAGTGGGTAAGAAACCTGGCTGGATACCCTACTGGTTAGATTGAAAGCCCATCGTACCCTGCTTTTATATACGAATTTCTTGGTTGATTTTTTTTTTTTTTATACAAGATTTATCGTGGGGCCTCCTATAAAATTTATTATTTGAATACGTTATATCCATACATGATATTTCGTTCAACATGGTAATTTGTAATGCAGCTGGGATATCTCCTTGGCTGTTATTTGGCGCCTGAAGTCAGATTTGTTTCGTGCATGTTACGATCATAGTAACCGGCCTCAATTGAAGGAGAAACTTTTTGGTTTCTAGTCTTTCTTTGGACTTATAGCTTCCATACTACATGTATTCTACTTTAGCTTTAGTGGAATTTATTACTACTTTTATCAGAATTATGTTATAATTTTCGTTACAGAGTTGCAACGAAAACTGAGAGCTTCGTCGTTGAAGGAGTGTCAATAGAACATGACCTTGTGCCAATAATTACTTCAGATATAGGAGTTTATGGTAAGTCAAATCTATTGTTTAATTCTAAAGAGATACTATATGCTGATTCATCGTAAAGGTATGTGATGTAATTCGTCGAATAAGACGTCATAAACATCTTCGTCATAAACATCTTCCGTATTTTGCTTTCATTTGCTTCTAGTCAATCTGAGCTAGTGGAAGGCTAAGTCAGAAATTACGCTTTTTTATATTACTTTATTTGAATGTTATCATCTACAACACGAATAAACTCTTCTGATAGCTACAATAAATCACCAAAGACTGGACAGCGTACACGAAAATAGGGAAATAATATAACATCGGTTATTGAAATATTGTGCCCCATAGAATATCTACGAATACCTCTTCAAGTCTAAATGTTATAAGCTTAATTAATAGATGATGCCTGTGATATTTCAGACCGCCGTCGAATCTCAGGTAGTTATTATGATAGGTTCCAAGAAATTCCATTGCAGTTTTATTCAAGAAATTGTTGGTTCTACATTTGTCATTGACAGTAGGCAATGCACTGCATTTAAAGTTGCGAAGTTACAAATTAGGGCTGATTTGGTTAGAATAACTTTACTTTTCACTGAATAATATCAATTTCGGAATAATCGTAAAACATTATATTTCCTGACTGTAGACAGCGCATATTCTACAAAGAGCGAATCATTATGAAGTCATAACAATATATATATGTGCTACACACCATTTGCCAACTGTGAAGATGACAAATAAAGAACCTAGGTTTGCCCTGTTTAACAGAAGTATCCTTAAAACGTAAGTGGATATGCAGAACTATACGATTGATTCATTTAGGATTCCCTGTATTGATACCAAAGGACTGACCCCTCCATACATTTATAAATGGGTATTGATAAAGACGTACGAACCAAACCCTGTTATCGCCCTCCGCCTGCTTCACTAATGATTTGATCTGCAATGTACTTAAAAACCTATGAAATGAAACAAATCTTTGCTTTTATGATTAGTCAGTCCTATCCCACATATCTCTTGTTGTCGCCCTTTCAGTTAGACCCTTTAAGCATTTGTGAAATATGTGTGTTGGAAAGCTTCTTTCTCACAGACGGACGATCGGTACCTTGTTGCTATAAAAACATATTTCTCACAAATAATTCTTTAAGTGCAGTCAATGTGATATGATCTAAAGCAAATCTCTAGTGAACAGATGAAACACCCAATATATACCCATGCCGTATGCTTGTATTTGATTACTTTTCAATTTATATTTAAAATGAAATTACTAAATTGATACAAATGCCATGAACTATGCATGTCGTCTGAGGTTATCTTCACAATACGCCATAATAAGAGACTTTATAAGATGTAATAACTCATTTCGTCCTCTTTCAGCACCGTCTGTGAGTCAGGTGTTCAGCATGGAGTTCGAAGTGAACCCGAACCACGTAGAGGCGGACTTGGCCCTCAAGCTGAACATTCAACCCGTAGAGATCGTCTATGACGAAGTAAAGTATATCACCACATTCTAACCACATGTACTCAACCAAACGTTCTACATGTAGTAGTTAAGGGCGATACCAGTCATAGGTCATAGCCGGTTATGTTTTCTTTAACGTGTTTATTGCTGGCGTAAAAGTGGAATGCTACTGCAAAAACATTGAATGGTCCCAATCATAGTGACACGAATAGAATTCCCTTAACAGTATCCTGGGCATTAATGACAATATGTATTGGATCGTGGCAGTATGTACATATCATGATGACAGAGATATCATGGCTAGAATAGATGAAAAACCGGAACCTGATATATCAAATACAATTCTGTAAGAAGTGACAGAAAGACCAGGTAATAAACCGATGAAAAAAGACGATATCTTAAATGCAGAAAAGATTTATTTGCATTTTGCAAGTGTTTTGTCGATAGCTCTTTATGCGAGATCCGCGATTCTCTACTTTCTTTTGTGTACAATTACCGGAAGGGAAACTTTTTCCATATTTGTTGTTGAAAATGCCAGAGTACATCTCCCGTCCCTCCAGGCATCAAGCTTCCTGATAATGTTAAAACTTGTTTTGAACAGTAATATGAGGAAACATACTTACTGCGGGAGAATTGATGTCTGTTTGTAGTCTTTTGTCCTGGAAATACGTCCTAATGCCGCAGGGAAATGGACATATTTCCGGGCATCAATTTCCCACAGTAAATATGTTTCCTTATCATCATACAGGGATGCAAGTTCTCCGTCAATTGACGGAATTCTGAACTTTCGTACCTACTGCCAGAAATCCTAGTTATAGAATATTTTGACGCCTTGACGGCCGCACCACAGGCCGGAAACAAAGACGGCACTACCCGGTAAGCAGTGCCGGCCACTGAGCCTCAGTTTGCCGTGCTATGGGCCGGCAATATAGACGGCACTACCGGGGAAGCGGTGACGGCTTTAGCGCCTCATTCGCCCGGCAATATAGGCGGGTATACACGGGCCACTGCCGACCTGATTCCGTCCAACGCCGGCCTTTTGGGCCGGCATAGAGTTGTTGAAGTCTTACGTTTTTTATTTTATTTATTTGGTGATTTAAATGTATTTATTAGATTTCTTGTATTACATGTAACAAATTCAACTATCTCACAAATTGAGATTTTATTGTTATTTTGGGTAATTTATGACTTGTCATAATTCTCCATTGACTCCGAAAATATGTTCTACACTAAGGGACTGAGGCTAGTCTACTGTATTGCTGCTGAGCAAAAAGGCGATTCCCCAGCTCACTGAAATAGAACCGTTACCATAAGGGTTTTATATTTCCGACTTTTCCCTCAGTCCCGACTTGCATCCCTGATCATATACTATAATATCACAATTTTGATTACATGTACACATGTACTCAAATGCTAGCGGTCATTCACTACGGCATTAGGTCGCAAATATTATGAATACATGTACTGCACCTCTTGCAGCGGGTAGTATTTCATAGATGCTCGACCACAGGTATACAGTAAAACCCCGCTGAAGGAGCAACCTTCCGTTCCGAGCAAAGTGTCCCCTTCAGCGAGGGTCCCCTTAAGCGGGGTTAAAAAAAACTAACTATTCCGAACACAGTGCCCCTTAAGCGGGATGCCCCCGTAAGCGAGATGTCCCGGAAGCGGGGTTTTTACTGGATAATGATATTCATTGCGGATTATTACATTCTGTACACAGACACATTCTAATCCTCCTGTATTCTCTGTTCCAGCATGCGGTAACGGAGGTGATCGCCTTCTTCCAAGTGCCCCAGGTGACGGCGGCCGACGTGCGGGGCGTGGTGGCCGCCGGGTGGGGTCAGATGGTCGAGGTGTCACGAGCCGGTCTCCAGTACGCCATCGAGCAGCACAAGACGGTGCACCTGGCCGTCAACATGCGCTCTCCTTACGTGGTCATTCCCGAGTTTGGCACGCTCCACAGGTAAGACACTCCACATCTCAGACATGTGATATCACATGTGATAATATTACATGGCCTGATAAATAGCCTCATCAGGAGGTCCTATGGACCGGAAGTAGTTCTACATTAAGAGATTTAATTTTGTTTCTATTGACGAAGGTTCACCCGGTTACGAGTGGTCTCCCATCAATTATTGTTAAGATCCAAGGAGCATTCGGATCAGATGATCAAATTAAGGAGTAGAAATTACATCTTATTGACTGCAGATCAGCCCACTCGCGGACTTATATGTATAGGTCCGCGATCCGCTAAGTCAAATTTGGAGTTCTTGTGTAAACTGCATGCATTGCAGAGCAAATTGAAGGGGACATAAAGGCGAGAATGTATTGGACAAAAGGTTTCCCGATATCATAATTAGATAAAGAATGATGATTGAATAAGTGTGGGGAACTTCCAAGTGACCCCAAGCCATTACCCTCTGTTGAGAATGCTGGAAAAATTGTGCTTAAATCCCCATTTAGTGAAATTGTATGTAACTATTACAACAGTTCTTATTTTTTCTTTAGATAATGCCAGACTTAAAAAATATAATATCATTAAAATGTGTATCTTTGTTTATCTTATATGATGTGAAATACTATGGTTTGAAACACTGTTCAGCTCTAAGACCTGCAATAGTAATACTACGAGGCTCAAAGTCTACTCTGGCTCAGCTGTCTAGAGTGTGATTTGCACTTACCACTCACTCAGCAGCGAAACATGAGACCTTACATATCGAATTAAAACAGTCACAATCTTCATCGATAACAAGAGGCAATTGGCTTCTGTCTATCAGAATCTTTTTAAACTCCAGTACTTCCTTGCGATTCCAACGCCATTGTCTACTTTTCCTCATTTCATTGCAGAGGTGGAAATGTCATTGTTATCGATTTCGGTAAACTCAAGGTGGAAAGTGAACTTCAGCCGAAGAACATGTCACTTCATGTACGTACACATTTTCAACCTATTCTTCTCTGATTCCTGCTAGATGTTTTCAAGCTCGTGCGTTTTTTTTGTGTCTTTGCAGACGTCAATCATTATATTTTGATGCGATGTAAACCGATGTCGGCCATACTGATATCAAGCATAGCGGTACTTGGTTTTACACACACTGACATTTAGTAATCTATTATTTAGCAATGTTGTTTCTGCAGGAATGCACAATGTCGGAGATAGAATCACGGCTCTACGATAAATTCAACATCAACATAACTGACGTGAAGGCTCTGCTGTCTGACTCAGGTGAGCACTTAGTCTGCGGTTCTTTATTTTACTATATCCATTGAAATAATCTCAAGTCTGCATATAGGTGCCCCACAACAAGAATCTTCCTGGATGAGCAAGAACCTAGAATGCATTCTAGGGTGGTACTGGTTCTCCTCAGGTATCAAAGTAAAAGTAACTTAAATATTTACTAAGATATGACTAAGGTTAACAGCAGGGTACTTGAAACAAGAAGCGGTACTGCCTTTGGCTTCTATTTCTAGAAATTTATTTGTATGTGTCCTTTCAACAGGGATTCAGGTCTTACTATATGTCCATTTGAAGAGTTGAAACCATTCTATGTTATTTATCAAATTGTATTGATAAGGAACCATATTTAACTCTATTTCACTGTTGAATCGAGATACTTAACTAACAAAACTCAGTTTAGGGCTGACCTACTCAGAAACATTGTCGAAGGTCCACGCTGGAAGGCAGGGACTCTAGCTAACAATGCAAAACGAACTTATATTATGGAATAATCAATTTGATTTCATTATTTAGGTGATGACTGGCACACAGCACAGACCCAGTCTGACTCAGAATACCACGTGCTGCCCAGTGTAGGCATGCAGCTCTCCTTCTTCAACACCGTCAAAGCCGACTATAAACAACTACCGCAGTGAGTAGGCACATGTCTCCAGTGTACCCTTCTCATATCACCAACCTCCCACTTGAGTCCATTATTAGGATGAAGTACGAGGCTAACAGCTTTAGCGACTGCTGGAAAGAAAAAAGAAACAATTTTTTTTTTAGAAGATGCAAAGCTCACAGACCCCCCGCAGGTCATAGAGCGCCGCATCCCCCAAAGAGATTTTTAAACAACTTGAGTCCATTATCATGTTGCATATTTGTGAGTTAATTATTAGGTGCAGTTTGGAGAAACATGTTATTATTTATCTTAGGAATCCCGCGTGTAACTGATCAGTAAAAAAACAACAACTTTAAAAAACTAGCTTTGTCAAGGTACAGTTCACTTAGCTTAGACTTCTTACAAATTAAAAGCAACACAGGAATGAATTGGATTTCACGAGATTCCTCATAGAAGTGAAGGCGAAGGTTCAGGCGGAGAGATATGTCTGTAAGATGGAGAACAATTTGCACAAGTCGAAACATCTTGATCTATTGTATAAACTGCTTTAAGAAATTCTAAGTATCAAAACCCAATGCACCATGTAATGTCTAGTAATGTATGACTGTCCTGTTCTGTCCTGTCCGGTCTATCGATTCAGTGTATGACACACTACACAACGTATTGTATAAAATTGCATTATAACTCTATGTGAATAATGGTTGAGTCCAGATCATATCTGTTCTTTTGATAAACCTTTCTACGAGTCTGCATAAGTGTAATCGAACAGTATTATTGGAATCCTTGTTAAAGCTCACAGTTAGTTGGTTGACGAATAATTGGTTTAAGGTGGGAATGTAAAAGTTTGCAAAGTTTCCTATTGCAAATACTCACTCTTTCTTACTTAGATTTGAGAAAAGATATATATATAGATCACTGTAGATAGGACATCTGGGGGGGGGGGGGGAAAGGGGAAAAAAAAAAAAGAGCATTGGTATGACCACATCATTACGAATTTGTTGTTTAGAATTGTTTATTGTGTTTTTTGAAAACGTTGAAAAGATTTAAGATTGTATAAGGACCAAAAACTCGAACAAATGATGTAAACAAATGAAAAATAAAAACTGATTGCAAAAAAAAACAAAAAAAAACAAAAAAACACAGGAAGTAAATAAACAACGGAATTATGACAATAGACAATTTCTGACAGTCCTCCCCTGATACTGTTCCTTCCACAGGCAAAAGCTTGAAGCTAAGCTGTCCGTGTTGAAGCTGCACCTGTCTGATGAGAAGATCCAGATGATCGCGGACTTCTTCAAACACATTCCCATGCCGCATTCCAGCAGTATGATGGGCTTTGATGACAGCGTGGATGGGCATGCGGAGCCCCATCTGTACGCCAGAGTCCTTGTGAGTTGGTCATTATTCTCTCCATATCATTTACCAAACGCTGTGTCCCAATCCCGTGTAAATCTGTTTATACATTCATACACGTGTCATTCCCTTGGGAATCATTCTATACTTGCCTCTGTGTCTCAGGTGCTTGTAAATAATTGTATGTTTACCGCTATGTCCAGTTCTCTGTAAATCAATGCATACCTACCGCTATGTCCAATACTGTCTAAATCATTGTATATACATGTATGTACCCCTATCTCCATTTTTTTAGTTAATCACTGCACCCCTATGTCAACTCGTTGTTATCTACCACCATGTCTCAGGCCCTTGTGAATCCTTGCGCCATTACCTTTTTTCAAGCCCCTGAAAGAATCGATACTTCAAGCCCATTGCTAAATCCACAGTGTACCGTTACATTCAGGGTGTATCTACTATACAGTTTTTGGTTATCATCAGTTAGGTTTTCAGTCATTCATCATTATCAAAGTGAACATGGCAAACCCTTCACCATTCCCTTCCTTGCCTTATACTATGTACATATATAGCTAAAGGTTATATGCTAAAGGTTAAAGGAGAATATGCCCATGCTAGTGTATAGCCGTCTAAATTTGAGTGAAGTTATGACTTTCTCCGTCGTGTCTGAAGTAAGGAGCGGGAGTTGCTCACGACTGAGTCTCAGATTAACCCCACGCATTGCTCGGTGGCGCTTATCTTAACAGTGTTGGCTTATCATCACGAAGAGCAGCTCCCTCAGAGGGCCAGGCGTTGATAGAATTATTTCATTATTACTATATAGACTCATATCTCGAAGCATAAATTAAATTGTATTCCATGCTTATATTAAAATCACAGTCACATTAAAAAAACAACCCACTGACCGTGAGAGAATATAGCCAACTGTAGAGCTATATTGTTTGATTTGCTTTATCTGCGCGAGTTTATTTCGTTGCTCAAGCTTTATATGTGACCACTATTTGTGTTCTAGCCCAACAGTAATCCTTTCTTCGTGGTAAGTAACTGAAGCATGTAGGACCGAGTCTAACACTAATTACACGTTGCGTTAATTGATTAAAACTTTGGGGAGAAAATATTTTCTTAAGCTTTGCCCTTATTGGTACCAGAACATATTGGGGAGAATGAGAGTACCAATACATCTACTTTAGAAATAGGTTTGAAGTCATTTCCTATACAGGATATGACACTTTCTAGTTCGCACTTACGATAAAAAAAAGCCCTGTAATTCTAAATGTTCCTCGGCATCTTTCATAACGCACTTTCTGATTTATGATAAATGTGATTCAATTGTATCAATTCCTAAGGAAATGAGCAGGGAAGGGTGGTGGTTAACCGTGATTACTTCAGATTACTTATCAATGATAATCGTCACAAATCCGTGCTATTTTAGCTTATTCTGTGATGCTAGTAACTCGGCATGTATGTATGAAGCATCAGCGTCGTTCACCTGCTTCTAGTCTGCTTCAGTATGACTGGACTGAGGTGTGGACAGAGAGAGGCTGTAGGCTCTAGTCTTTTTTCTAGGCACTGTCTACTGCTCGGTGGATACGGCGCGTATTTCAGGTCCGGTAACTCTTATCTATATCCAAAGGGTTCACCAGCGTTGGCGTTGTCTGGTGTACAGCTTCGGAGAGGACTTGGTTGGTTTTTGACCAATGAGGACTGATGGTTAAATTGTAAACATCTGAATAGCCATATTCAAATATCGAACCACGACTCAATGCTATCGAAAAGTACCCAGAATAGAATTTATAAATTTGAACAAATTCATCAGGTATAGACACCATACTTCCCTAGATTAGCGAACCAATTTTGACCTCATTTTGTCCGTTTTCTCGGTACATAGTCCAACTTTGGTCGCTCTGTATTTTATCATTTATCACGAGGGAAGGTTGTGCTAGATATTATGCTTCATGGGCAGAATCCCTTATTGATGAATATATGGAGGACTACAAAGAATTCATGAAGATCTACTCACCATTACAATTTTCAAAAGTAATCACATCCGAAAAAATATAAAAAGAAAGTTTGTAAAAGTAACCTTTGTAATCTAGCTGAATAGTGTTCCCAACGGTTTTATAATCCTTGAATAATTCAATTGTTAGTCCTCATTGGTCTAAACATGTGGTGCCTTGCCACTCCTGGGGTCGCCACCAAGTTCAGTGAAACCAGAGAATTGCTGATTGATTGCTGATTAGAAGCATGCGCCCAATACGTTGCAATTCCTGTCTAATAACAACTAACCAAACCAGGAGCGGAGAATTTTGGTCAGAGGCCGAGGGAATCCACTATTTTTTTTCAATCTTGATTTGACCACAGTCGTAGCTAACTATCATGTATCAGGTGACAGACAAATACATTGAATCGTATATCATTTTTATATAGTCGTTAAAATAGTGAATACATCAGGTGGGTGATACCTCTGTGATATGAACCTGGTAGGATATAAGGTGTTAACCCCATGACCGCAACCTCAACACATATGATTTCCAATTACACAATTGGCAAATGTTACTTCAATTGCGTATCCGAAGTACACATGCTTACTTTCTACCTGATATATCATATATTACCTTTTTCCAATTTAATTTATTCAAAACAAAATTGCCCATCTCCCTAGTAATGGAATTTATTTTATATCTTGCGATATCACCCCTCTTGACTGAGTATAGTGTATTGATTATTCAGTTGTAGTTGTAGTATTTTGATTTATCCTCAGTAACCTCTTTGTTAGTAAAGTTAATTTCTGGAGGGCACTTTACAGCTGAATATGTTTTATTAGCTTATATCAACCCATAATTACTTGTGGAAGGAATCGATAATTTAATTCATATACTCAGTCATCCACTTACAGTTTTCGAATAGGCATTGTCAAGACACTGGTCCATTTATTATTTGTTCAAACTATATGGCGGATGCTTTTCTGTTAACGCACATCTAAACCTGTAAGCTGGAGATACATGGAACCCAGCAGACATGCTGAGTATCTTACAGTAGAAATAAAAGCCTGCCTGCAAATAACAAGATTACCAGCTTCTTATAGAAACTCAGCATGCTAGAAAGCATTGGGTCTTTCGTTTTACAGCAGAGCCCCGGTAGCGGGTACTCCGTAAAGGGGACCCTTCAGCAACTCGGATCTCGGCTCAAAGGCTTTGGATCCGCCAAATTGGACAACATGAGCTTTCTGTTGATATACCTCAGTGACCGAACAAAGTAGACTATTTACATAATACCTTAAATGGAGAGAAGAGAGTAAACTAAATCAGACTGAAAAAGTTACAAGGCTATATAGATAATGAGAGAGCATCCTTATCCCTCAAGTTTGTGTTGTGTTTCCGCGAATTGATAAATGAATGGATAGCTTTTATGAAGTTGGTCATTTTCCACATGCTGACAACATGGCTCTGTGACACCAAGCTGACGTATTTTTAAACGGTTCTGTTTAAGATGGCGCCGTTCTAGATTATTGTTTGCATGGTCTGATTACAGATAGCGAAAGGTATATGATAGGGCAACATTAACAAACATACCTTGTTAAACCTTGCTTTACCTGTATTTGAACTACCCACATTATTCAGTATGGAAATTGCCGACGCTTCTATTAAGTCATTGTTTTTTTTAAATTCCTCCTAATTTAGTGTACTTATTTCTGTACATTTAGTATATTCAGTTATATATATTTTTTCCTTCGATAGGTGGGTTTTTTGTTGAAAAAATATCCAATTTCTTAATTAGTTCGTTTTGAATAGATGCAAGTTTTGTCAAATGGAAGAACTGGATGTATCCAGAATTTGTCAATAAAGCAAATAATAAAAAAAAGTTACAGAATACAAATATGGCTTCATTCTCCTGATAGCATGAACATTGAGAAATAATGGCTTCATATTGTGTTCAATTTTGATGTAAAAGTACATCAAAATTACGACAGAATATTATCGCTGAGGTAGGACTACAAGTAGAGGACATCTTTTTATATCATATCCTATAACTGAACGATAGTAATTGATTAAGTAAATAATTAGGTTTGTTGTGGTATCAAAAGAAATGTAAAATAACGTAATTGAGCTAATTCATATATCTAGAAAATAAGAGTCAAAATCAGTACACTCTACAGAATACCTACATGTCGCATGTCATTTAGCTATATTTTTGTTACTCACTTTCTTCTACCGGTGTTATCTGCAACTATGTTCCAAACAAAACATAAAAGACAGTAATACGGGTGAATATAATAAGTCAGAAGCTAAATAAGCATTTACCAAATTCATATTTCCTTATACCAAACTTGGGAGGTCCAATCGCGCATCTCTTGGTCGCTATCACATCGTACTCTGTTCACATCATTACAATATTCCATTATTGGGCTCACGTGAAAACGAAGCGAGACTTAAATCCATGGTTGCAGTGCCAACCAAATAGTTTACATTCTGTTCATATTTCCTGGAAATTATTGTATTGTTTTTTTAATCAACGAAGCGAAAGGCAAGTTTATATTTTCAATTACATGGAATATTTGACTGATTTGTGTTATTTAGAACTTATAGAAAGAAACACATCGGAATTCAGATAGCATTTACTTATTTCTATACAGCGTAAAAAATAGGTATTAAGCAGTTTGATAACAATATCAAATTTTGAGATTCTCCTATTTTGTATTGTTTATTAGGATGAGAAGACGGTGCAGCTAGAACCTACCCTCCTCGAGCTGCGACGTATGAGGCGCTCTGTCCGCCTTAACTCCGTTATAGAGAGACCCAAAAGTCAAGTTCTCATCGACAGGAACTCTAGAATCTCAACAGGTCAGTGTGCTACAGGCATTACGTTGCCTCCTTGATTTCCCGTTTTGTTTTAATATAATTTCCATTTCCTCCCGGTATATCAGAATCTTTATTTCATGATGAAAGAAGCAACACTAAGGACATCTTGTACACGTCCACCTGGACTCAACAAAGGCCGCTTACCTTCGTAACCTATTACGAAGGTAAGCTGCCTTTCGAGTTTAACTGGATCAAATGGCTTCCCATGAACGCCTCCACGGGGCTGAATGTGAGCGATCCACTGAAACACTAATGACTCGCCCGGTTACCCCCCGATGACACTAAAAAAACACGTCCAATTTTTTACATTCCCAATCGAAGTACCAGTGGTGGGTATTACCACACCTTAATAGTACCAGAGTACCTCCTTTGAAACCTTTGGGAGCCATGTAATTTTAATAAAACATAAACTTTATTTACAAAAAACACCTCCACTGATGTTTATGAGCCCTCCTATGAATAACTCATGTACACTGGGAATACACTTTATTTCCTGTGTCAATTCCAGACACGCCCAGGTTGTCCCAGATAACACAAACTTGTCTGCAAGACTAAAATCAAGTCGCATAGGTTTGGTGACTGGGCTCCTAATGAGGCTAGCTATTCAGCCTCACTAGGTTTATGCAGCCTGAAGATTCTCATAGATGAATCCACCACTTTTCAAATGCCCTGATCTATTTGGAATATCACTAACAGGGCAACAGATAAAGTTGTTGACATTGTTGTCAACCCATGTTTGATGCTCTAGGATCAATGTAATTAACGCACCCTCATCCGCATGGCATACTCTTCTGTGATTGGCCAATAGGGGAAAATGGTACAAAACTATAAATATGGTCGCTGCACTGATGGCGACTCATGATGCGGTTCCTGCCTTTATGTTGCAGATCGAGATCTAGCCATATCCTAACACTAAGGACATTTTGGTATATATTTCATGGATTCCAAGAAGGATTAAGATTATGGGCCCATGTTGTTGCTGTTTTCGTATTGGAGATTCATAAAAGTGATGAAGGCTGAAGTATCTATATCTGAACTTATAGATCGAACAAAACCTTATACTTTTCTGCTAATATGTCTGAATCTTTATCACTACATATGCAAGTTTTGTCCTACCTGATACAATTCTTTTCTCAAATTTCGCATCTCTCTTTTTTTCTTTTTCTTTACCAGATTCGGAATATTACTTTTCGGCATCTGATCACTCAGATGAGGACATTGATGAATGGTCCAAGTAAGTTTCAACCGTTTTCTGCTCATTCTATCTATGACATTTCCAACAAATGTGTAGAATAACTAAAATATTTGATTTTATGTTATGGGTGCAGTTTAAAATCTATTTATTTTCATGAATACCGATCAGCGAAAAACTTTGCTTTTCTGCTGTCATATCTAAGAGTCAGGAAATAAATCCCATATTAGCTAACTGCCTTCAATTTCACCATTTCAGTCGCACAGATTATTCATGTAGAAAAATAATCAACTCTAAGCTAATTAAAATATTGGTTCCTATTTCGTTAATAAAAAATTCGATAGTTATCATATAGCTTGGATCCCACTGTAAACCTCGTTGTGTCCTGGGACGGTTTCTCAGTTCCCTGTAAAATCCATTGCGAAATTGACTTTACATGTATTTAAATTTGTAACTAGATTTATTCGATGTAGATAAACCATGTTGTTTGAAGCCGATCGCAACCACAGTAATGCGATTGTGAGAATACAAACATGTACATTATTCAAGAATAAGTGAAACATGACACCAACTTTCAGAGCACTGGACATCCCAGTACTGGACGACCACTCATCATCCACCAACACCATTAGCATGCTGCTTCGCTTTTCTCTGGGCGAAGTGGTCGTGCAGGTCGCCAAGTCCATGGACAAGAATGAGACTCCGTACCTGATGGTGCGCGTCGACCGCTTGTGCGTGGAGTCCGCGGTGACCACATACGGCCTCGTGCTGCAGGCAGCGCTAGGGGGCGTGCAGGTCGTCGACAAGATGCACACGGGCTCCTCCGGGGAGTACCTGGAGATGCTGTCCTCCGGTGACGAGCGGGATCTCATCTCCGTCGTTTTCCGCAAGGTGGGCATTGTCAGATCTAGGTTTAAATAGTGGACGGGCGGCCGTAAATCACGAGTGGTTGACGCGTTGTAATACACAAGCGCTAGCGAGTGTATTAAGACGTCAACCTCGAGTGGTTTACAGAGCCGCCTGTCCATAAAACCATCGTTTGTTGCATCTATCTTCTCTAGTAAATCTAACCCAGCAATTGCCATACTAAAGCGTACAACAATAGGTACTATTTCTTTGCTACATAGTACAAAGGGACTATTTCCCCTATAACATGGCTTTGATGCCGTATACCACAGATTTGAATCCATACCCCACAGTTATGGTATCTGACAGGTTTTATATAATGGGTCGTGGTTTATTGAGTCCCCATACATTTTCAATGGGTTCTTTGTATACGATGGATAATAAAAGATTTGTCAACTCTGCTATAGACAGGATTAAACTTGTTAGTGACTTTAAAAGAGCTGTCCGTTATAAAACAGCAAGGGTACTGCACCCGTGTCAAATCTAGGTTTACAGGACTAGGCATATCTACTAAGATAAGATTTAACTTATAACATGTGAACTTACATGAGCCCTGCCCTATCCTGACTTTGACTCTATGTATCGTATACCATATTGGAGCAGGGACAGTTGGTTAGAGGTTCGTATGGCTAAAAGATTATATTAAAGCTTGATGGCTTCCCTAGAGTGCCCTGATCTTGAATCTATGCACTCTAAAGTAGAGTGATGACTAATAGTTACATGCCCATACGTCTTGCAGGTTTCCCCGGAGTGCCCTGACTTTGAGTCTGTGTACCGTATGGTAGAGCAGGGACTGATGGTGCACTTCTCCAGCCTCAAGGTGACCTTTGACCGTGCGGCGGCGCTGCACCTAAACCAGTTCATCCAGGGGCTCATGATTGGGTAAGTTGAGCACTCTTGCCCAAGTGCATCTAGATCCTGTATTATTTGCTAAACAGATTGTAGAATTTCAATTGAAGGATTCACGTAACCAACAAACGCCAGCATGAAATTTCAAGTTTGTAGATATGTTTTATTTTATTTTGTATTACATTAAGTTTGTAAGTTTATAACGACACAACGTTTCGACCTATATGTTTATGGCCTTCATCAGGTGTACGTAAGACTAGTACATCTGTTCTAAAGTTCTAAAATTTAGCAAACTTTGAGTGGTGTTGCTATGGCAACGTGAGCTTCAGCTTGATAGTCATCTGCTTGTCTTCTTGGTCTCTTACTTGTGCGTATAGTTTTCAACGCTTAAGAGATTGAGAGATACGTATTTTTGACATAAGAACAATAAACAATCACAGTATAACTTGGTAATAACAATGGCATGATGGTTTATGATAACATTTTGTAAACTTTCAAAAGACCCTGAGAAAGTACATATTAAATAGCGATTTTTAGGTCTAAAAAATTTTCATTGTAGAATTATCGGGCATTGTTGTATGCACTTGCATGGAACACAGCAACAAAAGAAGACGCAACTCAGTTTTGACCTTTGCCTAAATTGTCAACTGATCATGATATTTAATACTGACTGGTTCATAGGAGTATTAGTTGTCCACCAGTATCAAATCAAGGTTGACATCTGAAGTACATTTGGATGTGGGATGGGTGTTTTGTAACTCCTGCCTTTTAGGTAATACACATTAGTTTCATGTTTTAAATAGGGAGACCATTTTTTGTGATATAGTCTATATACAGAGTAAAACCATTGATAGATCAATTTCAAGATGGGACGGTCCATAAAGGGCGTCATGAAGCGCGGGGGTTATAGTCTCCATGACTAACAATGTTAAGGGTTGTATGATAAAGCATGGCAAGGGGGCTGGGGGTCAAGAATAGTTAAAACTAGCATAACATCATTTATGGACAGCCCCATGTGTGAAATGACTAGGTGTTCCATCAAGACTTTAAAGATAGAAGTGCTAGCAACTCCGGAAGGATTTGATCATTGGTGCATTGGTTTTTGTTCTAGAACTTATTAAAGTCTGAATTGGAATCGTTCTTTCAGGATCAACAGTCGTATAGATGTTGATATGAAGCGCTCCACAAGCACCATCCTGGGCACGAATCATCCCATTCAGCCGGACAATGTCTCCTTTGCCCAGTCCATGTTCCTACAACCCAACGAAGGTATATATCCCTGCAACCATCCTCGTCAAAATCCTAATGTTATACTTCAGTCTTGGAATCAATCTTACAAAGAGTTGAGCCTATCTTGATTTTATGTGTTTCATGAAATAAAAGGATTAATTACGTTGTATGATTGTGCTGTAATCTGAGTCAGACAAGGTGTTGACAAATGTGGCCGCATGATAACGGTATTCACTGGGAGGCATCGCAGACGCTACACTTTTATCAGGGTAACGCTACCATTTAAGCAAGGTACCGCACACACTACAATGGAATTATAGCCATATGTCATTTTGTTGACAATTGAATGATGTATATTGGTTTCAATACTGACTTGTGTTTAATAGCACTGAACTCTAGATATCCTTCTTTTTAGTGAAAATGTTTACCATTTCTCTCAGATTTTGCTAATGCGCAATTGATAGTCAATTTAGGGATTTGATTGTTAAGATTATTTAGACGTGGCTATAACACCTCTATCAGAAGCCGAAAAAAAGGGATTTGATTGTTGTATACGCATAATTCCGTTGTGATATATCGAAGACGTTTGATTACCCACAATTGCGTTGCAACTGACCGCACACGCTACCATTATGAAACCGCCCGGACACAATCATGGCGTCTGCGATGTCCTCCAGACTCAACAGATGCGATGTGTGAACGGGGAACTAACGAAGGGATGTGTCGGTAATTAAAGTTTTTTCTTGGTTGCCGTGACAGATGCAGCTCCACTGGGGGCGACTAAACTACACCTGGTCACCAAGCTCGACGCCTTTGAGATCCGTATGGTCAATCATGAACTGGAGTTTGCCGAGGTTATTGTGAGAGGCCTGGAGAGCAAAGTCTTGGTCAAAGGTGAGGGTTGAAATTAAACCACATGTTTCACCACAAATAAGAATCTATTTGTATGTCCTAGCGACAATGGCAAGTAATTTTATTATATAGATTCGTCTTGTCATAACCCTAGCAACGGTTAACAAGCCAATTCTTATATTGTATAAGAGAACATAACGTCGTATTTTAGAATGTGTTGTCTTGGATATAGAGACTATCAATAGATTTAATCATATGTGATATGTATGAGTTAAAGGCTAACATGTATATCTAGCAGTAATGTGCAATACCCTACGAAGCTACTGTGAATATGTCCCTTTTCTGCATTGAATTTGGAGATTATGATTGAATATGACAAATTGATTAAATATATGTATGGAACTTTCGTATTTGAAGCTACGCGCACCATTGTCCAGGCCAAGCTCAATGATATGACCATAGAGGACTTAACAGAGAACACCCTCTATCCTCGAATTCTCACCATTGAAGACGACAAAGTATTTGACTTCAAAGTAAGCAGACTCATAAAATCCATCCGATAAAACTCAACTCTGGAGAAAACAAATAATCTGCTGGTATAAAGTTTCTTGTCAAGTTACTGTCCAACAAGGTTCAATACTTAAAAGATACACAAAAGGGATTATCTGAATATCCTTTAAACCCGATTAATTTAAAAATCCCCATCACCGGCTGTATGATTCGCCATCTTGGCAATTTGCTATGTGAGCAAAACGGAAAATAGGGAAAATTTTCGATTTGGTGAAGTGCAGATTCAGACACGTGAACAGATTACAATTACGTTAACTTTAAAGACAAACTGAGAACGGTTCGTAAGATCTGTTCAATCTGTTCCAGTTCGTCAGTTACCACAAGGTACCCGGAAAATATTCACAACCGACACCCCAAACGCTGACAGTGGACCATAGTCTGCGCCTGCGCGTTGGACGCGTTTCCGGTGTCTACCTCTACAAGTTTATGACGGAAATGACGTCATTCGTGGAACCCTTTATAAGTCCTGAGACTTATGATGCGTACAAGGTTGCTGCGCAGACAGTCGTACATGACACGGTAGGCAAAAAGATGAACGAGAGAACTTTTTCACAGCTATATATACTTTTATTCTCTCACTGAAAGGTGTGTGTATTCTTAAAAAGTGTAATTTGCTCATTTCACTGTTGTATGACATATTTCCGTTTATATTTCATTATTCTGTTTCAATTCAAACCTCATTGATTACAGTCTTACGTATTCTATAGTGGATATGTAGTCTTTTACTATCACGGTTAAATCTTTTTGTAGTTTGGTGTGTTCTTTTTTAAAACAGCTGTCTATTTTCTCTGTACGTTTCCAATATATGTGTATAAATATACTCCTCTTTCGTGTTTCACATTTTATTTCCCTTCACAATCATAATGCTTTTTCCCTACACGCCACTGTTCATTTCCATATATCCCTCTGATTTGACCACATTTCATTAAGTTGTACCTTTTTGCCTCTTAATTCCCGATGTGTGTTGTTGCTGCTGTGTGTGCTGTTCGTGAAGAATGCCGACCTTCCCACTGCCGGTCGCCTCCGGCGTCCCGTGCGCCGTTCACAGACCTCGGCCGCCGATGTCGGCCGCCCCACCAAGAAGCGGCGTAGCGGCGTGGTCGGCGGGCCGCCCAGGGTGCACTTTGAGAGGCAGACGACAATTGCCACCGACACGCCATCCACTTCCAACGGCGTCCCGCCAGGGGCGTCCGCTGGCGCCGCCCCGCGTCTGGCGCGGCGTCAGCGGCGCTCCGTCATCGATCGCACCCTGAACCGGCTCTCGTCCATCGTGGAGAAGGCGGAGCAGCCCAGCGTGGTGCTGCGCAAGAAGAGCGAGGCGGTAACAGGCGGCATGGTCCAGCTGCGCCGGAAGAGCACCAAGATGCGCCAGGGCGTGGAGCAGTTACAGCGGCAGAGCGTGGCGGCGCAGGGCGCGTTCGCCGCGCTGCAGCAGCGCGAGGCCATGTTCAGACGCCGCCTCTCTGTACACGAGCGTATGAGTAGTCTGTTTAACCAGATCAAGTCGAGCAGTCTACAGGCCATACAGCAAGGGGTCAGTACCCTAGTGAAGCAAGAGTTAAGGTTGTGCAGCAACCGCCTAATTGGCGGAGCGTCCGGCTTGACCTAATGATCTCACTAACCACTAATGTTAATGGCAGTGGGGTGCACGGTACATGTTTTCCTGAGTGAAAAACGACCAAACAATTTTAATACAATGTAACCTATTCCCCCTGTGTTGTCTAATAATACGTAGTGTGTGACTTTGTGCAATGTGCTGTTCCTGTTGCATTGTTATATGGGGATTTCGACAAGGCTTTTACCATTTTTGCACCAGATGGCCATACCATCGACCTGTCTAAAACCCGGACTCATTCGGATTCTCTCTAACTAAATAATGCAAAGTTCAGTAAATTTGATCTAAAGAAGAAATTGGTAATTACCATTTTATCCTCTTCAGTTCAGCATGTAATGTGTGAACATGTACTTTATAAAGACATTACGGGTTAACACTCGCTGAGCTTTTAAATTACTCAATGTGGAACTACTTCTGAAAGCTATGAGGAGCCCCTGATATTTTACCTTATTTTTCTGCATCAATCAAGCCATCTAGTGTTAGGTTTTGTGGAAATCCCTGTGCGAAAGTCTTATAGATTTTATACTGATAGCAGATGGACAATTTAGACATCTGCTTTTTTTGTTGCTTTTGGTGGTATGCGATCGAAAGACAAAAGTTCCTGTTTGATGTATTTTCTGGTTAAGTGCTAGACTGATTGCTCGATTATTAGGTCCATTGCCAATTTAACACATTAATATTAGTGATAAAAGAGGAAGAGGGCATATAATGTACTTTACATTACTAATGTCAATGGATTTATATTTGCATATATCCCTCTCGCTCAATGGGTATAACAAAATGGTAGTCCGGAAATATGATTTGTTTTTCTTTAGATTGGTGAATGTCCTTCATACTTCGTGATTCTTTTTTTCATGATGCTGAGCAAAATTTCATTAGATTATTTCCGTAGATATGGACGTAAGATGTTGACTTTAAGAAAAAGAGCTGCCGTTATTGATTTGTTTATCGTAGACGAGATAATCTTAATAATGCACTAATCATATACATAAACAATATATTCCGTATCTTTTAACAAACTGGTTGACCGTATACATTTTATTTGTACATATATATCTAATAAGGAAATGGCAAAGCTGTTATGTCCATTGAGTTGTTTAAATCATGTATTTCATAGGATACTCTTATGTACCTTTCGGAGGGAATAATTCTAATTCTATATGCTTGGATCCTTTTATAATTGCCTTGTTCTGACTGATTCCCTATACGGACTGTAGATCCAAGACGTACAGGAGCAGGGAACTCGCGTCAGTCTGTACGTGGACATCCGGGCACCCACCGTTCAGGTTCCCCAGCACTCCGAATCCACCAACGTGCTCCTGCTGAAGCTTGGCGACCTTACACTGCGCAACTCGTTCGAAACTTCCGATATCGGGGCTGGCGTGTGGCAGCATTGGGACCACATGATCCTCAAACTAGACTCGGTACAGGTCATCAGGTGAGTTTTTTGTGGAACCTGAGATCCTACCGTCTCTTTAGCTCATAACGTATTTGTCGATCCTGCCTATATGAGTGTTGTTCTAAATCCATCCCTGAAAGTAAGTAATTTAGTTATTTCTACTCACAAAATAACACTTTGAACTGTATGATTCGCCATCTTGTCGACGGGCAGAAAAAATATCAATTGAAATTTCCAACGGTCAGTGAATCTATTCCTTGCGGGATGAGGAGATTCCATTATTTTCCTTCTGGCTTTATAGAGTAAATATTTTAGTAAAATCATCTCTGTGTATGAGAAGGTGTAATGAATAGCGACAAGGTATTTCGCATTTGGATGGCCCTGTTTGATCCACAGAAATAATAGCATTCTAGATATATCTAGATATGATGAAAATAAAACCCATCTGAACATCTAAATTAAAGTGAACAAAAATGGATCATAGAATAAATCTTTAATTTTGGGACTGTTTCTTTGTATCAGTTTTAATGTAAACCTTGTTACCCTAGTCCATAGATGACGCGATATCGAACAGTCTAGAGCATTTTTGTAGAGGGAACATTTTTGAACGCATTCTGTAATGCTAAGAGTAGGATTGAGATAATGAACAGCTTTGCCCAAGTGTACACTCAAAGGGAATATAGATTTGATACTCTGTATAAAATACGAACTTAACTAAACTGTGGCGGAAAGTTAGATAAACTGTAATAGTCTACTCTGTAAGAAGAATGTATGATAGTGAATAACGTACAATCTAGAAACCACAATTATTGTAACGTTTAAGCAAAAATGGAAAAGAAGGTGATCCACAATGTAAACTCCCATCCTTGGAGGTAAAATCATCAGTCGATGTAAAGTATCTATAAAAGGATCAATCGTAATGGAAAGTCAATCATTCTCACTGATTACTATCTGGAGACCAGTGATTAACACCTCGTGGTTATCTGTCAGAGGGAAACTGTCGATGAACGCTCACATCGACCAGGTGCACACCATGGTGGAGCCGATCAGTCTCAGTCTAGACATTAAACGCTCGCTGCCTCCAATGCACACGGAGCTTGGCTATGACATCAGCGGCAAGCTCCACGTCGTCAAGGTAAGATACCCTCAAACAGCATTGTCGGAGACAGGTGCCCAGGTCTTTGACTTCTGTGGGCTTTCGGAATATAAACCTCGTTCGCCAATCTTTGAAATATCTATTGTTGATACTATCAAAAGGAGTCATCGTCATCTGTTTTCCTGTCTATTCAGAGGACCTGTTTCGGCCTCATCATCTCATAGCTTGAATATTGAAGCCCGACGTACTATTTTGTGAACGCATATCTTCATTTTGAGGCAGTTCACTTTGGCTCCCTCTTCTCGATGTGTAATATGTTGTAGACTGGTTAGCAATACCTTTTTTGGTTTAAAGGCTTTTATTCTGGCTTTACGCTTATCGTAGACAAAGCTTGCATGATTGTCCTTCAACTAAGGTAATTCAAACAAATTGTGACCATCTCACATATTATGCAATGACTCCCAGCTACAGTCGATATTGACCCACAAACAGGAAAAATATCGTACAGAAATAACTATGAGCAGGTGTTTCTTTTAATTTGCTACAGAATTTTTTAATTCAGATAAGATATTCAGAAGAAGTGCATGTATTAGAGTTCAAACCAGACAAGCATTTCGCACAGCAGTTTCCAATGCATATTAAACAGTCATTTAGTTGTGTGTTAATTGTGTCTATGTTAACAATTACCGTAATTTTACAGATGTCTGTCACTCAGCAAGACTTGAAGGTTATGATGTCCGTCCTGAGGGAGAACCATACAGAGACGAGTGTTCACCTTGAGAAAGTCGGTAAGTTGTAGTGCTAAGTGCTATATACGAATTAGTCCATGTGAGTTTCTTAATACTAGGGTTTTGTGTCATAGCTTTAGACTTGATGACATGAGCATCGCTGCGAGTAAGAAGGAGGTAAAAAAAGCCATGTCAGAGGCTCCTTCTGGCTTCCGGAAGTAGCTCTACAGTGCTCCTCCAGTGTTTACCAATGCTGAACATCTCTTAAACATCAATCATTTTGATGATGAAGAATCAGAACACAACAAATGCCTTTCCTGATATCATAGATAAAATTTTGATTTTATTGGACATTGGATTATTCCCATGGGGAATTAGTATTGGCAAGTTCCGGGCGAGTTAGACTTTGTGCTTTTTCTTTGAACTGACCATATGACGTCACAAATTAAAAGACCTATAGACCCTATTGAGGTATCCCATAATTCAATCTGTTAACAGAATCCGGCGTTCGCTGGTAGCCATCGTTGTATTGTGATAGACCCTTGACCCATAACCCACAATTATAGCAGTTTAACGGTTTTTATAAATCTTCAAATTGGAAATCTGATGGCAGAAATGGAAATTTCAGTTATTCTTACGTAGACATTTCAAATTATATTCGGTTTCTCCAGTTAGAAATCAGAAAATGATTGTTCATCAGAAAACAGCGGCCGAGGTGTGGACAGCGAGTCGGGAGCGGATCCTGTACTTACCCGGGGCGATATTAGGGAGTTTAATAATGTCTAGAGGTTATATGCAAGATTTGTGATGTGTCACTATAGTGTACACAGTAACACACGGTATTGTCATTAAATCTATCGAAAACAGCAGAAAAACCGAAATTACATGCACTGCAGTCAATATTTGGCGGGGATAGCAAGACAATACCATCACCCTAGTATCCCTCTGCACACCCAGAAAACACACCAATAAAAACAACAACTGTCATTCATTGCTGATTCTCGTCTTTGAGCTAGAGGCCCGAATGATTGCTGAACTCCGGGAACAACAGGAACAGGCTCGTGGTAATGAATACGCTACTAGCTGTAATTCTCTGGGCTTTTTAGATTGCCAGTCGATCTTATCAACGGCAATAGGATATTGTTATAGGGTGTAAGATGGTGTTTGGAGATGCTGGTACCCAACGTTTACATACTAAGGCTGAACTATGGGTTTAAACTCATGGTTTATATAAGCTTCCTATATTTTCCATCTGTGTATCTCCTTTAGTGTCAAATCTTAGGATCATGAAGTCATCCCATCAGCTTTATACATGACAGTTACATTAAAACCCTGATAGCTGGTCACATTCGTAAGTTGATAATACCGCAAATCTTTCCACTTCTACTTGGAATATACCTTTTCCTTCCCTTATCGCAAGATTAATTTCACCTCTGGTAAGTGAAATACCTTGCAGCTTGGACCATTTTTGCTTGTAACAGACTTTTTCTTCCGTATTTTTGATCCAGTAAGCAAGACAACAATTACCCAGAATCTAAAAACCACTTTTCTGGGAATGGACATCCCCCCCCCCCCCCCCCCCCCCCAACACCCAGACACACCCAGACTTGTCATTATCTCCCCCCTGGTACAAGTTTAGCCATAGGAATAACATTAGAAAAAACTACTCAACAATCACCCCCGTAAAGTGACAATACTATGCCACGGCTGTGGCGGAGTGAATGTGAGATGAATTTGCTAAGTACTTTTTATTATTCCCAGAAAGTGATGCTGATTAATGTCCTTGAAAGGGATGAGATAAATTCAGAAACTCACTCGAATCGTAAAATGCATAGTACTCCACTCGCTTCGCCTCGATGATTACAGTGCATCCCAACTGTTGGAGTATTGAATATTTATATGATTCTCGATCCAGTTTTATATAAATATTCCCCGAGCCGGGGCCGAGGTAAGTAGAATATCCTGGCCACAAACCACTTTCGCTGGATACAAACTTTTGCCTCTTAAAATCTTATGTTAAACTTCACCCTGGCAAGTGAAAGACCTTCACCTCGGACCACCTTTGTCCACGGTGCCCCGAAACGTGACTGCCGGGAACAAAGGGTAAACGCAGCATTAACTGTACTACATGACGCTACCACAAACAGCCACTGACAAGGTTGCACATATATACAGAGATGTCAGTTTTTCATTTTCCCGTGGAAATTCACTTTTTCATATTCAGTCAAAGAAAAATAGGATTGATTTAGCCCCTTGTACGCCAATAAAACGGTGGTTTGAATCTGCACAGACCCTCAGTCCCATACCCTGGCCGACAACGAAATGTTTTCCAAGTTCTCCCGATCTTTCTGAGGCAGAAAAATCCACTTGAAAATGTCTCCCACTTTTTCCCCTGACCCCAACTGACATCCCTGATATATATACTCAAATTCCCATATTTCTGAAACACACCCTCTTCTCCCCTTTCCTAATGCTATCCTGCTTTGGCATTCATGCGGCTTGCCTCTAACATGCTAAACGATCTCCTTGTTGTCGTAGATGTAGAAGATCTGCTGCCGCTGTTACCGGACCGGCTGACAAGCCGCCACTCGGGGCTGGCCGACATGAACGCGCCCCTCCGCGTCGTCGAGATCGAGACGCCGCTTCTCGCCGCACCGGAAGTGGCCGACCTGGCGCGTCAGACCCGCTTCAACGTGACGCTGGAGGGCATGACGCTGACGCTGCTCGGCGAGGAGGAGGACCCGTTGGCGGTAGGTCGGACGCATGTCCTGCACTACAAGTACTGCGCTGCAGTCGATCGGGACAGCCGAGTGAGTACTCTATCTGCGGACGATTGTCGCAGGTTTCTCGTTGTGCCTGCGTGCGTGCGCACATTATCGGTCGGTGTTGTGCTGATGGGTTAGTGTTCAGTGGTGGTGTACGACTCTGGTTAGGCGGACTTGTTAAGTCTAGTAAATATTTTTAGCATCTAACTGGAGGTAGGTAGGCCAACTACAGCCTCGGTCATAATATATGTATCTACTGTAATTCAAAACCTTTCTTTTGTGGAAATCACAGGTAGATATCTAAGGTTGATGTTAATATTTCTCCATTTGAATGTCGACTTCATTACCATGTTTTGAAGGATGGTATATTGAGAATGGCCGTAAATTTGTAGTTATCTTCTTCGTCTGAATGCTGAAAAATTATATAAAAGATTCAACATTTAAGTATATCACTCATTTGTATGAAAATTGGATTAGTAAACGGATTCATAGACAAAACCTTGACAAAATTTAGGTTCTGAGAGAGAATTATATCTTGGTGATGTAAGGAAGAACGACGAATTGTGCGGCAATTGTATGTAATCAGTTCTTCTCTTTTCTGAATTGAATTGTCCAGAGTCTTACCCCACCAACCCCTCGTACCGCCCCACCTTGCCAGCACCACTCTGTGCCACCACCGCCCTGCCACCCGTGCTCGGTCTGCTGTCCTGATATTTCGTGCGGCTTTCACTATTTATCTCGGGTGTACCAGTTGTCTTAAAGCTGAACTGCATCTGCAGTGTCCTAAGTGTCTTAAAGCTGAACTGTCTTTTTGCAGTGTACCAAATGTCTTAAGCTGAAATGTCTATATGCAGTGCACCGAGTGTCTTAAAGCTGAACTTTGGTATATATATATATATATATATATATATATATATATATATATATATATATATATATATATATATATATATATATATATATATATATATATATATAACCGATATGATGAATGAACGCAGTATAGTTCTGTCAGACAAGGGGAAAAGGAGTTCGTACTTTCTATTGTATTTGATGATATCATATTGATAACACAGTCGATTTCGTTAAAAAATACTCTCTTTTTTTTGTAACATTTTTTTTGCACATTTTTCGTGGTAGTCATTAGATTTAATTTTTTTTACATTTTCTTTTGCAACAAAGAGGGCGGTCCGTCAGCAACTCAGATGCTGGTTTCAATCGGGGCCCATATTATGTATATACTTGGCATAGGTATCTCGTTTATCTGAATTCCACATTGTAAATGATCATTACAAATGATCATTTCAAAACTGCTGTCCCCCAAGTCGAAAGCACAATGTTCATGATTCATTGTAGTATGAAATAGTCATTCGGAGTTACGCATATTATTATTATTATTTTTTTTTTTTTATTGGGTCAGTTCGCAGTACATGAGACGCGGTCTACCACTTTCCCGTTTTACCTGTCTATTATGTCTTCATATTTATTTACTACATGTAGGTAACATGGTTTAACCCTAGTCAGTTTACCTTCACCGAGCGCAGCACCTCGAGTAGTGGAACATGTATACCACTGTCGTTAGTAAGATTCTCACTGGTAACATCTTCATCTCATTCCCAGCCCCGTCTATTTTCAGTTTTCTCAAAGCACTTGAATATCTTATATTACCAGAATATATGCCCATTCTATGGGATTATGGATGAGAACGAATATTTTCCTTTTTAATCCTGAAGGTTGGGTTATCAAGTTCACCTATGATAAAGAAGAACCACTTCTAAGTTGCAAATTCTGCAGGAATTTTTTCCCCCTTTTCGTTTCAAATTAATATCTCAATTTCTATGAAATGCAAATGAAAGTTTGAGTTGCCGTTAGAATTTTTGTACTTCTTTGGTTTATTGAATTTTATTTTTCCAGTACCGCTGCTGCTGCGTGTGTAGAGTTCGTACCTTGTGAATCCCTTGGTATTTTCATACGTCAAGCATTTTCAAGACGAGTGATTGTTGCAGATCGAATCGCTTTAAAAGGAATCATGTTCCTTAGTATCGAAGTTGCTGAATAACGGGAAACTAGAAAGATAAGATGCTGGAAATATTTCGTGATAATTGTGGGGGTTATTAAATTTTGTCATTTCTGGATGTAAAGGTATGAATTATAATACACTAAACCGATTTCCTAGAAAATATCGCCGAATTCCATCATCGGCCATTGTCAGCTAATGACTGATGGCAGTCAGCTTCGTAGAATTTACTCCAACTGACGTCGGTCCTGTCGACAGTAATCTAGGATTTTTTTAGACGGGCGGCCGTAAACCACGAGAGGTTAACGCATATCAATACACGAGTAATCCATCTCTAAGTTTTGACATAGCTGTTAGGTATTGTACCAAAAAATTGACATTTTCTCTTGAAAAAAGAAATAAATATGTTTTTTTTGTGATACTCTAACAGCCAGTGTCACCTGTTAGGGACGAGCTGGACGAACTGTCCAGATTTGAGATTGGGAGAATTGACATTGATGGTTTGCTGAAGAGCGACAGTTCGCTCGAGGTCAAGGTCAAGTTGCAGTCAGTGTCGCTGGACGACATTAGAGAGAACAGCAACCTCGCCGTGAAAAGGTAAGTGTAGTTTATGTTTTTATAATTTAGCCTTACGCAGTAAACAACTCTATGCTACTCGTTTTTTAACCTTACATAATGATAAACTCAGAGGTACTTATTATTTATCCTCACATAATGGAAACTAGCCTTATAAAAAGGCTGAGGTCTCAGCCCCTTTATTGAGAACAATTATACCATTGTTTAAAATGCTCTGGTTCATTTTAAGCACTTAATCTCAATAAAGAAATTTACACACACAAAAAATCAGTAACTTTGAAGCACTCATTATTCAGCCTCATTCAATGAGTAGCTCAGAGCTGCTCGGCAGTTGATTTTAGGTAGTCAACAGCTGTGAACTACTTATTTTCTCACTCATTGTGCTAATGCCATAAGAACTCTTGCCTTTTCAAACAGGAGTTGGTTGTATCTGTTTTTACTGTTTCGTACCCAGTCTTTGATCTGTAGGACAAAGTCGATAAACCGTTAGAATTTTTTCAAATCAAGTGTGACCTAACATAGCGTAGCACAATCAAGTGACCATATGTTCAGATTCCTCTGTGATGACCATGACTTTACAACGGCAACTGATTGACCATCGGGATTGTATCTTTATACTGTCAAGAAAACAACTATGATCTGAATTGATTCTCTTTTCCAGACTCATACTCTCTAGTCTGACAACTAGCGGGAAAGGCCCTGTTGTTCCTGTCACGGCCGACCCCATGGTGGTCTTTGAGTATAAATTAAGCAAGGAAGGCAACCAACATAGTGAGTATTCTTAAGACAATATAGTGTAATATCTTAATCAGTAGTACTTTATTTTTCAAACAGAAATGAATAAAAAAATATATGATGTCAATATATATTAGTATATGATATATGTATGTAGTTAATGAATATCTTTAGGTTATAAACATCGGTCACATAAAGTAAGTTATATGTAATGTAATATTATTAATATGTAATTACACATGTACTATAGTATAGTAAAACGCCGCTTAAGGGGATACCCTCCGTTCCGAGTAAACTGTCCCCTTTAAGCGAATTGACCCATTAACCGCGGTTTTCAGTCTGTCGATGGTATGCAATGTATTATACCACACAAACACCAGGCAACGGCCTGCGTAGGTTCCTGTAGGCGTCATGTATGCATCTGTGGGGTGTTTCTGTGGTTATAACTGTGTCTCTATTCCATAGTACCGCCTGTATAAAGGTATTATATACACATGGCCTAACCATCGACAGACAGAAAACCCTGGTTAAGGGGACAATTTGTTTGTAACGGAGGGTTTCCCCTTAAGAGGGATTTTACTGTGCATAGAAACAGAGTTTTCCCCCATTCTGAGGCATATGGTTAGGGTCAGGTCTCAGCTTCTGTGTACACTGATCCATGAACCTATCACCATCAGGCAACCGACCGATATTTCATATGTAGGTATTGGCATTGCCAATTAAACTTGCCTACAGGTAGATAAACATAATTTAGATTCAATAAAGGTTACTATGTAATTGCATTAAATACACAGAACACTTGCCAAGGTAACTGGTCCCACCTTAGACTTGCTTAAGTCTTATCACGGGCTGACCAATGGACTAGGACTGTATTGAGTATTTGGCCTTTGAATATGGATATTAAAAATACACTCATACCTCTTGTTAAGAGAACGTAGCATTGTCTAATACGCGCACATTGTCGTCTGCCTTCCCCAGTCAACCTGCAGATGGAGACGATGCGCATCAACGTGTGCGTGCCCTACCTGCTCATGGTGTGGCACTTCTTCACCGACTCCATGCTGGCGCCCAGTCACAACCCGCCTGACGCCCAGAAGCCCGGCCACGTCGGGCCGGCGGCGCGGGAGGCGCCAGCGGCGTCGGGCGCCGACACGGAGGACAACTCGGCGCTGATGGGCACCACACTCACCGTGTCGGGCAAGTTCAAACAGCCGGAGATCGTGCTTTTCGCCGAGCCCACCGAGCGACACAGTCGGGTTCTCGTGTTGAAGGTGAGGGGTCTTTTATGCGTTTACCATTGGGAATATCATCATTGAGTGGTAATAGGTAAAACCACCAATAATGTCTGTTTTTCTTACATGTGTATTAAATTCTAGATTAATCACAGTGCTAACGAGTTATGATGCAATTGACTGCAGAATCATGATGGTTCAAACTTCCCCCAGATACCCCAGTCCCATTCCACTTAATGGGAATCTGTGGAACGATTATTATAATTATGTTAAATAGGGAAACCATCTTTTCAGCTGGACCACAGGGTTATGCACTCTTATGCCTGGCCACAGACTTTAGTCAATAATAACATGAGGTATATTGTGTGTTTTGTAGACCAACGCTTCATTCGACTACTTCAGCCACGGAGAACGAGAAAGGATGGACGCCAAGGTCAAACAGCTACAGATCATTTCCTGTCGGTACAATGCCAATCAAACTGCCTCCATGGTAAGTCGCCATAGCGAGACATCACTAAGCTTACTCTAATGTGATATCACTGCAAGTCATTGCCCTATCACAGGCCATATTCTAACAAGATTACTTTAATGTAGTTTCACTGCAGATTATTGACTTATCATGGGCCTGAATTTAGACAAGATAAGTGTTATGTTATATTAATACAGATGACTCTCTTATCACGAAGAGAGTTCGAGAAGTTTGATAAATAAGTGTAACTATTCTTCGGTGCCTTATGCGCTATGCACGACATAGGTGCCTCGCCATTGCAATAATGTCTGCCTAATGAGGACAGCCTGACTTACAATGATACGATCTATCTTACGAAACAATGCAATGACTGTATATCTAACAAGATATATTTCAATAATGGCGAACGGTCTTCAGATCCTTTCATGATTTGAAATCACAATTAGTTTGGTATAGTATATATACGTGTGTATATAATACACTTAACTGCAGATTATGCATCAATATCAGTACAGTTTAGTACCTCAGAGCTATCATATGTCTTCGCTTTGGTGGTACTCCAAAGCCAACTAGTTTTGAAATACTCTCAGGACCTGTGTATTTTATAAGTTATCTCTGGCAATGATAATAACACTTCCCTCTTAAATCGTTGTTCTCACTCACATAAGGACACTACTTTTCGTGCCTCAGGATACCTTATAAGTTCAACCTTGATGATACTAGATAATAGTGCTGATAAGTAAATAATTTAAAAAAAATGAAATCAATGATTTAGAAAACGAGGCGAAAACACTTCCATATGCAACCGATGCTACATAGAAAGTGGCAAAAAAAGAGGGGGAAAATGTAATCAAAAGAATTGATTTGGTAAAATTATTTGTCTGTTGTGCAGGTGTTGTACCCGTGTGACCTGGAGTTTACCCGCGCCGTGGAGTCGGTGACGAGCGGGCTGGAGATGGAGGCACGAGTGACCGACATTTACATGAACCTGTCTGCCACTACCCTCAGCATCATCCAGAACGTCTATGACGTCATCAACCATGACGGACAGGTTAGCACCATAAACTAATACAGATATGTGAACACCGCGTATCTAAAACCTCAAGTGGCACATTTAAGTACTTTAGTGTATTTATCAAACTAAAAAACATGTGAAAGGAAGGTGACCAGTTATTGGGTGGTATTTATAGTCATTGTTACAATGCTATTATATCAAAGGATAACATGTAATAATTTTAGTTGTGTAACCTTTAGTCATATAATTTGCAATAATGACCATACCACTATGCTGGCCACTTTAATATCAGGTGCTTTTATTTTTTTAATGTTTTTATTCATATATCTATTTACAATGGATTGTACATTTTACAGCGAACAGAGAGCATTGATGGTGACTTTCCACCTCCCATGTATCACAACCTGTGGCAGACCACAGCACTGCAGCCTGACAAATGGCTAGAGCCAGATAAAGGTAAGCTTACCTCCGTAGAGCATTCTCTTTAGATAATTTTACTTTTTGTCCTATATGCGAGAAATACTTTTCCTGGATTACAATATTACCTATATATTTTTCGTATCAGAACATGTATTTCGTACCATACTCTTTGATCACTGACTTGTATACAAATCCGTAGTTGTATATCCCATATACAGCCATATGCCTGATGAGATGAGGTTTTGTATTTCAAGAATCTGGAATGTAACATGCAGCTTCAATCATTATACATGTAGTATGTAGAAGTTGATGGTACAAATTCAATATTATATTAGTGTTTCAATGAGTCATATGACCTGAATGAAAAACCGTTGATCATTTATCAGTATCAGGGTAACACTCTGACTTGCACCTTATTCTGGTAAGCAACATTGTTGTTACACTTAAATTGAACAAGGAAGAACGCCTAATTGATGGTGATTGTATGTATTCCACTTTTGTCACTTGAATTGAAAATAATTTTTTTTAATAAAAAAAAAAGAGTTTGATATAGTAACATAACTTGATCTTCCATTGCTTCCCTTTAGACGACACGATGCGGGAGAAGTACCCGCTGATGCCGACTGGACCCCCGTCAGAGAGTCTCAACATGTCCATGAAGAAGATGCAGATCATGTTTGAGATTGAGAACCAGGACTACCCCGTACCACGACTCTGCCTCAAGTCGGGCATCGAAGCCTCTGTCCACGACTGGAGTGTCCAGGTATTCACGCTCAATTGTACAGAATGTGTGAATAATGCGCTTTATCCTACCCCTAATATAAAATCCCATAGGCTTAACATTGAGTTTCCGTATGCCATGCTGACTGGCATACGGAGTTTTATATGCCACTAGTGGCATACAGAATTGTTATCACGTAATATTCCAAAATCGAGGAGACAAGGTAGGATAAAATCAAAACCCGATTCGTTTAATCTTGGCTACCGCATGCCACTCCTGGAGTTTTGGCTCCGGACTTCACTCGGCTTCGCCTCATGAAGTCACTATGCCAATCTCCAGTCGTGGCATACGGTGGCCAAGATTCAAACTCATCCAGTTTTACGATATTATTTCATCCCTGATATTTTTTCTCGATAGACTTAACATTGGGAACTCGTATCCAACGCCCATGAGATATTTAGGAAAAATTTCCAATGGGGGATTATGTCAGAAATGTTAGTTCATTAGTCAATGTGAAGGGTGAGATAGATTCAGAAACCCATTCAAGTTTAGGGTCAAACTTTTTTTTTTTGTAGGAGAGGCTTGATTCCAAAAATCCGAATTTCTTTGTTTTAATTACAGGATCAATGACATAACCAAGGTGGAAGGCTCAGCCTATGAATCATAGGGCACGAGCTGGACCCACTTTTTATGAAGGGGACAACCCCAGTATAGACAATTTCTGTTTTTTGAGACCCCAAAAAGTGCAAACAACGTACAAATAACGTCGGGAACAATTTATATTACTGGGACGCTTTCAGGCAACTTAATTAGCCCCCCCCCCCCCCCCCCCCAAATATACCACTATCCATTATATAAAACCTGTCAGATGCCAAAACTGTGGTATATGGATTCAAATCTGTGGTATACGGCCTCAAAGCCGTGGTATAATAGTTCCTTTGTGCTATAGAGCAATGAAATAGACTCGATTATTTCTCTCTTTAGTATGATAATTCCTCGGGATAATCAATTCGAAAAGAAGGAGAATAAATGCAACAACCGGTGGTTTTGTGGACATGCGGCTCTGTAAACCACTCGAGGTTGGCGTCGTAATACATTCGCCATCGATTATTGTCTATGTATAACAAACAGTGTCTGGAGAGACTTTCGGTGCTTTTTGCTTAGATTTCGCATACACCATTGACAATGATTCTCTGCTTGTCATCAGATGCGGTGCACAGCCACCATACAGCTAGAGATGATCTACTTTAACGAGAAGCTGGCGACGTGGGAGCCGCTACTGGAACCCGTGATGGTCGCCGAGGACAATTACCATCCGTGGGAAGTACTCATTAAGGTA
This sequence comes from Alentia gelatinosa, assembly GCA_950022655.1. Taxonomy (NCBI): domain Eukaryota; kingdom Metazoa; phylum Annelida; class Polychaeta; order Phyllodocida; family Polynoidae; genus Alentia; species Alentia gelatinosa. Next base: position 98,665,181 of record OX465580.1, on the reverse strand, counting down.
ATTAGACCATCAACAATGTTCTGTCCTGAGTGAAGTTACCTCCAAAGTGTAAAGCTATCTACCCCAACCTCTCATGGGTTTGGTTTAGGATCTGTATTACGAAAGTTTTTTTTTCTCGTTTTACCAATGTTAAAACTGCCCCCTACTCTATATATGTCTTTTTCTTTTCCACAAAAATAACACAAAAAAACCCTAAAAAACAAGCAGCTATGAAATTACTCATTGATATTGTACACTGATAATTTACTGTTTATGGAGTATTAATTCCATGTACGTTTGAAAAGTGCCAATAAACTGCTTTTTGAAAAAGGGTAATTAGCCCACTGGTCAGCAAAACCTTCGTATAGATTTCATAATTCACCCTTTCCCAGGCAAAAAAAGACAGCACTAGATACTTGTTGTTTTGGTTAGAAAAAAAAGTTGAAATTTCAATATTTTCAAACTCAGTTTATCCAGTGACTGATATGAGGTTCGAACGAAAATTGATGAAGTTAATCTGTGCTACTCGATTTAAGTTTTCTCAATGCTGACTGGTTAGTAAAGCGGCCGTTGTGCTTTGGTTGAGCCGTTGGGGGCCGTTGTGCTTTGGGGGAGCCGTTGGGGGGGGGGGGGGGGTATCGTTGGGGGCGTTGTGCTTTGGGGTTTATCATTTTTCACACTGGGAACAATTTTCTTTTAGTCACTGGAAATTTTTGCCATATCACCACCATCAAGTGTGGAGACTAATAAATCTAATTAGTATCTATATCTTGTTCACATTACAGACGGTTGACGCAAATAGTCACCTCATCAAGTGTGCGGACTAATAAATCTAATTAATATCTATATCTTGTTCACATTACAGACGGTTGACGCATACAGTCACCCCATCTCGTGTGGGGACGGCGACTTCCAGCTGGACAAACAGAGCGAGTTAGACGGGGAGGTGCACTACCTCATGAGCAAGGTGCGCAACGATGGAGACTCCTCTGAGACGGAGACCGACTCAGAGACTGAGATGACTGTCATCAAACCCAAACTCAACCGGAAGATGAGACTAGGCAGTAACCAAAGCTATGGTGAGTGGCAGTTGTAATAATCTAGAGGTTAGAGGTGAAGTATCACTCATGATCGCCAGTTTGTTTTAATGTATAAATATCGTTTGAATTCAGGTTTTTTGAGCGCAGATTTATCTGTTGACCAGCAGTTGTTATAAAAAAATGAATATTTTAATTAAAAAAAGAGAATGTTTCATCTGAAGTAAGAGAGAAAGCCAGAATCACACAAAACGCAGGCTATGATTACTCACTAATTTCATTTCACAGTAATATTCATATGAGCAAGTCTATGCATGTTAGCTTATATATATGGAAAGTCAAGACATCACAAATTAGATTTCGATGTAGTTGGCACATTGGATATAATAGGAAACTTGCAATGTGGTGAAGCTTGTACCATTTTATGTAGGGATGGAATACCTGAATGTCTCTTTTTAATTCTTTGTACTGGGAGACAGTCAGTGGTAACTTGGTTTGACTTTGCCTCCCAGCATTAATAATGCCAAGGGTGTTTCATTTTCTTAAAGTATGTAATACTAGCAAAGTTTCAAGTTTTGCGTTCAATGAATTATGCTACAGATATTTTCCAAATCTATATATTACGATAAGTGGCATGTGTACATTAATGACTCGCAGCTGTTGTTCTTATATGCTCACAAACATCATATATGTGTATTTTTATTACCTCCAAGTGTAACTTTAAGATAAAGCACTCGCTTGAACCTCATCTGTCCTAAGGTCACCTCTCGTAACGCGCTCCTTACACTAACACCGCTCTCTGGCCGGTCCGCTTCTTCCCTCACTAACAGACTCAGTTGGTCGGCCGGGCAGCGTGCAGGGCGAGTCCGACTCAGAGCCCGAGGGACTCATGAACACCCTCTCCTCCAACCTCGACTCCATTTTCTCCTCCGATAGCAGCGAGGATGAGGACCCCAGCGACGACGAGATATTTGACAACAGCGACAAGCCGGTCTTTATGACGGCCAAGGGACCCGTGCACATGCGCACTGGTTAGCCCGCCTTATACAATGTATCCTGTTCCCCAGTCTCTTTTATTGTCACTAGGTGTCAGACCTCGTTAGAATTGATGGATTCTCAATTTGCGTTTTTCTTTATTTTCCCTCCCCTAATATTTATTTGGTACCACCCAGCCTTACTTTGAGATGTGCTACTTTATTTTGAATCATAAAGTATAAATGAAACTTTCAGTTGTAGACTGAAGTCATAGAGCACATTGCAGAAAAGTAGTGCTGCTCTCTGAAAAAGGATACACATACTTAATACCACCTGTACTGTCTCACCTTTTCTGGGTTGTGTGATGTCGTCATTGCTGATACTCTGTACTCCTTCCCCTCTGCCTTTATTCCATGTCGGTATCACCTCCCGCATGCGCCTCCACTGCCCTAGGAGTAGATGCCATCTTGGTTTCCATTCTTATTGGTGTTTTTGTTGACTGTTTTCTCCACCAGGTGGCCATCTGTTAAACGATGCCTTCGGCCCAAGTGTACTCTGGTCTTCACATACCAAACGTGATTATGTGGACATGACGTTTTAAGATTTCAACGCCTATGTTTTGTATTAAGTTTGTTTCACTTCTTCAGCAGTGTCTTGGTTAATCACCGAGTCTTGTGCGTTTTTACTATATATGTATTAGAATAGTGCTGTGTGTATATAAATGGTGGGACTGCACAAAGTTTGTTCTACACCTGTATTAAGTTATAAACCTCTACGGTAAGTTGCCCTTCGCGGCAACTTCATCTCAACTACATTAACAGTTCATGTACATGTATATGCACTTACAGTAGTTAGATGATGCAGTGATCTTTTAACTAATATTTGACCAGTGTTTCCTCTTCCTTCAAAAGACACCCTAAATGACAACATTCTGCACGTTTGAAATAGCATGACTTATTCGAGACCCAAATTGTTTCGTTTTGAAACCATGAACCGATTGAAAGGGTATCTATGTAATTCATACACATTCATGAATATATGACTGCTAAGTAATCGTAATCAAAAATATTTCTAGAAGTAAAATGAAGATACCCTATCAGTAAAAAGAGCCAAATCCGACACGTCGTCTCAGAAAAATAAATGAGAAAATATATTAACATATCATGTATTTAAGGGAGGATTACCATTCTAAAATGAAAACAAATATAAGAAAAATATATTCCAGGTTATGATATGAAAAGGAACATGATAGCAACTATATTGTATTATTAGCGAATTAGTATATTATATATAAGAAGGCGCGGTCCAACCTTCAGCACGAGAAATATGTTTAGAGGTATAATAAATCCAGTGCTGTGACATACATGTATATGATATGATATAAGTTTATGGCTGGTGTGCTCACTCTCCCCCCGTTGGTCTGGGTGCTTGTAGACTCTGGGCAGGACGAGGTAGACGGACAGGAGGCGGGCGAGGAGCCGCCGCCGCTCTGCCGTTACGTGGTGATCGACTCCCGCGACGACCTGCACATTAACCTCACTCTCCAGGCCATGGAGCTCATCACCGAAGCCGCCGAGGTGAGCTCTCTACTTATTGCAATACCGCAGTGTATTCTTTATATGAACTGTTATGTTATTTTTGTAGTATTTAGTAAAAGCTAGACTGACTCTTGTTGCATAACATTTACCCATTGTTACTCATTCATTCCTTATTCATCTGTTTTCTCACAACTTGACATACTCATGCAATCTACTATCTTTGTGGTGACCTGTACACAAATGACGAAGAAGCCGATTGATTGTTACGGCCATGATTAAAAACCAGCAATTGTCTGTTGAATTATGACCAATAGATTTATTTCAAAAATGAAAATCATAACTGCAAACTTGCCCGATGTATAGATCTAGGTATATTTTAAACATACTTAAAGGACACTGTGTAAAAAGAAAGTGCACAAGTAGATCAATGAAGAATGTCATCAGAGTAGAAAGAAAAAGTATAATACATGTATATGATTAATCTTGGAAGAAAATAGAACATGGGGTGGTGCTGTAGAGGTCGTCTCTTGTCATTCCCGATTGATAGGTAGGCGTTAGATATTAGTGTGAATTTTGTTTAAAAATCCTTTCAGGCTCTGACAAGGTCGACCAATACGACATTGAAGTCTGTCCATGATCTGCCAGGATTCGAAATGCACAATGAGGTAAAAACTCATTTTCCTACTTATATGTATACCCAGACCAATCTCTTCATAAAGCTTATCACGAACTGTCCAGTTTCCAGATATCTCACTGAATACTTACGTATTATAAAAATCTAGATATAAGAGAGTAAAAAATATCTAGCAGCCTCCTTCCTTTAAAAGCTAGGTAGTAGATCAAGTACTACTTGTGTCAGAAATTCAATACAGCAGTCCATAATGGACGTCTAAACTGTTTTAGTCTACATTATTGAGTTTTTTCACATTTAGTCTTCTTGTGTTGATGTAGTTGGAGATAGCGGCCAAGCTGACCCTTCACCAGGAACTGGCCGTCAGGGAGGAGAACCTGCACAACATTACCCTCGTCTCTCGACCACCCAGATCCTCCAGGGTCGTCGACAGTAACTTACTAGAAGACATGTGAGTACATCTAGCCTGGTCCTTTATGTTTATCCGGCTGTTCATACATATATATATCAGTACGTTTGTGATCATTTTAATCAATGTATTTCTCTAATCATCCATCCACACATGCACTGTTTAATAGTGGTTTCCTTCCAGTTTTGGTTCCATCTGTTATATGTATTAACATTTATATACCTAATGCCCTGTTCACACTGGGCAACTGGCGGTACCTAGGTGCGCCCAATCTGAGACTGGAGGTACCTGTGAGCGTGTAGAACAGCAAAACGCACAGTGTGAACTGCACACTTTCAGCTAGTCTGAGACTGGAGGTACCTGGTCGCAAACATTTTTTGAATCAAGCATGTTTGATATTTGGTACGACTAGCACCCTCTCTCCCCAGTCGCACAGTATGAACAGGCCTTAAAACGGCTAGAGGATAACCCTTATAGTTCAGGTGGAATTACGTTTTATCTCACCCCAGATATTTTTTCTCCATAGACTTAACATTGGAAACTCGTATCTAACACCCATTAGATATTTAGGAAAAATATCCAATGGGGGATAATGTCACAAATGTTAGCCCATTAGTCAATATTAAGGGTGAGATAAATTCAGAAACCCATTCAAGTTTAGGGTCAGAGCTCGATCCCATCTCATTTGAATCACATAGCAATTCACGCGGCTTCGCCTTGTGAATTACTACGTGATTCAAACTCGGTGGGATACGAGCTCAGACCCTAAACTTTCATAGGTTTCCTCTATAGTAACTAATACCTATGCCAATGCAGTTAATGTTGTAGCTCCAGTGGAATTATGTTGTAAATGGTATTCTGTGCCAATGTAGTTGGTCTCTCTTCTTCACCAGATTTACACCCTGATAGCGACGCAACCTCTCAGTGAGGACAAATGGGGGTCCGCATAGCGGAGCAAATGCCTAATTTGAATTCTATGCAAGATTTTGTAGATTGCCTTTGTTTAATGCAGATGAATTTAAAGTCAACAGGCAATGGTTTCAATGGTTAGTACACAGAGATTTTGTGGTTGTTTTTTTTCAATTCAAACAAAAAAAATCAAGGTTTATTATAGAGAAAGCTTCCTGTTATTGACATTGTCATGTTGCTTATAGATTCACCGATTACCAAATATTGAGCGACGAGGAAGATAGGTAAAAACGTATTTATGCTTTTATAGTCTGAGGATTTGTTTTTAAGGAAGTGTATTCAGCTAACCAATATCATCTCTCTAATCAAATGATATAAAGTGTAGGTCATAAGACAACACGAATAGATATAAGTTAATTTCACGTAATACATTGGTTTAATGATACATATACACTGACATGAAGCGTACTGTTTGTCTCAAACTAACTAGCCAGTCAAGACCTCCACTAGTTCGTTTTTTATTCAAAGAAAATCGTAAGATTGTACATTTAAGTTAGAATTCATATTTACCCATGTTTCACATAAGATCAAAGAAGTGTTGTTTCAGTTGGATGTGCAAAATACCTTGATTTCTATTTTTTTTTTAAACCAATGGTAATGGCTATAATGATTCATATTATGTGTCGGCTTCCCGAAATATAGTCAATGTGAGAAGTGGATAGACATGTTTGTTAGTAACAAAAAAGATATTAATGATATTGACTCTACAAATTCTATAGAATTACTTGTACAGAATTTGGTTATAAATCCTTTTAATGTGACAACACATAGAATGACGAGGAAGTCCTTCAAAAGTAGATCTAACAGCACTGGAGTTTTGGATGTGTCTGGTCACACTCCAAAGCACCACATAGCAGTCACAAGTCTGGTCTGCTGGGGTGGACAGCAAATACCAATCTGTTCACCCTCTTGGTCGCCTTGCCTCATCGCGGTGCAGACTGGATATACTTGCATGCAAGCATAACGAAAGTGACCGGGGTGGGGAGGTAGCTCAGTGGTAAAGGGTACTGGACTTGTAATCCCAAGGTTGTCAGACTTTGTTGATTCGAGTCCCACTGCAGCCAGTTTTCCCCTTCACCCCAAGCAGTGGTAGATTTATTGCTGTATCAAAGGCCAATCCTTCTCATACCATGTCTATGTGGTGTGGGGTATAAAAAAAACTCTCACCTTGGAAAAAAGGTGTAGGGGTGAGATTTCTACCTACATTCATCTCATAGATTCGGTCAAACCCAAAGTAAGATTAATTTAACAAATTGGACGTTTAACTAAACAAACAAACAAAGTCACGAGTCAGCATCTCATGGGCTACCGTTTACAATATCTTATTCGAATCAAATATATAGGGAAGCACACAAGTATGATATCACTGCAGTAGCCACCACTCCGTTTAGGGACCACTGCATTAACTGAACATACACCTCTATAAGTATTTCTACCTCGGTAAACGGACCACTCCACAGGACGGACCACTTTGTTTGAGAAGGGAGGTCGCCCCACCGAAGGGGGGGGGGGGGGGGGTGGGGGGGCTTCCTTTAGTTGGCATTTAAGATGAGTTGTGGAGTGTAGAACATTACAAGGATCGCTAGGGATTTCCCACTAAACAATTTTACAGTATTTGTTCTGGTAGAGTAAACTATGTGCGGTAATAATTAGTATACCAGAGGGGCGACAGGCGTTCATCCTACCCCTCATATAAATGTCCATAGACTTACCATGGGGCAACTCTATGCTATGGTTATGCCCTAAAATATTTGTATGCCACGCATAGCATATGAAATTAAAAACACATGACGTGGTAGGATAAAATCTGAACATCACTTAATTTCATATGATTGTTTACATGGCGACCATTGTCTTCTGCTACAGATATCACTCAGCTCTGCTTCATGATATCCTTCCGCAAAGACAACTCACACAATACAAACAATCATATGGAATCTTATGACATTTCTCGATAACATTCTCAATACCATGTGTAATATAAAAAAAAAAATATATATATATATATACATGTATAGTGTATGTAGATAGGATTGTAATCGGTACTGGGCGTGTTATAGGGACGAAGTGGACGGCCTGGCTTACCTCACACAAAGCGCTGGTGCATTTGGACCTATGCTGCTCAGCATTGGTGCATTTGCCTTTGACGAAACTACCGACGATGTAACACATCGGAAAACTCTTACGAAGGACAAACTTAACGTCAAAGTGAGTGGGTTTGTAATGTCTGTATTTAACATGAATTGATGCTGACAACACCTCTTCCAATTAGTCTTAGGTACTGCTTGCCTGATTCTTCACTTATTGCCTGTTGAATGATATTGAATAAAATGTATCCTGAAAAAGAAGTTTCCCAGTTTTTGATAGGCTGAATTGGTGTTATTCTTTTCATTTAGTATTTTTAGATATATTTTCGTGTATATTGATCCAAATAGAAGTATTTAGCCTTCTTTGATTTGTGCAGTTACAGTTTCGAAGAAAATTGAGACCCGAAGGTCCATTTACTGATGACATCAAACCATCAGTATTGGTCAAATGTAATTGCTTGGTATTACCACTGTATATAGACAAAATCAAAATTCCATGAAAAGAAGAATATAATGAAACTGATATTATTGCGACACAGATTGACGGCTTTGACGAGCTTGTGGGACTTAGTCACAAGAAAGCATCCACAACACTGGTTTCCCTTTCGCCCTGCAAGGTAGGCAATATCTGTCTTCATGTTTTAGTTCACAGCAATGGTCCGCATGGTTATTCTGCCATGGCGCTTGAATTGAAACATTTCTTTCCACAAGTAAATTTATGTTCATGTGATATCAGTCTTTATTGGAATTATTAAATGAGCTAGAAGCCTCAAACTTATTCTTTCCGTATTGATACGCTCTATTATATAATTATATTTTTTTGCCAACTTGAACTGCAGAAATTGACTCACTTCTCCTCGTAGTAGCAAATGAATTGATCACAGAAGAATGAATTTTTTTTGGTTATTACATTTCATGTTTTAAAAAAATTATTTTTCAAGACGTATATTTAACGTATATCACGCATGAATCGCTTTAAAAGCAGTCATATTCAACCATATCAGATGCGAATAAATGTTTTTCAAATCCTTGTATTGCACATGAATGGATAGATTTTTTTGAGGCAGTCATATTCAGCCACATATATTAAATATAAATGAATATTTATCTCTCCGTTCATAGAACGACACCAACTACTGTGTGGTGTACAACGTTGACGTCGAGCACGGCCGGAAGAAAGTAACTCTTCGCTCCCCACTACAGGTAAATGGTTTGATTTATTTCACTATATAGACGTAGCAGTAAACTAGTTGATTTACAGAAGTCCTCTGGTTCATCGTTATGGGACAGTCAATATGGTGAACATAGTATTAGAGTATTATCACCTGAATCCCTGATGAAGGCAGATCTGTCAGCCAAAACCAGTAGGTACATATGGATAACCAATAATCTTACAAAAAGCTTGAACAGCTTGTAACAACATAAATAGTTTCTAATAAAAACTCAATCACCAAAAAGACTGCGAGTCCCATTTGGTTTCTGGCATTTGCAATAACATTTTAGTATTATAGTGATGAACGAGATCGAAATCAGCAGAAAAAGGCAAATTGACTGAAACATTTATATATTAGCAGCCCTTTGCATGGACAAGTGTGTATCAGTGAAGATGAATCAATGCTGCCTGTCTAAACGAGAACACCATACTCTAGATACCGAATAGTATCCAATATAAATGTTATTTTATTTGTCTCCCATGGAACAGTACTACCCCCTTACACTAGTATTTGTTCTGACATCAACAAAAAAAAAGAGAAAAAAAAGAAAAGGCATTAACAAACACGATAAAACGAATTTATTGCTTTTAACTCATAACAACATAAAGAAACAAACCAGTAACATATGATTATAGTATATAATCTGGGTTCTCTGTGTTTTCTCCAGGTACACAACCATCTTACCGTACCTGTGGAGGTATTCTGCCGGACAGAGGAGCTGCAGAGAGTGGGCCCCATCCCGGTATCAGCTAAAGTGAACGGGCCGCACACTCTGCTCAAAGTGCTCGACATGGACCGTGTCTACGACGTGCCCCTCTTTGTCGCCTATCACTGCAAGCTCTTCGTCGCCCCAGCTCAGATAGGGTAAAAATGACAACACTGACTATATTATGCACTGTCCTTATATTGTATGTCTTTTCGACACCATGTTCATGATTTTATATGTGTCCTGATTGTATCGTTTTCTATTGTCCAATTTTTTAAGTCAGGTTAGTATCTATGGACGTTTTCTGGGATATGTTTTAGACCTCACTGGCATCCCTGAACATCATCAGCTATAATCATGTCAGAACTCATTATTTCTTCTGTACTATAATACTAAGAACAGGTGATATGCTCATCATTGATGAATGATCGTGAAATTATAGAAAAGATGACAATTGAAGAGTTTGGGCTATATTCAGTCTATGGATCATTTTCTGTAACCCACCTGCTGCCAGTCAACTTGCCATTTCCACGACCTCCATTCAAGAATCCAAATATGATCAAGGACCAGCGGGTCAATGAGTTATTTTGGTCTCTAGTGATTGGTTATGTTCAGCTTGGCACGGCTCTAAGACACTGGGACACTGGCCCTCTGCACCTTTACCAATGGATAGTTTTTGCAGCACGTATGCAGTCTATATAACCTATCCCTAACCTAGGCAGCGTATTATGAGCGTGTGGCCCACGCTCAGAAAGCACACATCTTGTGATTTCGGGGTAAATGGGGTAGGACAGGTCACTAATTGGGACGTCTCTTGATTCATTGCAGATATGAGAAAGCTGCCAACGGCATCTGGTGGAAGAACCTGAGCTCAGTGAAGGACCGCAGCCGTCTGTTTACGTGTCAACCTATCGACCCCAACCACAACCCTCTTCACTTCAAGGTGAGGCACTGATGGCTACTAGGTGACATCCTTTTGATGCCTTGTTGAAAATCAGATTTAGATTCGCAGTCTACTCTGGTAAATGAATCATAAAATACGTTTATGTGAAAGAAGTCAATGACATGTACGGTAATGTAAACGCGGAAACAAGACAAACCCGAATAAAACTAGATGATTTACTCCATTCCCCAATGTCAATAAACTCGGAATCTCAAAAACAATTGTCTTTTTCCTAAATGGCACATGCGATGGTAGAAGCATTTGCAACCATAATAAAATCTGAAACTCAGCTAGATTACTAAAACCCTATTATGTATGTATATTGCTGACGTTTTTCACCAGTACCTTTTGAATTTACCATACCTTCTTTTTTTTTTTTTTTAAACTGTTTATTGACATAAGGTTCATATACCTGTATATGATAAGTCATGCAACATTCATCACTCATTTCCTGGACTGCTGTTCAAGACAGGGAAAGGTCTCTTAAGAAGAAGATCCCATGAAATAGTGTACCCGTTCTATGCTATTAACTTCATACTCTCTAAACGGTCCTCTTGAAAAACAGCAATAATCCAGGTATTCTTACAAATAGCGTGAGGTTGTCAGATAAACGTTCTTGCAGGAATGCTGACTTTGCCGGTTGTTCTTGCAGGTGTTGTGTGAAGAAGGAAAGGGTTTGAAGGGCATCGGACACGCAGCCAAACTCGTACCGCACTACACCCTGCATTTGCACCCCCCAGTTCTCATTCACAATCTCCTCCCGTATGACATACACTATTCCCTAGAGGTAGGTCTTACGCATTTATTATCCATAGTATACTAAGTACCCATCGAGTGTATGGGACTCCGTGAACCACTACCAATTATATAAAAACCATCAGATACCATAACGATGGTTTACGTTCTCGGAATCCATGGTATACAGTCTCAAAGCCATTATATACGGGAAAATAGTCCCTTTGTGACATATCGGCCAAAGAATGGTCCCTATTGATATAACCTTTAAGAGGGCAATTCCTGGGTTTAGTTTATTGGAGAAAATGGATGATAAATACAGATTACCGTCTATATATACCTGATTAAAGGTGTGGACCCACCTTTCATGACACGCTGTATGGTAGCATTTTGGGCACGTTCAAAAAGCTATCCACGATGTGGGGCATAAAGGTGGGGGGAAAGGCATTTCATTGTGGGACTGTCATATCCTTATCGATAATTTGAAACTGGTTTTAAACAATCTTATGACATACATGCCTGTTGCAGGGGTTGAAGAGCAGGATTCCCATGGTCACATTATAGGCCATATCTGCACCAATGTGTATCCTGACATGTGTTTCTTTTATATTCTGAGGTTAAAATATTGGAAAGTTTTGAGAAGTCCTAACCCCTACCATATTTCTCTCTATATTTTTATCCATTTAAAAAAAAGTCCATTACTTGGTTTAATATGCAGACTTACTCTCCCTACAGGGCAGCCCCGTGAGTAGTCTGACCCACGGGGAGAACGCACCCCTCTACACCGCTGACCTCACCAAAACACCCCGCCTCAAAATACAGGTGAGCTATACTACTCCCTCTTCACACCCCTTTACATCTCAGCGCAGTTGGATTCCCAGAGGACTACATGAATAAACTCAGGGCTATACAGGGATTGCATTTTGAAATAATAATCAGTCCAAATATAGCATATCAGTGTATTGATATGGATAATGGTATCCACACAGTAGTAGCATGATTAAAGATAAGAGATGGTGTGGGTTTTTTTCGCTTTCACAAAGTTGTATCAGTATTTATATAAAACGCCCTGACCATGCTGTACAAGCTTAAAACGAGATAATCATTACCCCTATCCCTGAACACAAAGAAAGGAGTCGATAGTTGGGAATAATAAAATTTATTTTAATTTTATATACCTTTACCGACATGAATATTAATATGTAAATATGAATATGACATAAGGTAGATAAAGTAATTGACAGAGGTATAAAGAGGTCAATTACGTATAATATACATATTTGTAATTGACAGGTATAATGGTATGTCAATTATGTATATGGTTGTATAACAAATAGTATGGTTATACAATATGAGGTATAATGGTTATACAATATGATGTATAAAAAACGCCCTACGGAGTAGGAGATAAGAAAGAGAGGTGAGGGTGGGTGGGAAAAGAAAATACGTGTGAACGTAGTGGAGTACAGGAGCAGAATGAGGTGGAGGTCAGAGACGCGGTGGGCCACGTGACCGCGGGGTTCACGTGACCGACACCAGGGGGGAGTGCGCAGGGTGCGCGAGGGGGCGTGTCAGGGGGAGCAATGACCACCCCTGACCAACGGCCATGGGTTACCCATTACCCCTATCCCTGAACACAAAGAAAGGAGTCGATAGTTGGGAATAATAAAATTTATTTTAATTTTATATACCTTTACCGACATGAATATTAATATGTAAATATGAATATGACATAAGGTAGATAAAGTAATTGACAGAGGTATAAAGAGGTCAATTACGTATAATATACATATTTGTAATTGACAGGTATAATGGTATGTCAATTATGTATATGGTTGTATAACAAATAGTATGGTTATACAATATGAGGTATAATGGTTATACAATATGATGTATAAAAAACGCCAAGACCATAAAAATGAGGCGAGGTGGGAGGGAGAAAAGTTTGTGAGGGATGAGAGTCACTGGTTGAGGGACTGTATGAGGGACGCATTCACCTCGTGTGCGTTGGAGTCCCTAATGTATCCCCTGTGTGCATTTGAACGCCACCCCCCGTATCGTTGAATGGAGAGTTCAGCGACCCCGGCCTGGAAGGCCTGAGTGGCGGCGGCCTTTCTCAGGCTGTGTAGAGTGTAGGTCTTAGGGGGGTGGCCTGCTGTGGTGTTGAGCCGCTCCCACTCCTTTGACAGCGACCGCGTCATTATTAGCGACCTGTCAGCGTTGAGCAGGAACGGATCCGTCGGTATCAGCGTGGGGACCGCGGCGAGCATATTCCTCACGGCCGTCACCGGGCACGACCTCGGGTCCGGGGAGGATTGGAGCCTCACGTGTTTTTCCTTCCCCACGCACTGGAGGTTCTTGGCGGCCTTGATGCGGACCGCCACGTGATTTGCCGTGAGGGCCACGTCCCCACGTGAGAGGTGTCGCACCGGATCGAATGCCCTGGCCGTAGGGGGGGCGACCTCGCTCTGCCGCAGTGCGGCGTAGTACAGGAGGAGGAACGCGGCCCGTAGGGTCAGGTCGAGGGGCGTGTCCGACAGTAGCTCGAGGATCCCCTGGAGGGCGGCCATGGGGATCGGAGGCTTGACGTTTGGTGTGTAGGCCTTGTTCCTCCTCATGGCGTCGAGGGCCCTCCTGACCCTCACGTCCTCTGTAGCCGTAACGTCCCCGCCCGAGAGCCGTAGGTGTGTCCTCACGTGCGAGAGCTGGTTGGCCACGGTCGCCGGCGAGGGGGCGTGGTCCGCGAGGTACTCGAGGAAGGCCGTGATGAAACTCACGGACGGTGCCTGCGGGTCGGTCCTCGTCCGTCGGCAGAAGGCGAGGTAGGTGGACACGGCGCTCTTCTGGTTCGCGACCGTGCCTTGGGCACGTGCCTCGGCCTGCCGCGCAGATGCCTTCCGTTGGAGAGAGCGTAGCGCCGGATCTGCAGGACAGGCGAAGCACAGGCACGAATGAAGCATGATTACAAGGCACCACGGACCACAGATCATGATATCTCATCAGGCATGCAGCATTGTTAAAATCCCTCGAGGACAGGTGGGCCCTACTGAGTGCGTCGGCGACCGTGTTGAGGACCCCGGGGACGTGTGTGTAGACCAGGTCGACTTGCAGCTTGGCCTGGACCATCCAGGCCTGTCGGGCACACTCGGCGAGAACGCGGTTGCGTGCCCGCCCCGACGTGAGTGCCTGGACGGTCCCCATGTTGTCACAGAAGACTTCGATCCTGGTCCCACGATCACGGTCCCCGAGGAACGTGTGGAGAGCATAGATTGTGTTCAGGGCCTCGAGCTCAGAAATGCAGTCCACGGGGTCATTGATGGGACAAACCTGGCACGCGTAGGCCGCACGGCCGTCTGTGCCCCCCACGCCCGAGAGGCAGGCGTCGACCGTGATGCACTTTGTCGCCGGCCCTCGAGGGATGAGGGCGTGCCCATTCCACCCGGCGGCAAACCGTAGGAACCACTGGAGGTCCTGCCGCATGTCCGAGCTTACGTTGATGTAGAACCCGTCCATCGACCGTAGGGCCTCCAGTAGTTTGCTGACGAACGGCCTCGCCGGGCGGATGCATTTCGCGACGTGCAGGATTTTGCCGAGGACGGATTGAAGCTGTCGCTTCGTCAGCGACCGCTTCCTGGCGACCGCCCCAACGTGCTCCCGCACGTCCTCCAACTTGTCCCGGGGGATGGTGAGGGACATCTCGGCGGCATTGATGTCGATGCCCAGCCAGCGCACGGTCTGACTAGGGGCCTGCGCCTTTTCCCGGGCCTCGGGGAGGCCGAGCTCGGCGAACAGGTCTCGGGCTATGGCAAAGTCCGAGGCAGCTTTCTCCCGAGAGGGCGACAGTATGATGAGGTCGTCCAGATACATGGCGGCCTCGACACCCTTACCGGCGAGTATCCCCACGATGGCCTCGGCCACACACTGCATGTGATACGAGGACGCGCGGGCGCCGAACGGCATGGCCGTATCACAATAATACCCGCCGTCCCACAGGAAACACAGCAGAGGCCAGTCGAGGGGGTCGCACCTAAAGTTCTTATAGGCGCGCGAGATGTCGATGGTCGCCATGTAGCTCCCTGGCCCCGAGGCCACGAGGCGGGTGACGAAACCGTCGACCGTAGGGAGGCTGTGCTCGCGCTCTTCTCCGTAAACCGCGTTCTTCATCACGTACGCGTTGACGCTACGGTCCCGGGGGAAGGTCATATCCGTTATGACGCGGCGGGCCTCGGACCCGCGCTTCTCCCGGGACATCAACGGCGAAACGTGGCACCACGGCTCGAAGGGAGCCTCCGTGAACGGCCCCATCAGGTTTGAGAATCCACTCTCCTTTCTGATAAAATCCCCGACTTGCTTCGGGATTCCGGTGGCGCTCGGATGGTTGGGGACGTCCCGAGTGTCGCTGGCCGGCCCGAGGTAGCCGAGGGGGAATCCGTATCTTATGAAACCGAGGAGTTCCCCTTTGCCCTCCATCCCCGTCAGGTAGTGCTCCCACGCCCGTAGTTTGAGGTCCGTCGGCAGGGTTATCTTTGTGCACAGGGCGTTGGGCAGGCCCGAGGCCCGGACCGCCTCGTAGATGTGACCGTGCGCCGGGGGGCCGGCCTCGGTGAAGCGGGGCCACTCGGCCCGCCTGTGCTCCATGAAGGCCTCCGGGTCCGTCCGGAGTCCGGGCGACGGAATTCCGGTCCGGCAGACTTCCTTTAGTCCGCCGAAATCCGGAGTGTTAGTTGGATCCTCAGTCGGCGCGGTAACACTAACACTCCTGCTACCGCAGTGGGTTGGCGGTGGCCGCGCGGTGAACCTGTCCTCCACGTGGCGGGTCCCGCCCCCTTCGTTGTTGTTGTTTATGTTCGGGGCCCGACCACGTGGGCCGGCGGCCTTCGTGTTGTGGTCACGTGGACCCCCCGTGTGGTCCCCCCTCCACGTGAGGGGGTGGGGGCCCGCAGTGGTCACCGGGCCGCTTCCTTTTACGACCCCCGCCCACGTCCGGTCACCGGAAATCCTGTTGGGGGTGGTGGAGATCACAGGGCCCGCTGGTGTTACATCACGTGGATTGCACCCCACGACCCCGGGCCCGGGGGGGGAGGCACGTGTTGTGACTGTGTGGGGGTGCGCTCCGCTCACTCGCGGGGCGCACCGTAGCCGTTTTTTGCCCCGTGTCCGTGTTGGGGGAGCACATCCGCTCTGGGGTCGACCGCCCGGGGCGTGTGTCCGGCCTGGGGTGCGTGTCCGGCCTGGGGTGCTCGCCGGGGTGCCGGTGTGGGCGCAGCCTGACCGTTCTCATAGCCCATTGTATAACCGAGTTTCCGGTTGCACGCGTGTAACGAATGCCCGCATTGTCTCCCCACGGAGTCGCAATACGAGCACACGTGCAGCCATCTCACGGGCCCGTCATCGTGACCGCTCCTATGGCGGCACCCCCTCTCCGAATTAAATTGCCGGCATGGCAACTCCCGTCCTCGGGCTTTCCCGGTGTCGGCGCCGCTGGTGAGCGTCCCGGTCGTCATCGCGAGTCGGACTCGCTCCTCCTGGATCCGCGAGTAATCGCACCACGACAGCCTCCCGGCCTCGATCTGGTCGAACACGTGGTTAGACCATCTCCTGACTCCGGCCCACGGCCGGCTCTGGGCGTCGATTGACACTTGATGTAAGTGCCGGAACATGGCCTCACGGTCCACGGGGTCGACCGCACGGTCATCCCCGAGCAAGCCAATAAACGCACTCAGGTACTCGAGGGGGCCCAGGGTTCCCCTCAGTTCCAGCTTCTGGGACAACGTGTAAACCCCCTCCCTATCCACAAACATGTACGGTTTACTGATCAAACGGGTAACATGAATATCTGACTGCAGCTTACCAGCCGTCTTGTCGTGGCGGATGGCCTCACGGTCGAGCTCACGTTGGATATACGGGTCCCCTGCGTAGCGGTCTCGTAGCTGGCGGGGTGGAGGCATGGCGCGGCCGGCTTGATCCTCGGCCCAGTCCCGAGTCCTTACTTCGGCGACTGAGCGAACCGTAGGGGGCGATGCTTGTCCCGTCGACCGTTGTGTCTGTAGTTGAATTAATGCGTCCAACTTCCTACTCATGTCCGAGAGTCCGGTCTCTACGGCCACGAGGCGGGCCGACCGGAGGCTTCCGGCCTGAGACGCGGACTCCACCTGATCGCTCTCCCTCACGGTTGACTCCGAGGCCTGGTCCGTGGTCGTGGAGGCGCTCGCTTGAGCGCGTGTCGTTGGTGGTGCCATCCTAGCTGTCCTGTAATTCACGTGAACTTTACCCGTATTCAGACACTGTCTCTGCACGGTCAGATACTCGGGGAGTATCGAAGACGGCGTGGAGAGTAGGCCAAAAATGGAGGGAAAAGAAAATACGTGTGAACGTAGTGGAGTACAGGAGCAGAATGAGGTGGAGGTCAGAGACGCGGTGGGCCACGTGACCGCGGGGTTCACGTGACCGACACCAGGGGGGAGTGCGCAGGGTGCGCGAGGGGGCGTGTCAGGGGGAGCAATGACCACCCCTGACCAACGGCCATGGGTTACCAATTTACTCTCTTTTTTTTGGTTGACTTCAGAATTGCTTTCGCCTCGTTTCTCAAATCGAGATGAGCATTTACAGTTTGTACGGAACGAATCGTTTACGCCGAGTTCCGTACGAACTGTAAAATATGATTCCTTAATTTGGCTAATAACTAATGTTCTAACTAATATTTTAAATGATGTGTACAGAACAGTGTTCCGTGTTTTGCCATACGGTACACTGTTCCATAGGGTATATTTGCGTTATGTGGCAAAACGATGTGTATAAATCTACAGTATATACGACATGGGCATATATAGTAAGGATTTGAATGTAACTCTATTACTGTGTGTGCCTGCAGCTCCATGAATACCTGGGCGTGGACTGGTCCGGAGCCGTGGAACTCTCCGCGGCGCTGGATGAGTTCAAGGCCGTCACCATGGACGCCGAGACCAACATCGAAGGTCAAAACAAACAACTCAGTCTCGGCGTTCACGTGAACCGCGAGAACTCCATGGATCTGTATGTCTACTCCCCCTACTGGATTATCAATAAGACGGGATTACCCCTGCAGATCAGGGTAAGTGCATGGGGTGACCGTATGCGGGAATTCGGTGAAAACCGCATAGATTCGGTTACTAACTGTATGCAGGTATTGGGGGGTTAACCTTATATATAGATCATAATAGACCTTGAATTGATCAAGAGGATCCGCATGATATACTATAGGGGAAACCTATGAAAGTCTAAGGTCAGAGCTTGTATCCCATCGAGTTTGAATTGCGTAGTAATTTACAAGGCGGAGCCGTGTGAATTACGTAGTGATTCAAAGGAGATGGGATTTAGCTCTGACCCTAAAATTGAATGGGTTTCTGAATTTAACTCACCCTTCACATTGACTAATGGGCTAATATTTGTGACATAATCCCCCATTGAGTATTTTTCCTAAATATCTCATGGGCGTTGGATACAAGTTCCCAATGTTAAGTCTATGGAGAAAAAATACTAGGGTAGAGATAAATCCCAGTATAAAGTCTACCAGACCGAATTAGGTCGCAGTTTGAACACCAATCCAAAGGCCTCATTATGATGGAATTGTAAAAGTTTAATGAGGAACATCTGTATGATATAAAATGATAATTCTCAGATTTTTTGTACCTTACCTGAAAGATATATTTTTGTACTTGTGACACCATCTTCATGGCTAGTTAGATAGTATGGTCAATTTTATTCCGGATAGTATACTCCTTATAGCGTCTCCCATTATATATGTATTAAATGCACCCCTTTCTACATGGGACTGTTTTATAAAGATGTCTCTGAGTAATTGCATCTACTACTATATTGTGTCATTTTTAAGCACATTTATTATTAGTTGCATCTCGTACTATCTAGTATTATATTATGGATGTATCTACTGATAACCGTATCTCTTACGATATAGCACTATTTCAGAAAGGCATCTATTAATAATTGCATCACAATATACAGTACCATTTTATAAAGTCATCTTATAATAGTTACACCTCATACTATACATTACACTTACATAGTCATCTATAGATGTAATCCTAATATATGATATCACATTATATAGGCATCGTTACCTCAGATTAAAAAGAAGGCAACCATTTATCTTAAATGCAAGTGAGGAGTGCTTCTTATTCAACTTGCGTTACATGACGGTCGGTAATGAATAAGGGGACTTATTTTCCATCATCATCATCATTACTTATCACCAGAGACATCAACTTATATAAGACTACGGACCTGTATGTACACATATATTATAGGTCTGTGGTAAGACATACATCTCATCCTAGCACTTTCAGTGAACTATTACAATGGAAAAATTCTTGAGCGAGAGGACATGTAGGTAGTAAGTTGACAGAAGAAATCTCAGTGAATGATGAAGTTGTGTATAAAGGAGCTGTTACGGTGTATCACTGTAGTTGTACCACTAATTTATTTCGTGGAAAGGTTATTGTCATGGACAGCTCCAGTGTTTGTTGATGACGGCCGAGTGACTTTGGTGGACCTGAGTGTTGTGGATTTTTGTATTACCATAAAACCTTAACTCTTCCACACTTTGAACCCGATATATAGTCCTATATTGTACCTACTATAGACCAAAAACGTGGCCTACCCTGTTCTCTCCACCTCCCCCTCTTCTCCCATGCCATACTCACGTTGTTCATGGGTATCTCTGATTAAGGAACTTAGGTTTCTTAACGACCCCAACAGTCCCTGAAAGTGCCAATAGTGGAAACCTTTTCAAATAGATTTTCAACCCTACCCCACTCTTTGCTGCGTCAAGACATTACAGGATAGATTGTCGTTGGGTATCTTCATGTAGCATCTGGAGTAATGGATACGATCTAATGAAATTTCTGAAAAAAGAACACAGAGGTGTTATTGCTATGTTTTCATAATCTTTTTGAATTCAGAAATAAGGATGTTATGCCCTCACGTCACCCCTGTTTTCCGCGTTCTCTCTTACTGGAGTAAAATGCGATCTACGAAAGAATTTCGGTTAAATCAATAAATATTCTCGATTTACGAAACTAGTGATAATTTACTACAAAAAAGTATGGTGAAAAACGTCCATTCGGCTGTAGTGACCAAAATATGGTACAGTATACGGCCAATCTCCCCACTCCCCCAAGGGGAGGCAGCGGACATAATAACATCGGTACCTTATAATATTTTTTTTGATAAACATGCTATAAAAAAGTAGGTACATCTGTAGTGAGTTGGAAATGTAGAAGAAAATGAGTGGCGATTGTCTTATTTTGGTGGATACATTATATGATTTGCGCGTACACAGGAAAGGGTTTCCTCTAGCACTTTCCCACCTGGTAATGGAATGCTCTGTGTCTCAAAACTACCACCTTTGTATATAACCTCCCCGATATGCCATTAATTTCAGGCGCTCGTCAACTACAAAAAGGTGAAGCCTGTCTAAAAAACGCGCATGTTTCTATTTCCCTGAGTAGCTGCAGTGTCATGTCACGATCCATATTAGGTCATACGCCTCAGTCATCATTTCATTTAATTGAGTATGGTTATACAATTTGTAATGCTCTTAGATAATGAAATGCACTTCATAGTTACTAAGATAGAGGAAAGTTTATCATAGGAAGAAGACGCCATTGCTTGAACTATCATGTCTCTTCAAATTGTATTGCTCAGGTATGATCAGACAGTTAACTTTTGGGATTCCTGCCAGATCATCACCTCCCAGCCTGAAAGGGTTTTCTACGGTTTAATCTAATCGAGAAAAAATGATACATTGTGCTTTAATTGAAATACTTGCTTTAATCATGTGAATGTCGTGAACTTTCTACCAGTTATCTTTCCGTTGTCATTAGCACTTCCCGTAACCCGATTTGTACACAAAATGGTCACTTTCTTTCTCTTAAATCATAACTGCATGGCTTCTGGTCGTTTTCAAATAATGGACATTGGGACATTGGAGTTTGAGGAGGAGTTTGTAGAGATAAATGCTAGTTCAGAGTTAGTTTGAATGGGGTTGAAATCACGTTCTGTGCATGATAACCACATCATCTTATTTTAATCACTAGCTAGTACGAAACAGGGAAAGTTACTGTAGCCTAGCGTTAGCTGCGCAACATACTCAATAGCTGGAGATGGCTAAAGACCGTTGGGTAAACTTAGGTGCTGCAATATCTCTTAAAAACACTCATATTCCATCAGAAAATGTTTACAATGCCGGAGCTATCTTCATCTGCCAGACATTCATAGATTATTAGGAGCGCATGTTATCACAATAAAATGCAGGTAACTTATAAGACATGCCAATTCTATGACAAATTTATGTACCCCTCTCAGGAATAAAAACCAGTGGATAATTCGCATTTGTACTGAATTAATCGTATTCAAGTCTCCATTAAGTCACATGTTGTAGGCCGCACATCCTGATGTTATGGATTGATGTCCCTTGTTGTCCGTCCTACACAGAGATTCAATAGATTTATTTTGACCACTAATCAATTTCCTTGCTTAAATTCCCGTTCGACTTTTTGTTGTTGCAGGGTTCGCGATCTGAAGCTGTTTATGAAAACGACATATCTGCTGATCCCCTACTTTTTAGATTCAAGAAACATAGGAGAAAGAAGGTACGACCATATAGTCGCAAATAAATTGATGCCGTGTTGCCTGAAAAACTCGACACATACTGATAAAAAAAATTTAAATGTCAGAAATAGCTGACATTGTGTAGCTAAATACAGGGTACAGAGCATTTTCTGTATCATTATTCAGGGATGCAAGTTCTCCGTCAATTGACGGAATTCCGAACTTTCATACCTACTGGAAGCAGTTAGATTCAAAGAGCGTTTTTGACGCCTTGACGGCCGCACCACGGGCTGGCAACAAAGACGGTACTATCCGGGAACCAGTGCCGGCCACAGGGCCTCAGTCGGCAGCTGTAAAACGCTGCCACTGCCGTACTCACTGCCGTCCTGGTTCAGTCAAACGCCGACCTTTTGGGCCGGCATAGAGTTGTTTAAGTCTTACATTTTTAAATTGTATTTCTTTGGTAATTTATATATATTAATTTGCAGATTTCTTGTGTTACAAGTATCAAATTCAACAGTCTCACAAATTGAAATTTTAGTGTTATTTTGTTTATTTTTGACTTGTTAAAATTCTCCATTCACCCTGAAAATATCTTCTATACTAAGGCCTTAGTAAGGGACTGCGGCTAGTCTACTATTTTGCTCCTGAACAAAAAGGGGATTCCCCAGCTCACTGTGATAGAACCGTTACCAAAGGGTTTTATATTTCCGACTTTTCCTGCTGTCCCGACTTGCATCCCTGATTATTAACTACATATTCCAGTCTGCAAACCTTTAAAAAAAAGTTGGGTTTTTTTCTACCAGTGAGAGGAAGTGGACTAAAAATGTATATTACAAGGGAATGGTTCGTGCTAACTCTAGAAAAAAAGGGAAATTGGAAATTAAGAATCAGTATCCGGTGGATAGACGAATTTTTTTTCATTTCCACAATATGTTGTACGGATCTATCTCTGCAGGCGAAGCTGCGTGTTTACAATGCCAAATGGACCCGTTCTTTCTCCATGGACACGGTGGCCAGCAACGGCGTGGTTATTTGTAATGACAAGGAACGAAGTCGCAAATATCAGGTTAGTTCACTGAACCTCTGTTAGCTCAACTAAAGTTTACCGTAGAAAGAATCCCATTTTATGCATTAAACATGGCAAGTGACTTGAACCACGGACTTGAATGATATATAGGTCCGTGCTTGAACATTGTAAGTTGCTTCGAGGAAAATTGGGACCGTATGGCCCGAACAAGACGTGGAGAATAGAACAACTAATAGATGTGAAAAATGAATCCACGACACTAATACCTTCGTCACACTGGCGTAAAAAAACGGCGTTTCTTTTACGTATTAGAAAGAACGCGAGCATTGCGTCTCTAGTACGTATCTTCAACGCTTTTATCTTTTAGTACGCAATCCAGTCACACGTGCGTTATTTCTGTCAGCATGCCCATTTGTATATTCAGAAAACAAGAAAAACAGTCCACTCATTTATGCTACTGACTCAGAATCTACAACTTATTGTGTGGGCTGCCGATCAGACCACATCTAGCCTCATCAGAAATCGTGACATAGAATTAACAAAAGACATTGCTGCAGATGGAATGTTGAAAATTCATCCTATCAAGGAATTATACTGAGGACATGGCTTTGTTATGTAACCTGTAGTTTCTGGTGGAGATTACCCTGTCACGGCTCAAGCTGACGAAGATCGTGACCATCATGCCGTACTTCCTGGTGGTGAACAACACGCCGCACAACCTGCGTTACATGGAGGAGAACGAGCAGGCAGACCTGTGGATGAACATCAACCCCAACGAGGTGAGTGCCTCCTCCACCGCCTCTCTCAGCCTAAACCTAAGAAATGTTAAACCATAAAGAGACAATAATCTCGTCCTATTCTCGGATGTACTTTTAAACGGAGTGCTATTAAACGGAAAATTGTATAATTATAATGTAAAATGGAAAGAACTTGTATGGTGGCAACTCAAAGCTGAAAGCTAGATAGCTATTAGAAAATGAACGGAATGAAGCATTCTTTTCCCTACAAAATATAAAAAGATATAAAAGTACAAAAAAAGTGGAGCAACAGGTCTACAGTAGGCTGGAGCATACTCCCTGGTAATCGCTTGCTTGTGGCAGCTGGGCCGCTCTCTGGTACTGCATAAAAGGTACAACTGAGATAAAGGAGAACTGTTTCTCAAGTCCCGGATCCTTTGATATAAGAAACACCCAGAAGCCACAAGAAACGCTTGATGCTTCCCAATTTCAGCTGGTCTGCTCTGCGAGGCTGCTGTAAAGTGACACAGGCGTTTAGAGCACTTGTATTTTACTGCTGACAGTGTTGTGTTATACATCTACATGTATAAGGGTTTGTTTGTTATACTCTTTACTGGTACACTTTGCTGTCTTAGCCACTCATACCAATCCTAACTTCATTTTTCTTTTACCAGTAATCACTTTGTAATTTTGTATATCCTGGAATTCCGGTGTCATAATGAGCAGATGTAACTGAATCAATGGGTGTAGGCTGTTCTCTACACTGACACCACCTTAGTATTACCGATACATTTGGTTGTATTGTGTTTCTCATCCTGCCTTGTGTATTTCCAGGTATCACCGTTCTGGCCGGCGACGGACTCCATGCGGATGTACTTAAAGTACCAGGACAGTAATTTGTCTTCTCAGCACTTCTCTCTACAGAAATCTCACCACACTGTGCTCCGTATGGACAAAGGGGTCAGTATTTAACTTCTTCCTACAGTGATTTGGTTTTCCTACATGAAATAAGGAACAGGACATTCTGAGTATATACTGATATACCTCAGATTTTGATTTCTACTTCGTAATTTTGACAAATTTGATTTTAAAGCATATGCGGCATACGCGGTGATCTAGCTCTACGATGTAACTACAGTAAATCCCCGCTTAAGCCAAAGTGACCGCTTACGCGGGGTGGCCGCTTACGCGGGTGTCCGTTAGGCGGGGTTCTACTGTATAAGTTAGGGATGCTAGTTTGGGTCCTGAAAAAGAGGATACATTTTTCATGTGGAAGTTACTGCCTCAGAGATATTGAGGAAACATGGAATACAGATAGTAGTTATTGGCAATGCAATGGGCTGGGGTGTGTGGGGATGTTGGGACCACTGTTTATTTATGTGACCGATGCCCAATTTATTTTCTCTTTGCTTTATACACAAAAAAATAAATAAATTTGAAAACAAAGATTTCCTTAGAAAAGAAGAAAACGGCAACATGGTTATATATTTGTATCATAATTTGTGCTATAATCTTGGATAACTGCTCAAGGGAGCCAAATCTGCTTATCAATGGCTGAGGTGTTAACTAATGGCTTTTTTGTGTATCCTTCATATTATTTATACCAAATCTCACCGGCATAGAATCGGTGACTGGTTGTTAAAAATGTTATCAACTTAGTTGATTTATGAACTACCGATACTATCATTTATCGTGGTATGTGAACCATGTAATTGGACTGGTTCCTGTACGCAAACCAGATTACTTTGGCTGATCAGGTGCAGTATAAACAAAGAAGATTTTTAAAAAAAACCTGCCATCTCTGATATTTGCTGTTGATGTTGATGTACAGACGGGGCTGGTGGTGGAGGTGTCGGGCGGTATGGAGACCCCGGTCACGGTGTCCTTCCTGCCATACGAGGACGGCACGGCGCCTGTACGTGTAGAGAACCTGTGTGAGGACGTCTTTCTCAAACTCCACCAAAAGTGAGTACTCAGGCTACACACATCACCTAACTCTTTTGTGTAACATTTTCGTTCTGTAGGTGTCACTAGTGACGCCATGTTTGGAATAAACTAACATCGGCTAACTCTTTGTTCTGAAAGTATCTTCTCAGAGCAGCTTGATTATATATTGTCTAAGATCAAGATAAGTTAAAAATACGTTTTTATTTAACCACGGACCAAATCCGAAGTTTAACGTATAGAGTAAATATAGGCTAGGTATGTAAAGCAGTAGGCTCGAAGGGTTTATGCCTATGATAGTATGAGATGAAAAATAGGATTTTATAATATTTTGGAAAAGTCCACACAAACACAGATATTCGATATTTGTCTTTCTTCATTTGATAAATATTCGACTGTTTACTGTCCTACATAAAATATTTCAATATAATCATATCAGTAATCAAAATTGTGTTTCGCTTCAATAATTTACCCACCCAGAAGAGCTTTAGACATTTATACATAAATGACATTGATTCCAGGAACCAGAGCCAGGTGTCGCTGTTGGCGCCTGCGCAGTCGGTGCTGTACACGTGGGACGACCCGACGTCAGAACGTACCCTCATGTGGAACGTGTATAACCGCAAGAAGCCCTCCTACCCAGCCTTTATCTCAACGGTCAGTCATTTCTTTAAAAAAACTGTTCCCTATGGGTTTTCGATAAATAACATTTTGTGTCCTAGTTTCAAAGACATCTTGATCTAAAGAAATCTGTCGCTAAATGGGTCTGTGCATATTTTCAACTTCCATATCTGTTCCGCGGTTGCTGCATATGAGTGCAGTTCGGGTATAGCCACGTGTGCTTCGTAGAGCGCATCATAAGGCAGGTCGATGTACATCGGAAGCCCGGTGCGTTCGGTCCTTTAAATCAATTTTTTTTTTAATATTTAGAGAGTTTGACCGCAAACCACATGCCAACCCAAATGGATGGTTCAGACATTTTATTCCTGTTATAAAACCGTTTGCACATCAATCACTTGTGGTGTTTTCATCAATTATTGGGGTCCGTGTTTTCCTATATATTTCGACCAGGTGTGATATTCATCAGGGCAGGGCAATATTTTTTCAATATACTGAACAATAGATATTTCTCTTCAGGACGGTTACGGGGACGAGCAGCTGAGCATACAGACAGTACGCCGGAGTAGTGTCCTCATCACCTCCGACAAGGAGAAGAAGGACCGGGAGAAGGACCGCGGGCCTAACGCGCACGGCGACACCAGTGGTGACGGTGAGCACCCTGTAACGATTACCATCAGCGGCCAAATCTCAGCTCAAATCCTAATTCTTTATGGCCGTATTTACATTTTTGCTATTTTCATCTGAGAGAAGACACCCAATACCGTCTATCTATTATAAATTGTTCTATAATTATGTACACCAACACGACGCTGCACTGTACCATTGGCATTTTACGAAGTACACCAATCTAGGTCAGATAGGCAAGAAGGAATACATGATAATACACTGCTGGAATTAAAGTCTTGGTTACAGATAATCCTAGTGTGAGACACACACTGGTACAGATTGCGAGTAGCTCCGCAACTTTTTTGTGTGAGATTTTTTGTTTTTTGTTTATTGAACAGAAAATCACCAAAGTTGGCAGAAAACATTACACCCACTGAGGCTTCGGAATTGTATATAATGACCTTTGTAGTAGATGCGCTCTAGATGTAATAGAACATCTATTGATCTTTAACATTCAACTATATCCGTGTCACAGTGCGGCCTGCTCTGCATTTCCGGACATAAACATGGTTTACTTAATGTGACTATAATAAGGTATAGACATATTAACAATGGAAGATGAAAAGAATGTGAACTCTTATGGAGATATACTCGACTCGATCTGGTCTTGATTAAAACCCAAAATGTTACGTTTGAATCTATGACCAATAAAAAACCCACAACAAATCTAGATCTGAGACGAGGCAACGTCTGCTCCCTTTGCTTGATGCTACCTTGAATGACAGTTTTAGAACTGCACCTAACCACCCTAACCATGTACGCTGGTGGGCGTGACCTCATCCGATAATGTCACACCTACTCCTCTATGGCTGTATAGCAGATAACATGGCAACCTAGTGTCAGATCAGCAAAAGATATTGAAGGGGACAGAAAAATGAGGAACAGCACAACTGGATAGAAAAGATGTCTTTGGGTACTGGGGGTCAAGGTTTCGCTAAAATCGGCTCGTCAGGCATCATGTAATACTTAGAAGTGTTATCAATTTTTTTTTTTTTTTTTTTTTAGCAACCTGGTTCAAAAGTGACAGGAAGTTGTCATTATCAAGGTAGCATCGGCTTATTACAGAGGTGTCATAGCCACGTCTTACTAATTTAGAAGTGTTATCAAGGTGATCAAGAGATCTTGAACTTCATTAGATGTTTGCACATTGAACTTGTAGTGAGTTAAGGTGAATTCCTATATACCCATTTCCGAAACCTCTATAGTTACACTGCTTCTGGGGATGCAGTAATTATAAGTTATGTAGCGAGGCTGACGTTTTCGTCCCAGGCAGACGTTTTCGTCCCGGGCTGACGTTTTCGTCCCGGCCTGAACACGTGACATAAAGAGCAGCGGGACGAAAACTTGGCTATTACAGTTACTCGGCCAAATCTCAGATCAAATCCTAGTTCTTTATGGTGGTATTTACCCAACCAATACCGCCTATCTATTCTATGTTGTCCTATAATTATGTACACCAACACGTCGCTGCACTTATTTCAGTTACTCGATAAGGGTGGCCATTTTTCTGGGGCTATCGCTGGAAAAGAAATAATCATTTTTATCGATATTTAAAGGTATATAGGAATAGGGAACCCGAGTGCCGGTAATCAAAAGTCAAAGTTACTCGGTAAGGGTCGGAAAGATTACTGCCCGCGGCCAAGGCCTTGGGCAGTAATTTTTCCAAGCCTTACCTCGTAACTTTGAACTTTTGCTCACCGGAACATAGTTTCCCTCTATTCCGTTTACATGTAGAGGTGCACGCCATTTACATAAACCTCGTAGCTATACGACGACTACAAAGAACTCTTTATGAAGGTTTTCTATTTTTGCTGGTGATTCAGATGACAGTGATGAGGAGATCATCGTTCCGCCCACACCGCGGGCCCCCCTTCTCCGCTCACTCTCCAAACCAGACAAGGAGAAGGAGAAGTCGCTGACCACCAGGACAGACAAGGTCATCGTGTACTGGGTCTCATACTTGGACGGGCTTCAGCGGGTGCTGCTCTTTACCCAGGACGAGCGGATAGCCAAGAAAGCGCGCAAGGTACATACAATGTATATTCACAGAGCACAATCGTATCTTCCCTTCCTTTAATAGAGTTCATCAAACTTTATTTTTTACGGTGAAAAGGCACGGTGATGGATCAAGTGTCACTGGAAGATCAATAAAGTGATTGAACTTCATTACACCTGATCGACACGTTTTCATTTTCAGAGTATACGCCTCTTTTCCTTAATGTAAACAAGGATGTCAGAGCACAGAGAATTTCCCAACATCGGGGATTTTTAGAAAACGCAGAAATATTGTTTTGATATAACCAGTGTATATCAACCCCATATTAAGTATAAAATCCCATATACCAGGCCTACTTGTAAAATTTGATATTTTTATAGGAAGAAACAAGAGCTTTTCTTCAAGGGCTGCTGACATCCCTGTGTAAAACTGCTATATCAAAGGCCTATTGTTCTCATACCATATCTAAGTGGTGTAGGAACTGAAAGAACTCTCACCTCGGTAAATGTGTAGGGGTAAGATTTCTACCTAAATTTATCTCATAGATTCGATCACCTTCAAACCCAAAGTAAATCCAATAGAAGCTACTGGGCGCTAAACTACCTAAACAACCAACAACCAACCTGGATAATACCAATTGAAATACACTGACGCAAAAAATAGTCGGTTGAATTCCCCCCACAGACCATCAGCACAGTACCATGGCCAATTGTGACACATTTTCTATGTTTTCCCAGTCTCCCTAACGCACCAAATTCCATACGGCAAATATTTCCTTTTTTAATTATTCGACTGACATCTCTAAATGTAAATTAGCATTCTTTAGTTCATGGAGGAATGTCAATACTTAACATCACACCCAGGTCTTGTCCCAATTTCTGAACATCTTTGTGTTATACTCAGAGATGGCTTTCCTATTTTTTCCAAGGAAATCCTAGTTTTCAATTTTAGTTTTTAGAATTTGTTTCTTCTTATGTATAATAAAGAGAGAATAAATTGGACACCATTCATACCAATAAACAATGGTTCCAACATCCCCACAAACCAAAGCCCCATTTCATGGCCAATGACGATGTGTTTTCCATGTTTCTCTCTGAGGCAATAAATTTCACATATTTCCTGAAATCTTCTTTTCTTGACCCCATCTGACATACCCGATCCCTGTGTTATATAACAGGCGAACGAGGCTGAACGAGCGACGTGGGCCGTGTTCGTGTCGCTCAGCGGCCTCAGTGTGTCGCTGGTCAACGCGCTGCAGCAGGAGGTGGCCTACATGACGCTCTCCTCCGCTGCCGCCATGTGGGACGTCGAGGTCAAACACAAGTGGAAGGCGCTCAACATGGAGCTGGCCTCCTGGCTCGAACAACGATGGCGGGAGAACGAATCGGACGTGCGCCTAGAGGATTTCTTGGAGGTAGGCCTCCGTGGTTTTTTAAAGTAATTTCTTTATTGATGCCATATGTTTTGGTACAAACAAAACCAGAAGAAATTCCATTGTGGTTGTTGTGTTTACAGGGTGGTTAATCACCCTGCATATGATGTGTGCTACATTTACATATTAATATTTAAGATTAACATGGTTGATATGCACGTGGACAGTGTATTCAGTATACAGCCCAAGATACACAATAGATCCCTGCTACTGTGGCCGCGTGTGATTCTAACTGCTAATTCTATATGTGTACATGGCTAAAGAATATGCTCCACAGGGCTGGCGTTATGACATAACTAGAAGCCAATAGAATGTTCATCATTGATGAATGAGCGTACAATTTTGAATGAATAACAACTAAACGGTTTGGGTTACATTCAGCCTATGGATCGTTTTCTGTAACCACTTGCACCCAGTAAACTTGCCATTTCTGTAACTACCTGGGTCTATCTATAGGATCCAAACATATCAATCACCAGTAGGTCAATGAGGTATTTCGGTCTTGATTGATTGGTCATAGTCAGCTGGGCATGCCTCTAAGACCCTCAGATACTGGCTCCCTGCTCCCTATCCAATGGCACAGTGAATAGCACACAGATAGTGAAGGGATAGATTTTTCTCAGCACTCTGAAAGTGTATGTGACCCCTCTAACCTTTTATAGGCAACGTATGTAGAGCGAGCGAGCACGCTCTAAAAAGAGAACTGCATGGCTGCCACACAGTGCCCATAAAGCGGCGCCCGGCTCAAGTATAGATAACGGCGCAGTGGAGCAGGTAACACGCCCATCTGCGGGGCCGCACGGCGATAAACCAGGAAAACCTAATAAATTCGGTTTCGCCAATTACCAGTCAGTAACCAGCTATTGCTTGCTGGTGATGACTGGGCTTTTGGGTTGTGTACCTAAAGCAATGACCATGCGGTACTATTTTGATGCCATCTCGCCAGCCCAGTGGAGCACGCCCCTGTTGACGAATTACCAGCTCAATCACGATCCATGATGTTTAATCTCCAACTCATTGTCACTACCAAACTGCCATTTATATATTTGCTCTTTGGACATAGCTTGGTCTATATTACCATCAAAGAAGCGTGACGGCGGGCTTGCCGATTTAGGGCGTTTCTGGAGATGAAGAAAGGATACTTTCTCCAAAGGTTTTATGGTGATCATTATAGACTGGTCGCCTAAATAAGATGGTCACTGAGCTGTTGGTTAATAAACTCATGTTTACTGCTGACGAGCACATAGTGTCACATGTCACATGGATACCATATGCAACGTTAGCCTAAGCCCTTCCTCTGCATCCCTACCACTACTATAACTTTGACAATAGATTTGCTATTTTCATCTCAGAGAACACAATCGTCGATCTTCTGGAAGCCTGGAGCCCCGTCGAGCTTCCCTGTATAACTTATCCCTAGAAAATAGTACAAGGTTCAATAGACTTTGATCTGTATGAGATAACGGCAAACGGTTTTTAAAATCTATTCTCGTCTTTGTTTCCCTTTCAATTCAATATACAGTGTACAGAAATTAGAGTGATTTGTGAGATCTAGCATTAACATTGGCATAGCACTCAGGAACTGCTTCCAGAGGCCCTGACGTGGCCATTTCCACACCTTCCTCATTCATATCGATGGCCACGCCATCTTGCACAGAGAATGATAACACTTTTCAATACTTACAGAAAAAAACAATGGAATTCAGTTCAACCTGGAGCCAGGTAATGGGTAAAGCCATACATGCCTGTCGTTAGATAAAGAATCGAGGGTTTTACGAAGGCGCATACTTGTATATGGAATAAGAATTTAAGGTGGTGTCTTATATCATGGAGTAAATATAACGGGGCGTTTCTTCATAGATATGATGCCCTTTTGGTCTTCAGCTATGGTCGCTTATATGTTTTTCAGGAAAACAGGATTGACAAAAAACCTGTAACTTTAAGATTCGCATTTTTGAGCTGGATTGAATTTATCATCTGAGCTAGTATAAAAAAATATGATAAGTTCCTATGTGTTAACACTTGCATATATTTCTGGACGCTCTACAAGAAAAAAGAATTATCCCTATAAGTTTTGGTAAAACGCTTTCTATCCCATTTAGCTTGAGCTTCATAATTTATTGTCTTTTATCATCCATGGTATATAAAGTACCCACTGAGAATATATATGGTGACTCAGTAAACCACTGACCATTATTTTAGAACTTTCAGATACCATAACAATAGTATACGGATTCAAATCCGTCGTATACGGCCTCAAAACCAACCTATATACGGGAAAATAGTTAAAGAGCAAACAATAATCCCTATTGATATACCGGTTGATATGGCAATTCCTGGGTTTGATTTATTGGAAGTGATCGATAAACGATCGTTTTGTAGAGAGGCCGCTCTGTAAATATTATATATTCTATTGCGTATCAAGCATTGGCTTTATTACAGAATTAGTACATATAGTGACAGGTACGTGAAGCCACGCAGAGGTAACAGTTATGCTAGTCCAGACCACGGATTTGGATGACATAGGTCCGTGTCCAGACATACACATGGGAATTTTGTACTGAATTTAATCAATTGAAACGTGACCATTCTATAGTGCATGCTTTGCCCAAGCTCCCCATACTGTGAATGAATAATTTGCTTACATGGGTGGTAGTGTAGTGTTGGCTATAAAGGTAACCATGCTATTCTAGAACAACTTGAGGTGTTATATACCTGTATGAAGCACCTACTGGAAACAGGGACGGTTTGAGAAGTCTCTGTACCCAGTTACAGACAATTCCTCTGAAGTTCAAAGCATGTTATACACAGAAATATGCATATGACTGGATAACAAGCGCCTCAATTGTTGGTGCGGGAAAATGTGACTTGGGAATAGCTAAGACAACTTTTTTTCAAAACTTTCCAAGATCTATTTTACATACTGAGCCCAGGAAACTCATTCATCTCGGTAATGAGAAAAAAATCATATGTCTTATAGTTATTAACTGAAACTTTGATTACTATGGTCCTACATCGTATCGTTGTCTTTGAAAATTCTAATATGATATCCCTTGCAGATGTACATATTGTACTTAAATTGAAGGCAACTCGGGCTTGCTTGAAATAACCAATTAGAATATATATGTTCGATTACTGTAGGGTATTTACCTTGGTGAAAATACTGAAGAAAAATAATTGTTATAGATATATTATGTATCCCATGTGTGTTATGATTGTCAGATACTGCTATTGCTGCTGCTGCTCGTGATGGTGCTATTGGTGGTGAGGCTACTAGTTATAATTACAATGAAGTAATCTCCAGTTCACATGGTGTGTTTAATGTAGGCCAACCTGGACCGTATGGAGATGAAGAAGCCGTGGATGGGCGCGCTACGTCGCAGCTACCACCCGGCATTGTGGCTACAGTACCGGCAGTCGGCACACCACATGTACCTACACACGCGGGTACACCGTCTGCAGATCGACAACCAGCTGTGTGACGCCTACTTCCCGACGGTCCTCCACCCAACGCCCGTACCCTCCTACATCGTCAAGAAGTCCGGCCCCAAACCCTTCATCGAGTTGTCCCTCATGCGGCGACAGGTACCGGAGAACAACATAGACACGATTAAGTAAGCAAGGCCCAGGAGTTTTAGTCGTCTTTGATAAATCTTTAGAAATCTATATGAGAAAAAACCTGGATCAAATAATGTAAAAATCATTTTTTACTTCTATCTGAGACTGCCGCCATAGATATATGTATTAGATATTCTGAAAAAAGACTCGTACAATCGTGGTGTCATACTATAGCTTGTAAAAATTATAAAATGAAGTGATTTAAGCAGGTATTGTAAAATAGTGGGGATTTTGCTCAAATAAAGTTGAGATATAATAGCAATAATAATGATATTATAGAATAAATCCATATCTTATAAACTGTCATCATCCTAAGCGTCAAGGATAAAGACAAAGTTATGGTCTCATAGACGGGAGAGTTAACCTGAATTACTGCTTTCATATTCAATTACTAGCTCTTTTTACAATAAGCGGGAAGACAACAGTCAGTTAGGATATTTAAATGAATTATTGAATCTCTTAATCGTGTGTTTTAACAGATACTGCAAGCTGCTAATCCAAGAATTCAGTCTGAAGATAGACAAAGGATTCATGTTGTCCGTCTACGATATCTTTTCCCAACAACAACCAGATCGAGAGGTGTGTAAGCTTTTGTGTTTCGTCTCTTTCTATTCGAGGTTGAATAGAACAATCTCTCCAGAAACGACACAACTTGAGTGCAGACAGTGCATCTGGCCACTAGAAATTAATAGTGTTTTTGGTATCGATTCTTGTCTTGTGGTTTCCCATATGATATCAGTGTACTCTATCCTTTACATATATATTGCTTGTATCTACACATGTTATTGCACATTGACTGTGACATCTATATATGGAAATTGCAGTATGATTGTATTGTTGGCCGTACTGGCATTTGTTCCGTGTTCAAAACAGTATTGCTATAACGCTCGGTATACATTCACCGCCCTTTCAGTATTTTGCCAGTATTCTAGTAAACACAAACCTACTGTAGTGTTACTTCCAACACGCATATTCATATTCATTACTCACACATTTCTTTATAAGAGCGTGTGGACATAATTGTCACAATGTATTCTCCATGGACGCCAAGTCGAGTAGAGAATATACATTGTTCGCGATTGTTTCCATTGTACTTGTTGTTTTGCGATGCAAGGCTTATTTGACTGTTGACTGTGTAATAAGTATCTGTACGATTGTGGTTTCTGTCTGCCGCGCCTTGCTCCCTGCAGAAGCGGGTAAGTTGGTGTCATGAGTAGAAAGCCAAGTTTCTCTAGGTTAACCTGTTCCCTTCGCCTGTGTTTAGTCAGTCCCACTTCTGGTTCTTTGAGTTGGAACACTGTGACGTCATTGCACGATGGGATGGAGCTATTTACCATGTCTGCTGCATCATACTATGTTTGTCTTTGAACCTTCTCTCAGATCGTTCTATGTTTTACAATTTTGGGTATTTCTCTGTAAAATAAATTCAAAATAGATTTTTTATATCAATCAATTCCATTGCAATCCATTGAGCTTCATGAAATGACTAACTAAATCATCAGGTCTTTATCCAGATAACTTGATTATATTTCCTTGTGTCTTACTGTATATTCCTTTATTGAAAATTCATTACATCATATGAAAAAAAGAGAGGCATAGAGTACAACAGATGTTGCAACTTGTTATCATTATTCTAAAACACTCAAATACATATTTGAGTAGTTATCAAGAAACACAAGAAAAAGGGGGATCCGCAAAAGGATCCCTCTTTCTATTGTGGACCCTTTCATTTCCAAAAGCCCATGCTTTTCTGTCCATGCTAGATTATCGGCGATTAAAAGTTCCTCTTTCAGTCTATAGCTAGGTCTCTATTCAAGTCAGGCCTTATAGATATATCTTATCACATTTGAACATGGTAGTCAAAATGAACACTTTACTTGCTCAAATATTGATATCAACAAGAAAACACTCTTTGGGCATAAGATTTCCAAATGTTGAATCAAAGAACTTCGGAGATGTGATATCAAGACTAAATATCATGTATTTCTTATACAACGTTTAGTGGCATTGGAATGCAGAATGATAGGTTCATCTCAATCTTAAATAACTGTGAAATGTCGGACGGAGCTATCTTTTTAGACAAACAAATATTTGTTCACAAAACAGACATACGAGTGTGGCAGTCCAGTAATATAAAACACAAATTTTATTCTCCGGAAATCATACATTTCAATCCAAATCATGATATTAAGTTTGTGTTATATAGCAATGGTGTTTTTCATTAGGATTCTGTTGATTATTTTGTCTATAGGAGTAGAGTTGGGTGGGACATAGAGAGTGCAGTGTCAAGTATCTGTTAAGTTTTTATTGAAATTAAAATGTTCAATTTTACCTTAAATGTAAGTGTGAAACGCCCATTTTGATTTTTTAGAGTTTTATAGAGTTCATAATTTGTTATCATTAACAGTAGCATCTTATATCCCGAAGTATCTAACGATAGATTATCTTGTTATATTATTAACGCTCATTTCAGTTTTTATATATACATTTAGTGTACTGCCAATTTGAAGGCACATTTTGTTTTGCGTCTAATAATCCGATACGTACCTTGATAGTTATCTTTAGGTGTTTTTTAAATTTTAGATATGGTTGTAAAAGGAGAGATGTCAGGCTATAAGTCATGGGGATATCTACCCACTGCACTTGAAATTTACCATGGCGATGTTCTGTCTGCGCGGATTGTCGACATACATAGATTTGAAAAAAGAAATATTTAAGTCAATGTCTACTACACCTCCATAATTGCGGGATGCGAGAGTGACTTGAGACTTTTTTGTCTATGGACATTCATTTGTTGGAAGAAATAAAAATGTAGCGGGAACCTGAAAAACACATTATTTTTTTGTGGACAAACGAGTTTTGCTGGAACTGAAATAATTCTATATATCTTTTTAAGTGAGTGTCAACATTAAAATGATAAGATACTGAATGCAGAGCATGTCAATTCTTTATCATATATTTAACTCACAGTTGCATCTGCGATTTTTGTATCCTCAAATCTAATACCAGATATTTTAAGGCAAGGGACCAAATCTTAACAGGAACTTGGCTGGCATTATCCAATCATCGGAATGAAACTACATGCATATTAACACCTAACTACCATAACCTAACTGAACACCAAACTTAGCCTATATCATACATAATCAAATTCTAAAATGAAACAAAACATCACAGAAAATTAGATATGCACTTAACTGGGGTGTACTACTCGACTGTTGTTACGGGGACTGATTCTGATCATTAGACCTGACATAAAAAAAAAAGGGAAAAAAATATATAAAAAAAATTAATAATGACTGTGAGATTGAGAAAAGTCATACTTACTCTTTTACAGTACACACAGCTACAACAGGACCTGAGCGTCGTGCACCGCACAATGAGAGACCTCACAGATGTCCACGCGGCCGCCCGTCAACAACGCATCGTGTTTGAGTGTCTGCACCTCTCTCCGATGAAGGTACCCGTCAAGTTCAGTGCAAGGGGTTTCCTCATGATTT
Organism: Alentia gelatinosa; assembly: GCA_950022655.1. Lineage (NCBI taxonomy): Eukaryota > Metazoa > Annelida > Polychaeta > Phyllodocida > Polynoidae > Alentia > Alentia gelatinosa. The sequence goes on along the minus strand of OX465580.1, from coordinate 98,627,806 downwards.
TTTATTTGCAAAATTTCCTTCATTGTTTTCATGTAGTGATACAGTTTGCGTTATAATATACATAGGTTCAATAGAACAAAATAAAGTAACCAATTTAGGATGGCGGCCTGTTGGCATGATTGTCCGTTGCTTGTCTTCCTCAGGGAGCTATTTGTTAAACGAATAATAAGATACGAGATTCATATTTGTATATTAACCCTATTACTGATTTACTGCATCAAATTAGCATTTAAGCCTCATTTTCCTCTACATCATTGTAACGACCTTTCCCATCATTATTTTTGATATACATGAGCATAGCTTTTCTATTTGCCGTAGATCTTTTATCTATGCCCACAGTCATCATGTTCCATATCACACAAATTATGACGATCAGTTGGGTTAGTGTTTAGCAACAATAATACCTTATGTAGTATTGTTTTACAACAAGAACAACTAGTCTCCATATACTTCTTGTTACAGTCTTAGTGTATCTGATTCTTAATTCTGAGCATATCAATATGCCTTCACGATCATTGCTGTATTACCACATCAATGTAACGCCATTTCTTATTACTATTGCTATTACAACCGTTGTCGGCATTAGCTTATCCATGTAAAGGTATTTCCCATTCTTACTGCATCACTGCATCAGTATGACAGCATTTTCCATTATTACTTCAAAGGACATAACGTTGGCATTTTCATACTAAACAAATAAAAAACAATCCCTGATGAAGGTGCAGTGGCACCAAAACAAGATGGATTTATAAAACCGCCATATATTGACGCCTTGTCCTTATATTGGATAACCTGTCTAAACGGTTAAGAGGGAATATCTTGTCCATTCGATCTTAAACAAAAAAAAACCCACGATATTCTTTCAAGCATGTACTTATGGCTTATAAGTTATGGAGGTACTGGTACTGGCCCTGGCTGTGACTGTGTCTCAATCTGACCTTCTCGATTGATACTCTGGTACTGTACTTGGTTATAAATGTATCCCCATATGTGGAAAAAATGATTCCCTGCGCTCTAGCACGTATCTCGCTTCCTCTTGGAGGTGTGGAGAGCTCTGCTGGAGGTGGAATTTCTCTTTTATTTCATGTATCCCCATATGTGCTGAACTCGGCTGTGACATCTCCTCACACAGATGCACATCAGCTTCTCGTTGGATGGCAACGTGCACGCAGTCTCGCAGCAGAGCACCTCCTTCCCGTCAGACATCATCCAGTTCTTCCTGAGCTCCGTGGGCGCCACGCTGACCGAGATCAAGGAGGTCGAGCTACGCATGGCTTACTTTGAGCGGCGCGGGGCTGTGCTGACATGGCCGCAGCTGATGGCGGAGGTGCAGCACCACTACATGTCTCAGGCCGTCCAGCAGGCCTACGTGCTGCTACTCGGCCTCGACGTCCTCGGCAACCCGTACGGCCTCGTTCGGGACTTCACGCAGGGCCTCGGGGACTTCTTCTACGAGCCCTTCCTCGTGAGTCACTCGTTATACAGTCTCTTGTTGTAGAAATATGTACGTTTTTTTTTCTAAATAGAGTTCTCACACAACCAACAAACACCAGAATAAAGTTATCACATGGAGTAAGATTTATTCAAGGTACTTAGGATTTAGTTACATGGTTTATATCGGCGTGACACAACGTTTCGGCCTTATCGTGGGCCTTCTTCAGGTTTTTATTTTTTGGTGTTTTTTTTTAAGTTGAGGGTTAGTTGTTATGCTGCATTGTTCTTTATGACACTGCTCACCTGGAGATTGCATAGCAACGGTTTGGATCTGATGAGTAATTGTCATTTCAAAGTAGCATCGGTTGGAGACAGACGTGTTATTTGTCACCTATCTTAAATCTAGAAATATATACTGTGTCTGTTACATTGAGAAACCGCAATACACAATTACCCGATCGGAATATATGATATATGAAAAAAGAAATTAATTCCACGGGGACAACTCATTGGAATATCTCATATGGGGTCACACATACATTAACCAATACAATAGTGTAGTGTATTGGTTATATGTTCTCAACTTAATAAATACACGCCATTTATAAATTTATCCTTACATCTTCAATTGAAATATTTTTTGCATCGACTTAACTTCTTTGGGTACCATTGGCCACGTTGCAGGGAAGCATTCAGAGCCCGGACAAGTTCACGGACAACCTTGTTCGTGGTGTGCGCAGTCTGCTCGGCCACTCTGTGGGCGGTCTGGCCGGCTCCGTGTCTCTTGTCACCGGCTCCCTCGGCAAGGCGCTGGCCAGTCTCAGCTTTGACCACGACTATAAACGGGTACGTATCTGTACACAAGAGATGGACGATTTTCATGGAAATTCCTGTCTTCATTTTCAGTTTATGGAGAAAAAAAAATTGTGTGTAAAACAAAGATAGTATAAATTGGGCCTGATTCGAAGTGGTTCGAACCTCCCCCAAACATCCCCAGCCCCATCTCATTGCCAACACTGATGTGTTTTCCATGTGTTCTCGTTCTCTCTGAGGCAGTAAGTTCCACACGAAAAAATACATCCACTTTTCTCCCTAACCCCAACTGACATCCCTGGTACACTATTCCAATGTTGAAACCTTCACTGAATGTTGTCAACTTGTTAACAATGAAATTATCGTTTGTTACAATTGGGAACCTTCTGGTCGCTATTTCATCGGTATTTTTAAAAAATACCTTTGATATAAGTTCAGAACCATGACTATATGTCTAACCTTTGAAGACTCACACACAACCTTTTTGGTAAATGTGAGTGATTTCAAGATCTCGCCTCGTTGTAATTGCTAAACCTACTGCTAGATGATTTCATATAAGCTGTGTTATTTTTTCATCAGAAACGTCATCAACGCATGTTACAGCAGCCCCGCCACCTACCGCAGAGCCTGTACATGGCGGGCAAGGGCTTTGTCATGGGAGTGGCGGTCGGTCTGTCTGGAGTGGTCGTCAATCCAGTCAGAGGTGCGTCTTACCCCACGATTCCTGTAGACACCATTCCTTTGATCTCCGCCCAGATTTACATTGGGCACATCATCCATCCCAGATATAAATCATACCTATTTTGTCTTACCAGATTTAAACAAGATTTTAGATACCTCCCCAAAGCTAATTTGGACCCCTGATTTAGATCTCTCCCAGATGTAAATCTGAAACCAGATCTCAGTATTTCTTTTTAAAATCTGTAATTACTACGGAAAAAATAAAGATTTCGTTAAGATTTAAATTGAAATAAATCCCATCACAGATGTAAGTTGGAATCTGTCATTTCTACCAGATATAAACTGGACTCTTACTCAGATCGCAGATTTAAATTGGACCTTGATACATCGCAAAATTTTGATCGGTCGATATTTGATAAATGTCGGACACCTACTTCCTATCAATTATATATCATTAAAAATATGCTTATACAGTGTAAACGTAAATATCAGATGTGTAGAGTTATTTCAATTTTCTTGTGCTGGTGAATTTTATACATGCTGAACAATCTCTTGGAATGGCAATTCTTAGGCTTAGAGTGACATATTGATGAAGCTGTACAGCAACTCCTGTACGCTATTATTATTGTATTCAGAGTTGACCTGTATCTTTCGGCAGGTGCCTATGAGGAGGGCGTGGAGGGATTCTTTAAGGGCGTGGGGAAGGGACTGCTCGGTCTCATCACCAAACCCACGGGCGGCGCCGTCGACATGGTCAGCATGGCCTTTGACGGAATCAGAAGGTCTGTATTCTGCATATCTGCTTCATTTTTAGAGCATTCTCAGTATCATTAAATTCGTAGTCCAAAAATCATATAAAATATTCCTCAGCTGGTCTTTTCGGATAACTCTCCGATAATATCATGGAAGTCTAGACAATGTGTATATCTTCACAAGAGTTGTTTCATGAAATTTATCCATGGCCTTGTCTTGGGATGTTGCAATTGGTTTATGTAAGCGGTGAATCAGTATTGTTTTAATCATTCACATACCTGAACATGTGTCCAGTATATCAACATTTAAATAGAATGGCACATATTTGCTCTTAATACGGTAGGATTAATAATAGATTTTTAGTAGAATTGATTATAACACACTGTGTTATGAAAATAAGCACTAGACACTAATTTGCATGTGACTGGGGGAAAACGCTAATACATTTTGATTTTTATCTCCTACACCAGAAATGCTAGATCTGTCTTTTGTTATGCGTTTAGAAATCACCATGTTGAAAATCAAAAGCAGTATCTAAGATAATGGTTTGGATATCAAGGACATAAGAAACCTGTTCTGATTTTCTGCACTCTACGTTTCTAGACAGTCGCGGAAGCTAGCCTATTTTACTAAGTTCTCCAAAAAAAGGAGGTAATAAAGATCCTCACAATGTACAAAAACCGAGGCAGCAATCCCTAATTCAAATATCTCATAATATATTAAGTGTCCCACCCTGACCCTATGCTTACAAACCAAAATTCCTTGAAAAGAAATAGCATTTTAGAGTTGCCGTTTTCAGTTATATTCTCTGCCCAAAGGATGTTGAACCAGGATTTTGTATTCCTCTGTGTAAATCGACCATTTCCGGTTTTAGTTATGATGATTTTGTTATCATATTGGAGCTCATGGGATATGGACTGTACTTAAAAGGCCCTTAGATATGTGAGCAATGGAACAGACGTGATGCATGAGTTTACAGCAAATTGAATGAATATTCAAATGCGCAAACTGATATTTTCATTGCTCTTGTATTAATAAGAACAGAGAAAAAAGAGAAAGAACAATTTTGATAAGATCAGAGGTCAGTTATGATTTCCTGGAATCCATAATAAGATATCGCTTTGTTATGAATAAGATCCCAGTACGAAACAAAGTATATCATACCTTTCAACCTTCAATAGATCCACAGACATGATAAAAATGCTTAGAATTATACATACAATGGGGTTATCCTGCTTTGTGGAAATGGAATGTAAGATTAAGTCAACCCTTTCTTTCCTTAACTGTAGGATAGACCTCCATCTGACTGTTCCTAAGTGCTCAATTTAAAGTTCTACCGAAACAAATAGAGATCTGCAGAAATTTCGAACTTCAATATGAAATCAATAAATCAATGGACTTAATGAATTATTCATAGCCTCCCAGAAAATCAAAGACGATATAGTTTTATGAGCTGGAACGATATGGTCCTTTCACTGACTATCAACATTCTTTCAAGAGCCCGTGATTTCGGACGTATATGGTTAAATATTGTTTGATTGAGATATGACCTTTTGCTGTGTATAGGGCATCTGAGATGGGCGATGACGTAGTTGTCCGCATGAGGCCGCCACGGTATATCAATCCAGACAAGGTAAACCATTGATTACTTTGTTTCAGCCAAACATAAGGAATTATACCCCCAAACTCCCAATCAAGGATAAGCAACAGCCACAAGCACAATTCCGATGGCAGCCTCTGTTTAGCATGAGGCCAAGAAATCAGACTATTCGTCATTCATGGAGGCATTAACACAGACCAGATAGTATAGAATTCAGAAATTCAGTTTTAGCTAGTCCACTGTGACTGAAAAATTCTTTTCAAAGAAATAAGGGGAATTTGCTATGCCCTGTGTGCCTGCAGCAACAAAGTTGGATATGCACACCATTAAAGTTTACATTTTACTTGAAATAATAATGTTATACATGTGAGACAATCTTTTAGGACCTTAGTCCATACTTGCCGTATGAGGCCTTACGCAATTGACATTATGTAACTATGTCAGGTAGAGTAAAAGTATTTTTAACATATTTTATTGCCAGACTCGCCTTATTTTTCTGACTCGTGGTAGAGGGAGGTGCTCAATCAACATTCCTTTGAAGTGATACTGGCTTTCCTATACTATCATATTGTGGTGTTCATCTCGCATATTATTCATTGGCTTTTACATATTTCACATTCCTGCAGGGCCTGAAGCCATACTCGCTGTACCAGGCTATTGGTATGCGAATGCTTAAGTCACTCAACAAAGGACGCTACGCGGATACAGATATCTACCTAGCCCACGCCACTCTCAGCCGGGAAGACAAGGCCGATGTGACCATGCTAACTAACAGGTCAGTCAATGATGCACTGTTACCCCTCTGCTAAATGTGTTAAGGCGAATCTTAGAAATATATAAAGATTATTACGATGTGACAATAACACCTCTATGGCAAAAAATTTAAATATATAGATAAATAGATTGGATATTAGGATAGAAGATACTGACAACAGAAATTTGTTGATAGTGTCCCCGGCGACATTAACCATGCTATTGTCACCCCACATGTGGTTTATGAGTCAGCTGTATGTGTCTGTGTGTTCTTGTCTAATTAAAATGATTAGATAAATTGTGCATGGTGAACTATAGCTCTTTTACCCTGGTGCTCTGACTGTTGAAAAATGTGTTTTCACTGTTACCCGGTTACTGTGATAGCTAAGGATGTAAATTAAAAGATTTACATTCATGTATGTATATATATATATATATATATATATTTATATATATATATATCATATGTGCAGAATAGTGGACTGTTACAGATAAAATCATTCAGAACGTTCAATTTATACATGATTATGGACTTTTACAGGCGTATTCTGCTGCTGGAGAAACAACGCTTCTGGGGAGACTGGGACGTAGTGTGGGAGACGCCTATAGAAGATATTCTTGTTGTGCCTCAGGTCACCCCGGGCAAACTCCTCCTTAAAGTGAAGAAGGTGTGTATATCTTCGGAATTCTACCATTGACCATTACCCCCACTGTTCGATGTTTTCAGCCTATCGGTTATAAGTAATCATCATCATGTTCTTAAAATATCATGAACAGAATAAAGGCAATATGAGTTTCTCTGTTGTACTTTACATTTTATTTAACTATGAATCTCCTAATACAAAGTGGGACCATCTCGCTTCAGGCTCAGAAAATGCATTAACCGTCTATTGGCCGGCATGTTAATACCCTTCGGAAGTTTTTTGTTTAGCCAGATTTTGTACTTGAAACGTATGGAGAAACTAAATCAACTTCATTATTGTGTTTACTTTCACAACATAACCCGGGAATTACATGTGTATTTGAATATGTGATTTTAGACAGATGTGAATGCGGCCTTTGTATCATTTCTTTGACAGGACGACACAGGTTTTAGTCTGTACACCAGTGACGAGCGTGAACTGGTCTGTCAGGAAGAGGAGGTGCTCGAATGGCTCCAAAAGAAGGTCGAACAAGCTATGCTAGCAAGACAGGCGTGATGATAGCAGGCCAACGCCATGAGGCAGGCGTGAATGCAATAATCTCAGAAGTTGTCCCAACCTCTGGCTGCTTTGCGAGAGATTTTTGCCAGTTGTAAGCCGCTGCTATTGGTGCCGCTTCTCCCTATGTAAATACGTAACGGGAGTGTCAGTGATGCGACGATGGAAATGGCTTCATGATGTCAATATGCAAATGGCTTCGTGAGGCCAGAAGAACGTGGCTTCATGAAGGCATTAGGTAATGGCTCCATTAATCCAAAATAGAAGTGAAGTCACATCATAGTTGGCTTTCACCCTAGAGAGAAAATTTAGCATGGGATACCGAGCAGTACCTACGATCCCCAGATCCGCAGGATTATTGACCTTTGACCTTGGAAACACAAGAGAGCTGCACTCAAATTTTACCTTACTCAGCTGTAGATATGGATATATGTATACAATCATATTTAACTTAAATGTGTGCAATTTGGTCACACAGTCTGCTCAGACTCTGTGTACATTGTAAGTGTAGAATGAAAAATAGCGACAAGTAACTGATTGAATTATGATATCTCCATTGATATATCATGTCTATGAATAATGAAGCATGATGTGAGTGAATAAGAGTATTAGTTTAAGGGCGAGAATACCCTAGTTGTAAGAAGAATAAATGAAGTGAGAATCTCAAACATGATTGTTGACTACCAGTACAATATCATGGCCAGACGACTTGTATAAATGGACAAGACAATCGTTATGAGACTACAGTGTATATAGTTTGGAATGCAATGTTAACACTTGCCCTGTAAAATGTAATTATATATAGGGCAGATGTACAGTTAGGATAGTATAAGGGAAGAGTACGTGGACATGTTATCAAATATCCAGTGAGAATTCTTTTAGTGTACTTACATGGCATAATGTAGAAGATATTCTCCCAATCTTGTTGACAATTCCCTTAGATTCACATCAATTTTTGAAATGAAATTGAATAGATATTTTCTTAAAGGAGAACACCAGTCATGCTACCAGATCCATTGAATTAGACGAGAGTGGAATTGTCAGATGACATTAACCTCAAGTCGTACTATAAACAGATTCTCTCTGAGGTGCCCTCTTGTGTTTGCAAGTGCAAATCGCGTCCACTAGTTACAGTCGCTCGAACTAGGGGACGTCCTTGACGTAGTGGGGACGAGTGACATTGACTTCCGGATACTGACCTGGCTATTGTCCTCCACCGGACTGTTTGTGTTAACATTCTGATACTGGACTGTTGTTGTTTACAGTCTAATACAAGGCTGTTTTCGTAAACAGTCCAATGTTTGCTGTGATTATCTGTAAATTGTTCTGGCAACCACACATTGCTATATTAAAAGTGGGGTTTACCTGCCTTCTCCCTACACCCTTGTGACACCTCACACTTTCCCTTCTCCCATGTATTGTTGAATTGCCAATCAAATGTACCACGCACTGGGAAGGTGAGGAAACTGAATAATCAACGATAGTGATGGAGGAGATATACTAAATGCAAAAAGGAGCAACAACTTTCGGCGGTAATAGTTTGCACTTGTTTGCAGTAATCAATTACCTATCTGTATGTACATGTCTAAAGGGTAGCAAGTTGCCTTCTCTGTTGTGTATATAAGTGAAAGGTTTTAATTCTTTTCATTTGTAATAGTAGGTCAAGTCTACGCCTCGCCTATTCAAAGAAAAGGTTTTAATTTACACCCTATTTTCTTATTGTACTGACAATACGCCTGTTTCCGGATTCCAAAACTCTAATCATTCCCACGAGAAGGGTTGCCATACTTGTTTGATTATTACCATATTGATGTGTTCTAGCCGTTTGTTGTCTGTGATTTTAGCTAGAATTGTTTCATACACCAGCTGAGATAAGGAGACTGAGAGGATTTACTTGAACATCTTCTGTGCACCATACACGAGTAGGTGTAGGGATAACAGATGAGGATATAATTGTTTTACCAGTATTCTCTCATAGCGACCTGTCTTGATTTAATCATGCATTTATTTTTCAAGAGACAGGCGGCTAGAAGAGGCTTTACAGCCTGGTTTATCCTCTTCGTTGTGCAATACACCCACCTGGCCCAGTATTTGTTATAGCAGAATATGTTGTATGTTAGGGTGCTTCAAATTCCCTGATGGGTAGATCAAATGAGATGTTACCTGTGTTGTAATGACTATATTTGTATATTTTGTTACGGAATACATTTGTTGCTTTATGGACATGTTAATCACGCCTCGTCGGGGTGTGACAGACAGTTAACTGTATTTGGAGCTTTGTATTTAAGCCTGGCTAAAATATAGATACTGCACTTACAGTCTAGCTGGATGAGTACCCAGATATCTGTGTTATGTAGGTTATGGTTGTTTATTGACGAGAAACTAGAGGCCATGGCGCTAGACAAGACCTTCTAGTCTTTTGCTTTCTCCCATCCACCATTACACAGTGTTAGGGACAGTCACCAAAGATATATAAGTACATAATTATGGTGAAGCAGACATTGTTGTGATTGCTATAGCTAATAGTGACTATAGCATTGGATAGTGTTCGGCTAGAGGAGCTCTAGGTGCGCCTTAACATTTGGCTGAAGTTCATCTGTGTCTCGGTGATCCTGTTGGGAAGGATTGAGGCAGGTCATTTTGCATTCCCCTTGAACTAGAAGATTGTTTCAGTATATTTAGTAGTGTCCTCGACAATCACAAACTTAGTGCAATAGTTTACAAATCAAACAAAAATAAAATAGCCTATTGTGGAGTATGCCCATATCATTTTAATGTCTGATATATTTTTGACATTAACTATGTATGCTCTTAAATCTCGGTTAGAATTCTCCTTTATGAACAGGCAAATGGCGATACGAAGTAGTAATTAGAGTGTAGGTACAAGGTTGATACCCTACAGGGGCGTATTACCGTGAATTATAGCGCCACACTATGGAGGATCCTTGCAGGTAAAGGTGTAGTGTAGTGTAACAGTGGGGCGGCTGGCTACGTCGTATTGTCACCTGGAGAATACGGAGATGTAAATGCTAAGGACATATTCAAGAGTGCCTCGGCGCCATAGTATGTAGGTGATGTCGGTTATGTCGAGGCAGGAACCTTCTATAAATGGCATATTTAGGTCTAGGATCCTAGCAGATGGTTTAAAACCTACGAATCCCTTCATCAATTGTGGGATTCTGAAATATGAGATGTAATACTACTTATTCGTCAGGAACAGGGAAATACCTCGGTTAGTGATTTTACAGTATTGGACAATGGCATTTGATCGGGTAAGAAAATGGTATTAACAGCGAAAATTCTATGCTGATATTGGTATATGTTTTATTTTGGACCAATTAATATATGACCAATTAGGTCGTACTTAAGGCAAAGAAAGGTATGTTATTCTTTTCCTTATCCTTTTCAAAACACTGACAAGGTTATTCGTAATTTCTTTAATGGCATATGAATGAGTATTCTGCTCGTGAGTATGGACCTTTCCACGTGGTACGAGCTATCCATAAACGACAATACCATGTAACCAGCCGAACTAACACTCCCACTGAGGAGGTGGGTGTTGTAGTACAATGCAGGTACTACATACAACCGTGTAACATGTGATAATAAGTATAGCAGCTAACAGAGCGCATGTGTGAGGATATCAGTGGACTATTTTATCTTAACTTGCATGGAATTCATACACGCTATATGGATCTCATTTGCATGTCGGTATAATTAAAATGGAACCCGTGCACATCTCATATCAGGCTACCTGTTGTCCGTATCCTTTAGGTAACCGTGTGTATAAAGTAGTGCCAAGTGTTGTGACTATATAAACAGTGTCTCTGGTATAAATAGCATGCAATATCATATGTAGTGCGTCATTAAATGCATACTTTGTGTACTTAATGGTAACTGCAGTCAAAAGGAGAAACCACTGGAGTACGCTACTCGCCTCTTTGTGACCTATGCTGTGTAACCCTTTAATAAAAAAATATAAAACTGAGAAATTATTCCAATGTGCCACTAGTATAACCTCACCCGGGAATACTAGCTCTGCATTGAAAGAATGCATACATATATGTATACATGACCAGAAATAAGTGCTTGTACTCTGTTGAGAGGGGTCACATAGAAATATTTGTCATTAAAATATACTGCCATTAATTTATGGAAAAGGTTCTACGTCAACTAGATTCAGGAAAATATGTTAGTGTTTAATGCAAGCTTTCTTGAAAAACATTTAAGCGAAGGGTGTTATAACATATTGACTCATAAAAAGAATATTCCGTTGTTTGATGCCCCCTTACACTTATAAACCCCTTGTTTTAATCTAGTCACTCTGTAAGCATGACATGCATGCAAATGGGTATACGTGCTGCAAAGACATATTTTTGGATTTAATGTATGTAACAGAATTACAATCTGTATATAATTAATGTCGCATTGCAGGATGCTTGCCTGCAGCATTAGTGTCAAATGTTATTACTGTTATTGTCCATTGGTGCCGAATAAATTATTTGTATTTTGTTTGAGCAAGGACATCATATCCTAGTTTTTATTTAACTACCAATAAGGGAAAGAAATTATATTCATTAAGTCTTTACATATGTTATGGTTCTACACATGCAATCTATACAAAGGTCCCTGGTTCTTGGGACATAGGGAAGGGCATCTTAACAGAAGCTAATAATTCAGCATAATTTATTATGATGAAGTCTAACGAAAGGTTGGATAAATCAGGTCATATAAAATTCCTTCATAATGATCATTTAACTACTTTTTCACAACCATTCAACAAAGCAAGACATGAAATTTAAGATAAGGCATATAATTGTATTACATATCGTGTGAGTCTCGCATATTTAAAACTGACTATAACATATCGACTATCCGTTCACTGGCGCCACCAACAAAGATGGTAGAAATCCACTTTTAATTTCACTTTCTTCATGTTTAAAACAAAGAATCATTTTTAAAGCGAGCTTATTTATTGATCAGAAATATGGTACATATTAATCCATGACATGTAATACTAAATTTCCTATACAGCTAATAACCAACTCATAAAATCTTGTATCAGTTGATTGAGTGTGCTCTTTTTTTCTCGTTTTCTGTTTCATGTTTGTCTTTTTTCCTTTTTTATTTTGTGTTTCGTTTATTTTTATACTCCCAGATAAGCAGATTAACATTGAACAAGTCACAGGCCCAAACAGAAAACTCTTTACAGACTCCTATTTCTATTAACTAATACTTAAATTTCAATAGTAAGTTAATGTTTGTTTTATAATATCAATTTAAAACATAATCCAGGGTTTTCGTAGCTAAAGTTTTTATACCAGAAGTATATCAAAAGTAAGTCAAAATCTATAGTTCAAGGGATGCCTTTAGTCGGCGTATTCACCAGGGCTTGTAACGTACATAACACAAAACTAAAATATCAATTCTAAGATACGTGTTTTAATACTATTCTGAGAAAAGAATTTAAAGAATATATTTACTGAGCCTCGTTCACATCGATATGGCAGTGGTTTGACAGTCATGTTCGGCATGGCCCTGGGGACCTATTTTGTCAGGTGGAATAGGGGTATAGGGGTTCTGATTCATTTTGAAGTGACCAATGGACTCTTGAGAGCACACAAGAACCAGCATGTTCAGCATCGATCTAATCAATCACAATATGAGGTGCTTCTCTACCAGAAACGTATGGTTCTACAATTTTCACTTTTTTTTTTTGATAACATCTTCAATCAATTTCGGGTTGTTTCGGATTGAATCTGGTCTCTGGTGCATTTATCACGTTATTGCCTATATAGTGACAGATAAACATTGGACAAGACACAGGCCCACCATTTGCAATAACTGTGGTCACTTCAACAAACATGATCTATATTCTTGATCAAATGCATTTGCAGTATCTTGGAAATTCAAGACCTACTCCTTTTTCACCTTCTTTTCCCTGCATAATCTGCACGTACATTTACATATAGCGCATACTAATAAGACAAAGACAAAGAACAGCAATACTAAAAACGCAAATACATCAAGCATCAAAACTTGATACATCGGCATATCCATAGCCGGAGAGCGAAGATGTTCTCCTCCAAAACGAAGAATATGATTTACCCAGAAAACGATATTTTCCTGAGAACTCGGCATACTCTTGATAATTTCAGAACACTTTTTTATATTCTGGGAATAGGATTTGTTATTGATCAATTCACTGATGGCTTCAAATAAACTTTCTTCAGTTACTGATAACCTACTGATAGTACGGCCAAAGCCTTTTGATTCACCTTGAAGAGCATTATACTCCTGGTCAGCCGCGAAAGGCATGGTTAGAAGGGGCACTCCATGAAAGATAGCTTCCAGTTGACCATTATTACCCCCATGAGTAATGAAAACTTTAGCATTTGGATGACCAAGAAGGTCATTCTGGGGCAACCATTTTACTAATCTAACATTAGGAGGGGCATGTGCGGTCCATAATTATAAAAAATGTCCATAACTATCAAAAATGACTTGGTTTGAGACTTATGGACATTCGTCATGTCCATAACTATCAAAATGTCCATAAGTATAAAAAAATGTCCATAACTATCAAAACCTGCTTAAACAAATGCGTTACCCATTCGCGTTACATTGAGTTACTCACACCACATTACGCTACCTAAGAAAACGTTACTGATCTGGTATCATTACAGTTACCGCGTTACCATCATGATTCTAACCCCGTTATCATGTTACCGTTACTGCACTACTGTTCTAACCGGGTTACCATTCTAACCCCATAACAGCATACCGTTTCCATTCTAACCCAGTTACTGCGTTGGCGTTATGCATTACCGTTCTAACCGCGTTACCATACTAACCGCGTTACGCGTTACCGTTCTAACCGCGTTACATACTAACCGCGTTACGCGTTACCGTTCTAACCGCGTTACATACTAACCGCGTTACGCGTTATCGTGCTAATCATAGAAACGTGGTCAACTGCAATGGTACCAGAGACGGACGATTACTACGTTAATAATGGTCGTAGAAACACGAAATAAAAAACAGAGGATAGGTTTCAACCCCCCACACACATCTGAGATTTTTTAATTTTTAATTTTTCAAGATTTCAATTTTTTAACTATACATAATATACCGGTACGGTATAGACTTGCATAGGCCTACATATTACACTTGTACACATATTACATATTCAATACCTACCAGCTCATAACCCTTTTCATAACTTATCGATGTCAATGTAAGGAACAATAGTAACTACAAATCACACTTACAACTATGATTAAAAATGATTTAATTATATTTGTTGGAATTTCCTCCACCATACTGCCCATCTACCATACTTTCCCTCAACCATACTACCCCTCCACCATACTTCCCCTCCACTATACTGCCCCTTTCCCACACTGCCCCTCCACCATACTGCCCCTCTACTACACTACCCCTCCACCATACTGCCCCTCTCCCATACTGCCCCTCTACTACACTGCCCCTCCACCATACTGCCCCTCCACCATACTGTCCCTCCACCATACTGCCCCTCTCCAATACTGCCCCTCTACTACACTGCCCCTCCACCATACTGCCCCTCCACAATACTGCCCCTCTATCATACTGCCCCTCCACCATGCTGCCCCTCTCCCATACTGCCCCTCTACTATACTGCCCCTCCACGATACTGCCCCTCCACCATACTGTCCCTCCGCAATACTGCCCCTCTACTATATTGCCCCTCCACCATACTGCCCCTCCACCATGCTGCCCCTCCACCATACTGCCCCTCCACCAAGCTGCCCCTCTACCATACTTTCCCTCAACCATACTGCCCCTCTACCATACCTTCCTTTAACCATACTGCCCCTCCACCATGCTGCCCCTCCACTATACTGCCCCTTTCCCACACTGCCCCTCCACCACAAATGGACGTAATAACCTGGGCCCTGTTTTTTAGTCACGACCATCGTTATGGGCGACATGTTTTTGCTATCAGTGTACTATAGACACAACATTTTAGGGGGTTGGCCAATTATCGCAGCTCTATGACACGTTGGGCCATGTGAGGTGTGCTATAGTCACGACAAATGTAAGGTCACTTGGGTAAATTTGTCTCCCAAACTGTCGTAGCCCTCAGACATCTATGGACATGTCATACCGAACGCAAAAATTCACTTCCCATAGGAACAAGCAATGAAATTTTAACGCGAGTAAGGGGTACATATTTAAATGATTCAGGTGAGATTTGATGGTATAAGATTCGTTATAGAGAGGTCTAACAGTTACAGGTACGTGTGCACATGGCAGAAGCCAGATGGTGGAAAAATGATGCTACCACATGATTGAGTTCATGACCTACTTATGGTGAGTCACTCAGTAATGCTGCCGTTCACGAATGTACTACATCCCCCTTCTACAGCATTGTCAATGTATAGTCTTTCAATGAGACTTTATCTTCTGTGGTTGTTTGTCCATGAGTCCAGTACCTGCATTTTTCTAACTTTAGTTTACTCAATAACCATATAGGTAGTATGGTTTCGTGGAATGGAATGACATGTCAATGTTGATCACTTTCATGCAACAAGTCAATGTTTTCAAGTTTTCACACGGCACGTCTCTTCACATATCCATCCTAGATGGTGCGACCACCACTCTTCCTGAGCGAGTCGTGCGGGGGGCCACTTCCAGTGTTGGAGGGCTCGGCCGACTCGGTGGTGTGAGAGCAGTGGCACTACTCTCAGTGGTCACATTTCTCGGGGAATGACCACTTGTCATGTTGGGCATATCAGACCTAGTTGTGGCACGATGTTTTGGTGTGCCAGGCATAACAGGCCTAGTTTCAGGTCCGGGGCTATCCTGTCCTGTGTTCTTGGCTGGTGTTGGGACATCCAGAAGGTGTCTATGGTTCCTGCGAAGAGTCCCACCCTGTGGTGTTTGGATCATGTATGACCTTGGCTCAGGACACTTGTTCAACACCTTGGCGGGGGCCCACAGACCAGATCTGTGATCCTGCACCCGAACAGTCTGTCCCGGGATGAGTGGTGCCAGGTCTCTTGCCCGCTTGTCGTGGTCTCCCTTCTGAGTCTCCTGTCGCTCCTCCATTCTGATTCGGACCTCGTCTTTCTGGTCTATGGGGTTGATGCCATCTTTGGTGTATACCATACCGAAGAAATCTATGCATGGCGTTTTGATGGCACATTTTTCACTATTGAGCACCAGTCCATATTCTACGGCTTTCATCATCACATTCTGGAGATTTTCGTCATGCTCCTTTTCGGTCTTGCCGTATACTACTATGTCGTCTTCTATCCCCACAGTCCCCGGACATCTTTCCAGGAACTGGTCCATCCGCTGCTGGAACACGTCTTGGCTCATGACAAGCCCGAATGGCATCCGCAGGAAGCAGTATCGCCCAAATGGACTGTTGAAGGTTGTGAGGAGAGATGACTCAGCATCTAGTTTAACTGACCAGTACCCGTTTTTTGCATCTAATTTGCTGAAGAATTGTGCCCCGCTGAATTTGTGTGTTATTTCGTCTAGGGTCGGGGTTTTATGGTGACATCTCCTGATGGCCTTGTTGAGATCCTTTGGATCCAGGCAAATTCTTAGCTTCCCATTTGACTTCCGGGACATGACCAGACTGCTTACCCAGTCTGTAGGTTCGTCGACCTTTCGGATGACCCTGTCTTCTTCCATCTTGTTTAGCTCGGACTGGAGTTCATCTTTTAAATGTATCGAGCACTTTCTTGGTGCATGTATGATCGGCTGGGCGTCTTCTTTCAACACGATCAGGTATGTCCCGGGAAACTCGCCAATCCTATCAAACTGTTTGGGATACATCTTCTGTAGATCTCGCACTGAGTTGACTTTTGGGGTCTCGTTTACTTTCACTTCGCAGTGGAGTGTCACTAGTTGGAATTTCAGTGAGCTTGGCATACCGAGTATTGCCGGTCCATTCACATCTGTTATGTAGAACTCGGTTGGCTCCCAGTCTTTTCCTGTGTATCGGCACGGGAGGGTCACTGCCCCAAAATGGCGGAGGGTTCTCCCACCATATGCTGTAAGGGTGGTGTTTTTGTCCTTACCAACACCTGGTTTCGGTTTTCCAGCACCATCTATTTTGTCGGGATACAGTTCTCGGAACATCCGCAGTGGTAGTGTGTTGCCTTGAGCGCCTGTGTCGACCTTCATGCGTATATCTGCTATCATTCTGCTGTCATGCTTTGCTTGTATAACCGCGTAAGCCTCGTCGCGATTTTCGCCGCTTTTTGCAGGTCTGTTAATATTCGCTAAGCTGAGCATGTTCAGAGTCATATGTTCGAACTGATCACTGACGTCTTCATCGTGTTGGGCATAGTATTCTTCATCCTCGTCTGACTACTGGTTATCCTTATTCACGACGTGAACCGTGCGTCTCTTTTTGTATGGGCGACCTTTGTATGCTGTTTTCTTCTGGTTAGGTGGGCCCTTGTATTTGCCTTTCACGCTGTCACTGCGTCGTGCATCGTTGTCTTGATTTTGTGGGCACATAACCTTCCAGTGGTTCTTCTCTTTACACTTCACACATGTGTCGCCATATGCTGGGCATGCCTCGCGTCTGTGTGCATGATAGCGTCCACAAAACCAACATGGCTTGCCAGTCTTGCGGTTTACGGCATTTACGGTAACCGGTGCAGTCTGTACTGTTGCCAGCTGTGCCATGTGTACAACTGACGCTAAATTGATCGCCTCCTCCAGTGTCAGTTTGTCTTTGCTCAGTAGCGTTTTCTGTAGTTCAGAATATCGGGTGCCGCTGATAATCTGCTCGATGAGTCTAGCCACATAGTCGTCTATATTTTCTTTTTTCTCTTGTTTGTACTTTTGTAAGTATAGCCTCGCTAATCTCCAATTTTCCTTTGTGTCTACTTGTCCCAGGAATCTTTCCCATACTACTTCGGGATCCTGCTTTTGGGCGTCCGATAACCTCCACAAGTTATACTTCTTAATGCCAGTTTCCCCACTAAACAGTAGTATATGGTCAACTTGCTTCTCCTTTTTGATATCTTTTACAGAGAAATACAACTCACATTGCTGTTTAAACATGCTCACTGCACCAGCTTGGTCAGTGTCTGCCCAGTTTATTTTTGGTGTTAGTGATCCCTCTAATGTAGCCATGGTCACTTTTTTTCCTATGCCTACTGACTCCTTGTTTGCGGTGTTTATTTCACACACTGTGCTGGACTGTCACTGAAGATAGTTTAGATACCACTATATATGCCCCTAAGCTGATGCACAGGTTTTTAGTGAGTTTATCTACCCTCAGCTATGTTCAGAGTTTATGGAATGTCAGTAGTTTCTAGTTTTGGGCCAGTCTGTGTACTTCTGCTGCACCCATTTTTCATTTACTGATTGAAAGGATCTCACCCAGGGCTTCCTTATCTTCTCTGCAGACTCTCTATCCCACCGCTGCCACCATTAAATGATTCAGGTGAGATTTGATGGTATAAGATTCTTTATAGAGAGGTCTAACAGTTACAGGTACATGTGCACATGGCAGAAGCGAGATGGTTGAAAAATGATGCTACCACATGATTGAGTTCATGACCTACTTATGGTGAGTCACTCAGTAATGCTGCCGTTCATGAATGTACTACACATATAACCAATAATCATACCAAATATGAAGAAGATCGGTCGTAGTGATCCGCCGATTTCGGTGTTTGAATTTCGTCGCAGCAAATGCTGCACTGGTGGCCAGTGTATGCTTACTCACAATCTATACCTTGGCCATGCCCCCTCACACTGCAGCTCTCGATCGATATGAACCAGAGAGGTGCAGTGTACGATTGATACCAAATTGCTAGCTGTTCAAAAACATGTCACAACCAGTAGGTGGCTAGGCATGCGCAGATGGTTATACAAGGTGAAATGAGGGTAGGTACTTACAGGCTG
The DNA here is from genome assembly GCA_950022655.1 of Alentia gelatinosa. Classification (NCBI taxonomy): domain Eukaryota; kingdom Metazoa; phylum Annelida; class Polychaeta; order Phyllodocida; family Polynoidae; genus Alentia; species Alentia gelatinosa. Next base: position 98,608,651 of record OX465580.1, on the reverse strand, counting down.
TTGCAGGTCACTGATGCGTGAAACGAGAGGAGAGTGCAGAGACAACAGGCATGTAGCGTGGACAACATAGTCTATGCAATGTAGAGACCTGCCGATAAATTGCTGCAGTGTCTCACCAAAGTTCACTAGACTTCGCTCCTGTCCAGCCCTCTGTTCCTTCCTGGTCAGTTGCCTCTCTCAGCACACACTTGTTTCACTCTTGGCTCGGGGTTTCAGGATATGAAATACCAAAATGCCCTCTTTTTATTTCATTTCACCATCCTTTATTCCCTACCTTTGGCCAATCACCTCATTGGTTGCTCCTCACATGACTGTGCCCGCGGACGTCACATGATCAGCCTTGGATGGAGCGCATCTCCTGCTGTCCTATCCGTTATCTGGTAACTGGCGTCCTTGCTTATCCAGTAACGGTTTTGGTGCTTTACTAACACCATGTAAAATACTATGTATTCCTAAACTTTGATCTAAACGAAATCCTTGTAGCTCAACTACAATATTTCACATTTGTACCATGATGAGTAGGCGATTGCGGCGTAGTATGATGTTCTAGTGGGCAGCATTAGGTCCATTTGTCTCATCAAAATACCCCTGTAAATTTCAAATGTGTTTAACGTCAAAATCTCATGGGAGTTTGTACTTGGTTAACAAAGTGTTGGACTGTTGGTCACAGGGTAAAATAGAATTCACAAAGTGGGCTTCATATACCTCACAGGGTTCAAAATCTTCTAGAGATTCTTCAAGAGATTCTGTTCTTTTTTCGGGTAACATGTCACTGACAATTGCATGGGAAAAATCTTGTCTCAGGGAAATTGTTAAAATATGAGAGAGCGAGACTAAACCCTTAACTTCAACATTAAATCACGACTTTGAGCAAAGTTTGGGAGCAATGTTTCATGAAAGGTCTTATTCTCAGGATTCAAACATGGTCATATCCCCTAGGACTTGAGTGCTGTAACGCTAAACTAAGGATACAGTCACAGAATTGCGTATACAATGGGATTCAACTACAACAAGGGTTCACACATTTCAAATGATGAAACGAAGAAAACATGCACGATTGTGCGATGACACGATGGAACAAAGTTTGATTGCAATCTAATGAACCTCAATCACAACTGTTGAACAAACAACAAGATAACTTAATGTGAGCAGATAGTTGCACAAATAAAAATGAGGTTGTTACTCACAGGATGATGCGGGTCAGTCAAGTATGGAGCTAGAGGAGAGTGCAGAGACAACAGTCATGCAGTGTGGACGGTACAGTCTATGTGAAATTGAGACCTGCCAAATCGTTGCTGCAGCGTCTCACAAAGTTCACTCAAACTTTGTCCCTGTCCATCGGTCTGCTCCTCCTGGTCAGACGTCTGCGTTGACATGCACTCATTGCTCTCTCTCTCTCCAGGATCTCTCAAACCCCTAGAAACCTCACCTTTTATTTCATTTTGCATTCATTGTTCTCTACCATTGGCCAATCGTCTCAGGGCACATTCACCCGAGTTAGGAGTTGGAGCATGTTCCACTCTTATTGACTAACTCTCCATGTGCCCGAGTCTACTGACGTTACTTAATTAAATTTGTCTGGGACGCGTCCCCTGCTGTTCTATCCGTTATCTGGCAAGTGTCACTCATGGCTATCCCGCAACAGTTCTGATACCCTTTTAACTTTGTGTGAAGCTGTACGTATACATGAACTTTATACAATTCTAACATGGCTACAATATTGCAAATGATGCTGACTAAATACATATTAACCTACACGATTGCCCTCAGTCCTAGACTCTATGATACCCAACGAAATCTAAACGAAATCCTTGTAGCCCAACTACAATATTTTACAAAATGGAACCCTACAATTCAGTCGAAGAGATTGTGTTCTAGTTTAGAATTTCAGCATGATTTGTCTCAGACAAACATCCTGTGAGGTACATGAATCCCACCTTGTGAATTCAACTTAAGCAGAGAGGCAAATGCTATATGAGGTCAGCGGCCTTGATGGGAACGTCAAAGGTGAGATGCTCTGGCTGGCATGAGATGACGGGGAGGATCTCTACGGTGATAGGGTGCACTTGTTGACTGATCAATGTGGCCTGCCTGAAGAGACACACCTCTTATAACTAATATCTGAGGTGGTGAGATAGCAGAATGGTCTCTAGTGTACTTACACAACCATTCTGCTCCAAAGATGCACTTGTTAGGGCCTCGATGTAACGGCAAGCCTTAAGGACTACACTGGGCGTACTGAAGAGTCTGACCATCCTTTTCTCTTCTTGCGGCAATTGGACAGGGCTTTGGTAGCATGAGAAGACTAGATCATTCTTTGTTAAAGAAGGGTGTCAAGACCTGGAACGAAAGGGGGCGTGCCCAGTGGGGGGCACAGGGGGCACGTGCTCCCCCCCCCCCCCCCGAAATTTTCCCAAGGATGGTCTGCTCCGACTGAAAATTCTCTTATCAACCTCTATCGAATTTAGTTTCTATCTTTTACACTGAAAGAGTTACAATAATATATAGGCTGGGAATGGGCTATTTACACATATAGAACATAATGAAACTAACCTAGGAGGAAGGTAGGGGGGATATGTATACTTGAGGGATAAAGGTAAGGTAGTTCTAGGTGTGTCTCCCCTCTAAAAAAACAAAACCTTGTTACCATATGCATGTCATTCAACAAAGCAGCTGTCCTCGAAAAAGATAGGGCTCTTCAGGAGACTGGATCTCTAGGGTTAGGTGGGGCTTTGCCACTGGACACCCACTGACCTTCCCAGGTAGTCTCAGATATGCCATCCCCCTCCCTCAGACAAAATCCTGAGAACAACTTGTCAAATGTATAAAATGGAAGTGCCTCCTGGATCCCCAGATGGGTTTTGCATCTGGAATTCTGACAATCTTCCCATGTAGTTTTTCACTGTGTAAAGACCCTTCCTCTAAACGGAATTGGTAAAATGCAAACACTTCCAGGGGCTTTGCCTCCTGGACCCACTGGATTGGCTTTGATGTTGGACCCCTGGCAATTTTGAATTGTGTCTGACCCCTTACCCCAATCTCCCTGAAATTAAATTTTGCGCTCCCCCCCCTGGACCCTCAGGAGGGTTTATGCCAGAAGAACCCAAGAAATTTAGAAATCTCACTGCTACCAGGGGCTTCACCCCTGGTGTCCCGGCTTTGCCTCCTGGATCCCCAGGAGGGTCTTAGTGTGTAGATCACTACAGGTCTTCTCAGGTGTATACCCCCTCCCTCCTGGGAACAACTTATATCATCTATACAATCTAAATGCTTCCTCAGGCTTCACCCTCTGGACCCCTTTCTTCACTAGACCCCTATGGCAATTATGTGACCTAAAGATAGTATCTATTCTATAAGGCCCCTGGACCTTTACGGCGGCACTTTGCCCCTAGACCTCCCTCAATCTTTCGAGGCAGTCTCATGTGTGTAACCCTCTCCTGAAACAAAATCTTGGATATATATTGTGTAATATCTAACCAAATTGTTTGCAGGTTTTGCCCCCTGGGCCCCCTGGCTATGCTATTTGTCCTCTAGTAAGATTCCGGGAGTCTCGGGTGTGTAATGACCCCCCTCCCTCAATCAGAATCCTTGAAACAGTTTGTACAAAATCTAAAACCCAAGTCACAGACTCCCTATTTGAGTCATAATGTCAGCATCACCACTTTTAAAGGTCAAATAAAATAAATCCCACGGAAGATTGGGGTTGCCTCTGATTCAGTCACTATAGCAACATCAATATAAATCCTGCATGCTTGCAGGGAGGCTCTTTTGAATAGTTAATTAAGATTATACTATTGTTACCAGACCACTCCTTTGGATATTCTATTATAAACACTGCCCTGTGTAGCTGTATACTGGAACAAGCAGTGGCGAAAACGTTGAGATTTAGGCCTCATGAATATGCAATGTCCCATGTTATATACAAAGATGTTTCACTATGTTTGGATAGTGCGTCATCTTGTCTATCATGAACGGTTACGGATATGAACCAAATAAAACTACTTACTTAACTGTCGAATGCACACCATGTTTCCAAAATGACAGAACATGCTTTCCAAATTATATAACTTTCAAGAACCACCAGATCAAAATTTACCATTAATCAAGATTTTAACAGGACAGGAAAACGACATATTTACCACAGTGTCGCTCCAGACGTATTGGTTGTTATCTTAGTAGGCCGTCAGTCGCCACCATGGCAGACAAATCATACGAAGGTCAAAAACACTTACAAAAAAAGAGCAAACCTATGCTTTTAAGCAAAAAAAGTATAACTGACTGGTTAAAAATTCATTGAAAGCCAAAGAGTGATCAGAGATGTCAGTTTTTCATTTTTCTGTGGAAATCCACTTTTTCATATTCTTCTGTCAAAGAAAGTTAGTATTGTTAGTATTTAGCCCCTTGTACGCCAATAAAACGGTGGTTTGAACCTCCACACAGACCCTCAGCCCCATACCCTGCCCGACAAGGACATGTTTTCCAAGTTTTCCCGATCTCTCTGAGGCAGAAAAATCCACATGAAAATATCTCCCACTTTTTTCCCTGACCCCAACTGACATCCTTGAGTGGTCTCAGCTTTATCTGAAGACTAGCAACCTCGCACATCATGACTGTTGATATGCACCTCTGAGTGTCTTATCTGTCCTTTTTTTCTGGGAAATATATAAAGGTCAAGTTTTATAATTTGATCACTGTTTGAATGGACTTCGATACTTTGCCCATATTCACTTGATGATCAAACCTACAGCCTATGAACGCGCTATCTGGTGGAAGTTGGCCGCATCTTATCTCTACATACATTGGCCGCCAGAGTTACACTACGTTAGTTTAGCAACTAACCCCTATCTGGATATAGGGATTGGTAGGGTTAAATTACACATGGAATCACTTGGGGTGAACCTCAAACCGATACTTTTGTTCTATTTATACTCTAAAAGTAGACATACTAAATATGCAATATTCATAGCTAACAAATTGATAAAGGTAGCAAGATTTATGGACCTTATGGATGGCTAAGACTGTCCTAGCGACCTAATCAAATAATATTAAATGATAACCCTTGTATGAGGTATAGTAAAGGGTCTCCATGTACGATCCTAGATTATTCAACGGGCCCCAACTTGCCTGCAACATGGCAGATACGGCCAGCGGTAATATAGCACGGTAAACAACTTTATTTGATTTCTTTGAGTGGGACCTAAGACCCACCATCTCAAAAGAGTAGCCACTGAGGCCCTAGGGGTGAATGAATATCCATATTTAGCTTGCTCCTCATGCCTCCTTAGGACATACTTTCGTCAAACTGGATGAGTTTTAAGGCTATGTTCCATAAAGCCGATTTTACTCACGATCTTGTGCTGGAGTGGGGCTGGGGTGGGACTAGACCCTCTTCACACTGGCGCCATCTTGTAATGGCCGCCTAAGTAGATCGAACGAAAACGAGGCGAGCCCTCTCCACTCAGTCCAGACTATTGATAAAAACCTAGTGTTTTTGTAACTTGAAAGATGGAAATCGCTCTCACGTAATAAATAATCGGCCGATTTTTATAAACAATACATTGTTAGAAACCTGAGACTTCGGCCTATCTGTGGATACATATATATAAAATACCTGTGATATGAATAAGATTTTCAATCAGAGATTTAACATCGCAATTGTTTATGTAAAATACACTAAAATATTTTACCTTCCTGTTTTCACAGTGATTTAATGATAAATCTATCGCGATGACCTATAGAAATAAACATCCTATCTTATTAGGCATTTCAAGATGATTAAAAGGATACCAATATTACCAGGTTGTGATAGATATTTCCTGAGGTATTGAACTAATAATGTATCAGTTATCTGTCAGGAAATTTGGGAATTTGACAGCAAAAATCTCAGGTTTGAAGCTATAACAGGAAATCTTAGCCAAAACATAGGTGTATGATATGTATATCAACAAATAGACCAGAGCCTTAGCTTTCTAAAAATGCTTTATTTATATCAGCTTGTTATACACAAAGCCAGAGTAGTTCACATTTTTTCAAGTTAGAAAATAAGTTTTTTGTTCCAAGGTACAAATGTACATATAGTGACGCACACAATCTAATACTGTCAGACCCAATGCTCCATTATCTCAGGAAATATCTATCACAACCTGGCAATATAGGTATCATTTTTATCGTCTTGAGATGCCTAAAAGGATGGGATGTTAATTTCTATATGTCATCGCGATAGATTTTTCATTAAATCGCTGTGAAAACAGGAAGGTAACATGCTTGTGTTTTTTTTACCAAAATAATCTGGATGTTCAATCTGGGACTGGAAATCTTAGCCAAAACATAGGTATATGGTATTATACCAACAAATAGGCCCAAGTGTTAGCCTTCTAACAATAGTTTATTTATAAAAATCGGCCTGTTATTCACGATATAACAACGATTTACACTTCTACAGTTACTCTGTGCTTATGGGACTGAAGCCATGCTGCTGATACAGTTGAGGGCTCGCCTCGTTTTCATATGCAAGCATGTTGCTGGTTCTCTGCAAGCAGGGCCTAGTTACATGCAACCAGCGCAACCCGATCGCAGCGCCACGCTTATGTGCAAGTGGTGAAAGTTGGAACTGGAGCCTAACTAGTGTGTGTCCTCTGACTGCCGGCTGAAGGTGGTCTGGGCCTAGTCTGCACATAGACTGGTAGACTTGACTACTGCATGCCACGACTGGAGTTTGGCATAGTGATTTAGTCCGTAGCCAAAACTCTAGGAGTGAAATGCGGTGGCCAAGATTAAAACGAATCAGGTTTTGATTTTATCCTACCCTGTCTCCTCGATTTTGGAATATTATGTGATAACAATTCTGTATGGCACTAGTGGCATATAAAACTCCGTATGCCAGTCAGCGTGGCATACCGAAACTCAATGTTAAGCCTATGGGATTTCATATTAGGGATAGGATAAAGACTAATGCTTGGAGATTCATGCATCCACTGATAGAACGTAATTTAGATGAAATATGCCCAAAAAGAATGCACCAAATAAAACAGAAAGACTAACCCTAGTTAACCAACGAAATCACAGACAGAATAATTGAGAAAAACAGAGCCTGGAAACAAGCCCAAAGATCCAATTCAAAAGAAGACCAGACAACAGCCAAAGCACTGAGATATCAAACAATTAATCTCATCTTTAATGCGAAAAAAGCCTACATCCAGAACCAGATAGGGAGTGACAATAATAAGTTCTGGTCCAAAATAAATAAATTACTTCTAAACATCACCAAAAACAGTACAATCATACTGAAAAAAAACCAATGATGATAAGGATATCCCAGACGAAATCGATAACTATTTCACTGAAATAGGTGCTAAGCTAGCTACCAACTTTGCTAAAAACTGGGTTGATGATTCTCTAAATACCAACAAGGCATCAAAAATAGAGGGTATAAACACAAAAGTCCTGAAGGACCGCTTTGAGATTATACTATTGATGAATTGACATTCTTATACAACCTGAAACTCAAAACTGCAATCTATTTGGATGCGTGGAAGCTAGGTACGGTAATCCCACTTCCAAATCCGGGATTTGAAAGCAATGCTAAAGACTTACGCCCAATATCACTGCTCTCACTGTCTGGGAAGCTAATGGAGAAGATCTTTCACCAACATATATATCTGAAAATCTTGAAAACAATGAGCTACTTTATCAACACCAGGGCAGATTCAGGAAAAAGCGCTCTACCTCTTCCACTATAGCTGATTCTACAGATGACATCCTTAACAACTTTAACAATAATCAATTGATAATAGCCACCTATATAGACTTCACCAAAGCATTTGACACTGTTAACCACGAAATATCATGCATAAAATTAAATAAACTAGAAATATCGAACGAAATAGTAAACTGGTCCAGAAATTACCTACCCAATAGACAGCAAACAACTCTAGTATGCAATCAAATCAAAGTCAAAACCAGTCACACACGGAGTCCCACAGGGCTCGACCTTTGGGCCACTTTCCTTTTTAATCTACATTAACAGTATTGGCGATGTCCTGAAACACTCGTCCATAAAACTTTATACTGACAATGCAGTTGTTTACCTTAGTGGAGTAGATAAAAATGACATAACCACCAAGTTACAACCAGATCTAAGTCTTGAATCCTGGTGTAGAAACAACAAATACCACTATGCCCTCTATTATGTGCTCCTGTCCTTATGCTGTATGAATGTTAAGTATATCTGATAGATATTTGACCAGCACATAATTTATACTTTAATTATATAACTGTAAAAGCTAATGTAGTATGATAACTGTATTTGCGTACACTGCTAAATGCCTATGCCGTATTTCTATTTCTATTTCTAAATTATTATTTATATAATAAGAACATTACATTGAATTATTATTATAATCGGAACATTACTATCACTTATTTATTACTAGCACTTGTAACTATGCCAAATGGCTTTATCTAATTGGCTTCATTATAGATACTTTGTATTTATAATGTGTATTTTGCACTCCTGTCTCATGTCATGTTTGTGTTATTTGTGTTTTTTGCCTGCGGGTCTGGAATGTACCTGGGTCCGAGAGAAGATTATTCTCTTTCAATCTGTATTAATGTCTACTTATCTCACACCAAATGAGTTATTCGCACACAAGGGGGGAGTCTATGCCACAGCAAATGTTAGAAGCTTGTAGAATAAATTGGATGACATGAAATAGGTTTTTAGTAAATGTGAATTTGTTACGATAACCGAAACCTGGCTTAAGGAAAGGCATTTAAGTAATATGTTATATGTTAGGAACATAAAGCTTATAAGGAATGATAGATCATACCCCTTTGAAAAAATTGGAGGTGCCTTATATGTAACTCAAACTAATTCGCCTTTTATAAGTAGGATGCCGAATCATTGTTTCTCTACCCCTGAATATGAGATCCTGACTTGTTATTTAAATAGACCTAATCGCAGAAAACAATTAATTATATCAGTATATAGATCCCCGAACGACCAGGGTGATTGTAAATGTCTGTATTTCGGAAATAAAAAAAACACACACAAAAACTCAAACCTGCATGGGTTAATGTTTCCTCGTTATCCAGGAAATTATCAAATATGGCTCGAAATGGAGAACAGTCTTTTATTGATCCGCTGCTACTGAATTAAGTGTTTTGCAAGCTTGCTTTTATTTTTGGCAGTTTTTACAAACGGTCAGGTCTGCTCCTCACTACACTCGGCTACGCCTCGTGTAGTAATACACGACCTGCCCATCGTGGCATAAACACTGACAAGTCTAACTCTCGTTCGGTTTCTACTAAATAGGCTTAACATTAGGAACTCGTTCTCAACAGGCTTGTGAGTATGGTAACTCATGCTCAACGGGTGATAAACAGATAAATATTTCCAGGCTAAGATAAAATCAGAAACATGTTCGTGCTTTGTGTGAGTCCCCATTCGCCATCTCGTTTGGAGTGCTTCAGAATATTCACTCGGCTATCGCCTCGTTCATATTACTGCGCATTCCAAACTCGATGGCGATCGAGGACACAGACCAAACACTCATCATTTTCTTTCTTAATATTGCATTTAACTAGCACCTGCTTCTTAGATATCTAAATTCTTGATACATTTTTCTATTCTTGCATGACAGAAATATTTGGAGTGTATCAGTTGATGACTAATTCAGGCATAGACATTCACAGGTTACATACATATGACAAATGACAATTGTACAATCACATGTTACATACATATGGCAAAGGACAGTGAATATTCACATGGTACAAACAAGACAGGACAGTTACACCACATTTATCTCATGAACTGGACAAGTTCTTTGATTGGTACATGATAGGTATTTGTACTGGGCCCCAACTTCTCTAAGAGCATAATCACTATGCTATACTATATACGTCCTTAGAAGTTCTTTGTTCCATGAACTTATGAGCATTAAAGTTAATCATACAACAGAATGTGGTTTGTATGTTCTCCTGAGTCTTGTTATCTGTATAGGTCTATGCATAATCTTAGAAATATAGATAATTGGAAAACTATCTTACATTTGTTGTAAAACTCTATATTAGGAACATCGGAAATGGTTTTTAGGAACCTCGTAAGACCTATCGTAGATGTTCTGTGGACGTCGGGCCTTACTACCTGCTCTCCTAATTCTGACCTATTCTATTCAGGGACCTGTTTCAGTAGTTTCGTGACATGCCTAGATGACGTCTGTGACACCATACGGACAGATCACAAGATTGCAATCGATGACTCGCGGAGTTTCACTCACTTCCCGTAGGAATTAAGCAATGACACTTTAACATGAGTAGAAGATACATATAACCTATAATAGTTCCAAATATGGAGAAGATTGAGCACTCCGATTTTCTAATATTTGCTAGTCCTTTTCCGCTGTTGCTTGCACTGTTGGTGCCGCTGTTGATGTCTGTCTAGGCCTAATGTCACGAGCCTACTGAAACAGGTCCCAGGCTGTTGTATGACAACAGTCATTAAATGACTTGAACGTGCCGTTCCTGTATGTAAGATATAAATAGTCCCCTTGTTTAATTACAAGCCATGTACCAAGTGGTAACAGCCTTCTCTTTATAGGGTTCATTATTCTAAAGATCCATTCCAAACTCTGAAGGTCTTCCATGGCCATGCTATTTAACTTTTGTTAACTGTGTCTGGCTCCCCTATTTTGCTACAGAATACTTGGTACTAGGGGACAAGTCCTGAATTGAGTTACGACTCTCCTTTAGATATGATACATATTGATTGGTAAATAAAACCTCGTTTTATTGAATTTCTCTGTGTTTGGTCTTGGTGTGAATAGGGGTTACTAGATTATCCCGCTCCCTCAGTATCTAAACCAACCTGTGTGTCTAACATATCCACAGGGTAGCTCTTAAATGAATGAATTATTAGTCCTGATGATAAATTCATTAGAAATATAGACCTGCCCCTAACACAATGAAAGAATGGGCAGGTGTGTATGGTAGAGGTCGAGATCAGTCAGGTGGGCGGGGCCAGTTAGGGGGTATATAAATAGACAATAATCGATGGTTTTGTGGACAGGCGGCCGTAAACCATGAGAGGTTGACGCATAGTAATACACGAGCGCTAGCGAGTGTGTTACAACGTCAGCCTCGAGTGGTTTACAGAGCTGCCTGTCCACATAACCATCGTTTGTTGCATTTATTATCCATCTTTTTGAATAAATTAAACCCACTTTTCGCCATATTAAAGGGTATCAGAATAGGGACTATTTCCTTGCTCTACAACACAAAGGAGCTATTTTCCCCGTATACATGGTTTTAAGGCCGTATACCACAGATATGAATCTGTATACCACAGTTATGGTATCTGACAGGTTTTATATAATGGGTCTGTGACAGTGAATTTGAGTCAGCATCTGACTTTGATTTCACCACAAGGGCGAAGAGTGTTGGCTTGAAAAGGAAAACTACAGAGGCAATGTTATACAGCGAAGATTTCGCAGACTTTGAGGTGCTATCCATCATGACAGAGCAGGATGTTAAGGAGCTATTGATACCGCGAGGGCAAGCATGTAGATTACAGCAGGGACTTGCGAGGCTGGGAATTACAAACTTCACGAAGGATGGTGACCTGTCACAGGAACCTGAGCAGAAAGAAGAAGAGAGGCAGGAGAGTGGTAGTGATACGGCCCTTCTCAATGCTGCCTCTTGCTGGGAGAAAGTGGTGGCGGCTTTGCAGGGTACTGACAAGGGCAAGGAGTGCACCCTAGACTCAGGACTCAGGATATGTAGGTGTCTCGGCTGTAGGGCCGTCAGGTTCTTATGATCCGAGTGTGCTGTTAACCATCTGTGCTAGTGACAAGAAGGCACTAAAGATCACAGATTTCATACCGGAGAATGTGAAACTCTGGATAGCCAAAAGGAAAAGAGACACTGTGAAATTCACAGAATCTGAGGATGGGACCGTAGTACTTGCTCATGATGAACAGGCCTGAGTGTACATATCCCAGGCAGAGTGGGGAGCTAGCAGGGGACTATCTGTCATACATTGTATATGTTTTCGAACTGGCAAGTAAGTATGACTGGCAATCAATACTGACTCTGGATACTAGATATCATGATCTACAGGCCCAAAACAGTTACTGGTGGGGTGATAAGGTATCTTCGATAGAAGCCTTAGCTCTGACCCCTAAGCGCCCCCAGCAACCACAGAACAAGCAACAGGTAAAGAGCAACACCAATAATGAGGGAAAGATGCAGCAACATCACAAGGCTGTGAAGCATGACCCAGAGGAGTTATGTAGGACATATGCAAATACAGGGGAGTGCCGATATGAGGATAGATGTAAGTTCCACCACATGTCTGCCTACAATAGGAGGTGGCGGGTGCCGACGAGGGATGGAGCGCTATGGCCAGAAGCATGGGAGAAGTGTAATAAAAACCAGGTGGAAGGGCAGTATACAGGTCAATTATAGGTAGGGATAACAACAAGTCAGAGGTGGGACATGGAAAGGTAGCCCCAAGAGAACATGGTTTCCCTGTGAGTGCAGCTGTTTCATTTATTGTGAGGAACGGTGGGACATAACCAGATAATGAGGTAGGTAGACAAACAAAAATACACAGATACACATACAGATATATAGATACATATAGATTGCTTGTCATGGCTCACTGCTCTGCCACCTTTCTCTCACCTGGCCTGTAAATTCATTAGAAAGCATGCATAATGCAGTAAGACTATCCTGTGTAACTACAGATACAGATACACAGATATACATAGATATAGAGCATATATTGTATTAGTTACCATGTTTCCTTGTTGTGATCATTTCACTGATAGTAATGCTTGTCATAGTCAGTGATCATGGCTGTGTGTGCACTCTCCTATCTGCTAGAGTGGATCACCAAGCTGAGTCTCTGGGGTTATATACGCCTGTTCAAGGTAAACAGGTACGCCTCGTTGTCGGGACAGAAGAGACTGGTTCAAAATATGCATAGTACTCATAAGTGGATGTCTTGCACAAATTACCGGTGTTACACAGGTCAGCTGAGCAGCCAGCAGATAGTGCCCCATGCTGCTTCCAGTTGAGATATGTCCCTGCTAGCCCCGCTCTACGCATGTTCACGGGTGTCGTAGGCGAGGCTTACTCTTTAGGATTTCTTAACTGAGGTTAATTGCCTTACATCAGATACAGTAGATACAGCCAGCAACCTCTTTAGATCCATAACATAGGATGTGAAGCCCATAAAGACATAGGTCCCAGCTATGGAAAAAGGAATATATATATATTGGTTAAGAAATTATTCTGCGTATTTATATAGAACGTCCTGACCATGCTGTACAATTCACAGAACGAGATGGTAATTTACGGTTTGTACAGACCGAGGCATTTATGCCGAGTTCCATACAAACGGTAAATCATCATCGAGTTCTGTGACTTGTACAAGCATGGTTGGACGTTATATATTTATTATATACCCAAAATTTAAAAAAAACCAATTTCATTTGGCTTAACAACCAATTTCTTAATAAACGTGTATGGCAAGGTGGTCCGTATTTAGTGTACAGACCAGCGGTCTGTACAGTATTTTTACGTCATATGCCGAAACGGTGCATATTTACAGTATATACGGCATGGGTATATAGTAAATAGCCTATTGGTGGGAAACTATCCAATATTTATGCATTGATTGCTTGTATATAAATTGTAATACGCGGTGATGACCTGGGACCTGTTTCACTAGTTTCGTGACATGGCTAGATGGCGTCTAGATGGTGTGTCCGGTTTCATAAGAACTAGACATTAGACTTTGTTTTGTCTGTTCTTGCTTGCACTGTTGGTGCCGCTTTTCATGTCTATCTAACACTTTTGTAACGAAACTAGTGAAACAGGTCCATGATGTGTAGATTTGTCTAATTCTTATGATTGGGGTCTGTCTTTTCCTTAGGGTATCTACTTGTGTTGTCACGAAACTAGACAACCCCAATGTCTGTATGGTGTCACAGACATGACATGTCACTTAACTAGTGAAACAGGTCCCAATTCAATTTCTCAGACAGAGACATAAAGCATAAAGATAGAGAAATGCGACGAGAAAGATAGGAATGGAGAGTGTCAAAGAGAGAGAAGAAGAAGGAAAAATGGAGAAACAGAGAGCGAAATGGATAGAGAGAGGAAGAGAGACAGATAGAAAGCGACAGGGAGAGAGACTGAGGGGACGGATGGAGGCAGTGTATGAAAGCAGTATGGTATTCCCACAAAAAATACGCGATTCACATCCGCTGAACCACCCTCAACAGCTCATCAGCATAATCTCGACCACGTGACTGTCCACGAGTCGTTGCTAGGTGTCGTTCACTTCGTCGTGAGCGCCAGGCCCATCAGGACGGTATCCATTGAGCAGAATAATCAGCGGAAAAGGCTGGTGTTGAAGAGATGGCGGGCGGCCGTACGAGAAAAGGTAAGTGATAGCAACCGGAGGTGCGACTGATGGGCGGGATTTCAGAAAAGGGATGATGGTGACAATTAGAAAATTACTATAATTTATTTTGCAGGTTTCAACCCAGACATATATCGCGGTCGCTTTAAGAGGATTGTGAGGAGATTCCTTTGCTTCTACCAAAGCCAGCAAAGATTTCAATCAAGGGCCAATATTGTGTTCAAAATTACGTAAAGCAGAATGTAATATTATCTGTCTACATGCAGAAAATGAGAAAGGGGAAGTAGGCTTCCTCCTCATAATGATTGGAGATTCAGTATCTATTATACGAAAACTGGCTTACTGTCTTCGTACGTTCAAAATGCGGTGAAATTGTTGATCAGATACATCCCGGTGCCGTAGGTAGAAGGATATATCTGATCAACAATTTTACCAAGTATTTTGACGTTGGAAGATAGCCATTTTTCGTAATATCATATACCTAGATATGGCGAAATTTTACCTAGTTATGTGATCATGGGTAGGAGCGGGCAGTATACATAGTTGATGCAGCCACAAGTATATGATAAGAGGTTTTATATAAAACAATGATACTGCGCCCGCCGTCCTTTGGTTTGACACTATACAAGGTTGTGTATATGAAGCACACACACCTCTTTTTTTGTACATTAACAAAGAATAGTGCCCATTGGAATATAACTCAATCAATTCGCCCACGTTTCTTTTAACCTAAAAATCTAGAGACCGCCATATTGAAACTACTTTTATATGAAACCGATAGTACCTTTTATGGACCAAGTTTTTCTTAAATGTATTCTAGATATCAGCCGCCAAGCATATACAACGATCACAATGTAGTTGAAACCGGGAAAACCAGACTTCAGTTAAAGTAAAATCTATTATCCGGTAGAGAAAGATTGTGTCATGCGAATTGATTAGTGAATGCATGGAAACGAGAGAGTGCTATTTCGAATCTTAGAAAGATCACGGTAAAATGTAGATCTTTATTATCCACCGAATAGAACGTATTCATAGATAACACGTAGGGAGAATCGACATACCCGGGAAATAGTGCATACGGGGAAATAGTGCATAACTAAAACGAACTGATATCGACATGCCACTTGTCGTGTAAAGGTGGGTAACAAATACAATATAAATTGATTTCAGCCGAAATCGGTTGTATGCTCCTCGGAGTTGACTTATTATCCTCACAAACGCTCGACTCCTTGGAGCATACGGTCACTTGTATCTGAAACCAGTCAATATTGTGACTTATTATGGATATGTCTCGGAGACCTTACTTTACCAGCCTAGCGGCATTCTATCTCATAAAGCCCTGTTCTTAATGCTATCCACAGGTATGTTGAATGACGCAAACAGCGAGTTAGTAATGACGTCTAGATATTATGTCGAAATAATTACATTTACACCATGTTTGCCGGCAGGGCTAATGAACTGTCAATGCCAGTAAAAGACATCTTCTCACGAAGCCGTTTCCAAGCAGGGGGCCATACGACCTAGCAGGTACATTATTCCTTGAACCAATAGAAGTGGATAGCAGCACAATTGCTATCCATTACCAACGTCGATAGTTTTGTTAACAATACCTCAGCTAAAATACTTGCTTTTGTTTGGTAACAGAAACTAAGACAAGCAATTACTTGACCCACTCCATTGGGATATTTTCTGACGCACAAAACTATATGTATACATTTCTATTCTCTGCTAAATCGACGTACAATTGTATATAGGTATATGGAAGACGGTGGTAGTTTATAATAGCTGGCATTTAGCGACTATTATTTGTCATTCATCAGAGCATGCCGCAGGAGAAAACTAGGAACCACATCGGAAATATACTCTCCTTAGACTATTTATAAACTATATGATTTTGGTTGAATATCCTAACAGAATAGATTATTTGAGGATAGTAGCAGTCTAGGTCGATTGGTAAAAGTGTTGTACCGTTAATAAAATATAATTTACATGCTAATGATCTCACACTTATTGACACTTAACATAAGAAGTGAAGTGGCGGTAGAGGTAGCATAGGTTTGGTTTTTACGTCTATAACGACATACTCTAGTGGTTATGAAAGCATTTCAAGTTTGGCTGTGCACACATACATGATAACTTTTATTATCCATCGTATACAAAGTCCCCATTGAAAATGCATGGGGACTCAGTAAACCACGACCAATTGTATAAAACCTGTTAGATACCATAACTGTGGTATACGGATTCAAACCTGTGGTATACGGCCTCAAAACCATGGTATAAGGGAAAAATAGTCCCTTTTGCTATAGAGCAAAGAAATAGTTCCTAATGTTATACCCGTTAATATGGCAATTACTGGGTTTAATTTATTCGAAAAGATGGATAATAAATGTGTGTGTATTACTACGCGTCAACCTCTCGTGGTTTACGGCCGCCTGTCCACAAAACCATCGATTATTGTCTATTTATAGCCCGAGTACCAGACTTAAGAAGGTCTGTCACAACATTCTCAGCACTCACATCCTGACACAGGGATGCCACGAATGTGTCCAGTTAGAAACACTCACACACACACACACCTGTGGTAAACCTGGAGGAAGCCAATGTATGTGTGCCCTATCGCCTTCCAACCATCTTGTCAGTTGTCATCATTTCGGCAACTGGCAAGCGCTGGGCAAAACTGGAACTGGCATTGTCCATGTGTTGTTCTGGCTTCACCTCTCCGGTGGTGTATCATGTAATGGTGTATGGTCTCATTCAGGCATCGTCAGCATAAGGCTCCCAGTGAGCTGCTCACCTCACCTCATGAACATCATTTTGGGAACATGAGCGCACTCACACATTGCTTTGAATTGTTGTGGCTGGTTTGTGCATTTTAAGTCGAATGCCCACTGTACGATTCATTTTCTTTATCCTTATGTTAACAGTCGATACATACTGTTATAGGCCCATGACTCACTGTATGCGATTGGGCTTGGCTTCCACTATTCACTTGCTGGTGTGCACTTCAATCCTTTGTCTTTAAAGTGTTTTTCCACCAATTGTTTTTTTACCTCCATCTTAGATTTTCCTAATGGGCAAAACAACTAAATAGGCTAGACTTATACTAGGTGTGTGTGCTTTTAAACAAATATAACAATATACTGAGATTCAGGTTACAATCAAGATACTCTGCGAAATGTTTGCTGTATAGCGTAGATAAAATACAATTCACACCATTAAGTAGAGAAACGCTGTAGTGAAACCGTATTTACTGTCTGATGGAGATTGTTTAGCACTGCCGTGCAGTCGGTCTGTATATATACTTTCTTCTATGGGTTTGTGACCTTATTACGACAGCGATAAGCCACGCCATTAAAAATTGATTAAAAGGCAGGTTCATAAGTCTGACCAGTTCATTCAGGGCTCGCGAGCACCATAGTCTCTAGACAGGCATGGAAATCTTACAAGAAACCTCTTAAATTGAGCAAGTGTGACAGTATAATCTACGTAGTTCATTTCTGTTCTTATGTTTTATATCAATACTAGGCACTATTGTCAGGGTTATCCCTAATTAATGGTGCTCTCTTCTTTAGCTTTCCTAGCGTTTGAACGCATTACTTAAATCAATTGTCCCCTTCGTCTAAACTTAGGCTTAGAGTCTGTGTATCAGCTAGGGGTTTTAAAAAGGCTTCATAGTTAGTGACCAGTGGAATATCATTTATACAAAATCTGTATTAATCTCTAAAAACTTACAGGGTATGGGTATACTGACCTAATCTGATACTTCCGTTGTGATCAGAATATATTTTTAGTAAACATTTGGCTCGAACTCTGTCCACACTGTTGCCTCTGTCTGTCTGTATCTCACGCTTGGAAAATACGCAGGGGTTTATATTCTCTCTGGCTGGGCTCTTACTTTGCTATCACTGTATTGTTTAACATTCAATAGCCTAGATAGGCCCTGGGAGAAAATGAGATAAGACCACATGAAACCCATTCCCTTCAAATGAACCGTCAGCGCTGTAAAACAATAAACGTGTTGAATTCTGCAGTATGTGGCTGTGTGAGGCCCAGTCCTCTTCAGATGCATGTGTATCTTTACTCTGTTAACCTTATCAATTTCCATTCAGTATTCTTTTGAATTATTAAATACAATGTAGCATGATATGCCATATGAGTATAATGACCATAATAGAATCAGCACAACAATAGCTTAACCCTTTCCCTGCAGCACCCAGTTCCCTTACTTAGCATTACATGACAGGCCTTGCCTGCATAAACGACCCTGCTACAGTAGGCACGTTCTTTTTTTGAAAATAGCAATGTCACATGATCTCTTTCAATTAAATTATTTTTTCATTTATTGAATTTTGTATATAATGATGCCTTTATGATGCTTGGAGGCATCATGCTGAGGTAGCCAGGGGAATGGCTGGAGGCATCATGCTGCTGTAGTCAGAGGAATGCCTGGATGCACCAAGCTGCCGTTAAAGGGTTAAATGCAGAATAACGTTATGTGAATTGTCAGTGATTTGGCCATCGTCACGCCTATCCACCGTAGCGCTAGAAATGAATAGAATAATAGTTTACCATATACATACATATGTAGCGTTATCAAAAGGATTTATTACAAATGGCTCTTCCAATACCCCACGTTTGATGAAATAAATGAAGAACTACATTATTTGATGAAGTTAAGTAAGAATCCTATATGTCAATTTTCTTTGTTTGTCCTAACAAACGTAGTGGGCTGAAACCATTTCTAATATTGTAGCTTATAAGAAATTAATCTTATTGTTTTCTGCAAATTACATTGTCTGGTCTACCAAACATGTATTGAACAAAGTTCTGTTTTGCGCATACATGCTGTTTTAGGGATTATTTTCAATATCCTTCGCCCCGTGATATATATATATATATTTATATATATACACAATATTAACTGGTTTCAGATACAAGTGGTCGCATGCTCTGAGGACTTGACACGTAGTAATATCAAAGACAAACGTCTTTTCGAGGCCACAAAAAACGAGTATTGGGGTTGTGGTTATCACCTCTGGGAGCTCAATCTACTCACAGAAGAATCCATCAAGGGCAACAAATTAGGATTTCTCCTGTGCCAACTCCGCAATACCCTGACTGAATAGTTATAACTTGTTGATTCTACGATTTCGTGATTTTGTTTTGACATCCCTGCACTATGTATTGATCTAGTGACTGCGTATTGATTCCCACGTTTATTCACAGTTCTGCTTAATACTGCTTATACCAAAGCAGATCTTTGATAAATTCATTGGGGTTCAAAATTATGTTTTTTCCTACCAAATTGGATGAGGACATTGAAATACTTGAAAAAGAATTGATCCGCACGTGGTCACCCCTCCCAAATAATGTTATTTTTGGAGACTCAAGGGTACGAAATCTCTATGAGGTTATTGCTGACAAAAACTCAGAAAATCAAAGGTTCAATGTATATTGTTTTCCGGGAGCAAAAATTCAGGACTTGTTAGTCTTAGCAAATAATCACTTAAACCATTGCCCAAAAGCCATTGTATACGTTGCAGGTGGAGTTTGTAATATCACAACAAAAAACAAATCCCGAGAAATCAAGATGTTATGGTCTACCAGTTCTGATTTATTGAATCACCTAGTGGCATATACAAATGCAGGCTATGATTGCATCTGCCACAACCATCCAAAAGCGCCAATTGCTATATGCCCACTTGTAGGAGCGGACTTGAAGAGATGTGTGACAAGTTTCAAGATTCCAGATGTGCAGTATACTCCAGATTTACAGCTGGAACTTGACAAGCAACAGAATATTGTCACAGAAGCAGTAATTGAATATAACAAATTACTCACTGCATTGAATGCTAGACAAGAAACACGTTTTCCATGGATTGCTAATCACACTCATAAATGGCGGAAAGGAAAACTTAAACGCCACTATGAACTTCTGGTGGATGGCATCCACCCCACACCTCAGCTGTTACAACTATGGGCCTCAGATTTCTCGAGTGCCTTCAATAGGAACCTTCTGACTGGGAAAACTACCTGGTAAAAAGCACCCTGCAAAATAACCTAGCTTGCCATTACCTATGGTGAGCTACGTCTTTACTCAGGGCTGATCTAAAATTTTAAAATTATAACTTTCAATCTACAAAACAATATTTTATCCGTAAGTAAACTAACCTTTTTCTATGCCTGGCACTAGTTATAGTTATATGCTGTTACCTATAGCGTATAACTCACTGACTAATACCAGTGCTGTACACACCAATATTTTTCATTGTCATATTAATGTGCAACGATGATTTCCGGGACGGTGAATAGGCTGCCCCCTACCAAGCTCCGGTAGGAACACCCATCTTGTCATATTCACAAAAATGGTCGAAATGACCAATATTTTTGTTGAGTTTTCTCTTCTTTTTTTCGCACTTTTTGTTGTTGTGCGACTGTTGTTGATGTTGTTGATTCAGGAGAAAGATTGTTTTAGTGATAGTTTTAGATTAAGAATTTTATGTGACTTGTACATGTTTAATGATCTAAACTGTTGTATTAATAATGTCTGAAATACATGAGGGAAAAGTAATTTCTAGAATGAAAGGCCTAAAAATCATTCATGCTAATATTCGGAGTCTGAAGGCTAACTATGAATCACTGGTTGCTGAGGCTCAGAGTCATTGTTGGGATATAATTTGTGTGCCTGAGACTTGGCATTTTGAGCTTGATGTAGCCAACTCATACCTACTAAGTGGCTATAGAAAATATAGACTTGATAGGGCCTGGAAAACGGATGTTGATGA
This sequence comes from Alentia gelatinosa, assembly GCA_950022655.1. NCBI lineage: Eukaryota > Metazoa > Annelida > Polychaeta > Phyllodocida > Polynoidae > Alentia > Alentia gelatinosa. The sequence continues at coordinate 98,587,432 of OX465580.1, read as the reverse complement.
CAAGAAACCAAAAGCGGGTGGAGAGCTCTGTACTTTTATCAGGGAAGAAATTACTCATGATGTACATAAATACTCCATGTTAAATCATAGCATGAAAGATTTGGAGTTGCAGGTTGTTGCTTTGGATAGACCGCACACAAAGAAACTGGTCATTCTTATTGTGTATCGGCCAAATCATGGTGACCCGTTGATTTTCATGAATTTGCTTATTAATACCGTTTCCTCTCTCAGAGATGATAACATACAGGAGAATTTTCTCCTAGGTGATTGTAACATCAATGTTCTGGAAAGTTGTAAACCAGAGGTGATAAGGCTTATTATTATATACCTGTGGTAGTATATCCTACACATACGGCCCGTTCCTACCCATGTCGTATTTATATCTGTACGACACCTAGGTGATGTACGGGGTATGTATGTGGCATATGGGGCATGTACGGCGGCAAAATCTAAAAACTCCCCCAGAAGCAAGGTTAAAAATTGGATATTTTAAGGTATATAATAATAGAGAAACAGGCTTACTGTCTCTGTACAGATAAAATACTTGGTAAAATCGGCGTTCAGATGAACCTCTGCCTCCGGCATCGGTTCATATGATCGCCGATTTTACCGCGTATTTTATCCATACGGAGACAGTAAGCCTGTTTCTCTATATTACTAAAATGCAACACCTAGGCCTCTGTCAACTTATTAAGAATATAACCAGGTACTCGGACAGAGGTTCTGCCATTGACTTGATTTTTACTTCGGCTAAATTAATGATTCGAAAGTTCCGGATTACATTAATGATTATTTTTCAAGTATAGGATCTAAGTTGGCAGCTGAAATGTATATACCTTGGAGACCGTATGGTGAGAAGGTTGACACTGATCTTGACTCCATTGTTACTTCTTCGGAAGAACTTGTTAGAATGGTAAAACAGATTAGCCCGTACAAGCAATCCATGTTGCCGCATATCTCATCTAGGGTTTTTATCGACTCAGTTAAGTTCATCCCTCACATTTATGAGGAACTTTATAATTGTATCTTTGCTACTGCTGACATACCTGAAAGCTGGAAGTCAGCTACAGTAGTTCCGTTACCGAAGGGTGGTGACCCATACCAGGCTAATAATTTGAGACCTATCTCACTACTACCAATTCCACATAAATTGATGGAGAAAATTGTATAAAAACACTTGATCAATCATGTCAACTTCAACAATATCCTTACGGATAGCCAATTCAGCTTTAGGAGAAAGAAATCTACGGTAGATGCGATATAAAAATTTACAGATAGTGTCTTAACTCATAAAATATAGGTATATCAACTCTAGCTGTTTTTATTGACCTACGTAAGGCGTTTGACACTGTTAATCATAGTTTTCCTTTGGAAAAATTATCATGCTATGGCATTGGGGGAACCTGCTACCACTGGTTTGAAAATTACCTAAGCTCAAGAAAACAAAGGGTGAAAGTTAACAATCTTTTTTCTTCGGTCAATATTATCAAACATGGTGTACCACAAGGTTCAATACTTGGGCCTTTATTGTTCCTCTTGTATGTGAATGATTTATTGGAGGTCATGGAAAACAACAAGGTAATCCTTTTCGCTGATGACACAGTCATCTTCAGGCACGGTAATGATGAACAGTTGTTGTATAAAGAGACCCAAAATGATTTGGATCTGCTCCATACATGGTGTACCCAAAATAAACTTAGCAGTAATATCACCAAAACGAAACATATGTGTTTCAGAGCAAGGAAAAAGGCTCAAATGAACAAAACAGATAGACTTTTTATTAATGGTAAAGAGGTATCACAGGTTCATTCTTATAAATACTTGGGTTTCACTCTTGATAGAGCCCTAGACTTGAGACATCAATTTGCTGCTCTCCGTAATCTTTTAGATTATACCAGTTGTCAAAGATGCGATATCTTTTATCTGAGAAAGCTGCTCTGTCTGTTTATACCACTGCTATACTGCCTTACTTTGATTATGGTGATGTGATTTATGATAGTGCTCCTGCTAAATTTATTGATCAACTCCAGAAACTACAAAATTGTGCTCTACATATCTGCCTCAAGTCCAATCCTTATGTCTCCATTAAAAATTTACATCGGCTAGCAGAAATCCCATTGCTCAAGGATCGGAGGGAAGCTCACCTGTTAAATTACATGTATAAAAGATTGAGGTTGAGTAATAATATTGTCAAGCCTTCAAAAAATACTAGGCTTGCAGATGCACCTATTGTTCATGTTGATCGCCCAAATGGTATGGCTTATACAAGATCGGTAACTTTTCATGGTGGTGTGGCTTGGAATAATCTGCCCCCCATTGTACATAACACTGAGTCGTTGACTATGTTTAAAGCATTAACTAGAGCCAATATGAAGGCCAAAATCTGGCTAGACTAATTGTTATTGGTAATACTAAATTTGTACTACTAGATCATTGTTTCACTTGACTACTCCTGACTGATCTTTAATTTCTTTTGCTCTTTTATTGATCTTTTATTGTTCGTTTTTCCGTTAATTACTATAGCATGTTATAAATGAGCTAATAACTGTATTTTTATGGCTTGGCCAAGAATACCAGCCTTATGATAAGGCTGGGGCCTTCTGCCTCTTTATTGAGCTGATACGTTCACAAGAAAACATTGTAAAAGTAACATGTATTAATTCTTGACTCAATAAAGAAATTTATCAACAACAAAAAAATATCCGAGCACATGCAAATATACCTACTATTTTTCAGTTAGCACTAATTGTCTGTATGCGCGCTTTATCAGAACCCGGAGCATACAACATATCTGTACCCTAGGCATATGGGTGGTACACACTCCCCATGTGTTTTCTATGGACATATTGCATCCGGTGGATACTAAAATTCTAATCCTCCTGAGGAATACTGCAGCTCCATAAGTTTCCACTGGCGACTTCGTATAAGGTGGACTACCGGTGTCGTTGATGCGGATGGGGGGGGGGGGGGGGGGGGTGAGGGGTAGTGGGTTTAGGTATGTTTCAAGAAGTTCTACAAATACACACAAGGGCGTAACAGAATCTCCGACTATTCCCGAGTTAGATCTAAACTGATTTCATACCAAGAATATAAATAATTTGAAATGGTAAAATAAAATGTAAAAGCCTATTAAAATATGATATAATTCAGACTAAGCCAAACATAACTATAACTCCGTTCATATAAACACACACACTTAGTCAAATATAAAAATCCTCTTATCCCAAACATACACCAAGCCCGGGTAAAAAAAATCTAAATACTCTCTTTCCGCAGACACACACCAAGTGGCGGGACTGCTTGGCTTGCTGGTCCTGCTGCTCCTCGTACTGGAGATGACTACACGCCTGGAGGCGGTGGCCCTTCCCCCGCTCCTGAGGGCACGACAGAACTACGACAGCAGGCGTCAGACACAGCAGCTCGCCGCCAACGTCTTCTTGCGTTTCCTCCGACTGAAACCTACCGGCAGTCCCGGATCCCACGACGGCAAGGTGAGTTGTCAAACTTCGGTGAAACTCAGTCATTTTCAGCGTCCCTTGGATGGGGGCTTGAACTAGATTTCCAAAGAGGATCATATATGGTTCCCATTTAGTCTATTCATTGAACCCTTTCTTCTCGTGCCTTCTTGTCTAAGGGTGACATGTATGTATACATGTGTCATTTGCTCATTGAGCGCTCATATACTCTGCCACGGAGACTCAACCCTTTCCTCACAGAGGTTCGGTTTCAGTGTGCGTCCCTCATCTTCTCTGTATAGATTTGATATTTCAAGTAGATGTAGTATTGGAACAATTACATAACTTCCTGCATTCATATATCACTCCGGAAACGCAATGGACTACTGCCTTTACGTTGGGTTATGATGTAATTGCGAAAAATAACATTCTAGGCCACTACATTACTTCATATTTATCTCATCCAATTGTCATGTGGTCACAAACACAGACGGACCCTCCACTACGCATGGGAGACGTTTGGCCGGTACCCAGGTTGCAGGTAGAGAAAGGTTTCATCCTGCCAGATCCCATCGGCTCGTCCAGCCTTTGGTTGGTGCACTGTCGGGGCTTGCTGAGGATGACAGTAGTGCCCTTCTCTCCTCACCAGGTGTCGTTAACACTTGTGTCAAAACAAGGCCACGCGATATCGGATTGTGATGCCCCCTGTCGTGCTACCTTTTATATACTAGTACATGCTATCATAACCACCTATAGATAGTGTTGGTATGTCGAAGGTGGAGTCTATGCCAGACAAGCTCGATGATAGTTTTATATTGCGTGAGTTTGAAAACAAGTGACTCTATCGACCTAAAGTGTGCTGTTGTATTACACATTTAATAAATTCCTAAATCCTCTGGCTGCCATATGCTGTTTCTATGCCATGGAAGTGTATACGTTATATTAGTAGGAGGGACACGACAATAGAAATAAAAGGACAGACATATCTCACAAACTGAATTTCTTTTTAGATATCTGCTTGAAACAAAATGAATGCAGTCTTATTATTGTTTCCCCCTATAACTTATAGTTTACTATTCCCCCGGAACATGTTATTTAGATTAACCCGAATAAGGCATTCTTGGCCCTGATTGGTTCACGTGTAATAGATATAATTAGTAATGTGCATACATAAGCCTATTCGAGGAATTATGGTCCAGTATTACTCAAACATACAGCCGTCCTCTATCCACTGAGGAAGGTTGTTGATCATGTCACTCATGTTGTTCTCTTTAAGACGATACTACTGATAAATCATTTATCCTACCCCTAATAAAAAACTCCATAGGCTTAACATTAGCGGACTGTATTTGGTCTACGGTGCAGGAAAATGATATTTATCGCTCTAGTGGGATACAGTTATCAAATGACGTCATTTGAAAAGCGACCAATGATTATCACTGATTATCGGTGAGTTTTGTGTTATTTCTTGATTTGCTGAAGTAATTTAGAGGGGTAGGATACATTCTAAACCAAACTCGAGTTAGTCTTGTTGTTTGTCGCACTCCGGCAGTGTCTGCTTCTCACTGCACTCGGCCTCGCCTCGAGCAGTAATACACGACATTGCCGTCGTGTGATAAACAACAACACGACTAACTCTCATTTGGTTTCTCCTAAGTACTATGTCGATTTTTTGTTTTATTGTTTTTGAAAAGTTATATTTTGACGAGAAGCGATTCACATACAAGTACATGGTCTTCAATCCATGTCGTCGATGCATTCCATCTCAAAATCAAAAATAAAATCAAGCAAACAAAAAAGCTAAACTATACAATAATTTGTCCAATAGTATTTGCCTCAGAGTGTTTTAGAGGAAATACTGATCACTTTACGCGTGGGAGTGACCTGAGGGTTGGCAACTGACCCTACTGATTCCAAAGACACGTTAGCCGAAGCCACAGCGTGAAGCCATAGGCCGAGAACGATGCCAAATTTAGCTGCGGTTGGACTAGGATGTCTGGACCAATCATGTCTCGCCCCACCCACCACGTGACCTCATAGCCTGACCCCGTATGTGGCCACGTCTTCGTGTTAGACACATAGGAACGAAATAGAATTATTCTTACTCGGATGTTCCGGGCACTAATTCTCAACCTGCATTTGTCATGCACTGTCATGGATAGAAATATGAATATTAAACATCATAATGGAGTGATGCAAAATACGATATTTGAGCTACCGAAGAGCTGTACATGTATTTACTCTGCGTTATATATTGATGGTCGGATAAGATATGAAGATAATCTAATGATATCAACTCTCATAAACACCCGTTTACAGCGTAGATTATATTCAAGGTTATTCGACGAAGAACAGAACAGTTTAAACAGTCCTATTCATTAGGGCATGTTATTCTGGGATTGCCTTCCCTCGGGTCACTTGTCAGACCAGTTTTCTGTAGCACTTAAGCAATAGCCGTATGGATATGAATAACTAAATAAAAGATATTCTTGTGCCAACAGCTTAGAAATTGCCATGTTATTTTCTTCTGGTTCTATTTTGAGTTGAATATCAAATCCTCGTGCATGTAGGGTATAATAACAGCACAACAAATATTACCCCATACCACGTTATGTATATATGTATGTTGTTCTATTTGCAGTGCATATGGCAGGGACAGTCCTGTGACCCGTTCGGCATGCAGTGTTGCCAGGATATGGTGTGTCTGAATTTAGCGTGGGGGTACTGCATTCCTGGGCGCGAGTCCTGTCTCTGCTTGCCCGTGCACGGGGCAGACACCTTTGCCGTCGGCCGCTGACAACAACCTCCTCCGCGTGAAGAACTAGTCTCAGTGCTCGGTTACATGATTGAGTCTCACGTGAATAGGAATGTGTGTACTATGAATTACTCCTGTAATAAAGAGAATGAGACACATATCTACCACAGATCTTATCTTGCATTGGTGTTAATGAAGGAAGTAATTTCTTTCCAATAATGGATCTTTATTGACAAGAGATTTTATTGTATGATGGCAACCCTGACAGGTAGTAAAAATATTAACAATGAAAAAAAAACGGTGGCCAATACCTATTTTGGTGCCATTAGGCTGCGAACTCTATCCATGGTTCTGTAGTCCCACTTATAGAAATAACTATTGAGATAGAACGTTTTCTTTCCGGGCATTGCTTCTTCCCCAAGTTGAGTAGCCCTAGTTGATTTGGACTAGGGATCATAACATCCTGGGACCATCCCTCCCACATACATAATTGCCCCAGGATGATTGCTCTATGAATGATTATCCTTTTAGCCGGAACTGCCCTAGGATATTGTCGTTGTAACACTGATTACGGTATTTTGGTCAGTTTGAATCAGATCCAGGTGCATCTATACCAAATAGGAGCAAATGGTATGTCCATCATTGATGAATGAGCGCGCAATTTTAAATGAATTAGAATAGATGGTTTGGGTTACATTCAGTCTATGGATAGTTTTCTGTAACCTAATTGAACCCAGTCAACTTGCCATTTCTGCAACCGCCTGAGTCTAGGATCCAAACATATCAAGCACCAGTGGATCAATGAGGTATTTCCGTCTCTAGTGATTGGTCATGGTCAGCTGAGCATGCTACTAAGACCCCTTTCCCACTATCACAGTGAATAGCATGCAGATAGTGAAGGGATAATTTTCTGGCAGCAGGCTGGAACTGTATATGTGTGATCACTCTAACCTTTAGGTGATGTATATAGCACATATATAGAAGCACGCCGTAATAAATCATGTATTCTATTCTCAATAGGACACTTCCATTATTGAGCTTTATCAACCATCAGTTACGGAGTCTCCATGGGAATAGCATTGGGTGTGAGTAATTTGAAACTAGGAGATTACTGAGGCCTGTAGGAACAATGCTAGGGATTTGGATCTCGATTACTGCAAGATCTATCCTAATCCATGACATAAAATACTCATTTATAGTTACCTATCCGATTAAGAGTGGATTTATAAAGAGGGTCGGGTCGGGTGGTAAAATTGTCAGATTCCCCCCTCCCATATATTTTACATATGTTAGTCAGTTATTATAATAACAGACATACTGATATTCCTATTCACCTCAGCATTTCACCTTATTGCAGTTTTTTTTATTCTTCTGTATCTCTGGCGTGGGCGAGTTCTTCCGATGCATCAAGATGGCATCATAATACATCGAGGTTTCATCGTATATCATTCCATATAAAAAGAAAAGGAAATAAGAAAAGCATTACAAGGAAAGAAAAAGAATGTTATGATATGCAGATGAAATTGTTTAATACACTAACAAATAGAAAATTCCATTTTCTTACATTGCGTGCACAATTTCTGTACCACCCTTTTCTTAAAACTATCAATGTATGGAGCTGACTGACTTTAGTTAAAGAGTTCCATAATTTTGCACCTCGAACATATATATAAAATCGGCTTCTAAGGAGAATATTGCTATTGGATTTACTAATTTTAAAGAGTACCTTTGCTGCGAGTCTTGTATTTCGCGATTTAATGTCTAACCATGTCGTTTTATTCTGGTGCTTATATAAATACACTAACACCTCAAGTCTTGCGACCATTCAATTCTAAAGAATAGACTAAATGGAACTATTTTGCTTTTGAATGTACATGTACTTTTGTTTTTAACTTGGAGCAAATAGTATGTTTATCATTGATGAATGAGCATGCAATTCTAAATGAATTATAAGGTTTGGGTTATATTCAGTCTATGGATAGTTTTTCTGTAGCCTAATTTGAACCCAGACAACCTGCCATTTCTGCAACCGCCTGAGGCTAGGATCCAAACATATCAAGCACTGGTGGGTCAATGAGGTATTTCCGTCTCTAATGATTGGTCCTGGTCAGCTGAGCCTCCTACTAAGACGCCTTTCCCACTATCACAGTGAATAGCATGCAGATAGTGAAGGGAAAATTTTCTGGCAGCACGCTGGAACTGTTTATGTGTGACCACTCTAACCTTTAGGTGATGTATATAGCACATGGAATCATGCCACAATAAATCCTGTATCATGCAATAATAAAAGAATATGCTTTGATTGACTTATTCGATTGCCGGCATACATAGGATCATCTGATATTAGGTCAAGCGAATTCCCACTAGGTGTCAGCCCTGTACTTGTAAATGGTCCAATCGCTTTTTGTAGGTCATAATGGGGTCGGATTTTTAAAACCTGCTGAGTTGCGCTTTCATCCTGGGATCAGACACCAGTTCGTTACTAGTGGACCTTCCTTTTCAACAAATACTGGAGAACTCGACCCGTAAAAAACTCGACCCGTAAAAACTCAACCCGTAACGAACTTGACCGATTCTAAGAACTTGACCCGTAACGAATTCGACCAGTTTTAAATCTTCGCTACTCAATACTAATAAATACTATATTTAGTAGTAAGTATATTATCTTTACCTCAAATTTGGTCTTCCCTGAGGAAGAAAACAAACAGTACACCCTACCCTTAACCCTAACCCTTACCCTAACCCTAACCCTACCCATATCCCTAACCCTAACCCTAACCCTAACCCTATCCCCAACCCTAACCCTAAACCTAGCTGGACTTATTTTCTATCACTGCACGAAACTTACCACTTTACATATGTATTCGAAACGCGTCTAACAGTAGGATTTTGCGTCTAGAAGTTCGACCTATTAGACGTCTCGTAGACGCCTTATCTAGTGCCGTATATACATGTCCATGGTGCGGTCTTATATACGTCATATATACGCCTGATTCTATTTATTTTCGCCACTATCCAATAATTCCGACCTCTGCCACTTGGGGACATCAGTGGTAGCATATTCCATTTGCCATTAACCATCCAAGTCTGTATTATATGAAAATTGCAATCTATATTACCAATTTATTTTATAAAACCTTTATAAAACCTGATTGAGTATAAATTGATTAATTACACATAATAAACCATGTATTAAGTTGTTTTTTTACCGTTTTTCTGATTTTTTAAAAACTTTAAAACACCATTTCAATGTGTGGCCAGTCAACCTTACTATATAATCACCTCCCCCCCCAGTGTCTATGTGCGCCTGAAGTCCTCCTCCCGACTCCGACTCCGACTCCGACTCCGCCCCCGCCTTGTTAGAAGTAGTGTGAATGCGGCCACCACCCTCACAGCCACCCGCTCAGCCGCCCGTCCTCAGGACTGATATCATCTTACACACGCCAATCGGCCGCTAATCTGTCTGCAGGGAGGCGGGGGTCGTGTACCAGGGCTTCACTGTGGGTAGAGTGAGTGTAGGGTGGTGGGGTGGTGGGGTGTCGGGGGGGCGGTGGGGGGTGGTGTTGGGAGGTCGCGGGTGGCGGGTCAGTGTTGGTGCATTTTTTTTTGGTATCATATATACGCCTGGCGTATATATATCACACAGAGCAAGTTTTATCTTGGATACGCCAGGCATGAAATACAGCCAAGTCGTGGGCGTCTACATATGGAAACTGTCTCGTAGACGCCCCAAACGCAGGCGTGGATAAGAGGCGTATAAAATATAAACAAGGCACGATACAGCCGATACGTGCGTTATCGCGATGGCGTATATATATATATATATATATATATATGTAAAATGGTGGTTTTCGTGCAGTGTATATGCTCTGGTTTATTTGTCTAAAAACTAACTAATCAGCCCTTTACTTGTATATGAAAATGTCATATTCATAAGTATCTGGAATGGGTCGAGTTCTCCAATCGATTTCTCCAAAACAGGTCGAGTTCTCCTGACAACTACGGGTCGAGTTCGTTTCGGGTCGAGTTCTCCAGAAACCTTTTCAACACCAATAATCCATTGGAAGACACTGACTCTTGGAGGTTGGGGGTGCATTCATATGATTGCATACACAGTCCAATGCTTTGACAAGGAAAGCACCAAACAAAAACAGAAAACGGTGCAATAAATTTGCTGCCCTTAAAATTTCCCTCCTTCTGGTAAGATACAACAGCGATTTTCAATACTGAAATTACAGCCATCGTGTCAGTCCAGAGGCAAAAGGATGCGTTAGTGAGTTTTCCATAAGATGGGCGATATCAGTTGTGTATGATATACAGCTAAATGTCACAAAGCAGCTGTAGATGGTAAATTATAATTCTGGATTGCCTTTATTGCATTTTCCCGAATCGTAGTAGTATATGAAATCATGGATTGGGTACATGGCTAACGTGATGTTCTGTTGTAAGTAGTATACGATTGGTGATTTGTATCCGTTGTTAACTAAAGAGAAGTGCCTATTTCTTTTTATTTACTCTACAAAGTCATTGCTGTAATTTGTATTGCTAATGGAAGTATGATGGTATATGGTCTTATATTTCATTCTGGTAAAAGAATGGAAAGACCCGCTATAGCTATCATCGGTTAGGCTAAAGTAGGCCCGTTTAATGGTGAAGCGCCTTTGTTATATTTGTTATTTAATTTCACCAATTCTGGCGGATGAGGGCGGAACTAACAATCACTCTGTACCCTATAGTCAGAGGTGCCTAATACGAAACCTCCTGTAGCTCCTATTCGCCGATAGGACAGATGGCATGACCAGTCATGAAATTCACAGTACAGGTTCAGCAAATTGAAAAGACCTCGCTGCCTTGTATTCGTTACGAAAGTAAAGCCCAGCAGTATACGCCGAATATGTATCGTCGATGTCAATAAAAATGTTAATATCACTGAGGGACGCAAGTCCATTACGTACAATTAAAAAGGAGTATCAGGTGAAAGGCGTTGGGCTTCAAACTACATCATTTAGGACAATCCTCATCTAAATTCAATCAATACTGAAATTTGGACCATATTTATCGCTGGTCTCTAAATAAACACTATGGGTGTAGACGTATCCAGTAGTTTCCTTGATATAAGTCTTATCATCATTTGCATCATTTAATTGGAAATTGCGATATGCAAAAATGCGTATTTTCATGTATCACTTCGATACAGAAAAAAATCTGAGGATTCTTGAGTTGTTTTAGCATTATCGATTCGATAAAGGGGATAAGGAATAATAAGCTATTTTCTTTTGCAATAGTCAGTATGAAAATACACATTATAAATATAAATATACAACTATATTCGTCAGAAGTGAGATTGACCATGCTAAAGGAAATTTCTAGGTTGGTTTGAACCTATTTGTAAGAAAACATATCTTATATGAATTAAAGTAAAACTATAGGTTTCGATGTCAAGTGTGTCTCGCAGTTAAGATTGTAATGGTCTATTGACCCATTCACTCTGGGTGATGTCTCAAGGCATCATCCGGGGATGGCCGGATGATGCCCTCACATAATGTACGTATAACAGCATATTTTATATCTAAAAGCGAAATAAAAAGAATATCAAAGATCACGCGTCATGTCATGTGATAAAAAAATAAATTTGTCACAATCGGCCTTTAGTATCCGCTCCCTAGCGGTATACACTGTAACTAAGACGCGGCTCTATGCCCCAGCCCATACCGCGGGTACCCGGCGCAATAGGGTTAAATTAAATATGTAGACTTTGGTTTACGGACTTTAGAAGTTCAGCATATCGACAAAATAAATATCGAAGCTGAACTGATGATTAATAAATTGGAACCACCTATTGATATAATTGTCTTGAACTTTCAGCCAGTCGCTCGTTTACTATAAATATTTCCGGTATTTGTAATAGGACCGCTTTGTACATGGCCAATTGACACTTTATTCATACGTGACAATTACGATTTCAACCTAATCTTTAAGTCCTGAATAAAAAAAAAGCCAAACTGCGCCATCTGTGGAAGTCAGCAGACCACAAGGTACCATAAGTATCGTAATGGTTAGCTTTGGAAACACAACCGTAATGGTTGCCTTCGACATGGGGTGGGATTTAAAAAGAAAGATCGATAAAGTTATTTTATCTCGTTCTTTCATCATGTTCTTATTATTCAAAATGGCCAGTCATCCATGGAAGTATTATAAGACGATTATAGATAGGTCATTATGCTTATATCTTTCGGTAATCGGTTTTTATTTAGGGGTATATATCTATATATTTACTAAATGCTCATACCAGTTTGGGAATGTCCTGAACAAAGATTTGTCCCCCATTACAATAGGGATATCATAATTAGAGCACTTTTAAATAGTGTACCCACAAGATCTTTGCTGGTATCACAAACGCAAAATCGCAACCAAAGATTCAGCACCAAATTTCGTTTTAAAAACTCATCCTACCATATGGCAGTCAATGCATATGTCATGGCCGTGGAAATACCTGGAGCGTGATCTCTAAAGTGAAGGCAAGGGAGATCACTCTCAAATCCAACTTTAATAATTTTGTACATTTCTAAAAGAAAGTAGGAAATTTCGAATTTTATCTTACTTTGCATCTTTTTATGCCATTAATACATATCGGGTATATCAATTCAATTGAATTCTCGACAGTTTATGTGTTTACAAATAACATCTGATGTAATAAAAAAAAATTTTCACTGGGGATTTGGAAATCCTTCTTTTCCACGCGATGCAGAACAAAATGCCTATGATGAGAACTATGTTCCTTATTTAGGATAAAAAGTACAATTATCCTATTAAATTACAGTACATTAAATTAACAAACAAATACGAAGAGGAAAAGTGTTGCTTCTGACTAGAACAATGACTTTATTGACATGGACATGCAGTCGATACAATGCAGGACATACGGTGCGTGGTATCCGATGCGTTGTACAGAGGCGCGTCCCGGCCAAAGTTGTACTGGTGGGAGTGTTGTATTGGTTAGATAATACAGAACCACTGCCGGATCCACTTTCTTTGACCTTGTTGTGACCTTTGGGGAGAGAGCCAGGTGTGGAGCCTTGGCAGAAGTGTCATGGGTCTGCCTGATAAGCACTTGTCGGCGCTGTGGGTTCACGGCAATTATACATGGTTAGAAGGGGAGACGGGTCAAGATGTGCCTCTTTGCGGATAATGGCAAAAGGTTCCTTAGACCCCGTCAGAAACTGAACCATGGCACAAATCCACTGCAAAGCCACACAACTGCTGCAAACTTGGTTAGATTAGCCAAACACCAGTATTGGTCCCTGTGCCATAGGCCTGAATCATGGATCTGAGGAGAAGGCTGTGTGACCCCCTTGTGTTATTGATAAACTTTGGTGTTCATCGACCTCCTCCCATACCAGTATCTCAGGATGTGTTTGTTGTCATTCTTCTGCGTGGTTTGATTTTAAAAATTTTTTTTTTTTGCATTGACATGTACATTATCACTCAGAATGCTAATCCCCATATTGAGAGCTGATACAATGTTTAATGGTCGTGTTTCGCTGTTGAGACGTTGAAGGCATTTACTCAAAAAGTGTCGTTATAGAAAGACTTGAAAAAGTCCTAGCTATCGGTTGAATAAATAATGTGCTAAGAGAGAGAGCTAGAGCTCCAAGAGCAAGTTAACTATTTACAAAGAGTTCGCTATCATTAGATCATGTAAAACAGAGATTGCTTGAGAGACAAGCAATACCCAGCATTGCTTGTAGGTATTTTACACAAGTTCCCAGCTTGGACTAAAGAATGATATGTTAAAGTAAGCATGCAATGCCCTCTCTGCTCAGCCTGCAGTCCCTCGACTACCCTCTTAACGTCAATCTACACACAGGTACCCAAATAACAACCCATCCATACAATGTAAAGTGTTACAGCAATTGTGTGACGAAGACCTCTCCTCCTCAGAATGGCACTGTTAATGTCAGAACTTTTTTTTGTTTTTTTTTGTCTTCTAGTCATATCAATACTTACAACCCCCTCTATAAGAACACCACATTCTTAGTAGATTTATTCATATTACTCAGTATATGACCGGGATAACTCCTCAGCAATGGGCTTGTGGAGATTTATTTCCATTTAACCCTCGATTTGGTCCAGCAGTTTGGTGCTGGGTACAGCCTAACCCCTGCTGGGAGTTAGGGGTGTATATATATGTGTGTGTGTGGAGGATGTGGGGGCCGGGTGGTGGTAGTCGTAGTATATCGTGGTGGCTAGCAGGGGCCAATACTGGTTGGCAATGGAATGGGTGTCTTCGTCCTACTCCTCTAGTTCACTCATAATTCTCTCTGTACCTCTCGTGCTTTTATACCAGACTCTCTGAGCTTACAAATGAGCCAGGCGGGGCGTGTAAACCGTCGTGGTTCACTGGGCATCATCCCATGTTCTGTGGTGCCCTTCGAGTACCCCGCCTCTATGCATTGCCACTTTTACCTTTTTTAATAGTCTCTCAGTCAACGAACCGTCCTACGAAGGTAACCAAGGACTGATCCAAAAATAAAATTCTCTATGTACAGTTACACTAACACAAGACAATATACACAATGGTACACTTTATACAATACATATACAACAACGGTGTGGAAAGTATGGCACCAGGCCTGCTGCTAATGCTTAATTCGCTAGTGCTACGGTTATACCACTATGTGCGTTGACCCGACTACCTTCCACTTCCCGGCCACGGCACAGCAGGCTTACGGACTAGCCGTGTCGCCGTGGGAGACGGTGGCGTAGTGCGACGTCGATGGAATGTTTTACGTGACGGGGGTTGCTCTACCAAAGTTCACTGCCCAGAACAACACCTACATCTAAGTTTAATTTTTTTGACTGGGTCCCTCTTCCAGCCACTGCCTGGTGCCACACTTCAAAGAATAATAATATTATATGTATATATTATATCATAGATATATTAAATAGGAGTACTCGTTATCATAGGTAGACACTATAGGATCCTTCTCTGTCATTGAGTCCTCTAGACTGGATTGATTACTTATTAACGGTTGAGGAAGTAGGGATAAGCTCAGTCTACTTATATGCTAAATCCGCGCAGCTTCACTACAAAGATATTGTGTGTTTACTTAAACCTTACTCACAAAGTACTCTTTCTGCCCCTAAAGCCATACACTGGTTCCCTGTGCCATTCTCGCAACATGCAGCCGCGCAGGCCACATATTGTTACAACCTGGCCTTGCAGTAAAATCTATGTGCGTAGAATTGAGCATTTCCTCTACTTACTCGGGGAGAAAAAGATATTCCCGCAGGGTGACACCTTCTCCAGTTCTGATGCTTCAGTGACGAGTAACAGTTCATCTATTATGGATATAAGACCATACTAAATGCTTACTCTCTTTATACATCAATTGTTAACATCACTCAAACGAGAGGTGAATGACCATTAAATAACATTGCTATGATTAGGGTAAAACATTGCACATGTGGTAGTTGAAATAACTGAATTACTGGTTAATGTGGGGGTTCATGGTTACCCAGTAGTAGTAGAAGTAGTAATGGTATATAATATGTTGAATAATGTTATGGCTACGTCAAGGTTTGTTTCCCTCCCTTCATCTCCTGAAAGCGCCTGAGCGTCACTTTACATCGTCTTGCAATGGCTACAGGCTACGAGCGAGCAACACTGCCAGCCTCACCTGCCCCCAGGCATGCCTCTGAGAACTAGTTTCTACTTTTCCGATTAATACCTTTTTATCTGCCTTTTCGTTGGTTCGACGTTAAGATCTGATCATATTGACTTGCAATTTGACACTTTTTTCCCTTTAACAACAAATAAATATGTGGTTTATTTATCATGGGTAGCTTTTTTTTGGTGCTTTTCTTTGTTGAAAGTGTTCACACGGTTGGGATTTTACACAGGGTGGTTTCACTGGTCACAGACACACACATCAAAGTATAAGAATATTCACGAGAACTTCACTGGGCACCTAGTTACATCAATGATATAAGCGTCTTCCATCTAGGAAATCACTCCAGTCATCTTTTATTTATCATATGGGTTTACTTTTTTATGTCAATCTGGTTGTGCTTCATTAACTTTTTCTAATCAAACTCCTTAGTTTCTAAATGTACATTTACAACAAATTTCATTTGACAAGTGTTACCACCAGGCTGTTTTCTCAACTGACTAAAAACTACCAACCGTGCAGCCAACTGCTCTGAGCGAGTTGGCCCCACACAAACGTGGGTGTTTTCACAAAGCCTCCCAAACCACATCAGCCTCGCTATACAAAAAAGCGTCGGTCCAACCTTCACAGTTTTACATGGTCCTTAGTGAAAATGACTTCGTCCTCTTTGTCGTCTGCCATCATCATCATCATCACGTAAGAAAGAGTTGCTTCTTCTCGTCCGAGATGGTTCTTGGTCCAGTCACCAGGGGGGGATGATGGGTTTCCCTGTTGTGACCTAGTTCTTCTCAGGCATCTCCTGGAGGGTGTGCCACTGAGCGACCGGCCGGCGAGGATTCGCCAGCATGTCGCTCCAGTGCCGGAGCTCGGTTCCTGTTGAATTGCACCCCAGAACAACGCGTCCAATTGGCTCAGATGTTCCGATACGATCGTAGTCAACGACCGTGATGATGAGCGTGACTTTCTGTAAGGTCCAAGGATGAACGGAAAGTGAACAGAGTTAGTTACTGTGACTTGAGTTAGTCCCAAGTAGATATTCTAATGAGACGAGCAAATACCACATTACAAGCAAGGCTGGTTGTTCAGTAGTGTCGTATCTATGGAATGTGTATGGATAACTAGTCCAGAACAAGAACGCATAATGTACTTAATGTCTATATTTCTTTTGCTTTAATAATGAATTTCACATTTTCTATCAAATACTCGTCAGAACTCTAATGTAAATAGGTTTGTCTGTTTGACCGTTAATTTGAATGTTTTAATCTGTTTAAACTCTTTCTGAATGGTCTAAAGGTATCCTGGGGCCAAAAGCAGTTACTTTTCTTCAATGGATTAATGCAATTTCATGTATGCTATGGAATATCTCAACTATGATGTCAGGTCAGGCACCATGATCGAGCATTTTAGAATGATACAATGGCATATATACAAGCGTTTTACTTCATCCTTAAAATCAGAGTTAGGAAGATTAATATTTCATCACAAATTTGGTATAATGCAGTATATGATCTATTTAATGAAAGTAGAGCAAGCCAGTAGAAAGGGAAAATTCTGTATCTAAGAAGTACTTTATGATATAAATATGCAAGACAGAAAAATTTCCATAAGTGAAAGTTCAGATCTGTTTGGATTCCCAATTAGGAATAACAAATACCTAATCTAATCCAGATAAAAGAAAATTCGATCTAATGTTTAACGTCCAAGAAAGTTATGTCTGACAAGTCAGTTGGATGATAATAAACAGATATATGATTTTAGGTAATAAATTGATATTTAAGACCAGATGAGTGTATAGAAAAGGTGATTTCATCCAGGATGCATGTCTAAATCTACTGAACAAAAACAGAATGGGATGCAAAATGTCAAGATATCGTGTCTGGTTAAAGACAAACGGGGTTTTGGGAAAATATGAAACAACATATCAAATATGGAAAGACAACATAGGAGCCAGTGAATTTGAATCCATGAAATCGAAGTGCTATTAGCTTTTATAAGGCATCACCGCAGGATTTAACCGAGCGTATTTACAAGTGTTTAAGTACAATGAAAACAAGCTTGAAGCTTAATGGCAAAATATAGGGGTGACTGTGGTTGTCCTTGCCTTCTGATGTGGTGGTAATTTTTGTTCAGAATAAACTTGACAAAAAAACCTAGTGTGGATTTCTAACTCATTCAAATGTGATAGTTAGGTACAATATGATTTACATATACATATGAAAGAATTTAAAAACCTAGGCATAATCAAAACTCATTCCTGGAAAACTATAGTTCAGTCATTTTGATCATGCTGAGAAATGAAATGTGGATTAGGTTTCTTTCTAGGTAAAAGGTTATATAGTACTTGTACTAGAATGTTCAAGTGTTATTGGGAGGGCTTAGTCTATATGAGAAATGTGTTTAGGAAGACGAAAATAATATAAAGGATTTTGCAGGGTGTTCTGTATTAGAGAGGAGAACAGGTGGTCGGATGTTACTAAAAAAAACTAGGAGAAATGTTCATAACGGCATAACACTTTCAAATGATTGCTATAAATGCAAAGGTAGATTATATGTAAATGGATGAGTCTAGTAGTAGCATAGAAAGTAATATATTGATAGTGGAGGTATTAGACAATCAAAATGGCGGTAATGCCAAAGACTTTAGAATACTGAGAAAAAAAGGTAGGACTCAGTGTATATCGAAATAAAATGCAAAAAAAATCACTGCAGACACATCGCATGATCTGGACTCGCTGGAAGTAGTCCCTGAGACATTGGCCCCATCATGACTCAGAATTCGTATATTCCTTCAATAATGTTGTGTTATTAGTGTATTTTAGAATGTAGCAAAATTTTTCTGGGCTTCTCCATCTGCCATGACAGACTGATACAAGGGGGAACAATCACACTCGGGAGGCTGAGAGGGAGCTGACGCCCTGTCCATGCCGTGGAGAAGGTGTGGCGGAATTGAAGCGATAGGTCCATCTGGCCTGCCTGCCGGTCACCTGCTCTATCTACCTTATCATTCACCCAAAATGAACCAAGAATCTAGCAATAACTGCAAAAATGTTTCATCTCCAAGTTTAATTACCTCATAATTCTCATAAACAGAAGCCAATCACTTCATTATCCTGAAGTTGTTTATTATTTTGTATTTGCATTTTTTGTGTGATACTGAAATATCATGGTTCTCAACGGTTTTTTGAACTAGATAAATCAGGTGGTGGTTGATTGAATGATAGTTCCCTGATTAAGTCTGTCTCGGTCAGTTTGGGTGCAGAAATATGTGATTTGTTATATTTGGTGTTGAAGGCAGTCTATTTTCGCCTTAGTCTGGTATTTCATTTCTTGCATATGTTATTAAATTTGCGATATGGTCAGCCAAAGGACCCAGAGGCAGCACAAGCCAAGCGAGTCCGACTCAAGGCGGGTCTGACGGTATTCTCACGGATTCATAACCAGAATCAGATAACATCATTAATTCCAACAAACTTACGTTCTGGAGGTAAATTTTAAAAAGATTAAAATGTACAGCTGAGAGTTGAGTCCATCATGTTGATAGAGTTCGAAAGAGAAACATGTTAAGGGGAGTGGGGTTCTGGGATTGGGGATGAAGGTACCCAGCTTAACTAGTATTTCACCAGGAGGGTCCTTTCAGGGTAAGGGTGACGGGGTCCTATTACACAGAACTACTTTGACCCTGGTATAAACTGAACCAAATAGGTGAACTTAAATACTCAGAAACAAAACGATAATATTGTAGGAACAGTCATAGAATAAAACAGAAATATTCTACATTTGATTTTTCACCCTCATCATATAAACGGAAGGTAAATTTTCCTTCGGTTTTTATTCTTAAAAACTGAAAGAGTCTCTCATAGACTTCTACGTAGGGCATCGTATTCTTTTGATGTCTTATATATTCATTAACAAAAGTACATAACTAAAGAAAACACCTCAAACAGATAATTTGATGAGAACAGAGCTCTGCGCGTGAACAGAGTATACTCTAATAGGAAAGCAGGAGATGTATAAACTCTAATGAATAAATGATACGGGGATTGCTTGTGTAGAGAGATATGAATGTGTCAACGTGGCGTACAACAAATTCATATGTGTCTACAAAAGCACACCTTATTTCATTGTGGACAGGCGGAGCAGCCTTTTCCTTCCCACATCAATAGGACAACCACTAAGGGTAATGGGTGGAGCTAGGGTAGTATAGACGTACACATACTAAGTCTCACACACCTCCTTTCGAGTGGAGACATGACGCAACATGCAACCAATACAAACACTGACAGGGTTTTATTGTGGCTGGGGTAATGTGTATATATGGACAGTTGACTTATACGACCGATTTCAAGCGGATACTACTATGTTAGATCCACTACTGGGCTGTTAGTCATAAGCTAGCAATGTATATTATATTGTTCTTGTTAGGTTCAGGCATATAACATTAAATGTCATTTACGATATGATAAAGCTAAATATCTAACTTCGTGAACAGGATTCCTCATAGAATTCAGCATAATATAACATTACGTACTACGTTTCAGGATACATATACTGGTATTTATATAGGTTTATCGGTGCAGTTAGAGATCATCTAATAAAAGCAGAATTCGTAAATACACATACAAATATATGTTGGTGCTTTGATCTGGCCAGTACTATCTACAAAGCATGTACATATAACCTGTTTCTGGTTAGATGTGTTTGATTTAGCTTTGCTGGTATATAAGGGCAGTATTTTTGTATTGCTGTGAAGGTATGCGTGGTTTGTAAGGCTGACAACTATACAATTCACGACTACTTTCCTTGCGTAGAATTGAATAAAGTGGTTTGCTGAAGGATTGTGGTATACATACATATGTATATATATATATAGTAACTATATATATATAGTAACAATAGATATAAATGTATATACATACATATATATAACATAAATATATATCCAGGCACACTAGGCCATCACAGAATAGTGTAGCAGATAGGTACACTACAAACAATAAAACTCACTTTATTACAATATCTTTGAAGTTCATGCATGATTTAGATTGAGTTCCACACCAATTCTCGATTGTTTTTCTCAGGAAAGCGACACTAAGTGCAGCTACGACATATGAAAGATGTACTAGTTATTCTACAGGAGTTTTAACAACGGGTGTCGCACAACTTGTAGATACACTGACACAGGTCAAGCCGTGGCTGACATGACAAAAGCGACACCATCAATTACTAGATACCCTACCTGGATTTGCTCAAACGGCACTTCAAACGCGAATGACTCGTTATAGTAAGGGTTCAGGGTACACTTCTTAATTGTAGTCTTCTTCTTCTTGATTCGCTTTCCGTTTAGCATCAAGGATAGTTTAACATAGGGATCTGAGGAGAGGGGTGAAAAAGGTAAGCTTGCCATTAGATCTAATTCTCTTGAGAACATGTTTCACCGGCAGGGTGACCCAGCCTCATGCAGGCCATAACAGGTTAGTAGAAGGTCCCAAGCAGCAATAGAGGTAGAAACATCATTAGCAATTATTTCATCAGGGAGTACAGAGTCAAACGTTCCTTGTTATGTCTAACCGGGTAAGTTTACTACCCGAAGATAGGGAAATTTTTCGGGGTGGTCGTTATATAAATTTCTCTGGTAAATTATTTCTTTGCAACTCTCTTTATCCATGGTAAATCTGGCGGCATAGATTCAAAAACATTTTCTGATAGATAAAAAGCAAGGCTTTTCACGGAAAGGACAAAGAGATTGGTATAAACGTACCACATCCAGAACTACAAAGTCATATCTGGACCTACCACCAAGTAATATGTGGGATATTGACATGACAAGAAACGTATGGAATTCACTGCCAAAGCCTTGAAATGTAACGTTATTAACATTCAAGCCACAAGCATTCACTTAGACCGCGTAACTTAGCCAAGTTAGTACCCTTTCGGAGGTTCCACCACCTATCGCCACCACCTCCCCGAACCAGGAAGTTCAAATTTTAACAATATCTTGGCATCTAGAATGTACCTGTACTTGTTCAAAGGGGACTTCAAACGTAAAGGTTTCGTTGTAGTATGGATTTAAAGTCCTCTTCTTTATAGATGTTTTCTTTTTCTTCAATCTTTTTTTCCCTTGATATAGAGACATTTTCACATATGGATCTGTGATAGAAAACAATTCATAATAAATGTGAAAGTGAAATAGCTCCCAGAAGTAGACTGAATTATCAATCTGAGTACATTTATCCACATTCTGAAACATTAAATCAAAAGATTAAACTTCAATATCAACTGGTCACTGACATCAAGTAAATGGTATGTTTTCTAATATATGAATCAATTTCTATTCTACCTCAGTTTTTTTAACTAGCCGTCATATCCAACACAGGTGCTATGATATCGCTCTTTCAATAAAACAGCAGAGACCATCTTAGTATACAGTATTATCGTACTAGCTGAGTCCCCTGTTCAGCCGATAGGGGTTGGATTGAACGCTTACACACTCTCCCAGCTGATGTTTCAGAGCCTGAGCGCTAACAAGCGGCCGCAGGAAGTAGAGCATAAGATCTATCTTTGGAGGGTGATGTTTTCACACATGTCCACTATGTTGGAATTTACGGCATCCTATGACAGCTCGTCAAATATCCGATGAATAATGCGGTTAGTGGATTAATGAAGATAAATAAAGATAAGCATTGCTGTTAAAAATGTTTAAATCGCACACTCTAGAGCTAAATTTCGGCCAAACTACCGAAACTTTCCAAACTTTCGACCTCCGCTCACGGGTTTGCAGTTCCTGGGTAATGTCCAGGGTCTCTGACCGTGTCCTTTGCAGTGGAGGTGGGGAAGCAGTCAACACCGGAGCTGTACTCGCAAACAAACCTACCAGCTCTTCAATTGTCTGCTAAATACTGCGGTTAACCGAACAATGAAGTGAATTCAGATAAGCATTGATGTTACGAATGTGTATAGCACACTCTTGCGCAAAAATTCTGGCCAAACTACCAAAACTGTCCGAACTGTCTGCCTCTGCTTCTGAGTTAGCATTGGCTGGTATCAGCCGGGGGTACAGATGAACTACAATACATTTTGTTGACATTACGCTGAATTTTTCACAGGTGCCAGGAAAGCCCAGGCATGTGTACCGTCCTTGTTGTTTTTGACTGATTTCGTATATTCGAGCTATTTAAACTAGATTAAGTGCATGCCCCACGGTATTTACCTTCGCAGTCATTGCACAACTTCCAGAAACAGCTAAAAGCAGATGTCAGCCCTCAGTATGTATCAGTGCTGGCGCAGAGGCAGCTGATCGGTCTGTGAAGGGGCACCTCTGACTTCAAACTAGGCAACATCTCCTCTGGTGCCCAGTATCGCAACCAATAGCAGTGATGTCAGTTCTCAGGAATTTGCTTTAAGATTTGTCAAAGCCGACAGATCCCTCTCAGAGTCCCCTATATATAACATGCCATGACCATTTTTAATAATTTCCCCCTGCAATTAACAGCGACGAGCTCTGGTGCGTGGAGAGATTTTAATCATTGGATATTGTTAAAAATGAAGCTAATCTATTTTTTTTTTATTTGCACAAGAAAAGGGAATTTTATTAAAATGAAAATGAAAACAAGGCTTTCTTTGAGAAAGAGAAAATCTGCCATCTCTATATATAATGAAAGTTACATTTTTACCACAAAGTGGCCGATTCGTGAGAATCGACTTCAGCTTTATTCCTGTACATATCACATTCTTGCAACCTACTCCCCCTCCCACAAAAATAGAAAAACTAGTAATAAATGGAGGCTGAGCTTACCTGAAAGTCCGCCGACGTCCATCTTCTTCAGGTTCTTGGCTTCCAGAATGACAACGGTAAGTTTGCCCGCCGTTGGTACGTAGCGGAGTGAGAAGCAGATGTCGCCAAGTTTATTCTCCTACAAGACAAGTCACATGATGAGAGTGTGTCCAGCCACGCAGTGTGGGGCAACGACAAGACGTGCAGTTTGACAAAGACCTGCTGGCAGGGCAGCTTCAGAGCTTTTCAGGGGAGGTAGCTCCTTTTGTTTCTCTTTGTGTTTGTGGCCGGGCAGAGCTGTTAAGGTAGCATGCAGACTGGCCAAAAAAAGCAGTCAACCAGGAGCTATGTATAGATTTGCTCAAACTGAAAGGTTTAGCTTTTTTGTGCATGATAAGCTTTCAATTGCTGGCTATGTGAATTTCGCGAGTGTTTGATTCTCTTGCTTAATCAATGAATAGAATCAATTTGAGCAATTTCATTAAGATGGTAGCTAATCATGCATAGCTTATACAGGTTATTTGTGAGCTCTTATACATGTTTAACACTGACCATTTTATAGTTATCAACATTTTACCTTTGGAATTTTGATCTTAAGATCTTTGGAGAAGATTTAGAAAAAAAGGGCTCATGAAATATTTGTTCAAAACGCTCAAAAGGTCCGAGGAACCATAGCAAGAACGATTATAAAAGAGCAAGCCGTAAGGCATTTCAATTACTTCTGTACAGAAATACTATGCACCTTGATTATTGGAAAACATTGAGCCAAATGGTAGAAACTGCGCCATTCAAAAATATTGTTTTGTAAGTTAATACCACGCGGTAAAGTTAGAAAGTAAGCCGTGAGGCGGAAAGAGTTGTCCATGATATTTATATATACATCATCCAACAGGGTCACAAAAAACTACAGTCCAGCTCTCTCTCTCTCTGCATGCTCTTACTACAGGGTCTGCAGCAGCAGCGACCACTGGCAGCCACCCGGCGCCGTCAACCCACAGGCAGCCTGTGCACTCAGAGGGGAACAACAACACTGCATCAAGAGACAACAAACCATCCTATCATCAGGTGTCATAGTGCCGACAGGACACACTCAAAAATAATAGAGACGGGGAAAAAAATCAAACCACGCCAAAAACGGTTGCATCTTGTATTCACTGTCTCCTTCATAGATAGCTTCGGTCAGAGTGAGAAAAGTTGGTCAAGGATACCGTGATGGGTGGAAAAGAGCAAACTGTAGGATAGGCCTTTTTAACATGCAACAGAATTAACATAGCTAGAAGTAGCATGGCTGATGCCCGAACAAAGTTAAATTTGTGATTTTCTCCTTTTAATTCAGATTCCAAGAGAGAGAAAGCAAAGGCTGATAAGAAGCGATCATGTATAGAAAATACGGAGATCAAATATAAATCTATTCTTTCCAGTCATATACATATAAATATGTATGCTGGTGAGACTACATACTTTGGAAACAAAAATTAGTAAAAGATGCGTTCATGAAAGAATTAAACTGCACTTCGATTAAAAATAATCCGAATGCTTAACAAACTGCGGAGGATAATTATAGCATGCATGCACAGGACACCAGTAGACCTCACAGCAACACATCATGCAGGGGTTGGGGATGGTAAGGGTTAAGGCAGGGTTTGCTTCTGGTGGATTTTAGAGCTTTTACAGGGTAGCAACTCACGAGACAATACCTACAAGGCAGGGCCATGTTCAGGGTCCAGGCTGTGGGCTACGACTCTGTCCCGTTTTTCCTTAATCATCCTACTGTTTTGTTGGGTTAGTTTTCCAAAAGCAGGAATTGGTTGGGATGACGCCATATTCACACCTTGACGATAGCGCTACAATACCCCTATAGGCACACGGAGGAACTACGACAGACACGTGGACAACTGAAAGCCTCAGGTAGCGATAACTAGTGGCAAGGGTATAGAGAGCAGGGCGGGTAGGTGCAGCAGGAGTAGAGGGAGAAGGTAGAGGAAGGGGCAGGTGGAGGAAGGGCAGGAAGAATAGGAGGAGCAGGGAAGGGGAAGGGAGAGTGTGTAGTGAGGGCAGCGGAGCAGCAGCAGCAGCAGCTATAGATGTACGCTTCTCCTACACCGGTGTCGACACACACCCAGACGCACATTGATGTACAGAGATAGAGACACGGCACACGGTCCTAGTTAACACCGATCTCTGCTCTGTCTGTGTAATACGTCCTACTGGTAGCTAGCCCCAGTACCACCACCACCCCGCCAACCGCCACCGGCCGGCCGGCCGCCGCCCGGGTGCCTGACGCCCACCCTCCGCCCACTGGACGCGGGCTACTCCTCTGTGCTCAGGCCTGATTCACACAGAAGACGAAATCAGCTACGGCTTTCAGTACTCTGTTCTCTCCCAGTAGACCCCAGACGCTCTAATCAAAGCTCATTGGAGAAGGCAAAAAGAGTAGGTCGGAATATTAGAGGGTCTATCCCCAAAAAATATCTTTCTTTTTTTTGGTATTCAAGGAGAATCTGCGAAGAATAGAGGGGTGTTTTTCATATGCGATTTAACATTTTGTTTTAAAGAGGTCAGATGCAAGGTGTCAACAATAGAGGGGCCCACATGTCAAGGGAAGGCAGGAGGGTAAAAGGTCAGGGTGAGATTTCTCACTATTCGCTTGACTGGTATAATCATATAGATGTGCCGGGGGACATCTAGTGCAGTTTGGACATAAACACTTTGGGAACTTGGTTTATCTCGGATATTGGGGATGTTCACTTGGGACATGTGATATGTATATATATATATATATTATATAAATATATATATGTAAGGGAGGACAAGGTCAGAGGTCATATGGAGAGGTCAGAGGTCGAGGTCAGGTGGTGGTACGGGAGAAAGGAGCAAGTGCACTCCAACCGTATATCAACAGTACCCGATGATACTCACCAAAAGAAAGAACACATTATGGCATGGAACAGAAATGATAGCTCTGCAGATATCTGTGTCTTAAAATGTGCAACAAAATTACGGCGCCCCAAAACCCAATAATAGTTTAGCTCTAGGAATCAGTCTCTTTATGAAAAGCATATAGATCTATCAGTTTCTGGCATCATTATAAACTAATCAACTAAATCTATATCTAGCAATATATGTGATGGATATAATATGGGTAAATATTGCTACTTCTACCACACATTTATTATAAAATTAAACTTCGATAGTTTTCAACAATGAGTTTCAGGGATAAATATATATGTGTATGTGGAAGGAGAAGGCTGTTTTTCCTCTTATCGACTGTCTTTAGTTAAGCTTATCAACCTGGACTACTTAGAATAGTATTTATCCCACACTTATCTACTACAACATTGTATATCATATCAATATGGTTACATATCAACAGTTTAGGCTCAACTGCGGAGGCAGAGGAGACACTGTACAATGCTAAGTATTTGTGACTGACAGAGACGGTACGGGACAATACTGACTGTATAGATATTTCACATCACACCCTATGTCAAGCGAGTGGCATCTAATTATTCATCAGTACTTTGGGTCTTAGTGGCAATTACCCGTTTTCATGTAAGGCTTTGTGTTGGGGGACTTCCAACTGTTTATATGTCAGACTAGACCATATAAACTGGTAATTTAAATGCAATTTCTTTTTTATTTATTTTTTTAAGCAAACGGTTTAGCAGCTATCCATAATTTAGGAATTTGATCGAGTAAAGATTTATAGATTACTTAGTCCTCATTGATTTAGAGTTATGGAATAAGATATATTTATGCTCTAGAATATCTAATGTAACATAATTTGGATTGTCTTTGATAACAAAGGGCAAAGCAACTAAAGATGGAAACAGATTAAAACATTATAAATTAAATAGCACCTATTGTATTTCACAAAATAGTTCTAGCGAAAAGGGAATGAAGTATTAACTTGAAATAACAATTGTGATGATAAGTGCTTTGGCATTTTTACCATCATATCAAAGCCTGGATGAAAAACCTGAATTTGATGTGATGCAAAGTGTATTTACAGTGTCCATGAAATATCAGATTGATTTGTATCGCTGAAGAGTTTTTAAGATTGGTGAAGGTGTTTATCTCTGTTGTCATTGACGGTGTTGTCGTCATTGTTCATGCATGTGGCGAACAAGTGTGCATATAAAATCCGAGTCATCATGTCACATCTCGTTATCCATGCCCTGACTCTTAATCCTTGTGAGGAAAGAGAGCTGATAGATCATATATTGATTAGTGATAATCACTGAGCCGCACTAATGACAAGACTACAGCAGCCATTACCCTATATGGCCCTTAAACAGTTCTCATGTAAGGCGTAGTTTATTTGCGGTATACACTTTTGATATCACTGCAGACTGCAGACTTTGAGCTCTACGTCTCACATGCCAGTACCTTATTCATTACCTCCTAGCTATATCCGAATCAGCTACTGAGTTATACCGGGTGCGTTCTATACTAAACCGACTCCTCTGTGACCGACCCTACCAGGTCTGCATGTTTAGCGTGCATTCACAGTCATCCACACGTTACAATACTGCAAACCATCTAGAGCTATATCAACATAGACAAGCAGCTAACATGGTCTTAGTTTAGACATAATCGTATTCGTGTACGTAAGTAGGATTTATCTATATACATGATCAGACAGTATTTCGTTACTAAAACTGTCTTTGCAACATTTCCCTTTTAAGGCTACATCTATACATTGCTGATAGTCTAACATCCAGCGTATAACAAATATATCCATAGATTATGTACGGATGTACAGACAAGCTTGGTCAAATTCAAAAGCAGTTCTTTTTTTTCTATTATCATTTTAGGTATCAACATTATCTTTCCGAATAAGTAGATTCTAAGGAAATAAGAATCTGAAAAAATACTCATGTAAGATACATTGAAAAATTCTTACATTCTACAACAAAAATCGAGGTTGGATTGCTCAAGACTATAAAGAAGCTATATTGGTATTGGATTAGGACTGACGAACGCCTTGCAACTGGTAGACACTGAGGATGCAATGGCAGGGGAATGGAGGAGAGAAATAAGCGGCCGCAATGGACACAATCGTTGCCTACCTTTTCATTGTCAGCCTCGGGACTGGTCAAATCACGCCACTCTTCCACCACGCGGCCAAGGTCTATAGAATTGAGTGGGACCTGGACCTGACCGATCTGGTCGTGTTTTGAGAAGCGGTCGAAGTCGTAGATCAGGAATGTTAAGGTCTTTGATCCTATTTCGGCATATTGTACGTTCTGCAAAAAGAGGAATAGAGAAACTGGTGACAAGTGATATTGTACTGTTTGGCTTATAAATATACAAAATTACGGTGTGGGGTTTGGAATCAACTATTCCTTCATTCAAGGTAGCATCATTGTTGGGGATAGGTAAAATTTAAAGCCAGGTCATCATTTACATGGCTTATAAATATTGCCTTTTTATCAAGGGTAACCCGGGCCCTGGGGTAATAATTACTTAAACCCAGCAAAATTAACTAACTCATTTTCTATAGGACTTTGCTGAGTTCGTTTTGGACGTCTGACATCTTAACAACTGGCATATCAAATGGTTGAAGTAAACTGAAGCTAACTCAGTACGATATAGGAGAATTAAACAAATCACAATATGATTCGTGTGCATCTCTCCTGATTAATAGTGATGGAAAAATTCAAGGATAATTCAAGTCGTGATGATATGTAACTGATACCGATGCGTTCACAACCTGAAAGTAAAGGGAATATTCTCTACGCGTGTATATATATATATATATATATATATATATATATATATATATATATATATATATACACACACACACATTTAATGAGTATTGCTATTGTAGTAAGTCGAATGCACTTGGCTTTGGTCACTAATTGCTGCACGTAGTAGACTCTACATGTACTAGTAAACTAAATGAGAGACAATGAGTATTGAAGCGCAACCCTTTCAACTTCCAACAGGCAACCAGAGAAATATCACTGCTTGCTATGCTAAAGTCGCTCCTACAGCAAAGGACAAAGTTTATTGAGTGAACTGAAAAGAGAAAAACTTTCATAAGGTTTCCCTCCGACTGAATATGACTACCTTCATAAAATCTATTTTGTTTCACAACGGACCTTACATAAAACAGGTTCATGGGTTCACAAAGCCTAACTTGCGCATGGTGATACCCTTGACAAATCATAAAAGACAAGTCGATGTTACCTTGAAGGTGAACGATTCGTTAAAGACAGGATTCAAGGTCTTCCTGTGAACTTTGGTTTCATGTTTCTTCTTCTTGTCGGGCATCAGGTAAACCTTGACATATGGGTCCGACGTGCCGGACATGTCCATACCAGGCAGGTCAGCAGCCTGGATGACTCCCACTGTAAGCTGCAAAGTCACAGTCATAACAAGGTCAACGCAATGTCATGTGTCAAACGAAAGTTTCTCGATTAAAAGGATGGTGTGGCAATCATCTGTATATCATGGGGAAACGCATAAGAAGTATATTTTTGTTTTGTTTTTACTGTTATAAATGGATAGATATATATACATATCTCCACAAGGGTTTGGATTTATAATTATTTCAACATATTACACACGAATTTTACATGAGCTATAATTCTATCATAAAGACATGAACGTGTGTCTGGTTACCAAACTGGACGAATTGCCGCTTTTCTTGCTGAAAATTTGTGTAACTAGAAGAATCTTAGGAACAAAAAAGACAAAGCTGAGGCCAGACATCTCTAGCTATTTTATTTTTTTAATTCGTAGCACAACAATGCTCCCCCTCAATTCATACTTACCTCGCCCTTTTGGAAGTCATAGTCGAGCGAGAACTGGAGTTTCCCGAGTTTTACCTCAGATTTTGTGCTTTCAGCATCTTCATTATCCTCCATATTCACCTCGAGTTCATCTAGGTCAGGCTGCACCTGAAAGGGGAATCGATCGTGATGTTAAAGTGCTCTTTGTGTGAAATTCCCTCTCATTGAGAGGGGAAGACTATGCTGCCAAGCTGTTAACATTATATGATGGTCGCCGATTTTAGTATTTCCCCCACACTCACACTGTGCAACGCAATGGGAAAATATTTGGATTCCGATAATTTTTTCTTATATGATAATTGATTCTTTGAAAATAGTCCAAGAAGTGTTTTCATATCGTAAAGTCTGCGCTACTTGCTATAATAATATTGCCTTGATTGTAATTCTATCTCTTATATATCCAGGGATGTCAGTTGGGGTCAGGGAAAAAGAGTGGAAATATTTTTCATGTGGTAAGATACAATGCAGTTCCTATACATAAATATCCATACCCGTTACAATATAAACTAGCCCTTCAAAAAATATCTGTTTATCCTTCACCGATACTGATGTAGTATTTTGACAAAGGTCATAATGGTATATGTATTGGTCTTACATATCCACAGACATCATTAGGTCTAGTTTCTGAGATATTGAGACCGCTGTCACTTTACAACAGGACTGTACATGAAGTGCATCAGGCCAATATTTGTCTCATCAATTTGATGTAAGTAGTTGTCTCCTCAATTTGGTAATTTCTAACATTTTGTTTGGTAACAGAAGGTGGAGAATAACACAGATTTCTCCAAGAGAATAAAAACCAAATCCTTTACCGATGCGATATGCCTTGTTCGATGCATGTTTGTGTTTCCAGTGCCAATTTTGCGTTGACGTTGGTTCTAAGCGGCTTCAAAACTAGTGACATCCAAATTGATATAAGTACTAAATTCCAGTTTCTGCTAATATATTTGATGACTTAGGAGACAAAATAGCCTCTATCCTATCATTTTTGAAATAGAGATTAAATGATCGCCACTAGCATATACAATGATACAACCTTGAAAATCTTTTTCACCACAGGAATCCCATAAATCTTTACCGTAATTGCTATTGTAAGACTTAGATAATCAACAAATCATGCATGCACACGGTTAGTCATAAAAGGCACACGCTACTCCTACATTAAACCTACTACCTGGATTAATTTAAAACCCATCTTTCATTGACTACAATACCATCATTTCACCGTCCATCACCTTCTAGCGACCAAAAAGAAGTTTTGCATTTCCGGCAATACCCATATTGAAATAGAAAACCAATACTGGGAACTGGATAAGAACCCAGTATTTTGTTGTGGTATGGGGTTTAGAGCCGCGATCAAAATGCTGTAAGAGGGAGGACTGGGAGACAAGGGCACATACCTGAATCTGTTCATAGCCCTGGTAAGACTCACAGGGCTGTCAGCACACAAATCAACACAATACATCAACTACATTTCTACTCAAACACAGTCAACAAATCCAACACCGCATCAGCAGGTACACATTGGTTATTCCTGGTTGAACATTTAATCAACGCTGACGGCCGGTTCATTTGACGTCATTTGTAGCCATTACCTTTAAGATATTTT
The DNA here is from genome assembly GCA_950022655.1 of Alentia gelatinosa. Lineage (NCBI taxonomy): Eukaryota > Metazoa > Annelida > Polychaeta > Phyllodocida > Polynoidae > Alentia > Alentia gelatinosa. The sequence goes on along the minus strand of OX465580.1, from coordinate 98,555,368 downwards.
GAAACAAACTGTACTTGTTCTTGACATAATTATGATTTGATATGATGTATAAATTCAGCGATGTTTTTTTCTAATTAGATTTTGTCTAAAACTACATCAGTTTTAAGTGAGCCTAATAGGGCTCCACATCAAAGCCAGATAACCATAAAAGAAATAAATTGGAATATATATTCTGCCGTTTTGGATGGAGTCAAATATCTATATAGATATAAAGCCGCTAGAAAGTAATGGGAAGGGATGTTAACAGTACCTTCTCCTTGTAGGATGCCCCCAGGAGTTGCACGCTTTTAAGATCCACAGCGCCCTTAAGCCCCTTCTTGCCATCTTTCTTCTTTCGCCGTTTACAGCATTTCTTACAAATGCAGATACAGCAGCAGAGTAATAGCAACACGGCAGCGATGCCGATAGCGATGATGGCCCACATGGGCACTGCAAGGCCACAAAAACAGATCATTTAACATCGTATGTTTCTGAAACAATACAGCTGCCGATTCCACTGACGAGTCGACTAGGAGCAGCCTGTGGAGTACCTACAATTGAATACATGCAGAAACAGTGGCCTGGGGGGGGGGGGGGGGGGGGGGGCTCAGCGGGGAGGGGGCGGGCGAGCGCTGTATACGGATACAGGAAAGGTTTGGTAAATGGTTGTCGGCTTCTACAGTGACCTTCTGCATCAAAACAATATTGCACCTTCAGCAAGAAGGAATAACGTTATCATAAAGTTGACTATTTCGTCTCACTTTATCAAGTTGAATAGTAGTTGTAATAACAAACAAAAATGAAATTTAAATGAATAATGTTATCTATATACTCTACTTCTTCCTTGAAGGTTTCACCCCCTTTTAAACATAATTATTTGTCAATGTTCGACTGTGTTGTCTAGGCTTGCCGATAAAATTGTGTGCCCTAGTATGTTACCTATCATTAAAAACTGGACATAATCATTTAAAATAGAAAGCTAACCATATATGAAAAGAATCAATGCGTAAACTGTGTATCATTATGTCCACAATTTCCGAAGAAGAAATGTACAGTTGATACAACTTTGAAACATATAATAGATTGTCGTGGGAATAGTTTGATTTCCTGCAAATAAAACTAGGCGAGCCCTTCTATCATATATGTGCGAGATGTAATTTGAAATTGTAGGTTTCCATACATTGAATTTGTCATTGCATAGTGTAGAATTTGATAAGATAAATGTTAGTTCTTATTACAATATATAAGAATGAACATATGTGTGTATTACAATTACATCACAATATAGAAAACTGAACAGTCTAACAGATATTTTTTCTGAGCGGCAGGGAGGAGGGGAGATGAATATAAAGATATATCTGGAAAATGTAATTACGGTCTATAAAATAGATAACAATTGAATGTACATTTTTGAAGAATTTCAAATCTAGAAGAGAAGGTCATGCATTCAGGAATCACTAACTGGTGGTCCTGGTTCGTTTACACGAAAAAAAATTATGACAAGCTCAGTTTGTGTTGATAGCTGAGAATAAGGATGTAAGGAATATATATATATATATGCCATGCGGAAGAAGTTAGTTGTACTAGAAGCTTATCAAAGTCTGTAAAAAGTGGTGCTGCAGATGTCAGGGTGTACTACAGAAAGATAACGCTGGGACCATTAGTGTTCTAGGTCTCAGAAATAGTTATTTAGAGCAAATGCTTGAACATATTTGCCCTATACACTTCCTTCCAGTTACAATGTGTGTTCATGTAACCTGTCTTGATTGAAAAAAATATCCAATGCCTAGATTATTACGCAGAATTAGAACTCTCCAGGCTTGTGTTTGACGTCTAATTCTCTGTTTCTAAAAATGAGTTTAACGAGTTTCGAAATAGGCCGAAATAGATATGTTAAGTACTATGTATATACTATCGACGAGGGTACATTCTATTGCAAGATTCGAGATTTACCCTGAGGAAAAAGGAAGATCGGTTGCTGAGTATCGACTCCTTTACCAACCTGCCAAAATGCCATAGATAGAGAATAAAGCGTCATCCACAAGAGCTTTCATGTGACCTAAAATCGTAGTTTGAAATTGATAAAGCCAGGGTCATTTTGAAGTAAATAGGGTGAGCATGGGTGGCAAATGTTCCTAAGGAACATCTAGCTCTAATTTAGTCGTTAAATTCTAACGGCGACGTGAACAAGACTAGGCAGAAGTCCTGTTTGCTCCTTCAAACGTATTAAATACTTTGCAAACCAAACGAATCAGTCATGCCATACATATATTTGTATATATGATATAGAATGCAACAAATGGATCCCAAATGGGAATATATATGTAGAGGAAATAGAAATTGCATGGGATTAATATAGACATGAATTCAACATACAGACATGTCAGCATTGGGGTGTGTTCCCCTCAGTTTCAACCATGGCGCTGGAACCACCAAAGTACGCAGTCTCATTTGCTTATTGTAAGTATGTATTGAATCAGTGGTGGTTTAAGCGGAATGCTGTAGGGGTGCAAACTTTCAGGTTATGAGACAGGAACACACCCTGAGTAAGGACTGTATGACAACTTACCGCCCAGTAAAGCTGTGTGTAATTCGGACAAACATTACTTAGCTTTTCAGAATCTCATTATAGATACCAGATGTTCAAATCCTAGTCATTTGACATCAAGTTAGCAATATTACATAGTTTCAACGCGGCAAATATATCAACTGGAGGTAGATTTGTTATCCAGCATTATCAAGATCAAAGGGCAGTTACATTACACAAACTAAGCATCTTACAGGGTAAGTTGATTTAATTTTCTGATCTGCCATAAAAGTTGTGCATTGGAATCTGGACTGTCAAAATCCGGTTATGTAGCGGGCTTAACTAAATTCTTGCCGATAGGTTCACACCATGTCAGATAAATACATTCTCATAAAGCTGCTAAATACAAAAAACGTGTGTAATATCGCCAAGTATACAACGGAATACATAAAATGTTGTAAATTATATTTTGACAGATTTGTATATAGATACGTTTAAATAATTGCCCGATGTATTAACACTGGTGAAATTACTGACTGGGAATAAGCCAGAAATGCTCTCCACAGTTTTAAGGGTCTGCACTATTACTTTATTAAGATCAATTCTGTCTAGCGAGTTGTCCATTAAGTCCGGGCTCAGCAATGAAAGCTCAATTTGCGTCAATACCATAACAGAATGTCTTTTGTTCTCAGAAGCCTGCTATATCATGCATATTTTTGTATGCATTGTATGATTCATTGATTACCTCGGTGTTATGTTTGTTCCTGTGCTTACCAAGTTTATATATATGGGTATAAAATCAGATATATTTAAAGGCTTGTAGTAATGACAGTATGCCATTTTTTTCTTGTAAGAAGAAATACAACTCTTCAAGTGTAGTCCACAAATACCCGCAGTATTAATGAAATACACAGCAAGAAGGAAATAGAAACACAGTATGCCATATATAGCTTGACATGACACGAAAACTGATCCTAGTATCTATAAATAGATAACTCAGTTCTAAACAGGGACCATTCTGTTATATAAATAGTACAAATGGTGACATCTCTCCTACCATTTCATGTAAAAGTATGTGATACAAGCTGAAAACACACGAAACAATAGCCCTTGTTATTGATCCTGTCTTATATAGATATGAATACCAGTATTGATTATCTGACAAATGTTTCTGAAGGGAACACTTAAAAAACGATATTTGGTCATATATATGCGCAGTATCTGTCCTTTTCACTGCAAATACCGTCTGTATTGTGTTCTACATGGAACGGTATATTAAGTTGGTACAGGGCATATGTCTGTAGATGTCTTCACAGCACGTATACTTATAGAACGTCCTAGCCATGCTGTACAAGTCACAGAACGAGATGCTAATTTACGGTAAATTATCATCGAGTTCTGTGGCTTGTACAAGCATGGTTGGACGTTATATATTTACTATATACCGGTTACCCACAATTTTTTTCAAAAAATCATTAATTTAATTTCTAACAACCGATATGTTAATAAACGTGTTTGGCAAGGTAGCCCGTGTTTTAGTGTACGGACCAGTGGTCCGTACACTATTTTTACGTTAGATGGTGAAACGGTGCATATTTACAGTATATATACGGCATGGGTATATAGTAAATGCTAGGATCCCATATAACGTTATGGTTCTGCCAATAGAATATACCAAAGAATACCTACTGTTGACTGCCTCGTTTCGTATTGAATACTCGACGTGCAGAGGATTTCAGTTCAGGTAATTCCTAGAATTGGTAATTGGGGCATTCTGCCCTGTCATGACTAGATTATCAACTAAATGCGTACACTCCAGGCCTATCCCATCTGTTAGACTAGTCTCTGCTTGTTGAGAACTGACCACTTGTTTGAGGTCGGGCAACTGAAATTGGACCTAAGCCAACACGAGGACCGCATAGGGGTCAGCACTACGGTCGGTTCTTAATACGCCCACCTATATGAGTTTATTCAAAGCTACAGTGACCTACTTCTAGGCCGACGTCATGCTTCACTGAAGTGCACTGAACAGACACACCTTTTTGCGCGGCACTGAATGCGGTTTCATCTCATATTTTATAGTTTCTTTTAAAATATTTGTAATGTATTATAGTGACTTACATTAATGGAATGGAGGTACACATGTACTATTGTAAGAGTGATAGAAGCTATACTTGATGAAATACCGGTAGGATAATTATAATCAATTATTAATGGGATACGGTCTCTGAGTTTGCAGTTTTATTTGAATTTGAAATACGCTACTGCCGCTTTCAATAGTCTGACTTTTTTTTTTATGAATTCCCTACTGGTTTCACCATGCGTAGGCCTAGTCATGGCCTAGTGTATGGCATAAGTCTTAAATTGATAGCCCGTAATTTATCTCCCGCGAATGTGCAACGGAGCGGGTGGAGGTGGGGTGGGGGAGGGCATGATCTAGGGGCATACTCAGTGATACACAAAAGGGATTGTTATTATGTTAGGACCCCCAGCTTATTTTCTGTGACACTTATTGTAGAATAGGGGTGCGCCTACAGTGAAATAATGGTTAATTTAGTCATTGATATATAAACAAAGCCTTGTGCCTAGAACTTAAATGTTTAAAGTTAAGTACCGGTAGCAGTACTAGTAGATCTAGTGCTACTAGATCTAGATCTAGTTAGTAAGTAATAGTAGGCCAACCGCCGGTAGTGCCGTTAGTGGCGTTACTGTGGCCTACCGTAACAATACATTATTATATGTCATTAACAAGTCATTTATGATCTAGATCTAGTATTCTAGATCATGTAGATCCAGATTCTCGGCCTATTCCAAGGGGTGAATGTCGGGACTGAGGAAAAATCCGATATCTATAACACTTATTAATCAAAAGGAATAAATCATAACATTATTCTTGGAACAAAATAGCTATGATTATGAATGATTATGAATCGACAGTTTTGTGGGTGTATTAGTATTACTATCATTGATTTCGGAATCCCGTCATTTGTCGAAAACTTGCATCTGGACACTAATCCAGAGCAGCCTTTTATCCATTTCACCAGAACAAAAACGAGATTTTAAGTCTGGCCCTGCAGGTTCGATGATATATTTCTTTTTCTCATATTAGATTATAATTATGTCAACCTGGCTTGACATTCTTTAGACGTTACGTCAAGCACACCAAATCAAGGAAACCTTCACATAAATCTCTTTGATCAGCTTCCGATAATAATCTACATACTTTTAGGCGTTCCTTTGTGAACAAATATGGGCTGGGAACATTGTTATGTTAACTCACATGGTAATTTTCCCAGCTGCTCCATGATAGCAGCTTTAACCTTGTCGGCAGCCGTCTTGGACGTTGTATCCGGTACCCCAGTGCCGAGGTCGGCGGCTTCTGTGACGCCATCTCCACCATCAGGCGGCGCCTCGGTGGAATCTTCTACAGCACGCCGGAGCCTCAAGAGGGCGTCCATGCCGCCGATGACAGGCATACTGCTGCTAGGCTGTAAAGAGAAACGGATAATGGTCAGTTGAATATTGGCTACCGGTATTGGAACACCGGGTGTTTGGAAGAGCGCTTTAGAGGGACATGCCATAATCAATATCATAGTTTTGGGCTACCGTAGGGCCTACATGTTGTAAATGTGGGGCGTAAAGTCAAGTCAGGGCACTACCGTAGGCCTAGACAGGGGCGTCAGAAGATTTTGAAAATTGGTTGTGTGTGTGTGGGGGGGGGGGGGGGGGGGGGTAGGGGAGCGGGGAGGCGAACTGATATATAGTCAGATTTTGACATTGACCCGTTCCATTGGATTTACCATGAATATGAAGTCTGAAAAGTAAGGTATTGGCCTTCATTGCACGTTAGGGCCTAAAAAGTTAGACTTTGACATTTTTCCATGGTGAAAAGTCAGGGTTTAGCCATCATTAGGCCTACATGCTAAAAATTTAGACTTTGACATTTTTTTCATGGTAAAAAGTCAGACCTTAACCATCATTGCATGTTAAAAAGTTAGACGTTGACATTTTCCCATGGTGAAAAGTCAGGACTTAGCCATCACTGCATGCTAAAAAGTCAGACTTTGACATTTTTCCATGATGGAAAGTCAAAGCCTAGGGCTCCATTTGTTAGACATATACTAGTTATACGTAGCTTACAACGCTGTGTCCGCTAGCGTCACTCCCACAGTGTCCTCATCGTCCCTCATGTATAGGCCTACTCATCATCTTTCTACCTCTAACACATGTATCAGTTATCTTGGTTTCACAACTTCTGTACAATTTCTGTATGTCTTAAATCAATCATATATGTATAGGCTACCTAACTAATCTTAACATTTATTATAAACTGATGTAATGTTCTATGTGATTTGGATTTGACTGCCTTTGCATTTGTAAGTAGTCCGGACTCTGTATTCTTATAATGGAAGACTACCTATCTTCAGGTGAATTATGTATACAGGTGCAAATAAAAAAAAGAAGGAAAAAAAACCACGCATCAACCGCAAAGGTGGTTAATATTCCCAACAAAATGCTAAAAGGTTAATGCAATGTTGAATAACAAATTTCACCTGTAACTATAAAGAAAATACGAAGAAAAGTATATGTCAACAAGGCGGATTCAGTGTTTACAATTCCCAATCTAACACATGCACTATTCTACGGTCCATGTAGTCAACACAGCTAGACCTGGGCTCTTTAAGTGACACCTTCGGTCCTATTACAAAACAGCTATTTTCCGCAACCACTGTTTGAGACTGTACCCATTAATAACTTGTTAATCTTAGAAACTAAACCGTCATCAGAGTGAACAACGTTGAGTCAGCGAATATTGTTACAAAAATAAACAGGGATATGCCATACAATCATTTGTCGTAAAGCAGGCACAAGACTTGCTCAGTACTAGAGGAGATTGTATAGGTTCACTTCTCCGTTTACTATGGCCTTCAAATCTCTGCATCCTTTCATAGAAAAAACCCAAACAAATCCGAACTACAGAGGGGTGTCATTTTTACTCAATGATAGGTGAAATGTTTTCGGTTATTCATAATAGGTATTAATAAAACCTATATTCATTACAGAGATCCACCAAATCCAATGCATTAGATCCATATCCGATGAATATACTATGTGCATAATCTAATTCAAGTTATCAAAATAAACATTTTTTAGGTCCGTTGGTTTATCACACCTTTCGTACTGGGTACTTTAGCGAGAACAAAGAAATACTATTTTCAGGGCGTTGGGTTCATCTAAAGACGAGACTGACTTATTAGCAGTGGAAGTGCGATCTATTTAGATATTACGTGTCTAGAGATTCGGCCACCGGCATGGCTCAACACCATGCCGTACGTTCTAAGAGAATCATGACAAAAACTAACAAATAAGTCACACATTCCTATTGACTATCAATATCTCTGGGACCAGCAAAGACCACGACTACTTTCCCTGAGGCCTATGACTTTCAAGACAGGTCTGTATGATGAAGCCAAGAGAGTGTCACTCAGCGGTGACGATCACACAAGACCCCCTAATTATTACAATGACAAGGTCAACCCCATCTACAACGAAAACGGCCTTCCCCACATTCAATATGCGTGGCCGCAAGCCACATTTTCTAAAGGAATCACAATCATTATATCAGTATTTTAGGTACTACCCTAAATTTTCGGAAATTAAAATATGTCTACTTTATAAATGTAGGCGTAGCTTGTATTACTCGGATATTTTTTTATTTAAAAAAGATGATCACCTTACATGGAGGCATATCGGGCAATTTACTTTGAAAAGGAAAACCCATGTCAATTTTCTGGAAATTGAATACGATCACCTCCACGTGTTATAGAACACGTTACTACCGATTTCCCCAAAGTAGCAAGGGGTCATCTTACATAAGCCGGTTTTTACGCAAAACACTCAACACCCAGATTTTCCCAAAGTCGGGGTGCCCGAGATGCATCTTAATACGCGGGGATTTACGGTAGTTTTAAAAATGGGGTCATCTGCTAGTTATTTATCCACATTATGTCAATATTATAATAGAAGATAAGTGAATTCTAAAAAGTTGCTTTTCCCATAGTAAAACCCATGTCAATTTCTTCAGATTTTCAAAAAATATTGTAGTACATGTATAGTACAATACATTTAGGTTTTAAAAATCAGGTAAGCGTCCTTGTTTTTGAAAGAAATTAAGAAAACCGTATTACATTTCCAATATGATATAGTGCATTTCCAATATAAATCGGGCAAATATAAATAGGCATATTTTACCGATCGGATTATGACAAACTGGACAAAACTTGATAGTTTTGTTATTTAGCATCAGAAAAGGTCACAGGGAACCACTTTGATAGTATTAAAAATCACAAGGTGGCACCACAGCGAATTGTAGGATATACCTTTACTTTAGAACGATAGATAAATTGAGGGCTATATAAGGCAAGAGTAAATACTGCTAGAAAAGTAGACTTCTACAAAAAAGACTTTGCCTATGAATTGTGCATTGTTCAACAACGCATAAAAACGAAACTCTAAAATAGCCCCAACACTGGCCTTATTCCATTTCCCCTGGATCCATACATGACCCAGGCAGCCATCAATCTTAACTCTCAACGCCCATTCACAATAGACCAATGGAAAAATTCCCTGAGTAAACTTCTGTTGTTGTCGTTAAAGTCAAAGAGAGATAAGGTTAGCACAAACATCAAACATTCCTGATCAATTCTGATGCCATTCCCAACCGCCAGCATCAACTTACATTTATTAAAATGTAGTTCTAGATTCAAGAGTTAGGGAAAAATTCAGCAAGAGTGGTGATCTATAGATGACATCAAATGGAAATAAGAATTTCCAGGTGAGTTAGTATGTAAATTATTGGGATTTCACAATGATTTACTTCAGTAAGCTATAAAAAAGCGTCGGGAGTGCAAGACTGAACAGTGATAGTTCTAATTTAAATAGCCATGACAGAACCCAGTCTCACAATGCCCACTCAGGTACTACATGTATTTATATAACTATTTGTGGACCCCACCACCATTTGGGGCTACACTACCATACATGTCTCATACCGTATTTCAAAGCCTCCGTGGCATTGCGTTCACCCTACTCCCAGCACGAGCATGCTCTTGTGCACTTTCTTTCCACAAGAAGACAATTATACTTTGCGGAACTTTCCCAGACTGAAATGCCACTACAGCAATTTAGATTACTGTCTGACATAGCTGTTTATGAACAAAACTAGTGGGTATATTTTATAAATCGGTTGTAAAATGAGGTAGGATAGCAATAGTCCTACCTTGGTGTGAATGTCCCATAGCAAATGAATTTATGCATGGCAATTTCGACAAGAGCTCTGTAATTAGTTATTTATAAGTTATATCCACACTAAACATATATATATTCGCATATTCTGACGTATAATTGATATCTATAAAAATGCAAAAGGGCATAATATTCTTTTAATTTCTCAAAAGAATGATGTAGAAAACAAATCGACTATTTGATACAGGTATTAGGTATAATACCACTATTTAAACCTGGGAATTGGAAACGGGTATCACCACAACCTCTTGCTGACTTGTAAAAAGTGTTCATCCAAATGAATAATCCTCTACTCCGGTATTTCTAGGTGTATTTATATCGCTCTCACTTGGACCTTCGTTTTACACATTTCCATGTAAGTTGGATGATGTGTATTCACCATGTTTTTATTGATTTATGACGTTATTTTAGACTAATCTTGTAGGGTTAGGAAAACAATCAGAGTTCCAGTTGAAACTTGACTTTGTTTAGCAAAAAGCGCATACAAAAGGTCAGTATGTGTCAGTACGTGTGACCTGATATCCTTTAATTGTCACTGCTCTATCACTAACTGTACCGGTACGTCTAACACCACACAGCCCCACCCCGCAGATACTGACAACCCTACCCAAGTTGACATATTACCGGTTTAGACGAAGCTAATCGAGGTTGAGGTCCAGCACCTCAATACAGTCATGGACAGTCTAGTAACCAGCCCAGTCCCCAAACAGGGCTGGTTTGCTTCCCATGCAGTGCACTAGAGATTATCGATATTTGTTGTTGTGAAGACCTGCCATGTTTGAAACAAATATAGAATCAATAAATATATGCCAATCTGTGTTTGCATATAGATCTGTTAGACAGCATGCTCTTACTTTATAACTGTGTATTTAGAGGTAGTTTTCCAGTGGATTTTCCCAGGCTGCTTCTCAAGTCCAGCCATTTTGTTCAATCTTTCTCGCTGATTCCCCAACTGCACAGTGCCTCGCCTATTGACATAGAGTATTTGTCTACCCCTCGATGGAAATGAGGGGTGACTACTTTACCTTGGGCAGTCTATGATGCATTTGCACAAGGACATTTTCTTGTATATGAGCCAGTTTTTCGTTTTTGTAATTCTTAGTTTTAGTAATTCTACATTATGAATTGCAAAGCCGCTTTGAAAATTGATCTACGTCGGGCAGTAATATGAAATTCTTCAATGTACGGACTAGGAATGTATATCAAGAGCTTACAGGCAACCTATCTGCCCTCAAGTCTAGTGATACTTACATGATGATAATCCAGCATCACAACATTTATACCGCTACGTGCGCAGTATAAACTACTTTTTTGTTAACACAACAAATGTAATTGATGAATACTCGGGATAGTAGATTTCGAAATCAGTCTACATAGAGAAATAAATGCACTTTACTTGTCATAAAGTAGGGCTAATACATAATATATAATATCAAGGCCAGTGAGTATATCTTCTGTGGTCTGTATACATGTACTCATGATATTGGCATACAACTACATTGATATAGCACTATGATATAACTCATGAATAAAGAAGAGTTGACAAGGAAATTTAATCTATAATCATTGATATGATTTGAACTCTTTATAGTTATGTATATCTAGATAGCGACATAGACCATCGAACAATGAGTCCATGTATAAAGACCTGTGTAGCACAGAGTACAAGCACTCTGATGACAGTGGTGGCCGTTTTATTGACATGTACCCTACATGTATGTATATATACGGTCACATACATTCACTTATCCACGGGGCTAAACGGGTGAGCAGGGTGTACAGATGGGTTCAGGCATATTATGCCGAGTAAGCTAAAAGAGAACTTGCATAATATAGGATACAATTATTCCAGATCAAGGTTATGTAACTCCAGGCAATTCCTGAATGAGCTAGGTCCCTTGTTTGTAGTCAGTGTTAGTTCTACACTAAGGATTTCGACCCCGTTTAAATAATAACAGGTCCCGTTGTAACCAGTCGAACCACTCCATTCTATTGTCACGCAGGCTATTTTTTTTTACATGACATAGGCACTCCTAGTGCAGACTACTCGATACAAACCTACCTGACTAACTAATCATCCTGAGAAGAATTCCCGGTCCTCACTCATGTACATGTATAGGGTTACACAGTTGCTCCCTAGTAAATTCACAATTCCTCACAGACCGCTCTCATGCATAGTCACAGGTGGTCCTCGGAGTCACAGACGTCATCGAATAATTCGCCGGTTTCTGCTGCACCAACGTATTTCTTTTTAGATAGTCCACCTAATAGAGAGGCGGCAGAACGTCACCGGGCCCCCTCAACACTCCACCGGTACTGCCATACGGATCTGTGGTGGGTATTGCAGCGTTCCATATCCCAGCGCGTGGTGTTGACCCACTGCGACGATCTCTACCACAGCACGCTTTCATACACGCTTTAGCATGGAGCCCCCTCCTCCTCTGCTACCCACACGCACATATTGCCCACAGTGCTCTAAATGAGGCCATATAATGACTAATAACGCCCCAATGCTGTCGCTCTTATCAGCAGTGGCACAAGCGAGCACCAGTTATATTAGCCTGTCAATAACATGCAGTCGTGGAAAATATGTTTTATGGTGCCGGACTTTTCAAAGCGTGCGCCTTCTTTATGTGGTGAGTTGGTCGTGAGAAATGAAAACTGACCCAATTAGCTAACTCCTTGAGGTGATTAATTATGTTCTGATCCGATATCTTCCAGTGTCACTTGCGGATATGCAAGCGCTTTTTTTTTCAAACAGTCATCCAGGGAGAGTTCCGTTATCATACAGGATTTTAATTCTAAAGATCCAACGTAAATACACTCTATCAAAGCACCACATACACAATGAAGTCTATCGCAAAAGTAAGTATCCTCGCATTCTTTTTGTTAGATCAATACTGTCTGAAAACCTTGAACCTAGTGCTCACTGTATTTGCCCAGACACAATCTTTAAATTAAGTGCGAATTCCTTACGCTGCCTTGCTGATAATTACTCATACTAATATGAATACGACACTACTATCTTATCTGAGATCATCTCCACTTTGAGTGGTTGTTATCGGATCTCTGCATTGACAGGGTCATATAAATAAACAATTATTACAAGTGGTTGATTTACAGATACAGGAGAGAAATTCGTGGTCAGGTATGTACAATTATGCGATATCACAACTGTGTTACATACTGGGGGTTATCATTCAAGACTCTAAATTCGTTCACCAAATGGGTCATGCAAATGCTGCATGAGCATAGTACGACAAGTTTTGCTGATGCCACTGCTTGCTTTGCTCTTTTCTTCAATAGACATGGTGCTGGGAAGGCATACTTTTTCAGCGTCATTCTTGAATATGAATTCACTTTAATGTCACTGATGTTTGCAAAAGAAAGCTTACCGAGGAGGGGGAGCAACAATATACATAGGCCTATGCTGTAGGATCCTTTCATCACAGACGGTTGACAGGGGCACCAGGGGACTTGACCTGACACACTACAGACCCCCTGATAGCCATAGCTATACAAAAGCGTTGCTAGACCAACAACCATATTTGATTTGAGACCGGAAAACGAGAAGAATTTCAAAGATTACTCACAAGATGGTAGCACCAGAGAAAGTCGAATGTGTGGATTAGTGTTGCCGCTTTAAATACTTCAAATAATCAATAACGATTTATAATCTTTGAAGTCTTTATTGATGTAGGGATTAGCAATTATAAGGAAGCTTAATGTTAGAAACCAGAGTCCACAGAAGCGCGATTTTATCTATTTCAATTTGTATACTAATATCATAAACCTCTAAGGTGCTTGCTTGCTGGTTATAACTCGAAAGTGTTTTTCAGGATCCTATAATCTTGGGCTAAAAACGTGAAAAGAAAACTGAAGATCCCACGGAATTCGCAGCCGTTGTGGTCGTTGTGAAGCTATAGTATGGCTCAGATATTATATATGCATCACAGGTCATTTCCAATCAACTATAACTCCCTAACGGTGGTTTTCGAAATGGGACTTTCCCAACGAGGGCCAATTTGATTCTTTAAAGTTATTCCCGAAAGAATTTTGCGAGGTGGAAAACAAATTTTGTTTATGTAATACGATTCCAGGAAAATGTTTCCAATTACACCAATTATGCTGTCACGCAGTCATTGTCATATGCAAATAAGGGATCCCATTGCTCATTAAGACCTGGTAACTTGATAATATCATAGGTTACATACTAATGTGTAACTGCAACTGCGCCCATTATTCCGTATTCACTTGGGGCTGTGGCAACAGCGTCAACAAGCGTTGACACCTTTGGCTACCGGACTTTTGCAATACGATGGCAATAAGCCTGTAATAAATGGGAGTCGCATAGAACCATGGACTCATCGATCAATTCAATTCCTCACTACATCTGAAGGCCAACATTTGCTCCGTTTTAGTTCAGACAAACCCCGAGCTTCATTGATTACCACAACTCATTATCAACCCCACGAAGCATCGATCTTTAGTTCTATTTTTAACAGGTGAGCAGGTGGCATGAGCTGCTCGCGCATGCCCGGAATAAGCTCTTCGGAGTCTTTGTCATCGCCACACCTATAGCCAGGCCCATATTCTAAAGACTGACGTTGTCTGCCTAAATTATACCCCCGGGGCTGTTCTTGTTATTCAATATGTTTTACAGGTGGACTGCTCTATTAACAGTAGACCAAGAACAAAGAGCATATCGATCTGTAACTTTATCTCAGCCGGAATGTAGTTTGTCGGGTCTACCAAAACTCCCCGTTTGCGCACATAACTGAATGAATAATTCTGCATTTACTGGTCCTGTGCGCAATACACGAAAGTGAACTGCACTATTGCCTTGAAGGACCACGACGTTAGTATGATTTCATAATTGATATAGATATAAAGTTTTAGATGTCATGTGCAAAGACTCCATTAAAATAACTGAAATATTATGAATTGTTATGATAGAATGAAGAAGGAATCCCATGTTGTGATCCGACACACGGTAAAGGCCGTGATACACCATCGTGGGAGGCCAGTAAAGCAGCAGGTCTAGTGAACGAATTTCGCCATTTGCTCGTAGCCAGTCCATCATTTAGTACATGTAATTGTTTGGTGCTACACAAATAATATCGTCAATCATAAGAATTTCGACAACATTCCATGCGGTTTTCTCCAAAGAAAACACGAAGCATACTGGAGATATCGACCACTTTCAGCAGGCCTAAAATACATATCCCACATCTTGTACTACCATTAATCATCGTCTACCATCGTGTGGCAACACCGTCCAGTGCGTTAACCGGAAGTCCCAAAGGCGTGCTCGTTGTTAGTAAATTTATACCTTAGAGGGTACGAATCCTACACACAAAATGAGAACCACAGCTTTGTATGAGAAGATTGTGTTTCTGATGTGCGATATTGGCTCAGTCACAGTGATATATCGCGAATGACAGTCATTTACAATGTACATAGGTACATTATATATCCGTTTCTATAGATGTCCCCTCTTTTGTTGACTGACAATGGTACCATTATATAATTTACCAGCAGCAGGGGGAGTGTATAAATGCGCGAATCGGGGTGAGCGGAATGATAACATAAAGTCTTAGTGGGCCATAAAACCGAGTTCTCGATAACCACCCGAGCTTGTTTTGTTCTCCATATTTCCATACTAACTCTGGCCTGTGCCACTGTGCCCGTCCTTCTCCACTCCCCGTATACGACAATCGGCCGGCTGCTTACTCTGCTGTGTTTTTACCCAATCATCCAGCCATGGCCCGTCCACTGACCTCCGCTTACAGGACAACAGGGGTATCTATCAGAATGTCTCTGTCAGTGCGGGGTCAAACCGAGAACAGGCTACAGCGGAAGTGACGACACACTGAACACTGCACTACCAGCGAGAGCGTTGCTAGGCAACGGTTCTGTGACGTCAGAAAGAGGGCGCCGGTAGCGGGGATCGATCAAGGCAGGGGACGGGGAGACGGGGTGCTTGTAGTGGCCGGGGAGGGTGGCAGACAGTAGTGTATGGAGAGGGGGAGGGTGGGGGTGTTTCTATATGCGAGAATAGAAGCGGGTGCTGCTGTGTGGGATGGTGTGGGCGTTGGTTTAGATGCACGGGAATATGTATTGATCGCCAGGAAAGCTGGAATGTGTTCGCTGGTCTTTCGACGGCAATTGGGTCATACTATTTTTGCACCCATCTCTTGGGGGTGATTCCACGTGATGTAACCAGTTCCTAAAATCAATCCCGGGTTGTTTCAAAGGAAAAGAGTAATTTTAGCAATCATTAGATTATCGTTTTCATCCCAAAACATGCATCGAAATCAATCAAATTACCTTTATCTAACATATTTCTATTATCTGGTATTCATGTTACTATCCAGAGCAGGGGTTTATTAATACGAAATAGTCTGTTGTGAAATATGGCATGGAGAAAAATATCAATACTGAAATTAGAACTGGGAAGTGGCATATTTTTCTCCACGCCAACATTATATTAGGCACTGTCCTCTCAATTCAGACACTATACCCACTCATAGGCACAACCTTGACTCTCAGGCTATGGACAGGATGAACCTAGTGTATCTGGCGTTGCCGGCACGACCAGAACTGCGTTTGGAGAGTGTCCCGCAGGCAGTCTCATTCCCATCGAAACACATCCAATGTTAAAAATAATCGAGCATGATAATGTAAAAAGGTCCACAAAGGGACATGGTGCTGACCAAGTAAACACGGCGGTAAAAGATAAATCAGAGCACCGGCCTTTGCGTCATGCCACCCCTGGGGTAGGATCGAGGGCCCTCGCCTATGGCGGTGTGTCTGTGGGGTTGTTCGGCGGCAGGGTGAACTGCCCGCTCGTGATCAATAGACAGCTGCTACTAACGCTGAGTTACGTGGTGGGTGAAATACCGCCTGATCTAGCGCAGATGAGATACTTTAGGTCAGAGGGGACTAATTGTGGCGCCATCTGTGGTATCAAATAGCAACTCCGACGCTGATAACAAATACTCCTAGTTTGTGAAGGATTCGGTAGGTATTGAATGCATTCTAATCATGACTTTGGAGGAAGAGCTAATCTGCTGGACATCCCATGTGTCAATCGGCACAGCATCGATATAATGGGGATTGTCTGAATTGACGGTATACGTGAAGTGAAGGAAAGTCATTTTAAACGTAGAAAACGAAGGAAAAATATAAATGATTGTATTAGGCGCTGTCTAGCGGGGAAGATAGGATTATTTCATATAACCTAAAAATAACCCTCAGATGTAGGTGACAGTGACTCCTCATAAAAATAACTATCATAGTATGGATCACACTTAAATCCTTAGAGCTTCTATTTCAAAGTTATTGTCTCATTTCTTGAATTCAAAGCACTTAAACTATATTATGCCTCTAGAAATATGATTAGTCTAGGTATTATGTAAGACACGATTAATCATTGCATTAGCCACCTCTTCTCGATTCGATTATTGGATATATATGATTCAGGCAAATTATATGCATTACTTGGTCCATGCGATACATCATTTATGAAAGACTATCCAGGTGCCAACTCTACGCTGCATTTATAAAGCTTTCGATCTGTAGAGTCTATTTCTGGTAACCGAAAATGGGAATGGGAAACGCCTATTCCATTTGCGTGATACTACCGTTCCCATGGTGAGAATCAGACTTTGCTGGAACACACCACTGGAGCAGAGCAATGAAACATGGACTCACTATCGTTGACTAATACTACAGGGGAGACTTCTGACCGTTTTGACTCCATCACGATGGAATAAACGATGTTAATACTAAACTCTGGAAGCTACCAAACACTAAGCATAATTATATATTACATATTTATGTCCAAACAAAAATTTATATATTGAGCTACCCAGTATATCTTATATAATACTAGCAATATGACTGTAATGGTAAATATGCTGTTTAGAAATGGGCTACTACTGTAGCCCAGTCTTGAGCTAGATAGCAATGTAATGAATTACAGGAATGATTGGACGATAACTACATGTAGCTCTAGAAGCTTTTATAATCACATACATCGAATGTTTAGCGGTGGTTTTGTACATTGCACTGAAAGGTTTGAACACACGGTAATGACAAGTAATCCGGTGTCGCTATATGGAAGGAAAGGGAATTAATGACACATAATACTCGGGATCGGTAACATATGATGGATATTTTTAGAGAGACAATATGATGGGAAACATAAGTTGGAAATGAGACACTGTATTCTTGGAAGGAAACACTTGAGATCTCTTAATCTCAAGTTGTAGAAAAACAAGTTTAGTATTTCTGTGGTCGCAAGCCATTATCCATCACCAATGTTTTGGTATCTATAGTATCGATACTAAACATCTGTATAAAACATTCACACACAGTGGTATCTTATGACATGTACATTGTTATCAAATACAGCAGTAGTTATAAATGAACACACCATTCCTACGTTTACATCTTGCAAGGTTTGTAAAACTATTTTAGAATATTAATATTCCAGCTCTTATAAATGACATTAATTCTAACGGCTTTAAGTACTACTCTATTCAAAATCACTAAAATGCCACACAACACAATGTGGTAGTCAGCTCCAAGGCTGGTTTTTATTTGAACAGCAGAATGTACCGGTATAAGGTTCATTCAACACTCATTTTATTTACATTATTATAGTTCTACTCTGATGCCAACATAGATATCTCATAGTTATGACTCTACGCACAATAGGTCTATGTTATTTGCACGGCCGCAGGGATCGCTTCTAGTCCCTCTACTTTTCTATGTTTTATCTACTCCCACTAAAAACTACGTACATCCAGCAGCACCATAGTACAGGCCGATGATAACAGTATTCCACTGCACATCATCCCCAGCAACTGCAACATACAGTGCTTTTTCTAGACTCGTTACTGTGCATCAATACGAGTATCTCACAAGCACTAACTCTTTCAGATCATGCAAAGTACTTACCACTGAGAGAGTATAAGAGTGTGTATATATCCAAAATAAGTAGTAGTAGAAATGAACTCTACAAAAGAGGGAACAAAGAGAAAATATTAAGAGGAAATAGGGTACGGTAATGGGTGGTACTCACTAAGATATATCATATATAACATACAAAGAGAAATACTGATTGGATGGTCATATTACTAGGAAATATAAGGATATATGGTAATCATTTCGAATTTAAAAGGCAAATTAATACAAGCAATTTGAAGTCCTATCTAGTTTGCGGGATGAAATTGCTATTATGTATGTAAAAAGTAGGGGTGTCGGATGCAATTTGATTCAACGGAGGCAGACAAGGCATACAAAACTATACTAAAGCACAATTTTGAATCATATATCATATTCATTGATATCGAATTGA
The DNA here is from genome assembly GCA_950022655.1 of Alentia gelatinosa. Lineage (NCBI taxonomy): Eukaryota > Metazoa > Annelida > Polychaeta > Phyllodocida > Polynoidae > Alentia > Alentia gelatinosa. The sequence continues at coordinate 98,536,190 of OX465580.1, read as the reverse complement.
ACACCCAAACACAATTTTGAATCAGACACGTATTCATCGATATCGAAATCATTTTGTCCTCAGGCAAAAATTCTCATTTCTACATTGGTGCTTGAAGTAATACGCCTAGAAAATGTGATTAGTAGGAAGGATAAACACTTGATGAATAAGAATTTGATATTAGCACGAATTAGATTTCCTATAAAAACGAGGTTTCTTTGTCCATTAAATCTAAAAGCCTCTGCTGTAGTTCCTTTGCCTCTTTATCATCAAATCATACAAAGAATGCCCTTTTCTCCCATGGCCTCCTCTATTCCGACACCCCTGGACGTAGTGGGCTGCATGACAACAAATATGGTTAAAGGTGACTGAGATGGAAAACGACCATGTGCATCAATCATAGTAGGCCGTAAACAAACATAGCGCTGTTAAGAATAGAACAGGCGAAAACGCAGGTGACGTCAGTTAGAGAAGAGAAAACACCGCCTGTATGTACATTGTTGTTGTAGCTCGATATATGTCGGGTCGATTGGACTAATAAATCATACAATGTGATGCAATAAAATCAAATCTACAATCCCTGTAGATCCGACAATAGTTCTACGTATTTGATTTAGATAATTCCGTTATATATCTAGCAGACACCAATAGCAATTTAGTACATTAGCGATCCATAAAGAAGCAGTTCTGACATGAATATTCCATATTGTTTTTTTCCACCTTGATATCATTAAAGAGAGCAGTTCTGAGATGTAGAACACGACACAGGGGGCTTACCCAGTCCTGATGATCCTATAAACTGACAGAACATCAGCAAATAGAGACTGAGCCAGGGGTAGGCAGGGCAGTGACCTCAGACCGACAGATAGACGGACACAGGACAGATGCAGCTAAGTCGTTATATCTCCGAGGAAATTACTGTAATTAGGGATGTGGTCTGAGACGTATCTGTAACCTGTAGGCAGATCAGATTAACCCCACAAGGCGGCTGTTGTATGGCTGGCTGGCTGGCTATGCACATTAAACTAATGGGATCTCTACCAATGAGCTCCCGCATGTATCTACTGGGATCTAATAATATTGAGATTAGAGAGTTTAGTGTTTTAGATACGACAGACTTATAAAGGTTATCTGAATATAATGGTGAAAATTCCAGGCGCATTTGGATTCTATATAAACCCATTAGGCATTTTTGGATGATGGTTTGCAGAGTAGGAACCATTTATTTTGTTTAAAAGCATGAAGAAAGTTACAACAAAAACGTTGTTCTGAGATGTAGAACTTGGTCCAGGGAGTATAGCTCAGGCTGATTACACAGACTGACAGCACATCAGCAAATAGATGCTGAGTCAGGGAGTAGCAGAGCAATGACCTCAGACTGACAGACAGACAGACAAACAGACAGACAGACAAACAGACAGACAGACAGACAAACAGACAGACAGAGGAGAGACGTCAAATGTTATAATCTCCTCCAAGGAAATTACTGCAATTACGTTTGTGGCCTCAGGAGTATCTGATACCCAACAAGGCAGCTGCTGAATGGTTGGCTGGCCATACATGTACCCTGCTGAATTCCGCGATCCTCCACACCATCCATTACGCATATTATTCTTATGAGACCTCTACTCATGAGCCTTTGCCCGTATCTACTAGGAGTCTACAATTTTGAGCTTACACAGTTTAGAGTTTCTACATTTATCAGACTTTTACATCTGAATATAATTGTCAAATATCTAGATGCATTTGAATTTTACGTCAAATTATTTGGCCTTTTTTGGATGGCTTTTCTAGACGCTCAGAATGTTAAGACCAAAATTCGCTAGAGTAGGGACCACCAGCACGAAGGCAGCTACTACAAAAATGAACAACATGGCTCGATATCTTCATCTCAACGGCAATACATTACCAAAATTTAATACTCTTCGGCAGGAAGTGTGTGATATTGTCTAGCAGTTAATGTATAGTGTAACTCAATAAACTGGTCCCGAGTCTTCTTCTGAGAGGGAGTTTCAAAGGCCGAGCCTGGCAACCGAGTCCATCCATTGAGATAAAGTAAGGTACCGGGGTAACTGACCAGGACTACTGGTTTCCGAATGAAGGCAATATTCCTTTTTATACCAGCGGAAAAGAGAAGACCGAAAAAAGGCAAACGTGTAAATATGATGATTACCTACTCAAATGGTGAATATTATACTAACATAGGCCAAGCATAAAACCGGCAAGGAAACCACTACAAAATAACCCAATCTCGGACCTGTCACGCCAAGCTAACAAGTCTAGACCGGTCCCACAGCAGCATCGGCCGTCGAAGCCTCACTCCATCCGCCCCGGCCGGGCTGTATTATCGATCGTATCCTGACTCGACTGTCAACATGTCTCCGCCTGCCAATTGATGTCACTCCAATCGGGCCTGCTATGGAGGAGAACCGAGTGCCGTCTACAAAGTCACGTAAGAGCAGCGAAGGCGGTGAAGGAGGCATGAAACGTAAGTCCTAAATAAATATCAATAGGCGTGATACAAGAAGACGTTTCAAGGAAGAACCCATGCCAATTCCACAGTGAAAAATACGACTGGGCTATGGCAAGAGAGAGCAAGAACGGGGAATTTCAATGGGAAATGACATCGGGTGGTGAGAACGGGAAGGGGCGACAATGCTAAATCGTGAACGACAGGAGAATGGCATGCATAATGAAGGGTAATGGCTATAGTTATGTGCATATCATATTAATTTCATGTACATGCACATAGTTGAGGACAACATATGGCCTGGACGCAGGCAGAAGGAGGTGATATCAATGGAATCCAGACTGAGGCGACATCAGGACGCTGTGACGATTACATTTGTAGCTGGTACCCGAGTCTCCCTACGTAATGAATCACCGACAACTTACATCATAACTGTATTCAATAACGCAATCAATAAATGGTTAGTAATTCACTAGGGAGCCCAAAGCGTATCAATACAAAATATCGATGGTGGCAAGAATATATGTAGACTCACTAGCATTGCTTGTATTCTTTGTGTATTTTTTGTGTATTTCTGAAACGGTTCATGGACAGCTATGTGTTAGCAGCGCCACTGATCCATGCATTATTGACGTGATGACATATAACACCACTATTCAAATCGTAGACAAAGCATTTCATATTGCAGTGTCCGGGAGTAGGAGCTCCTATGTATTGCATAATTTCAGCGTACTGAGTGACCTCATTTACAAGGCCGGAACCCTTTATGTAGCAGCACACAGGAGACACCGGTACCGTGTAAACAACCATGATGACAAGGTAAGTAAGGTGAAATTGGTTTTGTATAGGTGAAATAATTAGTAGAAACTGAACGAGAGTTAGACTTGTCAGTGTTTATGCCACGACGGGAAGGTCGTGTATTACTACGCGAAGCGTTAGCTGAGCGTATAGTGAGGAACAGACCTGACCAGAGTGGCATAGACACTGACAAGTCTAACTCGAGTTTGGTTTCGTATTTATCCTACCCCGTCTCTATGCTTTTGGATTACTAAAAGACAAATATCGATTGAATGACCAACTGAAGTCCAACCAGAACTTTTGAGGCCAACCGGAACTTTTTTTGGAGCAGCTGACAATCTGGTCGCTGATTGGTCAATTTTATTTATGCCCCTAGAGGCATAAATCGCACTTTATGTCATGGTATGCCGCATAAAATCTGCCTATGTTATGCCTATGGACCGTTTTTATTAGGGGTAGGATAAACACCAAACCTTTATTTCTTTATCTTTGTTAATGGTTGGTATTTCGCATCACCCGTGGATTACCCAACTGATATTTATTTCGTAGGGTTTTATGAGCCACTCTATAAATGCAATACGAAATATAAATGATTCTACATTGTTTGATTACAAAAGTAGCACGGTAATAAGAAATCCCATCTGATACGCAGCTAATCACATAGCAGTTGACAAAGTCTACCATTTTATCTGTGATCACCAGCCATAAACTGATGACAAATAATACCAATACTGATTGGTAGATACGGGGTGTTACAACATGCCGCATAACAAGCATCTATTTACACAGGCCCCGTCAATATAGCTGTAGGGACGACTAGTGGCTGAACGTAAGTATCTATAACGTTGTGAATCTGAATAATCTAATTGACCTGAGGACAGGTTGTGAGCACAGCCTTTAGTTTTTTTTATTGACTCACTATCAATATCAGTGGTCTTCAACAGTCGTCCTTCTAGAGGTATAGATACGCCGTATTATCGCACCTAGGTATTTTCTTCCATAGGCTTAACGTTGGAACTCACGTTCCACGGTCATGAAGGTAATGTACCAAATACTCAATTGTGTGACTTATTTCATTGATTAATTATGTCATACGGGATGAGATAAAATCAGAAACCCACTCGATGAAATAAATTGGTCTGCGCACCAACTCGTTTGACTGCAGAGTAATTAATTCAGCTTCGCTTCATAAATTACTCTGCGGTCAAACTCATCTCGTGATTTTCCTTCTAATTATTTATTCTCCTGTTATATCACTATAGCACATAGGCAACTATGAATATGAAGCAACGCTAGTACGAACCAGTTCACAATGGGGGAACAACCATATGCAGTTTTGTTGGAAACAAGCGATTCAATAGCCAACCAGAGAGCGAGAGAGAGAGAGAGAGAGAAAGAGAGAGCGAGAGCGAGAGAGAGAGAGAGAGAGAGAGAGAGAGAGAGAGAGAGAGAGAGAGAGAGAGAAAGAAAGAGAGAGAGCATACTATCATTTCTATACGAATGCGACGAACGATGCGCACAGCCAAAGAAATGTTTCACGAAGGAAGAATTCCATAAAGCCAATTTTGAGACACAGAGGAAAAACGAACGAAAGAGGAGTAATAGATCGCCTGCAGATACAACTAATCAGGAACGTATTAGGCCACACGCAGGCAGTTCAGGCAAACAGTAAGCATGCCAAATAAAACAACCCGATAACGACAAGATTGAACAGAACTACATTCTGGTAGAAATTTTGAATAAGATTCTCAAAGAACCACGTTTAGGACTAACGAGAAGAATGTATCCGCACACCGTATTTACTGTCAGGGTAATACATCCGGTCAGGGCATTGGCAGGGATTTGTGCACATATCGACATGCAGGGCACAGACCTGCCGCGTCATTACCGTACGTTCAGATTGACTATGTCAATACAACTCCCGGAGCCAACGCACACGGGTTAAGTAATCTACAAGCAGACCATGATCGATTTGCCTTGAGAGCAGCTCCACGCTGCAGCGTGCACAATAAGCCATGACGTAACAGGAACCTGTGCATATGTGTGTGTACCTAACACAACAACCACCTATTCAAGTACCCAGATGCATATGAATACAGTTTTTATGGCCCCTGACACTAAATGTATTATCTATAATTATTTGGAGACTTTAAGTTTGCTTGAATAGGGCATGAGTGTAACATTACATATTCTGTCATGTTGACAATAGCCTCCCAGGTACTCGGGTCAGGGTTATAATTATCGTGTTTTCCACTTTGGACTTCAAATTCAAAGGAAATCTAACCATATGAAACAAATACATGTTTCCAAAAGTCGGTCTGTAAGAAGGACTTCAAAACTAAATTTGTTTGTTCCATGACTAGTCCGGCTACTTGCAGTATAACTCTTACAGGATACTTATGAATATTGAAACCTGAATCCGTGCCTCTATAAATTGTATGACAACACCCAATCGAAACAGCTGCCGCATCTTGTTGATTTTAAATTTAGCCCTGGGGCGGGTCCACCGAATACCGGAAGCAAGGCCCAAATTGCCTGCACTACTTACTAGCCATATAACACCTGCGTCTGATGAGTGCTTTCAATTTCAATGTGTTCAGGTGCTGAGAGTCCAAACGGATGGTGGATGATTACTGAAACTACGAAGACTTTCCGTAGCAATATGTATTTAAGGTACAAATTGGACCTTCTTTTCTTAAAATAAAAAAAAAGATACACAACATAAGACAGCTTTTTGACATGCCAAAATAGGCAGCAGGCCTCACTAATTTAAACTTTCACTATCACAATTTGTTGGGATGCATCTGTACTGACAGCACTACAGTTTGCCTTGTACTTTACCGGGAGGAAGCTTACCGGAGTGTTCTTGAAAAGGTTGGAGGAAGACAATAACCAGTAGACATTAGTCATGAGGAGCCCTGGGGGTTGAAATGTTTAGGCATTCTGGCATACAGTATGCCTCCAGTTTTAGAAACAAGCAACATAATGACATTCCTTCTACAAAATAATGATGGTTTTATTTGACGTGAATGGATAAATTGTCTACCAGTACAACAAGGAACATAGTTAGATATTGAGCCCAGTCTCAATTCTGTATATGATGGAACATTTATTGAAGTAAGAAACTAAGACATGTAGGCCTTCGATATTAAACAGAAACGACCCGATTCGACACAGTTAATTCTAATGCCGTCTTAGTCTCTTGTACAAACAGGAAATGACGTCACGTCAACATCCATACACGTATGTCTATGGTGTGTTGACATAGCGACAGACACTGGTTATCTGTATATGAACACTTTTTGCCAAACATTCTATGTTGTCATGGAGTCTCGTATGTTGTTCATTTAAGAGTAGTCTAGACCTGTTCGACGCTATTTTGTCTCTTCAAATACATGCCATTTTATTTGTGGCAGTCTCAAAGAGTGCCCCACAAAATCAAATTATTCGGAAATGTACACTGAATGTGTTCGTAATAGTATAATATTAGGTGTTTGTCCCTACCTTAAATCAGATACGTGTTATGTAAATATTTTAGACTTTTAGCGTATGTTAGATGACGTCTTAAGTTCGAATGTACTATCTGCGGGAAATGGTCCTCCTTGACCACACTATTGAGAACTGCTACACCGCCTACCTTTACTTTTAGTTATTCGCGATCTCCAATCGTCTACATTCAGAACAAGATGCTCACCTGTAAGAGAAAAGAAATAGCAATTAAGTAAAATCTATATTGTAATTGAGAACATCATTCAGCTTAGATAGGGATTTCCACAAGAGCTCTAGTCAAGAGTGCTATTTTCACACCAATATCGTCGGCTAGCCCCTTGTTTTATATAACAAACCCTGATACAATTCAGTCTGGATAAAATGGTTTTAAATATGACAAAAGAAGCAAGCATAACCCGAAAGAACAATATAGAATAGCTTGTCCAAAATAGTCTGCGCTGCGCAATTATAACATGAGTGTGAGAGATATTGACAAGCGAGCTGGGAAATCAATCACAAAAGAACATATGAGAAGGCTTCAGTTTACACCACAGCGACCTAAGGAGCTCATTTGCAGGTGCAAACAAGTGTAAATTCACTTCTATCGGAGAGTTTGAAAGTACGGAAATGTATTCTTTGTGTAATTGTTGCTATGGCGATCTTATTCACCATGCAGCCTTTAGGCTAATTCTTCTGATCAATAGCGATCTATGGTACTACAATGAAATACCTAGGGCAAGGAGGAGAATTAATGTTATTATCTATTTAGCCTATCCAGATTTGTTTATTGCTATCCACTCAGCCCAGTAACACAAATTTATGAAGTGGAATATTAGCCTATTTTTGGAATGGTATCGGTTGAGACGAGGCGTTATGTCCGTGTACGACTGCACAACTGACCAGGTAGGTTCAATTTTCACCCGAATTTCGCGCTGAAAAACATATTTCCTCTTGTAGCTCGAAATTTAATTGGTTCATGTGTGTGGTTGTCTTTGGTTACATGTCCACAACATTGTTTCAGGCCTGTGGAATGGTGCCTATTTTGATAGATGGTACTACCAGAGCTCCTTCATGGTTTATATAATGAAACCGCACCCTGCCAAACAACTGATATCCTACCTTATTGCTTGGCGAGACGCGCAATAGGTGCAATCTATTTATAGATTTTTGTAACATGGTTGACTGACACCGAGTACCTCTCACGCATTCGCAGTGACGAGGAAAGTACTTCAACCACCTCCTGAAAACTGCAAACGAGTTCAAGTACAGACAGCGTGGGGATTTCATGATCGGTCGATCAATATAGGTTTATGACGAAATTCCACGAGGTAGCCATGTTTGTCAGATTGATATTCACGGTGTTTTTCTAGGAGCATTTGTGAGCCACGTTTATAGGTCCACCTCGGCTTGTACTGCATCAGGAATAGTACGGCCTATTTTTAGAGTTGCTCAGAGCACAATGTACATACCAACGAGGCCACGTCATTGAGCGGTGAGCAGGACTGCGATAAGAACGGGCAGAGCAGGAGTGCACTTCTAAATCTGGAAGGCCAGGTCCACACTCATGTCTGCCATCAATGAATCTCACCAGCTGTCAGTAGAACGGCACCAATATTAGGAATTCAGGGAAGCAGTATTATATGCTCTCCTGCGTTACCTCTGTCCGTGCGAGGGACAAAATGCACTCTCCCTGTAAATCTAAGATTAAGGATATCCTCAAATACACTACAACCTCTTTTGTAAAATGTATGTATTAGGGCAAACACTACTCAGAAAATACCATTTTAAAGTACATAAAATATAAAGGCCAACGTGGGCCATAAACTGACTCGACATTACATTCTTTTATAGTAGAAATATCTAAAAAGTAAAAAATGAACTGGGTGAACGCGATATCAGGTTGATCGACTGGATTTGCTCTCATACCCATCATGGTGGATTACACAGTAAAATCTACATCCAATAGGTCACATTGGCGTGTGCTTAACCCATTGATTTTCTTTTCCGATATGAATGAATTGTCCCCTCTTCACCCTTATGGCACCCCGATGGGGAAGCGGGGGACATACTCGTAGGAGAAGTAATGTTTCATACCTAGAATGTCGCGATGGTTCTCTAGTTTTATTATCCACCCAATACGGAGTTTCCATACGAAACCTGTAATGCCTACAGATAAGTACCGAATAGAATATGGAAAGCCGTATTCTCGTAGGCGAATACAATATGCCATATCCTCGCATTCCCTCGGATACTACTACGCGTCAACTACGCGGAGAATACGACCATGTAGTTCAATGCCATGGTAATGTTGTATATATATATCTATCATAATTCTTCTATATTTAATGGTATGTCAGTTTTGTGCACTGTGCTCCACTGCCATAAATACTTTCCTCATTGGTGCAACGGATCACGTTAGGCATTTAAAACGTGAGGATAAATCTTATACTACCTTGCAGGTTTCATAAAAAGAGAGCCAAAGACGCCTCGGAAATCTACATTCAAAGGGAACTGTATCCTGTGAAAAATATCAACCTCGTTCAGTAAGGAATGTAACAATGAATTGTAGGCTTAAATGTCACCCTCCCTCTGGCCGCAGCGCCTATTATTTCATCAAACCTGTGCACGCTATGCACCCATCGTATCAACCTCATCTCCTTACCGGCTTACTGCGGTGATATAAAAGAGCCCCATCCCCTAATCTACATGGAAGAATTCCGCGCCCTTTCCAGTGCGCTATTTCACCCCTTGTATTTTCTTCTCGTAGACTTTACATTGGGGACTCGTACCCAACGCCATTGGAGTATTGTATGAAAATACTCAATGGGGGATAATGTCACAAATGGTTAGTGATAGAGATGAGATAAAAGCTAAAGCACACTCGATCCATAGCCACTGAAAATATGTCATTCAATTTGGTTTGCTTCATAATCTCACTAGGCTCTGCCTCGTGAGATTACTCCGCAATCCAAACTCATGGAATATTTTCACAGTTTATTCTTAGTATCCTGGCCTGCTATAGCGGGATCACTGATTTTCCAACGAAGAGAAGGTATCAAATCAGAGCTTTCTAAAAATAAATTGGACGAGGGAGATCATAGACTGTGTGATTTTACCACTGGGTGGCAACTGGAAATGCCTGCAGCACTTGGATATGCTAAAGCTGGTGGGTTGAAATATGGAATACAGCAGCGCCTATGAATCTGGCCACAATTTATATCATGGAGACAATGCGTTACAGCTTTCCATGCCGAGCGCCGTTTATCGGGATTAGTCTAGAGTGTATGGAGGAGCAGGTCCAGGATCTCGGCCCACATTCGATGAATCGGCCCCGCCTGCGCTTGGCAGACTCCGTGAATAACAAGCGCCCATCACGAGTGGGTCTCCTAAACAATCCTGTGCGACGAGGACCCAGACTAAAGTCCGCCCACACCCAGAGCGCCAAGCGGCGTCGTGCTCGCCCTAATGAGGGGAAAAGAACCTCGCCTCTGCATCCCTAAATGTCGAGCGCCGTGCATCCCGGGTATTCGTGCTTGTTACTGTGATAGGCGGAGATTCTAGGCCCCAGTGTGGCGTCTTGTAGTAATTGCCTCATTTCTACAATACGATAATCAAGCGTTCCCAAGAACTTTCTGTTCACACACCCACTGCTGCGTCGGTCAAATCCCCAACTCAGTGGCCTATTTTGAGTTCTTCTGATTTGAAATGGCGGCATTATGCTGCGATATTGTAATGAAGGAAATGCCATTTCCACCCTACACAAGTTACTGTTTCTGAATCAAGGAGGAAGGAGGGTGTGTGTGTGTGGGGGGGGGGGGGGGGGGGGTGTCGTTTGGCATTGGCCATTGTGAAGAGGCTGATGTGCCTGTTATTTGACATTGAAATGACGCTATCAACTCAATGCTTTAATCTGATCCAGCACAGTTGATCTCTCATTTCGAATAAACTATACGATACCTTCATATTTGATGTTGGTTACTAATTATACGTATTTTCTCTCTGATCATCTACCTTTGGTTCGTAAGAGTATGATATTGATTTTCCAAATCTCTATCTAATCCCTCCCAATTGACTATCGTTCTTTTCCAGCAAGTCAGATATAAAGGTTATAGGAATCTTTCCTCTCGCAAAGACTATATATGCTCATATTACGACTTTATCTATGAGGTAAGGTGGCAGGAAAGCATAGCAGTAGAGCAAGCTGCGAAAGGTACCAATAACACATACAATGCCAGCCATATGTGGCACCACGCTTAAGAGACCTTCCCAAGACAGCCCTATCCTCCCGCTCGCTTCAGCCCATTGACAACGGTATATTGCCTCTAAAATCCTTTATCCCACGAAGGACTGCTGTCAGGTATGAGACCCAACTCAAAGCATCTTTTGACTCCCAGTTAAATGGCTGATATTTGTTTTATAATCTGGGATATTTGTGCATTCAATATTAGATTCCGATAGAAGATCCCATATGAAACGTGTGGTGCTACTTGTCAATCCCGACTATCGAGTGTTCGTTTTTGGCCTTTAAGTATTTAATATAATTCAATATGCTAACTCTATAATCAATCAGCTGTCTCACTAAGCCGTGCAGTGATGATTGCATGTCCACTTTGCAGTGAATCAAACACCATCTACAACAGCAGATGCGAATGGAGAATACACGCAATTACATCCTCAGATGAATCTTACTAATTCTTCAATTCATTTCCTCGAATTCTAAAGTGAAGTCGGAACAAATAGACTGTCCATATATTGCCACTTTAAACAAAATCCATATATGAGAATAGCTGCCTGCTATCTGACGTGGACATATTAGAGAATAAAGCCTTATTCCACAAGAAAAACATACTGGTAAGATGCCAATCACGATCCCAGAATTGACGAGGACTAGCCACAGCGTTCTGAGATGACACTACGTGGAATCAATTTCCGTTCCCTTTATTTGTTCGCTTCCTGGCTACTGGCACTGCAGGCCCTTGTGACGGAGCGAGGCCACGAGGCAGCTTATCGAATTACTCTGAAGGATTGTCCAGATTTTCTTTTTTATGTTGAATTGAAATTTTAGTGCATTCCATTGCAAATATTGGATTAAACCTCAAATAATTATTTTATGTGAAACTGACAAATTACACCAGTAAGGCATTCGAAACGATTTCAGAGGTTCTTTCTTTAAACATATTCCCAAAACTTATGATATATGGAGACATAGTTGGTGATTATTTCCCACATGTACTTGATTCCCAGCAGCAGGATTCTTTTTTCTCAGAATTTCCTTATTGAGCTTGTATCCATGTTACAATACGTTCGTTCTTATTTCATTTGGCGTAATAAAGTGGGGTTAACCGCCAGCGAACACAATAACGGTGGTTTCAATCGGTTCCCACACCAGAACAAGTTTCTTTATATGGCGGGTGAGATAGGAGTATGTTCCGTGGTGTTTCACGTTGACAGCCGTCACCACTACACAATACAGTACATTTCATTGTTATATCTTTATGATAGTGACATTTTATTATGGCTGAATGCAATTTTACTTCATCATTTGATACTCTAGCTTTTTCGTTTTGTGTTTCGTTACATTATGTTCGGGATGGATTCGGTCATTACTCTTTTAGTCAGGCTATTAAAGTCCTTCAATGATTGTAAACATTTAATACTTAATACTTCTCATGTATGCCATACAATTTGGTCGTGTAACAGCTAATAAAGGATGTAAGTCATGCTTATAAGAAAACAAAGTAAATCTAGAGGGGAGAATATGAGGACTTGCAGATATCAAGGAATTTTAATCATGATGAGTGAAAATCTTCGGATATCTGTAATCTATCGGAAAACTTGCATTCCTGCAGCTGTATGAATTTCGGTTGCTCTCAGGTCACATTACTAGCCAAGCGAGATAGGCGAGGACAGGGGATGATTACCGATGTCATATTTTGGCATTCATTCTATGAAAATTTAACTTCGTTTGAAATATTTTTCACTCAAAATCCCCGAGGCATGGTGTCATCAAAATGTTTCGAAATGTGCTGAAAGGCCAACCAGTACACAGGTCTACTTTAGAATTACCTATCATGAAAATTATCCTCAGAGGACTGTAGAAATTGCATTCCTGATAGATACACAATGTCGTGCATGGCTACCCCCATTGATAAACCCGATTAATCATTTTTTTGTTGATCAATAACTGCTCTTTCATACATGTGAAAATGCTTCTTTCGGCGTCGAGTAATGAATATCGTTTCGTAAAAGGCGTCACTACTCTCTCAACAGCACCTATATCATGACGCTTATGCCATAGTAATAAACAAAGGGACTTGTCATTCTATAAATTACCTTGGTCTTGCTCTCAGTTTGTCGGGGTCGATGGTAACTAGGCAGCAGGGTAGCTGTCAACCACCTCTACGCATGAAATATTCATTGGTGCCGGCTCAGTGGAACATCAATGTGTTAGGGTTCCCACGCAATTGCCCTGGCGTTAAAGCTACCAAATTGTAGCACCTTTTGTGTGAACGTGCAATCGGCACCATGTCCCTCGACCACGTATCATTGCAATCGCGTATCTCCTATAGTCGTGTACGGCATTGAACATCACTGAACAGGATAATATTACTGTGCTGCACCTGTCTTTGCCAGTACAATTGTAAACATAAATTTCATCTGAACTCGATATGACCCCGAATCTCTTAAGGACCTTCAGGATGGGATTAACAATTCTATTTTGAAATCATAAAATTAAAGTGAAATTGTGTTAGTTTGTGCAACGATTTGTTCAAACAATTGCTTCGTAAATATCAATCTTTTAAGAAGTAGGTGTTCCTCTTTTGGAATGCACAGGCATAAAAGCACTTATCTTTTATGCACTGTAAAACTTTCCTACATGCGGTGAACAGAGATTTAATGATTGTGACATTTCGCCCAAGTCTTATCTTTTTTCTTACCTTCATGCTCACCTTGAAATTGTTGCTCTTTGTTATTTTGTAAACCTATTCTAAACCAAGTCAGCATGATGTTCAGCAGAAGGATCCAGAGAAGACAAAGACGGGAATCGCGCAAATGAAGTGAAAAATAGCTAATCGTAGCTCAAAAAGTACCAAGCCATCATACCAATTCTCCAGGATTCATAGAAAACAGGACATAACACAAAGATCCATGGGTCATCTTAACACTTCGTGCTCACAAAATAAATGATGCCAGAAATACATCCAGGACAGTTCAGAAGTGTAATTGCACAGTTAAGAAATGAGGAAATGCTCCATCCTGTTTCTTATAGTTCAAATGCTTGGGAGGGACAATTTAGATTTCTACCTATTTCTATAATCCGTTAACTACTCGTTCATACTGTAATGTGATTCTAACAACACTTCTTATGAAAATACGGTTTGAACGACTGCAATGATGACACAGCTGACATGACGAAACTCGTCAACATATTGACAAATTACAATACAGAACAGAACGGATTGTATGTGAGAGGTCCCAATGAATAACCAGGATCTGATAGAATGTGGGGTAAGCTCCGTCTCGCACCCTATAGATATGTCTAACAGTCACCCCCCACAACACCCCCCAAAAGACATTGTTAGGGCTAAACCGCTAATGTAAGTCCTTAGGATATAACCCAGTCTCATGGACAATGTTCATCTATAGCAAACGGCCATGTCAGGGATATATCAATATATCTAGTAAGCTCCTAACTTTGCATTATCAACCTAATCCTTATGCCAGCTCTAGCCTTTGTGATATATATATTCAATTTCTTCAAAGTAATACTTGACTGTTTTTTGTCTTACTATTAGGAAGCAGTGCTGGACAAGATGCTGCAATCACTGCACATGATCTACATGGTCGAAACATGGGAATGTATCTACAAATATAATAACTAAACACCAGGGGTATCTGTTCTGACTCGTTGTTGAAATGAAATTAAATGAAGATCACCTACACCCAGGAAACGAGTACATGCATTTTCTTGTGAATAAAGAGAGAGAAAAAAAGAGAAATGATTATAATAAGCATAGTTTCTCCAACCTTTGGGGTTACTTTTTAATCCGTTTACACCTGTTTAATACAAGGCTAGGATCCGTCTCATAGAAAAAATGCCCCAATACACTGATAATCATCGGAGGTTCTTCCGGGTTACTCTCCCGGGACACAACAGTCTCCAAGCGTGTCTTCAGAATGCCGCAAGCATAGGCATAAAAACTACTACAATGACTAGCAAATGTCAAGGAGATGTAAAAAAACCAACCCGGAGACCACAGCTCATCAGCTGAACGAGGAAGTATCTGAATGACAAGTTCTATATGAGGGAACTGCTTTACAAATAATGAATGCCAATCTTAAAGAAGTCTCTCGAATTTTCCTAATCAAATGATTTCTAAATCGGCGTGAGCTTTGTCCGATGCGTTCATCGGTGATGGGATATACAGGCTCATAGGATACACCTTTATTCTATCTTACATATATCTAAGAAGGTTATGTACTATAATACACCTGTACATAGGGAGGACCAAGCCATGGTCCTGCACACATCAACTACGATGCACTATCTCTTCCTGCACCATGACGAAACATTGCCTATTTCGTGGTGCACTGATGCCATAGGGAGAGGGATGTATGTGATCAATACTTTTTATAAGTTTTTTGACGTACGAAGATAGTCAGCCTGTTTTCTTATTAATATATACCTAAAAATGGCGATTTTGCCTAGTCAAGTGATCACAATGTGGCGTACGGATATAAATACGCGATGGGTAGGAGTGGATAGTACACATAGTTCAAAGAGCCAGAGACATATAATAATGTGGTATATGCCTTTCATACATCTTTCTGTGTGTTGGGGGTGCCTAACTTACACATAGTAAAGAATGCTCCAAATACAGTATGGTGCACCTTTGCAATTGAGCGTCTTCAATTATTGTAGATGCTCTATGCTACGGCTTTTGCGTCGGGAGCATATCGTAGTGCTGTGTATCGTATTGCGCACCGTGAAAACGCGTTCCACAACAACTATGTTAGCTCACTTTCCTACGCGATTTCGATTTTCTATCGGGAAATGCACAGTAAGGCCGATCGAAGAGCACCGGGACCTCAGGGGATATCCCCTCTATCCTGGACAGATCAGGTCAATCAGAGTAACTTCACTATAATCATTGAGCAGGCCATTAGCTCTTATATATGCTCCTGCAACTCGATGCGTTACAAACATTAAGTTAATTACATCTGGTAAGTCTCACACGAAACCAGGCATTTACTTTCTAGAAGCTACACAGATTCAATGTCTTACACTAATCCTTCCGGCTGGACATAGCAATCACGTTAATAGGTACAGTATCAGAAACGCCTTTACGAAGGATCCTTACGATTTACTATCTATAATGTTACAAAGGCAAAGGAGGTTGGATATTCACAGATATATCAGGTTTGAAAGACTCGATTGGCAACATAGACCTAATCTACACATATTCAGTAATTATTCTAGACTCCACACTAGCCGACATCGTGGACAATGGTTTTGTCATATAAAATGTGTGATGTTCACATAAGTAATACAGAATATACCGCCATGTATGGGATAAGCAAGACCGCCAGATTTGTGAGCAGGTCACACAGACTCCAAGCAGCTCTAAGATGGCGGCATGGCCTACATTCCTAGCGTATTGATCGCAGCCAAACACAGAGCACTCAGACCTATGTTCGTCCGCGACAGGCGGGTGGGGTAGGTCACCAGTGTAGTCAAAGAATAGGATGCACAAAACCGGTGTCTATGCAAATGCCTTTATGAAAACTCAAAGGTTCAACTCTAACAGGCTAACATATGGATGAAAGCCCCTCCCTACATACAAGAGTTATTTCGGGTTGTTTACATCACTGCTGCATTGGTAATCACGACTTCCGGTGCCGTCTACAACCCCATCTGGCGGCCGTTCAGCGGGACTAAAGTACCAGGACAGATATCATTTTGAAACTCAACCCCAAACCGTCATTTCTGAACCTAGACATTCCAACGGGTATTAAGGTTGCTGGCGAACGATGCGGGTCCGGTGCCTGCATGGTGTTGGTGGGATGGCGGGCAGTATGGCCGCAGCTGGCCGGACACCGCCCGCCTCCCGCCAACCAACCAGCCAGCCAGCCGGCCGGCCTCCATGTTGGATCTGAAGCTGGCGCTGCTGGCAGCTGGACGACCCGCGAGCTCGACACTCACCTTGGGGAAGAACCGTCGCCGCTGCCGCCGACCTTCTCCGTCCGAACACGGAGACTAAATCCGCCGTCCCCGCCTCGTTGCGAGGGACCCTGGGGAGACACCTTGTCCAGTCACGGGTAGCAGTTCTGGTGAACCAAAATCCAAAAATGGGGTCGGGGTGTTTTAGTGGCGATGATATCCCGACTGGGAGGGCACAAATCACATGTCCAACTGCTGCCTCCGTTCTCGCCTGCCTACAGCTGCTGCACAGTGCTGCCACCCCGCGGTGCGATCGATCGGCGCGCAGTGGACGTCGGGTAATGTATGCACATATGACATCAGTCGCGCGGCATAGATTAACATGGCATTGCTATGGAAACGGCTGGGCGGTCCACCGGAGGCCAGTGGAGTGCCAACACAGTGGCGAAAGCCGCTCTGGCGTCGTGCGTTGGAGCTGCATCGCAGTCAGTCAACAGGGAAGCAGGCAGACGCCACAGCAGCAGCAGTGGCTGCAATAGCAGCAGCGCAGCAGTAAGTTGCATGCAAGGACGCATGCAATAGCGGCCACTGCAGTTGTAACATCAGCCGATGCTACAGGAGCAGCTGCACCGCCAGCAACAGAGTTAGAGGCTAGTCAAACCATAGCGGTCAGCAACCCTTTATGTGTGTTTGTGTGTGTGTGTGTGGGGGGGGGGGGGGGGGGGGAGGGGCTGGGTATGGGGAATCGGGAATGGGTGAAGGGAAAAGTGGTCCGTGAGGTACCCTGGAGAGAAGAGATGAGAACAGACTTAACAGAACAGACAACGGCGTACACCTCATTCTTAAGGCAAATAAATACCCGGGGATTTATTTGTCCAGATTGGTAGCAACAGGCTGGGGAAAGTAGACGCTACTTCAGATCAAATAAAAGGATTACTAGCATGCAGGGTGGAATAAAAAAAAAAAAGAACGATGAGCAGAACTGCATTGCAATAAAGAAGGCCCCATGGAAATAAAGTGTGACTAGATGAGACAAAACGAGACAAGATCAGGCTAAATGACACTAGATGCAAATAGGTGCAGATGGTGTAACCGCCAATTCTAGGAAGGCTGGCTGGCGCCTAAACACCCCATCCCAAGGATTGCAAATCGTTCTACCGATAGAATGCGGATTGCCTACATAGCATAACCACTGATGCAATCAATATTGTCCAAGGTAGGAAATATCTATAGCTTACCGCATTACGTCGCACGCCAACGTTACTATTCAGATATTTCAGATATTTGGTAATTCCCTTTATATATCTACGCCTGGCGAGCGGGCAATATATTGTAGGCACAATATTATACTGTAAATCACAATTTCATCAGCTATATTATTCTGAATGAATACGAAATAATGTCGACGAAAATCAATATTTCACATAAGACCATTACTGCCAGAATGAGCCTCAGAGATGAATTCTGTAAAACATAGCTCAGCCATTCAAATAAGGTTTCGTGTTGGCTACGGGAAGCCGTTTGCGCACTAATCTGATTTGAGCCAGTACAATGTCCATTCTTAAGGGTCCAAATGTTCATTTTACACCCTTTCTCTAACATAGATTCTGAATATTACAGGGTATTGATGGAAAGTCAGTTGAGTTAATGATTAACCGCAGGCGATTTAATCCAAGGTCCCGCCAGCGGATTTCATTACCTCTGTAGTGTGGCAGCTGCGATTACTTTTGCTCCAGGTTTCAGGAACAAGTGATGGATATGGCACAGGCATATATATATATATATATATATATATATATATATATATATATATATATATATATATATATGTAAATATATATCATACCACGTTCCTTTGATGCACGCGATCCGTCATACACCCTGTAATTCACTTCACTTCACTGCATTTTCATTTTCAGATGGATCTGCCAGGTACGACGGCAGAAACAACACCATTATCTATCGATCCCCTAAGAAAGCCAATTTGGTAATAATCACATCCCTACAGACCCCTAAAGATAGGACAGTGGGCCCTGATTACCTCAAGCCATAAAACTTCTAGCATCAAACCCCTGCCACCTCCCTCACCCGATAAACAGCATAGTTTTACCACCTCCCCCAGCCGCAACCCTCCCGCATTTCCGCACGGGGCATATACACGTAGCCATCACAGATGGTCAATTAAATGCGGGTGGTGTTAATTAACGTGTCATCTCGTTGCAGGTGTAGCAGTAGCTGTGGGCGCACACGCGCGAACGCCTGACAATTCTTGCAGATGTACATGTCACTAAATACAGCTTGATACTCTGCACAGTCACATTCACAACAAACATGATAGAGTACAAGAATCCGCCATATGGGAGGCACTAAAATACATATTCATAATTATGTATCCGCAAACTCCTCCACTTGGTCCATTAATCTTATTTAAGGGTGCGCCTCACTTGACCTGAGACGAATTTCTTAATAGCATAAGGATCTCATAAAAAGATACATAGATGAATATTACGAAATTAATTTATAGCATACAAACTCAAACTCACTTTGTTTCAGAATGTACTTAATTATGGAAAATAATTCTTTTCCTGTGTTGTGTATCTAGATATAAAAGAGAGTTCAAAGTACAGTTTACAATAAAAAAGACATGCAGACTACCCACAGTATTTTAGTATGCTGATTCAACTTCCATTTTGTGTACTCTCCGTTGCGTAGGCAACTGAAAAGCATCTTACATTCGCCATGAGTTTGTGTATTAGCCAGAAATAGTGTCTTACAATTTTAATTAGCCATTCATCAGTCCATTAACATATTTTCCTGTTCAGAAGAAAAAAAACATAAGTAAAGTATCGACAGTTCTAGCATTTTTCTATACATAAGACCAAACCCTACATTTCTATTTACATAAACAAAACTGTAAAATATCCTGGTTTTCTTAAGGCATTATGAGTTGTGTCTTTAGGATAACATAACTTGATTGTCCTATACCCACGTTTTTGGATACATGTATGTACAGGTCCGTTACCTAGCGAACAGGTAGAGGAATAATGTTCCATCATTAACCAGGTAAGTAATAACGGACATTGAAATAAGTACCGAATCGATCATGTTGACTGAACGGACACGACATTTATATAACATCAGCTGTAAATAGGAGAACGAAACCTTTTCTTAGCTGCAATAGAAGCTACCGATTTCTATTCCGATGGAGATAAAGGGATCCGGAAATTACATTTTTCAGAAGGCTAATACGCCCGTCCTCATGTTTGGAATTAATATGATATGACACATATATCTTTACTTTAACATTGTGGACCCCTCTCCCGTCTCTCAACATAGATTCATCTGAAATCAAATTTGGTAAATAAAATAGTGCTACATTTCCTCTGGTGGTGTGCGTATTCCATTTTTATTGGTTCAATGGTGAACTAAAAAAGAAGTTATACGACTATTAATTTAGCTTGTTATATGATTATTAGCTCTAGGGAAATCTTCGTTCCACTTTTCGATTAGAATAGAAGTGACATGTTATATTTGAAATGACAAACAGTTAGTAAGGGGACAGAGTATTGCATAGATTGGAGGAACTATGAAGATCTTTGGGAATACAAGGCAATAGATAAATAAGGGGATATCGTATCTTTCGTTAATCACTTGACTATATTACATAGCTTCTCTCTCATAATTAAACCGAGGAAGGTTGGAGAAGGGTGCATACGTGCTTCAATGTCTTCATGCGGTATAATCTCTTACAATGCTTAAGATATCATATTGGTTACTCATCATAGAAACATCGCAGATACAAATTATTTAGTGGGATCATGCCTTATTAATGCTGACTGGCGTAAACATAAATCGGAAACGTTTAACGGGAAGTAAATTTCATAGATTAATTGATTTCAAAAGTACCTCATCAATGGCCAGCACATCTGCTCACTACTGCAATGGGATGATATAATTACCAAGGGTAATAATGAAAATAGTCCAAAAACAAATGGAAATTTAGACTTGGTGAATTCTGCCAATTATGACGATTTTCGTGCATTATAACACTAGTCAACGATTAGTATCGATGTCTTATTTTAACATGTCAGGTTTTGTTTGGTTAGTGGGTGGTCATTAGCCTGCAGTTCTTCCTCACACTATTTGATTCATGCAGCCATCGACCATATACAATAGGTGGGTGATGCATTAGCAATGTATATAGACACAGTAAGGTCAAATGATCCGGTACCATAACGTGTCTCAACGTATTCCTTTATTATTCTTGTGACGTCAACGGCATAATACCAGCCTTGCAACTCGCCAAACCCACGTTGGAATATTCGACATCGCAATGTGGATGATGTTACTTGTGACAGAAGAGCCAGCGTTGGCATTGGAAATTTTTTTCTCTTGCAAGATCTATGAGTTTCAATCCGATGAAAGGAACGGCATAGTCTTGACTGATTCATCTCCGAATCTTTACCACATCTTTTAATCTTCAATATAGGTCTGGCTGCTCTCCATATCTAGAAGCTACCAGTCCGGTTCATGAAGAACTTGCGCGATAGACGTTGACATCGACCAGCTAATTACATTTGTGAACGTCATAGGGCGTTTCCACCTGACAATTCTGGCTTCCGATTTCCCACCTGACAATTCTGGCCAACCGCCGACTATATGCCTTTTTAGGGCTCATGATCGTCAGGTGAGATAAAAATTACAGGTCGACGCAATCTGACACAACCTGACGACTATATGCCGATAAATTCAAACCAGGTACATATAATCGGTGGCGAGCCGAAGGTTCCTACTGTGGCTCAGTCGTTGGCCTCATCATTTTCACTGCAAAATAGACACTTTCTCTCACCAACGACGATGTCTACCTTAACCCTATCTACACATAAAGGAACCCCGTCAATGTGTTTATAAATTCGAAGTACATACCCGGCTGTAACATAGGGAGGGTTAATCACCGATCTCCAGGCAAAGCTGGACTTAAGCTGTATTTTTTACTTGGCACCCTGACCACATAATCGGTGCAAATCTAGTCGTTAGATGAAAATGCCGCATAATGTCTTAGAACACTAAGAACGGCAGACGCAGTCACACAATTAAGGCGCCCAATGGTTAAAAGCATTTACACGCTGCTCTCTCCGCACTGGCCTCATTTAAGCTTTACTGAATCTGATGTTTCCGCTTTTACTGCGCCTCTAATCTGGACAGCGCCTGACAGTAATATAAGGTAGAAATACTTGCCCTTTCCAGAAACAGAGAGTTCGGAAGACCCATACCTATGAGGACTGATAATTGTCCACACACAAAAAAAGATGCAAAGATCAGTAAACATGATCTACTGAAGACATGGAAACTGAGATTTCAAATCTATTACAGCCTTTTTGGTGTATGGGGACTGGTAGCATATGATACCACATTGTCATCAATGATAAACATTGGCCTTGTGGTGTGGAGCTATTTCTAAAAGCTAATGGAGTTATTTAATGACCACATCGATGGTCATTAAATAACTCAAGTGTTATAACCAGTCGCCACTTCCCGTATACTTATAGCGCTTATGCTCCATGAGACCAACCGAAAATATTGAACAGTACCTACTTGGTTATGTGATCCGTGATTAAGTTACAATTTATTTGGGGCAGCATTCGCGGCCTCCATACTTTATCAATGAACCAGCCCGCATGGAAGATGTAGAACGGAGAAAAATTCCATAATTGATGCAGTTAAAGAAATTAATCCTAGGAAAAATACAACAAATAGATTTGCCACATTCATAACTTATGACATACCGACGTATGTTTGCATCTAACCTTGCATAGTACATGACCTTCATTCATGTCCTTGTATGAGAACTATGGAAGCCTTTTTGATATCTCAATTCCGTAAATGAATTAAGATCATTATTGCAGACACATGATTATATAGGACATATATCAGAATGCAGCAGTCGGTTTGCGGTATGTTTGTAATGTGGACAGGCTAAACTGCAGGCACAAAGTCTGGCCAAGCACATCTCACAGCGGCCACTACCGCTTCCACCTACAGGAGGCACACAACTCTATTGATTATTCGATTCCCTGAGCTGGGGTTTGATCGATCAGGCGTAACCGTCCTGGAGCGACTCTGACATAGAGTCTGAGCTGCTCACTGAATTGACCCACTTCCAGGTCGCTCAGCAGCGAGGAAGCAGCTCCAATCCTTGGTGCTCTGGAGGTTTCTACTACAGGAGAGAGCAGGAGGAAGGAAATCTGTAACGTTTAGTTGACACTACTTCTTTGTATTAATGCCTGATTTAGCAGTGAATTGTCCACTATAGGGGTAGAATTGGTGCATCTACGATCTTTTGATTATACAATTATCTGAAATCCTGGAATAGAGAGCGTAAATAATTTAGAGATCGTTGAATACAAAGAATGAGCCTGGAATATAGCTAAGTTGTGCAGCAATACGTCCTAATGGGGCACATACTATGTACATTCATATTGGTCCAGGGGGCTGTTTAAAGATGAACTTAATCAATTAAGCTCTATTAATTAATCCTGAAAAGTAAGCCCTGCCTACACGACCGTCAGGCACGTGCAAAACGGGGCTTACAGGTACAGTTCTCAATTGAGAGCAGCAATGTGGGGTACTGCAGGTACACACTGGCCGTCACTGTTATAAACCGGACCACTTTGAGGCAGTAGCCTCTGTGGTTTCTCTGCTCTCCTATACTGAGGAATATGGTCGGCGTCGCAACGAGGTTACTGGCGCTGGGGTGTCCTACACCACCTAAAAACAAATCTGAGCACTGTGTATTGTTCACTGACTCTCTGAGTCTCAGTGTGAACACATGCATGGATATAATATATTCTTTCTTATATGTATACAAGCTGAGAAATAGATAGATAGATAGATAGATAGAGAGAGTGAGGGAGGTGGTAGAGCAGTGAGTCATGACAGGTAGGGTCAGGGTTGTACTGGTCCTGCCAAGATTATGTGTAGACAGGTTTTGTGTGTATGTCTGTCTGTCTGTCTGTCTGTCTGTATGTATCTGAGAATGTATGTCAGTGTGTGACTTGAGTCTGTATATCATTTTCTGTATGTGAATATCTGTCTATCTGTGTACCGTTATCTTTCTGTATGTCTGTGTATCTCTGTATCTGTGTGCATCTGTGTAAACCTACTCCTTATACACGTGATAACTACACTCACTGTGAATCTATGTTATAGTGTAATTTTTCCATGCCCCACCTGTGGTGTACAGTGCTCTCGTTTCCCATTCACAAATGGCCATCAAGCAACTCAGCCAGTTAGGTATATCCTCCCTCACTGACCATGGTCCGGTGTGGGAACCCTCAGCATTGGTGTGTCACAGGTACACTGACTGCTCTACACACAGGCCTGTTCTCATTGTATGAGTGGCAGGCATTATATGTTTTGATAACATTCTCAAGGAGTAATTGTTTCATATCAGCATTAGTGTTTGGGGATAGCTTGAAGGATGCGGACAATGATAGGAGCGTTTGTGGGAGGGCAATGACCAGGATGGGAAGGTGATCCCCTTAAATAAGTGTTGTCCATGTTTCTTTACTTCATCTCCTGACCTCGACCCTTCAGAAGGACAGTTCATGATGTAAGCCTTCCTGCCTGTGATTGTTTCTTCTATGTGTCATGTGCACTGGTGGGACTGCCCAATTTGAATCAGTGGTAGTCCCGGGATCATACCATTGACGATTCCCATTTTGCTGTTTTATTTCTATATATTCTATTCTTAGTAAGTTAGGCTACCACCTTTGGAAGGGACACTTATTGTTATATCCTTCCAAAAGGATAGTTTTCAGGATCGAAGTCAGGACAATTACAACTTTGTCAAACGTCCTGGAAGGAAATTTAAATTTACGTCAGTCTCCTTCTCCATTGAAAGGACAATCCACATGTGTCTGAGGTGGATTATCCCATGACAGTCCTAGGACGATTACATGACTGTCCCGAATCTCGACTTCCCTCAGATCTTGTGTATGTATGTACTCTACTGTTTCGAACTGTAACTACAACTGTAATGGCTGTAACGCATGTACTATTTTTCTAAGTAAATTGAGCGTACCAGATACAAATATAGGGCTTGGTAGGAGGATACTTAATGCACATTCTCTGGTTATCGTCGATTCAAGCCGAGACATTTGAGCACAACAAGGGACATTATTGTATTACTGTATATGTATATACGTTCGCCTTAGGGGCCGGTCATGCAACTGGAGGGCGGGGGTGGGGGGGGGGAGTTCCACTAACATGACCAACAATTGTAAACAAGGGTATATCAAATAACATGTTCCCAATTAACCACTTTCTCGTCATAGGGGATCTACTCCAATCATTAATGATCCATATGTTCTCATATAATATTATATTCATATTTCTTTCTGGAGTAATCGATAGTTCTACACTTACAGGCATTAACAATTTTCGTGGGCGCTGTACACCTTTTTATAATGACTCTTGGCAAAAATGTATTCAGAGAACTGAGCTTTGTTATAGGTAAAAGGTAGCTCTAATTTCTTGCTAACAATTCCCAGGAGGATTCCTGTGACTAGAGCATATACAGGTAGTGGGCGGGGGTGCATGCTAAAGCTGACCTTGACCTCTGTCACCAGAGTCTGGGGTCAGCAGCCATACACGACACGCGCATCTAGTAATTCCTCTCCGTTCTGCTGTCAACAGCCTGCAATGTCAAGCGCACACGGGGGTGACTGCGACTGGCAGCACGGCTCGTGCGCCGTTCCACCAACCTCCCTCCGCGCGAGCGGTGCCGTACTATCAGCGCGTGCAGTGACGTCACGGTGACGTCAATAGGCGGTGGCGGACAGCCTTTGTTGGCTGCAGGAAGAGCCGTATCAAGTAGGAGGCTCGAAAAAGACATGAGGGGGAGTAAAGCATGTTCAAGATACACCTGCTCCGAAACCTTGTCGTCCAAGCGCAGCCACTGATTCATTGTAGATACACATTTATACACATTAGGTGAGAGACAATGGAATGAAGAGATGGTACAATGAAGTATAGAGACATCGACAGAAAGACAGACAGGCCAAGCTCATTGCCAGCTGGTTGAGCTGATCTTGTCATAAGTGCACATGCACTGAGTCACTTCAACCTACTGTTGTTTTTACCAGAGTAAACCATGCCTTCCAATTCGCCCCCGCAATCCTCTTCTATGCCTGAAACATTAAGTCTATATGTAGAGTATTGAACCGGCGGCTCTCGTGTTGACTCGCTGTGTTTTCTACAGTCTAGAGTATACTGTTCATGCAGGCATGCAATGCTCCTACAGCATACAAAGTATACACCACAGCGCATTTGTAGTTTGAACGCTGGGTATGCGTTGTACCATTCCTCTACCCCGCAATACGTTATTAATGTGACATCTAGGATCTCGTACAATCGACGGCAACATGCCACATGACGAGTAGTCCTATACGAAATGCCTAATACTAATAGATGCATCAAAGATTAGCAATGGGACACTCCTCAAGTTTTATATCTAGGTTTTTGTAACTATCTTATATTTTGCAGTTACCGCACAAAATCAATAATATCCTATTCAGTAGTATTCCGTATTCTACTCAGTAGCGATCTGTAGATTCCATAGGTTTAGTTTTTTAAAAAGAATTTCTTTATTATCTTGTCATTGTTAAATTCTTCCACATGGCTAAGAAAGGGACACAGGTGGCAGCAGCATATATCTGGGTTTTCATCACTCTGCCCAAGAGTTGATAAGAGTCCCAATATGGTAAGATATTCTTCCAGCCTACACAGATAATACATTTCGTTTCATCGATCTTAGATCATATGATAAAACAGTTTAGAATAACAATTGAAAAAGAAACAGTGCGACCCACAGTAGGGAGCAGAACACCTCTGTTTACATATAAGATAGTAAGTCTGTACCAAAGATTAATTTTTGAGACAAAAGTGTTTCCCTATCCTGGACGCACAATCTTAGAATAAGGACTCTGTATTAGGTGGGTAATAAATGATAATTCACCTCATACAACTTTTTTTCACATCTGCGTATGCAACAAGCTATTTATGGCACGTACAGTTCATCAAATAGTGTTACAATCAGTCACACGGAACAAGCTCTTAAAGGTCTATATACAATGCTAGCAAACTAAACAAAAAGTGTTAAATAACTGGGATGGTATAGTGCTTGAATAAGTTGGGACTCCTAAGTCACACAAATACACTAGTTTGCATGTACACTGTACTAACGAAATCTATAGGCAATACTTTGATTTGTCCGTTTAGTATTTTTAAGGGACACAACTATGTTATCTAAAATATCTACATTCGACCTGTAAAACACTACGAAAGGATAACAATTGCCTCGTTGGTCCCCTTAGAAAACATTTGTCCTCATTGAGGTGAGAGCGTTCCCAAACCAATGACTAAATTCTCAGAAATGGCACTTCCGGGTGAACAGACATGTGGGCAGATACTGCAATCCATTTTATGAAAAAAAGCCAAGCGAACGCTCCGCCTACGCACTCAATCGAGCTGTATATATGCTATTCACCGATATGATCTTTGCGGGGCTCGAGAGGATCCAATGGGAGAGTCAAATATGTGTCCGGGGGGGAAACACTGAGCATTCAGGTATCCCCCGCTACCTCTGAGCACTAGGTTCTCGGAGCAGGTCAGAGCATCTTGAGGAGCAGCACAGAGCGGGGTGTATTGATCTTGGTGGGTCGTGTGCACTCAATAACGGCCAGAGGCCCATATAGCGCCCGGGTGGTGGCCAAGCAATGATTGGTAGACACTGTGATAGAGCTGCCCATAGACCGGCCAACACATGCTGGCCAGCCTGGCTGAGGGTCACCGCCTCCCGGCCTGTCACTGCTAGCTGCCCACCGCTAAGGCTCTGTGCTCAGTCTGTCATTGAGCTGCTCATCATCTACAGCATTAGGCGGTATTGGCGGCCACTGGGCACTCTTTCCTTTGCTGGCGCTCCTATAACCATGTAGCTGAATCTTTGCCATATTTGGTCGATTGGTTAGTAACCAGTCTTGATGATTTATCCCAGTTTCATACATTTACACACCAATTCCCTCTATATGTACCTTTGGAAAATCATCGCTAGTTAGTCGAAATATCAGTCATCAAATTAGCGAGCTATTTTCTAGTAGATCTTCTTACACTAAGTAGTTCTTGTTCACAAATTCTGAGCACCTTGTTTACATAATAATTAGCATAATTTCCAGCAAAATTTGATATATAGTGAATGAAATGGCAGCATCCATTTTTAGAATGAAAGTTGTGAAATATTGTAGTGTAATGTGCAATTATTTCTTTGTCCAGCCTAGGAATAGTACTAGAATGTATTTGAAAGTATACGTCAATTCGTAAGTATCAATGTATATATAATGTTGATATCTTAAAATAAGTGTAGCAGTTCTATCCGGATATCTGAGGCATCACCGGATATGTAAGGCATTGACAGATAGTTAGGGTAACACTGGCAAAACTATAGCCTGAAAAAAGACGCACACAGAGATGGTGACGTGGCCCAGGCATGCACCCCTCCTTTCCTCGATACCCAGGCATGCACCCCTCCTTTCCTTGATACAGGCCCCCAGTCCTGTATCCCTCCACCTACTCCACCCCTCCTCTCCGCGATACAGGCCCCCAGTCCCTGTATCCCTCCACCTACTCCACCCCTCCTCTCCGCGATACAGGCCCCCAGTCCCTGTATCCCTCCACCTACTCCACTCCTCCTCTCCGCGATACAGGCCCCCAGTCCCTGTATCACTCCACCTACTCCACCCCTCCTCTCCGCGATACAGGCCCCCAGTCCCTGTATTCCTCCACCAACTGCACCCCTCCTTTCCTCGATACCCAGGCATGCACCCCTCCTTTCCTCGATACAGGCCCCCAGTCCTGTATCCCTCCACCTACTCCACCCCTCCTCTCCGCGATACAGGCCCCCAGTCCCTGTATCCCTCCACCTACTCCACCCCTCCTCTCCGCGATACAGGCCCCAGTCCCTGTATCACTCCACCCCTCCTCTCCACGATACAGGCCCCCAGTCCCTGTATCCCTCCACCTACTCCACCCCTCCTCTCCGCGATACAGGCCCCCAGTCCCTGTATCCCTCCACCTACTCCACTCCTCCTCTCCGCGATACAGGCCCCCAGTCCCTGTATCACTCCACCTACTCCACCCCTCCTCTCCGCGATACAGGCCCCCAGTCCCTGTATCCCTCCACCAACTGCACCCCTCCTTTCCTCGATACAGGCCCCAGTCCTGTATCCCTCCACCTATCCAACCCCTCCTTTCCCCTATACAGGGACTGGTCAAATCGGTAATGGTGTCCGGTTTCTGGTACTGGTTAACGTCACGCTTGTCCAGTAGAGTTGCTTGTCATTGGTCAGGATATCTGCTTGGAGTTTGATATCCGGGATTTTCTAGGTTGACCCCTGGCGTCAGTCCCTGTACCCCTCCACCTACTCCTCCGCCCCTCCTAGCAGGGATACAGTCTGTCTCAGTCTATATCTCACTTTCTGTCTGTCTGTCTGAATATTTTCATTGTTTCTGTCTCTCTCCTTTTATGTCCCTCTATATGTATGGATAACTCTCTCACTCTGTTTGTCTCTGGTTGCTTGCCTTTATTTGGCTCTATATTTAACAAATACACTATTGTTTTCTGGTGTGCAAATGACAACAATTGTATGTATAAGAATCCAACATTTACAAAATGCCTGGGTTTGAAGGAATTGGCTAGATGATTAAAATGAGATAGCTGAGATATTATTCTCTAGATTTAACCTATTTTTGTAGCATTTGTATACATCAGATTCACTAAAATTGCATCTACATAACTTCATAGATTGTTTTCCAATTTATGCAAGGGATGCTAAGTGTGGGGAGTACATGGGTCTTAATTGTTAACACAATGCAAAGGTCGTCCACAGGCGGGATTTATTGCTCTGATAACATAACACCCAGGGAACTGGAGGAGGAGGAGCTGTAGGGTTACAGGTAGCGGTTTGGGCTGCAATCTACAGGAGGTTTCGTTCTTAATGGACAAGTCTTTGATTCCTGGACCAGTCACACTGCAACATACTTAATCGTAATTTTGTTTAATCATGAATGTCCATAATCAATGATTTGAGCAAGTCTGCATGTAAACAGGGGTGGCATGGATCGGGAAGCGTTGTTCTGTGTCACGTAACACTCTGCATTTAGAAGATAGGGACAATATTTATTTCACGGGCTTCTAACGTCACTAAAAGTGCATGTAACCAAGCGTAAAATCTGATGCCAGTTACGGCCATTGACTAACAAAAATACCCAACATGGACATAGTTTCTCTGTTTATGTAATACAACAAATTTAATCAAATAAGAAATACGAAAATAAAGTCCCTAGCATGTAAAGTAGGATGTGAGAAAATCGGCGGCTATTATTCGGAATGCTGAATAAGAGATAGAACATTACTATTTCGTGTTTATTCATGAGGATAAACCGTTTAACTACGGCACATCGGACATTTGCACAGAAATTCTATATTGTACTTTTGTATAGGCTGATTTACCTAATTTTACCTATCTAACGGGTTGTTCATACAGTGACTTTAGCAACATTAATTTGCTGACCTTATTATATTTTATAAATGATTGATCAAAACCTAGTCAAAGTCATCCCAATCATTACTCTGCTTCCTACATACATTCATTCTAACCTTAGCATCAATGGATTTCAAATAAAATATTATGCGGGAAATTCGATGAAGTAGATTTGATTTAGAAAAAAATAGTTGATGAGAAATCAAGCTAGTCTGATAATCGCAAAGGGGGTGGAAGGAAGAGGTCTAATGACTCAATACATGTATCAATTAGAAGGAAGCCCACGAAATGAAAATAGCTTGGTCCTTACTCCATCGAGTGTGACTGAAGAGTAATTCACGAAGCGAAGCCGAATGAATTACTCTGCTGTCAAACAAGGTGGAGTGTGGACCAAGCTATTTTCATCGAATGGGTTTCTTATTCTATCTCACCCCGTATAACATTATTTATTGATAAAATGAATCACCCGATTAGCTATTGAGTATTAGGTACACGAACTTCATAGTCGTGGAGTACGAGTTCATAATATTAAGCCTATGGAGAAAATACAGGGTGAGATAAAAGTGTAATATAAGATAATCTAGGTAGTTGTAGGTTCACTCTGAGAAGCTTCCCTGGAGAAGATGAGAACTTAACAAAATAAATAACTTTCTATCTTCCAAATCCACGCCAGAATCACCCTACGATCTTATCCAGGTACGCACAGAGAACCTTAACGCATGCCCCAGAACACGGCTCTGCCTCCTAGATCTAATTCATGTTTCCATGGTTACCATAGCTGTAGAGCTTCAAGAAGGAGATGATGATGGGTGAGAGGGTTAGATGGGAAAGGTGGAGGGGTTGGAAGAGGGAGGGTGGAAATATTGATTGTCTGAGTGAACGTCCAGGCGGTAGGGGCAGATATGGAGGAGGCATGACGAAGGTCTGGGTGTAAAAGGCCGAGTATGGAGGCGATGGTCTAAGGGTCGGAGTCGAGGGGGGATGGATGTTAGAAACAGGTAGTGGCAGGATAAAACTGCTGTGTGAATGGGCAATACATGGTGCAGCACTGGGTCAAAGCATTGGCAGTGATACAATGAGGAAGGGGCACATGTTTCTATCGAAAAAGAACCAAGACAGCACGAGTTCTCTGTTTTCCCAGCAAATTCCAACCAACCGCGCAGTCTGACATACACGGAAATTCGTATATTCACATCTAAACACGATATAAGTCACAGCAGTTACATATATTTTCAGGTTTATTTGCATTGATATCAATGTACTTTTGTACCGTAATTAGGTTTAATGAATTCAACCGTAAAGCCTTATAATACGTTCAAGAGTTTGCCAGAGATAAACAGTATGAATGTCATCGGAGAAAAGTTTTGGAATTTAATCGACATGAAACTATTGTTATTGTATTTACTAAACAATTATGGCCCGAGGACACTAGCCTTTGATTCCTAAAACATAGGACACACCCATCAAGCACTGCTTTTACCGAGAGCGTGACTTGATTGCGTCAGGGAAAGGAATCAACTGCCCCAATACACCACAGGTTCCCGCCACAACTTTTGCAAAAACCTTTTGCTGATTATATGAGTCAGAGTTCGTTCCTCCTAAACACTATCTCTCTCCCATTTAGCTATATATAGTATCTTTCTAAAACATTCAGTACTTGGCCTCTGTATTCTAACTTTCCTTTTAAAGCTTCTGCTAGTCGTGTTGGAAATCGATTCCACAGGATAATGACACCGGGGGCATCGGTGCCAGATTAATCAGTCGGCAAAGGAATTAAATCAGACCGAAATGAGTGAAAGGTAGGAAGTTCTGCATTAAGCTCAAGGAAAACAAGGGTCAAGTGGTATCCACAAATGTAATCGATTATTTCCTAAGTTCAAGGTTGTCTGCCGAGAGTCCGGAGGCCTCGAAGGTCAATATCAACACCATTTATTATATGGAGGCGTCCCTATCTCATATAACGGTTAGTGGTCTATAGACGTTCTAGCAAATTGTCTCCTATTTCAGGGAAAATACAACAATACTCATTTTCACTATGTTTGAGTCCATTGCCCAATATCATCATCTATAATCTTCTGAAAGAGACACGGGATTTGTACGCTTTTCCCTTTTTCTAATTAGATATATTGATATCCTATTTACATAGCGCAGCTCGTTAAAGCATTAAAAACACTTTCAACATTGTCAATCGCAATCCAATTTCCTTTCATCTTTATCAAATTATTTCTGCAACATCTATTACTAACTAGTGTTCCATTTAGAAAGTCTCAGTTTTTAAATTGCCAATTTAATTTACCGTAAAACATATTGATTCTGATATTTGACAACCTTTCCAGGTGCTGTCAGTGCACTAATTTTATTCCTAGGAATAGTACGGTCTGTTCATGATTCATCCAGTCCCTTCCTAATTTTGAATTGGTAAGAACTGTTGTGCATTGTATGATATTGAATGAATTGAAATTCTCCTTAATCAGCAAACAATAGAAATGCAAAGGTAAACGTCTAATATGAAGGTCATTCGTGACGCAGCATCAACATAAGCTTTTTACATAGTTCAAATCCAGTATTGCCAACCTCCTGATATGCTCTCACCATTCAGGCGGCGGCATCACACTCTCTTTAACATGGAGCCATAAAAAGGAACTAGCGGTAATGTGAATTATAGTTTTGGGACTTCATTGGCACGGAGATTGGAATAGCTAAATAAATGTACGTGATATTACGTCAGCAATACTGACGGACTGATTGCCTTTCTAGAAATTCTAAGAGTCAGTGTCAACATTCCTTGAAAATAGATAGTGTGGCATAAACGGTAATAGCAGCCTTTGTTGAAATGGCGCGCAATATGAACAGGGATGATAGTTTTTTAGTTCAGCGGCTCGAATTTAGTACTTTGGAAATATCTGTTTGCAAAACTAGAATTTTTGCAACCGGTCTTTGAGTGTGTTGATATCAATGACATCAACTGCCTTTTTCGTGTGAATATTACTACAATAGGATGAGCACAGCCTTTGAGGTTCCCCTCCAATGACGTCAGTTACCTACTAGCTTTTCCTACCTATTTCTAAGAATCTTTCTTTGTTATACGGAGCAGCGTTGGCCTCACGGAAATTAGATCTGCCTGAGTTAGATTTGTTATTGGTCTCAAAGCATACATGTTGGCCCAGTGAATTGATCCTTTTCTTACCAGCGTATCTAATAACACAATGTCGTCATTGCTCTGACCTAACTATCTTAGTGCTACCTACTTAATTTACTGTTAGAAGTATCCCTCTCTTACACCACAAATCAGGCAGGTGAAGGAGTGGCTTGGGACTTGAGCATACATATTTACCCATATTTTATTCACAGGTGGCATGAATTATCAATGTATTGAAAATCGATAGATTTAATCAGTTACCAGTCAGATTGACCTAGGAGTCAAGATTTGTAACAGATGAGTGATAGGATGTTTCCATCTTCCTCCATGTTTCTTTCTTTTTCAGTTCTGTGATTGGAGATGAATATTAGTTTCGAACTAACTGGAACATTTTTTGATCTATCAGTGAATATGCACAAATTCATTGTGCTTTGTAATCAATTTTATTACATTGCCACACATAAAAAGATTTTCAGAAATTGATTCCCTTGGTTGAAAAAACACCAGCACTAAAGTACGCTGACGCTTTAGCCGATAAGTCGACTTCCATTTAACTGTACGCCCTGTGAAATTTTAAGCCACCGGTGAATATTCTCTTCATCGGCACGCAGCACATATCCGTTTACTGGGGAGGGGGTGGCGACTCAATGGTAGAGGTAAAAGAGTTAGTCACTTCACTAAGTGGCTTTGGTATAATCCAATCATCGCCTACCATGTGGGTTGGGAAGGGGTCATTTTCGTCCCTCCTACTGAGAATGAAGTCAGTGAATTGGTTCAGTCTTATTTCTACCCGGCCTGAAATGTGTTTGCGGGTCAGGCGAGGTTTGGTTTGTCTCAGGACAGAACAGGTTATCAACCTTCATCCTTTGTCATCGACATTGGTACAAGGAGAGTGGAAAGATGAAATGGATAGTTGATATAATGGATATGTATATGGACGGTGTGGAACGTAGATTTATGAGATTGTCGGATACAGTATACACTTTACTATATACCCATGCCGTATATACTGTAAATGCACACCTTTTTGCCATATAACGTAAAAATTCTGTACGGACCACTGGTCCGTACACTAAAATACGGACCACCTTGCCATACACGTTTATTAGGATACTGGTTGTAAAGCTAAATGAAATTAATGATTTAAAACAAGATTTCGGTTATATATTAAATATATAACGTCCAATCATGCTGTAAAATTCACAGAACTCGATGGTAATTTACAATTTGTATGGAACTCGGGGTAAAGGCTTCGGTCGGTACAAACTGTAAATTACCATCTCGTTCTGTGAATTGTACAGTGTGGTCAGGACGTTCTATATCAGTATTCTTATTCAACCCAAAGGAGAACTTATACTGAAAAAAAGGGAGAGGAATCAATCTTGAAGAGATGAACAACCAATCAGTATAACTATCCTTATACCCCAGGTCTAGATCAAAGGACTTCTCATAGTTGACGACGTGTTTATAATTGCATTTATCTATCCCTGTGCACAATATGAACTAAACCTGTACAATATTCTGCATGTTTTCAACAGTTTCCAGACAATATTGCTAAATCAGGAGGTTGTTTCCCCGCAACTGAAAAATAAGCATTCAGACTGGCTGTGAGAATTAAATTCAGTGACCCCATCAAGCAAATGTAGTGGCGTATGCTAAAATCTATATTGGTGTAGGGAATATGGTGGTTATATGAGGATGGGGCATAGCGTGTGGATAGGGTAGTAGAAGGGGCAGGTGCGCTGGTGGGAGATGGTCGGATGGTGGGGATTAACTCTGGGGATTAACTACATAATGCTACAATCGATATCCCATTTAATCCCAGTATCACAATTATGGATGTCCGTGTGGCAAAGACTGGCGACAACTCCACACCGGGACAAAGACTAGTACTACGGTGATATACAAGGATATTTGGTCTAAACACCCATGTAGCTGATACATGTTGGTTGGTGATCTCTCCAAATCATAGTACTAATTTCAAATCAATTGTTCGTGAGCATTTAATAAATACATAACTACACTTCGTGAGAAGTGACCCTCTACGATACTATAGTCCTGATTTAAGTTTTCATGATTGATTTTGAATCTAAATTTTAATGGATGACTCCCTACCTGTGCTGTGTTTTATATAAAAAACATAAAAAAAGGAGCAAAAACATGACTGAGAGAGCACACTCGTCTAACCAAAATTGTTGTATGTTCTGAAAAAGTATGGAAAAATGTACGTGAAGAAAATATACCATTGTATTTTTGTTATGCTGAATAACGTTTTTGCTAAAAACCCAACAAAAAATCCCAACAAAAAACCTTCTACCTGTGAAAAGCACGAACAGGTGTATATAACAAGTGCCGTCTATCTGATATACTGCTTCCCGCTTCCGTCAAACAATTAATTTCCTTGCGAAGTATTTTAGATGACCAACGTCAGCATCGGGTGACATCTTTCTTCGTCGCCATAAAGTCAATACTCGGGATATAATTTTGAAAGGAATAAGCAGATAACCTCTGTTTTACCTGTTATCTAGATATTCGGGCCTGGCTTTCTCTCTTGCTTTTAAACTAAGTGGTAATTGGAAATGCAATCTGGATTAACATTCAGTGAGTGTTAAGTAGTACAGGCAATTTGGTGTTTGCATCAGGTACTAAGTTGGATAAGTTGCCGATAGCAGTTACCAGCAATTAGTATCGAGATTTTGCTGTAGGCAGGCAACATTTATATCTTCTGAGCATGATAACGTATACTATAGAGGAAACGTACGAGAGTTTAGGGTCTGAGCTCGTATCCCATCGAGTTTGAATCACGTAGTAATGTAGTGATTCAAACGAGATGGGATCGAGCTCTGACACTAAACTTGAATAGGTTTCTGAATTTATCTCACCCTTGATATTGACTAATGGGCTATCATTTGAGACATAATCCCCCATTGGATATTTTTCCTAAATATCTGATGGGCGTTAGATACGAGTTCCTAATGTAAGGTCTATGGAGAAAAAATACCAGGGGTGAGATAAATCCTGGTATAAGTCAAGTGGGAGTTCTGCTGTTGTAGAAGCTCTTTAGTGCATGTGTTCTTGCTGCACTGAATATGCATTTTATACCGTTATCACTGAACTATTTTGACTTGCAATGTCATTATTAAAATAGTCAAATGCACATGTGCAGGGTCCTTAAGTAGTTGTTAGATCAAAAGAAATGTTGCATTCAGCAAGTACCAAACTGACTTTCTTCGTATCACCATGAGGATGTCACATCAAACCAAACTAATAGCAGGTATAAGTAAAAGCTCTTGGATCATATTCAATATTAATCCAGACATTAATGATAATAAAATACATCTACACAACATGTACAAGTATTAGTATTTTTCGACCGTTATCATGAATATAAAATGTGAACTGCAGATGCGAGCAAAGTATTCACACTTTATCTTAGGTTACAAATTATATTGCAATTATATCTTCCAAGATAACTAAATTTGATAAAGATTCATTTCTGCTAAATGGTTCTCTTCTGCACGTATTCACAATTGGAGTCCACTCAGACATCCCGAAGTATGACAGAGCTTTATATTTTTTAGTCATGAAATGGAAATTAATCTCAGGACATCTATGAATCAGTATTATTGTGAATGGCTCCCATTTAAATCTAATCTCTCAATCTACTCTCTGCAAGTCTCTCCCTAATTCACTAAGATTCTGACCTAATCCTATCATTCCCCAACGCGTGAGTAGTATATAGCACGCATAACCTTTAAAATATGTCTAGTTAGTACTTTACTGCCACCATCCATGTATCTTCACAGTTTAAGAACAGCAGGTTTTGTGTTACAATAGCGTACTAAACAGAGGTACTGTATGTGTTGAATATTCTACCATATTTGATGAGTAATACGCTCGGCGTCTACCTACTACGGTAGCAATTTAAGACCTCCCAATACACTACAATGCACAATGTCAAAAATCGTAGACAATTGGGAACATCTTAATCTTACACTAAAGGCTAGCCCCCACCTACCACGATGGTCTACGATGGCCTTACGATGGCCTTGTATACAATATGCCAGCCTTACCTTTACTGGGGGGTGCCCAGTGCCGTCGCGGGGCCAGCGTCCTTAGTCCGGTCCTGAAGTAGAGAGCACATAGGTCTAAGAACAGTGTCAACAGAATCTTTATGATAGACACTTATAGTACTGCAGTCCAATAACTAGGATAAACTTCAAGGAAATCATGTTTATTTTGCACATTTGATGACATCAATCCAACTATATGTTAGAGTCCGGCCTTTTTTATGTCTTTATGTTTTTGCAAAGAAGCTCGTTGATCTTGACAAAAAAAGGTACAAAGGTCACGTGGAACGATCACAGTTCACCCCGTCCCCGCCCCACAATGCAAAACAGATACAAACACCGTTAATAATCTTGACAAAAAAAAAGTTCGAAGGTCATTTGGAATAAGAGCAATTACTCACCCACCTCCCCCAACCAATAGAAACATACGACCACGCGTCCACTAAGCTCCCGATGCACTGCGATAGACCTTATCATACATTAATAGGGATGCACCCTGGTGTGTATCGGCTACGGATTAAAGCTGACCTTCCAACGCGATATCGATTTTGTGTTGGGAAATGCATCATAAGGCCTTCATAGTGCATCGGGAGCTCAGTGGATGCCGGGCCTAACAGTTTATCCTACCCCTAATAAAAAACGCCATAGGTTTAACATTGACTCAATGTATTTGACGGAGCATTGAATAAAGTGTTATTTATGCACCGAGGTGAATAAAAAAATGGACCAATCAGGGACCACATAACGAAAGTAGATCTGGCAGCATTGATAAATGTGGCCATCTTCCGATGAGTGTCAACACGCAACTAACATGGATAATTACAAAATTGTCTCCGTATATCGATGAGATGGGGTAGGATAAATACAAAACCGAACTCGAGTTAGCCTTGTCAATGTTTATACCACTCTGGTCAGGTCTGCTACTCACTACACTCGGCTAACGCCTCGTGTAGTAATACACAACCTGCCCATCGTGGCATAAACATTGACAAGGCTGACTCTCGTTTGGTTTCTACTAATTATTCGGAAATGGATAATGGGCGGACACAGACTGCTGATCTAGCATTGGTGGACCAAGACGTTAGATTTGAGAATAGCGTCAGAGAGATTATCATGACTGATCTGTTTGCAATCCTGAACCTGTATTTCATATGCTTTCGAGGGTAGCGATAAAAAAATCGTTCGATAAAGGGTTTAAATCGAGATCTTTACAAACAAACAAAATTAGGTTTATGTACTTTATGTTAGCAATAATCAATTGGATACTCGGTTCTATTATATATGTCATTCCAGCATTCACTGATTATGTCTAGGTAGATTTGAATCTGTATTTTAAAGTCAAAGACGTGTTCGTTGTGTGCGTGACGCTGTAAGTCTGTATATTAGGTCTTTACGATGTATATCTACGCATATTGAATCAATTCAACGCTGACGATATTCTTCTAGATATACCAAGAATGTGACATTGATCTTTTGCGCAAAACTAGAAAAGGACACTATTATTTACAAAATAAGAACAAGAAGACAGCTACCAATTGCGATTTAAAGCTTTTTTTAAATTCAGTATAAAGACGTAAAAATTCGCCAAATATTAGGCGTTCTTCCATTGTAGTCAGAGGACGAACAGGTAAGTATAGACAAGACAAACAGGACATAAAAACTTAAAGCCAAGTATTTGCAGCAGATATTATAGGGGACTGTTATCAATTCTCAATCTTGATATATAGTGTAGAGTTGATATTCTAATCTTAACCGCTATATCCTGTTCATCCTGTGAGGTTCGAAAAGACATTTCATAAATATCTGAATTCTCCTGATCAATTATCATTAAAGCTTTGCATACATGTGTGATTCAATTGGGGAATCCGAGGGCCATATACATGTATATGGCCTATGGCTACGGCGGCTAAATTTGACCAGCTGGCAATTCAAATAGTCTATACGTTGACGTCTAAGTAGCTACTGGGCGCACTTACTTTTATGATTAAGCACTGCCTCAGAATGCGCTTTGACTATCTGATAATTTCAGCTCCTACTTAATTGATTAATTCTAATTCTGGGCGGGTAGTTCCCAAGATAAAGAGGTACAAAAATGGAATGTCTCGGATATGTCTGAACCCACTCTGGGGTCTATATAGAACGTATTATTGCTGTACGTGTTTAAACTAAAAACTATACGTTAGGTCATAATTAAGAGCGCTGTTTGTGGAGTGGACGCAATTAGATGGCGGATGGTGACCCTGTGTGCACGATGATTATTGACCACTCACAACATTGACATACACATTTACGGATATGACTTTTATAGACCACTAACCATAGTAAGTGCGTAACGTAAACAATATCCCCATACCTACAATCGATAGCTCACATAAATAACATGAACTGAGGGCCACCTTGTAATAGAGGCTGAATAAGATTTAAAAAAATGCAAATCACCTGGTCTGTGGGTGTCTTTAAGCTTGTACTGATGGCTAAACTAGATTCCGATAGATTTGATCCTGAAGAAAAAATACATTTGCAGATAGGCCATCATGCCACCAAGGATTCTAGCAGCGGTGGTGGAAATGTCCTGATGCCATGTGCTATGTATCATTATATAGATTTGCACAGTTTCACTATATAACTTAACAAATAACGTTTGAACCAGGGGGCCGTTTGATATTTGGGGACAATGAGAAGGGCAAGGACAATGATATTCATGTATAGGAGAGTTGGTGGGAGAACAATATTTTGCAAAAGATAAGCCATATTCCAACAAAGCAAATGAAAATCAGACATCTGCATCCCACAGGTAACCCATGGCACAAGAAACAGTAGTTACTAACTAAGACTTATAGTTTTGTGTTGGCATGTATAGTGACTGTATTAGTAGTGATAATATTTGTGATATCAAAACCTTGGGTTGATAATTGCTGCACTGTATTTGAGTCTTTGTATTAGAGGGATGAGAAATAGTATTGCAGCACAAATGAAATATTACTAAGTTTCTTTAATGTTTGATGAAAAATTTATACTGTTCTAAAAGGGCTATTCTATTACGTCTGCATATTT
Organism: Alentia gelatinosa; assembly: GCA_950022655.1. Taxonomy (NCBI): domain Eukaryota; kingdom Metazoa; phylum Annelida; class Polychaeta; order Phyllodocida; family Polynoidae; genus Alentia; species Alentia gelatinosa. Next base: position 98,495,431 of record OX465580.1, on the reverse strand, counting down.
ATAAGCAGATGAAAGTGGGTTTCGATATATGTTTGGCCTCATTCCATCTCGTTTAACATCTCGAATAATTCTGTTCTGAGGACACGGTATATGTAGTCAAATCTAAACCATCTATATGTCGAATACGGGTAAATTTTGTAATCTGTTTCCGATTGACCTCCAGACCTAAAACTGTGGTCAGTAAGCGTTCATAGTAGCAGCGGTGACGTGATGAATAACTTTAAATAACTCATTTGATTAAATGACGAAGTCAATCTTGCCCTGATATAGCATAGTAAAGCATTTATGATAAGTAACTAGACGGGCTGGTGCATCAAAACCGGAGTCTCTGTAGGCTTCTTCCTTCTTGTTTGTTTGGTATCAATACGTCAGTTAATGTATACATCTGCTTCTATTCAATATTCTCAGAGGTTTGGAATATTTTGGAACAAATAACTTTTATATACCGAAAGAAAAGCTGCAATTTGAGAAACAACTGAAATAATATTTGCACGAGATGAACTGGCAAAAATGCAACCTAGGAATGTATGACAACATGGGTGTTTTACTATTACTAATCCTCTGTATGTACACAGTATCTGGGGAAAATGATGTGGCCCAACCATGATATATCTCAAATTTCTATTGTATTTGTTTTGGTATGACAGATTGGACGTTGCACAGGTCTGACCACTAACCTTGAATTTAGAAAGCTATATCTTTGCAAGTAGGTCGGACATACCATATGGACGTTAATCGCACAATGCGTATTAGTTGAATGCCATTCTCATTAAAGCAAATGCCTTATTGGAAATTTAATTCTTACAGCATTTCTAAAAATCTATGGTGTTGACTGGCTTTTCGACACGCAAGAATTAAAATGTTAATATGAATAGCTAAAACCATCCATGCTACAGCCCCTCACTGTTTTGTCTTTGCATGGTGTGGGATGTAATCAGGGTGGGTAATATACGTCCTGGAAACTGCTTAAACGTGGTACGATCCTGAAGTTCATAGGACAATGGGAGCATCTGTGAAGAGTATTGCTCTTCTATAATAAAGGATGAAGAATCTCCAATATTTGAATCTTAAATTTGAATTCCCAATATGGTTCGCATTACTTCTTTCATGACTGCTGAATGTCTTTCGATTTTAAAAAGACCAATGGTCATACGATGTATAAAAACCAGAAACATCTGCAGGGAGAGGTAATTATATGTACGGCAAACTAGTATGAGGATTTCGTATGGTAGCACACACAAAGACATATCGAAAAATGCCGGGAGACTTCTTTGATGCTATTACTATTTTGGGTATCACCATATGCAACGAGGTATCTTCTATACGGGAATACAAAAGTATCAATCAATGAGCATTGAAACACCTTATATATCGCTCTCATTGAATGGGAGCGATAAGCTAGTTATATCACCCTCGATACTATGATATTCACTGTATAGAGCTGCTACCTATGATGTGTGTACCAATGGGTGGCCAGCACTGCGTAGTAGATCCTCATCTAAGGGCGGGCTTGGTAACATCCACCACATAGTGTAAATGCCCCGTCACAGAGCATTTACAGTCACCCTTCTATGTTCAACCGCTAGTTATGTCGATATAAGCTAACCATCTAGAAATACGTACTAAATAATAACAATTTTCATATGTTACATGCCATGTCATGGATTATACTTTGTATTAACGTTTTTCTAGCAGTCATTATGCATAACAGGTTTTTTTGGGACAAGAAAAGATACGAGTCGCATACACAATCGGTATTTTTTGTACATTGCCATGCTATAAGGGAGATGAAGAATTTTGTGTGGGCCCAGTCGGGTAATACGGAAAGGGAAGACAGAAATGAATATTGTCGATAACTTCCTACTGGTGACATTGTCTTTCTCACAGAGCACAACTACAGCATGTGTTGCTATTCATTGGTATTGACAAAAGGCGGTACAATGCAAAGAATGCGCACAATAATTCCCAATATGGTTCGCGTTGCTGAGTTGAAAGCCTATAAGATGTCAGTACAAGACACCCCCCCTTCCATATGACCCTCTCTGTAAATCCAGCTGCTGCAGCAGATGTCGTAATCCAAATAAGCACCATGGGAAAGGGGCCCTAGATCCTTCAGTACCAGACTGCCTCTTTGGAAAAACATATTTTTGTCAAGATCATCTATATGTATACATGTATATCACTACATAAACCACACCCGTCACTGTCGATTGAGAATGGCAGTAAACCTGGTTGGTATGTTAGCTGTGATAAATCTGTGCAATCGCTGCAACCAACGGACGGTGCAGATCCAATATAGGCATCACTGGTAGGAGCAGAGGCAGCAGCAGCAGCTGCAGCGAGATTAAGAGCAATGTCGCCGATCGAAGGAACATTCATTGTCCGCCCACGTTCCCTCACAATCTGTGCCTCGTTTTCTCACGAGGCTTCATTCTCTAAGCCAAAAGGGACGGCCCTATATGCTAAGGAAGCAGAAGGGAAGCCGACTTACCTTATTTTAGTGGTTGGTGTGGGATGAAATACGAATTTTCTGCTGATTATTCTCAGAGGCCGACGTAACCAACACAAGCCCGGGACGGTGCTTCCAGCGCCGGCACCAACTGATGCAGCACTCCCTGGTGAAAAGCGATGTAGTCACTCCACCAGTTGCACCATCTAGCGGTGTCATTTTCTCGGCACAGGTAACGGTTTCAGGGTACAGTAATCACTTGTTGAGTTCAACTTACGCTGCACTAACGGAGTAATATGCGGTCTAAGATTGCTTTGCGTGACGCACATTAATGGAGTGAATAAGACTGTGGGAAATCCCCCGAATTTGGAAGGGAGAAAAACTAATTGCAATTCCCCAGGAACATGAACTACTTAAGGCAGCACAGTTCAACTACTGAGGGCTACACTTATGGCACTAGATCAAAACAAGCCATTTTATCATTACCATTGTATCCTTACACGTTGGAGGTTTGTCTTATTATACACATAAGTCGTGATATATAAATCATAGTTATCTGTAGCACAGCATTGTTTAGGGGTACTGTTGTTAGGGGCAGACTGATTTTCCCTGCTATTAGATGCTTGATGTTACAACCCTTTATCCCTTTGAAAACGGAGGCATAACCGGTAAAAGTAGTTAAAGGCAATATTTGCTCTAACGCCGTTCATCAATGACTCCTGAGTATTCATTGCCAGAAAGACGATGGGTATAAAGCTAATACTTGCACATGCTTGAAGTTTATATGCAGAAATCGATGAGTTAAACATTCCTTTGGTAACAATTCCTGAACGTTATTAAAGGATATACATATACGACCAACTGCTTAAATCTTCAGAATATGAGATCGGAAGGAGGAGTTATGTCTTGCTATATGTTTACACAACAACAACTTTTTTTTTATATTTTTTTTTTATTATTGGCCAAACAAATAAGTACCAGTTCTGCCACTAGGGCAGTTCTTCCACTGGGTAGGCTCGTACATCGAGATCAAAAACAGAGACATACAGGTGATTCGGTGTCACAGTTAAAGTATAATAATTAAATAAAGCTAACAATAAGCTTAACTCATAAATATAGGGGAAAAGGGGAAAATAATGGAAATGATAATGTTATATGTTTTATAAGCCACATTTTAGCGGCTCCAGTCGTACACTGAGTATGCTCCTTTAGTCTTGATCTTAAATCTTGCTTTGGTTTCAGACCTTTGAACAGAGGCATCAAGCTTATCCCAGAGCATCGCTCCCCTGTAGTATGGTGAGCGCTGGAACAATACACAATTCGGTTTTGCCACACAAAACTTCACCTTAGAGTCGCTACGAGTTCTCCTGACCCTAGTATCGAGTAAGTCCCGGTTTAGCGAAAGCTTATACATAAACGAGAGTAGCTGGACATTCCTACGAGAATATATATTTGTACTAGAACTCTGGTTGGGGAGTTATCCTCTGAGGGGCTTCATGAACTTTGTGATGTACAAAGGTTGGACAGACGAAGTATATACTTAAAGCTCTTATTAATGAGGAAAATTGCTAACAAAATTGAGTTGGATCCTGAACCGAGAACACGAGCACAAAATAAAAGACCAAAAACTTCATTCTACAAGAAAAGTCCCGTCTATGTTGGTATGAGCCTATGGAACGAGCTCCCACAAGAAGTGCAGGACGGTAGTTTATATTGTTTTAAAAAATATTTGAGACTCAAATACTATAACAAACCCGAAACAGAAACTTATACTGTGTAATCCGGTCATCCTTGATCAGATATACGTAGTAGAAGCCTAACAGACCCCGTGGGGTGCACGGTTCTCTGTGTTGTGATCCTTTCATCTATCCATCTCATCATTCCATTTTTCATCATTATACATAATACATCTTTGTTTGTATATAACTTATGAGGAGGATTGTTACCTGTACTCAACATGTTTCACTGTTTCGTGATTGGCGAGCCAGAATAACTGCTAGCGCAGAGGCCGCTTTTGTACCCTCCTACAGTACCTAAATAATAATAATAAAAAAATATATATATTCCGACCCTGTACGATACGTAGGGCTCGATTTTGCACAAGCTGGATCTTGTCTATCTGGCGCTTACCGCAGCCATCCACCAAGAAAGAGCAGTACTCCAAAATCGGTCTTATGACAGTGCCATATATTCTTCGTGCCACTTCAAAACTAAGATCCCTCCTTATCTTGCTTAGTGTAAACAGACGAGAATGAGCGCTTTTCGACATGTCGTTAACCTGGTCTCTAAAAGTGAGTTCGGAATCGACTAGTATTCCAAGATACTTGTACTTCCTAACTTCAACTAGCCTACGACCCCCACATTCGAGAACTTAAAAAGCAAACCATGGTGGACAGATGTCTATGTATAGCAATAGGTGTAAGACGAGCCCGGAATATAAATCTGCAAGACCTATACGGAAAGTGTAGGAGCCCAATGCCATCTACCGATTTCAGAACATTTATTTACCTTTTATCGGCGACAAACGGACGGTAATTTTTCTCAGCCCAAGACATCCTAATGGAGTCGGCCGTAGTCGGTAGATGTAGGAGAGCTAGGCAAGGGTGAGCCACCCATTAGTGAACCACTTCCTTCAGATGTACTTTTGTCGGCGATAAGTTGTGTTTTTTATGTTTTTTTTATGTTTTGCCTAATATCCACTACTTGGCAGGCAAGTTACCATAGACTGTAGTTCAAGATTTACCCACCAGGGATGGATCACACACTGAACAGGGGAGCGTGGGATGCCAGCAGTGCAATACCCTCCAGTCGCAGTACAAAAGGCTGGTGACCTTTATTTTTTAGGCTTTCCCGCCTCTTCTCTGAATTTTCGGCCAATGAGGATCCTTAATAATGGTCAGCTGACTGTCTAAACCAAGATGGGTCTTCCTCTGTTGAAGTATTCACATATAATGAATAGTGATTTAATCATCCAGGTACGCACAGACATGTGGGCATTATCTGTCCCTCATGATTCTCACTGCGTGAGACAGTTTAAAATCAATGCACTCAACCTATCCAATATTGAGAAACTACATGACAGGGGTCTGCGAATTGCATTACAAGTATCTGTACTGTAAGAAACAATTGGCAGTCATAATGTTTAAGAATAGAATGAATCAAAGATGGATAGAGCCTGCCCGTGCTTGTACTCGTTAGGCCGAAAAAAATGTTGATGTAATGTTGTTCTCTGGAACCCGTATTTTAGGGGTGCTCGACTTTGGAACTCGCTACCCCTGGATTGTCAAAAGGCCGCTGATGCTGAAGCCTTCAAAACTAACATAGGCAAGGATCTCTAAACATATAATGCACCTTCTTGTCCGATGGGTTACCGATAAACATCCCATTTTAATCCCAGTTAATATATTGTTTCTACTTCTACCGATTATTTTCATTATTTTCATTATTGTCATTCTTATTACCTTTATATTTGATATTATTTTCTCTATGCAAAATTACCGTATCTTGTATTAATTGTTCATGTTAATCTAGATGTACAACATGTCAGAAGATGCAGCTGTTGTATCTGAAAAACTTGTACTACAAGAGATATAATAAACAACTAAAAAAAACCCCAAAAAAACCCAACAAACCTGGCACCGGATATCAGGCGTGTGTCATGCATGTATGTCGCTATCGCTGGCTCAAATTCCCACTGTAAGCAAGCCAGGGGAACATCTGTTTCATGTATACATACACTCCTATAGGCACTCGATAAGTCTAGCTTTGCAATGTACATTGTAGTCTCCCCTTGCTATAGGACTTGCTGCCTCCTCAAGATTTTGGTATCAGTATGACTGCAATTAAGTTCATAGATTTGCCCTCCGGCCTACTACCATTATGCATTAACCATCTCCCACCCGATGACCCAGGCACAGCCGCTAGGGCCAAAATTACATGAGGTTTATCTTTAGAGACCACATATCTGCCATTTTTCGACCTCCTAAAACTTAAACATAAAATTAATACCAATTTTTAAGCTACCACCAATGGAAAACGATCATATATTGTATAACTCTAGTGTTCTAAACCTTGTCGAAAATCACAATAAGATTTATACCCTGAAGATGGCTCTGAAAATAGACTATTTGGTTTACCCTGGCGGGAGACAGCGGTGGTGGCAAATCTATATTTGGTGCAGCATTTACCTGTATGGGCCTAGGCTGGCTCACTGCGGCCGCCTGGTGTCTCCCCCTCACAACACATGAACATCCTTCCTATACCAACCACTCCAATACCAGATAATATCTCACCCTTAGGGATACCTATTATAGTTATCATTTTTATATATTCAATATATATCACATTGACCGATATTAGATATGAATTACCTTTTATGGCAGTTGATAAAATAGTCTTATTTCTTATTCATACACCAGGTGATAGCTTCAGCGATCCTGTAGCAACGCGTGCGCGGCCGTCACTCAGAGCGACAAACAACAAATCTCTCATTTATTGTCCTTTAAATGGTTCTCTACAAGCGCCCGCTCATCATATCTAAGATCAAAATACACCTTCTGAAAGCTGAGAATCAGGGCTTTCCTGTGGAAATACATATAAGAATAATGGAGGAATAATTTATTTAAAATTTTCACTTGTTTTCAAAGGAATAGGCCTGGGCCTACACCCTTGTCCATGGCACCTGCTCTGTCAGACACAGTGTTTATTTCATCCACTTGCTGAGTCCTTCTGCCCAGTTCAGTGCCAGAACACTATTTCAGGCAATCAGAGGACATATTGGGCTTCATTTTAGTACTAGCACGAAATTTCTATGACCAAAAGAACTTGATCAAGCACTAATTTGAATTAAAAAAAAGCTCATCATACAAAACTGAATAAATCAAACAATTTCGTACCTACATTTCCTGCATTACAAAGAGCATACATAGAGGATTAATTTGATGTATGATATGCCATAGTTTGATAGATGTAAAAGGTCAGCTTCTTGAAATAACTACACTGAAAAACTGAGTTTATCAATTCTCTGATCCATCTGAAGACTTCAGGTTCAAGATAAATTATGCAAATTAGCTGTAAAAATTCCTATTTACGAGTCAAAGATATGTTTTGCCTTGTATGAAAAGATTTAGATTAGAGAGGAGTATTATTTGAGTGTTTTTTTTGCAGAATCTACACATCATTATTACAGATTTCCCCATTAATATGCAAATTAACTAGCACATCATCAATATACATGAAAATAAATATCTCCATTGGATTCAACATATGAAAATACCCCTGCATGCTAAATATTATGTCCCTGTCACCAATATCTAGAGAGATAGTGAAATAAGTCTGTTCATCTCTGCTAATCATTATGTGGTGCCATGCCTTCTACTGTTTTCTACATACTTAAATTCAATCTTAATTTGACTAGACGTTCCTCCATAATTCTTGAACTACTTGACCGATTTAAAAAAAATCATATATCTTTTTGATCCTCTCTTTCCTGGCTATCTTTTGCATATACTATTCTAATTATAGATATAAAATTCATTTTTTCATTCTCGTAGCTAGATCCTGACAGGTCTATCAAAACCTTTATTCAACGTAGCAGCAATAAAGACAAAAAACTAACACGGTGGCCCCCGTTTCTTAAGTCAGATATGTGTTCTACAACAGGAAAATGACATAGGTTTCATTTTTCAAGCCAAATTGTCCACTATGTCTTTAACATTATGACAAACTACACATCCTTTTTTTCTTATTAGTGAGGGGCCAATTTTACCCTAGGCTATGGCAGCATGTGCTTACGATAGATAATCAGTGTCACTTACTATTTTTACACTAGTCCCGAATTGTAATGGTGAGTAGAATAGAAGCGACGTCCATAATCTGCCAAGGGTGTCTCAGCGGGCTGTAAATTATTATTATTTTTTTAAAATGAGCAACGCTCTCTTTATTCATTAATTCATTACAGTACAAAATTTCATATGTATTCACTCAGTGTTATAGACTCCTAGGAAGATCGTACTCAGTATGGGTTCTTTCTCCATTAAAGAAATGTTTAAGAATTATAATCCAACACCTTTAAAAAATTTTCATTCTGCGAACTACAATGATTTTTTGTTCTCCCCGATAGGCCAGTCCAAACGCCAAAGTACAGCTTCATCGACAGTCCTTGAACCTCATCTACCACTTGGTAATACAAAGTATAATAAAACATCCCTATCATCGGGGTCGTGGGCTGTAAATTATTGGACACACACATATAAACATCGAGTGAATTAGTCTCCACTCATTTTAGTCACTCAGAAGTGATTAAAATGATGATGATGAAAATGAACTCTTTACACAAGAATGGACAGGGAAAACCCAAAAATCCCAACCGCAACGTGTGCCGAAAGCTGAACTGCAACTATTGCAAATGGATCGAAACATCAGGTAAGATCAAGAGCAACACCACTGGCAAAACCTACAACAGTAAACATAATGTCACATGCAACAGCTCGAATCTCATATATTGCATCTCCTGCAAAAAGTGCGGGAAGCAATATATAGGCCAGACCAAACGCAAAATCAAGGAGCGCATGAGAGAACATCTAAGATCTGTGGAAACGATGAGCACAATCAGTGATGTTCCAAAACACTTCAGAAAGGCAGGACACGAAGGCACACAAGACATGGAGTTCACTATAGTGGACTTCGTACACCGACACCCGGCGAGTAACTCCGCCCGGGATTTGAGACTCAAGGTGGAATACAAGTGGATCCACTACATGAAAACTCAAGCCCCATCCGGGTTAAACACAATGGATAGTAGGTACGGGTGATGGACCCCCTAATGCCACGTCAATTTTTTTTCCCTATGTTTGGAACCGAGAAGCACACCCCCAGGGGAATGCACCTCACACCATGAGGAACAAATTTGATAAAACATGATACCACATCACTCCATCACTCAAGACGACTAGATGTGACCAGATCCCTCAAAACCCCTTTTGACATAGAAATACCGATCAGCCAATCATAGCCTGAATGAGATTAGCCAGAATCGAAACTGCTGATATGACAGGTGCTTATACACACAAAAACACCTGTGAGGAACACCAATCTTTCTCCCATATGACTAACCACAAGGTGGCGACATTCACCACAGAGAGAGAGCTGAGAGAGAATTCCCCCACATCACACCAGGGGGAAGCACACATTACAGCCCACCCTCTGCCACACAAAACAAAGACTCTGATTGGCAGGAAAACTTTCCCGCCCTTCTTTGTGTGTGAGGAGAACCAACCAGAAGATTGGAAATAAGTCAGGTGACCAAACCGACCTATGAAAACCGTGTTGACTAATCAATTAACATAATTTCCTCATTCCAATGCCAGGGACCACAGAGGATCGAGTCACATATCAGCAGTCGCTAAGCCGATCGAGCGTCTTACACTTTTCTTTACACAAGAATATTTGTTATTTAAACTGATAGCTCTTGTTTGAAAATTTAAGTATAATCAATAAGGGTATTGAAATAAGAGACCCTACCTATTGCAGAGAATTTGGAATCATCGCACCCGATGGCATTATTTCTAATGTAGTCCTTTTTGGTATTGAACAATTGTATTTTCAAAGGAAGATTATGCCCACGACCGCTATCTGTATGATACAGAAATACCCTAAATACAAAACATTTATACAGCGATTTGTTATCATGAGAACCCGCTGACAGAGCCTTACATCAGACATATGGATGTCAGAGCCTGAACCATATTAGTGTAGCGAACCACTGGTCGTTGAGAGTGTGTGACAACTCTCCGTGAGACTACGGTCTAACCAGTGGCGGAGACACAGTCGCTACCCCGTGCTAACGCCTCAGTACGGGTTGGTTCGGATCTGATCCGAGGTAGGTAGGGAGATACGGGGATCTACAACCACACTTAGCCTAAGACAGAAAACCAGACTCCGGACCATTTAGATACACAGGCTTTATTGTACCTAAACTGTTACAGTTCCTTGGTGCTGCAGGGCACCAAGTAGCGTGTGTGAAGAGATTTGGGTCTCTTCACTGTTGAAAGGCTTTCAAAGAAACCTAACCAACTGAGAGGCACCACGAGAAGACCTGTCGACCTGCTGTGGACTCAGCCTATATATACTGACTGAGTTACATAATGCGGGCTACCCCGTAGTATTTGCATACATGGGTCCGCCAGCCTTACCGCACAGCAGGGATCGGCACTTGCGGCATCTAGCATAAAGTGAAAACAACGCTGCTCGACTACCCTGACCCCTACATAAGCAAGAGGTTCTAGACAAATCACTAAATCATGAATGGAGTGCAGATTAAAAGAGCAACTATCCAAGGAAAAAGATGTATTTTACAACATAGGACTCTGGGTTCCAAAACCACCATTAGAACATTGAATGACTTGGTTAAAATTTCACAAACAAGCTTCTGTGTAATTGTCCATATAATCCATGAGCTGTCATACTCATACCCGACACGAATACTTAAAAAACATACAACAGTCACAGTTCATTAATAACTAAATGGTTGACACAGAGACTTAATGAATATCAAATATTATCATTTTCTAAGCTCTGAGAACGGTGAAGTACAGATTGTGCCTTTTAAACACAGTATTAATTACCATACAAACAGACAACAATTACAAGGACTGGACATGACAGGTTATTCCATGGGAAAGTAACTTGTCATCTTTTTTGTTTGTTTTGTTTTATAAATCTTTATTCATTTCTGTATTGGTAAACAGTTTTGCCAATGTTCTTGAATATGGACTCTGTCTAAATATCATGTGCTTTTATCAAAGTTATTTTTGTAAAACCATCGGGCAATCTAATCTATTGTATTTTACTTTGTAGCTTCAGTTTTTACTAGTAACATCTGTCATGGAATTACGCGTTTATTTTACAGTAGTTCTAATTATACCTCACTACTCAAACATGATTCAACATGACATGCCATAAATATATCCACTTGATACTTAGATGAAGTGCACTAACCCCAGTTAGATGGAGTGCATTTATTACATGGAAACTGGACATAAGCACTTCCAGGCAGACCTCCACAAAAATGCCTCTTCTTGAATGGCTTTCAGAATGACCTGACGGTGAGCTGAGCCTGAGATCGTCGCTCCTTTACAGCATGAAGCACGGTAGACACTAGGTCAATACAGAACAATATTGACGCCATCCATCCAAAAGCCTGAAATTACCAATAACAGTTTGTTTTACAATTCTACGAGGGAGACATAGAATTAAACATATTCCAACATTACCACTTTTTTGGTATAGTTTCTGACAATATCTCTGTATCATAAGGTTTTACGTTCGACTCCAATGCGAATCACTAAACTCAGGTAGCCATAGTAGTATTAGTGTATATGTAAAACACTTTGTAATCTACGACATTGTAACTATTGTATCTTTGAATTTTCATATTCTTATAATTTGAACATATCAGCCATTTATTTAACTACAGATACACTCTGTTAGATGCTTTCTATATGACGACTTAATTATTCAATTACTTAGCATGTAGATTGGCTGTATATCCTAAGTGCGTTTTAGACATGACTTTCATATTGCAATGTTGTACGGCCGGTGGCCAGATCCGGGAGGATAGGGTTATGGCCCATGTATAATGGGCGTTTAGCGAGAATCCCCTAATCATGTCAACGACGGACACTAGAAAGGGACGTATGAGTGCATAATGAAGCCAGTTGGCAGTTAATCTTCCTCTTGTGTTGATACGGTTAATTTCTCCATCCACCTGCAGTTTACATTGGTGATCTTCCCAGGATTTAGACCGTGAAACAAGTAAAAGAACTAGGTGGACTGCTGTCAAAGAATATCTTATAATATGAAGGTACTCACACGATAAATCGTATTAGTGCCCAAAACTACCAGAAATAAAATGTGCGCATCCGCTGCCAGCTATGCTTATAAATTTGTCCAGATATTCCCTGATCCGGTCCGATCTCTATTTCGGCAAGTTTCTGTTGCTCGGAATCAGCACTTTAGGAAGAACTATGGGTATGGCTCGAGGTGATAAGATATACAAGACAGATGATGGTAAAAATCAACAACTGGTGTTGCAAATGGTAGTGTCCTTTGCACAAGGAGGACTGAAGACGATGATTTAGATTACCCGTACCAGACCAATGTTGGGAGAACATTGACAAGTGAATACAGAAAATCTACCTGGGAGAAGATAAGAAAAGAAATCTGCAGCAAAGGTGGATAAACTGGTGCTACTAAAAGGGGAAATCCATCAGACTATGGGATCAGATTCTCCGAGGCCATGAGAAGAGTGTTTGTTAAAGAACAACTGGGGCCAAATAGGGGATCGTTAGTGTAGCGAATGAAGGGAAAACTCCATCCAAAAACAAGGACAGAATTGAAAGTGAAGGACCCCGTGAGTGTGCTCACAAGTCCCAGCAGCAAACGGTAGAGTGATTAGAAAAGAAATTGGAGGAGAAAAAGGAAGAAAAGCCCATCGTTGGGTTTGCAACCAACCCCTCCTACGATATAGGGGTTGGTCGGGTTAAATCACAAACGGGATCACTTCGGGTGCACCTCAAACCAAATAATTTTGTTCTATGGAAGCTATAAAAGCAGAAATACCGAATAGGTAAAATTCATAGCTTAACGAATTGATAATGAGATCTAGGTTTCTGGTGGTTCTATTCTAAAATACACACAAAAGGAAATAACAAAATGGTTAATTGGCTTTGAGTTATGACTAAACATGCTCTCCAAGCAGTACAAAAAATCGGGTAGGAGAGTAACAAACAGTTACTGGGTCAAGGCAGCCGCTTATTTAACCCTACCAGAGCTAACTTTGTGTAGCTCAGGGAGCTGTTTCAAAAGTCGGGATGGTGCTAAACGAGAGTACTCATCGCCCAAACGAGAGCTAACAATGCCACTTCGAGGCGTCGCTGTCAAGATGGAGGTGCCACTCACTATTGGGTATTATCTAGTGGTACTATATCTTTATGTGTGTAACTTTTTCCAATGTCTATGACTGGGAATATTTGATCTAGTTCACACCCGGATCTGCCAAAGGCCGGTTGAAAACCAAATGTCAATATTTGAACTGTTGCCTAATAAAAAAAAAAATAAAAAAAAAGTATTGGTAGCGGTTTTGCTGCCGCTTGGATTCAAAGTGCCGCTCGCTGTCAAAATGTGACGTGCCGCTGGCGAGACTTCACTCGACTTTTGAAACAGCTCCCTGGTTGCCAGTGTATGGGAAACACTACATCTAGGATCCCTGCCCCTGGGATATTTCAATTCAATGCACGACTACACAGAGGGCGTGGCAGGTGCTGTGAAAGAGGAGGGAGACGAAGAGTGCCAGACTACAGCGAGCGGCACCTCAAATCAAAGCGGCAGCAAAACTACTACCAATATCCCATAGAGAGCGGCACCTCCACCTCAACAGCGACGCCTCAAGTTCCATTGTTAGCCTCTCGCATTGGCGATGAGTACTCTCGTTTAGCACCCTCCCAACTTTTGAAACAGCTCCCAGAACCGGGAAGCAGGAGCGAGCCGTTGACTGAAATAGTGTCAATCTCCACTGTGGTGTATACCATAGCAACGCACAATTGTCAACATTTCAGCTTTTATCTAAAGCTTTTACGTGTATTTTTGAGTTATGAGATTATATTTCCGTTGGCACACACACTCACTCCTGGGGAGTGTAGACCGGATGTAGGCGATCGATCCTCCTGGGATCCTGGGAGGATTTTTCAGTCATGGCAATCGTAGGTGACAATCGTTTATGGTCGCCCAAGAATGTATGGCAGTTTCGATAACAAAAGATGGAAGGCGTCCTTTAGACCCGGTCGTAGCACACAGAAGATCAGCACCAAAACGGTCATTCAGAACGATTATCTTAGAAAAAGTCACAGAAGTCTGCATGGTGTTCTATAGTCATGCGAATCGTAATAACCGACGCTTACAGATTGAGGGAGCAATGCAGTAGATTTAGCAAAAGGACCCAAGTGGTGCAGTGCCCACAGTTGTCAGCTAAAACATGATGGTTTAGAAAAATATCTTTCACAATTGAAATACCCACAAGATAATTATATAATTTGGTATTTATATATATTATTATATACCTGTGCAAAAACAATCTACACATACAGCCCTCTCATACCCATGTCGTATTTATAAACGTACAGCACCCGGGTGCTGTGCGTTTCCGTGATCACGTGATCAGTGCGTGAGAAGGGGTGAATTTCATTGGTCGGTAGTTACATACTGTTATTACTTAAATGATCAAAGACTCCGCAGGGGAGTGTAGAAATAAAAGACGTTCTTTGATTGGACAAGGAAAAAGGTTCTCGTCCAATCAGATTGCAGCTATTATCACTTTTCGGCTACACGCTAGATAACGTTAAGATCCGTACATACTGGGCACGGCAGCAAACCCCGTCACGTCGAGCCAAACAAGATGTTCCAAAATGGCAAAAATAAGGTTAATTAAGGTATATAATAATACGTAAACAGGCATACTGTGTCTGTACGTGATAAATACTTGGTAAAATTGATGATAAAACGAACCTCTGCCTACGGCATCGGTTCGTTTTATCGTCAATTTTACCGCGAATTTATAACGTACAGCCACAGTAACCCTGTTTCCGTATAATACACCATTCTCATAGAATCGTCCTAAAAATCCTTCTTAATTTCAATAAGTTTTAGAATCGGAAAAAAAGACGCACTATGAGTGGGTCTAGAGTACACCTGCCATCTTTTCTCGTCCAAACTGTTGTTCATTTGTTGGGCGATCTTAGACAATCGTTACCCTACGGTTGCTATTAGCGCTTGTCACAACTGAAAAACAGGGAGGTGGTTTTTAGTAGTGACAATCGGTGGCTGAGCTTAATAAAGACCATACAGCTGCCTGAGATCAATAGCGATCATAACCTGCCTGGTAGTTACTAAAATTAAACCATATCTACAGTGAAGAATTATCCATGTCCATTTGACCCAGTACTGAGATTTCACAGTTTTCCATTGATTATTTCATAAGTGAGACATATTTTTCTTTTTGAATGGGTGTTGTTAGTTACATCTATCAAGTGACCTTGGCACTACCCTGATCAAATAAAATCAGGCTTTACAGTAGGCTATGCACAAGTTGGCTAAGTGGTGCAGTGCCTGTATTTAACGTTCAAGGTTCAGTCAAATACTTATCATAGTCGTAATAGAAAATTATGGATTTTGGGATATAGGTATGCCAGGTTATCAGAACCCTTCGCTCCAAGTATTTTATAATTTGAATAAGTTTTAGCATCTGACAAAATAAGCTACATCCACCCATTAGACCTGGGAGGTGTTTCACATTTCAAGGTCTTACATAGACCTATTGGGCTGAAATGAGCACTGATGGTCTAAGACCTATATTTGGATATGGCTGTACCATATATGTGTATGTATGATAATTCAACTATGCAACGCAAATAGTTACTATTAACGATCGTCATAACTAGAAAACCCCTCCCAGCAGGCGCTTCAGCTGATTGCACGTCTACCAAATATAACATTTTGTCCAATCCGACCTAGCCTAATAGGTCATATTGGCCCATTTCCATCTGTCTGTCTTATATAGGAATTATTTTCTCTAATTCCTTCAAAAACGTCTATATGTATTATAATACGTTTACTATATTTTGTGTAAGTTTGAGAAAAATTGCATGTGTTTTACCATGTAAAATCTCATTTTTGAGATATCTATATATTCTATCATGATAATTTCAATCCCTAGATCAAAGGGTGGGACGACGACCCCCATCTTTATTTTGGTTATGCATCCTACAACACTTCTAGATCATCATGTCTAAAATCCAGGAAAATGACAGGGTTTATTTTTCAAGGTGAATTTTAGGGTATGTCTTTGATATAACCTAATTGGACTCAGGAGTGCCGGCAACTATTGATGAGAAAGACTTATTGGAAAATGATGTGCCTTCTTCTGTCCGTGGTAACCACACACACACACACACAAACACACACACATATATGTAATAGTCTTCCATCTTGTACTTTTTTTTTAATCTTTGATGACGGAAACCGAATCTGACATTACTCAACAAATTCCTAATCATAAATAAGTTTACCAAATATTCGTGGTGACTAAATAGAAAGAAAATACAAATATGAATTTGTGCAAGTATGAAAAAGATAAAGAAATAAAATACAGAACTATTTGGTTGTGCTAATAAGCTCATGTATAACTTCTGTCACTTACCGCTGCCGCCCGATAAGGATTAGTACACATGTAGAGAGTGACAAAAAGGTTTCCGAAGAAATAGAAGAAGATCACCAGGCCGAGGACAACAATCTCCTGCAAAAGAGAACCATTTAAAATGTTTCATTTATAAATGTACTGCGTGACATGTATCCTCGTTTCTCATTCCTTTTCATAGCTTTCAAATTGAGGCTAATTCTAAATCAGGAAGGTATTTTTTCAGCAATGACGATCGCTGGCTGAACTCAATCAATATCGGAGAGTGATTGAGTGACCGCTTGGGCGATCCATGGTGGGAAGAATTTTCAGGTGCGGTCGCAGAGCGCCAGAGGTGATCGCCGCTTGATCGCCGATAAAACAGTCGCTGTCTGAGTACATGAGAGAAGGTGATATTTGACCTTAAGTTGCAGGATCGTTGGATTGAGCAACAAACATATGACACTCAACGGGTACTAGTAATTTCAAACTTCCTAAGGAGCACAGATAAACTACCCCCATGAGCAACTCACCTAATCAGAGTAGGGCAGACATCAGTCTTGGGTGGGACTGTTGCTCAATCCGAAGATCCTGTACATCGTAGACTTCAGGTTAAATATCACCTTCTACCATGGTAAGTGTCATTTAACCTATTCACTTCCTGTTACTGGTCGGTCAGGTAACAATTGAAACATTGCCATTTTACCCAAGCTTCTTCAGAGAAAGATTTACAGGCAGTTGGTAGCCTAGTCGTCCTACTTTCTCTGAAGAACTGTATCCTGGAAGGCAGTATCGTCTGAGGTGATCATTCCCTTGTACAAATTGGCAAACATATTGGCATTAGTCCACCTTGCTTTCCTCAGAAAAGGTTGCATTGGTAAGTCACTAAGCGTGGCTTTCAATGCAGCTGCTCCCCTAGTAGAATGTGCCTTGAACGCACTGCGAACATGAGTGGCACCAACAGTGCTAGTGACCGTTTCAGAATGTAATTTCCGTTCGCTGTTGTTGCCACTGTGGTGCCACTGTTGACAAGAGGGTGTGGCATCTTGTAATGAACAACATAACCATTTAAAAAAATATTATTTTAGATACTATAACATATTTAAGTAATGAAAAACATGCTCCGAAAAATTCCATACATATCTTTTACCATATATCTCGATGTGGTACATCAGTATCTTTTCTCTTCTTCCTTCTTTGGCGCTGTTCCGTTAACGATGGATGTTCATCTGCTACTTGTTCAAAAGATTTCTAAGTTTGATGGTATTTCGCCTAAGGAGGCCTGGCGTTATAACTGCCTGCTAAGAATCTGTTGACCATGAAACACCAAGGATTTACACAGAATTAAGTCCACTTTTTCAAAGCAACATCATACTATTTCTTCGTTAAAATCCTCCATGACTGCATTTACAAGAGAACAGCGTCCTTTAGCCTGAGCTTGTAGTGCTCTGTCTAGCTCACCCATGCAACAAGGCGCAGGAGCCACAGTTCCCCTGATACCAGATTTCTCAGGGGCGCTAGTTCAACTGTTCTCCTCAGGGACCTGGGAGCTGTTTCACTAGTAGTGGAGTGAAAGTGAGAGGTGAGACCGCAACAGTGGCAGAAACAGCGGCACCAAGAGTGTCAATCCCAAAGTCGCGTTTCATCAGTGGTCTCGCTGTTGAGGTGAGACTAACTCTCACTGTTGGCACAGGTCTCGCTATGCACACGCGTTTGACGTTTGAATTTATTCGTCGACGCGCCGCAATGACGTGGAATTTCACCTCTTCCCATAGGAATTAAGCGATGAAACTTTTACACAAGTTAGGTATATATATGACCTATAATCGTACCAAATATGAAGACAAACGGCCATATCGTTCCGAAGTTATGGGCGTTCGAAGTTTTTCACTCCCTCTGTGCGTTTGCGTTGGTTGCTATTCTTTTTCACTCCCTCCGTAGTGCGGCGGGGTTTCGGCTGTTCTTTTTGTCTCCCCCCGGATACCGGCGTGAAGTGCTCGACACTGGCCACCAGAGCCAGATGAAATCCAAACGCCGATATCTTCGTAACGCCGCGGCTGATTCTCTTCATATTTGGTACGATGATAGGTTATATATATATCTTACTCGTGTTAAAATTTCATCACTTAATTCCTACGGGAAGTGTGTTAAAACCTTCTATATATGTAACCAACGAGAGGGTAGACCCTCTCGCTTGCAGCAGCTCCACAGTGGCACTAACAGCGAGAGCCACTGCACTGATGAAACGGGTTCTGCCACTGTTGGTGCCGCTTGTGTCCCAAGTGCCATTCACGCTTGACTGCACCTTCTAATGAAACGCAAACTGCCGCTTTGCTGCCACTGTTACAAACAGCGAGACTTGTAGCTCCTAGTGAAACAGCCCCCTGTTTCACTAGTTTCGTGAAATATGTGTGACACCATACAGACATTACGGTTGTCTTGTTTCGTGACAACACAAGTAGCTGCCCTTAAGTAAAGACAGACCCCAAACATAAGAATTAGACAAATCTACATGTCATGTACCTGTATCACTAGTTTCATGACAAAAGTGTTAGACAGACACGAAAAGCGGCACCAACAGTGCAAGCAAAAACGGACAAAACAAAGTCCAATGATGACGCAAAGAGGGATTTGGAAATAAGACGTTTATTGAGGAAGTAGTTGTAGAGTTGAGGTGAAGCACTGTCTTTAACTATAAGAAAGCCGCGAGTGAAGTATGAGTGAGGGAAAAGAGTTTAAAGTTTTTGTGGGGTGGGTGGGAGGTAATATTTCCCGAGTCCGTTGGTTTTGCGGCGAGTCACGTGGTGGAAGTCCGGTGTATGGAGAGTGTTCGGTGGGGGCAGAGTGGAGAAATCCCTCCCACGCACATTAAACCCAATGAGTTGGGAACAATGATGATGCAAAGAGGGATTTGGAAATAAGACGTTTATTGAGGAAGTAGTTGTAGAGTTGAGGTGAAGTACTGTCTTTAACTAACTCCTTGGAGGGGTCGGCCGGGATGTAGGCCCTGAGGGAGGTGACACTAGTCCAGGTTCCATGGTGGAGGAGGGCCTCGTCCGAGGCTCCATGGAGAGTAGCTTGTTGAGCGCCTCCTCTCCGTAGGGAGTGTAGGGAGGCCGAGGTCGCCCTGGGGGAGGAGAAGGAGGCCAGGGCTGCTCGAAGGATGGAGGTGAGGCCCTGGGCGGTGAGAGGTACGCCGGAGAGGTCCAAGAAGGCGAAGGACGTCGGCGGGGCAGGGAAGGCGTGTGTGTAGGCGAGCCAAGCGGATTTCGGGCAAGCTGGGGAGCCTCGGACCTCGGGAACCGCTAGAGGGAGCGGAGGTTCCGAGGAGGTCCTCGTCTTGGTCGAGTGTAGGAGGACAATGAGACCTGTGGGGGAGGAAACGACGTCCTCCCGCCTGAGGGCGTGGTGCCCCGGTCTTCCTGGGCCCTTCGCGGGCACCAGGTTGGAGGCCCTGAGGAAGGCGAAATACCCGAGGAGGAGGGCCGCCTTTGGAGCGAGTCTAGGCGATCTCGCTCTGTCGAGGTAGGCCGATATCCCAAGGATGTCCGCCGGGAGGAGCGGAGGCACACAGGAAGGGACGTGTGCGGAGAGGTTGTCCGCTCCCTTTGCCACCGCGACGGCGAGGGGAGACGAAAAGGAGGAAGTGTCCCCTCCCGCGAGGCTGACCCAGGCTCTCGCCCCAGAGGCGTAGTTCCTGCGCGAGGCCGGAGCAGGGAGGCAGTTTGTTAGGTATTGACGAAAGAGGGCGACCTGCACGGGTGAG
This sequence comes from Alentia gelatinosa, assembly GCA_950022655.1. NCBI lineage: Eukaryota > Metazoa > Annelida > Polychaeta > Phyllodocida > Polynoidae > Alentia > Alentia gelatinosa. The sequence continues at coordinate 98,474,989 of OX465580.1, read as the reverse complement.
GGTGAGAGATGAGGAACTGCGTTGTCCACGCAGAACGTGAGGTAGAGGCGGGCCTGTCTGGTCCTGTTGAAGGAGGTCGAGGGCGCGACCGAGGCCTGGAGGGACGCCCGCGCCTGGCGGCCGAGGAGGGTATCTGGAAGAGTTAGAAGAAGTTATTGATGATGGCCCCAAGGTCGGCTGGCTCGCGGCGGGTCGTTTCGAGGGGGGCGCGTGCGTCGGTCGGGAGGTCAGCGAGGACCGGGGCGGCGTGTTCTCGGGTGTAAGCGGCAGCGCCGACAATGATGTATATGTCGTTCGTCGCGCTGACGAGCCAGAGGGCACGACCACAGGCAGCCGTGACAGGGTCTCTTCCAGTGCCCTTTTGGAGATCTGCCGCGACCGTCGCGTTTGTGGTCAAGACGACGATCTCCGAGGGGAGCGAAAGTGGCGGCCGCTAGAACTACGAGGGCGGCCAGGAGTTGGGGGCGCGCCGTCGCTCCGGTGGCCACGGTGAGGGCTTCCGGAGTGATTGAGAAATGGCTAGGCGGTGTGACCGCTACCGCGGAGGTGGCGAGGGCGGTAGTGACATGTATGTGGTCCCTGGAGGGGGTCATATGGCGACGCTGTTGGAGGCGTGGGCGTACTGGTGGAACCAGGTGAGGTCGAGGCGGGCCTCGGGGGTGAGGTGGACATGGCCCAAGGCTGGAGCGGTTTTCATGAGGGCGATGAGACGGTTTGTGAATCGCCGGGCTTGAGGGACGCACTGAGGTACATAGACAAGGCAGCCAACGATGGACCGGAGCTCTGACCTCGTAGCAGTTTGGCGTGTGAGCCACAAGGCCAAGCGTTCGGCGAGGTCGGTCATTTTCTCCTGAGGAATTGCGATATTCATGGCCTCAGTGTCTATTTCATAGCCCAGCCATTCCATTCGGGTGGTGGGGGGCTGGCACTTCTTTGGAGTGAGTTTAACGCCCAGGTCGTCGGCGAGGGAGATGAATTCGTGGTAGGCGGCGTCGGCCTCGGCGCTGGTGGCCTCGGCCCCTGCGAAATCGTCGAGGTAGGCGAGGGACCACACCCCCTCTGACCTGTGTAGGTAGACCATTGCGTTGGTGAATCTCTGGCAGGCAGTGCCGGAGAGTCTGGCCCCGAAGCTGGGGCAGATGTCGAGATAGAACTCGTTCCGGTGCCGGAATCCTAGTAGGGGGAGGTCGAGGGCGTCGATCCGGAGCTGTCTGTAAGCTCGGGAGAGGTCGGCCTTCCAGATGAGGGCGCCCCTGCCGAGGGTTGCGAGTCTGGTTTTGAGGTCGTGGATGGATGGGAGGGTGTATTTCGCGAGGACACCCTCCCTCACGTTGGGTAGTGTGTAGGCGTTTACACTCTTATTCTGAGGGAACGAGAGGTCGATGATGACTCGCCTAGTTGAGGAGTTCTTCTTGTCCCTGGTCAGCAGGGGTGATGTGTGCGACCAAGGCACGAAGGGAGGGCGGATGAAGGGGCCGAGGAGGGCCCCGTGGGCGAGTTCGGTTTCAATGAATGCGTCGATTTGGGCAATGTGGGCGAGGGCGGAGGCGTGGTTCTGGACGGTCGGGGTGGGAGGTTTGTCCCCGAGGAAGCCTATAGGCCAACCGAACTCGAGGTAGTCGCATACCGCGAGGTCATGGTAGTTGGCGAGGCGTTCCCTCCAGACATGGATATGGAGGTCAGAAGGGAGCGAGATCCTCGCCCCGAGTCTATTCGGCAGGCAGGTGGCATGAGTTTGTTTGTACGCGTGGTAGTAGAGTGCGTTGCTTTGCCGAAGTCTGGAGTCCGGCGCAGACCAGAATTTAGCGAGGGTCTTTGAGTGGACTCTGGGTGTTCTCGGAACAAGTTCCTTCCGTGCCGGGGGGGCTACGAGGGTGCCGTCCTCGGCTAGGGATGTGAGTTCTGCGGGGGTATCCGGGGCGGTGCGATGTCCGGATGTGATATCGGGGACCTCTGGTGCGAGGGGGTCGCCAATGGTCGAGGTTGTAGGCGAGGGGGCGTGGTCCTGCCTAGGAGTGGGCGTTGCCCCTCTGGTGTCGTGGGCGTTATCGGATGTTCGGCGGGCGGGCGAATTGTCGTTGGGCGTGGCGATGATTGTGAATCCCTCGGGCGGAGGGGCAGTGTGGAATTCCGGTTTTTGGCCAGGTTCCTGGCCTACTTCCGAAAGGACGCGGGGTCGGCCTCAGCGCGTGCTTTTATTCTGCAGGTGGCCTCAGCGTGGCGATGTACGAGGCCGAGGTCGTTTTTGCAGAACCCGCAGAAGTGCCCGACAGGTTTTCCGGCGATGACGTGGCCCTCCGTTTTGGCGCACCCGGCCTCGGCGTTATATGCCGGGCAGGGGGTGTCGGGGACCTCGGCGGGTTTAGGGCGCCTTGACGGGTTATGGGAGGGTCCGGAGTCCAGCGGGCAGTGGCTACTCGTGCCATGCCGACCCTCATTATCTGGATCCGGACCTCCTCCGTCCACCGGAGGCTACGTTCCGCGATTTGAGCGAGTACCTCGTCCTCCGCAATGTCCCAGAGGTGGGCGTTCATATAAGGGCGGTCCGCCAGAGTTGTGTCGGGGTCGTCTAACAGACACAACTCGGTTATTCGGTTATTACCTTGTTGATTGAAGTCGGGGTCGTCTAACAGACGGAGGAAACCAAAGAAGTACTCGCCCATAGTGAGTGAGCCGAGGGAAGTTCTTTCGTGCTTCCTCCCTCTAGTGAAAAATTCATGGGGAAACGTGCGGTTATTACCTTGTTGATTGAAGTGTTGTTGACGGAGGAGTCGTTGAACCTGGTCCTCGGTCGTGCCGTGTGCTGAGTGGTATTGACCGAGGGCCGGGTCGGCGATCGTGCGGGGGGCGTGGTCCGCGGCGGGCGTTTGTTGATGTCCGGGTCGTGGTGCTAATCTAGCCCTGTTGACCTCGTTTCTGGTGGGGTGTTGTGTGTCTAGCTGACCGACCGAGGCCAGGGCGGCATTCGCGAAGGGGGGCGACCCTGGGCGAGATGTTTGATAAGTCCGGGGTAATTGGAGAAGACGGGAGGAGTAATATTTCCCGAGTCCGTTGGTTTTGCGGCGAGTCACGTGGTGGAGAGGTAGTCACGTGGGGAAGTCCGGTGTATGGAGAGTGTTCGGTGGGGGGAGAGTGGAGAAATCCCTCCCGCGCACGTTAAACCCAACGAGTTGGGAACAATGTCTAGTTCTTATGAAACAGGCACACCATCTGGACGCCATCTAGACATGTCACGAAACATGTTTGTTTGGTTTGATTTTATGTCTAGTCAACCATTATAGGTCCTTTCCGGACTTTCTCAAGGTTCTTTTTACACCACTTGGGTGGTGATCGAATCTATGTGATGAATTCAGGTAGAAATCTCACCCCTACACATTTTCCAAGGTGAGAGTTATTTTACTTCCCACACCACATAGATATGGTATGAGAAGGATGGTCTTTGTTATAGCAGTAAATCTATCACTGCTGGGGGTGGGAGTCTTACAAGTCCAGTGCTCTAACCACTGAGCTAACTCCGAGGTCGAGGTCGTTATATTCCAGGGGGTGTCGGGGGCTCGGCGGGTTTAGGGCGCCTTGACGGGTTATGGGAGGGTCCGGAGTCCAGGCGGGCGGTGGCTACTCGTGCCATGCCGACCCTCATTATCTGGATCCGTCCTCGTCCGTCCACCGGAGTCTACGTTCCGCGATTTGAGCGAGTACCTCTTCCGAGAAACCCATTGCCTGACATTTATGGGATTATACAATTATTCTTATTCCAAAATATCTACTTTTAATATTTACGAAAAAGTGACAGTAATTCAGGAGAGCAATTTCATATTAGACAGGGACACCAGTTGGGGGTAAGAAAATAAGTGTAAATTCAATATCTTGACTGGACATCTGAGCTTAACAGGCAAAACATTTAAAGTCGTCCTTTCTAGAGCTTAGAATTGGGAAGTTTTTTTTGGGGTGGGGGGGGGGGGGGGGGTGTCTGACGGCGACTGACTATATATATGAACATGTTTCAGATGTGTTCAGTAGCCTTTGGGCTTGACACTGACAAGGGTGACATCTTAACTATTCTCTAATGGGCCGCGGTAGGCACTGTGCCGATCTTTCCTGGTTGACTTCCATACCCTCCTTTTCATTGTTAAATATTTCACATATTTACATTGCCCGTATCACCAGCTAAATGTCAGATGTTGTTTCAAGTCTCTATGCCCATTCTAAGCTGAGATATGAGTACCTAGGTAATAATGGGGGCATTATATGGAACAAGATGAAAAAACGTTATTGGGTTTACATGTCACAAAGCTCTACTGACCAACACTTACTACGCCTATGATATAAGTTAATATCAACATGGAAGTTTTAAGATGTTGTGTCCTCTACCTAAATGGCAGCATTCACTTACAAGCATCATATGGTTGGCGACCTAATTAATCCAATTCAAAACAGAAAGTAGACAGTGTTTTACACATTTACTTCCAGATAAAGTTGATGATCTATAGACATATTTTTAAAACAAACTATGGTACACATTGGCCTTCCATTCTTTAAGATGGGCTTGGGAGATTTGATCAAAGAGAACCTAGGAACCCTGTTGTTGCCTGGGTTTTCCACACACGTTTCTGTAAGATTTTCTGCCACAGAGAGACTGACTTTTGGAAATCAGACCATTGTCTGCCCCAGCATCTGGCAGGTGGGGTGTGGGTCGATGCAAAGACTGAACCTGGCCTTTGTTGCACTTGTTCTGTATTTCTTATGCTGGTTTACACCATCACTCCGGCAGTCCTGGCAACCCCAAAATGCCGTCGACATATCTCGACGGGGCATTGCCAGGGAAAGTTTCTGACTGTCAAAAAATCTGCCGCAGCAGTCCTGGCAATCCCCTGTGGTTTATGACCATCAGGGTTTGACTTAACTGGGCGGGCCTTCGGGACAGGGCGTAACTTGACTCAAGTCAACAGGCTGTCGACTCGAGTCCAGTCCTGACTAGAAGGCAGACGGCTTGCACCCTGCCAAGTTCATCGCGGCCGATGCGTGCACCAGGGGGAAATGAAGCCCGATGACTCAAGGCGACTTAAAGCGACTTCCGTCTGATGTTCACGTCCACTTAAGCCCCGATACGTACACTCTAGACCGGGTAAGACTCATTTCCCATCGACTTGCATCCCTGTTTAGTATAAATAAGATGGCATGGCGGAGACATCTTCATACCACTTCAAGCAGCCCTCAAAGACATATCTCACCACTCTTGCACCATTGTATGGGTCTAATTTAGGGTTAATTAGACTTATATGACAAGCTAACTTCTTGTCTCTGTTATTCAGTAATTTAGATTCGTTATTAGTTCTAAAACAAGGTAGACTTACCTGGAATGGCTTGGCCACAATGACACGGTGACCTCACATCCCTATGGCCCAAGTAAATAAGGATGGACAATGATGTAAGATTTGGTGACTTTAATATCCTGAGAATCAATCCGTTGATGTGGTGTTATATAGGTGCACTACAATTGTGCTCACTCGCCTCTATTTTATGTTATGCATTAAGTCCAAAGCAATCATCACTCATGAACATTCTAGTGAACAGTGTATCCTCGTACTCAAGTGCTGCTCTCCGCATCCTCAGATAAAAATCTAGTTTGTCTAAGAATTAGAACTCTGACTTGGAAATGAAAAACACTAACAACAGTACTATGGAGTATATGTACAAAGTTTATTACCAAAATGTATATACATAGCAAGTGTAAAAGAACTCTCACAAGAGATGCAGTACACATACAATACAGGAAAATCCCAACACCACCAAAGAGGTCGCAGAAATATAAATACATATAATAATTTACATAGGTATTGACAATCATAACAAGTTATATCATCCTGTCCTGCCACTCCACCATACCTGCCGGTGAATTAAAGTACCTCTCAAGGTATTCGTGCTACTCCTTCGCCGACAGAGTGACTATGTTGCGGGCGGCGACAGGTTGTACTACATCAGCCCAGCACGCCTCTTGCCTCCACAGGCTGGGAACTAGGTTATGGTCCCAATCTTCATGGTCCACCTCGCTGGCACTTCCAGATGTGCAGGAGGTTGTGGAGAACTACAGCCGCCTCTATCATATCCTGCACTGTTTCTGGTTTCTGCTCCAATGTGCCAAGGAAGCAGCAGAAGCATTTAGCAAGGATACCAAAAGAGTTCCCCACAACCCGCCTACCACGGGAGATGCGGTAGTTGTAGATGTGTTGTTCCTTCGTCAAGCCCTTTCTCTCATAGGGCTTCATCATCCAGCTCCTCAGGGCAAAGGCGTTGTCACCCAGGATAAAATAAGGCACCCTTTCTCTCACTGTTGGTGTTGGGAAAAGGAGAGGAAGGCAGCATGCCTATTGAACCCTGCTCCATCATTTTAGCCAGTTCTGAGTCATTGAAGATCTGGGCATCAGACATGTGCCCTATACCACCAACTTCAATCCACGTGAGACGATACCGTGCATCAACTAGGGCCAGAAGGGGTATGCTGAAGAATCCCTTGTAGTTGTAGAAAAGGGAACCATTATGCTAGGGTTTCATTATGGCAACATGTTTTCATCCAGCGCACCAACGGCATAAGGCATGTTCCAGCATTCCTTGAAGACCTTGGCAAGGGCTATCCAGTTTTCGGGTTTGCGAGTAACGGCAACTGCTTCTTCCTTCCAGTACTGTATGATGGCTCTGCATACCTGTGGGACAATGTTCGTGATCAATGATCTACTGTACCGAAAGTTGTATGCCAATGATGCATAACTGTCACCTGAGGCCAGGTGACTGAGAGCGACGGACAATCAAAGACCAGCCGAACGATATTTGGTATCCATTCTTTTGATGGCTGGCTCAATATGGTGCAGTATCTTGACAAAGTTAAGGATCCATTCGATAGTTGTGGAAGCTGGCCTTATCTCCAAGACTCAGCTCCCTACTCAGCAAAGTGGCAAATTATCCATGTGACCGGCATGTGGATTCAGATCACAAACCCAGATACTGTGTTTTCTCCTGCAGCGCCTCCTGGAACGGCTTTCTGTGACACTCAATTCCCAGAGGCGGCGGGACTCCTCAGCTTTGCGCTTCTGCTTTCTGAAAAACTACGAGTGCTACGACGATTCAGACAAACACCACTTCAACGTCGGTGACGACCATCACAAGATATAGAGGCGAGTTTAGGCGAGTTCCCTTACAAATGCACTGGAGCACACTGAAGAAGCTGCGTGGAGTGCATTTTTATACATGAAGGAAGCTGTCGGGAAGGCGGCGTGGAGGAATGGGGAGCAAATGGGGAGCAAAGCACCACGTTCCTTCTTAACTGGGCTTAAATTGCCTTAAATCAACCTGTGTATTAAAAGTGAGCATAAGTTGTCTTAAGTGAACGGGACCTGAATCACGGACGTTGTAAGTGGTCTTAGGTCAACTTGAACAGGTCGGAGACCTATCGGGGTTTGAATGTAAGTGGGCGAACGACGGAGCCATGGCGGCTGGCGACCATAACCCAACAGGACCAAGACGCAATACGACAGTCTTATCTCGAGGTGGTGGGGCTTAAGTCAACAGGATATTTTGGGCAGAGTGGGCAAAAACCATAAAAATGCCATAAAAGTATCAAGTCGAGTTTTGATTCTGCCAAAATCCATTGCCAGGACTGCCGGGGTGATGGTGTAAACCTAGCATAACTTTGATAACTCAGTAGTTTTAATATTACAAGTTACTAAAAAAGATTTTTTTCTTCTGAAAATAAAACAGTGAATTTCCACTGAAAAGTGGAAAACCAGCATACCTGTGTATTAACATAGTTCACAGTAGTTGAAGTGTAAATTTTGTTGAAACTAGAAATTTCCATATAAATAAAATGTTTTTAAAATGCTCTTAAGGTTAAAATGAATAATCAACTAACCACGAGGGCACAAGAGTATAATCCTGATTGAGGGCACATCTTGTAACATCGGAGCAGATACATCCCCCACTGTAGTATACTCAGAATAAATGCAGACATGGTGACGAAGAGGAAGAAGTGATATGATGTCAGGCTGTAGCAGTAAATCCACGGTGCTCGAATAACTATAAATGCAATGATGGAAAGTACCTGAAAATATTGATGGGCACGGTCAGGTTTAGATTTCAATGCTATAAAAAACTATGCATAGCCAATTCCAAACTCCTAGCATAACAAACGGAATATTCAATAAATCAATATTTGAATAATAATTGATAATTCCTGTTTATTTCTCGTGTTTTCCACATATTTCAGTCTTTGTTTGATGTCTCTACATACATTTTTGACTGAGTTAGGCTGCCTGACACTCTTGTTTGTTACAGCGGGAAGTGATAGCCTAAGGTCGAGCTATATACAGTAAGAAACCAATCGATTGTACAAGGTGCCGCTTGCTGTTGCGTCCAACACCTATTGAAAAACCAATTGCTGCTGTGGTGCCACTGAGACAAACAGCGAATAGAATATATCAGCTATTGAGACGGGTCCCTGATTAAATATTAGAAGTATGGATATCTAATGTGAACATTTTCTTTTTTCTTTATTCATTAAAGAAAAAAGAGTTGTGGTAGGCCTACGCCAACCCCCAACATGAGGCCTGTGCTAAAATATCATATAAGGAACCTTGGGGAAGCAAAAACCAGGTAGCTCTACAAGGCAGCACATCCAAAACCATTAACGAGTGCAACAATCCAAACTGTAGGTATTGCTTCGCTTTGATACGGGGGGGGGGGGGGGGGGGGGTTCTAACTTAATCACAAACGATTCGTGGGATAGACAAAACGCTGATTAATGGACAGATTCCAACAACATCTTTATCAGATTAGATATGCCCTAGTCAAAACTGACATGGGCCACTACTTCAACATGGACGTTGTTGCCATTTACAATGTGGATTTCATACACTGTTCTCTGAGATCCTAGTTTCTACGCAACTCCATAGAGAAAAACTTGATGTTTCTACTACAAATCCAGATTTTGTATGGGCTAAACCTGATAGATGCACCAAACTATTAGGGACCCATTCATCTCAACAGCACTTGCTACCATCACAAATCAATTGCCTTTTGTAAAATCTTTTATTTATTACCGGTTTGTGATGCTTTATCCTGAAACACTTCTATCAACTGTGAATTATAGTATTGGCTTTGCTTGTTGCTGCACATAGGGGTGGAAGTTCTGACACTCCCCTATTCAGACTGTTAAGACGCCTTGTCCTAGCCAAAGATGCCTGATGAGTTAAAACCTGATGAAACCTTGTCTTTCCAAGCCCCCTGTAATCCATTTATAAGATAAAACCAACTATCTATTTGGTTTGTCACTCTTCTGAAATCACACCTATGTTTGGAGAGTGTGGACTGGATATGAGACCCATTACCATGGGTGGATCCTATCATGTCTAATCCAGGAAGCGGTTCACCTGGAGACACTATAGCAACTTGGTTAAACTGACAGGAAGTTATTAACAAGGTAGCATCAGCTTCATACAGAGGTGTTTCTCGCCACGTCTTCAATACGGGGTATCTAATATGAAATAGGGACCCGTTTCAATATCTGATATTCCTTTTGTTGCTTTTCTCATCATCAGGACAGGGGGAATTTACATTGCAATACCAGGGACTTATTTCAATAGCTGATGTTCCGTTCGTTGTTGGTCTCAGAGGCACCGCAGTGGAGGTTTGTATTCAAATATTTTATAGAGGTAACAGCAAGCGACATTTTGAACATGAGTGGCACCGACAGTGGTAACAACCGTTTCAGGGTTAGATTTCCGTTCGCTGTTAGTGCTGTTTTAGTGCCACTGTTCACGAGTGGTTGTACCCTCTCGTACTGATCATAACAGCAATTTTAAAACATATTTCATGAAAGTTATAACATATCTAAGTAAAGGAAAACATGCTCAGAACAATTCTAAATGTGTATTTTATCCATAACTAAATTTTCATGATTTTTTGATGATCAACTCTTCTTCATACTCTCGTAGGCCTATTTTATACTTTATACTTATTATTACTATACTCCATATCAATAATGTCATTATCCATATCTCGTCCAGTAAGGTCGAAATACAATTTTCAATTTCATATAAAATTCAATAAAATTATATTCTCCCACTCACGTGTCCTCTACTTTCATCCAGGGTAGGGGTAATGATCAACTCGTTTGTGAGAAGCATTTTAAGTGGGATTCCCACAGAGAGACTCGTGTACCTCGAGCAGGGTTTGTCTGAGACAATTTTCCTGAGATACTTTACCGGTACAAAGAGTCCTCGTTTGACACTCCCAGGTCTCAATACATTGAGACTGAAGCGGAGAAGGGGAAATCGTCGCAGTTAACTTTCACTGCCAAGATACATGATCTAAAGAAATTTGTATTTTAAGTCTGTTAAAGGCATATCGGACAATTTGGCTTGAAAATTAAAACCCATGTCAATTTCCTAAAAATTTAATATGATGATCTCCAAGTGTTGTGAAACACATATCTAGCTTAAACATCGGGGGTCACCATGCTAGTTTTTGATTTATAGATCAATATGATGATAATTCTATATAAGAATATATAGAAATTCTAAAGAGTATTTTTTCAAATAGTAAAACCCATGCCATTTCCCGAAATTTCGCACAATATGATACATATATAGTACTACTTATTGATGTTTAAATAAAAAATCGTAGGTCACATAGAAGAAAACTATATATTTTCAGTAGATTTCCTATGTAAATCAACTAAATGCAAATTGGCCTATTTTACCTATTGAGAGTGGAAAAAACCGGACAAAATGTTAAATTTACTCATGTAGAATTAGAATAAATCCCCCCAAACCAGTTTTGACTAATAATAACATTTTTTTTAAATCACCAGGTGGCGCCACTGTGTATTGTAGGATATGCCTTTAAGGATATTTTGAGCATTTTGAGACTGGTGTACCTCTTGCTGATAATGAGGGTCCCCTAGTCTTAGCACTGTGCTTTTTCATGGGTTTACATGAGAGACTTTGTGCTCTGAACATGGGTACTTGGGTCTCAAGGAAGTCATTCAAACAGGAATAAGCTGCAAGCCAGAGACTATGTACCTTTTGGAAGGGAACTTGACAGACTATGTAGATAATGTACTAAGATTGTCCTTCCATGTAAAAAACCCAAGAAAATACTCGGACCCAGCCAGATTCATACGGATCGTATGAAGACATCTTCACTATGAAAGTACTGTGAACAGGTAGACAGCATACATAAATGGCTACTAGTCTGGTACAAGGCAGAATTACAAGATCAAAATCCAGTTCGACGCAAGAGGTTGGCAGCGACAGCGGTAACCAAGGACACGGCCAGGCTAACGACAGCAGCAAAATGTCAACAAACACAGCAACGCCAACGCCGATCACACTTGAAAACATCGCCGAAACTCTAGCCACCATACAAAGTCAACTAGATGGTATTCGCAATGACAATGCAGAATGGAAGGGTAAGGTAGACAAACTTGTTACTGAAAATGAACTCCGTAAGGATGAGGTAAGCAAACTGACAGAAAAAGTCGAGGAACACATCGCTGCGCACAAAAAAAACACGGATAGGGTGACAGCCAGGCTTGACTTACAAGACACTGACATTGAAACAATCACCGACGCGATCAACCTCCAAACGCGCGGCAGAAAACAAACAGTTGAGACAGCTGAACATCATTTTGAAAGGGGTAGAAGAGAAAGAAACAGAGGTTATGCATGAACTATGTCACAATATTTTCACAACAATGAAACTCTCTTTCCCATTTGCACTGACGCAAGGGGCCTTCCGCATCGGGAAGCCACCTGCGCAAAACAAAAACAATAACACTCGCACGTGGACTCGGCCTATCAAAATAAAGCTAATCTCTAAACAACAACGATCAGAAATCTTCGGGCTCTGAAACAACCTGAAAGGCACCAAATACGATAAAGTAGTAATTATATCGGATCTAACTGAAGAAGAACAGACCGATCGACGTGAAGCTATCCTGATTGCGGAGGCCGCACGGAGATGCGGCGCGGCTGCTCGTGTAAAGGGGTGCGATGTTGTGATCGACGAAGTAGTATACAAACAATCACAATACAAGGAACTACCCTACGATATCACAACAGAAAAAGCCGCAACACTATGTACTGATGAAGGTGTTTTCTTCCAAGGCCACCTGAGCCCACTGTCAAACTTTTACCCATGCGAAATACGTGATCCCGTCACGGGCGTAAGCGGCCCTACCGCGGAGCATGTGTTTGCTCTGCGCATGGCAAACCACCATCGAGATCTACCCGCCCTCCGACAAATTCAAAAGACCGAAAACCCTTACGCCATCAAAGTGATTACCAAGAAAATTCGCAAAGACAAAGCCTGGAGGGACAAAGAACTTGCAGTACTAGAAGAAATAGTGGCGTTGAAGTTCAACCAACACCCTAGCCTGTCGGACAAACTGAAACTGTTGAACGCGGCAAACTACTACGAAGCCACCCGCGATCCAAAGTACGGCTGCGGGTATACGCTGGCAGACATCGGTCAGGGAAACCTTGACAAACTCCCCAAGGAAGGATTTGACAACGTCATGGGTAACATAATCAAAGCCTATAAATCAACACTGTAAGTACATTCTATTTTCAACCCACAGAGTCTTCTTCTATTCCGAACATTCATAGGCCTGGACTGTAACCATGTTCAGAGCTTTGCTAGTATCCGACTCTAGGGGATTTGGTTTCAAATCTCGCTGCCAGTACCAAATGAACCTACAAAATATTAATGACATCCAACTTGACGTAATCCCACTATCAGGAGCGACTATTGAACAATCAGTGATCAAAGTAATCCCCCTACTACAAAGAAGACCAAAGTATGACATAATCTATCTAATGGCTGGGATAAAAGACTGCTCTACTAAATTACGCTCCCGCAACGTAGTACCCACATTCAACACTAAAGCCCAAATTGTTGACAAACTGGCTAGCGGCTTTGGACAAGCCAAACTCGACCTCAGCCGTTATACAAAACTAGTAATCCTATGCGAATTTGTGGGCATGTCCTACGACTTGTACAACTTAAGAGGAGAACCATTCTTTGATGAACAACGCGAACTGGATAAAGCCGTACTTATGATCAACGACATCATCAAAGAGTGAAACAACTTGTCAGGGGCCTACACCCCTCACATGTACCAGCATGTCCACAAAACCCGTCACCAGAGACTAGGAAACAGATACGCCGGTACCCTGACCGATGTCATACATTTCACCCCAGCAACAAAAGACAAATTTGCCCGTAACATTGTATATACCTTGTATGATAACATACACACAACCTGCAACTAAAAGTTGTCAGCCTGGATACTTAGTCTGTGGATAATCACCACTAAAAACTGACCAAGTACTAGACTTAAGCCGGAATACTCTGTAACTCAAACCCACAAACTTACGAAATATCCTTCACTTCCTTGTCGATAAAAATGTCACCTAGAATATCTATTACTGCTACATGTTTCTCTTTACAGGACGAAAGCAACCCGATGTCGGGGTTGAAATTGAAATGACATATACTCTGATTATCTTACATTAGATGCAACCATACCACGTAAGTACACGATGTCTATATTGACGAGTATATTAATGACAACCAGTCACCTGACGAAGTACAACGCCAAGGTTAATGCAGAAATCCTTAATTATTAAATATACTCCCTTTCTGGACACTCACCTAGTTGTTATAAACAAATTAAACCCCAGCTCTTTAACTCTTTAACTATAACATATTACCCGTCACCAATAATTTAGACCTAACCAGAACAGTACAGCAGTACAGCTATAAAGAACACTTCCTTACTTGTTTTCTCGCACTCGTTTTCTTGTTACCATACTCTAGCTTGATGCACTGAACATCCACTCTGTATATAGAGATGTTATATTGACTGAGTGTCACTCAAAATCAAAACATGCCGTGGATAGCACACGTAGCATATATATATGTACTCAACATATTTATACAGTTGTAACTTGACTGAGTGTCACTCCAAAATTAATATACCGTGGATATCACACGTCACAAACTGGCTAAGTGCCCTAACCCATGTCTCATAAAGATCCCGTGGAAATTACACTTCATCAAATCCAGTTTTCGAACTTAGATCAAGTATCTTGAATAAATATCCCGTGGTTATTACACATACTTTAGCCCAATGTTATCTCTTATTTTAATATGTATAACATATTACTTTCAGTTAACCGCACAAACCATCTGCGACACTCACCACTCTACAAATACTGTACTAATTACAAGCCGTGGATACTACACGTGACACAATTCCTACAAACCAAAGAGCGTACCCCCCAACAAACCAAAACTGTGAGTAGAACACAACTCTTTATTTATACAAGGCCTGCTTTAACAACGAAGCCAATGAAAACAACCAGACAAACTGGGTTAGAGAGCAGTGTCGACAAGTCGGTAAGACGATGCATAAGACAACCAAACTAAAATGTAAAACCCTTCTTAAAAATTATACTACAACTAAACAAACTCCCACTACTATAAGACCCCAACACCTAAACCATGCACTAAACAAAATGACCTATGATCCCTGAGATACCGGGTAAGGGACTAAAAATGGTGCATGCAAATGTTCAAAGTATCAAGAATAAATTTGACATAGTCAAGCTCAGCGTAGAACACTCTAAAGCGCAAGTATTTACTATCTCTGAAACTTGGCTAACTTCACAGTTCAATGCCAACTTCTTCAACATTGAAGGTTACACACTACATAGATATGACAGAACATGGTTAAACGAAAAAGGCGAAATAAAAATCGGAGGGGGCATAGCTGCCTATATCTGTGACAAATACAAATCCAAATTACTCAAAGACTACTGCTATTCCACAAAAGATATTGAAGCCCTCTGGACTTTAGTTGAACTTCCACACCAAACAAATCAGTTGATATGTACTGTTTACAGACCTAGACATGGAAATATTGATACATTCATTGAAATACTCACCGACCAGATCAAAAACCTCAAATCACATATAAAAGCCGAAATTACCATCCTAGGAGATTACAATATTAACTACCTTAGCAAACACCACCCAGACTTTCAGAAACTAAACAGACTCCACACCACCGGTGGCCTCACACAATACATAAATGAACCTACCAGGTACCACAATGCACTTGACTTAATCTTCTCAGACTGCCAATCTATACTAACATCAGGGACACTAAACTATAGCCTATCAGACCACAGTGCGGTCTACATTATAAAAAAGAAACTAAAAGACAAATTCACTACAAAACAGTTTATGGGGAGAACCTACAAAAACTATGACCCTATCAAACTCCAAGAAAACCTAAAAAACCATGACTGGGGTATCTTCTATGCCTCAGACGATTGTGACCTAGCATGGGATATAATGCAATCTACTATCCTAGAAGAGATCAATGCCCAATGCCCACTACGAAACCACCAAATACGTCACAAAGGAGAGCCCTGGCTGAACGATTATATTATTGAATCCATTATAGAGAAAGACAGAGCTTGGAAACAAGCCAAGAAATCAAATACCGAGGCTGACTGGCGGAACGCTAAAACTAAGAGAAACCAAACAAAAACACTCATCCTTAGAGCAAAACGCACATTCATTCAGGAACAAGCAACCAAAGACTGCAAGAAATAAACACCCTCATACCAAACACCGCAAAATCAAACAGATTTGACCTGTATGACTACGATACTCAAACAGCTGTTAGTGACCACGAAGCCGCAGAATTTGTAAACGATTTTTTCACATCAATCGGGAAAAAGCTAGCTGAAAAATTTGATGATACGTGGATTGACAATGAAGAATCTACCAATTTTGAACTAAATAGATTAACGATCTTTGAACATGAAGTAGACAAGCTAGTTGACGACATTGATGTGACCAAATCCTCGGCAATCCCAAATCTATCAACACGGGTACTAAAAGACAGCTTTAAAGCTCTAGCCAAAGAACTTACTCACCTGTTTAATCTGTCCCTTGACACTATGATCTTCCCAAAAAGCTGGAAAGTAGCTACGGTCATCCCGCTAAAAAAACCAAACTTTGTTAACGAAGTAAATAACTTGTGACCTATCTCGCTACTCCCGCTACCAGGGAAGCTACTAGAGCGACTAGTCCACACTAAGCTAATCTTGTTCCTTGAATCAAACAAACTACTAAGCAGTAACCAAAGTGGCTTTAGGAAACTTCACTCCACTGTTGCTACCACAGCCGAGTTTACTGACCACATTCTCAATGGTATTAACTACAATAAATTAACACTCTCCGTTTTCATCGACTTATCAAAGGCGTTTGATACAGTAAATCATTCGATCCTATGCAACAAACTTGAAAAATTCGGAATCAAAGGTAGCCTGTACTCATGGATAAAAAACTACCTTAGCGATAGAGTCCAAGAAACACTTGTAAATGATATACGATCACCCATGAAACAAATCCCGCATGGCGTACCGCAAGGATCTATCCTAGGCCCCTGCAGACTATCTAACACTCCAAGGTACTACGCTAGCAAATGTGAATGAATATGACTATCTAGGAATAAGACTTGAACAAGATCTTTCCTATAAAAAGCACATCAATAAATCAATCCAACAAGCAACACATAGAACAAACATGCTAAAGTTTATCAGGAAATACATAACAGAAAAGCAGGCAGTCGGCATATACAAAACCAAAATTTTACCATACCTAGAATACGGCGACATTCTATACAACAACACCACAAATAAACAACTAACAAAGCTTCAGAGATGCCAAAACCGAGGCCTAAGAGTATGTGGTAACTATCCTCCCCTAACACCAACAAAATACATACACCGCAGAAGCGAGACAAACCTACTAGCGGAAAGAAGACAATCACACCTTAAAATCGTTGCACACAAACGCACAAAGAACCCAAAATTCACAGAGAACCCAGCAAGACCCACTCGCCTATTCGATGCACCTGTTTTGAAAATGGCAAACCCTATAAAACAAAGCAAGTATAAATCGTCAGTGGAATACATGGCGGCCAAGGCTTGGAACGATCTTCAGCCTGAAGCGAGAAATACTAACACACTTGACGAATTTAAGCAAATTGAAAAACATAAACTAAAACAGCTAAGAAAAGGCTATGCAGCCCAAAATTTAAACTTGAGCATGCAGCATCAGCCCAAAACCGTAGACACAAGATTCCGTTGTATCCACTTATACAAAACAAGATATAGAACAGAGGGTTGTTGAGGTAAGAAAATGACCCAAGTATCGTATATATATTGTTGTGTTGTACATAATTTACAAAACTGTTTGTTCAAAATACTTCCTTTTGTATATACCTTGTCTATTGACTTCACTTACTGCCACTGTACGCCTATAAGTTAGGCATAAGGCACTTATCTTGTTAAAACTGGAGTTGTTGGAAGATGGATTCTTACTGAATCCAAACAGTCCTCCAGTATAAATAAAAGCTTTAAAAAAAAAAAAAAAAATGTAAGTCAGATCTGCCATTTTCCCTAGAGACTAGGAAAGCTCAATTTCAGCATTCCGCTCTGAGATTATTGGACAGAGTGAAAATTACCGGAGACTGTGGAAAAGATATAAAGTACACCATGGAGTCTCACGTACATGAGTCTCTCTGTGTGAATCCAGGGTCCTGTTTTTTAGTCACGACCATTGTGGGTCAAGTCAGCCCCACGATCTACCAACGATATCATGACAGTTTGGATGACACAAGATGGCCGGTGCGTATATAGAGGATTTTTCCACTTCCCGACGGAATTAAGTGATGACATTTTAACACGAGTAAGGGATATATATAACATATGCTCTGGTGGCCAGTGTAGCCCTACGCTCACGTGACCCTAATTTATGCAGCGACCTCGACATTCACTGCGCAGAGGGAGGTGGGAGGGTGCAATGGCCACCAGAGCAATATTTGCTATGACAATATTCAAACACCGATATCTTCGGAACGGTGAGGCCGATCTTCTTCATATTTGGTACGATTATAGGTTATATGTACCCCTTACTCGTGTTAAAATTAATTAATTCTCATGGGAAGCAGGGGAAACCCTCTATATATACACACAGTGAGGTTTTACAGCATAGCGAGACCCTGTGCTCACTAAGTGCACTATGCTGTAAAATATGCCAACAGTGAGAGTTGGTCTCACCTCAACAGCGAGACCACTGATGAAACACGAATTTGGGCTTGACACTGTTGGTATCACTGTTGCTGGCACTGTTGCAGCCCTACCTCTCGCTTTGACCCCCCTACCAGTGAAACGGCCCCCAGGTCTCCTGGCAAACAATGTATGGTTGGTATACAGGCACTGGCCTTGGCTAGTGCCTCGTTGGTGGAATACACGCTTAAGCCATGGGCTAAGTACACATGACTGACTGACTGAGAGGACCACAAGACAAGAACATTCTTATCCCTTCCCCTGTAACAGAAGCCTGGGGAGAAATACCAAATGGCACAGACCCAGTGCATCTTACCTGATGAGACTGGAGAGAATGGACGAAACCACTTGATGACAAAACGAAAAGGACACACGCAAAAGTTTCCATAATGAAGCTCTCAGCTATAATGCTGGTAGCACTAAAGTATCCTTCCCTCAGCCTGGTTCTGACAATAGATGTCGGAACAACTTCAATTGGACTTCAACACCTGACATTCTTGACGTGCTCCTTGCTGATTGTTGTTTACAGTCCCCAACCCAATCTCCACTGGGAAAGGACAGAGTACCCATTTTCAACTGTCGCTGTCACAAGTCACACACATTCTTAAACTTTTGTTCAGAACATTATTTTTCATTACAAAATTTGTCACTTGCTAAAATTGATAGATAATGAGAAATATCTTGTAACAATTTTATGTATATGGTGTACCTATACCCAGAATTTTCAAAATTATCCTTTTGGGATTTTGATTGTGAGAAATATTTTCTAAACCACCCTGTTTTACTTGACAGCGGAGGACACTGCACCACTCGGCTGCTTTTACAAAACCTACTGCTGTGCATCACCTAATCTGCAAGCATCGCCTCTATTGATTGTCATTACTAAAAAAACGCCACGCCTACTACTATGGTTTTTCTAATACAATCGTTCTGAACGACCGTTTTGCCCGTTATGACTAGGTCTATAGGGCATCTGCCATGTTTTGTCGTCCAAACTATTGTACATTCGTTGGGTAATCTTTGAAAATCTTTACTAACGACTATCTTTACCGAAAAAGACCTCGCTGAATTGTACATTTTGAGAGAATCTGACTCATTTATAGATTTTTCACTATTTACATTGATACATACACACTTCCATGTATATGCACAAGTCCACACACATAAGTAACACATTACAACACACGAAGACATGTTATTTCGTATTTGATTTAAAGGCAAGTTTTAGGATGAAATTATGGTTGTAAATGTGACTCACTGCTTCACCCAACTTTAGTAAGCCTGGAAGTCCCAAATAGTATCTCCTCTCAAAAAGACCTTCTTGATTTTGCGGGGGTCCAGATGGGTTGGGCCCAGGCACTTGTTGTACTGCTTGGCTCATGATGGTATATGATACCAAATGGCACAGAAAGGTGGGCTAAAAGAATAAAGGAAAAAGAACATTGATACGGCATTCAAAGGATAGACATTGTCAATTGAACACATTTTTCCCAATAGATTTAAGTCAAATCCCACAATATATAAAGTAAAGTCAGTGATCTGGCATAATGATTCCTAGAAACTAATCCATAGGGCAGACTTTGAAAACATTGAACACTCATGGAATGTTCGGTAAGAAACTGTGTTATTCTTTAGAATCTTTTAAGACACAAGTGAATATAAATGTTGAGCAAATGTTGAATGGCAATGTTGAGCAAATGCAAGCCATACCCCAGTAATTGAGAAATGGTGCTAACAGGGAACAGGGAATGACCCCACCCCAATCAGACTCGCATTTCAAACAGGGAATGACCCCACCCCAATCAGACTCGCAGAGAGTTGAAGGGAGGAAACCCATCCCAGATAGAGAGAATTCACACATAATTTCCCAAACCAGTTCTAACACATCCATAGCCGACTACCAGTGACCACAGAATGCAATAGAACCAAACTAGAATGAGACAAAACAACAAAAATATCTTTTGTCTAAAAAGGGTGGACAAAAACAGTAAAACAACTGAAAGTCCATCAAAGAGACCACCAATAGGTTGCTATAGAGACGCCTGATGAGACATATTACTGTCGAAACTAACGAGTAAGGAAGGGGATCACCACAAGAGATGATCTCCTAACATTCTAAGATAAACAGAACAACTCCACACATTTCCCCTAGAGGGCAGGAGTAGCAGCAAGCTTTAGTTCCAGTTATAACCCACAGAGGGCTGCACCTCCCCACAAGCTGAGAGAGGGCGCCACATACTCTGTTGACAACATGGGTAAACAACAGCTGCAGGGATTGGTTAACACACAGTTTCAAGTGTCTTTGTCTGAAACCACAGCCAAAGAAAACACTGGATCGAGGTCATCTGACCACAATTAACCAACCATGGTCGAGTTCTGTAGAGCACAAGCAAAAATTCGCGCGAAGTTCGCCGAAAACCGCATCCAAATCGGTCACTTACTTGCTAGTCGCGTAGCAGCCCTGTCAAACATATCAGAATATATATTGATTTGGCACCATGGAAAGAATGCAGTTAGGCTTCTTATAAGCAAAATAGGGAGAGAAGTATTTTACCATTTAGGAACGTTCGGTATAAAAAAAGTATGAAATGTGGTGCACCATACTGGGAACTAAATACAGGAGTTACTTTTGTAACAGAAATCCAATATTTTCAGGATTTATTCTAACCGTTCTCAACTTTGCATGGTAACGTTTACAGTAAGTAATCTTTTAGAGAAATCTATGAACACCTTTTTCATACAGCTTTAAAACCCACATACTGAACGTTTCATAGTGGATACTGGTTTTTTTTAAATATAGCTCTAGGGACTTAGTAAATTACTTGAAATAGCTAGAGTTTGAATATATCATAACCTGGAAATTCTGTAAATATGATCATTTTAATCTATTTGATTGGTATCAAGTGATACATCGACTTGTAAGGTTAGTTGGTTAGATCTACACGTTTCTAGAGATTTCAAGGCGGAAGGTGTGCGCAAGAAACCCCTTAGAATATACATTTTCTGCTACATTATAATGTTGTCAGTCCATGAAAACCAAATATAACTCTGTCAGGTGAATACAAATACTATGAGCTTCCATAAAATGTAGGAAGGTAAAGAATTTTCCTTACACTAGAGACACACAGCTTTCCAAGTAAACGAAAAAATACATCCACTATACATTACAGTTGGGTGCCCTGCACGACACAACTGTTATGGGCTGGAATGCTACCGACATTCCAAAAACTAAGCAACCCCAATCAAACTCTACACACCACACAGTGTAAAAACAACCTGTAATAGGATGGCCACAAAATCACTTAAGCTCACCACACCTGAGGAGAAAACGAAAAATTGTTGAAACCGCAAGTCATAACGCTATAAAAACAGCTATTATAGCCACATCATAGACCTCAAATCTCAAACCTTGCACTTTACTATGAAAACCTCTAGATGGCAGTCCACAAACCACACCCTAGATTGGCCGCCACATTTGTCTACACTACGTTCCAACTAAGAGGTTGGTAACGTTAACTCATGGACATGTCCACTGATTCTCACTCTCGGACCAAACATATTTGCTCTACATGCGTACGACCCAGCACGACACCTCTCACGTGGAGACATCAGGGCCATATGAACATGACGATCAAAGCTGGAAAAAAACATGTGGGGGAGTACAAGGCAGTGACACTACAGGCCTCCTCGGACCCACGGTTCTGCCCCGTTCCTCATGCTCAAGGACGGATCCCCCATCACCACCCGCACCCTCAAGGAGTGGCAAGTATACCGTCCACAGCGTGAGAAAGACAGGTGCTACTCAAGCATTTCAGGCGGGTATGCCTGAATTGTCAATCCAGTGTTACTGGGGGTGGAGATCTAACGCCTATATCAAGGACAATAACGCTAAGGCAGTGAACTTGGCCTTAGTCCACTCAATAAACAATCACCATTGAACTATCAATTACCTCTTCAACTTTCCCACCCCCCTCACCATTTTTTCAATTGGCTATTTTTATTATTATATACAATTGATAACAATATCTCATTGTATCACATTTATTTTTATCATAATTGACAATATACTCTACATGTCAATTATATTATGTATTATCCTACTTCATATTAATAACTACATTATTAATATGTCGTCCAGTATGGTCGACATTAAATTTTAAAACTCATAAAATTCAATAACATTTTATACTCCCAACTCCTGCTTCTCTCCTTTCAGCCAGGGTTGGGGTAATGGAGAACACATTGGAATTGCATGCAGCCATTTCTGGTTGCCAAATATAGACATATCCATCTAAGTCATGATCAACTGACGTACAACATGTTTGAGTTTGAGGAACAATTCACCACCTTCACCTCTCTACCTCATTTTTAAAAATTTATTTTATTTGTTTATTGGTCATAGATTCAAACATTACATTTTGTTTTCAATCCAGGCCAGATCATGTCTAACATATGCAAGCAAAGTGTCACAATCAAATAAGTATCAAGTTTATGTACAGAGTCGTACCAGTAAAATAGAACAATGACTACAAAGGCGAACATTGTTGACAACCCAGAGGTACAGTTTCCAATACCAGAAGCTGAACCTGTTCAAGATTCACTATCGACACACCAATCACCTATACCGGTGTCCCCCCAGACACCTCAAGTGCAAACATCACTTAGAGCATAACTACCAGAAACTGCAACTTTCAATACACCCATGAGGGTATCTACTAGACAGACTAAGCCACCTCAGAGACTGGTTGAAGAAATATGAAAGAACTTGTAAAGGCTTGGTTAAAGTTGATATTATGGTTATTTGCTAAATGTCTGAACAACTTGTTTTTCAGTTTGTGAAGTGGGTTCATGATTTGTTATCTACAAGGAACTATTTTTCCCTTACAAACATTAACCTTTTTATCACCAAAGTAAAGGAAGGTTGATATTAAAAGACTGGCTACTTCATATCTTGAGAATTTAGTATGGAGAAAATGATATACAACGTAAGATGCTGGCCTCTGGTAGTAAATTATGGAAGCTTTGACGTTGGTCGTAACTGGTCTGAATACCACTAATACCAATGATACTATGTAATATACAGCAAAAATAAATCGCTTTAGTTTATTAAATTCTAAGATTTGAAGTTTCTTTTTACTGTAATGTCGTTGTATATTTTTCAATTATACATAGCTACCTAAATTACATATCACAAACCATTTTGGAACAAAGACTTTTGAGGTTGGATTACCAAAACATATCCTTTATTGACCTAACCAAGAGGAATCATGATCTGAAAATACTGATTAAGATACATCATATTTGATCCAGTGGTATAACGAGTTTCTTAGGTGTCTTTACATTTTTTAAAGATTAAGAAACCAATGTATACTATGATGACTTTCATCTAATTCTTAACTAAAGTTAATAACTAACTTAACATCACATCTTTTTATCAGATTTGTTGATTCTTCCCCTTTGCCTCTTAAGATAATGAAATTCCCCAAGATTATCCGCTTCCTCAGGCTTTGTGCAGAGAGATATTGGGGATCAAAGTCCAAAATTAGATGTTGCTAGAAGAGGAGTATTGTATGAAATTTAATGGCAAACTAGAAAAATATTAATCAACCTATTCAAAGCGAGTGATGCCTTGAGGCATTCCCTAGTATAGGTCAAATGGTGCTTTTATTCATTTATAATATTTACGACATTACTATTTTATCAAGAAATAATGAGTCAATAAACAAGAAAGTTGCAAAAAATATATTTATGATATGATATTTAATATCAATAGGTAAAACAAATAATTGAATTAAGGTTGAAGTGTCAGATCACGTGATCAAACAACAAAATCTAGTATCATATATACGCCTGGCGTATATATATCGCACAGAGCATGTTTTATCTTGGATACGCCAGGCTTGAAAGACAGCCAAGTCGCGCGCGTCTACATATGGAAACTACCTCGTAGACGCCCGAAACGTAGACGCGTATAAGAGGTGTATACAGATATAAACAAGCCACGATACAGCCGATACGTGCGTTATCGCGATGGCGTATATATATGTAAAATAGTGGTTTTCGTGCAGTGCTAGCATTATGCCTGTGCCTGGTACCCATCCCAACAAAACATGGTTCTGTCACAGACCCTCGCCTGTAAAGGTTTATTATGCGAGAACTAGTCAAACAAATATTTTTCTTTGAAAAGTATGTACCTAACAGTAGTTGATAACCTAGTCATACCGACCATACTTTATATCATGTCAGCACTATACTCCTGCAAGGGTTTTCCATGAATTTAAGAGAATCACAAACAATTCTATTTCCCAGAGCAAGATCAACAGAGTGAGTCACATGAGCATGTGCCAATCCATAGAAAATAGGGGACTCAAGGTTCTTGTCTTGCTTACCATGTATAAGGTGTCTAGAGTGAAATGGATAACCAAATTATGTAGGGATGACCACCTTCCACGAACTAGATATTTTAGGGAATGCCTTAACCTGATGAGCTCAAAGTTCAAATTCTTTCTGGAAAAATCCCTCGAGGGAGGAAGGACCAATATCCTCAGGTTCTACAACGAAATCATATTCTCATGGAAAACCACATATAACAAGAAACCCCGTAATGAGAGAGAACAACAAATGAATTCCCTGATCAATATTACTTATTCACTTGTTGTCCAACCCCAGATTTGGTTGTTTGATCACGTTATATGACACTTTGACCTTGATTCAATTATTTGTTTTACCTATTGACATGACATATTATATGATAGGTATGTTCTTTACCGGTTTCATATTTATCGACTCATTATTCCTTGATAAAGTTGACCTTGTAGTCGCTTGTTGGTCTTCGTTTGCAGTTGCCGGCCCAAATTTGATGTCAGCGGCGATGATCTGCTTGTTGGAACAGCTCAAAACGTTGAATAAATTCTTTATGGCCCGCCCCGCCGGCTCAAGAGCCCATTTTGAAGCTGTTCTACCAAGATATACCTGACTGGCAGTTCTTAATGCAAATTTGTAAAATGCCCGCCACAAATCATCTCTGGCCGGCCAAATACTGTTTCAATTGATCTTTAGCGGCGGCTGGCTGGCCGATGACGATGTGAGCATTGTTGGTATCTGCATTGACCTTCATTGTTTGATTAACCGCATTATTCCGCGGATATTTGATGGCCTGTCAGCTTTCTTGTCTAATTCCCAACATGGTAGCACACTGCTTTGCTCGTTCACCAGATTTTGCACCGACTGATCGGCGTAGTGTATGGAGTAGTCCGTTCACAGACAGCGCTGCCTTAGGCTTACGGTCCGTAAGGGTCTAACAGAGAAAGGCACCCATTTGACGGTTCCCTCTGCCTGATGGGAGATAAGAATTTTTTTTTTTGAATAGAGTACAACATTTATTTTCCAGTATACAGCATACAGTACATTGCATTATTTCCTTGTTGTCTTGTTCTCATATTTATCTGACTGTACACTCGTAGCAGTCTCTTACACACATCTTTCGTCTTGCTCCCTTTTGTTGTTGTTGTTGATATTTTAACTTTATAATTACATGGTTACCTGGTATACCTCTACCCCTTACTGGACTACAACCTTCAGGTCTTCCTATTCTAGATTGCCACCATTTTTCCAATTTACTACACTGCTGATTCTCCATATATTTATCAGTCATTCAATATTTGATTTTCAGGAATATTCTATCTGTTCTCGTTAGCCTCCTTCTCCTTGGGTGACAGCGTCTGTTTTCCTCTTCATCATGCTTTTCCACCTCCTGCTCTCTTCAATATAGGCATATCATTCCATAGATTATCTTAATTCTTGTCAGTCGCTTTCCTCTGGTTCTTAGATAATACGTCACACAATCAAGTAGTCCAACCACCCGTGATTGGCTGTTATAATTTTAACGCCAACTCAAGCCACTTGTTACTGGCAAATCAGTCAGGGCAGTTTAGCACCAGCGGAGGCAGGAATTCCTGACTCAAAATGGCAGCACATAACAGTCTCAGTTTGAGCCTGTGTGCCTTGGCCCTGGCGACAACAGACTGTACTGGTACGAGAGTAACAAACAGGTACCTCTACTGGGTCAATCGTGAACAAACAGTGCAAAGAGTGCTAGGGCGCTCTCTTCCCACGTCGACTCCTACCACATTATCTTATATGGCATGATATATATAGACAATAATCGATGGTTTTGTGGACAGGCGGCCGATAACCACGAGAGGTGGACGCGTAGTAATACACGAGTGCTAGCGAGTTTATTACGAGGTCAACCGCGAGTGGTTTACAAAGCTGCCTGTCCACAAAATCATCGTTTGTTGCATTTATTATCCATCTTTTCGAATAAATTACTCTATAGCAAAAGGGAATATTTTCCCCGTATACCATGGTTTGGAGGCCGTATACCACAGATGTGAATCCTTATACTACAGTTATGGTATCCGACAAGTTTTATACAATGGGTAGTGTTTTACTGAGTCCCCATACATTTTCAATGGGAGCTTTGTATACGATGGATAATAAGATCAAATACATCCCCTGGTTTCAAAATCTCATAAACGTCTCAGCATTGTAATATAATTATATATCCCATACATTACAGTTCTCCAATGTCTTTTTGGAACACTTTGAACCTTGCTTATATCTGTATTGTAAGTGTTTTTTATAAAATTGGGAAATATCTGTAAGTTTGAAAGTTTCCTGGTGGCCGTTGGAAGTAATAGTTTAAATATAGTTCACACGCTTTGGCCTCAAATCGGTGCTGCCCTCATAGTGTTATCTACAGCCCGCTTCATTTCCATAGAGATACAATATCCGTGCCTCAAGATTATTCTCAGGGCGAGTGAGTCACGCAACTGCCAAGATATAGTAATGAACGGGTAAATAAGGGTACAAGGTCCACCACAAAATTGTCGGCTGGAGTCCTGTTTGTAATATAGGCGCCTGATAATTTTTATAACACAGAAAATGTCATCCGGGCTTCTGACAGTCCGAGTCTAGATGAATACCATTGGAAAATTAAGACGTAGGTCTATTTACTTGTGTTAATTATTTTTACATGCGTCATGTTATTTCTATCATTGAATGAACACTGAAATTTGGGAGTAAAAACAGTAGAATATGTTACATGATTTAATGAAATTTCTGTGTTAATGACACATAGCAATTAATATATAGGCATTTCAAAACGAATAGAATGATACCTAAATTCTAGGGCATGTCAGATATTTTACAATGAAACATTATGACATATCAAAAAGATTTGCCAAGAAAGTTACAAGGGAAATTGATTGCCAGTGGTAGCTATAGTTCCCTTACTGGTCCTACATACAGAGCTAACAGAGAAGTCCTACATAAAGAGCTAACAGAGATGTAATATCAAACCAAGGCCCCGTTTAATAATCTAGGATCGTACATGTAGACCCTTTTTCTGTATGCCATAGAGGCCCATGGACGATATCGGTTAACTTTATTCAACACTGATGGATGACCTTTCGGACGGCTTAGACTTTCTTAGTGAACAGACTTAAATATTATCAAACGATAACCCTTGTACATATGAGGTAAAGAAAATGGTCTTCATGCATGATCCTAGATTTTCAAACGGGCCCCAGGATCTTTGTCTCACAAAAAGTTCCGCTGTTGACACATGATCAAGGACTTATATCCATATATTATCCATTTCCAATCTTAACAAAATTCATAAAACATTATGGTAAATGATTTTACGCAACACGACAAGATCAACCAATATCAGATTAAAGGTTATCACAAGTCCATACGAATAAAATCCATAAAGTCGAAAGCTACAGTTCATAGTTGTTTTTTTCTAATAAACAATGCGTTCAGCTCAGTGAGTTCCAATAGTCCTTTCCCATACTGCTCCGATAACATTGTAGTCCTAGTCACGAAGTCCCACTATAATCTGCAATATCTTGTTCTAAGCTTACATCTTTTCTACCATGGGAGTCTTGCCTAGATTCACAAATGCCCGGAATTTTCCTAGCTATACCACTGTTATCCCTCTTATCCTTTACTTTTGCTAAAAAAAACTTCCATACAGTACAATAGAAACCTCTCTGTGACGAGGGATAACTACTACTACTGCTACTGCTACTGCTAACTACTACTATTACTACTACTACTACTACTACTACTACTACTAATAATAATAATAATTATAATGATGATAATAGTAAAGTGTATATATTTTGTTACCTGTCCATATGAACTTTTGTAAGATGAAGCCGTAGTTTTTATCAGTGAACGGGGGCTATTTATCTTTTCGATGAGTCTCCGATTCTTGTCCCAGGCAGGCTTTGAATGATCTCATTTCATAATGTTCATAATGATAGACTTGAACAACTTATACTGCGCCCTACCTTGGCCTCATAGGGCTGAGGCCTGCCTTCAAAAATGTTAACTTGTTTTACTATTGTGCGTCTGCATCGCGCTTCCATTGAAAATGGATATATTACTTTCTCCTAGTTTTTTGTATTTACTCGCTTGGTGTGTCTCCGGCTTGAAAACGCAGCGAGTTCCGTAATCGCCAACACAAAATGCCCTATATCAGTATATGTGAGCTATTATTTCATATTTCACCTGATTATTGCTTCCAAGATGCTAAATTACAGGCAGGAGATATTCCTATAAAATAATATCTCACATACACGCCGATTTGTGTTGGCGATTCCAGAGATCGCTGCCTTCACTCGCCATGTTTGTCCCCGGTATCAGTTATGCCGGAGACACATCAAGCGAGTCAAGGCAGCGATCTTCAGAAGTGCGAACACAAAATGCCATGTATGTGAGATATTATTTCATAATACTATCTCCCACTGATAATTTAGCATATCAGAGGCAATAATCCGATGAAATATGAAATAATAGCTCACACACATTCCATTTTATGTTGACGATTCTGAAGATCGCTGCGTTTCTCGCTTGGTGTGTCTCCGGTATTAGGCCAACGCTCGGACAAACACGGCCGAGACCGCTCACATGCATACATAGGCAGCATTCACAGTTAGAATGTAAATGGTGGGTGTGATTACAGGAGTGTTGTTTTTTGACAGATTAAATGGCTGGAACAAACAAGGGTATTGTATCTGCAAATCTGGGCTATTTAACCTTTATAGTTGATAATTATTTTGGTTTTAACTTGGAAAAAGATTAGCATATTATATCTAGGCCTGCCAATGTGACAGGTGACAATAATGCTGGAGACACACCAAGCGAGTAACGCGGCGATTTACAGAATTGCTAACACAAAATGGCATATGTGTGAGCTATTATTTCATATTTCACCTGATTATTGCGTCAGGGATGCTAAATTATTGGTGGGAGATATTACTATGAAATAATATCGCACATACACGCAAATTTTTGTTGGCGATTCTGGATATCGCCGCCGTTACTTGCTTGGTGTGTCCCCGGCATTAATAACTCGCCCAAGATTTTGGACACACGGGGCAAGTCAAGGCAGTGAGATGTTTGATATTATTGCTCATGGGATCGCTCATGTGTATGCTGGTAATCTTTTTAACTCGCCTACACCCAAATCGCCCTCATATCCCAGCGAGTGGAGGACACACCAAGCGATAAATTTTATCGCTCATAGTCATATAATCGCCATGACTCTGTTGGCGAGTGAAATTATCACCAAAGCTTCTCACTTGGTGTGTCTCCGGCATAAAGCATTTTTATCTATATAGGTAAATCTCCCTTGTCACTGGTCTGGATGATATATGACAGTTTACTTAATATGAAATTACAATGCATAGATTATGTGTTACATTGTATTATCCAGACCGGGATATAGACTGAATGTGAGTTGCCCATTCTTCTGCATAAAGTGTTGAGCAGCTGCATCACAAGTTTACAGTGATCTTATTTGGGGTACATAATGGACAATTCTGATGGTTACCTACTATATCTAAAACGGTAGAATTTCGTCGAATCCGCTTGAAGTTGCTCCCGTACATAGAGACATAGTGAACCAGACCTAGGGCTGGAGACTGAGGAGCCACGAGAGTGAGAATCTCGTGCAGTGTCAAACTGAAACCTGCCCTTCTTTTTTCCAGATCGGTACACAGATGTACTTCTATCTTTAAGATTTGTTTCTAGCTGTACTGAAAACATAATTTAGAACTAGTTATATTCTAACACGAAAGCATATTCATTAGAAATTGATTCATTCTGAAATATCAGTTCCTTAGCAGATAGTAAACATTCTCGTTTCTCTGTGCCTGCCAAAAACCCAGCGAAACCAGTAGCAAGGAAATCCTACTAAGGATTCTTAGGGTATATCGTTCTGCTGACGCTTTTACACCGGTATGTAAAACGAGGTCGAATAGAGGTTCTTTTGTGGCTGAGCGACCGCAGAATGCCGGGAAACCCCTTGGCCGACTCGAATAAAGGGAGTAGCTAACCTTGCTCTCATTACAGAAACGATGAAGTAAAGTCAAATCATCGATATAGTATGTGATCGTTATTAACATGGCAATTGCGCTATCTAATTGCAATTTTCGTCTACTCTGAACATCTGGCCAATTTACCTTAGATATTTACCACTTCCTACATTATGAAAACTAAAATTCAGGCGAAATCGAATGAAATGTGTAGAATAAGAGTCACTAAGTTTAGAAGCTGTAGGTGTTGTACTGATGATACCGTCTTAAGAAACACATGACATACCTGTTTGTAAAGATTCCGAAGAGATGAAAAGTGTGTACCGCTAATAATCCCGATAGCTTGAGAATAGAGACTGAAAGCGTTCGCAAAGCTACCGCTTTTCACTGTGGTCCGGAGTTGATTCACATGTGACCGCTCAGTTCTGCAAGTCCCTCGCGCTGGTTTAGACTGTAGTAGCGCTGGTTCTCTGAGCTCACTCTCCCAGCAGAGATCGTGCGCTCTACTTCCTGCTGGGTGGGTACTCTGATCTGTGGCCGATTGGTCCACAATATAAGCAATACTTGGTGGGTATGCTGACGGCGCAATTTGCATCTAGCTCAAGCTGTGTAACATACGGGGTCATTTGTCTATAAATATCACCTAAATTAACGGTTAGCACACGCATAGCCCAGGAAGAAGATCCCAAAGAAGATCCTTCAGACCACAAGTATACTATAATATTGTAGCGAAACCCCTGGTCGCTGAAAACGTATAACCACTCTCCGCGATCGGCAGTCGACCAAGGGTCCGAGACTATAGTCGCTACCCCGTACTTACCGCGCCAGTACGGGTGGGTTCGGATGGTACACGGTCATCTCGGCCCCATCGACATCTCGGACCCAATCTTGTGTGGTCATCTCGGCCCCCTCGCGGCCGCGTTTCGCACTCCCACTTTCGCGGGTTAAGGATAGGGTTAATGTTAGGGAAAGGGTTAGGGTTAGGATAGGGTTAGGGTTAGGGTTAGGGTTAGGGTTAGGGTTAGCGTTAAGGTTTGGGATAGGGATAGGGATAGGGTTAGGGTAAGGGTTAGCGATAGGGTTAGGGATAGGTTAGGGATAGGGATAGGGAAAGGGTTAGGGTTAGGGTTAAGGTTTGGGATAGGGATATCACACATGTTTTGTAAGATATGCTTTTGCTTTGTAAGATTCTTTATTGTGGAAAATAGACAAATAATATAATACAGCAAAGCTGGGAATCCGTGCCGTTTTCGCCCATGAAGGGGGGAAAGCTGTGAAAGCGGGGGGGCCAGGTATCGATGGGTCCGAGGTGCCGTAGGGGGTCTGAGATGCCAAAGGGGCCGAGACATCCGGGAACCGTTCGGATTGACCCACTGGAAAGGGCAGGGAGATGCGGGATCTACAACCTATCGCTTCCGGTAGACTACGGACTATTTCTATATATAAGCTTTTATTCAGTATATAGGGGATCCAGTATGTTGGTACTACAGGGCACCAACTAGCACGGGAAGAGATTCTGGTCTCTTCGTCGTTGAAAGGAACCAACCTTACCAACTGGTGAGGCTCCAGGTGTTCACTCTGCAGGGAGGCACCGCAAGGAGTCCTGTCCACCCCTGCGGACTCAGTCTTATAAACTGACTGAGTTACATAATGCGGGCGACCCCATAATATTTGCATACACGGGTCCGCCGGCTTTACCGCACAGCAGGGATCGGCACTCACGCCATCTAGCGTAAAGTTAAACAACGCTGCTCGACTACCCTGACCCCTACAATATGATATCATGTTTGTTAATGGTCTAAAGAGTAATTATCTCTTACTAATGTATATAAACCATATTTATACAGACATAGTAGCCTGGTGTCATTCTACGACATGACATATAGAAGTACCTGTATGAATATGGTTTATACACACACTTTTATATGTCATGTAGTAGAATGACACCATACTATTTTGCAACACAAGGATCCTTTGTGCCACATATTCTATTAAAGCGGGCATGTGGATACAAACACTCTCTAATAAACTTCTGATGAGGGTTTAGTTGTTTCATGGAAGGAATAGAAAATTGAGAGTTTTGTGTTAAAATGTTTATTTGAGCAATAACATGGACAACACAAACGGAAAATTCGCTGGTAAGAGGTCAATGATTTCCCTGCTATGGCATGCAAATTCAAGTTTGATACTAAACGCATAATAATCTACCGCATTCTAAACCCGTAGTCCTAGCCATTGGACCATTGAATTCAGAAAAACGTTAACATTGAAAATATACATGTAGTTGTACGATTAGAAAACGTCACTGGGAATATTAGATACGAAACTTTACACCCAATACCTCATGTTTGTAGATATGTAATCATTGTATAAAGGTCTATTATCATCAAGGAGAATCGACAATACTATGTACATACAGAATCGTTGATGGGATAATAATTCTGCTTTCTCTAAACAGGCTCCTCAAAAATATATATAAGAGGGTAAACATTGAGAGCTTTTCTCTCCATGTTATTAGACAGGTTTCGAGCAAAGGGAGTAAATGGAGGGATATATATCCACACCTAAGGTATAGCGGCATACGCAAAGCAAATGTTTACATACACCATAAACACGACATTGATACTTTTGACAATCTTTATACTGGGTGTGCAGCTAGCAATTGATGAGCTACTCATGACCAGGATAAAGAAAAAACTGGTAAACAGGTTATGCCCCAGTCACACTGCAGCAAAAAACGGCGTTTCTTCTACGTATTCGAAAGGACGCGAGTTCCGCGTATTTAGTACGCAAATATAACGCATTTATATTCTATTACGCAATCCAGTCACACTGGCGTTAATTCTGGCGTTTCTACTACATATTTCAGGTGGTAGGTACCATGTATCGGCTACGGATTGGGAACGTATGTTTGCTTTGCTTTAATGTTTTAGTACGTTTTTCAACGTTAATCAACACTAATTATGCCCCAGTCACACTGTCGTACAAAACGGCGTTTTCCGTGTACGCACGTCTACGTTCTTCTACGCATTTTGGAATCTCAAAATACGCCGCAAAACGCCGCAATACGCGGAGATGCGTAAAGGAAAGTCGGAATGCACCGAAAAACGCCACAATGCGTACAGAAGCGTAGATAAGCGTTGATGAACGTTGATGAACGTTAAGAAGCGTACTAAAACGTTAATGCCCCAGTCACACTGGCGTAAAAAACGCCGTTTTTCCGTGTACGCACCTCTACGTTCTTCTACGCATTTTGAAATCTACAAATACGCGGCGATGCGCAGGAAAACGCGGAGATGCGTAAATGAAAGTCGGAATGCGTACACAAACGTAGAAGAAACGTACCAAATACGCGGTGTCAGAATAGGTTTTAAAAATTTTTAATTTTTCTCTACGCATTTTTTTCCCATAAAGGAACGCGCATATAAGTGAAGATGCGTAGAGAAGCGTAGAGAAGCGTCCAAGAAACGTACTCGAATGTGAATCCGTTGCAAATGCGTACTAAATACGCGGAAATCGCGGCCTTTTAAATACGTAGAAGAAACGCCGATTTTACGCCAGTGTGACTGGGGCACTATCTATACGCTTCTGTACGTATTGTGGCGTTTCATCGCGTTCATTTACGCATTAAAAATGCGTAGAGAAAAGTTTTAATTTTAAAACTGATTCTGACAGTAAGTATTATCCGCGTTTTCCCGCACATCGCCGCGCATCGTGCATCGCCGTCTAATTACCCAGATCATATAACACTGATATGCAGAATAAACCTATATAACCTGATAAAAAAGATACGTAGAGGTGATTGCGGAGTATGTATATCTTTTGGTATAATCATAAGGTCATTATTATGATACAGGATAGACCCGCAGCTTTGCTGGTCGCTGGACAAATATGCAAGTAGGTTAATATCAACAAAGCAGTTTCGATACTCCCGGAAAAGCAAGTCTGAAAATATCTTAGATCCCTTGAGTGTACCTTGTTGTTTCAAAAATAATTTTATGTTTCCTGTAACCTATATTTCTTTTCCAGCGAATTCAGTCAACAAATGTTTGCCCAGATGTATATTATGACGTTGAGTATCTGAACAGGATACACAGTGGGCAAAGTATGCTGTTTATACAATGCCCGCTTTTCATCCTTATTTTCGATACCAAGTATTCGTTTATGCACTTTAAGACAATATTTCCTCTTTGGTACAGAACCAGCTCCACCCAGAGCAGGTTACTCCTATAAAAAGAGAGAAGAAATATCTCAATGTAATTCTTTGGTAGCCAGTGATTCAGTCAGTATAGTTGTACATTTGATAGCTCCTGGTTTATGTTTCAACAGGATCTGGGTCAATAGTTTGTTGATGATCATTTCTTACTAATCAAGATACTCTATACAGATGAGGTTATGTGAAGAAAAATGGCCAAATCCCGGATACGCGGTGTTACCATCTGTTGAGAATACCGTCTCTTATGAGAGTTTTCTTCTGGCAACCAAGTAACCACGACTTCATTTCTATCAAACCGTGCCTTTGCGTGAATATGCACTGTATTGTTATCAGCCAGATTCAATGCTAGAGCAGTAATATTCTTAGGGTCATTGGCGATGTCAAGCGCATATGTACTGACAAACTCTTTGTAATCTGCTAGTCGCTCATCCCCAGGTAGCTCCTCTCCTGCCATCTTGTAATCCAGGAACAACTCAGGCACCATCCCTGCCGCACACTTAGCTGCCACAAAGGTCAGGTTGCAGAGTGACTCTTGTACCCTCGAAGGGTAGGGCCCTCTGAAAGCGGCTACAGGAAGCTCGCAAAGCTTTGCCTTATTGAAGTGGATATCTCCAGAGTTGCTGTTCCTCCAGAACAGCGGCTGTGATGCTAGCTTTCTCCCGGGATACCTGTCCTGCATCTCACCTCCGAAGTAATCTGCCAGAAGTGTAGCATACTTCTCGGTCATGTAGACAGTCGTGCCGAGGTACCTGTGTCGCACCGCATCCTCCATCTGTCTGCAGGTAAACACGAGTACGTTCCTACCACAGCTGTGGCTCTCTGAGATGTGGTTCTTCAGCTGCAGAAGGAGCCTAGAAAGGAAACTCTGCGGGAACCGCCTCACAGGTGGCTTGTTGAGGAGAAGCACTGCATCGAGCGCCTCCTCATCAGCGGAGAGTATATCAACCAGCTCAGCCTCACCCAGACCGCCATGTGAGATAAGAAGCAGTGAAAGGACATGCGCCACCAACACCTTCCCATGCTCGAGCTCGAGCTGTTCCAGCATAGCATTATATAGAGCTGGCACAGTATGCAGGAACTCCTTTACCACCTGATAGGAGGCCCATTCTTTACAACCATCAAGGAGAAGCTTCAGGCGGAGCATCGTTGGTGTTTCTTCCAGTTTCCCAATGGCAGCACACATGACATGATCATGTTGTTTTCTGCTAAGGCTCCTGTTTGATTTTGAAAGCATTTGTTTGATAATCACTCTGGCTTCATGCTGGTCTATAGTAGGAACTTCAATGATCATATTTGCCTGCCGTGTTAATGACCTGTGGGTATCTGAACAGGTCCATGTGCTCACAATAAGCTGTACGTGAGGAGGCACAACTGACGGGAGCCATTGGGCACCTTCCTCAGATTCATCACCCATCACATCATCAATGGAATCCAAGAGGATCAATAAGGGCCTCTGATCACTCGCGTTCTTCAAGAGATCGCGAAACAACTGAACCAACTGTGTCATATCGAAAGAGGTTATATGCAGGCTGTCTCCCATGTAGGCTCTATGTATCTGTTGACATAAGCTTCTGAGAAGCCGTACTTTCGACATCTGCTTCACAAGCTTACAGAAGCGTAGAACCACTACAGGCCTCAGCTCTTTGCTCGAACCAAGCAACATTGATTTGATGAGGGAACTACATTTAGATATTAAAGCCGTTTTTCCAGACCCTCGTACTCCATGTATTATAAGAAGGTGTCCTTCCCTCCCATTTGTCTCCCTGATGGATTGTAGCACATTAGACACTATGTTATTCCTGCCGCAGAATCCCTCTGCCTCCTGAAGGCAGAATCTGCTGTGGCTCGCAACTTCCTCGAGTAGCCCATCGGGTTTAGGTAGATTTGAGACCACTGGTTTGATCTTTGCTATTAGTTGTTTGCCTACTACTGACACAACATGATCTACGTATTCGGCGTGGGTATTCTCCGTTACGCCGAATGGACTCCAGTTCACCAAGTACTTCTTACATTTGACCTTATTGACTTT
Organism: Alentia gelatinosa; assembly: GCA_950022655.1. Taxonomy (NCBI): domain Eukaryota; kingdom Metazoa; phylum Annelida; class Polychaeta; order Phyllodocida; family Polynoidae; genus Alentia; species Alentia gelatinosa. The sequence goes on along the minus strand of OX465580.1, from coordinate 98,438,152 downwards.
GAGGGTTTTTCTAATACCTTGCAAGTGCGCACTCTTCTGGGCATCTGGAATGCTCCTATTAGGATGCATATCAAAGTACTGTTGTAAAACACCTCTGCTCGTGTTGTTATCTGAAATATTATATGATATATCTTTCTGAGTAATATCTCTGATTATGCTAAATACTCTCTGAGATTCCTCAGGACATATACGTGTGACAAGGTTGTCATATGGGGACAGTGTCCACTTTCGGAGTTGTTGCTCTGATAGGTCATGGATGTTGTTCAATGCGTCCTGAAGGATCCGCATCAGATATGACTCCGTAGTTGTCCATCGTGCTGAGAGAGCCCTGCGTTCATGTTTATCTGAAAGGAAATACAATCATCTCATTGATTGAATATTATCAACAATATGCATAAAACAAATCTTTGATATGTCATGATTAATAAAAGACTTTCTGACAACTGACATTGGAATAGGCGATGGAATTTGGTTGATCTTTAAAAAGTGGTTTCAGAATTGATTTCTATGTCGTTGCCGTACATAATAGCTTAGTGATATAGGATCCTGATACAGTGGAGCAATGCAATATACAATACGATAGGATAAAAATAAATCTGTTCAGTATGTGATATGCGTATGGAGCAAGTACGTGTTACTTGCCATGTTCATAATTAAGAAATCATTCTGATATAAGTAGAAAAAAGCTAAGATGTTAAGCAAGCACAAGTTCTTCCAATATGAATAGGAATATTGCCGAAAATATTTTATACTATTTATTCAACGTTCTATATGCCCCATATTGTCAGTAAGCTCATGTGGTACGCTGACAGTACCCGGAGCAGTCTGTGATGCCACAAGACATACGGGAAGTCCTTTCAAGTATTAATTTTTGCTGAAAGGCTATTCCGATATATTATCTATATAATGGACCCCAAATTATGCAAAGGTTGATGAAAGGTGCGATTTCCCAAACAATCATTAGTACTGCTTGTTGAGAATAGCAGTTAAGTAGCTGAAGTTAATACTCATTGAATCACGAAGACATTCGATACAATTATGAAATTAAAGTAAAAAAAAGCTGTTCAGAAGACTAGGATGAGGCTGAATGGCAGTGGGATATTGCATGTACCATCTAAGGAGAGGAACTTAACATCACATGGGAATCAAGAAAAAGCAGTACTCATAGACTGAAAATGAATATATTCCTGTCCAGAGCAAGGTATTTCTGGGCATGAGAGCTATATCATATCATTCGATGAATATGTATTTGTGTTGCATATTCGGGACGCATTTGCTATTAGCCAAATCCAGGCTGAGATAGAATTAGACACATGTATATTCGTGATTCGTCTGAATCCCAGTTCATCATCTCGGTTGGAATGCTTCCGAATATTCACTCAGCTATCGCCTCATTCATATTGCGAATGGTTACACATACCAAACCCTCATCAATATCTTATGTGTGTTATTTCATCGCCTGGTGTGTATTGTCTCCTGACCTTGGCTTGTGTATCATCTATGTACCTGACATTATTTGTTAAATCCGCGTTCTTTACATGTTCAGACGATATGTGGAAAAATATCATACAAATTGATTAATGTATCTTTTATATAATATATAGAAGATACATTCTATCAATACACACTTATATATATATATATATATATATATATATATATATATATATATATATATATATATATAACACATATATATATATATATATATATATATAAGTATAACACACACACACACCTACACACACACACACACACACACACACACACACACACACACACACACACATATATATATATATTTGTATATAACACATATATAAAAGATACATAATAGTTCTATAAACAAATACCTGGAGCTATCATGGTAGAGCCACTGCCGGCCCTCTGCAGTCTGTATGCTGGAGGAATGGTATTTGCGTCGAGTCTATACCAACGCTCTACCAGATGCCGGGCATCCTCGTCCTCGACGTTGCTAAGGATCTTCTCGAACTCATCCCTCTGGACGTACTGTGGCAAGACGGGACCTCCGTACTTATCTGTTAGGAACAGCAGTAGATTAATGGTAGGGATTGTCTCCCGCAGGCTCCGTGTCATTTCTGCCTCACAACAGGCAGCAAACTTCGTCTCCATCATGGCACTGTCGGCCTGCCCCCAGCCAAGGTCACTGACGTGATAAACTACACCATGGAGTGCACAAAAGTCTCGGACGTGAGGAAAAACATCCCTCAGAAGACGATGACGCTCTGCTTTAGTGTCGAGGAAAGTGCTACAGATGAATAACCGAATTTCTCTCTTATGGATCTTTTGTGACGCTGCAATATGACCATGTAGTACGGCATCAGCTGCCTCCTCATACGTCATAGCGTGAACCGCTGCAGCCTCCTCCTCTTTGCTATCTTCCATCTGAAATAGAATTTATGGTTAATCAAATGGTATCCAATATATTCTATCAGGTTTTTACAATATCATTGAAATACTGGTATTCTACAAAGAAAAACAAAAAACACCCTTGGATCCAAATTTAACAAATCTATAAATTTATAAAAATACATGATCACAGGTCTACCAAAATAATATATACGGTTACAGTGAAGATAACCATATATAGTATACGTTGTATCTAGTCCCAGTTCTTTTTATAAATAAATTACTTTTCTTGACAAAATCAGCATATAATTTAGATATGGGTTTGTTGTTAGTTTGCTTGCATATAGGCCCGTTTTCATAGGCCGACAAAGACTGTGTATATTTTCTGTGTTCTCCTAATGGCCTATTTAAGTTTTGCATCATCAGTGCTAAAGGTCCGTGGATGGTTCCTGACTGTATATCGGTGATGGCCAATGGAAATGGGCTATTAGGAGAATACAAAAAATCTACACCGTTTTCGTCAACCAATGAAAACAGGCCTTTAGTATGCTTATTCTTTATTACGCATGTATGTACTAATGGGCTGCTTTTAAATTGGTTGATAACGAGTAGGTACCTCAGAAGTCTAAGCAGCCTGAGAGAATGTTATGCCCCAGTCACACTGGCGTAAAATGTGGCGTTTCTTCTACGTTTTACTAGCAACTTCGTCGAGTTGGAGTTGGCTCCCACCCCCACCTGTCCTGCTCATATGATCACATACCCGCACCCCGATGAAGCTGAGACTGACTCCCTCCCCAACCCCCACCCCCTGGCCGGTGATGGTGGCACCCTCTCTCGGCTACATTCCCACCTTAAGATCCTTACAGCTCCTATCATTTCGAGTGACACAGTACTTTTGCCAGCAACCAGCGTAGTAGTCTCATTGCTTTCTCACGAGACTAGCAGATTAAAAAACTACATTAATAAACTTTGATTTCGGTATGGCTTGAAATAAATCATAAGAGAAAAGGTATTTCTGCCAATAGATTTACAAAAAAGAAGAACAGGTTCCAGCTTTCCCTCCACGAGATTCTCACTCTTGTGGCCCCTCAGTCTCCAAACCCAAATTTGCTTCACTATGTCTCTATGTGCGGGAGAATCTCCAAGCGGATTTTACCGGAATTGTAGTTTTTTAGATATAGTAGGTAAAAAGCACCCGAATTTCGTGTATCTAGTACGCAAATTCAAATACGCAATCCAGTCACACTGGCGGTAATTTCCGCGTATTTCCTACGTATCAGAAGAAGGGGGATACCGCGTTTCATACCTACATATTCTCTACGTTTCTATTTATTTTCTTTTACATTCTTTTACGCTTGTCAACGCTTCTGTACGCACTGTGGTGTTTTACCATGTTCATTTACGCATTACAAATGCGTAGAGAAAAGCTTATGATTTTTAAAACTGATTCTGACACTACGCATTTTCCGCGTTATGTTTACGTTCATTTACGCATTCCGACTTTCATTTACGCATCTCTGCGTTTTCCCGCGCATCGCCGCGCATTTGTGTATTTCAAAATGCGTAGAAGAACGTAGACGTGCGTACACGGGAAAACGCCGTTATTTACGTCAGTGTGACTGGGGCATTGGTTCGGCAGAGGTACGGCCTCTGGCGTCTCATTACACTATTACTTCTCTGTTTATCGAGGGCACTCAAAGTATGAATGAGAACTGTCATTAAGCAACATAATTGTGCTAGGGATCGAGCTTCTTGTAAACTAGAGGATGCACGGGGTACATACTCGTACAGAAATGTGATGGTGAACATGGGCCTTTAATAAACTAGTGCATGGACCCAGTTGTCAGTTAAATGTTAGTTCTTGCTAATTAAACTACCGTAGAGGAAATGCTATAGAAATAGCATTCTATGAAATTTTCATACACCTTTCCTATCTTTGTTAAGTACGCACTAATTGATACGATCATACTATCATAAACTTGAGAATCGCCCTGTCCGCCTCCACATCACTTGAAATGGGTGAACGACCAAAATCCAATTTGGTCAGGTGAGATGAGAAATTGTTTCTATATAGACTATTGCTTAGAATATTGAAAATATCGTTCACTTACATGTTTTGGGTATGTATCCTCTTCTTTTGGGATCCACCTTCCATGCCTAAACTCAAAATACATCCCTGGTAGATTACTCTGACTCCACCTCTCATATAATCCCTTAGCTAATTCTTTGTGTTGCTGCAACTCGTCTTCTGGTGGCATAATTTCCATACCTCCCCTGGCAAATAAATCGTGTTCACCAAGAAATTGAAAGTATAACTTTTGATAATCGTGTACTTCAAGGTTTGGGAGTCTATTCCTCCTGCTTTCCTGGATGTTTTCATGTTTCCTCCCCTCCCCATGTTCTTCCACGAGGTAGGGGTTATCGTTCTCTGCCTCCACTATGGCGATTGGAGCCTCGTTCTCAGTGTCTTCCGGCAGCTTGCCCTCTCTATAGAAGGTATCCATCCGCGCCCGATGGCGGCGCACTATTTGCTCCAAACCCCATTCCTGGAACATACCGACAGGAGTCGTGAGCGATGACTTCCACTGGAGAAACATCTTCGGTGTCTCTAATTGTAAAGATATATGCCTTAGATTTCTTCTCGATCCTACCCATTCAACGGAAAAAGAAGATTCGAACAGAGTATATAAAGATGCACAGGATCCTATTTTACAATGACTGTCGCAAAGAATACATATATACATGCTGATCTAAAAGATAGAATTAAGATTGATGATGGTTCTGTAATTCTTAATTTAATCACTTTCATTCAGGATGGTGGACATTAAAGATACTAATCTATCTTATGAAATGTGGTTGATCAGATATAGAACGATTCACCGGTAGGTATTCTGTGTCACTATTGTTCCAGTGGGACTGTCACTCAGATTCTCTCAGATTCTAGATTTTCTCTGGTTATTCATGCATAACTGCCTGTTAATTATCATTAGCAAAAAGGAAGCGATTTCCGGGCAATTGTTCATTCTCATCTGTATTTCCACAGTTTAATGAAAAGTGTGACACTTGAGTATAGGTATACACGGTCGAAATATCCAAAGCAATTTTGCAGGCTATACATCACTATCATTTGAATATATTTTTGAGGCACCCCGTCGACGGTCTTGGTTCAGTGTATGCCATATTTAAAAGAATACATGTACACGTACTTGTCTTCCTGGCTTACGTTCTGATGACATTATGCTATATGGACTTGTGGTAATCTGCCTGTTACAGTATTTGATAAATACTTGAGCTAATACGGGCCAAAATACTCTACCGAAGAACATTGTATGTTACTTTGAGCAATCTGAGTTTCCATGAACCATGACCTGTATATGCATGTCTGGGAAAACATTTTACATTATATAGTAAAATTCGGGCAGGAATCATAGTTAAAACTATCGCAGGTACTCTGTTATCCCATACGTTAACTAGGAACACATACGGTCCGTTTAAAATAGTAATTCTTTAATGACGTTAACCGCTGAGATTCAGTATAAGTTAAACATTCTTCCTGGTCTCAGTTATGTACACTAGCTACTGGCAAAAAGATGTATCTATAAATGCGTGACATATGTCATATCGTACAGGTCAACGCGGAATCCCAGTAATATCATGATTGTGTTAACCAGAAACAATAAAAAAAAGTGAAACAATGAATGAAACAAAATATATAAAATCCTCATTCTGATCTTGCTTGAAGCGTTCGGGAGGATATCATTATAACTCACCTTCATACGCAGGACCAGGTTGTCCAGTACGCCGCACCTGTCTAATCCACCTCCGCTCCAATGAGCCTCTCCTGGGCTGGTTGACCTAACGCTCTCCAGGTGGTGCGCTTGGCACATACCTGAAATGTCACTCACGTAATGTTTGTCTTAACATAGAACACTGTAAACTCCTCCATAGCACATGCGTTGAACATTTCAGGAACGAAGATAATGCAAAACTAAATAAAATGCTTATAGCGGATTCTAAAGGAGAGGTATTTATAATGGGAATGTATCAAATATGAAGTGAAAGCTGTAATTGCCTCGATACATGTCTTTCAAGCTGCAACGTTATTTCTTGTAATAGGGATTTTTAAAATGACCAGGATGCAGCTAGGGAACGACGTACAACAAATCGCTAAAACCCATAGAGATAGTGGTTGGAAATATCAACTCTGAGCTGTGATCTCTATTTTTGTGTAAGCTCTGAAACACCGAGTTCTAAAAGTTTTCGCTAATGTCTACTCAAACAATATGGCCGCTATGTATACAAGTACGTATTGTACTGCCGTTAGTCCACTCAGTATAACAGAAGCGTGTAGAGTGATCAAGTCGGCATAAGTGAAGAGACGTGTGTTACAGGATTACAATCCTCATGCTGGAGATACACCAACGGAGTAACGCGGCGATTTCCGGAATCGCCAACACAAAATGGCGTATATGTAGCTATTATTTTATATTTCACCTGAGTATTGCGTCAGAGATGCTTAATTATTGGTGGGAGATATTACTATGGAATAATATCTCACAAACACGTAAATATTTGTTGCCGATTCTGGAGATCGCTGCCGTTACTCGCTTGGTGTGTTCCCGGCATAAGCCTGCAAAGCAGCTCTGTGTGTGCTCTAGCTGGTCACAAAGAAATTGGCATTGAGAGCATTACAACAGGATCTAGGTTCTATTATTGAATACAGCTGTGTGCAATATATCCAGGACATGGCATATTCGATCAAGTTTAGAAGCCAAAGCACCAACTCATTCGTTCATCTAAATTCGCTCTTAATGGATGGTATCTGAAATTATATGGGAAATCAATTGCATAAATGGTCCCATCGGATTACTTGGGAAGATCATTATAGATATCTACAATTCATTTCGACAATATTCCCTTTTGCAAGAGCAACTAGTTTTCCGCCACATATAAAATCTTTTACGTTGGAGGTTTTCTAAAATAGACTGAATAGTTGGAATTCTCCTGCAATACGTTCGGGTGCATCTAGCCAATTTGAACGTATAAGACGTCAACATTATGAGATAATCCGTCACTATAATATATTTCTCATCTTCAAATTATAATACAGTAACTGGTGCTTTGCCTGTATGCTTGACAATGAAATAGTTGCCAATGGTTAGATTTAGGACTGCATGATGACTGCAGGTCTCATCGGAAATAAAACCACTGAACGGCTTGTGATAAAGGTCTGACAAGTAACTCACTACCGTGTGAAGTTACGTAACAAAGATCAGGTCACTGGGTTTGAACCTATAATGATGAAGCATTAACCAAATAATCCAGGATCAAAAGGTCTTCGACATATGCTGTCAGGAGCCGCACATAATACATATAACAAGGCCTGAGTATAACAACCGGCTTCTTGTAGAGTAAACAGATCCTCACCCTTTACTTCCTCCTTTAAAGTTCTATGAAAATGACCAATTTTTATTTAAAAAGAAATAGCATTGTTTCCATAACATGCATGGACTCAGGGGCATCAGAAATGGGCGGGGAAGAGGATAATATCCCGCATCTCCCCAGCATTACCTCGGAATATTCTGAACCAATCCGTGGGGAGAGCATTAGCATGGGGTAGCGACTCGTCTCGAGCCACTGGTCAGGTAGAGATACCTCTGGGAGTGAGAGGGCACTTACAACAAACCGGTGGTCCACTACACATGTTTATTTTAACCCTGTGTATGAGGACACTCTACGTAAGCAGACACTTTGGCCCAGAACTGATGAGGTCCACTTATGCGGGGTTCTACTGTATAAAGCATTTAAAATCAGGTTTGTATCTCCATTCAAACAGAAATTAGGGTATTTAATAAAATTCAGGCAGCCATTTTGGATTTGCACTAGTGTGGATGGGTCTTCTTTGGTGATTTATATGAATTCCCCACCTCAGAAAACATGTTTATCATTTTAAATCTTGTTGATATCCGTTTTAAACTCATATTATGGTACTTCATAGATTTCTGTCAGCCGTATTGGATTTACACTCATTTACCAAAATGATAGGGTTTTTGTGACCACCTCAGACCACCTCAGAAAACACATAACTAGCATTTTGAATTGTGTTTCAACCTCAATTCAAACCAAAATTATGGAACTTCAGTGATTTTGGGTGGCCATATTGGATTTGTGCTAATTTGACCTACTTCTGCCACTTAGATTATTTTCTATTTTCATTCTCGTAATATGTAAGTCATTCTGAGGTAAATGCCACTGGGATTAAATCTACTGCTTTTTTGTGGTTGGTCAAAGCATATTTTGATTGGACTCTTGAGCGAATCTGAAGATTTCATAATTTTCCATTGAGTAATTTACCCGTGAACCATGTTTTACATTGTAGTGGGAATTCTTATTTACTAATATCAAGTGACTTTTAACCCACCCCGCTCAGATAAAATTGCTATGGGTTACACACAAGTCGGCTCAGTGTTGCAGTACCTAGATTTTTCACATTTTCAGTCAAATCTTTTTATGATCAAATTGACAACAAGAAAATTATGAAATTTAGGATATAGGTATGCCAGATATATGGAATCGTTTGCTTCAAATATCTTTTAATTACGATAAGTTTTAGTGTCTGGAGAGACGAGTTATAACCACCTATCATCCCTGTATGACATGTCTAATAGGCATACAGCACAACAAAGGCAAATTCGAAGTACCAACCCACTTCAATAGCCAACACCACAATGGGAAGGCCGATGTAGAAGTCTACATCGAAGATTTCATATACAGGGACCCAGAAAGCAAGAGACAGGAATACTCCGCAACAGAATTGAATTCAACTGGATTCACAAACTGAGAACACATGCCGCACATTGCCTAAACATAATGGACAATCTGTATGGATAGGGCACACTACCAAAAAAGCCACGTAAAATATTTTTTCTAACACCGGAAATTCCTATCAGGAAAACCATGTGAACGAAACTATTAAAACATCACTGATCAAACAGTGGTGTGACCTGCACGACAATGTTCAGTGCCAAGGGAAGATAAAAAAAAAAGACTATTGTACAAAAGGCCCACACCCCACCACAACAAGGTTTTACACACCAACAGTTATAAAACTAAGATTTCCACACAGTGGAAGACCACAAAATTAGAGTTAAGCACCACACCTGACAAGACAATGAAAGATTTGTCGAAACCGCAAGTCACAAAAAGCTATAAAACATACAATATAGCCACATAAACCCTTTTCTCATAAAAAGCTGCACTCCATAAGATAGCATCCAGATGGCAGCTAACAACAGGCGGCTTGGTGCAAGAAAAACACACCAGAGGGCAGCACTGAAACCACCACACCACTGAGTGGAAGGGAAGACACACACCTTCAGGAGAGAGGGCCACGCAGGGCCATGAATATTCATGAGAAAGGCAGCCAACGAACAGGCTGTAAATTTGGCGATAGGGGGAGCTGCGGGCAGTCAGAGTGCGCAGCAGGCAAGCCCAAAGAAAGCAACTTTTACCCATTCTATATAAATATCAAGTGATCTTTTAATTTCAATAAGTTTTAGTATCTCGAGAGACGAGGTATAACCATCAATTATCCCTGTATGAGATGTTTAACTTTGTCGTTGATTGTGACAATTTAGGCGACAATTTTCTCTATGGTTATCACTATAATAGCACATCTCAAACTGTCCTAGGTGTCGCAGCCAACAATCGTTGGCCGATCCTCTACAATCGTAGGTCTATAGGACACTGAGGCCTCCAAACGGCCGCTATTAACAAATGTCGTGACTGAATCCCCCTCGTCCCCTCTGAACCTTTCGAAATAACCTTTGTGCTTCTATCTTGTGGACCAATAGGGTACTAAAAGTAGGAAGCCATTTGCACGAAAGATCGCTAGCCTGTCGACGTTATTCTGCAGAGTCGACATTTCCTTAGCCTGGAAGCTCCTATGTCCTCACATATCAGGCAAGGTACTACTGACTTCGTTGCTAGCGTCTATGGACGGCCTCAAACTCCAGAGTAAATGCTAGGACATAGAGCTGTACAGTTACAGCTCTATGGTGGTAAGTAACAAAAGAAGTGGGTAATAAAAAAAGTTATGTTCAAAAATTTGTTTACGTTTTCTTGGTGAGAAAAAACCCACCACCAGTGTGTCCAGCACTGAGGGTGCGCCCACAGGGGCAGCACACAGATCTGGCCTATCAAGGCACGGTTCACAAATAAAGGGCAAAAAAGGACCAATGAAAAATGGTAGAAGAGACATAGGGGAAAATGCGGGAAAGACGACCACGGCTAGGGGGTGTCCCAGGTTTAGTTTAGCTCTGGATTGGTTAAAATCCAGGCTACCTTGACCCACAAGTTGTATGTGTATTTCCTTTTGCGTGTATTTTGAATATAAATAACTATAAAGGTAGACTTTATGATCAATACGGTAAGCTGTGAATATTTCTCAGGACCCACCTCTACAAATGAATTCTTGGTCTGAGAATGAGAATTCGTGGACACTATGTGGGTTGGTAGTGTTACCATATTTTGTATCTGATTTCTGACTCCCTTTTTGGAACGGTCTATCCTGACATAGGTGGGGCTCTAGACTTTACATTTGCGACCACAACAAGACTGCTGAACACCTTTCACAAAGTTCGACATGACCTCGCATCTTCCCTGATGTCTGATTCCCTATGTTGCAGTGCTTGAGCTTGATGATGGTAGCCATTGATAGGTAACCATGACGGTATAGCCTGCAGCACACCTGGGAGGTTTTTCAAAAGTCGAGTGAGGTCTCGCCAGCGGCACGTCACATTTTGTAAGCAAGAGGCCGGCAACAGCGAGCGGCACCTCAAATCAAAGCGGCAGCAAAACTACTACCAATATCCCATAGAGAGCGGCACCTCCACCTCGACAGCAATGCCTCACGTTCCATTGTTGGCCTCTCGCATTGGCGATGAGTACTCTCGTTTAGCACCCTCCCGACTTTTGAAACAGCTCCCAGTGCCGGCGAGACGCACCGGACCATGGGGCACCTGTGCTCGGATCTGATGGTAACCCTTGGATGGGAGCCGTGTCGGCCCAGCGTATGGCTAGATACCTCATTCCCGGTGAGTGACTGGCGGGTTCTAAGTTGATGATCACGATTTTTCAGTTGACCCACTTACACCTGTTTTTCAGTCACGACAATCGTTAGTAACGATAGTCTAAGATCACCTAGCAAATGTACGACAGTTTGGAAGACAAAAGATGGCAGATGTCCTACAGACACGAACGCAGCGCGCCACAGACGATCGGCGCCAAAATAGTTGTTCAAAACCATTGTCTTAGAAAAATCATAGAAGTAGGCATGATGTTCTTCGGTCATGACAATCGTTATAAAAGCGATGATTACAGATCGGGGAATGCGCAGTACTAAGTTTTGCAGAAGCAGCCGAGTTGTGCAGTGCCAGCATTTGTCAACTAAAACGTGGTGGTTTAGAAAGTTATTTCTCGCGATCAAAATACAAAAAAAGATAATTATGAAATTTTGAGTATAGATGCACCAGATATATAAAGAAATTCTCCAAGAATATTTTCTAATTTTATTAAATATTAGCACCTGAAAAAAGAGTTACAACAACCCATTATACCTGTTTATGTACAATATTGTCGTTGGTTGAGACACTTTGGCAGACAAATTCACCTATGATACCCTACGATTGTCACGACTACAGCACACCTATTAAAACCTCCCAAAGTGTTGTAGCCCAGCAATCGTTGGCCGATCCTCTACGATCGTACGTCTATATGATACTGACGCCTGGAAACGGTTGTTATAATTATTGTGACTGAAAAACAGACCCTGGCATCTTGTACATATACATATATTCACCTGTAGTTTTGAAGGTAAATGCTCAAGAATGATTGCCCAGAATCGTCTAGTGTGGAGGGGGAGACCAGCAGATAATACGATCCTCATTTGAATTATGATAAACCGTCTAGTGTAAACGCTTGACGCAATTCTTCGAGGAACGATCGTTTGTAACATTGTTTTCTCTTGTTGTTACGTTTTCAGTCGTCTAGTGTAGCCTAAACGCCGGGTTAGACGTCACATGTAGTTTATACCTGCACATTCCCGACACGGGAACGGCCAGGCCACAGTGGTCACATCTGGTGTTAAAACCAAGAACTAGAAGCGAGGTCCACTGGAACTCTGCAATATGTGTTGGCCATCTATTCTGCCCCGAAGGGTTTCCTGTGTATAAGATCATGGATCATATAAAAAATATGAACTCTTCTCGACTCTTTCTATTGTAAATAAAAACTGTCTGAATTTAAAGAATTTACTTTACTTAAGATTACTCAAGAGCAGCTCAGAGCTGCTCAGTTATTGTTTCATGAAATTTCCGCTAGGAGGAGTCACTCTTCAGGAGCACAGCTCTTCTTGGTCTGCTAACGAGGAAATAGGTACACACGTATGCATGATGTATATATGGATCTCGTCAATAGCCATCAAATATATAACCTGTGACAATGGTATTTCTTTTTTGATGATGCATATTTCCTCTAAAAGCACAGAGAAATAATCGTCATTTTCACAAAGACTAAATTATCAAGATATCACAATCAAACAAAATGACCGAACAGCGACCTCGATTTAATTCAAAGCTGCTAACTCTTGCAATTAGAAGCCTAGAAAATGTTCAATTAGATCACTAACTGATATGAAAAGGTTTCTCCAACAAATTTCTACATATTGTATCTACATCCAGAATAAGAACTGTGACCTTATTTCATAATATGTGTGGTACCACTAAATAGACTAGAACTGAAAATTGTCTAGGGGTGGAATTCGAAAGATAAAGCACTACAGATATGATTTGGGATATTTTCTTTCACTTTCTTTTAATTCAGGAAAAGGTTCACTTGCGTCTGTCTCGATCTACCACCCTCCTTGTTTTTGGAGAGACATAGTTTAGGACCGATACACGCAGGTAGACAGGTGTGACTGCAAATTGCTTAATACTCTCCGTCTATAATACATAACACCAACATCCATAAACGAACATACTACAAGGCATATTACTATATACTTACTGCCGTAACTAACGTAAATACCACACGTTGCTATATATGGGTCATTCCACCAGAAAATGTACTTTTGGTAAAAAAGGGGTAAAAAAATTAAATTTGCCCAAACCAAATTTTCTTTTACTTGTGTGCAAAATATACACTTTCAAGTTTTAGGAAAACATAATTCAACTGGGATATTAGTGGGGGGTCAGTTTTTGTAAGGCTGCAAAAATTGTAAATATTATTGCCGTCACGTCCGACATATAAAAAAACACTCATACAAAAGTTGATGATATATATTTATTTTTTGTAAGACATCAAGTTTGTACCCAGTATGTCAAACATAGTCTGATACTATAGACAAGTGGAAATAGTGAACTACTTATACAATCTTTTTCTGTGCTGCTTCAAAGATGCACATACAGAAGGTATTCTCCAAGGGATTACAGAATGAATTTTGTTTTTTCTGTCACTATCTAAATACAAAAGTTTCACGTTTTTAAATCACAGAATTACTTTTATAGGTTATATACATTATCTATGTCAAATTAGAAGATGTTCCATGCATTATTTCTTGAGCTAATAGCTTCTGGGAAAAAGGTTTAAAATCTCTCGGACGTGATAACGGACGTGATGGAACAGTAAATTCCACTTTCTTGATGAGAAATCGGAAATATGTCCCAAATTTTTAAAAGTTCATGTTTCCTTTTGAAAATACATACATTATCTTCAATTGAACCACATATAAGAGTATCTTAAATGCCAATGACCTGTTATTTTTCTTGAAAAACTACAAAGAATGTCCAACTCTTTCTTTCTGATCACACTCAGAATAAAGTAAAGTACATTTTTCTCTTACATTTTGTGCTAAAAACTGTCTAGAAACCTTTTTTCTTTGCTTTTAAATGCAAAAAATGCTAACTTTAACCTTAATATTCATTGAAATACCACATTTTGTGTAGACATTATAAATCTCTTGGACGTGATATTCTTGATAACGGACGTGACAGACCAGTAACTTCCACTTCCACAAACATGAAATATGGACCAAAATCTGAAAAACTTTTGTTTGTTTTTGCTAATATAAACATGATTTTCAATTCAACGACCTATAAGAGTACCTTAAATGCCAATGACCTGTTTTTTTTTCTGGAAAAACTGCAAAGAATATGAAACTCTTACTTCTCATGCCACTCACAATACAGAAGAGTACATTTTTCACTTACATTTTGTGCTAAAAAAATGTCTGCAAGTCTTTTCTCTATGCTTTTAAATGCCAAAAACACTAACTTTAACCTTAATATTCATCCAAATGCCACATTTTGTGTGTACATCATAAATCTCTTGGACGTGATATTTTTAATAACGGACGTGACAGACCAGTATCTACCACTTTCTTGATCACAAACATGAAATATGTACAAATTGCTGAGAAAATCTTCTTTGGTTTTGCAAATATATACATCAGCTTCAATTCAACCATATATAAGAGTACCTTAAATGCCAATGACCTGGTTTTTGGGGAAAAACTGCAAAGAATATCAAACTCTTGCTTCTGATACCACTCAGAATACACAAGAGTACATTTTTCATTTACATTTTGTGCTAAGAACCATCTGCAAACCTTTTCTCTATCTTTTTAATTTTATCTTTTTCTCATCTCCTTGTTCCTCCAGTCCTTAGATAAGTCCTTTGGAGGTTTCCTCTCATCCAGAGGTAACGGTTTACACCCCATGCTTTCAAGGTATGGCTCATATGTAGGGGGCCATCCATAAAGTATGTATGCACTGAGGGTGGGGGGTAGTGGGGATAGGGTGGTTAAAATTTTGTGCATAGGCTACTTCTGTGTTTTATTGTGAAAAGAAATAAGGTATGGGGGGGTTGGTAGGGTCGAAAATTTGAGATATTGTGTGTACATACTTTATGGATAGCCCTAAAACTGAAAAAAGAGAAAACAAACAAATTAGCAAACTACCTATTAAATAATATTCAAAAGGTACATTTGTTTTCAAAAATTGTGTTCTTTGTATGACTATTGTTCAGACTTATATTTAGAATAGATATTTTGCCCACGAACTTAATATGATGGCTGTAAGAACAAAAATATTACCAAAATCAGATTTTTGCCAAAAATGTCAAAAAAGAGATTTCCTCAAAATGATTTATTTTTTTCATCACACCATAGAATATAACCGTCTTCAGTATTCCAGGTGATTTTATCCAAGGTTTGTCCAGGTCTTATAGTTCAGGTATGGTTTTGAAAAATCATGCATCATGTCCGACATGAAAATAAACCACTATAGGTAGTAGCTCAATCTCATAATCATTTCAATTTTCGATTAGATATGGAGTACAATAGGCAAACATTAAGAAAAATCAAAACAGATGATCCTAACCCTCATTTTCATACTTGTTATGAGATGAAACCAAACTGGGCGTCACGTCCGACATATATATTTCGGACGTGACGCCGGCTACAAAAATGCATGAAAAAAATATATTTACATGTGGACTTTCTTTTTTTTTCCTCCCTAGACTTATGAAATGACACTTGGTGCACATAATGAACAACTTTCGTTACTGTATTCTTGTAATTTAATCTCATTCAAACATAGTTCCTAGTCAATTCGATGAAAAAACTTCACCCATATCATGTCCGTGATGGCTATTACCACATGATAGGTGTACAACCTGAGTCCAGATACTACACAGTCTTTTAAACATACATTTTGTCATTGGGAATAGATCGTAATATATATATATTCTGCACCTCTTTGCACATTTTCTCATAGATCAATCGAAAGAAGAATTTCCATGTCGGACATGATATGGCTAAACTAATTTTTTTTAAAAAATTCACTAAGACATTGAAAATACCCCCAACCTTTCCAGTAGTGGCCATGTTAGGAACTCATCAATCTACTCTTTTATTCAAACCACAAACTTTCGGTAAATACTTGTGAACCTTTCAAGAAAATGGATTCTACAGAATCACAAACTCCAAGTTATCACTATTAACACAGAAAATCATGTCCAGGATGGAAAAATAATGCTAGCATTGAAGAAATCTGCACTACTCACATGAGCTGGATGTCTCCTCAAGCCGCTGAACCGCCGGAGTGGAGGCGAATGCACGGTTAAAAGGGATAACATCCGGTTCTTGTGATCAGCTTTCCAGCCTTCGATTGATCTCTCGGACGTGATAAATATCACGGACGTGATTCTTTCAAAATTACTTTCCCTGTTCTCACATAGTGAAGGCACTTTGGAAGCATTTTATTACTCTTACACTACAGACCCTATGGCCACATTATTCAGTAATTTTTGTACCAAGTTAGCACCAATATGGAGAAGTGGAGAGTGCTAAATGCAACTCATCACATCCGTGATATCAATTGTGTAAAATCGATTTTTTTTCGTAATTCGGCTGGGGAAAAAACCCTGTTGCAGTTGGCCTAAAATCATATACATATGTGAAAAATTGATGTATGTCCAGAGTTTTAAGTGCATGTTTGGGAAATATACCATTAAAATATATTGTCATCAGGCTATGCCAAATATAACCTATAGCATTTGCTGAAAAAGCACACTTTTCATTGAAATACACTTAAAAAATTTGCGGAGCCTTAGAAATAAGGGAAAATACTACTAAACAACAGCCAATTTACATAACTTCAGGAAATAAATCAATTAGGGAATATATATTAATAGTTTCCACAAAAGAAATAGTGCTAAACTTTAGAAATATCAAAAAGACATGCACTTTTTTGCTAATTTCTCACTTTGAAAGTCCACAGATTAAAAAAAAATGCAGATAGACCAATAAAAGTAATGATTTTCTGAAAGGGCAGGGTGTTTTCTTTGCACAGAAAAAAAAATAAATTAAAAAAATTCATTTATAATGAAATTATAGCCCATTAACCCCCAAAAAGTATGATTTTCACCAAAAGTACATTTTCTGGTGGAATGACCCATATGCTGTAACTATGGTTTCGGCACTGCCGAGAAGTAATGCACGTTACGCCTAAGGTCTTAGTGGATGGATAATGGCGGCCAGATTGATTTGAGCAGCACCTCACACATACATCGAGTAATCAAGGATAAATCGCAAATAATATCTTCGCTGACCTTGTCGAGCAATGCTTGCATGTTGTTATCCTAGCTGCCGTGAATCGCAACATCCAAATTGCGACGTTGGCAACGATGACGTCAGACTTTGAATGTACTCTCCAAACATAGATTCTGAGCCTTTTTCCTGGCCTGCCTGTATTAAAGTTGTGCTGGGAGAGTGCTTTGAAGCATGAGATCGCCATCTAGTGAGAGCTGACTGTACTACAAGGTATTTGTGAAGGTGGGGGTGCAATCCATGTTATGCTATGAGCGTTGTGTGCCCAAATTGGATTACAAATGACTGTCATAGCTTAAATAAGGTAAATATCGTACTGTTTTTGAGGTATATAGTAATAAAGAAAGCCGGAGGTTTCAACCTCGGTCTAAAGACCTCGGTTGAAACCTCCGGAGAAACAATTTCGTAATCCGGAAACTTACTCCACAGGAATCCTGTTTCTATATAATACTTAGATTTATCTCACCCCGTATAACTTTAATTATTGATGAAGTGAATCACCCAATTAGCCATTGAGTATTGGGTACACGAACCTCACGGCCGTGGAGTACGAGTTCCTAATGTTAAGCCTATGGAGAAAAATACCGGGGTGAGATAAACATACATATTCAACACTCGATCTATAGATACCTTTTCTATAGTATACAATAAAATCCACAGAAGAGGAGTTCAAACTATCTTGATAATCTGTAGTTTGTTCTTGGATGCTGCATATCTTTTCATAAGACAAAGGGGCAGTAATCATCAAGTTAAGTTATGTTCACTACCTTTTCCCCGTATACGTGGAGAAAGACATTGAATATGATAATGATAAATGAAAATAATAATAAAATAATTCCATAAAATACAGTTGAGCACAAACAAGATACTCTAGTCCAACACATCCATTACTTATGGGTCGGCACAAAGCTGGGAAAATAAGACTTTTATATCATTTTATATCATACAAAACACTTACCCACCTTTCAGTTTTTATTAATGGTTTGAATGTGGTTTTTTTTGGTATCCGCCGACTTTGTCAAATCGGGCAATGGATACCCCTGGAAAAAGGGAGCTTTCTTAAAATGTTAAGTTTTTGGTTTCGGTAAAGTGAAATTTGATTTAGATATTGACCTTGTTTTCGAACCTAGGTCGGTTGGAAGCCGATTATCCCTATTCAGAATGCCTTTTCTACCGGCTAGTCTTCTCATATATGCCGCTAATAGTTTATTCCTTCTGTGTCCAAGAAAAAGTATACCGGTTCTTGTGTGCAGCTCTTTGACAGAATGCACATGGGGCCCACTCTCGTTGCTGCGAGACAAATATACGGAAACCTCTATTATACAAGCGCTGGACCTTATCTAATTGCCTCCTGCTAGAACATAAGTGCAATGTATTCTCGTAGTCAATAACGGGCATGATCGTTTGCTTATAAATACACTTTACAAGCTATAATAGTTATCATTAAGTGTCTTACTTGACTTAAAAGGTAAATGCTTCTAATGACCTTCTTCTTTACCGTATTTATGTTGACTTTGATGTTCGATGTTGGAAAACGTTTTGTTATTTCCTCCATCTGGTTTCGAGTGTAGGAAAATATTTATTAATCTTCAGTTATCAAGATAACCAAAATCTGTAATACACTTGGCTCCAAGCCAACAAGCCGATTCTACACTCTTCCACCCGACCTGCCAAGTAGAAGATTGGCGGCTATTATGTCTTTCCTTTGATAACTTATATTTGGAATGCTGAATGATAAATACAACATTACCTTGGTTTTAACTATGTATGTAGACGGGGCTTAGCAATTCTGCAAAACACTCCTGCACCCACCGCTGTTGCGACCACGGAATAGAGAGAGCTGGGGAGAAGGCACGCGGATACACTAATACACTAATTCGATTACCTTGGTTTTAATCTGCATGATCGTATTCTCCGCGTAGTTGACACCATGCAATATCCTATCACTCACTCAAATAATACTACGCGTCAACTAGGCTATCGATTCACATAAAGTACCACCTAAAGCTGGGTTGATAAAGAAAAGGATATCTTAAGATTTATATGCTCACATTCTGATAATCATTCTTTACGTAAAGGTAAATTTTCTGAAGACACCTGTCATGCAAGTGATCATCGTAAATCTAATTATATATTGAGTGCATGACTAGAGACATTTGATACAATGAAGCTAACGCAATGCAAAGGGTGTTTGACTTGACAGTTCCATACAAAGATTATTATAGTAGAAGCAAGTGTTTGGGCGAATATGCTTTTGTCATTGGTCGAAGATGCAATATAAGGTATATGAGTGGAAATAATGACATAGAATCAAAGGGGCTTTCACGACGAAAACGATGTCATAATCTTAACAAAAGATATAAAAGAAGTTCTGTAGCACTTTTGTGAAACGTCCTAGGCTTTTCTACCTTCTCAATGTTTAATGCTTAGGTTGAAAGCAGCATGTCGGCTTCGAACACTTAGCAGACATACGTGTGCAGATCCCTTTAAAAGGTTATGCACTACCTTTTGGGAACACTTTTTCAGATATGGAGTAAGAAGGGCTTCCAGTTCTAGAAGTAGCAGTGTAATATTTAGAAATAAAGAAAACACTTATTATTAGATTTTGTTTTGAATACTATACTTATACTGAGTGGTACAACTCTGATAACCATTGTTGCGAGCCGGCAAGAAAAATCCTAAATTTTGAGATCTGCTTCTCTATACTATTACACGTTATAGGTATCACTGCGCGAAAAGTACCGCTTTACATATGTATCCGAAATGTGTCTAACAGTAGGATTTTGCGTCTAGAAGTTCGACCTGTTAGCCGTCTCGTAGACGCCTTATCTAGTGGCGTATATATATGTCCATGGTGCGGTCTTATATACGTCATATATACGCCTGATTCCGTTGTATATACACCAACATCCAATAGTTCCGATCTTTGCAGCTTGGGGTTACTACTGGTAGCATATTTCATTTTACATTAACCATTCAAGTCTGTATTATATGAAAAATACAATCTTATCTTACCAATTTATTTTATAAAACCTTTATAAAACGTGATTGAGTATAACGGCATAGGGTTCCTTCTCTATCATCGCCCAAAGCAATTAGTATACTTTCTCTATACTCGTTGCCCAAAGTAACTGGGACCCCATCTCAACAGATGTGAGAAGTATTGTACTTGAGGCCCCTTTCTGCACCCTATACAAGGGTTATCATTTGATAATAACTAAATCTGTTCGCTATGACAGTATTAGTGATCAATAAGGTTGTCCATGCGTGTTGATTAAAACTGACACACATCGTCCCTGGGTTTCTATGGCTTACAGAAAATGGTCTACATATACGATTTTAGATTAAGAAACGAGCCCCTGGTCTTGCCATACCTCGGTCATCGGTCTGGGTGAGACTCCCCCCGATGCATGTGTTTGGGGAGCGCCATCCACGTTTTGCGGATCGCAGAATAGCGACCCGAGGTCGAAATCGTGGCTCCAGATTCGTTACAGGTCGCATCATAACTATGTCACCATCTATATTCAATTAAAAATATGACGAACCTTTCAACTATGTCACTGATAATTTAGTGTTGTAAAACGCTTTGATATAACGTGAAAACAATGATACTACACGACACTATCAGATATTGCTGGAGCAACGCTTTTCCCACATTTCTATGAGCAACGAGGCCCTGAGGCGTCAGTGGAGAGATGGTAGGGCGTCTTTTGATCTGGGTAGGCCATGATTCTTTCTGATTCTAACTAAGCTCTTAATTCCTTCCGCGTGCTTTTTTGTCTTCCCCCACCTGAATACTACTCCCATATTTATCAGTCTTAAAGGGGGTGTCCTCTGAGCTCCCGACACACTACAACACACTACGACAAGCCTTCCGACATGCGTTACGACACAGAATCGAACGTTTTGGGTTTTTGTTGTAGCAGTGGATACACCGTTTCGACACGGCTTCCGACACGGCTTCTGTCAATTACATTAGTAAATTTAACATTTTGTCCAGCTTATCCATCTCAATCTCAATAGGTAAAAAAGGCCAATTTGCATTTGCATGATTTACATAGGAAATTTAATGAAAATTATTGTTTTCTTCGATTCTTTCAAAAACAAGGACGGTGACCTATTATTTTTAAAACATAAATCAGTAGTACTATATATATGAACTATATTCTGTGAAAATTTGAGGAAAATGCCATGGGTTTTACTATGTGAAAAAATACTTTTTAGAATTATTATATATTCTTATATAAAATTATCATCATATTGATCCATAAATCAAAAACTAACACGGTGACCCGTGATTTTTAAGTTAGATTTGTGTTCTACAACATTTGGAAATCATCATATTAAATTTTCAGGAAATTGACATGGGTTTTAACTTTCAAGCCAAATTGTCCGATATGCCTTTAAGGATCGCTGGATCTCTTTCATGTTCTCTGTCTGGTGAGGCCATTTCCTTGCTTCCACTTGAGCTGGATCGGGGGTGATTCCTTCTCTGCTAACTGTATTCCCAAATAGCTTCCACCTAATACATTGTCAATAGTAAACCTATAGAAACTCTGTGGACATAACTGGCGCATACGGACATTTTGTATGCACCGGGTTGCGCTAAATCGCACGGAAAATAGTTCATATGGGAAAATAGTGAATAATTAAAGCAAACTAATTTTGGCCTGCCGCCAGTCGGACGGATAAAGGTAGCTGATAAATACAATATTGACTGGTTTCAGATAAAAGCGACTGTATGCTCCTCTTAGTTGACCCTATGGTATACTCTCGCGTGTGCTTGGATATTACTACGCGTCCACTTCTCGGAGCCTATATATATATATATATATATATATATATATATATATATATATATATATATATATATATATATATATATATACGGCCGCTGGTATCTGAAGCAAATATATAATATTGTGTATCTATGTCTCCTACGTTACTGTACTGAAGATAATATGATTGACACTATATTAGAATCTGACTGCCAGTTTGTGTCGAGGCACTACGTCCATGCTCTAGGGAATAGAAAGGAGCCAACTTGAATATTACCACTTTAATACGACGGTCACGCTATGTATACCATGGCTAAAGAAACTATTCAAAAGAACCATCCCATCTAAAGGATAGGCCCTACCTCCGATGATATAAGCTCATGTAATTGACTGACATCATATTTCATTGTGAGTATATGGCCCGGGATTTGACGCACATATTCTATATATAAAAGATGAGGTCTTATTTTAGCTTGTATTTGTTGCAAGACTTGCGTAACGAATTTCAGGTTCTCAGTCACTACAATCAATTTGCATGTAGTAGGTGGCAATAAGCAGTGGACCATCATTATTCAGTGTTTATATGAGAACTGTGGTTATCTATATAAGTAATACACGTGTTTCCGGTGTAAATTATCCGTAATTAGAAAGCATGTTTCTGGGTCGGCACCTCTCTTGTCGTGCTCTTCCTAAATCCGCTAACAGGCTTTGTTTGCACTATAGTAAAGGACAGATTTAGGATGTGCCACGGAAAATCACAGACCATAACTCTAGTGTATAAGTCTATGTATTTGTGCCGTAGAATAAACGTTACAGTGACACTGTGTGGAGATAGGATCTTGGAATACAGTTGGATCGACACATCGGTAAAGGCACTTCAGGGGACACATCACAATATTACCTACACTACTGGCATACCACTGGGCCTCGATTATGTCTTTCTTTGCAGTTGCGTAGACTGTCCCATCTCCTATTTGGATCTCCAAACTGCCCTTTGTAACACCTGTATACGACCCCCGCTCCCGTCTTGTTTCTCGCCAGTTGTAGTTCAGTCAACAAACCATAAATGGAGGGAGGATGCCCTGATTGCCCTGCCGAGGTAAAGGCTGAGGCTTTCTGAGAGTTTTCGAGGAATGAGGACATGTAGGGGTCGGGATTAACCCCTGGTTTGCCAATAGCAGGAGGGCAGATCCATAGAAAGCGACATAAAAGGGATGTAACCAAGAGGAAATAGTACGGACCAAGTTCATTGCTCAGGAGTTTACGGAAGGATCATTGTGCCCTCAATAGAACTTTCTCCGCATACATGGAAGTCCAGGAACTCCATATGGCACGACGCTAAAAACCTCATTACCAACCACAGCCCAATGGTCGGAGCAAACGGACCGCGCAGACCCCCAACCCCGTCACGGCGCCCGGAGTGGGCCGCACGCACGGCCGGCCAGGTGTACTGCTCGGCCCCGGTCTCCTCCCTCAACACCGGCGCCCCTCCAGGGCCCTGCCGGGAGCCCCGGGAGGCGGTGCCGGCGACTCCAACCCCGTCTGGTACCCAAAGCAGCGCTGGGCAGGTAAGGTACGGTAAGAGGTGCCCGGGTCTGCCGGGGCGTTCGTCCGGCACGGCGCCTACTGGAGGAGACGGGGAGTGGGGACGTCTGTGTACCTGGTGCTCGTACGGGCTGGTGGTGGTGCTGGCCGCTGGGACGTACCTGAACACACTCGGCTCCGACCTGGTGCACGATGACGTGTTCGCCATCACCACCAACAAGGACGTGCACGCGAATGTCTCCAGTGTGTGGAACGTGTTCACCAACGACTTCTGGGGACGTGACATGCGCGACGAGGCCAGTCACAAGTCGTACCGTCCGTTGTGTGTGCTCACCTTCAGGTACGTCTTGCAATATTTGCAGACTTTACACGTAGTATACAGAAACGGGGTCACTATGGCCGTACATGACAAATACGTGGTAAAATTGACGATCAGATGAACCATTGGTGAAGGCAGAGGTTCATCTGCTCGTCAATTTTACCACACAGACCAATTTTTTTTACATTTTCTTAAACCCACTTAAACCCTGTCAATTTTCCATTTCTTCAACTGCCTTTCCAGGATCCAAATATATCAAGCAACAGTGGGTCAATGAGGTATTTCGGTCTCTAGTGATTGATCATGGTCAGCTGGGCATTCATCTAAGACACTGAGACTCTGGTCCCCTGCACATTTCCCAATGTCACAGATACAGTGTTGGGATAGTTTTCGCTGAAAGTCTAAATAACCTTTCCCTAATCCAGGCAGCGTATGTACATGAGTAGATTGTTTTATGCTAAAAACACATGTTCAGTACATCGTCTATATTAAACCATCCTAATGAGTAGTGTCCTTGTTTAAAGGATAAATCACAATGAAACTGTTAAGACGAATTAGTAATTAGCCACTATTTAATACTAAATAGTAATCAATATCTAAAAATCAACAGCTGGCGCCATTGTGAATTGTAGGATATTCCGCTAAGCGTGTAAGAATATATATTTTGGAGACCCAAAACTGTCTTTGTGCCCCATTGATAAAATGAACTTCCAAGATATTCTCGAGGAAGTAGAGATCTTAGTTATCTCACCCCTGGCATTTTCCACCAAAAACTTAACATTGGGACCTCGTACTCAATGCCCACTAAGTATTTAGAAAATACTCAATGGGAGATTATGTCACAAATGTGTGCCAATTAGTCAATGTGAGGGGTGAGACAAATTCAGAAACCTATTCAGGCGAAAATCACGAAATTGCAGCAAATGGGCTATATTTTGAATATCTCAAAAAGTCTTTCTTGTAAAATAGTTTCAATGGTTTTCACACATCTAGGGCAGTGTATGGCACAGTCCAAGATCTTAAAACCACACCTAACTCCAATATTTATACAAAATATCGCTAAAAATGTGAGGGCGTCACGTTACGACACATAAAATCGAGCATAAAATTAAATTAAAAATTGCCAGAAGGCAATGAGTTTCACTGTTTTTAATAGCTCACGTATATGCATCTTCCCACCATAAAAGGATAGGCCTATATGGCTTCCTTCATACTGAACTCAATTTGTGCTATTTTGGTGTAGTTTAGGCAGTCACGTTATGATACCCACTAAACTATTAATAGTTTCAGTTCCCTATGATATTAGTAAGAGTTCTTTTGGGGTATCAAAGGGTAGATATATAGCTACACAATGGCGAAAAAATACAGTCTCTATCTTTATTAGAAAAAAAAGTTATCAGCTCCAACGTATTTTTTCGTCACGTTACGACACCGTCACGTTATGACCCACAGTGGGCCACTTGGGGTAAGGAAAAAGGTAGGAATAGTGTTCCTATGTTGGGTAGATATATACCTACAACATGGCGAAAGAATTAAGTCTCTATCTTTACTAGAAAAAAAGTTATTGGCCTCAATATAGTTTTGCATCACGTTACGACCCCCGTCACGTTACGACCCCCTTTGGGTATAAGGCCAGGGATGTCAGTTGGGGTAAAAAAACTATTTTTTTTTAAATGTTTTTATATATATACCCCCACTTTGTATAGCAAAGTAACAGGGATAAAGGGGAACCAATATAACCCAATCTGAGGGGGGGGGGGGGGGGTCGTAACGTGACGTTTTTACTTTCATAATAGCCCTGCACTAAAACTATTTACTGTAGTTAGTGTTCCCGATTTTGCACACAAGCCCTCAAATATGTCAAGATGTTATAGGCAAAAAAGAAACGATGATCCCCTAAGTTTTGATTTTTTCGGCAGTTGCTGCTATTTCGTGATTTTCGACCATTCACGTTTGGGATCAGAGCTCGATCCCATCTCATTTGAATCGCTGCGTAAAGGCCTGGCGTCCACCTACTACGATATGGATCCAATATGGTCTGTGATGCACCTTCCGATAAAAAATCTAAATCGCGTCGGATAGTCACCTAATATCGGGGCAGTTGACCACGTTTTTGCCATTAGGCACTAGAAAAAAATTCTCACGATGCATAATGAAGTTGGATGTCTAGACATATGTCATACGATTTTGCAACTTCCCGATAGGTCTAAATTTTTATCGTAGTAGGTGGACGCCAGCCCTTGCTGATTCGCCTTGTGAATTACAAGGCAATTCAAACTCGATGGGATACGAGTTCTGACCGTAGACTTTCATAGGTTTCCTCTATAATAACCATGCATATTTCCCCTGTCAGCCACGGAGGGCACGATTCTGTTCCGTAATATGTGAAATGTGGGGAAGATTTATGAGTTGTTTCGGAGAAATTCGTTCTGAACGAGCCGGTACAGCGAGTTTAGAGCGAATTTCTCCGAAACAACGAGTAAATCTACCCCGTATTGGCACCATCACTATGGTTTCATATTATTATATACCTTAATTTGGTCTTAATTCGCTAAAACTGACCGTAATTTGACGTCGAAGTCACTTTTTGCAACTCGCAAAGACGATGTGTACGCTAGCAGACATGCCTGTGTACTGCCAAAATCGGTTACCCTCCCAAAAATGGTAATTATCGCCCACTCTATACGTGAATGCATCTGCACACGCTCTTCCGGTCAGATTTCACGGACTATCGGACGTACTACTATTTTGATGTGATTTTAATGTAAATAAATGAAAAGAGTAGTATTGAGACATGAGAATTACATGTCGTGATATGCTTAATTTTGGCAAATTTCATCACTGCGTATGTTCGCGCATGCGCACAAGATACTAGTGGGCGATAATTACCATTTTTGATATATTTTCACACTAACTCGCTCAGTGGTTTCTGTACGAAGCCTCAGAACTCGCGAAGTGAAGGGATCCGCCATTTTTGAATCTTGTGCCCAAAATTCTGTTGTCGGCCTCTCGACCAATCAAAATGCGTTATTTCTTCAAAGCGTGCAATCTGTAGCTCAAAGTGTGCAGGTTAGGCTAAAAGCGTGCATTTTGTCACTCAAAGCGTGCAATCTGTTGGTATCCAAGGGCACCAGTACAACGTTTCACAGCGTACAGTGCAATTTGTGTATAGTTACTATACCCATAGGAGCAGTATGTATTTACTCTGACTTTGTGCATAGGTATATAATAATATGCAGGGTATTTTATTGAGTCAGTTCTTTTCGGGATTTTTCTAATACATTACGCAGGTATACGCGAAGTTTCAATCTGAATCGAGTATACATTTGTAGGGAAGGGATTGTATAAAATTGTCAGGCGCTGCCTGAAAAGTTCAAAAGGGCAGGCCTGGACCTCAATAAGCTTGTGGGCGTTGCAATTGGCATTTTATTCCAGCAGAACGAATCGACGCTGGCCAAGGATAACAAGAACTCGCGTGGTTTGCCCTCGTACCAATGCTGGGTGCATTTTAGTCAAATTGCGCGCTGCCAGCAATCATAATCTCCATGTCCAAAAATACCTCCCACCCACCCGGCACCCCGGCGTTTCACTGTAACGTTTACGTCGTGACGTATGACGAGCCCGTCGCTGCGTCCCCACCGTTCGGCGACACGGCACGCCCCCTAGTGAGGATTGCGCGCCGGCGGTGCTGACCCCAAGCGAGTGGCGCGGCGTCACCCCTAGCGGCCAAATGTCGAACTAGATTGGCTGATAGCTTGTGACGACGGGGCCAGATAGGGGCCCAATTAGGGTAATTGCAATTAATGGCTTGTTTTCGTGACGTTCTGCATGTAGGGCCTGAGGAAACGGCGAGGGGGGATTGTAGGGGGCAGTGGTCAATGCTGGGCTAGTCGCTGACCACTACTGTCAGCAGGGAGCTACCCCTAAAAGGGTGTCACCACCTCATGGCAGCAAACTACCTGTAAGTGACCGCGCGTGGCTCAGAGGCATCAGTTCGGAGAGAGACGGGGTTCTTAAGGTAGGCTCCCCACCAGCCACACCATCAAATGGTCAATAGATCAGGGTTGCCAGCCTAGGTGGTTCTTATTAGGACGAGAACCCGAACACATCTTAACCCTTTAAAAGGCAGAGTCGAAAGCAGAGTAGAACTAATCTTTAATGGATTCTGAATGTTACTCCTTGGATTCATTCGTTAGATGGACAAACCAGCCGGCTTGCTCGCCCTATCTCACAAGGTGGTACCAGAGAGTATACTCGTTCGTGGTACTTTCAGTCATATCTACAAACTTTTGAAATAAAAAAAAACCCAAAAAAAACAAAAACCCAGAGATATTATAGTAAAACATGTTCACCCTCGTCAAAAGCGAAGATCACAATCTTTGCCCTGCATCATATACAATCAATTACAAACCGTACACAAAACATCTATAATTCAAATCGTATTCTTCCGTTAGCCATTGTCCGAAGTATGGGTATTACCATTAATCACACTGATTGTAAGCTGTAATAGACGCAAACTGGCTTGCTGTCTCCGTAGGTCAAAAATACGCGGTGAAATTATTGGTCCCATACATCCCGATGCCGTAGGCAAAGGGCTGTATGGGATCAATAATTTTACCAAGTATTTTGACGTACGAAGACAGTCAGCCTGTTTTCGTTTTATCATATACCTATAAATGGTGAAATTTTACCTCGTCACGTGATCACATACCCCGTACGTCACAGTGTGCTGTACGGATATAAATACGCCATAGGTATAGGAGCGGGCAGTATACGTAGTTGATACAGCCATAGGTATATAATGTAATAATTACTAATTAGAAAACCACACCCTGATTTTTAGTGAAACCAACTCTCGTTTCAGGGTTGCGCCTGTCAACAGAGTTGCGCCTGCACTATGTATTTTTCAGTTTGTCTCCTACGTGCTCTCTTTATCAATCCTTTATAGTATAGCCCAGTGGTGCAAAGACAATTTTTTGCCCATAAATATATCAAAGACAAAAATATGCTGGTATGTACCGCCAAAGCAATGTAAGCAAGTGATAAATAAAGATAACAGTTTCTACATAGGGATTGAGAAGGTACAAACTGTAAACTCATATACATATTTAGGTGTGGACATTGGTTCTGGGTTAAACATAGAAAAAAAACACGAACGTAAATTGATAAAAAGAGTACAACAAAAAGTATTTCACCTGAATAAGATTAGACATTTGATATCTAGAACTCTTTCTATTAACTTATTTAAAATGACGATATTACCTATTTTAGACTATTCCTCCATCTTTATGGAAGGAGCAAATAATTTATGGTTAGAAAAGATACAGAGGATCAACAATAAAGCACCAAGAATATGTTCAGATGATAGGTCCATGGTGCACACTGTCAAAAAGCTCCATGAAATCACCGTATCCCTATGTTGCGACGTTGGCGAAAAGAACTTTTACTGACCTATATGGATAAAGAATACATAGCAGCACATGGTGAAATAATGGATGAACAAAGAGAGAATGATTAATTGTTTAATTTAATTTATGAAAACGTCGATGGCTCTAATCATAAGAATTTAAGAGTCACTAGATCACAGCTTAGTCAACAATTTAAGCTAATCAAACCAAAAACTGAATTTGTTAAAAAAGGCCTTCGCGGGGGGGGGGGGGGGGAGCTTTGAATCAACTTGATAAGGATATAAAAGCAGCTTCTTCTAGAGGCTGCTTCAAAAGAAGGCTTAAGAATGCCCCTGTTATATCCTGATAACTAAAGAAACTCAGCAACTCCTAATCATTCAGCTATTATATAACTATTAGTCAATAACATGTGTGTGCATTAAGTGTCCAATTTATCCATCTTTATATCCTTTTCTCTCCATGTATCATCTGGTGGTGGGTATTCCTTATCTATATCACATTATAACTTATTTGTACGTCTACAGGTATAGTAATATAATCAACTACTGAATATGTGAGAAAATGAGTCTTCTTCTTTTTTTCTTTCTTTCTGAAACATGATTGTAAAGAGCTTACTTTAAATGCCATAAATGGAAGACCATCTGTGTGATGTATTTGTGTACTAAACAAAAAAAAATACAACAACAAAAACAGTACTTACATGGTTGAAATAAAAATACATTAAAAATCTGAGACTATAAGACACACGAACATGAATTAATTAAATTTATCAAGACATGATCTATTGAAAGAGCTAGTGCCCGGTAGATATCTTCTCGTTTTAGAACATGTCTGGATACAAGCTGTTCATTTCTGGTAGCCATAATGCAGCTCAAATTGACAAAAATTGAAAAATATATTTGTTTACTTTCTTTTGGATTCAAAGTCATATAAGATGTATTTTCTTTAATTCACAGTATTTCTAGCAATTATATCTTTATTCCACATCAGAACTAGCGCTGTTGGGAACACGCTTCAATAATGAACCTTAAAAGTACCTACTTGTATTTTCATGTCTTTCGTGTCCCGTGTGAAACATCACATTGGCTGCAGTGTTAATGACCATTATCTCATAACTGTTTTTTTGTCCCCATAGACTTAACATTGGAAACTCGTACTCGACGCTCATGGAGTATTTGGGACGAATACTCAATGGGGGATAATGTCACAAATTTTAGCCAATTAGATAGAGATAGGGGTGAGATAACTTCTGAACGGCACTCGATCCATAGACTCTGTTAATATGCCCTTCAATTTGGATTGCCCTGTAATCTCACTCGGCTTTGCATCGTGAGATTACTCCATGACCAAAATTCATGTCATATTGTCAGTGGCTATGGTTCTCGATGCAGTTCCTTATTACCATAACAGATTATCTGAATCTAAATAAGCGGAATTTGCAAAGAAATCTAATTCTTGTCATGAATTAGCATTATTGAATAACTGACAAATTTACCATTAGGTAAGCTTAAAGTAAATTAAATATACCGACAACCTTTCCCTGCTTTTTAATATAGAATCAAGTAATTACTTGTACAGTCTGTTCCCTTATCGAAAAGGTATATCAAAGTAAATATTGTATCAGATAGGATAGTATCTCGTATACAGATGTGTGCACGTATAAATCACCGTCCAACACCTATACTACATCTCTCAGATGAATACACAGACCTACAGCTCCTTTAGATTCACAACAGGCTTAAGTATTGCCTTTTGTTATACTGCGCTGAGGCGGAAGCCAATGGAGTTCTCATCGCCTTTTAGGTACAGTGGCACAGAGCGGGTGCTGAAAGTGATCTAGGTGACACACTTGCCCCTGACGTATTTACTTTATGTTATACTTCACTAACAACACTGCTAGACAACCTGCTGTTGATAGAGTGCAAATACAATGAAATAAAAGAAACAACACCCTTTCGCAAAAATACAAAAACAAAGTAGAAAGAAAGAGGTAACACACAAAAATATCAATCGCAAATGTCTTATTATAGATGAAACCGAGAGACTACTGTTAACAAAAGGTATCGTTACTGGTAAATCCTCTTATAATGAGGTCAAGGAACCTCCACAAAGCCATGTATATATTCAGCGGTTATTGTGATCTGAAGCAGTTCAACCATGACAAATACCTACTGAATTCCCCATTTAGTAGCCATGTGAAGCCTCTAGTATTGTATACATAAAACTAAAATCAATTTAGCATACATTGATAATGCATATTCTTATACACAACATGGATAATATTTGCATTGCAATGTTCAATTTGAAAATAGAATATACTTAAAGACATATATCCTAGGTATATGAGGTTTTACCGTATGTCGCACAGGTAGGTAAGTCGTATATTTTTTACCGTGATCTCTTCATGAAGCCGAGTCCCTTTAACGGCCTTGTAAAGTCTTGTTTATAGGACTATCAGTTTAGTGAACGGAGACGTCCAAGGCAGTGGGACGGGAGGATCGGTCCTCAGAGCTGCGATCTTGATCTTGGGTGTTAGCCTCCCAGCTGGATGCTCTTTGAATCACTACCGATAAAAGATCCAAAGATGCCTTTAGCTTTTAGCAGGGATCAAGACAAAATGTCAGCCGGCGCAAAGTTCCCATAGGGGTGTGATAAGCGTGGCACCCTGGTAGGGTCTCCAGAGCACCAGCGGAATTGCCGGCTTCCCTTTAAATATCCCGCTTTATAAATCACAATAATCTTGTCGGGAAAGGGATGGAGGCCAGTATTTTTTATTTTTTTGTAGGTGAAGTTTAGCAGAAACTCATATATATAAAGTCAATATACAAATAAAAGTATTTAATCAATCTATTCATCACTGACACTGAGGAGCCAGTCAATGAATGAAGAAAAAATGGTCTTCTTTCCCTTCATGACCAAATTGATGGACTTCACACTAGAACTAGTTTCCTAAGATGGCCTACCCATACGTGGTGACACACATACTTGGTGTAAATATTTATATAGTTTGTATGATCTAATTCCGGATACCATAGGTAATGAATATATACAGGTGTGTCGGAACGGTATTGTGAGCGGTTTCGTGACTGCCAGTATCATCTAGAGGGGTTTATATTATTTCAAATATATACAGCAGTGCAATAAAAACTTAACTTTTTTTGTGATATTGACACTGCTGGGATAGAATCGTAGCATTATCGAGATGTCGAAATTACGCAGTAAATAGTCGTGTGTGTTGAGATGACTCTATCTAGGTATCTTTAGAAAATTGTAGGTTAAGCCAGTACACATGGACCCCTCCACCTCCCATGCCCCATTTGGCCGGTATCCCGAAGCAGGTATGCCGTGTGTCTAAACACCTGTCCTACATGATCCAGGCGTTGTCTGTTGTGAAATAAACTCACACAGAAAGAGCTGGCCACTTTACAGGTGACAGCATATACCTGTCGTTTTCACCTGGTAACTGGTGGAAACATGAAGATAGTCCAATCACCTGAGCTGACTCTAAAGTTTTAAAACAGTCTGATGTAGCAAGGTATCTATATAGAATATTTGATGATATACGTTTCAACTATTTCTTAACCTTTAAACCAGCCATTTTGCCGGATAAATATAATTCATGTGGTTCCACTTTGCTTTCTAAGACATCGAAGCGACATTGATCCCACTAGATAAGCAATACATGTGTGTATATATATATATATATATATATATAAATATATATATATATATATATATATATATATATATATATATATATGCAAATCGCTTGAAACCCATCGATTGTAAAAACCAAGGGGATAATGGATAAGACCTACTGTTGTTTGATGTTGTACTTTTGACTGGCTAATATAGTACTGAAAAAATGAAAACAATATAAAATTAATTGTTGCTCTAGGGCATGGTTGTCTTGCTGTAACTGTAGGCTATCGATAGGGATCCAACAGAGGCACGCAGGATGAGGCAAATATAATGACTTCATCTTGTATTATTTTGCTTTCTTTCCCCAGGTTAAACTTCATGATGGCTGGCCTTAAACCATGGTGGTATCACCTGTCCAATGTCGTTCTGCACGCAGTGACAAGCGCCCTCTTTCTGACCTTCTGTCACAGACACGTCTTCCGGTTCCGGCGGAAATGGGGCGTGCTGGGCGCCGCCATGTTTGCCGTCCATCCAATACATACAGAGGCGGTGAGTTAAGAATTAATATCAAGTAGTGGTAAACAAAGTAACGCGGAAATTTGAATATACAGTGGATATGAACAAGGCTCGCATTCTTCTGCAACATTCCAAATGGCTCCTCTGTGCAGTTAAACTTGACAGTTTTTCTATTCTACTCACCGAAATCATGCGTCTCCGAATGTCTTTGCTTATCTGGCCAACCACATAACAATGCATAAAATAAAACATTCGAGGGGGATATTTTTGGCGAGTTATTTCTTTTACATGTATTCTGAAAACTGAAACCACTCAATTACAATGTTCCTTAGAAACCACGTAATAGCTATTCATGCAGGACGAACATGCCAAGAGAAAACTCATCCATTGTTTTAAGAACCTTTTGTTCGATTTATTCTCAGTATTGTGGACATTTTCCGAAGACAAGAGCATAGCTGTAAGAATGATAAAAGATGACCTTTCTGAAAGACAATAAGGCAGCGAACAAAATTCCAAAGGGTCGTTTATTGGTTTGGGTCTATGTATCATAGTCAAAGAAACATTATAGATATGTCTATTTCTCCATCCTCCTTTTATCGATTCTGCATGTATAGTCTACAGGCTACAAATGTATCAAACTTAAACTGGATTTTCGATTAGACTCATTGGATTGCGCTCGTAATGAACTTATAAATAATGTACATCATAATGACATTACGACACGCTGAATGGGATCACACGTAGTACAGCCCTTTGATATTTTCAGAAGACTCTTAAAGGTCAAAGTCACTGATTAATTACCCTCTCCACAGTTCTAGCCAGCCTAACTGCGTTTCAGCAGCTTCACTGAGGAGTTATCATGCGGGAATCCACCCCCTAGTAGCAGCGTCTGACCCTAGGGCAACGCCGTGATTGTTGTGATCCAAAAGCCGATAATAGGACTGAGGCGCCTGCCGCTAGGTGGCTGATCTAATTGTGTCCACACCGCCGAGCAGACGACAAACCGCCCTCCAAGTCGGCGCCTAATTTCCCGCTCTTGTAGCTGACCAGCCTAAGGGTCCCTGCAGGGTTTGATCCTCAACGCTCAATTTATCTGTGGACTCTGACCCCCTTCTTTCCACAAACTAGCGGACCACTCCGGCGAAAACAGACTGGTGGAGCCTATCGACGCTACCCTACTAATACAATCTCACTGGAAACTTTAGCGCCCGGCAAATGACATCAGTGGCCGTGTAAGCACATCAGACTAAAGTGAGTTAAGCGGTAATGATTTCATGACCTAAAGGGGTGGCCAGGGGGAGGGGTGCCGCGGGGGTAGTAACAAGACTGATCTTTGACGTCAAGGGGGTGAGGGCTCCTCCCTTCCCCAGTACATCACCCCACCACCTCAACAGCAACCCTGAGCACATACCCCAATCCTGGCATTCGATCTAAATCTAGAACGAATCACGAATGGAGAGTGATGGTCATGTGCTCGGAGAGTGACCCTCAGATCGATGCCACAACTTAAGTGCGACTAAAACTGGGAACATGCTACCTGCTTGGCGAGTGAGTGATAATTGATTGCAGGAAGTCAGTGAGAAACGATTGGGGAGTGAGCACAGACTGAACCGGAAGTAGTGGACTTTTAGCTGAGATTGATCTAAGGAGGACCAAAAATATAAACGATACGAACAGAAAAATGTTTTGAATGTAATTAAATCTTAAGGGGGTGTCAACTGAGTTCCCGATACACCCCGATGCTCCTTACGACACACTTCCATGAGAGGGGACGGGATGGTGAACCAAGGTCACCAACACACTATATGTATACGATGCAGACCGACAATGTCCCGATGCGCTTCTAATGTAAACGTTCCCTTGGGAGCATTCCGACGGAATCAAATTGTTAGATTTTCGTTCCGATGCAAGGTGTGTCGGATAGCAAAACTAATTCCCATTTCCAATGCATCTGCAACCCATTTTTTCGTCGGCTGTGCGTCTGGACCTCTGAATTTTGCGTCTGAGGCAGTGAATGTACAGGGCTTTATAGAGAAAATCGGATAGGAAAGTGAGCATGAATAATTTCCAATTAAACCGATGAATTTTACTCAAAATTATCCATACATGCACAGAGAGGAAACACTTCTAGGCTCGGCGTTCACTGAGCCCCCAAAACGTCTGCAATAGGCCTTACGATACACCTTCCGTTGAAAAACGAAATCGTGTCCGAAGGTAAAAAATATCGGTGCAGGTGATCACTCTACGATGCACACTACCTGTCCATGATTTGTTTCCGATGAAAAAGCTGTATCATAGGGTGTCTACGATATTTAATCATGAATAAATGCGGTTGACAAATTGTGAGCATTCTAGTAATATGAGTGTTCTGCCGGTAAAATAACTCTCGCGTGTTAAATACTCAATTAGGTAGGTAATATATAGGCCCATATGAAATATATTTATTGAAAATGTAAATTCTAATACCATGCATGATACATGCATAGAATATTGAAAATGTTGCGGGCAAAGTCTCTAAACAATCAATTTGATATTTATATATAGGAATTTGAAAATTAGAAACCACAAAGTCAAAATAGATATTTTTAAAGAGGAATACGTCTGTGGCTCAACAAAGTTCTTTTTACAAATATGGAAATGTGTGTCATTGCAGAGCAACATTTGTTCTGGGATGAATTTTTGACCAGTTCGCATTTCTAAAAACAACTATACCATCCTTGTTGGTAGTAATAAAGGGATGCATTATAGAAATAATACTGAGAGTTTTACAAATGCATAGTTTAGGCAAGACGCAAAGATATAACTGACTCACAACGATAGCATTGAAAAATGGACTGAATTATAATTCAGACCCCAATGCAACCTTTTTCGGTGTTGTAAATGGTATCTATTCCTTCTCGCATTTTACACATGTAATTGTTGATTTCGTTTTCGCAATAAGCAGTATTAAGTGTCGTGAAGCACACCGCGACGGACTACTTGGTTTTATTTAAGGCATTTTCCCCGTTGATGATCAGTAGACTTGCAGATATAAAGGCAAATTGGAGGACTATCTGTCAGTGTTGAAATCAATATTCAAGGGATTGTGTTTTCGACAAAGACAGATCGTTTCGAGGTTTGAAGTAAGTGGACAGTGCAGGAAGAGTTAACGAAGCATCGGGGTACGGTTACTCCCAGACCTGCATACTAGGAAATCGAAATGGGATCCACCCCGTCTTCCCCGGAACTCACCCCGACCCCAGCCTCACTGCCAGGCCCCTCTTCAACAGCCGGCTTAGCGGCTACATGGACTTTTTCAACGTCCTCATTGATGTCGATATCCTAGAAAACACCGCGCCTTCCTGCCCTCATTGACTGGAGAGTTCCGCCACAAGCTGGCGCGTGCACAGTGGGTAACTTCACGAGGAGCACCCTCGGTCCTTCAACCCAATCAATAACCTGACCACCACCACGCATGCGCACAAGGGGGAGGATCGGTGGAAAGCGCCATCTGCCGGTCAATTCTGGCGATTTGTTTGCCAATATGGCGGCCACTTGACTGGGGTGGTCTCGAAGGAAGGTGCCAACTCCCACGAAGTCCTGCTGGGGTCATAGCGATAGCTTTCCGAGTGTGTGGACAGGTCAGTGGCCCATTGTCGTCTGCTCGCCCGGAAGTCGTGGTCAACTTGGGCAGTTCTCCAGTCATCTGGTCAGTGCCACGCCCTCTGGAGGAGAGGACATGTCGCAGACACGCTCGCCCTACTGGAGGAGCCCCGGAGACGTGAGAACTCTGGATATAATGACATTAATTTCCCGCCGTGCTTCCAGCGAACTACATACTGCGTCAGCCATAACTCCTTTCATTAAAGAGACTTTAATTTGATACTTATTAACCTTTTCATGAGCAGTCCTAGCAGGGAAATGAGCACTTTTTCAATGACCTCTCGATTATGGCGTTTATATGATGATTATAAACACCGCATATACTAACCTTTTGAATCATATCGCAGTATTTGAAATAAATTCTGTTGAATAAGTTCAATATTAGGTGAGAGAGGATCATAATCTAGGACTTAAAGCTGATGTTCCAAATTCTAATTTTTTAGCTGATCCCTGTTTTTTGAGTAGTTAACAGTATAAGCACTTTCTACTGCTGGTCATATGATGTTTTGACAATGGAATCACAACTATTATATATTATAAATAATGATTGTGACTTCTGAATTATCCCGGCGGTCCTAAATTCAGAGAACTTTCGGATTCGTTTGGTTCTCTTTGATCAATGTTACTTTTAGTTAGATGCAGATACAGATTAGTATTGTTTGGTTGGTATACGAAACTTGACTGTGAATGATAGTTATGGTTGATTTTTATGGTCTTCCTTGAATTACCACGTAGCATGCCTTTTAGGGTATGTCTTTGATGTTCGACATTTCTTATGAGTATCATATAATTCTTTCACCGTTAGTGCACATATATACATTCTCAAATGCCACACGAATGTACTAAATTCATCCACTCTAGGTTGGGAATTAGCTTGACTATCTTCATGTGAACTGTGGCGTCAGGATTTAGCTTCTTCTAGAGGCTACTATTTTCCAGAACCCCTGACGGATAGTTATATTTGTCAACTACAGCCTCCTACACATGTCAGGAGAAAAAGGAAAAACGTGCCTCTTTGATTAAGGCTGAAAGACCTCTGCTCCAGATCCCTACTCCCGTTCTCTCTGCAGCAAACCCCCGTCCTCCAGCACCTTTATCCAGAGTACACCCCAAGCACACCCACGCCCTCTGTGAGGCAGCCTGTGAAGCTCTTCCTATAGCCTTCCTTTGTTGCCTGTGTCGGGTCGACGCGCGCCCTGACGGATGTCACAGGAACTAATGACAGCCACGTGATGGATCACGTTGGCCGTGAGATGCCCTGAGAGTTGACGAGACTTGGTGGCGGACTTATCCACAGGCTTTCTTTTGACGTTTCTCCCGGGGGTGCTGTAGGGAGCCTGACGTCGTTTGATGTTTAGTGGGAGTCGAAAAGGAAGCCGTGGTGCGTGGTGGGTGAAACAGCACAAGGCACACAAACATGTGTAGTTAAAAGAATCTCCAAGGATTATCGCAAAATACAGGCCGAAGACCTGAAGGACAAATTGTCCAACTGTCGGTGACATTGAAGTCACGTTGTAGTAACTACGTGTGGTAACTTCAGGTTGTAGATGCTGGTGACGTTAGCAGAAATAGAGCCACCAACTTATGGTCAGGGTAATGACGATCTCACGTGACTGTTGGACCCTCCGAAAGACGCTTCCGGCGGTATTAACGTACTATATCCATCTATTTTAATAACTATCAGCGTTTCTAATGCTCCCGAAATTTAAACGTTTGGCTAACTGACCTCATCTAAATGTTGTGCGTTGCACAGCCTCACATAGTAAGAGCAGAGAGTAGGCATCATAGTTTGAAAATAGCAAAATTCTAAACCAAACATTTTGTATTACGATCGTTTGAATATCTCTCGGAGATTTTTAGGACGCCCAGGGTCGGAATATTGCGCGCGCACCACATCCATTTCCGGATCTGTCAGGTCGTTGATTGACTGATCATTCATTGATGGCGGCGGGTGGTTAGGGTCGGTGGAGGGGGCAGGGGGGATTGGTATAGTTGGTTACCTGCCAATCGTAATCTGTCCAGATACGAAGGAGTGCGGGTCGGGCGAGGATGGGAAAAGAAACAATCGTTGATCCCGCCGGAAATAAGCCTTCCAACAAACAAGTCTCACGCATCCTTTCCAAGGGTAGCCGACGCCAGCGTTCCTAAAAGCAACTTGCCCATATCTTTGCGAACACTGCCGTGCTGCCAGGATGGTAGTATTGATAGAGTACCTGGAGGCATACACCAGTACCTTGAGCAGACAACATTTGGCTTGATTAATCCCAGTCGTCTCTCTGACAGCCAAAGTCATCGGTCAATTTCCATTCCCAGCAGACAGAAAAGCGCGGGAAAACGCCGGAAAACACCCAACGCTCAGCATATGATGGCAGACGTACGCTGGCCGACAGCAAGATGGATGGACCGCTATGATTGGCTGTTGGACGGTGGAGGGTCTGTCCGCGTCACGTTTCCGTCGGCGCTATGCGTGTCCGGTCCTTGTTTATGCAACCGGGTGGCATATTTTAAACGTCCTCCTTGCTAAAATCTTTGCGCACAAATGGCAGCTCTGATCACACCAACGCTGCACTGTATACATCATTCCACATGTATGCATCGCACATGTGCATATATTGCTAGCTGACTCGGGTAATTTATAGGGAAATTATCTGCTTTTTAGGCCCGGCGTCCACCTACTACGATATGGCACTGATACAAAAAGCAAATTTCGGAGACATATCAGAATAGTGCAAAATCGAGTTAAGGTATTACTTTCATTTTTAGACATATGATGCACTATAATTAAGGAAATATCGCATTGATGATGTTTCCAAGGGCACATAGAACAACATATAAATCTAATCCCAAAATTTCATAATTTTCTGATCGGTATCTCACACGTGAGAGCAGTTTTCCTGGCAGAATACTCTGCGATGCTCCCGATTAGGCACTGCAATTAAAACATGT
This sequence comes from Alentia gelatinosa, assembly GCA_950022655.1. Taxonomy (NCBI): domain Eukaryota; kingdom Metazoa; phylum Annelida; class Polychaeta; order Phyllodocida; family Polynoidae; genus Alentia; species Alentia gelatinosa. The sequence goes on along the minus strand of OX465580.1, from coordinate 98,397,820 downwards.
TTATATGTCATAGACACCCTACTTTAGAGGTCTTGCATCAGAACGAAATCGTAGACCTTCATTTCGTAGAGCTGTGCCTAATCGATGAGACGTGGTCAACTGCCCCGATATTAAGTGACCTTCCGGCAAGATTTTGATTTTATATCAGGAGGGCCATCGAAGACCATATCGGAACCATATCCTAGTAGGTGGACGCCAGGCCTAATTTGCAGTATTGATCATGGGAAGTATATTCTGGAGTTTTATGTCCATGGCAGTATCCATTTTTATGAGCTTGGTCCCATACTCATGTATGTACGCTACATACCTTGCAGCCATTAGTTTAAACCTGTGCACAGTCTGCACATAGACCCAGAGTGACTCAGTGACAAACGGGTTACAGTGCTCAAATGTCCCTCTAACAAGACCTACCGAATGATCGACGATCGGGAACTTCATCATCTGACACAAGCTTCTAGACTAGGAACATCGACATGCATTATTAGGCCCACCATCCACCTACTACGATAGCAAATTAGACCTACCAATATGGCTCCGATATAAAAAGTAAAAAACGGAGACTTATTGGGAAGGTCTATATCATAAACAAATGTAGACATGCCACTTCACCACGTATCATAATGGGTTATCCTGTAGAAAAAGGTGATCATGGTCGCGATATGCCCCACAATACATCCAGGGCACAAATACATATCTTAACCCTTTCAGGGCGAAAATGCCTGCAGGCATTATGTACATGGGGGGCGAAAATGCCTACAGGCATTATGTACACAGGGGGCGAGAATGCCTACAGGCATTCATGATATATTCAGGCATTTTCCAATATGTAAAAAACAAATTTAAAGAGTTTGTGTAAAATGTGGAAAGATATGTGTGGAAATCAAAATATTTTGTATACTGTTTCAAAAAATTTTGAACTATGACTAAAAAGAAGCATTCTAGGTCACATGACAAGTGAAACTTTCCTGAATGCCTCAAGGCATTCTCGCCCCCCAGAGACATACAACCCAGGGGCATCCTGGCCCCTGTAGCCAACCTGCTCGCCTGGAAAGGGTTAAGGTATTACTTTCATTTTTAGATATATGATGCACTATGATTCAGGAAATAAAGCGTCGATCATTACCCCTTACCCTGAACACAAAAGTATGAGTCGAGATGTGGGAATAATAAAATTTATTTTAATTTTATATACCTTCACCGACATGAATATTAATATGGTAAATATTAATATGATATAAGGTAAAAGAAAGTAATTGACAGTTATATAATGACGTCAATTAAGTTGAAGATAGATATTGGTAATTGACAGATATAATGATATGTCAATTGGTATAAGTATATATGGTTATATAACAATGAGTATATATGGTTATACAATATGAGTATAAAAACGCCAAGACCAGAAAAAGAGGCGAGGTGGGGGGGAAAAATGTTTGTGAGGAGTAGTGTATCACTGGTTGAGGGACTGGATGAGGGAGGTGTTGACCTCTCAGGCGTTGGAGTCTTTGATGTACCTCCTATGTGCGTTTGAGCGCCACCCCCCGTAACGCTGTATGGACAGCTCGGAGACCCCGGCCTGGAAGGCCTGGGTGGCCTTGGCCTTTCTCAGGCTGTGGAGAGTATAGGTTTTAGGGGGGTGGCCTGCTGAGGCATTGAGTCGCTCCCACTCCTTAGATAACGACCGCGTCTTTATTAGGGACCTGTCTCTGTTCAGCAGGAACGGATCCGTTGGTAGAATCGTAGGCACAGCGGCGATCATATTCCTCCCGGCTGTCACGGGGCACGACCTCGGGTCCGGGGAGGATTGTAGATTCACGTGTTTCTCCTCCCCGATGCACTGGAGGTTTTTGGCGGCCTTGACGCGGACCGCCACGTGACTTGCCGTGACCACCACGTCCCCACGTGAAAGGTGGCGCACCGGATCGAATGCCCTGGCCGTAGGTGGGGCGACTTCGCTCTGCCGCAGGGCAGCGTAATATAGCAGGAGGAAAGCGGCCCGTAGGGTCAAGTCGAGGGGCGTGTCCGACAACTGATCGAGGACCGCCTGGAGGGCCGCCATCGGGATCGGAGGCTTCACATTCGGGGTGTATGCTTTGTTCCTCTTCATGGCGTCGAGGGCCCTCCTGACCCTCACGTCCTCGGTAGCTGTAACGTCCCCGCCGGAGAGCCGTAGGTGGGTCCTCACGTGAGACAGCTGGTTGGCCACGGTCGCTGGCGAGGGGGCGTGGTCCGCGAGGTATTCGAGGAAGGCCTTGATGAAACTCACGGACGGTGCCTGAGGGTCGGTCCCCGTCCGTCGGCAGAAGGCGAGGTAGGTGGACACGGCGCTCTTCTGGTTCGCGACCGTGCCTGGGGCACGTGCGTCGGCCTGCCGCACAGATGCCTTCCGTTGGAGATAGCGTAGCGCCGGATCTGCAGGACAGCCGAAGCACAGGCACAAATGAGGAATGATTACACGGCATCACGGACCACAGATCATGATATTTCATAAGGCATGCGGCATTATTAAAATCCCTCGAGGACAGGTGGGCCCTACTGAGTGCGTCGGGGACCGTGTTGAGGACCCCGGGGACGTGCGTGTAGACCAGGTGGACTTGCAGCTTGGTCTGGCCCATCCAGGCCTGACGGGCACATTCGGCAAGGACGCGGTTGCGTGCCCGCCCCGCTGTGAGTGCCTGGACGGTCCCCATGTTGTCACAGAAGACTTCGATCCTGGTCCCACGATCACGGTCCCCGAGGAACGTGTGGAGAGCATAAATGGTGTTCAGGGCCTCTAGTTCGGAGATGCAGTCCACGGGGTCATTGATGGGACAGACCTGACACGAGTAGGCCCCATGGCCGTCGGTTCCCCCCACGCCCGAGAGGCAGGCGTCGACCGTGATGCACTTTGTCGGCGGCCCTCGAGGGATGAGGGCATGTCCATTCCACCCGGCGGCAAACCTGAGGAACCACTGGAGGTCCTGTCGCATGTCCGAGCTTACGTTGTTGTAGAACCCATTCATCGACCGTAGGGCCTCCAGTAGTTTGCTGACGAAGGGCCTCGCCGGGCGGATACACTTGGGGACGTGCAGGATTTTTCCGAGGACGGACTGTAGCTGTCGCTTCGTGAGCGACCGCTTCTTAGCGACCGCCCGCACGTGTTCCCGCACATCCCCCAGCTTGTCTTGAGGGATAGACAGGGACATCTCTGCCGTGTTGATGTCGATGCCTAGCCAGCGCACGGTCTGACTAGGTGCCTGGGCCTTCTCCCAGGCCTCAGGGAGGCCGAGCTCGGCGAACAGGTCTCGGGCTATGGCAAAGTCCGAGGCAGCTTTCTCCTGGGATGGTGAAAGTATGATGAGGTTGTCCAGATACATGGCGGCCTCGACCCCCTTTCCGGCGAGTATCCCCACGATGGTCTTGGCCACACACTGCATGTGGTATGAGGACGCGCGGGCACCGAACGGCATGGCCGTATCACAATAGTACCCGCCGTCCCACATGAAGCACAGCAGAGGCCAGTCGAGGGGGTCGCACCTAAAGTTCTTATAGGCGCGCGATATGTCGATGGTCGCCATGTAACTGGACGTGCCCGAGGCCACGAGGCGGGCGACGAATCCGTCGACCGTAGGGAGGCTGTGCTCCCTCTCCTTTCCGTAGACTGCATTCTTCATTACATAGGCGTTGACACTACGGTCCTGGGGGAAGGTCATATCGGTTATGACGCGGCGGGCCTCGGACCCGCGCTTCTCCCGGGACATCAATGGTTCAAATGGTGCCTCTGGGAACGGGCCCATGAGGTTCGAGAAGCCCAATTCCTTGTGTATAAAATCCCCGCTTCGGCCCGAGGTAGCCCAGAGGGAAGCCGTACCTGATGAATCCCAGGAGTTCGCCCTTGCCCTCCATGGCCGTGAGGTAGGCCTCCCACGCCCGTAGTTTGAGATCCGTCGGCAGGGTTATCTTGGAACACAGCGCGTTGGGCAGGCCCGAGGCCCGGACCGCCTCGTAGATGTGGCCGTGCGCCGGGGGGCCGGCGTCGGTGAAGCGGGGCCACTCGGCTCGCCTGTGTCCCATGAAGGCCTCCGGGTCCGTGCGGAGTCCGGGGGCTGGAATTCCGGTCCGGCAAACTTCTTTTAGTTTGTCAAAATCCGGAGTGTTACTTGTGTCCTCCCTAGCTGGCGCGGTAACACTAACACCGTGTGACTGTCATCCATGTGCCTGGCTCCGCCCCCTCCTTTGTTGTTGTTTTGGGTTGGCACCCGACCACGTGGCCGGCCGGCCTCCGTGTTGTGGTCACGTGCACCCCCAGTGTTGTCCCCGCTGCACGTGGGGGGGTGGGGGTCCGCAGGGGTCGCCGGGCTGTCCCCTTTTACGACCTCCGCCCACGTCCGGTCACCGGAAATCCTGATGGTGGTGGGAGAGATCACTGGGCCCGCTGGTGTTATGTCACGTTGATTGCACCCGGTGACCCCGGGCCCGGGGTGGGGTGCACGTGCTGTGACAGCTTGCGGGTGCACACCGCTCACTCGCGTGGCGCACCGTAACCATTTTTTGCCCCGGGTCCTTGTTGTGGGAGCATATCCGCCCTCGGGTCGACCGCCCGGAGCGTGTGTCCGGCCTGGGCTGCGTGTCCGGCCTGGGGTGCTCGCCGGGGTGCTGGTGTGGGCGCAGCCTGCCCGTTGTCATACCCCATCGTGTAGCCAAGTTTCCGGTTACACCAAGTAACGAATGTCCACACTGCCTCCCCACGGAGTCGCAGTACGAACACACGTGAAACCATCTCACGGGTCCGTCGTCGTGGCCGTTCCTGTGGCGGCACCCCTTTTCCGAGTTGAATTGCCTGCATGGCAACTCACGTCCTCGGGCTTTTCCCGCGTCTGTCCCGCTAGTCTGCGTCCCGGTCGTCATCGCGAGTCGGACTCGCTCCTCCTGGATGCGGGAGTAATCACACCAAGACAACCTCCCGGTCTCGACTTGATCAAACACTTAGTTCGACCACCTCCTCACTCCGGCCCACGGCCGGCTCTGGGCGTCGATCGAAACTTGATGTAAATGTTTGAACATGGCCTCACGGTCCACGGGGTCGACTGCACGGTCATCCCCGAGCAGTCCAATGAAGGCACTCAGGTACTTAAGGGGTCCTAGGGTCCCCCTCACTTCTAGTTTCTGGGACAACGTGTAGACCCCCTCCCTATCCACGAACATGTAAGGCTTGCTAATCAGACGAGTAACGTGAATATCGGAGTGAAGCTTACCAGCCGTTCTGTCGTGGCGGATGGCCTCACGGTCGAGCTCGCGTTGAATGTATGGGTCCCCGGCGTAGCGGTCTCGAAGCTGGCGGGGTGGAGGCATGGTGCGGGCGGCTTGTTCCTCGGCCCAGTCCCGAGTCCGTACTTCGGCGACCGATCGAACCGTAGGGAGGGAGGCCCGTTCCGGTGACCGTTGTCTCTGCATTTGGATGAGGGCGTCCAACTTCTTGCTCATGTCCGACAGTCCCGTCTCTACGGCCACGAGGCGGGCCGACCGGAGGCTACCGGCCTGAGACGCGGACTCCACGTGGTCGCTCTCCCTCACGGTTGACTCGGAGGCCTGGTCCGTGGTCGTGGAGGCGCTCGCTTGCGCGCGTGTAGTTGGTGGTGCCATCCTATCTGTTCTCTTTTTCACTCACTTTGCCCGTATTAAGACACTGTCTCTGCACGGTCAGACACTCGGGGAGTATCTGAGGACGGCGTGGAGAGAAGGCCAAAAATGGGAGAAAGAAAAAGTACGTGTGTACGTAGTAAAGTACAAGAACAGACTGAGGAGGAGGTCAGAGCGGCGGTTGGCCACGTGACCGCGGGGTTCACGTGACCGACACCAGGGGGGAGTGTGCAGGGTGCGCTGGGGGTGTGTCAGGGGGAGCAATGACCACCCTTGACCAACGGCCATGGGTTACCAATGTTCACCAGTACACATAGAATAACAATGTACACAGTATATTTTTCACGGCCTAAAAGCTCTATTCAAAATCGAATTAATAAAGTATTGACATGAGACATTTAAACCTAACCAACAATCACCACACTTCCAATGCATATGGGCATGTATCCTGTATCTAATTCCAAAATTTCATATTCTTCTGATTAGTATTCAACACGTGAGACTGAGTTTCCCGGCAGAATACTCTGCGATGCTCCCGATAAGCCACTGCTATTTTAACATATTAAAATGCTGTAGAGACCCTACGATACTGGTTTTTGATCAGGCCGAAATCGTGGACCCTCATTTTTAATCGGGGCCTTATCGCAGAGACGTGGTCAACTGCCTTAAGATGAGAGGTCACCTTCTGATAATAGTCAATTGACACCACTTAACATAGAAAGATGTGACATATTCTGTATCAACACGTCGTCGTTGACTATGAAAGGGAAATTTGGCGTTACTACAATTGTTCAAAGCTCGTTCATATGTAAATTCAAATAGGATGTTATCTGCAATGATTGGCTATGCTTGAGCTTCCAGGACGGTGTACAAGATTATACACATATCATAGTTTCCATGAATACCTCAATGTTACTATGCTCAGTCACCTATAAATCTGGAACCAAAATTTTATTAAAAAGAAAAACGTCACTTGTGGATTAGTGTAAAGCTGTGAGACTCGCTTCTGAAATTGTTTCAAGGTATTGAATCGATTGAACACCTGAGGAAATTGATATAAAGATGGCCTCCAAACAACCTTCCACATCTCTATTTTCAAATTACCCTTTACTCTAATAATCAAAGCCTCATGCTTATCAGAATAAAAGTGTTACATATGACACTAGAGTTATGCCATCGTTTCTAATCACTCAGAAATACCGGTTGTGAACCTACAATTGTTAAATGAAATACAATGCTGGCAAAGGAAAACAACGGCAAAATGTAAAACTATTGCTTGGCTGCTTTTATGAGACACACTTTTAATTCACACATCCCATCACTGACTACCACTACCTGTACCAGAAAACCAAGGAGAAAGAGGAACCAGGTTAAAATCAAGTGACCATTATCACAAGGGTCTTGATCAGTTGAAGCTAAAGACTAAACAGTGGCACCAGTCAACCTTATCTTTGTGTACGTGAATATTGAATGTAGTTACAATAACAGAACTATAGGCATTTAACGGTGTATTCAAATATTGACAGGACGAGTTTGATAGAAGTATTTATGCAAGCTGACCTCTGTCAGGATATAAAACAATGTAGATAAAAAAGAAAGGATTGCAAATTGAGTGAGATCGAATGTGGAAATATAAGTGTGGCAATTAGTTAATTAGGATAGATTCACTACAATACCAAAATAAATTATGTATGATGAATAAATAAAAAGGAGTAACAGCATGACCACAAAGATGTAGGCCCTATGGAAATTTCAAAACTGTACTTGCCATTTATATACCTGAATTTCATGGCACAGTTAATGTAACGAGTTAATGTCTTTAAACTTTAATGAATGAAAGTGTTTGCTAAAAACAGTAGAAGAAATACTTCTGTAAATAAAAGACCAAATAAACATAACTAAATGAACATAGAGCACGTTTCTCGCCCTGAAAGGTAGGAACACCTCGTGTAGACTTGTTTCGCCTTTTGCCATGCAACGAGAACAGCATACATGATGCAAGTTGCAAATAGACGTCTAAACTCTCTGAAAAGAATTTTACGATGTCAAGTCGACAGGCACATAAATTGGTTGTGTATGCGATGTTTCTATTAATAGAGAATATTAGGTATATATCTCAACTACATCATGAACAAAATTTATTCATCTTTCATCAAATGCCGTAAACAGAAATTCATCTGAAAAGAAAAAGTGAGAACAAAGCTAAAGCCTAAATTGACACAGGCATCCATAGACTTAAAACGTTACTTTTCTTTTTAAAGTAAAACCCAATTTGACCACAAACTCCTCTGGTCAACTTGCAAACGACATCAGACCACCATTAGGCTGGGCCCATTTGTAGTTTGGGCTCTAAGGGCAGCCAATCAGCGTCCTCGTTACAAACTACTGATGGCCTAAACACGCCATCTACAGCTCCATCACAAAACCATCAGCAGCCATCCGGTAAATAAAACACAAAAATTGTCCTCGGAAGCTCTCCGCAGACCACCTGCTCTGATTTGCATTCATGGAGGAACCAGCCCTTCCCACTACAACAACTTCTTGCACATCCTCGTTGCTTTTTTCCGTGGTCTCACTTGTGTTTTTACTGAAGTGTAATATTGCCTGTAATAGTTATTTTTCAGAAGCTGCCCTGACCCAGAGTTCGCGCGTTTCCCATTGAGGGGTTTGTCCGTGATTGTGGCACAATTTCTCTGCCAAATCCGATTGTGCTTTTTTCCCAATAACTTTTATTTTATGAAAGATTAAAGAAACGATTGAGGTGATAGGGAAAAAGGCATCGATTGGCTTGGGGTTCATTATCGAGTCCCCGTTTTTGACAATACTAGAAAAAAGCTAAGCCATTGATTACCATGTCTGTGTGCCTTCCCTGTCACTTCGCATCCTGGGCCTGCATCCATCTGTCTCTGTCTGTCTCAGCTGCAGCCTTTCGATTTCTGTCCTCTTTCAGTCCATGCATTTGCAAAGAATAACAGATCGAGTTCACCAGCACCCTTTAAAACGTTTTTCTTCAATACGTATGTGTTACTCTTGCACAACAATTCTCATACATTCCGAAATTTAATGATTCTCCGCAAACTTCGGATATAATTGGTTATTATCCAAATTATATGTATATCTAATATGTGATCTTATAGTCAATAATTGGTAAGATATGAAATCATTGTACTTAAACACAATTTTATAAAGATGGGATCCTGTAATATTTCATCTACGTTCAATAGGGTAATTTAAGCATAAAAATGACCCTAATATCTACACAAGTACGTCTTAAAGGGATTACAAATGATTGGCAAAGGTTCAAAATTGAGTCCCTATTATAAGCCAGCATTAGAAACTGAATAACAAAGCCCCCTTACAAGATCCAGCAGAAGAACAGGAATCTAAACAGAGATGTATCAAATTGGTGAAAGTAAGGAGTATTTTCAAGAAAAGAGGGAATTTATCTTATTTTGATATCAATTCAATATTTCCGTATTGATATACATGCACACATAAACGAAATTGTGCCTGTGCCTTTACCGAGGCAGCATTAGCAGGTATCTAAATTCGACCCAGTACTCGTGACAAATTCTTCCATTTTGAAGTCTTTGATATTAACCATCCAGTTGAAGTATTTTAGTCAGCACGGATCCCATCTCTTGTTTCGATCGCTCATGGCTGTTTTATTTGAGTTCATTTCACACTCTCGTCATAATGTCCCGGCATCCTCCACCTAGCCTGAAAGCAAAGGCGTAAAATCATCATGCTTGGGTAACACATGATTAATCACTTTTCTGGTCGACGATACCCTTGCTGAAAGTTAAAATCCCAGTAGAAGCACCCATCTCTCCCACTCGTCAGTTTCGAGCACAAGGCCCTCAACTCCCTCTCTGACTATTCCGACCGACACCCTCAGATGAGCGTAGTTAAGAAAAAACACTAAGCCTACAAAAACATAAAATTACACAGGAAAAGAGGCAAATCAAAGTTCCCGGAAAATTGGAGTCAGAAACCGAGACCTGGCGCAAGATTGAGAGCGCTAAAACTAGTTGCCGGTGTCAAGGACTACTTTTTATACCACGAGGTACCTCGTTTACTTTTAGAGGCAGTCAATGAAGGGTGAGGTGGTGATGGATTATTTGACATTGTTAGTGATTTAAAAAAACACAAAATATGATCGATGGGAGAGGGAAAGGGGAAAATCGGAAAGCTGCACACGTCGGAAATAAACAGAAAAACGTAATCAGCTCGAGTTTGAACTTGGAGAAACACTTTGACCTTTATGAAAGATTACCCTTAAGCATAGAATTTGTATCAAAAATCTAAATTGATAAGTCTTAATTCGCTATTCCAGGTTGCTGGAGTCGTAGGTCGTGCTGATATTCTAGCTTGTATGCTGTTCCTCATCTCATTAATGTCATATTTGAGGTAAGTCATCTCAGTTTATATCCTTCTAGAGGTATACTCGAATTATGCACTGCACCAAAAAAGAAGATATTTCATATGTACATGTGGCTGCGTAAACGCACATATCCAGTGTATATTGACATGTTTTCATATGTATGTAAACGCCCATATTGCGTGCCAGCGTGTGTGGCATATACAATAAGTTTTTGTGTGTATACGGAAGCATAATGGCTGTATTTGCCGCAAAGTGTATATAAAGAGAGATATACGATGCGTGATATGTATACACTGATCGTATACATGTACATACGTTTAATGTATATATAAAAACAGATATATATGTAAAAACAGAAAAAGGTCTACCTGGTCGCCCGGCCACTGCCTCCCTTGTGGCTGCCCCCGCCGGCCCCCCTGCTGCCCATGCTGGCTCCCCTCCTGCTGCCTCCTACTCCTCCCAGGCTTCCCACAGTCTCCCCCTAGTATGTGTTGACAGATGACCTACACCCCTATGCCTACACACATTATCAGAGTTTTGTCTATGAGTGGGTGGGCACATGGCTGTGTGCAGATGGGTGTGAAAGTGGCAGGTGTGAAAGGGCCTGTGGCAGCAGAGGTGTTGGTGGCAGTGTTAGTGGCACCGGCTGTGTGGCGGCACTTGCAGTGGTATAGTGATATCAGATCAGACCTTGTATTATATATACACTACCAAAATACTTACTGCAGAGGAATGGTGTTTTAAAAGTAAAATCTATCATAAATATGTTAAAAAAACAAGAGAACACTAGGTTTATTTGATATAATTAATCAACCGATACCTAATTGGATTTTAGAAATTATTTATGATAAAAATTGGTGATATAGAATTGGATTTTCCATATAACACTTTTATGACCTATGGCAAATGAAATGAAAACAACAGTGGTGTCCCTAGATGCAAAGATCAAAATTATTGAACAGTGGTGTAAATATAACAGAATCACGCATATAGAGGACATATATATGACTGCAACATGGGCACATGCATACATCTAGAGATGAAGTATATACACAATGGCAAGGAGGACTTACTTAGTGGATGCCATCTGGACATCGCAACATCCATGCATCGCAGTTCGCTAGAGGTGGTCAGATGTAGTCATACGTTCATGTCAAACTATTCACTTTAACGATATTTCATTGCCAACAGAGGCATGAATACTAGTTCGAATTGGAATGAATTGCTTCATGAATGGACATAAATCAACTCAACAAACAGGAAAGAAGCATTCTTCAAACTTGCATCCGACTTCTTCCAGAATCCTTGTTACTAACAAGGGATCTTAACCAAAAAACTCTCCGCTTCATTTTTTCAAAAGACATTTTGCCAATTTCCTGTGAGCCCCAATTAAAAGTGACGTAGCTCATTTCTGACCACGTGACACCTTGCACAAGTTCTGCGAGACATTATTTCTGCTACGTTATGACGTCACATCCGCTTGACGCTGACGCCAAGTGCTTGGAAGCAGTGCCGCCTAGCGGCTGATTAATGAAGGAGGTGTCACATGAAAGTCAGGCTCAGACGCCGAGGTTGGCCCTGTCAGGTCAGATGTAGGGGTTAGATTGACAGTCGGATTTAAGTGTCTTCATAGAAGTGGGATTAAATGTCATGTCGGAGGATATGGCTGTGACAGGCGATGGGGCCCTCTTCATAAAAAAGACTGCCTCTGGTCTCTCTCCACGTCTCTCTCTTTCGGTCTCTCTGTCCCTTTGTGCTCAGTGGCTCGAAGAAAAGTATGGTGGAGAAAAAGCAGAGGCCAACCTAATGCTTGTGCTGATGCAATGATGATTCAAACAGGGAAAGAATCGGTAAATAAATCGCTTGTGTTTAGTCTTTCTTGGGGAAGTCGTCCAATCCTTGCTTCTCAAGCCTCGAAGATTCATCTAGCAGACCACTGTAACTACAGTTGTCTTCTCCTTTCTTACCCCATTATAATCGATCTGAAAATAGATATATTGTAATGTTAATTATAGAACACTAGGTATTCTCTTTGTCATGACAAATGCTTAAAAATGTTACCGACAAAACGCATACATAATGTCATGAAAGAAGTACCGAAGTTCCTTTTCTGAAAACCACAACAAATAAAACCTATTGAATATACTTTATTACCAATAAGGGTGCACTGCACAGGTCGATATTTTTGTTTTGTCCTTGCCAGTGCTGAACGTTGCAATTAAAAAATCAGCTCGATCCTGCCCTGTCTGAACTACAAGTTCAATTTATCTTATGTTCCTTTTATATACTTGATTTTGATTTTACAGTCATGGTATACATAGCCACAGAGGGCGATCATCAGTGTCCTTTGGGTAACAAAAATATAATCTTTCAATTGGGACAATTGTGATTGATTCAATTAGCTATGATCCCAATGAGAGTGACTGTAGGCATGGGACGGATGGGGAAAAGAGATCTCCTCGATCAATGACCAATATGGTAAACTGTTGATAAGGTGATCTAAAAGAAAAATTGAAGTGGAGGTGCCTTGGCCAGCTGCAAAATATTTATTATTATGCCTAAACATGGCTGCTTCCCCTCCTGGTCAAAAGATTCTTAGGAAAAGAGATTTTTCACAAATAAAACGCAGAACGTGTCTCAGCATGGATAGACTGGATCCGACAATGGCATTTCGCCATCCCTAACTGTATTTGAAGTTAACCACTAAATTGAACACGATAAATCGGAATATCAATTAATTGGCTGCTTTTACTCCATAACCGAATCGCAACATATATTAGGAACGTTCCCACAGAAGTCCACACGGAACTATCATCCAATATGCACCGGTTGACCTTTGGCGAAACCAGAATGATACGGCAATCATCGTCGATAATAATACGCCTGGAGCCCGACAGAGGGAGACACTGTAGCTGGGCTGGAGAGGTGTGAAGCCGAGCAGGGGTGGGTCTGGTCCATTGGTTGGGATGCAGTGGGTTGTGATTATCCGCTAACTATGGAGGTGTGAAACCAGATAATGTACCTGAAGCATGCTGTGTTATTAGGCTCTTACTGCAGCGCCCATTTTGGGTAATCGACCAATACCGACGCCAACGGGAATGTTATTTCCCCATTTTACCTTCCCCCCCTTTTTATGGTTATTGATACCTGAAAGGTTGTGCTCCAGGAATCCGGTAGTAGAATATCAGAGTGTCATAGAGTGCTGAATTAAAGTAGCATCACTCTCTACCATGAAGAATATGACACCACTGCGTGCACTTTTGTTAATTCATAAATGTTCTCCATAAAAAAATTGTCAGGTTGGAGTGGTATAGTTTGAGGTACTGTTAATTGTTGATTAAAAAACCCCAGTATTTTATGACATACTATAATCGCCAAATGACGTTCTTCCTAGTCATTAAGCCTAGTGACTGTTGGCGTTTCACATTGGAGCAACTACCAATGTGATATCAGAGCGACATGGAACTGATTTCGCCAACATTTGGAAGGAGGAGGAGTATAGGAAAATTCACTTTGAGGAACACCTTTCTAAATGCTCTCAAATTTGTGAGTCATGGAGCAAAAAGAAATTGTCTTTGAAAGGTAAAGTTACGATTGTAAATTCTGTCATTATTCCTATAATGCTGTATCCTGTTTCTATGTTGTACACACCAGCAACAGTTTTTGTGGACTTCAGAAAATTGATATGTACATTTTTGTGGAACAGTGGTGTCAACAAAATTGCTTATAGTGCCATTAATCAACCTATTAACGAAGGAGGCCTCAACCTTTTAAATTTAGAAACTATGTATGAGGTGTCCAGACTTAAGTGGATAACAAGAATTTGCAATGAAGCGAAGACATGTTGGGATTATGTGATCCCGGAATTCTTTGCGCCCTCAAAATCAAACATGGTCCAAACAAATTTAGAATTCTTCAGAACCAAAAATCGAATCCAGTACTCCCTTTGCCACTCTAAATTCTATCAAGATTTAGCTAAGATCTGGAACAAAATCTATTGCAGATTCCCTATCAACAAAAAAGATCGTCAATTTGAGTATATTTGGAATAATAAATTCATCAACATTTATGACCATGATAGCATGAAGAGGTGTTGGAGCCCTGCGGGTATCAATTCCCTTCATGATATTATCAACAATGATACTCTCATGACGGAAAGGGATATCAGACAGAAATTTGGAATTCCCTGCACATTTCTTCATATGCTTCAACTACGAAGGGCCATACCCTGGTTCTCAAAAATGACATTCAGTTCAATTAAAGATGAAATTAATCCACTATACATTAATGACTCGGTGAATGTTGCTATAAATATTCGAGCAAGTAGCAATAAGAAACTTTATTATGTGATGAATTCGTACAGAACCACTATTCCCACTAGCCAGAAATATTGGTACATCCAATATAAAATACCTCAGATGGATACTAAACGTTGGACTGGTATTTATGCCGACATTTATAAGGTTACAAGAGAAACAAAACTACAATCTTTTCATTATAGGGTCATTAATAGGCTATTTCCTACAAACTCTTATTTATACAAAAGAAGGGTGACTTCCTCTGATATCTGTTCCTATTGCACTGAAAAAGATACTTTAGAGCATTTCTTTCTCACCTGTCCTAGGGTTAAAGTTTTCTGGGATACCACTATCAGATGGTTGTCTAATGTAGTGGGTTTATCTGGTCCTTGGTCAAAAGCGAATATTTTGTTGGGATTCCCTGGTAAAGGACCAGAGGTACAGAAGCTTAATTTTATAAATGTTTTGTTGAAATTTTACATTTATAGACAGAAACTATTTCATGATAATGACCTCTTTCTTTATGGTTGGTCGGTGGAATTTAGGGAAAAGTTACGTATGGAACGCTACTTAAATCACTTAGAAAACCAACCAAATAAGTTCACGAAATGGCAAAAAATCTTTGAAAAAATCATATAAGGTCTAACGGTAATTTACTGAGCCCCCCCCCCTGCTTGAGTAATTCACCCCATGTTTTGTCCAGATTACGTCCTGTATTCGCTATGTTTTTGTCATGCAACTGTTTGGTACGGTAGTGATGTATGATTTAATTTTTGTTGCATTTTAGGTTACATGTGCTATATCAGTAGATTCATATCATTATGCTAAATCTATAGACATTTTTATATAACTTAACCTATACTCTCCATCTGTCAAATACTTCCTGTAACAAAAAAAAAAAAAAAAAAAAAAATGGTGTTTATGTAAGAACGTCTAAGATGTAACGATGTCACTTTGAAAAGAACTTGAAAATCAAGTCTGAAACGTTGCTAAGATTTGTTATGATACTGCCATTGCTTGATGTTGAAGTTGAAAGTTGAATAAACACTGCAAATAAAAAAAATAAAAAAGAAGACACTGCGGGATAGCAGTAGAATCGGGACTTAAACTATCACTGCGTGAAAAATGTGTATATTTCATCTATACACCACCGCGTAAACAGACGTATGCAATGTTTAAATACATCGATATGTTTATATATGTATACGCCATATTGTGCGCCATCGTACACGGCGTGTACAACTCTGTTTTTCATTGTATACATCAGCCTAACAGATGTATTTGCCGCAAAGCCTATATGAAGAGAAATATACTGTCTGCAACATCTTTACGCAAGTCATATATATATGTATCGTTGGCGTATACAGGTATACAGATAAAAACTAAAAAAGGTTTACCCTCTCCCATTACAGCCACACCGCCCTGGCGGAACCCGACTGCCCAGGTGCCCAGGGAGCTGTTTCAAAACCATAGACTTCACCCACGTTTTGAAACAGCTCCCTGGTCCCGCCTCTCTGTCTCCCCAGCTGCCCCTGCTACCCCTGGCACTGCCCCAATGGCAGTGGCGGCGGCAGACTTTATGCTATCAATATATACATGTATATGTACAAAACATATATAAACAGAGCAATGGTGTTTTCAAAGCAAAATCTATTTAAAAAACGCTAAAACATCAACAGAATGATGGGTTCATTATGTGTAATTAATCAATTGATACCCAATCAGGTTTCATAAAAAAATTATAAAATGAATTGGCGATACAAGATTGCATTTTTCATATCATGCCGACTTGGATGGTTAATGGAAGATGAATTAAAAACAACAGTAGTGCCCTCTAGGTGCAGATATCAGAATAATTGGACAGTGGCGTAAATATGCATAAACATAACTCCAACTGGTTAAGTATGTGATACGTTCAAAATCAGGCATATATATATGATGCCAAATAGGTCCAAATTATTTATGCCCGAGGAGACTTGTATACGCGGAGTGTACAAATATGTAAACATGAATTGTTATGCTGTGAATGGACCCTGCAATTCATGGTCCTACATCAGGTACAGAATACGCATCACCGGCCGTATCCTCGCCATTGTAATTTTAGTACCGGGATCCACGGAGCTAGCGATACATTAAAATAGGCCCTATAATGCATCTCCAGGCACAAAATCGATATCACTTGGAAAGTCATCTTTAATCTGTAGCTGATACACTAAAGGATGCACCCCGATGTAAGCATCGTAAGATACATCGTAGACTAACAGGAGCTCAGTGGACGCCGAGGCTTAGTAATGTAGCATACTTTTCACTTGGGATGGAATTCTGAATGCATTATGGTTCGCCCAGGATCACAGCGTATTTACAAGAAAATGTAGTTCAGCAAATGAACTGGGTGTGGTGCCAGGTTTCTTTGTCATCCCCCATTAACTGTGAAGAGTCAAACTCTAAGAAGGCGCACTATTCCCGAAAATCTCAGATGAATTATCATGCTAAGTGACCTTACCACACACAATCCACAGCACAACCTGGGTGTGGTTAGACGTGCATATTTATAAGACTACGGACGGATACACTGACTATGTTTCAGTTTCACTTTTCGTCCATTGTGTTTTGTTTTTCAAGGACTTCTTCCCAAACATCCAGCAAGGGAAAAACATACATCTTTTGAGCACCTGAACTTATATACATACAGTTGAAAAAAAAGAGACTGTTACCAAAAAAATGTCATTTATCCTGATGGTACAGTTAGATGAGCCGTTTATGTATCTCTGTCCACTGGTTCCATAAGACCATTGGGCGAAGGAGGTATTTAGGAAATTCTTGAGAGCATGTTAAAAGATTTTCCGAGCCATCCGTTGGAGGTTGGAGAGTGAAGCCACGTGGGCTGGCTGGTCACGTGTAGAGGAAAGAAATGTCAGGAGAGTGTAACTAGCAGACTAGTGCAAAATATGTGTGTGCATGTGTGTCAGGCGTGCTTATCACTGCCCCCCCCCCAATCCCCCCTACCCACCTGGTGTCTACTTCTTCTTCTTTCGACACATGAAAGGTATCAACTATGTCTATGTTATCTTTCTTTTCTTTTTACCAGAGTAAGGGGGTATATTAAAGACAAATGCGGGTAGGTATCGAAACGCCCCCTGGTTTAACACTGGTGCTGCCATCTGGGGCCATGAAGATATAGCAGTTTCTCATAGACACCAAAACATAAGCACTTACCTTCTTCAGATGGCCTTCCCATAGAAATTAGCATAGTGACATAGTATTTTTTTAGCCTTTCCCATTTGTAAATGTTCCCAACTATCACAATCCAGAATTATTTGAAGGTAGCAGTAGAACATCAGTGTCATTTAGCAACAAAGTAAAAATGTTGCATTTTCCCATAGACACCAATAGTTAAGCACTTACATTTTCAGATGGCCCTCCCATAGAAGTTAGCATGGTGATATGCCATTTTTTTTGCATTTTCTATTTGCTGATATATAGAACTTATATTATCCTGAGCTATTTGCAAATCTCAATAGAATTTAGAAATCACCCAACTACCAGCTTTTGTCTTTAATGAGAATGTGTTTTACTATATATTAGACAGTGGTGCCATTAACTGATTAAATTAGCATCACAATTATCTAAGCTTGAATAATTCCTTATCAACGTTATTAACCCTTTCCCTGCAGCACCCTAATCCCCTGTTTAGTATTATACGGCAGGCATTGCCTGCCCAAACGACCCTGCTACGACAGGCACCTTTTTGGGGAAATAGCAATGTCGTGTTATAAATGTGTCATGTGATTCAAGTAATTGCCTTGGCCACTGATCATATTTTGTTGTTTCAAATCAAAGGTCAATATGGCACTTATACATTGTCCAAAACTTCTTCTAAATCAAACAATAATCATTTTATCTATATAGTTTTGTATATAAGTATCAATGATGCCTCTAAGATGCCTGGAGGCATCTTCCTGCCATAGCCAAGGGAATACCTGGAGGCATCCTCCTGCTGTTGAAGAGTTAACAACGTTGTCATACTAAAACTCTTATCTCTTTTTTTCTATTAGAGTACCTAGATAGCTGTACTAATCTACTTATCTTAAATCTAAGACAATGACAGCAAAAATTAATATCTCAGATCTATTCAAGCGAGTATGAACTTTGCAATAAACTCTCAGTGGGGCTCATGAGGGTTGTTCATATGTTCGCAACATTATGATAATGTGGAATTTCCATGAATATATTTACATAGGGTTCTTGTAAATCCACGAATAGTGATACAGTGGTCAGAATAATGGTTTCGACATAATATTATGTTTCCTCTTTTCTGTAAATAGAATCCATAACTCTGATTGGTCATTGAATTCGTCGATGGCTTAGCTTTTAGTCGAGTTTTTATCCAATGTTATTATAGTGCCGTCTCGGGTGCTGACATTCCATGCATCCAGTGTTCTGTTGAAACAAAGAAATCCTCCAAAGATTAAGGGTCAAGGGGCATGCTTCGAACGAACCTGTAAGCAGAAGTAAACGCCGGAAGTAGCTTTCCCCTCAGCCACCCGGGGCAGTCGGCGCTCCTAGCGGAGTACTCCCAAATTAGCCGCCTTAACAGACCGGTCCTGTCAACAACTGGTTGGCCAAATCACGTGACACACACAGATTTATCTCCTCTTTTTTCTGTAACGGATACCTTTCACCGGAAGTTGTGCTGGCTGCTGAATGGTCACCAGGGGGCAGTAAGGCAGGTAGACGCCGGCGAAACCCTGTCAACAATGACCTGACTGTGTTCTAGTACGCTAATTACCCGCCAGCTGGCGCTAACGACGCGTCAAAGCAGAGCCATTAAACACTCCAAAAGGGAGGCTTGTAACGCCTTGTACTCTCGTCGACACATGTGACTAGCTTGTAAACTATGTGCTCCGTGTCCCAAAAGTTGGACTACCTAAAGTGGGATTCACACAGAGAGACTCATGTACTTGAAATTGGTGTAATTGGCATATTTTCCCTAGTCTCCGACAATCTTCCCTCTGTCCAATAATTTCAGAGTAGAATGATGAAATTGAGCTTTCTCAGTCTTTTGGGAAAATGGCGGATCTGAATCACATGGAAGGAAAAACCCAGTACCAGTATAGTCTCAGACAAGCTGTACCACTAAGACTAAGGGGACCCTCATTATCAGTGGGATGTACTCTGGTCTCACCAGAATGCCCGAAAAAATTCAAACAGGTTTAAAATCAAAATTGTTTGATATTATATACCTTGACAGGGAACAATTTTCAATTATATATTATGAAAAGTTTCGTCCTGTGTTGTTTATTTCATTGTAAGTGTCAAAGGAGGCCAGATCGAGCAGTTCAGCATTCTTTTACCACTGTGAAATATGATCTATTTACGGCATGATGTGCCGTGGTGTGCAATAAAGCTATGCCGGGTAAAACAACTCCCAAAGTCCCCAGTTATTTTTCGACAGTGAAAAATCTAGAGACCGATGCTCATCATATCTTTGTAAACTGCACAATTTTTCAATTTTTCAAATGAGTTTCTATCACTGTATCAGGGTCTGATTCATACATAAATCACCGAACTCGGCTCCGAGCCGATCTTCCGTTCAGGCCCTCTTAATCAGCAGTGAGTACAGACTGAATCATTTCATTGTTATACAGAATAAGCTGAACATATCATATTTTTCATAGCATTTGGCCTGGTGATAATTTGATATCTGATGGCGTCCACACAGTGATAACAGAATACAGTATACACAGTATTATACGTCTGCATTTCATCTTATGTTACTTGAGCTACAACTACAATACTTGTATTCAATCATAGGAACAGTGTTTTATTTGTGTGGAGCTCCTTTCCCAGAATAATTGTCATCTCAGTTTTCCTGTTTGATTGCTGATTGTTATTACAGGGTGTGTGTCGCACATAACCTTGTGATTTGTCCAAGAGCAATGTTCCCAAAAGTGGTTGCAACGAACATCAATTTGCTGATTTTGCAGGTGTACGAACTTTTAGAATTTCAGATTATATATTCATATAACATCAGGATTTATAAAAGAATTTATTCAAAAGAATCACACTTAATTTGTTCAAGTTATATTCGTTGAGCCAAGAATTCTGTAAGGTAGACACTTCAACAAATGAATTAATTCCAGTTCGGGTTAACAAAATTTTCAATATGGAGGCCTCCTTGGGTGCTGGGTATGTCCATATTTTCTCTCATAGGTTAGAATACATGGTACTGTTGTCCACCAGACATCCCGATACAAAGGCCCGGCGTCCACCTACTACGATATGGCTCCGATATGGTCTACGATGAACCTTCGGAAAAAAATCAAAGTCGCGTCGGTAGGTCACCTATTTTCGGGGCGGTTGACCATGTTTCCGCTAATAGACACCGATAAAAATCCCATACAATGCATGGTGGATTGGCATGTCTAGACATATGTCTACGATTTTGCACCTTCCCGATATGTCTCCGACATTTTCATTTTGTATCGGTGCCATATCGTAGTAGATGGACGCCAGGCCAGAAGGTACAGATGTCGGTATACCTTTTTGGGTTCCTTGAATCAAATGGCTAGATTTCCAGGGTTCAACAATCTATTTATACCTGTAAAGGTCTTAAGTGAATGATGTTCATACCTGAGGTGACACTATTAATAGCAACCATTTTCTTATCTTATTCAGAACCATATCATCATCTTATTCAAAAAAGAGAAAAAGCTTCTTAACCATTAGGCATATTTCGGTGAATTGAGTTATGGATTTCAATGAAAATGACAAAATTCATGAACTGAATCAGTCACGGGGAAAAGGCACCGTGGTCAGAGTTAAATCCCCTGTAAATATCATTTTCCGTTTCGTCGTTGCCAACAAAGGTAACCCATTGACCGTGTTCCCGGTTCATTACCAGGGCTCGCGCTGGTAATGTATGCCCGAACCAATTGTTTCCAGCCTTCATCTGTGGATAACAGTACAAATGGGAAACCTGTTAATATCAGAAGAATGTCAACTACCATCTCATGTTCTCCCAATAATTCTAATTAAGAATTTATACCTTCGGCGCGACAGTAAACGGAGCACCATTCGAGACTTGCATCTTGCCGTCCATGTTCCTTTCGTAGGGACACGGTGGCGCCCCACGATGGCGAGTGGTTGAACTAGAGGCGGCCATAATAGAGGCTTAATCATGGCGGTAATGACAAGGATTAATAAATTAACAACTGTTAATTAGGGCCATCACAGGCGCCGACAGCGTCACCATTATGATGCACGAGACGCCGGCGAAACCCTGTCAACTTCCGGTGGCCCCCTGGCGGCAGAGTGAGGCATTACGCGGGCAACAAGCGGGGGCAGCGTCATCGCCTAAAGGAGATAAGATACGGCGGACAGCTGATCCCTGGTCGGTACTGAGCTGATATATTATCATGAGGCGCTGGAAGCGAACGTCTACTTTGAATCATAGAGCACTGTATCAGCCATGCTGGATGTCAAAGTTAAAGTCTACGTGCACTTCAACAACGTTCTACCTTACGTAAGATGGAAACCTATTCATTATACTGTTATGTCTTAGTAGATGGTGGGGGCCGGTATTAAAAAGTCCCCTCATCTAGACACGATTATCAGATAGAAGCATTCGAATATCCGTTAGTTATATTTTATATTTTCTCGGACACTATAATAAATGCTTTCGTGTGGTGCAGTAGTAAATTATGATGTTCAAAAGGAATAAAAAAAGGACACAAGATCTAACTCAAGATCTACCTCAGGATAAAGGAGGTTTTGGGCAATCCACGCGAAATACCGTTTCATGAATTAGATCCCTGGTGGACAATAAAATTTCTCTTGGAATTTTCCTAAATGCGTCCAAGATATCTCCCCAGGACAAGTCCCTGGAACCGAAGCCCGAGACCCCATAGAAGTGGGATATCACTTTCGTTTCATGGTTCTACGATGTATGACCATGTCCTGGGAAGTGTTGAATAAACCTACAATTATCCACCTTCTCCATGGGCTCTTTTCTGCCATTAAATGATGCAAAGTCCTATCCCTTCCACCATGACCATCCATTTTGTAACGGAACCACTGATTACAATTGAAATCACAACTTAGTATGCTGTATTCTATGAAAACAAGCTAAATGTATGACACCCCTATAGGTGTCCTTGATGTAGGAGCATTTTAGACAACTTACGACAATTTGGAGGTCAAAGGAGAGCTGTACAATAAATTTGTACAACGGCATTTTAAAGTCTACATAAGATCGTATCCTCGAGATATCCTAGCTCTCAGACCAAAATACTTGTACAGACATTGGCGCTAGGACCATCGCAGGCCAATTTCTACGCTGGTCGTGGTAGCATGCAGTTGGGAAATGGCGAGTGGCTTAATTCAGCGAGCACGCTAATTATATGAAGCTTGATAGGGATAAACAAGTAAACGGCCGAAATCTCGATAGAAGTGAGCAGAGACTTATTCATTGTTAAACATGCCTCAAGTACAGTCTTCACTCTCTGTTTAAAATTTCTTGTATGTGTGCAGTCTTTCTTCTGAAGTCATGTGATATTGAATGTGCATGACATGTATTGCCTCATCTCCCTGATGAACCTATTAAAAAGCAATACTCATTTTTCTTCCTCACTGCAATAGCCTTTATTGATGTCCCCATTTCTGAGCGAATATTAACTTTCTGTGTGGAATGTCGATGTATCTAATAAACCTTATGCACAACATACGTGATCGAACTGCTCCTCAGCCAGGGACATGATGCCTTCTGGCCTCATCACCCTTTCATTAACCCTTTCCATATGGAGTAATGTTTCTAGGCAGTCCTGCATTAAATTAATCCCAGAGAATTGATTAAATCTAGACGTCACATGGATCTTGAGATCTTTTTCTGGCAGTACTTCGTCATCGAAGCACTTGCATTGGATAGGTCGAGTTGTATCAAAATCCAAGATATATAATGGATTTATGTAATAAAGGTGATCAAATGTTGTTGCATGGTACCACGTGTATTGTATAACGTTATTGTAAAATGTCTCCTGAACCATACACATGCAGATCATGCCTATCATATTTCTAACATCTAAACCCTTACATGAAGCTGCTGAAGCTGTTGAAACACGCTTACTGGCGTTTATAATGCGCATGTGAATTGCCACTCCTGCAGCCTAATTAGGAGGAGTACACCTGTTTCTGCATTATCGACTTCTTAGGGGCCAGTCCCAGCGGGCTGTCATGGACCCTGTGGTCTACGTGATTACTAATAGCCATCAACTACCTCTGCCTTGTCTCAGATGAGGGAATACCCGAGGGGGCAATCTCATATTCATATCGCCCATCAGCCTCATTCTCAGCTATGTTGTCAGTAGTTTACACCATCACGTGACGGGTACGTCATATGCATGTACATACGTGGACGTAATCTATAACATCATCGCGCCAATTCTACAGTTTTTTGTTCCTGTTAATCTATGTTGCGTTATTACGTGCTAATGTTTGAAGAGGCTGTGGATGTTCATCACATTAAAAAGATCATTGTTAAATACCGAATGTATGCTGTATATTAAAATGAAACACAGGTGGAATCGCTGTGGGGATCGTGTATTTCATCAGGTATATGTCAGTCACTTAGAAGAAAAATTGTTGTCATATGTTTCCGGTAACAAGTTATATGGTCTGAATATGAATGTTAATTTCTAGTGTAGGAACGTGGGAGGCTGGTTTGATGCATTGCACCAGAGGATTCAAGTGGAAAGGATTTGACCCCAACACACATAAACTATCTTTCATATCTACATATTGAACAGAGGATTTTATTAGGCTTTCAATTTCATTGCCTGACAGACGTGTGCCATTAACACTTCCCACAGAGGGAATAAGGAATGCTTCTAAAACCATCTGTTCGAGGCATGGCTTTGTTCACTACTTCTAATCGAACAACTATCAATGTGTGGTTGCGTCATTAAAATGAGATGGAATTCTTTTATTCCACTTTCCCAAATTGACCCCAATTAAAAGTGTCGATTGGTCCCCAGCTAACTATATGGGGAAATGTTACTTCGTGAGAGGAAGGCGTTCGCTTTGCTTTAATTAGCGAACGACGCCAATTAACGAATGGGGAAAGTGTTTCAGTCATTGACGACTATTCACACTTCCATTAGCAAAGCCTTTTCAGAACGGCATGTAAAGCACAAAAAAGGGAGTGGCAGCAAGATATGGGACTGTTTAAAGAGGTTTAATTCACCGTATATAGTGAGAACAAATCTCCTGCTTTGCTGTAACTGCCGCCTTCCATTTCTACCTCGTGTTCTTTCCCATATACACACAGGCTTTACTTTTCCTTGT
Source organism: Alentia gelatinosa (assembly GCA_950022655.1). Classification (NCBI taxonomy): domain Eukaryota; kingdom Metazoa; phylum Annelida; class Polychaeta; order Phyllodocida; family Polynoidae; genus Alentia; species Alentia gelatinosa. The sequence continues at coordinate 98,373,178 of OX465580.1, read as the reverse complement.
ACATTTTGTGTTAGACAATAACAGCTTTTCTCAGCATTCATGACCCATGCCATTTTATATGTTTGGTCCATTATTACCTGCATCAAAACTTTCAGTGCCTTTGATCTTCGCTAATAGAACATCCATTCATCTTCGGAATAAATACAAATTGTTAGGATAAACTTGATGTTAATTATTTGTTGGCATGTGGTATTTTACAAATATGTTTCTATGGTATCACTTTGCTCTATCTGGTTCTGAATCAAGTCTCATTATTGAAATGAATGTCACAAATAATGATCGTCATTTGCCTACTCTGTACTTCGTTTAGATACCATTTGTGAGGCACATATAAAAAAAACCACACTCAGAATGTCAACGAAAGGCCAACTCATGACGCAGCCTGAGAACGGTTAATTATTCTACACGTCAAGGTCCATTTGAGCTTCTCGTACAACACAAGGGGGAAGGTCTAGCTAAATGATCCTAGATTTGGTGATGGAAGGCGACAGCATACTCCTGATCAATGCCCTAATGAAACACGCATTCATGGCCAGTTGCCACATTCTTTTCCGCCACGCAATGAGGAATATCGATATTCTATATTCGCAAGAGAGTCTTCTCTCGTAGCTATTTGCACCTATCCTAGATCCATACTTGTCTTCATCTGCAAGATTGTGAAAGCAACCTGAAAACATTAACACCATTTATTTTTGTAGTCCTTGTGATTTTATATAAACGGAGTTGGAGTGAAATACTGGTTTTTAGTGCTGCTATCCTCTCGGAGGCATTTGGTATCCATGCGCCATTGACCATTTAGTATAGGAAATACTGGACTCATAAATACCTTTACACTTTTCAAAAACACATTTCTTTACAGCTCAGCCTGTATTACCTTTTATTTATAGTCATAGTGGCATATAAGAAACAATTGCTAAAGCCTTCACAGCTGAGCTGTCTCAACTGCGACATCGTCGTGACTGCTAGATACCCCCAGTTTGCTGCATGATAACAGCATGTTCTTATAATACTCCAAATACAATATTAATATCCTTTTATCTCGACTTATCAGCATGTGAAATATTCCCTAACACTATTCAATTTGCTCTTTTTCAGTTCTGTAGACACCAGAAGGCATTTATCTCAAGTAGTTTGTACTCGCCGACTAAGTCTCTTTGTCATCTGCCTGATAACCGGAAGTGCCGCCATGTTTGCCAAGGAGACCGGGATCACCGTCTTTGGCGTTTGCCTCTTGTACGAAATCACAGTAGTATATCGTGTGGGCCTCGGACGGTAAAAATGACATTTTATTGTTTTATAATAGCATTGTAACTGACAATTAATTAAATTCACTCAGCACTAATTGGTTTGGAAGACAACGCATCCAGGCTTTATTAGAGCGTGTTTGCACGCGCTATATACATCATCTAGAGGATAGAGGGGACCATATAGACTTTCAGGGTACTGTATACAAACTATCCCTTCACTTTCTGTGTGCTATTCACTGTGATATAGAGAACAGAGCAGGGAGTCATATTGGTCTTGAGTGATTGGTCATGGTCAGCTGAGCAAGCTTCTAAGACCCTGAGACACTGGCTCCCTGCTCTGTTCTCACTATCACAGTGAACAGCATGCAGATAGTAAAAGGATAGTTTTCTGGAAGCACACTGAACGTTCAATGTGACCACTCCAACCTCTAGATGATGAATTTAGTGTGCGCAAGCACGCTCTAAAAAGGGAGCTTTGTCCACAAAATATAACAGAGGAAGTTCTGTGGGTACAACCATATTTTTTAACGTCGGGATACAGAGATGATGGATCTAGGAGCTGTTTAGTTTAGGTTGTATTTAATATCCTGAAGGACTTGCAATATGCATGTTGTGCAAGAATTATGTAAATATGCATGCTGGGTACTCCTGTAGGAGAGGAAGCTTAACTATAGAGCCTCATATGATTTGACTGCTCTGAGTGGGGTCACAAGTCCTATCCGCATCCCAGCAGTACAGGCCTTGTCTGATGTTCCTACATTATGGCGCTGGTCCTCAGTCAGCCACCAGATTACCGATTTGAAGGAGAGTTCTTATGAGAAATTCAATAAGGAATAATAATGTGTAAAACTGGGAGGTATAATAATGATATGAGCTTCCTTCCTTAACTTTTCAGATTATTTCTAGTCTCGCCCTAAAAGAGTTAACCTTTCTTGACTTATATTGTCAGTGGACCATTGAAAATGTTTCCTGAAAGCGCTGGTTTCAACAGTGCCGCACTGTTTTGGTTATTTTGGTCATCAAGGCGATATCCTACTAAAATATGGCAGGCAGATTCGGTCAATCTTCCTCTACATTCTGCCCCAAACGGCAGATAACGACAAAATATTTGCCTTCAAATCAGTTGGTTGTGTGATTCAATCAAATTGGAAGTAAGCATGGCATATCATTCCGGCACATGGTCATAGGATACACTAACAATGGTGACGACCAGTGGGTAGTGCCACAGGCACGCTGGTTTATACTACTGAATGGTCTGTGTATACCAGGTACTAGCTAGATGCATCTCAGACGTGCACGGTTATTCACTGTCACTCGCTGAATAGATTCCTCGGTATGCTTGTGTGCACACGTAGAATAGTGGTGGAAGATGTCTGCTATGAGAGTGTGAAGACCGGAAATAACTTGCCGTTGTACCTGGTGTTCATTCACACTGGATCACTGAAACCACATATTCAACAGATGTGAACGGTTTGGGCGAATATATATATATCATGATCATTCTTAGTACGAATAGCACTGGTACTCATATCGTGTCTAAAATGTACATTGTGGGTCTAAACAAAGAAAACACAAGGTTCAAACGTAGAGCACCATTTCTACCCAACAGTACCGAAGTTTTTTTAATGCTGCATCCAACCATGCACAATATTTGCACAGAAGTGGTGGTTTCAGCTCAATGAGACATTGTAGGATTCGTGTCGGAGGAAAAACTACTATTTTGCTGGATAATTAGTAGAAACCAAATGAGAGTCAGCTTTGTCAATGTTTATGCCACGATGGGCAGGTTGTGAATTACTACACGAGGCGTAGTAGCGTGTTAACACTCATCGGAGGATGGCCACATTTATCAATGCTGCCAGATCTACTTTCGTTATCTGGTCTCTATATCAGAATTAACTGCATATCCTATACTAAGCCAGCCATGACGTGTTGCTTCTCCTCCAAGCTGAATGGTATACAGCCCATGGACGAATGCAACCCGGCCAATACGAGGTCCTCTGTTGCTCTGTTCGGTGAATTAGAACTTTACTACAGCTTAGAAAAGAGCTTGAAGATATTTTACAACTGTGATGATTGCACCTCGTTCATAAGAACTAGCCCCTCCCCCTAAAATAAGCCCCGATAAACCAACAACAATATTAGGGACAATGTTATAAAAGACGTGGTTTGGGAATCATAAGACCAATGCTCCAAAATCTAAGAGGCTATATCCTATAGATTTTCTAACCGACACTGATTGCTTCATATGCCCCTGCAACGAATCTTAACTGCAAGAACTAACCTTTCGGACAATCCATAGATCGTACCATAATTTCATGCTGACCCAATTTGATTCTGTATAGATAATCCGTGGGAAATCTAATGGGGTCTCGGACAGAGATCCATGCCCCACGTGGCAATCAGGCCAAGAAAGCGCCCCTGACGGCCGTCTCCGGCACGTCGATCAGCTTTCCCTGATTGAATTCTTCACAACTGCTCCCATCATTAGGTGACAGAATAGGAGTAAGTGATCACGCCCTCTCGCGCTGAAGGGCTATCTGTTGTGAATTGATATTTCCCCGGGAAAAAGAAAATGTGTCACATATGATTCCGCTTCGGACGCCCCGTAGAGAGATGGGAAAGGGCCCTGGGGTGAGACGGCAATTCTCGGCCTACGAGTAGGGAGGCGGCGGTTCGCCTTTCTGATTATTTAATTTGTGATGGATTCTCCCGTTGAGTGTGGCAGACCCTGCCCCTTCGCGGGAGACCCAGGAAAATGAATCATTGTCCAGGGTAAAGCATGTATGAATTGTCAGAGCATCTTTCAGTCACATGAAAGGATAGGAAATAATTGCATTTGATGGAAGATGCGACGAGAATTCTCTTGGGCATACAAATCCTGCTGTGGCATCTTACTTAAACAAACACACATCCAGCTTCAATCTTCTTGTGCCACGTTTCTCCCTGACCTTTCTATGCTATCAAATGACAAGATATCTTTTTTCTATCACGACTTCTCCATACATGTAAACATCTACACCATCATTGCTTTGAATACTTCATTGACTTCATCAAATAGATTGGTTAAACGCACATTTCCCTGTGCTTCTCTGTTATTTAACACCGATTTTCTCTCCCCGGGTCATTATGATACGTTACATACGAACATAAAGCTTTGTATTTGGGGTATTACTTGATATAAGAATAAATTGTTTTATCTTATATACATGTATAACCTAACGCCCCGAGTGAAAGAGGATACTGAGTGCCGGATTCTGCTTCGTTTCTTTTCTGATTCAGAATGAATCCATATCCAATCTGAAATTGAATTATATGTGTATTTTTCCATTGATATTCCATATCTGCGTTCCCATGGGGAATTGTAGATACGAAAACCATTTCTTGTGTAGAAATTGTATGAATTTTTTTTTGAAATTGAATTATACTTTATATTAATACTAGCACACTATCACAGGAGTCTAAGGATTCACTTATGTTCGTATACATGTATCTGCTGCCGTCTAGACACACGTATGTTCTAGTAGTACTTAATTTCATCAACAACAAAGGATGTTCAGTATTCTTTGCTACACGTGATCTACCTATTCATACATTCAGAAGACATTTCATATCATCTCCCGGAACGAAGTTAAATTGAATTACATCGTTGGGCCCGGCGTTGACTTAGCTCAAAAGCGTCTACGATAGGCTTACGATGCACCTCCCGATAAGAAATAAAAATTACGTCGAAAAGTCAGCTAATAGTGGCGCAGCTGATCACGTACCTATGATTTTTCTATGGTGCACACCACCTGTTTTCGATTTATTTTAGTTGAAAAAGCATCATCGTAGGGTGTCTCCGACATTTAATCATGGCAAATTTTGAGCATCCTAGAGTATTCTGCTGGAAAAGTCATTCCCATGTGTAAGATCCTCAACAAAATCTAATGAAATTTTGGAACTAAGTAGGGAACATATCTGCTCACCAAATTTGGTAATTTAAAAAATCAGATTTATGTGTCTGAAATAAATCGTTATATATTGTGACTTGGATCCGAGACTTGACTGTCTGAAAAAGAAATTCCTGCATCATAGCCTTGTCGAAATGTAGAAAAATTCGGTTTCATAGAAAGTGAGAGTATGAAACTAAATTATTGCATCATTGCTGTGTCAGAATGTGTGCCATAGTTTTTCAAGAGCACAGTTCTAGATGGCACCTTTTTAAGCCCATTTTATCAAGTAGGTGCATTTCACAACGGAAATAGCTTCATCTTATCGGATATACCTCAATAGTTCTCCACCAAACCACTTGAACCCGACGAAGCTTTGTGTAGGTTTCAAACCAGTGGTTTTAGGCGGGGTACGCATTAAGAAACCTTCTATATTCACCATAGCAGGATCTACTCACAAACATACACCTACTCACACGACTTATTGCCATTATAATTTCACTAATTCTGCACACTGTCTTTATACTAACAAGAGGGTAAGCCCACCCTTAAGGTTCCGACAAATTTACCATTAGAACCTACATGGCATACAAAATTGATTCCTGTGACAACTTTGTCCCTTCTCTATACTATAAATTCGATATTAGGCCCAGCGTCCACCTAGCTTAAAATCGTCTACGATAGGCCTTTCGATGGTCCTAAAAACTATCATGCACGTGGACGTTCCTACTCTAGACTTTTTGTAAGATTATGAGTTTTCCGATTGTCTTATGACATTACAGTGAAATGCAACGGAAGGTCTTAAATGTCTATCGTAGTAGGTGGATGCCGGGCTTAACTTTATTGTGCAATATGCACCAGGGTTTTGGTACTGTGAAAATGTTGTCAGACTTATATACTTCCGCACCATTTAATTTCTTGGTTTGCATATAATATTAAATACTCACTTTGGTTGGGACTCATAGCAATTCTGATGAGTATCATAAACAGAGAAATACGGTGCCTTCTCTCGGCATAAACAGTATTTTTGTTTGGAAGCTCCATCTGATTATTACCTAATCCAATCTCCTTATAATCTAAGAAATCTGGAAATCTCATTATGTCTGATTCCTGTCTCTTTCCGTACAGATATTGTGGTTGTAACTTTTTGTGTCGAACACGAGCTGAAACCTTTGACCATATGATACGGTAAAACTGAAAGACAGACCAGCAGAATCAGTTTTTACTATATTTATCTATGTGAGTAAGTTATTAATTGATATTTATCCGATCCATATGTATTCTCAAAAGCTCCAGTATGAATCGGAGTGTTCAGTAGCTCACCTGTGCGCTCCGACTATCAGAAATATATTCTCATATCATTATACTTCTTACCTTCCTATATATACATGTCTATAGCGACTACTTGTCTTATTAAGCTTAGGTAATTAGGGAGAGGATATATCGACTTTCAGCGTTCTGCAATACCTAACCTTTACTATTTACGTACCAACACGGTTTGCATTGGTAGGGTGCAGACGACCAGTATATCAATGTCTCTAATGAGTGCTCAGCTGACCATGAAGAATCACTGTTTCTTTTAATAGCTCCTTTATTGTAAATTTCAGTCTTCCGCGTATTTTCGTTTCGTTCATATTCTTGTTGGTCTTGGTAGTGAAGATTCCATTTTCGTTCAAACTACAAACCAATCTTGCAACTCAGGAGGGATGAGCTTAAGGCCTTATAGACGTTGTTTCCTAGCTCTATCCACAAACACATTTCATGGAGTTGACATAGGTTGTTCCTCATGACCCGACACCATAAGTGTATATATACAGGTATAGTTCAAGTTCAAGTCTCTCACGTAACTAGAATTTGGCAGGGACACAATTAATACCAGCTTAGGTAGAAAACAGTAGGAAAGGAGCCTGTTGAGTAATCTAGGATCTTACATAAAGACCATGTTCTGTACTTTGTACAGGGGCTATCGTTTAGTAGTATTTAAGTTCGTTTGCTAAGTGCAATAGAAAAGAATATGAGAAAATAGTTGAATATCTTGGATTATCACATTTATATTTGGTGTGTGAAGCAATGAGAATTCACTAACATTTCTAAGAGATGTCCTTCCTAAGGAGGGGTCAGTTGCGGGAGACCTTGTACCTGGTTTTTCTCTACCTTACTTGTTTATTCAACGGGACAGGCCTACTCTCCTACAAAACCTTTTCCCTGGGCCCTGGGTCGCAGTGTAGGATGAAAACTATACCACAAGCCCCTGGTCCCTCCAGAGGCATTTGTAGAAGTAACTGGTTGCCAGGTTGACACAACAAATGACCTATAGACTGGCTAAAACCCAATTCTTATTAATTGTTAACTTTTTTCCACGCTTATTCATCCACAATAATCATACCATTTGTTCCTAATATACAAGGTTACATCCTGACACTATTTGATCTGAACAGCTTCATCTATTGACAGGAAAGCTAAATTACGGGCTTTCTGAAGGAGCTGCTCAGTTACAAAGGTGCTCATAAACTCACCTACCTCTTCACGCTCTCCCACTCGCTCATCTTTGGATGAGATTCCCTCATTCATTTACCCTCCGAGCCATTTACTCTCCCAACCGAGACGTTCACTCTCTCAGCCGAGTTGCTCACTCCATCAACGCTACGTGCTTTTGCTGAGCTATCTCTATCTCCCCAACCTGCCGCACCCCCGACCCACCAGCTTATCACGCTGATGGTTATCTGCGCCTAGTTAGCCCTGACGGCGGGCGCCTGCCTGGCTGCCCCACAGAGGTCTCCACCATCACTCGTAGGCCTGTCGAGTCGTGGCGGCTCCTGCCTCTATAGTAAATTATGGCATGCCGTGAGGGTCATAACTTCCATTTCCAGCCCCCCAAACACCTTGCTTTGATCAAAGAATTCTGCCGCAGCCGTGTGACTAGCACGTTATTTCCCCTTGGTTTGACCGACGATCTGAGGGGTTAGATTACAGGAGGGAACTGCCTTACCTTATCTATCACTTACTGTTATCAGAGGAGGAGTGTAGCTGAGGTGGCAGTACATGTGACTCCAACTGGGCAAGGTATTCCCAAATCCCAAGCTGATGAGTTACATCCATCTTGGCCTCCTTTAGCCTTTATACAATGATTTTCGCTATATCATAATTGAAACATGCCACAGGTAACAGCATATTAGAAAACTAATCCCGGAAATTAATAATTTTCTAAAGCTGCTATCTGGTATTACCAAGAATATGTAACACGACTCCACATGACTTTTATCATTCGACAGCCAGGACGATGAACCAGAGTGTAGTTTCCTTCTTAAAGACTGGAACCTCTTACCAAAAGTAATCCTTTTTTCCTTGCTATGAGTATTAAGTCTATAGGTGGATTTTCATTTTCACGATTCAGTAGCGATAATGTTCGTGGCATATTAATCTCTAATTCCCACCTTGCTCGTGTCTCGTTCGTGACTGTAAACCTACGTACCCGATGCATGTGTGGCTATACCACTGTCATTCAGCTCTACACTACTCGGACACGATTGGGACATGGGCCACCATTTTGAAAGCCAGTCAAGGCCATATCGCCGCTAAATTCATATAAATGGGATTCAACCTTTGAGAATGATGATTGCAACTGAAGTAAGCAATTGTCTCTTCATTGCCTCTGTTCAATAAAGAATTATCTATCAAATTTTCATTTTCATTGAAACTATCTCTACTGCTGTCCAATACGAATATATGAGTCGCGTTAATGTTCCATATGGGGACCCTATCACATGACAAATCCCAGGAACTCTATATCATTCCTACCAAGCTTTTGATGAATTAACAGGTACGATACCTTATGAACGACGTCACTTTCTAGCTATTGCTTAGAACGGGTATGAGCTACTTGGCCACGTTTCTTAGAATCTGTCAGTGATCATTCCCATTTCTATCCACCTTAAATGATGGCACAAACATCCAATTTCAACTGTAAGTAGCGATATTCCCCGCACATGTTACAGGTGAGTTCAGGCTTTTGACGTCTGAGGCTATTCCCGTCTGAGATGGTGTATAAAATAACAGCTTCTGAATTAAACTTACTGTCCTGAGGCATATTTGACACAGATAGTTTACTTGAAACATGTCATCACCAGAAGTTTGGGTCATCAATTTACCCGGTTATTTTGAACATGTATTACATAGGGCTGGCAACTTCTCCCAGGAGTACGCCTTCAGGTAGTTTAATGAAAGCATTGTCCTTTTCTCCAAATCTACACGTATTTCGTTTGTTACAAACAAGTTTCATCTCATCTGTCAATACTAACACAAATATTTGGATGTACGGAATGCTGATATATCTGGGTATAAAACAATACCGAATTTAGAGATACATAAAGACATATAGAAAAAGCTAAGGAATATCTATAAAAATGTGATTCATAACGGGCTTTGGTTTAGGGTGTTAGTTATATTCAGTTCACTTATAAAATGTTTCAGTATCCGTATTGAAGTTCAGTATCCACACTGCACGAAACTTACCACTTTACATATGTATGCGAAACGTGTCTATCAGTACGATTTTGCGTCTACAAGTTCGACCTATTAGACGTCTCGTAGACGCCTTATCTAGTGGCGTATATACGTGTCCATGGTGCGATCTTATATACGTCATATGTACGCCTGATTCTATTTATTTACGCCACTATCCAATAATTCCGACCTCTGCCACTTGGGGACATCAGTGGTAGCATATTTCATTTGCCATTAAACATCCAAGTCTGTATTATATGAAAATTGCAATCTTATATTATCAATTTATCTTATAAAACCTTTATAAAACCTGATTGAATATAAATTGATTAATTACATATAATAAACCCTGCATTCTTTGGGATTTTTACCGTTTTTCTGATAGATTTTTCCTTGAAAACACCATTCTTCTGTAGTATTCTGGGTATTCCCATATATAACCCTTTAACAAGTTAACACTTTAGACATGGAGTCCCTAAGAACGGGCGGCGGGCAGCGGCGGCCAGGGGCGGGTGGTGGTGGGTGGGGGAGGGTTTCCCATTGAGTCAACCTGTACAAACGCGGCTGGCGGCGGGCGGTGGGCGGTGGGCGGCGGGCAGCGGGGGGCTTCTCACTGAGGCTGGCTGGGGGTGGCATGGGGTGGTGGGGGGCATCTCACAGACTCCTAGCGGCCGCTAATCCGTCGACACACACTGCAGGGAGGAGGGGGTCGTGTACCAGGGCTTCACTGTGGGTAGAGTGAGTGTAGGATGGTGGGGTGGTGGGGTGTCGGGGTGGGGGGGGGGGGCAGTAGGGGGTGGGGGTGGGAGATCGCGGGTGGCGGGTCAGTGTTGGTGCATCCTCTACCAACGGCACAGAGCATGTTTTATCTTGGATACGCCAGGCGTGAAAGACAGCCAAGTCGCGCGCGTCTACATATGGAAACTGTCTTGTAGACGCCCGAAACGCAGACGCCGATAAGAGGCGTATATAAATGAAAATAAGTCAATATTCAGCCGATACGTGCGTTATCACGATGTCGTATATATATGTAAAATGGTGGTTTTCGTGCAGTGCCATCTCTTTATTCATGTAGTAAAATGGTCTTTTAAATGGTAGATGATGTGGAGTGACTTATTGCATGCACGTATCGCAAGGAAGTACAGTAGAACCCCGCCTAACGAACACCCCGCGTAAGCGGACACCCCGCGTTAACGGACACCTTTGCTCGGAATGGTTCCCTCTATTAGATGTTTATTTTAACCTTGCGTAAGTGGACACCCCGCGTAAGCGGACACTTTGGTCCGGAACGGAGGGTGCCCGCTTACGCGGGGTTCTACTGTATGGACTCTTGTGCATCATTTCAGTTTGCCTCTAAGGTCTAATTATTTCCTTGGTGTTCACACCAGAGGTACAGATTGAATCATTGTGGTATGATACTTCGGATTAAATCGAAAATGGAAACAGCTTTTATTTCTATATATCTGTTTCCCAAAATTCATTTACTCTAAATTTATTTTACCTTTTTGCATTTTACTTGTATTCCCCAAGCATGTATTTTGCTAGTTCACTGTGCTATCGATTAAGAACAACTCAAAGATTCTTGCTCTTATTAGCGAAATCAATGCTAGCTTAATACATGTGTACATGCATATACATATGCATAGAGATGAATCCTCATTTATTATGAGTGATAACAATATTGACGCTCTAGTTGACACATTAATGTCTGTTATTGCTCTTGGACAAATATTCATAACGACCAGCTGCTGTTAAGTCAAATTTATCGACATTGTTATGGTCGAATGTCTTAGTTGAGATCTTCTAATGAACATTATCTCACATCATAGATTTTCGGGCCGGTAGAATCGGGCCCCAAAAAAAAATAATAAGGCCACTAAAATTGTTTAAAAGGCAGGTGGACAGGTGGGAGAATCCAAATGTACTCAATGTAATGAGAGATTGACTATGCTTGAAGGCTGTGACAACATGTAGTTGGTGATGAAATGTTGAGTGTGGAGTGATTTGGTGTGGTCGCGCGCTTGAATTACACTCGTCACAAGTCTCTTAAATTCTACATGATATTTTCAAAAATGTCGTTGTGGAAAATCAAAAAAGGAATGGAATAAAAACAAACTACAACACCCGAAATCGAAGTCGCAGCTGTTTGAAGTATACTGATAATACTGTTTCCTTTGGGGTAAAACAAGTCTTTTGATGTAAAATGTTTGCCCATACAGCCAATTCCGTAGAGAGCGTGGTTTTATTTCCCCCTAACTGTTAATGCTGGGAACTGCCTCACGAAATAAACTTGCGCTGTTCCATATGAAAGGACACATTGATTACCCATGCATTATATATTTACAGAAGTTATGTGCTGAGGCAGTGTTTCTATTGGCCTCCAGAATTAGAGGTAGACGATTATCCAGTTGACCCGGGCCTGAACCAAGGATTGACCAGTGTCCAGTCTGACCAAGGCCGCTCCAGAAATGATGCATTGATTTCTATCAATCAGGTATTCGGCTTTGGCCGCAGCATTGATCCTCAGTGGACAATGGGCGAAATGAGCGAGGTATCTGTCCATGCAGCCTGCATCCCATTGACAGCCGAGGAACCTGGTCCTCCCCTGCTAGACCCAGCCGCCACCAGTGCCTTCATCCCGAAACGGGCCTCACGGTGTCTTTTTACTGTATAGATACTGCAGTCCACTAAAGGCATATAGTGAGGGTGCAGCGGGGCGTATGCAAAGATGATAAGCCTGGTAGAAATTCCTTCAAAAGGAGCCAAGGTCCAGGGATCCAGTTTGCCCTCTGATGTGTCCAGGGCAGGGATCAAGGTGGGAAGCGGCCCCTATTCGCCTTTCTTGGACGTTGTGTCCACACTGGCCTCATCCCTCCGCACACCCACAACTCTCCTACGGTCTATTATCAGTCTGCCGGGGTGCCGCGGCCACGGGCAGGCCGACCTTTCGCTGGTTCCAGCGTGACCACTGAGGGCTGGACCTTAGCCCTGTAATCTGGGGAGCCAACGGGCCGGTAACCAGCACGGCCTGGGGTGGGATGATAGGGAGATGGTCAGAGATCTTATTGTAATGGCCTCGCGACTATCACAGCCTGCCGGGCCTAAACCCTCGTTGATAGCGCCCCTTGGCGGCAGCTGCCCCCGATGACCGCTGCAACCCCCTCTGGAGGCTGATCAGATAAGGAGGGTCAGGGGGCTCACGACTTCCGCTGTCAGTCTGGGAGCGCCGGATGTAGCGGCGAGTACACGGGGCTGGGGAGGGGCGGGGAGTGGATGGCGAAGGCTCGTCAGCATTTCTTACTTTGGAATTGGATGTTGTTGCAGTGGTGAAGAGCAAAGTAAATCGGAAAAGGAATTAGGGACAGACAAATAAAGTAGAAATGAAATAAAGAGCTGGAGAAAAAAAGAGAACTCAAGGTAAAAATGAGAAGAAAAGACACAGAAACATGTACAGAGAGAAGGGAAATTGAGGGATTCGAGGAACTAACAGTAAGAAAACGGGTCCAAAGATCAAACCGTCATCGGTTTGCAGTTCGCTATACCAGTACTGTAGTATAAGCAAACAATATCAGATGGATCTTCCAAACTGCTTTGCAATCATTGCTGAAATCGTCTCCCACGACACTCGTGATGTAGACAAAAGTTACTTGAAGATAGACATAAGCCGGTTAACATTAACTGTGAATATACTATAAATAATTCCAGAAACCAATCTGTTACATTTTTTTCACTTAACCTACACTTAGCACAGCATATTCCAAGGTTCTAGGGAAATATATTTCCATTGACCAAACCACATTACATTTCAAATGGGTGAGTATGATATCATTCGGAGAATGATAGAGCAGACTAGTCAGAGGATATTTCAGGTCAAAGTTCAAGCGGCCCCAAACCCAGATCCATAGCTGTAGCCATGAACGTACCTTGCCGACATCTACACCCAAAGCCCAGCTGGTAGCCCCTCAAGTCGAATGCCTGAGTCATAAGATCTGGGACCCGAGCACACATAATGAATCACTCTACTGTTGAGGACGTCACCTGGGGAGATAGATACCCTGGCCACTTTGTCTGCGGACAGACGGTGGTTTGATGTGATCGGACGTCCTCCATCTCCCCGGCCCGTCTCCCCGTCTCCCCCGCCGCCCAGACCACCAGTCCGGGGTGTCGGTCTGTCGTAGACGTCGGTAGCCCAGGGCGTGTGGTAGGGGTGGGGTGTATGGGATACAGGGTGATCAATGAAGACAAGTTTACATCTCCTCCTTCCCGACATGATGAAGTCATTCCGAGTTGGTTACCGCTCTGTAGGGAGTTAGCGATATGGCAGCGGTTCTCTGACATCTTCTTCCACCGATCTCCCTTATCTATCTAATGTTTGCCCCTGAAAGCCCTCTTCCACTCAAACTCAAACCATTTTATTACATTCCCACCATCCCTTAGTCTTACCCTTGTCCCCCCTCCTCCGCCTCATCTTACCCCTACATCAGAAACTTAAGTATCATGGGGGGTAATATGTTTTAATGTCATAGGGTCGGAATTACTACTTTTTTTTCTCTTTATGTTTGTTTGTTTTATTGCCACTCTCATATACATGAGTTTTTTAGTAACAGTACATCCAGATATATCCTGGTTTCCCTTTACAAAACGTCTAAGTGAAAGATTTGCTCAAGAGGTAATAGTTAGTAAGGAGTATCATAGCATAATAAGTACACTAAACTTCCTTTGTGTGCCTTCAAAATAAATGGGCTAACTCCGAGGGATCATGATAACTGTGCGATGTGGGTAAACCTGTCTTCATTCATTGCTTACAATTCCTGCGATAATGCTGTGTTTCCAATTGTCAGTTTTCCTCTTTTCTCATATGATACATGTACATGAAGTTGTTTATCTTTAGCATGCGTTTTCTATGTTTCCGGGTGTACTATATCACACTAAAGTCAACATTTATAAGATGCTAAATACATACTCATATCGTTAGCTACCCCGCTGATATAAAAAAGGGATAGTTTCAAATGGAGAGCAGGTGAAAAGCTCTTAAAATGTATATACACATACATATCCGTTTATACATATCACATATGAATGAGGATGGGATTAGACTGACACTGTAGAAGCCTATTATGATTAATGCTACATACATCACGTCAATGAAGCGAAGATTCCACTGTGAATATTCTCTTAAATGGTAATATTAGCATCTTCAGCGATGTAGCAAATTGTGTGTAAGCCGCCGCTGAGCCAACGGTATGAGCTGCTCTAACAAGTACGAGCTGCTCCATCAAGTCTCGGTGATGGAGCATGGCCATGGCCATACTCGCCCAGTGACGGATCGCGCACCGTCCAATTGCCACCTAATTGTCTCCGCTGTCACATAAGTTCCACTCGCTGATTGCCAAGATATCAGAATCATAAACAGACTCAATTCACTGTGCAGCGCTGGGAAGGGGACGCCATTTCTATGACGGTTCTTTTCTAGTTATTTCCTCTATTTTAGGGATCTCCTACATCAGGGCCGATAACGGATGAAAAAAAGGATGATTCCGATGAAAGGGGCTGAAAAGTGGGGCTTATGCCTGGGCTGGAGTCATTTTAATATGGATATTACATTTTAGCGGATGCGGATTCGTTTTCTCAAGAAGTGGATTAGAACGCAGGTTGCCTACACTGATTGTCCCGATCAAAGTCCGTACTTTGGTTCGCAGTCATTTCCCGTTTGAAACTCTAGATTACCCGAGTCAAAAAGGCGAAATTGCAATCCCGGTGTCGGTTAGGCGAACGTAAAGCCTCCAATCCTTAATCTAGATTAGAATCGCCGAGTGGAAGAATAAAATAAGATCTCCATTCATATTACTTTTCTCGGAGGATGGCTTTGAAATATCATGACTAGCCGGGGGTGAAATTGGACGGAATCTGCAGATAGAAGTTCGATTAAAATGGCCACTGGCCGACAAATGTTGATAAATCGTCCGGTTAGACCCTGTCCCTACCACCAACATGTCTACTTGATATGGACTTCAGATTCTGGATTTTCTCATATTTCATTTCTATATAGATACTTTAATGTCTAAGATTATAGACACTGTGATTTACGTACATATTTTCAGGTTAACTGTCAACTTATCGATCGATGAAAGGTATCACAGAGTGTTTGTCAAATCATAATTATGTACATCACAGTTACATGTATGTGAAAAGCAATAATACTAGAATCATCGAAGGTAGTTAAAGAAAGAATAAATAAAAGTAAACCGTTATAGAAGGTTACAAAAAGGATACCATGAAAACCTGGTTGCTGGGCAACTCGTTTAGCACTTTGTCGTGGGGTAAATTTTATGTTAAATTTACTCCGTTAAATAGACAAACCGTAGACAGACTAACCTGTAGCAGGGCTTTTAACTGAAACTGAGGGTGGTCGACATAGCTGAGTTACACTATGCTATATGATAGCTATTATTTCCTGGAGAATAATCAATAGAGCATGAGTAATTCGTAAGGATTGAAGATCATCAGGAGAGGACAAAATATGATGATCATCACACATTATGGGTTCATTATCAAAATACTTCCTCTATATCCGTCGAAGACATTTTAAATGCAATTCATATCGAAAAGTATGTTCATTCACATGTATCCACAATAAAATACCCTCTTCAATATCAAACTCTACAAGGGCTGATTGAGGAAGGTCGACAGATGTAAGATATCAAGAGCTATTTGAAAAGGGATGTGAGTATGTTGGCAAAGCCCCTACGTTGTAGGGAATATGATTATGATTTTATCGAGGGAGGCATGTATTATAAAGGTTGATAACGAGCCTCTTGTCATTGCCTCTACATCGTCCATCACTGTACGTAATGCTCTCAAAGGGCAAGGGGATAGATCAGGGCATACATAACGGCCTGGATAGGACAGGGGCAGCGCTCAGCCTGCCAGCCGAGCACCTCATCTAGTCCCGCGCTGAGCTGCTCACCTCTCATAACTCGTCCTTACACGGGGTAAGTAGGTGGGTGTATACGGCGGACTTACAGGTCCACGCGGTAGTTATGGTACACCCGCCAGCTGAGACCTGCGTGACATGGCCACTTTGTCGCATATCGGGATTTCATTAACGCCGATTGACCCGAGTGATGTAAATCATTAGCCAGCTGTCGAGATTACGAAATGTAGACTGCCCTGGTTTTAATACAACGCTGAAACGAAATCAAGTCCCATATATTTTGGGATGCATATATCTTGCCTTGCGTCATTTAAGGACGTATGGTACGCATAAGGAACTGCTTAACACATTTATAATGAATACGGCTACGAATCGTAAACGGTAGTGCATTTAAGAAAATAAATAGATGCTATGGGACATGTCATTTCGATCGAAGTTCTCTCCTGAGTACAGCGCGTATAAGTGGGAAAAACAAAACGCATGATTCAAATGTTCTGAGATATGTATTTATGGTACCTTCGTGTTTCCACTATTATCTATGCAATTCCATCAATATGGTAAGGTTTCTATATTTACCACAAACATTATAGTTGGTCAATTATAAAGTTTTGATTATATTGTCAGAAACGTCATGAATAAATGTAGAGGGCAACTGTTAATTGATGAAATCCCTTCCTGACAATGCTTCCTGGGGAGCAGTTAGGAGATCGAAGATGATATATTAATGCTATGCACATTTCCATATTCATTTACAGATGCACTCGTACCACTTTTAACTATTGGCGCGGTACGGTGATGAGGACAGGTGCCATCATTTTAACAGTAAGTAGTACGTAGAAATGCTAATCCAATCCAGGCTAGGAAATGATACAAATAGCAAATTGACACGATCTAGATATTATATTTGGCGCCGTTTCCTACTCTTGCAATCTAATACTTGTTTATCTGTGGATCATCATCTAATTTCGCGAGCTGCTCACCAATAGTCACTATTAAGCACATGAAGATCATTGAACTCGGATGTGCTAAAAGATTTTAAAATGTTTCCAGACCTGTAACATCTAGATATGCCAAATTTATAGGTTTGACACGAGGTCAATAACCAGAACTGCACCTTTATGTATTGGATCAATTATCCTTTCCCTGAAAGAGAACTTTGTTATTCATATCATATACATTTACAAATGCAGTTGGCATTAAGAAAAGCATCCCAACCGAAAAACGAGAAAGACATTAATAGAAGATTGACGTTATCTGAGATACGGGCCGCATATCAATCTTGGACCATGGTACAACTGTGATGCGTATCAATACAAGACAATAAAACCCTCCCGTGACTATAATTGATACACTCTTTCCTTATTGTAGGTGGTATTGCTGCTTGCTGTGAGGTGGAATCTGATGGGAGGTCAGCTCCCACCATTCACCAATCAGGATAATCCTGCTGCGGCAAACCCCAGGCTAATCACCAGGTAAGCATATATATTATATATTTCATGGGATTTAAAACCAGATCTCTAAGATTCATTTCTGTCATTTCGAACAATGCTGCAGCAGAAGGAGTGATAATAACCTTTTTTCACCTTGCAACCTTTTATCGCGAGGATATAATATGGCACCTTGATACATGCCTTACAAGAAAGATTACGAAAAGAAACCTTATATGGTCAGGATTGATATTTGATGTTTTCTTGATGCTCAAGCAATGATGGAAACAAAAAAACTTTGATCATGGAAAAGTATAGTCTTAGGATTGATATGACGAAGGTGCCATGTGAACCGTAAGATCATATCTTCGCCAGATATATCCAAGTACATGTATATGTGATTTTCTTTCATATACAAACAGTAGAGTAGGCTGTCTTAGTAAATGACATGGTCGGGAGACACCACCCCGACTCTATTTTCAACTCAAAATCATCCTCATAAAGATGGAATGATACATGTTGCATATTCTATCAAATACTCCCACAAAATGACAAATAGTAGACCCATAAACATGCTATTTGCTATAAGTTGGACGCAGAGTTAACGCTGATTTCTCAGTTTTTTATAGGGGGTGTGTAGCTCTGTCTCCACTCTGTTAGCGTTTGCTCTGGTGACCAATGTAGGGGGCACAAAGTCTGTCCCCTACCATAAAGGAATATCACTATTGATTGTTCTATTAATCAAATCTAGGAATCTCAGTGGCCCAAATAATTATTATCAAATTGTTTATACAAGTTTCTCACTTGGAACCGCACAGGGTATCATCTTATTGAGGCTGCTAACGACAAAGTTGCTAGTATTGACATTAATTTGAGGAAGCATATACTATGGGAGGGATGTAATATGGGCAAAATTATAATACCCCCGACCTTTAATGTCAGATCCTCTATTTTCAGTTTATTCCGACCTCATAGGCTTATTGTGTCAGTAAAAACCTCAATCACAATCCTCTTGGCCTAGGTGTGGGAATTGTGTCAAATGTATATATGCTGATATATTGATAAGCGGAGGTCCTTAAGGGTTTATATTTTCATTCGCATTATTTCTCTTTATAGTCTCAGCACATACGTCTCCATCCAGCACGCCTTTTGCAAAACTATAATTTATGGGCATGGTAGTCATGTAGCGGATACGAGTGTGTTCACGTATTTTGTTCATTTGCAGAATAAAGAACATCGCGAGACCGTCTCATATTACTCAAGGAATACAGCGCATGTCATAGAAAATACTCATGTATCATCTATTCCGGTTTCATTATAACTATCTTTCTGTCTCTCTGTCTGTCTCTCTGTCTGTCTCTCTGTCTGTCTCTCTGTCTGTCTCTCTCTCTCACTCTCACTCAGAAATTTAAGAATGATTGCGATTTTGATTAGAAATCTCAGTCCGAAATTTGAGTGCAAAGGTTATGAAGGCTAGCTCTAAACATTTCTAAATCGATTTCTTGTAGGGCGTTAACATACTGGTACATATACGCCAACAATGTCTACCTATTGGCCTATCCAAGTGTACTCAGCTACGACTGGCAAATGGGCAGCATTCCCCTTGTCTCAAGTTCTGGCGACAAACGAAATCTATTATCGCTCGCCTTAATTGTTTTCCTTGGACTATTCTCTCATCTAGCCTTCATAAAAGTTAAGGTAGGTGTTTGTGTGCATTTTTCTTTGTCTATCAAAGTAAATCCTAATAGATGAATATGAAGTAAAATCCATAGAGACTTTCATAGACTTTAAAAGTTACAAGAGGGATATCAAAAGGTCCTTTTAAAAGGCTTGCATTTAAACTGTGATTTCTTTTATGTATTTATAAGGTCACTTTTAAATGAGCCCGGCTTTAAGATTAAGAAAAATGGCCATTATTAAACATTAGTGAGTTCTGAGTGTTTTGTTCTCATGCCGGAAAAGGTTGCTTGTGGGAAAATGCTATCGAAGTCTGCGGTCCTTAAAGTAGGCCCATCTGTGTTGTCAGCACTTTCCCGTCTCTGAATTTGCCTTACTGAAGACTTAATGCCATGCTGTCAGACTGTATCTATATACTGTCAGAGCATCATCTTTTACCTTACAGTCTATCAGCCTACTTCTTAATGGGCGAGATAATCTGGCGCAGACAGTTTCAGCCTTGTGTCCCAGATCAAGACTCAAGCGAATCTCATTATCATATCGCAGAACCGTGTATACTTCTCTGTATTTCATAAAATTGATTAGATACACGCAAGAATAGAATTAAAGAGAAATATCAGCAAAGTTTGTGATACAGGATATTCTATTACATAGACAAAGAAGAATCAACATTGTTAACCTTCTAGAATCGGAAATCTGAATAAGGAAAATAAAACACTTTGGAATCTTTATTGTATTTCTATTACTCTGTCATAACATTATATTAGAAATAAAAAGGAGAATTAAACAAAATTAAATACTCATTCTGCCTCGCTATGTCACAGGTCATGGGATTCCAAATAGACTCATGTGGTTGCCATGTACTATCTACTAAAAAGAAGAGATTGGAAGTTTACAAGTTTTCATAAATTTTACTAAGAATAAACACAAGTGGTGAACTCGTTTGTCCAATATTCCTACGCTGCTTACCTTTTATTTCATAGTTTTAGCGTCCTTATCATTTACCAATAGCTGTTCATATAACATAAAAAATCATATAATGAATATGATATCCAATTTCTTTCACATTACTTTTGATAGGATCCTGGACGTAGCCGACTGGTTCTTGGCACGGGGATACTTGTGGTACCGTTCCTACCAGCTACAAACCTTTTCTTCCGAGTGGGTTTTGTATTGGCAGAGAGAATACTTTACATTCCAAGGTAAGAATCTCATTTTAAATCTAGCATGCTCGCACTTAGTGTTTTAGGCATGAAACCTATAGGCTTACTTTTGGAACAGCAAGGCCTTAGGAGTGGAGATGTATAGCTGGTCACATTACTAAAGAAGGGTGCTGTTTGTGACTGGGATCAAATCATATTTATCATACAATATCAGCACATTGATACATGCAGTATTGTATCAAGGTATCGTATATGTTGGTTGTTTCTGTCTTTCATAACGATACACCTGTGTCAGAATTATTAACCTACAACTAGAAATTATGTCTGTTGGCTGATTTATGTATATCATTCAGAGAAGTTCAAACCATAAGTCCATGAGTTGCATTTGGGAAACGGTGCTACACGAACCAACACCGGGAATATGCAGGGGGGGGAAGATAGGCCAGTTTGGCAGACCTAGCCTTAGTTCCAGTATAAATAACAACATTCAAAAAGATACCTTCTGAGGATTTTGCCTCTGGTGGTCATTAAGCTCCGCAGTGTGATTCCATCCGCAAGCACACCGCACCCCTCACCATTCCACTCACCTCCACCTTCCTCTCCACTTCATCCTCGTTGCTCGCACAACACCAGCTGCCTTTATCAAAATCATATAGGGAAGGGAAACAGATTCCGATTCTGAATATGACGTACCCGCCATAACCATTCACCTATACAAGTTTGAGACGAAAGACATTCGATAGTTGTGCACTAAGTATATGTCGAATTCCACATACCCACGAAACTGGGACCAAGGAAGGTCGATTTTGACGTTTAGAATACATTTATCGCACGATGACAGTAATGCCAGAATTAAGAAATGTTTAAAGATATTGTTACTGCAGTTTTTATTTTCTTAGGAGACAAGTATCATCTGCTTTAGAGGGATCTTCTCATCTACTTCGCAAAGTCCCCAATAACAGCGCATGACTGGCTCATTTAAACGGCAACACCAATAATGAGCCTGTTCTTGGTTTCATGAATTTCAACGACAATATCATATATCCACATTAATTTTTGGCGTATTTCCTTGATCGAATCTTCAAGGTCTTAAAAGATGTTTATTCATATATGGCCTATCGTTTATGATGAAAGTTAGTAGTCGAACCAACAGATTTAGTTAAAAATAAATGTTATTTAAATAACCTGCCGAACAACCTTCAGTAAAGCAAAGCATTATTGACAGATAGGAAGCGGCGGATGGAACAGAAGAGGGACAATTAGTAAAATCATGTATCAAAAAGAAACGTTGAATCATTGTTTATCGGTGCTACTATTATGATGAGTAAAACGTTTCCCCTGATGTCTATTATATTTTCCTTCTTGACAACCTCATTAACATATTCTCAACAACGTCTATTCATAGGATCATTGACAGTTTTGCATGAATCTTTAAAGCGTCTGGCTGTACTGGCCGGGACATTGTTGTGAGTATCTAAATTGTAACATAGAATCTAAAGGATCACGCCATCCTTCTTCACCTCGGACATATTGTCCTCATCTATTCATGTTGAACACCTCGCTCTCATCCACCCCTACCTCTCCTTTCTCTTCCCACATACCCTCCAACCTACCCTCCTCCCAGCCGAATTTACTCATACTCTCCTACTTCATGGCCCCTCCCTCTTCCGGCTTTCTCCTTCCAGCTATACCTCCCTCCCACCCTCTTCCCTCCTGCCCCCACTCATCCCTACCCGTCACCGTTCTATTTACCCTAATGGGCTGTCAGCCGCTAATTAACATTAAAACTTCTCTGAGAGGCTGGTCCTGCCGGAGGTGGCGCAATCAGGGGGTGAGCAGCTCCCCTTAGCCACACGGCACGTGTCTGAGCAGCTCACGGACAGCTCGCCACGTGCCTGACACGTGCAGCCAACGGTCCCTGCACGTGAACAAGTAGCAAATCACGAGCGGCGTTTTTCCCACTTGTGTGTAAGGTGTACTTTCTTAGAACCTTAGATCTCTGATCTTATTTCTTCTGTCAGTTCACTACGTTAATCTTTCAATGCCAGATGACGCTCCTTGATTCGATCTTTTAGGTCTTCAATGACTTAAGGAATTCTTGGACGGAAACCTAGTTACGCCTCCAGACATAATCATTACACAGAGTCAATTAGAATCGTCATGAAATTCATAGTGTAGAAGGAGAGTTCAATATCATTCGTTTCATAGTGACGAAGGCAGAGGGAATGGGATTCTACAGTTGAG
The DNA here is from genome assembly GCA_950022655.1 of Alentia gelatinosa. Classification (NCBI taxonomy): domain Eukaryota; kingdom Metazoa; phylum Annelida; class Polychaeta; order Phyllodocida; family Polynoidae; genus Alentia; species Alentia gelatinosa. The sequence goes on along the minus strand of OX465580.1, from coordinate 98,350,051 downwards.
TATTAGTCCATTTCCTTTGATGGCGGATACATTCTGAGGAATATTGATTAAAAAGTATTTTCCTTCACCAAGTTGTTTCAAGGGTCAGTCTTCTCACATGACCCGGACAGCAGTAAGGGGAGTCATTGGAGAACAAAGTTCAGCTGGTTTCGATAATTACACATCTCACCGGAGGTATTTAGGTCAGTCATGCAATTTTAAGGCAATGTCGTATATAGAATGATCAATTTGTCTGAATGTCTTATTTATTTCAGTCATCCATTTAGTATCTAGTTTATTCCTCTCTATGCCCAATTATCCAAAATGCTGGAACCGCAACGCATCAAGCACGTCCTTGTGGCTGACACCTTTTAGTGTGTGAGGGACCCTTGCGTAGTAATATTTCAGGTATTGTGTAGGAATACGTCCCAATACTTATATAGAACAACCGGACCATACTGTACATGCTACAGAAATAGATGGGGAATTATTTTACGATGTGAATAACATCAATTTCCATCTGGTTTTGTAGCATGTACAAGCATGGTGGATTATTCTTTATTTGATATATACCAAAATCTATTCAAATCTTACCATAAATTGGCATCGAAAATATGTCGAAGTGAAAATCTTCACACTGTCGATGTTTCAACGTGTTCAGTACATAATTCATACTATATAGGGAGCAGTAGTACGTTATTATCAAATATACCGCATGGGTATATACCACAATAGAATCCTGATAGAATAGACACCTGGAACAGTGCGCACCTCACTTTAGTAGGCAGTGGAGCCCAGTCTCCGTGGTGGCCACGATTTTGGGCTGCTAAGTACTGAATATGGTATTCACAACAGAAACCTTGAGAGCATAAGTGCGTTGTTTACGTCGGTAGAAAAAGAATCACCAGGTCTTTGCCAGTATAAAATTGATGAAAACACATTTTCCCTCAGCAACTGCATCTACTCTTGGGGAGATCTATAACCGAAACTCTTTTGGGACACAACAAGTTGACTCGCCTACCAACACTGCTGAAGGATAAATGCCACACCACCAACTGGCCAGTAGGGCCACCGGCCAGCACACTCAGAACGCCCTTGTTTCCTTTGCGTGGAAGAAATAGTAACTTAGCCTGTAATTAAGAATTAAACACCATTCGGCAAGTGCAGGGGATATTCGATGAAGCTGCCCTGTACAATTATCATATTTGATCAGGACCTGAAGCACAAATAACATATCTCGTCAGCCCAAACAGTCAGTAAGCTAATCAATATTGAGACTCGGACAATTTGACTACTGTCCAAATCACTCAATTGCCTTTCCAGCTCTACTAATCACCACGACGGGAACTTTGCACCTTCAGTACACCCTCTGGTCTACTGCCAACTCACCCCGTATCATGTTGGCAGCTGCAGGGGGTCAGACCTGGGATCTGTACCCCATGACCTGTGTGTGGTGTAATGTTCCGGCTGGCCAGGCAGGGTCAGGCAAGGTCTGGAGGCTGGCCAGTCATGTCGTTGTCAGGTGTGACGAGCTGGTCGATGGGTGGCATACCTGTTGCCAGGTGAAACGTGTCGGCAGTGTCAGATTCTGAAAGTTGAGCCTGCCAAGCCACCGATTGAGCAGCAGGCTCTCCCCACGAAGAATCATGCTTCCCTACGCCCACTATTCCTCCAAAATACCACTTACCTTCCGGCAATCCATCGATAACAATGAACGCGAACTAGCACTTTGTTAGAAGCCAGTTTCAAGGGCACATTTATAATCATGACAGAGATAATTGCAGAGTTATAAAGTGCTACTGTACAGATATTCATCTGAACATAACGATTATATGGTTCAACAGTTTACAGTAAAAGCCTGCCCCCACCTACCACGATTCTGGTCCCGATTGACCTTACGACGGCCTTCCCGACACCATTCCGATTCTAGCGTGAGGTCAGCAAAAATCGTGGTAGGTGGGACAGATTTCTGCGATTCCGTCCACGACAGCTCATGATAGGCTGCGATGAAAACGCCAATCGTAGAGGTCCCGATAAATTCCAACATGTTGGAAATTTCGTAGCCTGTCGTTGGGTATCGTAGCCTATCGGGAAGATATCGTGGTCAGCGCGTATGATTCATCGGTTGGATCACGACAGAGGTCTACGATTCGGGGACCTCCCGATAGGTCACGATTTCGCCATTTCAAATCGTAGCGATTGGGAAGCATGTCGTGGCCTATTGTGGTAGGTGGGGGTCCCCTCTAAAGCTCTTCGTAAGGGGCTACCCTCCGGGCCAAAGAGCGCGGGGTGCCCGCTAACGAGGGGGGCTCGTTTCATGTGATCATGATGTATACCTGGTCCTATTGTGAAGTGTCATGTCTTCCTCATTTGACTGTATAGAACAGTTTCTAGTACTTTTTACTCGTTTTGTTTCATAGTTTTTAGAGAGTGCCAAGGTCACTATCTTACCGCCGACATCATCACTTGAATCGCCGACTTGGATGACCTGCATAAAAGTCCATGCTTAGATATTGAACAGCGTCCAATAGTTGGCCAATGAGCCTAAAAGCTATCAGTGTAGGGACCCTTTCCCAGTCTCATTCACATGCTCTTTCCATCGAAAATTGTCAGCACACTCAATCCTTGTTATCATGGACCGATGCGGCTATATCCCATAGTTACGAACCTCTGCTGGCCAATTGCTAACTGTAACATATTCATAGATTGTGCAGGGGATTCCTATATTCCAGTGCACAATACGCAGTACTATTATGCTTTGCTGTATATACTGGAAATTCGTCACTTTGTGTATTTGGAGAATGTTTACAAATGTGATACTTGCCGACGTTTTGTCCATGTCTTCCATACATATACTACAAAATCTATGCATGGAGAATGTGAATATCCGGTGCAAAAAATGCAGGAAGGCACTTCCCCTACGTGATATAGGTCCGTGGTGTTTTCAATGATTCCACGGGGAATTTATTAACGAATTAAACCCAATATGTGACTTGTACAATGATGGTATGTATATGGTAAATGGAACACTAATATAGTCTACCTAGATTAGTGGGCGGATCTCGTTAGACCCGCACCAAACTTTCATAACGGCTCGTTTCGTACGGACTTAGTAAACTAAATCGGACCCATCCTCACATCTCGGCGCAGTAAACCAGTTTCCCCCCAGATTTCTGACTAGATTTCAATCTGAGTGGTCACATCTCAAGCAGGCGAATAGCGATAGTTATTCCTGAAAGCATGGTGTATAAAGTCTGGAACCGTTTGTCTTAAGTATGTCAGTATGTGCTATAGACATCTGCAGAAATATGGAACAGTTCTTGGATAAAAATATTCCGTTATTAAGCATATATGACAGTAAATATTGCTTTGAGACATCTCATAACTATCTGTACAATTTTACCTCAAAATCATTACATTAAGTATTTCTCAATTCAAATCGTTTAAAAAAAAGTTTGACTTCATGCCTTTTAAGATAATGCAGTTAGATGTGCCGGGGTTTCTCAACTTAAACAGCCGTCTATATGTAAAGTGAATTACAGCCAGAACCGCAACCCGTCCACAACCCAAACTTCCTAATCAAACTACACTGCCATATATTCTGGTTGATACATGGTTTTACATTGTCATAGCATGTAGCTCGCTTCCGCGGAATTGGCTGTAGAATAATGTCTCTGGTGTAAGGGGACACAAATGTCTCTGGACATATACAGCGATTACTTTTCCTCAGCGGAGGTACTGAGACGCTCCATTCAATCTTCTTATCTCTGGGAATCCGAGCGGGCACCACATTGACCATAGACTCGAGGTAGATAGGGAGGGACTTGCCACTGACACCTATCGGATGAACCCCTCGTGCCTAGTGATTAAACGAGTTGCTATGTAAGATCCGAACAGATCCTGGGATGGCTTGCCAAAATACCGAATGAATAAGGTTATGAGCTTCTCTCTTCGTTATATCAGGGATCTTTAGCTCTGTAATCCTTTACAGTCTGTGTGATGCATGTATATTTACCGCTCAGTCCTCTCCAGAGGAATTATAAGTGCTCCCCATAAGGCCGGATTTAATAAATATGGAATGCCCTTTCATAGGACAGCAATAAGGACAGCAATAAGGACGAAAACCTGAATGTCGTTTGATAAAACTGTGATTTTCCTGAACGCGATCTTGAGAACTATACTTTTAAAGGACATCTCGGTAGGTGTCCTTTCTGATACTGGTTGCCTGATTAACGCCTATATGATAAATTTACACGTATTGAAATATGTTGATAATACATCCAGTCGCTATAAAGGGATAAGAATGGAGAATATGTGTTTAAAGAAGAAACAAGTAGGCTCGTCAGGGGTTGGAACCCGAGACCTTCTAACCTACCAGCCTTTCTAATCAAACATCCCTACCAGCCGCGACCGTCGCAGAGAACAACCAATTACAGGATCCTTCCACTCGTAGTGCTATTTGTATTATTTTATTATTACATGTTCATCATAACTATGTAATATTACATAATAACTTCATTATGTTATCATATACTTTTCATAATTGACAACTATATACATATGTCAATTATCCATTTATCCTTATTATTGATATTCAGTGTATAACCTTATTAATATCAATAAGAACTATAAAATCTAATAAAATTTTATGAGCCCACTCCGGCTTTCCTCTTGTTTTATCCTGGGATCTGGGGTAATGACAGGATGACTTCAGGAAAAGGAGTCGACCAATAGATAAAGTAGTAGTTATGCACATATTGCACATAGTTAGTTGCGCAAGTCCCTTGTACCAAAAAAGTATTCAAGACGGAAATAATATGTAAGATTTGCAAGTTCATAGGAGTAGAAAACTCATAAGAGTCTTCATATAGAGATAGATCTTGTTAAAACTGCAACATGCTATCCATGACTGTACATTATTATTGTCACATATAGAAGTTTAAAGCAATGTATTAGAAAATTAGTGTAATTGAGTAAACACCATCATTGTATATTATTCTACATCAATTTGTTATGTTATGTTATGTTACGGCCAAGCGGCCTGCCGACCACGAGCGTGGAAGAACGACTAACTGCTGTCGAATGCTTTGTGAATAAAGAATTTAAAAAAAAGTATGATGCGTTGCTTTTATTATCAATACAGAATACGTGCTTTGAACCTTAGTACCGCATGTTTTGACCTTATTATGGTTTGCTTTGGACCATACTATGGCATGCTCTATACCTTATTATGGCATGCTCTGAAAAATAGCGCATTCTGACTGGATGAGAGGCTGGAAGCACTGATCTGGGTGTAAAACTAAAACATGGCAGATGCCATACTTCGTCAGTTTGGAGATGTTTTATCAGCACCCCGAAACAAGTAAATTCATGTGCTTTGTTACCAAATATCGAGGTAAATAGTGTGAGGCATTCAAGTGATACAGTTTAGATAGCTGGAATATACAAAATAAATCAATATCAACAGATTCACTCTCTGATGGCCAAGCCAGTTGACACACAGATAGACCAGAAGTCGGTGGCCACGGCAACATGACGTTGGGCAGACCGCTGTTGTTTCGTAAATTTGGAGACATTTTAAAGGTATCTGTAATGAATAAGAGTGTGTAATAACCTGATCCGAGGTAATTGATTTGGGCTATTCACGTGATACAGTTTAAATAGCTTGAATACGTGAAATCAATCGATAATATCAAGATAGCTGACTGAATTATCTGAGATATTCACGTAATACAGTTTAGTTAGCTTAAATATTGAAACCGATCAATAACAACAGGTCACTCACGTCCCATATTGCCAAGTTTTAAGCCGACTGACAGGCTGAGCGTCGCCCGCTGTAGACATCATTGAGAGAACTTGTTATATATGCAGACCTATACTATCTAAACTGTATTCTAAGGTGAATGTCATATGTTAGATACCTCAATACTATTCATTGCACTATTTTAGTCATTACGAGACTTCCTAACTTGGACAAGGGACTAAGAGCAGTCTAATATCATTCATAGGAAAAAGAAGAAAACAATTGAGTTTAGGAATTCATCAGGAAATCGTTGACAATTTGGATCACATTTACGATAACCTACATTATGTCACGATTCGCACATTGATAACTCACTTGTATCACTCCCAAGCATTAGGATTGTTTTCACTTTGGTAAGGCTTCCGTTTTCACTTGTTGGGGTTCATCCTTCCGTCTTGCTCCCCCCGAGTTATTCCTGTCCTTAAGTTTGTTGTGCCGGTAGCTCTCGATAGTAGAGACTGGTGTAATCATTCCACAAACTCTGTTCATTAGTTTAAAATAGAGTCCATCAACTTAAGAGCAAATCTACCACTTGTAATACCACGTCGATGTGTGCGGCTTTGGATTACTCCTCTACCAGATCGAGTTGCCAGGAATAGCTCCTTGCTTGCAAGTTATTCCCAGTGGAAATCCAATTATCTTGGCTTCACTTTCGTCCAGTTGGATGGTACATCATATAAGATGTCGTCAACCATGAGCAACCCGCTGGAGTTATCGAGAAGACTATGGATATCGGTCTCTGCTCCAAGCTATTGCAAATTAGAGCGGCGGTAATTACAATGATAATTGATTATTCTTTGTCCTCTGGAATTAAAAAGAAAACTAGTTAAGTTTTGTGAATTTTCTTCCGGAAAATGAGAGGACGGGTGCCAAGTGTTTTAAGTAAAAATGCTTCTTAATTCAAAGAAAACATCCTTTCCACATTGCGGCAGCACTATAATTCAAATTAAGAGTTTAGTTTGTCGGCAATTTCGAACCTACAATTGCATGCATAATTTCTGCGAATCATTAGTTATATCATAATATCTTCTTCACATGTCAATCCTAAAATGAAAGTTCGTGACTGAATCAACTTCACAACATTCATCTTGATTATATCTGAAAAACATGAGGCTTATCATATTTAATTTTGAGTTTTAATAACAAAAATCTATTAAGTTTTGCAGAGGGACTGAGAAATAATGTTCACGAAAATACTAGGATAATGTGTTACATTGATATACAGGAATTTAGGCACCATTATCATGGTTTAAACGTATAGAAGAGACCTCCACTATTGGCACCCGGCATCTTAACCTTAAATGTTGAGATCGCCTTTGGTCATGGTTTCAATTGCTTCTGTAATGAATGTTCTGTATGGGCCCCTCTTTAACCTGTCTCCATCCCTGGGTACTTTACGATGTGATCTGACTTTTCGTTCTTTGTTATCTACGATAGCTCTTGGAATTCCATATGTTTTACCCGAAAGAACGGAACCTGTTTACCCGAAAGCTGGATGTAACCAAGTCACCCTTTTAGACTTCTTGTCAGTAGAAGTCTTCCTGCCATCGATACCATATATAGTCACTGTCCTCTTGACGATACAAACTGTATATCAGGTAATAGGTAGATATCCCCAGCTGTGTATGTATGATCCGCGTATCAAGGTAAATGTTTCCAGTGTGTTAATGTGAAATACATCATTAGGTTGGCATGCACCTGTTAACCCGCAAACGTCCCCGGTAATGGTGTGGATTCTGCGAGTTGGTGACTAAGGAAATCGAAATGAGTCATGGAGTCGAGTTTTGATCTTCACCACATCAAATCGTTCGCATAGCAGGTAGCAACAAATATGCTTGTGTCTAATATTCTTGTACAGAATTACCCATACGGGTGTTTTCTTCTGGTTTCACATTTTTCCAACATCACTCCAGACACTGTTATTATTTTTGAAGTAATCATCTTCTATGACTCTGGCTGCAAGGGAATAAACATAAACTGACTTTCTATCAGATTATTTTTACGAACTTGAACTGGTGACCTCGTAAGAAAAAAGGAAACTGCGAATATATTATAGATATACCTCGTTATTCAGATATGAAAGTGTAACCGAGATGGATAATGCTATCTGCTAAAGTGACAGATCTTTATATCCTACAGTGAAGAGGGCATGCTATAGTGCAAATATTGTAGTCGTTAGGAATATGTTGAGATAGCGGGATTCAGGCAGATAGTAACAATCAGGAATAGGAACTAGATTTTGACCACAAAACCATGAATTAGTTACTGCAAGAATGTGTTTAATGGCCATGAACAGCATCAGAAAAAATGTATATATGATTTGAGAAGTTATGATAATCTTTTGAAATGAAAGTACGAGTGTGTATACATGGACGGTGCATCCATCAGCAATACGAATTAACTGCGACAACTGCATGTAGCGGTCGCTGGCTCTGGCCTATTGAGGTCCGGCGTCCACCCTCCCGATATGGCACCGATACAAAATGTCAAAATCGGTGCCATATCGGGAAGGTGCAAAATCGTAGACATATGTCTAGACATGCCAATCCACCATGCATTGTATGGGTTTTTTATTGGTGTCTAATCGCAAAAACGTGGTCAACTGCCCCGATATTAGGTGACCTTCCGACGGATTTCGATTTTGTATCGGGAGGTGCATCGTAGACCATATCGGAGGCATATCGCAGTAGGTGGACGCCGGGCCTAGCCCATCCTTGGAGAGATCGCATTGATACTTTCCGGATGTGCCACCATATGTTGAATCCCATAGGTTGGTTCGATGTTTTCAGAATAAAGATAACTCTAAAGACCTAGTCCAACAAAACCAGACTCTTCAAATATAATAAACTAAGGAGGTTTATTAGAAATACCAGTATACTGTTACTTGGCCTGGAGTGCAAAGTGAAGCCGGGGAGGCTTATCTAGGTGCAGGCCACATTTATAGGAACTGTCAAACTTACCCCAAATATGCCATTCTCGACACAAAATGTTGACCTATCTGATAGGAACTCAACATGTGTTAGGATGGCACTTAATTACCCGGCGTTTACACAGGACGATTATAGTCGACGGTTCTTATATTAAGCTCCACCTGGCTACTTTCATCCATCAATAGTTAGTTATAGTGTAAACGTCAGGTTATGTCAGATTACTCCACACCACCTGATGATTCTGCAGACGATTTGATGCCGATGACAATCTCATAGCAGCTAGGATTAATTGTTTGAGACACCTGACGATTCTGTAAAATCTCAATCGTCAACACCTTTATTTTTGGCAAAAGCAAGCACATCGAATGTATTCATTTGATTATCTGCGTCGTATTCGTGTTGCTTGAATGGTAATTATAACTATTCCTGAATGTAGCGCTGGCGAGAATATTCTTAACAATCAATAAGTGTTTTTGAATAGCAATATAATGATTACTTTAAGGCATAGGCATCGGAATACCTGTACTTGATACTCATGAGGGGCCTGAATTGGATCACCTGGTAAATAACAAGGTCATAAAGCCTAGAGGTCTAGACTAATTAGGTGTAGACTTTAACAGTAAGGGAGTAAGAACTCAAACGAAGATGTACTCACTAGATACTACTATGAGTCAAGACCCGAGCTGATTTATTGATAAGATGAGTTTTCTTTTACATGTAGTAGGGGTTGACTTGACATGCTTGGCAATGTACATCACATCTGAAAAACTCAGTTACTCTGAGAGATGTTGATGCTAAATAAAAAAATAAGAAGAAATTCTTCGCTCTCATTGGCTGTTGTGCCAACAGCCAATAGGGGATGACCACATTGTTCCAGTTGAGCACCCATCCAAGTCTGTCACACATGCCAGGAGGCCGCTCATGATGCCGAACAACTCAAGGTGTCATTGGTAGAGCGCCCTGCCACTATGTGCACAGACTAGGAACTAGAACTGAGTGATACTAGGGATAATATGTGCCTTTCAAAGCATGGCAGCTGAACTGTAAACATCAGAAAAGACACTAACCTAAATGGTGAGTGTTCCAATTCAGTCGATTTGTTCATTAATAAAAGGGGATGATTTAGATGGTTACTTTGTTCTGATAGAATCGAATATTACGTAGTCACAATAGGGAGGTATAGACCAGAACTTTACTAGGTGTCATACGAGTTCCTTGTGTAATGGACATCCACCAGGCTATGATACGTCCCTGTTATTCAGCCTCATATAATGCATTCGCAACACATGGACAAAGTGTATGGACACAGTGTGCTCATATGATCCACCCGCATCACGTGTCTCCATTACATGTCGTTATTCATCAGGAAATATCTTGTTCTCTTCCATTTATTTGGGCAGTTTTTCAATATGCATACCCGATCTGCAATACCATACCATAAAAGAATTCAATCCAGAAATAAGATACAGGTTCATTGCTGATCCGCCGGATACGTTATTGACACTATCCGGCGTTATGTAGGCAATGGTGGAATTAAATAGTCTGTGTCGGAAGGTCTATCATAGGGCGAAGTCAGCATATTGCGTTTATAGAATTTCAGTTCCCACCCAGTATTTTTCATAATACGAGGAAGACTCTAAAGACGTCCTGTACATTTGATATCGTTTACCTTTCCTGGAGACAGTGACTGGGACGTTAAAAGGTATAGAGGTCATGGGAAGCCTTATCAATGTTGATGGGGAGAGGGGACTGGTAAGTCGCCGGCGAGGTCACATAGCGACACCTAAAAAGCTTGACACAACTAAGGCTTCCATTCGTCGTCTGTATTCTTCCAAGTCGTCATATTGTCTTTCAGATAAGAAATACTGCCCACAATCACAGGATGAACTTTTGAGTTTCCTTGTATCTAATTTCTCCGAAATATCAACCAACGTATTGATCATTGTTTTCCGTCACTTTCCATCACTGAGGGGTTGCCAACTATCTCCAATCTCTGCACAAAGGGGACTAGCTCAATTATAATCACATGTTTTGTTGCAGTTTTGTCGATTAAATCTTAAGAATTCTTGCCAAATCGATGGCTATCAATAAATCTATCCCTCTTTTCCTGTTTTTTCAATTATTTTGGGAATTTTCAAAGAGGCTTTCGTGTTGAAACATGTACTTTCTGTGAATTGAGTTGTGGCACAGAAATAGACCCAGTTCTCCAGTGGGAACTGTAGAGAGGGAGAGGAACAAGGGATAGGGCATGGGTAAGAGAGCCAAAGGAATAGTTATATAGGAGCAGAGGGAGCGCATGCAGGAGGAAACGGGAAAGTGGGGATAATAATTCCTGTTGCATGTTTTATCAGTAGTGATCAATATTCAGCCATTTGCCAATTTGCCATCCATGCTCCAATGTAGTCAGTTTAATCATATTCCAAAGCAAATAACTTTGCAAAGCATCACGGTGAGAGCCTTTGATTAACGTTGGACATATGTAGTAATGTGGCTATGCCTGGAAAGTTCAAACTGATCATTTTGGGAAAATCAAACTGAGTGTTTGTATTTTACTCACACTGATCTGTGCATGATCAAACACAATATACATGGCCTTTAGAAGGTTCTTAATTCCTGATATAGGACACTCGTCTGGGGATAGAGTAATAAGTGAAATCCTAGTTATGGTGACAATATACGGGCTAGATTTATTCGTTTTCTCGGATAAATTCGTTTAGAACGAGCTCTTTAGAGCGAGTTCTGAAATAATTTATATTCTACGCCCAAACGTGTTCTTCGACCTGTCAGCCAATCAGATTGCGTTATTTTTTCAAAGCGTGCAGTCTGTCAGCCAAAGCGTGCAAGTTGAGCTCAAACGATGCAGTCTGTCAGCCAAAACATGCAGTCTGTTTGTATCCAAAGGCATCAGTGCAAAGGTACACGGAGTACATACACAATATTACCATGATTTCGATCTGAGTGGCCGTATTCTCCGCGTAGTTGACGCGTAGTAAAACTTCGAGCCATGGTAATGTTGTAGAGGGAAACTATCTTCCGGTGGGAATAAGTCAAAGTTACGAGGTGAGGCTTGGAAAAACTACTGTCCAAGGCGTAGCCGCGGGCAATAACTTTTCCAAGCCTTACCGAGTAACTTTGACTTATTTCCACCGGTACGTGGTTTCCCTATTCCTATATACCTTCAATTGTCGGCTAATATCGATAAAAACCGAACGTCTCTGAATGGCATCCTGGGCAGTAAACGTCAACCTGGGCAGTAAATGTCAACCTGTGCAGTAAACGTCAACCTGGGCAGTAAAGAAAGGTTATCCCACCTCCAGCAGCGTTAGGTAAACCTAGGTTGTTCACTCATAGGTATATAGGAATATTTATTATTCACCTTTCGAGTAATTAAATTAGGAAAAACATTTTGTAAATAATTAGAGATACAACCCAAGGGTCATGCATTGTTTACATAAATTAGTTCATATAATGCCCGTCAAGTGGCCCCAAAAGCCGTATTCTCCTAGGAGATTCCGGAGGTCCGTATTCTACTCAGTAGCGAACTGTAAGCTCCATAGGCTTAGCATGGAGACTCCGTATTAGGTGGGTAATAAAGTGCAATCTGCATGTGTCTAATAATTGTCCCTCTAGGAGCAGTACGTATTTCTACTGAGTTACATAGGTATATAATAATACCTGTTAATTAGCATAGACCCCAATCTAGTTAAAACCTAATAACTTTTTTGTCATTTCTTTTTTCAGTGTCCTTTATTCTTTCTTAATCCTTGAAATAGATATCTCCAACCTCACAATAACTTGTCGAGGCAATTAGACAAATGTAAGTAATAATGCACGGAATGCAAAGACGAATCCTCTCACGGTGATATTTTAAAAGCACAGTTGAGTATGCACGCCATTAAAACATTCATCTTAAACATATATCAGCCACGATGACTTAAAGAACCCATAAGGAAAAATTTCTTCTAATGGTTAGCAAACACCTTGTCGTCAGGACCACATCTGTTCTAATTACTGTCACCACTCCCTCATCTGAGCATAACAAGGTATTATGGAAGGTAGGAAAACCCTGCTACCTTCATTTACGTTGTAAGCCAGGGAAATTTAAAAATTACCACAACAGCCATAGCACTGAGTAGCCCGCCTTGCGATTCGCCACCAATTAGGTAGGTCTACACTATCGGTGCCCGCCAATGGACAGACACTAATAACCAGCAATTATTCCTTGATTACGGAAAAACACTCTGTAATCATCAGCTGTACATCATGCGCATGCGCTGGCGATCCCCGCGCATGCGCCGTGCCGACGAGGCGGACTCAGACGTGGTTCGTTTGAAGTCGCCGTAATTAACCAGTGTCGACAATGCTGTTAAAAACCTATGTTATTCGGAACGGACCAAGCACTGAGAAAAATGCGCATGTTGAGGGGAGTGAAAGGGGAAGGGGAGTGTCGGGAAGCGCGTGAGAGATGGGATAGGTGGTTGTCTACTTGCTAAAGAGGCGGACACGTGACAGTGACTTTGCTGATTACAGTTCCAGACTTCTGGGATGTCTTATATGACTCTTACCTCATGAACAGTTCACCAAGCCATTGTAAGCTTTATCATTGTATATCTGTGACCTTATGTTCTACGTATACTGCTCTCTCATACCCATGTCGTTTTTATGGCCTTACGTGACCTGCGGGATATGTATGTGGCGTAGGGCGAATGCAGCAAATCGTCAAAAAAAATACAGAATTTAAAAATGGCTCTTTTGAGGACTATACTGATATGAGAACAGGGATACCGTGTCTCTACGTGATAAATACTTGGTAGAATTGACGTTTAGATGAACCGTTCATGATGTCGTTTATACGTTTTGAATAAAGTTGATCCACAGTGTACCCGGGTTTCATTGGCATACCGAAAAGGATCTCCATGTACTAGCCCAGATTATTCGAGGGGCCATGGTCCTAGATTCTAAGATAAGGAGATCAAAATGTAAATGAAATTATGACAATATCTTTATATAATTTTTCTCAGGCACCTCATACCAGGAAGTGGTATAGTACAGATAGTGTCATGAATATTCTTTTAATATGACAATAATTCATACAGAATTGTAAATGACTGACATATAGGGACATGTAGAGCTTAGCTCTATGGGTTAGAGTCCTTGAGCATTCCTTTATTGAGAAAATATTTCTTAGGCCATTTTCTACACCGATGTACCTTACTATGTGCTCTATGTATTGAATGTGGGTCAGGATGCATTGGGAGGTCTGGATTCTGCGTCGGCGTTTGGTGGGTTCCAGGCTCTATATATATAAAGGGTCGAACCCAATTGGCTTTCTTACACGTGCCACCAATCGCATATATGGGATTCTTGCACTTCCGCGACTGTACTTGCCGGTTCAGTTCTATCTGGTCTAATTGATTGTAAATTCCGATTCGTCTACATGTTTGAAAGCTTCAAAGCTTTGAATCTTTAAAAGTCTCTGCCTAATACACATATCCTTATTAATCTCAAGTGCCATGAAACCTTTAATTATGTATATTACCTCAGCCACGTTGGACAATTTTGCGCCAAGGCACTATGTAAGTCAAGATGGGCTCATGGATTGCAGTATTCACCGAAAAGGTTTGATGGTAATTGGAGAATAACATGTCCTTGCAATAAAAGCGAGAGTGATAGCGCACTTTCTCTCTATGACCTTCTCGGATGTTAATTTATAATCCCTCGCATTTGAAGCCAGCAGCACAGGTACAATAAACGTAATTTCAGAGTTTCACGTCTCTAACAGTACCAGGTATACAAATAGATATAAAACGGATGTGTCTTTGTTTTAGCTGGGAGTGAATTGTTGCTGTTCGGGGTCATAGGATATTGATCCAGTTTCAGTCACTGCACGAAACTAACGACTTTATTCATATATATACGCTATCGCGGCAGCGCATGTATCAGCTGTATAGTGACATGTTTTCATATATATACATTATCTATATTTCACACCAGCGTATGAGGCGTATACAAGACCGTTTCCTTTTATATACGGACGCGTCTTGGCTGTATTCCCCGCCAGGCGTATACGAGAGGAAATATACTCTGCGCAACATGTATATGCCGGGTGTATACATTTTATATACGTTTGGTGTATATGTATACTGATAAAAAAAGAAAGAGAATCGCGACCCCCCACACCCCGGATGAAGTATACAGTTCTGTCACTGTTGTCTTGAAACATTGCTTTATGTTAGGACAGGGTGTACTATGTTGTGAAGAGGAAACGATATGAAGTGTTCAAGTACACCAGTAATAGATGAGAAAGATAAAAACGATTGAACTATTGATATCAATAAGGTAGATTTGAAATACAGATATATGAAGTTACATTGGATATAAGAGATCATAGAGATGCAAATGTAGTGTACAGGTTGAGGAAATTGAGAGAGATTAGATACAGGAAGCACCTGTAAGACTATTAGCATGGATTAAACACATGTCGGGTAAGAGAAACACCGTTGCTGCATTTGTATCCCATTTGTATTCCGTTGATATTCTTCTGATAATCCATGTGGGGAATATGAAATTATGGTTTACATTAAGGTACCAATCTCTACAAGAAGATGTCTAGAGGCATTACTATTGTTTTCATCGGAGACATGATGGGATTACTAGCCATATTATCTCCATTATGAGACACATACACACACTCTCTTTTTCTCTTAAGTTGTTGTTTATTCTGGAGTAAACTACAAGGATGTGTATGTCATCCTATTTTCAGTAGGCTCCAGGGCCATGCTTCATGTTCGGTAGTTTTCGATGGTTTAATAAAAATATAAAGAAGGTAACATTTGGTACAAGGTGCCGAATACAGAAATTATTGATCAGTATACACTTTCAGTTCAATGCAAAGTACAAACAAAGACAATTAATACTATATGATATATTCAATGATGTTCTATTATGAATTAATCTTGATGGTAGTTGTGTAGTGGAGTATGGACTTGGGACATGGAAGACAAACAGCATTCAGTATGTTAAGCGTTGGGCAATAAGGTTTCCCTTTGTGTGATGTTTAAGGTAAAGTCTCTCTTGGCCGTGAGAAGTCATTATTTCAGAACTTTATTTAATTCTGTCATAAGACAGATCTTCTACGCAATGACTGCAACTTACAAGTATTGTTGTGCAAGGTGTAAATGAAGGGGATGTAATTGGATTCCAGGGAGATACGTCACTAGTATAATTGATAGAGCAGAAAAATTATTCAACGTTATTAATTAAAACTTTTACCAGAAATGAAGTCAGCATTTCCTTTGATGGCATGTTTAAAGATTGTGTCAAGATTGTGTGCAATTCTTGAGAGTTTATACATCAAGCTGAGGAGCTGTTTAGCTCTCCCGACAAACAACGATTCAATATGACAATATAAATAATATTAACCTATACTAAATAGGTGAATGGATTGAACACGAAACAGGGATGGCGGTAAATATATATAAACATGGGTTTATTAACACATTTACAATAAACCTGAACATCTAGATCGATACATAAAATAGGCTAAGCCTAAGGTAAGACTTAAAACACAACTCGTGTTGTTGATTTGAGGCAGCGGAATAACCGTTGCGGGGAACGTTACGTCACGCGCGACCTTGGTGACCCCGTTTCCTGGTAACTAGACTCCGACACCAAATCAGCTGACGCGTATATTATACTTGAACTAGACTTGTCGAGTCCTTCGAGGTTAGGCGGTTAATTAATTTATATATATATAATAAGTTATATAGTGACATAAATAATATTAACCTATACTAAATAGGTGAATGGATTGAACACGAAACAGGGATGGCGGTAAATATATATAAACATGGGCAAAAACCCGCCAGCCACAATTGAGAGATCAATTCAATAATTTCAAGTGATTCGCTGCCAACCGATCAGAATGCTTTACAGTGGCAGAAGTTTGGTGTAGATAAGTGTTTACCACACCAGACACCCAATTACCTCTGACCTTAATGTCTGATGTAGGCAGACCCAGGTCATTTAGAAAAGTTGCTCCGCCGTGTCTAAGAGAGTGACATGTAACTGAGCCAACACTAAACCTATATCACTAGCCAGGCTTTTTAACCTATTATTTATTCTCTGATAGGTCAGAGGTAGGAGTGTGTTTCCACTCCTGAATCTGAGTAGATAATCATCTGAAACCGGTTTCTGAAATTGAAGTACATTGTTTAGGTATGGTTTCATACAGAATGGAGAAGAATCAATGTCATCAAATCTCAAGATTTGTTTCCTGGAACCTAACTGGTCAGTTTTAGATGTACGAACCACCAGTTCAATGTGGTCATTGTAAACACAGATATCCCTCCTCTTAATAGTGTGGGAAGAGAATGTATAATGGGATTTCCTTAGAAGTCCCCTAAAGCCCAAGAGTAGGCATAACCAGAAAACATTGTCTGATTCTGATTCCATATCCAACTTGGAGAATAACAATTTCATGTCATTAACAGAGATAGGAAAACGTGTAGTAGAGTCTACATGGAATAGTCTTTCAATACCCTTCAAAGTCATCTTTAACTTGAAGTCAGTTGACATATCCTGATAACCATACAATTTGTTATAGAAGTTAACTGCTGACAGATAGTTCCTTATGGACGATGGTTTAAGAAAACTTGTCAAGTAAGTACAATACACTGACAAAAAGTCAGAAGTGGTCGGAAAAGGCCGCCATGACCTAAGACTTGTAAATTTTAAATAACATTCAAGCTGTTTTGTCCTGACCTGTTTAGTGTTGAAAGATAGACATGAATCCAGAAATTTATCCTGTTTTACCCTCAGTCCATCCAATTCGATGTCTGTAAGATGAACAGCACATGTTACAACCATGGAGACTTTACCGCTAAACAACTCAGACTCTATTAATTCAGTCATCTCCTGACACCCACTATCCTCCAAAATGGAGTTGTAATTTGGGCAAGAGTAATCAGACGCATAGTCATTATCTACAATCTGAAATCCTACAGTCAAACCATCCCAAATAAATTCTTTGTCATATTCACTCAACATGGTATCAGCATTTTCAAAACAGAGATAAGCAGCATTACGACATGGTTTTAATTGGACTGGTGAGTTCCCAATAAAAAATGTGCAATCACATTTACCCAAGATACACTCATTGTATAAATTAATTTTGCTAGCTTTACTTTTGACAGTGTAAATGGGAGAAAAATCAGTGCTCACATTTACATCCGTATTTACAACCTCAATATTTTGACCGTAACCAGCAATTTTAAATTCAGTTTCATCACAAAATTCAAACTTTTTAATATGTAAACCATTTCCAGAAACGAAACTAGATTTGTCATCAACAGTACGACTATCAACAGTATAGATAGGACTGTATACACTGTCCGTACATAATTCTACATTTTCTTCATGAAAATCATCACCAGAATTAAAGTCTGGTTTATCAAAAACAACACATGTATTTACTTCAATAGTACATGAGTTATTACCCGGTTCCCTAGCACTTTTGCAAGGAATATCATCAATTTCACTGGATTTGTTAATTGTTTTGAGGTTTTTCCCCATATCAACTATATTTGAAACCTTGGGGGCACTGTTTTCAGTGTCACTTTCAATACCAATATGATCAATATCCAGGATTACAACCTCAGTATTTACAACTTCAAAATCTTGACCATAACCAGAAGTTTCAAATTCAGTATCATCACACAATTCAACAATTTCAATATGTAGACCATTTCCAGAATTGAAACTAGTTTCGTTTTCAATCACACTAGTGCTAATAGCAACATTAATGGAGACATCACTTGTTTCACCCATACTTTGGACAGCGATATCATCATTTCCATAAGGATCACAAATTGTTTTGACATTTTCAACCATAACATCTGCATTTGAAATAACGCAATTAATCGAGGAAGAAAAATTCCTAGTGCTAGTGTCAATGCAACTTTCAAAAACCTCAGTGTTTTTACTATCATTGACCAACCCTTGATCAAAACAATTTGACATTTGGCATCATTTTTGATTCTGTACTGACGTACAGCTGTGGGCCCCGTGACTATTTGAACTACAAATATTGCAAGCGTGACGGTATTTGCAGGCACTGAAACTACAACCCCCATCCTTCTTGTTGAAAGAGTGACAGGTATTGACAACACCAGTACCACTGTGCTTAGTTGAACCTGACTTCGCATTTTTTGCGCTCAAAGTCCCGTCGTATGACAGAAACTTGATAATGTCACTTGGGTCTATGGTATCAATAGCAGCCAAACCTTTTTTGCCAGCTCTACTTTTAACTGAAATATCATATCTGACTAACGCCTCATATTGGAATACCCTCGTTTTAGCCTTCTCGGCGAGTAAAATCATATGATCGATAAGGCCTGTCAAGTCTCTGCCCTGCTCATATAATTCGCGCAACAGTTTCAAATTCACAAGTGTTAAACCCTCAAAAGACGTGACTTTCTCGTCCTTGTCCACAAAGTGATAGTGATCATATCTACCTCTTCTAGTATGACGTGATTTACTACGTGATCTTGAGACACTGACCGATTCGATTGATGAACTAGAGGAGTTGCGAACGTGTCTATCGGAGGTCCTTTTGGTCTTGACACCGTCTTTGCGACTCTCGTGACGAGACGTTGACAGCATCTGCATTATAGTGGAGAGTGAAGATTCTAGTCCGTTTAACCGTTCATCAACTTTCGACGAAGCGTAATCACTCCGTCCAACGATCCTTGACTGTTCCTCATCCATCATAGTAGGTGCAGCTCCTCTTCCTTTACATCCTTCGGTCATCAACGGACGGCTGGGTCTCGATGTAGTCTCGGCCGTCTCAGCATTGCACTCCTCATCGTGAGGTGAAGCATCCGCGACTGTAGCCTCTGATTCCGCTCTCAAACCGCCAGAAACATCCTCAAACGAGGTGTCAACGTTCTGGGATCTCTTTCCTGTCTTATTCTTCTTCGGGCGGCCCATCTTCAACGAATTTCACCGATATAAACCGGATAGACTTAAAACACGACTCGTGTTGTTGATTTGAGGCAGCGGAATAACCGTTGCGGCGAACGTTACGTCACGCGCGACCTTGGTGACCCCGTTTCCTGGTAACTAGACTCCGACACCAAATCAGCTGACGCGTATATTATACTTGAACTAGACTTGTCGAGTCCTTCGAGGTTAGGCGGTTAATTAATTTATATATATATAATAAGTTATATAGTGACATAAATGCAATGCTTCTGTACTTAGATCAGTAGGCCTACATCTAGCATTTTGGAAATACATGTAAAACAAAACCAAAACAAGCTATCCGCCACTTTCTGTCTTTGCAGTATGGGGTACATCATCCTGGTTGTTGAGGGCATACACAGACTGACCTGCTGTGCAACTGCCAGGTCTTCGGGCTCGGCATGGAGGGGGCCAGTAGGGCTTGTCTTCTCCGCCGTCCTCCTCTGCGGGCTATGGGCAGGCAGGACCGTGGTCCGCAACCAGGTGTGGCGCTCCCGATACCACCTGTTCAGGTAAGGAATACAGTTGACTTGAACCCAGTCTGTAAATGGGAGTATTTTCTTAAAGAATATCTATATTGTGTAGATGTATATGGTGTATATACAGTAAAATCGCGCTCAATGGGACACCCTCCGTTCTGAGCAAAGTATCCCATTAAGCGGGGTTATAATAAACTAAATAACAATTTCTGTTCCGAGCAAATTGTATCCTTAATCCGGTTGCCCCTTAAGTGAGGTGTTCCAGAAGCGGGGTTCTACTGTATAAAACAGAGAGTGGGTATATTATATCCCTATTTTTAATCCCTACAGACCAGGCTAGCGAAAGAGTTGAGGACAAACGCTTTTTTAGGATGGGTGGGCGGGTGGAATGTTTTCCTGGTCCGTTAGTCCGGTGAGAAGTGAGGGGCAAGTCAAGACCACATGACCGCTCCGGAATTTGGAGGAGATGGAGAATTGGTTGGAGAGTGTAACCCTCTCCAGCGCATTGCCGCCAACATGTTGGCCACGATGAAATAATTCTCGGAATATCTCAAGGGAAATACTTTAAAACACGACCATTTATGTATTACGATATTGGTTATGATATTAAATGTATATATATATCAAGCGGTGGACGAAGGAGTTGAAACTTTGATACGCCCCGTCTTTACACATATGGTATTAAATGTACTTATTGATACATACTCGTGTACCACATTTCTTTCAATGAAAATATTCCATGAATATTTCTGTTGATAGAAACATGGTTAGGTAATGCATCTATACTTCATTATGTTCCTTCAAGTATTTGATGAATTATACATAAATGTAATATTGTTCGAGCTGGATTGAAAGTTTGATGGTATTTGTTTACATCATACTGGAAGTCGAGTGTGGAATGCCCTCCAAGCACAGATTCTACTAGATAGGCATTTTGATTTTTAAACTCCTGTGATCCATTGCGCGCATAAATTAGCGGAATGCTGTGAGTCACTGCCAGTTCATTATAAGTAGGACAGTGCGATTTTTCAGCTAATCAGAATGTGTATTTAAAGTATGGTGGTAAATCATGTTATGCCACCATACTCTGTCGGTATGTATTTAATACCAATACCCTAGCAGAGGTTGGTATTTGTGTAAAGCACTGGCACAGACCTGTTTATAATAATATGCACGTTTGATCATTGCATTATAAGTAATATCAAGAGTGGATCAGACGCGATTCATCTACTTCTAAATAGTGAAAATTTAGTAATACATGAATCACTACTTTCCTGCAGAATGCCTTGTAACTAACTTCATAATGCCCACACTTATAACATTTCTTAAGGCTTGCACTATTTTCAGGGATAAATTGGATTTTAGAATATCAGATTTGGCAAGAACCATAATAATGGGACCACCTATATTAGAGTTCGAAAAGATGAATATATTTTAAATTTTCAAAACAATTTAGGCCTAATCGAAGAATTTCGATGGGGCCCCTCATATTTATCTGTCTTTATATACCTATACCTTGTTGTTAACCTTTTTGTAGCCTTTAGTGGATATTCAATTTATGATTTTATTGACATAATTCATTCATCAATACATCGGGCAATCGTCCATTTGTCACATGAATTCAATGATGAGCGTAACATCTAGATAGTCGACAATTGTCATCCCTGAATCTAGAATCCGAAAAGGCATTCTTAGAAGCATATAAATTGAGTAACTATCAATACATACGGAAAATGAGTTCTATTCATCACTACACAGTATGCTTTATGATCTCATCATTGTGAGTACATTCATTATATCTAAGGTATGTTGAAAAGAGAATGAGAAGGGGCAGCATATCTTTTGGGCATCTTTTGGGTAAGTTGGTAAACCTTTTCAAATATGAGAGGCAGACCATATGTTGGTTCTTATAGAAAATTGACAGTATTACAAAGTATACCTGACAATACATCCAAAGAATATGAGGCAGAGAGTTTCCAACTTATAAATTCATAAGACAAAGGACTTGTCAGGAATGGGAGCTGAGTATAATTTCTATTTTGGAAATAAGTGACGTAGTTAATGCAATCACATGATTGTGTAAAGGGCATGTTGCTCTATGGAGGTTTCAGGGTGGGGAGGGGGGTCCTGGAGAGGAGTATATAAAAGCAAGAAAGGAAAGTCACAGTTGGTAACATATACAGTTCTCCTAGACCTGATCCAAACCAGTATACATGCTAACTATGTCTTTGTCTATCCCCTCAAACTGCTCAAAATGTCATATTATATTTAGTGGACCGAAGCCCTGAACCCAACGGATGCAAAGACACACAGACCTTTATGCCCTGATATCGGTGCATCGTTATCATCCTTTGTAACCATGTGCCTGCCCGCCCCTCAAAGGGTAAAAAGACTTAGACTATCTGTCTGTAGTCCCGGGACTTGGAGAAGTCACTCCGTAATCAATACGCAGAACTCCTCCGAGTCCCGCCTACCATTTGAAGTTTAATACAGCGGCTTCCTCCTAACGGGACTGGCGCCTGTCCTTGATGGCAAAGGCAGAGAGAGTGTGGAGCCGAAACACAAGACAGGATTAAAGGTGCAGCGAGATGTCGGGCAGGGAAGCAGTACAGGTCTTTGTTCTTGGAAATGTAGCGTACTTCTTACAGGATTCATGCGCGTCCTGTCACATTTCCTATCCGGCCTAACTTCCCCAATAAGCGCGCAGCTGCAAGGGACATCAGAAAAAATGAAAGGAACAGGAGCAGGATTATTATATACCTCTCAGGGAATATAAAGTGGACGGACCTTTCCAAAGGAAGGCCACCTCCATTGGGCAATACCTTGAGCGTACAAAGATGATACTATTTGATGGGAAGCCAGGCGCCTACAAATGTGCTTCCGTCAGGATTTACCCCGCATTCCAAGCATAGAAATTGTAGAGACGCTCTGTGCCGAGCGATACGCTTCTCTCCCTGTTATGGCATACCCACCGCTACTTTATCTTCACTATGCTCCAAACCCAGGCAAGGATTTATGTCCACTCTTAGACATCACTTATCTATTTCCACGGCTCCAATAAACCTGTATGGAATTTTAAACGCCAATATCCATGATTTACTGTCCTAGAGGCCACTGCATTGTAATTTATCCCACTTGATAGATGTAACCGTTGTACGGGCGGCAGGGGGTTGGGAAGCCCATCACTACCCGTCTCTTACCCGGGGCTAGGGTGTTCTTTATTATAATAAAGCAGGGCGATGGGGGCGGGAGTGATATTCCACGATATCTACCCGCCGAGTCACTAGTCTGGCCCTGTATCTACCTGCTGGAGGTGGTTCTCGCTGTACCAGTTGAACTGGAATCAGTCTGAAGACATTAGATCTGGGATGCAATACTGGATATATCAGTTACGTGTGTCCGTATAACTCTTTCTCTTTCTCTCTTGTTTATAGATAGTATTTGCAAGATAAAACTAGTTACCGGAAAAACAACTGCCCACACAAATTGTTTCCCGTTTGTCTTGTCTCTTCCCCTGTGTCTGTCCTACTAGTTATTCTGAATCTTTTATGACTTGAAAAAGGCTACCAAAAGCCGAAACGTTGTGAAACCTGTTTGTTCAAATAAAGCCATCACTTGAAACCGACTACGGATTGCCGTGGAGTTGTGCTTGTTCTAAAAACTTCTATGAATCTTTTATAACCACACTGAAGATGTACACTACACACTTGAAATGTAGTAGTTAGGTAGAGGACCCAAGTGTCCATCAGAGACAAGCAGCAATAATTTAATCATTGTTTAAATCTTTATCATTTGAATTTGTATATAGTGATTGTTATTAACCACTCTAATATTAACATCTTGCACGATCATGGATATATGCCGATGTTATTGAGTCCCTTGAATAACTATATACGCTACTATTAAAAAATTACTAGTTACAGGTCTTACCCCAGTGAGATTGTTCGTCAATTTCGTGTGGAATTTATTTGTTTCTTTCCAGTCAAAATGAAAGTACATGTCTATAGTAGGCCAATGATAGCTACGTTCCAATTGTTGAAAGATGAAGAGAAAGAAACTCCGTGGTATAATGAGGTAACCCTTCAGAATGTCAAAGCGAGGGTTCATTTCCATTGGCAATTAAGTGGATTAGTCAGAAATGCCCTCGGAGTCTCTGGGTAGGTATTTGTTAACAATCATGATGTGAACTGATTGCCCATTGGCTCTCAAGGGAGCGCAACCAATGCATTATTTACATGATAGGGAGGGAGGAAGGGAACCCCATAGGTCAAAACCTAGTGATTACATTTTGAGGGGTGAACCACGGTTATAAATGATACCAATGCCGTTTGTGGCGGGCGTCCATTCATCAACGTTGAAGGGATTATCTACTATACCGCTGCCTGCCTCAGTTACTATACATCTCTTGTCACCTATAGCAACTTATACAAAACTCCCCCTATACTATGCCAAAGAACCATATCTATGTCCTCCTACATTCTGATCCGCCAGAAAGCTAGTATATCTCCTACCGCCAGGTCTCGCCATACTGCTGTAACCTTTATCCACCGCCACATTCTTCCTCCCTCCTCCACCCTTACCACTTTCTCAACCCCCTTCTCAACCTACAGCCTCCCTTAGGCCGACTCGAGCAGGCTGTGTGATGTAGCACCGTCATAAACATCACTTCGTTAATTCCGCTATAAGCAATTAACTGTTGCTGTCATAAGCGGGTGCACGAGGCGGGGAGGGACCATTACTCCTCCAGCAGGGTTCCCGCCACCACTCCCTCCCCTTCTCCCACCCCCAGCCGGTCCGTCACATTGCAATACCGTTAACCACCTAGAAAAAACGATCTACAGCCTTAAAACTTTCCCAATACAGACACGTAAGGGAAGTTCATTTGAATTTCACATTCACATGGTTTGTGTGGTCAATAGAACCAGAACTGGTGCCTACCAACTAGATATTAAACGTGCAGTTGATTGTAAACCGTAATCCTCTACAGATAGAAATTGCGAAATTGAAATTGAATCTTGTATTTCAAACCAAATATTTGATAGGACAGCTCGTACATTTAATGACTTAATTTTATAGCCAGCTGCTCCATAGTTAATAATTACAGGATGTTGGAGCTTTAAAGACATCGCGTCATTGACGTTATTGTAGAGGATTTACAGTCAACGTCTTCAAAAGTACCATCGTAGACTATGGAGCCAAGGCTGTTCTCTCAGCGATACATCTTGAGATTAAGGTTATCAAGCAGGATTGTGAACGGCAAGTACAATCTACTGCCGTCGCAATACTTTTTCATGAAGATTATAAAAAGAAGTGTTCACAAGAGAACGTTAAATTGAGAGAGCCTTAAATTGATGGTTTTCATGAGGCGTCTGCTTCTATGGTTAGCCTACTACAGAATCCACAGTAGAGGTATTTCATATTTCACTTAAAACTGGGGACTACAGAGGAATGTTACTGACTCGTTGCTACACAATCTGCCTGAAAAGAATAATGAAATTACGACATATAAATCAAATGAAAACATTCAATAGATACATATATTTCTAAATTCTTAGATCTAAGAGTTTTTTCAAGTCTTGTGTTTGAAAAAACTGATATTCTTAGGAGTCTAAAAAAGTGCATCGGACTCCTAACGCTTCGTCCCCGACAGTTGATTCTGTAGATATATAGCTCGAGATGTCCATCGAAAGAATCAAAAGTGCTCTGAAGGCACGGTGATTAACGTTTTAGTTCTTTAAATCGATATTATCTGAATTGCATATTTTGCAACCGCCTCGCTATTCATCTTACACCAAAACATGGTTCTATTAAATATGCCCCCAGCTAAACATATGACCATGATACATATCTCCAATATCAGAGAAGGCAAACTCTCGCGCCCTGATGGATTTTCTATAATCTGAACCGGCTATGTTTTGTAAGAACGGAGCAGTGTAAGTGATGGCCTACAGGGACCTTTACCCATGTCTCATTTCCAGCATCATGACAGGGTTGAGTAACTGCAGTTTAGGTCACATCAGCCCTGTTGTTATACGTTGTGTAGGGCGGCGGTTTTCCAGGCGTCAACATTAATAACTCAAATACATTGTAGGGTAAGACAAAAGAGTTCATTCCCAAGAGGTGCATATCTGCTGTTCAGCCATCCGTCACCTCAGCACCCATGACCTGCTGGAGTCTGCTCATCCACAACTGTGGGCGCTATCGTTCGCCTTATCATCAGCACCTAATTGTGATTATAGATACACACCATCAATGTCAGATATTGATTTGAGCTATCTTTCGTTCAGTATATTACATTTGTTGATTCTGATCGCAAGGACTTCGAGGATATATAGACCGCATCGTTCAATTAAAAACTACGCTTTGTTCAGGTCATACAAATATTGTTTGTATCTGACAGAGAAACCCAAATATAAAGAGCAAACTAGTGCATTATAGACATATGAGGATTGGACACTATTCACCTTTTCCAAGGGAATTCGTAATTCAGCAAGCGGGATTTAATTGTACATAGAGAAAAGAAAGTGTATTCAATTGGCATAAGACTAATTTAAGACAATAGGATTTAATTGTAGCGTTTATTATACCGATTTTCACCATACCACGGTATTTTGGTAAATAGATATATTGGGGGAAAATGTCAAAGCTGAATATGTGTATACTGTAAGGTCAATGCGTATTATCGTAAAACCGGATGAGTTTTAATCTTGGCTCCCGTATGTCACGACTGGAGTTTGGTGCAGTGATATCACGAGGCGGAGCCGAGTGGTATCCGGAACCAAACTCCAGGAGTGGTATACGGGAGCCAAGATTAAAACGAATCAGGTTTTGATTTTATCCCACCCCTCTCTACAATATTTTAATATCAAAATCATGAATGAAAATCATCAAAATTCTGTATGCCCCTAGTAGCATACAAACGTCCGTATGCCAGTCAGCGTGGCATACGGAATCTCAATGTTAAGCCTATGGGATTTTATATTAGGGGTAGGATAAATACACGTATTCAACAGTTTGGTGAATAATGTTTAGCAACTACAGTAATTTTGGTAGAACGTTTCTTGATGTATTTCGGTTATCAAATCGAATATTTAATCCCATTAAGCTATATATCTGTCAGCTTGACTCTCGACACTGTACAAATTCAGAATCCATATCCTCTAGAACCAATGTAAAGCATAACCTGACAGTGAAGGCACCATATCAGCAGATGGAATTAGGAATTTACCTAACATGAAACTACCTGTAACTATGTTTATTAGTATACATAACCAAAACATTTCTTCAAAACATGTTCCCATGTGGAGGGTTTCAACATGTTTCCCAGTGCGACGTAGGCTCAGGGACACTTTATTTATGACTATTGTTTGACCGCAGAGAAAAGGGTCTCTCAGTCGATGGTGAGTTGCTGACCCTGAGGATATTTTAATAGAGAAGCAATCTACGCGCCCATATTTCTCTGACATTACGAGCGCTGCACCAACCCCACCTAACGGGGATCGTTCACTTCTGATGAATGGCGCCAACATGGCTTCAGACTGAGGTTGAGCTACTCAGAGCAACTCCTGCAGAGAAACATGGGGTAAGCTAATTCTTGTTCGGGAACAAAGAACCAAGCAAACACAACTCATATCGAGTGACAGCATCTCTCTAGCTTATAGAACACAGGTAGCTCTTAAGGTTGAGTTGCTCAGAGTTTTTTGGCACCCATCGACCGCTTTGTGTGAGTGCCTCTTTGACCAATTATTCGACCGTCCTCCAGTTCCTCAGCAATTGAGAAGCCTTGAGTGTAAACCTTGCTGTCACTCGTGGTGAGAGGCACGCTGTCAGTGAAAAAGTGCTTGATAGTTTCTTGACCTATTGGCGATGCAACGTTTCGGGTAGTATAGGTTCACGAGGCTTTGCTGCTACTGAGACCTGCTCCCACCGCTATTGTGTTTTTCCGAACACGGAGACAAAAAAGCCTCCATTGTAACGAAAAAATACACCACAACGTTTACAGGTAGAATATATCAGTGAAGTGGAATTCACACGATGGACTTCATGTACCTCACTGGATGTCTGTCTGAGACAAATCATGTCGAATGGTATGAATCCATTTCCTTGAGACAGTCTTTTCCCCTGCAATTATCGGGGACGATTATCCCAACTATTGTACATTTAGGTACAAAGATGTCTCATGAACAGTTGACATATGTGACACTTTACCTATACTGAATCATAAGACGAGTAATCTGCTTGAGTGACTGCTGGTTTGTGGCTGGAGACTCTCTGTTGCCCCGTGCTGAGTGAGTTTATTTTTTTCAGGCCACCTTCTAAACTCGATGTACACTAGCTATGTCCTGTCACATGTATCCCTATGTTGTGTTGGTTGAAATAGAACAAAGAGAGGCGGGGAATTATTTCAGCCAATAACATCAACTTGTGTGTTGATCTAGCCTCAGGTATCCAGCCAGGTTTTATTCCCCCCACACCCAAAAGTAATGCGGAGAAAAGCCAGGTAAATGCTTTTACATTACCCTTATATATCAAAATATGAATCTTTTCAAAATTCAAATATGTTTTAACGTCTAAGCTGGAGGGGCTACTCTGTTATGTCTGTTTTTGTAAGAAACCTTTCAAATGATGAATTTGGAAGCATCTGCCGGAAAACTGAAAAAGTCACACGTAGACTAAGCTTTGGATCAATAAAACGTAAAGCATTTGCACAAAAGATCTTACACTTTTCTAATTATAGCCTCAGTATTCCCATTAACGTTCCTTTCCACAACGGAACAACTGAGAGACTAAAACGACTTTCATATGATAAATATAACCAAGAGTTGCCCAAGTCGCAAATGCTCATGGGCTAGAAAAATACATCGCCGACTAAATGCATTTTTCTTGCCTACTCACATAAACTCAGCCTCTACCTTGTACTCCCTACACGACAACGCCCTCCCCCTCACCTCCCCCACCCTCACCGTCTCCCTGTCCGCGCCTTCCCCGATCCCAGAGGTCCCTACTAGACTGATCCCGTGCGCACGTGACATGCGCACGCCAATGTCACTTCCGGCGGCGTGGAGCGCCCCTAGCGGCCGCCCCTAAGTTGATTATCCGATCGGAGGCTGATTAGGCCGGTCGTTGTTGGGAGATTGGTGCGCGGAGATCACTGGAGGGGGCGCCACCCGTTGCTGGTGGGGTATAATTCATGTTATCACACAAGCTCGGTGGCGGCCTCCGGCGGACAGACCGTTTGAAGTCCTCGGTGACAGCGCTGTCTGATTCCAGACTTTATCGTCGCTCTCTGCATACACAGACACTTCCCTCGCATGTGAAGTTCAGATCGGATAGGCTCTGGCTCCAAATGTAGATTTTCTTTTTTCTTTCCTTAGTCTATGCCTGTAATCAGTCTACACCACATATTGAAGTATTGACAAGTCCCTCGTTGCTGGATGGGCAAGGCACATTTAGGTTGGGAACGATGTCCAATAGGTGCACACATATTTCTAATAAAATTATGGGGGTAAGGTTGAACTCTCTAACCATTTGTGTGCTTAGATCTGCCTACCCCAAGCTATTAACGTTATTGAGCAATAATCTTTGGCACATACTCCAAATCGTGATAAAAATGAAGCATCCTCGGAGACAATAACGTATTTCATAATCAGCACTTTCCTTGAACTTGTCATAACTTGATTTACTGAAGTTCTAGACAAAGAGGCAACGATTCCAACATATCTCTATTAAGGCAAAACTTCTCGAAGAGAACCTACCATTTATATAGACTTAAACCAACTAAGGTTAGATCAGCAGTCTAAACATTTTACCCACCCACCCACATCAATATTTCATTGATTCCATTTATTTCAGTAATTTTATCTCCGATTTTGCATCAATTCACTACCACCTACTCCTTTATATTTCAATAACCAATAAAAACTTTACCAAAATATCATAATAAAATCACAAACAAAATAAACCTCATTTTCTCCAATCTTACTCTAAACATTTTTATCTCGTTCTGCGTTTATTCCGGAATGAGGAATACATAGAGGAAAATAAATATTGCTTTAAACATACAAAGATATTATCTTATCTATTCATTGTTGGACTTGACTATATTTGACTAGTTTCCTGTCACGTTGTCTGTATGTACTGTGCAATGAAGGCACTCAGGACAAAGGCACTAGAATCCCTTGAATTTCAGTGTTCAAAGTAAGGTTAGGAAGGTCTGCGCTACAGCACTGCAAAAGGCGCATTAACATGGAGCATAAATCTGAAACGGTGAATATTATCCCAACATGTCAGATGATGTTTTAAGTTTATTTGCCAGAAACAAAGACTGTAGATACCTTCAGTCCCTTCAATGAGGGCCATTATACGTGAACTTCCCTATTCTAATATTTCCTACAAATAAGCAAAGCTGATACCTGATACATTAGCCATCCTGAAAATCTATACATTAAGCAAACCTCCAGGAGAAACCACAAAAGCGCAGAAGAGACAATGTCATATAAGTATCCGTTACTGATGTCTGAAATAGATATTTTCCATTGCACATACGTACATATATATATATATGTGAGTAAGAATAAAACTACCATAAACCCGGACCTTGAATATAGAAGAATGGCAAGCATAAACATCTAGTAATAGATCTTTGTGGATATGATCATATTACTGATCACTGCCACTTAACATACTGGAAGATGTGGCTTGACGTAACAGAGCTATAGCATCATTTATATTTATAATTTGATGCCCCTACGCGTACGGGAAACGTTGCATAAATACCGAAAGGAGACACATGAGGTGCTCAGAGATATGAGTAGGCCAGATTATGACATATGAAAGTAGGCCTGCGCCGTGTCTATTGCGTATATGAGACTTTGAGTTCACGAGTACTTTGTAACTTTTTATATGATGATGATCTGTCATAAGAGTCATTTCCTATTCTAATATTTCTATGAACTTGGGGAATATTTCCAACCAAAATATTTCTGAACAGATTCTATTCAGGTACACTAACCATGTCTCCATATATTAACCACTACCCGAAATAGATTAGTTCAACGATATCCTGACTAAAAAAATAATCTATTACCACCGAAGATCAACTAGTGTATGACGATAATATTAGTCACCCATTCCATCCCATTGTCATCACCATCATCAATACTAGAGGATACTAGAAATTGAGGTTTTAATGAACCTGAAATTTGATGTAAAACAACTTCGTAAGTCCCTCAACTAGAAGGGCCCGAGTGGAAGAACGGCTCTGATGCCGAATGCGGTGTACTGTAATTAGTACAAGAACCCTAATAAAAAGTGTCAACCCCCCCCCCCCCCGCCAAAAAAAAACCCCAGCTAGATCAGAACATGGTTGTTAGCCTTTATAATATATGGGACATGAGTTGAGAAGGCTATCAGAAATTATTGCCTGATGCCTTATATACAAGACCTAAATAATCAGCTACTGACGAGTCATCCAATGTTTGCCTATATTATGCCAACATTTGAATTTCAAGTAGTTTTATGCTTATCAAATCATCGAAGGATCTATGTCTATAAAGGCTGTTGATAGCTACTGCTGATAAAAACGACATAGATGCACTGATCATACTCCCTTTAGAGAGCGTTCACTAATTATAGTCATGGGAGGGGCACAGTTTTGGGAACACCGACCGGTCAAAGAAAAAGTTGGGCCCCCCGTGGGAATACTGAAAAAGATGTTGCCCGCCCCACCATCGGAATACCCCCCAAAAGGTTGCACCCCCCCCCCCATTGGAATGCCAAAAAGGTCCCCCTCCATAGGAAGAAGGCAAAAGCACAAGGCAGACTAAAATGATCTGGCCTTTTTCACATGTAACCCAGATCTTGTCATTTGATGGGTTATTCATGGAATGAATATACTCTCTTTATCTAACGAGGAATTATCATCTTCTGATATTTCTCATAT
This sequence comes from Alentia gelatinosa, assembly GCA_950022655.1. Lineage (NCBI taxonomy): Eukaryota > Metazoa > Annelida > Polychaeta > Phyllodocida > Polynoidae > Alentia > Alentia gelatinosa. The sequence goes on along the minus strand of OX465580.1, from coordinate 98,317,897 downwards.
GACGATCTCTTGCTTTGAGTTACAGCTAGGATAGGCAGATTGTGTCAAAACTATATTCCTCATGTGAGTTTTGCCAACAAGTTTCAAAGTCAACCACAAAGCCTTTACCAGGTATTCAAGCGGGGAACAAACTGCCATTCAAAATGGGATACCAGTTTGAAGACATAGATTGAATAAGCCAGGTACTCTTCAATATATTTCCACATGAGGTTTCTGGTCTACAGTAGGTAATACAACACCCCAATGTGCTTGCAAGATATGCATTGACGCCTGGCCATCAGGCAAGAGTACCATGGACCCTTCCTTGGCCCCAATAAATTTAATCATTTCCTTCTTCTGCTTCGCTATTCTCAGCTGGACATGCTCTGGTGCAAAGTCTGTGACTTTCACTGCTGTCCGATCATTCACCGTCGGGTCATAGCCTCCTTCCTTCGGGGAAGAGATGTAGCTCAGTCTGCTGTGGGCACGAGGTTGTCATAGTTCCACATTCATTTGCCTGTAACTGCTTGATTACTTTTTCCCAGCCAGCTGTGTCATTGTCGTCTGCCGGCCTGTCCTCGTTGCCATCTGATGGCTTGTCTTTGTCGTTCTCAGAGGTTGTGCTCTCTTCCTCCAGGAATTACAGAAATCTCTGGTTTCCAATGGGGCCAGGGTTTGCTTGAGACTGCCTGCCTGTCACAGGGGGAATGATATCTCTTTGACATCCTGCTTGGCCATAATCATCAGGACCTCATGATCGGCATAGTCATCCTTGCCCAGTACAGTGTTATTTTCCACTTTGACCCTGATGCCTCATCCTAGGTTGTGAAATCAAAGTTGGAAGCAGTATCCATTCAGTCTTCCATCATTTGAAGCATATGAGTTGGGTGCGTATTGACTGCGCAGCCACGTGCCAGCGAGTGACGGGTGCTTGGGAAGTGGAAGACCGAGCCTGGCAGCTGCCACCAGGTTGTGCACCATGGCCCCCTCCCTGGTTACATAGTGTCTCATTTGAGCTAAGCTGGGCTGTTGTGATATGATATAAATGTATTTCATTACTAATACTAATTCTTTTCATTGAACATAAATATGGGAGCCTCATCATTTAGCTAAAAACATCGAATTCCAGCAGAAATAATGATAAGAAAATTTGCCCATCCCTTGTAATTCAAAAACAAATAGTTTACCCCACCTTGAAATACCCCAAAAAGAAGTCTTCCCCCTTAAAGAAATGTGCCCCCCCCCCCCCTCTCAGCCGTAATTATTGATTGCTGAACAATAACAATATATGGCGACCATGCAATGTACCATCTAACCATTGCATGTTTCAAGGTAGTTTACAACTGCAAATTTGAATGTGTATAGAAACACTGAACAGATGGTCGATGTCCGACAAGTAACTCAACAATAGTTTTCTAACATGCGTATCAATTGTCTCCAAGCTGTTCCCAACAAGCCGGTTTGACTGATCATTGATACATAAACTGTTTTCCCACAGGGCTGTTTATTGTTGTACAGGACTGATCGTAAGACTACGCCAACAACCACCCCACCCCCAGGCGCAATCCTCAAACATACCCTTTCACCTTCCCCAGCCGAAATTAACCAGCCTATTCCAAATCCCCCGAACTCGGAGACACCGCGATCAGCCCCTATTGTCGCCCAACAGGCGCCGCCATCTTGGTTCGGCGGCGTGTCAAGCCAATTTGCCACTCATAAATCTCGCCGGTGCGGTCGTTGGTATTCCCAGGCGTGGCGGCCCCGATGGAATCTGGGCACGGTTCCGTGCCGATTGTCCGTCCAGGAGCCGAACATTCCGCCGGGCGCCGGTATACACGGTCGCACCCGCCACTTGATCCGATGCTATCTCCCAGATAAATCGCCTCCTTGTCGCGACACCTCGCGGTCTCGTGCTCCTGCGAGAACTCACGAGAGCGCACATGCGTCCTCTACTGCGCCACCCGGGTCCCCCCTGGTGAGTTATGCCTTAATTAATCCGGTCCATGCTTAAGGAGCGACCAGGATGTTTTGAGAGAGGGCGCGGCACGACTGGAGTGTGCAAGAAAATAGCCTATTAATGGCCAGCGCTGACACAAGGGTCCCCTGCTGTCCACTCAGGGGGCTGGTACGGGCAGGAGGAGGGACATTCCCATCTCTTTATACTACTACTGCCAGCAGATAAACCCCTGAATTTTCTTAAGGTGTAGCAACATGACTATCTCTTGCAGCAATAGCCGAATCCTTCTAGAAGTTAGGAGAGATAATGATGGGAAGCGTTAATCATCAAGCCCCCAAATACGAGGTGAAATTCACCCATCTAACCAAGATTATTCGATAAAGGAATAACGCCGTTGGCGATACCACAATAGCGTGAGTATATGTGTATGATAAACACTAGATTGGCCTATCAATATATCAAGATGCAAACTGTTAGGAATACTAAAGCATGTCATTTATGGTCGCTGAGACTAGTAATATAGTGAAATTTGGCTCCAAACTGGCATGATTACATCCATCTATCTGTATTCCAATGTAGATATAGTAATGAGTTGATGATATTCTTCTAGATAGAAATGTGCAAGTTAATCGCAGGCGTTTTAGATGATACAGAGCAAAAGAATATTCCGTTGGTTTAGATATTCCAAAGTGTGCTGTCATTTTTGATAAACAGTCAATACCTCAATAGCTCCGGCGCGTCCTCCTCGAAAACTACAGCAGGAGAGTGTGAAGTGGAATGAGTGTGTGTGTGTGTGTGTGTGTGGAGGGGAGATTCCTAAGCAGACCATCAATAATTCATGAATATACCATAAAAGCGGGTATAATTATGATTCATACAGAGTAGCTAATCCCCACGCCTCCCGGGCACTGATCCAGCCATCGATCACCTAACACAGGAGTCGAGCCTTCTCCAGGACCACAGCTGCCTGCAGCCACTTAATCCGCGGATTAAGACGGAGACAGATCTAATCCTGCAATCGGCGCGACCACCTTAGATCAACTGATCCAGCTGTGAACGTGTGGCAGTGGTGGTAGTGGGGTTGGGTTGTGTTTGTGTCTGGGTGTGTGGTGAGAGTGACGGGTATAGGGTAGGGGAGTAGGGGAGCAATGTGAGGTAGGAGGGAGTAAATAGGCATGGGAGAGTAGGGTAAGGGGTATGCGAGTAGGTAGTGTAGGGTAGGAGAGTGGGGTGTGGGAGTTTGGGAGTGATGGCTAGGGGACAGGAGTGTCGTGTAGGGGTTTGGTTGTGATGAGTGCAAGGTAGGAGAAGGGGTGTTAAAATGAGGGGATGGTGGGGAGTGGAGGTAGGGGTGTCGGGTGGATGGACATGGGAGTAGAGGTAGGGGTGTGAGGGGAAGGGTGACTGGAGGGTGGGGGAGTTGGGGTAGTCTTATGATAGTGTGGAACATGAGTGGGGGGTTATGGGGGGTGTGGTAGGTGAGTGTTGGCGGTATAGTAACAGCTGTGGGGAAGGCAAGGGTGAAGTTATGTGGGGTACCATGTTTGGTTTCCCGGGTGTAATCATTCTCCCTGTAGGGTGGATCCACTCAGGATACCTACCCCCTGTCCCAACCCACAGACCCTTTCGTGTAAAAGGGAAGTTATCCTAATCTATGGTGACGGAGGAAAGGGGACGGTGAGCGATTAGTATAAGCACTATATTATAGCCTACACAAACATTGAGGGAAAATGGCTGGGTTTTTGCGTAAATCCGCTTGAGTATATGTATGTCTGATTACAGGAGAGGGTATAAGCGCGAGTGTGTATAAGAGGGAATACGTATACATGAGGATCATGAAGGGGAGTATATTCATTACTGGCAAGTCTTGGGGAAAACGTATGGCTGAGTCCGTGGAGAGAATACCTAGGTGGGTGTGTGTTGGGGGTTGAGGGCGTTGGCGCGGAGTGAAAGGAGAAGATACAATAAGATATGAGCATTAACACCGGATTTTCAGTAGTCAAGCTGGGTCACAATTAAAGATGGATACACTGGTGACGAGGCAGCTTCCTAAAGTTATCAGATGGCTTTAAAACCCACAATATCTTGTATAAGACTATAGGACAAAACAAGACAACAGATGAAAAACGGTGCATTGTATTTTGTTGCCACACAAGGAATCATGTCTCATTTCTCCAAACGATATGCATGGTTTGATAAAAAAAGGTTTTCATGAACTCCAGGAGAATGTGAGTTTAACTTTTCATATCTGTAGATCCCTAAATCGTGCATCGGTATTGTCTAAGTAATGGGCTCACCAATGAAAACTTTACACTCTGTCGTGGCTGAGTGGAGGAATACGTATGATGAGGGATGGAACTTGGGATTTGGGGTGTCTGTCGGGGAGTGGCGAGGTGTGTGTGTGTGTGTGATGGGGGACGTAGATGGGTATAAAGGACGATCCCAGTTATATCGTCATAGTCGTATAATCACTCAGACAGTGGGTTGGAGATGGCGCCCTGGCTGATACGTAGGCGACTGTGATTAGATACATTACGGGCGGGGGCTCACTCTGGCCTCCTCATCATTCTGCTCAGCGAGCAGTGGGATTAGATAGGGGATCATATCCATAACGCCACCGCCCGTCATTGGACGAAACTGTCACACAAACACACACGTTGGTGGCTTGGCGGTGGTTCCTCCAGTTAAGGCTGGTAAGAGGAGCTAAAGGGGACCAGATTGCTAGCGCGACTGGTGGAGCATAGGGATTCAGCCTCTAACATGTAGCAAGATTGTTTCTTTGACTCCAGAAGGGATCTAAATCATATGTATTGTATAACTAATTGGCTAATCTGACTTTCGGAAAATTCTAACACAGACAGACATATATTATTTATGCACATTTATGAAAAGAAGTTGATCTAATCTCGTTCCTATAATTCGTAGATGTGTAAGTGTATTACTTAGGGAAAAATACTTCTTAGCAGTAATGTCTTCATTCACACGCGGGCCCTTAATTACATTTAGAGATCAAACACTCTCCAACCATAAGTCTGTCACTTAAAAGAAAAGTGTGGCTATAATCAATGTACTTCCACAATCGACATTGATTTTGCCCATGTATTTTCGCTTCTCGGAAGGGCGCGACTCTTTCTTTTTACTCTTAAATCAGGGTTAAATTCAATAGGTTGTCATGACAAGGATTTAATTGATTATCTTATGCTAACTAATTCCCTTTGATGCATTACGATATTGCATCCTTTACTGCATTTTTATTTGTCAAGCCGAAGTTGGCAAAATGATTTTGTCTACAATATATACTTGCTGAATATATTAATAAGTTCCTTCATGGAAACGTATAGAGATAATCGATTACCAATAACTTTTCTCATAGACCTACCATCAACGACAAAGATCCTCATTTATCATCTTTTGCGCACGATTTATAACAAAACATCACAAAGCCAACCAGTAAATCAAATGATCCCTCTGGACATCATATGATACAAATGGATGCTTTTAATTAAGGAAAAATTACGAAGCTGGGTCAGTACTTTCTGTGAATAGAGTGAAATCTGGTTGCGGCAGGTAAATATAGAATATAAGTGTTTAATTACTGACTATTACATGAATATTGCAGGAATATAACTATATTAGTCTGCGTAGATACAGGTTTAACGTTTATCGTTATCAGGCCCATTGTATCCCCTGGTGAAGAAACCCATAATACAAACATGACCTCCACAAATCAGGGCACCTTCGGTATTTTCAAGGCATCATACATAAATTCTTGTTATATATTTGCTTGTACAACCTCTTGGCCATTTTTCAGCCTAGAAAATGGGTCCGAATAAAGGGGCCGGTTCACGGAGGTCAATGCCCTTAATGAATCAAAGAAAACGCCCCTTTGACCCGCGGAACTAGGCATGACCTCAATCGATGCCTGAACGGGTGGGACCGACTTTGTAGGGCGGATGGCGAACATAGATCAACTTGTCAGTTCAGAAACAGAGCACCATTTTTCTATATTGTTATTTTTGACTTATTGTGTTGGAAGAACTGCACCAAGTTTCAAGTACATATATACAATATGCACTTTTTCGAGTCAATTTACTATACATCTTCAGAAATTCTGATTTAATAGATTACATCATTAGTCGACACAATACGCCCAGAGCATTCGTCTTAAGATCCTGGACAAATACCTCTAGTTAGGCATGCTCTTGATAAAATCACTGATGCTAATAAAAAGGATTACTGTCATTCTATATATCATCTTATAGTATAATTTTCGAATGTACTCACTGTGTTTACTTTGTTTAGATCCGGTCTGGAAACATTGCCAAAAAACGCCAAAATGCACTACAACTTCGGAAACCTGCTGTCAGACACGCGCCAGTTTGAAGAAGCCATCAACCATTACAGAGAAGCAATCAGGTTAGGAAATTTCTCCCCTGCCCGATATTCGCTTATACATGTACATTTCTTCTGTGATCCTGGTTAACTATTAAATCAGGATGTCTAGAAATCAAAATTTAAAAAAATCCTTGGAATATGAAAATTGGAATCGCCGTGTACATCTATTTCAACATCTGAACTAATGGGGAGTTAACTATAAATAGTAAATGTTGTCTTGGGGGGATTAGCATAGAAAATGTGGAATAGATTGGAGGAAGAGATGATCTTTGTCTTTCTAGAAGCACACCTGCTACCATTCGCCATAACGTTTTTCACCATAAACTATACGCACATACTTTTCTCTGCTAAAGGGCAAATCATCAAAGAAAATTATCCATCTGGACTGTCAAATCTAGAAACATTTACCGATTGGAAGTTATACGGTGTCCAGAATTCAATTCTCTATTATAGTATGTGATCTCAAGAACATGTTTGAAAGACGTTAGATCTGCTAGAAAAATTCCAATGCAGTGAACAAACCCGTAAAACATTGAATAATCATTCAGAGACCATGATAATAAGGCACATCTAGTGAGCCCCCAGAGCAGTACTAGTGTTTTATAAAATTCATGGTGTAATAACCCGATATCAGTCATGTGACCCTCACCTAAGACACAGGATTCGGAAGAAAGCAAATGCTGTGTATTAGCGTTCTGGAATCGTATTTGCATATTCATTATCATGGTATATCCCAAATTCCCTAATCATTTACATATAATATCTTTCACAACGCCAAACCATGAGCCATATTCTACCATCAGTCTAAAGTATTCATGCAGCTGTTGTGTTGCGGTGTGATTTTTTCGTCTTGATTGATCAAACCAAGACTATCATTCCAAAATATTTTAAATTATCATGATAATATGCCACTATTGTTCCAATACCTCATCTGATCCAGGAAACCTAAGACCCTGCCTTTTTTGTCAATTTGAGTAAAGCTTTTAAACGTGTTAATAAAGAATTAATGAAAAACAATTTTTCAAATAGTTTTCCAGTAGGATACTTTATTACCAAATGCATTGCCAGTTATATGTAACATCGGACTCACAGCCCTAGACTTGGAAGCACTCTGTCCTCTAGGGTAGAGAATCGTGCTGGAGGTCCCCAAGGCAGTATCCTTGGTCCTTTATTATTTAACTGTTTCATAAACAATACACAAAGTGTTCCTTTTTTCAGCAGCCATAATTTTCTATGCAATAATTGTCCTTAGAAGCCACACAAAACCTGCTATCAACAGACTGTCTTGCGTATATATCTTTCTTCCTGTAATTTAAAAAAAGAAGAAAATCCGTCTCTATGAACTTGCAAGCGATCTACGTTATTTGAAATGAGCCGTGCTAATCAAACACTACAAAATTGCATTACTGATGTTATGACCACAACTTGTAGATGCATCTTAAATCATATTAAATGGTATTATTCAATGTAAGCCTGGTTTTGGAAAAGGAGATCCAGGTCATAACACCAACTGACGCTCGAGGAGGGTTCTAGTACAGGTCGAGGGGCTCATAACTGGCTATTTCATCCTAGACTAGCTCTCTAGAGCATCCTATCAACCTCAAAGCAGAGGTCGAAAGAGGCGATTCTACTAAAGTTCGGTTATGAATAAAAACACATGGATTGTAGAAACGAGACAAGTATACCTCATGCGACTTGACGTCCTCCCTATTTCCTTTTCCCCGTTTGAATAATTTTTTTATCAGGCAGGTCCCTTAGTTTCTCTGGTGCCAACTCGAGTGAAGGTTTCGTCCTCAATTGGATGCCCTAGGTGACCTCTGCAAGCTTGATATTAAAATGTCCAGAGATCCTTGTGGAAAATACCAGTTTTTCGGATGGGGTACTAAAGCACAGACGAGCGAAAACATTAAGTTATCTTGATTCTGTTATTAGAACAATATATTGGCCATATAACATATATATATTATAGGAAGATACCTAAATGAAACACAACAGATCTAAAGGGAAACACTCATAACTGGGATATCAGTCCATTTTTAAGCTTAATATCAAATGGCCTATGGAATTTTTCTCAATAGATCCATGATAAAAAGTTCTGCATGCTTACTGGAATGTTAGTAGATATTTCATGCATTCTGGTGAGAAGCTGTTGGTGTATATTTATGCATTCAGCTGTCCTACTTCCCACCGCACACAATCGGTAATTGTTGATGATAGGAAAAGTGCTGTGGAGATTCATGGGCCCTATTAAGGTAAACAAAGACCAGTTTCAATAAACTGTTTCCATTGATATAAACTCATATATAGGTCGAGGAGAGACGTATTTAGAAGATTATCTCGTTGACTAGCAGGTGCATGGTGATTTGTACTATCATCTATCGGCTCTTCCTACATAAAGGACATAATAATGTTGGTTTAAAAAGCCAACTAGCTGTCATAGTAATGTTCAATTATTTGTAATTATTTGTAATTATTTCCAATGCTGCTTCTCTTGCTCATGGAACATCTCAGCTTTGGTGAATGGAATATTCATTTGGCTTCCCCGCTACTCTTTGTATACAAATGCAGCCAATGAAAGCCAGAAAATGGTCGGCTGACCGCAGGAACCAATGAGGATCTAGTTCTGTAGAGGCAAAATGAATAATTAATATACACACAGCTTTAAATTAAATGAGGCTGATGCCCAGATAGGACACTCTTTTGAATCTATACAAATAATGCATATAGGGAAAACGCCATAAGGTACAGTTGGATCTATAAGATTAAGAATAATATCGTAAAACTGGATGAGGTTTAATCTTGGCCACCGTATTCCACGACTGAAGTTTGGCAAAGTGACTTCATGAGGCGAAGCCGAGTGAAGTCCGGAGCCAAAACTTCAGGAGTGGAATGCGGTGGCCAAGATTAAAATGAATCAGGTTTTGATTTTATCCTACCCTATCTCCTCGATTTTGGAATATTACGTGATAACAATGCTGTATGCCACTAGTGGCATATAAAACTCCGTATGCCAGTCAGCGTGGCATACGGAAACCCAATGTTAAGCCTATGGGATTTTATATTAGGGGTAGGATAAATATGAAATACGTATTACAGATTTATTTCCTTCATTTGATCAATTCCCGAGATAAAGGAAAGAAATATTAAGGAAATAATTTTCTTATGTTGTCATAGTGTTTGAAATACGCAATACATTGAAACGGGAATGTTAGGCAGAGCCATCTATTTGAAGTCCAATCGCCTACCTAGTGATACCGAACCATTAAATTACCAGCCATCAATTTAATAAACACTCTTTGTTAATGTTATTAAAAGAACGCGTCATGGAGGTAATAAAATATGCTACCAATCCATGTGTGTGCACGTGGTCTAAAGCGTGGACATTCTCCAAGCAGTGTTCTGGGAACCTGTAGCACCAGGCAGGCGGATTAGACATTCCAGGTCCTGTGGTGGGAGAGTGGAGGGACGTGGTTGGGAGTTGGTAATCTCCTTCTCCAGACGCAGGCGCTCTCCGGGCGGGGAGATATCCACGACAAATATTGAATCGAACACGCGAAACCTCGTTCAGGTTTGATTAAAACGGACGCGAGGAGAGGGAGAGAGAGTAAAAAATAAGCGAAGGAGAGAAAGGACGAACGGAGAGAAGGCACCGAGCTGACAGGGAAGTTCCATGTCAAATAAGCGAAGTGACGTCACTCTCAATGATAGTCGTCACAGAGCTCCGAAAAAAAATCGAATCAATGGAAAGCAAGTTGGGTCGCTGGAGGGCCATATTGCCATGTAGAATAAAATCAACACTAGCAAATTGTATCCGACATTGTCAGCTGGCGTCGTTTCCATATTTGCACAACTCTAAGCTAGGATTCCTGTTTTCTCCACCCGAGGAATTTTCTTGTTCTTTCTGTCTATACCCCCGCCCGTCCAGCAGCCCCCCGGCCCCAACCCTCCTCCCACAAGCGCGTGTGAGCACCAGGAGCCTCCAGCGAGCTACAACTCCTGTTTCTCCAGGCAAATGAGATTCTCATTGCCCTCCGACTCCTCCCTTCGTCTGTTGCTTCGCGAAAATGCAAGGTGATTGTTCAATCAGTCTTTGTCTCGTTGGATACGCGAGTAAACACGTGCATGTTGACATGAACCAATTAGGTTAGCCATGTTGGCGGGTGCCTGCTGTTTAGGCCTAGGGCTACTACTACTACTTCTACTACTACCCCACACTCTACCCCGAGTCCACCATGCATACCAGCACACCGTCCCCTATTCCTGACACGTCAATCTATGCCGTGTGGTACGTTCTCATGGCCATTCCCCGAAAGCAAAATGCATTTAGACCATCTGCACATCGCGTTTCAATGAGGGTCTCTGGAGCATTTTTTTAGAATTTAACCTATTATCGCTCGTGAAGCGATACTTTCTGTGTTCTCGGTATCTCACTTATTGTTTTTCATGATGATACACATACTACACATATGGATTACGTGTGGGTCTCTGTACTGTATAGTACGTATATGTATCCATATATCAATGCTGTACATACTGCAAATACTCACTGCTCAGCCATATACTAATGTAAAAATACCGTATAGAACAGTGTTCAGTAGGGCAAAATACGGAACACTGTTCCGTACGCGTCGACTAAAACATTAGCTGTTAGGCCAAATTAAGATAATTAGTTTAAAAGATCCTTTTTGTTGACAAAATACCATCAGACTACAAGTAAGCTGTTTGGGGATTTAGTAAAATAACAAGAGTTCAAATATATAGTTACATGTCTTACGTATCTGAAAAAAAGTTATATTCCCAATGACGCACTCGAGCCATAGAACTACACTGCTTTAAAGCTTATATAAAGCAATTAAGCTCTGTTAATTAATCCAAAAATGTATGCCCCGCCCTCCACACACTTAAGCATGTGCAAGGCGGAGCTACTAAATGTATATATACACTGGACAACTTTGAGGCAATGGTCGTCTATGACAGCTCTGCTGCAATGGTAATGTATGAGCATGGTGTTAGGACATCGCTACCTGCGGCGGTAGTCAGACTGGAGCTATAAAACCAAGACTCAGAGAGCCCAGGGCAGTCAGTCACGTCTGACACTGAGCAGAGCACACACACAGCCATGATTACTGACCATGACAAGCGGTATAGGCAGTACAATGACCACAACAAGAAAATATGGTAACTAATACAATATAAACACTATTTCTATGTATCTCTATATGTATCTCTGTCTCTATGTATCTGTAGTCTCTGTATTTGTATCTGCATGTTTTCTAATGAATTTACAAGGCCAGGTGAGAGAAAGGTTCAGGGCACTGAGGCATGACAGGTGGGGGTCAGGGTTGTACTGACCAGTGTGTGTATGTCGAGGGGGAGGTATGTATGTAACTCTGTGTAATATGTATCTATATATCTGTATATGTATCTCTGTATCTTTGCATGTCTGTCTATCTCAAGATCTGGTTCATGTCCCACCATTCCTCACAATAAATGAAAGACTCACAGGGAATCCATGCATGTTCGCCAGCATTCTGTGGTGCAGCTCTCACTTGTTGTGATTCCCGCATGTAAATTAGGTGTAGTCCACCCTCCCACCTGTCTTATATATACCCCCACTGACTGGTTCTGGTGAGGGGCGGCGTTTTGTTTTTTGATAATTATCATAAGGAGTGATTTCCTTATCTCATCTTTAAAGTGCCTAGAATCACGGTTAAGCTGTACAAAGGTAGGAATTACAGGTACATCTGAGAACCGTCCACCCCAGAAGATTTGACGAGTCTGTGGTTGATCAGTAACAACGATAGGAAAGAAAGACACAAAAGACATGCATAAACGATGCGATTTCCCCCACCTGATTGATGACATGTCACATCGCATGTCAGCGACAGGGTCAGAGGGTAGGTGTTCCAAGGCCACCCCGGTCATACAGCAATGAGTGCCAGTGAAGGTGTACTTACCGATGACAGCACCCAACCCTCCTGGAAGTCCCCTGGGACCCTTCCCATTGGACACTCAAAACAAAAGCATGAAAGACAATGGGTCGTGAGGGAATGTGTTTCTTGAAATTTTAATAAAGAAAATAACCCCCGATCTTGCCACTCAGAGCTGCCACTTAACGTTTAATCATGTCATGCCAATGATCCTACAGAGGTGTCTACCCCAAATCCCTGACAGTACACTCTTTCAAAGGCATTCCCTTTCCAAGCCCAAAAGATACCCGAAAAGTGTGTGATAGGGTTTAATACAGACTCATTCATATGCACATCTTAGTCCAGAAATAAGAACAATGTTGACATGATTAGCCACATGGGATTAATAATCCCTTTAATCAATACCAGTGCTCTCTAGGTTAATGGTAAATATATGATTTAAGATATTGCTCTTATTTGCAATAATTTGTAACAATGATTGCCTCAGTTTATTGCTCTCTTGAACATACTTACATTACCACTTCGTATATCAACTGGAAGAGAGTCCCATACTTTAAAGCCCAAAACACAAGAGATCTTATATATATAACAGTCTTATTTATGTTTTATTTATATCTTAAATCATCTGGTCACTCCTTGTGATCTGTTTTGACATCAAGCTAGCCTTCTCTCTTCGTCAACTGGTAAATCATCATTTTAACCTGGGCATCATGGCTTTTGTATCAAGACATCGATCCCAAACAACTTATGCAAGTCTTCAACCAATCATTTGAACTATGAAGGGCAGCTAGGTTCTTCCAACTAGCACAGTCTATTACAAAAGAACAATACTCAATTACGGGTCTGACAAATGCACAATGATCAATGCGACACCTGTTTAAATTGGTCTTCGAAATTTACTATACTGTTGTTGCCGATTTTTGCTATACATTACCATTTACTTTATATTTGTGAACTAAAACTCAGTCTTTCAGCTAACGTCACCCTAGATAAGATGATTATAAGCTTATTTCGTTTCAGAGATTTTTCTTCCACACAAAATATTCATGTCTGGTAAATGATGTTTTCTGGAGGTGGACGTAAACCAACACGTCGAGGTCTTCTTAGTATTTAGTTGTAAGCCGTTCACATCGCACCATCTATATTCTTTTTCCTGCACAATCCAAACTTGCTGCTCCTGCTAAGGCATTGCTATCGCTTACATACAAAACAAAATCATCCGCATTTTGTGATTAAAACCAAACTAACATACATTACCTGGGCACATCGTTTACAAATATCATGTACAATAGTCATCCAAGTGGAAGATCTGTCCAGTTGTGACAGAACTGGTCGAAATAAACAAAAAAAAGAAGAAAAAAAGTACCACACCCTGGGGAACGTCCGCACGAATATTAAACTCTAACGAGAGAATTTCGTTTATACAGCTATTCTGTCTCCTATGAGTCAGGTAATTAGTTAGCCAGGAGAGATAATTAGGCAGAACATGCGTCGTATAACAGTTTAATTATGTTAGTTTAATTACGTTAGCATCTATGTCGAGCAAGTCCCCAATGTTAGAACAGGAAACTGTAGACTACTAGAGTTCTTTCATAGGACACTAGGAGTACTCTCTTTGTGGTGTTAAATTGATACTACTCCTATCTTACGATCCCCAAAATATAATTCAGCACACTCACGAGAAAGAATATTTAAATAATAATATGTTCGTGACTACTGCTGGCAATGCTAAATTGAAAATCTTTTTTTCCAACTATGGAGACGGTAACGACTCCAACGGAACGAAAAAATTACAAACTTAAATTGATTGTTCAAATAAAATGAATATGAGTTTTGAAAACACAACAGGAATATTTCAATAGTTATACTATTTATCTTCAGTTGAAAAGTAAAAGGTCAGAACCTATGAAAGAAATCGCACGAACACAATGGAGAAGAACATAGAACTAAAGAGGGGAAAATGATCCATAACAAAGGATTAATTTTCCATCGGATACCAATAAGAAATGCTATATCAAATAACCACAGAGATAATACGAGAGAAAATGACAGAATCCTTGGTGATATCTCAGGCTGCTTACACAAATGTCCCTCACGTACGTCTTTAAACATAGACGCCACTACTCGCCATCCGCAGGACAATCTCATGGCAGATCACGTGATCATGCCTGTGAATCCTTCCCCTGGCCAATTTTAATGGGGGCGGCTTTGGGTGGCCGCTGAATCCGGTCGTGGCCTTTTCCAGGTCCCTTTGAGCAGCGGTGGTAATGCTCGCTTGTTTCGGGGGCCTCTAGAGCAATTCCGGGTAAATTGCCGTTTGGACATTGCTAAAGACGGAACAAAGCTCTCCACTGCCCGTCAATTTTCTTCTCCTCTCGTACTTCACGCCCTGCCTGGTGGAAGAGTGACTCAGCCTCTCCTAGTCAGTTGGGGATGAGCAGGTCTGTGATTTGCTCCAAGGCGTGACTTGGTCACGGGACAATGGAACTACTCGGAACACTGCTTCCGGCACTTGTGGATTTAAATATTATAGATCAACGAGGTCAGAGCGTTCGCCGCGGACAGTCTACAGATGTGTCTGTATGATTTTTGTTGTTGGAGGGAACCCCGATGGTATGAGTGTGCTGTGGAGCTGACATTATTAGTTCAATAAATTGATTAAATCATTAAGGTCATGCATCATATTAACGCACTAGTGTATCACAATGAGGACTAGTTTCATGAGGCTTATCTTGATATATCCTTTTACTGTCGCTACATCCCAATAACCAAGAAACCAGGCTTAAACAAAGGTTTAAACAAACAAAAAATCGGATATATTGATACATGTATGCATTATTATTAGTGAGAATCACCTCCTGGAATACAAATTGCTGCGCGATACGGCCTTCTCTTAAATTACTAGGCAAGTTTCCAAATACTGGGGCTGTAAAGTCCAGTGCTATTGCATGTCTTCGTTATTAGGATGAAATGCACATCGGCTTAGACGTCGTGGCATTTCAAGTGACTACCTTTGGTTTTTATTTGATTAATCAGTTTGGACGTTAGGAAACTTCTATTGTCATAGATTACAGATTTGAATTAGAGCTATGTTATTGCAAGGAAGAAAATATTGGGTTAAAAATGTATGATAGATGATGTTATATGAATAGTATGAGAAAACGTGGTTACTGAGCCCGTCCAGATGGCCGTTCGAGGTCATTTTATGATAGAAATACGGCCCAACACCGCACGTGGGAGGGCCGTATTTTTTCATCAAATGACCAAGAACAGACACCGTACAGGCTCAGTCAGTACGTTTTCTTATTACTATACACCTCCCAATCGTTTCAAACACCCTTTTATTAACTTTACAAAGAGCATAAAGACTACTGCAATTCACTACGGCCCACTGTCACAGCGGGCGCGAACATTATTTATACTACACCCCTAGCAGCAGGCAGTATTTCATACATGTTCGGCCATAGGTGTATAGTAATATAGATCAACAACCTTTGCTTCCCGGACTGTCTTCGCGTTCCCGGTGGGGTGTGTAAGGTTGAATTTGTTCGACAATTTTGTTTTACATACCAGCAGTCATTCAAGCTGATCGCTGGTCTACCACACATGTTGCATTAATAAATCTGCTCCGTATACCGAGTCAATATTATCTGGTCACTTAAATTCTAACATGCAGACTTCGTTTTACATATCAGAGGTGGTCAATGAAAAAATGAACATAGACATGAAAAGAACTGAACAATAATTCCCAGGATGCCACACGTTCAATATGGTTTCCAGAGTATTTTGATTTCGCCAATTAAATGGACATGACACCATGTTGAATTCATTTAGAATTTTAGATCAAACTATACGGATCAGACGAGGAGACCGTTATCTGAGCCACGGCCGCCAATTTGTATTACTGGAGAGAGGGCCTATAAATAATCGATTCACACAAATACTGCTATACATTGCAGAATTTCCCATTTCAAGATGTTATCTTTTGAACTTATCATAAGTTTTCGGATCTTCCCTAGTGTCAAACATAATCCCTCACCAAATTTAATTGCGGAAAGAAACCCAATTTTCACAAGTAGGAAAGTTGTTTAAATATATAGGATTTAAACAACTGATAACAGAAATAACGAAGATTAGCCAAATAAATTACAGTTGCCTTGACTGGATCATGGTTAACCATGAAAATTTTACGAGTGCAGAACTAACTGAAAACCATGTGAGCAACCACAGGGACATTTCCATAATTGGAAAAAAAATGAAAATTAACTATAAGAAACAACTTTTCATGGTTTGATGTCAAGGAATCACCATACTGAAAATACATATGTATATATATCCTTGGGCGAAGCATACAACACAAAAGGTTGAGGATAGCTGTATAGGAGATTGCCGTTCATGTGATCGGCCTAATACACCATAGGTTATACCTAAGTGAGGGTTGTTTCACATAACATTTAGCATCTGAAGAAATGATCTTTCGTTCTTTCCTTGTACAGGCTATGGCCCACCTACGCAAGCGCCCACAACAACCTGGCCACACTGCTTAAGGAGCCCCTGGAGGCACAGCGCCACTACGCGGAGGCAATCCGAATCAGTCCACGCCATGCGGGAGCCTTGTTCAACCTCGGCAACCTCCTGATGTGAGTTCGGAACGGTCTCTGAAAGCCTTGCCTAGTTTATCTTCATCACTTTACTTAGAGTGCTCCCAGAAAACACGAGATAAATTATTTATCACTGGGTATACCTCGCGTGGTAGCTGCCTACGAGACACTTAGCTTCATGAAAGCCCTGCCAGCCTCTCATAGGAAATGATCACCCCCAGAACAAAGTGGAGTTGTTCCTCATGTGAACAAAGGCTTCGAGCTATTACCTAAGCGTAGAACTGCATGTCAGAAATGTCACCGAGCTATTTGCAGGAGGAAGCATATATGTCTTCCCCAAGACAGTCACCAGGGAATGGCTAAAGTTACTTTATAGTCTGCCTTTTGAGGCACATTCTGGCCACATCCAACGTTTCTGAACTAAGTGTTTTACTCAAGTAGATTTACATAGTTTATTAAAAAAATTGTTAAAATGACACATGCTTAATAATACAGATACTTTTTAGGGAGGGACACTAAAACGCAAAACATGGGTCGGGCATAGCTTTTGTCTTTAGGGTTATGAATGGAATTAAACCATATTCTTTTGTAGTAAAGCTGGAAAACTGGAAGATGCCGTTGCAGCTTTAGAAAGATCAATTGTCATTGACGACGCAAATGCTGACTCCCACACCAGCCTCGCATCCGCTTTGGCTGAAATGGGGCGCCATGTAGCAGCAGAGAAACACTACGCACGCGCAGTGGAACTTAAATCAGAAAGTCCTGATTATCATAATAACTATTGCGTCTACCTTAACCAAAGAGGTGAGTCAAATAAAGGTATTTCTATTTAATTGCCCTTAGTGGCAGTGTGGATTAGGGTAGGTGTTACTGTTTGAGAGGTTTTGGCAATGCTTCTAAGAAGGAACACCATTCGTCATGAGGACCGATGAGACTCTATGTTCCCATATGCAAATTATCTAATTATCTAGACAGACATAATATCGAATGTAAACAACGTAAAATCTCTCAGTGACCTGGTGAAAAGCAATCGTTAAACAATCATTTTGAAATCATGATAAATAAGCAGATTGTGTATTGTTATGTTTATGTGACTGTTTTCTTACACCGTTTCTTGGATAAATACAATGAAAAACGCCGATTTCCATGGCGATTGTATGTATTTCCATATTTCGCGAATAAACAGAAATTTAATGGCTATCGTTAGCATGGTATCTCACGTTGATACGCGAGGAATGACTATCTGTATTCCATTCGAATATTCGTACTATGCAATTAAAATGCAACTACGAATATATTCACAAAAGGGTTCCTCTAAGATGTAGATAAATTTCAGTTAATGCGGCATGGGAACCTTGAAGTGTCCTCACAAAATACAAGCGTTCAGATGGTGCTTTCATGTTGGAATTCCGGTGGTGCTATTGTGAGGCTGCACGTTTGATAATAAAACATTGTATACAGCGTGTATCCTCTCTGCAGGCCGTCTCCAGGAGGCCTTGTTGTTTTGTGAGCGAGCCATACAGTTAGACACCCATCACCATGTGGCTATGGTGAACGCAGCTCGGGTGTTACGTCAGCAGGGCCGTATGAAGGCAGCCGAGCAGTACTTAAACAGGTGAGACATTTAAACACTTACGAGGCCAAATGAAATGATTCAAACAGGCAATATCAAGGATGGTTTTGAAATCACCTCCGCGCACATCTACGTAATACGAGGCCTATAACATGGTAAAGTACCATGTCAATTATAAGGTTGACGGGCGATGATTAATTATGTATGATTAATCAATAGGAAAAGTCTCCAAGGTTTATCACATCAAAACAATAACGCAAGGAAACATTAAGATGGCTGACAACACATACATGGGACTAGGTAGAATACTCTGGCAATTAAAAACAAAAAGAACATGATTATTGTAAGCAGGGTCCTAAATCGGCACTATACTGTATCCTTTCATGTTTGGATTCAAACTATATATCTATAAGTCCCAGTATGGACGGTTAGGTGTAATAGTGTATAGCGAATTATATTCATCGAAAATGATTGCTAACTGAATTAAAAAAAACCCATTATGATCAAAAGGATTTTCTATACTGTGTCTTTATGGTGCAGCAACATTAAAGCTCAGCAGTTTCTGTTGTCGATGTCAGGGTGAGGGAGTCACGTTTCGGTCGTACTGCCAAGTTACACTGCTTTCTTGTCATTCCCATTTCATAAGATACTTCTAAGCATGGTGTAACCCAAATACAGGTTAAAACAATACGAATCCAAAACTATGTATTGTATTCAGCGGATTCCGTACAAATACTAATTGGCTGAAGATCGTTTGCACAGGTGAGACGACTTTCATGTCGACAATATGCGAATAGTAATCACCTTTTACAAAACAAGGCGGCGCCACGTGTAACCAAAAACGCGTGAATTGACGTCTGATCGATCAGGTAGGAGGTAAAGTTTCAGTCACGGAGTAGATCGGGTAATTGATGAATAACCTCACAAACCAAATTGAGTTCCAGGATGGAATTTGAGAAGGTTGGACAGGCTGTAGGCTATGCAAGCATATCTTTCCTTTCTGGATTTGTACTGGTTGGTATTTAGATTTTCACATTAGCTATGTGATTATAATTATTGCCCTGCGTGGGTGTGTCCATATTGAAGTAATAAATGATGGGCGTGGCCATTTTTATTATTATATACTTGTGTCCGAATGTCTATGAAATACTGCCTGCTGCTAGGGGTGCAGTAATAATAATGTTAGTGCCCGCTGTGAAAGTGACTTAAAAAGTCATTAAAATGGTGTTTTTTCATCGATTTAAGGTATACAATAATAAGCAAACATCCTGACTGTAGACGAAATGATTCTAGTTCTCGGTCAGTCATCGATTTTATACTGCCTTCCGCCTATGGCGTCAGGCAGTATGATATCGACGACTGACCTCGAACAGGAACCGTTTCGTCCACAGTAAGGACGTTTCCTAATAATACGGTGCGTAAGGCCCGGCGTCCACCTACTACGATAGAATCGTAGACCTCCTGATATGGCACCGATACAAAATGTCAAAATCGGTGCCATATCGGGAAGGTGCAAAATCGTAGACACATGTCCAGACAAGCCAATACACCATGCGTTGTATGGGTTTTTTATCGGTGTCTAATCGCAGAAACGTGGTCAACTGCCCCGATATCAGGTAACCTTCCGACGCGATTTTGATTTTTTATCGGGAGGTGCATCGTAGACCATATCGGTGCCATATCGTAGTAGGTGGACGCCGGGCCTTAGCCAGTAGTATCGTCGCAATAGATCACGTGGTCAATATGAGACGAAAACGTCAGCCATGAAAAGAAAACGTAAGCCTGGGATGAAAACTTCAGCCTTGGTATATGACTTATAATTAATGATCCCATAGCAATATATAATTGCACTGCGTACTACAGAACCAGCTTTGGCAAGAGAGGAATCCGAGTCATGGGACGCTTAAGTACTGAAGGTGGGACAACTGTCGAGTGGCACTAATGTTAAGAGACCGTAAAACATTTATAAACCTTCTTATATAGGCTTTCCTATGTTTGCCATGCGTTTCCAAAGTGATTCGTATCCTTTCAAAGCCACCCAATGCTTGTGTCAGCATTGCTATCAGTAACATGAAACTGTTCGTTTGTGGCCCAATATTTGCTGAGGTTGTATTTTCTACTTAGCCTCGAATTTTTATTGTCTTTACATTCACCATTTATTTTGGCCGAGTGGGACTTCGTTTATAAAGTGTCTGTGGTGCTTAAATCACGATTGTCTCTCCTTCTTTATGGTAAACTGCAGCTCAATTATTCAAGTCTATTCACTTTCGCCCTTTCCGCCATGTGTTTGCTGTCTTTTAGCCGCCAGTAATGATTGCAATACTTAAGTTCAGCATTGCTTCCATTGATCTACCTAAGAAATGGCATTTACCTGTCTATTTCTACAGAAGTGATCCTCAGAAAGCGAAGATTACTATTGAGGAAACCTATAAATTATGGTCAGAGCTCGAATCCCATCGAATTTAGATAGCGTAGTAATTTACACGATGAAGCCGCGTGAATTACGTACCTATTCAAATGAGGTGGGGATCGAGCTCTGACCATAAACTTGAAAAGGTTTCTGAATCAATTTAAACTTTTCCATGGGCATTAAGTACGAGTTCCCTATGTTAAGTCTACGAGGAAAAGATACCAGGGGTGAGATAACATGACCGGTCTAACACGTTATTTAGGTCCATCATTCATAGGATAAGAAGCTTATATAACACTGGTATAATATTATGTAATCATAAAAGAATAGACATGGGTATGACATTTCCTTTCAAGGTAAACAATGCATTTTCCTTGTTTTACTTTATCCTAGTCGGTTATAAGTCATTCGTCTCGTCAGAAGAAATCATATCTGTACATTTCAACTTAGTGGCAACCTTAGAACACTTCCTTTTCGTATAGAATACTGATATAGCTTTTAAAGCTTACCTAGAGAACAATAGAATTCGGACACTCTATATCAGACACTCGAAGAGTTTTATTTTATCATCATATTGTTTGATTAGTCCCATAACAGTTTACATAATTCCCAAGGTAATCACTGATAATTATCTTAGTAGTCATAATCAATGAGAGTAAAACTGTGATAAGTGGACGACCTCTACCCAGCCAGGGACAAGGCCCTAGCCATGTCTTTTGTTGACATGCGCAAGGCCTCGTAGATCACTGCGGAGTGCTGGAAGCAACCATTTTGAAAAACTAGAGCTAAGACGCTTGTTATAAAAATAAAAAGACTAGGAAACGGTAAATCATGGTACACGTCGTGATTTGAAAATTCGATTCATGCCGTGTCCTTTTAAAGGCAACAGTTAAAAGAATATAGATTTCTGCGTACTTGGGACTGTTTGTCAACCCAAACACAACATGCTGCAACAAAGTATGAGTTCAAAACTCTGGTCCGCAATAAGTTGAATCATATTGATTTGTTCGCCTGAATGTAATATATATTTGATACCAATAATGTAAGGCTTCTATAAGTGTGTATTTCTATATCATCTCATCACCAAATATTACTTTATATTCTATACGCTACCATTACTTGTTGTAAGCTCTCAATGGATACATAGGAGAAAAATATTGGAGTAAGTTACAAAAAGAAACACAACTAATAAAAGAAAAGTATATTTTTAAGAACAAAATCAAAATGGAAATTGGTGAAATCATGGAAGATTAATGGTATGGTCAAAAGACTGATAAAATTGGGAGAATAAGGTCTAAAGACCGAGTGTATTCCTGTTATGTACGAGTATATTATATTGAAGATATTCATTTATTCATGAAAATTGTATAATAACTGTACATTTATGACTACACTATACCAGTTGCCCTGTGGAGTCCTGTTTTTGTACTGTAATGTCTGTTTCTGTATTAGACTATCGCATGGAGGATCGTTGGGCGACCAATGAACGTGTATTGTCTCAAAAGTTTTACTTGAATAAAAAAAAAAAAAAAAATGGAAGACCTGCCACACGGCAGAATTGGATAAAAGCCTTTGAACAAAAAAACTATCACTCAACACGGACGACTCTCATGGTTGGGCCCGTTTAGCCGGATTCTACTGAGCCGATTGCTTTTGACCATCTCTGTTCTTCCACCTCTCGTAAATATCTGACCCCTTGTCTTTTTATATTCGTACAACCAGGGCTCTGGCAATACACAGGGATTCGGCAATGTTGGACTACGTTGGCATCTTTTTCTTCAACCAGGGGCAGAATGACCAGGCACTGGCGTTATTCAAAGAAGCTTTGGAGAGAAACCCGAACAGCACCGAGGGTCGAATCCATTACGTGAGGCTTTTCTGTTATCTAGATATGTACTATAGCATCTTGATGTGGTAATTATAAAAAAATAACAGAAAAGTTCATTTTATGTGTATAGGGTCATGAGGGGTTCTTGTTCATTGAAATGGGGAGGGGGAAATTGGGAATTGAGATTTCAACGTTTCGTCGTACGTTTAGTAGACTTTTTGTAGGCACTTTCGTCATTTTAACATTTTTAATCATGAATTCATACTTTATGAAGCCAGCGCAGAAAAGGAGAAAGAAATATTGATGATTATATTGGGGAAAATGTTAAACTCTTCCAGGGGACCAATCTATTTAGAAGATGAACTGTATAAATTGATAGGATATCAAAGTTGTTGAGTGAGTGGGTATTCGTATGCCATCCTATCGCTCTCTGGTTCCCTGAAGCTGGAGACACACCAAGCGAGAAATGTTGGCGATAATTTCACTTGCCAACGAAGTCTTGGCGATTACATGAACGATAAACTTTATCGCTTGGTATGTCCTCTACTCGCTCTGATATGAGGGCGACTTGGATATAGGCGAGTTAAAAAATCGCCAGCACATCCCATGAGCGATAATATCAAACATGTTTGATGTTATCGGCAAGAGGACATCAAATTCGCCCACATAGTCGCCAATATGAAATCGCTATAGGACTGCAAAAGAACGGGACACACCTAGATGTCTGTCATTGTTAGCGATATGTTGGCGAATCCTACTTGTAACAACCAGTGAACCAATCAGATTGAGTTTTAAAGTCACATGATCACCTTACAAAGCCCAAACTTACAGTGGCTATCTCGCCGATGTAGTGATCGCCAAATATCAAACATCGCTTATACTTGGCAAGTTTTGTAGTAATCGCCCAGTGCAGTTTATTACTGCCGTTTTCTCGCTGCCTTGACTCGCTTGGTGTGTCACCAAACGGTCAGCAAGTCAGGAAAATTCCCTCTCATCTTGTAGGCGAGAAAAGTTGAGCGATTCCATTTCTTGCTTGTGCAAACTCGCCAGGGTTCTGTCGCTTGGTGCGTGCCCGGCATTTAACCGGGGACACAGCAAGCGAGTCTAGGCAGTGATCTCTGGAATCGCCAACACAACATGGCATGTATTTGAGATATTATTTCATAGTAATATCTCCTAATGATAATTTAGCGCCTCGGGAGCAATAATCAGGTGAAATATGAAATAATAGCTCACATATCTATAGGCCATTTTGTGTTGGCGATTCCGGAAATCGCCACGTTACTCGCTTGGTGTGTCTCCGGCTTAAAACATTGTCGTTACCTACTGAACTCATACGTCATTTATGCCAGAGACACACAAAGCGAGTATTGCAGCGAAACACAAAATGGCCTATACGCGAGCTATTATTTCATGTTTCACCTTATTATTGCTTGTGATATGCTAAACTATCGGTGGGAAATATTCCTATAAAATAATATCTCACATGTATTCTATTTTGTGTTGGCGATTCTGGAGATCGCCACCTTGACTCGCTCGGTGTGTCCCCGGTATTAGCGGATATGAAGGAAGACCGCCTTGTCTTTATTCTCAAGCGAATCACTGCCCAATTGACATTTTCTCTGCTTGGCCTCACCATTTATGGTTTCCGACATCTTTACAAAGTTCAGTCTCTGACTTCCTGTACATGGAGAATCAATTATCCGATTCCGGATTTCTGTACCCATCTAGTGTGCCTTCTTACGCGATGTACGGCATTATTGAGTATTGAGCAACGGGGACCAGAGAATGCATATGGCGGGGAAGCTACCCCCGGCCGCATACACGGACAGCGGGCTCTCTACCACTTATTAACATGGAACTCACCACCTCTCCCACCATAAACAAAGCTTTAGATATTGCTCCTCTCGAAGTATTGATAGAAAGTTGATGCAGGGCAATGCATACCCCTGATGAAGAGTTTGAAGTACGTTTTTTTTAAAATCTGGATATGTGCATGATTAATCAACCTGTTATACTCAGCAATGTAGGTTGACGGCATAAGTGTGAATATGGGAATATGTCCTCTTTTTCCTTCATTTGAATGCGTTTTGATGGATAGTCACATAACCCCCAAGCAGTCACAGACTTCTCTCAGAGCTTTGTAAAGTTCCATAAGGAAACATAACGGTAAAATCAAACCAAGATTATCTAACACCATTGATGATATATCAGTCCCTATTAAGCCAAATAAAGATACACTTAAAGTGAGATTTGCATTGGGTTAACGGTATAAATTTTCCCCTGGCCACCAATCCCTCTCTGTGAACGTGTTAAGGTCTTGTATGAGGGATCAGCCTCCTGGCACGCCTGGTCAGTTGCCGGCATGTCCCCTGCCCTGT
Organism: Alentia gelatinosa; assembly: GCA_950022655.1. Classification (NCBI taxonomy): domain Eukaryota; kingdom Metazoa; phylum Annelida; class Polychaeta; order Phyllodocida; family Polynoidae; genus Alentia; species Alentia gelatinosa. The sequence goes on along the minus strand of OX465580.1, from coordinate 98,292,843 downwards.
CCCGCTGCCAGCCAGGTAGCAGCCTACCTGATGAATGACCACCCTGAGACCCCCTCATAAGGAGACCAAAACCCCTAAAGATCTCGGCGGGCAAACTTAGGACGACTTTGGCAATGCATTTCAAGAGGCTTATTCCCCGCGGGCTGCAAGCTGCTGAGTGGTTCTCCATCGGCCGGGTTTACCCAGCATACAAAGAAAGCCTGGTGCAGCCTGAGTGGGTCTAATTTAAGGCTTTAATTACCTCGGAGCCTTAGTATAAAGCTTGCAACTCCCCCAGAGGGCATCAGACTTCCAGGCTCTTAGCTTGGACAACCTTCATGCTTATATAGAGTCAGTTCCATACTATCCTTTTGATACCACTAACGTCGATACATCTTGAAATATCCAAACTCGTGACTGAATAAGAAAAAAAGTAGAATTAGAAAAAGAAAGTGATGATGTCAGTAGAAATATTCATGATATGCGGAGTATAACCCGCCTTTAACCAAATATCTTTACTAGTCTATTGCCTACCATTACTAGTGATTGCCTTGGGCAACATCATTTATAAAAGATGAGTGTAAAGTTTCTTTTTTAATTCAACTTTTTCAATATAAAAAAGGAATAGGCAATTCACACAAAATGGCCTAACCCGGTTGCGTTTTGGGTTTTCTGTCTTACTCGTCTCATGCAGATCCTTTTACTAATATATACTTTTATTAGTATTCCCAATTTCCTAATCCTTCCCGATTTCCCGTATGTTACCGATTTTTGTTATCTGTACCGAAAATCGGATGAGTTTATTTTTACAATTTTCTTTCTTTGGTCTATGAGGACAGAGAGTTCTCGTAAACCTACCCACATCTACACCCTCTTACTAAATTTCCCACCCAACATCACCCTTTATAAAAGTAATCACTTTCAACATTATTAAATACTACTTATGTATTTTATCAACACCTAATCATTCTTAATTCATAGGGGTATTATCTTATAATTATCATATTTTACGTACAATTTACAACTACTTTTATACAAATATTAATGAAAAATATTTCCCAAACAACATTGTGTATTCTCAATCATAAAATCGAATTGATAATAATTCTCCCCAGCCAAGCCTTTCTCTCATCCGAAGCGCAACAGTGAGCATATAAATGCATCAGCTTCAGGATATCAATAAGGCACTGCCAAAATCTGTCCTATCATCTGAGTGTGCAGTTCAAATAGAAGGCAATTAGATCAGGTTACGAGTATGGCATATCTGCAAAGATGAATAATTTACTCAGGAAACAGTATACGTTGTACTTGATACCGTGCGAACTTGGTAACGGTGCATTCGATACCGCGGCGGTCTCCGTTATCCCGGTAGCTCTGAGGTCGACAGCGTGTGCGGGCTACCCGGGACTGCACTCCAGCGAAGGGTTCCCAGTGAAGCTAGCAGTCAAGTCCATGTGTGTAGGCTGCCCTGGGACCTGTTTCACTAGTTTCGTGACATTAGGCCTAGACAGACATCAACAGCGGCACCAACAGTGCAAGCAACAGTGGAAAAAGTCTAGCAAATATCAGATGGTCAGAGCAGACAATCTTTGGGACGATTATACGTTATATGTATCCCCTATTCGTGTTAAAGTGTCATTGCTTAATTCCTACAGGAAGTGAGTGAAATTCCGCGTGTCATTGCTTGCAGTCTTGTGATCTGTACGTATGGTGTCACAGACACCATCTAGACATGTCACGAAACTAGGACAGGTCCCTGGTCTGCCATGCTTGGGGGATTTTTCTTAGGGTAGGGTTAGGGTATGGTAGGAATGGCCCGGTGTCCACTCAGCTCCCGATACGTTAGGATATGCCCTATGATGGACCTCGCAATAGAAATTCAAATCGCGTCAGAAGCTCACCTCTCATTGGGACAGTTGACCATGTCTCTGCAATTAGGCTCCGATTAAAAATGGGGGTTTACGATTTCCCAATGAAATACCCATATTGTAGGGTGTCTATGACATTTCAACATGTTGAAACGTCGATGGCTAGATGGGAGCATTGGAAGGTTTTCTGGTGGGAAAATCGGTCTCACAAACGAGATACTGATTAGAAAATTATGAAATTTTGGAATTAGAGAGCAGATACATATATATGCCCGTATGCCCTGCAATTTGTTGATTTTCGATTAGGTTTAAGTCTCTCAAATCAATACTTTCTTAGTTTGCCTTGAAACAGAGCTTTTAGTGCCTGAAAAAATACATTGCTGTTCTATGTGTCCTGGTAAACATTATTGATGATATATTTCCTGAATTGTAGTGTATCTTATATCTTAGAATGAAGATAATACTTCAAGATATGCATTTTAGCCCTGATAATATCCTAGGACATATCGGGACCATGGTCACCCCTTTTTTATCAGTCAACCGCTTGCAATGCGTGGTGAAGTGGGTTGTCTAGAGATTTGTATACGATTTTGCACCTTCCCGATAAATCTCTGATACAAATTTACTTTTTGTATTAGAGCCGTATCGGTAGGTCTAAATTTCTATCATAGTACGTTGATACCGGGGCTTATGGTTAAGGTTAGGGTAGGGTAGGGTAGGGTAGGGTAGGGTATGGTAAGGGTTAGGGTAAGGGTTCGGGTAAGGGTTCGGGTAAGGGTCAGGGTTTCGGGTAGGATTAGGTTAGGGTAGGGAAAGGGTTGGGTCTAGATTAGGCCGAAGCTATCCAGGGTTGACGGGTCTACAGGCATGTAGCCATGTGGGACCCAAGGAATTACCATTCCACTCTTAACACGGACCGAGTTTGAAACGGTACCGACTTCCCCTGCCAACTGTCATGTTATCGAGTCCACTTGTCCAGAAACAACGTGAGGAAATTTTTTATCCTGAATGCCTCTGTGCCTGTTAATACTGTCAAATGAATATGACGATTTTCGTGTGGTGCTCAAAGGAGAACTCTCTAATAATAGACATTTATCGGAACTGTATATAGGCACTGTATCGGAAGAACTCATTGAATGAGAGATAAAAAAAAGAAGAGAATTTATGTAGAATTTCCAGGATGTTTCTGATACCTTTAGGAAAACAAAGACTACCACACCCTTCTCTGGCGTGTTCTTTTCTCAGTATATATATATATATATATATATATATATATATATATATATATATATATATATATATATATATATATAAAATGTATGTATATACTAATATGACTTCTCAAAGTACATCAACCGACACTTGCTTCTGTTGTAGGCCCAGGCTCTAAATCTCGCAGGAGATCACGAAAGCGCAAAGCGACATCTGACGACAGTTCTGACGTCCACCCCCAAACACCCAGAGGCTCTCCACCAGATGGCGAATGTGCATGGCATGAAAGCGGAACGCCAAAAGGTACAGCTTCTCAGGGGAGAGTCTAAGTATTTTCCTATGTGTGACTGTCACTGTACTTACGCTTCAAGCCTACTGTTAGCTCGATTTGGAGGTTGGTGATTGTTAATGTCTATATGGCGCACCCACAGATGCGTACCTGCATCATTTACTCAGGAAAGAACCGCTCAATGTGTCTGCTGACTTTCCTGGAACTTATACGAGGCGCACAGCAGCAGAACTTTGTATATACAGTGCAATCATTTGAAAAAATGACCTTGCATCCTTTTTGAATCGTTTGCATCATAACTCATAGGTTGTTGGCGCCAACATAACCCACTGAGTATAGGTCAGACACCGTCTATAGGAAGAAATTCGAAATATGATTCCCAACACCCTCTGTATACTACTTCTGTTCAAAATTCATGACCCATCTCTGCTATAAAGTGGAATTCATTTAGGTTATATCACTACTCACATCCATGAAATAGTTGTCTTTGATGGGCACAAGAATTATCCTATGGGTTTGCTCTACTATGTAGAACATAGTAGTGACAACAACACTGACGTACTTATTGCAGTATCTCCAATGAATTTGCTCAGAACAAGCTCGTAGAATAATTTCTGAATTAATTCAGATACCAAGGTAAGTATGTGTGTACTGGCGTCTTTACTATGTCTTTATATCATCATACCAAAGAATTACACAAAAATGGTTCCCCCTGCACATTTGGCTTTTAAAAACACCTGTCATTAGAATGAGGAGTAGGGGGCTAGGGCTAGAGTGGAAGAATGGCTGTATAGCTGAATTCGGTGACTTTGTACACACAATATTTCCTTGATGAAAATTCTTTAAAAAAAAAATGGAAAAAGAGCCATGGATTACTAATCAGGTAATAGAGACAATAATGGATAAAAAAAAGAAGAGAAATAACCTACAATAGAAAAAAAAAGAAGACTGAAGGAAGCTATAGAACACGATAAAATCGAGACAAACAGAACAATTCATAATGCCAAAAAAGGATTATATATACAGTTTAATACCACCAAATATTGCAAACAATTCTGGAACAACATGGCAGAACTAAAGCCCAAAAAACAAAACTGACAAATTATCTATAGTAAATCAAACAAGCCAAGAAATAGATAGAAGAGCAGGATATCTCAGAACACACAACGATTTCTTCTCTGGTAAAGGCAACAACCTTGGTACAGAATTTGTCAGACCGTGTTACGTCGACTGTAAAGAAACTTAGGTTATGATGTATGATATAGATAAAAATGAAGATGTATGTGAAGTGATCAAAGGCATTAATACAGACATCTCAGCCAAGATTCTAAAAAATATAGCATCGAGTTCGTGGTAAACCCTTTATTATACGTTTTTAAACAATCAATATTGAATCATTCCCCCTCAGCTGTATAAAACGCAAAAGTCGTACCATTAAAAACAGAAAGTCCTAAGAACAAAGTGAATGATTTAAGTCCTGTGTGACTCTTAACCATAACGGGGAAACTCCTAAAAAAAATTGTCTATAAAAAGATAACAAGGTTTCTAGAAGATTTTGAACTTTTGAACAGACACCAGGGTAGGTTCATGAAGTTACCGAGCAAATCTTTAGATTATCAAGGTTTAGAAATATACTATAGAATTACAACCCTCAAAGAAAACCTAAACCTGACTGTAAAAACTACAACACTACCTTCACCATGTTAGCTTGAACATTCATAGTGTGGTCAAAGCACACCGAAGTGGGTGTCAAAGCGCACAATATGTATCCCAGTGCAGAGATACACGGGGTTCTAAGCAGTATACATGTACAGAATTAGTACACCCCAAGCAACGGAGTGTATTTACATTGAGTATGTGAAAAGGTCTATACAAATGTAGCTAGCTATTTTTTTTTATTGGATGAATAATAGTGCAGCCTCACAACCTCTTATTGCAGGTTTAGTTTGGCGTTGCAAACATATTTAAAATCAGATCATGGTTTGTTACCTTATTTCGCATACACGCATATATATCATGATAATAAAATGAGATGGGTAAAATGTAGACAAAGTGTGTTACATCCTTTGTATATGTAACCAAAAGATCCAATCTTGTACTTTTTTCGATAATATTGGTTAGTTTAGCGCAATACTTTCTGATTTTTATATTCTGTTATTCATTGATTGTCTGATAAACATATTTTGCACTATTTACCTTATACCTCTAACTGCAAGACCTACAGGTGGAACAGAAGATATTTCCTCTACACGGTCAGGTCTATCCTTTATCGTGAAGACACTATTCAAATATTTGTTCTCATTTTGCAGGCTGTTGAGTACCTGAATCTCGCCATCGAGGCAACCAATGACACTAACGACCTTGCAACCTTGTATTTTGAACTCGGGAACCAGCTGAAGGATCTTTCGTTATACACTCAAGCCTTGCAGGTTAGAAGTTGTTCGATACTATAGTGAAAAATATAACACCGTTTACATGTCTCCTAATTCAGTCCTAGAGTGTGGCACAATAAGATAAAAGGTAAAAGATGGAATAGCGCGATAGCTTCGGGATGGGTGCCCCTAATGGGACTTCACTTGGCATGAGATGGTTTTCTTCTCAGGAAGCTATAAAAACACTTCCTAAGGGAGATGTAGAATGGTTTTCAGTAGAAACGGAGTAAAATTAACTTGCAATCTGTAAGAACGGATAACTACAACAAACAAACAAAAGCTGTCCCGGAAGGCAAGGCATTGTTGCACGATTTCCAAAAGTTTAACAAACTTACAAGTACGGCAATTCGCGAAATAATAGCCCATCGTCACTTTGACGAACGTTGTTTAAATCTCGCAGAATCATGACATTTTTGAATCAAGCATAGGAGAAATTAGGGATTTTACATGTGCCAGAAGCCGACCAACATTGGATGGCATGCATGACTGAAAGAGACCAAAAAGTACACAAGTAACATCAATTTTGGGAAATCACTGCGAAGGTAACTGCTTTTATCCGGCTATTAGTGAGTCTTCATAATTGGCATGATTTCTCAACTGGGCGTCAGAACAGAACTTCCTTGATTTGGGCGGTTTTATAGTAATCACCGCATGGTAAATGCTGTGTACTTTGTACATGGTTGTGATGTACTGTCATTCGACATGGAACATTGCAAGATATCTAAAATGAAGCATTTTCGTCCGGATGTGGAAACCACTAGTGTGTGGTCTCGAGGTATGATTCACTCTCCTCAATATTATATTGCATGCTAGCTACTTTGAAAATTGTTTTAACTCACAGTAGTTAGAGGCCTTTATCACTTTGAAAGAGTAATACCTTATGGCAAGAATGTTGCAGGCATAAATACGATATTTTCTTGAAAGGTTTTATTACCGTTATTGAAAGAATGCAGTTCCAATGTGCCTAGGTTCGCTACAGCATTTCAGAGTATATATTCATTTCCCTTTTCCACCTTGATATTCACACCTTGGAGATGACGAGATGACGAGATCTCCCCACCCCAATTGAATCTCAATGTTGCATTTATATCTAATTTTATATATATATATATATACATAACTATGCACACTTTAAACAGTTTATATAAACTTAGAAATTCAGAGAGACTGTTGATCGAATTTGGCGTTTGTGGAAAAAGATACAGACTTCAACCGTATTTACAGACATTTACCAGCCATGGCAGTAACAAGTTAAAATTCAGAATAAGGATAGGGTCCCTTGCAAAGAAATGGTTGGAATTTGATCTATTGCCCTTTCAATAATGTATATTCTCAGCAGACATATGAACTCTCTAATAAACTATCTGCACAATATTACCTATAGCTATCGGTACACTTCCTATAATGGTTGCACAGCTCTAATGAGGTTTTATTTCATTTCTCATCATTAAGAGATTCATAATGGTGCTCCTGAGTACAATGCGGTAAACACATAGATTTTGAAAAGAAAAAAATGCAATCAGACAGATGCTGACGATTTACATCGGCTGGTTCATTGTCATTTCAGAACTACATAGAAGCTATCCAAAGAAGACCCAGCATAGCAGAAGCTCATTTAAACTTGGGAGTCATCTACCACATGAAGGTGAGCGCAGTGTGTCTTAAACTGGAATAGAAATACGAATGCACAATTCGATATGACATAGAGATGAGGCCATACCAATCATCAGGGCCAGAGGTAATGATGTTCATTGACTGATCCCGAGCTATAGTATGACAGAATATATTATATAATCCACTCTGACCTTGAGCTCCTTTATTACATTGTTAGGATCAAAGACACTAATATCTATGGTACGATTCAACAGAGCTACATTTAGTACATCAGGGGTAATTGTATAATACATGCACTTCATCGTTTGCGACATTCTACAAGAAATCGGTTACGGGAAGATTTATTGATCCAAAGGTGTGTAAATAAATAAATGCATGTAAGCTCAACAGTTTCGCCCTTGATAGAGGAACCCGGTGTGTGTCCTTACAGCACTGGTATAAGTCGTGGTATTATTTAGGCTCATGGTCGCCAATATGAACTAATATGTATCACCATGTATGTGTTCGGCATAATCTACTAATCTCGAATAGACACATTCGACTGACCAAATTTAAGTCAAAGAACTGGGGGGTTATGACAACATCAGCTTGGCCCAGAAAGTGACAGGTTTACAGGACATTTGAAGAGTAACTAACCTCACCGTCAGGAGCCCGCCATTTTACCATGTAAGCGTAAAACCTTGAAAATCTAAACCCGAGGGGGATTTCTTTCAATTACGTTGATGAACTGGCCCTAGTCCTCAAGGTTGTAATCTAATGTAGTAATCGTCAGACCAATGCATCACGGTCCAGTCGGCCCCTAGAGCATGTGACTGTTAAGTAACATTCTGTACACGTGGTGCCATATTTCACAGTCTCAGTAACAAGGAAGCCTCCGCCAGTGCCGCAAGTTATCGCCTTTATGGGAAAAGGCTTTAATTCAATATTTCCATTTACGATGAAGTGATAGAGCGCAGTGATAGCCGTAATGCACCTGAGACCGCAGCGCGCCGATCACGACACGGTACCGCGACCACAGAAACGTGCTCATAAACATCACCCTAATCCCAGCAAAAATTCTATTAAAAAAAAAGCCGCTCCCATCAATCGCAAAAAGAAATATGATTTAATTTTGATGGCATTCAGTGCGGAGCTTGTTAAGCGTCAATGGCAGTCCGGGCATGTGGCTATGTTAATAATGCACCCTGGAGATGGGTGGGTAGTAGGAGAAGGGAGGTTGGAGGCTGGCGATGACTGTAGCAGGTGGGTCGGTAGGCTCGTGGATGAGGAGATTGATTTGTGGACTAGGCGCCCGCCTCCAATACCAGCTCGGAATTCATCATTCGCAGTGGGATCATGCCACCCACTCTTTTACGATGACAGCACAATTGCTATCGATCTCAGATTGAAAGGTTCCATGGAGGGGCCACATTTGTTAGGGCGATAATAGGGTAGTTGCTGACAGAGTGAGGCTCAGGCCTGCGTGGTGCTCACCTTGTCGTTTCAGCGTTGTCGACCGCCATTGGTCGTGTCAAACACACCCGAATCAACAATGTCACAGAAAACAAGCCATGTTTATTATAGATTTTCCTCATCGACATCAATCAGGCCCGGCGGCAGAAACCTGGAAAAAATATCCCCCATTACATCTTGGTCCACGATTCTGATTGGCTCCTCCACCCGTTTACCGGCATGCAACGCTCGCCTGCCGGAAACGGTCCGTCTTTATTGCCATCTAGCGGTGGGCGCCTGAACTACATATTTTTGAGGCATTGGCAGGTACATTGTGCAATTTACGTCAACGAACATAATGTCAGATAGTACCACAACTCTCGGACTTAAAAGCTGTATATGACATGCATTAGAGATTCAGACCACTGCCATAACATCAAAATCTCAAATACCGAGCAACAAATGGGCACTTAAGGAATTTAATTACTTCCTCTACTCTCACATATTTGCCTACAAATGCGCACACAATGTTCTGGCATGTTTTAAGTTATAGCCTTTCAATGTTAGAAAGATGTATGGCCAGATGGGCGACTAACTTTTGTGGCAGAAAAGTTTAAGAACTATTAGCCTATTCCTGAAACAAACCAGAGCCAGTGAACTATCACGTAGAATGTCGCAATCCTTTCCCGTTGATAATTAGTGGTGCCACGCAAAAGATTCAGTGCTGTCATCAGAGTTCATTTAATACCGTATTGTTCCCCAACAAGCGAAAAAAAAACTAGGTTATCCAAGTGCGATCCGGCCTACATATCCGATTATTGTCAACGATGTTTGCATTTAAAATGGTCTCTGATTAATTCGATTCTATGGAGATTAATTATCCTCTGAGAGTTTCGGCTAACTGGGATTGGTTGTGACTAATTAGTCTATCCACGATTCTACTGATCACTCTGAATAGGACAAAGTAAAAATGATTAAAAAGATGTAGTAATCAATGAAATAATACCTCATCACAGAATCAAAGTGAGACAATTGCATGGATGGGATTATATTTCACTATAGAAATGTTGTAAACGTAATCTATTAAAACGGATGACTTAATCATCGAGCGGGTAGTGATTTTCAGTGGTTATAGAAGCGTGTGAGCAAAACTGATTGTGTTGGAGGCTTCTCTTTAGGATAAAAATGAATACAGATCTAGACTCATCCAGTCATCACCGTGGAATTTATCCGCGGGGCTAAAGATTCTCATCGTGGGAACAAATCCTGCTTCACTAGTTTTAAGAGACGCCCATATTATTAGCTGTCTCAGTTGTTCCAGCCTAGTTACGAACTCTGGAGAAGATATGATTGGCATTAAGAGCGCGCTCACGATGATGGCGAGAAAGAAATGCGAAGCTGGATCGACATGCTTCTAGAGCAAACTCGGCACAACCCTGAGTAAATACGACCCTACCGGACACCCATGTCAAGCACTGAGACTGTGCTTGGAGATTGTCAGCGGTGTTTGGGCATGCCTGATTTACATGAGGGTGCGCAGGCGTTCGTGCGCATACACTGTCGTGTTTGCTGTGTTATTTTATCTGGAGTGTTTCGGTTTAGCTTTCACTCTGTCAGTGGCCAGCCGACTCGACATCTGTCTTGCCTCTCCTCGTCCCGCTTTGTCGCGGCGGCCATGTTGGAGTGTTCTCCGGATGTCACTCGGACACTCTGAGGGATTAGCTGCAGGAACTCTCTCTCTCTATCTCTCTCTCCTCAGAAGTCTCGCTTGGTGAGCATGTCCCATACGACATTTTTGGTTTATTCTGACAGAGGAGATGCAGTGTAATAGAAACGAGTCACCCACTGTAGCATTACGGTTAAAAGAATACTTTGACCCAAAAGAAGAAAATGCCAAACCCTTCTTTTAAGCATTTCCCGGAAATATTACATACTAAGTCTCCTTAATATCACAGCACAGATTTCGACGACCCTATATCACGGTACCTGAACCTACTAAAGCGGCAGATGACAGATACCCATAAAAGTAACACTCCCGAAGACACGGCTCCGCAACTGATTTGAGACACCATCATTCTAAAATCTTTCAAATGAATGTTGTTAATCAAATTATTCAAAATCTCAGTGAAGAGACGGGGATCTAGTAAATTTGTTATCCTTTGAATTAAAGTGATATCTCATTCAAATGTCTTACTTCATCTGGAAGGAGCTCAATACATGACAAACTGGTGCAAACACTCAACCAGCACCGAAAGTTTATTTTCATTCCGTTTTTCTACCTGATATGCGTTCTTCTGGATCTGTACATATGAAGTATATTTATATGTACATGTGTAATCCATAGTTCCTTGGAAATAGCAGTATAGCACTATAAGGAAATCAATTTGCCATTAATCTCGAGTTTCCATTATCATACACCTCCCAAAGTTAAGAATCACTGTTGATAGATGGTGTCATCCAGACAAACCCTCACACATCCAGGCAGGGCCGCCGATGCTGATACGTTGCGAGTTTGTAAACAATGTATAGACCCTATTGAGGTATCCCAGAATTCAGTCTGTTTACAGGTCCCGGTGCGCGCTGGTTACCGACGTTGTATGGTGATGAACCTTGAACCGTAACCCGAAATTAATGCAGTTTATCGGTTTTTATAAATCTTCAAATGGGAAATCCGATGCTAGGAATGGAAACTTCAGCTATTTCTACTTCTAAATCCGAAATTATATTCAGGTTCTTCAAATATTAATGGGAGAACTTCATGTGGTTGTGGTGTGCCCACCCAGTCGCGAGCGGAACTTGTATTTACCCTGGGCGATAATAGGGAGACTAGTAACCTCTGGAGGACGTATGTTCAAAGAGGGGCTGGTAGAGCGAGTTTCATAATGTCATCATCTTCCTATTGACATATATATTAACTCTCTGAGCAGAATGTTAGTGTAAATATAGCATTATACGTACGGAATGAGTGGTCACAGTATGTGGCTGGAGGTCTTTATTGGCGTTTACGGCATACTGCGCTCCTCGACCAGCTAATGGGAAAATGATAGCCCGTAGCGCCGCAGTGTACTTCTGCGTATTAAGCTGGTTCCCAATTACCTACTATAGATCATTGTGTCTTGCCTGCAGCTGGCTTACTACTCGGCCACGTTTTAATAACGAATATTTCGTTGATGTTCGACTTTTTATAAATGTAATAATCAGATATATGGAACACGTACAGTACGTATAGGCGCTATCACGTTTCTGAATAGGAGAATTATGACAGTGAATTTACTAAGAGATGTACCGCCGCCATATGTATATGCAGAATGTTGAGGAGTGGAGGGGACTTTTCTTATAAAGTATTTTGCATTCCATGTCTAGTACATTAATTATCATGATGTTTAAGAACGCTCTCATCGTGGGAACAAATCCTACTTCACTAGTTTTAAGAGACGCCCATATTATTAGCTGTCAGTAATTATCTGACGTTTATTCTTCAGATGACCATGCAACCTTGAACCATAGCCTGTTTCTTTTTGTTAAACTATTGTTCAAAAGTGCATTGCTTAATCAAAAAGAAGAATGTCCAATCGTCTTTCACCATTGCATAATTTTGAGATATTAAGATCTGGAGAAAACGGAATTGTTCCATCAAGGAGACTCCTTCTTCAATCGCCACTATCATTTTCCCCAGAGTTTTCTTGCCTTTGAAACTTGAGAAATGCGTCCTTATGTCATCAATGGGGTCAGGCGTTATCTAATACTACATCTGAGGAATAAATCTGTTTTCATGGAAGAATTCGTGTCTACATGCTATAGTTACCTTTTCTTTACGTTCAATAAATTATGAATTGTTTTTTGAAAAACCTGGCGGAATGTACATTCTTGCATAGAACGCAGCACTGTTGCTCAGGAAACCACTATTGCCTAAATATGCCATAATAACTGTTGGTTATAGTATTGCATTACCATGAAATGATATTGCATGGAAATGTAACATCCTTATGTGGGAAAGCAGTATACTCTATTTAGGGATCAATATCATAAAACGGAAGGCAATTTAAACATATTTTCTTTGTTCTTAGGTCAAGGCTTGTCTCACCTAAGAACATATGAAAAGAGATGGCATCATTTGATCAGTAATATATTTTTTAAAAGTATGAAAACTTAATGAAAAAAAAAAGGCAGACACGGGCAAATCTCATCCTTACGTACAGCTCATACCAAAAGGTCTCTTCATTTTATATCACTCTATTCACTTGCATTTCAGAAGAGGGGTTTCTCCCCAAATATTCATTTCATATTTGCATTTTCCAGTGGTTCAGTTATCATTGGTGAAACTATCATTACTCGTTTATATTGCATGATCTCTGTACCATGCAAAATACAATTAGCCTTTCACATAAAGGGCCCGCAACGTAATAGGTCCGGGGATTTGTACCCCCTAACTTGCTCGAGACATTAACTCTGTTTTATACTGACTTACCTCAGCATTCTTCGTTATATTTCCCTCTTGATATATCGTGTACAAATATTATGTTTACAGTTCTATATATGATAGCACCCTGCAGTATTTACCTTTCTTTGCTACTTTTTAAGGCACAGTACAAAGAGGCCCTGCACCATTACACGCTCGCGCGAGAGCTGCTCCCAAATAATAGGCTGCTCGAAGATAATATGAGGAAACTGCAAAGGTCTTTTCGCCACAAGGGAGGTTGAAAGCTGATATATATACAGGTATATGATACTTGTCCAAAATATCCTAAGGCATGTCGTGTATCCAAAAGCTACAGAGAAGTACCTGGGCGAGCAGGTTTTGTTACATATGTGCGATATGTTACAGAATAACGACGCATCAACAATTACCTTTGTATTCGTATGTACATTGATGACAGGTAAAAATGTTTTGTTCAATAAATAATCGCATTGCGCATAGAGTTATGAAATGGCTTTTTGCTGGATCTGTACTGATATTTGTATCGTAGAATATCTGTGATACACGGCATACGAAATGGATTGCTGGCTCTTGAAATAAAATCTCTCTATATCTAAAATCTATGTTGATAACATTCTACGGCAAATGACTTTGCCTTCTGATGTTTGTAGATCGGGAACATTGGCAGGGAACTTTATAAGAAGAAGCAGCAACATTTGCCTATAGTCTCTTCTTATGTTGACTATGATCTGTACCTTATCGCTAACATCAACTGCTTTTAGATATATGTAAACGACATCAGCATATAGGCCTGTTTGAAGATCAACGCAGTCTCGATTTGCAAAGTTGTTATGGGAATTAAAGTAACAAATCTCAGTTTTATATAAATTGCTGTATGATCCATTTGAGCTGATCACATGTGAATCTGAATCTGTATACAATGAAGAAATTAAACCGATGAAATGTTCAAAATAAAAGTTGTCGCCATCTTCCTTCTAGCTTCCTTGTAAAATGACGTCATTTTGCAAAACACCACATGATATATTTGATTATAATTCGGAATCGTATTAGGATGATCATCGTGATTATATCATAGAGAGTGGAACCAGGGCCTGTCACTGTAAAACCCTAATCCCATTTATTCACTGCAACGTTAAAACGGCCGTCACGTTGATGCAAAGCACTTCTCACAAATTAGGAAACATAATTCCAAAATGAATTTCCATTGGGGGGAAATGATGTGAGGCACCCAGAAACGGTTACACAGCAGGGGTGGGACGAGGAGAATGCGCAGGGACTTTCATGTTACAATTACAACTTTAATGAATAACATTAAGGCTGGAACACGATCGGGCCACAGACCAGTCCAATGCTCTGCAGTTATGTACATTTTATTTGGGACTCCGTGTTGGGCGTTCTTCAACTAAGTCTATTGTCACAGCAATTTCTCAGACCTGCCTGGACACACGTCCACGGAAATTATCACTGCCTTTGCCAGCCTCCCAGAGAGCAGGGAAAACAATTGAGAATTTGCCAGGAAGCAGATGGAAATCAATATTCAATATTCCAAAACAAAAGCTCCGCTTGGAAGACAAGTGCTTAGGTGTATAGATAGAGGGTGGCCAGGTCGGTGTTGACGATTGGAGAAACACGAAAACAAAGAGCTACTCACTTGACATTTGATTGGGAACCCTTGTGTATGATTCGGGGAGTAGTGGGGAAGGGTCTCACCAGGATGAAGGGGGTTGTGGATGAGTGATCGAGGGACGTGGGTTTTGTGGTCGGGGTGTGAATATGTGGCTTATGGGTGACTTTGTCTCCTGTTGAGACTGCATAATTCGCAAGGCATTACACACGTCAATCACATAATCCTGTGGGTGTGGACTGACCTTCCCCTTCCTCTATGATTGAATGCCTCACACGTAGGAGCAGTGATAGCGCTATGAATGCAATCACGCTGAATCATACAACATTAAAACACCCCGGACCCCCCCTCTTCTGAATATTCCTCTTTCAGTCTCCGGCCTTTTCTTTATATCAAACCATAATATTTACTTGGTAGATTAACTTAATCTGATCGATGACTTCGTCAGGTGACATATACCTCTATTTTTGTATTAAAGTATAAATTTCAGGAATATTTAATGTCGCTACTTCCCGAAGAATGTCTTTAGAGTGGACTAAGGAACGGGCTTCAGGACTGTGAGTAGGATCGGCAGTTTGATCTGAATGGGAGACAGGGGGTCGGGAGGGAGGGGCTATTATTGGGTGAAGTATTGAAGCGCAGTTGGGGTGGTGGTGGTAGGGCGGTATGAGAGGGGGTTGCGGGGTAAGCAGGAGGACAACCATCCAGGGTGGGTAAAGTCTGTGCCCAGACAAGAGGGGTGTTTGAGTGCTGTCCCTGTGAGGAATTATTGAGACAGATTTACTCAGATCACCCTCCCACCTTCTCCCTGCATCCCCGCCCCTACCCCGTCTAAAGCCAGCCACCCCTCCTCTCGCTCAGGCCATGCACTCTATTTCCTGCGGCCCTAATGAAAACACCAATAACCCCTCGTGACTCAGAACCAAAAAAAGCCAACTGTTTGTCCCACAACAGAGGGGCGTGCATATGTGAGCCCAGATAAGATTTTCCTCTCGCTGGACCACTGAGGGGATTTAAAGGACGGCTGTTATCAAGTCCTTGCGTAACTCAAGCCAAGCCAATATTAGCACCATTACGACAGGGGTCCTATAGGGACCTATCAAGTGTTGAACAATTTTAATCGCAGAAGGTTATTTATGCTTTAGCAGCAATTGTTCTTATTGATTTTTAAAAGGAACCATTCTTTAAGATCTCCAACATTTTGTCTCCAGACAATAGAATTCCTATATTTACGGTTTTCTTAATTCAAAATGTGCTTGATGATAAGAATCTTTGGGAATATCAGTAATACTGAAAGGAAATAAAATAACAACAATACGAATTAGTATAAATATTTATTTGATGTTACATATGTTCGGGTATTGTCATTTACCTTAAAATAATGATCCTGGAAATAATTACATAATCAAAAATCGCATGACTACATAACTAATTCAGCATCGAAGACATTCGAATGATACATTATTTTCATAATCCCATTTCTACAGGAATCCGTTACATTACAAACTGCGAGACCCTGTCTGTGAACAGTGAACGATAATAGAAGAAGAAAAGCACATCTTTAAAGTAGGTAAAGAAATTCTTTAAGTGGGCGCCGACTGGGGCTTTTAAAGTGGGGTGCTAGCACGCCCTGGTGTGCTAGACGCTGGATCTATATCGGCCGCCGGGCAAAATAAATGCGACAGGACTAATTCAATTACGGCCGGGAGTGGTGAGAGAGAGAACGCAATCTCTAGCCCCACATCTACCCCATCGACATTGTCATAAGTAATTTGTAGCTGGATTGATTAACGGGCATCGCTTGTTATGAGCTAGAACAGGAGTGATTATCCCGGCGACATCAAGCATGATTCGACGATGCTGATGGTTTCTATATAGCAGCCTATTTCTCAAGTTTCCCTCATAGAACCATGTGTGTCTAATGGAATGAAGCTATATTAGGCACGCATTATAAACATTATCTTGGCTGTTGTATGTAAGCAGCTTAGCCACATATAGAATGATATCGTCTCCTGTGAATACTATTTGCTACCAGGTCCAATACGACAGCTTTAGTGTGTTAAAATGTGATTGCAGGAATCATCCCCTGTAAAGGTATTCCTTTAGAGTTCCGGTGAACTGCATTCATCTTGAGTGAAGAATCAGACAAAATATCGCTTACTGAAGAGCTCCGATTAAACAATACATACATAGCTATGCCACTTGCCACTCTTTCCAGAACGCATCGAAGAGACACATCAGTTAAACGATTTACCGGGCGATTTCCGATCACCAAAAAGTTACATAGACGTCACAGTGTATGATGCATCAAAATATGTATCGGTCGTACTTTACTAGTCAATCGCCATTTGACCTTTCATCCCTCATACTTAGTCATATTAAAGTTTGCTTTACTTCACCTCAAGGCTTAACTAGCCTTAAACTAGACGATTGATATCAAAATTGTATATTTTACTGGTGTATGACGCATTACGGTCGTTTCTCTCTCAACTCTTTCGGTTCGTCTATCTGAACTTTACTTGATTTATGAGATTCTTGAACTCATGGCATCCGGCTGATGGTACACCTGTAAACCATCGTGTACGGGCTTATATTCTCACTGCAAAGAGCAGTGTACTCTAACGATCACTGATGATTTAAACATAATTTTATTCAATAGCCAGCTTGTTTTAAACACAGTCATCCAAATGTCTCCGTCACTAGAATGTAGTTTACAACACCGCGTAATCAGTCATTCAAATCATTGTACCTCAGCTTACTGTGCTTTTCTCGTGTCTGCCTTATTCTGAGTCTCGCTGTAAAGAGGCATTCCAATTTGTTTATAAACCCATGAATTGGATATAGTTTATTCAGATAGGAAGATCCAGCGGCATATAGATGGCCGCTTAAGTAAAGAATAAATCCATGGAAGGCCTGATTAACCGATGATTTCTGTCCATTCAGGCGCCTATTCGCAGATGTTGGGAGGTAGGGGTTGGCTATATGTGAGTACACTCATGAATACAAGGGACAGTGATGTAAACGAATGTTGTACTATTTGATTGAGTTTTACATCAGATATATTCTCTATATATAGAGGGTTTAAACAGGTGTTATATAACATGGTGATCATGACCGCTTCTAGAAATATGCGTCGGTTTGAAGAAGAGGTATGTAGTATGTGAAACCATAGTTATGGTGACAATACGAGGTAGATTTATGAGTTGTTTCTCCGAAACAACGAACTCGTAAATCTACCCCCTATTGACACCATCACTATGGTTTCATATCATTATATACCTTAATTTGGTCTTAATTCCCTAAAACTGACCGTAATTCGACGTCGAAGTCACTTTTTACAACTCGCAAAGGCGATGTGTACGTTAGCAGACATGCCGAAAGTTGACTACAGGAAGTGATCACCGCGCAGACGCGAATACATTATACCGCCGCATAAATTGACGCATGGTCACCCTGCTATGCTCGATCGTCCCGTCAGACAGCTACACTCGAGTGGTGCAGTGTCTCCGCAATTTGTTGACATCGACGAGTCGCCCGCTCGGCCCGTTAATGTATCAAAATCGATATTTCTCGCATATCTAAGCTATCTAAAGTGTATCACGTGGTTCGTTATCATATTCCACCTCGATGTTTGATGTATTTTCACACTAACTTGCTCCGTGGTTACTGTACGACGCCACAGAACTCGCGAAGTGAAGGGATCTGCCATTTTTAAATCTTCCGCACACAACTGTGTTGTCGGCTTCTCGACCAATCAGATTGCGTTATTTCTTCAAAGTGTGCATTCTGTCACCCAAAGCGTGCAGGTAAGGCTCAAAGGATGCAGTCTGTCACCCAAAGTGTGCAGTCTGTCCCTATCCAAGGTGACCAGTACAACGTTTCACGGCATACAGTGCATTCTGTGTATAATAACTGTACCCCCAGGAGCAGTATGTATTTACACTGACTTTGTGCATAGGTATATAATAATACAGTTTTCAGGTTGGAAGATGTGGATTCACTTTCCAACAGTGCAATTGTATGAGATTTCTGAATTCATTGACTGCTGCCAGCCTCCTCCGTCCAACGATGAAAATATTGACACCTATTGAGTGCAATATATTCAGCCGTCAGGCATTTGTATATAGCACCACTCTGCTTTTTAGGATATCGTTTGCTGAAATGGCTTCCTGCTCCTAGCTATAAACTGAATTTTGTAACAAGGTCAATCTTGGATATCAATGTCTCCCAACACTGTTCCCAGACTGAATTGAAGCAGTTCCTGAGAATTGTCAGATGGCTAGGACTAGTCCCGGATTCTATCTGGTCATAGGTAACCTACTAAAATTATGAATATAGATTGGGATGATCAATTCTTCTCTGTAGCGATCTCCAAGTAAACAAGGTATTCAAAGAAAAACAATAAAAAATGGGATAGATATTTTTTTTTCATTTTAGCCCATTACTTAATTACATTCTTTCTAAAAAGAAAACCATGCTTACAGCAATTTCAGATACAAGGAACACTCTCGCACCAGCACTACAGTTAGATTCCAAGCGATTAATTGGTAGGCATGACAGATGACGCCTCTTTTTATTTAAAAGACGATGGTCGAATAGAACACCATATCATGAATATTTAAGTGAATTACGATAGAACAATAGACTGTTATTAATTTCATTAAGTCTTCCCACCACTTCATCATGTCAACATACGCCCCTTCTGGGTTCCCTGCTGCTAGGAGGTAATTGATGGCGCGGTTATATCGTCGATTGTCATAGTTCCAGGTGTTGGTTCCCACCATTAACTCGATAATCCGCTTAAGGTAATCCGATATAACAGTCCCAGGCCTATACCCAGGTGGTGGAAATGGTATATACGAAATGCGAGCTGAAGCCCAGGCGGCGCCGGAGGCAAGACTTAATTGTTGCAGTATTCATATCACCTGTATATGAACGTTGCATTTCCAATATTTAGCGAATCCTTGTAAGAAAGGTAATGTGATATTGAAGTTCTATTTTCAGTTTCTGTAAAGAAACTAAAGTGGAAAGAGACATCACAAATAGCCAGACACAGAACTTCCATTTAGAGGTGTTGTATTTGTAGCGAATAGGTTTAACTATCAACCAGATTCACGACGTTTCGTGCAGGGTTATAACAGTTCTTCAGTTGATTCTGTGATTTGGTAACGAAACTCTCCATATGATCGTACACCAATCGAATGTCACTGTGCCGTTTCAAGGGATCATACTATCCCTACATGGAAAAGCACAGAGAGTGTACATCTCCCAAATACTCACCTTCATCACTACACTACACTGCCGTCTTAAGAACAACTAGGAGCAAATAGTATGTTCATCATTGATGAATGAGCGTGCAATCATAAATGAATAATAATTAAAAGGTTTGAGTTTAACTCAGCCTATGGGTAATTTTCTGTAGCCCACTTGCACCCAGTCAACTAGCCATTTCTGCAACTGCCTATCTAGGATCCAAACAGCAAGCAGCAGTAGGTCTTGAGGTATTTTGGTCTTGGGTGATTGGTCATGGTCAGCTGAGCATGGTTCTAAGACACTGAGACACTGGTTCTCAGCTCTGTTTTCAATATCACAATGAATATCACATAGATAGTAAGGGCATAGTTTGAATGCAGTACCCTGAAAGTCTAAATGTACCCCTCTAACCTCTAGATGATGTTTATAGCGCGTGCAAACACGCTCTAAAACACAACACACTAATAAGGAAATATAAACTGGGAGTAATCATTCTTCCTATTCGTGCTGAATAGATTCAGACATATAAAGTGCCTCTATAGATGGTATTAGTATTTATTGACAACGGATTCATTACGGATTCTTCCAGCGCCCCTACAATTGTGAATTCATTGATCATAGGTGCTTAATCACAATACACAGCATTCCAGGGCAGTTGTCTTGCAGTAAACAAGTCTAAGTTCCAGTGTAGAATTCCTCAGCGCTACTGATCCGGAGTAGAAGCAGCCTATCAAATCTTTCACTTCTAAAGTCAGGAACGGCGATTTACCTAGACCGGCGAATTCGATTTAGGGATAGTGCTCAAAGACTAGGAAAATGTCCCAGGAAAATTAAAAAAAAACACAAAAAAAACAACCCCATTGACATCCCTATCTTCGTTCTTTGACAATCAAATTAACGCTACCTTCAGCATCACTAGATACAAAATCGATATCGCGTTGGAAAGTCAACTTCAATCCATAGCCGATAAACCCGGGGAGGAATCCCGATGCAAGCATCTGTAAGGTACCTTTACCAGTATAGACACAGGTAAAAACAACATACAATAAGGCACGTGGTGAAAACAAGCCGATAACAAGGTCAGTCAAGTAGTTGGCGAAAAGGCCCGACAGGCCTCACGCACGGGGAAGTTAAAGAATGATACGGTTATGGTGAACAGAAACAAAGGTTCATGTATAATGCTCAGCAGAACAGACACCCCCTTTGTAGACAGTGATTTGCCAGCACCCACGCAAGGTCTATCGTAGTGTACTGGGAGCTCAGTGGACGCCTTGTCTTTACTTGCAGATAAAGGTTCTCTGTGTACTGCCTTTGGCGAAGCATTGACAGGATAGTTCTTGTCTACATCCTGAATGTCCCGAAAGAGTTATCTGACGCGAAAGGTATCAGGGTCAACTCCAATCATAATTGCTTTGATATGATGAAATCTGATTGCTATATTGTCAAACCCAGCGTTGGGGGTCACTTAGAGTTCATAAACCCTTTCACTACCGCGTCTATTTAACCTTTCGACATTTATGGAGTAAGATAGGCACTGTGAATAAATATACACTTTGATAACAACGGATCTTTATTCAAATTCAAGAAAATGAACCAGTGGAAGGTTGGAGGGAAACATTTCTAGATTTCCGTGGAGCGTGAGGGATCTGGTTTGTTGCATATGAGCCTGTACAGGTGTCGTATGCTCTTGCCGCTCGCTCTCGTCCATCATAAAGTTTCATAAGTTCATTGCAATGATGATATGATATCATACCGTTCACTACTGGACTAT
Source organism: Alentia gelatinosa (assembly GCA_950022655.1). NCBI lineage: Eukaryota > Metazoa > Annelida > Polychaeta > Phyllodocida > Polynoidae > Alentia > Alentia gelatinosa. Next base: position 98,270,932 of record OX465580.1, on the reverse strand, counting down.
ACTCAGAGAATATGATATGACTGCCTAACTATCTAGGATATAATATAGACTCTAACATGAAAATAGATCATGGCACAGTGTAAAAAAATAATTTCATACCAAACCAGGGGGTAGAAATGAAATATAACCTACCATGAAAATGGACTACGACCAGAGCTATGTATATAAATTGGATCACTGGAAATGTTCTAGAAAAAAGAGAGCAGTTTTTATTTCCTCCATTTTCAGTAGTACAGGAATCATAATAATTGGATCACTGGATATTGGTGACACGGTGTTATTGGTGCCAGTCCAATGGTTAACCGTTACATAATGCTGATATTTCAATGAGAAAGAGTGTCGGAGTGGTACCCAATGCGGGAAAGTAGACTTTAAACCATCTATAGATACCACCACAGCTGCACATGTACCTTGGTATCATAATGTCTTAATTTACGGACAGCATGCAGTATCTTTAGAGGAATATACACCTATGCGGATCTAAACGCAAATGGAAGAGTTGTGGGTCATTAGGCCCGGCGTCCACCTACTACGATAGAATCGTAGACCTCCCGATATGGCACCGATACAAAATGTCAAAATCGGTGCCATATCGGGAAGGTGCAAAATCGTAGACATATGTCTAGACATGCCAATCCACCACGCATTGTATGGGGGTTTTATCGGTGTCTAATCGCAGAAACGTGGTCAACTGCCCCGATATTAGGGGACCTTCCGACGCGATTTTGATTTTTTTTCGGGAGGTGCATCGTAGGGCATATCGGTGCCATATCGTAGTAGGTGGACGCCGGGCCTTACCATCATCAAAACTTACTCTTAATATACTACTCACTACTGCAACATATTATGCCTCAACGAAAAGATTACGATATGAAAGTTGCTAGATAGATTCTGATGGACAAAACACTAATTTGATATTCACGAATCCTCTTGCCAGAGAAACGTTTATGGAGGGAGCGGAATGTTTATAACAAAGGCTTAAAGGCCGTAAAAGGGTAATGTTACTAGTACAATGACTCGCATATCAGTTACATTTTAATATTCTTCATAAGTTCGAGACATCTTTCGGTATCAATTCTTTGTAGCTCCATTTGGTAGCCTACATTGTCATCTTCGGCTTTTCAGTATTCGTATACTTTCTTTAGATCCTCCAAGGCAGCTGTTAACCGCTCTGCAATTGTCACATAGTGGCTATTCAGGAATTCTGGTAAATGTTCATTCGGCACTATTGGATTGGAAGCCTTTTCTGTCAATGTTTCTTTCATAAATTGAAGCGGGCGAAATCATAGAAAACCAGAGAACAGTATGTACCTTTTCAAAAGTTTTATATACAACCAAGATGACAGTGTTGTGGTATGGTAGATGGTAACAAGGGGAACACGACGTTTCGTGCTATTTTATAGCACTTCATCAGGTTTCTTTAATGAATCAGGCTTTTTACATCTCTGATACCTTTATTTGTTTCCTTTGCTTAACTCTTATATTCCTGCTTAATTTCTTCGATTCCGGGAACTGAGCATTTCGGGATTGAGAAAGGTCGACGCACTATTTCTGCTTAAATATGAATGGTCAAAACCATCCGGTTGATTGGTTTTGAAGTATTTGATCGGACATGATGTATCTTGGTAAGATGTCAGAAAGAACTGAGAATGAACTGAACTGATGATACCGGTCTTTCATAAAGGCGAAATTCAAATTACATCTTACATTTATGAAAGGGTTTCGTCTTCTAGTCTGGTCAATTTAAGAATAGACCCACTCCAAGATTGCAATATAATCTTTTCTTCACAATTCATCTCAGAGAGGTCACAGAATACCATACTTAAAATCCATCAATGTTCCCCTGAATATGCCTAATTTCATTGAATTCATTTGACTCACCTTGCCTTAATATAATGCCACCTATTTTTATTGAAATGACCCGTTCTCCTATCTTTTACCTTCAGTGCAATTGAGGCTAATACAAAATTGGCAAGTAATCATACGAGGAGAACTGAGACCCCCTCTCTGTAAAGCGGGAGGCACCATCTCGGCCCCGACTGGCTTCTTCTCTCGGGAACACCATCTGATCCAGATACATGGATCAGATTTGAACCCACCCACCCACACAGACGAACAATCGATTCATTATACGGCTTTGAATTATCATGCCATAACTCGGCCTAATTCCGTACCTCGGAAGTTATATAAAAACGATCATGAATGTTAATAATTCTTTTTTTTTTCCAGTTCGCCTCCAGTTATAATTACCATATGGCTGATCCATGTAGTCTACTACTATATACGATATAAGAATACATCTCTCGCGTAAACGGGTTAAAAGGTATGGCAAACCTAGCGTCTTTGCTTTAAGTGAACATAAATTTCATAAATTGATTTTAATATGATAGCCATCCGTCTCATTCATAAAAGGCGGAATTCATCAATTAAGTAAATAGCTACAGGTACTCGTTTAGTAACTTTATGTTCAAAGTGTGCTTTTAATAAAAGAAAATCTTGAATCAATTGGCAAAGTCTGGGTCTTCAAGTTGCCGCATAAGGAAGACTAAAGTCAACACACACCGTGAAATGTAATCTATGTGTTTACACATATTCCCCACGTTTTGAATCTGACTAACACTTATCCATAACAAGCGCATAAATCTATTCATATCACACCTGAGTATACCTTATTTGGTTTCGTGTCCATGGTAACGAAAATCAAAGTTCGAGAACGGCCAGTAGCGTACTGATTAGTTTCTCGGGTTGTCGCTGGTTTCGCATGTCTGTTTCTCTCACAGTGCTGTGCTCATGTATTATTTGTCACTCAGGGCCAGAGCAGTCCTCAGCTCAATGATCTGCTCAATACTCTTGCAATAAAACTCCAGGTGTATCATATAACGTTAATAATAACTTTATTCCTTTCAGCAGGGGTTTTATTTCTGTTAACAGCCTTTGAGATTTTATATATGGCAGCCTTATTGGCTTTGTGAATTTCTCTCCAGGCAATATCCCACATTTTAGCGATACTTCTAAACCAGTACAACCTTTATATTATTTTTTTATTACAGAAAATCAGTACATACAACCATATGAAGAACTAGGGGTACATAGGAACAGAACAGCATTGACTTTGAATAAGAATATCTATAGGTATTTTATTTCCTCTATATTGAGGTCCCAGAGTAAAGCCTCCATATCGGAAAAAAACGATATGAAGAAAGACAATATGAATACCTTAAATGCGTAATAGCCAATACTGTAACCCTTTAAGGACGGGTGCCTGTGGCCAAGCTACCGCCTGGAGGACGGGTACTGGTGGCACTTTATACCGCTAGGGGACGAGTACACAGTCGTCAAAACCCATAATTCAATTGTTTAATCATGTGACATGATATATAATCTTAAATATTTTATTTCTTTTGAATAGAGATACTAATAATGATATCATACATATATTCTGTGAAAATTTCATTAAAAACGATTTTGTAGATTTCAAAGAAATGATGCCTCAAGTCATCATTCGCCCTGGCCTGGATGATGCCTCAAGGCATCATTCGCCCTGGGCTGGATGATGCCTCAAGGCATCATTCGCCCTGGCCTGGATGATGCCTCAAGGCATCATTCGCCCTTAAAGCGAATATGAGGGAGTATAATAATGCCATAGGGATCCCAATAAGCTGAATGCTCGGGTGGATTACTACTGGTGAGGTAAGCCGGATCTCAGTAATCCTAGTTTGATACTAATTCTTGCCAGTAGCTCCTGAGATTTAGTACCGAAAGAATGACTCGCTGGTTCATGGACTATTTTATTAAGTGAGCTACTCACCCCTAGATGATGGCTACAGCCACCTTGCCTTCCGCCCGCTTCTCATTCATCACCCCAGCTGACTCAGTACTCCAGGATGTCTGCCCAGTAACCCTTAATTTCCAATCGGATGTTGTCATCCAACTCTTACTTTCCCCTATTTATTTGAGTAAAGCCAGTTACCGATCAATATATGTAGACAATTTAGAACAATAACCCCTCTTTCTAAAACACGCATTGTATAGATACTCTTTTTTTACTTGAGAAGTAATTTATTTCATTGCGATTACCAATATCAGCAATTTGATGTTAATAATGACCTTTATCTTGACGAATGTATCTAATGTATTGGATGTTTATCTGGGATTAAAAGTCCCCGCGGATCAATCCATCATTCTGGTATGTTCACAACAGGTCATCCTCTCCATTGGATTAAGAGCAGGACACACAGAGGTTAACACAGCCTGGACAGCGCCAAGGAAATGCCCGGCTGGGAGCGAGTCGTGATGTCCACTTTAATCTCTCATTGCTCAGCCACTTAATGACTTCCACGAACGGTTCATTAGCGAGACGATGAGGCCATTTTGGTCACGTGACCCTACACCGTCTGACGGAGTCTCTTTTATCACCTGATCAGGCAGCGTTGATCACTACATTACCCCCAGACTCTTTGCCCTATCAGAAGGCTATGGTCAGCCGTTTCTCCCCATGACGTTCTTCTACTGCCATGGCGCTGGATGTGTGCTGTTCCAAAGAGCGAGTGAGGTACGACGAAGGTCACGCGATCATCACTCAACCGGTCACAACCTGACTGCTGGAGGGCTCAAGACTAAACAAAATTGAAGGTTTAAGCTGGACTCCCACTACTGCGATTTGGCTACGATCAGCCTGCTGACAAGTATTCTGACTCTGAATTACCTTTTCTGTCAGAACGAACGGGTGCCTCGTAGCAGTGGAAGCTGCGTGGTTTCCGACACACTGTGACACACACCGGCAGGGTTCCGAAAGAATGGCCGCGTGGCAGGGCCTCAAAAATCCAATAAAAAGTTCCACAGTGATTGAGTGTGAGTAGATAATTGGTTAATATTATGAGCTTTTATTTCTTATATCTTGCCATTTTCTTCCAAGGGTCTTTAGTACAAATTCAGGAACAGATCTACAAGAAATGTCTAACATGTTGAAATTATTTCATTTTTAGAGTTATATGAATGATATATCTCCTTTTTTTCTTTTCTTTTTTAAAGTTAGAGCTTTAAACAGATATTTTTACTTTTTCCCTGAGATTCGCGTAGACTTTGAATCAACATCTCAATTTCTCTTCACAATTACAGACGCCCTGAATAATGACGTCTTTGCTGAAGGTGACTTCCCGATGATGATAACAGCCAAGAACATTGATCAAGGAGATAAAAATCACCCCAAGAAACTCTTCAGGGGAAATCTTGAGAGTACAGCAGTACTTAGAACCTCGGGCCAGAGCTGAGTACATGGGTTAAATCAGTGATGTGAGTGGCTACGACCCATTAGTGCTACTAACTATTTGGGCCAGTGACAAGAAGGTGCTAAAAGTATCTGATTACATACCAGAACATGTTAAGTTGAGGATTGTGAAAAATAAGAAAGATAGCATGAAGTCCATGGAGACAGGATTGCATGAGGGTACTGACGCATGATGAGCAAGCTTCACCATACATATCCCAAGCAGTGTGGGGGCCAGCAAATCCGAGGGTCCTTTATCATATCTTCCAGATCGGAGACCTAGCCAGGAAGTGCATATATGATTACCTGTCATACTCTGTATATATGCGTTTGAGCTGGTCAGCAAGTATCAATGGCAGTCTATGCTCAACCTGCATATGCGGTACAGAGAACTTCAAGTCTAAAATGGATGCCGTTGGGGCGACAAGGTGTCCACCATTGAGCCAATCACTAACTCTGAGGCACACTAAACAACAACAGCAGAAGTCGCAAGGTGGAAATTATAGTAAAGTAGGATGCACCGAACACCGAAGGGGAACAAACAAAAGAAGCAATATAACCTGAAGAGATCTGGCAGGATCTTCGCCAGTGCTTGTGAGTGTCCTTGGGAGGACAAGTGCCAGTAACGGCATAGGAGCCAGGACTGTTGGCTACAGCAAGGGATACAGCCGGAAGCCTGGGAACACTTTTTTTTTAAAGATCGTCTTTATTGATTTCATTTTTTACAATTGCTCTTCTGATTCAATAGTTGACACTGGATCTGGAATGATGATGTAGGCAGAGGATTACTGGTGGACAGTGTGAAAGAAAGCTTCAGGATTTCTAACCTGGACACTAAAGAAGCTGGAGTGCAACAACATAACCATAAATCAGCATCATGCATGGAGAATAGAGACTCAGTGGAGAAATAAATGGAGGAAGAGATCCTCAATGGCATTTACGTTGAAACACATGGTATATTGTAGCCTTAGCAGCAGTCCCAAAACGCTGGGGCAGGATGTTTTGATACATGATGATATCAGGCCAGAAGGCACCTCCCTTAACTCCTTGGCTATCGATGACTCTTTTAGGTATCAGTTACTTTGGGGCAAGGCTAAGCACATCAATTTTCAACAAACTTACCCATTGTGTGCGACGGACTATGTATAGTTTGGATTATTCTTTGTATGTGCATACTTCGATGACCTTCCCATTAGGGGAGAATCAAAAGCAAAGTGCATACAAGTCCTGCGTGTGCTGCTGTTCATACTAAGAGACCTAGGATTTAGTGGATTACAGCATAACAATTGATATTACCAACAGCGTGCCTAACCTTTTTAAGTATAGCGATTCAAACTCTCATGTATTCAGGAAAAGTAGCCTTAAGGAAAGGAACCTCAGTTACACAAGGATACAGCAGATGTAATACAAAAATAGGATGTGTCAGGAAGAGCATTAGAATCCCTGATGGGCAAATTGAGATAGGCCCCTCAAGTTATTTACATTGGATGGTCTCCCACTAGGCAGCTGATGGGCAGGCTCGGGTTATTTGGAGCCCCCTCTCTTTGGACGAGGGTGACAACATCCATATGGCCAGATGTCATGGATCGTCGTCAAATGGGCAGGGAAAGGGGTAAAAAAATATGCTCTGACCTAAGCTGGTTTGATTTCCTAGTCTCATTTAATTGATTAGTCTCCCTGCCTGAACCCCATGTATACATACCGATAACCATCGATGCCTGCCTCTTGGGAGCGGTCGGAGTAAACGTAGTCGTTCCATATTAGAAGGAAAGTTTGTCCTGAACTACAAGGATTACCGATTAACTATCTGGAGATCTTGGCACTACAGGCGGCAGCCCGATTATATTGCAAATATTGGGAGAATTAGCTGGTCACCGTCTCCGAGAGTTTTTTTTACTCTCAGTTAGATACAACTTCAGGAATAAAGACGTCTATTACCCTGGCCGTTAAGTGCATGTATCGGCTGTATATTGACTTGTTTTCATATGTATACGCCCATATTTCGCGCCTGCGTATGCGGCGTATGCAAAATCATACCTATATAGGCTGGGCGCATACATATGTAAAACGGTGGAGGGAACTAACTGACGCAAACACCACGTTGATGTGCATTATAGACGTTCCCGACGCAATTAAACATGTTCGATTTTTGACCCAAAGAGAGCTGGTGTGCCACTGGAGCATTCTCTTCTAAATCAAAGATATGTACCCCCCTCCCCCTAATAAAAAACAAACATCTCAGAAAAAGATACTAAAGGCATATAGTACTTTCTGAGAACTATATTAAGATATGTTGTCAGTACACTTTGCAATTTCAAACTATCAAAGAACAAGGACTATATCTATTTATCCATTAAAGTAATGAAGATTTACAAGATTGAATGTAAAAATTAAAAGAATATCCAGTATATTCTGTGAAGAAAGGATTTTAGGGTTAATTTTCTGCCTGATAATGTGATATCTATGTTGGAATTCTGGGTGTGGCGTAGCTTTAAAAAGTTTATTTACCTTTAAAAGGTTCAGATGCACTGTGATACACTTGGTCAGTTTTGACCATAAGGTTCAGTGTAGAGGTGACACTCGAATGAGAATGGTCTGATCTTCCCCAAAACGGTGACTCCTTAAGGCCATGACCCACTAAGCTCCCAACACACTACGACACAGAATTGCTCAACCTTCCAACACGGGTACATTGCAGGAATTTCGATTCATAGTTATATCGTAGCTGTGTCGGAGTATATTGCAAACAGTGAATGAGGGCCCTTTTTCTACACTTATTGTCTAAATCAGTAGAGAACACCACACATATATGTATATTCTATTCCTCTACTCAATTACCATTGTTTATTTTTATATTGATTGGTGAGTGTTCAGTATTATGTTAGATCATGTGACCTCGGTATTGTTTATGGGTAAAATCACTAAACCTCTGCGACCAGACCCTCATGGATTGGGGCCTTTCGCTTTTTTTTTTATTCTTGCCTTATAGACAGTGATCTCCGTCTATTGGGGCTGGGTCTTTGCGATATGCCAATCATTCTATGAGCCACTCACACATTATTGTTTTTGGATGGTAGCGCCGTACTAATTGCTCCCTAACACCATTTGTCATGAAGACAGTATTATCTAAGCTGAAAAGGGTCACACGCATGGTGCCCTTAACATTCTTTGTTTTTATGTGCCATTATGTGTCAAATCAGATAATTATCTGATTTGTTCACGAATAGAACCTTTATTCTACATGATCTAGCTGAACGATCAGTACAATCATTCCAGGTTGGACAACACTAGATTACAAAACCTAAGTACTAAAAGAGAAAGCAGCAAGGTATTTTTTTCAAGAATCAGATAATACAATTCACCATGTGTAGGCGTTTTTGAATATTTGTCCAACAAATAGTGTAAGCACATATCATTTGACGTTTTTACGGGCCAATGCACTGGGAAATGTTCATGGCTAATCTAAAGTCGTGACAATGTTTTCTGCTGGAAAGAAAAAAACAAAATAGGACAAAAACTAACATAACAAAACAGACAAGTCCATGAAAGGACAGAACAGAGACAGAGACAGGACAAATAGTCAACTTAGCTGGGTAGTGGTGGTTTGAGTTTTAGCAATTCACGACTATAGATTAAGGTTTTCATCTAGAAACGACCTTATCTGTAATTTGTAGTGCGTGCTGTCCCTGGATGTTTGTACACTAGTTGGGAGTTTCTCCCATAATTTTACTCCCTGATATAGGGGAGAGTTTTGGTACCTCTGTGTTTTCGGTTGGTCTAATTTTATATTTATCTTGTGATTCTTTCGTGTTAATTGCTGGTCCTTCGTGATTAAGTGCTAAGATCTTGGTCAAAGTCATTGTTATCAACGGGTTTGATGCAGAGTGATATGAATGAGGCGACAGCCGGGTGAATATCGCGACAGTCAGGATATAGACCATGGAGAACAAACTGCAATACTCATTGAGTCATGGAGAATGAGTTCCGAATGTTAAGTCTATGGGACAAAAATATCAGGGGTGAGATAAAGTCTCGTCATTTCTAGACGTATGAATCTAATTTTGATACTACCAACCGCCTCTCGGTCTACCTGTTCAATACTATATACACTTTGAGATACTTCATGTACTTGCATTCATAAAGATATGAACACATCACTTCCCCATTTCACTATCTTCTCTTATATATGCTTCCTGTATTGTAGCTTGGTGGTGAATAAATAATAGGATATAAAAGGAAATCATCATATTTTTCATCTCCATTTCCTTTGCAATTTGGTAAACTAATTCTTTAAACAGGAAATTCCTTTTGGGGCGTTGTGGCAATATCCATTATCCAACTTAAGATAGGATACGATATAATCCCGAAGTCAAGGACGATAGGGAGTGGGAATAGCTTATTATACGTCACATAGATATATTTCAATTCTTTGTTATGGCAAGGAATATATAACGTTCGTAAAATTGTTTCAGCAGTCAGAGGCTGCTCTGAATAGATTGGCGTATCTTATGACCGGTGGACTCATAAGATATAAAACGAAGTTCGGTTTACTTAGCTTCATATCACTCTTTTAATTGGGTAATGTACCTGGTGGATATGTTTTTACATTTAAGCTTCTATCATTGAATAGGTGTCCTTGTATGGGGACACTATAGAAAAGACCGTATCTTTTTGTACAATTATTCGAATATTTTTCTTGAAGAAATCCCAGTTAACACTCTTAAGGATTGTGTAGAATATGTACTAAACGCCTGCAGCTGAAATCTAAACGGCTTGCCATCGAAGACTTTGAGGGATCAAAGCTTGGATTCTGCTCAGAATCACCCGCCGTGGACCTCTCTGCGCCCAGCTCCTCATGTCCCTCCTTGATTAGATCTACCAACGTCGGACCCAACATGCCCTAATTCACTTATCGACTTGAGCCAATAATTATACCGCCGCTCACAATCCACTCTCCTTTGCTGCTCCCGGCCGACCGCTTTCCCGCCTTTTTATCACTGTGTCTAATTGTCGTCTGCTAAACTCAAAGTTACCTCCATATGCAGACTCGGGAACTACTCGTTCTGAAATACCCACCATTAGACGACAGTGATTCTACCAGGCGGTTATTTCAGAACGAGTAGTTCCCGAGTTTTATTTTGAGTAGAAGTAGCGTGTTTGCCGAGCATCTCGATGTGTTTATCAAACCATGCTCGAGTCGGTGGGTATCTTTATTCATGATGGTTAAAAACATGTAGTGTGTCGTCAAATTAATAAGAAAATATTTGCCTGCATTGAAAAATGTCAATCTTTGATCTCCGTCGTAGGTCCTTGATTGAAAATGGTGTATCATGCATACGATATCGAATAATAAGTGCCCCAAAGGACAGCAATACGTTTATGTTATAAAAGGGAGGTTATTGATACTGTGGGATGAACTTTTATTAATTTTCTCAGGAATTAACAACGATAAACGATAAAAACACGTTAAATACTCAAAAAGATAAACGTTTCATTATTAACTAAGCAACAGGAAAATATGTGATTACACAGCCAAGAGAGTTTCATAATAAGAATAGTTATTATTGTAAAAGGATAGTTCTCGATTAACCTTAAGGTCAATTATTCACACTGTGCAAAAACCACCAGTTTATTCCTATATATATTACGCCATCCCGGAAGTGCATGTATCGGCTGTAAATTTACTTGTTTTCATATGTGTATGCCCATATTTCACGCCAGTGTATGGGTCTTATACAAGACTGTTTCCTCTTGTATAAGGATGCATCTTGGCTGTATTTCACACCAGGCGTATACAAGAAGAAATATCATCTGAGCAACATGTATACGTCAGCTGTATACATGTTGTATATGTTTGGTGTATGTATACTAATAGAAAAAAACCTGAATCGCAACCCACCGCCACCCCCGCCTCCGCACTCGTGGGTGTTGGTAAAGGTTGCACTAACACTGAAACCCCTGCCGTCCCCGCTGCCCCCGCCACCCCCCGCCGCAGTTGGTAGAGTTTGTGGTTATATCCTTATATATACACACTCACCTTGAACAATACAGAACAATAGTGTTTTGAAAGTATAATCTATTGAAATAATGGTAAAAAGTACAAAAGAATGCTAGGTTTATTATATGTAATTAATGAAAGATGATGAAATTTAATAGGGGTTTAGAATGATTTCATAATAAAAATTGATAATATATTAAACATTGGGTTTTCCATATACCAAGGACTTAATGACTAATGGCAAATAAGGTAAACTATAGTAGTGTTCCCAAGTGGCAGAGATCGGAACTATTGGAGAGTGGCGTGAATACAACAGAATCAGGTGTATATATGACTATATATATGACCGCAACATGGACGCTTATATATACGCCTATAGATGAGGCGTATATACGGCGGAAATAGGTCACTCTTGTATATGCAAAATCATACCTATATACTCCGGGCACATTCATATGTAAAATGGTGGTTTTCGTGCAGTGTCATTACTTCTCTTTCTCTAATGAGACCATGGATAATTATCCGATCACAGAGAATCAGAGGCACTCTTGGGAAACGCCTTTCAACTTAGGCAACTTGTTATATAAAATAACAAAGTAATCTTTGAATTTGAACAAAGAGCCAATGATGAACTGTATTGGTTGCCGCAAATGAAACAAGCCTTCAACACAAGTAGATCGCTGTTGTATACCATACTGATTGATAAGTTAATACTATGGAAGTATGGAAATAGCCGAAGGGTGGCCTCTGATGTCTACCTTTATCGACCATATCTGTACGAAACAAGGTCATAGAGTATTTTGGTAAGAAAAAAACACCCTACTATAGGGTTGAGACGCTATGGCCAAGTTGCCCAAGAGTCTTGGACCGGGCCTAAAGAAGAAACCAACATGTTTTGGTCAAAGTCGTCGTTCTCCACAAGTTTGATACGGAGTTATATGAATGAGGCGACAGCCGAGTGAATATCATGCAGCATTCAAACGAGTTGGAGAACAAGAACTTTGACCAAAACGGATTGCTTTATCTATTAATCCCACCGTTGTTCACCATAAAAGAACGGACAACATACAGGATATAGACCATGGAGAACGGACTGCCACACTCGTAGGGGGATGGAAAACGAGTTCCCAATGTTAAGCTTATGGGACAAAAATACCAGGGGTGAGATAGAACGTGTTACTTGTATGGTGTGATAATTCTGTTATGGCGGACACCCGAAACTAGTGGACAACTCACTTTTGTAGATAGCTGATCTCAGTTCTAATGATGTTCACTATTTAGGGGTTCCAAGGAGGCAGAGGCTGCTCTGAAAAGATTGGCGCATAATTATTTTGTGATGTTATATCCAGTGACATCCCTGGATTGGTTACGTAATTAGAAAAAAAACAGTCACAATGTTACAGCCATTTTGACTTTGTTTTAAATTTAAGATAAGCCATTAAAACCATAACCTAAGTAAGCCATAGAAAATTCGGGCTCAGCTTAACTCCTTAAGGGACCATCTCCTTACAAGCACTCCCTCTCGGACCTATTGGAAACACCATCAATGATACATTTCCACATTTTATTGACCAATCCCTCACCAAATCAACCACATTCAGTTTACGTGGCGCAGAATCTCTGCAGAGCAGATCGAAAGTACCTCCTTCCCGCTAAAATTGCCTCGGAGAAACTGGTCTATCTCTTTACCTGCCCGGTGGGGGCGCTCCTGTTCCGGAGGATCGCGCCACCCCGTGTCCCGCTGCTCACTATGGGTGACATAAGTGCCAATCAGGGGCTCTTTCTCACCCCGCTGCATCCACAGCTCCTGGATGCTATGGTTTAGGGTGCACGGGGGCGGGCAGGAGGGAGCGAGGGGTTCTTTGGCTATGTTGCGCGATCTCTCTTGTATATAGACCTGCAGTCACAATGGGTATTGAGTCACTTGAGTAGCGGCGCTTGTCCGCATACAAATCGACTAATGCAGTCATCTCATAGACGGCCTGTGAAAATGCCGCCTTGGCCCATCTGAGGCCTTCTGCTGACTCAGAGGGGATTATTTATTTGCCCATGGCAGGGTTAGGGCGTAGAGGGTGAATACTTCCCCTGGTCGCCAGCCTAGCAGGAGATCTGTAGACCGGTTCCTCTTTTCGTGCCCTCTGCAGCTTCAATAGCGCTCACCCCGTAAAACACACAGGGATGGCTTCAGGTACCAATTCCTAGCCTCCCGCTGTTACAGTCTCCGGTGGATATTTTCACTTTAGAAGATATCAGTTTCGCGTCTTTATACCAATGTGTTTGTGGTATCGTTTACTCCGTGAACAGCTTCAAAATGCAATGGTGACGAAATACGTTTTGGATGAAAGTTTTTGCATGCGAGGATTATAGAAATCTCGTTTTGAAATCTAATCCGATCAAAATAGGAAAAGGCTGGATAACTTACTTGGCATCTTACATCACAATATACTACAATTTGCGTAGTTCATAGTAACTCTTTGGGGATACTTCCACACTAGCATCCGGAGGAGCTAATTATTAGCATCTGCCGGGATTTTGACAGCTAGAGGCAGAAGACCTGGGCTCTATTCCACTCGTTCATTCAAGTGATAAGCCTGTAATGTCTAGGAAATTCACGAATTGACCAATATGCATTCTTTTACATTTAATATCTATAAAGGATCAATCTTACCAATTGAGAGTAATGCAAAATTTCGTGCAAGAGGATCTAGAATAGTGTGGGTTGTATAGATTGATAGGCTCTATATGTTGTCTGCTATTCATGGTGCAAGGGTATTTCTCATAAATCAAAAAAAACGGCGGGCTTTCTGAGCAGACGACATGCAGCGGCTGGTCACGCCGGGCGTTACAAGTGTCTGCTCTCACGGGGCTGGGCAGGGGCGAGCCCGGCATCTGGGGATGGCTATGACGGGGGTTCGGGGAGTTCCCAGTCTTGTTCTGATCCATCAAATATGGATTGACCCTTCTCTCCGTGCAGACTTCGTGTATATCCTCTCATTATCGCCCGCTGCGAGTTTCTAATTTCTTCTGTCAAACCGTGCGTGACGCGAGAGTTGGCCGCCAGGGGGACAACGCAAGTCTTGCCCGAAATAGCGTTCGGCGCGTGATCCATCATGGCGGGCGAGATCTCGGGCGATCATGGGTCACGTGATCGATCATCGAGATCGTGATCAAAATGGCGGATTAGGAGACGCGTGCGTCCCTCCAGCCTCGGTCTCAGGGAGGACGATTACACGTGATCTTCACGTGCAACGCATGACAATAAAACATGCTGCAAGAAAGAAGAGAAAAGCATTCTAGAATAATGTTTTGTATCATACATATATGATATATGATAGATTCCACTTGGTACATTGAGCATTAAAAAGGAAAATGATATGTCCAGACAATGCAAAAACGAATGTAACGTTTTCTAATACATCAAAATCTGAGCTCTTATAGCACACATCGTCATAGAGAGCGTTCTCCGTTGGTATGTACTGTTGAGATTTCTGCATTATTCTTCATACAGATATTATTGCGAAGATGGTTCACGACCTCTAGATGATATGATGCTCCATATCATTTTGTTCGTCTGTGCAACTTAGCGACAGTTGACAATGCGACTAAGTACAAGCACTTAGAAACTTGAGCACGTCTGTCGGTCTCTTCTGTGACATCAACTTAAAATATCCTACAGGTAAGATATGAGATGGGTATAGAGACTTCTCGCCGCCCATCTTGAAGCCTGAAGTCAGCACAGCAACAGTGATACAAGACAGATTTTTACCAAGGTGATGGACATATAAAGCAGAGAAGGACTACACAATCTGCGGATATGGAAAAAGATTTATGGTAGTTCCTTATATCGCTTATCCTTCAATGAAACGGATCTCATAAGGCAAAGTGAGATCATGTCGCAAACCAAAACAAATGGTGTATAATCAGTGGCTATGCATAAAATGCCATTCAAATTTCATCTCACCCTTATCATTGACTATTTGGCTGACACTTTTGACATCATCGTGATTAAGTGCTATTTCTATATGATATTCCATGGGCGTTGAGTCCGAGTTCCCAATGCTAAGTCTTGGGGGGGGGGAGTACTAGAGGTGAGATAAGCAAATTTACTTCTGGCTTCCAGTCATATCTTGCCTAATGCCCGGCGTCCACCTACTACGATATGGCTCCGATATGGTCAACGATGCACCTCCCGATAAAAAATCAAAATCGCGTCGGAAGGTCACCTAATATCGGGGCAGTTGATCACGTTTCTGCGATTAGACACCGATAAAAACCCCATACAATGCGTGGTGGATTGGCATGTCTAAACATATGTCTACGATTTTGCACCTTCCCGATATGTCTCCGATATTTGCTTTTTGTATCGGTGCCATATCGGTAGCTTCTGAATTTCTATCGTAGTAGGTGGACGCCAGGCCTTATACTACAATGATCTTCATCGCAGTATCATGTACTAGGTATTAAACGCATACGGCCATTTTTGTGGTGTTCCTACATGGAATTGCTTTTCATTGTAATGATCCCCAAGTACAGCTGACCATCACCAGATCAATACATAGCTGACCTTAACAAGCTGAGTGATGCCTGGAGACATTGCCACGATAATATTGATTGATGCCTCCAGCCAATCGAACCGAAATATCGAGTAATGCCTGGCATTATCTCTGAGATTAACACCATCATTTACACTATCCTCAGGTGTCACTTGATTCCCATTGTGTTGTATTCTAAACGTATACAAGTAGTATTACACAAGGGAAGTACAAGTAAGCCAAAGGTAGCAGCTACATACACTTGTATAATTTGGCTTTTATGTTCCATCTGCATAAAAAAAAGTACACCAGAAGATAGGGACATTAGTAGAGGAATCTAGTCAAGTGAATATTTAGCATAGGAAATCAATCACAATTAAGAAAAGTACCTCAACGGTTCGACAAAGATTGAAGCTCGTACACTGTACTCGTAAATCAGCCAACGATTCAGATCACATGTTGACACTTCTGGTAATGGGGTCACGTGCCGCTGGCATCCATACATCACTTCCGATTCTGATCTATGGTGGTCTATGGTGGTGTAGACATGGTCTGGACATTGTAGCCGCGTTATAGAGGATTGATCAATACTAGAAGTTCTGTCCGCGTGACCGCTTAATGAAGAATCCTCACGGAAACAAATTGGCCCCATGTCCGCTAGGGGGAGTGGTGGCTATCGTCACGCCATTCCGTCTCTTTACTTCCATATCCACATGGACATCTACGAGTGAGACGTTCTTCTGGATTTTTGCTTCTGTATATTGGCCTACTATTCACGAATTTTGTTAGAGAAATGTACCTCTCAGCACGCGGAAATGGAACTTGGGTGAGTTCTTAAAACAAAGAGCGATTTGAAATCAACGGCTACGAATGGGATTTACAAGGACGATACTTGAAACGATATCCTTGTCGATGCGTTATTTCAAAGTGATATTTTTGTTGAAGTCTGTCCACTTATATTGGAGGACAACTCTTTGTGTAGAACAAAGCGAAATTGGTTTGAGTAGATGATAAAAGCTGTGATATATTCCCAAATACTTACTGATTATACATATGAAGAATATGAGTTTATGTTTAGAGTGATCTATCCATAATCGTCTTGTAAAACTGTCTTCTATAAAGACAACACCACAATGACCACAAACAAAATCAATTTTTTAATCGTTCTTTCTTTTAAAAACTCACCTTTGGTTAACAATAATCAGGCTCTGTTTAACTTAATGAATACCTTCTTTTCCTTTCTCCATATATATATCTTTCCTTTTTCAAAAAAATAAGCTTCTATTGCTTTGAAGTATACATTTTGCGTAAGCAACTGTTTTCAGAACACATCTAGGTAGGACTTAAAAGTTGTAATTATGGTAGTAGACACTGTGATTCAGTGTTGTTTTCATATTGCCAGCAATGGATCCATTTTGTAATTGTTTTATACCAGGAGCAGTGAAGAAAAACGCAAGGACAAAGACCACATATATCAAAAACTGTGAATATTAACTGATGACTGATAGATTTTAGGTTCTCGCCATACAGTTTTCACAGGGCAATCGTATTACAAGAGACAACAGACCTAAACTAACAGACATGGACAACTTCTCCATAGATAGGACTCACGGTATTAAATTACCAGATCGAGACTAACAGACAAGGACAAACAGATCTAGAATATCAGACCTGGACAAATTTCTCACAGGTAGTGTCATATATATGTTTTTAGTTTGCATTTTTATCATTTACCCTGATAATCCTATAGAGTGACGTCCGGTAGCTTTATTTTCCCAACCGTAGCCCAACAGGTGGAGAGTGTTAGATATGGAGGATTTGTGAATTTCGTCGAGAATTCTTTATTTATTTACTTTTTTATCCTGTAAGAGTATTCAGTCTGACAGTCGGTGTTATCTACACTTACCGTAGTATTCTGGGTTAAATCTCTACGTAAGGAGTGGTTCGTAGTCATGTAACTTGTTTAACTATATATCACCCTACTCATAATGCAAAATGAGTAATCATCTCCATTTGTCTAAGATCCCATAGTTATTGAACTATTAGATTAAGATGCAAAACATCCAACTTCATAAAGGTTCCTTGATATTCAGGTGCGGAAACAGTAAAACATAGAAATAAAGAAAGGATCACCGCTGTGCCTGTTACTTAGGAGTGACTGGTGCTCAGATTGTTCAAGTAGATTTTCTTAAGTATGATACTCCTTTACCAATGAGCTCATACTTTCCTTTATACATCATGTTTTGAAAAATTAGATCATACATTCAAAATAAAGAGAGCGAAGGTTTTATATAGCCATCAAGTCCTGAGTTGCTTTTTTTCAAATTCCATTTGAAGGTATTGTAAGTATGTATATCATGCATTTCAGCTGTATATAAATTCTAAATCTTAGCACCTCTATAGAAAACATTGTACATTTCAACCTTTGAACGAGGAGTACTAAAAGTCACTTCTTCCATTGACTTATCATTACAACTGTTGGATATGAATCGAGAGATTCTAGACCATATGCGGGAGTAATCAAGACCACAAGTGATAATTCTTTTCATTATCCTACCCCTAATAAAAACTGTCCATAGACATAACATAGGCAAATTTTATGCGGCATGCCATGACATTAAGTGCGATTTATGCCTCTAGGGCATAACAAAATCGACCAATCAGCGACCGGATTGTGAGCTGCTCCGAAAAAAGTTCCGTTGGACTCAAAAGTTCCGGTTGGACTCAAAAGTTCCGGTTGGACTTCGGTTGGTCGTTTAATCGATATTTATATTTTAGTAATCCAAAAGCATAGAGACAGGGTAGGATAAATACGAAACCGAACTCGAGTTGGACTTGTCAGTGTCTATGCCACTCTGGTCAGGTCTGTGCCTCACTACGCTCAGCTAACGCTTCGCGTAGTAATACACGACCTTCCCATTGTGGCATAAACACTGACAAGTCTAACTCACATTCAGTTTCTATTAATTATTTTCCATATGGGAAAAGTGTTATTGTGTCCTAATATTGTAACTCAGATTAGGACACCATTCATAGATACAGACTTTTCCTTGAAAAAAACAACAACTTCTGACGCTGAATATAAAATGTAAGATGCATTCTTATATTTGAATTACATAAACCATCGTCTGTAAATATTTCCCATCAAAGCCAAGAAATGTTTACCTTCAGGATATTCAGATATATACTAGCGGCATCACGACGCCCTCTAGAGTTATCCGCTTTAACGACCCCAAGTGACGTCAGACCTCGCCCACACTTGCGAGGCGCACTTCAAAAGCCAGATAGAACCTTGATCTTGCGCCATACTCCATTCAGGTTCTCTAAAGAAAAAGAATCGCTGTGATGCTAAGAATTGTGGAAAAAAACACCAAAGGTTACCAGTAGTAAGAAGAATAACCAGCTCGAGGACACAGACTCTGCCCTGGACGAGTTTCGGCCATGTTAGATTAACTGGAATTGCTCCTAGGTGTCATTACAAAGCCCAGATTAGCAACGGTCATTGATATAGCTCGGAAGGTGACTATAAAAACAGCTGGACAGCGTGACCCTGGATAGCCAGGTTCCATCTCCTGCGCTAATGCCGGCCTCATGTCAATGGCCTCATGGCCTGTCTGTATGGGGGAAATACAGCCTGCACAAGTATGTGCAATGGATCCTTGAGGGTGCCAGTCACACATTGGGAATGACAGGCGAGACCATAGGGTTTTTCCCACATGAATATGTTTTTTTGTGGCCCATCCAGGGTTGAAACCTTGTTCAATTAACTAAACATAGCAGAGTATCGCTGGGGCCTCTTGAGACTAGCAGATGACCCAGCCTATCCACAGGTGTGGATCCAGCCAATGATGAATGATATCCAGGAGGATGCTTGGGAATACTCTTTAGACTAGGTACAAAGATAGTCCGAGGAGGTTCTGATCCTCATTTCTGAGGGTCGCATACTGCAGGCCTGGGAGGACTCTACCTGGATACAGATGCTTCGAGTGTCTCTGTGATGCTGACCCCTATAGATGCCAATTTAGTGTCAGCGAGTTGCCAGGGTTGGGCAGGAACAAGAGGTCAAATATGGAGGTAGAAAAGCAGGATCTGAGGGGAGGGCCCTCTTGTAAACTGTTTAATTAAGGGGCATGTATTCAGTGTACTGGCCACCTGGAGCAAGGCTAGAAGCAGTTACACATATGTTCATATTGTCATCGCCCTTTTCAGCCTGCCCATCCACCAAACTACTCACCTATCAACCTGCCTGCCCACCATACAACCACCTCAACTACCAACTACCGCCCATCTAGCCGCCTGCCCATCCTCCAGACCTCCCACCTATCTTCCTGCCTAAACATCAACCTGCCCACCATACAACCTCCTAAACTACCAGCCTCCCTATCCACAAACTTAACGACCCACCAACCTCTTCACATATCAACCTTTCAACCTACCAGTCTGCCTATTGACCACCCTGCTGTTCCTCTCCATCTAGAGACACAACCAACATAGCATGAAAATTTCAGTTTACATGTGTTTACATTCCGCATATACAAGTGTCCTCGAGCGTAAATAGTCTGGTCCTATTTTGCATCATCTAGACAAAATAAGATGAACATACGTTGATAATAATGATGATGGTAATGTTTACGTGATGTTATATCTCGAACATCATCTTTCATGTGTTCATTAAGATTTAGTGAACTATCAATATGTACCCCCAGGTATTTGTATGATGTTACATTAGTAATAAAACGATGTTCCTTCGATCCGAACTTTGGCCTTGGCACGTTTACAACGAGGTGTTTACACCGGGTTGTAAACGTGCCAAAGGCCAGAGTGAGGATCGAAATTTGTACTTTTACAGGCACAACTTTTTATTTTTACTATATACCTTCAAAACATTAATATAGTTACCTTAAATAAGTTGTAGGAGCCATTTTAAATCCAATTTTGGGCACAGAACGGTCGACATGAGCCCTAGCCTTCACTTTGACTGTGGAATGCGGATGTGACGTTGTCGCATAGCAACACACATAGCAACCTACATAGCAAAACTTGTTGTCACTTGCAAACCAGCAGGGAACCAGCGGGAAAACGTCGGGAAGAAAACATAGCAGTTGTTCTCTCATTGCACTCCTGTTTTTAAGGTCGTTACCATGTTTATTCAGGTTTTTATTACTGTACTTAGAAGTTTTTCTGTAATTCATTCATGTATTTTTGATTTCACAGTATTTCAATGAGTCTTCTTTATGTACTCTAACGCTAACGTTACCGATGTCGAAGAGATAAACGTTAGCCATTTTTAAATATCGATGTTGTAATCATATCCGTTTCGACCGTGAAATGTACCCTAACTTTCTGCACGGCTGTGCCGTACATGGTGGACAGCAGCGTGTAGTATTTGCGTCATTTACGGCAGTGGGTATATAGCAAAGCCAGTTTCTTGTTCTTACACGAAATATCTAGGACTGATAAAAAGCAAAATAGCCTCTCAGAGACTGACCAACCAAGCTTTGTCTTTTCAGTGTTTATAGTCATTTCATTTGATTCACACCAGGCACTTACACTTGTAACAGAGACTTTTGTTTGGGCTTCTGAAGGAACAGTAGTGCAACTATATAAGACCAAGTCGTCAGCGTACAGTTTGAGAAATTAACATCTTTACACATATCATTCGCGAAAAGGTTAAAAAGAAGAGGACCTAAAATGCAGCCCTGTGGAGCTCCGAAATAAACATCAACACAATCCGACATGAACCTGTGTATAGATCAATAAAACGCAATTTTCATGCAGTGCAATAAACTCATCCACAAACCTACTTAGCCACCTGCCTACCCATCAACCTACCTGCTCACATTCCAACTTGCCCAACTACCAATATATGCAGATTACGATCAATCTACCTAACCACTAACCTGCTGACCCACAAACCTTCCTACCCTCTGACCTGCTTACTGCAAACTGCCCAACCACCAGGCTACCACCAGGCTTGGTATATTCTCATCTTTGTTCTAATTCCTTTTTGTAATTCCACTCTCATTCATTTATGACGAAAATACTATTTGTTTCTATTACACCGTTATGCGGGGTAACACCGTATCAGACTGCTTTGACTAGGAACAGAAGGTACCTTATTGTGGTATATATACATGCACCCACCCCTGTTTCCTCTTCGCAGTACTTAGCATTTGTCGCTATCGCTCTCACCTCTTGCGTTTACCTACTAATTCTCTAGTTTCCTTAAGGATTCTGTTTCAGTGCTTCACGTAAATTCCATTCATCCAAATCATTGCTCAGGGTCGGTGTAAGAGCTCATTTTGAGCTCCTTTTTACTCTATCCTTTTTAGTCCCTATCTTCCCCCGCCTCTATCTTTTCTCTATTTCTTCCTATCACTATCCCTATCCCTCTCTCTCTCTCTCTCGCTCTCTCCCCCATTTCTTCCTCACTCAATTTGCTTTGTTCACCTGATATTATTCGTCTAAAAACAGCAGATTTGGGTCGGAGTTTGTTGCTCACTGCCCCGATGGAATCAGGTCGCAGGGGACACGACATAAAAGAATGAACAGCACGGCTCATATGTGACTCTTATTCGTTCATTTAAGTTACATGATTTGTCAGTCCCATCAACTTATTAATATAAAATCTCACCTGAGTTTCGGATTCTCCAAAAATACGGAAGCCAATGCATTTCGGGAGTATTTTGTGTTGGAAAAGCATTTTTAATCTAAAAATTGCTCAAACAAACTTGAAGTTATTTTTGCTCATCCAATCGTAAATGATAAAGGCAATATGATTATCCTACCCCTAATAAAAAAAAAGAGACTTCTATAGGCAGATTTTCTGTGGCAGGATGTGACATAAAGTGAGTTTTATGTCTCTAAAGGGTATCGCACGCTTTGCGACCTTTTCCGTTTTTGCAATGTGTTTCCAGTACAGTATC
Organism: Alentia gelatinosa; assembly: GCA_950022655.1. Lineage (NCBI taxonomy): Eukaryota > Metazoa > Annelida > Polychaeta > Phyllodocida > Polynoidae > Alentia > Alentia gelatinosa. The sequence continues at coordinate 98,248,210 of OX465580.1, read as the reverse complement.
TACAGGTATGCACATTTTTCCTTGAGATACTGTACCATCCCCTTTTCATCCGCTTTTCATCCCTGCTGAGAGGAAGTTGCCGACTTTTCCTGAGATTTACAAAAGGAGCATGTTTCATTTTTAAGACGTTTAAGCCTAGCTGCTGGGTGGTTATATCGCAAGGGGAGTGAGGACTGCCAGTGTGCAATGGTGCCTTGAGAACCCGGGCCAGCGGGAGGTGACTCCCAAAAGGAAGAAATCGCATGCAACGAAATAAAACATGTTATATTCGAATGTCTCAAGGAAAAGTCGCCGACAAACCCCAACTCAGCGGGGGGAGGGGGGGGGGTGAGGAAGGGGGGGGGGGGCGCAAAAGGGGTGCTGCGATATCGCAAGGATAACATGGCACACCTTGTAATGTTGTACCGGGAAAATATCCCAAGGAGAGTTTTACGGCGACTTTTCCGCTAATGGGAAAAGTCACACAGTGTGCGTTTGGCTTTAAGATATAAAAGAATTGACCAATCAGCGACCGGAACGTGAGCTACTACGAAAATGGTTTTGGTTGCACTCAAAGCGCCCATTCAAATATTTGTTAACATGATACAGAATATTGCGGGTGATTTATGAAACCATTCCGACCTCAAACGTAATTATGATATAAACAATAAATATACACAAATGGAAATCGAGTTATAATTGCCTTTTCAGCCATGTTGACACTTACACCCGATCAATCTAAAACGACAAGTTTACTCTCGCTTCCGCATTGCCAACTGCCGTCAACAATCCATAGACCGCCTAAGTGTGAAACACACTAATATTTCCTAACATTCTAAAATCATGAAGACGGGGTAGGATAAATACAAAACCGATCGACAAGCTAACTTGACCAGCTAAATTGAGATCGCGATCTCAAGTTAGCTGGTCAAGTTTTTCAGCCACTCCAGTCAGGTCTACTACTCGCTACGCTCGGCTATCACCTCGCGTAGTAATTCATGACCTGCCCATTGTGGCATAAAAACTTGACCAGTTTACTTTCGTTTAGTTCTATTTGATAACGTTCATAATAGCTTACTTGTAATTTAAACAAAATGTCATCTTTCTTGTTTTGTTCATAGCCCAGTTCTAATAGATGTTTTAACATGTATTCAGCAGATGGAGGCGTCCAGCAATGGACACACAGACAACCCGCATCCCCAGACAACCTCCCTCTCCCTGTCCTCCTGTCTGCCCATTGGTCATCATCCCCCTGACCAGCACCATGTCAGCATGTCAGCATGTCACTCCCCCGATCCTTCCAATCCACGCTACCACCCCCACTCCCCCAACCGTCGCTAGCCCCCGGCTATGGACACATCAAACCCTCCCCGGTCAAAAGCAATTATTCTACTCCAGATCCAACTAATAATCTTCCCTCGAAATTTGCAAGAGACCCATCAAGGTCAACCCTGCACTGCTGACCTGACCTCTCACCTTCAAGGTCAGAGAAGGTCACCGTAGAGCCTGAGGTGGGGTCTGAGTGACCCCCCTCGAAGGCGACCCCAAGCAAAGCCGGTATCCAGCACCCGTGACCTTTCGGTCGGATTGGGCACCGTCAATTTGATTACGGTCCGCGCCACTAGATGGCCTTTAGACGCTTGCTGCAAGCTGCCCCTGCTGTCGTGCGATCTTCCTCGACGATATTTAGATTGCATCGTCGTTAGGCTTGATGAACAAGTAGCGTTCTTCTGGCGAGCAACTATCTGATGAGACACAGCCCTGAAAATTGCCTCTCTCTCTGCCGCCAAGGAGAGAGCGATGTGGCCCACCTACAGTTCCGATAAAGTCCGCTAGGTGGCGCCAGAGACGACGGTCACGTGGTGCCGAAAGGGCGCTGGATGGGGCCGGAAGTCGCTGCAGTCACGTGATAAACTCAGATGAGTGCCCGGATGAGGCGCCGCTCGAGCCGGAAGCGGAAGTTACTTAAAAAGAAAGAAATGATTACATTGCGCCACATATGGCCTTTTTGGTCTGATGGGAAAATGTCACGTGGACGTAAAAGAAACTTTGCTTTGCAGCGCCACGTCGGCTGATGCTCTGCTATCTAAGACTCCGCTGACAACCGTCAATGTTGGTTGAGAGAGAGATATCTTTGTGAAGATATGAATGTCTTCCATCAGCATCGATACAATATTAACAGTCAATATTCATATTGAAACATTTGTTTCTTAGCTGTACAATAAGATGTAGCTTGCCTATAGTATCTGTTGGCGATGGATTCCCTGATTAAACGTGATTTCTTATTTTTTCTGTTTACTAAAATTACAATGAGATTAAAATACGCATGGGAATCGTACGTGGTCGCATGTCGCCCCACATTGATACCATTGCAGGTGGTCAATCAGTATTTCGGTGTAGATGAACACCGATTACAGCGTACCCTATTAATGTAGTGACACTACGATTATGACATATTTGACTTGCCCTATCAAATGGACCACCCCTCTGCAATGAGCACCTACGTCCACAAGGGTGGGGCAGGGGTGGTGGGTGGTGTAGGGTCTTGGGGGGGGGGGGGGGGGGTCGGGTCCGGCTAGGTCTACTTGGTTGGGGATACACCGTAGGTCTAATATATATTCACATATTCATTTCGAGATGTATGTACAAATTGTCGTTATTCGTTTTAATGCAAATAGACATATCATTGATTTTTCCTTTCTGATGAGCTAATTTAGATTATTGTATATACATATCCTATAATTTGGGTGTGAATTAACATATAGCATCTGAGTTTATATCGGGTTAATTCATACAAGAATGACAAGCTTTCCATACAGCCCAATCACTGGAATTCATAATACCCTCATAAATACTGTCTAAAACGGGCTTTTACGTCCTACAGACCACGTCAGCAGTTGTCGCTGATTGATGCCAGAACAGGCTGCCCTGACTTCCGTATCACGAAGAGATATCTGAACGATATTCACACACAAGGGGGTGCCCTCTACCCCCAACCCCATGCCCCTACCCCACCTCTGACCGCAAGCTTCTACTAGGGTACAATAGCCTGCACCAGAGTACATGTGCATGGGGGAAGCGCAGAGTTGTTTATTTTATATAATCACGCGAGATTTGCATCTTGACTCGTGTTGCCCTCAGGGGACATTGGCGGGGGCACCAGGGTACCCCAAGGGACACACAATTTAACAGACGAAGCCACATAAAAATTCCGTGTGCAACCTTAGGAGGAGGGGTAGGGGGTCACTCACGACAGATTTCCCTGTATCAATATTTCCTTGTCGCACATGCTCCCCATGGGGGTGCATTTCTCAACTGATAGCTAACAAATGGCAGTTATAGTCGATACACGAATGTGGCTCTTCTTTTCCAGGTGAAAGTAATAAAATCTGAAGAATATTCGTGCATTTCTTTTGTAAGGTTGACATGCGTAGACCAAAATTAATCTCTGACTTTAAGGTGCTTGAAACATTAAAATAGGGGTAATGTGAAAAACTTGCATGCTGAGATGTACAATGAATATACCTCGGAGAAAGACAATTCTGGTCAAACATATATAATCAAAACTACTTCAAAATTGAAAGGTGCATACAAATTTCCTTTCGTCAACAGAATCTGTGTAATGACCATCTGTCAAATGTTTCAGAATAAAACACCATCTTATGTTTGGTATTCACCCTGAATGTAGTATTATTGTTGCATGGCGTATGTTTAGACCCTGCATCCACCTACTACGATACAAATTAAGACCTCCCAGTATGGCTCTGATACAAAACGTCAAAATCGTAGACTAATAAGGAAGGTCCATTTCGTAGTCAAATGTCTAGATAAGCCACTTCGCCATGCATCATAATGGGTTCTCCTATAAAACAAGGTGATCACAGTCCCGATATACCCAACGATATAACCAGGGCACAAGTGCATAGGGCCTATTCCCTACCTTATTCCGAAATTTCATAACTTCTTGTTGAGTATCTCACACGTGAGAGGGATTTTACTCACAGAATACTGAAAGATGGTCCCGATTAGCAACCGACTTTCAATCATGATAAAACATGATAGAGACCCTACAATTCAGGGTTTTCAGTGGAACCAAATTGTAGACGCCCATTTTGCATTGGAGTCTAATCACAGAGTAGTAATCAACTGCCCTGATTGGGTGACATTCCGACGCGATTTTGAATCTGTACAAGGTTCTCACTGCGGTCTATGGGAGAAGAATTCTTAACGAAATAGGCTTAGAGCCTTGAGAATACACTGACACACAGCATTCTCAAGAATTCTCAAGGCACTAAGCCATAGATCATAGTGAGAGTACAGAATACGACTCAGAGACTGTGAGATCTTATGAGAGGGGTGCTGCAGTGGACACTGGGCCTTAGAGACAGTACACAACTCTCTTTCCATATCGACTTTTAATGATTTGCATGCAAGCAAGCATAAAGCCAGGCATCCAAGGGTTCATAGCCTTATAACACTACTTAATCGAAGGAATGGGATACCCACTCTGGCTGTCATCTTTGATACTGTCGTGATTCAGTCTAATATTTGTCGTAGGGGTTTTCTCATAATTAAAAAAAAGCTGGTCATTTACCAGCATACTGGTAAGACGTTAATCGGATGAAGGACTGAAACGCATTTTGATCTAATCGAATTGTCGATAACAGAAAATTATCCAAACCTAAAGATGAAATAATGAAACTAATTTATGTCGAAACATTCAGTTTCATGAATACAATACATCGGAATTTGATTATCAATCACATTATTCCAGAATACCCACACTGTCCGTACAATGTTATACAACTATATATCGGCGTTACGATACGTGTCAAACACATCGTACGATACACTTTAAATGTTCAACACTAAGAAAGCTTTGGTGCATCGTAAATGGTGGAGAACACCCACGTGTTTCCAGAAAAACAGAACCTAATAACATCTGGCTAACAATAACACGTGTGAGCTTCGTCAGTTCTGCCTTCCTGTTGTACAATAAAGGTCGATGTTTCTTTTGAGTTCGCTAACATGGAGTTGCTATATGATAGAGAATTTTAACTGCACATATGTCATATACCATTATGCAGAATAAGTATCTTTCCATTTCTTTACTCATTTCGTCATCTTTTTGAGTTAAGAGAAGGAATATCAAAAAAATCCATGCGGTAATTATGTCCGTTACTAATCAAATGACATGTTGTGTTGCAGGTGATAACGTATGGTGCGTATAACACGTACCACGCTTGAGTCCAACAACCTTTGCTTTGACCACGGTACTTGTGTTACACCTCACCCCACAAAAAGATGCTCTTCGGTGATATGATCCTCACAATTACACTCCGATACAATTGCCAGAATTATGTGATACACTCTCTAATACGAGACCAATATACATGTACAAGACAAATTTTCAAGACAACATTTCGCTTGATTCCCCTACCGGGTGAGGTTAGAATAACTGACCAGAATGTTCCTTGCAAAACCTTTGTAAACTATGGATGCGTACTCCAGGCCAGCGATTGAATCAACCACAAAGATCAACGCCAACAAATGCCGCAGGCTGATCAGCGATTCAACCTTAACCCCTGATTACTTCTTGCCCATCAGTGCTAATTAGGGCCACTCTCAGGGTGGCTCAGCGGGGGTGAAAGGGTTAAAGCGGGTTAATCAGGCCACCCTAGGCTTTGTGTCGTGGATAATAGATGCCATCAAAAAGTCAACCGTGCCTTTGGGGGTGGTGGCCCCTAAAGGCTATAACAAGAGACCTGATTTGGCCGTAATGGAGAGAGCTGGGGATTCCCTTTAATGACGTCATGCCCGCAGGCCTGCTAACAAGGAGGAATCCCCCTCCCCGACAATACTTCCACAGTCCGACAATAAATCCATTAACTGGGGCTCTTTTGCTAATAGCATACAATCTTTCCCAGTTTCTAATCACACCCTCTAATAAAGCGAAGCCATTTCCAATTGTCATTAGTTTACGGCATTATATCACCTGAGATTTCATATGAATCATGTCCCATTGCTATTGACTTATCCATCAGCTATAAGTATAAGCATGATGTCATAGAAAAAGAAACGTTTTGATTGCTTGCTCATGATAAAATGTTTTTAGAGCTCACTCACGAATGTTAATTTGTTTTCAATTTACTTGTTTTATTTCTATTACATATTTCAACGTTATTATTCATATAATTATATAATCCTAGTAGATAAAATGCAAACTAATAATTAACCAGGAGAATCTATTTAAATGAAAATTAATCACATCAAAATAGGTTTCTTTCAAATTGTTAATATTTGCATCATACATTATAATTACACGATATGAAACATCTACAGAAGCCACATGTTGATATTGCGATAATAATTTTTAAAGAGCACCGCAAACAGGAGGTATTGTCAATATTACATGCCAACCTAATATCTTGCTTTAGTTATGGAGCATTTAAAATTAAATATCATATAGGATATATATTTGGGTAAAGTGGTTGCAAATTTACGTCCTCTACTTATTTGTGAGATGTTATTCTCTCTGCTAATATCAAGCACTTGCATGGAGGCGGGATGACCATGGTAGTAAGTATCAAATTTCTTTTTTCAAGCAAGTAATATTTTCTTACCGCATTCGGTGCCATACTGCGTCCTGATGAATCATCTTTATTCAACCTTTATGGACTTTATGTACTGCTAAGACGGTCCCAGCGAATGAACTTAGATATTATTAAACAATAACCCTTGAACGAGGTACGGAAAAGTATCTTCATGTACAAGGATGAATTATTCAATGGAATCCTGTAGCGTAAAGACGTAACTCCTTCCTCTGTTTTAGATTAAAGCATGTAGAGAAAATATGAATAAAAAATTGATGTTTCCAGTTTAAGGGAGAGATGTCACGGCACTCTAGCTTTAAAATTCTATTATCATCCGAATATCTGAATGGGCATGACCATCAGTGTATATTAGAAAGAAAAACACGTCAAAATGTTAGAGCGCCCATTCACTGTGGCATATTATAGAGAGACATGGTTAGTGTGGCCGAATGGAATCTTGGTCAGAAATATTCACTGAAGTCGGAGTCTGAGGTGAATATTTCTGACCAAAATATCGAGGAACAGATGGAATAAAACGTTGCTTGATGGAAAATCATGAATATATATTCAAGTTCCAAGAAATACTTCGGTGAGTGATGTAGGGAGTATTTTATCATTTATTTTATCCCCATGGACCATGATAATATATAGTCCTGCATTGTCCTGTCTGATATCCGAAACACCTTCTTGATAGATTTCAACTTTTCTTGTAAACTAAAAATTAAATAGATTTATGGATATAGCTTCTAAGTTATTCTAAACAAAGTCATGACACGATTTCCGTTCGTGGTACGAGTGATAAAATGTATTATTACATACCTATAGGCGAACGTCAGTTAAGTACGACCCTCTCATGGGGGTGTAGTATATCGCGACTCCGGCCCACTATGGTGTGCTTCGTCTCACTGCAAGATTCTAATGTGCGTCTAGCCTAGTCTGTGCTATTCGATGGGCGTGCGTATTCTACGGCATCGCGACCAAAAACAACATGGCGAATGATGTCGAATTGTGACTTTAAACTCGAGATACACGCCCCCCGTATCAAGTAGAGGTGTGTAATGACCATTCCTCTAGGTAGCCAACGTGTGGCTCTCACCTAAATCAGTTTAAAAAGCTCAAATATTCGAAATTGATCGATAACAACAACACGATCCGCAACAGGCGACGCACAGACACGCTTACGCTGGTTCCTGGCGCCTCGCCCTGCACACACGCCTAACGCTCTCCAATCGTATTTTCTGCTTACTGAATAGCGGCTAAACATCCGCTGGGCGAGTGGAGACATGCGCAACGGGCATATCCTGTGAGTGGGCTTCCGGTTTGTAGCAGACAGTGTCAACATGAAGCGGTTGTGACTCGAAGACTCGATAAATGGCGTTTTAGGATCGAATTAAGGTATGTAATAATAAGAAAACGTCCTGACTGTGGCCAGAACTATGTCTTAGTTCTCGGTCATCTATCGCCGACGTTCGCCCCTCCGCATCATCTCCTTGCTATTCCTGGTTGTATTGAGTATTAAGTATTAGTCTATGTTCAGTACTGAAAGAAAACATAGAACTCGCGTGAACTTGTTCTTCTACACTTCCCTTTGAATATTAATTTCACCAAAACTGGATTCTCAAACTGCTGAAGCCAGCAGTATTAGGATCTAGGTCGACCAGACCGAAATAAATTGACAAGAGAACTATCCAACAGTCTGAAAGCAGAATTTGTGTATACACGGCTGAACACAAAGAATACAAGTTTTAAAAAATGCAAAAGACTACCTGGAAAGCTCTAAGCGGGTGTCTCTACCCAGGCTCCTTCATTTCCATTACTCTAGAAGTGCCAGCCATATAGAATATACTGGACATATTGAAATTGACATATTGATCTCTACCACTAAGTCCAAATTAACTTAAATGGCCATCAACTTTAGTCTGCAACTGTACATATTCAATTCTCATATCATGTTTTATTTACAAAACTGTACCGGCCTTACTTGTCCTGTTTGTCCTGTTTTTTAGACCAGTTAAAGGGATAATGAACCTCAACTTTCATCAATGTTGTATCAAGAACATAGATAATGGTTGTATTCAATATTTCTTCTCCTCTAACAGTTCCCAGTACCCTGATCTCTAGTCTCTTTTCACACAACTAATGATTTGACGTTACATTTTTGTCAGAAGGTTTCAATTAGTTACAGTAACGTGATCATATTAGCAGGTTGATATTATTACCATATATATCCAAAAAGGACCTATTTTAGCCCCCGAAAATACCAGCAGCCAAGACTTACTTAACTCAATTTCGAAGGAACATCATCAGGAAAAGGATAGTTGTACTGCCTATTATTGATCAGGACTCTTCAATGCACAATTTTATGTAATGTACTATTCCATGAAATAATCGCTGTTATAGATTGAATAAAACAAAAAAAAACCATGTAGGTGATGAATAGGATCTTTCTCCAAACACATTACATAGGAAATGTAACAAAGGCTTTCACACATTTCCTTGAAATGTATTTAAGTCTTGCCATTTTTACCCCCTTGGTAGCCACATTGCTAGTTACAATATAGCAACAGCATCCTAAGCTTCTCAACTACATCCCGAGGATGAGAGTGATATATATCTCTCTGGTACGCTACAATTCAGATGGTCATATTACAAGCACACAGAGACTAATAACAGACTCCTACTTACAATTACCGTCTTGAGTCGCTCTAAAACATGACATCACATCACTGATTACACACACTCTATGCCCCACCCAACCCCTGTAACCAATGGCCACGGTATGCATGTCAACCACGCCTACTGGGTCCACGCCACCAGTCCATGGTCACGTCAAAAATAAATCAGAGATCTTTGCTAAGAGAAAAGGAAGGATGTGGGGCTTAATGATCAGTGGCATTATTGGTGGGACTCAGTGCTTGATCAGTGATCAGAACGGCTTCGGTGTGTCCCCTCACCCTCTCACGCTCCCTCCCACCATCGTCAGACGTCTACCTGCCATGTATGTAGATATGGGTTAAATCGCCCATTACTACTACCTGGGGATATACTTAGTGTATGTCACCTTCAACAAATTGTTACTGAAAAAGACCCCGCAATAACGGGAGATTCCTATAAAGAATTAAAAAAGGCAAATCCAGAATGGAATAAATAAACATTGTTATGATGATTTTGATCTGCATATTGCATTTTTCACGTGAGGCGTAGTCATATCCGAGCGATATTGCATGGTGTTAACTATAAGGGGAATACGACCATACAGCTCAAAATCAAGGCAATGTTGTACTGATCATTCAGCATTCCAAATATTAATTATCAAAGTAAAAATTAAATAGCCGCCGATCCTTTTACGCACTACTTTGTACGCTAGAATTTTTTTCGTCTAGCTTAGAGAGGCGATATTTTGATAAACGATTTGGTGATATCAGGAATATGTACTTAATCGACTCCTTTCAACACTGTAGTGACAGTATGGAGAATTCGCTAGTCTTGGTGGCCGAGGTTCAGACCCCAACATACATATTCGATATCTCCGTGGCTTCAGCATCAAACACAAACTAAACAGAACATTTCCACTTGTGTTGAGGCTTGATGGCCGATTTCACTCCCGATGTACTCCAATTAGATAAATGGTCCTGACGACCATCTACAATATTCCATTGCGAAGTGTAGCTTTCCTTAATGTAGCCGTGTTTCTACTGTTGAAACATTAAACGAACTGACAAAGGGGAAATAGTCATAGCCTTTATCAAATTCCTCTATAGTTACGAAAAGTCCGTTAATCATGGGAACAACACAGGGTGTTAGTGCAGAGTTTCTAATGGAGACTGTCTGCGTGATACCGGCTTTAAGCAGTTCTGAGCAGACCACATCTTATTTCATGCTGATATCTTACTGTGGGAGAAAAGCTCGGATCATCAAAAAGAGACGATACTAATTTCAAGGGAATCCCGACGTTATCAGAACGCAATATTCTCTTGAGCATGTCATATGTTACTAAAATGATAACGAGTAACAAGTTATATCAATTGATCAGTGGTATCACTGGACGAAAACCACTATTTTACATATATATACGCCATTGCGATAACGCACGTATCGGCTGTATCGTGGCTTGTTTATACTTGTATACACCTCTTATACGCGCCTACGTTTCGGGCGTCTACGAGACAGTTTCCATATGTAGACGCGCGCGACTTGGCTGTCTTTCACGCCTGGCGTATTTAAGATAAAATGTACTCTGCGCAATATATATATACGCCAGGCGTATATATGATGCCACAAAAAAAAAATTGCGACCCGCAGCCCGCCCAGGCCTGTGGGTGTTGGTAGAGGATACACCAACACTGACCCGCCACCCGCCACCTCCCAACCCCACCCCCTACCGCCCCAACCCCCCCCCCCCCCCCCGACACCCCACCACCCCCCCACCACTCTACCCACAGTGAAGCCCTGGTACACAACCCCCGCCCCCCTTTGTAGACGGATTATTGTAGAGTCGGAGTCGGAGTCGGAGTTGGAGTCGGAGTCGGAGTCGGGAGTCGGACTTCAGGTGCACAGAGAGGCAGGAGGCGATTATATACTAAGCCTGACTGTCTACACATTGAAATGGTGTTTGAAAGTAAGATCTATTAGAAAAAACATTAAAAAAACAACATAATGCAAGGTTTACTTTGTGTAATTAATCAATTTATATTTAATTAGGTTTTTATAAAATAAATTGGTAATATAAAATTGCAATTTTCATATAACACAGACTTGGATGGTTAATGGCAAATGAAATATGCTACCAGTAGTGTCCCCAAGTTGCAAAGATCGGAACTATTGGATGTTGGTGTATATACAACGGAATCAGGTGTATATATGACGTATATGAGACCGCACTATGGACATGTATATACGCCACTAGATAAGGCGTTTACGAGACGGATAACAGGTCTAACTTCTAGACGCAAAATCTTACTGTTAGACGCATTTCGCATACATATGTAAAGCGGTAAGTTTCGTGCAGTGTATGTAGAGATTTATATCGAGATATGCGTGCGTTTACTTTATATTATAAGTAAGTGTAAAAGACACCCCTAACTCTAAGACAGTGTTTTTGCGCATATAGTTTTTATCATTAGATAAAGGTTGATCACAGTGTAAGCATCAAGTGACTTTACATTGATAAAGAGGTCATGAATCTTTCTTCTATCCTGATGTCTTAGTTGTGTGCTAAAAAATTCAAACTGCATTTCATGTCTCAAATAAAGAAACAATAGATAATCAATGATATCAGGCTCGAACCATAGTGTTTTATTGTAAGAACTCTAAGTGAATTAATAAAGAAATTAAGGAGATATAAAGAACAATTTGGAGGAAGGAATCCAGCCTATGCATTGATATTAGCAATTTAAGGTTTTGTATACAGCAATGTAAATTAAAACGGAACCTTTAAAAAACTCGTAACTGTTTATCGATATTAAAGTCTTAATCGCCAATAATGAATGCAAAAGGGATTCGAAGATGAAGGATATCAATTCATGGTCATTTTGGAGAACCATCGTAACTAAACACTTGTAATGGATTTGATTGAAAACACAGTATTGGCTGATTGTTATCCGCCTATCTAGCCGGTAGGTCTTGTGAGTCATCCATAAAGTATGTATGCAAATTTCTGAAAATTTTACCCCTCACTTCTCTTCATCGTGTATGCAATGTATTAAAGGGCAATACTTCACCGTCCCCAACACCTTTCACTGCCGACGTAATTCATGAATGGCTCCTAGCCATTAATGCCTAATTAGTTGTAATTCAATGTAGCTTACCTAATGTTATTAAAAACATAGATAGATGACTCAGATCACTACGGTAGCCTTCCACTTGAATGATACGCGATAACGACATACAGTAAAACCCCACTTAAGGGGCCACTCTCGGTTCCAAGCAAACTGTCCCCTTAAGCTGGGTCCTCCTTTAAGCAGAGTTTTCAGTCTGCCGTTGGTTGGGCTATGTATAGTATATAATATCTTCATACAGTTGATACTATCATAAAACTGGATGAGTTTTAATCTTGGCCACTGTATGCCACGACTGGAGTTTGGCATAGTGACTTCATGAGGCGAAGCCGAGTGAGGTCCAGAGCCAAAACTCCAGGAGTGGCATGTGGTGGCCAAGAATAAAACGAATCAGGTTTTGATTTTCTCCTACCCCGTCTCCTCGATTTTGGAATATTACGTGATAACAATTCTGTATGCCACTAATGGCATATAAAACTCCGTATTGCAGTCAGCGTGGCATACGGAAACTCAATGTTAAGCCTATGGGATTTTATATTAGGGGTAGGATAATATATTATGCTTTGGTGTGCCCTTAAAAGGGGTGTCCCAGAAGCGGGGTTGTATTGTATATGTCGGGAGTGTTTGACTTTGGGTAAAAAGGTAAAATATAGTGATTCTGCCTGTTTACCTCAACAAAAAATGGAATGAGCACATATATGAAGTAGTCGTGGTTATGAAGATGACCTGCATAGGCATTATCACCAGGTAGTCCAGGATTGCAAGTGGAGAATGTAGTCTCATTGATTCATATTTAAGTATCGCAGTCTCGTGGGATTTGCGGTAATGCAAATATACCTTCAGGAGTACCTCAAGGCTCAGCACATCGTTCTTTCTTCATTGTATTCATCACTAGTGTGATGGAAGTTTTGGAACATCCACATCCGATTCAAAAATCCATAAACCGGCCACAATGTACATACGTAAAATAGTCTTTTTTTCCCACAAACCAACGCGATTATTCAACTGAGCAGGTCAAAGGCTGGGGTTGAAGGTAGCAGGACCGTAAGGAGCGGCTTGGACGACCTGGGTATGAACAGTCACCATGGATTCCGTATTGTATGCATCAACCAACCCACCAACGGAAGCAGGTCAGTGCCCTGAGGTGAATATTCATACTGAGTCCATTCGATATATATACGAATATATATGTAATATTATATACAACCCCTCTTCAGTGGATAAATAAATAGATACATATATAACCCTATATCATTCATATATATATATATATATATATATATATATATATATATATATATATATATATATATATATGGTCAATTCTCCCAGATCGTGATCGATGCCCACGTACGGTGACCAAAATTACAAACGATCATTTTCATATTTTTATGTCAATATATAGTATTAAAAACGATATCAAACTATGTAGAAATGAAAGATTTGGCAGGGGAACCCCACTTTTATGCACCTTTATCATGAATGAAAAAGGATAAACCCCCAAAATAAGCATTTTAAGGTCTAAATTTGTAGTTGAAACCTCCACAACCAAATTTTGAAGAGCTCCTGTAGAATTTTAGTTATGAATAGATATCTGTTCTGAATGTATGATACCCCCAAATGTGTTGCAGAACTTATAAAACATAATGAATGTTTGGATAGTCAAATTTATATCTAGTCTAAGTTAAAAAAATAAGTGGTGAAGGGTATGTCACCGTACATGGGCAAGCAACTTTAAAAGATAAAAAAAAGAAATGAAAAAGTAATTTGTTGGGTACTTTTTAATAATCCAAATTATGGAGGCATGTGTACAAGTTTTATAACATCTGTAAAGTAAACAATAATTCTTCCATCAAACAAACCACAGCTAAATGAACATGGGTGGTGAACTCTATTTGGTCACCGTACATGGGCAGATATTATTAGGTTTTGCTTATGTAAGGAAAAAGATTTACAATATAATTGAATGATATTTTGCACAAAAACAGAAAATAATGGAACAATCAACACCTGCAATTTGCAAAGACTTCAGGCATGTTAATGCTAAGAAATATACATGTGTTTTTAACCATGTCACCGTACGTGGGTCGGTCACCGTACGTGGGCATTGTATTCTGAATAATATTAATCAACTCTAATTTACTCAATACAAGTAGAGCCTCATTTTCTAAAAATAAAATTCTGATTCTGCTATTAATTAACAATTAATATTTCCCCTAAAACCTTGTCAAACACACATGCCCACGTACGGTGACATATGGGTTACAAGGTTAAAGTCATTCAGCTAATAAATAAATATCTAATAAAGATTAGTGTTCCCAACTTTTACACATGTAAGGTATTGTGTTCTACTAAATATTTCCACTTCTTTTACCAAGATATAACAAGTTTGAAATTTTGGTCACCGTACGTGGGCATCGATCACGATCTGGGAGAAATGACCATATATATATATGAATGATATAGGATTATATATGTACTATTCATTTATCCACTGGAGGGGGGTTGTAGCCTGCCTTGTGGTGTGAGAAGCCCGCTGACTTTCTCCCAGCCTGCTGCCGCATCCAGGAGTGCCGTCTTGTTGCTTCCTCCCTTTTTTGGTTCGGCTGTGTTGCTCCTTTTTTCCTCATCATCGCTCTCTGAGGCCATACTCTCCTCCAGGATGAACTCCGCAAACCGGTGGTTGCCTAGTGTAGCCAGTGCTTGTGGCAGTCTTCTAGCCTGTCCCGGGGGGACCTAGATCTCTTTGACATCCTGCTTTGTCAAGATCATCAGGACATTGTAGTCTGCGTAGTCGTCTTGAACAAGGACTTCCGTCATCTTTTGTTTGAGGCCTGAAGCTTTCACCCACGTCGTGAAGTCAAAGTTGGGGGTGGACTCTATTCCGTCCGCCATGGTAATGCTTAGAGCATAAAGCAGAGCGTGTGCTGACTGTGCGTGCACCAGGGGGAGAGTGACCGGACCCCTGGAGGTAGCTGGTCGTGCCCGCCTAGCCCCGCAGTGGGCGGTACCAGCCCTGCTCCCCTGAGCCTTGTTTCCCATTTAAACCTATATATACTTTATATATCTCCATACATATGTCCTGGTATAGGTTATTATTGTGTGAAGAAAATAATAATTCTTCATCGCATGCAAGCTGATTCTAAACTTCCACCTGCATATAATAGCAGTACAATGAAACTTACGTCAGCTGCCTAACAGTATGAACAGAATTACATGTGTGATCAATCGTATATGATCTGTAATCCACAAATCCCTCTAGAAAAATTAAGTGGTGTTTCTCAAATAAACAAGAATAATTCTTAAGTGTTTCTTTTGGATCTCACATATATATCACCATCTGTCTGTTTCTGTTCTTTCTTCGTCTTTATCCTTCGGTATTCTTACTTTTGACAAAGTTTCCAATGGTAATTATACAGCATTATTTACATCTCTTCCCTTCACGTTATGATCTCGACTGGCTGGAACCTGGTTTCTATGATCCACCTTGATCGGGCCCAGTCATCTTCGCCAACGCAAGTAAATTAGTGGCCCATAAACTTAGATCATATTTTTGAAACTGAGAAAGTGAGAACAAGAGACGATTTAAAAACACCCATTAAATTGAAACTACCAAAAATTTAAAAATAAAGACACTCACCCTATATATGGTCTAATATATGTGGGATAGCTTACACTAGAGACCTAGAAATTAGGTTTAACTGAAAATTTCAAAGGGAAAGTTAAGGAGGAGTTGCCAAGTGTGTTAAATAGAAGGTGGTAGCGTTGTAAGTAAGTCACCGAATAGGTCCTAAGACCACAAGTCTGTTGTGTATTATAAGTATTAATGTATGCTCACAATAGCTAGAACAACTTTTGCCCTATAGTCTTAATATACTGGGGCATATGATGTGTAAATGGATGTGGTGTTATGTAAGGTCCTGTATCTACATATTCGTCCAACATTTTACCCGTGACGACTACGTGGAAGATCGCCTGGAGGCACGTTGTTGTACAGTCTATAGATTTACTTGAAACAAAACAACCAAAAAAAACAAACATAAAAACCGCGTCAGTTGCACCCTCAGCTCCTGCGGACCACTTAACGGGTCTTTGTGTAACCTTTGGAGAGGTCAAAATCACCCAAGCAGAACACTGCCCGCTGCCCCCTCTCTCCTTCCTGCCAGGCGGTTGTCGGGCGACGTGTCCTTAAGCATAATGATGTGTGTGTGCCTCGCTGTTTGAAGAGGCCTGCACCTGCCAATAGTTTAAAAAATATAGAATGACAGACGACACTGGCCATCTGGCCTCGTGTCTCCCTGTCAAGGCTATTTGCTCATCTAAGTTTATAGGCTATAAATGTAAAAGAACAAACAAGCCATGAATATATTGTAATTAACCCGTTAGTTATTTCTGCCGATTAGATTATATATAATGGGCAAACATTCGGGCCATCTATAAAGGATCGGATGTACAGTAAAGTTCTGACCCCCTCCCCTGTTGCCACAATTTATACGCAATATATTAAAAGATGCCACGTACGCATAATTTCCAAAACGCTTGACCCCATTCCCCCTCAATGCATACATGCATTCTGGATTCTGGATGGCCCCCTTTTATTTACATTGTACAATCAACGGTCTAACATAATTGGGTCAAAGATAATCTAGCCAGTTAAAATTAGCTTATATAACACCCCTTTTATCTGTACTTGGTATATAGTGATAGTTGTTCACATCGTAATACATTCTGGGATATAAAAGGTGAATGAATAAATTTGATAACGGGGAAAACCACATCTCCATCTTCTTCCAAATGTGTCAAGTCTTTGAACATTCTACCGTAATTGAGCGCGGGAAATCGCGCTCATATACGTCATCTAGAGAGGTTAGAATGCTCACACAGGCTTTCAGCTTACTGCAGAGAATCTAACCCTTCACTATCCATGCACCAACTATAAAGGCCTGGTAAAAGGATCAGGTGGCCAGTATCCCTGTATCCTGTATCCCTGCCTCACTACTGACTTGGTTCCTTTAAATAGAACTGACTGAGTGACCATGTGAACGTGTGTCAAAGAGCAAACTGAGTGGCATAGCTGATCTATTAGCCAGAGAAGTAGGGCAGTTGACCAAGACCCTAAATGAAAGATTCAGTCACAACCACAACAAGTTGAATGTGATCTGTGGTATGCTAGACCAGGTATAAGTCAAAATCAAAAACGTTAGCCAACAAATGACAAACATCTCAAAAGAAATATACTAAATTATTGATATTCTCTTACTATCATTTTATCAGATTTTGGTATACCGCGCTCTTCCATTATGAATGGAAATAACATATGCTCCTAGTATATAAGGATGCGCATATCCTACTCTCTGAAACCTATATTCTGTGCCCACTGACATGAGGACATCATTCCCTATTATTATTCAGTCGAATACGGCATTGAACTGTGAATTGCGGGTGGGTGTAATTAACAACTAGGAGATTTTACGGAGGCCCGTAATCTCCTTCATCTTAAAGAAGGAGTTTACAGCAAAAAGTCCCCAAAACGTCACCAGGCCCCTAGCGGGTGAAACGTGAACTAGTTCATCAATCGAATTTCAAATCTTGGGCAATGTTAAAGCACGGTAGTTATTAGCGACGAATCGTGGTTTCAAATAAAAGCAGTCGTAATCTCCTCGGACCAGACCCTAAGTAATATCCTCGCATGCGTTCGGATATATTATTATATACCTGTGGTAGTATATCCTACACATACTGCCCGCTCCTACCCATGTCGTATTTATACCCGTACGACACCTAGGTGACGTATGGGGTATGTATGTGGCGTACGGGGCATGTACGGCAGCAAAATCCAAATATTCCCCCAGTAGCAAAGTTAAAAATTCGATATTTTAAGGTATATAATAATAGAGAAACAGGCTGACTGTCTCCGTACGGATAAAATACTTGGTAAAATCGGCGATCAGATGAACCGATGCCGGAGGCATCGGTTCATCTGATCGCCGATTTTACCGCGTATTTTATCCGTACGGAGACAGTAAGCCTGTTTCTCTATATTACGCGTCTGGTCCTCGGTGATCACGGCTGTTTTTATCTGTTAATATCGAGTATAAACATTCAACACTCACCGGTAGAAATCTGAACAGTTAAAATCTGAATGGCAATATTATGCGGCTAGGTGTATATCTAAAGGGAGGTGGGTAGATAACCTAACCTTATATATTAGCGTGTAACCGTATTGAGCTCTGATAAATGAGACCAAGAGCAGATATCCGGATGCTAAGGTAGTTCAGCTTCTCGACATCGGGTATAGTGTGGGGTACTATCAAGAGACGTCACGAGTTTCAGTCTGAGTTTATTTATGCCACGCATTTTGTTGGCTCCATAATTTCACGAGTCGAAGACGAGTGACATTACGGAGACAACAAAATGCGTGGCATAAATAAACTCAATCTCAAACGAGTGGCGTCTAGATTTTATCCTACCCCGTTTCCATATTTTTTCAGTATCAGAAAGTAGTGGCATAAACAACACTTTATGTCACACCCGTGACATAAACAAATCTAATGTTAAGCCTATGGCGTTTTTTATTAGGGGTAGGATAAATGGCTGTCTACAATTTCTGGCTAATTTTTTATATTTCCTTAATTCCATTATTTTTCATATGATCCCAGTAACGACTTGGAACTGGAAGATATCACAGCGTACTCGCAAAGAAGCGAAAAACGATTGATGTTTTAAAGAAAGGATTTGGCGTCTCTTCGGACGATTCCTGACACGTTTTTATCTTTCAATGTCGTGATGTCCAAAGCTTACTATTAAATAATGCAATCATTGAGAGATTGTCATATGAGGATAAAAAAACTTGGTTTTATGGAGATATGATTGATTACATACTCCTATTCTAGGTTGTCTGTTTTATGGCATTGACATGTCATTTTATGGTGTTACCTTCATGGTATTCTTAGCGGTCTATTTACCTTTATAGGAATTGTATCAGGATGGAAAAACGTCCCTTTTGACGACCATGTCTGCGTTGATGTTCTAATAACGTTGGTTTGCTCTCCGGGTGGGAATCACAAGTTAGTTTTCCCTGAGGGCAGACGGAAAAACGTAACAAAAACCATGATGAGAAAATCTCCAATCAACAACCTGTTCGGCTGCCACAATTCACCAGGGAAATGCAAAAAGGGAAAAAACCCAGATCCACCCCTTTCTGTGAGTACCAAAGTTGTTTGCATGTCATCTAGGAATTATTAATAGCGACTCTAGAAAATGTGGAAGTGAGTTTTATTAACAGCGTGCGGGCATTCTTTTAATAGCCCCTGATCAAATTGACTTTCAGCAGTCGAAGTAGAAGGTGTGTTTCTAGAACATTCATCAATGTCCACTTCTTGGCAAGCTCTTCACCGAAAGGGGATACTTTTGTGACGAAATTCTGCCAACCATTTGATAAAGGATAACATTTTTGCACGACTTGAGCTGATCGGCTGGAGCAGTGCCTCTCAACGCTGCACAGTTATGGATCACCAATTTGCTCCACTATGATGCTCTCCCAGACGATGTTTACGGTAAATTCATCAAAAAAATCATTGGCATTACGGCTGAAAAATTAAGCATCAATCTTGGGGCTGGCCGAACTTGAGCCTGTAATCTTTGATACGGGAGGGGACTGGTAATGGATTGCATTAGAGCCAGGAAAGAGGTTTTTTCTTTACTTCTGACAGACCTCTCCGGTGCACATGCGCGTGACGTCGTCACCGTGAACGCCATTTTTACCCTCTTCGAAATCAATTTCCGTTGCTACAGTGACCGGGAGTTGGGGTCATGTTCCTTTCCCTTTCCCACTCTCCTTTTCTCTTCTCTCCTTACCCCATACACTCTCTGTCCCCTCTCATTCTCCCCCCTTCCCCAGGTCCCATTCCCCAAGCCTGTAACTGTCTGAACACGTCAGAGGGTTGTCTTGTATGGGCGTGTCCGTGGACCGACCCCCTTCTGCCAGCTTGTCTGTCTCACCGACATCTGTCCTCACTTCCTGTCCGCCCACTGTCCAGGACACCGTCCACCCACATCCACGACTCCCAGCAGGACCTGCCGCTGACCACCTCACCCCGTCCCCTCTCGTCACCCCTGGCCCTTTACAGTGGACGGTCTAATTGATTAGCCCCCCATAGACCCTGCATTTCAGTGCCTGACAGGTTCAAGTCGGTGGGTTTTGTTCTCTACTGATAGGGCGCACCGGGTGTGTCTGCCACCTAGCGGGCGGGCATCATTGTTCCTGCCGGACATCGTACTTACTCTGGGCATCTGGAGGGGAGCGATTAGAATGTCAGCCTCCACGTCATCTCCTGGCCGAAAAGAAATGCAAATGAAGAAACTCAATGAAAAATAATTCAATAAAACCTGTAGAGAAGAATATCCGAAAGTTCTCCTCTGATAGCAATAAAACGGGGACTCTCATCTCCAGGTCTGGTTTTTGTTTTGTTGTATTGCCTTGGTTAAGGTTCCGTTACAAAGGAAAGAGCGGGGGAGAGAAGAGAAATGCAGGTTTCCAACCAGCCTGGGGATTTGCACCTCTATATATGGCAGTTGTTGAGGACAGGGAATCCAGAGGATGTAGGGATGATAAATTGGCAGTGATCATGGGTTGGTTAAGCTGAGCGTTCACTGATAGGTGATTGATATAATATTTGTGGGTTCCAACGGCAGTCATTTAACAGAGACAGGGGAGAGGCTAAATGGACTTCGTGGAATACAACTGATATGTTCTTCACAGGCGGTGGCAGCCAGCAGGGGGTGGGTGGCGGGTAGTAGGCGGCGGATGGCAGTAGGCTGCAACAGTCAATTGGCGGCGGCGGGCAGTAGGCGGCGGGTATAATATTCGGCGGCGGGTAGTATATGCAGTGGCTGGCAGTAGGCGGCAGTGGTCAGTAGGCGGCAGTAGGTATGATGCGGCAGCGGTCAGTAGGCGGCAGCGGTCAGTAGGCGGCAGTAGGTAGTATGCGGCAGTTGTCATGCCCCAGTCACACTGGCGTAAAAAACGGCGTTTCTTCTACGTATTTGAATTGATGGGGACCACGTATTAGCAACGGATTTAGAACGGATTTTTCGGCGCATTCCGACTTTCATTTACGCATCTCCGCGTTTTTCCGCGCATTGCCGCGCATTTTTAGATTTCAAAATGCGTAGAAGTACGTAGAGATGTGTACACGGAAAAACGCCGTTTTTTACGCCAGTGTGACTGGGGCATTAGGATGCGGCAGCGGACAGTATAGGCAGCAGCAGTCAGTAGGCGGAAGTAAGTAGTATGCGGCAATAGCTAGTATGCGGCAGCGGGCTGTCGGCATCAGCGGAAATTAAGCGGAAGTGGGCAGTAGGCGGAAGTGGGCAGTAGGCGGTCGTGGTAAGTTGACGATGGCTAGCAAAAGGCAGAGGCAGCAGCGGTCAGTTGGTTCCTGCTGGCAGTAGGCGGCAGCGGTCAGTTGTCTGCGGCGTGCAGTAGGCGGTGTCTGGTCAACGGAAAGTAGCGCGTGGCGATCGACGGCCAGGTCTCGGCCCTGGCCTCGGCGCTAACAAACAAAATAAACTATGGTGGCCGATCTTCTAATAAAAAGGTCTGGGCGTGTCGGAACTGTACACTCTGCCCTCCCCCCAACCAGCTGTGCTTTCAGTTCACCATCCACTCTCTCATTGACCTAAACCGCCTCACACGGGTCTTTAATTCCGAGGGTTCCATTTGGCCTGTGTATATATAAAGTTCTTTGATGGGCTTGCCACCACTTGGTCTGCAAGAACTGCGAACTCAGCTTTTTGAACTCCCCGAGCCGGTCCCTTAAAACAAACCTGAGAATTTCTCAGCTGGGGGTAATGTTATCGTTCAGAACAGACATTTGCCTTCAGAGAAGAGGGCAGTATCGGAGTCTGCTTGGGAACAGCTATAATAATAATCTTTTTTGAACCACGCCCCTTTCGTTGTATGTTTAAACAAATGCAAACTGATAACTTAATGAAACTGATTTCTGGTATGAAAATTAGTGTTTCCTAATGCATTAGCAGCTGTTCTTAATCAAGTCCTATATGGGTCTGACTATGACAGGTTCAATAACCGGGTCAGTGGAGGGAGATAAGGAAGGTGTGTGGGGAGGTGGAGGAGGTACTAATATGGAGTTACTGGGTTGAGATAGACTAGAGTCATATGCCTACCCTTCCACCATCCCCATACTTCCTTACTGGGTTTGTGTTTGATTGTCTATCACATCAGATCATTGCTATACAGGCAGATCTGTCCCATGCAATTTGAAATGTACATGCATTGTAAAGTGGTAGGAGAGCAGTGAGCCAGAACAAACAGACTCTTGATTCCAGCTAGCTGGTCAATAAAGTAGATAGGGAGTGGTTGTGGGAGGGGAGGGGATGAGTGTTATCATGATCTGACTGAAAAGGAGAGTGGCTTCAGATCCAGAGTGTTATTCCTAAACCATCATCTGTCCCTGTCTGTTAGTACATATTTCTATTCTCTTTGCTTGTGTCTGTCCTCTGTCCCAAGCTGTCTGCCTCTCTGTCTGTCTCTCTGGCACTATCCCTGTCTGTATACTGAATGTCTGACTCTCTCTGTTTATATCTCTGTCTCTGTCCGTGTCTGTCCATATCTATGCCATTATATCTTTGCCTCTGTCCCTGTTGGTTGGCATGTTTCTGCATCTCTGGCTGACTCATTGTTTCTGTCCCTGTCTGCATAAGTCTGACTCTCTGTCTATTTACTTGTCCCTGTGTGAGTCTTTTTTCTGTCTATGTCATCATCTGCATCATTATCTGTCTCTCTCTGTCTCTCTCCTTGTCTTCATAAAGGTCCATGGTCAAGGGTTTCAGCAAGTCTATGGTCAAGTCTCAGGTGCAAGGCTTGGTAACAGGGTTTAAGGGAGTAAAACTGTTTTGTCAGGTTTGTGCGAGATGGGTATGAATACTGTGTAGTGAAGTCTGTCGCATCAGAATGCATCAGAATACAGTGTATTTAGAACTTATTATTTGCTCCTGCTGGATGAGTGCGGCGAGATAGCCCAGTCAGTGGCCTGTTGGACTGACGATTACAGTCTCCAGGGGGCCGTCTAATATCTGAAAGGATTCTCCTAGAACACTGGAAAGTCATATGGAAGTCCTAGGACTGCCATATGAGAGACCACGTTGAATAAACATGGCTTGTCCCTACAAAGGATAGGGAAAAGGACGGATCCTGAAATCTCTCCTTATGGAAGGACATCTCAATAGGTATCCAAGGTTTTTGATGCTGGTAGCCTAATTATGCAATGTATAATCAATGAACAAGTCTGTATAATACCCTTCAGAGATTCTAACGGTCATATGTGAATGATACATCTATTCGCCATTTAATGAGAAGAATATAATTTCTTAAAATTGAAGAAGACCCATTAAAATTGGGTTTGTCTTGGGTTTGAGCCCAAGACCCTCTGATTACCACTGATTTTAACTCCAATGCCTTGGACAGATCTATACATAGAAGAACCAATCACAGGAAGGCTTACATCACGAACTGTCCTTCCGAGGTCCTCTCCCATCCTCGTCATTGTCCTCCCAGAAACACTCCTCTCATTGTCCCTATACTTTTCACTGTCCCTAGATTTCAAGTGGCCAAATCTGTGGGACTTGCGACGGGTTTCTTGTTTGTCTGTCACCTTGATCACATAGGTTCGTTCACGCCGTGTTATACCGTGACTGTAGCGAGTATAACCAACACTTCCCCCAAAACAAGGCTAGTTTGTTCTCAAAGCTGAACACTAGAGGTCGTTGATATTTGTTAGAAAGACTTAATATGTATAAACATATTTAATGATAAATAAACATATACCAATTTGTTTTATATCGCTACCCATACTTCATAACTGTGTATTTAGAAGAGGTTTTCCAGTGGAGCTTCTCTGCTTTAGTCTAGCCAATTTGTTCCTGCTTTCTCGCTGGTTGCGTAACTGCACAGTTTCCATGCGTATTATCACCCTGCATGGAGATGCAGGGTGAATACTTTACCTACACTGAATATTGCAACTACGTAAAACCAACAAATCAAATACGTCGCCTTTGATTTTATGACAAATGCACACTATAGAAAGATGCTTGCGATTCTCCTCTCGAGGACATTATTGATTAAATTGTATTTCTTCAGGCACACAATTGTAAGAATCGAAGGCATGACCTTAGACTACTAATTAGCTTTGAAAGTAACAGTTCCTTAATCAATGAATCTTCATTGTTTTACAAGGTGGCTTGTCATCCGACATTTGGAGGTAATCAATAAGTCGGGAGCTACGCCCCAGACCCGAGACGAAAGGATGTTGTAAATGTCAGCTCTTACTTGTGAGGGTAATGGTGCCTTCCCCCTCCCAGTTGTCCTTGATCCCTCTTTTCAACGTTACGTAAACACCTTTCCTCCGGGCCCATGCATCTATACACAATGAACAGTGACAGAACAGAATAGACCCTTTCTACCGTCCATCCAATAGTTGTTGAATTCTTTCAGCTCATATTTGATTACAAATATGGCTGAAGGAAAGGGAATCAACACTGAACATGAATAAATCACCTAAAATGAGAGACTGAATAATTCCGATAAGCTAACCTGACTCAAAACAGGCCACATTATACTAAAGCGGGCTTCCCACACCTCACAGGGTGTTTGTCTGAAAGAAATCAAACGTGAGATCGATATAACAATACACACTGCTACCTGTGTGATAAATATACTAACACAAAATAGTCGCAGGTTTCGCCGGGTTTCGAACCCAGGACCTTTCGCGTGTGAGGCGAACGTGATAACCACTACACTACGAAACCCGCTCTATAAACGCCCCACGATAAGCGGATCCACAACGAAAAATCATAATTTAGAAATAGAGAAATAAAACATAGTTAAGGAAATTACTTTGAAATATCATAGATGAATATCACGCGTTTTCACGATGTTTTACTAGAATGAATATAGATATCAAGGCCACCTGAGAATAAGTACCCATTTCTTTCAATGTGATAATATTATTGACGTAGCAACTGAAATTGATTTTGCATTTACTTCTTCAATCTTTTTCTTGTTTACTTCTTCCATGACAAGTTGAGTTCCACAACACCCCATATAAAAAATAGTGAAGATTAGTGACCCTAAGGCTTGCCTCATACAAAAGTGTAAGTACATGCCTATCTATTGTGACATCTTACAGGGCTAAAGAAGAAGCAACTTGGGGTAGTTCACCTTTACCAACCCACATTTCCAGTAATCCTAGAGACGGAGATTAGTGAGGGAGGGGGCTCCGATAAAGCTGGATGAGAGGCCAAGCGACCCTTGCAGCACCCATCTCTACCCTCCTCTAAACTCCTCCAGTAAGGAGAGTGTCCTTCTGCCCTGGAGCAGAGGCCCCTCACTGGATCAGTACCGCCTCTCCTCATCCCCTCCAAGTGGTCCCTGTCATCTGTCCTAGTTGGGCCGTCCATGTGATTAGCGACAGCCGACCAGGGGGCAAGGGTAATGAAGGGCTGGCCGACCTTGTGTGGTCATTAAGGCATTTTGGTCCTTGTCATCACGCCTGGCTGTGACGTTGTTTCATCTGCTGTGTATCTATCACAGGGCCTTGCCCGCATGACATGGAGACCTGCCCCCTGTGTAAATGGATCTCTTGTGCCTCTGGGGTACACTGGCATGGGGGAGTTTCTGCACGGTGAGGTTGGCAAAAGAAAAACCTCCAAAGCAAAACCATATCACATGAACATGTATTTACAAATCAAAACTTTTAAAAGTATTTCAGATTTGACACTGTGGAAAGTTGACTCAGAATACTTAATTAACTAGTTTAAGTTCCTAGTAGCAAATATTGAAAAAAGAAAAGAATCAGGTTTTCTTACGCTTTTAATGAAAGCTTTGTTTCAAACCTTCAAATCCATTACCTGCGCCGTGATCCTCTTATAAGAAAACTACATAAAAGAGATGAATAAGTTGCCTTTCGTAATGTATGTGGCAGACAAGAGCCATGAAAACGGCTGTTCATCCGTCTGGGAAGTCTACTGAAATCTTGATAAACAATTAGAGTTCGGAAAATTCTTTGGGAATTCAGAAGTCTGCCTGAATGCAAGACATTTCTAACAAAGGGTGTGTATATCACTTTTACACTGTTTATAAAGACATCACATGGAGATCTTATCCAGAAAAGCACAAACAAATTCTTCATCCCTAGAGAGCTTTAAAACAGAGGATAGTCTGGAGAAGCTGGCCAAATGTCATTGACATTCGTTTGACTTTCTGATACATCAGTCTAACATTACTCGACCTTTTCTATATATGTGGTTCAAAGTCTTTTCCTGTTCACATATCCCCGGTCCCTGTGGGGTGTGTGGGGTGTGTGCTCTAGAAAAAAATACGACGTCTAAAAACTTTTCTATATATGTGATTTCAAGGATTTTGTCAGAAAATGTTGAACATTAGAACACATGAACTGATTCATGGTGCTCATTCTTTTCGTATTCTAATGATGTAGGAGAGATTCTTGCCGTTTCTGGCTCAGTCGGCGACATTCACAGAATTATGGTGAAAATGATATGCTGTTCCACTACGGTTTGGGCGCCTGACTCTGCCCGATACAACCTGCATTCTTCGTTTTGTGTCTCTGCTGGAGAAACTAGTGGAAACCGGTGCTGGAAAACATAACCCTGACCTTGGTGTGATCACTTAAAGAGACCATTCACAGGTAGGTGAAGTAAAATTATTTTGTCTTTGTTTTATTTTGCTATTCAAAAAGTTTTACGACATTACCTCAGGTTCAGCAGTGACCTGGCGTTGCTATTTTAAAAATCGGCGTTCAAATCATATCAAATTTCATTCTACAAAACTAAAAACGTGAGAACTCAGGGCTGGATTGCTATCGGTTGGAGTCTGACAATTCAAAATATAAAAGTATTTTGGATACCATCGGTGGCATGCCAGCTTCATATCGCTAGTTGAGTACTTGACTGATCCGCGGAAAATTCGGGTATGCTATGCGGCCTGGTGGAACACCAATCTTTACTTGCCAGACTGGACATCAGGAACTAAAGGCATCTGCTTCAATACAGATCAGAGCAGTCTGAAGAGGGTCTAGCTGCCTGGATTATGGGCTTCCTAAACTCTTTTAAGCCGAGACTTTACCTGGAAAAGTATCTCAATCAGTAAATTTGGGGAGCTCACCCTCAATGCTGATGCTGTCCGAGTACGATGTCCATAGACCCTAAATGGGATCGGAGGTACAACTTTCGGGAGTGAATCCGGCCAGGCTTTAACTAGCGAAGAAAACATGGGGGAGTAAGATGGGCGTTTTATGAGATTCTGTAGTATATTACCTTTCATATTGTGTCCCATCATCATCCATATATTTGTATATGTTATAAAGTGATTAGTATTAGCACCTCAGCGAAATCTATAATTGAGTACAGATTTTGTTCGAAGTGATAGATAAGGAGTTTGGGATTTATACTCAACACGAGATATGGCCCCAAACAGGAATAGTTAACAACGAATGGTTACAGTTAATTTCAGAGATAACTATACCCTATTTTTAGTAGTTGATTTATTGTGTTTGCTTTCTTTAATCCAAGAACATTGGATACTGGATTGAATATTGCATTTATGTGTGACATGTGAACCCGTCCAACTAATCGGAATGCATCAGAGAAGTGTAATACAGATGCTCTGCAGTAATTAGCTGATTCTTAAACGCCTGTGTTTGTCATAAAATCCCGCCATGCCTGCTGACATGTTTTCATTGTCTAAGTTTATACAATGTTTGTATGAGTTGATCCCTTGCTGTTTCTCTATATTGGTGTAGTTGCAAGGACAGCTGGCAATTAGATTAAGCTGAATTATACATATTATTGACGTGGTAATGCCAATAACACCGAAGGGCTTGCTAAACTCTTTTAAGCCGGGACTTTACCTCGAAGAATTGATATAAATGTATATTTATGCGGTGGAATTTATTTTGTTTCACACCCATTTGGGTTGGAGAAGTTCGACTGTAGGCAACAAGTATAAGGAAATTCCAAACAGTTTATGAAGTAACCTTTACCCATGATTTTGAAAAAAGAACTGATGACTAATCCACAGGTGACGGGTCTATTTTCTGTCGCGCGCTAGCTTCTAAATCCTGGTGAATAGTACACATCCGTAATCCGATACAATGCCATTCTACACTGGCCGATTATTTGCCACCAATTCGCAGTCGGGAACCACTGATCGATTTTTTTTGGGTGTAAAGCAACACAAGATTGGTGAATAGAAACAGCCTCGCGTTTGAAATGGCCACCGTTTAATTCAGCGAAAAAGATGCTATAAGGCCACCACCGACTGACTTTGTCAATGCCATACATCATCAAAATGATTTGATTTCATCGGTGAGACTCAAGGTTTCGGCATGAACATCAAATTAGTAGGTAACTGTAGAATGCAGGAAAAATAAGGTATCCAAGGCACCCTCGCCGACTATTTGATTTCACTAAAGAATCATATAAGGGTTCACTATCAGTAACTTCTTTTTTGAGGGGGATATTATGTTTAAAGCAGCTTTATTATGTTCTTTTAAGTTCAAATTGACAAAAAAATACATCTAGATCTCCTCTTGTGTAATTGATAATGGTGAAAACCTCCGCAGAGATTTTTTATGAGATATGTCCCTACTAAGGCTAGGAAATAGGAAAGACAATACACGTTGGACACCTTGGACTTACACACAGGTTTGACCCTACCCTGAATAGAATAAAACATTGACATCTATCGCAGCTAGAACCCCGTCCATTCACTGTCTTACTAGATAGTGACCTCTTAGCATTGGTCTCTTTTGACTCTTCAGATCTATTATCTATTTATCTCAATATTTCTGGAATTGAAACCCACCATCCCTCAGGTCGTATATATAAGTGTTTATCAGTTTGTTTTGATCAAGGAAAATGTGTAACCCAGATGATATAGTTAACATTTCTTGGTTCGTAGTTCACAAACTATGGGTTACAAGCTGACTCAGCTAAGCGCAATAAATATTTCCATTACGATCATGTCCCAAGAGAAATACCATGGGATGCATGTTATTGTGAAGCCTGCAGTCTTTCTCTAACACATAAATTCAGTTTTTATTACCAAGCATATTCTCCATGGTATGGTGATATTACTATTTAATTATGTTTGGAGGCATATAAATCTATAAAGCAGCAGAATATATTTACATTATACTCTATTAATTTGGTCTCTTCTTGCTAATTTCTATTCCATACATTTCAGTACATAAGGAGTTGGACTAAATAGCAAATCATCATTATCCAGCACAAGGTGAATATCTATTACAGAATCAAAAAGCCTGCCACACCTATTGGTATATAGAACAGGCTAAAAACACCAAAGTATAGTCTACTCAGGCAATGAGAGAAGAATTTCCACTACATTGATCTTAGGAATCGCTTCTTGCTCCCTAATCTTGAAAGATTCCTAAAATGGCGTACAAATGCTAATTTCTGTTGACAGCGGGGATGAGAATTACACTGGGACTCTTTACTATGAACGCACATTTTATGCTTTTAATTGAAGCACGGTGGAGAGACCCAGAAGGCGGGCAATTAATCCAGCACCACGAATCTAATAGCAATAGATGGAGCATCTGGACAAATTCCCCGTTTTCTCTGGTCCCAGAATGGCACTATTGACCCAGCCTATTAGCGCGTTCGTTACCAAGTAGAAAACACGTGTTCCTCTGGGATTTTTCCTGGGATTCTATTACTAGATCAATTACGCTGACTTTCACGGATCATTTGACGAGTACTGGGACTAAAACAAGGAGAGTCGATCATAATCAGAGAACGACTAACCTTATCAGCCAATATCAGCTTGTCCCTCATAACACTGGCCTTGAGTAAACACGCTTTGGATTGGCAGTAACACAAACAATGTCTATTCCTGCGCCACAGCGCATCCCGTACAGGCAATAGCCGCTGGAGCACCCAGTAAAAAAACATCGACTGGCAACTCCCCTGGTAGCTTGCATCTGAAGGGATATTATGAGGAATTCATAAGACAGGTAGAAAGCCGGGGCATAGCTGAATTTCTTCTTTGATTTCCACATTATAGATGTTGCTAATGACAGACCAGATTGGGTTCTATAGGAAACCAATAACACATAACAGGAATGATTGTTGTAAAGAGACAGCAGAGCCCCGTCAGAGAGGGTCCTATCTAAGGAACCATCCTGCAACTGGTACTAATCTGCTAGAAACAGAATCCTCTTTTCTATGTTTATCATATTCCGCTAAGCAGAGCCCCCAGCAAACTAGACCATTTTTGCTTGGAACTAAAATGCCCTGCCTTATGGAGTTGTACTAGCATTATCAGTTCTGAGCATTTGAGTTAAACTGGACTGAATAAGACTCAGTAAAAATGATTCTCAGGATTGATTTAGGATCGTAGGTACTCTGTGTACTGGTTGCCCCCGGTCCCCCTCTAACCTTCGCACACACTCCCCTGTGTTAGGAGGAGGGCGGTTGTCTGCGCTGTGCCTGGATGTGAGTGAAATGATTATTGCCGTCGTAATAATGCAACTCGCCTAACTAGCTTGTCATGACTAAGTCCTGATTAAGCTGGCAGGAGTTCTCCAGTTGCAGAGAGATCGAGCACCCAGCCACTCCACTGAAGGGGCCTGGTCCTAAAAACAACCATGCCAACTTCCCAAATAAATCCCAGACTATCGTATGGTTATAAAACAGTAGTAAATGCAGCATGTTATTGAATTATTCTATTTAGAGAAGTAATTGGATGGTGTTCATTTTCGTCCTGGGAAATGAGCATTTTAATAGATACAGCAATAGGTTATATCACTACCTTCCCTGGTATTGCTATAGGTTTAGGAGTCGGCACCTTCTGTTGCAGGGTGGGGAATGGGGGTCGGTCGAGACGAGTGGGACGGTGGGGGGGGGGGGGGGGCATTCGTCAGGGAGTCCACTGGAATACAGCAAATTGCAATCGGCTTGCAAAGTCGGCGCCGACGCCACTTTACGATGGCAAGTCACGAGTTGTGCAAATGCTTGGTTAATGCATCAAAATAATCGTCGGTTGTTGAGGCGAGGACTGCCTGTGTGCGGGTGTTGGGGAGGCTTTACAAGGGGTGGAGAGGAGAGAGTGGGGGTAGAGGTGCTGTACTGGGGGTGTTTGGCAGGAGTTGGGTGATTATTTCTTCTTGTCCTGTTGGTTTTATGCTAACCTCGTCACGAGAGGAGTCCAACACCAGGTTGTTTCGTGACGGAGCTCAGTGGCGACACTCAACGCCGAAACGAGTACTACAAGTGCTGAGGAAGGCTGATGCTGATTTAGATTAAAGGCTTACGACTGTCAGCCGTGTTCTCCCTAATTGTTGTTGGCGGATCATGCCTTACTGTTACCTAGACACACTTAACCACAGTTACCTTTCCCTAGTTATATTGCTGATAATATGATCTAAGCCATAGTCATGTAGCGCCAAGCTATAGTTGTCACAGAACCCATTATTTATATCTCATTTGTTAAGTTCACTAACGATATACCCGGTGTATGGGTGAATCATCTGTTTCAGAGCTCGATGATAAAATGCAGGCGAGATAATCAATTTTTTTTTGTTTGAATCAGTTTATTTATCCTGGAGTTGAAAAGGCAAATACATGCCTGTTTTCGATTAATACCAGCATTAAAGCTTCGAATACATTCTGATTTGGGCTGTAAATCAACGACTGATAATATGCAGGGAATGATAACTGATAGTCGCTGAAGTTTGCTTTAAATTTATGAATTAAAATCGGATATAGTTACTGTGATATATGTGCGTCTTTAAATTGCATATTTGAAGCAAATAACGTGAAGGGATATAATTGCAAAAGCTAGATTACCTAGACATACGCCTTTTTAAATTTCCACAGTAAGCATCCATATCTAGACACATTTGCTTGCATCTTAAAGAGAAAATAACAGCAAATGCGTTAACGCACTGGTGATCTGTCGCTGTGCTGATTTGTTGAAGAACAGGCTCTTGAAAGAATGAAGCTATCATCGTCTCTATTAAGAAATTTAAGTATGTTTTCATAGCGATATATATCTCAAAAGGTGTCGAAGTAGTATATGGAAAGAGGTTTTGGTGCCTTGTATATGATGCAGGGCTGAACCAATAAAGAGGGCTTCAGATGCATACCAACGCACCTTAAGACGAGCTCTACGACGCACAATTGCGTTGAATTGAATGGCTGTTGGGGTGCATCAGGAGGTCTGAATTCTGCGTCGGCGTTGATGGATTTTCAGTCCTACTTCTAGTGGAGATTTCTGAGGGTACCTGCTGATGTACACATTTTATGAGTCGTTCTTTTTTTCGGGTTATTTAATCCACAATTGGTTCTATACCGCTTCCCCTTGGAGATATATGGGGACGTTTGATCTATCTTTAAGGGTTAAAATCTACCTCCATTCCCTATAGATCATGCACAGTGATTAGCGAGGCTCATTTCCCGCAACCCTTTGTCTGTAGCAAGTGAAACTTCTCATTGGATAATCAGGGATTACATATTGATAAGATCCAATCGGTGTTAAGCTCACAGA
The DNA here is from genome assembly GCA_950022655.1 of Alentia gelatinosa. Taxonomy (NCBI): domain Eukaryota; kingdom Metazoa; phylum Annelida; class Polychaeta; order Phyllodocida; family Polynoidae; genus Alentia; species Alentia gelatinosa. The sequence goes on along the minus strand of OX465580.1, from coordinate 98,215,253 downwards.
TGGTTTATGCATAATTTGCCCCGCACTAAATGGAGAGCATACTAACATACCAGTGGTGTTACATACCAGTAGTCGCTCCAGCTGACCACACGTCTCTCCATTATCAACTGAGTTATTACCAAGATTCAGGGGGAACTAGTTGACGAAGGGTATCATCACCTTGGATCAACCCACCATCCCTCCCCTATCTCCCCTTGCCTTTTCCTGGTCCCTTCATTAGGTGAATTGGTGGTGTAGACCACATGTCCATTATTATGTAACAATCGCGGGGTGTGAGTGATTATGATAGTCATATCGCCTTATGCAAGGGTTGGGATTCGAACCTGAACACTCATTGACCAAAACCACAATAGCTTAAGTGGAGCACTAAGAACCCAGTGTTGCAGGCCTCCCTTAGGAAACGGTGTTAATAAAAGTCTAAAAAAAGACAGAGGTCTCCATTCCAGACCAAAGTGTCTCAGCAGTGGAGGATCTTTCGGTCGAAAGAACTGGCTGTTTGTTACTAAATAAAAAAATATAAAAAATTGCGGGGTGACCCCTCCAACTAATACCATGCACCACACATTTTGCTAGTCCACCTCTGTTTGAGTGGAAACCATTACTTGGTTTGATTTAATTAATATATTTGTATTGATTAGCGTATCATCCTTTGTCATAGGCATATCAAACTTGATTTTTATTATGGCAGATTTATATAAATAGCCTTAACCTTGTACCTTTAAATGGAATTGGCATCAGAGCTATGTAGCCCATTCATATAAGGGATGCGTCCAGTTATTTCTCAGGAAATTGTATAGGGTTGCACCAGTTTCACAGTATTGTTATCAACCAAGGACACTTCGTTTTTTATATTGTAATTTAAGTAATAGTAGACATAAAACATATCAAAATTGCCAGTCCTACATGTTGGCAATAAATGTGACAGATATTAGCATATATCCTCACAATAATAATGTTATATAGCTCGTCCCTGTTGCCTCATCCACTGTATCAGTATCACAGTTTCGGAAAGGTAAGATTTCTCTGTTTACCTTGAAATACTTGAAGACCTTGAAGACTGTGTATGGGAAATGTGTATTGTAGGCCTGCGACCACCATGGTATTGTACCTGATGTATGTGCAAGAGATGTTGACAATGTGATCCCTCGACAGATAGCGAAACATTCCTTTCATCTGTATATATATATATATATATATATATTATGAAAGCCTCCTTCCCAAAAGGTCTCTTTGCCGCTGCATCGAATTCACGCTTAAGAGCCACCGGCTTGTAGCATTGTAAAGGAGAGTTACGAGACTGGGGATATGCTCATAAAGCCAGGTGACTCAATGCGAGTCTGTGAGCATCATGCGTCTATGTAAATCACTTTATGTCTCTTATGTCTCAATAAGAAATATATTCAGGATTGAGTGTGTGAGTGAGTAATGGATTGCATTTTTGGCTAACTGGAGGTTTGAGTTAATGCGAGACAGAAGAGACTGAGTAACTAAGGACGCCACCCAATGTGCACTCCCCGGTCACATGGCCTAGCTCTTTCAAACGGGCCTCCCCTACACTCGGCCACTCTCTCCCAGAATGCCAACGAACTTGAATCCACCCACCGACTCACCCTACAAAACCTTTCTGTCTCTCCTCTATCAAATCATCCAACTCTGTAGGGCTATTTCAATAGCTCGTGACATTAACTCATAACTTTCAAGACCACTTGGAGCATGCCAAACATGCTTATAGTGTGCACAACACTGGCACGGTTACTGCCCCTGCCGCTGGCAAGTAACCGCCTGTTAACCAGTGTGATGTATGTATTAAGAATATCACAGGGTGCCTCCAAACAAGTCCTCGTTCTAGATAGTGATTCAGGCCCAACTGTTTGCACTGCCAGCCCCAGCGTTTGAACCGTCAACTGTCTTCGTTTGGACTGACCCCCGATAGGATATATAAGGAGCAGATTTTCAGTCAGAGTTCACCTGGAACCCAGACACCGAGGCATCAACATCTCCAGGCTGCTGAGCATTACCACCACTACATTGAGGAGGCTTGAAGAGCATAGGACACTAGGATACAGAGGCATTTACTGAGGATTAAGCATCTCTCCACAATATGCTATCGCCTCAGCACTGGAGAAACAGAGATAGATGACTGCTGCCACCATATGCCACTGCTTTGGATCATCTATATCCACAAGTAAAAGAGACATTTGACAATAACTGAAGGTGATAGACTGTGAGTACTGCTATGACAAAGGACTTGTATCATATGAAAACCACAGAAGTGAAGGTGATTTCGTATGTTGTGATGAGAATTGTTATGCAACTGTATACCTTGTTGTAATATATGTTATAAATACATATCTGTCTATGGTTATCTGTCTTCTTCATTTAGTATAGAAGATATTCTGAATTCTCATTTCTTGTCACTGGGTTAGCTAGTCTATAATATTAGGCCTTAGCTTCTGTACGTGGCAACCAGTGAAACCTAATTTGTTAGGTTTTGCAAGCTCCATCACTGGTTCATAGCCAGTTCATCTCTGTGACCTCTTTCACCACCCCACGCCCTATACTTAAGCTGGACACCCACTGTTCCAACATACAAATTTTTCCTATCATAGAGCTATCGGGAGGGCTCTGTCGGAGTGTGTTGATTCTTACCGAATAGAAATCATTCATTGAGATCTAAAAATGAAATTATTTCAACATGTCAGCCATTTCTTGTGGATTAGTTCCTGAATATGTAAAAGATACCATTGGAAATACAAAAAATAAATGAGATATATCAAAAAAGCTCATATATATACATCTCTATATAAATATGGAGATAGATTTAATATATGGATATATATTGAATTGTCTAGGGATGATCCCAGGGCAATTGCTATTTTGCAGGCCGAAAATCAACGAGGTGGGGGTGCATAGCCTACACATTATAGAGAATGCTTCCGACACACTCCAAAAAATTGAACATGTTTTGTCGGAAGGCCTGCAACACAGCATTTCTATCGTAGCACTATCGGAGTGTGTCGGAGTGTGTCGGAGTGTGTTGTAGTACTCATCATAACACAAGTCCCACTTCCACGATAGATCCGTTCCTTCCGACATAAATTTGAAACTTGTCGTTAGGCTATCATAGTGTGTCAGAGGCGCAAATTGTGATAGTGGGATACCCCCTTTAAGGTATAACCGCGCCAAACAGCGCCGCTTTCATGCCATATCGCCCAATGGGATCACATGCGTTATACCAGGAACATCTGATTTGATAATTTACTAATTGAGATTGACTGTGCAATCAGATTTTCTTTCAAGTTTTCCTAATGAACAACATGTGAGAGGAAATAACTTAGAATTTTTCTATTTGTAAAAGAAAAGTATTGTCTGCCCCTAGGCAGCTGTTGGGGCAATTGGTGGTCTATAGTGAAAAGCCCTATTGAGAAGATACGAAAAATAGGAGAATGTCATTGTTGTAGGGTGGGTAGGCGGTTCCGTAGCACGTGAGGGAGCAGGAGAAAGTGAGGGTGAGCAGTCGGCATCCGCTGCGAGGTGGAGGTGCTCATGGGACCAATAGAGGGGCCGGGCGGCGTGGGGTCACTTGAGGTGGTCAGCGTCAGTAGCAATGACCTGCTCTCGCATTAGTCTTAACCGGCCCACTTAGTCATAATTGAAATGCCCGTTGCTGTACGTTTAAGATTTTGTAAACTTCCAAACCTATTAGATTAAATAAACTTTTGGAGACCTCAACATTCGTATTGACAATAAATACACCGGCAGGAGAAGCAATACGAGTCCGTTAATGTAAAAATATATTTGTCGAATAAAATACAAAAACAAGAGAGACAATAACATGGTAAAGCCAGCAGAGGATTTCTCATTACAAAGGACCTCGGGACTGAGGTATTAAAAAGATGGTGATCCATACATTTTATAACAAAGGTAAATGGCAGAGAAAGATATAATTGTGGGACCGTGGGCCGGTGAAACTCCAATAACATTTTTATGGTGGATGCATTTCCTTCAACAAATTGAATGAAGATACATAAGTTTGTTAATCAGTTTTTGTCAATTAGTTGACAGTATATCGTATCGTTAACACTATAACAGCCGTAACTACCTAAACAAGGCCAAAATGCTATCCTATCTATCCCTTCAACATCACAGAAGCAGACCAAAATAGAGGGCCATCCCGAAATCAATGGGTGCCCCGTCTTTCTGGTCAGCAGGGGGACGCCGGTTGGCTCCACACTCAATCTAATAATTTCTTAAAGACATTTGTCTCGTCAAAGAAAGCCGATCTGCGCGCTGTGTCGCCCCTGCCCTGCGCCGGTCCACGCTTCTCTTTTATGTCTAATAAGCGGGCGCGCCGGTAAAGAGCGCTATCATTTCATTGTCGTCTGCCGTTTCCTTGTCAATTTCTCTGCATTCTAGCAGAGCAGAAATGGCACTGGCCGCCGATCGATTGAGCGTCGAGTCGAGGGTAAAACAATCAGAGGTTTTTTCTTTCAGGTCTTGCCTTTGGCCACGTCATTCTTGCCAATCAGAGCCGATTTAGGGGGTATGGGTGCAGAGAAGTGATGGGAGGTATTCAGTGCACCGTTTCGTTCAATAGATGTCGCTTTACATTGCTATTGTGTCTGTTTCTGTTTCAAATTGTCTGTGCAGCGATATTTCAACATGGTCATGTTCTTACACGGATTTGTACTTCTTGCACTGGTGAAGTCTAGGTTATAAGAGCATCGACATACATAGTCATAGGTTTTTTTTCTCTTTTTGTTGGGATTCTGATCAGGAACCACAAAACAGTCGAGTGTTTGTTGATGATACTTTAATTGTTGACAACTTTCAACATTATACCAATGTTGTTATGATCAAGTCCATATAGTGCCAACTTTTCGGCCTCTTGAGTCCTTCCTTAGGGCTGAGACTGTACTGAATGGTGATATGAGATGACTCACTTATATAAGCTGGTTGTCAAGGTCACTTGGTTTCCATGGTGATGCAGCTAAAGGCTCATGGGGAATTCTAGCAGTGTAATTTTGTTTCTTTATATACAGTAACTAGCCCCCCCCCCCCATTGGACTTCTTTGTAAATAACCCAATGAAGTTCCACTTGAATGAGATATCTACTATGTTGTTGTTAATAAAAGTACACATCTTTCAGGGTATTTCAGTGTATTTCAGACATTATTATGATATGTTTGTTCTTCGTATGTTTGTGACGCGTCAGTTCTAAATCAAACATAAGTAGTTATATCTTAAAAGTTCCCATATTACACAGGTCTTCAGTAAAGAATGATATTTGGGACAGACAGACCGACATCCATGAAGGCTAAGAAGGCGGAAGTGACACCTTTCCCTTTGACCTCTGACCTAAGGCCAGGTAATAGTGGCTCCCCCTATTGGTTATCAGAGGAAATATATACTATTAACGGTAACACTTATATACACACATATATACATATATATATATATATATATATATATATATATATATATATATATGTGTGTGTGTGTGTGTGTGTGTGTGTATGTGTGTGTGTGTGTGTGTGTGTGTGTGTGTGTGTGTGTGTGTGAGTGAGTGTGTGTGTTTTAGTTCTTAAAGAACAGCACGTGTATTTTTATCAATACTATAGTATCTTCAAATGAGTTTGTAAAGCAAAAACGAAATGGGCTGGAAGCTAATGAGAGTGATGGTTTATCCACTGTTGATGAAGTGGGTTCCCTTTCCCCTTTTTGATGCGGCTTATATGAACAGGCTTAAATTGTACTCCATGAGTTTACAAAAGGAATGTTATTTAGTCACGTGAGGAAGCATTACGCATGCTCAACTCGCCCTCACGTCACACCTCTGTCCGGTGTCTCTATATACCCCCATTCACGCCCTGTCAGATCACGCACTGTGCACCGCTCACACTACACCCAGCTACTCCATTCCCTTGAAAGCTTTTTGAGCACCTGCCAACTAACGGTACTAGTTTTATTTCCTTTTCTTGGGTGGTTCCATCTCTTAAGGCGTCAGACACCTATTCCCATCATCGGTAATGCAAAAGGAGAGGACCCTAAATCAATAAAAACAAATATTATTTTCCTAATCATCCATCGCTCTGCTAGTCTCAGGGGTGTTGTCAAGTTTACGCTGAAGAAGCTCACTGCGCAGGCGTTAGAAAGCCATTGCGCCTGTGCAATTTACAGGGATGACAGGAAGTGTGGAGGGTGTGTAGATCCAGTTGTCTTCCAGCTCCCGACCCCTAAATCCACCTCCTTTGTCTGATTCTCACTTTCAGAACTGTTAAGATTAATTATACAGTCTGGGAGATTAGGTCTACTCCAGATGAGGAAGTTATCTGCCCCTCTAGTCCCTAGGGGACGTGGTGGCAGCCCACACACGCCGCCTGGTGGGAACGTGACGCATTGTGGGTGGTTATCAGTCTTGATCATTATGGGAGTCCCCCATCCCATTCTCTGCCAAAATGATAGAGCTGTGGGCATCATGATATCAACCCAAACAATGTGTTTGTGTAATTGGTCAAATTTATCAACAATATGGACTTTTATCTTAACCAGTGGATTAACTGGTGGATTAATTCAATCCTAAACCGTAGTCTATACCTTCCATCAGGGTAGAGTGGTAGGGTCAAGTCTCCAGAAGTAAGACATAATTCAAATTGAGTTTCTTTATTAAATTTCACATTAGGAACCTTATTTCCAATTATTCAATAATAAAGCACCAAATAGTACCAATAGAATACCACAATGCACCTCGCGTTCTAGACAAGTACTGACTAATCTAGAGCGCAAGAGAGATGTAGCCGTAACTCAGGATGGCTTACACCTCACTATCCGGTCTACTAAGACGACTGCCGGACACTCCTCGCATTTCACTATCCCCATGCTACGCGCCTCGGGCCCACACTGCCCGGTACGGGCCTGGAGCGACCCCTCAGAAATCGTCACTTCTTTAGAGACAATGTTCACAACATTTTGGGGCTGTTTCTTTGTATGGATATCTTAATCGACATGAATGTCAAAATCCGCGTAGATAGCTGTATGGAGATATATATCTACGCCGGAAGCCCTATACAGCCATTACGTGTGCGTAGACACATGCCAGGTATATCCTGAGGGTCTACACGGGCGCCCGATATGAGCCCGATGTACGTTTATGAAAGCATCATAGCATATATATGAACAACTACGCCGTGGCGGATATATCAATAAACCCAAATATCCGGTCTGTGTAATACTTAAGCAAATAACAAGTTCATAGTTTAGGTTTACAGTGAATATAAATGTCTTCAGCACAATTTAATGTAAGCAATATATTTGCTCATGAACAACATAGATGCTATTTCAACGGCAGGTATTCTATCATAACCATATAATACGTCCCATAGAGGCAAATTCATTTTTTAAATCGGAGTAGGTTCCTAAATATGCAGGGAAGAATTAATCTATAGAATCTGATGAAAATTACATGTACCAGGAACTTCCAGTATTGATCATTGACCTTTAATACTGCTTCCCACTGTTATCACATGATATTTCATTTAAATACTTTACACAGAATTGCGGATTTTCCTTCGTAAAAAATTGCCAAGGGTGCGTGATAAGATATTTTCTTTGCGAAAATATAACTTGCCTATTTCAGTTTGGGAAACAAAAATATATCCTGAAATACATTTTTATAAGGCCCCGGGATATTAACCAAAACATATTACTCAGCTATTCACGATGACAAAAGGTGTAAATATAAGAGAACCCGTTAAGCTTGCACAATCAGTGAATTTGCAAATTCTTCATATGAGATACTGAGGGCTGCTTATGTTAAGGAGCTAAAGAACGAAAAAGCCACATAGATAGATTTATGACGTGATATTTACGTTAGGATTAATTCTTCATCAAGTAGAGCATTACCGTTTATAGTCTGAAAGGAAAACGCTGTTGGTTCCGGTTTGTTATTGAAAAGGATTTAATAGCGATTTTCTAAGCGAACAAATACACGGCAGCAAGAGAATATCCTTAAGTTTCTCGCGTGACATTATTACAGCCTCAGGGATGAAAATCATTTATTCACACTTCAGATCACATATTCTATTTGGAGTCCTGTTATTGTTATTAATAAAAGCATGGTATAAATATCAAAGTCGATAAGGAAGGATATTGTTCCTTAGGGTGCTTAATCAATGCTGGGTTACTTGACTCTAATTAAATAGGAACAAAGGGAGGTGCCAGTTCCAACTCTGCTTATTATCTGATTAATTCATTCTGTAAGGCCCAGCGTCCACCTACTACGATAGAAATTTAGACCTACCGATATGGCTCCGATACAAAAAGTCAATATCGGAGACATATCGGGAAGGTGCTAAATCGTAGACATATGTATAGACATGCCAATCCACCACGCATTGTATGGGGTTGTTATCGGTGTCTAATCGCAGAAACGTGGTCAATTGTCCCGATATTAGGTGAGCTTCCTATGCGATTTTGTTTTTGTTATCGGGAGGTGCATCGTAGACCACATCGGAGCCATATCGTAGTAGGTGGACGCCGGGCCTAAATCGCTAGCTGGTTTATATGAATCTCGCCGTGGTCGACCTATAATTTTAAGAAGATGAAAAATGACCTATTCTCCATACAAGGCAGGATACAAAAATGCCAATAATATAAATCTGAACATTGCATTTATCAATATTTACATGTGGATTGCAAATACCAAATATATATCTATATTCCAGTGTTCCAGTAATTGGTACGTACATGGGCACATATTTTATTGCGACAGTTACAGCGATGATTAGAAGAATCACTTTATTACAGAACAAGCTACTTTCTGAATGATCAACCTAATGAACATTAAATGAATAAATGAAAATATATCACATTGTTATTAAGGATATAGTTTACATAGAATATCACATTTTGTGTAGTGTAACGACAGGCACAATAAGGAAGAGCAAGGCAAAATAATACCAGATCCCCCCTGAACATTACTCTTGTTTATCTTTTTTCTTGGCGATCTTCCGCATCCAGGGAGAGTCAAGCTGGAAGACCCAGACATCCCATTGGTCACAACTGGCGAGGCCTGCCACCAAAAGGGGTGACAGATGAAGAGAGCCTCTGGGGCTGTCACTGTGCACCGTCGTCTCCGTTTATCTACCCTCCTCTACTCCTGGGTCGGGACCCTCTCCACGTCATGAGAGCAGCTCAGATTCTTCGCTTTCTGTCGTGGAGCGTGGCGAGCAGCTCTTTCCACGCGGGTGTCGTTTGTCACGGTGCTGGCTCATTGGTGATGAGAGCATGAGGAGAGGGTCTCTACTGACCCAGTGTGCCGGTCAGCGCCAGATGCAGTTGGCTCATTCTCACGAAACCAGTGCAACTCCATTTTTAGTCTTTTCCTGTCTTCTAGATTTTCCCCATTGTATTATATGTAATTTTTTTCTTATTTAAATGTTGTATCTCGTTGAGTGCTCGAGGGGGAGTATAGGTTTCATCACTTAAATATGAATATTTTGATCTCCAGGTGGTGAAAATAGGCCAAAAATGACCAAAAATGAACCCCTTAATCACTTAAGAAACCTATTTTTCGCCCCCCAAAAAATTTAACCATATGGGAAGGTGTTTTTTTTATGTTTTCCTAAAGAAACCGCGTTCAGCGGACATTTTTATGAAAAATCTGGAAAAATAAACCAATTTTAAAAAAAATGGTATCTAGTGGAAGGTTGGTGAAACTCAATCTCTTACAGAGTGTCATTTTCGTTCGAACGTTCGAAGCTTATTATGAGTAACAGATATGATTAGAGAATTATTACCAAATTTAAGACAATAATGTCATATACTATTTTGCCCAAAAAATCAACTTGTTATCTTCTCTAGATTTTTTTTTCTAGCAATTATAATGTATAGACTCGAACTCCATTGATTTTACAGCAATTTGAATAACCCCTGAAATTTACTAAATATCATTGGGTTTTTTTAAATTTCAAATATTTAAGAAATCCTATTATAACAGTCATAGTACTTATACCCATCTGCAGATAATGTAACCCAAAAAAATGGAATAGAAAAGGAAATTTCACATATAAAGTCACTTTTACACTTTTTCTCTAATCTCTTAGAGCGTTTTTCTATATCTTGGCAGCGTGTACAATATAGAGAATTTCCAACTAAAATCATAAATATACATTTTAAAAGCTTGATAAAAAATGTCAATCGAGCCATACCCGATATTAGTCATATTAAAAAGAAAATGTAGTCTTAATACACTCCAAATTCTTTTTTTCCTCAAAAGATTATACTTTCTTATTCTTAAATGGATATGGAGAACTCTCTTAGCAGCGTGGACAATTTCTTTAGAAGCACTATTCAAATAATAAATATACATACCAAGCTTGCAATTTTTTTTTTAATTTAAGCAAATCTTATATTATAACATATCCAACCTTTCCCCCCCTCTAATAGATTCTTTTTTTAATAAATATGTTGTTTTTTTCCTAAGTGGCTTTCAATTCATAATTTTCTTTGCAGCGTGGACAATTGGGGGTAATTTAAAATTTTAAAACTAAATAAAAAATATATAAATATACATCTCACTTAGGCAATTCCAAATGGCAATCATACAATTTCCCAAACAGGATTATTTATTCATATGCTTTAAGTGCTAATATGTTTCCAATGCCAAGCTGTAACTTTGTGAATTATTACATTATTATATTGGCTCTGCTGAACAGGAAATATGAGAAGTGAATACAAATATTGAATAGAAAAGTGTGATACAGTTACCACACTACATACCTTCTATTTGTGTCTGTTCCAATTATTACAGGGAAAGCAATTTGAGTTAACTATCCTGACACTATACCAAGTGATGGATTCGACCATTTTCATATTATGAAATATTTGAAATAGCAATTAACCAACTTTTAACTCTTGGCTGTACTCTGTACCAAATGCAGCTTATGTTAGCCAAGTACAAATCTCTTACAGCGTGGACAAAGCTTCAAAAACCAATACGATTTATTAATGACTATTTATGGATATTTAGGAATTTTTTAGGAAAAATTGGGATCATTCATCTGAAGGTATATATCTCATAGAATAGTAAGCTGAACTTGACTTTCCTTATTAATTTTTTTCCAACAAACTACAACAAAGGTTGTACTTGTAAATTTTTAAATGACCCAAAAATCATGGTTTTCAGATTTTAAAAAGTCAGTTCTTGGTTCATACTGGACGGAAAATCTAATTATCCCAGTATAAAAACTTATTATTTTATTGATACTACCTATGTTTTATTTTATAAACTGTTTAGAAACTTTGAATCATTAAAATTTAATTATTTTCATTGTTTTCCATTAAATAGGAGGGTTTGTCCACGCTGTAAGAGAACTTTTTCATACACATATGCTCTAGGGGCCACCATGCCCACATTTTCAATATTTAACTAATAATATTTTATGGTAGAATGGCCCACCTCATAGACAATATGACCCAATAATTATTTTTACTGTCTTCCAATATTTTTATTTTTGACCCCCCTAACCCCAGTTGCACTGGTTCTATGAGAATGAGCCAGTTTTTCTAACGTAAGTATTCCGACGTCAAACATTATGGCCTATTAGCAGTTAACAGTTAGATATGGGGCTTTTGTGCATGGTTGTAAAACGATTTATCGCTCCCCATATCTACAACCATGTCCTATATCTGAAAAACTCACCATTTGTGAGAGACATAGTAAATAAAAAAATTTAAAAAACAGGAAAAAGGAATAAGAGAAAACATGTAAGGATGACTGCTTGAGGTCTTTTGTATTGCATATTATTATATACCTATGGCTGTATTTTAAAGCGCGTATACTAAGAGAAAACGCCCTAACTGTGGCCGAACTATGTCTTAGTTCGAGGTCACCTGTGGTGGACATTCGCCCCGACGCCGTAGGCAGAGGGGAGAACGTCCACCACAGGTGACCGAGAACTAAGACATTGTTCTGGCCACGGTCAGGGCGTTTTCTTATTATTACATACCTTAATTCGATCAGAAACGCGCCATTTATCAAGTCCTCGAGTCACAGCCGCTCCATGTTGACACTGTCTGCTACGAACCGGAAACCAACTCCCAGGATGTGCTCTTTGCGCATGTCTTCACTCGCCCAGTGGATGTTTAGCCGCTATTCGGTAAGCGTGCAGTTAGCAGAATATACGATTGGAGAGTGTTAGGCGTGTGTGGAGGGCGAGGCGCCAGGAACCAGCTTAAGCGTGTCTGTGCATCCCCTGTCGGGATCGTGTTGTTGTTATCGATGTATTTTGGATATTTGAGCTATTTAAACGGTGACTGGTGAATCCCAATCGTTAGTTACCTCGACCATTGGTCATTAGGAACTTGTAGTTGTTACGGGGGGCCTGGATCACGAGTTTAAAGTCGCGATTCGACGCGATCGCCATGTTGTTTTTGGTCGCGATGACGTCGATTACGCACGCTTATCGAATAGCACAGACTAGGCTTGATGCACGGTAGAATTGTGCAGTACGACGAAGCGCACCATAGTGGGCCGTAGTCGCGATATACTACACCCCCGTGAGAGGGTCGTATATGACTGACGTTCGCCTATAGGTATGTAATAATACCCACTCCTACCCAAGGCGTATTAATACCAATACGTCACACTGTTTCACCATTTTAAGGTATACAATGATATGAAAACTGGCTGACAGTCTTCGTACGTCAAGATACTTGGTGAAATTATTGATCACATACATTCCTATGCCCTAGGATGGCCTACTATCACGTTCTACCTCTGGAGCTGCTCGAACAGGAAAGCTCGATGTGCATTCGTATTAACGTACTAAGATAGTAAGCCAGTTTCTGTATAAGATACTAGTGACACCAGAGGGACGTATCTATTTAACAAAAGGCCGAGGACGGCCTTACAGCTCAGTCAAGTGCTATGTTGTCTTAAGTGGGATTCACACGATGTGATTCGTGTACCTCACATGGTGTTCTTTAGGCAAATCTAGCTGATATCCTGTACTCGAACACAATCTCTTTGTCCAAAGTGTAGGTTCCATTTTCCTGAGACATGTTTTTCCCCTGCAATTGTTGGTGACATTTAACACTAACAGGGAACAGTATCTCATGAGATTTTGAACCTTGTGTAGAACATGAATCCCACCGTGTGAATTCCACTTTACTATCCCTAAATACCTAAAAACACAATAAAAATGGCACTTTATTCATTTATTAAGTCCCCGATTCAAAACTCATTCCCTGTGTCTCAGTGAGCCCGAACATTATTAATACTGCGCCCCTATCAGCAGTTAGTATTTCATAGGCCATCAGCCATAGGTATATGGTAATATAGCAGATGAGAGAAGCATAATAGTGAAGTATGAATAGAGATAGAAGTCTGTTTGTTTGTAAGGAGACTCTGGCTGTGATTGTTCCTACCCTTAGTGGCGGCTAGAAATCCATTGCCAAAAGGATACTAGACTCTTTACAATATAATTTTTATTTTTAAAAAGATCTGTTCTGTTGATGCTGGTAGCCCTTACATCTAAGAGGAACTCTAGTGAGCTAGGATATAAGAAGGCCGTTCCGCTGAACATTTGCATTCATTTTTCTTCCGTTCATAACACTGAATAGATGTCGGATGGCCTACTATCACGTTCTACCACTGGAGCTGCTCGAACAGGGAAGCTCGATGTGTGTGTATACATATATATATTATATATATATATATAAGCACACGCTGGACGGTCGGTCCACATGAGGTCCAATACGGGTGTATCTATGTGAGAGCATTTGTAGACCAAGCCTATAGGAGCATCTATAAGATGGTGTAAAGGATAATAAACTCATCTGTTCGTCTTGTTAGAGATGCACACTTTATAGCATGGCACAACTAATCTATGCTATTTCAATGAAACAGATGGGGTATATTAATCAGGGCCTATGAATACATCGAGCCAATTGAAGCGGTGTGTTAACATTGGCAATCGATTACATTAATAAGCTCATGCATATCGCCTGCACCCATGGGAAGAATTCCTAGATACGATCTCAGCCACACCTTATCTTATCAGTACCATCAGATAACAATTAATTAGGTGTCAGAGCCTGTGGGACTAGTGTTTGAAACGTGTAATCATGGGGTTGGCATTTCTTTAGTGCTTTCGTCAGTATCCCTGGTGGCGATAGCTAGAAGATTGCTGTTTCTGTGAACTGTAAAACCTTACAGAAGCAATGCAGCTAATACAAGGTGATTTACAGGGCGTGTGCCTTGAGCCGAAGCAGCCTATGATCATATTCCAGGGTTTAACGTATAAGTGCTAAAGGATCCTCACATTTTGATCCAGGCAAAGAATCCTAATTGATCCCTGCAACACACACACACGGGATATGTGGAGGGAGGAGGGGGTAGAGACAAGGGGACAAAGTGAGAGATCCTCTTTTCACGGTAGCCTTTGATCCTAGAAAGAGAGTGTCTTAAGCCCTTTCCCGTTTCCGCCGGGGCGTCAAGTTAATTTTTAAAGCGGTCCGAGCTGCCGTCCGTTTGATGACGATCGGTCTTTTGTCGAGGCGAGCCTTTAGCCCGAGGCCAGCCGACAATAAAAACGAACACCTGCTCATTGGGCAGGTCAAAAAGCCGGCGGCCGTGAGTGCATGGCGGTGTGAGGGTTTACGTCGACGGGCGGGGCGGCCGTGAGGCGCGGTCGGATCAGCGACATGCACCAAATTGTGCCTATTAGCCGGTGTTCTGAGGTGTTAATCGCTGATCACAGAACCCCCGCGAAGAGGGGATCCTCACCTACCCCAGCCCCCACCCGAGCCTTCACAGAGACTCACTCCTGAGGCCCAAAGCAAGTGTATATGATCCCTATGGGGCGACATGTGCACCAAGATACATTAGTCTAACGTTTTATATTCTATGATATGTAGGAAATGTGATAGCAGCTTTCACAATTCGATAGCCATTATTGATGATTTAAAAAAAATATATTCTCACTCCAAGTCCATATCTGTATCCCTCGTGGCAATTATAAAGTGTTTTTAAAAGCGCATGTCTGTATATAATCCACGTAAGCACAACTATAAAGGCTGTACTTACAATATTGAAAGGAAACCTGTTTACTGAGCCCGTAGGGAAGTCCCACAAAATACGGCCAACCACTTCCGGCGTCGGGGCATATTTTGTGGGACTGAAATTGGCATCCCAACAGGGTCAGTCACTATGTGTTCTTATTATTATATACCTAGGTAAAACAAAAAACGACATTTCATTTACACAGAAATTTGTTCACAACAGGGTCATTTACTAGGCAACAGTAAACCCAAACATGTGTACTGCACCCCTAGCACTGGGTGATATTTCATAGACGTTCGACAATATGTACATGGAGACACGATCATAGTGTGACTGAATGAAATATGTTTTGGTCGGAAGGATTCAAAAGACACAGATGTAATTCAGTCCCACTCACTATTTCTCCTCATTAATATATGCAGGAAATGATTAAAAACGCCATCGTATAACTCACTAAATTGCAGAATGACAGCGGTCATAAGGTATAGAGGGATGTATGAATGTTCTTTCGTCACATAGGGACAATCTGTCACAAAAACTGTGTCCATAGTGTACTACCCAAGTACATAGAATGAAATTTTCCCGATTTATGTGTATAATAAGAAAAATGTAGTGAGTGAACACGTAGCGATTCTGTTCTCGACCCTTTGTCCAATGAAATAATTATGTCCCGACAAAAGAGATGCAGTCGGGACGTATTTTATGGAACAAAAACCTCAAACGGTAATCGCTACGGGCTCACTTCCTACGTTTTCTCTTAATAATAACGGATCTTAAATACCATGACGTTCGTCGGATCTGAAACATGATTTCCTACTACAAGTCGCCCTTAACCTTTCATTAGGCAGTCAGGACTGGAATAGTCATCATCAATGAATCCAACCTTGATTTTAAAAATCATTTACATCAACATTTACCAGGAACTAGAATGCCTCATATGCAATCCACTTCGTCTGGTCTAAAGGCAAATTAAAAGTTGATACAAAGGAGTGATACACATTGGTGGACAACTAGCGTAATTTTACAGAAAATAATATCCAATCAGAATATCTGTTGCACCTGCACCCCATAGATCTACGGAGTGTCAGATCGTATCAAAGTGAGACCCGAGTGGGACACCTGCCCCCTCTCGTTGCTAGGTGTCTCTGTAGAGTGTGAGGATTATGTCACGTCTTGTGGTTGGACGGGCGGGTGATTCACAAAGCCAGGGGTGTTCATCCCTCTCCTTATAATCCTCACCCCTCCACAACCCCCTCTCACCACACACACCTCTCAGTCGTCACACCCACCTCTCCTCCATGCACCTCCCCGAGGGAGCGCGGGTAATTGGCCGGCCTAGACTGAGCCTTGTAGTCACCTAAGCAGGAGCCTAACTATGAGTCGCTCGTCTACTGGGCATGACCCTCTCGCCGCGCCGGGGTTATCTGTGATTATGTGAGCAGCCCAAAAAGCAGGTCCTCTGTAAAATGCAGAATGGGATATAAAAAGGTAGTTGGACTTGTGTGATGTGGGGACAGGGGAAGGACGCTTCAGCGTTCACTGTGCACGCTCCATGGATAAAGTAGCCTTCTCAGAACACAAAGAGAAACGGTGAGCAGGTAACAACTGCGCGACTCCCCTTTCATTGTCTGATGCAGAAGTAAACGGTTTATTTGGGAATCTCATTAAGCTGCTCTTGTGAAATGAGAGAAAACATGGCTTGATTCTCAAAACTGCGCCTTGGGATTCCTTTCCGGTCATCTAATGGTCGTAATTGGATGTCGTTTATATACGTGTCGGGAGGCGGTGATGAGGATTTTAGAAAAGCCAAGTGAATACTCGAGTCTCAGTTTATAGTGATTTTTAAATTACAAAAAATATTCTTCTCCTAAAGTATATTCTTATAGACATGGAATAAGAAGCGTTAAAAGCCACATATAAAACAATCCCTGAGTAGACTTGGAAAGGTGGGTGTGATGAATACGGTGGATCGATCACATATAATGTCCCTTCAGGACAAAAATCTCTGAACTTCTGAAGCTTTTACAATTGCCTAGTTTAAAAGTTTTAACAGTTCAGTCCAACGTTATTTAGTGTAAAGATAACTTCCGGCTATACCCTTCACCATTTTGATAGCCTCTTCCGCCGGACAAATACACACGCATCGACGCCAACGTTTCACGGAAGTCGACTTCCGGATGGTCAAGGCGTCGATAGCAATTACCGGAAGTCACCATACTCCTCCGTGCAGCGCTTTTCGATGACCACGTGTCGAACCTAATTTGCATAAATCAATGATGGTGGGAGTCCTGAAAAACAAAGAAGAACTTCTCTGGTTACTTTGCGTTATTTTGTTTGGGGTGGCTGGTTGCGATTGACACTGACCTCTCGTTTGAGTGGTGAAATGGAAGTCACGTGGTTATGAATTCATCACGGGAACAAAACGCCGCCGTGAAGTCGCCCTGTTGACCTGCGCGCAAGATCAATTGCCAAGCGGATCCGGAGAACATAACACTTCCGATCCCTCATTTTCCATTCCATATACAGTCACAAACGAACCCTGAGCTGTGCCGGTGGTATGCCACCCGTCCCTCCCCACCCACACCTCGCCTTCATCCTACCGTACACCGCCCACCACACGCCGCCCGCCACCCACCACACGACGCCCAACACACACGCCGCCCGCTGTCTGCTCGTTGCCACCCACTACAATAAAGACTCGACTCCGGTTCCTTGCTGACTTCATTGCCCGACACCACTTATCTACTTTTCGTCTACCTTTAGGGGCTTATCACATTCTGCTTTGTACCAACTGCCCGCCACCCATTCACCTGACTACGAAATACCCGATATACATGGCTATACCGTTCATTTATATGCTATATGTCCCTGTTATAACCTATAATTCAGCGACGCATTTATAGAAATGGCGGCGGTCATTTGTACTTGTTATTTCCTTACTGGACATGTAGATTCTGCCTATATTTTACTCTATTAAACACTCGTTGCTCGTTCTTCGTCATTTACTGTGCTCTTACGACTCCCGCTATATTTTATTCCCCTTCGCCAATGGCACATATATCAAACCATATATCCATCAATGGCATTTTATACGGGAAACTTTTTTCATCTACCACTCATTACCTCTATAAATCAGTGCTAACCACCACTCGCCGTCCGCTGTCCATCGTCCGCCGTCCACCGCCTGCCAACCGCCGTCCGCCGTCCACCGTCCGCCGTCCGCCGTCCGCCACCCGCCACCCACCACACTCAAGCTGCCACCCACCATCCGCTACCCAACACCCGCCACCAACCACCCTCCATCCGCCACCCATAGCGCCGCACTCTGCACGCCACAAGGTTTTTACCTCACCTAACTGCCCCGAATACATCACCCACTGCCCGCTGCTCCTCCCGTCTTTCACAACCACCCAACGACTTGCACTCGTGCCCTCATCGGGGCCACGGCACTGGGATCGATAAGTCTATTAATTTGATCTTTTCTTTGCGCGCCACATTTGTCAAAACAATGCCATAAATCACGGTCGTCCAATTTCTGTTTTCCATTGGGACTGACACGCTGCTTTCAGGAGCACTCCGGGCGGGCGGGCGGGCGGAATAGTGGGTGGGTGGTTAGGTGGGAGGGGGTTGACGGTAGACCTGCTGCAACGTCGTTGTGTGCGATGAACAATCTGAAGTGAAAGCAAGGGAAATACAGTATTGGATTGGGGCAGGGGGAGGAGTAAAAATGGGGTGCAGAAGTGGAGATGTTCAAGGATGTGGTGGTTGGGAGAGGTGGGGGGGGGGGGGGAGGGAGGTAGGGGTAAGCAGGGGTTGAGTAGGCGGAGGGTGGAGGGTGGGGGGGGGGGGATCCGTAATCAACACGCTCACAGATCCTATTCACTTAATCCTTTTGTCATAATCCTCGCTGGTTCTCAGCAGCGTGCCTCCACAGCACAGCGGCTGCCACCCGCCGGTACCAGCAACGGCCGATCCCCAATCTAAAGCCCCGGATGCCCGCGTTCCTGAAAGCCGGTCCGCCATTTTCTACTCACTGCTCCTTTTGTCGCAGCCTCGGCCATAAATTACCGTCTCTGGAGGGTTCATATTTTAATTGTTTTAGCCGCGCAACCATTTGTTTCATTGGCTTAAGCAGCCTTCGGCGGGGTGAGAATTTAATGCGAGCGGTCTTATAGAAAAGCAGACGACCACCTTTATCAGTGTTAACAAATAGTAATCATTGCGACTGTTTATCATTTCAAAATTACTCCTTTGTATAAAAAGGTATGACTTTACGAGGGGATCATGTGTGAATAGCCTCTGCTGCAATGCGAACATGCTCCTGAAGTTCGAACTCCTCCTCCCCCGGCTCACGTCTGCGATTTGCTGATAAAGCCCCGTGTAAGAATTTAAAAAATGTAATAACTTAGAATCAGATGTGCTTTTTTATGTCTTTAGTATCCAACAAATTTACATCTTTAAGCCTCAGCTTATCATGTAGATTGATCATTCCAGTAATCCCTGAATTATGTGTGGTCATTGGTTTGGCATGCGAGCTTTGCTCTGTTTTACTGGTGTTATCTGTCCAAATGACACTGCATTTCGCTTCGCTGGTCCATTTTGCAGCCGCAATCCGATGCCTCATTGTTTAGATATAACCGGAACAAGTTATACCAGCTGTCGGTGAACAAGCGTCGGCCGACTGCACATTGCCCTGCTGGGTTTGCCAGATAAAACTGGATGTACCACTCTGTCTGCCTATGTTAACCGAACCGGCATAGGCCTTGTGGGATATTCCGAAATGTCTGGTTTCTGTAGAGAACAGACAGCGGGCTGCGTCCCTCAGGGTGGCGCTGCGGTCACTCGGGTGTTATTTACCAGCGTTCTGCGGGGCACTGACGCTGACCACGCCACCTGGCGTAGGTCACCGGTAGTGGCTATCACGTGGTACTGGTGTAACACCATGAGCTTGTCGTATAGCAAGCCGAGCATTAGGTACTTCAGTGAGTTGGACCTGGACTTTGTTCATGGTATATTGAAATAGAGAATCAATTTATTCATGCCACTGGCCAAAAAGGAGGATAATATCCACGCGCTTGTATAGAGTAAGCTTCAAACATGTGGCTACTATTGTTCTTGATCAACCAACCCCTATATATGGAAGCGGAAAGCTACAAGTGCTTTAATACATCATATATTAAACAGTTCACATAAAATAAATATAGCCTTTACGTCCATTTGATTATTTAATCCGTCCCATTACAAGCAGTTATCTACGTTTTGAATGGAATCTGCTGCCAAAATCATATTTAGGCACTCCAAAGTCTCAATGAAGTTGAAGCTATTCATGGAATCAGGCCCTGAGGCCGAGTTCCATAAAAAAAAGAAATCTCATCTCATCTTGTATCATGTACAACCACGTAAGGCTGCTCTCTATAAATATTTACTGAAGTTTACAGAAGCAGCATGTGCATGTATTTCACAGCCATGCCTCTTTTCCTGTGGATTTGATGCTCATCACTCATCACTTTTCATTATCTTATCTCCAATTGTATATGGTGTACATTCCAAGCCGTGCTATGTTACTGTCCCGGAATCTACTCAGATCTCAGAATGGCCAGAATACCTGCCATGGCAGAGGCTATTTATGTACTTTTTGTGCAAATTTAATAAATAATTTAAAAAAAAAGTTTTATGTCATGACTATCAGATGAGTCAAAGGACAAGTCACGGTCTATGTACTTTACATGCTTCCCATATGGCACACCTTTACCAATACTATCACGCGGGGTCCTTGCTGCAGAGTCACGTCCTTATCTAAAGCTGGCTAGCAGTGCCAGTACATACCGCTAGAGACCGTGTCTTACAGGCTACTCCTAGTAAGTTTAATTAGATTAGTTTAATCAGGATACATAACACATGATTCTTAAGGCCCGGCGTCCACCTACTACGATATGGCACCGATATGGGCTACGATGCACCTCCCGATAGAAAATAAAAATCGCGTCGGAAGGTCACCTGATTTAGGAGCAGTTGACCACGTTTCTACGATTAGGCACCGAAATACACGCATTCAGATGCGTGGTGGATTGGCATGTCTAGATATCTGTCTGCGATTTTGCACCTTCCCGATGGGTCTCCGATATTTGCTTCTTGTATCGGTGCCATATCGGTACGTCTAAATTCCTATCGTAGTAGGTGGACGCCAGGCCTTATGGTGTGTGTTTTTAATTTCACCGGAAAATCTGAAATTTCATGTAATACCTACATTATGCCGAAGTTTCATGTTTATTGATTCATTATTTCCTCTACTATAAGAAAACAGTAATTTCGGAAATCTCCGGAACTTATTCCTCTCTACTAATGCACTGCGGTAACCAGGTCGTGAGACCGAGATTCCATAAATTTAGTCCATCTCTCAAACCTTTCTGTGCATCATCCGATATATCATAACCCAAAGCGGTGCAGTGTGTTTTTGCAACGTATACACTCATATATTAGATTATTAGTTGGAGACATTCTGCGGCCAGGTCACCGTGTACACCATATTTACGGTATAGTGAGCAGTAATACTTAAATACCAGAGACATCCGTACAGGCTTATCATAAATCATATATTTAAATCATGACCAAACTCGGAAAGTCAATGAATCTTGTATTGCACATGATAAGCTCATAATTGTGTTGTAGAATACGAGTGTAAAACAAGTGATAACCATGAGTAATTACATATTGTAAACGATACGTTACCTTTGATGCAGACAAGGCAAATGTGAGCCTAAAATAAGTCATACTTTGAAATTTGAGTCTATTTGTAGAAGGTGGAAAGGTAGATATATACATAGCACAGACCAACAGTGAGAGGTGATCAGTTAACTTTCAGCAACTCAAAAATGAACTACCCTTTACGCTCTGAAACTAAGTCTCCGTTTTCCTATCTGTATAAAAACTAATGCGGCGACATCGAGGAGGTGATAGTAGTGGATAAAAAGGGGGATTCGCAGCAGGCACTTTGCAACTCCTTTCTGCCTGCTCACTCTCCGATCCGATGTTAGCTTTTTCAAACGCGCGTAAAAAGGCACGATGGTCGCGGGAACCTGTGCTGATACCTTGATGTCCTATATGTGTACATTGTGTGATGGATTGCTTCCGGATGAAGCGGGCGTTAATGGTTTTAAGCTCTGTGTATTAATGGAAAGCGAATCGAGCAGACTCCATTCTTATCTTTACAACGCCCTCCGTCACTTTCAGCAAGGGTCTTTCTCTTGAGCCAGGATTTTACCTTAAGGCTGTCTAATGCCTGAAAATATTTCACATTACTAAAATGGAAAATATTGAAATGGATAGTTAAGCTACCAAGAGACTAATAACTTTTTGTATAAGAGCTATTAACAAGACTCAATGTTGGAGTCTCCCGAGTGGAACTTGTAAGATATAACTCAGGCGTAACTGAGGCACAGTGGACGTGACCTTCGTAGAGCATGTGTTCTGAGAGCCCTCATACGTTGAAAGCTTGAAGAGGAGGGCGCGTAGCAGTAGTGGCCTTTCACGATGGCGAGTATTAGGGCCTTTAGTCTGAGTATACTTGTGAGTCTTCCAGCTTAGATAAGCTAAAGCACACAGACAGGGGGCAACTGCAACCTCGTGCCAATGGATTATGCCTAACCTGATTCCTTCTTATTGCGTTAGCGCCAAATCCCATTGCAGTGAGCTACTCACTCACACCAGGGCTAGATTTGTCAGGGTTTCAACCTCTTCGATCCTATCGCCGGCACTGCCAGACTCGGTGTCCGTATAGGTGTAGGTGGAAGGCAATATGAAAGATGTGACACCGCAATAAATTTGTATGAACAACCCCTGCCCTATAATGCCGTCAGTGCCCCCCTCGTCCTCCCCACAAGCCCCGCCCACCCCTCAGTGCAGACGACTGGAAGCCAACCAAGTTTAGACGAAACATGCATTTTCCATTTCCTAAATTAATTTCAATATCGTTAGTAGCGCGCAGCAGCCACGCCCACGTCCCAGTCGCGCGAGACAAATTAGGACCCCACGCTTATCCCCGGCATGATTTACAATTTACATGTCGCTGGTTCCGTACAATTTGCCTTGAGTTATGGCGGCTTTCGCCTCTCGCCGGGACCCAGATACTTGGAGGATTGAGCGTCCAGGCCCCACGCGGATTTCACGAGTCTCTTTTGAACTGCCTTTTTGGCAATATGTCTAGGGCTCCTTTGAGTCCTTATGAAAGGCTTTCAGTTGACGACCCTTCCATAGCCGCCGCTCATGGCACCATCTATTATTGACCCCTACCCCCTGCAGACCAACCCTCTTCCCTACCACCACACGCCAGCATAGCACCCCCCCCCCCCATTCCTCCTCCAATCTAGTGAGAGAAAAAATCCCTAAAATAACCTTCTCCGTCAAATCTCAAGTTAGTTTATCCTAGACTGTAGAACTTTGCTCCGAACAGCAACATGCGAGGTAGATTATTAGATACAATAAGTGACAACTGGACTTTGGAGCTAGTCTTTACAGTTGTAACATTGATTTCTGCCATGAATTTTCCAAGACTGACTTAGGAGCCAGGGACATGACGTCACCAGTTTCTGTGCCCCCGATCTTTCTCACTGCCCCCCACCTTCCTTCACTCTCTTCACTAAGTTCCTCTAGTGGCTTCCAAAGAAGCCAGTCGGCGAGGGAGGCCGTGCGCTGGTGCAGTGTTGTTGTAAGAGTGTCAGAAGAAAATTGGATGGCCCTGGAAGGCCCCTTTCATTACCGTGGCAACTTCAAACATCGTCTCCTTTTGGCCAAGGCCCCCTCCCCGGGGGTCGGGCCCCGGCGCTAGCGTCCTCTATCGGCAGAAAACAGCATCTTGGTGGGACATCAGACCAACAAATGAAAAGATTCCCCGGCCGATAGCGGGCCGGCACTGGGAAAACACCCCGGCCGGGCGGGCCAGCCCTTGCCGCCCCCAACATAGACTCAACGTCGCCCCGGTGAAAAAGGGAGGGCCTGAGAAACTGTCCTTCAATCAGCATCACCTTTAGAAGAGCAGATCGCTGCCTATTCGTCCTTGTGCCGCTTCACAGTCCCCTCGCCACCTGCTCATGGCACACCAGTGGTCAGTTTATAGTCCCTACTAGTCCCCTGCTGCCTTCCACAAGTCTCCTGCCATCTGCTGTCTGCAGAACTCATCGGCAACCACCTATTGCCTAAACTCTCCACTGCCCGGCTGATTTACTATTGGTTGACACTCGCGATCTGCGTCCGACTGCCCATTATGGTTCCCGATTTCAGGATTTGCCTCGAAATAATATTGTAGAATCTTCACCTGGAAGAACATTTCAGCTTGGTAAGGTGATAAAAGTAGAATTACATGGACAAATATATACGAAGATAACGGCATGAGTCTTCAAAGACTGTTAGCTCTAGCGAGGAATATGAACTTCAAGAAAAGCTTCAATTTCCCTCTGGTCATAAATGTAAAGTGCCTGTTTTTCCCTGGCAACAGATTTAATAGTTGGCAATGCTAATTGATATGTAAATACATTTCACAAAGGAAGATCCACTATGTTGAATGTTTCTGAGAAAAAGTTGCATCCACTTTCAGCGTGGCAATTATAGTACCTCCTTCCCTCATCACGTACGCATTCATCGTGCCACTCCTAAATCAGACCTTTCCTATGTTCCACAGCGCCCTCTACCAATAGATACCCTCCTCGGCACAACCTGCATCTGCACACATCGCCCTTTACCCTTATTTTCCGAAAAGCCTCCCACCGCTTGCCGGGCCACGTCCTAATAAGTGAGGACGAGGCTCAATATCCGGGACCTTAAGATGGCGGTGAAGGTCTTTGAAGTGTCGCGACACAAAAGGCGGGAGAGGGACGCCGCGTCTCCGCCAATGACGACGACGTGACAGCCACTTCCGGCCAACAGTTATTGTAGCCGCGACGTCCTATTGGCCCCCTGGTGACTGGATACCCTACCAGAGAATCCAAGATGGCGGCCTGAGTGTCAGTAATGTAGCGGTGGCAATGTAAACTAGGAACAAAGTTGTCGTCTGCCGAGACCGAATACATGGATACTTCAGGCATATAACTGTGTTTGTCCATCAAAGGTATTGACGATGTAGTATATATATGCTGACAAATATTGCTTTTCAATGTCTGGCAATTCCTAAAAAAAAAATTCTTAGCAAAATCCTACGAACTTTCATTAGGTGAAAAATATAGTGTGGGCCCTAGATATATATACAACAATGTCTGAACATGTTTTACCTGTTTAATCGGTAGAATTTTAGAGAACCATGTACATATATGTGTGCATAAATCTATATATATATATCTAGATGTATCTATATATCTAGATATATATATATATATGCATATATATATATATATATATATATATATATATATATATATACATACATATATTTGTAATTAAAGGAAAATTGGACTGTAGGAATTCACGGAAGACAGCTTTGCGCATGCTCGATGGGCAGAGATCAGGCCTGGACCGGAAATGTAAAATCGATGGTCCGTGTCTGCCACTAGATGGCAGGCACGTCACCCTCGTCTTGAGAAACCCATTTGGAGACAGATTGGAGGTTGACAAATGCTGTGAACCAGCTCTCGGGGGTCTAACTCCGAGCTGAGGTCTGTAAAGTAGGCACGCGGTACAGGGTGGCCACTGGATCAGGGTGAAGAGGGTGATCTCTCATAATCCCTCTGGCCTCATCTCCACTCAGCACTCTCCACGACCCATCTTTACCAGTACCAATCACTCACTTCTCACTGATAGCACCTAGCAAGAAACGCAAAAAAAACTCTCATTTTATTTTCGGTCCTGTTTGTAGACCAAATTCAACAAAATTACTAGTGTTTTATGTGCGTTTCCTATTGAATTGTCCTTGTTGGCTATTTTAGAAGTAGGCCAATACCAGTTACATAAGCTTTACACCGGGAAATGAGCCTTTTGAAGAACACAAATCTGTAGAACAACAAGCACTGCTGCTCTATAGAAAATAAGTATTTTTTTTTTTTTTTTTTTTTTTTTTTTAATGCATTTATTGGGTCTACGGTTGTACATGTAACCACCAGACTCAGCTGGGCCGATCTTCCGTCTGGGCCCTTGACAGAAAAGTACATTGACAAACTTTGAGTTTTACTTTACATACATGGTTGCCCCGTAACTGTGGCAACTTCGACCCAAACAAGACAGTCATAAGATATTACATATAAGTTAGTTGGTTGGTGCACCAAAACAAAACAAAACAAATAATGAGATGAGAATGAATCAGGTAGAAACGTAACTAGGGTACCTTTATACACTTAGTATTGGCAAAACACTTTCCATATCATTTTTCAGCGTCATTAATAATTTCAAATCAACCTTGTTGAGTAACACACCAATGTATATAAAGAATCCTCAATCGTCTGTGATCGAGACATCTAGCAATTCATGCTATTTTATATATCAGTCTCAGTTGCAACGCAATCTGGGTGTTTCAGTAGATAAACATAATATACAGTATACGCAAATACAGTCTGATGGACAAACTCCCAGTTGATACCGTTGTAACACAATCAGTAACCGAGTTGATAGTTTGTGACAATATTGTTTGGTATAACAGTTTATAGTTGTAAACACAATCTACGTCTGTTCACCATCAGGATATTCACGGTTAGAATTATTATAATAATAATGTTTGGTAGAACAGTTTCATAGTTGTAACACAATCTAAGTCTGTTCACCAATGAAGCACTCTGGATAGAATTTTTTAATCATCTTTTTATAAGGATTTTTATCTTGTATTTGTGTAAAATTTGCTTTTAGGTTATTCCAATTTTTAATTCCAGTTATAAAAAAACTATTTTCATAAGCCTTTCTCTTTAAAGGGGGTAGAAGTAGCCTAATGCCCTCATGTAGTCTAGTTGGTAATTTACGTTGGTCTATTAGATTTTTTTCATTTATCAGGGTATGTGCATAGAAAAGAGAGTGTATTTGTCTGCGCTGTTCTAGATATCGAGTGTTAGATAATTCATGAATTTCCCGAGTGTTTAAGGCTTGGTTTGGGCCAAGTCTTATTTGGAAGCATATTCTTAGAGCTTTATTTTGGAGGAGCTGAAGGTCATAATTATGTTTTTTGTTGTGAGTATCATAGATATTATCACAGTAATCCAAAAAAGGTAGGATGGTAGTTTTGTATATTGTGATAGCTGTTTCCCGGTTTATTAGATTTCTTATTTTAGATAGCAAATATAGTTTATCTGAAATGATGGACTTTGTTTTTTGCAAGTGTTCTTTGTAATTCAATTTTTCATCAATAATAAGACCTAAATAATTGAAGGAGCTGACTTTTTCTAGTATTTTATTATTCATAGTAAAATTATGATTGAGTAAGTTGCCTTCAGGTCCACCAAAAGACATCCAATATGTCTTACTTTCATTAATAGTTAGGAGATTGTCCCTGCACCATATTTCCACATTTTTGATGGCAGTTGACATCGAGGTAAAAGAATCACAGGTTATCACAGTATCGTCTGCGTATAATGTAGTTTGATATTGATGTAGAAAAGAGGCAAGGTCGTTAATATAAATAAGGAACAAAGTCGGCCCCAAAATAGAGCCTTGGGGAACGCCGAAAGGTGTATGTGCCGATTTTGAGAAGGAACCATTTAGGTTAACTTTTTGAGTCCTGCTGCATAGGTAGTTATTAAACCATAAACATGTATTATTATTGAGTCCAATATTGTTAAGTTTTTTTACCAGTAAATTGTGAGAGACCGTGTCAAAGGCCTTTTTGAAATCAAGGAATAGGGAATTAGATGTTAGATTATTATTTAGGTTATTTAGAATATGGCGTAGAAATTTTGAAATGGCTAAGATAGTTGAACGGCCAGGTCTAAAACCGTATTGATTGTCGGATAAAATTTTATTGTTTTCTAGGTAAGTTATTAACCTTTTATTAATGATTTTTTCAAAAATCTTGCCAGGTAATGGTAGCAGACTTATGGGGCGTAGATTATTGACTAGTTTTATATTTCCTTTTTTGGGAATAGGGGTTACAAGGCTTTTTTTCCATAATCGGGGATAGATTCCTTGGTTAATAGAAGAATTAAAAATCGTGGCTAGCTTATCTGGTGCTGATAAAAAGGCTGCTTTTAGTACACTGCTACGAAGGTTTGTTAACGCGGAGGATTTTTTAACATCAATTTTTTTAATGTAAGTTATCATCTCAGCAACCTCAATTGGGTCTAATAATAGGTCATGATCAGTTGGTCTATCTTGAAAGGGTAGGTTGTGAAATTGAGGGGCAGGTAATTTATTTGCAAGTTGTTGTCCAATAGTTGAAAAATAATTATTAATAAAATCGGGCATTTTTTCCTCCGGGATAACTTGATTGGTATCATGATCCACAAGGGTTGTTATTGAGGGCGGTTGCTCTTTTGGTAAAACCTTACGAACTCCTCTCCAAAATTTCTTTGGGTCTTGTTTATTATTGTTGATTAAGTTGTATATGATATTCTTCTTATTATTGTGCATCATTTCTTTTATTAAGTTACGATAATACCTGGCAATTCGCCAATCGTCTGTAGAGTTAGTGTTGTGAGTGGTCGATAAAAATAATCTCGGTTTTTCATGGCAGCGAGTATCTGATCATTAATCCAGACTGGCTTGTTTTTGGATATTATCATATTTTTAATCGGGGCTGATTTGTCTAGGGAATTAATAATATTTAGATACATTATATTCCATAAATTATCCGGTGTGTTATCCAAGGTAAACATGCTCCAGTCACTCTGGAGATAATCCATTACAAATTGGTGTTCGTTAAAGTGTTTATAAGAACGAGCCTTAATGATACATTTTTTAATTTTAGTACGAGTTGATTTGAGGATCAGGTAGATTGGGAGGTGGTCACTTGTTACAAAATTGATCGTATTTGTTCTGATGACATTCTTTGCATTAGTGTAAATATGGTCGATAATTGTTGAGGTTTCCTGAGTTATCCTAGTTGGGGAAATAATTGTCTGTGTGAGTTGATGATCTTTGGTAAATTTCAATACATGATTGCGGTTAAGTGCTTTGTCTTGGGTGTCAATGTTCATGTCTCCAGCGATGATGATTATTCTTTCATTTGGTACAGTGTCAATTACTTCCGAAAGTTTTGCATATGTGTTAACTATGGGGGTATTAGGGATTCTATATATGTTAATAATTGTATACTTTTTAGCAGATGTTGTTATATGGGTAGTTAATATTTCATAGTCGGGGGTGATCGCGGTGTGGTCGGAGCTTATTTCATAGTCGAAGTTATTATTGATATATGTTACAAGGCCACCTCCTTGTTTAAGAATAATTGGAAAGCGGTCAAGTCTAACAGTGTGGTAACCCTGTATCTTGATAGATGAACTAGGGAGTGGTTTCTTTAACCAGGTTTCCGAGACCATGACGATATCAAAGAGTCTAGCTATGATTTCAAGTTCAGTAAAATTCTTTTCGAGGCTACATATGTTAAGACTCATGATCTTCAGCCCTTTAGTTTCTCTTATAATGTCAAGATCGTCACACATAGCAAGGTTTAAACAGTAATGATGAAAAACAATGAAAGTTTGATGCACCAACAATTAACATTCTACAGTACAGTCCAGTGTGGCCAGCTACCATCATATCAGGGCAAAATTAGGCGGAGAAGGTGAGGTACAGCAAGACCACCAAAACCTCAGGTCTAATTTGGAGTTTGCAAAAAACAGTAAAGTCATTATCATTTAATTAGTGATCAGTGTAGAATATTCCAAATGTTCGTCGTCAGAGACCTGTCTAATGTTTTTGTGAGAGTTTCTGTTGCATCTTGGGTGAGATGACACCCATCATATAGATGGGTGTATCGGTGTGAGGTTCGTCGTCCGGTTCCCATGCAGCGATGGTAGGGGGTGGCAATCCATGGTGTAGGGACGCCATTAAGGGTGTTTTGAGATACAATTTCTCTGTTTATTTTTTCTATGGATTCGTTCAGAAGGTCTTGTTGAGGGTGTGATCCGGGAGGTGAGTTTACTTGCTCCTTATTACGGTTATTATATTTAAAGAGGTCCATCCCAATCAGGGGTAGAAGCATAGAACGTGTTCCACAGTGTTGTTTTATGGACGAGTATGCGTTTGTAAACGACCAGAGAAATTCAGAACATAGTTCAGTTGTGTTTTCGTTTTTGAGAAACACATCCCTTGTGATAGTATTCTTGTATGTAAGGTCGCAAATTCCACAAAAGAAAACAATCAGGTCTGGGTGTAAATTATGGGCCAAGCGTATGGCATGTGGGGTAATTTGATTTAAACCTGATCCTGAGTATGCAAATGTTGAATATGTCAGTGGGCTTGTTGCAAACATATACGGTTTGATTTTAAAACCTCTAGAGTCGGAGACAATCAGAATAGACATTGTTACTTGTGTAAGAACATGGGAGAGAAAGAGTAGAACGAGCTAAGGTGTGAATATAAATATAAATATAAATACGTTGTAACACAATCGTATTTTGATGAACTACAAAAAAGAATATAATCAGTTTAGGCAGATATATCATCAGCCTGTGTATGTTCAGATTAGTCTACTTAGCGTCAGGTCCGTGGTTGCCGGGAAATGAAGTCAGTTGTTGGGGGCGAAGGTTGGAGGTTGACCACGTCGCAGTTCAGCACGTACTTGCATGAGTACCACGCCACCCAGGTTTCTACCTTTGTAGGAGTCAAGGTGGAGTTCCTTCGCATGTAGGGTACAACCTGTTCCCCATTTGAGGTCTAGGGTTGCCTCTAAGAGCTTTTTGTCAGCTGTTCTGAGTAGTTTATTTCTCAGTGCCGCATTCTGCTCGTATTTCAGTAAGTTGACTTCCTTTAACTTGTCCTCCGCTATGGTCGCCCAGGCAGTTGTGTCTAGGTGTTTGGTCATTCTTTTCACTAAATACGGGTCATTGGTCGATAGAATCTGTTGGGCGCAGTCGGGGGCGTTCGCGAAAATAGCTTTATGGTACGCGTAGAGTTGTTCGACCGAGCTGAATATTTTTCCCTCATATTCAATATCGGCCGGATACATATTTGAAAAAGGGGCGTGATGACTGTGGTATGCGAATATTGTGGGTGTTTCTTTAGTTTTAGTATACTCAAGACTCAAGTCTGGTGGGAGCTTTCCTAAATCCTTATGTGCGTAGTATCGCCCATTGTATACTAGGCCTCTACCGCGCGCTTTGATGTCATGGCCAGTTTTTTCCGCAAGCTTGCTTACGGCTCTCATCTCTGACTTTTGTATGCGCAAGTCCGGGTTCATGTCTTCATTAACATAGATGTCCGTCAATGCAGGGATTTTCTTTAAGCGGTTTTTCAGCTTGAGTATTATGTCGCGTGTGGAGGATTTTGCGAATGAGACCAGGATAGGTCGGGACGTGTTAGTTGGATTGCCTACTCTGTACGCCTGGTCAAGTTCTGAAGGGTCAAAGCGATCGTGAATGCGTGAGCATAGGTCTACTGCAATGTCAAATACATTTTCATTGTCGGTTTGATCAATGCCCTCAATAACGATGTTTCGTTTCCTAGCACTTTGATCATTTAGCATACATTGCTCCTTTAACCCTGAGATATTTCGTTCCGCAACATTGTGTTTTTGTTCTAAGAGATTTATTCTACGGTTGAGTGCAGTCAGGTTGGTTTTAAGGGCTAGGTTTTCCGCTTGTAATTCCCTTACATCAGTCTGTGTGTACTCTAAGGAGTCTTTGATTTCAGTCAAAGTATCTAGCTTATCTGAGGTTGATTTATGATTATCAGTGTTTTCTTTTGAAGCAAGCACTAAAAATTCGAGCGTTTTTGCTATGGTTGTAATATAGGGATCTTCTTCTTGAGATGTGGATGCGCGTGTTTTACCTTTTGGGCGGTCTCGCAGTTCTTTCAATATTTCGTCAACCTTTGAGTCGTCCGCCATACTACAGGTGAGCGATAATATGTTACCAGTAGATTGTGGATACACAAAGTAGGAAAATCGACCTTACCCTGGTATCCTGTGGAAGTCGACAAGTATATCGTTAACACACTAACCAAGTAGTAGTTCACACACGTATTCTCAAGTTTGCAATGTCCAAGTATATTACTGTTTCTAGTGAAATTGCTGGGTATTGGTGGGAGCTCGCGGTACACACGTCCTCAACCTGCCATGCGTTATTACCGTGCCCGTATATTGATTCAGAATCTGGTTGGTATTCATAATGCCTCTAGAACCGATAAAAAATGATGTATATTTTTCTATAATCCAATTTGTCGATATTGCAGGCAGATATGGTCATGTTTTATATGCTATAAATGTCTCTCCAGGTGCATTGTCTGAGATTATAATCTTTAATCTCCGAGAAACGTCCTCTTAAAATAAGATTATGTGAAATAAATTTCTGTCATCATTCTCTCGTTAACTATAACGGTACAAAGCTTGCCTTTTGGAAAGATTTTAGGCTTACTATCATTGGCTCACATTGTAAATGAACGGAAACATTTCTAGAGTCTATGTCGACTTAAGTTTTAACCTTATTGCAGAAGAATGATAGCATAAAATGTCTCGTTTCAGAACGAATAGTGTGTGGGGAAATGGGGGCAATACAGCGTGTGTTATTTAAATTATAGCCCCACAGATCAGACTTAACAGAAAATAGATCATAGTGTTTTGTAAACATCCTTATTTGTCAGAACATATTATGAAGGATACCCTTGTTTTGGAACATATAAAAGCGATGACAACGCTTCACATGAAAAAAAAGGCATTTTGTATGGAAATGTGAAGTGACATTAAAGAGATCAACCCACCTGGAAGGATATATAATGATAGCACTTACGGTACATATCCGACAGAAATAGTGCTGTCCTTATGTCGTGAATCAACTGTAAGTGAGGACAGTGCCTTTGTTCCCAGACACACCCGGATTGGGTGTGTCATCGGCGTCATATGCTCTCTTACAAAATTCAATTGGCTTAAAATCACACAACACACATTACATCACAGTATGTTGGAGAGGTTATAATACACTGTGCCACAGCCATGACACAGACACGTGTAGAACTTTACGGTCTGTGTCGGAGAGTATCGTAGAAAATTGGTGATGGTGTTATATGACATTATATCATATGCATGTCCGATAAGGGGAGTGTCGAATTATGATCTTGTCAATACACACTGCAAGGCATGATATGAAATAAGAGCATCATTTCTTTTAGTTGTTAAAGATAGTTCTGATGGTTCAAGTGTCAAAGGGTAAATCAGGTTCAGCTAAGATATCATTTTTTGTACAATACATCTCTAACCTGTTCTTTTTGTAGTGTTTGGGAAAAGAACATCCCCAGTTATTTCCCTCAACACATCTTGCTACCAACACACCTAATTCCCTTTCCATTTGCTCATTACATCAGCGTAAGGAAGGAGAATATCACAAACATAGTTTAGTCACGATGCTATCACGACGTAAAACATGTCCTAACCTTGACATTCTGGAGGGCCATGAAACACAATATAAAGAGCCGGGTACGCCGGTCTGACTTGGCCCGTCCTGACGTTGTTAGTGACATCGTTAGGTGACTCAGCGGTGCAGCTCTCCGCCCAGCGACGAGCAATTTGAATAACAAGAAAAAGGGACCGTCTCGCAGAATGGCAGAATTTTCATAATTTCATTTACTCCCTGACGGCAAGTGAGAGAACTAACAAGGAGAGGAGGGGGGTGTACAATTATTCTACACAGTCCTTTACATCGGTCCTCGCCTCGTCCCCTCGCAATGTCAACGTCGCCAACCCCTTCAACACTGTCTGTCTCTTAATGTAGCCACACCAAGCACTCACTGGTCGTCATAAAATTGCCGCGGCTAATATTCACTGGGACACCACCCTCGTTCTGTCGCCCTTCCAAGTGTCAAATATTTGCTTGGCCCTTGACAGGGGCGCCCCTTATACCTCCATCCCCCACCACAAACTCCCACGGGTGTGAAGAGGATGTATTAACGGGTGTGAAATGAGAGGGGGTAGTTGTGGGTGGGAGGGTGTGTCAGCACATGAACTGCCATCTGGTGGGCCTTGACGGTAACTACAAGTGGATTGGTAGGTCACAGGGTCAAACCACTCATGTGGGGCCTCTCGCAGAAACGGACTGATTTGTTCATTTCCCACACACAAGTCGGGTCTCACTAATAAACCAGGATTACCTTTTTATAGGTTATGTTAAGAGGTAAAGTTAAGCTATTTCAGTTTTAATATAGTTTGGTTTTGCTGTTGGTTTTCTTTGCTCGGAATGGTGGTAGATTCACAAAGTTGACAACAGGAGTACGTGAGAATGGGTGCCAGAAAGACGAACAAATATTAGACCAAATGCATTTTATGACTTGTCACATTAACATGATGCTGATATCATAACAATGTTACAGCTAAGCTGATCTGAAGCTGTTCTCACATTGTTGGAAACAGGAAGAATTTCAAAAGTTTGATTTTGCTTATTTTTCCACCGTATTTGCTTATTTGTGGTTCATCGTATCGAAAACCTTACTCTGGTCAATAAAATATCATTGGGTACGGTCAGGGTCGTTCATTGCTCCCAGAGTATCTTCCGTAGCTTTGCTTGACCATCCTTTTTCAAAGCCTCAGAATTTATTTTTCTAATTCATATGGGAAAGACTATTGCAAAAAAGGAAACCCTGGGTTTCTTGGTTATACTTGTGAAATGTGTGACACCAGTGTATATAGAGGGGCGCTTCAAAATTATGCTCAGGATGAGTGTGTGATGCAACTCTTCGGACGTAGGACTGAATGTTTCTATAAAACATGATAAAATACATGTATACGCAATACATATTACAACACTGCAGTACATGGAATCATTCATCATTGGATATTTAATGACCTATCATTTACTCTATTAGATACTGCTTTATTGTACTTCAATTCATTTCAGCAATGATGATACAATTTAACAAACTTTGAATACTTTAATCTTATAGAAGCACTCCAGCGAAGTATCAAAAACAAATGATATTGACAAATCACCCCTATATAGATTGGCCGTAGCCTATAGGTCCTGCGATGACGGCCAGAAGGGGGTTGGCATGGTTTAGGGGGAGGGGTTGTGCTATCGGCCTACGTGATTAGGCTAGGGGAGGACTACTGTGGCTCAGACAGGGCTTCGGACAGGAATGAGGACAGACCTTGCCGTCCAAATGAGCAGCTACACTGACCACCTCCTCCCAATTAAAGGGTATTGGCGGCCACTTTGCGGTCTTCAGGTCGGGAATAACCGGGCTTGGTGGGAGGCTTGGTGGGAGGGGGTGAAGCTTGGTGAGCAAGGAAAGCCAGATTAGGATGGGGAGCAGGGACAGGGGGTAGCTGAGGGGCGCTGAGGTCAGTATGGTCCTGACCCCGCCAACTGCACGGTGTCTGTGGGTGCACGTGAATTTCAGAAAGCAGCCTGGGATTATCTCTATACTCCCACAGAATCTCACGGATTTTCGTGACCTATCGCCGTCGGACGGTGCGTATTACCTCGACCTAAGACCTATTCATCTCACCGCTCATCGCCGCCGGCGCCTTTGTCGACGACCGCTCGGCGCGCTGCAGACATCAGCGCCGCTATTATCGACGGCAGACACGACAACATCCGCCAGCGCGCGCCTCTGCCGCTACTTCCGGTTACAGGCGCCATTTAAAAGAAGCCACTGCCCCCTTCCCCCTCAACGGTACCTAATGTGTCTAATGTGAGCGATAATAGGTGCACTGATCTAGGCGGATCGGGCCGTGGCCTCATTGGTCAGCTCACATCACGTGATCCTGAGCTCCGCCGCGACCCCAGGCGGCGATTTAGAGCGGCGCTCGTGTCGATGAAGTTCACAGGCCTTCCGATAGAGGTCGGTGCCTCAGACGCGGCGCGCGAAGGCAGGAAATCGGCTGCCGTACCCGATTCATTCAGCCGCAGTTGGCTGCCCAGGCCAATAGGTGGCGCTGCATAGGTGGGTGTTGGGTCAGGTTGCCGCCTGGAGCGCTGTCTGGTGGACACCCGAAAGTCTGGTGAGAGTCAGTGTGTGATCCCGCGAGATCTCGCCTGAGTCGATACCATGACAGGGCAGCAGAGAGGCTGATCACAGAGGCCGCCGACCGTTGTCGTCCCGCCTAACCCTGCCCCCTGGTGGCGGGCTCTTCCTGACCTTGGGTAGACAAGGGGGCAGGTTCCGGAACGTGGTGAGAGTGTAGAACGAGGTCCCATGTGAGCGCGATGTAGAGCTCCGGACATACCGTCTGCTAAAACGGATCAAATCTTCTGAACTGGACTGTCGGTAAAGCCAATTTAGAATTCTGAAAGTGATGTCTATGGGAGGAATTCTGAGTTGTCCGAAGCCAACTGTGACAGCAACAAAGAACTTTGATCGTTGGCGAGAAGGAAATTACAGTAGAGTTTTGAGATGGTTTGAACTTCGAGATAAGCAAATTCTACATCTGTGTCACCAACACACTCTTAAGAAATATACGTATTTTTACAGATTGCCTGCATGGTGCATATGAAGGCAGCCTCTAATTTGAATACATTAAGATATCAACGTTGAATAGCGTGCAAAGAGTGGATACAATGTCAAGATTTCTGACCAAATGGTATATATCACATTGTCCTTGTATTACTAAGGAGGTAAATGATGCCCAGTGTTCCTTGCTTAGCTAGATGCTAAGTAATAATTATGATCAGGATCATTGCTCTGTGTCAGGAAGACCTTCACCTTCCCTTTATACCAGCAGACAGATTATTTGTTTTTCCGACTTCTATATTTGTACATGCACTGGTGCATAAATACCGTCCAGTGCACATGAAAACATGTAAATAGAAGCGCTGAAGAACAGGACAGGTGTAGAACCCTAGCTGGGACTCTTACCCAGGCTGGGGGAATGTCCTTTATTTTGTATCCATTGTACCGTTGTGGGGCCTTGAAAGATGTTACTTAAGACCTGGGAACTGCTCATGGATGAGTCATACGAAGATCCTCTTTCTCTCAGTGAAATTCTTCATCTCTCGTAATATTCTTGTAGAACTGCTTGCTGTGAATTAGCCATGGATGCATGGTAACCACACACATCTATGACCACAGGCACACAAAATGAACAAGGAGATCTCATTAACTTATTTTAATGAACTAAATCAATCCGTAAAATCGATGACTAATTAGTTACATAATTCAGCAACATTACAAGTACTAACCCCTTTCAGTAATAAACCTCCTTGATAGGTGTACTCTCTAGGTTTTCCCCTTTCACTCATGCAATAGTTACATCATCCCAATAATCTGTTTCCAATGAACATGAATCACCTCATCAGTCTATCGTCGCATCGCACCTCATAATCACTTGTATGATAATAAGTCTTTCATTACACTGTTGTTTCATCATCCAATCATTCTAACTAATCCAATGTGAGAGTCTTTCATTCAGGTTTCATTTTACAGTTCCTCCCCACTAACAGTTCAGTCCAATATAATTCCTGAATTTTGGTATGTTCACTTCGTGTGCTCTCCCTATCAGAGCTAACTTCATGAATGTCAGTTTTCTAGGCACTCATGGAGTAGAACTATATTCACGCAATCACTATCTCTTGATGCTACCTCACTCCAGGTAGACTGAGGCCTCCACAGCCCACTGAGTAGACTAGTCGCCACAAAGCAGTGAGCAGAACTCACCTGTACCTCGTCCAGATGTTATCTTCCTACTGCTGCTCAGCGCAGGCAGCACTGAAGTATACTCAAACCAACAACCTTCATTTCAATCGTCAGAGGATTACGTGACCAACCTTTCTTTTTATAGGGAACTCCTGTGGTTCTTCTACCTTTCTACCATCGCAATGTCTTAACATTGTCTCTTAACTTCTTACTTTTCTCGTATCAACTACAAAAACCTTTGTAATTTTTGTACAAGCACATAGTGCACCATCACCCAAAGTCTTTTCCATATTAAACCACAGTGAGAAAAGTTATGTGGGTTCATTGAAAAGGCAAGCATATTGCACGATTTTATATTCCTTCCGGAAATCATGTAAACTTACATGTACACGATGATTCCAGAGAATATAGGCTATTAATGATATTTGTTTTTTTAAAGATCATTTTGAAGAATAACATGTTTCAACTTATAATGTTCACAGGCTTAT
The DNA here is from genome assembly GCA_950022655.1 of Alentia gelatinosa. Taxonomy (NCBI): domain Eukaryota; kingdom Metazoa; phylum Annelida; class Polychaeta; order Phyllodocida; family Polynoidae; genus Alentia; species Alentia gelatinosa. The sequence continues at coordinate 98,177,021 of OX465580.1, read as the reverse complement.
ATGTACCAGAGATCCATAGTCCAATATATATTTTCAGGAGCCAGGTTGTATGTTTTGGCATACTTTTAAATCTTTATTTGCCTATGAATAAACTCTTAGCGGAAATTGATTCTGGTTTGAATATCGCTGAAAATGATTGAATGGAATCGTCACAATTGAATATGATTTAAACAAAGACTTCATTCTTTTTACAAGCCTACCGAAAGCAAACAATTTCGGTTATTTGAAGTACACTTCTATTTCCGTTTAACTCACTCTCTGGTTTAAGTGCAGGGGTGTGGATTAGGAGTATCCGTTTCAACAAAGGAGCAATCACCCCAAAACAGCACGTGATAAACGGGCAGAGACCGACTGGGTAAACGAGGCAAGACAGCCGACCATGAAACAGTTAACCGCAACGATTGGGATCCTTTTTCAGGACATGGGATTGGAAAAAAAGACAACGAAAAATAAAACTAGAATGAACTTTTTGTTGGGAGCGGCGGCGAGCCAGTTGGGAAGGCTGTGGGGCCTGGGCTCAATTTAATAATTCTTCTCACACGGTTGGTAGACAAGGATAGTCCAGGATCCATTTTACCGCCGCCACCCCGGACATCGCCGGATCCCGGGCGCTTCATCCGAGCAACGTGTCCAGGCGGAAGTGGGGCGTCGGGCCGGAAGTGGAATGAGAGCGTTTCCGGGTGAGTCGTCTCGCCATTTACGGAGTCGCTGGGGCGCGCTGCGTCTCTTTCTGTGGGCCCCGGAGCGTGAGAGGAGACGCGCGGCGCCCACTGTACCTGTTAGACACACCCGACGGCCTTTTTTCTTACACCCACAGCAGCGGCGGACATTTGCATTCGCTACAGTGCGCAGGCCTAAAGTCGGCCACATCCGGTCATGCGTCAGCCAATGGGCAGCTCGGTCTGACAAGGGGACAAGCGAACGTCTGTTTCCGGTAATCAGTGGTGGTGGCACCGGAAGTGGGCCTAGCGTTTGAAAAGACAAGAGGTCAGGGGGTTATACGAACAGAAGGTAGTGGCTGAAGTCTACAAAGCGAAGCCATTGGGAAGCCATGCATATCAGAGAGATACAGTTGACTTTAACCGATCTCAACAAGTGACATCATTTCTGCTAGGCAGATTGCTGTATGAGTAAGACGAGCCGTCTAAATCATGCGAAATTCAAATTCATGAAAATGTAAATTTCTACGCCAATTGGCAGATAAGAAGAAAGGTTCCACGATAATATACAATATAGAACACCAGGTAAGCGGACACCTTAAGGACCCATGAACCCCACCGTGTGAATTCCACTTATGGAATATACTGAAAATAGGCCTACACCACTCTAATTATCGGGTCATGTAAAATGCTGTTTTGATATTGATTGAGTAATGTAGATACTTTTAAGGGTTCGGTCTCGGTCATCGAAATGAGGGAAAGCAAATTTTATACATATATACGGTATATTCTCAAAGGGCAGCTCATCATCCCTGGACTTATGTTCTACATCGCCTTGTACTTTTATAGCCTTCCCAACCATGTGCTCTGCTACCATCCCCTCATACATCCTAAATGTAGTAAAAAGACACTATTGACGTTTCAAAGTTGGTGTGATTTCAATACAAAAATGGCAATATGTTGTCAAATCCATGATATCAGTGCAAGGTACTGAATAACTTGACAGCATGGTAAATGTGCTAATGTCATAGAGGATACAACACCGGTCGAATGTTCTAGCCTCCACATACATATTCATCTCACTCTGATATCACTCTAGTAGTCACCACGCCACAGAATCTCATCAACCCAACCCAACCCATGCAATCTTATTCCCACTCTCCCACGAACCCATCTCTCCAACAATCGCTAATCGTATATACCCCATCTTCCTCATAACTCTGTCCCTTTCATCTGAAACAGATGTGCCCATATCCAAGTGCCGACCGAGGCTTTCACGCATATGTCAGGGTATTGTTAGCGAGCATTCCGTCACGATATCAAAGCTCAGTGGCCCCAATCCTTCGGGCCCCCTTGTTGGCCGCGTCCATTCAGCCGGCTTCCTATTCCGAACCGTTGTCACTTATCTCTCCGCATGGATTGTAAACGACGCACAGGATTACCTAAGCGGATCCAACATAACCGAGCCCTGCTAGTGACATATGGCGGGGTTAGCCTACCCTGACATCGTGTATTTTACAAACCAGAAGCTTCTTCCTTGTCTCTGACTACCTGATTTCTATACTAGCTCTGTGTGAGTGACTATCACTCGTTATATAACTTATGCTCAAATCTCTTCTTTTAAGGACAACAACTCAAAATATGATTGTCTCTTTTCTTTTGTTGTGGTTCTTTCTTTTTCTCGTTCGTGTCGATTACAAATAAAGTATATATGCTGCGAACTGTTTGTGCAGATATCGATTATGAGTGGTAATTTTTCGCCTACATCTTTTGTCAATACTTTGCATGACAGCTATGATCTGAAAGAGATCGCTAGCGCAGAAAAAAGATTATTTATATTATACAAACATTTAGATAATATACTGCATTTGTTGGCCTACGTTAAGATCTAGAGATCTATAAAACCAATTAACAACGGGATTGATTCTGTCAGTAAAATATCAAGTTACTTCCAGTTTGTCGTAACCAAATCGGTATAAAAAGTCATATTCAAATTTGTTAGATCTGTGTAGTAAATGTACTGGGTAATACTGTACTATATATTCTAGGGCAATTTTGAGAAGATGACATTGGTTCACGAAATCGAACCTTTTAGGGGTTCTGGACATATTATTGGAATTTCATAACATTATCAATGTCTAGATTAAAAAGCTTGCACCGTGACTCCCACCTTTTAAATTAGAATAGTATTCTACATCATTTGGTGATCATCAAATTCAAATTTTAGGAAAATGTCATGGTAGTATCTTTCAAAGTATATTGTCTGGTATGCCTGTATACGTCAAGGTCTGTGGTAAACATTACAATATTGGAGTCCGGGTGAGTCTGGTCATATTTCCAAGAAATAGTGCCACACAAAGGAACCATGTTCATGTGGTCCATATCATAATAACCTTAACCATCTACCCATAAAGTCGTTTGAGCATTCCTACTTCTTTCAAAAATTTTGGAAACGGGTAACTTCAATAAAAAGACGAAAGCTGCTATCATTAATTAACAAGCCTACACGTATTCTCAGAGATTTCTAATCAAACTTTCGAGCGAGTGAAGGCAAGATTGATCAACAATTCTTCTGGAAAAGATATTGGCAGGTTTGTCGTAAAGATGTTCCATGCAAACTTTACAAATTACTAAAACTCTGAAATCCATAAAATATTATAGTCTAGTAGCTGAAACCATTCAAAGAGGGTCGTCCATTCTGTATGGGACATAATTACCAGAAGCAATCCAACCGAAAATATCTTATTTGGAGCACCAATTCGATAAGTACCAACATAGTGGGAATGTATCCTCGTGTGATTGCCTCCTGTAATTGACTGAATTGAATCTGGGACTGATAATTCACACTAGGTGGGTATATTTAGCTTCACCGTTAACACTACCCATTATACTTTTCTGACTGAACTCAAACCTTCCCCAAACTCCTTCAAGGTTGACTGTCTCACAGCAGCAGGCTCTTCTATTAGGGCCATCGTTTGATCTACTCCGTCCAGTCGCCGTTTTCCCGCTCTCCCAGATCCTCCTTTTGTCGTCTGCTCGCACATCGCGTGGCCGCATGGGCCAAATGCAAAGCGTTCCCAGGAATCCGTGATATAATGACGTCGTTTGCGTCGTCGCCGCGTGGTGGCGCCATCAGCGCCGGCCGCAGCGTCTCACGCTCGGCGGAACGCGAAGAAAGACGATGCCGTCGACGATGCATTTCCCGAGCCCGCTTTCCTTTGAGGAGTTCTCATTTACCCGGGTGGAGGCTCTCCTCCCTCCACACTACATCTCTCCCCACACCCGTCCCCCTCTACCAAATCCCTGCCGCCGCATGCCTTCAAGAAGTGGGGAATAGGAGGATGGGGTTGGAGGACTGGCCTCTTATTTATCTCCTCTAAGGCTGCAGAGCTGCGGAGGCGGGCACACACAGAGAAAGCATTTGCCTTCCACACGACTTGCGTCCAGCGCCAGCGTCCCACCCGCCATTGTCCGCCAGGCGCCAGGCGACTGTTTTCAAATATATCGTCCCGGCGTAATTGTGTCGATCGAGCGGAACGACTCTGGTATTTACCCATTCATTACTGTCGGTTTGCCTCCTACCACTCTGCCTCCTTTATCCGCTGCCATCTCCCTCTCCTACCATCCCACCACCAGCTTAAGGAATCCTCCCCAGTGCTCTACTCTACAGTCTCCCCCGACGTCCTTCACGGAGACTTTGACGCTCCACAGACGCTGCCACAATCGGTGCGCGATGACGTAGCGTCAGGAGCGTCGCCAAGGGAGGGAGACGACATTTGTAAGAAGCATCCCAGTCGCTTGGTAACGACCTCTGTAACGACACTATTAGCGGCCACGTTGCTTTGTCGTACGACAACTGGACCTGAAAGCCTTGGTAGCAAATGGACGCCTGTCCGTTCTGCCATCAGAGCCCTCTATTAAAACCACTCTCAATGGAAACATTATATGAATTGGCCCGAAGCATTAATGTGCCTATCTATACACCACGTCCATTGGTGCTATAAAAGCCGGGCTCCTTTAGGAGGTGTCCTATATGAGGGAACTCATAATAGAGCGATGCCTTTCTGATTGTAGGACGGTCTTCAGTGTCCCATATAACTGCCCCTTAAATGCTGTCATTGCCCTCACAATATAACCTGATGTGCCTTGGTTGTTTTCCTTTCTTTCCTTATTGGTTTCCTATCGAAGCTTCTCCCGTGGCTTTCTCGCCACAGTAAACTATACTCTAGTAGTTGCAACCCATTCTGCAAACGTACAGAAACCATTGCTTACGTTGCGAGATATGCAAATGAATCCAACCGAAAACCAGTGTGACCGGAAGTTAGCAGGTCCGCCAATACGCACTCTGCAATGTGACACTGTGCCATTGGGGCGGCCAGCGGGGAGAAAAATAGAAAAGGTCAAGGTCAGTCTGTGTCAGTGGGGGAAAACACGGATTATGATTGATGTTGGCGGCAATGGCGGCGGTCGGCGAGGCGGCGGCGTGACGTGATTTAACATGACTCGCACCCTAAGCCTATTACCGGCGTCCGTCACAGACACGCGGGGCGCTCCACTGGGTCCGCTGGGCACCAGCGAACCAGCTGGGGAGAGTCGTAATGACGACGCGGTAAACGCTGTCCCCACGGGACGGCAAATTATGACGTTTTCTTATCGAGACTGGATAGCCCTACCCAGATGGGGGCATTAAGGGGATCGGTCATTTAATGGAATTATAACATCTCCGCTAAAAAGATTTTAAACTGCATCCTTATGTGTCCCACAACCAGTGTTCTGTACTACGTTCGCTATGATGAAGCACTATTGGTTTATATAAAGGAAACCTATGAAAGTTTAGGGTCAGAGCTCGTATTCCATCGAGTTTGAATTGCAAAGTAATTCATAAGGCAAGGTCGTGTGAATCACGTAGAGGTTCAAACGAGATTGGATCAAGCTCTGACCATAAACTTGAATAGGATTCTGAATTCATCTCATCCTTCACATTGACTAATGGGTTAACCTTTGTTACATAATCCCCCATTTTATATTTTTCCTAAATATCTCACGAGCGTTGAATGCGAGTTCCTAATGTTAAGTCTATGGAGATAAAATATAACAGGGATGAGATAACATGGTGTTCCCCAGCTCAACCTCAACCCAATCTGACCCTTTGTGGCCCGTATCTAATACCTCTATCGCCAGATATGCTACACAGAGCACACTATACGAAAATACATTTATCCAGGAGATTTCCTTTTCAAAGATTTACCTTTAGTGAGTCAGGGAAAACATTTCTACACAAAATGTCAGGAATAAAAAGATATAATACAAAGAATATCGCTGGTGTTCTAGATGAAATATGACACGTTCCCTAATACTATAAGGTATCCGTGTCGGCACGCTCAATGTGTGACCTATCACGTGACCTAAACACGTGATCTAAACACATGACCTGCATGTGTACGTGGCCGACCAGCTGGCTTGCAGATATAAACGATAACATTCACAGGCAAGTCGTCTTTATATGAGATCACCCTGTAAACATAGGTATGGTGTATCAATTCAATATGATATTTCCTTTAAGAGTGTGAGAAAGAAGTCAGAACTTGTAAATGATTTTGGTGTTGATTTATAATTGTGATCCCTCAATGGTCAAGTCATGGCCTTGACTCTCTAGTGATAACTATCTCGCCATTATTTTCCCTTGTAAAGCTAGTTTCTTTATTTGCCTTGATTGTTATGGGATTTTGGATATACATTGAACATACTATTCTAGATGAATAAAATGATTTCTTGACATGTTTTAGTTCCTCCACCGTAACAATAAGCCTGCAAATGTAACAACACAGGATGAAAATGTAGATATAACTGGTCCAGGGTTAAACCCAAGTCTTGGTGTAACGTAAGGTCATGCATACTCGTCATGTCCGGTGAAGGTACCACGTCAGCTGACGTGACGTATGGTGGGAGCTGAGCCTTCCTGGCTGGCCGCTCCGTGGCGCCCCGCCGAAATATGGAGATGAATATTTGAGCTTACGTCGGTGTTCATAAGTTGTTTGGTGCCCTCAGGGGTTTATGTGATGGGTTGAATAACGACAGCCGCAACTGTAAACCATCCAGGCCAGCTAAGCAATCTTCTACAAGACAGTGACCTTTACTACAAAACACTCCACCCAGTGACTGTTAAGGTTTGACACAGATTTGTGCTTTTTCTTCTAGGAAAACATCTATTCTGGGTTAAACGATGAACGATTGAATAATTACCCTTTAAAGGGCAGGGTAACGTATTGCTGTGTAAGCAAAATATAATGAAATATTATGAAAGTATCTTCGTCGATTAAATGATGAGGGACATCCGCATCGCTCTTCACTTGCAAATCTTTTAATATTGTATACGTGGCCTTACAAGGTCACGATTAGTGACAATGTAGATGTTGGATTCTAGCTTTTGTTGACAGACTTTAGATTGTCTAGACAATGCAGACATTTAAGACAAAAAGCAAAGGTCCTGATATATCTAACTGTTCTGCGTGCGCATATTTATCCATCAACGATCTAGTATTTGGATGACGAGAATAAAAAGAAGTTCTCTGCCCTACGACCACGAGAATTCTAGCAACTTTGCGTACTGACACTCTTTCAAGGTATTTTACTGCTACTTGTGACTCAGATTAATGAATCATGATTTTCTCTGAAAATGTGATCATGATTTATTTCAATTTTGGTAGTACATTCCTAGGAACAGGAAAGTCCACCGCCGCATGCACAATTATCATAGACCCGACATAATAGAAAGACTACAATCTCAGGGGATATCACTGCCAAAATGATTTGCAGTGATAAAAAGCTGCAGCTATTCTTGCCTCGATGCAAATGTGTGACATGCAAAATATGATGTATGTATTGCAAGGACGAGCGATAATCTTAAAATTGTTGATTGCAGTAAAAATCTATAAAAAAAAATCAAATTTTCAATTTTTATCATATCAGAAGTATTGCTGTTCTATATCTGCATGGTGAAGTAAATATGCAAACCTAACAGTATGTATAATGCATGGTAATCATATGGTCATACTACACATATTTTCATTTTCATTCTCTTGAAATGTAAAGGTTCGTTTCAAAGTCAATGGCTGTTTTTATCAGTCCGACTTGTGTTTATCTATATGCCCTAAAAGGAAATACACATATGGCATTGTTATGATACGTTTTTCATCTGCAATACTGGGCTCGAATTGCTTCGACATACATATGGAAACATCAATAGCAGATCCTCCAGTACACGTGCCCAAAACTTACATTTATCTGTTCGTACTGTTAGATGGATTCCCCTGAATACTAAAAACTGATGTACGAAGTTATATGTATCGTTTGGGGGTGAAATCCCATCTAGTCTTTTTCAGATCTAAAATTTGATGGTACAAAGTGGAACAGTATTGCTATCCATAAATAATGGTAGAACTCATTAGGCCAGACATTGTTGTCCATTGTGACTGCATTTATGTGTGTAGCGAAAATAGTGATACAAGTGAAATTACGTGCTGTTCGATGTATCAAGTATTTGTTTCTCTGATATTCATGATGACGAATATAAAAAGAAGCATATAGAAATAATATATGAAGAATGAAGAAAGATAATTACCTAAATCAGGATCTTAAAAGTAAATAAATGATCCAGATCATAGAAGGGAGGTCCTCTGCCAAAGCCTCAACGCAATACAACTAAGAAACCATCATTCAAAATACAGTTACATAATAATCTCAATGGGATAAATACCACATAATACATATAACATCATGTAATTCCAGCTTTCACTTACTATCATTGAGCGCGGGAAAACATGCTCAATGCTTATATATGTCACCTAGAGTTTAGAATGCTTACTGTAAAGAAACTAACCCTTCACTATCAATGAACCAACTATAAAGTCCTGGTAAAATGGTCAGGTGCCCAGTATACCAGTCTGACCGTACCCCTGCCCCACTACTGACTTGTTTCCTCATAATGGAATATTATTTCATGGTATTTTTTGGGACAAAGTATCCATTATATCAATCCTGCCATCAAATAACAAACACTTTGTCATGGATACTGCTACTAGAAAAAGAAACTATTACATGATAATAATGACTAAATTTGATATTTACATTTTCAAATCTGATGGGACAGATCTAAATGCAATGTATTTAGACTGTCATATCTGATGGGGCAGACTTCAGACCCACTTTGTACAGACCTGACAAACCAGTTTTACTCCCTTCAACCCTGTCACTAAGCCGTGCATCTGAGCCTTGACCATAGACCTGTTGAACGTCTTGATCATGTACCCTCATGCAGCCATGGAGAGAGAGACACACAGAGACAGTTTATCACGCAGATGGTGACAGAGACAGTTGGGAGACTCCCACAGGGACAGGTAAACAGACAGGGAGTCAGACATTTATTGACATGAAAAAAGATCCAATTACAATAAGATATCATGAGAACATCTCGGGAAGATGTTAAGGGAAGAATAGTTACTAACGCCTACTAAATACCAGTTCAAATAATAAAGAGTAATACAATGATGAAATTATTGCTGCTTATTTTTATGGAAACTGAGATCCTTCATCCAACAAGATACAGATATATAAACAAACAGACATGGGGGGAAAGGGGTATGAGGGAAAGCATAGACACTTGTGTATAAAAAAGAGAAAAAACAACAACAGAAAAAAGGGTGAGGGCGACCCACTCAGATTCTGTTTCAACAGTTTGTTTCTTAGGCTTATTTTCAAACTTACATATGTATTCTTCAACATGATGAGTGCGACGAAATTCTATGGCGAAAATTGGCGAAAAATATAAATCTTAGTGAAGCAATTAATGGAGTACAGAATATGTGCATTCTCAATATGCTCTGTTATTCCCAGTAAACCAAAGCCTTTGTCCATAACCATCTGTAGAATTTATAACCTACCTAGCCAATTGTTAATTTTTATCTATAGTTTCTTAGTTTTCGCACAATCCAAGAAAAAGTGTTAAATATCATCATATCATCATCTCATTACACGATGAAAAATCATCAGGGTTACAATTTTTCTCATATATATAGCTCTATTTGTAGGAATTATACGATTTATCATCTTATACTGGCAGATTGTAGCTTAGTTTTTTCTGACCCATCTATAAATATTTTGTTATGTATTAGACCAGGTCATCTCATTAAAGGTAACATCAAGATCCCTTTCCCATTTAGCCTGAGCTGCAGGCTTTCTATTCATATGTTTGATAAGTAGAGAATACATTTTCTTTTTTGAAGAGGCCAAAATCTCAATCAAGTTATCAGGTCAATATTATTTATGTAAAGGCTCATAGGGTCTATTTTGGCTTCAGTAAACAAAAGGACCATTTGTAATTTGTCTGATAAAATATCAGTTCATTATCTATATTATCTTTTGGTAAATAAGGTCAGCTCCTTTATTTTCAGATTCCAGACACCATAGTTTATTAAATTTACTAAATACATCAACACAAAAAAAAAACAATCTCCAATAAATCAATCTATCTTTACCTTCACTGCTGATGCAAAACAAAAATGCACTCTTTTTCGTCCCTAGCATAAAACAATATAAGATATATTCATATGAGACCTTGGCCACGTTCATTATTTTTACAAGAAGCACATGAAGGGTTTCGAGAATTGAGCAGAGACACCATAGATGGGAATACGTCCCTGTTCCAGGATGCGAACAGGACTGTTGCTATCACCGGAGCCTTCACGCCTTCCATCCGTCTTCTCGTATAGTGAACACTAACCATAAGCACGTACTGAAGTTTGTCTGAAAGCCGCTTACCACGAGCTGGTTTTAACGTCTGCATGCGCGGCGATGATTCCATCAGTACGTGCCACACGTGCACGGGGCCCGATAGCTTAAACCCCCTGCTTCTGATAGCTCTAACTCTCCACCCCCACCTCCTACACTCCCAATACGGCCATTAGTTCTCACCACATTCAGAGTGGCTTTTAACACCGAAACCTGACGTAATTCTGTCGGGTGGAAGAGACCCAGAGGGTTGTTTGGATAGAAAATGAAAATTTAGATACTCGCCTTCATGAAATATTTCTTTTGGAATGTTGGATCATAAATCTAACCATAAAGAATGGTGCCTTGATTATAATCTACATAATCGGGGATGTTTCTCCTGATATTGGAGAATTCTAACGAGAGTGTGTCATCGTAAGGACACTAAGTGACTTCCTAACAGTTCGTGAGGCCGGGGGTAGTGTGGGTATCAAGCCCTTGAGGTATTGCATTGATTTCCGTATCTCATAATGTGTTCTGTGACTTGAAACCTAGGGTCGGCTCCTGAAATCAGCCAAGAGAGTTTCATCCCCACTAACTCATCCTTAATGTTTCTGAACAACCTTTTGATGAAAAACAATGTGCCTGGATTATATTCACCTACATTTCATGAAGTGGAAATTTAGATTTTGATGACAGATCCTTTTCTTGAGAAAGACTCTAGAGTGATCTTTAATAACAAGCTCCAGCTTAACACTGAAACTCTCAGCCAGACAGACAGGATGCCTAACAGCTCCACCGGGTATGGAACTAGAAATACAATCAGGTGCAATATCTACAGGGGATCAGAGGTAGTCCATTTTTGAACTCCATCTTGAAGGGCGTATCAAACAAACTTGTATAGCAGGTCATATATGAAATGAAGCCTGCTTGCGGAGTGTTCATCGCTGGGTGTCTCGGCGTATCTACATCAAGATCAAAACCGCACAACCGCATTAACTCCTCTGTGACTACCATCATATGGAAGGAGGCCTTATCCATCAGAGCTGCACGTCATAATAGTTCTGAATCAAGTCACATTGATCTTTGTAATTCTTCATTTTAGATTTTTGGAAACGTGCGCTTAGGGCAACCACGTGTATGTGCAACCGAGCCGGCTGTATTGCCTTGTCTCTAACTTGATATGATCCAATAAAACATGTCTAAATTAGAACTGTATTCTCGTACACCTGCACATTCTTTGAAGACCTAAAAATATAGATGTGTAATGAATTTCAGGATAAATACAGTGATACAGTAACTTATAAGCGCGTCAGTAACCCTTATTGATTAATTTGGTATCTTTATCCATATGTATGAATAGAATTGTAAAAAAGTTTGTTATTGCCTTAGTTGGTAATTACTGTCACTACTGAGTTTTACCGTTCCATTTGGGAATCCCTCTGGTCATGATACGTTCTGTTTTATGGATGTTCTGACCACTTAAGCAGTTCTATCCAACACGTCACCAAGGTCAAGGACACAGAGAGTGTCTTATCAGAGATTCCCAGCCCAGTGCTCTTGCAATGACTGACGCTCCCCAAGCACATCCTTACGGGCCACTTAAAGTAACACCCCACAGGCGAATAGAGAGTAAATGCCAGATTTTATAGCGCGGATATGGAAATGGTACGTTTCATTATTGTTTTATTCTGTTTCTGCCAAAGGGTTAGGCTGACATAAAATTTAAAAACCCGAGTTGATATTTAGGCACAGTTCTATCTCTATTTCTATTTCCCGACAGATTTGGTAATATATACTTTGCTAGGTCTTGTCAAATGCGTGTAACTAACTTACAATAAGGGTGCAAAAACAAGCGCAGCATTATCATTGCATGTAAAGAAAGATGAATAAATAAACCGCGTCCTTAAATATAGCAAAGTTTGGTAAACACCCACAAACTAAGTGTTGCAAAAACCGTCGTGCAGTACACACAGGGTGCTAGTCTACGGTAAACAGCCTAACTGTCTCAGAGCCAGTCCAAATAGGTTTCTTGAGGTCGAGGTGAAAAATGGGCAATAGCCGGAGTGAGGAGTAAGCAATAGAGGCTGATCCAGGGCTTAGATCTGGACGTTACTGCGCCCTCCAAACATTCACACCTATTAGATGATCGACCTGGGGCTCAGAGGACCAAGTCCACCAATGAGCCAATTGGCATTGGTTTCATTAGCTGAACAGCTCCGAGAATGGTAGACCCCGATGGCGTCAGCAGTGGTGGGAGTCCGGTTGTGAAGGAAGCCCCCTGTGCGGCATAAACAAACGACTGCAGTAGCTCTGAGTTGTTCTTACGACCGAGGGACACTGGCAGGGCGTGGCGAATGTAGCCTAGTCAGGAGCCTGGTTCCGCCCTCAATTCTAGATAGTCGGGCAAGTAAAAGGCTAGGACCTTTAACATGTGAAACATTTTGTTTAGTATTATTTCCTTCTTTTTCTTTTCTTTTCATATTTCACTCCTTTTTAACGCGATTATCCTGACACAAATCCATCCAGGAGAACCAGGAGATTGGCATCTTTAGAATAGCTAGTAGACTAGTAATTTGTATTATCCTAAACTTTTCATTTTATTTTGGGAAATATATGGAAGGCAATTCAATGTTGGTTAACCTTCGGACCTAAATGATTATTTGTCATAGATACTCTCCGGAACATAAATTCCGTTCGCACTTGCAATAGACCTTTTCAACAATTCGGTTAGTGTTGGTTGAATAATGTCATCTCTGTTAACAATTTACAATGTTTTATAATGTGAAATATCTAAGCTACTTTGGTGTTTAGAATACACATTATGTGAGGGTTTATTGATGCACTGATGAGTATATGTATGCTGTATATCGATATTGAGTCTCTGAAGATTCTCTTGGAACAACTGCATGACTTAACTTTCAAGACTTATCTTTATAAACCCTAGTCTTTGACTTCCACTCGGCTACTAAACAGTGCCCATTTAAAGAGCTCGTTAGGCCTGACTGATGAGCCAGCGATAAAATGGAATTTATCGTTTCCTTTTCCCTACCATTAATCTTATTTCCAAAGTATCCATCTAACATTGCAATGACCAGTGATCCATTCAGGGGTCTTGTTTTCCTTGCGGTCAGCGATCATTGTCATTACGTTTTACGACTTTTAAATCTAAAAATTCTTTACGGAATTGTTGGCTAAAGGTAAATTGATTCTAGTGGTTCCTCGAATACAGTGCCTCCAGTACCAGACCTATGGATGGAATTCTAAGGGAGTTTTAACTGAATTAAGCCTTCCTTTTGAAGGTGGCTGCGTACGTGGTTGCTGAGTTCGCATGTCGGTAATTAAGCCTGTTTGGTCAGAGTCCCTAAGTAGATTGCCCGCTGTCCTACCCGCTCTCCCGACCAGTCAAGACCAGCTGCTCAATACATCCAGTCGGTAATGACCACTTGCTGGAGCCTCTGTCCGTCAGTTCAGTGTAAAGGTAAATGAGGAAGCGAAGAGGACGGCATGCAAAACTACTGCTGTGATATTTATCAGTTTATTTTCTTCTGTAGTAAAATACTTTATCAATCCATATATATATAGGTGTTTTCCTATTGCACCATGAAAAAATACATTTTAGGAACACTCCTTCAAATATGCAAATAGGGGGAGTGTGGTGCAAGTAATCCGCAGAATAGATGGCCAATTTAGAATATCGTTACCCCGTTTCCGTTTGCTGACCGACTTCCTTTAAAATTTCTTCCCCAGTCAAACCCTGACCCAAAGCGGAACAGCGCCGTTGCAAGAAACATGGAGCAAAGAGAAGTCGGTCGTTGACGGATAAGTGTATGTCTTAAAAACATAAAATGGTATTCAGGTTACCTATAATTTCACAGTGTTTGGACGCCAAACAACGATATACAAAAAACTTAAGTAGCTGCCATCCAGGTCGTAATAGCCCAAGTGTTACTTCCCTGGGTATTACTTCCCCAGTCGACCCTTCCCTGGTAGGCACTTCCCTGGGTGGAAGTACACTAGATGCATCAACTCTTTGCAGGTGCCATTTGCCCAAGTGGCAGTCTCCGGGTTGCAGTTCTCCCATATGGCAGTCTCCTAGGTGGCACTTCCCCCTGGTGGCACTTTCCTGGGTGGCAGATGGCACTTCCCTGGTTGGCACCCCGCCTGGATGGCAGTCGCCTGGGTTCGAGTTAACCAGGTTGCAGTCATGTAGATGGCAGTCTCCTGGGTGGCAGTCGCCCACGTTGTAGTCCCCCAGGTGGCAGTCTACCGGATGGCAATCTCCTGGGTGGCATTTCCCTGGGTGGCAGTTGCCCAAATGGTATTCACCCAATAGTCTCTTTGGTTGCAGTCTACCAGGTGGAAGTTGCACGGACGGCAATTCCCTGGTTGGCAATGGCAGTCACCCGGGTTTGGAGTCACCCAGGTTGCAGTCACGCAGGTGGCAGGTGGCAGTTGTTTGGGTGACAATATCCTGGGTAGCACATCCCTGGGTGACAGTCTCCCAAGCGGTTGTTCTATTCCCACATTGGGTGGCTGTCCTATACCCACACCACACTGTCTGATAACCACACCATACTCTGTCCTATAACCACAACGCCCTGTGCTGTCACGACACCGCACTCTTTCTGCTGGTCTCTATTGTTATTGGAATGAATATCTCTAATGTTCAAAGATAGAATTGGTCTAAAAAGATATCAAAATTCCTAAGGGCAACAAACGCACTGATGTATAAATATCATAGGACAGATTGTATTGCAGTAGTACACATCTGATACAGCAAGTAATCTACCACTAGACATGGAATAGGGAGTGATTCAGGAACAAATAACAAGAATAGAAATATAATGCGAATGATAACTATTCTATGTAAGTTATGTTCAACCAATAATCAATTTGATATCATTCATATCTTACATTAATAAAAGAATGTAGAGTCCCAGCTTCTTGCATGATCGATCATTGAGGCTACCTTCTAGAAAAGGATTGTATCCATACAATTGGTTGTGATTTCTGAAGCTGCTGCAATATTCGTAGTTTACAGTGAAGTTCCCACCCTTGCCTGTGTATAGCTGAGTTTGACTCCAGTGAAATTGATCTATCCTATTCAGTCGCCAGTGCTTTCTGATCAGACACAAAGTAGGGCCTGGTATTTTATCCCCTGAAAGCATATTTATACAAGTGCTGTCTTAAGACACGAATAGTTGATGTATCTGCAACTCTGAGGTACAAAAGAAAATATTAAGAGTAATTTATCTTTTATAGTGAAGCTGTCTTGATTGTATGATGTACTATGGTCAGTCCAAGGAGGGATCTAGACTCGCATTATGTGGTTATTAGCATGTTTGTTTTTAGTTCTTTTAAAGTAGAAAACACAATGCAACTGATATAAAGACCTGTTCTTTATTTTAACCTTTCAAACTAAACATCATGTCCTTGCGATAATCTGTATACTCGATATCGTTGGAAATAATCATAGAAGATTCTCTGTCGAAAATTGCAGAGAATTGTTCATGAATCTGTAATAATTGTAGTTGTACTGTAGCTAAACTTAAAATAGGGTATATTATGTATTAGTTTCATATCTTTAACTTAAATCACTATAGTTTGTCAAATCTTTGTATAGGTTAAATGAAAATATCATTATTTCATTGGTTTGAAAAGAGAAACAATTTTTTTAATTTTGTTTTCTATTAAAATAGATTTCACGACGTTACACGTTCGCCAGATGCCTGACGATCTTCCACGCATTATGACAGTAACATTGACAAAACGATACACAAATACACATATATAACATTTATCATTCATACTCAGCTCATTTTTCTATTTTTCTTATAGTAAACTCTATTGTAACTTTAGTCTTTTGACAATATAATTCCGAATTATATTCGGTCTTTTGACCCTCTAATCATCTAATATCGCACTGACCTCGGTTTTTACTTTATTTCTATATATATAACCCTCTTTTATCAATTGCGTATCTTTATTCAACCTGTTCCAGTATTTTTCTCCTATGTATAAAGGTGTGTGTCTGAATTTCTAAATTTTTGTCTTTAGGTGTTTATAACATAAACAAGCAATTAAAATAATCTGGAGTGTTGCCCTCAAACTGTCCCGTCAGACCTGATAAGAACCTGGGGTTAAGAAGCATTCTCTCTCGAAATAACTGTCCCTTAAACGGGGTGTCCCCTTAAGCGGAGTTGAAATAAAGTCTTAATCGAGCAAAACCTTTCTGTTCTGAGCATATTGTTCCATTAAGCGGGTTATCCCCTTTAGCTAGGCGTCTCAGAAGCACGATTTTACTGTATTAGTTTTTTTGTGACTAGAAAACTTAAGCACAGTGTTAAAAGAATCCCTGAAAATAACAAACGTTTCTTAGATTATGTATGCCGCACAGGGACCTTTCGGTTCAACCAAAAGACCAAGCAGCCTTGTATCAATTTAAATGAAATCAAAATGAAATAATATGTTTCTGTTATCGTAATCAACTTCAACTCGAACAAACATATTTCTAACCATGACTTGCATCAACTTAAATATCTCTATGTAACAACTTCTGGAATAAACGCTTTCATTAGCAGCGATGTTCATCAGAGAAGCACGGAATGGCCTCCCATTATTTTACATACGGTGATCCAGCTGTAAGAAAGATAATTAGAACTGCATCACTTGTTTCAACATCATCAAAGGAACAGATCTTAAAGGGCAACTCAGCAAATGACATAATTAACTCAAGGAAATTATTCAAGTGTTGAGTGAAAGTAATTTTTGTTAATCATCCAATACAGAGTGTTCCACATAATCATTGAAAATACCCATAGCACAATCCATTCTTGCTCTGGGAAATAGCTCTAGATGTTTACAATGGCAGATTGATATTTCCTCGTAGAGCACCAATCAGCCAATAGAACAGCCGAGCAATTACATAACCATTTGACACAGGCATTGAACCAGTCTGTTTAGGCTCAGGTTATGCCATCCACTTTCCTTTATTTATATCGTAAATGATTCATGGCGATCCCAAAGGTTGGACCGTATGGGGTTACGTTGGGTGTGTAAATGGAAGATGAGTTTGTTTCTCTTTCATTTCAGACTTACGTAAGGAGACACCTCACGGCCATGTGTTCGCCTACGCGCGCGCATGCGTAGGCGATGACGTCACAAAGTAATTTGCCTCGGTACATTGGATATGCCTATAGCGATAATGAAACATTTGGATACATTGACAAGCATAGCGGGCCCCTTCAATTCTAAAATTGAAAACTTGAGTGGAAATTGCTTGGGTAAATATATTTCATATGAATTTTTTTATTACTGGGATCAGTTTGTTTGAAGTATATGAACGTATCCACTGAGGGTTAGAAATAAGGATGTAGATACGAATAACTACTGTTGTGTCCAGAAGAGTATATATCTATGAAAAGGCATACATGAATCTTTCTAGAAGGGGTAGTAAGGATAGGCAACTCTCCATTATTGGCATTTCACAATTCCAGTTCCTCTGTACATAGTCCCTTTTTAAACACACACAACTTCATCACTATATCACAAGGTAGGTTGCATTGTCTGGATATCTTTGATATTCCATTTGTAAGACACTCAATTGTCAAACACGGGCGGTATCAAGCACAACTTATCTCTGAATCGCGATAATAAAAGATATATTCCATCACACTATCATAGATCTACTGTGGAAAATAAAGGGATCTTTGGGTATTTTAGGTAATAACTGCCATTGTCAACACCGATTAGAGAAAGGCCACCACAATTGTGTATAGAAGACCACAGACTCTGTTGATGAACAAAGCCATACATTTTACGCATTGAACCCTGAATCGAACAATGATGACGTCACATAGCGTCGTTGTAATAGCGTCACGACCAGTAAACGAGGGTAAACAAGGCGCTAACGAGACGCCGGCCCTGCCCATGTCGGGCCGGAGGAGAACCGGTTTGTACCGGATTGTCGCGCGCCTTCTGTAGTGTCCAGGACATTCTCAATCAAGGACAGCCGCCCTGCTCCAGGATGGCTGGGTCCTAAACGGGGACATTGACACGAACAATGGCGTCGGGTATTCCCCTGATCGGCCATTGTTCTCGGCGTCTCAATTATTCATCATTGGCTTCAAAGGCTGGCCGGGCGGCTCTCAAAGGACGATTACGAGGCTCCTCCGTTCTCGCCGAGTCTCGCGAGTCCGAGATTTGAAGAGGGAATGGCGGATGGTGTAACGCCCATTAAGAGAGGCACCGCTATCGACGCCGTGTAATGATGTAAGCGTCAGTCACGCTTCATCGGCGCCGGTTCAGGCATGGGAACGTAGCGGGGCGGGGACGCCAGCATTCAGACATTGTCATCTCCTGGTTCCAGCTGCAGAGGCTCCCCCAAGCGGACTGGAGTGGGCTCATTGAACAGGGACTAACACGCTGATTTCAAATAAAATTATTTAATATTCTCCTTTTGATGCCAATCCAAGCTATGAGCAGCCGCCCCCACCCAATTGGTTGGATATTTCAATGTCCCTGTGCTACATCCTCCTCAAATACACCTCCCTAGGTCTGTCAAGGAATGTTTTACGAACTGCAAATCAATGTAGATGAAAAAAGTCCTGGCAATCGATAAAAGTTAATTTAAAAGAGCCTTTGATATTGTGTCATAATGATACATGGATTGATTCAAAGATCTGAACCAGATTAAAAAAGCGCGGGAAATCGACAATGACAGCAGACGATCGTTACTGGCGGGCAAACTGTTTCGTCTGCTTTCGTTCTCGTGTATCCAAACATTCAAATTGGCAGGCGGTATTTTCGTACCGGCCTAAATTAGGGGATCAATTCTTCCGCCAAAACAAAAAGGGTCACCGAGCGAAAAACGGAAGCGGAAATAGCACCGGTCTGACAATGGAGACTCGCTTTGGATCATCCGATCGGCGTCCTCACATTGCTTTCATTCTGAGCATGCGCCAACGTCCATTTCCGCTTGGTCGGGATGAAAATTTTGAAAATAATTGCCTTCAATCGGGCGTGAACGCGGGAAAGTCGGTGGGGGTGAAATTCAACACGGCCCTGGTATGACTTTTTACCTCTTTTTCTTTTTAGTTGTGGCGTCGGCCTTGTGGTGGATGTGGATGAATTCGTTTAAGGCTTGGCCCAATTTGATATAGCAACCATAAATACCTGTGTCACGGAATGGAGCCTCATGGATCAGCGTTCATGCAGGAAAAGGTTCACAGTGGTGGTCAGAAAGAGAGGAATTGGGTACAATATAAAAGGTATCTATCGCTGAATAAAGAAAAGGGGCAGCGATAAAAAAAGAACGTGTCGTAAGAATCAATGTAACCCTAGTTAGAACCTGAAGAAATTCGACTTGTGTCATATGACTTGATCGAAGACTTTGTCTTCATGCAGTCTTTCTATTATTGCTGGAATACTTCAGCTTTAGACAAATTTGGCTGATACATATGCAGGATAAGAAATCCCAGAGGTAATGAGGAGAACATATTGAAGGTGAATATAATACGTCAAACAGGGAATAGTAGGAATATCAAGAACAGTACAGTAAAGAGCACTGAGAATAAATATGAAAGAACAGAAAATGGAGGCTGGACAAACAATGCTATAAAGTTAATAGTGTAAACCATGACATTCCGGGGACAGCTATGGGAAGTATTTTGGTTGTTGTTTCTTTAATTCAGGTAACAAAATTTATGACAACCTTATTCGCCTTTGGCTATGGCGATCTTCCATAATAAGGTCACATACAGTATGAACAAAAACAATCACAATACCGACTACACAGGACAGGACAAGTTATGATGGTTTATTTGAAAGAGGTCCCGGTGCTAAAATTAAGACATATGGATTCATGGAGAAGAATGAGACAGCATTTCGCACTATTTCTGGGCAAGCTGTATAACTATTCTAAGGCAGGTCAAACCTCTATTGTTCGAAAGAACTCACCGTATGGGAGTATGTTCGTCGTATTTACAGTGAATACTGCTCAGAGCCAATATAGGTTTTCATATTTCTGATATTTATGAAGATGTGAAAGAAATGGGAAAAAAATATTCATGAGGAAATTCTAGATTCAAAATGAGAGATACAATATAGAGGTGACTGCGTCCCATCTATATTGAAGTCTATTCACTCTCGCCTGAAACCCACGGTCTGTTTCGATCGCCCTGTGTTCTAACTAGCAGCAGCTTCCACCACTATTCGAGCCGAAGAAAAAAAGAATTATTTGTATTCTGGCGCGAACTGCACCACTTAGCACTATCGAGGGTGTGAAAATAACGGCTCTGGGACGACGCCTAGGTGTGAAAATGAGCCGAAATTACAGTGGACGCTAGGCGTGTAAATCCCAAAATTGGCAGTTTACCAACTGCCGGTGGTGAGCGCCACCCAGCAGTGGCAGGGTACAGTGGTCTATTGGTTATCGGCGAGCTGGTGGTTCTTGTATTGGTGTTTCTCCAGCGTGCTTTCATCGCCAGGGAATTATTTCTCATTGTCGTTGTTTTCTTTATCTTAACTGGTTCCGTAGTGGTGGACCATCAAGAATAGTATATTCAAAATGCTCTCTATCGTGTTTTACTATTAACGATGTTTATAGACAAAAGCAATTACATTTATATAGCTGATTGACAATTAATTTTCAATTCTAACAAAATGCATATGACGACTACTACTGTTTCACTTGTGAATTTTAAATCCAGCTGGAGGAAAGTAGGTTTTTCTGGCACCAGCGAGCTAGCCTGAAACAAATATATGTGTTCGATATCAGACTAAATGGGCTACATAGTATTGAATTGTGTGTAGGAAACGTTATTGCCATGAACTTACAGCAACTCCTATAAACAAGTCCACATGTAGATGCAAATATACATGTATATTTAGGTACTTATGAAAATATATGTTTCACAGCAAGAACTATTCGAAATTCTATTTGCTACTACATTCTTTGTTAGGGCTAAATAGGATTCACTGCTGATAAACACAGTCCTGTGTCTGGTAAACTGCTGATATTTACATGCATACCTTCATTGCTCATATCATAAAATTTACATACAAGGATACCAATTTCATTGACTATATCTCAATGTTGTAATATATCTGAATGCGAATAAAAAGAACTTCATCGCAGGTACATACATTTTTGTTGAGCCAAAAATATTCTTCCTGTTTGTGTTGATAGTTTCCTGGCGGGGCAGTTAGCAGGCAGGTATCACGTCATGGGGTGGTGAAGGGTATAATCCCCGCTCACTGGGGTAGGGGATCTCTGTGGTGTGATGGTGGTATCAGGGGATAACCAACATGACAGTCGCCCATCCTCCCCTAGCGACCACCGACATCGCTGACATGACACAGTCTCCTCACATACACCTCACCCAATATTCCAATCCAGCTCAGATCAGAGCAAGACCAACAGGCTATGCGGCTTTATTCCACACAGCCTGCGCTTTCAAGCCTTGATGAATATTCGGAAAGTACGAACACCTACCGGTCAGCATATCGTTTGATTTCCACACTATGTCCCTATTCCCTAAAGAAGTTTAACCATTTAAACTTTGTTTTTTTCTGCCATTTTTTTTTTATCTCAGTGTTTTTTAAAGCAGTTCATCATATCCTTTGGTTACATCAATACATCGTTCTTTGTTTATTGAAGTCATATGAAGCACTTAAAAGTCAGTACATAAATGTAACATTTGAAAAATAAGAGAGTTGGGTAGTATACTTGCTACTTTTTTAAACCTTTTTTCTACTACATATGTAAAATCTAGTAATTAAAGTTTGAATCACCACTGAGCTGATAGGTTGAGAGAGTTATTCAAATGTGAAAGGTACATAATATTTCATGATCTGATAAACATATGATATTCTGACGGTAAATGGTACAACAGCACACACATTCCGACGGTAAATGGTACAACAGAACACACATGTAATCTTTGTAGGTACAATATCAGAGGAATTCTCAAAATATAATCTATCTCAGTTTTAGGGTGATTTTAAAAACCAATAGGTTTTGTCTATTATATAGTCGTTAAATATTGTATCTATGTATGCAAGTCCTGACTAAACCTATTTCAACAGTAACAATGCAGTATAAAGGGATCCATGCTTGTTGAATATGGCTCAAGATTTTGTAACGATTGGGAAATTCTGGAAAAGATAAGCAATTGCTTATCCACAGCCTAACTCTGGTTGTCTGATGAAACTATGTTGTTGTCAGGTTCCGTTCAGAGACTATTGCCTTATAGAAGAAATAGTATAAACTATGATAAAGTAAATATGAGCATGATTCTTTCTTGTGTTTTTAACCTTGTCACGCATTCGTTGAATCTTTACTCATCGCTATCAGTTATCATATAATACCATTACGTATCAACAATGCATTCTTGCAGTTTCCAACTCATCCCTTCTCACTATTCCTGACTCATTTTTGCATACCTTCCTGAGACAAGTTCCTCGCGTGTTCTATACAACCAATCATTGAGAATGAATTGCCAATGTGAATTCTATAGAACACAAATACCAGGGGTGAGATAAATGAGTATTTACTAGTTTCAACTTCCCTACAGCTCAGGAAAATCTATTCAAAGGCAACATATCTCAGTAACGACAATTCCTGCATACACTTCATTTCAATACCAGAATACACACCCTGGTCTACCTTTCCATAATTATTTTCTCTATTATGCAGGCTATCCCTTATGGTTCATTGCATCATCTGGTCAGCT
Source organism: Alentia gelatinosa (assembly GCA_950022655.1). Taxonomy (NCBI): domain Eukaryota; kingdom Metazoa; phylum Annelida; class Polychaeta; order Phyllodocida; family Polynoidae; genus Alentia; species Alentia gelatinosa. Next base: position 98,153,860 of record OX465580.1, on the reverse strand, counting down.
TTATCCTGACATTCTCTGAGAATTTCGAGGAGGATTTCAGCGGGTCGCTCAGAGTGTCAGTCACCAGCTCGTCTTGGACAAGAAAAACACAGAGACAGTTAAGGTCTGTTCAACGTGCACCTGATTAGCTCATTTTCCCAAGTGATTGTAAATTAAAGTCCTGCTTTCGTCGACGGTGTTTGCAAAAATAATTTCTCATGGAAATGAGATCGAGTTAATCGCTCGTGAACGAAGCAATGTGCATTGCAATTTGTCATTTGGAATGCTAGACGACATTGAAAAAAGAAACAACCACAGCAAATATTGCACTGCTTCTCGGTAAACACTTTGTGGATTTGTGAAACATTGGCAGATCGAAAAGTATTTCACGATATGACTACTGTTGCACACACGTCTTAACAAATGATTAGGAATTATGCTTTAATACTAAAATATATTAGATTGTAGCTATACTGACCTGAGAGACTTTTAAAAAAAGATGGAAATAAAGGAATACAATTGGAAACAGTGAGAAGGGAAAGAAGAGAAAAGGTTGAATCTGAGAATATGTTTGAATGTTATGGTCTCAGTCTCGATGGAGGACAGCGAAAGAACACTATATACAGACTGAATACAAAGAAGGGGAATGCAAATAAGAGGATACTTCATAGGGACAATTAGGGTTAGAGGTGCTGTCAAATAGAGGGTTGGAACACAAATAAGGTGAGACAGTGAGAATTATGGAAATAAGGTGAAGGATACGGAGCAGAAGAGAGAGGGTGGAGAAGTATACCCGTTTCTTCATAGAAGGAGCGCTGGGTGCGTCTAACCGTGGCGGCCGCGACGGTGGTCCCCCCTGGTGGACAAATCAGCAACTAAACACTCCCGGGTCCCAGTGGGCTGCTGAGACGCAGGGCGTGAGCGCAGCGTCTCGGTCCCTCCTTCCCCTCCGCGCGGCGCCACACGGCGTCTGTAGTACGTGGAGACGCGACGCCGGCGTTCATAAACGTGCATCATCCGGGAAGAAAAGCGAAGAGCGTGAGAGACAAATTGAGCCTTGGCTAGGAATGCGGGGTAGACGAGCCGAGGACGCGCCAAACTCACAAGCAGCGGGACTACAACCAACATGGCGCCCGCGAGCCGTGGCGGGAACGGCTGATCAGTGAAGTCACGTGACTAGCAGACCGAAGGGAGGGCGGGAGGTAAGGAGGGAGGGGGCGGGTGCACGGGCGAGCGCCGGTCGGACTGTGGGAGTGGGGAGGGGGAGCCGTGAGGGGTGGAGGGAGGCGAGCCGGGCGATAGGAGTCATTTTGATTCGGGCGCTCGTTGCCGCCACAGTCGCTGCAGCCGCCGCCTGCCACCGCCACCACTACGGACCCCACCACTGCTATCCCTCTCTAAGTCAGTCACGGTGGGAAGTCTGCACTGGAGCACATGGCCACCAAAAGCAACTGTCTACCGCACCTGCTGGTGGCGAAACTCTTAAAGCATGGCAAGCGCCTGGAGAAGAACAACAACTATCTCTTCTCTGCCACCTCCACGTCCCATGCCGCCTCGACCGGCAAACGTAAGAAAGGCGCGGCCACAGGAGGACCGCAGGAGGGGTCAGGTCGGCTTTACCTCCTGGTGGCCGTCGTCGCTGTCGTCGTCTACGTCAACTCTCTGACGGGCGACTTCGTGCACGATGATATCGTGGCCATACGTCGTAACGCCGACGTCGTAGGAGAGAGGACGGACCTTGGGAGGATTTTTACCAATGACTTCTGGGGGAAACCCATCACGGACAAAACCAGTCATAAGTCGTATCGGCCTCTGTGTGTGCTCACCTTCAGGTTTGTCCAACTTTGTTATTTGTATTATTCTACCGGCTAGGTGCATAGAAAACGACCCTTTGTTGGAAAGACACGGCATTGTCATCTCCTGTGATGTCCAATGCTGTACCAACATAAGATCATGTATCCCTAATAGTCTCACAGGTTGGCTTGTAAACGTAGGCTTATGCTTTTCTGAAGTTCTGTTGGTGTATTTTTTGTTCTTTCCGTTTCATATACAACTCCTTACTCTCTCCATGTCTCCCATAGTCCACAAAAAACTAAGCTTTAAGCGTAAACGTCTTAACCAACCACTTTAAACGCAACCGGCTACTTGGGACTCTCATTTTATCAGATTGATCCACTATGCAAGCCCATTGTACTGCCTGCACTGCAGAACCCCACCGATCTTCACATCAAGTGCACCCCTTTCTCTCTCACAGAGCAAAGACAGAAACAGCTCCTTCAGACATGCAATCAGGATACTTGCTTACATGTTGTGCTCCTTCCGCATGTATCTGGAGTCAGCACGTTTTGAATGTAACTCCTACTATATATACACCGCATACAAGGGGTCCCACGGGCAGCTTCCTCACTTTCATCTATTTGAAGGATTAAGTGATGATAGCCATTTAGTAATCTTATGGATTTTATAGATTATACGTAATCTGAAGCAGATTGGCTAATAAACGTTTAATATACCACACGTTTAAATGATACTCTCGCATTAGGATGCAAAGCAATCTGGTACACTATGATCAAAGTGAAAAAGCCTGGACATCACATTCATCTGGAGGGGAAGATATGGGACTCGCAGACAGGCCAAGCCTGGGTGGGGTTTAGATAAGAGCGTCCCCATGTCAGCGGTTAACCGTTAGCAGACCGTGGGACCCGACCAATGTGTTTTCGGTTCTACTATATAGTACATGGTATATACACATGCTGCCCGTGATCTGTGAGGTACAAATGATCGTCATGCGGGGCCCTCTGTATCGGAGACTGATATATTGCCTATAAAAACGATGGGATCTGCACTCTGTAACAGCTACTCATTGCAAGGTAGTGGTCCATGATTCCACAAAAAAAATGGACAATTTTCTGTGCACAACCATCTATGCAATGTATCCCTCCAATTATTAGTCTCTCAGATGCAGCCTTTAGTATATATGATCATGCAATATATACCCTATTCGTGTATCCGAAATGGACAGATTATCATGATCACGGAATGACTGCTCCGATACCCAATATAAGGTTTTTATGTATAGTAGACTGCAAAGTAGCCTACATGAGCTAAAGGTGCCCTGAGAGAGTGTATCTGAAAGCGTTAAAGCTCCTTTGCTCAGTCTAGGGACTTGTAACGATATAAGAGAAACAGGCGTTGGTGCAACGGGAACCCAGTCGTATTATTGGCGGCAATCAAACGCCGACTTAACCTAAGCCGCATAGCGCCCGCCCACACCTCCACCGCCCGTGTCCCCTTTGATGTTTCCTATCACTTGAACTTCCAGTGCCTTTGTTGGAAAACGTAATAAAAACTATAATCTGACTCTAATGTGCCCAGAGTTGCCCATTCATGGTGCGATTCAAACACCGTTTCAACATCACGAACTTGGAATCAATAAGCTGAGTACGGGGATAAGATGTATGATATGAGCCATGCGCTATTTACGCCATGCCAACTGCAGTTGACTACAGGCGCAAAGGCGTTTGAAATCGCCTTGGGCAGTAATTCAGCGTGCAGAGAGTATTTAAGATTTCATAGAAGCTGCATGTGGAAACGGGCGTGATACAATGAGTAATAGCTTGGAGGCCACAGTCTCAGTCACTATGCCTCACTGATGGCAGAATAAATAACAGGTGTACATAATCACATTTGAGACTAATCTTAGGTGTTGTATGCAGGAGTGTCCGCCAGAAAATAAAAACATAGAAAAAGTGTACATGATTTACGGAGCAGGCAGACGAGGCGATAGTTATTCATAAATGTCCATGTGTTGCAATTGGAAATGTGGCAAACAGCAGCTCCCTCCAAAATCGACCATTGCTCACAATGGCTCCAGGCTCGGTAATATTCGGTATAACTCCGACCTTTACCGGGCGCACTGCAACCATGACGTCCGAAAGAAAGAAAATATTGTCATTGTGAGTAAATCCCCTGAACCTGCCGGGCATTCCAAGTTCCAAGCATCAATACAAAAGAAAACCTATTGAGATGGATTTACACGCAAGATGTAGGCCTATGCCGCAATGTGAGACACTGTTGCATGTTATTATATGTATCATGCATGCTTGGCTTTATTCCTCATCGGTGGCATGACAATAAGCAGATCAGGATTCGAGTCCGAATACAATGCATCGCCGAGAACACAACGTTCATGGAGTATATCTATCTATCTATCTATCTATCTATCTATCTATCTATATATATATATATATATATATATATATATATATATATATATATATATGTATGTATGTATGTATGTATGTATGTATGTATATATATATATATATATATATATATATATATATATATATATATAGAGAGAGAGAGAGAGAGAGAGACAGACAGAGACAGAGAGACAGAGAGACAGAGAGACAGAGACAGAGACAGACAAAGAGACAGAGACAGAAACAGAGAGAGCGAGAGAGAGAGTGAGAGAGAGAGACAGAGAGAGAGACAGAAACAGAGAGAGCGAGAGAGAGAGAGAGTGTGAGAGAGAGACAGAGAGACAGAGAGAGACAGAGAGACTTGGATAGTTTGCAAGTTGGAGACTGGTAGACGGGCGACGGCAGACGGGCCCAACCCGCCACCGGCACACAACTCGCCTATTGCCCACGGAGGCGGGGCATTGCTTCCGTATCAATCTGTTGGGGGCCTGCGGCGGGACAGAACGGGGTGTTGGGACGGAGGCAGGCGGGAGCGCTGTCCGGGAGGGGCGGCGGGGTCGCCGCATGAAATATTCAGTTGGACGCGTATTAATGTTCGCACGGCCGCGGGGCTAAACCCAACCGTAAGTAAAACAATTCAACGATAACGCGAGCGAGGGCGGGACGGGCGGCACACCAGGGTTTTGTAGGAGAGAGAGATGCGACTTGGGTTTTGCTATAGAGGCCGGAGGATCAAGGCGTGTGGAATGGATGGGCTCCATAAACTAAAGGGGTAGGATAGCAGAGGGGCGTTAGAGGGAGCCGGATAGGGTGGGCAGGCGGGCGTGACGGAGCTACAAAACACGGAGGCGTAAAGCGATATAACAGACTTACGGCTTAACTAAATGGGACCCGCGTTTAACGTCCAGGTCACGAGCACAAGAAGGAGTAACTCAGAGCTCGGAGTACATTGTGGCACAAGGATCAGTGTATAGACACACACGTAAGAGAATAGAGACAAATGGGAATGATGGGGAAAGTAAGATCGGTGATAGATGGCAGACATACGTGATAGTTCAACTATATCAGAGTCATCAAGTTGATAGAGGAGAAAATAACCGACGGTACTAGACTAGCTTCTGTCCATGTCTCCTATGCCCACTCCTCATCGCCGGGATTTCTTGGCCTGTCAGGCGTTAGGGGAAGTTCAAATGTTACAAAGTACTTTCATTTCTTAATCATATCCATAAACAAAGACTTGAACAAGTCTAAGACGGCACCTAAAACCTCTTGTTATTTCCGAGGAAAGGTATGATCTCAGTTAATTGAGTAGGCCTATCGGTTAATTCAAAGGCCATTGTTGCCCTGCATATGCAGAATAGAGGTGAATTCGTGATCACGTCTTTATCTAATTGAAATGTCTACCACGCACATCACTTTTTATCAGGAAAGGAAAGTCTATTAGCTGGTCCTGAAAATATAGATAATTATATTTCCTGTCCATATATCCATGTTGATAGCCAGCAAACCTGACATTCTAATATCTTAAGACTTTGGTTATATTAGAACAAATTTCAGGGACAACATCCTGTCCTGAGTTACGTGAGTTTTGTAGTCAGTGGGAAAATGATCTACTAGTCAAAATGCATATTAGTGTATGGCCTAAAACACCACAAGAACCAAAACCATGTCACGGTAGAAAGTCAATTCGCTGTACATGTATTGTTGATGCAGTTGCCACGATGTTTATTTAGGGCTAGTCCAGGCAATGCTATACAAGAGTACAGTATGTCAATGTAGACCTTTAGTTTGATAAAAGCAGTCAGTACTCAGTAGTGATGTAAATGACGAAAGGTCAGGAGGCGTTCTATTGTTTAAAGTGAAAACGTATTCTATATATTAGGAAAACAGACAGGATATTTAACTGGATGTTTCGTCGAGAGGGGCGTATTTACGCTTCCTAGAGTGTGCAACAATTATCACATTAAGCGCTAGGTTGCAATTGGTTTTCCTTTTATCATACACCTTCACATTTTAATAATAAATAAGAAGTTACCGTAGATTACCTCTCAAATAGTATCGTAGGCACACGGTAATGGGCTACACAACAACGTACGTCCCAGTTGGCCGTGGACGATTTTTATGACACAAAAGTCAGTAAGCATAAAAAAACCATGTGCACAAGCGTATGATAAGAGTGCAGCCTGAAATTGTTAGATAAACCGATTTTGTAAGTGCTAGTGTATAGTCTAAAAGCAGTGCGTAGTTTGAAGTAGTAGTTACCTTTGACGATGAGATGTGAGTATTAACCTTTTTATTGCCCCGGGCTGTTAAGATGTTAAAGACAGCCCTTTATGGATGCATTATGCCTCGGGGCATCATTGCGCTATTGACGCATGATGCTACAAGGTATCATCGTATACAAGAATGAATTTCTATCCATTGGCTTTTACCAAAATTTGGATATTTTGTTGATAAACTATGGCAACTAGCCTAGTCCATAAGGACGTTACCAGGCCACAGTTGGTCGTCCATAAATGATTCAAGGGAACAGGTGTATATGAGCTAGAAGGGGTCCGCGAGGATAGACATTGTTGGCCTGTAGTCCCAACCACTATATATCTAGTGGAAAGCTCTCCAACTCCTATGAGCGCTACCCTATAACCCTTACCCTATATACTCCAGGTACTTTCACATTTCACCTGATAGACATATCCTCTGACGTACCTATGGTGGTGAATAGGCAATAACAGACCACGAACCCGTAAAAATGGGTGCATAAAGTAACGTTACTAGAAAGAGAAATGAGGTGGGAGGGGCGACACCTTAATGTGCCTGGAGCACGCTAACTTCACAAGGACGCGTGGCTGCCCCGCCCGACACAGGAGGAAGCCACCCAGTGAAGCCACAAGGTGAGGGTGAAGGGGCGGAGTGGTGAGAGGCCGAGCAGCCTCTGTCAGTTAGTTCACACGTGACGTCACATCAACAAGTAGACCGCCTTCCTTCTCCCTTCTTTTGTACTCGTACCTCCTCTACACTATATAGCTACAGATACATGGGCGTATTATGCTAGTGTCAGGTATTCTTTCCATTAGTACTGATATCATATTAGAATACATCTGCATGTTTCGGTAATGCCCTTTGCATTTGAAAAGTATGCACCTTAGTTTGTCCTCTGGAAGTAAAATACAATTAGGCTAGCATTCTAACGTGTAGGTGGACGTGGCTTAGCAAATCGTATGACCTCCTCCCACCGCTAAGTATCCTACCTAGCCAATAGCATTTTAACGTGCTTATAAGTAATGTATTTGCCATATATAATCCTGATACAATTTTGAAATCATTCATTAGCTGTTTGGCACGAGGATAAAAGCGCGAGACGTCTGTTATAGACACTACTTTATATGCAGTGACACCACGAAATACTGGTAACCAATGAAACTGAGATCAAGAATCTATTATCTATGAATGTCCGAATGAGTTTTCACCGTATTGGAATCTAATTACATTCACTACATGAAGAACCACAACAGGAAGTTACAAGCTACAAGATGGTAGCAAAGAGGGTAAATTCAAATCTCTTAGGTGGCACCCATGCAGTGGCGATGCAAACATCTGCAAGTTAGCCTTGATGATATAGCTCCCTTAAACAACAGAAGACCCTATGCCATGATCCATCAAAGCAGAGAACGGTCTTGTATGTCAGAAGTAGCAGTGAAGTCCATCTTACATGAGGTACGAGACAGGGCAGCCCTAGACCGACACAAATGTAGGTATTTAGACATGTTCCCCTGCAGGCCACACTGACCTCAGGTGTCCACTGCCCTATTTTATGGGTGGCCAGAAAGCCTTGCTCCCCGATTTAACACAGACTCAGCCAGCATAGAGCCGCTAGAGGGCACCATATAATCACACGGGACCATATTTTATAACGACCTCCTGAGGTTGAAATCCTCTGCTATCAAAATACAAGTATAAGTCAGGTTTACAAATATCACTCAGTTAGACCAGCGGAGTTACCCGAGGACAGGGATCACGGGGGAAATATGGGGACATATCCTGCACTTCTACTCTGAATATATTGAAGTCGGAGCCATTATTATTTCGCTGTCTGTGACTTGCATATATATGTACAGGCCGACGGTGGAACCCTGTTAAATGCTCACCATACACGTAAATGCATGTAAACTGATTACAAAACCAATCAAATCGTAAAAGGAGTATGTAAATGATATGACACGTCCCCACCCTTCCTCTTGCTTGTCACGAAGTAAACGTGCGTGACGCCCTAGTCTTCTCTTGATATTAATTTCCTTTTTGATATCTGTCCATAAGATTTGCCCATTGCAAGTAAAAGGCAGTGTCCTTATAAAATACGCAGAATTCCCTCAAGACACGACGTTCCTCCTTTAATACGAACTGCACTGTTTAAAAGAAATACAACAAGTCTAAACCTCCACTGATGTCATAGAATACTACTCTTACCAACTTATAATACAGGTAACATATTGGACCAGGCGAGCTCAACTCAGGGCTGTATCTTTGATCAGCACCTACAGATAGAACATCTCTCTGAAGAATAGTAATGCAGCCGGTCTGTTAACAAACACTCTGATCCCAAATCGTCCACTAGCTTTTGACAACCCTTATGACCACTCTGACTCACCTAGTTGCCCTGTGTGTAGTATCTGCCCTCTCTCAGGTCCGGCCCCCTCCCCCCCCCCCTCCACCCCACCGTGTGCGTGTATGAAGGGGTGGTGAGGCACAGACACATTGACCTTGATGATCAGTTGTAGTGAGGGTTGCGTCTTTGAGGGATGATGTCAGTAATGGATCTTGTCTGACACCGTGATTTTATCTCATTACCGTTGCTATACAATTTCTTTTCCTATGATTGCAGTCCTGGATGACCTGAGTTTAAACAATTTCTTGTAATGTAGAGGCACGCTTACACTCCCATCCATAAATAAGGCACTGTCTTTGTATGAATAATGTGTATATTCTCTTGTTAATATCAACTAGGTAAGGAGGAAATCTGCGACACCGAAAGCCACTTTCTTTAGCTCTGTCCCACACACAATAACTGTCCCAAGGTGATCATGGGGTTTATTTCCAACACTTGACCCAGTCTCAATGGTGTGTGAACCATTCCTTGCACCACGCATACATTCACCATCTCAAACCTGGAAAACACCGATCTGTTGATCTGACTTATCTCAATGAAGCCTATCGTAAGACATGGCGTGAGGTGCTTTGTCGTAAGAGACTCTAATTAACCACAGGGCGTGTTGGTTAATTAGGACCTCACCTGAAGGGATTCACCAGATGAATATTGACTGCTACACTTATGCGGGTTGACAAGGTTGATGGAACTTACCTTGAGAACATGTATCATTATATTCATAGTAGAGTAGGTCACGTATCTACTAACCTCTGTCGACATATACAGTAGGACCCAGCCTATCGGACACCCCGCGTTAACGGACACCATTGCGCGGAACGGATCCCTCTTTCAGATGTCTCTTTTAACCCAGTGTAAGCGAGAACCCTGCGTAAGCGGTCACTTTGGCCCGAAACGGAGGGTGGACGCTTACGCGGGGTTCTACTGTAGTAATGATAAAATTCGGCAAATATGTAGTGAACGTGTGAGATCGACGTTGGTCACGTGGTACACACAAAAAAGAACAAAATGGCGAACAGATTACGCCGACTTCAGCAGTTGTTTAACCTTCGAACCACCACCGTCCATTCAGGCAGTCGGCGATGCTTCGTCTGTTCTATTTAGGGAATATTTCATCTGTTTCCGACTTTGGATCGATAGGTTATCAGTGCATATGGCAAGAACAGACCTCATTTATACATCTACCTACTATAATCGTAGGAACTCCAGCAGAGCCTGCGAGTGCTCTGTATGTATAGCAGAGATAGCAGCAACCATCGCAGGCTTAGCGCTGGAGTTCAGCGTATAGTAGGATACGATTCATCCGTTCTGTGCAAATATTTGGCTAAAATGGCTGCTACAGGATAAATTATGGTACATATCATAATGCTTTGTGGTATATACTAATAAGGAAACCGTATATCTGTGGGTAGATTATTTCTTTACCCCGGGCGTTTACAACAACTTTGTGTTAAACATCCGGGACACGGGTTCGTTAAGTTAATGATTCAGCCACAGGAATACACTTTTTTTTAGATATTATACACATACAGCATGCTTTAAATTCATAATATACGGATACCATGGGGGATGGTATAACACATAGAAACCTCCAGTGAGATCGTTTAATGACATCGTCTTCAGGTATCGTTGCTCTCACACAGTGCCACCTTTAATAACATCAAACATGATGGCTTTTTTCACATTGCAAATACTCACCTTTCAATGCCATTTTACGATTTGCTAGGTGGATGAATATGTTCATTATCTATTGATTAAAGTCCTATATGAACTAGAGAAACCTAGGTAATTGATTTTCCTCCGGGAAAGTATTGCTTATTTTAAAAGGAATGAGTTTGCTTCTTTACACTAAGAGGTGATTTTCAGAAAATCCTATCAACTGACTTTTTCTTTGCTCTCAGGTGACAGTTTCGATACAGATAAGGTATCACCATATCTTCGATTTCAGTTGCCTCCCTTACACAGTCTACACCTCGGGCGCATGCTTTTCCAGGTTTTTGCCTCATTCCTCTTGTCGCTGCCTTTCCTTATCATTGCGCCTTTCTATATCATTCTTCTCCCGTCTTCTCCCTGTCGCCCCCGCCTCCTCTCCCGGCCGTGCCCGGCGGCACGTCAGGGTCTCCCGTTACTGACCGCCACCTTTCCGCTCCTTGTCACGACCTTTCCTGTTCCTACGAGAGCTCAATACCGCCATGGTGTTTATCCAGGCTGCAGGCCGTGTCATGAAGCCTTAAGGCAGTTCATGAGCAACCCTCGATTAACAGGATCTCATAACAGGTGGATGTGGATAATACATATACAAAAGGTCATGATTCAGCCATATATATATACGGCTGTAACAATTTCGTATGGTTACTGAACCCTCAAGACTGAGTCACCAAGGGTTCCTTTGTTAATGGGAGTCCGTCATAAAATTCATCGTCAAGGATCGTATGAATGTCTTATTGTATGGGAAATAGATCAGTTGTATTGTTGCCTTTACTACCGACAGTGGCATAGGGTAGATCTAGACCTGTTCATCTTATCACGGCGATTTATAAGAATCATTCAGCGATACTGTGTAGGGATGAAAATTGATCTTTATGGCATTCCTATGCTTGGTCACCACTAAATAGACAACTTTCATTATCCAGATGGCGTTAACCGGTGAGTAATCAGAAAGATTGAAAACCAAACATAAAGAGTGATGAATGTTAAGGGAAATTGCTTTCAAACATAGGTAATAAGAAACCCGACTTCCATCAGAGAGAATATGTGTGCACCGCACACAATAAATGAAAGACAAAGCACTTGAACACCTCAATTGGCTGTTTTGCACTGATTCATATATACAAAGAGTTGTAGTGAGAAATACTCAGTAGCTTCTGGCAGAAAGACAAAGAGTAAATTCTGGCAACAAGGTTTACAACTAGGAATTGCGTCCGTAGAGGAGACAGAAAATACTTTTCCCTGGATCGTTCACGATTGTGTACGAACGTCTGCGTTTGCAGAAATCTGACAGCTATGACAACAGATATCTTAATTGAATAAACACAAAATCTTTTTTAAAAAAAGGTATTTATTTGGTGTTTCATGTCGGACGTGGACATTTTATATTTGGCCTCCAACACGAACGTGAACACCATAGAGGTAGGGACATGAATCCGATACTATCTCCAAAGTCTGAATGGCAAACCTTCCATGCTTAGCTTTCTCGTACGCTGTAATGTATAGAGCAGCACACACGTTACGGAAGCAGCTCCTTAACTGTGATCGCCCACAAGCAGATTAAGGCTGCTTCCTTTGGCCAGGGGCTGAATCCATTTTTTAGTAACGAGAATGAGAGAAGGGGGACTCTCAGTATTATGTTCTGTGAAAATCGCGAAAGAAACGCACTTGAGCCTCTGACACCCTCGTTGATAGGTTCACGACCTTTGAGACCTCCCATGAAGAGACCAACCTTTTTGTATTATTCCCACCCAATTTGTAAGTCCCTGGAGGAAAAAACAATAGGGGACAAAAACAAATTTGAAAATTGGGCTACTAAAGGGGCGCAAATGACTTTTGAGCACAACATGTGCTGGGGATTTCATGGAGAGGTTGGGGTGGATGGAGGAGAAAAACAGTGGTGGGTGGGTGGGTTTGGAGGGGTGCATCGTATCATGTGGGAGGGGTAATTTGATATGGGGAGGCTGATTGGTGGGTTGTGGATGACAACCAATGTGGGTGGCATTTATTAGGGTTCAAAAGTACACAGGCCAGGTCTCCATAACAAAAGGATTCTTGAGTGAAGTTGTGTGGACCCTGACCCGTATGGAATGGGAGCAGTTCAGAAAGGTGAATCTCTTTGGAAATAACGTGCATTGAGGAGTTTTTCTAACCTCTGGGACAATAACGAATGAGTGTGTGATATGCATTGCAGTTTAAACGAGATGAATTTCGTAGTAGATCCTTCCTACAAGACGGTAGTCAGGTGAAAACCGCCCATAAAACCTATGTGGAGCCTTCAGCGTCCCGAACTCATTAATTGACAGATAATTCAGAACGATGATTTGGGTGTTTCCTTTATATGTATTTCGAAATTGGATCATTTTCTTTTATATATAATAATGCGGTAATCATGACTAAACATGTCATGACATATAGAGATATCACAAGTGTGATTGCCACGTAAAGCTATGAGCGAATAACGACACTGTTGGAGATGCAGACAAGGAATATGCGGAGTGTAATAAATAGGGGATATTGAACGGCCCGGGCTACATTTTCCATCCCCTCTAGTGAAGCTTTTACCAACTCATCAACAACATGGACGGCATAGCCTCACGCACCTAACCCATCGCTAACCGCAGGTCCCATCTCATCCAATGACGCTTCCCATCCCTGGCCTACGACTAATTGTCCTCGTAGTTTACAGACACCCGCTCTTTGATGGACCAAATGGGTGTGATCAACAAAATTAGCTTCATCCCAGACGGGCTCACCGCAGAGAGAGAGCCCCGTGAAAACACGGGAGGAGGCCATGGCTTACAGGCCCTAATGACGTTTACGCGGTTTTTCCCATGTCTTCTGGTAATTACTCCACGTTTAGTATTTGTAACCTACACACTCCCCGCCACCGTGAGTAACAATTAGTTAGACAACGTGGCCCATCATATCTGTAGAGAAATTACACCTCTAACCTTTACATATATCCGCTCCACGGTATACAACACAATTCCTTACCGCCAACCCGTTGCCCTGAGAATGACAATGATTTAGATATGAAGGCACAACACATTAGACTAGTTCTAATTGTGTTATATTTTGTAGTCTTGTTTTTAGTTCGCTCAATGAAATCTCAAGGTTAGTTAGAGTCCACCGCTGTGTGCCACAACCCTTTGATCTCTGATAATTAAACTTATAGGTGACTTGCTGCAGAGTTTTTGTTCTCTCATTTGGCCTTCTGCTGGATTGATTGGCTTTAACCTTAGAGAGCCTGCCGCTGCAGCATGTAACTTTTTAAGTCTAATTAAGCGCCGCTTCGGCCACGACTGGCAGCAGGGCTTGCTTCAATGTCCTTCAGGCAGTAACGGTGCGTGGAGAGTGAGAGTCTGAACCTCTTCTCGCTGTCTGCGCCGATGCCAGTCTGTCTAGGCGAGGCCGCGTAGATTAAACGCACGGGGCGTTATGAGGAAGATTGCCAAGCACTGCCGGCGGCGGCGTGATGGGCGCGGGCAGAGAGATCGACGACACTCCGAGAGCAGCTCGCCATGCCATTGTGGCCAGGACCCGGGCCATGAATCCCCGTCGTAGAGTGGCTCCTTTTTGTCGAGGCCGGCGCTGTAACTGTTGCTCGTGGGGGCACCCAATCGCGGGCACGGTGAGCCTGCCTACCGTCGGCCATTTATGTCCGACCCCAGCCTTCAGGCCTCGAGTTGCTCGCCGGAACGGGACCGAGCAGATTGCGAAAAAAGTGCCATTTTTCAGGAACTCCTGCCGAGTCAGATGCGTAAAGTGTGTGAGGGCAGAGCGGTGGTCGCGTGGCTCTGAAAGGCGCGGGGTGGTGTGTCGTGAATATGGGCGCCATCTCGAGATGTGTACAATACATGGGAGAGTCGTAAAGAGGAGGGCGTTGAGTCCATATGAGGACGTGGTAAAGAGAAGCACTATCACATGGGAGATGGTCGTCATTAAAATGACCGTGGGAAGTTGTCCCGATGGAATTAGTTATCTTTACTCCGTCACACATATAGAGCATGGAGCACGGCTATGTTAAGAATAAGAAGCAGTATATGTTATAGTAATTACTATCTACAATAATTTCTACTTATATTATCAGTTGCCATTTAACAATAGAATAAAATAACAAACTCCATGTTTATGCCTGCTCTCCACGTCAAACCCCAATCTCCTGTTTACGTGTTCTATATAATGTCAGATTACCCCTGGCCTTCACCAGACTATAGCAATTTCAGAATCAGCACCCCAGTCCAGGGCACGTTCAGACAGCAACAAGGAATCAACAAAAAAGAAGGAAAAAAAAATTGTTTCCCTTGTAGACCAGCAGACAGACATCCTTCTTCCAGTGGCAATCAGTAACACAAGATTGATACGACTATCCTCACACTTATGGCCAGACTGAGAGACTCCTCGACGCGAAAGTCCCCCACCCCTACGTCTACCTCCACTGTAAGCGGCGACAGTGACAGGCATGGCGACTCGACCACACCCAATAATCAAACGTCCTCCAAATCACACCCAACACTCACGCCCCGCCGCCCAATCACAGCCTGCTACCTCACATCCAGACATAGACAATCATTCTAACTAGATGCTGTCATCGGAAGGCCATTTCTCTATCCATCATTTGCTATGGCTTTCAAGGGAGAGATGGGGAGAGGCGGGTAAAGAGATAGAGAAGGAGCGGGGGTCAGGGAGACCAGGAGACAAATGGTGAGAGAGACTATACAGGGAGGGAGAGCGGGAGAGGGAGAAGAGGACAGAGAGGAAGGGGAGAGCGCGAGCCAGAGAGAGAGAGAGCCAGGGCAAGAGACAGACAGACATAGACAGAAAGAGACAGAGACAGGAACAGAGAGAGAGAGGCAGAGACAGAGAAAGAGGGAGAGAGAAAGAAACCAGTCAGCGGGTCGACTAAAGTGATATAGAGTGGGGTAGAGAGGGGGCGTTGATAGGAAATCAATATTTGCTGTCTGCTGGCAACATGAAGTGTATTTACCCCCAACATGTCCGCCCGCTGGCCTGGCGGAGAGACAAGGGGCGGGGGTGGGGGACAGGAGGGAGGGGGTGTAAATAGGTCGGGGGTGCACTCGAGTAAGTCATTGGCACAATGGAGTGTGCTCAGTGTGATGCCTTCTATTGCCTGCTCCTCCCTCAACTTAACACTGACAACACATCACGAGAAAATAAGGTATAAACTCACGGGTTGATTTAGAAGAATCACCGATCTCGAAGATGAAAAATGGTAGTGCGTGTGCTGAGTGTATTTTCCCACGATTGACCTCATCTGCTCATATGGGGCTTGGGGTCCAAAGGGCCCCGGTCTAATATCTGTGAGAGGCTTGGGGTGGAGGTGAGCGTGAGCGAGTGGGCACGTCAATACAAGTGTCCGATGAGGTCAACCATGACTGTGGTTGGCGTATGGACGGCGGGTGAACGAAGCACTGAGTACTAAGCAGTGCAGACTGAGCGTGTCTATGCCCATTTGGAGGCGTCCCCAAGGGCTGCCAGGATATAAGGGAGGCTGTGTGCTTTAGGGGTAAGGTTATCATCATATATCGCAGAGGCTGTATGCATGTCTGAGTGGATATAAAGCCCAGCCTCTGGGGGTTATTGGTGGGGTGGAGCCTGGTTATCTCTGGACCTTTCGCTATCTCAGCATGGGATCCACGTTCAATGTCACGCTTCACTGACTCAATCCCTTGCTGTTCACATCTAACCTCACGCCCAACATCGCATCTAGCACACCTAACACCACACCTACCCTGGTGCCTAACTTAACACCTAATATCACCAATAACCTAACTCCAAATGTCACAATTAACATCACAGCTCTCATACTCCATCTTATGGGCCTCAGTTCATGGCCCTCATCTTAGGTTCCTTGTCTAACACACCTCACCTGACGATTATGTCAGATAATGTTATCTCTTACCCCTTGATATACACGCACATCCCTCATCAGACATTTAACGTAAGGCACGACATATTGTAATACCGACCTGTGGTAAGATGATATCTTGTTGTTATATGCTCCACATAAACTGTCGTATTAGCACTGCCTACGTTAACCTTTTAATGGATAGGACCACAGCTGAGTATATGGTTTACCCTTAACCCACCGGTAGCTATAAAGCCAATATGATTCTTTAACGTCAAGACACAATGTACGGTTAGCGATGGTGTACGTGCATGATATTCAATATGTTTTGCTATTAATCACCCAAGTAATTTGCACCTTATGCATATATAATGCAATACACTACCGCATTGAAAACATAAGCAAGACAGACATTACTTATCTTCAAGCTGATTAATACTCAACCATCAGTAGACAGGCCACAATGATTCTATCTGTCTGTGGACGAGAGTACGCAAGAAGGTAGCTCCTCCTTTTTCACATAACCTATGCCTTCACTACGTGAAACACGTGATCTATTTGGGCAATTAAAAGAAGATTAAGGCCAAAATCTCAACAAACAGATGCAGCGTTTTACAGAGCGACGCTATACAGGAATATTATTGCTATTAATTCAAAGCTTTATCCTACCCCTAATTTAAAATCCCATAGGCTTAACATTGAGTTTCTGTATGCCACGCTGACTGGCATACAGAGTTTTATATGCAAGTAGTGGCATACAGAATTGTTATCACGTAATATTCCAAAATCGAGGAGACCGGGTAGGATAAAATCAAAACCTGATTCGTTTTAACCTTCGCCACTGCATGCCACTCCTGGAGTTTTGACTCCGGACTTCACTTGGCTCCGCCTCATGAAGTCACTATGCCAAACTCCAGTTGTGGCATACTGTGGCCAAGATTAAAACTCATTCAGTTTTATGATATTACCACTATGCTATCCACTAGCTATCAACCTTCTCTGGAATTACTGGAGGTTATTGAAATTTGTTCTTCATTGCCGATATAATATTGGAGGAGATACTACTGAACAATTTAAAAAGATTTTACCTCCCTGAGGGATGATGTGTGAGAATATTACCACATACGGACACGCACATCATATCATCCAGCAACATTTCCCCACCCACCACTGTCTCCACACCTGTCCGGTCATCTGATCCATCATCTTAGCTCCAGTCCCAGAGCCACAATCAACCACGGCTCACTCTCCATCTCCCTCTAACTACACACAAGACTCCCCGAGTTGCTTCCCATTCAACCCTCCTCTAGTAGTGACATAGCTGCCTGGTCGGACGTATGGACGTCAGTGCTCACTCTGTCTGATTACGTACCTCAGCAAGCCACTCGTGGCATGGCGGATGAGCAGCTCAAGAAATGACGGCCGTAGATGTGGACCTCAACCAACAGTAGATTCCTACAATATGAGGAGCTCCATGTCTAGTGCTACCCATCTGTAGTGGTCTGGGGACAAAGTACGAATAGGTTGTGATCTTAGACAGCATACATTTATGGTTATACGCACATATGTTAACATTTATTATATACATATATTCATATATATATATATATATGTTTATATATAATATAATATATATATATGTATATATATAACATAATATATATATGTATATATATATATATATATATATGTTTCAAAAGATCTTCCTCGGGTGCATATTCCGCTTCCCTGGTGGGGGTGTGGGTGTGGTGCAGATCGGAAAAAAATTGAGCTGTTTACACGTCTACATACATATATATATATATATATATATATATATATATATATATATATATATATATAGAGAGAGAGAGAGAGAGAGAGAGAGAGAGAGAGATGTATGTATATATGTGCATATACTAATGCAATATACGCACGCAATAACTATTTGCTTCTATTAGCGGACGTGGATGATTTAGTCTATATTGATGGAAGTCATATAACACAACATGCGACCTAGCCAACAACATCAGCTTACCAAGTAGTGGCGAGGAACAAGTATAGTTCCACAGCTGATGAATAAGGCCACCTCCCAGCTTTACCGGCTAATCCCCGGGCTATTCCGATAATTCCAGTCTTCAGACTCTAAGGGATTAGCCGCTCGATCACTTCTCTCTACTCCGCGGCCCTATGCCCTCATCCCCCAACTTACACCCACCCTGGTATTTCCTCCCCCACCCCCACCCCCTATCCATACAACATCTAACCCGCGGCATGTGAGCGCAATGGAGCACCAGGGCCGAGGGTCGGCATTCGTCCTGATTGTTGCTTATTTACATTCACTCACATTTCTGTTTATGGACGCCTCTGGTCAAACAGCAGCGGGGTAGGGAGTAGGGCCGGGGTTAGGGGTATACCAGGGAAGGGGGTATGGCCAATAGGGTATGCGCTGGTGGCAGGAGCAATGCTGCATGGGCGCTGCGCGGACTTGATGATAGTGCAATACAATACCTAAAAGGTGTACGCTAGCCAACCTCTTGACATTGGGTTCTCGGCTATCTCCTCTATGAACCCAGGCACTATATATGCGAGCTGGATGTCAGGTAGTGGTACACGTCTGAGACATACAAGTAAACTGAAAACGCAAACGAGATTAGAATATCAATACGTTTATGAATATGTGTGCTCAGCTCTATGAAACAATCCATCCAGATCGACTCCAAATCTGGACCCGGCGTAAACACTTTTCATATATAAATGCCAAATATCATGGAACTGTCGCATGGCATTTAACTTAATCAGTGTTTTATAAACAGCGACGTCTTCATCAGTGATCATGGAAAGAGAGTGACTGATTGGGAGACCATTTTGGTGATCGTCATTGCAAGGTCTTCCATAGACCTTATCGCTGTTGGGTTGAAATGATCACTGTTGATTTTATCTCTGATAGTAATCATTTCAAAACGTGCACTGTAGGTGTATGTAAACATGCCATTCACCAGTATTGAGGAATACACAACACTATCTGGTGAGAGTTGTTTGTACTACATGCCAATTCAATAGTACCAAAGCCCATTCAAAGATAAAGATATGCCTCATGTATACTTATCAAGATAACATCATGAAATTTGGAATAACGGTATGACATACACATAGGATCCTTCGCTGTAAACATATCTTGAACTTGATAGGTTTTCCGTATAGATATCAGACCCGTATGACAAATATGACCCTGTCGCCGTTTTGAAGATCATTTGCACAAAATGGTCTCCAAATGATCACGACTATGGAATACACAACACACTGCACAGCACTAGAGATTGATCATAAATCCATGGAAAGCAATTACCTCTAAACAGTGCTAGCCAGTCCCTATCATCGATTGTCCTGACTATAAAACACTAAAACACCTCCCAGGTTTTATTCAAACAGCGACCCAATTCAGCAATTCTTTTCCCTTTCAAGGTCGTGAGCCAACTTGAAATTTGGCAACCCAAACGATGATGCATTTAAGGGTTTATTCATCTCGGTCATCAATATAATGTGCCCTCTGAGGTTTTATCTTTAGGATGTATGGGCAAAAGAAGACATAATGATATGCAAATCACTCATAAAATCAGATGACATTAAATAAAAGTTTCCTATGCTCGGAAACTGCAATCACTGTCTCTTTAAATGCCAACTCGAGTCGAGATCATAATATTAAAGGGCTCCAATCATAAGACTAGAATGCCTAAATATCTGCTGTCATCACATTTTCCTGTGTTGGCATAATGGACAATTAACCTCAGTCCCAATGGTGTCTGATATTTCGGGTGGTCACTGTCTATGCGGTGGTGCCTTGAATGCTTATCTTCGGACTGGTCCATTCATAGATGGTGGTCACTACATCAGTGACGTAAGCAGAAATAATCACCAGGCTCTAGCCAGTTTAGCCAATCAATGCTCTACAATGAAAAGCATTCTGGCACAGCAAGAAAGGACGCATGCTTCCACTTGGTTACAACTGGTGCCATAACCAGAATATTCAATTCGTGGTCCACTGAATCATCATTTACAATACAGATGGGCATTTCGCTTCTGAGATTTGACAAGTGACATAATACAAGTGACAGAAATATGAAATGATTCAAGACCAGTTTGGAGTACACTCAAAGTAGATTTAGATAAGATTTAAATATAATATAGCATACTGACCCTCATCTTATGTGATTATATAAAACTTCAAATCGGAATAAGGCACGTTCCTTTCTTTCGGAATCTATATTGTGGTTCAAGGCCATTGCTACAGCGTCAATGGGGGAGGAGGGAAATATCGTGGAGTTACCGAGTGCCAAGAGTTCGAACTCCCGTGGGAGAAAAGTGCTTTTCATCTCGACTTTTCGTGTGAATGCGTTCCTATAACACGAAATATATCCAGTAGTGGGACATTAGCCGCTGGGTACCACAGGGATTTAACGGTAATTCAAGTCGAATGAGCATGAAGTGAGAGCCTTTCCGACACCCTCTCCACAGACAAATTGCCGCAAATTGAAAACAAGCGCCAGAATGCTGGAGCCTCAGAGTTCGTGCCTCCCCCGAACTGTGCCTGGGGGTAAGGCCGAGAAGGAGGGTCGGCAGGAGGGCCCCCCCCCCCCCCCCGGATTAGAGAGGATTTCACGCTCGGATTGAAAACAAATTGCCATAATGAGGACCCCTGGCGGCAAGGGGAGAAGACAGATCGTGGGCCGAGTGCTGAGCTGGCTTTAAAAATTGTCGTCTGCTTTGGCCGGAGGTGGTGAAACGAATCTCGTGGGGTTTTTCCCGCGGCTAGATGTGTTAGGGGGATAGGAACGGCCACCCTCGGCCACTAGGTGTGTGGGAATGTTTCCCTGTCAGCCAAATAAGGACAGATGACCCCTCTTGGGGGCTCCACCTCGTTAGCGTCATTGGGGAGAAGCGGAGGGACCGGATAGAGTGGGCTATTGGTTGTGCATGGGTGTTAGGCACTGGGGTGTGGGGTGGTGGGATTTTGAGGCGCCTGTTTCTGGTAGATGCTGGTGCGGGGGTGATGGAGGGATTTTAAATAATCTTAAAGCGGTATTCTCATGGAGGGACTCACGTATCTGAGACTGGAGTACTTCACCCCTGGTCCCTGGTCTCAAGGGAATCTTACCACTGTCCCGAAAACTCACAGTAGAATATTTTTTCTCAAGGGGATGGCGGGTCGAGTTCACATCCCAAAACCCAGTCTCAGGAAAAATCTCCTAAAACCCTTTATCAAAACATATAAATTGAGTGTATTGCAGAGGGTAGCAATCCTCTGGAATCATAACAAGTGCAGTAACATTGCATGGGTAAATAAAGAAATAAAAGGAAACAAAAATCCCTGCAAAACCGGGGTACATAATGTCAGCAGCACAGTTTATTCCCGTACGAACGGCACATCCGCACGGCTCTGAGACTGGAGTAGCCAAAATCACAGCAGGGTTTAAATAAAGGGGTTTTCAAAAGATGGGATTCATGTCCTACCGTGCGAACTTTAAACATGTTTTATTTCAAAATCTCATGAGATTCGCTACCTGCAAGGGGTGTTTGTCTAAAGCAGGATTAAAATGATGAGATTTATTTTACTCACAAGGTGTTTCTCTGAGAAAAATTCTGCTGAGATTCTGTACTCGAACACAATCTCTTCGTCAAGATTGTAGGGTTCTATTTACTAGACATGTTTACCCGTGCATTTATTTGCGGCATTTACCCCTAACAAGGAACAGAATCTCATGAAAATTGGAACCTTAGGTACATAAATCCCATCGTGTGAACTCTACTTCAGTGAATCCCGCACCTTCACAGGTGGTTGGCGATTTATCTCAAGGAGATAAGCCCGGGTTGTTCACAAGGCGCGATTATATACCTGTAGCTTGTGTCAGACTCATTCGCCCGACAGGTACACGAGTCTCTCCGTGTGAATCCCGCTTTAAACCAGTCCAGACGCCAGGCACTCCAGCGATTGTAAACCCATGTGGCTCACACAGTTAATAATCCACCGGGAGATGATAGAGGTCCACGGGGTGCATCTGCTGGAGGAACCGATATAGACATAGCCTCGCTTTGTATATACAATGTTCGGTGTGTAACCCTAACATTCAATTTAGACTGCAGTACACTTGGCAAGCATTCCTCTTACACACACTGTTCTGGTTTGGCACAAGCCACCGGAACTGATACTGGCATGCATATTCGTTTATAAAGATCTCTTGCTATCCTATGTTTTGATATATCAACCGAGGCATATTAGCTTTTAGGTAGTTTTTTGTTTTGATTGGATTTTCATTTACGTCGTCTGGTATATTCGTTCGGTTAGTACAATGAGAACTGTTCTTCGATTGGTATCAGGAGATTCTGCATGGACATAAAAATAGGTCCTCGATCGTTACAGCTATAGTTCAAGTCATTTGATTTAAATCCAAATGCTTTATGATGTCAGTCGGTACTACTTTCACTAAGCTGTTCGTTCTTATATCTATTCACACCATATCCCTAACCGATCGCACGGAATGCCTCATCCTTTGTATGTTGGTTTTAAGTTAGGATTACGATACTTCTGCAACAGCAATATCAAGAGTTGTGTCAGAGAAGACTTCAAATGAATGAGATCTCTATTGCATGCAGGTCGAAACGACGGCCCCCAAGAGTCCTTCATGCCATCGACCGAATCTGATTCACATACTCCAGATAAAAGTCAATGAAAATATCCAAAAATACTGGAAACTCTCATTGTCAAATAAGTGACAGACGGTCGATGGCCAACAACTCACTTGTCTAGACGTTCCATTGCAAAACTGGAATGTAGGACTAACCCAACTGTTGTATCGACCACTTTGACTTAGATTGTCGACTATTATGCTTTACTCTATCAGTAATTGTGCCTTTTATCCTTTACTGGCTGCACTGCGGGACTGGAGACCCCTTCTCTTGCCAGTGAAAACGTGCCCAGCCCAGCACCGCCGACTGCCGAGATAATTTGCTGTAATTTCTCCCCAGTCAAAGGAAGTGTCAGGCCGGCGCGGCGACGGCAAAGCTGTTTAGTCTCCGGAGTCTTTTTGTTCCGCCAACTCGGGATCGATTTAGGTGTCAATCACTTCAGCAGCACATGCACTCAAAACGCACGTGCTTTGAAAGTGACCGCAGACTGATTTCAAGTTGCGCCCTCTCTGTATTTTCATCGTGATCGCATCTCTTCTCTTTTCCCTGTTCGCATTCATGTTCCTGGCTCATATTTGCGTATTTCGATCAATCAGCAGGAGACAAGTAGAAATACTTCCTTGAAACGTGAGTGTTATTGAAAGCGGGGAGGTGTAAAAAGATCCCAACTGAGTAGTCACGATTCAATATTCTTGATGATGAGACAATGTGACGGAATAATTATTCTCCGGTTTTCCAGAAATGAATCTCAGCAGCAGCTAAAAGGCGTATCGAGTCGAGTTGATGGTTCAGGTAAAGCTTTGATGTGCCCTTGCCTGTTGTCATGGGAACAGCATCAAGGGAGCGTGCCTGACAGGTGTCCGCAGTGACACCCTACCTGTCGGCAAATGTCACAGGTTGCCATGGGGACAGGACTGTTAGGGGCACACATTCTGATAGTCCAATAGCGGGGGCCATCAACAGCCCATTATTGGGGGTTTGCGTTGCCGCTATGGATGTATAGCACTGTGGGCATGATGAAAAGAATCCAAGGGTGGACTGCGGTCTAATTGGCTTGTTGTGATGGCGGAGATATCTGTCTCATTGATTGGCAAGTAGGCGTATCGAATGTGTGTCTCTCGGCAATTACCTGCCCAGAATTGGGGTTGGAAGAGGGTATAGATGAGGGTCTGGTGGGGGTGTTAGTGATAGAATGATGGAAGGGTACAGATAAGGGCGGGAAGACACATTCTGTTATTGTGCTGGTAAATAGGTGACCAACAGATGCGGTAAATGCCACCTCTATTCATACTTACGGACATATGTTCTCTTTCACCGAGAGGGATCTTATTACTGTTAAGAATGGATTTTAAGGGTTCCTTACTGGTTTTATTTTCAAAGATAAAACAGAATACTCCATTCAATTCATTCTAGTACGGAAACTATCCACTGTAAACTGTCTTCATAATACCATTGCCGGCAGTATGTATTTCAACACAATGCTACCTTTATGGCCATGAATGATTTTTGGCAGAACTAGGTGTACCATGTTTGCAATCTCTTTGGCACAAGAAGGTGGACCAATTTGGCAACCTTAACCCCATAACTGTCATAAACATGACACAATGTCATACACCAATGCATTAGAAGATTGTTACAGGTACATTTACCCTGACCAACGTGCCCAACTGTCTGCAGTAAATAATTGCTAAGGAATTTATTGTGAAGTTGAGATGAAAGTGATTGGATGGAGATTGAAAATAACGTACATTTATGTGAGTCAGTTTCAATATGACCTCGACAAAACAACGAATATTGATATATCATACTTTAAACCTAAGAATTGAGTTTTTGCAATATTGTTTATCACGAGTAAATATGCGATAATTGTTATTTTTAACAACGAGTATTGAACTTTCTTATTGATCAAAGATTCGAATATACATATATGTATATCAATAGTCATTTGATACATGTGTATGCAATTTTAGTTCAGCGTCGACCTTATGACTAGCATTTCGCCTGGTCAAAGATATAGCCAGGAGAAGAAGCGGCACATTACATATATAGCACTACCCTCAGGTAAACTAGCCACAACTCCTGATTCTCAACCACCTAGACTGGCCTCAGTCCCTGTATCCTACCCCTCCACTCCTTCTGAGTGACACAGATTTGATTCATGGGCCAGTCAGAGAAAGACACATACTATAATGAATTGTATTCCGATTTTCTTTAATCATTTAATGAATGTTCATAATCAAAGACTTGAGCAAGTCTATCTACCACCCACAACGCACGGGTCAGTTCTCAACCACCCACTCACTGCTCTTTTACCCGAGGGCCGTGTACGTGACACCGTACTCAGTGTCCAGGTAATACAGGTGACCACAATGACCGACCCCCTCCCCGCCCATCCAAGTCCACCGGCTCGAAAACCTTGTCTCCCCAGCTGCCATCCTTGCCGACAACCACAAATTAAAATCTCATGGCTGGGTGAGTGTGATTGTTGGCGGGAGGTCAGTGGGGATATACTGCCTCACCTAAGTGACATTCAATGTCTCTATCTGCGGGTGGCCAGTGTCGGTACATGTATACACCTGCAGGGAAAAGGAGAGGATGGGTGAGGGTAGAATGGGGTGGTTTGGTGTTAGTGTCTCTAGCCTCAGGCCAAAACACACTTCGCTTTTACAGTGTCACTTTCTGGCAGACCTCGCCGGCCTCTAACAGTGATCGATGGCTCTTTAAATGCAAAGTTGGTTTACCCACACGACCAGGAGAGCCTCGCCCACGCCGGGCCCTTTAATCAGATGCCTGGGCAGGACCTGAGAAAGAAGATCCCACTGTTTGTACAGAAACATGGCGGCGGTGTTCATGCCCCTATGTAAGAGTTTTCTTTTCAAATTTTAGAAGATAAGTAAAGAGACATGCTACGTTATCTCATGATTTATCGAACTTTTGAGTGTGGAACCTGCCAATTTTCTTTTTACTTGATGGATAGGATATGCCCAGGTCTTTCAGGTCAAAATACCTCGAATGCTAGGGTTTGAGTGTTTATTCATACACCTGTAATCGTATCTCAGCACACTTTTCAGAAGATTAATCTTTCTTTTCTAGCGTGTTATGTTGCTCATGCAAAACGGGCAAATTGAATTTGTCAGATTACATTTAGTAAAATATTCATATTTCATATTCAAGCGCTTTGCTTATTATTCACTTGTTTATTCGCATCGACAACAAAGCCAGGCCGGTCATAAAAGGAGATCAGATGTGTTAAATGGCTTCTGTTAGATGTTATAAATAAACAACACTTTAATAACAAATGCATAATGGCGAGTGGGAAAGCAGGAAAAAGGATATATCCATTTCGTCATGAAAATAAATGCTGCTTCTACATTAACGGCTACATTATAATTATTGGAGAACACAATTGGATCACAGGTATTTTCAAGATAGGTATTGTATAGATTTCAAGGGCAAAACTAAAGCATTTTGGAGTTGAGCTAGAGAGAAACTTCCATTGTGTGTTGTTGTAATTACAATTAGCAGAGAACGGGGCTAACACTACACAGACCTTTACTGGTAATGTACTTATAATCTAAATCAATAACCTCGTGATGTATGCTAAGCTCTATACAAGAAACTCTAAGGTACTTAGAATAGCTTCGCTACTTAAAGGTAGCTGCTAGCACTTACCAAAGACATAAATCAAGAGCGTAAATATTGTCGGAGTTAGGTGGACGGTGAAGCAGGCCATCAAGGGTTTCTAATAGTATTACGAAGCATGGGGTCAGGACATAATGCCTCTCTCTGACCTGTCGTATAACTGGCCTATTCTAGCGGCTATTCAACCCACCACGTTGCGCTAACATTCCATTGAAGACTTTTTTTTCCACCGCAGTGAATTATTATAGGCCTGGGGCTAAGAGCTTCATAATGGAGTCAGCAAATACGAATCTTATACACGCAATAGGTGTCTGCTTGCTTCCCATTTAATACCTCGCCCTTGCGTGTTTTTGTTTTTCTTTATGATTATTTCACACTCTAACGGTCTGTCCAAACATTAGCTGAGCGCTGTCAGGCGACTCAATTGTTCTGGTGCGGGAAAGAAGCAGTCTGTCAGTTACCAGCAGTGTCAATTTTGCCCCTGCCGGCGCTCAGTGGCGCCCCTTGCGGCAAGGTATTGGCATGCATGGCGGTCATTGGTGCGGGATGGCTCTTAGATGCGAGTGCCTTCTAATAAAAGCCTGCAGAGAACATAAACCAACATGGTGCTAGGGCAGTCTCCCAAACCCGTTTTTCTTCTGGAGGTATTCCGACCTCCCAGCTGCTAATGATACTACCATCCTCCCACCCACACCCCTTACACCTCCCTCTCCTATTCCATGCAGAGTCTAATAAGAGACACTGTCAGGCACACGCCTTTATGTAGGAGACCGTGTTACTAAAAAGAAACAGGGCCTAGCATCGCTCCTTGGGTAATTCTCTAGGACATGCAAGAAGGCTGGTTAACACGTATGTCTTCGCTTGTCTATCTGTTATGTGCTTGTATCTGGGAATGGAACAGCGGACAAAAGGTAATAATAACTACCAGCAGGTTAAAGTAGGCTGTGGGCTTCTTATATATATGGCTGTGCCTGCTAACTTACTTATTATTCTAATGGTCAGTCAAGAATGAGTTCGGATCATAGACCGTCAGTCGTGATTTCATACATATCATTCCATACTAGCTCTAGATTATAGATATTTCATTTCCCATTGTGTATACTAGTAATGAGTTATTCTATCCTTTTTGAGATGATGACTGACAGCCCATCCTCAGGTTATGAAGCATCCGCCCATCTCTTTATATCTGTACTGACTTTACTAACTCTTTCACGATTTTCATAGTCCCAATGAACAATGAACATATAATTTGCAAGTACATAGGGCCGATTTGCCCTAAATGGATAAGTACAAAGTATAGATTGTTCTGGTTATACAAAATTGCGTTTCTCATTTATTACAGGTTAAATTTCCTGCATGGGGGACTGGACCCAACAGGCTACCACGTAGTGAATGTGGGACTCCATGCACTGGCCTGTATGCTACTTATGACTGTATGCGAGCAGGTACTGAGTTACTCCACCAGGATCACCACGCTGGCCGGATTACTTTTTGCCACTCATCCCATTCACACGGAGGCTGTAAGTACCACTTCGTAATCAGCACAGAAAACTATTCACAGTCCTTTTCTCATATCCACACACTTCCGTGATGGTCTATGGGTTTCATTTCTAGAATTTCTTTTACTGATTCTCTTAACACGAGCTTTTGTGTTAGTACTGGATACAGGGATTTCAATAAGCATTTTAAAGTTCACCAAAATATGAGTTAGTTGTTTTGTGTTGGAAACTAAGTTTTCAGAGTTGGAAACTAAGTTTTCAGAGCTGAACTATATTATCAAATGAGTGTAAAAGGTTCAATGGCAGACTAGGATATATCGTTTGAATGGAATCATTTCCAAATAAAAAATCTCCATCAACAAAATATAAATATATACAGATATGTTCAAGAGTGACGGCATATATGGCTAGTGACATCTATCGGGATTGAAACGTACCTAATGTACTTTCCGAGACTGGTTTTACCTCCCCTTGTAGAACTATAAGGAAAAGTAAGCTACAGAAAAACACGGTATTATAAAAGTGTGATCGACTAATGCTAATGTTTGTCTAGAACTTTACTCACGGGCTAATGCGGTCCTATCTTTGCCATTAGTAACTTTGCTGTGTTACTTACCAGTCGATATTCTCGAACCGAAATACATACAACAACAGTCTTTCTAAATATCTAAAACAAACCAAAAAAAGCACGCCTTAGATCTCACAGTGGGATTGGTACGAGTCAGATCAACGGTCCAATGGATCTGTCATGTGCACTGACGTCCTGTTACGAACAGATATAACTTAAGAACTCTTCTTATGGGAATAGGACCGTTCATACCTGGTCAAAGACGGATAAAGGGATATTACAAAGGCTCAGCCACGTCGAACGTCTATTGTCTCCATCTCCATACACAGCCTTAGAGGCAAGCAGGAGGTTACTTCCTTGGTTTCCATCTGCAGGGTGAT
The DNA here is from genome assembly GCA_950022655.1 of Alentia gelatinosa. NCBI lineage: Eukaryota > Metazoa > Annelida > Polychaeta > Phyllodocida > Polynoidae > Alentia > Alentia gelatinosa. The sequence continues at coordinate 98,124,685 of OX465580.1, read as the reverse complement.
CGTGTTCGACGGCTGCCCGGAGGATGAAGCTATTGTGGTAGTGTAGGGCCGCTCCTGATCAGCAGACAAAGCCAACAAATAAGAGCGACCAAAATCCCACTCCTCCACTTACCACTGCTGAAACGAAAGGCCGGGTGCTGGAAACTGAGCGCCTGCGGAGAGGATCAAAGAGTCATAGCGCCCAATAAGAGACGCACCCGTCCCCCGTATCCGCTTGGATCGCGTTAGGGGAGTTCAGATCCCCTGCGGTGGTTATATTGTAGCCGGATTGGATCTCAAATCGCTACTATTGCTCTGGGAAGCAAGTTTCTCGTCGCCTCTGGCATGGAGCAGCTCAACACGACTTGCTAGCTGCTGCCGGCAGAGAGAAGCTCTTTAGGCATGGCTTGAGACCCTTGCCTAGGGTGCAGTAATGGACACCGTGGTGAAAGGTACAGTGGAGTGGGGATTTCGTCTGGCTTGGTATGTAAATGTGCCACATGTCCCTCAGTGCTGATGTATCGATCAACAGTCTGCACTTTTCAGTCGCCACCATCTGATAAAATGAGAAGCCACTCAAGCATTTCACAACGCTCTAGGGGGTTGACTGATAGAAACCAAGCTTTCTACGCTCATGCTATTGGGATCTACTCGAATACGGCGAAAATAGCATTCTGGATATCTAATGAATATTCATGTATTTCTGCAGTAAAATATGATTCATATTTAAATGATGCATCATTAGTTCTGGTATATAATCGTGCCAAAAGGATCATTGGATTTGTTGTAGTAGGCACGCTAAAACATAATGTTATATCATATTCCTTATACAATTGTTATTCAAAATATATCAAAAGACGGCAACAGCTTTAATGGAAAACATAATTCAATATAGAAGACATACTAGTACATCCACTCACTTAACACTACATAAACAGATGTATGTACATCATTTATTACAATATAGACATATCTCTACCGTATATTCCTTTTCATCTGTTCATTGTTTTATTTAATGAGGTGTACTATTCTCCCACATCGCACCCTGGATCTAGACTGTCTATTTGCTGAATCAGCATCGATAATTGGTGCCTTTATAGAGGATGTGATCTTGGTAGGAAAACCGCGATGGGGCACTGAGCAAAAGTAGCTTCCGGGGTGAGAGAGCACGGACAAGCAAAGAGACCCACCGGCGCCATACCGCCTACCGGAGATGCTCAGAGCAGCTCGAGCAAATACTATAGCTACCAATATTACCAGACCGATACGTCATATAAACTCAGCCCCGAACTACACCGCTCTCCCTCTACGTTATATATAGGCCAGCCGAAGTGGCGTCACTATAGTGACGTAAATGGGAAGCGACAGTCCAAGACAGTTGAAATTGACCACCGGAAGTTAGGTTTGACAACCGGAAGTTGGCAGTGACTTCTGGGGAGACGCTGATGGTTCGTGAGATTGAACTGACGTTGGGTGATCTCGAAGCCGGTATAGAGATCTCAGGAACAAGGACAGTATAGGAAAAGAGGAACATAATCGGGCAAGGTTGATAGTGCTGGTAAAGCTAGCTAGATATATATATATAGGCGGACAGCTTGACAATAACTAGAAGGCAGAGAAAACAGTAGAAATGTGTGGTGAGATTAAGCTGATTTATCCCTATGCCAAGAGGCTCTAGATAAGCACCTGCGGCGTAATAGCGGAATAAGTAGGAGACAGGCAGATAAGGAGTGAACTATATAATATCCTATATGGAAATATATCCATAGGAAGGACTCGAAGTGGAGTAGCAAAGTGTTGTGTATCTTGTGCTACTTGAGATACTCTACACCAATTCAATATAAATATATTCCAAAATAAGAACCACAGACAGTTAGAACCAGTGGATATGATTTAGTAAACATGCCATCAGAGAGATTCATCGAAGGGCACATTCCTCGCACGTGCATATGCAAACACACACACATATATATATATATATATGGTCGATATTCAGAATTTGACAGCACTTCAATTTCAGAGATGTCCAGAGCTATATATTTAATAAAAATGAATATATTTATGAATTGTTATGACCAGTGCATGTGCCATAGAGAGAGCTTTCCTGCCATACATACTTTTACCTATCTGTTAGCAACATCTAGCCTATTATGGCCCAAAAAGCATGAAAAAAAGCCAATTTTTCAATAAAAATTTCCATTTTTATTATAAGATTGTCTACACTTTATAAATAACCAACTCAGTTTCACCACTGAACTAGTTTTACAATAATATAACATTGCAAAGTAAATAAAAATGGGAATTTAAATTGTTTTTGCAAGAAATTTCCATAATTTCCATTAATATTTGTGTTGGCTAAAAAGTGAATTCTGCCTCCGTGTACATTACTTAGGGGAGTGAAATAGCATTGAAACACTGGTATATGATATATTTTTTGTAGTTATCAAATATAGAAAAAATGCCTCTGTACCATGCCCAAAATATATTTGATCATAAATATGTGTAGTAGGAGCAGCATGGTCTTAACTGATTTGGCTAAAATGTGCTTCTGCCTCCGTGTACACTTATAATTATCAATATGGTCCTAAGATCTTCTAATGAATTTTGAAAAAGATATAATATGAGTAGCATATGACCGCATCTGCCCATGTGTAAAATTGAACCAAAATCCTCCCACACAGTATGGAGTTGTACTGGCAAACAATTCAGATTCTGCCTCCGTGTACACACTTCTGCCTCCGTGTACATAGGTTTATGTCTGTTTTCAAACTGAAAAACTATCTGCTATGGGTCTTAGTGTTAGTAGGTGTTGCTGTGGGTGTTGGTTAAGAGGTGTGGTTGTTGATGTTGATGGGTATTGGTGTTGGTGGCATGGAAATGGTTAAAATGTGCTTATGCCTCCGTGTACACATATATTTAGCAATATTTCCAGAAGATCTGCTAATAAGATTTAAATATGATACAATATGTGTATATTATGACTACACCTGTCCCTGTGTGAAATTGTTTTAAAATCTGCCCAAGCACGATAGGGTTATACTGGAAAATTATGTACACAGAGGCAGATTCTGCCTCCGTGTACATGGTTCTACCTCCGTGTACATGGGTTTCTACCTTTTTTTAAAAACAAAATGGGTCTGTGGAATTGAAGTGAGACCTGAGACATCATGGAGGAGCACACAGGCATCGTATCTGATCAAAGAATCCATGGAAAATATTTACTTTCTTGGTCAGACATTAAGAGGAAAAAAGATTAAACAACTTTCAAGAAAGATTATTTTTCATTTCAAAATTGCTTAGAAATTACATATAAAACCATACCAAGTATACCTCAAACACATATGCTGATATTTCCTGTCCAAAAGCATTCACAAATTGTCATATATGAAGGGCACAGGGTAAGATAAAAGATGTTGTTTCTGCCTCCGTGTACAGATTCTACCTCCGTGTACACCCTTCTGCCATTTTTAGCTCCCAGCTGAATGGTACTTGATCCTTGAGAATAACCAGGTTGGTAGGGGACCTGTTCATATACATGTATACATTTTTTTCAAATTTTTTAAGGCACTTTCAAAAAAACTGCAATATTCATAAAGAAATGTCCAACTCTGGCAAAAAATATCATTCATATGTTTAGCAAACCAAATTTTCATTATACTAGACAGGAAATCTTTTTCACATTCTTTCTCTAGGTGAACATGTTCTTTATGCATAACCAACAAACAAAAATCATTATTTTGATATTACAAAAGTTGAACAAAGAGTTCTTAATTAATAGTACTATGTACACGGAGGCAGAAATATAAAAGAGACTATCACTTCAGTATGGCATAATGAACCCAAGATATGTCCAAACTATTAGCCATTTTGGGGATGATACCATAAAACTGTCTAGATCACATGGGGAAACTTCTTAAAGGATCTGAAAAATATTATTTTTTTACCCTCAAGGTCTGAAGTGCTGTCAAATTCTGAATATCGACCATATATATATATATATATATATATTTATATATATATATACAATATGGACTGGTTTCAGATACAAGCGGCCGTATCCTCCGATGAGTTGACACGCAGTAATATATAGAAACAGGATTCCTGTGTAGTAAGTTTCCGGATTCCGAACTCGTTTCGCCGAGGTTTCAACCGAGGTTTCAACCGAGGTCTTTGGACTGAGGTTTAAACCTCCGGAGAAACGAGTGAGGAACCGGAAACTTACAGACATAGGGATCTTGTTTATTTATTACTATATACCTCAAAAACAGTACAATATTTACCTTATTTAAGCCATGACAGTCATTTGTAATCCGATTTGGGCACACAACGCTCATAGCGTAACGTAGATTACACCCCCACCTTCAAGTACCCTGTAGTACAGTCAGCTCTTACCAGATGGCGTTTTCATGCTTCAAAACTCTCTCCCAGCGGGTATTTCGTGGCACTTGCACTTAATAATCTCTGCTCCAACCCAATGACTACATTTGGAATTCAAAAAGGCGGAAGTGTTAAAGTTATAAAAATAAAAGAACCCATGTATTATGAGTTTGAGGAAGACTAAGTATTAAATCAACTAAACTCTTCTACAACTATCAACCACTGCAGGTTGGTGCAGAGATACAAGCAGCCCAACGTGCGTAGCAAACGTCTGCTCTGGTGGCCAGTGTAGCCAGAAAATAAGGCTCAGAATCTATGTTTGAAGAGTGGTTTCAAAGTCTGACGTCATCATTGCCAACGTCGCGACTACATAACGTCATCCTCGGCGACTTGGTTGACAATCTTATTTACTCTTTTTCATTGATTACTGGATATATCTATGGAATTTATGATCCGGGCATGTTTATAAAGACTCTCTGTGTCTTTTCTGTGAATTAGGTGGATAGTGAATATATATATATATATATATATATATATATATATATATATATATATATATATATATATATATATATATATATATTTATATACATTTATATATATATATATCTTTTATATATATATATATATAGACTTCATGACGGACAGGTTCGATGTCGTCACCTCTTGTGAGATGACGTCGGGATGGCGCTGACATCAGTGATTAACACCACACCTCCCTGCGGTTGGCGCCAAGAGCGTTGTCTCCCCGCGTGCATGTCTGCGGAGGCCGTCTTCCGGTCAGGTGGTCGTCTCGAACGCCGTCCGGTCGACGATAAGCCCCCCGGGGATTGATTATTCCGGTCGTCGCCGTAGCGTCGCATGGGTCGCCAGGTCGTCCCAGCTTATCTGCCCCCTCCCATCGATCGCCGCTCCAAATATTATAGGGGAAAAACGAGACGGACTATGGGAGGAATATGGCCTGATATTGTTATAGGTATTGATCTACGAATTTTCGCTGGCTGAACGCCGCAGAAAATTGGTTTGTCTGCCAGGGCAATGGGAATTTATGTCTGGGCAATGGAGGGTCCGAGCAGAGGGCCTTGATTGTGATGGTGTTAGTGATGCAATCCGCGTTCAGTCTATACGTCTCCCTTTGCTCACAGATATTCCACAGCCCGATCAGGAAGTGGTGCCACTTGTTCCTGTTCTACCTTGCCTGCAGATGTTTAATTTCCGTACAGATTCCTATAATCCCTCAAATTCCAAGAGGGCCCTTCAATCTACACATTCTCATAATCCGATGGAGAGTTATAGGTCTTTTATAAAGTCATCGTGCAACCGTGTTTATTGTGGCATCCGTCTCTTATTGATTTATAAGATAACGACCACCCCACATCGTCCTATTTATAACCTTGTTACAACCCATACAAAACGCCAAGTACTAAAGCGTCTATTTCAGGTTTCAGGTAAAACAAATGACAGTAATATTAGTTGGTTGTATGGAATCCATAAATCAGCAGCAGATAATGTGTCTGGACAGTTTATGCCTTATTGCTTATCATTGTCAGCAAAACTTGTGTTATTAATTACCTTCCCCAAGAATCCTCTGAAGAGGGGATAATATCATTTAAGGAATGTCAGTAATGCCTTCAGGACCCGTCTACCAGCCCTCCAAAGCATATGGTACAGGTTTGTCATCGTGTACAGGGGCTAAATCTGTAAATGAAGTTATTCACTCCTTGATTTTTCACTATGTCAAAGGCGGCTCTGTTTTGAAAATATTTCTGTATTTTGGTTTAAAACACCTCAGGTAGTGTCTATCAGGACTTGGACCACATACCACTTCAGAAATGCGAACATGAGAAAGATATCTCTATTGAATCAATATACAATAGTCCATATTGCCGCCCATCATGGGGAACTACTCATCAAAGCCCACTGTTTTCTTTTTCATTTGAGCAAATGTTTTAGTTTCTTCTATAAATAGCTCATTCGCCATAACAAGCTACGATGAGGCGGTAGGCTGTGCTGTCCGTGTCAATATGAAATGCCTTGTTCAGTGATGTGCAGGGCCAAACAGCCATGTTGGGAGATGATAAGCATGAGTGCGCCTTTGATGGTGCATGCTAATTGCTGCCTGAGCTGTTAGTTTATGAGATGGTGAAGCTGGCCCGCTAGTAAATTGCTGACGTTGACTCTGCTGCTGACACTATTGGTAGTGATGTTCAGCATCCAAGGACCTTCTTCTGAAACCAGTATTGAAACGCGTCCTTTACGTAATCAACTATATCTGAATATCAATGTAAAAATACCTTTTCTATTGATCCGTATAATCTGGCAGAATATTCAACTTTAATTGGATTTAATTCGGTGATTTCTTTTATCGACAGCAGATAATTGAATCTGGTTGTTGTTGATGGTTGACGCATTTTTACGCAAGCAGGAAACTGTACCGGCGGTGCTTTGGAGCTCAGACCCCGAAATTCACAGTCTAGCACGCTACCGAATGAGCTTCCCCACCCTCCAGTGAATTTGTCGAATAGCTCACTATACTTCCTTTGAGACTTTCCTGTGATGAATATTTCTTTAGGAAACGAGCCGGAGGCTGTGGTGTGGTACGGAGTAGAGTACAACCAGTGCACGCAGTGTCCGCTTCTAATCGTCAATAGAGATCCAAAAGGATTGACAATAGACACAGACATGCCCGTTTGTCCACTCCCTGTCCACCAATCCATACCCCAGCCTCACCAACATCCCACACCCATCCCCAGCGCCCCACTGGGATCATTGATTGCCACCCGCCATCGTCACACCGGCGGGAGGGGGCACCTCGGTCAGAGCTTGTCGCCTTAATGCCCGGCGGGTGTATCTGTGCCCTGGGCGGGTGGCGGCGTCCTGCTCAATGAGGCCGGAACTAGACGGATTAGAGTCATTGTGACCCAGGCGAGCTGCTCAGTCCCCACTGGCGAGCTGCTCAGAGCCGCCTGGGCTCATCAGTCTGTATTGAGAATCGGCGGTGAGGACTGTGAGATGTAGGGGATCGAAATGGTGCTCAAGCCTTGGCTGCCACACACGGACTGTAAGAAAAAGGAGATAGTGTTACAGTAGACTACACGCTTAACGAGCAGCTCACTCAGATGACCAGTCCTCTGAACCGATCATGATCCACCTTAATGGGTACAAAATGGGTAATGCTCCGAAAAGTCCATTAAAACCCACCATCTAGAACGGGACAAAGGCCCAGAATTTCACCGAACCCAAAAGAAGGTTTCCAAACATATCTTTATAGCTACATTCTACAAAGTCTCAAACTGCCTGTCTCTTTATTTGCCTCTTTGTTCCTTCTCTCTGTCTCTCTCCGTCTTTCTGTCTCTTTTACTATTCACCGCAGGAGAAGATGAAACGAACAAAGATCAAAGGAATAGACCTTGGAGGGGCAGGGCTAGACTGCGTGTGAGGAGGCTGTTGTTGACTGACTCCATGGTGTCTAGCAGGCGGCAGTCGTGTCCCAATTACAAGGGAGTTGCCGACGCGTCCGTTCCGAGCAATGATTAGTAGAGAGGGCCACCCGCATTAAAGGCAGCCTTTCAAAAAACAATAGATCGATACAACTATAGGAGTTAAGACTGAACGTCCAAGTATATACCAATGCATGAGCAAGGCCGTTGGCGAATTGAGCGGTCAAAACAGTTTTTACACTATGCCATCTGGTTGGAACGCACATCCTCAAATATTTCATTTTTCAAACCAGAAATTATAAATTAAAGCTATGAATATTGATGTATAAATTCCAAACAGAAAATGTGAGTGAAACTTGCAACCAAAAAAGGATCACGAAACCTTCTTAGCTTAAATGGTATTCAATATATCCGTTTTCGGACGATGAATGTATATAGATCGAGAATATATCGTAGAAATTTAGGTAACTGTGCCCTTTCCTAATGAGTTGTAAATAGATTTGTTTCTTTATGATGTTCAATAAATTTTGAAGAAGTACACAATGATTCGCTTTTGATAGATCAATGGCACCTCTAGATGTTGAGAATAGTAAAAAAAAGTCAAAATATAAAAATCTATATTTGATTTAGATTCTCATATTTGGATCCTCCACCTCACGAGGCATACCACTTTCATCTCTTGAAAATTGTTGCATTACTGTTGTCGTAGTGCATGTGATGCTTGCTTGAAACCCTGTCAGGTACACAGTCAAGGATAACGGTCTATGCAGATGAGGCTCCCTAACCTGACACTCTTCGCACACCTACATTCACTAATTGTTCTCTACGATGTAAATCGTGACTAGATACACGTCCTTAAGCCAGACAACCTCACCAATTGTGTAGTGCCTGACAAACCCAGCCGACCAGACTCAGTCCTGCCACAATAGGGCAGTCAGACACCCAAATATAAAAGCCCCGCCGCGTTGCCTGCTCTAATAGAGGAGGAGGCTGCGTGTCTTTTCGTGGAGTGACTCGGGAGCGGGTTGAGGAGAAGTACGGGGTAGGACGCGTGCGAGCAGCTCGGGAGGCAGTGGAGGGGGCCGGAGCTGCTCCCCAGTCTGGGCTCGGGCCCCGCTGATGGTCGGGCTTCATGTCCATGGCTGCCCGGCCGGGATAATTGGATCCATCGAGGACGATTTGGTGCCTGATTAATGACGCGGCTCCGAGCCCACCCTCCCCACTCTCACTGCACTCCCTCCCAGCACAGCCAGGTCGCACGGTTGTTCCTCCTGTGGCCGCTTTCCTTGCCTTCCACCCACCACCTTTCCTCTGCCCTCCAAGAAGCTCGCTCCGCCGCCCGCACCCTTCTTATCCCACCCGGTGACTTGCTTTCTCCATCTCCCCCCTTCCCCACGCCCCAATTCACCCGAGCGCCATCCGCAACCAGTTCCCCTCCCTCATCATTGCTCTGTCACCTCCTTTTCCAACTCCTGGGATGCCACAACTCCCAGGGATCGTTTGTCTACCCCAGGGTAGCACCCGACAAGTTTTCTGTGTCACTTGGCCATCTTCCTGCCTCTCCTGCACACTGACTCGATCGACTGCAACCCTTCATTCCCGTCTACCTACAATAGACCCGGCTTCTCTGGTTCCTTCGGTTCATATTCTCTTATTTCCCATCAATCTTCCCTTACCTCCCCGCTGTACATTCAGCTACTGTCTGGTGGCTTATTCCCACCTTCCTAATCCATACTTCTCTCCCGCTCGCTACACAGGCATACTGTCCCAGTACTGTAATCTCACCCTTGCACTATCTATTCCTGCCCTGCACCAGTTTATTATCATCTATCATGTATCTACTCCAATTTAAGTACCCCTTCTATCGTTCTCCTCCTTCTTAACATGTATATTCTCTCCGTACAGTTTTCTTCCCTCTCTTCCTTCATAATTTTTCAGTCCTACATGCTTACCCCCCAACGTTGTATTAACCTAGATATACCACCCCCGCACCTCCCATCACCATCACCATCACCATAACGGCTAAACCTCCGATCCATCCTTTGTCATTCTTGTTCCACTGATAAAAATCTTGATATAGGAATCTTGCTCGTCGGTTGCGCCCTAAACCTCTTACCCTTACCAAATGCACAGAGATCCTGTCATGCTTCGTACTCCCCTGCCCAGTCAGCCTTATCTACGTACACAGTAATTGTCACGCCTCATTTCATTCCCCAACCACCCATCGTCGTTCTGAAAGTCGACGCATGCGTAGGTTGAGGCTGGCCTTGTGACCTGACCTCTTCCGGTATGAGCATCCAGCGCTAGATTCCGGCGCCGTCAATGTTTGACTTATTGTAGGGTCGCGCCCTTGTCGGCTAACCGGCGCTTAATTAACCGTGCTAGTTCATTAAGCGTGACCCCGGAGACCTTGGCAGTGGTCCTAAGTGGGCTGCTCTGGCGGCATGAATTGATCAGTGAGACATCCAGAAATGCAGAAGTATCCGATGAGGTTTCTATTAAAGATGAGTTCCTAAAATAGAAAATGAAATGTGCACTTTGAAAGAATCCAATTTTACTTTACTTTCACAATGAATAGGCAGGGTTGGTTCCAGCATGTTGAACTTTGGTAGACAATATATTCAATCCGCCTTTCATTTATGAAATCATAAAATAGGAGTTAGGATAGCTACCCAGTTTTAGCATTTCCATGACTGGTTTAGTCAGAAGCTTTTGCTCATGCGTAGGCTAACGAGTACATATATCGGGTTTCCATTGCCGGGAAACAGTCCCATTTTCAAACCATAAGCAATTTATCAAATAGCATATTAGGCGCACTGTGTACTCTTAAAATAGTCGTGGTTCCTGTAACTGAGTTACTTGATGTTTACGCTGGCCTTGGGGGCGGATCAAGAAAATAAAAATATGGGGTTTTATTTCCAGGCGGACGACCATCTCTAATCCAATCAGTCCCTCCTGTGTTCAGTATGTGTTGCAGCAGGTCCTTCAGACCGGCTGCCATCTGGGGTGTGATTTCTGGCACTCAAAACCCACGCCGGGTGCGTTTTAAAAAGATACCTGCAACCCGCCGACGGCGAGGAGGAGTGCGGGTTTTCTTTTATTGGAGATTCGTATTGAGATAAAAATAAAGAGAAGATAATAGCCACCATAATCATATAGACAGGGACGTAAGGTAAGGTACACTTTTACTTTCATAAAGGAATGATATCGTCTCCACATACTACCTTGGGAAATCACCTGGCGATACAAGGTGCTAAGCAGAAGAATATATCAAACTAATTTACCTGACACAAAGGCAGTTTTTATCTTATCATGCTGACCGGCTATCTAACTGGATCATCAAACAACCGAAATGGTGTTGCACAGTCTTAACCACTAATAACACATCTTCCATTGGGAGTATCAAGTAAAATTATCTTTATTTCAACCATTTCCAATTTTCGCGCTGAGATGACAATTGTGTGAAATTTATGGACAATCCCAAACTTAAGACGTTCATGATGGAATTCAACCCATTCGCGCGTTGGGTTAATTATGGCATACTCCTTTAAAATTTGTATTGAAGAATATCAACATTGGCTGAAAACAGTATAGTAAAGGAGTTATACTTGTGTACATACCTACATTTCGTCAGCTTTTAGCAAACTATATACATGACTGACAGAAGAAAGTGTCATACCTATTTCTATTCCCTTTTTAAATGGCCACAGCCCATCGGCCAATATGTACCCCATATATTCAATAATGTCCATCGTTGTGAATAAACTCTCTCGTGTTGCTGATGGACTCTTTCCTATTGCGGAGTAATACTATTCCCTTCCTCTGCGGGCATTAATACACAACATTTGAAACGCGTTAATGGGGCCTGTTCAACTGAAAGATAAGAACCCATGCCTTGGGGAACAATTATGAGAGCATCTGTGCAAATCACATGGTGCTAATTCGTTCTCTGTAAAAATGCTATATATAACTCACTTTGTTGTGACCTAGCCTAATGCCCCGACACATTTATGTCCTACAACAGGTACAGAATAAAATCATAATCGCTGATCTATGGATAGATTTCTTTTTGAATAGAATCAACAGGAACATGTATGCTCAATATAGTATTCTAAGTAGTATCTTTTTGTTGTTTGAAGGATTTATCGGGTTTTAGAAAACGACATATAATGATACCCAGCATAGTATTTACAACATAATATTCTGTTGTTAGCTTTATTGTTTTTTGTCTGCCATGTATGCTTCCAACCCACAGACCTATTTTTACTTGCTTAACGATTTAAACACACATAACTGTGTTATGTTGTCAAGGCTTGGTATATGGCTACCCTCTGCATCTGTAGGGACGGACTGTTTCCTGCATCAGACAGAGTGAAACCATCACCAGACGTGTCCCTGCTGGTACCATTTTAGCCTCCCGCAACAGTCTCTCCTAACCCAGTGCCCGCCTGATGTACATCAGCCGGGAAACAGCGGGGTTACACGAGACTGGGCATCTGCTTGGAGTTGACTCAAATTGACAATTATGTAGGGAGCTGGTGTAGGGACTCCGCGCCGGGCGTTGGGCCAGCACAAATCACCAATTACATGCCCGCAGCCTGTGGTAAAGAGGGTCAGGCCACCTCACACCTCCAGCTGGCCAAGGTTGGTTGTCCATGGCTTGTGGTCCGATGATAGTAGCCATTCGATGGTAGCCTATGTGTAGCGGTTAATAGTGGACATAGCCTCAACCGTAATGTTTTGAATAATCAAAAGTGTACCTTTACTTCAGATAACAGGGATTATATTTACTCACATCATGTATCGCCAGAATAGATATTAAATTATACAGATGAAGTGGACCACGGTCATTAATTAGAGGCGGTGTCAATAGGTCTCTAATAAGGCAGTTGTTCCATTGGGTGAGGGCAGTCTATTGGTGATGTCTACATGTTGTGGTCCATGGATAGTGATATACTCCATGAGCGGTTAGCTTATCTAATGCGAAAGAACTTAGACCGAAACAATTCAGAAATTGCTTAATCAATTCAGGAGGAAATCAAGAGGTTTGAAAGAGGACTTCGCTCAATTACCACAGACATGTGAACTTAAGCAAAATACTCACACAGCACGAACTCTTGACTTATAAATACGCCTGTTTATGTGGGTGCGACTATTACGGGCGTGACCTAAAATCCTGAGCCTTATCTATAACCCTCCCTTAGTCAAACTGAAATTTTGTAAACCCTTAACAAGTTTGCTGATTCATTTTTTTTCAAGATTCACTATGTTTTCTGGTCCCTTACCTTGTCCCAAAGCATTATTCCCCACACCAAACACGCATGAATTCCAATATACACCTAGAGATTTCTGTCCCTTTGGTACATACAGTGATGAAGGACCTAGTGCGTTGTTGCCGGCATTGTACCCGGCGCATGCATATCACTTGGTGCTTTCACTATGCGTAAGTGCACTACGCCCTATTGCAAAAGGCTTTTTATCATAGATAAAAGTCCCTTTAGAGGGAACTAAACCGCCTCCGAATTTAAAGCCGACATGTCGGATATTTCACTAGCGATACAATAATCAAACTTGTCGAAATACGACAGGGTTGGTATATCGCCATTAGAACGGCACCTTGGCGCAAGGGGAAATATCGAAACATCGCTAGGTGTGCGTTGGGCTGATGGACACTGAATGACGCGTTGAGACCACACTCACTGCCTCCTTACAGTGGCATCTGTCGATCAACGCCAGATGGCACAGCAGTTACCCCTCTCTGTCCCATCTCTTTTTGTGGTATGATTTGAAACCCCCAAACTGATAATCTTGGTTTTGGACAAAATGCATTACAACGTTGCAAAAACAAGTGGCACAAGTAAAATCGAATTACTCCTGCGAACTTCGTGAACAATGATAACAACAGAGGCCAACACGATTGGCAAGTTCGCGACATGCCCTTCAATTGAAGGGCAAAAAAATTGTGCGTTGATGATTACATGCCTTGAGGAAATAAAAAGACTTATCATGATCATTACCCTAATCATGCCTGATGTGGTTATGGCTGGGTCGTGGTTCATCTGATTTGGTATTACACGGTCGACAGTACCGCTCCTCAGTTCTTTGACAGCCCTTCATGTCCCCGGGCGGGCTCTTTTACTTGTGTGCTCGGGCCGGGCAGGATTTATTGAGTTTCTGCACGACACGTGAAGAACTACTTCTGAATTCTGGTACGCGTAGCCATTTTATGGTAATTATAAACGCGCTTTGGGTAATTTGCTTTTAATTGTCTCTCCGAGTTTCGGCTGCTGGTACTCAGCTTCAGCTCATCCTAACATCCTTAAGGCAAATGGCGCCCTGGAAATTTGTCCTTAAGGGCTGTTGCCAATGCCTTCGTCCAGGTTATTTGAACAAAAAAATATGCATGTTCTATCGTAAGTCGGCTCTCTCCATAACCATTAAACACTATTATGAAGCTGGTAAAAAAGCCTAATTGCTGCAGAGGATTTACGAGATGAAGAGGGTTAAGGAGGGGTGGTAACCCCACCCATGAGAAATGCATTCATTTCCTTGAAACCTTTCGAAGCGGTTGTTTTTCCTTTAGGATTACAAAATTATGTAATCAGGATACTTTCTTTATCGGATGGTAATGTATTACCGCTGAGGCCGCTGAGTCACGTAGATTTAGATCACCGGTCGTTCGTAGATGATATGCAGCAATTGATTATTTGGTGATCCCCTGAATAATATAAGTGGTTAGGATTAATGAAAACGTTAGAATGATTAACAGGATGGAGGAATTGTCCATGACTAAGCTGACTATTCATGAATTTAAGACTGCTTTGTATCTCCTTAAGCAGCACATGCTTATGATGCTAATATGTCACAACTCAGGTCCCGAGGAGGAACACACTTCCAGCGGTGATATCCAAGAGTCGTTGGTTAACAGGTTATATGAATTTCCACCATGTTTCGCTATTCGTCAAATGTTTATTACTCAATATCACTTTCGGTCGAACATGAGAGTTAGGGATAGGAGATGCAGGAAAACAGATACTCATAATGATGCATAAATGAACAGATATTTAGAGTGGAGGGAAAGGTAATATTATATTTTCTTTAGGAACTTCTGTTTATATTATATTTGGCCGAATCGTCATCATGTTAGGAGGCTGGTGGACTGTGTGAACTGGCAGAGAGGAATAGCACGACAGATATATTATCACAAAGGCAAACACCCTAACCCAAAATATCTATCCTTACTTAAATAAGGACCGCCTCGATTAGAACTAGAAAGGGGAAACCCAACGAGGAAGAGAGAACCTGACAAAAGCAATGTCATGAATGGGGCCATAGCAATGGAAGGTAGTGGAAATAACACACTGATGATGCTCTATGAAGCTGCACCAGCTGATATCGCCTGCATGTTTGCCTGAAGCCAATTTCGGAATTGGCTGCAGGAAATGGTTGATGTGTCGGGCGAAGTTTACAACACTCTTGTGGGCCGATGGTACTGTTAGAATAACAACCTGCTGAGATGCCCTGTTAAAATCCAGCGACTTGTCCTCCTCCCCTGCCATACGACTCTCGTGCCCACTTCTTCCCCGACCAGAAATAATGCAATTTTAGGAACTAAGTCACCAACATCGTTTCACGTGTAAGATCTAGGACCCGGTGAATGAAAGAGAGTGATTACTTTATGAAATGGCATGTCAGTAGAATTGACAGTCACTAGAATTAAAAGCAAAGGGGTGCGGCGTTATTGGTGGGGCGAAGAGGGATACGGTTAATGTTACCCCCGGGTGGGCGGCAATGCACTCTCCTCACGAACAGGGGCTGTTTATGGGGTAGGGTGCAGAACAAAGGTCGTTAGGCCCCTCACTGCCATCTCCCAAGTATGGGGTAAAAATGACCCACGTGTAACGTTACGGCCACGGAAAATATGTCCCATATGGCTCGGTTTCATTTACAGTGCACAGTACCAATCTGTTGTAGCCTGAGGGATGGCATGACCGTGAAGTATGATAAATGTTAGCACTTTGGAGTGATATATGATTTGAATGGCTGACGAAAAGGGGTTCAATTCAATTATATCAACAATGAAGTTCGTTGATAATGTTATATTCATCTGTAGACTAAAACAAATCACTTATTTGAAACACTTAGTCGTATCCAACAACTGTTGAAACTTATGGGAAATCAATTACATGCACGATTGTAGTGTCACCTCTCATATTCCAGAGTCTTCTGCATATTTTCACCGTTCTCAATCTATTTCATTACAACTGCAATAAATACACAATACTTGTCCTGGAACACCACGTATGCTTGAATAGATAAGGAAATGTTACCTAAAACAGGATACACGGAAGGTGGAAACGTTATATTTTCGGTATAATATATACACTTGTATTATTTCTGATGGTGCGTGGAATGCAACTGGATCTTTTGTGAACAATGATATCAGTGTTAAATACAACGTGTCTCTCACTCTTTCTCATACCTTTCACGTCATTGCATACCACGCACATCAGCTTTCCAGCTTGCCAGTGGACTCGGTCAATGCCTTTGTCTGGGACCATGTCTACGTCGGCATGACCCAGGCCCAGACGCAGGGCCGGGCGACAGTGGGGCGGTGTCCGGACACGAAAGAGGAGGGGCCGGGGTGACTGACCGCCTTCAACCTCCCACCACCCCGTCTTTACCCCTACCCTATGATGAGTAGAAACTAGGAAGTGGCTGGGTATGCATATGAGGCCCCGAGTCAACCAACCAATCTCACTAACATCCTTTCTTTTTTTTCCGTTGAACGAGTCTACTATTTGAATTTTTGCCATATCCCATTAGTTTCTGGAGCTGGACTGGTGGAAATTGTTCGGCCTCTTAAGATAATTTAAGTATAAAAAATCAGGCTAAACACAACATGAAATTATCATCTCTCTAAATCTATCACCAGGTTGTATTCCACAGGTATTGCGTCCCTTCTGTGTTAACTGCTTCTCAAAGTCTCCATCAGTGATGGTGCTCATATGAATCTCTAGTAGTATTTCCGACGTGAGAGGCTTAACCTATCCCATAGCTTATATAAACATATTCCAACATATTATATATGCATAATTATAAAAAAATATTACAGCGCACGATTGGCCGCATGCTTCGGTATAAATACATAGAGTGATAAACAGCTCTTAATGACAATACGAATAGAGAGTATATCTCAGTTGCAATTTAGTCACACTGACTTAGGACCGATATCTTAACAAAAAGATCTCTGATATTCTTAACTTTTACTCCAGAGTTGTACAGTCATATGATGCTGTGAATGTACAGGTCATTGATATCATCGATGTCCTTATCAAATGTCCACAAAATATCATTTTGATGGAATGTTGAAATGAATGTTAATGCTGTCGATCAACAAAATCTGCAGCCTCAGACCGTCATATGCTCCTCCTCGGCGACTCCTCATTAGACAAGCAAAATGGGAATTTATAATAGGTTCTATTTGTTTTACTCTTTCTACTGGGAGTTTCAGCAGAGCCACTTTTGAAAATCGCCCAAGCACTAGTCTCCTTGTTGACTTTAGTAGATGCTCCATCTGTCTACAGAAAACAAGGATTACCTTGCGTTTCTTTATGCTTTTATTTATTATGCACAAGTTCAGGCGAAATCTGGTTTATTGTCCTTCCAGCAGAGAACAATTTCTCTTCTATATATACCACATTAGTCTGGTTAGTATTCTAGCCAGAGAGTGAATGATTCCAAACATTGCTTCCTTGGATGTCGCTTCGGTAATCATATAATTATACAAACCACCAAACGCAGAGTAGAATAGATTTGCAATCATAAATATGCATATTAGATTTGTAATCAATAAAAAGGGAAAATAATTCATGGAAGCAGAAAATTCAAATTGCCAAACCTTAAGAGTGAAGCCGAGAATATCTTTATATGCAATATGCAACGTGTTGGAAAGAATCCTCTTCTTCTAGAAGCATCCTCACTGTCAAGGACAGCTACGCAGGTGGTAACGTTCACTACACCGTGTTTCATAATTATACCCATCCTTTATTTAGATGCTACATTAATTAATACCTTACCTTTTCCCATTTGCTATTGATTAGTGCATATTCCGCCACCAAAAAAGTCCCCTCGAGGAACAATAATGGCACGATAGAAAGTTACTAGCAGATTCTTGTTTTCACATCGAGAATCAAGGTCATTGACTGTCTGTCATTGTTACCAAATTAAGCCAGTCCACGGATATTCGAGATGCCTCTGCCTCTCAATGTGACATATTTTAGGAATGTATTGAAAGAGCTGTCTGCCTACTTAGTGTGAATATCTTAGAATAACATAGGTATAATCACAAATGTTTCCAAGTTTAATGTATATAACTATGCACATATTTCTACATATACATACCTGAACATTTAAATATGTTTGCGCGGATTTGTGACTGATTTCTGATACGTGCTCAAGTAAAACATACAGTTTGCTATGGCATTGCACTGGCGTGATGCCCTGCGATCATTGGAACTGTGATTTACCAAGGTCTCTACAACGATTCAAGTCGACCATTTTAGCCATTGGTACATATCAACCTGAACATGTATCACTTTGAATAAACACTGTATCACGTTGAATAAGCACTGCCACAAAATGCGCTCATTGGCACAGGGGACATAAAAGTGTGATCTGCTTACTGTCCCTATCCCTATCCTTTAGTATCAATGAGAGCTACATCAACTTAAATGTATCAAGTCATTTTCCTGCTCTCAGCGGCCTAAGAGGAAATATCTGTGTGACTGCACACACTGATGGGTGCAGCAAACATTTACCATGAACCTTTTTTTATTCAGATATAAATGCACACATTGTGACATAAACGAGCGGGTTGAATCACAATTAATCGCTTCTATTTTAAGTGCTTTTAAGACACAGCTGTCTCCTGCTTTAGTCTTCCCACATACTAACGGTGGAGCAGAGACTTAATTTCCGCACACTAATGTCAGTATAAGCAGCGTTACAAGCAATACCAAAGGCAAGGGAAAAGGAAGGATGTGCATAATACATTGAGTAGCTTTAGTAATGGATTTTAAGGAAGAGAAAGACTAACTCCTACTTTGATAAATGCATCTCGTAAATATAATTATGAGTTTATATGTCGATTTATGTTTGTCTGTATTTGGCCGTAGACATAAAGGAAATACGTGCAAAATAATTCACTTGAATTATTATTACAAATCACGACACCGATAGCTTTAATACGTCTGGCTTATATAGGCGCAAATTCACTGCACTTGATCCCTGCGCCACGATTACCTCGGTATATTGATAAACTTAACCTGACTGTGCTTCATGTGCTCCTGAATAGACATTGGTATTGCCAAGGTGGTTGGCATGGACTCATCATTGTGATATATATATATATATATGTATAATGCCCAAGAGGAGGACAACAAGAGAATCTAGGCAATAGGGTTCGGATGTAGGGTACGTTATGGGACATGGGCGGGGGTGGGTTGGGGTGTGCGGAATGGGGTGGGGTAGGAAAGAGGGCGACTGCCAACGGCTTACACGGACGACCGAGCAGCTCACATACAGCTCACACACTGCCCGGCTCGCCGCCAGGGGGAGACTGGAGTTTATCGACCGTAACGAGTTGCTCACAGACAGTTAACACGGGCTGGCAGCCCGCCACCACCACCAGCGGCGACCGTACACACACACACGGCTAGAGTACGTATCTGCCGTCCGTATACTTCCCCACCACCCTACGACCGACGTCTAAACCGAGCCAGAGACACTGATTGCTGACTGAGTCAGCAAAGGAGGGAGCTACTCTCTTACAGTAAAGTCACCATAGTCGTTACTTGGGGAGAGCAGTCACGAAATAGCTTGACATGGATGATGTGGTGAGTAAACCGGGCCCTGCAATGCTATACCACCATGAGAACTATAAAAAGTGAACGATTGCACCTATACGCAAGTCGATACTGTATCCTGCCTGTGAGCAGAGAAATTGATGCTTAAAGACGATTCCCGGATTAAAGTACCTAATGTCAGATCCCAGAACCCACACTTAGAAAGACTTGGTGTTGCATGAACGACAGTAACCTGATGACCTATTGTAAAAACGATCACATCGGAGAGCGTTTTCCCCAACTCTTTTATCAGGGTCTAATTGGTCATAAACAGATCAACTGTCGAGAGATGCAAAGGTCAGCTGAGTTCCCTTCCGCCTCGGTTCTATACTAATAAGGAAAATTAAAAACCACCAGGTGATCATAAAGGTGAATGCTCACTCGCCCTGTCATCTAAAGATGAGGTTAACCTGCTCTAGACGCATTTTAAATGTTGCAGAGAATTTATACCTTGCCTGATGATATATCTATGAAGACGGATTCCGACCGATCCGACTGTAAACTCTTTCATAACGTGGGGGGAGGGTCATTCCTGTTGCACATTTACTGCTTTTAATAATGTTTTACTTGAACGATCATCAAATGGTGATATACTGACATTGTTTAATACTAGATGACACAAACATAATTAAACACGAATGTGACTAGGCGGCCATGACATGGAGAAAACTATCTCCGCGGAGGATGAAATATCGTCGATAGAAGAAGGTTATACTCATTACAAACTTCTTGCATAGAGAGGTTTAACCAATACAGGATCGATATGCTCGGCTTAATAAGAATGGAATTACCACGTTATGTACACCTCCAACACACTAGGGCTGACTTGGAAGGGAACTCTGTCTATATTACTGGCAGTTCAATAAAAGAGCTAGCTTCTGTTGATCAAGGAAAGCAGAACGCTGGGATTGGTGTATCAATAGTTCATTAATCCAGTAGCGCAGCGTTTTGCGGAAAATAATGTATTCATGTTGGTAGTATGTTATGGGACCTAGCTTTCAAACACAATTAAAACGCACACCCACTGCTGTCGATCCAGCAAGATACACCTCCCGATACACAATGATCAGATATACTTAACACTATGCCCAATGAACCATTTTATTCGATCGGGAAATCCATCATAATGTCCATCGGCGTGTATCAGGAGCTCAGTGGGTACAGGACTTCCTGAAGAGTATTGAAAGAGAATGAAATACTGAGGTGTGCAGGGTGGATTGATCTGCGATATGCTAGAACAGAAATCAAAGATGGCACTTGGAGAGATTCGGTAAGTGTTTAATTGGGAAACCACCGCGATATCGAAATATTCTGTTAGTGACCGGAGAGACCTCGCAGGGGGTCAGTACACATACAAACCATGTCAGTACAGCATAACCAGACAGAAGCACAGACCTGGAAAGTATTTCCAGAACACTTTGCTTTAACACCAGGAGGTCTGCTGGCTGACTGGAGAACCAGCAGGTAATACAGTAGTACCACGTGAAAAAACATGCGGGAGACAGTGTTCAGTTCTCAGAGGGGGGTGGGTTGGGGGATGGGTTGGGTTGGTAGCAAGTGACCAGAAGAAGCCGGCGTAGTCAGCTCAGTGAGAATCTACCCAGAGGCAGGTCGTGCTCAGCTGCTTAGTGAGCAGCTCGGCCCGCCTAACGAGAGCTGCCCGTCCTCTGTGGGACTACGGCGAGTCTGGAAAGTCGAGATACCATTGACTGGCCCCGGGGAGTCTTCGCTGTCCATTCACCTGGCCGTTTACCGCCGATTGCACACCAAAGGGAGAGGTTCCTGCGCCAAGACTCGTCTTAAAAAAACATTAAGTTAGCGAGTGGAGAGGCATGAGGTGCTATTTACTGCCCGGTGCGGGATAATCAATGGGGAGAAGGGGGGATTACCGGGACACGGGACTGGCTGCTACACCTGCAGTTGGCACGCGGAAGAGACAAGCATTCCACCGGTGGCTTCAAAATGAGAAAAAAAAGAAATGCAAAGTTAAAAGAACCTTTGGTTGGTAGGGAGAAAGCCATTGGAATCCCCGGGAGAAGCTGGAGAGAAGACATGTTATTCACGCTGTGAATAGTTCTCTTGACGAGGAAGTGAACCGTCTTTTTCTTTTTCTGAATACTCTGAGGCACCTAATGATGCTTTCAGTAACGTGAATTATTTGATAACACTTTAACTTATTTTACTGATGTCCCCAATGGAAGAACTGTCCCATGACAGAATCGGATGTCTTGTCTTAATTTTAATAAATAAGAAAAAAAACCAAAAAAAACCTTTTGTTATCATTTACCTTTCGCATTGTTTTCTACGTATACATGTACTTTGGTGCTTCATCTTTACCTCCTTCACTCTACCCATTCGCCTATACCAATGCTCACCCTCATCATTAAACATTGTTTCACTCCCGGGTAATTGCTTGCAATTCTCCCCCCTCCATCACGGACAACCATTCATCGATTCTCTTCAATCAATGCGAACCAGAACGATGTCGACACCCAAATCTACAGGGTCTGTAACACAGTTCAATTCAGAAATTTTTCCCCACCTCCTAAACCGCTTTTAAATTCGGCCAAAGCTATCGATCAGAGCGGGAAACGAGGCGTGCCCACTTTGAACTCCAGGGTACTTCCCGGAGCCGTAGACGGAGAGAGAGACCATCCATGTGATTGGCATATGCAATGACGTGTGACTGGCAGGATGCCATCATATATAGGCACCTCCCTGCGCCCCCACTAACGCTTAACGAAGTGTCTTGTGTCTTCCCAATTCATTCACGCTCTTTAGACTCCAAATAGACCATATACCATCAAGTATCAAGGAGCAAGCCAATGAAAGTAGGCGTAATGAAGTGGGCACAATTTAGTCGCTGTAGATAGTACTTAAATGGAATTCACATTGTTAGCATTCCTAAAGCTTTGCAGTATTCTTTATATAGCAGCGTTTATTGACATGTAGATGGTTGAATTACATCGATATATCATGATAGTGCTTCTGCAGGTTTTCGTCAGGATGTTAAAGTAAGAACGGTTGATAATAATTACCACATACCAATTCAAATAATCAAGATTTATACAATGATGAAAGTATTGCTACTTGTCTTTGATGGTCCCTCAGGTCCGTCACCTGATAGAATACAGTATCAAAATAGGTTCTGAATAACTATTCCGTTTCAAGAACGTGTAGTAGGTAGTGTTCATCTTCAGTGTGGTTATAAGAGATTCAGAACGATCAATTTTAAGGATAACGAGTAGGACAGATACGACCGGGAGAGACAAGATATACGGGATACAAAAGGGTAAAACTACAATATTAACTTTTATACAATCGATGTATATAGGTTGTACCAAAATGTATGCTCTTGCTGCTCTAAATGAGACTTCTGGCATCGAGAAATATGCATCGATCCACATTTTCTATTCATGACAATTTTGAATAATATCTGTCGCGAGTCAGGAAATAATACGATTAGTATAGAAATCTCCATTACGTGCGTACCTTCCATAGAGGTAACAATGAACGTAATTGCCTTCTCAGGAGCATGTGCAGTAGATGCCGTGATGCAGAACTCGTGCGTGTTAATTGTAGACGCTTATTGTGATTGGGCGAAGAGCACATTTGTCGCCCCCAAGCAGTATTAGCCAAATTAATTAACTAATCACCGGCCCATGCAAGGAGCATCAGTAGAGTACTCGGGGAGTAAAAAAGCGCAGGTTGTGTACATTAACGGTCGGGAGCAGTAGTCTCTGCAGCTACCTCCAGTCACTATCATCATGGTCCGTTGTCTCAAACTCAGGCTGATGATGAATGTTTTCTAGATAGTGGACGGAATCAGTGATACAGGTCAAAGATGACCTTTAGATCAATAAGGCATGATATATTATAGGATCATTTGTAGTATTCATAACTGACGTATATATTACGATTCTTCTCCAAAACCTATATGATTCATCGCATGTCCACTTGCATCAGATTTTCCAGTTCAGCTCATATTTTCCTTGCTGACATGGATGTCATTATGGAACGACTCTTCTGTGTACAAAATATGCGTTCGTGGGAAAACCATGAATTGAGAAAATATGAGGCTTTAATCATTGTAATCCGTCTTAAATTTACATTCTGTATAAAGCAGCCAATACTGTCCCCATTTTCCTAGGTGGAATCCGGTTATATTCTAAGACTGGTGGTTGCTAGAAAAAAGTTCTGAATAAAAATGCAGATGAAGTATGCCTGGTTTTGTTCACGCACGCCATACCTACCCTGTGACACTGTGGTCGGGGGATGATAGGCCGGGATGTTGCTGTGGCGGCGGTGAACGTTGAGGGTTGTAGGCGTGTGGGTCTGTAGTATAATGGTAGCAGCAGAATCCCTGAAAGAGATCGATGTCTTCCGCTGCTGGAGAGGGTTTGTCACAACGCCCCCGTGGATGGCCCCCACCCAGACCCCTGAACGGCGGCAGCGAGCACGGTGGACGAGCGGACGACGGGCTTCCCGCGTGCAGCTCCCGATAACCTGCCCACAACCCGAGTCCGAGTCTTTGCCACCACACTGCTACCTTAGTCTACAGCACACTACCACGTTGTGGCCTTTAGCCTTCACCTTGACCCTACATAGGAAAATAGGGACTACTTACGGTTAACGGCACGAACGACGGGCAGACCGAACTCACACACACGGCCAATCATATTGACGTATCGGGTTTCTCTAAAAACAAGAAAACGATTCACATCAGAATTTCCCGGCTATTTGTTCTCTTTTTTGTATGAATGGTATCCAAATTCCACTAGATAAAGCTATGATTAAAGCAATTATTATTGGCATCTCTTATAAAAATTCATGCATGAAAGAGCGACTGAGCCTGATACCGATGGAAATACATGTTATTGAACTTTACTTCAATATGTCAGCATTCACGGTGATTTTTGTGTTATTTCAATGGTCGCACGTATTCAACTTTTATATATAAACTAGGCCTAGTTCGTTAACATAAATGAAAAGTTACCATTTAGCTTTTCTTGCAGAACGTCGAAACTCGATGTGTTACTGGGTCATTGGTATTGCTTGTTGGAATTCTGCCTGTAGGTGATGCATGCTTGGAGAAAGCATGACGTCATTGCCAGTGCCAGTTCTCCAGTGACGTACACAGAACGGACAGATGAATACGTTAGTCCATCTTAAAGCCAATAGGATAAGTGGATGCTTCCCTGAGCCTTTACCTAAATCATACAGAGGAACTCTTGCCACGGAATGTAATCTAAAGTGGGATTCACATGGTGGGATTCATGTACCTCACAGGGCTCCAAATCTTATGCGATTTTGCTCCTTTTTAGGGGGAAATGTCTTTAACAATTACAACGAGGTAAATATGTCTCATTGAAATGAATCCCTATAACTCATACGAAAAAAATGTGTTCAGGTACAGAATCTCAGTATGAGTTGTCTCAGAAAAAACCCTGTGAGGTGCATGAATCTCATCGTGTGAATCCCAGTTAAGCAAATATGTACGACCAAATGTCTACAGCCCAATTAGATAGGTAACTCCACTCCTACAGCAGTTGAACCTCTCTGTACTAACAGTGCTATAAAAATAGGCTATAAAAACAGCTAGATTGGTCACATGTGAGGGAAGATGGAAGCACGTAACCTACCACTTTACAGTTCCCTGATGTAGCTTCTCTTAAAGTCCATATCAGTTATTAAAGGTAAATCAATGTCCACTCTCCCTTCCAGCATTATGGTGTAAATGGAACTGTAATTCAAACTAGAATGACAACCCCAGAGGTGGTAGATTTACTGCTATGTCAAAGGCCAATCGTTCTCTATGTGGCGTGGGAAGTAAAAGAATTCTCACCTCGGTAAATGTGTAGGGGCGAGATTTATACCTTGATTCATCTCTTGGAGTCGATCACCTTCAAACCCAAAGTAAGTCTAATAGAACATATTGGACGTTAAACTACCCAAGCAACAACATAAAACAACGACAACTCCATCACAATTCGTATTCGTTAAAGTTTCCTTTAAGGATTTGATTTAAAAGTCCTATTTTAACCAGATTGAAATTTGTCTTCGAGCGTTCTCAAGAAGGACATGCTAACGAGCGATTACCCCCCGCGGTCCATCAATTCACTCCGACGGATAATTGCCCTATCGATGTCAAAACCTCTCCGTTCCCGCCTAAACTCCACGCATTCAGGGACTTCCCACCGCCCTCCCCCACCACCCGGCACGCTCCACTCAATAGTCGCTTCCACGCACGGTTTCACGCCGTTTGGCCGGGCAGATAAGACCACCAAGCCAATTCCCCAACACACACAGCTGGCTGCCAAAGTATCTTGCACCATCACGTTATCAATTACACATGGCTGTTGTCACCTAGGCCTGATGTTCCGATAAGCGAGCAGTTCGTCTGGGCGGCCCGAGCAGCTCACCACAGCGCGCCCGTAGCCCCATGCCTTTTTAATGACCCCCTCGCAGATGCACTCCCCCGGCTGGAATTACATCGATTCGCTCCTCCAGGGGGGCGGGATGGGAGGCGGGGGCGTACGGTCGTGGCCTGCTGGCATCCGGCCGCGGTCGATGGTAGCCCTGGAGTAAGCGGAGGTCACCTATCAGGATCCCCCAGTGGGGCAGGATGGTGGGGTTGGACTGTCCCGGTAAACTGTCATCGGTCACCAACATATGTGGGGATGGCGATGGTGGTAATGGTAAATACAGGTGTGCTAGACTAGCTTTAAAGCATATGTGCAGGGGACGAGGCTTGTGCCAAGTACCACGGATAATTACATTGGTTCTGGTTATCAATACCACACTACGCATATACAGAAAATCGATAAGATATAAAGTCCACTACAAAGGGATACGTAGTGCTTCTCGGTGTGGTTGTAATGGTGAAGTCCTATGTAATGTGAATACACTGTCAGAATAGAACATGCCAGATGGGATGCAAATTATCACCGATGATTTGGCAATATATCTGACAAATATGTCATAGACTACGCAATGGGGAAGGTCTACAAGAACCTAATCGAGAATAAGAGACGAGAGATTGGGATAATGAGTGTAAGGGATACTCAGAGGTAAACATATGTTCTATGTAACATGATCCGGAAAGAGAAAGAATAGGTAATAAGGTCATGAACGGCAGGCAAATATAGGAAACTTCTTTGCCTAGCGAAGTGCGAGGTTGTGTTACCTGTCTATTGCTGACCTATTGGGTTCACTACCACTGATAAATAGACTAAGTATGAGAGCGTATAAGATTACCAATATATCTGTTGTATCAATAACCTATTATTCCGAGCTGTACAAGAAGGAGAAGGGTGAATGGAGATGACAAAAATGGCAAAAGGTTACAGACGTTTTATATATATATATATGGATGACCCCTACACGATCTCGTTCTCATTCAGAAGTTATCTGGAATGTTTTGTTCCTGAGAAAAAGAGCAACCGTAGTATTTATAGAATTTACATTTCCATAATTCCCAAATTGTAATATTTGTCACGTATGTAGTTATCCTGAAAATGTCTCGACTGATATAAGAGGGCCTGTTCACAGAGTAAGCTGAGCATACATTCCAGACCGAGCGAGAGTTTAGTATAATTTGATTTCGAATGTCATAACATGGAAATGAAGTCATGCATCCATGTTCTTTTGAAGCATACGGGAATATTGTCGTGACGTGACGGACGATGAACTCTAAACGGTGACTGTAAATGAGCTATGAGCAACCGTTTTAATACAGTCTGGGTGCGTACATGTTTGAATCGTTTGATGGACTCACGCTAAAGCGGCTGATCCACCAAAATAGACCCAGCAGAAGGTCAGCAGACGCTCTGGCGACAGGATTTTACCATCTAGCCGACGATCCTCCCCAGCCCTTGAGGGACACGACAGTGGGCCGACGGTCGGCCGACGGTCGGCCGACGGTCGGCGACAACTGTCATGGCTGGTTTATTTGCTGATCCACCTACCAGATAATTCCAGGCAACACACATTTTGGGCCAACAACTGTCGCCGACTACGACATGTCGACCACATGGCCATAGGTCGGCTCTAACTGAGGCTTGGTGGATCACACGCTTTACCATGACCACGAAACTCCCACTGGTCGCCTGGCGCTGACCCCAAATTCGACATACTACTATCATCGCCACTGTACTCTCACTACAACACGTCCGGCGTTCATGCCCCTTCACAATGCGGCCTCCGTAGGATGCGGTTAAATTCCGCAGCTGACAATCGCTGGTAATAATAGGCCCCAGTGACGGCGGGGCCGGGTGCCCCGAGGTGGGTTCGCGGGGGGTCCCGGGGTGACGAAGGGAAGAGTGGGGTTAGGGATGGTGGCAAGGGGGAGGGTGGATTTAGTGTACGTGGGAAGAGGAGGAATCCTGCTACGCCCCAGTCGTTACGGCCAGGATTCTGAACGTGGTTCGTAATGAAGTTTACGTCGGTTGCAATTCAGCTACAGATTAACCATTCGCGCTGTGGCGATGGGCAGGATGGTCGATCGATGCGAAACGGACAATGACATCTGTATGGGCGAGCTGGTGGAATGGGTATATAGGCGGAACCCGGGTCGGCATGTGGAAGAGCGAAGAAAGAGGGTCGGGTTGGTGAGAGGAAATGGGTGGGGGAGCAGTACCTTGGGTTGTCATGTACTCACGAAAGTGTGCGCGTGTTTTCGTTTGCGGCATGTCACACGAATGACACGTGGTGACCCCCGGTGGTTATTACACAAAAGTACCCCATGCCCCAGTAAGAGCGCCCCACCCCTTCATAGGCACCCCACCCACTCTATTTTAATGCCAGGTAGGCCAAGGCTTCACCATTCACCTGTCCCTAGGACCTCCTTCCCCGCATCCCCCCTCCATCAAACACACTCAGTATACGCACATCGCACGCACTCCATGCGTACGACCCCGCCCCCACTGGCCTCCGACCTCACATTAATCCATGACTAATCTCACAGCACCGGGAAAAGTCAGACATGCCCAGGCGAACTTTAAGAGCCGCTTTTCCCGTCCTGGCAGCGTTAGGAGAAGCTCACCCTGGAGTTTTGGTGGGGAGAACTTGATGCGTCGTTCGCATGTCGCTCCTTACCCCCCTGAGGCATACACCATGCCAAAAAGGGTGTCCGCAAGGCGGCAGGCGAGAGGCAGAGAACCAAGAGAAGGCACCCCACTTTTTATAGCACCGCAATGTAATCAATCTTACCTACTTTTCAGAATTTTTGGCGAGCATCTATAGCATCAATATTTGCATTGCGTAGCAATCCCCAAGGCTGTGAGCCATTCACGAGCGATAGAAATAGCCCGCCGACAGATGGATTACAACGTACACATCCACCGGCAATTTTCGGTGTGCCTGCTACTTTATAGGGGCTGTCACTGTATTTCCCCTGGTCAGGATTGTTGCTGAGATTACTGGTGGTGCAACAAACTACATCTAGCCTATTTCTGGCAATACTCTGTTGTCACAACACCGCAACAACCACTTCCCCGTATCACGTGCAATGTTCCTCCGTCCTTTTATCCCTGTTATCGCTCACCTTGGCGTTAGATAATGGCACCCCTTCAGGGGAATGTACTCAATGATCTATAAAGGATCCCCTTAGAAATGGAATTGAAATCCCTGACATGAATGCGTCATAGCAGAGCCAGGATCGAACACTGATTAGGTCGTCCCCCCCCCCCCCGACAGTCACGTGATACAGGCCGAAAACAACAACAACCCCCCATCCATTTTGGTCTCCGAATTTCTCCTCGTCCGCAAAAACTGGTCTTCAAAGGGTGGTTTTGTAGCCGGCCGTTTTAAAGTATCACACCGACGCAGACACGTTTACGGTGTTAAAACGTAGGTGCGGGAAGTAGCGTGATCGGCCTTTTGGCAAACATGTGGCCTTTGTTTGTACGCTTAATATCCAGAGACCCGATTATAGCCTCCACCATAACACTCAGAATTTTTTGTAATAAATCTCTATAGAAGGCGAAAGATCAGGGGATTAACGAATGTTCCTACATCTTCTGGAACTTAAAGATGATGTACAATGAAGATTTTATTTAGAATCCAATATGGCAAGGATTCCGTGCTCAGCTATTTCCAAAGTTATTAGTGTTCCTGACGGAGCTATCATCTCTTGTCAAAATGTTTGTTTTATTCAAAGGATATTATATTCCATATTATTTGGAATTAAGCATGCACACGGGTATATCATAGGATTATTGCAATATTTTCAAAATTATGTACAACCTTACTTTTGTATATTGGAATATATAGCAGGAGTCATTTGGATGACCCCTTTCAACACTATATATGTATATGATAGATATTTATTACCACTGTTCATACGCATCACCCTATATTCTACCATGAAACATGATATATTCTCATTTAAAGTCGCGACCATTAGTCGCGTCTAATGAAGTCTTTTTGCGATAATCTTCATAAATTATGTGACAATATAAGTGACAAAGAAACAACACAAACGGATTCCCTAATGGAATAGGAAAAGGGAGGAGAGATGGAGAGTCTAGAGGATAGGATAGGGAATGAGAGCACTCATGAACGTACGCCAGATACCAGCAAACCAAACGAGACAGAGCATGCGCGCTAGCCCTACACGGAGATGACAAAGCAAATAGCTGGATTTACCCACAGATAAATCCAACGACTCGAGGCTCCCAGAAAGGGAAACCAACGCTTTGAGAGGCTTAGACAAACATGCCTTCTATACAGCCTCACGTGGTGCCAGTCCCCCTTTACTGTCAGCTTCGTCCTCTGTTTGGTTACAATAGCCGGCCTGCCACGATCCTAGTGTACACACGCATGCATAATGTAACTCCTGTGTATCCTTCCTCAGAGGGAGGGGGTGAGGGGTGGAGTCTGAGCGCGGCTGTGGACATTGATTGGGACGCGGCCTGGAAGCTACCTACAGGGGAGGTTGACAAGGGGACGACTAACATTGTTTGCACGATGACATGACATGACATGCTGCCCTGTGCGACATGTTAATGGCCTCTCTTACGCTGGTCCCTATCCTATTGGCCTGGAACCTCTTGCTTACAGCTTCAGCTAGCCGCCCGCGCAGCAGCGGCACAGATTCTATGGTGTTATTGAAATCGCATTATCTCTAGTTCTTTCAGGTAGCTGACAGGTTGGCACTTCTCCATGCACCTGCTGGGAGCCTGCCAATAGATTTCTAAATCTTTATGCCTCCTTTCATTCACAGCATAAAGACCAGACACTACTCTTTGATGCATTCTAGTCCATATCTAGCACAATTATCCTAAACAGGATGTAATTCAAAATTGGAAACCCAAAGCTGATTAATGCGGACTAAGAAAGTAAAGACACATATACTTATTCAAAAAGAATTAGTCAAATGTTTTTTTCAAAAACTGAAGTAATAGCCTACAATTCGTGTTGATCTAATAACATATACGTGCATAGGACGTTACACAATACAGTCACGATACGCAGGACACAATACAAACGGACAAGTCAGAATATCTTTTTTGTGAATTTTATGATTCAGGTATGAAATATGTCCCTTTGAAAAACATGTTGTTAATTACATTATTTCATATGCAAGGTTGGACTTCATCATTTAGAATGGTGGCAATATCTCCTTGACATTTGATTTGAGAACACCTTTTCAATGATTTGATAAATGACTTGCTTTTATGCGTTGGTAAAACCGTTATTTCGGAATTTGACGAAGCTTGTAAACCATACTCTCACCGTGATTTAGGAGGATATTATCGGTGGATATGTTAGCCTGGAGTGCCTTCTATCCATAAGACGCTTTGATTTTCGTTAGAAAATTCAGTAAGGAAATCACCCCGGATCGTTTCTAAACATTGTTGTATGAATTTCCTGCACTGCCTCTCAGACGAGACTAACCTTAGTTGCTAAGCGCTTATTGCAAACAGATGTCAGCAGTGCAGACGATTAAACTATAATAAACGACAATTGATTGGATGTCATTGATCCCCGTCCAGAGGAATGCATAAGGGACACTGGAATCACTACATCTGCCAAAAATACATTTTCAAGACTAATATTAGATACCGAGCCAAGTAATCCCATCCATCTCCATTCACAGGACCTCAAGGTAGCTCTATAAACAATAGGCAGAGTGAACACCCCTCACCTGTGTCTATATGTGCTTAACCTTCGGTCTATGTGTGCGTGTAACAGATCTGTCAGACCATTGTCAAACTCATTGTGTCTGGGGATCGATCCCCACCCCTGGCCAGGTGGATCATTGATCATCCTCCGGCTGTTAATATCCTGGTCCTGATTGATTTGACCCACGGCATCCCACATCCCTGATAGATTCCTAAATCCCTCTACACCAACGACAAAGAAAGCATTCAGGTAAGGGCCTGATCTGTTTGATCAACAGCTGCTATGCCCATGCGGGACTGTGCGCCTGGGATGCCATCAGCTACATACACTTGTATTTGCGTACCTATTCCGGAGGTACCACATCTGCCTATTCTAGATTGCCACTAGATTATAGAAACAACTCTAGTATAACTGTATTTAAGATCCGGGCTACTGCTGCACTCAATGTAAATAGATAAGTGTCAGATAATTTGACACTGTGCAATACATAGCAGATAGAGAAAATTACAACAGCTTCTATATCATCAGAAGACAAATAGAATAAGATGTAGTACCAAAGTACAACAGTGCAACACTGGGGTTGTAGCACAAAATGCAATAATGTGTAAGAGTTCTTTTTATTAACCTGTGGTTTGGTTGGATTATAGTAATAATATAGCGTAACGTTTGTGTTCTCTCTTGCTTAGCCTGGATGTTAGGAATAAATACACAACATTACCATGATATCGATCTGAGTGGCCGTATTCTGCACGTAGTTGATGTGTAGTAATACTTCGAGTGATAGCGAGGAGTATTGCGTAGTGTAAACTACAAGGAGAATACGGCCACACAGATCGAGATCATGGTAATGTTCTATTTATTACTCACCTTTCGACTAATCATTAGGACAAAATCTTGTAAATAATCAGAAATACGATGCAAGAGCTGTGTATTGTTTATGTAGAATAGTTCCCATAATGCCCGTCAGGTGGCCGAAAAAGCCGTATTCTCCTAGGAGAATGCGGCTTTCCGTATTCTACTAAGTGGCGATCTATAGGCTCTATAGGCTAAGCATGGAGACTATGATTAAGTGGATAATATAAAGAGATACGTGAGGTTTGGGAAATAAAATCTATTATAAATATGATTTCATTTGTAATAGAATATTATTGGTTGTTGGTTCGATAATATTTTAAGATAATAGTGGGGTGTTAAAATAAATTACCCACACGTGTTACACACAAACGTTATTATCAAAATATGTAAAATGGCGATGGGTGGGTGGATAAAAATTGGTGATGGCGTGTTTGATGTGGGCTGGGTGATTGGAATGGAGGGGACGGAAGTGAAGAGGTGTATGGGAAATGTGTAGAGGGGTAGAGATTGATTTTTGTGGATGACACCAGGCGGCAATAGGGAGGCATTCTAAAGCCACAAGGGCCTGATGAAAACTCAATTTGACAAAAAATGTATATTTGCAGAAATGAAAAACAGTTTGCATCCTTTAGTTCATGGGTGGGAGATCGATTATAGCTCTGAGCAAAAGAAGTCTCCGACTATGCAAGAAGAATTTTAAAGGTTTGAAGTTGATACAACGATTATCCGTACGCTGAATTTAGAGATGTTTAATGAACTATCAGACCTCGAATACAAACAACCCTTTGAGAATTAAAGAAGCCTATATGTAGGTATACATACCTCTGTCACACTAACGCGCTTTGCCACGTGGATGGGCTGTGAAGGTCACCAATACAGCTTTATGATTAATGAAATCTTTAACAATTTCAAAGGGTTGAGCTAAACGGCTGTGAACTTTCTGCAAACGAAGACGCAATTTTCCATAATAACCATCGGGTCGCTTCTGCATTACCGCAGTTTCTGGGCCTCAGTTATAAAATATCTGAGGATGAGAATAACCAAGAAACACTAAATCGTGGCACACACAGAGACTGTGATATTACGTTTCAACCCTACCTATTTCAGGGTAACGGATTCAAGAAGAGCCACAGGTGTAATATGATGTAGGCCGAACTCAGCCCAGTGGCTCAGAGAGCCCTTTCAAAAGTGCATTCAAACTAATTACAAAGGAAGAGTTACAAACTATATACTCACGATGTCCTGCTGGGTATCGGCCAGGACACTCTTAGCTAACGTTTACTTATCATCACTCATCCTTATTTTATATTCATTGTAATGTACAAAACTTGATAGCGGATGTATACTATTCATGGAAGATCTGCCCTTGGCAGAATGAATAAAAGTTTTCAAGCACAAGAAAAGAAGTAAAAATATCCTCATATTCCTGTTTTGTGTATAGAAATGTCTCCTTGAAAAACCACCTGGGGCATTTATACACCCACCATTGTCAATATTCTGTATATATACACAATATGCCGCTGCCCTGATAGGCAACTTTCGTCTCATATCATGACATACAGAAAGACACTTTTCTTCTAAGGAAATCAATGTTTGCGGCGATAGTGCGACGCATCTCCTTCTATAGAAGTCCGACTATTATAGAAAGAAGCTACCTTGTAGCACCACGGCAGCTACTTTGAATACTTTGCGGTAAATGTAGAGATATGAGGGAGGCAGGGCGATTAATAGAAAGGATTTGAATGGCAATACCAACGGAAAGTGTACTAAAACGTGAATTGTTCTTGTTGCTTTAATCCTCCAGTCTGGTTTTGGATGAAGGAGAAGCGTCTGAGGACGTGTGGGGAATGAATTTATAGAAACAAATCAAAGGGAAATCTATAGAAAGAGAGGCGAACAACGTTTTTAAGTTGTATCCACTTCAAAACTAGTTCATGATATAACGGCTTTCGCTACGGAAATTGGTACGATGTTACAGAGTGGATAGTAACGCTTCCACATCTCTAGCATCAGGATGTAATATCCACACCGGGGTAAATTCATCAACAGAGAGACATTACACGTTTGTATTTGTTCGGTCAGTTGCACATAGCCCA
This sequence comes from Alentia gelatinosa, assembly GCA_950022655.1. Classification (NCBI taxonomy): domain Eukaryota; kingdom Metazoa; phylum Annelida; class Polychaeta; order Phyllodocida; family Polynoidae; genus Alentia; species Alentia gelatinosa. Next base: position 98,089,906 of record OX465580.1, on the reverse strand, counting down.
AAATGAACTAACAAGCACACTTTCGAAAGGTTTTTGAAAGCAGGCGTGTGTTTAAGTACGGCATAGTGCACAGAGAAAAGAGAAGGGGATGCGTACTGTTATTGGGTCTCATTAAAGTTCAGGAACTAGTACTGGTACAAGTGTTGTGCTTTGTTATCTATAAAACTACCGGGGGCCGTGGCTCCATGTTTGCAATACAATCGGATCGCAGAATTGTTATCCGAGTGCCTAAACGGTGCTCCCGAAAATTAGCTGATCTCGTCGTAATCGTATATATCCACATCACCGCGTAAAATGTGTCGTTTTACGATTGTTTCAACGTGAACCTCTTCACCTGTCTCATTCGATATGTGCCCCTGAACTGCCGTTTCAAATCGTAAAAAAATAGCGATGCCGTGTGAATGTAGGGTCACAATCCGATATTACGAGGGCAACGCTTTTTCAGTCCGATCGTTAAAGTGATCGTAAACATAAATATGCGATCCGATTATAGCCAGCAATACCACAAAAACAGGAGCAACGATCCCCAGGGGAGAAATCTTATTGTACATAGTTCTCGAAGAAAGTTCTAAAAGTATCATCGTTGTATGGTACCTTCTGGCACCACCCACCCTTAAAAAGGTTAAACCAGGGAAAAGGCAAGAAGGAGAGAAATGAGAGAGATGTCCAAACATGACATAAGGCAATGAAAGAAAGAAAGAGGGAGAGAAACGAGAATTAAAGAGCCACTGATGATAGATATAAGGAATATTCAAGCAGGTGTTACTACGGGAGACGTCGTCCCTACCGGCTATCAGACGACAGTTTGTATGCACTCTGAACCAGTTCAGTCGACGTCTGGGGCGGAATTCTGCTACATGAGCGATATCTGATCACACCATGGTAATCCGTGCCCCCTCTCCCCTCCAAAACACCCTGTGGTATTCCCCTCTGATATACCGCCGTGGGATGGGTGTCTCTATTAGTAAGGCACACCTCCACATAGCCTCGCCTTTAAGGCTTATCTTGCAGAGAGGCGATGATGACTGGGCGTTACAGTGTGGCACCCTTCCTCCTAACCATCCCAACCCAGCACCGCCTACCCGAGCATGAATTGTAAATTAGCCGACGGGTGATGGATGGTCGTCTCGCCGGCTTCTGCCCCCAGCCGCCTGCCCGCGATCGCCCGACGCATCTTGCTTTTTGACATTAAGTATGTATAGACCTGGGTTCCTGGCTGCTTCCTATCGCAGCCTCGGCAGTGGATAAGGCCGGGGTAGGGGCGAGGTAGAGCCGAGTATGGTCAAAAGGGGGCCACCCATTCTCACCACCCCTACCCACCCTCAGTTGCCAAACCCTATGAGGGTATTTGGTATTCTACAGTGTAATCAAGGTAGCCTTTGGGTGCGGATTGGGACCGCTGAGTGGTCTGCCTTTGTGTCGTGAGATTACAGCCTCGCGGTGGCCATGTGGGTGGAGGAGTAGGTGAAGGCATCCTTTGCTCGCATAGATAGCAGCGCCTATGCCAGAGCCTGCCGATCGGGAATGGTGAGCAGCTTGGACGGGCCATAATAAACTGCCCAGATTGCAGGATGCATAGTAACGGCGGACTTGCCCGCCTGGGCAGACTGTGCTGTATGTCTGAGTGTGGGTATACTATCAGAGGATGCTAGTAGTGTGGGTAAACTACCTGCTGTTGCAATTGGCCTCTAGACGTCAGCTATTTGTATGTTTCTCTTGATGAATGGGGTGACAGATGTATCTGTGCTTTTTAACTTGATGTGTATACTGATGCCATCATGCCCGGGGAATTGGATCCTTTGTTTAATAAAGGTTCATATTGGAAATATGCTGTGATGTCCTTTTTCTTCGTCCAGGTAGGCCCTCATGAATAGGTTCTAGTCCATTGCTGTTTAGCTATCAGAAAGTAGTTATTGTTCCATTAGGTATCCTTAATTGGTTAAAAGCCTTATGTTATTGCATGTATATACATGTGGCAGCTACTCTGTGTTGATGTCTTTGTTGACACTTTGACTTTCAGCGTCGGACATCAATCGTTATTTCAAAAGAGGGTTAAACGTTATATACGTGATTAAACTATTATCGACATTCTCGTTTGCATACTACATTGTATGTATGGGTGATGTATCTAATGTTTCCCACGGTGTCCACTCTCAACGGTCGCTTACGATTTCTACATTTTCAATGCATTATGTAAAATGCATAAACACAAATACCTACAAACATGTATGTTTACATGCATACCTATGTTACTCTTTCAGCGTATATAGAAAACCTTTTCAAAGTCATGATATTGTATATCATCCTTTAGAAGTATATACACAATCTCGTGACTGTTTAATCACATATGAAAGTACTTTTACTTTGTATATCTGATATAGGCAGGCCCTACATTCTGCTTTCCCTCGTGATCCTCGTAATGTACTTCAGTATCACATTCCAGTATCTATTATGCCACGATTGGTGCACGCACAACTTCCAGATAAAAACCCAACTCGGTCTATTATTTCCTCTCTGTAATCAGAATGTAGTCCTTTGCAAACTCCTTGTCATTGCATGATATGTCAGGTTTCCTGACTGCATGGAACATAATGCCGTTTATAGTACACTGTAGGCTATAGTTACATAGGTTGTATAACGCCAAATACATAGATAAACACTTACTATATAAAGAACACTTTAACAAACTGATGGGGGAATTTAGATGGAAACTTTTTAAATTTAGGAAAATCAGATATCTCTTGAATTATGAACAGAGTTTAAAAATTGTTAAACAAATGTTATTATCTGTTATAGAATATGCAGACTTTATACAATGGGATTTTTCAAAGACTATGAGAAAATCACTCCAAGTCAATTTTAATCATGCACTACGTTGTAGTTTACAAATGTATAATCCACAAGATATACATAAAGAAGACCTGATAACAAGATGTAAAATACGCAGTCTAAAATTTAGAAGAACCACACATACCTTAAGTCTAATGAAATGGTGGACTACAACTAAGGAATGCACAGAAGAAATAACCAACTATAACACTAGATCAGCTGATAAGATAATAATAAAAAATAAAAGACCAAAAAGGGAGAAATTAAAAAATAGTGCTTTATTTATAGGAACATGGTATTGGAATAAGCTCACAGCAGATGCTCAGAAAACAGATAAAATGGATAATTTTAAAACCAAGATGAAAACTAACTTGTTAAATATATTTACACTAGAAGGGTTGGAAATATTTGATTAAAAGTTGTCATTAGATAACAGAGTATAATTTGTTTAGGAGATTTATACCTGTAGTCAGTAGATAACATGGTATATGGTATATATATTGCTTATTATATAACAATTGGTTGTAATTATATAACCGATGGACCAAATATGGACAAGCTCACGATGGAGATATAAGAATAGTTAATGTTATAGTTGAAAAATCGATAAGGACTATCTTTATGTATACGTATAACAGTTTTATGTGTATGACTGTGATGTGTTTCGTCTCGTGTTTGACCATACTGGGAAGAACGTCCTTGGACGACAGTTTGTGTTTATCTTGAATAAAAAAAATAAAAATAAAAAAAAAACGCCTGTGGGGAGTAGGAATTAGGAATTGACTGTGCGCGCAAGTCAAAGATGTCACTTAATGAGCACATTCTTTGGCAGTAATGCAGGAAAGGTTGTCTGCTGAGTAATGATTTTGTCAGTTGCATACATGTGTCACCAGGTAGCAGTGGATACAGTAATCAGTAATATGGCAGCGAAGGAATGAATTATCTGTATATACCTAGAATTATCTGTTGCTCTCTGATTGGTGGGGTTGCCATGTTCACCCTTATCAAGCAACTTAGACCAGCATGTTGAGTGAGGCACTGTCGATAGGTATGGAGTGCGAGGGATAAAAAAAAAGAATTTCGCCAGTATTTGCACTGTGTACACGTTACTACATAACATAGCATACTTTGTCCATGCACTACCATACTCCCACACTATGCCACAACCGGCATTGATAAATACGGTTACCCATAACCTACAGACACATTCTGGACATAGTCCTACATTACTAGGACTGACGGGATGGAACCTGCTGAGTAGTTGGCACCCACGCTCTACATGTACTCTACGCTATACTCCCTAGCTCGCACTCCAAGCAAACACTTCAGTGCAGAATGATATTCTTTTTGGGGATATTACAATGATACAGTAATCCGACAGAAGTAAAATTTCGGGTTCTATATCACAGAAGACCACCTTTTGTTCGGAATGCAATACCCTAATTCATATATATTTTACGTGCTGATGTATCTTACTCCATTAAACGGACCATCTGGTAATACGGATCATTGAAATACAGAACGGAGAGGGTTCCCCACACAAACTTCTTCTGTGATCAATATCTAATAATAACAAAACTGTTGCAATATAGATGAAATTGCGATGGTATGTTAAACTGTATGCTATAAAAAGAAATTTCCAAGGGTACTTCTGTTAGAGATAACACAGTTGATCGACTGCATGATGGCTGGGTATGTACATCACTCAACCCCCTAATAACCAATTGAACCCTGCCTTATATTCGCATACACCCTTCTCCACCCTTCTAGTAGTTCACTCCACCCTGCGCCCCTATCAACAGTGTTGATCTTGCTTTTTACCCTTCCTCGTGGATACAGTAAATCCAGGATATCCACAGTCAGCGCCAGACGCCGGTTGGAGGAGCGTATCCCGGATTTCAGGAGATCTCTCGGTTTTGTAGGGAGGAAAAGAGCGCAGATGTGAGGTGGGTGGATAGGGGGGGGGGATGGGAGAAGGGGTGAGGGTTTGGCGTTCTCAGAGTATGGAGCAGATCGAGACGATGGACGAGGGTGCCAGAGGGGGGAGGGGCAGCAGGGTTTATCTGTAGCACATTAACCCTCTAAATCCCTGAGGGAGTGGGCTCCGGGCTAGGCTAAGACACCCTACACTTGATTTATGTTCCGCGCCTAACATTCTCGCGGGTTCTCTACGATCACCAATGACAGGCATGGGTCGCGGGTCAGCAGATCCGGGGGCACAGATACAGGCGTGTAGGCTGAGGGGGTGATGTGATGCGACTCCTGAGGGAATTAGGAAACCAGAGAGGGTAACACGCAGGCAGAAGTGTAACGGACATGCTTTCCCCTGGAGGAATGCTTTGAGACCCCCGATCATGGAACGGGGTATTGCAGCGGACGAATTCTAGAAGACTCCCCTATCTTGATAGTCCAACTATAACAAATGACACACGTATTATATGGGAATTATTCAGGACGTTATAGCTCACCCGTATGTGCATATCGTAGTGTATGCGATCCGTAATTACTAACATTACCCTAGGAGCGCCCGTATCGCCCTCGGGCAGTCCAGAAGATCCAGGCCACCTGTTGACCTGCTCACTGACCCATGTGCTCAGCCATGTTGGGGTATGACCCAAGCAGCTCACTAGAGAGCAGTACCTTGCTAATTCACCTCCTCAAAGAGAATCAATGGGGAAGCAGTGCATCTCAAGGGAAGAGGTCTTTTCCTGGAAACTGGCTCGGTGTGTGACCCTTCCACTGTCAGTCGCTTGCCCTCAGTTGATGACCTTCTGCCTGAGGGTCCTTAGCGGGAAGGGCAACTAGTGGGGATGCTTCTCATTCCTGCCCTACTTTGAGCAACCCATGTCATGGGTTTATCAAGCAACAGGAGTTGAGAAGACGACAAGGTCCTTCACGTTGAAGTGGCGCATAACATTCATTGACCAAAACAAGTAAATGCAGTCACACACATCGTTGCATAGCTTTCTAATTCAGAGACCTCGAATGAAATATTTTTGTAGTTTGTTTTTCGTAAAAAAAAATCATTCAGGAAGCCACAAGCCGTGCGAAGATCCTATTGGCAGATGGAACTTTCAAGGGAATCAGATGCAGCTGGATACTATGGAGAAATCCCTCTGATATGTTTAGCCTTGAGTAGTATATTATTAGAATACTATTACCGAATGCCTGACATATTGACACGCTTTTCATGGCATCTGGAACACAAATGTAAATGATCGCCTTCATACATATGTATCAGATAAACTGAAACAATTGATATATTCTCATGGATAATAAGATCAATAGAACACTCCATGTTTTTGTGCTTCGGTTGTAGCAATAGATGGAAGGGGCATAATTGAGACATATATAGGCCCCTCACCTTCACCTCGGTTTCTCATTCTCCATCTCTTAAGATCAGCTCCTAGTATGTGCCCCATTAACAGATACCTACAGAGCTGACATGACAGACAGTCCTTATTTGAGGTGGAAATAGGGTGAATTAAAGGCCGTCAGGTGCGTGTTAGGGGTTTCATTAAGGCGTCATTATTGGACATAGATCTACTCTGGATAGCTTTAGAAATTTCAGAATGTCTGGTCATGACGCGCTGGTATGAGTAAGAGGATTGGCCAATTGGTACATTGAAACAAGCACATTATGAAACCTACCAATTGGAGAAACATTTAACCTTTACATCGTATCGGAAATTCGTATTTAGTGACTTCAGCGTATTTTACAGGCATTATACAAAAACTAAAATATCACAACCACTTTATACATTGAACTTAAATCAAATGTTGCTTAGGTGCCTACATTTGACCATATTTTCTGTATAAAATCACCAATATATGTTCTACCTAATCAGAAAAAATGCATAATTTTCTGATGAGCATTTCACCCGTGAAAAAGACTTTCCCAGCCGAATGTATTACCGATGCATCCTGATGTTCTGCGACAATCTAGCATGCTTAAATGCTGTAGACACCTTGCGAAAGTGTATTTGCATCGGGAACGAATCGTTGAGCGTCTGTGTGCATCGAAGGATGTATCGTAGAAATGTGATCAGCTGATACGACTAAGTTGACATTTTGACGCGATATCGATTTTGCTTCGGGAGGTGCATCAGATTTTTTATCACCAACTCAAGAAGAACGTTCACACTATTTGGCCTTTGATAACAACTCTGAAATCTTATATTTGTGAGATTATGTATCAAAATAAGAAAGGTTTCAGAAGTGTGTTTTTATAGGAAGGAGGACTTTGAATTATAGCCGAACTGCAGGCCGTGCTACCTGTTTGCTTATCTTTGTCGAGGAGGCTTGTCCTAAGAGAGGGTCATTATAGCCTTAGGTCCAATAAAGTGTGGGGAATACAAGCTTCATCTTCTGCGTATCTTTCAGGTGTGTTGCCTCTGGCCATGTATATAGTACATGGGATATGAGTGGTTTGGGCCTGTATCCTGATTTTAGGGATGGATATCACACACGTGATATACACGTGTAATGATCTAGTGATGCAGATGCGACACACAGAGGCGCAATGTATGCGCTATTTAGACATGAAGCAGATATGATGCAACCGTAACATGTGAATGATCCCGGCATGATGCCAATGTGATGCAGCCATAACATATGAATGATTCAAATATAATGCAGCCATGTCGCATGGGTAGTTCAGAGACGATGCAGATGTGATGCAGCCATAATTTTTAAGTAATTCAGACATGATGCAGAAATGATGCAGCCATAATACACAAGTAATTCAGACATGATGCAGACGTGATGCAGCCATAAAGCATGAGTGATTCAGACATGGTATAGATGTGACACAGCCATAATACACGAGTATTCAGACATGATGCAGACTTGATGTAAAAGTAATGCATAAGTGAATTTAACGTGACACAGACGTGACGGAGACGTGATGCATGGGTGATTCCGAAGCGACGTAGACGTGACGCTGATGTGACGAATGTGGACTCCTCTCACGGCGTGACTTCAGAATCGCACCCGCTATGTTTGTGCCAGCCTGCCGTTGAGCCTCCATACAACCCACATCTAGCAACACGGCCAATGCCTCTCTTAACGTGGTTAGATCACAAGGTCTGCCCAATGGAGTGGTTGGGCGCGCGGTAAGTGGGGTGGCAGAGGCCTGACAATGCCGCCCATTGTGGACTGCGCACGCGAGATACCGACCCTGCCCGGCCAGTTATTTGTACCCAACACGGCTCATATTGTCTTGCGTCCTCTGCTGACCTCTACTGACTGAATACAACCTCCCATATCACCCTCCAGATCACCTGTAGTGATTTCACAAACCATTCACTTTGCCACTCTCACGCCGAGCGAACGGTGTATATGGGAGTACGTACACAAACTTAACGCAGCGAGAGTATTTTTGTTGCTAGTGCCAATCCGACTGGAAGCCCGGATACTTCAAGTCAAAATAGACAGCCGCTTTATGTATGCCCTATATGGACGTATATTGCAGGCTTAACTGAATGAACAGAATGCATTTCCTCTTGATTCTCATACCAAATGGTATTTTGTAAAACATGGTATTTGCCAATATCGCCTCTGTTAGATTTGACCCAGAGTTTTACTATCGACTTTTGGAATTACGATGTAAATTGTTTCGTTCTTTTTTGTGCCTGTTAGTAACAACACCATGTCAGACGTTATACTATTCATTACCTTTATCAGTGGCAGAATAATGGACCGTAGGCAGCAATAATGGACCGTATGTAGATAGAAATGCCATGGTTAACAGTGCTACTATGCAAAAGAGGGAAGAGGGCATGAGTATATCAATATTCTGCCTTCATTTCTAACAATTTCCAAAGTTGTAAGTCTTTTGGTTTATTTTGCTAATTGTCTCCACACTACAAAGTCCGGGACCATTCTCAGTCTATTCGCAACGCCTTAATTAACATGGGGAGAGGGTCAGAGGTAGTGGTCCTATAGTGATGGCGGTGCCTGCATGTACATACTGAGAAGCCACTTGTTAGCGTCCAATACAGACATCATTACCCTGGAGAAATAGAAGGCCTATTGGTCTTTTTGACGATAATCTACTCAGACATCTAGGGCAATCTATTTGAAAATGCGCCAATTAGTGAACCTAGCACATTGGACCGTACATCTGCTATCCCAGCCCTTTGGCTTCGGTTTTCCACTGAAGACTGGGATAAGACATACACATGTATATAAAAAATACGACCCTCCAGGAACGACCCATACATTCACAGGTGACAAACCCTCAAGCAATTCCACTATAAATAAATTTCCAGATATCAACATAGAGTACCTCGATCGTGCCATTTGTATGCTTGATACGTAGCATTAAGGCGACAACCGTGGAGAGAAACCACTCTGGGAATCCAGACACGGCCTCCTCCAGGGCATCGACGGCCTCCTCCAGCAGTTGGGGTGGCGGTATTAACCCCATTTAGTCACCCCTACGGCGGGTCGCTCACCTGATAGCGGGTGGTTGGTATGCCCCTCCAGTGGTCGTCCTGCACCCTCCAGATGTGTGTCGAACAACGATAGTACCTCCAGTCTCGCCCCGATAGAGATGGATTACTTAATCGGACACGCCCTGCCTGGATTAACAACCGCCGGAGAAGATGGGTTGTCCAGGGGACGCCCACCGGATAGCCCCTTGGCGAGCATGGAGAAGGCTAGCAGTCAGCTAAACATTATATGAGGTGCATGATCACCAATCAATTAAACGTTCTACGAAATCTGCGTTCACCAGTGTACTAAACAGGGGCCCGTTTAATAATCTAGGATTGTACATGAAACCCCTTTTCTGTACCGTGTACTAGAGTCATTGTTTAATAATTTTAAAGTTTTTTCGCTAAGACAGTCTTAGCCGTTCATAAGGTCGTTCATGAATGAATAAAGTTGAACCACATCGTCCCTGGGTCTCGTTCGCATATAGAGAGGGTCTACACGTACGATCCTAGATTACTAAACGTGCCCCATGTTATGAGATGGAGGTTAATAGTCAGCTGAACATCGTATACAATGTTTAATTAGTCAGCTAAACATTGTATGAAATGTGAGTTTTGGGTAACTTTTAAAAAAGAAATTCGGATGAGCAAATACATGTTTGACTCAAACAATATAGACTGATATAATAGATTTGTCTCTGGTGTCCCTGATTAGTTGAAATATGATATGTCAGCAAAGTTTTCAGATGTGTGCCAATATCATTACATATATTTTATGATAGGCTGTATGGAACGTGTGCTTGCCAAGCAATTAACTGTTGTATAAAATGCGCAATCTATCCAGGACGGTTTATTGAGTGACTCGGCTATTGAATGTATTGACATTATATTAGAAACAGAATTAGCTCCAGTCAAAAAGCCTTCTATTTTGCACTTCGCGCTGAAAAGGCAGCATCGGAGCAATACCAATTTGACTAACTCTTATGTATGAATTGTTTACCTCGGACCTCACCAAATTTCATCCATTTTCCATCCTTCCATGGGTTCCGTCTGTGAAATGTATATTTTCTAATATATTCATCAACCATTGAATCACAGGTTGCCAGCAATAGCTATATTCCACCTTTCATGGAAAACCTGTCGCAAGACAGAATTGATGATAATAAAAGGAACATATCAAAGGAGACAAAGTATGGTGACAAAGAGGAGACGAGGCACGCATGCGAACATGCACACACGGCTACACCGCTCGCAACATGAATCGTGTTCAAAACATACATCTACATAGGTTTACAATGGGAACGATGGAAAGCGTCTCTGCTTTTGATATAGGATGCATAGCGATATCGATTTATATCATCTTCCTACGCTGATGACGCTTCTCATATCAGTTGACGATATGTCCACGCCATATATGGGTAGAAATATATCTGGTGGCTTAGTGATATGATAAAGATTAATTTTTTTCAAATTCTCCCAAATCTTTGCATATCTATATACATGAAATAAGATCGCCTCGGCACCTTTAGGGATAGAGGTTTTTCTATTCCTGCAAACAAGATCTATTCACAATGATTTTAAAATATTAGAAAGTACACCATTTTCATGGGATTCAACCTATATGTAAATACTATGATAAATAAATATATAAATAACTAATAAAAGACAACGAGAAACATGTATTGGCTGAATAAATATATGATGATAAATAACTAGAGAAAGAAAAATATCTTTTGGCTGAATAACAACCGACATGTATCTTAACTGAGGCGAATTTACAAAGTCTAAACAGAGCTGAATCACACGTTATTATATCAGATTCAGTATCAGGTAGGCAATTAAAGCTACCGTTACGAATAAGGCTACGGCATAAAATAGCATGGATACTAGATATATCTTTTTTATTTTATTCAAAGCTTTTTATTTGACTGGAGTGGTTGCCTAGGAGCAAATTTTCCTATCTTCCGACTACTCCACCCATTATCTACTACTCATATCTATATAATTACAGTAGAACCCCGCATAACGGACACCCCGCGTAAGCAGACGCTCCGCGTTAACAGACACCTTTCCTCGGAACGGTTCCCTCTATTATTGTTTATTTTAAGCCCGCGTAAGCGAACACCCTGCGTGACTGTGGTGCAGGGCATAACCAATTTCATGTATCCATATTGTTGGCATTATCACACTATTTGTTGTTCCGGCATCACGCCTCACGCCAGTCGCCATCGTTGTTTCCAAATGTCTGGGAAATTCTGCCCTAGAAATGACTTAAGATACACTTTACATGCCCTGATATAGTATAACCATAACCATAATACACATCGTCCGCCAGTAGATCAGAGAGGATATAGATGGGACAACGTAGGGCGCGGCTCCTCTGATCTATTTCCCGCAGTAGATACATAAATCTGAATGCAGTTTAATATTCATTAAATTTGGCAGAAATCCCATCGAAAACCAAGTCCCTGAAGGCAAACCTAGTTATTTAATCCATATAGTCAATTGAATTTTTCACCCCTATACATGACGTTAAGCTAGTTCAAAGAGAATATCTACCCAGGACTCCTAGCCCTTGACCCAATAGTGTAAGTCGCTACGTGATGGATCCAAAGACAAATTATGGCTTTCCTAACCTTTTACTACAAAAGACCCCCACTGGGGTCAAAGGTCAAAATGAGCGGAGAATAAATTTGAGTGTCATATAGGCATTTATACCCCATGTACTCCCATCCCTTTGTCAGTACGCTTTCACATATACATTTGTATGAGAGATTTACCAATACATTGTACAGGAAAAGTATCCACAATATATCGCATAGAATTTTGTAATTTATTATCCAGAGCTAAAATTGATGACAAAGCGTATAAGGTTTCAGGGAGTATTTATCTCATACGTTCTACGTCGTCTACTATTTATACTGATGGTCTCTAACATATCGTGTGGGAGTTTTACCATACACTACATTCAAACGCATCCTGATTTGCAATACGTATTGGGTGGGAGTGGAACACAAACGTTTAAAATCAGACTTCCTTTCTTTCTCTTTTCTTTTTAGTTGAGAGCAACGTCAGCTGACGTGAACTTGTTTGCTCTTCCCGACGCAATCTTTATCCCCCGCCCAGATAAGATGTCCTCTTGTCCACCGATGAGCAAAAACGATTCAAAACTAATGTTTATGGGGTTAAGAAATGATCGAAAACTTGAAGGCCGCCTGGAATGGACAGCAAACAATTTCACCGCCCATTGAAGATAAAACAGTACACAAAAAGCGCGTGGATCATTTTATCTAAATCTGCAGGCTGTTTTATTTGATGGAGTTTCTCTTTGGACCAGTTTGTGAGACAACCTGCCATCTGACATGTCTGGGAATGGACTCGGGCCTGGCTGACAGATAGTGGGCTTGACTGATGGGTAGCACAAGTTGGAAATCCCTCCTAAGAGTTGCAGGAAACAACATGGGGTTTTCCAATAATCTTAAGGATATTCTACAATAAAGGAAAGGTTAACTTTATTTCCGATTTCGTTGACAATGGTAATGGTGAGCTGCACTTCTGTTATTTGTCCTACAGTTACCAGCGTCTGATCTGACATCTATTGATTTGCAAAAGTGCTTTTATAATTTGCTTAACAACAAGTTTGAATAATTCGTTGCCCCTTAAGGTAAGGTCGCATATAAATCTCATTTAGTTATCATATATCATTGTACTATTTACTGTGGATTTTACTACGGCGATTCAGAATTATATTTTTGTAATGCAATCATATAACTTGCATAACTCTTGGTTCTGACCACAGAAAAAGAAGCTGGTGTTATCAAAAATGTGTATCAAAAACAAGCCAAAGATTAGCTCATAACGAGTGCATCGTTATGAGCAGATTGTTAATTCGTCCATTGCATCCTCAACTCATTTACCTTAAACGAGCGATTTACAGCAAACCGAACCTTCTTCTCGTGTGAGATCTGACGTGATGATAAAGAAGATCTTGGTGAGACACTGGATATGGATATGAAAAATTAATAGCTCAGGATGAAAAAGAAATCTAACAGGACGTAGTCTTTGTTCGCACTTTGTGTACATGGATCCTGAAATGAGGGTCGGTAAAAATTAAAATTTCAAAAATATTTAGACCCCCTGCCTCCGCCAACCACCCACAAAAGGACTAAGGGAATGAACGCTTTTGTCTTTACTCCGGTCCCTGATCCTGTAAAAGATTGAAAGGATAGTGATTTAAAAAAGACTCCCTGCCCTCCCACTATCCCCACTCGCTCGTTACTCCCCAGAGTCTCACTTTATCTTAAAAAAAAACTCCCTAAGTCGCGTGGAGTCCCCTGTGGTATTAACCCCGGCCTCCCAAATCAGCTCCCCGGCACCCCCGTACCCCACCTCCTCCCCACCCAACGCGTAATCCGCGGCCCCTGGGCCACAGACACAGCCATCGGACCCGCCTCAATAACTCTTCCCGCCCTTGTTCCGCCGACCACTGACTTCTATTATCTGACTGAGGCATAAAACCCAAGACCAGTTTCCTAAATGCACGCCACGCATTAGATCCGCAGAGATCATTTGGGGATTCAGGTCACGGGTCCAGAGGCTCAGGTTCTCCGGCTCATCAGTAGACCCTCTGGAACAGGAACCTCAGCGGAGCGTTCATCGTAGCTTGTTCCGGAGGGGGACTACGTTTAAGAGCGGGCGACCGCTTTTGTGATGATCAGCGTTCACGCGGCACGTGCTAGCTTACAGTTGTCTCGGCGCCCCTCGTTAACTCCCCAATTATCGCCCACCCTTCACGGCTGACCTGAACGATTGTTCACGCCCTGTGATACTAACCCAACTTTTTTGTGTGTGCTTCCCCCAAAGAGGGTTCAATTACTTCTATGAGTCAACGAGTATGGTTTGGCCCTCCGGACATGGCTTTTCAACTCTGTGAGACCGAGAGAATTATCCTTATCATCTTCTGGTTTTTATGGTTGGCGCTTTTCATTGGATTCCCCATTTTCTTTTCTTGGGATAAGAATGATACTATAATGCATCGAAATGATTGGAGTGGCAATGCATGAACAAAGTGTATCATGTTCTTCATTTCTGGATAATAATATGCATGTCAATTTCTGAGGAGATACTCTTTAATTTCAGAAAGTCCGATACAAGCATTTAAAAGAAATAGAAATGTTATAGAAATGCAATAGAAATGTAAAGCTGTATAGTTGTTTTTTCAATTCTCAACTCAATTGGTGCCACATGAGAGAAATAATATTCATTACTTTCCTGTTTGTTCAGCCTATAAAAAATACATCGGTAATGTTAGGATGTGATTTGAGGAGAAGATTTACTTTCCTCAGCAATTCGTTCTCCCCTAAAGATCATCGTTTGTTCGTCAAAAATGCCGTTATATTTTTCAATTCTCAAACATAATTGCTTTAGGTCCGCCATCTACTGAGCGTCCGATACCCTACGATAAACCCTACGATGCATGCATCGCCGCACATCCTCGAGTGTATCGGCAACCGATTATAGCTGACCTTCCAACGCGATTGTGTGTACGGAGATGCATCATAAGGCCTATCGTGGTGTATCGGGAGCTCAATGGACGCCGGGCATAACTTGCTTCGTTATGGTTTTCATGATAAGTTTTATGTCGTGTTCAGTGTCAGGCAACATTAAACTGATCTACATCTGCTCTTATTCCTTCCAGGTATCGGGCGTCGTAGGTCGCGCTGATGTGCTTACCTGTGTATTATATCTCACCTCCTTTCTGCTGTACCACAGGTGAGTTCAAATGGCGAAGCCTTATACATAAGTACACCGATGTCACAAGCTGTGATCCCTTCCCATAGGTGTCATACTGTGTACAAGAAAGCCGCCTCTTTGCTGCAGAATGGTTTCAGTAATATGATATTCAGGCTTCTGCAGCCATATATCAGATGGGAGGCTACAGTTCACAATGTTGGATGGTAGAAGTGTAACAACTAGGTAAACATGATAACCCGCTTATGAAATGGGGCAATATATCAGGACACATCTTCGGAGATTTACGAAAGGCAGTAGAGATTCCGTTTCTTTCTAACTGGTGTTATGTTGAAAGTTGAAGTAAACAGCACAAGCCATTTCACCTCGTGATTGCGAACTTTCTTTCCTTATCAGAATCTATTACGTGCTATTTTCATTGCAATGTTCTGCAAAGAATTGAAGGATACAAGTACAACGTATGGTCCGTATAATTCGTTCAAAGCTTTTGAGCCCCTCGCCCCTGTCAGTACGGACTTACTTGATGGGTGTCCCCACAGCATTTACAACGTTCAACTTGGCCTCAAGATTTCTTTTGTTAATGCAGCTGGTAATATTGCCTATGGTCAAACAGGTATGCCGCTGCATATCTCATTCTGCCAACGGGGTTTAGTAACTGTTGCCAGGATGGGACGTTTCTTAACAAAAAACAAGATTATATGAGAGATCGGGGTACTGAGCCGTTTTGGATCTTACAGTTAAATCTGATGCCATATAGATGCTCTCTCTAAGTGTGTTAACAACAGAGATGTACTTATACTTATACATTCATTTGGTATTATAGGATTATATTCCCAGCCTAATGGATCTCTCTGGGGAGGGCGTGATAGCTAGAGTGAGCGTGGACCAATCAGTGTATCTTCAATTGGGCAACCAGACAGATATAAAACTGTATGGAATAATTGTTCTTTCGCACGATATCCATTGCCTTTGTTATGACTATGAACCGCTCCTATATGGACATCTAGCTAATACGTTTTTTTTTAATATTATGAGAAATGTCTATTTCGACCGAAATCACTGTAAATGAGGCGATGAAGCAATATCATTTTGCAAAGCAAAACATGGTCTATCCAGAAGACTAGGTATTACACAGGGTACCAGGCGTTTTCATTATGCAGTCTATCCCTGCTTTTAGTAATAGCCAAATCAGATTATAGGGACTTTTGCAACACCTCACCAAGCTAAATATTGCCCGCTAAGGCAATGGTATAAAGGTAAGGCGAGGCAAAGCAAGCTAGCGACGGGACATAGTGGTGGGCGGTGCTGATCCAATGAAGCTTGATCTCCATAGACAGACCTTTTTGTGCCTACCCGTCGCTGGGAGGGACAGAGTCTGACAGTGTGTGACAGCGACTCGCCCTGCTCATTGACAGCAATGGACAAGACGTGTTTCTATATGCCTGGTACTGATTAATGCTGACAGGTGACTGGAGTATTTTCTGTCGTCGCTAGAGTACACTTAGAGCCTATAGATGTCGCTAAAGTAACGGGATTAACTCAATGATCAAGGCGGAGCGATGTAGTGCGGGCTATGAATAAGGGATGTCACAATATGGGGGCCGTACAGGAATAGACTGTGAGATTGGAATGATAACACTTCTCCAAAAGATATATCATAAATCCTTATTCTAGTATGTTATGTATGAGTCTTCTATCTTATGAATTCTGTAACATTCCAGACAAGTTTTGCAAAGTACGGTATGTATGTGATTGCTTACTGCAGCTGCAGATTAATATTCCCTTTCTGTATTAGTCAATGGTATAAATCTAAGAGAACACTAATACCATACTATAGGGAGGTTTCAATGCTTCATCACCCTTAATGCTCTACAATGCCTGAGCCTGTAACACTGCATCTTTCTTCTAAAGGCCTTCGGTAAATGACTTGGTAGTAGGCTTATAACCACTTCCAGTGAGACGAGAAGGTACTTGGGGAGAAGTGTCTTTAAAAAAAACTAAGGAGCCCAGGTGAAAGTTTCCCAGGGATAATCCTTTTCACGGTTTGAAATATTCATAGGGTGTCGTCGGGCTGCCCTCCCATTTGATTATATAGAGAGCGGTAGCACGTAAATACCTCCCGTGCCATCCATCACGCTATAGCTGTGCGTGGTCGGAACACATTTGCTGCCTGTAAGCACCATAAATAGAACCGCTCGCCTTGGTACTATTGTGTTAATCGCATGAAACGGGGAGAAAATACATGCGTGTATATAAGTGCTGATGAGACGATCCTCATGGGATTTGAGAACTACGCATGCGCGATCCCATCTAGGAGGAAGTGAGTACACGCATCTTGAATACATGTTTATTAGGTGCAGGTCTTTTTCATTAATTTAAGAAAGATTTTATTTCACCATCGGCCGATGTCATTAACTGCGGTAAGTGTGATGCTTCAATAAGGAATCACAAAATCAAGAAACTTCGGTTAAACAGGGTGAGTCATGCATGGGAAGGTCGTATACTGATGATGTATAGTTTTATTACACCCCACAGTCGCATTTGACATCTATAGAGCTAGGAATAATCGCCTATAAACCCATCACAAATTAATGTGGAGCCCCTGTGAAACTTGATCGGCTGTCCCCAGATTGACATCTTAATCGTTGTTCTTGATTATCAACAGGCAGTGAATAATTCAAATGGTTGATGAATCTAAAATTGAGGCTGCATTTCTATCACATGCTTCATGTATACCACAGGGATAGGTTATAGAAATGACATTGTTCCATACGAGACGACAGTATCCGGGACGACGAAATCTTTACACAATGAGTGGTAAAAGGCCATGTCTATACTACATTGCAGAAGAAACTAGTTCTATCAAGGCAGCCTAGGTGCCTGTTATTACATCAAACCTTTCCAGAGTCCCCACTGTCAAGGCAATATATTCGCTGTTATACGTTTCTGATAACAAAGAACGTAGACATATAAGAGGACCATTAACCAATAACTATGTATCCCGGGACATCCCTAGCTCACTCCGGTGAACTTCCATTCACACTCGTCCAATCAGAGTAACCCTTAGCCCGGGAACCTGGACCCATAATGCAATATCACCCGACCATCATTGTTCCTTGGGCCACACATGTGCAGCTGTGCTCTGGCTGGCCGGCTTCTCCATTGAAAGGCCTTCTCTGATTGGCCGCTGACTTTGTGAGGCTGCTACTGATTGGCTACAGGTCGCAGTATGGCTGCGGTTGATGGCAGCTGTCCGTGATATGGGGTTATTAACAGGGCGGATGTTGGACCGACGAGGAGGTTTCTCTGACGGCTCCTTAGTCGGCTACAGGGGCGGCGTGGGTGACGTGCCCCTGTTATTGTGGTCGCGTTGTGACGCCAACGTTACAAGGGCTTTGTTGGTAAGGCGGGGGTGCCCTCTCCTCCCACCCTCATAGAAACGGCAGCTCGCGTGCCTCCGCAAACTCGCCCGACTTGCTTTATAAGCTAAAACCTTGTCAGGCTTCTTAAGAATGCTACGCCTCCCTATTCAGATAGGATGAGCTCCAGGAAGACAGTCTCTCAGTCCCACTTGATTTCCCGAAGATACAGGGAATAGACAAACAGAACCGACGTAGCCATGGATCTAGAAAATAATTTCAAATACAGCATAATGTATTGGCCTTCTATCATCATTTTCCTACAATGATCTTAGAGAACATGTATCCTCTTAACAGACCCGCCCCATAATCGAAATTTCAAAAGAGGTAGCTACACTGAAGTAATTTAAATGAAGAGTATTGATACAATTAAAACAGATTTATAACAGCTAGAATATGGTTAATGGCGTCCTTTCATCTATATGTATCACAAAGGCCTTTAAAGAAAATCCCGTCTCTTTTCAAGTAAAATTCTAAACATATAGCAGGCATTAGAGCACGCGCATTCCCAAGGATCTACATAAGTTAAGGTAAACAGACAATATAAATGACCAAAACTCACTGAGATAACTCATAAAGGTAAATGACTCATATCAATGCTCCAGCGTGAATCCCTCAGCTAGTATGATCTACAACTCTCCCTTTCATAATTCATAGAAGGAATAGACAGGCTCGGGGAGACAAATGCTGGAGAATGACCCTGCTGACACTCTCAGATCACATATCAGGTGAGAGGTGACTAGAGAGTGATCGCCCGACACGTTATGACGGGAACAGTCTCCAACATTGGTTGCATATTGTCGCTATCTGTAGCGGCGCAGAGTTGGAACAATTTGTCCTCACGCCACATCATTTAGTGCTTAGCAGGTTTAGCAACAAAAAGGGTCCTAGACTAAACTATTCTCCATATAAACCATAAACACCTTTTTTGATAGATATTTCTCTCACTGCCTTCTGCGGTGTTCGGAGCCTATGTTGCGTCTAGAGGTTAGTGATATATCAACAGCTCCCCAAAGAACTATGCTTATTTGTATGGGGAAGGAGAGGAACACCTACTGTGATGGGTCTTGCTATTATAGTCTATGAGATCGGTCTCTGGGGACTTTGCATCAAGACAATCCTCGCCAAGCCCATAACATCCTTAGGGAAAGATACCTATTCTCCATTTGAGATCGGAATGCGGGCAACAGTACCGGTATGAGATGATTATCATTGTGTTCCAGATTGAAGTCTAGAAGACATACTTGACAGCAATAAAGCATTGCACGATGTGTCAAAACACTGCATGAGAAAAAGTAATAGACATTTATGATATATTATATGTACTCGTCATTCACTCTAGATTTGCAATCGACGTGTTTGATAATAGTGATTTATCAGGAGTGGCATGCGTTCTGTAGAGTTGCTGCGAGTCGTTATATTTGTGCTGCCCTAGTAATATCGTTGCTGGAATGAATCCATCTTTTGATCGCCTCAGACAACCACTGATAGGTCTGCACGCGACTTACGTTCGATGTACTACAATGTACTTTAGGGGTCTGATTTAACACCAGTTCCAATGAATATGTGAATACAGCATTGTAAACCAGTGCTTCACTATACAGTTATTTGTCCCTGAATGTGGACAGCAAATCTTATCACAAGATTACTAATTGAATGCAATCGTGTTTATGATAGGAGCAAAGAATGAAGTATATAAGGGATAAGATAGATATAAGGATAAAAAGCCACTATAATGGATTCCAAAAAGATGACCCAGATTATGCACGTATGATGCAGCTCGTAAATTGATGCCACAACAAAACTAGATAGCAACTCTATCCGGAAATCACTGCTTTCAACACATTTTCCCCTGAGGCAATGAAAAATGCCCGGCTTTACTTCCTATACAAAGAATATATATCAGCAATTCCCTTGTGGCTAGCAGAGGCATTTGTCACAGTCCGCATTGAAATATAACGACGTTGGAAGTCGTTCCTACGTCCTAGTATCGATTCAATAGAATATTCTAGCTGGGCCATCAATAGGAACCAAGAAAACAAATTGATATTTCTTCGCCTGCACCTACCACACGACTGTGAGCGCCCCTCTTTCCTCCCACCCCTGCCCAAAACCACCAATAGCGCACAGCCGCCCACCCATATCGAGAGGCCGTCGCTTAAAATTCCCATCGCGGATCTCTCCCTGTGGGCGGCCCGAGAAGTTGCAGGGACCTGGCGTGGTGTACACACGGTGGGAGCGAACTGCTCGCCGTCTGGGTTCATTATAGATGAGCTACCCGGTGGGCGTGGACCGCGCCGATGCCTTTCACACTAACAGATGGAAACAGCTCGAGGCCCCAGATCCCAACCCCTCAGCGTTGTAAAGTGGACGAAGAGAAGGAGCCGCTCGCATGAACGGAGAGAGACAGCCACTGAGCTGCTCACCCGTCCCTCCCTCCCCTACACACAACCCCGGCATGAACCATAATTGGACGTTCTATCTTCTGACAGCAACACCTGGCGAGGAGAAAGCCATTTTGTCCTGACTCAGACCCTACTTTCACGCTACTACTAAGGAGAAAAACAACCGCTTCCAAAAATTTATCCGAAAAAAAAGGACAACTCTCATTCCTTCAACCTCCGGATGATCTCGGATGTGGCCACGCGTAGTCACTGAAAATAAGGACTAATATTCTGTAAATTGTATTTCAATTCAGATAGTGTTGTGTGACGTGTATTTGCACAGCAAAATCAGCTTTAGTTAAATGAACAAATTGTATCTTTAATGACGTTTGCTCCTAGTTTACTTTTATACATTTTGGCCTTCTCAATTTGGATGACAAAATAGGTAATGTTATCTCTTCCTTATAATAGATGGATGTCAAGGGAACGTCCCAACTTGATATCTGTTACAGTTCTCTTTCTTTCTTTTTTGAAGATTAAAAAAAGGATAATCAATGTAATACATGCGTGATAAACAACAAGTCATAAATAACTCTAGAGATTCACTTGATTTAGTGAGAAAATACATGTTCATAAGCCCATATTTGTCTCCATCTTTAGATACTTCCAGCAGTGGTGATACGATTCTAAGCCACATGATCCGTATAGAGATTATTCTCTTCCTCTCTCATCCGATGCCCTACATTCTCTCCATCCTTCACCACCGACCCCCTAATTTTCGTCCTGGCCATCTAGAACCTCACCCGATGACCTCCCTCCCAAATCTCGCACCCTCCTAACATCCATCCAACAACAAGCCCAATTTCCACTCTTCAACGGCGGGTCAGTCCATTCACCCAATGACCATTGAGGCATGGGTGGTTGATGGGTAATTGGTCGAGGGCACTTAATTACCATGCTGCCTTGTAATTAGGGTTTATTCTGGCAGGCTCCACTCCGCCCAAAGGGGACCAATCAGAGTGCTTGACCCAAATGACCACCAGGGGAGCTGCCATCGCCTAAGTCTCGTCGCACCTCTCGCGCCACGCGTTCTCGCGCGAGGTAATGAACTACTTCCTCAGCCTTTTAATCAAAATGTTGGCCATAGTCCAAAGCTAGCTAAACCAAATGACCTCCATTTAAAAGTGCACTTACACAGAGTGAACGATAACGGAAACGCATTTCATATCCAAAAGCTGCTCATTTCTGTTCTACTCTTAATCACCTTGAGCGCAATAAATGAATAGTAAAAGAACACTAATTAAGTATGGGGAATATTGTCTTCGTACATTTGTTTGTGAACTTTTTGAACGACAAGTATTTCCAATTACAATGTGTATGATAGGATATGGAGTAACCGTGTCTCTCCCAATGGGATTTTTTCATGATGATAGGGCACCGGCTCGTAGCTTGAAGTTGTAAGCCCCAAAGAGGAAAATTACAGGTAAGAACAGCTAGATGAACATTAAAACCTTTTTCGCACAGAGGAGACTGTAGAGAAGAAAGTATAAATCGGATCAATTGGAGAATCTCACATGGCAATATTGATGTATTATGTGAAAGGGTGGAAAGGACGGAAAATCACAAAGTTATCAAGGATGAATATTCTCAAAAGACAGAAAGCTGTTTATACATCTGTAAAGAACTATATGACCTGGTTCATCTGTATTATGGCACTTTGTTAGATATAAACAGATTATCGGTAAAAATGGTAGACATGACCAAATAACAAAGCAAAGCAAATGGTTTTCCTGACAAATATTATTGCTGTGTATCTGACCCAGCAGATGTTTTGCTCCTACCCCCTACGTCCCACCCAGAATACCATGATTTATTCATTGATTGATCGCCAGGTCTTATGGCCCTCCATCAGTTTCGTGCAGGAGACACACTAAAGGCATTCCACACTCGCCCCTAAAAATACCTGCACCCCCTGCTCTGCTTGCCGATAAATAACCCTGCAGGGATACTAGGGGTTTGGTCCTTACTGGGGATTCGTGAATTTCACTTAACGTGGGGATCTGCCTTAACCATACTTGGGTTCGCTTCATCAGTGTCTCTTTAAGGTGGGTTGAGATCCCCTAGGGCTCTTTAAATGGCCTATCTTTAGCCGCGTTTCCTTAATGGTGGCGGAAATCCAAGGAGGAGCAGCTCGCCTTATTTACATTCAGAGCCTCTGAGTCAGACTCTGTCAATTTGAAATTACCACTGCCGCAAGCAGGGTCCTCTCAGACACGGTCCGTGGGTTAGGGGGTGGGTGGGGCAGATAGCTCTGATATGTATACATAATTAAACAGAGGGGGACGGATCCACCAGTGGATACGAGGTGATTTGCTGTCCTGCCCGGGAAGACAAGGATACCCTGCACGTGATTGGAAACGACTCCTTTGGAAATGGGTTCCTACTGATATGGAGAGTGACTTCTATGAAGATTGGGCTTAAGATCTCGTTATTTCTCATCAGAAAATCGCATAGATAGCTGCTGCCTAAGCGCAAGCTGTCAATCACCTATTCACTAAGTTATCTATGACGGTCTCCCTGCAAAAACACCAAGGACGATAAAGGGTATTGACGTGGCCTTCATCTTTCATGCCGATTGGCTGACCTTGACCCGCGCATTAAAGGTAACAGACAGGCATAACCCTGAGAGGTCAAAGGTTAGCGAAGGTCAATTTTGGGGTCACCTCAATGGTTGATTGATTGTCTCGCAACAACTCTGTCTAATGAATTATATTGCTCAGGGAAATAAATCTGCCCTGTGCGTCCAAAAATGGGGCGTCACACATAAATAATGTACACTGGCCCATGGCGATGGGCATAGCTATCACAGGCAGACATAAATTCCTAGGCTGCCTGTGTGAGTCAATTATAACTGATTAAGAACACCCACATCTATCGAATACTGTGTCAATCGTAGACCTTGAAAGCAGCCTTAC
Organism: Alentia gelatinosa; assembly: GCA_950022655.1. Classification (NCBI taxonomy): domain Eukaryota; kingdom Metazoa; phylum Annelida; class Polychaeta; order Phyllodocida; family Polynoidae; genus Alentia; species Alentia gelatinosa. The sequence continues at coordinate 98,066,111 of OX465580.1, read as the reverse complement.
TGTGCCACTATTCGAAGCACAGACTAGACAGCAGGTAGTAGAAAGTGCTGGTTGTTTAGTGACCTAATACATGACTGATTGGGTCATTGTTTTGTGCCTCCTGACTGAGATGGATGTGAGAGAGGGAGAGAAAGAATAGAAGTAGACGCTAGAGAGGAGGGAAGGGGAGAGACGGGAAATATTGCAGTTTGGTGCAGTTTGTTCACTCTCTCACTACGAATACAACACAAGAATGAAGGATTATAGATACCATGATTCATTGAAAGAACGGTGAAACAAGAACATAATTTTTCTCTTTTCCACCAGCGCACGTACTTACATGACACGTATATTACTATGGAACTTCGGAAAGCATCCTACGTACTTCATTCATTTACATATCTACCCGGCAGCACAAATGAATGCAGAGCTTCTTAGGCACCTTCGCCAACGACTCCTTGGCATTCGTGGCACGTTGACGCTGACAGATGTCTATGTTTAAGTGACTCAGAGCCGCTCCCTAAATCCTACAAGGGAGAGACGCTGGCAGGAAAGGAGAAAGGGGAAAGGGGGGTATTCACATAATGGAGCCTTAATCACCCTGACAATAACCCTGTCCGTGTCGGGGGGTGTGATTTGCGGTGGCTGCAGGGCATGCCCTGGAGTCTAACTCCCCTGTGGGACCACTGATAAGCCAGCACAGGGCTTTAGATTCCATTTGCCTGCTAGCTAAGCACCATTACAGAATTTGCACAGAGAATTACTTCAAGCCCGGCACCGCATTTAATTCAATCGTTTAACAATATGTCGGTCGGTAGGCTGAGATCACCTTCGTGTACCCGCACCTGCTGACAGTCTCCCCCAATCAGGGACAAAAATAAGGGTGTACGTTTAAGCTGGGCTGACAGTGTAAAGAGCTCTGCAGTCCTCCGGCATTGCACTCTTTGCCATTAAACAGTGTATCGTAATCAGTACTCTGCATTATAAATGTCACAACGTTCCAATTGAGGAAGTCAAACATTAGGTATTAACTTCGAATTACAGCTTCCTGATACGCGTTGATGAGTCCTTTTAAATAATCTTTGATGTAAGCTGTACCTAACTTGTTACCGGAACTGCGTTCCTAGAATGGACATGAGTTGCATCCAACGAAATGATAATCTATAATGGTTCTCCGATCGGTTCGGAAAAGGCCTTAATCATCTACAGAGAGTCGGTATTCTGCTGTTAATTGTAATAAATATAATAGTGGCAAAGAATATGCCTTTACTTGGGTTAGAATTTCTTGAACGTCCTATATTACACTCATGGCCAAATTTCTAGAATACCTAACAAAGGATTTATCATGAGGGTGGTGACATCATATATATTTTTTTCTCATCCATGTTTCTACGTCCCTTTTAAAGGGTATATAGATTGGGTGCGTTGCTTCTGTAAATAAAGGATTACATGCATTTATATAATAGGTAAATAGTATGTATGAATAAATTGTGTCATTTCTCTCTTGCATTTACAACTAGACATGGATAACTACGTATTGGTGAGTCATATACCACTGTTGGAGGCATAGATATATTACCATATATTGCCTGCAACCATTATACGGCATCTTACCCCCCCCCCCCCCCCCCCCCCACCGACCCCCATTTTTGTATCTGAACGTTTCTTTGAAAAGGACACTTTCGGCAGGAATACTCTTTTGTTGAGCGTGCGCCACACGCTTGTATACGCTTCCCAAAGGTTAGGATGATCGAATAGACTTTGAAGTTGCTGCAGAAAAGGCCCCTTCACCATCTTCTTGCTAATACTGTAACATTGGGAAGAGGCAGAGGACCAATGTCTCAGTGTCTTAGAGGTCTGACCAATTGACCCTGACCAATCACTAGAGTCCAAAATACCTCATCGACCCACTGGTGCTTGATATATTTGATGAATTTGAAGGCAGTTGTAGGAATGGCAAGTTGGCAAGGTACCATTGAATTATAGAAAATGACACATAGACTTAATATAACCCAAACTTTTTAATTGTTATTTATTTATAGTTCCATGATCATTCATCAATGATGAACATTCTTTTTGCATCTAGCATATCAGCTCTATCCAACAGATTTTCCGGGAACACGGTTCAGTTCTTCAGTATGGCGTGGAACCAGTTAACCTTTGCCGTATTTACAAGCTCTCTCCGTTCCTCTCTTCTTAGTAGAAGAGTCATCTGAGTAGCAGCACACAGGTAGCAAGAGTGAATGGCACTATTTCCGATAAATCAGTGTGAGACTTTGGTGTCCTTCGGGATACGTGTTGGGTCCCTTGTTGTAAAATCTGTATAATAATTACAACAGGAGCGAGCATGGGGACTGCCCCTACATTCAATATGCAAATGATCTTGTTATCTCTTTGAGAGACTAAGGTGATGAGCATAACTTGCAGCTAGATATAAATACTATTGATGATAAAGCTCTAACAATTACCGTGGATAAGACCAAGACCTGTTGGTTCACCTTGCATTTTTGCTCAGTTATAATGTGATACAATTATTCCACATTGTACTAGTTATTTGGCTCAGTACTTTGAACTATAATGAACATATGAAGAGTATTGTTAAATCATTAACCTGACGAGTATTTGAATTGATTGAAATAAGACCAATATACCAAGGAGGGAGCGCAACCGATCTATGTTTCTGCTATTACACCATTTATGGAGTTAGTTCCTCTTTAAAGGAGTAAGGGTATCATATCTAAAGAAACTACATCACGCAAACAATCAAGCGATTAGTGTAGTATTACTAAAGCTATGACTGGATTTTGTCAATGAGTCGTCTGTGGACTAGATGTGGAGTTGAGAACCTAGAGACAAGGAGCTAAGTTTCACGTTAAAGTTACCATGCAAAGTTTACCATATGGATGCAAGTACAAGGGAACAGGTAATGATGTGAAGATAAGATTTAAGGAACATAATTCGAAATGCATGTTGTATCCGCTATACCTAGGCACACAATTATGGAATTATTTCCCAGCTAGTGTACAACATGCAAATAGAAAACCTGTATTCAGGAGCATGGCCAAGACTTTCTTGGTTCATGAATGAAAAAAAATACGAGTAAGTTGAGCTGCACGAAAACTAAAAATGTAATGTAGTCGTAATTTGGGTCACATATCATCACCCTCATCACCACTTATTCATCCGGTTTTCTTTTAAATTCCTATATTACTGCTATCGTTGTAGGTTATTGTGCCCGCAGTAATTCACTATCCAGAAGGTCTGCAAATTCAGAATGTGAATAAAGTTTATCTAAATAAAAAAGGTCGCGTGAACTGCCTTGCTCCCTATAAGGGAAGGACTGTGGGGTTGTTAAGAAGTGCCATGTGCTCGTTAGATGCCGCCAGTGGGAGATTTGCATGAGTTCAGTTGGAGATGGCGTTCTGATAGGGAGCAGATAAAAACACACTGAGCTGATGAATGGGAGAATGCGGTGCGGCAGGCATTGGCCGACCATTCATGTGTTAAACACTCGTCCTGAAAATTTCATTAGGCTACCCGCTCCGCTCATTGGCCATGTTTTAAAGCAGGGGGTGGAGGGGGAAGGTACCAGAGGTGGAATGGGTGGGACAAGGGTAGGAGAAGTAAAGCGAACACAAAACGCACGGGGAGAATAGACAGGAATGTACTCACAAGAGAATCAACGTGGGAGGAAACTTGAGTCAGGAGGAAACTACGAAAGAAAGAGGAAGAATGGATAGATGTGAAAGAAGGAATGAGGGAAGGAAGGACAAGAGGAACTATGTCCTAATCAATCTATAGTAGCCCTGAAATGACATTTCAGAAACAGCTGTAATGTGGAAAAGAGGATTATTCAAAGAAGGAGGTAGTTTACTTAGATGCGGAAAAACAATGCTACTGGGGAAGGGAAACGGGAAAAACAAAGGTTAAGAAGTGCAACTAGATAGAGTCAATGAAAGGGATACAGTGGGTAGGTATGATAAAGCGTTGAATGGAATGGGAAACCATTCAGGATCGTAAGCGATAACTGAATAACTGAGAACAGTTGAGGAGTGAGGATAAGAAAATCAATCGAAGGGACTACTAACAAGAAGGAACACAATTAAGAAAAGGTGGTGATTTGATTTTGGAGACGAGGCAACTGAGGTTTTCCTGGTCCCTCGTCACTGCTCTTCCCCTGAGGAGTCAGCACCTGTCATTATCGGTGTTCACCAGGTGGCCCCACACACAGGAACAACTGCAGGAAATGCGATCCGCCGAATGACCGCCGTAACTATTTTATCGCTGGGACACCTGCGTTACACCTCCCTAATCAGATCGCCATGGCTTCATTATTTTTTCCACCTCTCTTTTTTGCGTCTCTCCCTTAGAAAATCCAGCAAAACCATTAATAAACCATTTTTGATTAAAAATAAAAGACAACAACTAAAAATGCTCGTATGCATAGCTTATACTACCAATGTAACGGACTCTTTTTTCTTTTTTTTTCTCAAAAGATGTGTTTTTCTCTAGATTTCCACAAAGATAAAGCAGATTTAGCCAGTCCGAAAACTGTGTATAGAATTTAGACAAACAATTATGATTTTCTTCCTCCTAGCCCATAGACTGTATGATTCCCACGGAGGAGCGTTAAGGTGATCATTATGGCACACTGACATCTTTTTCTCGCCCTCTTTTTACTTTTTTTACACGGAAATATGTTCGCTTCTGGTGGACTGGATTGTATTTAATTAGAGCGGTAGGGGGTGAAATCTGATACTGGCGAGCCCTACCACCTGCTCCACACCCTGAAATCACTCAGAAACTTTATAATTAGACCCTGGAGGAAAGGCTATGTTTCCTGCGATATAAGGCAATAGAGACAGATGGTACTAGCGCATCTCTTTTATGGGGATTACTTCCAATTAGATCAGGGCCGGTAGAAAATGGAATGTAATTAATAATGATGACTATAAAGGGATTACATTTCATATCATGAGCGACCTTTCCTCCGGCCCATTTCATAGGGGGATCAGTTATGGAATAATCCGATCTAAATTTTGTCTTATGGGATCAAATTAGGATCCCAATGGCAGGAATTTAGGCAACGATTTGATTAAAAATGTGCTAACAATTGTAATTCTACTGAATTGTACCTTAGGAAACATTTTTTCCTATATGGATTCATTATTTTTTCTTCGTAAAAAATAGAACGATTTATTAGGTAATGTTGTTCTTCTTGATGTATTATTGGTAAGCAATGGTACCTCTCCAAATTGGAAATAGTACTAATTGAGTGATGCCATGCCGTTTCGATAATGGTAGTACTATAACAAGTTCAACTGATTTCAAAGTTTTAATGACCCAGTTGTATCATGCCTCAAAGGACCACCCAACAGTGCACTGCTTAAACTTTAGTTTACTCTCTTAACGTCAGGAGTAATAACACGCATACAGGAGAGGAAAGCTGGCTGCCAGCGGCCATGCTTTTAGTGGAGCATCAAATATTTGTCGTCTGCTTCCGCCCATTTCCAGGAGAACTTCCATTTAAGATTCAAGCTTATGTAACATTTAGAAGCTGGGTGTGCTTGTGCTGTGACATGACATATGGTCTATGAGTTTGTGTCTAGGCGGGCGTATAAACAGAGGGATGGTCTGTGTCAATAAATCACGGATAATCTGGCTTTGTCGACGACTCACGTAATATTGCCCGCTTCTCGTTCGTTTGACAGTTATATGTTGTACATGAGTTATGGCGACCGTGCCGCCTTTTTTTCATTACTGTCATTACGAACAATTTGAGAGCAGATTATAGTAGTGCGTACCCAAGGTACTAGTTAAATGTACATAAACTGAATATTTCATCTTGATTTAACATTTTTGTGTCAGTTCGGTCATGATCCGCACATGATACCCATTGCAGATGTTTGCCATTGTGATTTGCTAAAAATATGAAGTGCTTTATAATGTTTTATGCTTGTCTTTTTGAATTTTATTTTACATGATCACATATTTGAGCGGGCAGATTTGATTAACAGCAATCGATTGATTACCCTTCATGGGCTAGTCGGATGATGGTTCCATGTTATCGCTGTGAAATCAATACCTCCCATTGGGCATTGAATGGAGGAGAGAGCTGCACACATCAGCAGTTATTCAATAGGCATTCAGTAGATAACCAACAAAAAGTCAGTCTGAGAGTGTTTGCAAGTTGTGTGTAATTTGGGTAAAATCCAGGGGTGAATCTGATTAAAGATGGCGGGGGACACGTGACATATTAGCAGCTTAGTACTAACGAGCACAGCGACCGACGGCGTGGAAATTTGTAGTTGGTTTAACATTAATCATTGTTGCAACGGTGGGTGAATGGAAGCAAACAAATTATCTTATTCTTACAATGGGGCTACTTGATAATTCTTCCAACTTGAAAAACGACTATAATGAGTTGAACGGCTTTTATGATCCATCCGGGATCTGTCACAGAACAAAGTGCATGGGCAATGGATCGTTCTCTGTCTCCCCAGTATCTATCTGGTGGTATACCCCCGTTAAAGGTACACGACTGCATATGTAACAGCCAATAAGATGATCTACAAATGTTCAATGATATTCACCATTTCCTATTAAAGATCAAATCGTTTGTAAGTACATTCTGCAATGTGGATGATTATATTTCCGATCTTCATTGGGGTTTGGTTTCTATATCAGATGTGCCTCGATCCTATCAGTCCGATTGGTGCCTGAAAACACTCCTATGGAGTGGCTAAAATATGTTGTTCGATAATATCTAAATTCAATCATAAGATAAAAATCATTTCCCTCTTCCTGTGACAAATAATTCTGTTCGTTCTAGTTGCTGGAATGTCAGATAAGAGTGTCATCCTGGCTTGGACTGAGGCTCAGGGGAGCAGTGGTCCTTTGGGCAGTTTTCATTGAATTCATATGGTGTCGGAATGAAAGCTTTGATATAATTGACATATCGGAGATCTCAGGCCACCTGCAGGTCGCAGGTAATTATGTAGGTCATAGGTAACTGAATTTAGAAAACCGGAACACAGTGTGGCGACTGAGATGAGGATAAGAAACACAGAAATAATCTAGCTTGCGTGTTTCTCATTAAAAAACTTCATACACAAAAATTGTTATTCAGCGTAAGACATCCTTCAGAATTGAAATCCATTTGAGCCAATCATCAAAATTCTTAGTGAAAATTCCGCTCCCATTGCGATCGTGCAAAATCCATGGCAGTTAAGACCAGAGGGTCTAATCGGTTGGCACTGTCTGACGCGGGACACGCGGCCTGGACATCGTAGGGTTGGGGGATGGGGTGGGCTGATCGTCGACGTTACTGGGAGTGTCGCTTTGGCTGGGTACCCGTCCACCCGCGCCTGTTATGCTTGGCTCACATGCGAACGCCCAATCCCGGCACCCAGCCACACGGCAGCACGCCCCCCAGTACGGCACGCTTTTACGACCTTGGGCTTTTGTTCTGCCAAAGCAAATGCATTGAATATTTCAGTCGCCACTGGCATTCATATCACCAATATTTACTTTTGTTTTGCAAACGGCCCAGGCTATGAACACACCTGTGATCCCTGTGGTGGTGAAAACCAAGCCTGGTACTGGCAGAGTGGTCTCGAACCAAACACAGAGTACGCTTCTAGGCTACAATACCAGATGATCACCTGTGATTAAGTACACAAAGGCTACATTCACTTTATTCAGAATGACTTTCACCTTTATCTGTAAATGGAGGTGTTTGCTTCTCGCAATCACATTTGGCTAGGAATGTGTCGTAGATTTGGCAAGGATCGTGTCAATTTACATTGACCATAGAATAATTTTCATTATTGTCGGGGCAGAAGAGTAATCTAGTATAACTGATACCTTAAGGGCCACCAGGCTTCCGATATACCGACGTGCCTTGAGACGTGCTCTACAACGCACATTTGTTGAATTGCCTGAGCGACGGGGTGTATCGGGAGGTCTGAGTTTCTACGTGGGCGTTGGTGGGTTCCACTCCAGGAACACGTAACTAAGTATTCCCAATTGCTCACATTTCATCTTGAATCCAAGTGAGATCTAGCTCGACTGCCTGATGCAATTTTCGGAGAGATAAAGACATCAACTCATTGTGATGGCTTCATTGCTTTGAAATACAAATATCTAGAAGCTTAAAAAACAAGTATCTAGAGACATCTCTTTGATGGTCTCTTTGTTGGCAGTGTACTGTATTGGTCCAGGAAATGCTGTTTGCGAAAGGCTGTATTTAATCTGAGCGCTGTTTATCAAACATGCAGGTGCAACGCGCTCGGATATACAGGTGCCTATGACGGGACCGTTCCTCTGAGAGCAGGCGGTGCCAACTTCAACAAGCCACTCTCTCTAGTCCCAGGCCTTAGCTGCTACTCCCCGACCCACTTTGCGACTAAATCACTGATCCCAATGGCCGCCTAAGTGAGCCACTCACTGAGCCACTCATCAAACCACTCAGCTTGTATCTACACAAGGCATTCACCCCCGGCCGCCGTCCATACACTCCCTCCGTGACCAGACAAAGGCAGAGAACATATTTGTTTAGTGGCTTTTGGGTGGGCCCCTCGGACGACTGTAAACCTTCTAGTGCGGAGAGAACACATCTAAACATCCCCCCGCCCTCATCACTATCGCTCCCTCTCGCACACACATTGTCACCCCCTATACCAGCCAGGCATCACCCCAATCATCTCTCACTCTCCCTCATCACCACCGCCTCCTGGCTCTCAAACACATCCTAAATGACATCTCCATTCAGCTATGGTCGACGCATGGCTTTTAGCGGCTGAACAAAGTTACTGGCCACAGCGGAACCCCGGCGGACCTGGCCTGCCGTCTGTCGCACGCCGCCCCGATGTAATATTTGATGGGATTTCTGACAATGGTAGACCACACCGCGCTTTATTATTGATGCATACTGAGCTGCTCCGTGATGGTAAGAACACATTTACAGGCGATCGGGTCGTAACGGAGGGGTCGTCGAAAAGTTGCTTTACATGTATATGTATATACCTGGGAAATAATGTTGAATGGATGTATATATCTATATCATTATATAAAACTTTTATATAAATATGAATTATATCCAATGATATATTCAGGTTTATTCACTGCAGGATTCATTTTTTATATATTGCGTCACCACCACGCTTCTTGGTCACCTGGTAACAGATGCCGTCACCCTTGTAACTTTGTGACGCACACAGACTCTAACAGTCATTCTGCTGGTTTCACTAGTCTGATTAACACATATTTAGTCTTATCTTGATGTTTTCAATCTTAGCTTCATGTACATTTCGATGTCTAGGCTGGAAGATCCCATTGTATTTAAGTGTATAAACCCTGTTTTATAACCATTTACCGCCAATCACGCTTGTCCCAATCATTTAATCAATCATCTCATTTATATTATCTCTTTGGATAAATGATATTGTGTATATATATTTATATATATATATATAAGCACATATGTAGCAATGAATGGAGTGATTTCTTGTGCGATCCCAAACAATCAATTCTATTCATTTCTTGTGAAGTATAAATGTTTGCTAATGTTTGTGATATACTCTTGCATCACATAAGAAATTATCTAATTTTGCCTCTACCCAGCATTTACACTGGACGACTAAACCGTGACGATTGTAGATCACGTAGCCAATAGACATCAGGTGTTGCTCGATTACGCAATATCGACCGCAATAGTCAGCAACGCAAAAATGTCCTCATGCGTTTACACCTTTTATATGTACCGGTGTCTAGCCATTGACAGCAAAAAGTCGTCAGGTGATGCAAAATTTAAGAACCGCCGCCCATAATCGTTTAGTGTAAAGGCCTGGTTACCTGTCCTGGAGACCAACTGCAAATACGAAACATACATTTTATGTCCACTGTGATGGAAATCTCAGGTAAGATATTAAAAGCAAACCCTGTGTTTTGACATCTAAGAGAGTGTCATAATGGATTTCAGCTTATTGATTCATGTTAGTTCATTCAGCAATTAACTCATTTTGTACCATCCCGACATTATCTTCAAAGAGGTTTCTTTGGTTCTTTCATTTCAGGCTTACCAAGTCTATAAGGATCAGGGGAAACATGATATGACGTGGCTCGACTAAAGTCTATTTATAAACTAAAGGCAATGCTGATCAATGGGAAATATCAGATTCACCTTAGGGAACGCAGGGTTGGAGCATCAGGATCAATGGATGTTTGTTGGGTGTGGTGGGAAAAACGGAACGAATATCAATCGTATTCATACTACAAAGTGAGTATGCGGACTACAGATCACTGGGAAGACAATGCCAGCATGGTGCCGTTGTCGGTAGAATGCTAGATCGTTGACCAATGTGATATATACACATAGGCGGATAGAGGATATATACATATAGGGGACATTACATGGGTGATATTATATACATCATTCTATGATATATATGTGGTATGTTTTACGTCTCAGCTTTGTTTTGTTGCAGTAGAGGGGTTGTCTGCCATTCTATATCCCATCATCATGGTATGACCATGGTGGCTGTTACAATGTAACAGGGAAAGGTGTTTTAGGTGATAGAAACTAGAGTCACTGAACTGTGCCTGTTGTATTCAGTCTTGCTGCTTTAACAGACGGGTGACTGAAAACGTAGCATTCTATGCCCAGACTATACTGTCGCCTGAGTAGAACGAAGAGAGGCGCGCACACTTCAATGACGACCAAAAAAAGTACAAGCATTAGTCTCAATAAGACGGTCTGACGTAGATGATCCGTCCAGTTCTCATTTCGAAGTAGGTGTAGAGAGAGTGGTTAGACTGAGTATATATGCAGAGCACCGATATAGGTGTTGGTTCGCGGAGCTGCTTCGAGCTTGTTCTACGGCCGGCTCCCGGCCGTGTGTTGTGGGCTATGGCTCTCAGGGGCCTCATCAGACCTCCATTATTGGACAGTGCCAACAACAGCACTAAGAGCAGCTCGAATCCACAGGCAATCGCCAAGATGAGCAACTCTTAAACTAGGCAGGCTGATGGTGCGAGCAGTGAGTGGAGTGTGATGTGCTTCCTACATAGCAGCCACCCCTGCAGACAGTGCCGGGTGAGGAGCTCTATTAGACACCCTGCCACTTGGGTACGAGCAGCTCACGCTATCAATATCTCAGCTTTGACACTGTGCCAGTCTCTATTGAAACGCCCAAGGTGGCGGGTTGTGCAGGGGTCAAGTGGTTTCCTTGACATACAGGTGTTTAAGTGCTGAGCAGCGAGAAGGAGGAGAAGCCCTTACACTGCACCTTTAAGGGCTATGAGACGGGGACCCTTTTCTGAGGTGTCGAAACTGGTTTCGTCTCTCCTCTGCATCTTTCCAGGCTACTGGCATCGGAAGCTCTTAAAAGATCCAATCAAATGTGTGGTCTCATCTAATATTGCCGCTTTTGAGGTGACGCGGCTATATATAACACAGCAACTGATAAACACCTTAGGCCAGTTTCGTTCCTCTCCCCTTGACCATGACGTAGCTTGTATATTTTACTCTGCCAACGAGACGTTTTATCCCAGCATATTCTACATTTGGTGATAGCGAGAAATAAAATGGTTTCGTTCTCATACGACAGGATAGATGTTTAATATCTATATGTTGTCATATAACGAAATAAAAGAGCTAATGGCGCTTAGAAACACTCAACCCTGCAACCGTTCAGCGAATCTGTCGCTGTCATTGATCCATGTTTCATTTCGACACAGATAGTAAATTCCCTTTAATTATTTTCCCCACAATGTTAGAGCCAGCTAGTTGAATGAAGCCTATTTTGATTGGATGAAAACTACTAGAGACAATTTAGAAACAGTTAATGCGAACCCTTAATGAACTGGGGCTGCACATTTGGTGTCATCAGCATTTAAGTACTAGGGTTGCTTAATCCGTCAAAGAATGCCACGACGCCTTAGTTAAAGATTCAATTAAATGTCATCAGCATGAGGCATTTAGGAAGAATATATATATTTTTTTAATCTGTACTAATTCATTCAAGAAGAACTTCGGTATGCAGAACACCATAGATTGTAGGCCGTGGTGTGGTTGTACTATTAGGCATCTTGGAACCCTATACACAATATCTTTTAGATTAAAGTGTTCGCTTATGGGAATAATTGACTCTGCTTTATGAATGTTGAACACATATCAGCATGACATCTGTTGAAACCAATGTAGACTGTTTCATGGATACCCTCCACTGTGCACAATTCCCCAAAGATTGTAAGTAAATAATAAGATTTCGGTATTCCGCTGTGTAAAGATTACACCATTCTACTCGAGAATCCGTTATGCATGTATACATATAAACATTTGAGCATTGATCAATATAAAAGCCGATAGAACCCCATCAAATAGGGTATTGCGGCGCTCACCAAGGTCAAGATACACGTGGCGTGCAATGCAGAACCTTGCCTTTATAGGCACTCAGATGCACTCAATATGTTCAGTTGGTACGGGAAATCACAAGGCTCTCGGCAACAAACGGCACACGGCTGTCGAGATAAAGAGGCAGAAAATTGCCACAGAAGGGCCTCCTTTCTTTGAAGTCTATTCCTCCAAGATGGCCCTCTCGTGCAACGAGATTGACTTCCCGTTCGGAGCACGGACCTGCAAGTGCCCGGATAACAAGCTCGGGAAAGATGCTGCTGTAGACAGGGTTGTCCATTGTTATACCCTAATCTAAGCACCCCACGCAAACAATGCATCCTCTAAGTATCAAATCGGGACAGGATAGTCGCTTTGTCTGGCCTTATTATTGACCTAATATGAACCATGGTATAATGTAAGCATCTGAATATCAGACCCAAGGGGCAACATGGCCTGATATATTCTACCTCTACGCATCGCACCCATCGGTGCTGTATCCAGGATGACGATCCGTATGTAAACAGAGCTACGCGCTTTTCAGTTATGTACAGTTTTTTGTAATACGATATGTAAAAGGTGGGCATGTATTACATTAAAGTATCCCTTGGGCCGGGCTCATTTCTGTAACAAAATGCCACAGGGACTATGTGCTTGAAAACCTAGTACTTTAAATCTTGGCTGTTTTTTTTTTTTAATATTTAATAATTCTTTATGTCGTATTCAGAATGTGAATTAAATGTCAGGTCCCATTCCAGTCCACTTTTTCGAGACCTCGTGATTCTTATTGTTATTAGCTAAACCATCTATTCAACGACCTTTTTTTCTTGAAAACATTTGATGGTCATAATAAATACCTAGTAACACTCTAAACTGAGAACGGATTCAGATCAAGAATGCATTAAACACAAAGGAGTCAGATGGTTGGTGTGTCGAATGCTTTTCAAGATGTTACAGAAGCCAATTATTCTTGTTTTAGGCAATGACGGCCTTCGTCATTTCAGCATGAATAAATCTGGCCTACAGGCCATGCCTTCTTGCTGCATGAATTATGTTTTCCGTGCGAATAAACAAAATTAATTAATAGGTCGTGGTAATTTTGAGAAGTTCATGGTTGGCACATTCCAACAGGTGAACTCATTACGTAACCATTTTGCAGATTACTTAATGGCTCATGGAATTGCTGGTTGAAAGATTTCCAATGACATTGCCAGACCAAATATGGTAATAATCCTCAAGCTGTTGATGTACCAGGTAGTATGTGAAACTGAAAAGTGATTCCAAGTCATGTCCTGCCAAATGCTAATGATGCATCTGTGCGATATTTCCTTCTCAGATGCTGGACTCCCACTCATGATAATACGGGTTTAATATTACTAAATGCTGATACATAGAAAAATGCTTGACTGTTCCCACCCAATTTCTCGTAAATGGAACGAATGTAGAAGGTCCTCGGGGCTTATTCGTAGGATCTGCCGCAAAGGTTTTATATGAAATTGCATACATAGAACACATTGTATATGTCACAATGAGGCAAGGACGACAATGTTGGCCGAAAGTATTGTCATTTTGCTTTGCATCTACGGTTACATCAATATGTAGAGGAACAACTCTTTGACTTGCAGACACATAGAGAAAACAGGCAATGCCAATTGTGAGAATAGACCAAATGTCCCGGCTCATAATGCAGAGGACGTGCTATTTGTAATGGTATAATGGTGCCTGGTGACTGCGTATTCCTCTTGAATAGACGTTGAGTATTCATAGCAGCCGTAAACAATCGTGAATGTGTTGCCTCTACGACTCCCCTGAGTTCTAACAGTCCTATGAGATATCACAGATGTTAGAAAAGAGGGGCACACCACTGACTGTAGGTATGAGAACGGCACAATAATCAAACTCCCGCTATGTGTTTATCATATATTTTCATTCATCTCAACAAACCACATTGATGAAGTGTTAGAAAACATCTCTTTTAGATTCAAAGTATTCCTTTTCGCTCGAAATAATGCATCAGCCATCTATCATGTGGAGAATGATTTAAGAATAAGTATTCTATGTGTTCCCTGTTATTTATTAGTATGTGCCATTTTCTGTTGGCGATCTTGTAGTAGAAAGGTTGCAGAAAGTTGAATTACGTTTGCACAGACCCTGATGATACCAGTCATCGTTAATCACGGCCTTTGATTTTTAGCAGACTACTATTACATGATAGTACTCTATAATCATAACAGTTATACAATTTCTGTGTTGGGATTGATAAAATCTCGGTTTACCATGAATTCACCAGGATTCTACATCTTCTAATGCCTAAAACTACATTTAACGGGCTTAGACGACCCTACCAATCATAGGCAAAACCATTAGTCCCTTTCAGGGTTGCTATGAACGAACCCGTTGGTGCAAATGCCTCCTGAAACAATTCCGTAGGCTTAAGGTATTAGCTCAGTATCAGAGAGTCGCCTCGGCCTCCCAGCACAAGAGTCAATAGAGGCACGTCCATAAACCATTAGCCCCTGGCGCAGCGGGCGTGGCACGGATGGTGTTGACAGTAAGCAGAAAGATGACCCAGGGGTCGACAGGGCCATAGATCCTGGTTTCAAGACTAGTTTTTAGCACCTCGACCCCCTTCTGCCCGCGAGGTATGCCGCGCCATATGCTATAAAACTTATGTCTATGTCTCGAAAAATGCCATCGAAATAATACCATAATGACTCTATCAATTATGATGCTTTCTTGCAATAACACCTCAGAAAATAACTTTTGGATTAAGGAATCTTAGACTGAATGAATGTCAAATTGTCAAAGTCCGATTTGGTTTGACTATCACTTTTTCTAGAATTCATTTCCTAGTCAGCTATTTATTGATTGCACTAACCTTGCTTTTAGAGATTCAGCTAATCCAAGCGCTTCAAGCACAGCATTCAAGCAGCAAACCTGTATGATAAGAGTTTTAGGTACACATAAAATCACAATAAACTAATTCGCTTCAAAACGTGCAGCGATGGCAGAAACCCGCATAAATCTGACAAACGCTGTTTTCTTATAAGAAAGTCTTACTTTTTCCAAAGAATCAAATATCACAGTAAACCGCGCTCCCTTGCGAAATAAGTTTCTATGCACCACCTAATACATCACATGGATTCGATGGTCCACACTGCTGCAGTCAAGAAGTTGAGGGATACGAACATACGGGAATGTCTATGGATGCTGACAGTTCTCAGTGCCAGCGCTGACAGGACTGGCATTCTCCCCGATTATCACTCACTGATCCATAACGCCCAAGCGTCTCACAAGGCGTATGCGGAGGGCAGGCGGCACCACCATAGCCACGTCGCCGAAAAGGAACCATCCCAGACCCGTCCATCTTCTAACGGGTCTCAGTGGACTTTTCTTATTATTGCTCGCTTCAATTTCTTCCCTCCCTCCGGCAGCAGTTTCCAATTCCCATTCATCATCTAAAATTATATCAGTTTTCCTCTCTTTTCTTCAAGCTGGCATGCTGGTTTTCATTTTACTGAAAGAATGTGATTTCATACAGTAATCTAGAACACCCTATGTTGTTGTTTTTTATTCAGTGAAATTTACTTTCATGGTTATTTTTCAGCGGCGCTGGCGCCATTCCAGGTTTAGCCTGCAGCAGCTGGCCCAGTAGTGCAGGGGGGGGGGGGGGGGAGGTGGACCCATACTAAAAAGACCATATTTCACTTTTTTGGCATATTGTAAAAACTCTTTATCAGGTCTGGAAAGGCGGCCATTGAGACGGATCTTTAGGGGTTGATGAGACGCGAGCATCCATCTTACGCTTCTGTGTCAGTGTGTCAGGACAGCTTGCGTCGCTTTTCTGCCACCCCTAGGGCTGCTATGGAAACTCCTGCCCATTTGGTCCGGTTCCCTCCGTCTTGAGCTGACAGTCCCAGGAGTGCTCAGCGGCCCGCCGGTCAGCTCCTAATGACGGGGACCCCTCTCCCCTCCCGGGCTACGCCTCTCCATCCCTTTTCACACTCTCC
The DNA here is from genome assembly GCA_950022655.1 of Alentia gelatinosa. NCBI lineage: Eukaryota > Metazoa > Annelida > Polychaeta > Phyllodocida > Polynoidae > Alentia > Alentia gelatinosa. The sequence goes on along the minus strand of OX465580.1, from coordinate 98,049,728 downwards.
TCCGGCTCCTTCAATATAGGAGTGATGGCGTTGACAGGTTTCATAGTCCGTCACCTTTAACCAGAGCAGATCCGTGCAGACGTTTGGTATGTATCAAAGCATACGTGTAATAACTAGGAGGCACACAGGAGCACACACTTGACATAAGTATATATATATATATATAAATATACATATATATCCTATTTATTAACCTACATTTGATATGAAATATCTACATATTGTATGTATTTATAATTATATAAGTAGATATATATTTCGCAGATGAAATGATACAAGATGCCTAAATGGACACATTCTCCTATTCTCAAAGAGATGATACTATTTGTAAAGCCCATTATAAATTGTACTTGAAACCTGAAGCGTCACCTCTTTAACTGTATATCCCCGGCATTGTCTATGATCTGAAGGTAGATACATATTACTGATAGGAAAACATTCATATTCAGTTATCCGCTTCTCCAGGGATACCTTTGGCGCTTTTAGTGCATTCATTGGATTAGTAAGCATAGAAAGATCTTATCGAATGCGCAATATTACGTCTTGCTTTAGACATGTGGTTGCCCATTCCGGAAACTAACATTACAAGCAGTTTGTATTTCTCCTATATACTATGTACTATCAAAGGACTTAAAGGGAAACTTGGGTAACTAACCTTACTTTGAGTTCTCCTTCTATGAGGAAACGTTTGGAGCAATTCGCTGCTTCCCATGTCAAAGAAAACACAATTCTTTGCGAATGTTTCATGAGTCTTCATCAGCAGCAATTTTCTTGTCGTGATAATGAACCCAACTGTGGAAAGGCATGCGATAACAGAGGCAAGCTAATGCCTAGAGAGAAATCTCTTCCACTCTAGATCACGTCGGAGAAGTTTCTACTTGCCATTAGAAAAGGCAACACTAGCCAGGCTAGTTTATCAGCACCCCTATTAAAGGGAATGTTTTATAAACGAGGCTTTGTATTCATACTTGATATCCTTCCCCGGGTTGTTTTTATTATTAATATCCTTCCTGGTGAAAGGAGGCCTTCGTGCTCTAATGTCTCCCATCAATCACCGTTAATTCCGGTCTTTGAAAGAAAAAAGGAGTTTGGATTCGGGGACGATTCGCGTCTTCTCTCGTCTAGCTTACGGCGACCACATCTTAACAAACCAGGGGTTGTGTCTCGATACTTTTCATTCACTCGCCCGTGGCTGAACGGAAAATCCGGTCGGCTTATGAATGACCCATTCCTCCTACATCTTTATATTTCAACCAAATAAGGCGCTGCTAATTTGAAAGTGATACATCGGAGTCTCAGTTGATTATTTCATAGAAGAAGGGTAATGAGAATGAATTATATTTGATTCTAAAAATTGTAAAGGTAGACCCAACGTGGATTGACTTCAATGATCATTCATAAATTTGTGGACACTGTAACATTTAGAAATAAATAATCAATCACAATCACAGACCCAACGTAAAGACGACTGAAACCTTAACGCAAAATTGTGAAAATATTTTGACTGCCACCTCTTATGATATCATATTTATCTAAATACCTATATAGTGAAACTTGTTATATTGACGAGTCTCAATTTATAATTTATAAGTAGAAAATGAAAGAACCAAAGCTATAAATTACAAAATAGTCAAACGACCCATTGAATATTGCATTAGGTTTTACTACAAAATCACAACTTCCTCAATAATTGCATCAGGAACTTTCAAGACATAGATTATGAGTGCCAAAGCAAACTAGGAGCAAATTACATGTTCATCAGTGATGAATGAGTGTACTTTCATAAATGAATAACAATTAAAATGTGTTGGTTACATTCAGCCCATGGATCGTTTTCTCTAACCCACTTGTATCCAGTCAACTTGTCATTTACGCAACAGCATGAGTATGGGATCCAAACATATCAAACACCAGTGGGTCATTCGATATTTTGTTCTTAAGTGATTGGTCATGGTCAGCTGGGCACACCTCTAAGACCCTGAGACCCTGGGCCTTTGCTCCTTTCGCATGTCGCAGTGAGTAGCATGCAGACAGTGAAGGGATAAAGTATAAAAGATAAGAGTAGATCATAACTCATAGTCTTTTGAGGGTTGACCTTAGTTTTTTACAACATTTCAGGCAACAATTGTATACGTAGTGCGTATTATTATATACCTGTAGCCGTATGAACTACGCAAAGTACCCGCTCCTACCCATGGCGTATTTATATCCGTACGCCACACTGTGACGTGCGGGGTATGTGATCACGTGACTAGGTAAGATTTCGATATTTTTAAGTATATTAATAATACGAGAACAGGCTGACTGTCTTTGTACGTCAAAAATACTTGGTAAGATTATTGATCACATACATCCCTCTGCCAGTAAGCCAGTTTCCGTATAGTATGACATAAGTCCTCAGCGTTCGCCAATTCAATTATGCTGGCTAGTAGGTCGGTTGATACACAGTCACCACATTATGATAACTTTAAAACTAAGTCAGATACAGTCTATAGAACCCCGCATAAGCGGACATCGTTCGTTCCGGGCCAGAGTGTCCGCTTATGCGTGGTGCCGCTTACACGGGTTCAAATGAACATAATATGATATAGGGATCCGTTCCGAGGAAAGGTGTCCGTTAACGTGGGGAGTCCGCTTACGCGGGGAGTCCGCTTACGCAGGGAGTCCGCTTACGCGGGGAGTCCTCTTACGCGGGGAGTCCGCTTACGCGGGGACTCCGCTTACGCGGGGTGTCCGTTAGGCGAGGTTCTACTCTACGTGCACACAGTTGTAACACTGTCAAAGATTAGGTGTTCAATAAGGCCTGCGCCACACAAACCCCATCCATTCATGTGTAAAGTATCATGAGAACAAATAAAAGGAGGTCATTTCAACGTAGTTAAAAAGCTATAAAAAATAATCCCATATCTTTAGGGTGTCATTAAGGGCAGTGATATATCAAGCCAGGGTCAATTCGATATCCTACTTGATGCCAAGCACCTACTCATGCGTGACTACTCGAGTAGAGCACCCCCTCCCCCGCAACCTTCCCCTTCTCCCCCAACTCAGAGGAGGGGTGAAGCGTAGCGCCCCCTATAGGCACCCAACTCATATATGCGATCGCGGCAGGGTTCAAGGCGCCACTTTCAAACCTGCCAGCAGAGGGTAAGGAGCTCATGAGAAAGGACTGTGTGAGGCTTCCAAGCCATAGCCTATGAGAAATAAGGCTGTATTCCACAAGACCAAACAGCCATAAAACGTGGAGCTCTATTGAGCTCTATTGTGGTTTGGAGTACATTAGATATCACTCTATCAATATCTGAATGTTTGTATGTAGTAACTGTTATTAGTTAGCCTATTTTAGCATAGGAATCCGTATTCAGCTGTCATTTGAGACCATGCCAAAACGATAGGGGGCGCTACGCTTCACACCTCCTCTGCCCCCAACTCAATGACCGACAGGGCGGCTCCTAAATATCATTTTTGACAGATTCCCGAATCATGTCAGATGCACTAAAATTCGTATTCCAGTGCTTGGAAAGGACTTTAATGGTTCCCGAGTAAAATGGCCACATCATTCAGAATGGTATTATCATAATAGGCTACTCTGAGATGGAATTAAGAATATTCCCAAGACTTAGTAATCTCCCTCTACAGAAGAGAGACAGAGAGCAATGACTGGACACAGGAGAGGTGAAGGTTGAGTGTGTGTGGGTGAAGGGGTGAAGGGGAGCGCTGGTTGGCGGCTTCATTCATTGTTAATCCCACATTAAGTCGGGTGATAACGGACGGCTGGGCAGGTAGAGAGGAGGTAATCAGGGATGACCGTGACATGTTTTCCTGGACCCGTTCTCCTAACCTCATCAATCCTCCCTCACGCCTAGGGGCGCCAATAGACCGGCGTACACCCGCCGTTTGGGTGGCGTATAGGTGGCGTATGGGCGACTGGCGGCGGGGAGTCGGCGTACGGGCGGCGTGTAGGCGGTTAGCGAACCATAGTTGGCGTATGGGCGTAGGGCGGAGTGTTGACCGCGTGTGGGCGATAGGCGGCGTACAGACGGTGTGGAGGTGGTGTTCAGGAGGGGGTGGTCTTGCGGCGTGCGGCGTGCGGCGTGCGGCGTGCGGCGTGCGGCGTGCGGCGTGCGGCGTGCGGCGTGCAGTGGCCGGACAGATGGGAGGCGGGCTATAGGAGCAGAAGGGCAGCGGGGGGAGGGAAGGGCAGGTCTCGGGCGGACGGACAGCTGACTTCTAGACCAGGCGTGGGGGCATACTCTGAGTCGGCAGAATGGAGCTGAATCTAGTAGGAGAGGTGAAGTGCGCTGGGTAAAGCCTGGCCGTGGATTTTCTGTTCAAAAAGGGTTCATTAAAGGATAGTGAGGTGCTGGAGGGATTAATGGGCGGAAAAGGAAGGCTGTGGATCAATGGAGCATGACATCTATCTGTAGGAGATGTGGTCCAGTGAGGTGTTAACAAAGGTTTTAGGTCTGTAGGGCAGTAGGATAGGCTGCGAATAGCCTACTCTAGACCAGCAGTCAATGAGGGAATACACAATACCTGTACTAGTAATGGTATACTATTGGTTGCCGAGGAAACTAAATCCGTGATGGTCGCCTCTGGTTGAGTTAAGGTAGGCACTATATTACTAATGGCAGGTTTTAGGTTGTTGATGGCAGGCTCTAGAAAGGTAAAGGTTTGTGTGGATATAGCTTACTTGGGTATAATGGGTATAATAACATATGAAGAAAGTGGATGTGGTGCGATGACGAAAAAGTGGGGTGTTGACCATAGAAGGGTTTGATATGGAAGGGGAAATGCACACGGTGGTTGAATACATAAACTCATCATTGAAAGCGCCAGTCTTCCAACAGTATATTACCCCATCTTGCCCCATCCTTACATTTTAACCCCACCCTTCCCCCCTCCCTCATTTATCAGTGTATTTTTGGAGGACCCTAGGGCACATGGCTGGGTGTTTAAGACCCTCCGCACGTCCAGATGCCCCTGCCCAACCTACATTATCTTACTGGGAGTTGCTATCCCTATACTAACCCAGCCCGCTATGCCAATGCTCCCGAGTTGATATATCACTACTGCCTTGTCAGTGTTTCTGTCTCTTCGCCACACCAGCCTTATCTGTCTCGCTGACCTGACAATCAATTAGACGCCACATTTAGCACCCTGTGTGCTGTGCCATGATTGATTAGCGTTGAATAGTGTGATGACGAGATTGTTAGTTCAACCATTAGTCTCCTGTAATCATGTATGAGGAGGTTTGTATATTACACATTGCATATCTGACAACATACGTTAACACACAGAGCTGAATGATTTGATGGGGAATGAAATGAAGTTGACTACTTTCATTTATCCATATTCGTTAAATTTCTTTTTTCAAAGCCTTGATTCTTTAAAGATACATACGGTCCCAAGAGAAGCACCATAATATTCCCTCTCTAACGTGAACCAAATGTTGGAAGGGGATATGAGCAAGTCCGGCATAAAAGTCGTCTCCTAAGTATAGCTTATGCGAGCCAGAGCGAGAATATATGCAAATGGTGCGTATTTCCAGCCCTCTGCAACCGCTCAGCATTAGGGAAAAAGCTCTTAATGCTCTTCCCTTGACAACCTACACACCAGACACCTAAAAAGTACAAAACTTACTTGGCAAAAGGATAACTTCCCATCGTTCGGGCGGAGTTGAACCCGTTTTTATAATTTAAAAGGAATTGGGAGATGGCTTGTGTGTAGGTTTTGGATGGATGGTAGGGTCCCTGGTAGGAAAGCGCCATACATCAGGCTTTGTTTGGTGAATGAGTAATTACCAGCTTCTTTTCATGGGAGGTTATCATGGGCCGGTGCCGCCCGCCTTGTCGTGTGTGTTTTTAATTCATTTATCAAAAATAATCATGGCACTAATTTTGTATGATTGGCACATTGCGTGCGGGCATACAGGACATAACAACCACCTCAGAGTGTCTGATCCGAGCGCGCCCGTTACAAAAGGGGGTTCTTAAAAACACACACACAGTGCGCAAAGTTTGTCTCGGGCATGGGATTATTCAGATTCTGTTCTGAACTTATAAGAAAATTAGTGCACCTACGATGAGGGATCATTCTGACCTTGCACCTCAACATACAACAATTAATTCAAATCACCTGCAAACCAATATCCTTGATGGGGAAGTTCCATGCTTCAGTAACACACATAGTGACGAGAACCCTAGACATTTCCAAGTGCTTTATGGCGTGCCTGCTTTACGTGGTGTTTAGATGAAGACAGAGAAACTTGGACCGTCGTGGAATATTCCCCCTGAATCGATGAGAAAAAAAGCCTCGTTAAGAGAAATGGTTGGGTTCCCAGTAAATAGCGGGTGTCTGTGACAGCTTGGCTAGCACATCTGAAGATGGGATAGTTGGATGATTAGGAGTCGCCCGGCTTGGCATTCTGTAGAATATAGCTCTGTCAACGGAGTGTGTTCCTATATAAACAGCAAATGCCTAGATCACAGACATCTATCCATCTCTAGTTATATCTTTGCTGAGGAAGAGCTAAATATGTACTCTGCATCTTTCGCGCAGTTATTTCTAGTAGGAATAATTTGACTCGTCGTAAATTCTCAGATATAAATAATTATATGATTTATACAATCAGATGCAGTACTATGTAAATTTTCTTCTTTCAATGAAACTCGACGGGCAAGTCTTGTGTCAATCAAAATATTAGTCGCAGTCTTTTTCTTCTTGATATCTACCCTATGCATGAGCTATCGAGGGGAGGCGTTTGACAATAAGCGTTCAAACCCAGTGATAGAATAGAATTGGTTAGCAACTGAGACGTTCCAAAAATAACGTATTCAAACTATTCAAATACAATTTACTAGAATTCTCCTGGGGCTGTCTGTCAATTCCCGCAACTATCTGCTGGATACATACAATGTTTTCACAAAGGTATCTACCGGGCCTACTCCCCAGGGAGACACTTCATTCAAATAGCGCGCTGAATGGTAAGTTTTCAACTGCCTTAAAACTTCCCAAAAGTTTCGATCCGGTACTCCTACCATTGGATTTGAGAGACAGACAGTACGTTATACACTCTGGCCAGGCCAGCCAGCAGCACCGCAAGGGAGCCATCCTCACGTGTCTTTCGGTGGCCAGGTACGGGCCAATGTCCTATTAATCACGACCACTTGTTGGCATTTTCTTGGCCCCGTCCGAGGGGCGAGCCAGGAGGGAGCTGGCAGGCGGGGCCGTGGAGACGGGACAGGCGGCAGGTGAGGGCCTGGTGGAGGCGGAGCATGAGGAGGGGAGAGAGGGAATCAGTATGTACACGTCTCAGTCTCCACGGGATCGTTACAAGTACACGAGCGCTTTGACGGGAGGGGTGTGGCTGAGTGTAGAGCAGCTTCACTTTAATCAGGGGCGTTTGATGATAAATGATAGGAGTAAGGCGAGATTCTAATCAACCGTTTCGGGGCTGGAGGGGCACGCAGGCAGGATGGTGGGGCGTTCATGTGAGATATGGGGCGTCCAATGTCAGGAAACCTCACGTCTACAGCTACACCCATCTCATATTTTCACACTTCAAGCAATTTGAAAAAGTTTATGATACTTCGATAGGTAGAGCTTTTAGCAAAACCTTTATTGATATGTTTTCCCTTATCAGATACAATTGCTCTCTTGACTTTTCGGTAGTTCTAGAGTTTTCCTTATACATTTTTCAGAAATGGTCCTTCCTTTTTTGAGTCATATTCTATACTAATATGTCTTTCCGAAGTCTTATCGGACATATCGGAAACCTATAAACCATATACCGGGAATATGACTGCTACCCTTGTTAATTCTATTACATCTAGATGCTGTTTATTGATACAGTTTCTTTCAGTGTTTTATTCGATTGAGAGTTAGTGGATGGTATGGAATATATCACAAAGTTAAAGCACTATATATATTCAGGATGATATTGGGTTTTTTAACATTTCATATAATCATGGAGAGGCTTAATCATTGAACTGTTAACTCTACAGATAACAAGCCATCTCTTGAGAAACCGCAGAGGTGAAAGGTACAAATAGCAAATTGTATTTTGATAGACGATATATATGTGAAGGCTCCAATATATACTTTGTATTCTATATTAGCAAAATTAAACTAAGACCTCATAATGTATGTTCACGCGCGTAGCAGTCGTGCGCCAGACTAAATTTAATTCTCAGACTCAGCTTCAAAATGCGATATGAAACATTTAAAGATTATCACGTCGTACATTTCTCTGTGCTCTATTATGCTAAAACACTACCCGGCTTACGCTTTGATGGACACAGACGCGTACTAAATCAATATTCATGATTATATGGCAGCATAGTTAGTGACACCAATGGAATGAAACGGCTATGTTGACAGTCAAATAGACAGAGGCAAACAAAGGACTTATAAAACCTCAAAGTTAGTGGTGAAACGGAAGGGGCTATAGACAGGAGTCTAGCACTGCGGAGAAAAATGGAATGGCTTATAGATGAGAGGGGACAATAGGATGAGTCTTGAAAGAGAGGGTAGTAAATAGAGTGTTCCTTTGTCTCCTATCGTGAGGACGGTCAATGTAAGACAAAGAACAGGCGGATGCTAACGCCTTTATGGGAGAAGTTATGGATACATAAACAAGTGAATACATCGATTTTGTTCCTTAACAGTTACAAGCTAGACATTACGATGAAAATACAATCTCCCGAGGAAATATAAGAATCGCAATCATTGTTAGTGAGTAAGATGATCGTGAAATACTATTTCGAAGATTAGCTTTGTTGGAGAAATCCGTCCGCAATGATTAACGAAAACTCATCAATATGAGGACCAGGAATGCACGTCTTTAGTGCAGATCCAACGGCGCTTTTATGATGTGCTTTCGTTTTATCTGAGCGATAATCAATTTCCATTTGAATTCATGTCTTGCCTGCCTAACTGTGCATCAACGCAATCATTAATATTAAAACGGGGGTTGGTTCATCTCCAATTGCTACTGGCTGTAGCTTTTACCCTGCCTCCGCTGAGAGATGTGACTATTGTAACCATTCTTCACTCCCGTTTTACAAGGATACAGACATGGTGGTAGGTACATTTAAGGGAATGCATGCTTGGAAACACACAAATGAAAGACAGAAAGCTAGAGACTGAGAGATACAGAAGAAGAGAGAAAAGAAACATACTGACGGAGGGAAAGCGAGACAGAGAGAATGAGGGTAACTGAGATCTGTCATGTTAAACATCCAACTTATTCCTTCGGCAGATCGGCTGTTCACTGCAGCTGTCTTTGTCCTATCCACAGTCTTCCGAGCTCACCACCTCACTGAATGGAACATATATCATTTACTCATAAAATGAAAGAGCAAGTGTTATGGGTACCCTTGAACCTTAAATTGAGCAGCTCACATTAAAGAGTGGATAACATTTTGAAAAATATATCAATGTGATGAAGCGTAAACAACAACGATATGCATAAATCTCTTAAGATTCAGGGTGTATATTTATGTATATATTCGGATAATCTTATTTATCTGAAAATCCCTACGGTATCTGGTCATCCGTAAATAATATGGACTATTTCACGAGACAAAATATATATGAAAAATAGCTGTGAAAGGACGTGCGATCGGCTTTAGCGACTGCAAAAGACAAAAAAAAAAAAAAATTCAAACACGAGATAGTCCCACACCCCAGACGGAAAGCGGACGAACCTCACGCGAAGGAGAAAGTTTTTACCATATATATGAAAAATAGCGACATTTCAGTAACGTCATCCCTGCACTTTGAATTACACACGAATTGATACACATGCAGAGAGAGGTCAGGTAACTGTCAATGAGACGCCCAAGAAGGATGAGTTCTACACCTTCATGCCCACTATCACTAATCGCCTTACCTAGTAGTATATGAAATTGAGAGTTGGTTTAGGGCAATATCACAGGCATATGGCAATAATGGAATGCGGTGTCGGTGCCTACAGCTTCCCGTGTACCTGATATACGCAATACAGACTAGTTTTGATTACGAATGGCTTTGAGTAGTTGGCTCGTAGTTATATCCGAGCGATCATCGAGGATATTACTTCGTCAACTACGAGGGTATTTTTGTGCCGCTGAGTCAAGGCTATTCCATAAATGTATGTGACCTTCTATAGTCTAGTATTAACCCCAAGGTTTCAATCTATATTCATCATTTCTCATTCATTATTTCGCAATTTATTGAAATCATTCTGCAACCGTGAAACCCTCTGTTTAATTGCTGTCCGTGGTGTTGGCAGTTGCTATCATCAGTTGTCTAACCCTAAGTCTATCCTTTGTTTTAGGTCTGTAGAGAAGATCAAGTTAGGCCCACACTCACCTGTGAGCACAGTTTCAACCAGACACTCCGCCTACTTCGTGCTATCTCTACTGACAGCTGGCGCAGCGCTCCTTGTCAAGGAACATGGAGTTACCGTGCTGGGGGTCTGCCTGCTGTATGACGTCATTGTCGTCAACAATAACGTCATGTCAAGGTAGGTCGATCTATAAATAATACCGGCGTGACATAAGGAATATGCATGGCCACTGCGTTGGGGTCCTGGCATTTGATCTACTTCATACGTAGCAGTATTGTCCGTTTTATGTCACCAGTTGACGAGACAGCGAGTCTGCAAGAATATCTTTTGTCATTTATGACATCATCAAATCATGAGTAAGAATCTCCATTTGGCGAAGTAGGTCCCTGAAAAGATTTACGTGTCCGTCAGAAAGTGCTGCTTTATAACGTGGGATGTAATGTAGTTAGAGTTTGCTGTGTTATATATCAATGTGTAGTCTTATATGTTAGAAAGTATTGTTTTAAAAATAAAATTCGTGTAGTGTTGAGAACCGGCACGTAGAGCCAGGGTATATGGTGTTTCATCATACTGATTTTACTCAACAAAATGCGGTGTTGTTTGATAGCACATAATGTTAGGTAATAACATGTGGTGTTACATAACATAATGTAGAATTATAAAACAGTATGTCCAAGCGCATTATCTGTAAACTGTGTATGTTAATATTAACATTGAATCTTAGACTACACGTTCTCCCTGAGTCTGAAACATGACATTTGAGGATTATTATCTGATCATGCTGTGCCTTGGATCTGATATCATGAAATTAGCGACTTCGGCTTACGTGTGTCAAGTTGTCAGTGGCAGTTGAAAGTAGCTTGTAATATCACTACCTTATCCCTAGGGATAGTTTCAATGGTACTTGATTGCTTGCTGGATTACCTTTCTTAAGTGACAATGATCGTGTATTCTACATTCACTGATTTGTCACCTTTAATGTCAGCTACCTCCTTATAGAATTATGACAAAAAAACTACGATTATTCAGATTCATCATATTTGAAAGCTCACATGATATTTGGTCATAGAGACTTCAAGGAGTCTGAAAGGGGAAAAACACAATTAGTCTTGAATGTAATAGGTTTGGCCTAGTTGACTAACAATGGACCACGATTAGTGGAACATTATCATGTCTTGATATCTGAGATCTAATGGCCAACATTTCCCAACTGAGGATCAACTCTGAGAAAACATGTTAGAATCGGCTTTGATAACAGAACGGTTTAACTCTGATACAAATCATTGCCACACCATAAATACCTCAGGGGCTTTAATTAGTTTTGCTGTCCCGCATGACAATGTTTTGCCTATTTTCGTGGGACTGTTTCATTTAAGATGATGTTGTTTTATCGGCACAGAGAAATCACACCACAATTGCTCATTAGGCTTAGCATTGACTTATTTTTTGCCCCAGCTAGCCATCTTCAAACTGTTAAGGTTGGATTTTCTATCAACGTTGGGTGGGACAAATAAGGAAAGGAAGATGGCCCATTGTTTGATTCAATTAAGTGGCGCACCAGAGATGGTTTTATTTGACGGCCTCCAAGGGAGAAATAATGGAAAGGCCGGAGAGAGGAGGACACCGGTTCTTACGAGTCCGAATATGACACTTTAGAGAAATTAAAATGGAGCTTTCCGAGACAGACAGGGAGGCAGTGAGACTGACACCATCAATTCACAACACAAAAACACGAACAATATGACTACCTCTTCCGTAGCACAAAAGATTAATCAAATTAACAGTTAATGTTTTCTTTTAATCCGATAAATAATGAAACAAGGATAATTTCACTAATTGGAGAGATGTAAAATTGGCATGGGGATTGTTTTAATGGTTAGAACAAGTAGAGCAATTTTCACTGTGCATAAAACTTTGTTGCTGGATAATATCGTCATCTTAGTCAATTGCATGTGCGAGTTATATAAATGGAAAAGGTGAATGTTAATTAAATAATAAAGTAATGATCGGGAATAGAGATCCCCTTGGGCAATCAAGAGTCACCACTCTAGAATTACAACCACCCTTTTTTGGACAGGGCCCATTTCAAATTGGTCCCCAATCTCCTTTCTCTACCATCATCAAAGTTAAGTAATTATATTAATGGCATGATTTTAGGCGGAATCGAAGTTCTCCCTTTGCCAGACCGTCGTAGAGCTCGCCAGGAGAGTGGAATTCAGAACACTATAATCTTTCGGAATATAAGTTAATTCAATCAGTTGTTACGTAATATGCATAATTGAGGCACTTGTGGACGTCTGCGGCACCACCATCAAAGCGTTCACACACAGCAGCAGACTGCCGGGAGGGGAGTGTGGGGATATGTACGACACTTCGAATTCCAGCCGTGTTACCATCCTAAACAAGTATGTCTGCCCCCTCCACACTCACCCCAGCATACACACACACACAACCCTGACGGATGAGAACTATATTGAGAGCGCATTGTGTGGGCTGCCCGTGTACTGACAGGAAGTAATAAGTGGTGTGTTTGGCTGCAGGCAATGCGGAATGCAGAAAGTGCTTCTGTAAGTGGCCACAATAAAGCTGATTACTCACAGCATCGAGGAGGCTTCAGCGGCTGGCTGCAAACCAAACTGGAATCTTGACTCGATGCTTTTGCCCAGCACATGTGTGTTTGGTCTCCATACGATCCGTTCAACGCTTGGAGTGTCTTAAACTCCTCCCATCCAATCCTCCCCTTATCAAACTCTCGCGCCCACACCTACGCCCATCCACTTGCATTGATTCAGGAATTACTCCAATCAGAGAGAACTGCAGCGGGCTGTGCTGGGCGATAATCGGGGGTATTGACGGGGAACGGAAGCAGAGCTAGTCTGTAGAAGACAGCACGAACAGGATGTTCGCTTGATGGATGGTGCCAATTCACAGGTGCGGTGAGCAGCTCTGTATTAAGGCTAAGACATCAACTGGGCACACACTGGGAGCAACTGGGAGGCGTCTATACTGATTGGTTGTCAGAGATGGATGGGTTATAAGGAAACCCTGAACACAATCAGACCAAAGGCAGGATTGCAGAACAAACTATCAGTCAGGTCTCGGTTCAATTCGTTGTGTCCAAACTTTAGCAGGAATTGATCCAGATAGATTCCTTCACCACAACCTGAAACCTAATCGTGTTTATCGTGTAGATTACCAAAGGATGCCTCCCCATGCACCTCACAAGCAATTTTTGTATCTATACCATTCATCAACGATACCCATACGATAAACGCAAAAGTTGCCCACACCTGAAAATGAGAAGTAGTACATATGTCACCATTGTTTTGGAAGCACAATCTATGTATCCTATAGCGAACCTGCTATTTTCAAAGCACCTACTTTTCCAAGCCTCTGATACTGATGGTAGACTAATGTGTTTCCCTTCATGCCGACTTGATTCTAAACATTATGAAGGATTGGTATTTGATATGGATTTATACCTAAGCTGTATAATTCCTTTTAAGAGTGAGTTTCGCTATATTGCGTATTGATTTAACAATAAGCATAATTATGTCGGGCCTTGATGGGAATTGTGCTCTAGTAATAGGATCAATGAGCTTACCGTGACCACCCGGGGATAAACCAACCACGATAATCCGTGCCTACCCTGACTCTACCTGCGGCTTTTCTATTTGCTCCCCACAGGTAACCACACTAACACGCATTTAAAATTTTATTTTTTATCACAGTTTGTTCATTGCACGTCAAACCACAGCTGTCATCACTGTGAGATTAACATTGGTCATGTCCGCTGCAAATAGGTCGGGGAATTCGTCATCAATCCCCATCCACAATGGATTTCAGTTACTGGCAGTTTCTGGTCCATTAGTTATTTGGCTATTTCAGTTTTTATGCAGTTCGTATTGCTTTTGTATTGTAGTTACGTGAGCACACAGTCAAATGGGTGAATGGCATAATGTTAATTTAAAGGAATACAAAATAAATACTCTTGTATAGACAGGATAACGATTTAACGATGTACTTTTTTCAATTTTTCTTTCTCGTTATCTTTCGTTTCACACATTTCTCAAAACGTTTGGAATTACACTATATATCTATGTGCTATTCCAAATATAATTCATTTGAGAGTAAAATTACGGTTAGAACAGGACGATAGCCAATTGTTTTTTCTTTCTAAATTACATTATCATGTTTTGCTATAGTCCGGATCGGGTAGTGAAGGTACGATGAATGACTTATCACCCACGTCATATTTTAAATGACATTTTTTACGAGTGACATTCACAGTCTACTGAACAATTACATTGCGTGCAGCGCGAATAACTTTGCAATATATCGATGATACAACATCATTTCAGTCTGCAATCTACTCATTGGTCTCCTGGGATGTGTGTCGTGTATTCTGCACGTAGCGAAACCCCAAACCTAACATATTCATTCACAGCTAAAGCGTTCAGCAAATTGAGACCATCTCCCCTCATTTCATGCCCCAGAGAAACGGCTACCCAATAATAGCATGGCCAAGCTCATCTCGACAAAAACAGTTACGGGTCTGAACACAAAGCTAATCGCTTCCATGATAGAACTCCAGAGACCTGGGGCGTATCTCTATCACCCCAGGTGTTACACATAAAAATTACATATTGCTCTCGGTGGAGTTTCCATCATCACCGTGGACTGTGTGGGTGAGTGCGGGTGGAAATCTATCGTTCTTTCGTCTCGGCGGAATAACCCAGCTGTTATCTTTATCGTCATACTCTATAGATCTCGTTTATTCCTCTTCTGCAGGTCAACTGTAATTGTTGTAATGTTTCATTAGATTGAAATTCCTGTCACTATCAATTTTTTTAGATAAGCTAATTATGAATTCTCATCGCATCTTACGTCTTAGCCTGGAATACATTATATATACCTTTTATTATTTATATATTATATTACATTATATTGACACCGAAGTGACGTTTGGGAATCATTTGGTAATGTAGACATACGTCTATCATATTTCCTCGTCTTTAATCATTTCATTGATTTCAACATTAATTGAATCCACAGAATGAATTTCACGCTTCATATTGACATGATCTAATCCACATTCCAATATTTATATCTTTTATGATATTATTTATATATTATATTACATTATATTGACACCGAAGTGACGTTTGGGAATCATTTGGTAATGTAGACATACGTCTAACATGTTTCCCCGTGTTAAATCATTCCATTGATTTCAACATTAATTGAATCCACAAAATGAATTTCACGCTTCATATTGACATGATCTAATCCATATTCCAATACTTAATAACGGAGACTGATTAAATAGCAGCAGATATTTATATTGTTATGCTTGGTTGTAGGTAACCATATCCTCCTCGTAGGGTATCAACATCCGGGATCACTCGTGCCTTCTCATAGACGGCAATAAGAAAGCCAGTACTATGTGGTCGGTTGGGGTGGGGGGGGGGGGGAGGCAGGAAGTGGGGGTAACCATGCTGGAGGAGGCTGTGAGGGGTTGGGGGTGCAGATTGGCGGCAGCCCCGGAGGGGGATACAACCAGCCCGTGTTCAAACAGACCGCGGCCGAGGTCGTCGGCTGCTGCAGCGGTCGGACAAATTGCTGCCATATTTCAGTGTGAGACGCAGGGCTAATACGGCGCCTGTTATGTCCTCTGTGGGGGTGGCGTGGTGGAGGAGTTCGGGGCAGTGACGGTCCCCAATGTCCTGTATCGAAAAGAAGGGTCTGCTGGGCCACTGGTATGAGTTAGTCAGTGAGCAGTGCGAAGGAAGCTGAGGAAGGAGTCCTTCTCCACCCCTTTGTAGATGTGTTGAACAGAGAAAATGGAGGGAGGAGTGGGCGAAAAAGGGATAGCTAGATGAGGTCGGCAACGATGGAAAGCAGGCAGATCAAATTGGACTCGGAGACTGGCACATAAGGCCGTATAATGGTAAACACAAAGACAGGGGAAGACATGAACGCTGGTATAGATACAAAAAAATAGAAATGACACAAGACACAACAAAAGGTGTGGCAGCTTCACAACTGGCCTTGTGAGGATGTGCCAGGGGGTTGAGAGTTGGTCAGACACTGGACAAGGCAGCAAGAGGGCCGGCTGGTCGGTGCGTGCAGGGTCAGGGGTAGGTCCATCTTTGGAAGGCCTACAATCAGCGGGGTTCGCGACCACCAATATGAAGCCGTCCATCATGGTGGCCCGCCCCATGTGAAAGGCGCCCCCCATGACTTAGTGGTGGCGGCGTGGGCCGACTGCCAATAATAACGGCACGAGCAGCTTCCATAGACCGGGCGCCTTGTGGAGCTGCTCCCGGGAGACACGCGCCGACACGCCGCCCATTAATCTGCCCCGCCCCTCTCCTTCTTTCCAGCCACTCCATTTTATATTCTTCTACCACTCTCCCTTGCCTAATCTCCGACTTCCCTGATCTCCGCCTGCCTGGTCATCCTTTGTACTAAACTCCCTCCTCCTTGTCCATCTCTCTCTGGCCTGTTTCCAGCTTTGACTTTATGTTTATTTTTAGCTTCACTATCTCCTACTTGGTCTCTTATTGTGACTTGTTTGACTTGTTCTCCCACTGACTTCCCGGTTGACCCGTCTCCTAGTATTGCTGAATTTCTTTCAGATGTTGCTTTTATTGCTTTCTCTCTTACGCAGGATCTCCTTTTCTACGGCACCTTGACCCAATATCCCTCATTAGAAATAATCGCCTTTATAATCTTACTCAACGTGCTACTTACATGATCTGGTCTCATGTCTCTTTGTTCCCCTGATTCCCATCCAATGCCCTCGTATCAGTTATTCCTTTGTAACGTTACCCTTATCAGCTGTCTTCTAGTAGCCCTGCCCTCATCAACTATTCTTTTAGCAAACCTTCCCGTATTGTGGGTAGACGAGGCATAGGTCGTGAAACGCGACCACGCTTAACCACTGAGAGTTGGATTCCCTCTCCTCCGCGTATATATGCGGTCTCTATGTTTTCCTGTGATCTGATTGGTCGAGCCGAGTGCGGCGACCTATATTGCCGTGTTTTCATTGGCTATTTGAAATGCACCTCCGCTGTCGGCCGGCATGTGTCGGTCTACATGTAGTATCATCGTGCGTTTCTCCGTGTTTTCAACCCAGTAACGCTTGGAGAGTGATTACATTTCGGAGGCCACTCTGAACGGAGTGGCCATTTGTGCCTTATGCTGGTTTTTTTTTGCCCAGTCATTAAGCGATGTGTTGGGTCACAGATTCGTCGCAGAAAATCATGCGATATGTCTTTTCCGGCCAGTTTTTCGAGCTGAAGACGCTCGTGGCGTTCCCCAGGTTCACAGGTCAGTGGTAAACGTGGTTTCGTCCTCTACAAGGACTCATCAGGCGCGTGTCGACTTATGTCGTGTTGTGATGTATTTGGTTGTTTCAGAATTAGGCAGTGCTTATTTGAAAAAATACATAGAGTTGGAGGGAACGTCTCTTCTTTGTTCGGAAGAGTCATCTCTCAGTGGCATTCGTAATCGGGCTGCTAGAGGCCTTGGGTGATGCATTTTTTTTATTAATTTTTCAGTACACGAAATTTTTTCTACACGGAACCAATTCCCTGCCCAAACGGCCACGATAGGCCGGACGCGGAAATAGTGTACGGAAAAATTAATAATAAAAAAAACAACCTTCCCGTATTGTTTGACCAACCTAAAGGTCGGAGGCGGGGGTAAGGGGTACTTACCGAAGAGGGAAATGTGCAAAGATACTCTCTTCTTCTTGCTCACTAACCTTTAGTCTTTACTTCTACCCGTCCCATAATTGACAAGCGTACTTCCCTTTCATATATCATTCTCCCTCTCCGCCCACTTTGCCTCACGCTTTATTGAACCCTCTATTTAGCTCAATCTTCGTTTTATAGCTAGCCCCGTTCCCCAAATTCTCAACAAGAGCAATAGCAATCCCTCCAATCTAGGGATATTCCCGCGTATGCCCCGCTCCTCATCTACAGCCCCATTTGGACGGTGTTTATAGCTCCCATTGCCTGCCTGTCCTGCTGCCTCAGGTTTCATTTATATCTACTCACTAGGTCCTTCCAATCTCGAGAGTACGAGCGTTCTTCGGGCCTTAAAAATATGTTCCATTCCCAAAACCCCACCAATGGTAATTCCTCCATCTTCCTGGTCTGCAGATCTAGTTCTCCACCTGGTTCCTTTCCTTTATTCAGTCTACCCCAGCCGCCACTTGCAGGTCATCCCAACTGGTGCTTTTACCAAGTCCATCTCACAGCCTATGGCTCACCGCCCGAACCTCTAGGCTCGGCTTGCACTACCCTGCCTCCCCCTACCACCATCCTTCTACCGGGGCCACGGCCCATAATCCCGCCTGGCCTTAATCCAGCTTTATCAGGCCCGGTCTCACTTCCTGCACGGACTTGGCCATTATACAGCTCCCGCTGTGTGGCTCAGCCATGACTGGCCCCAAAAGATGCCTCCCTCTGTTGCTTCTATGAAGGTTCACCCTCAACCAAAGTAACACCCATGGACATCGTGTTGTGTGAGGATAATGTTCTCGCAATAAGGTCAGTAGTAAAGCTAAAATGTGAAGGTGGTGATCATTTTAGTACAGACATAAATGATTTGTTCCTCTCTATATCAGAATACCTTCCCTAGTTTCCCTTGTGGTAGTGCAATGGGTGTATTCCTTGCATCAATGCCCCTTTATGACACAGTGTTATACATCCAGATTTGTCATGTGAAAAATCAATGTTATAAAGCCCGTGGATATTAGTTTTTCCACAACCTCTTCAATCAAGAAGACTCCTTGAGCAATGCTTGCTGAGGAAAGTATATTCAACTTAGTGTATGCATTATTGGTTGTCATAGTCTCAACCTATAACACTCCTAGGAAACAACTTAGAAAACTCCATATGTCATATACTCTGCCTATGGTGTAGGAGACATGTAATCGGATTTTTAACAGCTATTTCCAATCTTGGAGAAGTCGTGTGTTGACTGGTAACAAACCTCTTCTCACCCCGCCTCTTACTACACTCACCTGAGGCACTGGAGTGGGTCATGTGACTTTCTCCAGGGTTTGGAAGGGGAGGACAGTGGTCAGTGTGTGCGGATAAGGGATTAGGTGGGCTGTGGGATAATCCATCAATCTGACCGGCCGGGGCAGGGCCCATAATCCTGCTTCTACCTCCCGTACGCGTCTACCCTCTTTTACCCACACAATCAGTGTGCCAACCGCCCGCCACGATGGCCAATATATCGGCGCTGTACCAATAACCTGCAAATACTCCCTTAGCAGTGCAAGAACCCCCGTGCACATCGGCTCATAATAACCTCCGATCCGTTATGATGAGGGGCGACGGGGGCGAAGAGTGACCACTCCCTATTACCAAATGTTATGGCATAAGGATTTCAGGCAGGGGTCGAGGAGGTGCTAGGGGTCAGTATGATGGCTTCCTGGTCTGTTACTGGGGGGACATTATGCACATAGTGGTATCACTTAATGCTGCTGCATAAATTACACGACAGACAGGGCTTTGGTCGGCGGGGTGCATGCGGAAGGACTGGTGGGGAGAAGGGTGACACTAGTGGTAGGAGAGAAGAGATTTCTACGATGTTGATAAATCACGTGGTACGAGGAACGACGGCAGGGGTCACGTGGGATTGGCTCTTACAGAGATAAATTATTGATTATCCCTCAGAAGCCACTCTTTCTGTATAAAGCTGCATTATTAAGTGGCGAATTATGACGGCGGGCTTTTGATGGGGCGACAAGATATGGGTGAGCCCTGCAATGTGCCCGGACGGGTATTATGCTGCTTTAATAGGTCATCTGTTACCCGGAAGCTATTCGGGGTGTCAGATTAGCACCCTGGGGCCATATCCGACCCCAGGAACCGGCCCTAGCACTCGGCAGCGCGACGGGATGGAAGTTGTGAGACAGTGATTGGGTGGCCATATTGACTGAGTGCTAACCGGTCTGGTTGTCCAGTCGCTAAATCACTGCCCGACACGGTAGCAGCGTTCAGGAGTCACACAGGGTTCTATGCTAGTTCTGCCTTATCGATCCTGAAGGTTATCATCAGGGTGACTGGTCTCCCTGATAAACCTAACCCGTCGTCGGCTAGTGGTGGGTTAACTGCTGAGTGACCGATGTTTTAAGCAGCTAAGATACATTAAAACTACAATATTAATATTCATGATACATGTATATGAAATTTAGAAAATGTCCTGATCGGCTTTGATGTTCATATCGAAACATACTCTAACTAACAAATTCTAGACGCTTCATTTGTTTTGTCAAGCCGTTATACACATGACGTTCAGAGATGCCTTAGACCTTCAAACAATAAATACAATAAGTTTGCGCCTCGACATTTCGTCCTTCTGGAAATCTAAGCCGCACCATGTCGATATACGCTGCGGGACTTTATAGAATATCCATGTCCATTATGTGTGACGTAATTTAAGAATTCACCCCTTCTACCTAAAGAAGAAACACAAAGTTAGAACCGAGGCCTTTATAGTTGCAAAGATATTTTGACAATTTGATGATGGATATTGACGTTACATCTAAGTCCTTATCTCAGCCTTTTTTTCTTTTTTTTATATAGTTTATTAGTATCTCTCACCGAGGCGAGTTTTTCTGATACATTTTAAAGGGTTCAGATTACATCGAGATACAGTTTACATCATTTTGCAGATTAATAAAACAGAAGTTATTTATTACATGGATAGATAATAAGAAGGTTGAATGATGAGTGAAATGAGAAGATATGAGAGGTATCCTTGGACACATTATCCTATACCTTATACATCCAATATCCTGGGTATCAAGTGATTTAGAACATAGTTCTTATTTGTTGTTTAAAGGTTTCTATGTCATCAGCTCGTTGGGATTCTCCAGGTAGTGAGTTCCACAGTAAGGCTCCCCGTATATAAGGGCTTCGTTGTCCTAGGTTACTACGCACATTGGCAATTTTGAACAAAATTTTCTTGGAGAGTCTTGTGTTGCGGGCTTTACAGTCTAGCCATTCTAGGTTATTCTTATTTTTAAACATAATTGAGGCTAATTGGATTTTCCTACGGCTACCTAGTCTGTCCAAGTTTATTTTTTGATGGAGACTCTCAATGGAATTTCCCTTACACGGGAGTAGTAATGCGATTCGGAGGCCTCGGTTGTGCAGTATTTCAATGGCATTCAGGTCTGTTTTTCGAAAACTATCAAACAAGAACGAGCAGTATTCTACAATGGGTAACACACTAGATAGGTATACGAGTTTAGCAGCTTCAAGGGTGAGGTTCTTACGTAATTTTGAGAATTTGAACAATTTTGAACTCATATTTTTTATAACCATCTTACAGTGTGGAATCCATGTTAAGCATTCATCTATCTCAATACCAAGGTATCTGTAATGGCTACAAGTGATTATTTCAATATTGTTTAGCATCATATGCATCGGTGGACACGTTTTCAGTTTATTTATACTACCAAACCACATGGACCTAGTTTTATGTATGTTTACAGTTAAACAGTTCCTTTTGCACCACATATCCAAGGCATTTAGATCTTCCTGCAAACCATTTAGGGCTATAGTGGGGTCTCGATGAGGATTGTATATCACCAAATCATCCGCATAAAGCAGGTATCTAGAATTTTTTATACAATTGCCGATATCGTTGATAAACATGATGAACAGAAGTGGCCCCAGGACAGAGCCCTGGGGCACACCGAATTTAATGACCTTTAGTTCAGAAAAAAGATTATTAATAAAGACTTTTTGCGATCTAGTTGAGAGGTAGCTACTAACCCAGGTAACAAGGTTTTCTGGCATTTTCAGGACATGTCTTAATTTAGCAATCAATAGGGTGTGGTGGATGCTGTCAAAGGCTTTTTTATAGTCTATAAAACAGGAGGCTACTATGTCATTATAACTTCTGGAATCATACAAATCTTTGGTAAATTTAAAAACAGCATCTGCTGTGCCCCTATTTGGTCTGAACCCATACTGCTGATTGTCCAAAATGTTAGCTTCCATTAATATATTGTAGATTACTTTGTGGACTATTTTTTCTGTAACTTTACTGGGAATTTTTATCAAGGATATCGGGCGCCAATTTTCAACTAGTGTGAGCTTCCCACATTTTGGTATCGGTATAACTAAGGCTTGCTGCCAAGCGACAGGGAATTTTAGACTATATAAAGAATTGTTTACTAAGTCAGTGAATGGTTTTATCATGTAAGTCAGGAAGTCTATCATTATTTTACTAGGGATATGCTCCATCCCACTAGCCTTTTGGGGATCGATTAATTTCATCTGTTCATTCACCAATTCTTCGGTTACTTGTATATTTAGGTTGCCAATGGCTGATTGGCTTGTGGAATTTAAGTTTTCTATATAGTTGAGGATAACGGTTTGTTCTAATTTGCAGAACAATTGCCCTCCGATATTTGTAAAGAAACTATTTATAAAGTCGGGTACCTTTTCTTGATCCATTATATCACCATTATACTCTAGTTCACAGTTTGAAGAGCCCTCATTAGGGGAGGTAAGCTCCTTTATAACCCCCCAGAATTTTTTGGGATTCCCGCTGGCTTCCTTTAATTTAGTCTTACAGAAACTACTTTTTTCACTTTTAATTTGATGCTTAATGTCCCTACTGATTCTGCGAGCCTCTTTCAAAATAGTTTTATTTTTATGTATCTTATAGTCTTTTAGGAGATCCCTTCTATACTTGATGAGATTAATAATTCATTGCTCATCCAGTTTGGTTTGGCATCTGAGTAGGACATGTTTCTTAATTTGCAATATTTTTCAAGATACCGAGAAATGGTTTTGTAAATATGGTCCCACTGTTCCTCGACATTCATCTCTTGCCAACCATTTAGTTGTGGCTCCTCAGCAATGAATTTTTCAAGGTTTTCTGTGGTATGGTTTTTATAACTTCTACCTTTAAATGTTTTCTGGATTTTTTTACGTGTAGTTAATTTTCGTATGGCTAATACTGGGTGGTGATCACTAATTAAATCATTAAGGACTTCAGAACTTAAAACAGCGGTAGAATTTGTATACACATGGTCTATGACAGTGCCTCCTTTGGCATTAGGGCGGGTTATTGAATGGATTAACTGTCTTAGGCCGTTTAGTCTTAAGAAAGATTGCATTATTTTAAAATCTGTTGTCCCTGTTTTTAGTTGGTCCACATTTACATCCCCTATAATCCAAATCTCCCGGTTGAACAGTTCTATTGAGGTTACTAGGTCTTGCAATTGATCATAGAATAATTTTGCTGGTTTCGGAGGTGGTTTATAACAAGTGATTAAGGCTATCTTCTTAAAGTGGGGTTTATCAACCAAGTTTACCAGGATTTCAAAATTTTCGTTTGTTTTACTTAGTTGACTTATTTTGGTATATGGTGCAAATTTTTCGGATACATAACATGCTACCCCCCCCCCCCCCCCAACTACCAGTCTGGCGATCCAATCTGAACAGTTTATAACCCGGCCAGTGTATCATATTATCCTCATATAAATTGTGTAACAAGGTTTCTGATAAGCAAACAAAATCTGCGCCAGTAAAACTCACCATCATTTCATCATGATTGGCATATAAACTAAGTATATTCTGCCCAATGAACGTGGTGTTATTGCCTAGAAACCTTACTTCTTCCATCAGAGTGGTAATAAAACAATTTGGATATCATCAAAGAGTACATTGAGGATGATAATGAAAAAATGTTTGAAAAACATGAAAGAAAAGAAAAGGGAAAAAGAGACGACACAGCCATATTCCTTATATGACTATATCCGAATTGCTCACCCACTACTTCAGTAGTTGAGTGGGCAATTTAGACAAAAGGAAAAAGAAAAATGAGATATGATGACCCAAAGCAAAAGAGCGAGTCCGCGTAAAAAAGTCTTGGTCTTGGTATTTTATTCCTATAGATTTAACATTGGAAACTCGTACTCAACACCCGTAGAGTATTGTTGAAAAATGATGATGTCAGTGATAGGGGGGAGAGAAAATCTGAACCGCACTCGATCCATAGCCAATGACAATATGCCATTCATTTTGATTTGCTACATGATCTTACTCGGCTTTGCCTCGTGACATTACCCCGCAACCAAAACTCATGGCATATTGTCAGTGGCTATGGATCTCGATGCAGTTCCTTATTAGTATTCCCATCATCTTGAACATGTCGTTGAATACTATCTTGATTGTGAAACATCCAAGTAGGTCTCACCACTATAGGCCGTACCCTGGTGGAAAAAGGTTAAATATTAATATAACAAGAGGGATTAATACCCCCCAAATATGTGTTGACTTAGTGCAAATATGACACTTCTATTCCAGACAGCAACCGCTTTTACTCACAGGACCGGGAGATCTGTATACCAAACAAATGTTTATTGAGCGAGCGTATCTTATTCTCACACAATAAAACACAAACAATGCAAGCTTTATCAACAGTGAAGTTAAAAATACTAATCCAACAGGCAGTATTTCTTATAGGCATTTCACCCACTTTATATTTATCTCGGCTTCTGTTAAAATATGTACACACCTAGAGGGTTTAGAAAATAATAAAAATGCGACTAACGGGCGAACACGCCTCATATGGCTACGTACAATCCATAAGGGATATTTTTGTGCTTGTGCGAGTCTACCTCATTCATCTATTGAGCTACCGCCAACGGATAAAATGGAATATGCAACAGGACCATATTTCTTATTTCTAGGTCTACATAGAATATTCTAATTCTTTCCGTTGTGGAAATTAAAAGGCATTGCACAGCACAAATGTGATTAAACGGATATTAAGTTATATCGATGTGAAAGTCCATTCTTGAAAAGCTGTTGGTCTATGGGAATTTGTATTCGTGTCTAATGAGATCTTAAACCTTGTGAACTTCACAGACACTTCACCGAAAACCTCCAGCCATTTTCGCTTCTGTTTCTCTCAGGGGGAAAATAAACCAGCTTCCTGTATTCTCCAAAGACGCCCCTTTTCCAACCTTTGGCTACTATTCTGAAGGGAAACCACAACCTCATAGGTAAAACACTTTGTCCCGCCCCCCACCCGCCTGCAGCACTTCGCCCGCAGATCTTAACGCCGGTAAATGGACATCAAAGGGAGCAGAACGAGCAGCTCGCCCCCTAGGGCAGCCACGACCTACTTAGTGTGAGCAGCTCCAACCGCTCTCTATTCCTTCAGCGCCAAACTCTCATGCTATATACCTGCTCGGGTGCTTGTCCGATTTGTTATCTGTGAATAAGTAACCAAATGTCTATATGTCAGTAGGTTGCTATAGATCTCGTTGTACATGCTTGGTAAGAACCGAAAACCTGCTTTTGAAATGGCTTTTGTAAGCAAGACATAATACAAGCAAAGAGCAAAGAGAGTGCGGATCTAAACCATCTTAACTGCACAATTGTATATATGCCCGTCGCTATGGATGGGTCGTATTGTGACCATTTGAAAGAATAACTTCTGCACATATGTTTACCATTACCAATGTTTCAATGTTGAAATTCCAGAAGAGAAACATTCATCAATATATTTTTGTTTAAGGTACAAGTCCTAGTGAACACCAAAATGAACAAACATCCATAGCTGTAGCAGCGTTGTGAAGTGACCCGACTTGGTCATATGGAATACCATCCAGACACGGTGTTTAAAACAGTGCATTCTGACGCATCAATATTGACGGTCTCAGGTTCAAACGTCGTTCGGGGCAAAGTGATTTTCACCCGAGCTTTGCCAATTGGTGCCGTGACCTGGATATTGGCGGCGGGGTTGTGAGCTAGTTACTGCGTGTGTCATTATGTTCGTTACACAGTCAGTGCTTCGCTCCCTGCGGAGTGGAGGAGTATAGGGGGCGGCAGCAGAGAACCATGCTTGACTTCGCCATGTCGGGTGTCATCGTTCAGACTGTCGGTGATGTGTGAATGAAAGTATTCCTAAATAGTTCTGCATGAACCAGGGTGCACGAAACTAGGTGCATGAATTCGAGTGCGAATTCTCCGGTCATATTCTCCCGATGACACATCCGATCTGATAACCTTCGGTTTTCAACCTGACGGTTCACATGAATTTCTCCTCTCTCGAGATCTTGTCTTGGTTATTTTATCTGCTGACTGTGTTAGAATGATCACCTTTAGGTCGAGCTCAAAATAACGAGCAGTCTTTGTTCTGTATTATATACATCTATATAAATAACTCCCTCACATACAGGAATAGATGTTGTAGGTCAGGGGGATGGCAGCTCTAGTGAATGCAATAGGTTTCTTTTCTTTTGGGTCTCTAGGTCCTTACAATTGATCCCACGGCTAGGGCCCCTCTTTTTCTGTGTCAGCTTCACTTCCCCTGTTGTCAGTTCCTTCACCCCTTACCCTGTCTGCTGTTCCAAGGCAGGACGTGCAGGTATTCACACCAATCCACAGGTTA
The DNA here is from genome assembly GCA_950022655.1 of Alentia gelatinosa. Taxonomy (NCBI): domain Eukaryota; kingdom Metazoa; phylum Annelida; class Polychaeta; order Phyllodocida; family Polynoidae; genus Alentia; species Alentia gelatinosa. Next base: position 98,022,949 of record OX465580.1, on the reverse strand, counting down.
AATGTGCAACTCCGCTCCCCCTTGCTTCCATCGATCCTCGAGGCTTGTACAAAGGTGCCACGTCTCTTGGGGAGCCTCCAGGTTTTCTCTCAAAGGCGTGTAACTTAGGGTGGCCTCTAGATGTCAAGTTCACACAATCCCCTCCGGGGCAAGGGGTGATGGTAAAGGTTGGAGGGACGCAGTACTGAGGAAGAGAGTTGGGAGCGTTTCTAAGGGCACATCAATATTGGTACCGCTGATCACTGATAGGGGCAGTGGACGAACACAAGGCACTAACCCCGCCCTGCCTCCAGTGAAGGCCCTACCACCCCGGCGCCATCCCAACCAGCTCCACCAGAGGCGCCAGCGCCCAGCCGAGGAGCAGACATTGTTGCCTCGGGTACTGGAGGCCATTCGGGGCTGCAAACACTCGGCACTCTGTGAAGGAGATGGGGTAGGGTAGATTGATCGCCCTCCAAGGGACAGGCTAGGTAATAGGGCGGCTAATGTCCACACACACACTTGCCTACACCCTCTACCTTCTGACCTCGTAGCGTCCCCACAGCAATAATCAAGTTTGCCCTCTCTATTATCCCCATATAGCCAGAGTCGGTAGGGGCGATGCCACTGCTTGCTCTACTAGGCTTTCATGGGAATGTACTCGATCTCGGAAACTGGGGGTATTTTTAAGATAACAGGATGGATAAAAACACGTGCCTACGATGTGGAGCAGAGCTGAAGTTGAGCAAAGTTGGGTGTCTCCTGTTAGAATTGTATCAAACAATGCTCGGGGTAAAACAATAAGTCATGATAATGTTCATGTTTATATGAGCGTGGGACAGGCTAAGATTCTTTGCAAAGTTTATGCAAGGTTTACAATGTGGCCACAGCTACCCCGGAGGCCATGCTTCGTGGCTCCGAGAACGAAACATGAGGGACGTGTCACAACTCAGGGGGATGGGGTCGACAAACGTAACATATTAGGATCACTTAGGGCGCTTTTGAGTTTTAAACTGACAAAGAGTTCCGTACAGGGCACCATGAACAAAATGGGACGAACCTGACACAACTTTGGTGACCACATGGACAACGTGAGCCTTGAATGTCCTCAAACCGTGGCCACTGAGGTCATAGTATAAACGTAAATGTATGACGTCTGTGGGCATCTGCAAGGGTGCACTACGTCTAGGCTATTGTGGCCGCCGCGGCACAGAGTAAACCTTGCATAAAAGAATGTTAATGAGACTTTAGGAGTTGTACATACTATCCCTTCAATATCTGCCTGCCAAACTATGTGGCGTTGGTAAGGTGTAGAGGACCAGCGTCATAGAGTCCTGAATGCCCAGCTGACCATTCATCTCCAACCGAAATATCTCATTGACCCACTGGTGCCTGACATATTTGAACCTTACATAGACAAGTTTGTAAATAATTGGCACTAAATTAGCTACAGCAACTGAACAACTGACTGGTTAAAACCAAAACTTTGTAATTGTAACTGAAAAGGCGACTAAACGCCGAAACGCTGTGAACGTATGTTTTATAAAGCCACAATCAAACAGAATTGAGCAGCAGTCAAGCTGTACTTGTTCCTTCCGCCTGTCCTTTTCAATTGTTCATTTTAGAAATCTACGCCCATCCATCAAAGAGAAACAATCTTTATATGTCATTTGTTCTCACTTATAATAGAGTACCCCTTTATATTTACGGTCACTACCCAGTGCTACTCCCACCATACTGCTTCCATGTTGTTTATGAATATAGTCCTTTGCATATAACCTGAAAACCTTTTAAAAATAGACGCAATTCGGTTTGTTGGTAGGATTGTTTTCAAAGGAGAAACACTATCAAAAGGTTCTTTACTTATATGGTTTTTCATTTGGTCATCTTTGTTACTATATCATCAAAGATAAAAATAGGTGTCATTGGGTACTTTCCGAATGCTTAAGGAGAACTAGCAATGCTTTGATGGACGTAAGAGGATTATAGAAAGAGACAGTCTCCACTCCATAGAGCGCCCAGAATATAGATTGGTAGTATCTATAATCAATCTCGTCGCTGAAAATAGAGCTTTATTTTAGTAGCATAACACCATCTGCAAATTACATATTGATCACCGAGAACATGTTAGATTAGCAATTTCTCGGAATGAGGAATATGAATAAACACAGTATTCCGACAAGAAAGGCATACTCGATATTTATGTGGACCCTTATCTTTTGACTATATACGGGGATAATGCGATATTTCGTCTTATGTAGTTGAATGCAGCTTTTAAAATGTCAAACTCCCAAATAGATTGCATTGGAAACAATGAATGCGCCCTAACTGTGGGGGGCTGTAGCCTATACTGCTTCTTTATGTCTTCACTAACTGTCGTAAAATCACCCTTTCGGTCGACTAACAATAGTTGAATTCACAGTGGGCCTGGCACGGAAAAGAGCGTACATTAACCTGTGCCTATGGTAGCCTGTCAAATATTCACTCTACCCGACTCCAGCCATGCTGAAAGGTCGCATATTGAAAATGTACCCAGTCCCCAGGGAGCCCCTGGAGAAGACGAAACGAGAGACAGCAAGCACCTTCATAGGTCCCGAGTAGTCTTGAGGCTGGTTTGCACGGACATCTCTGGCGCAACGCCAAGTGATGCTACGAAACTTGGACCTGTTTCACTAGACAGTGACATGTCTAGATGGCGTCTAGATGGTGTGTCCGGTTTCATAAGAACTAGACATTAGACTTCGTTTTGTCCGTTCTTGCTTGCACTGTTGGTGCCGCTTTTCATATCTGTCGAACACTTTTGTCACAGAACTAGTGAAACAGGTCCATGATGTGTCTAGATTTGTCTAATTCTTATGTTTGGGGTCTGTATTTCCTAAGGGCAGCTACTTGTGGTGTCACGAAACTAGACAGACCCAATGTCTGTATGGTGTCACAGACATGTCACGAGACTAGTGAAACAGGTCCCTGGTACAGACCTGTGCTATCTCATCGTCGGTGATTTTAAGACATGTTCGGGTTTTGATGAATTTGTATTTCACTTACTTTATTATGTAATATCCCTCTAAATATTTCCTTATGATTTTGCTTTGTGCTGAGAAGTTACATGTGATAGGCCACTAAGACCAAAGTATCACAGCAGTGTGTCCGGCCCATAATGTTATTCTCCTCGTGAAAGCTTATATTTTGCCAACATCACCCTGTTTTATCGGCGGAGCTGTTATGTGTCTTCAACTCTGCCCTAGGGGAAGCGGGGTTTGACATTTAAGAAAGCAGTCGACGCATACGTAATAGGAAGTACAATGTATGAAAGGATATGTTCTGATAAAGTCAAACGACTGAACATATTGTACTTGTAATTCAGTGACACATACAAAAATTTGCCCCAATCAACTCAGGTGATCCTGCCTTTTCTGTATTTCTGCATATTGCGATTCAGATTTCATTAGGGATGTAGCATGCATTGGATAGATGTAAGCTGTTCATCGATCAAGATGTAGAAAACGATCCTATCTATAGTTAGGCCCGGCGTCCACCTACTTCGATAGAAATTTAGACCTACCGATATGGCACCGATATAAAAAGCAAATATCGGAGACATATCGGGAAGGTACAAAATCGTAGACATATATACATGCCAATCCACCACGCATTGTATGGGGTTTTTATCGGTGTCTAATCGCAAAAACGTGGTCAACTGCCCCGATATTAGGTGACCTTCCAACGCGATTTTGATTTTTTATTGGGAGGTGCATCGTAGACCATATCGGAGCCATATCGTAGTAGGTGAACGCCGGGCCTAATAACATTCTGATTTCAGGAAGTAGGTAAAGTCTTTCTGTACCAGTCAAACTCACACTACTGTATCTCCTTCTCTCTCTTAAAAGAAAAATAAACTATAATGAGTTTTTCACCCCTAATCTGAATTCCAATAGCGGTCTTCTCTCGATCTACGGTAGTTTGAATACTGTGGACTGTAGATCTGTATGCTACACAGTGGGTGGACCTGCTGGATTATTAAATACTGGGCTGACTGAGACCAGTTATACACTATTCGTTCGCTCGACAGCAGATTGCTGTCAAAAATGAATTAATCATAGGGCTGATTACCATGACGTTATATTAGTCATACTTCTTTTAGAAATCAACACACCTTTTCCTCAAAAGGAACTTTTTGATCAACACGTCTATAAGTACTGTCGAAATTGGACCTTGGTGGTTATGCTGTTGGTGAGTCATCAAGAGTCTATGGTGTTTTCTTTCCATGGAATGGATGTGTAGTGGTCAGCATGTTTGAATAATATTCGTTACTCATACATGCGCAGAGGCAGCATTCTATAAGATGTGCACCCTAGCATAAGTATTTGCGAGCAAGTCTAATTCTTATTCTATGGCAATTTGTGGGTTTTTTGTTTTGTTTTAAGCGCTTCGGCATTTTTCATAGCAAACAAAATTGACAGTGTAGATCTATAGAGTTTTTGGCCTGGAAGCTATTCTAGCTAACCAACCAATGCCATCCGATTTGTATGAGATGGCTACAACGGGGGTCGGCAATGGAGCCGATCCAATAACCCTCCTTTGTCCTACACGCCCCCTACTGGTGTCCCACCCCCTCTCTCGCACTCCGACCCTGTGCCCCTACCAGCAAGAATCCACAGGCAATCTGCCGTCTTCTAACTGCTCCAACGATAAATCCCGCTCGCTTGACAATTTTTATCACGTTTACACATCAGGATAATTGGTACCCGCCAAATTATGGACCCGTAAAGCATCCATAGATCTCGGCACTGGTCCCGCCGCTGGTAATAACCAGAGGCGGAGGTGAGTGAGGGGTAGACAGACCACTATAGGGGTGCTGGGCGGTGGTAAGGAGTCCTCATTTGGGATGGGAGGGAGGGAGGAAGGGAGGGGTGTGTGCTAGGATAGAGTTGGGATGGGATGAGAAGAATAATGAAATCAACAAATGAAAAAGGCCACAGTACCAGACCAGTGCTAGATCTTGTTGACGAATGCCTGGAAAGTGTTGTATGGAGCAGTTATTGGCTGCCGCATATTGCACCGTCTCTTGGGCCAATGAGGAGTGAAATTGACAGAATTCATTAGGGTAGTTTAGGGGTAGATCGGTTGTCTCTGATTAAGTCGTATGCGAGCCACGGTATTGCATGTCTTGGGAGATCGAAGTATCATACTGAGGCCTTTCGGGAATAAGACAGTTACTCAGGGATAAAGATGTGTTGTAATTCGAAGGAAAGTCATGTTATATTGATAATGAATACCGTAATGTTCATTTATGAACATTGGGTTTCTCAGAATAATGAAATACATCGGAACAACTTAGTTTCTTAAAAAAAGAATGAAACATCCTATGAAAAAAGGTGAAATACAAAATGCCTGATTGGTTTTTGATGAATGTAGTTTAGTAAATTCAAAGACCTGTTTTTCCAAAGTTTATTGAGAACTCAGAATTTCAAGACATGATGAGTTTGGAAAAGTAGATATTTTGTGTCATTAGACAATCACACAATTTTGATATCTATCTCGGGGTATTTTCTTTGACCAGACTGGGTAAATTGGCATTCGTTTCACTAAGTTCCACTACAAATACGTCCATGATGGCTGTAAGGCAAGATCAGATTCAAAAAGTTGCAATTGTATAGTTGATATATTATTCGCATCATAACTTCTGTTTATGCTTAGTAGAATTGTGTGTTACATCATGTTATAGGTTTTCAGCTTAAAATAAATAACTCTGATAGCCCCCCCCCCCCCCCAATAATCTGATATAGCTAACAAACTTAATTGTTAACATACTTTTTAGAAATAGCAATTAAGTTAGATATTATTGGCAGTCTAACCACCCTGGAACCGTTCCCCAATCTCGTAAAGTTTCGCCCATATCTAAAAGTGTAATGTCCAAAAAGATACCGCACCAAAACACGAGGCATATATCATACCTCCGTTATCAACGATATCATACTCAACAGTATCCCCACCCCCTCAGTCACCTCACCTCTATCCACTTACCACACAACTTACACCTCTCTATCCGCCCAACCAGCCTACAGTGGCTGACACTCCAGGTACTGACCCTGCATCCTCTCCAGGATTGATCCTCTTGCCTCCTCTGGGCGTGCCTGGAGTGAAGGCAGACACTAGAGGAGGGGATGCTCATGTGTACCTCCTCCTGCTTAACGTCAGAGGACTGACCCCTGGCCTGGAATACCACCTGTATTCTCTCTCCTCTCCTCCAGGGTGATGTACCACCGTAAAGAGTTGATGTGGAGTTATTGTTAGGTATGTCTGGGTAGTGCGTGCTTGTAATCCGTGTTGCTGAAGGCAATAAAGTATTCTGTAGATGTATTATGTACATGGTGCTGATAATCATCCTTTGATGTCCGATAAGCAGGGTGCTGGAAATAAGTAATTGATAATATATGATTATGTATTGAAGTTTTTGATAGACGAAACGTATCATTTCTGTGGTGTCTTAACACCATTTGTACCTTAATCTTAGCTAAACGTGGCGGCCAACGCGACTATTGAGCAAGGGCAAATCTTTTTTTCCTCAAAATACATAACCCCAAAATGTTATAACACTTAGAATCCACCATCAAAAGGGTGAATTCACCCGAGGAGAAAAATAAAACCACCATTTGTACCTTATGCACAACTATAGCAAGATTATGTTAGAGTGGGATCAAATCGAAGGTGATGGGACAGTAAGGTAACTCTTGGGAGAAGCGTTGAATACGGCTCAGTGCCAACAGAGTCCGAACAGCACATATACCTTTGAAAAAGATCCATGTACAATAATATATGTAATCAAGGGTAAACATAATGTGCATGTTAATGTCAAGACTCTGTCTTGTCAACTTTTATGAGCAAAGTTTATCCTGTGCATGTACAGAATACGCCTGTATAGGGACACTGTATATATATATATATATATATATATATATATATATATATATATATATATATATATATATATATATATATATATTAATGTCAAGACTGTCATTTCAAGTTTTATGAATAAAGTTTGTCCTGTGTGTTTCAAGACTCCGCCTGTTATGTACACATGTACGCAGATCTCTTTATCACCTCTTTTTCCAATAGGCTATTAAACTCCTTCTTTGCTAGAACTCTCATTGGGAATTATTGCCTATCAAAATTGAACTTTAGTATTGTATGGAAAAAGGACTTATTGGTCCATCAAAAAATATAACAGCGCATATACCTGTCAACCTGACCTTTAAGATAATTGCAGTGTATCATATATATACTGTACGTACTGCCAAGGGAAAAAAATCGCAAAGGATACTTCATAGTACTCTGTTCTCAAATAAAAGCGGCTAATATATAAACAAAAACATATTCGAAAAAGAATGTCCTTTCACGATAAGGCAATGTAATTTAGAAACATCAGAACCTTGTGGGCGTGATTCATGGCTGGTTCTTCTACGACAGCGTGCGACACAGTATTTATTTAGTAGTCTCCTTCGATTGCTTGATTTCACAAGCATTGAGAAACGGTACTTTTGAAAGGATGAGACAGAGTCTTTAAACAAATCTGGAAACAACCTTTTCTCTCTTGTTTTTTTATAATTTATTAATCGGGTCTAGAGCCCAGGAAACATCTATGGGTTGAACGATTAGTTCCCAAATCGTATAGGAATCTGTGAACTTGTCACAGGCGAATAATGTAACCGTTCGGCCTGTGTCGGCCACCCAATCAGGGGCCATTTACCAACGTTCCGTTGTTGGCGACTGGATTTATCAACATGTTGATAAACTTTTGGTGAACAATCGTGGAACATTGAACGACAACTTGTCGGCGACAAAAGAAGATCTCAATGAGGCGATTTAAGTAATCGTTGGCTGACCCTTGCCTAGCTGTCCTACATCTATCGACTGGGGCCGACTCCGTTAAGTGGGAATCAAACGATGTGATTCATGTACCTCACAGGGTGTTTTTCTGAGACAAATCCTGCTGAGATTCTGTACTCGAACATAATTTCTTCATCTAGATTATAGGGTTTCATTTCCCTGAGACATGTTTTCCCCCCTGTAATTATTTGCGACATTTCCCACTAAAAAGGAACAAAATCGCATGAGATTTTGAGTCCTGTGAGGTACGCAAATCCCATCGTGTGAATACCACTTTAAATTAATCCTGATGATTGAGACGAAAAAGATTGTGTTCGAGTGCAGAATCTCAGCAGGATTTGTCTTAGAAAAAACACCCTGTGAGTTAGATGAATCACATCGTGTGAATCCCAATTACGGATGGCTTGCCTGAGACAAATTACCGTTCCTTTGTCGCCGACAAAGGTACATCAATGTTCCGAAGTCGGTAGATGTGTATCTGGCTTTAGCCTTCCGCCAGCGTAACATTGTCTACAAGATGGACCAATAGAGGAACTGAATAAACCCCATGTAACATTACACTGCTCGTTGTCACAACACCTTACTCCTTGTTCGCATATATACTAATTGTGGTGGGGATAGTGCTGGTAGTGTTGGTGGACATTGTTAATTCAACGGTGTCATTATCGACGGGTGTAGTTCGGGGTGGTAGAGATAGCCATCCTTATTGCTAATTGCTAATTGCTGCAGTGGTATCAGTAATCATGATATGTGTATATGTGCTTGCATATGTGCTCGTATTGGTATAAGGTTGGACAGAGTGGTTTTAGATGATTGCTCTATTATGTGGAGTTTGTGATATGAATGGCCATGATAATTATGACTGGCTGTTTAAGACCAACGCACACTTGGCGACTTTTTTCCTTGCGATATGCTTGAGATTTTTTAGGAAAAATATCGCAAGGGGGTGCAATAAACACAGCAGGGGTCGGGAAAAGTCGCCGACAAATTCTGTTTGGGCGTCGGTCACCCCAGCAGGAGGTTACCCGAAAATCTCAAGGCCTATGCATGCACACTTTGAGACTTTCCCTGAGACTTTCCTTGAGACTTTCCCTTTCCGAAAGTGTCAACAATGGATAACTGGCTTCTGGTAGCTACAAAATAGATGCGAGGTGGGCCATTTTGGCACTTATGGTTTTTTTAACCTTTATTTATACCTATATATTCTAACTCAATATCACGTATGATATTGAATTATACTAAAAAGAATTTTTTTATTCAAAAATATATTTTCCAGGGTTTTCCAGGTTTTTCCAGTCTCTCTGTGAGAATTCCAGGCTTTTTCCAGGCCTGGAAGACCCCAAAGCATAATTCCAGGACCCGAGACCCGGGCCAACGGCCCGCCCAGCGGGAGGTGGCAACCAAAAGTCAAAAGTCTCAAGCGAAAAAATATAACATGTTATATTCGAAAGTCTCAAGAAAAGTCTCAAGGAAAAGTCGGCGACAAACCCCAAATCAGCGGGGGGGAAAGGGGGTGAAAAGGGGGTGCATAATTGCCTCTGCGATATCGCAAGGAAACCATGGCACACATAGCGATATTGTACCGTAAAAAAGTCTCAAGGTGAGTTTTACGGCGACTTTTCCGCTAAAAACGGGAAAAGTCGCCTAGTGTGCGTTGGTCTTAGGATGATGGTGGTCAGGGGCGCTAACAGTATTCCTTGAAGCTGTCATCATAGCTGAGACAGGACTTTACTATTGCTTTTGTTCTAGTCTATCTATCTGGGCAACACAAGGATATTGTCCGCGTACACACACTAGATTGTATCCTTCATGAACCTTAATCGAAGGATCTGAATTTATGATGTGGAAATTCTTAAAACTGAAAAATCGGAATCAATCTTACAAACCCAGCAGTTTTTATATTTCAATGTATATTCTTCACATTGATAACCGAATTTATATAGACCATGCAATGCTTGCTCTACTTGAACGTTTCATTCAGATGATCTAGTTTTTAAATAATGTTCTACAATGGAGTAGAATAAATCATTAAGATTTATATCTTATGATATGTCAATACTGATAACACGCACAACTGCATATTAGATCAAATCGTACACAATAGCTTTCTACATTATACTATACGAGAATACCATTCAATATTTAAAGATGCCCAGTCAGATGCCGGTGAACACTGGAGTCCAGTCTGACGAAGTACGACTCTAGATGGTCGCCTCTAATAGGCCAGGTTTTATTCCATTAGTCGACGCCAGCGTATGACCTCTACACTGCTGCGCCTCATTCAATTCCACTTGTTTTACTTGACGACGAATTTGATTCCGTGTGGACCACACTGGGGTCAGGCTTGGCTGACTGGCTAAGTAGGACGCCTGTTCTAGGATGTGTTCTATAGTGGAGGTGATACGTAGAACTGGGAGATGTGTAGATTGGTTGTAAGAGGTGGATGAGAAAGGATCTACTCTTCAATGCATGGACAGTTTTAGGATAAGAATCCTGATGAAGCTTCTGTAAAGGGGCTGTTCCATCTGGCCGAATTCCCAGCCGAACTACGATTCTAACAGTGTCTGGTTTACTATTCGGGTACAATCGGAGTAATGGAACACAATAATCTGGGGAGATTGATGCCGTCGGCGGCTTTCGGCCGACGTCGGCTATATATAGGTGTCTTGACTTGTGGTGTCCACTGGTATCCGATGCCTGCAACGTGAGAGGCATGACCTTGACCCCTGGCATGTTTACTAAGAGTGTCTTTTTGAAGGTACGTGGTGTCTTTGAGGTGAATAGACGCTGTATACGATGATTATTTTGAGATATAACGGAATTCTAACTGTAATAACATCATATTATAGTCTATAGGGCTAGAACTGTTGAACACAGGCAAGAAATCTTACGGTCAGGTCAAGTCAGAAAATTCAAACCTTTTCGGACACTATTGACCGGGTGTCAGAGTCAGAATAGATGGCACCAGATTCTGGCAGAGTGATGTTTCTAGGCAATAGTCAGCAAAAGACTATTTCCGATGCCTCCAGGACAGCCGACAGTGAAGAACGAGCTATCGTTCTGATGGAACAGGTAATGCAGACAACCGTTAATAAAACATCTAAATCTTGGTTTGAATCATATAAAAAGAAACTGACAATAAAGTGTAATATAATTCGTCAGTTAGGACAAGCGACTCGAACACCCCAAGTAACTAATTATACACGGCAACCTGATACAAAATCCTTCCCATGCTTGGAAAACTTAGCTCAATACAGAAAAAGTATGTTAGAACATACGTCAGAGGTAAAGATCAGTTCTCTAGTGTTAAGTCCTGCCTTTTCACAAGCGTCAAATAGTAGAGTTTTACTTTAGTACACGAGACAGACCGTCGTACATGGATTGTACAATATATTCCATTGTTAGGCATGAATAATGCGTATTAAGGGACCTCAGAACAATTTCCTTTCTGCGAAAACCTTCCTGATGGGGACAATTACTCTACAGGTTCATGGCCATACATTTATGTCGATTGGTGAAAACAAAGGGAATCGGCTTAATGTGCCAGTGCAACCTCACAAGGCATTAACCAATTAACAAAAGTGCTGTTCTGAATTCCAAAATTAAGCAAAAATCAGAGAGAAGTGATTTAAATTGATATTTAAAGTTTGCAGATAACGGCATGATTTCCATCCTGAAAGGAAACTGCTGTTTCCCGTGATTGAATTTTCTGAAGACGGGGAAAAATAACCCGCTGTAATTTAAAAGTTGGACGGACCGTGCCGACTTAACAGAGCTTAAGCAAAGACAATAACTTGAATAAGGAAGCTTCCGGCTTTTACGGATTCTATGGATTCCTGTGGGTACCTTCAGAAACAATATTTACAACGCGGATCCCAGCGGAAGCTTTTAGAATACAGTTATTGTATTTTATAATTCCTATATATTTTACCGGGTAAACTAGGTTTTTGACCCTCGTTATTTAGATATGTTTGATCTTTTTGCGTGAATAGGTCCATACTAAAGCGTGTTGAAAATACAATTAAGATTGCTTCCATATGTACTTACGTCCCATACATAGATGAATGAGCACCAATCTTGATATATATGTAAACGATTTCAAGGATCACAGCTGATATATATTGAGATAAAAATAAATTGCGTTGGGACCCATTCTCAATCTTCTCTGAACACTGAGAAAACGAACGCCTAAAAGCCAGTATGCGACGCTCCTGCACTGATGTACAACCTAATTTGATTAAGATTTTCCTTATATCATTATAACTTGTACCTAGATCCATGACACGTCTCTAATCGTTTGCCATTTACTAATATTTGCAATAATGTATACTTCTTTGCACCCAAGATATTGTCATATACCTATGCACGTAAATACCGCTCCTATAGGGGTATAGTCAGTGTAGCCACACTGCACAGCACGCCATGTACCTTTGTGCCGGTGACCTTGGTTTCTGACAGACTGCACGCTTTGGGTGACAGACTGCACCTCTGAAAAAGATTTACCTGATTGGCTGAGACATCGAGGCACTCCGATCGGCGGCAAATTTAAAAATGGCGAACGGCTGGTCATTCATCCGTTCCGGGATATTTTATGAGCTCCCCATAATGACCAAGGTTTCGCAATGACAAAATATTGCTGTATTTATTGTGGGACCGTAACCTGAGCCAGGTAAAATAGCTTAAATATGCGAAATTAATCGCTAATACTAAGATGACATGCCAAGATTGGCAAAGGGGGACACGCGGAGGGACTGGCAGTCGGTGCATCTAAGGGAATTACTCTGCAGATCTTTCTTGGTGCTTGCGCTTATTTTGTGTTGACTCTTACGTTCCATGCGACCACGGCAGCCACGGTAGCCTAAAACGTATGGCTCCGTGATGGACCTGCTATTTCAGGGCATGGTGCATTTACATGTGTTCCCAGTTGCTGGAGTCTGAAATGCTTTACATGCATTTCATTGTCCATGTAGCACCCCCCCCCCCTCCCCCTCCCCCGAGTTGTCTCGCGTCCTTCTCATATTGTCTACGGTCTCCAGGAGGGCCGACCAGCGTTTGGGGCCCCTTCAGTCATATTATGTGGGTTGACCACGTGTTCCTGCGGCGGCTCAGAACGATTCTCATTAACACCACGGCTGCCGTGGCCGATTTTTCTGAATGTTTTAGAATCTGCCACGGTGCTCAGGGTCCGTCATCTTTGCCCTTGTCTGGCCATGCTGTCCCCCCCCCCCCCCCCCGAGTTGTCCCACGTCTGTCCCATTTCTCCACGGTGCCTCGAAACGTGGCTGCCATGGTGGTTGGAAACACCGGGTGAGCGCAGTATTACTAATAAAACCCAGCAGGACAGGCAGATAGGCACCTAATCTATGCTGGGAGATTGTAAAGTAATTCGGCAAGTTCACTCTCTGAACCTATGTTGGATCCGTACAAGCTTTATGAATGCGCGAGGCTTCGATAGGATAGCGATTGCTATGAAGATGTCGGCAACTGCTGCAATATCAGGTTCAAGCGTTCATAACAACACCACTATGTTCCTGCACTATCAGTAGTTTTAGAAGTATGGCCCAAGTTTTATTCGTATGTACAATAACAGTAAACCAGATTTAGGCATACGAGTTCACGTTCGGCCGCCGCCACTTGCAGCATGAATGTCGCAAAGGTATTGGGTCAGTAGTACCCTCAGCGATTCGCTCCAATCATAGTCTCTGTGAACCGCTCCCGCATTCGGCAAGCTTGTGCGAACCAAACAGCGAATGGGCAAGTGAATGCGTATTGTTAGCCACTTCCAGCATGTTAACCCTTGTATTTTGTCTTTGGGTGAAGTCATAAGTCGCTATAATGTAATATTTCAGTAAGTTTTGAATATTTAGGAACTACATTGTAGGTATATGATAATATAAAAGCATGTTGAAGGTGCCAATACGGGGGCAATAATAGCTTTTTTTCGTTGTGTACAATGAATTCGTTCGTTGTATACAACTCAAAAAGCTATTCTAAATTGGCACTATTACCATAGCTTTATATATCACAGGTGAAATATTCAAAACAGACATAGTTCGTTAGGTATCTCCATTTATATATATATATATATATATATATATATATATATATATATATATATATATATATATATATATATATATATAGATATATATATATATATATATATTCCGCGGACCGACGTAGAAATATCTGTCAAATTTACAAATTATATGCGTATTTATAAACGGAATACTTTCAATCCAATTATGCCACAAACATTGCGCAATAGTCTCACAATAATTAACTGAAGCCACAATTTCAATACACACGAACATTGTTTCTACTACGTAAATACCAGTCTTGGGTGTGTCACGTGTACCAGACTGATCAGGAAGGAGATGCCCGGATCAAGGGCCGTCCTTCTGTTGATTACTCACCCTGACCTCTGGTGGCAGCTATGGCGCGCCTCCGGTAATGATAATCACCGCTGCCATCACCCTACCCCTCTCCTTGCCTGCTGATTTATTACAAGTTCGGCGCCCCATAGCCACATCCCACACTATTGGCGCCTCCTGGGGACCGCCATTGTAAAATTAGGGCCGGTGTAGGATTTGACCTCGATGACCTCTTCCACACCGGATCATTTTCTGCCTCGTGGCCGGTAAGAGGGCGCAGCTGGCCGGTCTGCCTGCCAAGTAGCGCACCTTGCACCATCCCCATATATCAACAACGCAGGGTAATTGCCATTATGACTTTTCCACATCAGGTTACGGCGTATACGGCTCGCCATTGAGTCACTCGTCCTCGCAGCTCCTGCGTCGTAAGTAGATGATTTGAATAAGATGTAATACCTAATCAACGGTGGTAAAAATGTAACAAAAAGGATGAATTCGCATAAGCGATCTGGTGACACAGAAAACCAGACGAGATTAATTTTCTATTGGCCCTACCAGGACATCCAATATTAACGTTCCATAACATCTATCGTACTATTTAATCACCTAAAATGAAGCAGCCCTAATTACTGAAATAGATTATTGTCATAATGTGTCCGACAGGATACCTCTTTGTATTTTATGACAGATTTGCTGAGATATTTTGTATTGTTGATTACATGTATCAAATGGAGGGAAAAGATAGCTATAACCTTTTAACCCTTTCCTTACTAATGATGTCACTATGGCATTCCCCAGCCACAGGCGAATGATGCCATATGGCATTCCCCAGCCACGGGCGAATGATGCCAAATGGCATCATTTGACATTTTACAATTTAGGCCCATAATTCATGAAATACTCAATACTATATCACCATTTTGACACAAAATATGGATTTAGATATGACCACCATAATTATTGATAAAAAAATGAAATGGTTGCCATAGTGACAAAAATCAGGTCACGTGACACCATTTTTTAAATTTGGTGCTCGCCCTTACCAATCATACACGTGAGCTGGCGTCGCCGCCTACACGATGCAGCACAAAATTCTTTCGTAAGGATTGGGTTAACAGTGGTTGCAAGAAATATTACCTTATTTTGTATTCCCTTTGAATTCTTTAGAATAAGATAAAAGATCATTTATTTGTTTCAATCTTGTAGAATTTGCAATAAAGGCAGAATTGTGTCTTGGTTTGCTGCTGACAACGTTGTGATCACTTCTTGCGTCCCTGACGTCATCGTTTCTGTCACACTCGGTTCAGACGCTGTGTGTTGCTGACCCCACCGGTCGTAGGTGATGTCCGGTCAATCACAGTGATCTGCCAGGCATGGAATTAGGTCACGTACCAGTGAATGATCACAAAACATCAGAAAAACGTAGTTGTGACGTCATAACGATGATTTACGGCGTAGAGTAACAATACAAAGGTCTGGGTTGAGGACGCGGCCGTTTAGATTGGACGAGCTTTACCACCACTGCAGAGAGACGGGGGTGACATGGCAAGGTAGTAAACTAGGGTTAGGCTAAGAGAAACGGACGAAGGAAGAGGACGCTTCAGCCTTACAGACAACAGGTCCTGACCAAAGCCTCCTCCTGTCCATATACAACGTACGGAAATTGGGCAAATTCGCAGTCGGCAACAACAGAGAAAGCGGGTATTATTTCCTTTGCTAAGGACCGTTCGGTATGGACGTAGTGAGGATTCAGCTTAGGGAGGGTGTGGTGCAGACCTAGGAGTGCTTTCAATCTAAATTCTGAAAGAGGTGTTCAATATTTGCTGGCCATTTTATGCCGTAGACGTAGCTGCAGTTATTTGACGGCAAGGTCGAATTTATGAGGAACGTATGCATACGTATCGCCACTGTAACAGAATCGAATGTAATCCAAGGTACTAGTCATGCAATTTTTCCTACAACACCCTAAGGGCTACGCCACTAGTAATATTGCTACAATAATTTCAAATTACATAGCCCCAGATCCTGAATAATGGTTGTATTACACCTCTTCCTCTAGCGCCCCAAGCCTGTAACACCACAATATCGAGCGATGACTGACGCAAATATAAAACAAAGCTAGAAGATATATATATACATATATATATATATAATATATATTATATATGATACATATTATATATACACACACACACATACGTATGGAGTTTATGTGTTTATCCAACAAGCCATACTCTTAGTACAGTACCTCAAAGTTAGAAAACCTAACAAGTCCATTCTATAAGCTTATCAAGGTGCTGGTACGAGGCACTCAATCTGCGCTGCTTGGCAGAGCCGGAGAGTTCAGCATGTGAATGGCACATTGACAGAACCAAGAGGTAGTTCAGTGGCACGGACATTACCCAACTCCAGTACATTCTGTGTGCTAAGGGGTAAGGTTTGGTCCCCTAGCAGCTGACTGCGCATGCCCAATGGAGCTGTATTCTATTTGGCCGTTTCGTGAAACTAACAGAACTGGGCTGCGGTGAGAATATAGTGAGATATCTACTTTTTTCCTCCTTTTAAATAGAGCACAATTTGATTCATTGATTATTTTCAAGGAAACTTTGTCTACAGACACCTTATATGTTGTCAATTTAATTTGTTGCTAAACAGTCGCAATAATACGTGTTCTTATTTGTTATTGAGAGGGATGAATACACAAGCTACTAATTGGAGATTTATGAAGAAAAAAAGAAAGAGATCGTAAAAATTGGTAGAGTCGTTGATTTGAAGAGAAATTGCTGATGCAATTCGAAGCCAATGGACAATGCCTGATGGACAAACGTGAATAACGCATGTTGCAACTCTGAACCAACCAATTCCTTTAAATTTGAGACCTAGTCGTGGAGAAAACCTTGATCCTTGGGACTGTTTATACAGTAAGATGATTTCTGAATCTTGATATGTTATACAGTCCATCAGCAATACTCAATACACACTCGTAGATGGAGCACCAATCATTCTGAATAAATAATTTGCGGAAACTGGCTTACTGTCTTCGTACGTCCAAAATACGCGGTGAAATGATTGATCATATATATCCCAATGCCGTAGGCAGAGGGATGTATATGCTCAATACTCCTACCAAGTATTTTTACATACAAAGACAGTCAGCCTGTTTTCGTATTATCATATAACTAAAAATGGCGACATTTTACCTGGTCACGTGATAACCCCGTACGTCACAGTATGATGTATAAATACGCCATTGCTATAAGTGGGCAGTATACGCAGTTGATACAGTCATAGGTATATAATAATAAACAATATAGTAAAATTGATTCAGACTTCGCGAATAAGATACGGACATATTATGAGGTATAGCCAGCATGACAGTACATTATATCTCTCTTTCTTTCGTATTACCTATACATATCTATACGCATATCTCTGTATTTGTTTAGGCTTCACTTTATTTAGCACTGTCCTATGGATATCCCATAGCGTTCGAGATTTATGCACATTTTCAAAAACAGTAGCTTTCCTTCTAAAAAGCCTGAACCATCTGACTCAGTAATCCGTACTGACTTTAAACATTTATCTAATTGATCTAAAGTATTCACTGTTGCGTTAGGAACGCAGGCAGATGTGTATCGTGTGACAGATGATGTCGAGTTGGTTCCGTCCAAGTGCACATTTATAGCACAATCGACAGAAGGTACGGGATTGCATGCATATTTGTTTACTCTATCGAAATGGATAATGTGGCGTGTCTTTTTTATCCATAACTTTAATAAGATAAATATAACAATCGATGTTCATGAATTAATTGCCGTTCCAACTGTGCTGAATTGGGAATGAGTGGTAGAAGACCTTGCAATATGTATATATTTGATTTAGTTAGATGAATATATGTATCTAGTTAAGTGCCGCGGTAAGCCACCTTTCATTTCAGAAAATAGGATTCGTGATTGTGATATTCAATATACCTCACTTTGATTTAATTAGATGTTGTGGATATCAACGGCAAGTGTTCCGCAATTTAATTAACAACAATTTAGAATTCATATATATCTAAAACACAGATTTTGACGTATATTTAAAGATCCTAGAAATACATTATCTTTTACCTAGATAATAAAAATGTAAAGTGACTTAACTCACGGTTCCCCAGAAACTTTCGAATTTTCCAGTTATGATCTTAAACAAATTGAAGACCTTTCATACCCAAAATGAAATATCTCAGGAATTGATAAAACAGGTAGCTTGATGATTCTTTTGATCATAGCCATTGAGAATACTAGGATTGGCTTGAATTACCTTTAGTGAATTTCTATAGTGCCTCCCTATTAGTTGGGGGTTGGGTAGTTAGCTCACTGGTTAAGGCAGTGTACCAGAATTGTAATCCCAAGGTTGTGGGTTAGAGTCCCATGGCAACCACTCTTCTCCTTCACCCTCATCAGTGGTAGATTTACTGCTATATCAAAGGCAAAATTTTCTCATACCACGTCTATGTGGTATGGGAAGTAAAAGAACCCTCACCTCGAAAGATGAGTAGGGGTGACCTACCTAAATTCATCTAGTAGATTCGATGACCTTCAAACCCAAACCTCCCTTGTGGTGTAAAAGCACCATGAGAAAGTCTGGTAAGAACTTGTAATGGTTAACTGGACGTAAAATCAAACCATCCAAGCAACCCCATTAGTGTGCCCCAACTGATTGTGTTTCCTATAGATTGCGCCCCTCATAGAATCTGTATCTGTTGACTGAATGTTTTCATCATCAGAGCTCCCAACATGCACCCCAGAAAAGAGAAACAAGGAGGCTATCCGCCTCTGAATAATTGATGTGGGGCATTCTGCAGACATCAGAAATCTGATCGGAAGCATCATAAATGGGCACATCAGTCTATGATTTCTATGTAATCTGCCTCAGGTATTCTGTTTCATAACTGAGGCGTGTCGGGTGGACATAATACGGACAGCTAAAAGGTTGTCCCGAATGGCTTATACTCAGGGATTGCGCTCAATAGGGAACTCCCGGGGGACTGGGGACGGGCACATAAAGGTAAAAACTGATAATTCAAGTTTGTAATCATGCAAAATGATACATAATCATACATATTTGAAATGCATCATGCGACTTTGATAAGAAAGGCATCATGCGACTTTAGTACGGTGATGCCTCCAGGCATCATGCATCCTGAAAGGGTTAACAATATACATCATCATCAATATCCATAAAGTTTTCCCTGTTCCCAAAGTTGGGCTAGTAGTTGGGCCCCAGACAGATTTCTGGTTAAGTATCCAGGTTCTATGTATGATGTGAACATAAGGTTTCATAGGGCCTCTGGTCAGCCATACGTTCATCAATGAATTATTTTAGAAATGCTGACGCCTGCAGTTTTTCCAATGGACATGAGGGATAATCCTTGAATCTCATACAGTACAGGAGTAAGTAGTGTGCCATCTTGGATTGAAAGTTTACAATACAAATAATCTAGATTTATGGACATTTTCTCTAAAATGTAGATTGCTTCTTGAGCGAACATGCGGCAAGCTTTGTACGATTGATAATCTTAAATACATTCCAAATGAATTTCAGCGCTTAAGTTATTTTTATTTGAGGGAAACCCATCCGCAGCCAGAGATGCAGGTGATAGTATCGAGCACACACCTTTGCCCAACTCGCATCTTTAAATTGTTCTATCGATATGGTTTGCCATAATTAATGATTCAGCACCTTACCAGATACCACCCAAGATACCAGCTATAGGTTGACTAAGGCACAAGAGAGGTGAAAAGAAAATAACAAGATTTACACGTACAGTGTGTTCGCGGTACATGGATCTACTGGTCGGGGCGCCAGGGCTTGCGGTCCGTCTAAAAATAGAACGCTGAGTAGATGGTTTAATTTTGATCGGATGTGATTTTGACAGATACCGTTTCGGTGATTGAAATCTCATGATCATTTAGTGTAAAGTGTGATAATAATCTGTATCAAATATATAAAATATTTGGCGTTAAATATAAATATAATACAATAATAAAGATGCTATAATATGATCCGCAGTATAAAGCGATATGATTCGAAGGACATTCGTATTTCCCTGCTAAATCACTGTTTCATCATTGAAAAAGATTGTCCTGTCCTCCGATAATTAGACGGGTCCCTATTCACAATAGTGAATATGATTCACATTGCATTTGTTGCTGCTTTCTAATAACGAGTATTGCAGTGACATCTCCAACACGTATACCCATGGATGGTGATGCTCCCTCTTATTTCTGTGCTAATGATTGCACTAACTTATTGGTAGAGTAGTGAATTGCGTTTTTAACTTTATCTCCTGTCAGCAATGGTACAGTGTTATTGGTTGTTAGCATCAACTTTATTTATATTGATTGGCGGTTGCATTACCCCCCCCCCCCCCCCCCCCCCAACAAAAAAAAACCCCAAAAAAACCACAACAACAACAACAACAAAAAGCATAAAGGTACAGAGGAAGGATGGCCATCCATCACGAACACAGAATCTTTATCCTGTTGGGCATTGTACAAATCATCATGTTGCATAAACCAGTATCATTAATGAACACGTTTCATAAAGATCCCTGCGAGTGCATTATTTTAATGTAAACGTTATTGGATATCTAGAGAAGATCGGTAATTCAATATGCGATTTAATGAGCCTAGGGGCCAAACTAGTGAGCAGGAGTGAATCCGTCCGAGCAAAGGCATGGTGAACAGAATTATTATCTACTTCAGAGCCTGCCATCACTGGACTATAAAACCCACCGAAGCATCGGGGCCAGAGAAACAATTCGAACCGTCGGGCGGTTTTCAATAGAAGAATCACTAATTAAGAGAAAAACCCAGACTTATCCATCAGCAACAAGCTGAGAACGAGCCTGCTCTGATTGGGAGTCGCTATCAGCCGCCAACATCCAGTCTTCGGCCCAGTCCCTAAACGTTAGTCTGGAGAATTATTCCCACTCGATCCCCAGTTTCAGATTTATTTCTATCGTTATAATCCTGTTGGGGTCTGTATTACATACGGTAGATTGTACAATTCCGAGAGATGAAGGGTGTACTCAAAAATTATCTGCGTCAGTTTTAAGCAAGGAGGGGAAATCAATCGGAGGCTTTCCTAAATTGATAGAGAAAGAATATGTGTGTATTACCTCAGGAACAGGGACATGGCAGATCTACTCTGGCAGACGCTCTATTTTTTTTATTATCGGGTAGGACTTTGAAAATCTATCACGTTTCCAAAAGGACTTAACCAGGCATGGTTGTCTGAAGCTCAACCCAGCCCCCTCCCTCCCCTGTACCTAAAACATAGTGTTTGCAAAGTTTGTGCAGTGGAGCTCCGGATTAGGAACTGGGTCGGCTCGACCTGACGAAAAGGGGTATTGGATTAGCTGGGGTTTAATCCCTTGGTGTGGTAATCCTTTAAAATCCAGCTTAGGTAGATGGGCTTCCTCGTCTACCGTAAATTCTCCAATATTTTGTGAGATTTGTCCGATTTGATCAGACTGTGTATTAGACAAATTGATAAAATGCTAGAAAATGTGCGGAGGCAGACTTTCCCCTGACCACTATGCAATTTCACTAGATATATATTTGACATGGCTTCTTTGACTATATACTCATTGGGAAAGTTGTGGATATTAAATGTTAATTACAGTAATGGGTTGTCAGTGTATTGTTTGCTCAGCTTTCATAATATTGCTAGATAAAAAAAGAGATGGTTCAATGTTAGATGCAAGAAAAGTGTCTTCTGCTCTTCAAAGCAATGCTTTATTGCACTTCATCTATACAAACATTAAGATGTTTCAGCACTTGTGAAATACCTGGCCTAGATTAGCTCAAAGTAGCTACGTCTTTCCTATTTCCATCAGTTGAAGGCATTCTATACGAATGAAAATCACTTTAAACATTCACTCTTTCAAAACGTATCAATCTATTCATTTTGGATATGCTGAGTATTTCCATTACGTGTGATCGCATATTACAGTTTCGGCCTTTCACTAGTTTTGCTCAATGTGACGCACCGTAAATATCCTAGTCTTGAATTGTCAACGACGCGATGGGGAGAATGAGTCTTTCCTAAAATTATTTTAGCATTCTTATGCCGCAAATATCTGATCCGTTACCTAAATGAAACTGTCTTAAAACAAAGCAAACAGTTGCGATCGAGAACAAATATTGTCCTTTACGGAAAAAAAGTACCGTCGACACACTTAGAACGTGAGCAAATACACATGTTGCTTTTACCTTGGATATCACCCTCCACGAGGGAGCCCCACAATAACCCTCTGCCAGTCTTGCTCACTTCTATTGCCTTTAAAAGCAGAATTGTGGAATCTCGCCATGCCAACCAATAGAGGTGTGCCGGTAATATTTGCTCGCCTCATCGTGACGATGGTTTCATTATTGCCTTTTGTTAGTCGGCTTGGCGGGTCTGTTCGGTGGCAGGCCTATATTGACTGCTTCCTGCATACGGTTTATTGAAGGGCCAGCTCTCTACAGGCGAAAGATGGCAGCACTGTTTGTGTGATGGGGGCAGCCGACCTTCATGTGCTCACTAATAAGAAACCTAGCAACTTCATGGCTTCATCTCTGGTCTCCTGAAGCCTTTCTCCCTACCTCCCTACTTCCCCTTCTCCCTATGTTTCTCATATCCTAACCTCTATCAACATAGGTACATACATGATCGAAAGCCTAAGTACTCTTTTTAATTTTGCACTAATTGATCTCGAGGGCTTTGCCAAGAAATGGACCTTTTATGCCTGTGCCATATATCTACATCACAGTGTAGCCGTCTATATATATATATATATATATATATATATATATATATAGTTATCTGTCTGGTCTTCTTCTAGTTCTATTGGCCAGCTCCGTTTGTTTCATTTCCAGTTCATCTTGAGACCGTTTCCTTCCCCCTCTCACCATATTGTGATGTGGTTCCTACACTCCCCTACCTCGGAATCTGAAATTCCCATGAGGTGCATTTCTAACCATTCATTAAACTGTACATTCAACGCAGTTAAATTATATCATGGTGGAAAACAGATAGAAGGATTGCTTCTGATTACGAATGTGCCTGGACGGCGCGAAAATTTATTAATTGTTCTACTATTGTCGGTAAGGCCGTTGTGGAGGGTCTCGGATCTAAAGTCTAACCCTATTACATGATAAGAAGGACAACTCTTTTTACTATAGTCAACAACGGTCTATGTATTTTGTTTGGCCCATCATTGCATCTGTGAGGACCTTTGCTCTGCACCAACAGAGGAGCATCATATATAGCAACCCCGTTATCCTATACTGCTTTAATCCAGGTCTCTTAATTGTCTTATTCCTACTCTTGCAGGGTCCTGCGGCGACGCGTAGCAATTACGAGGACGTGTACACCACTGCTGAAGCGAATGGCGCTCGTCGTCTTGTGGGTGAGTAGGACTTGTCTTGTCAGTCCCCTTTTTTTACCCTACCCTCAACACCCCTCCCCCTTTACCGACCAGACCAACAGCCCCACCCCGGACGGGACCTGCCCCTAGCAGTCACAACGAGGCGACCCAATCAGACCGCAGCTTAGATAAATAGTCGGTGGCACTGATGAGACGACGGCTGCCATTGGTCCGGCTGGAGTCGCAGTTGATTGCTCGGGCAGCGTCTGGGAGGTAGGACCATCTAAATATGCGGCGTTAGGCCTGGTTCCCGGTAGGGTTCAGGTCTATAGAATACGACCGGTACCTCAAGTCATACTCTGACGTGTCCCTGGGGCTCAAAGGGTTAAAATAGCTTTCACTGGCTGTGAACCTCAGGGGTACAGAGCTGATAATAGATATCAGGGCCTGCTTTCTAAAGGCACTGGCCCCATCGACAAGCGTGAAATATTCCTTCAGGGATTAGGAGCTGACAGTGGGGGTATTTGGTTGGTAACTGGTACATTACTCTTATCCCATGCATATATGGCTTGGAAGTTATGCCATACTTAGAAAAGCAAATCACTAGTCTAGGTTCAGGTTCTAAGTATTTTTCAATTTACGTCATGCTATTTTTGCTGCTGTTATATATACGCCATTACTTATGGGCGACGGTGTTCATTATACAGAATTACACCATAATGCTTTAATTCCCCGCGGACACTTAACCATATATATCACCTAGTGAGGTCCTACTTTTTGTGGCGTGCATAAATCATTCATAGCTCCATAAATATTTGATGAAGGAAGGTGGAATTATTGAAAAAGAATTCGCCTTATGCATGCTGGCTAGACGACATGGCTCTTGACTATGGCTAGAGCCAATTTCCCTCAATTCTAATCTCTTTTCAAGATTATCGTATGAATCTGGTTTAGATATTACAAGCGCAAGTTCTTACCGGCTTTTCTTCGAGATGTCCTATTAAGCATTTTCCTGAACCAAATAAGATAGAGAAGGATTGTTATTTTGAAGAAGGTTAAACGAGACAGGCATCTTATTTGATATAGGAACACGAAATATTCTCTCTCTTATACAGCACACTAGTGCTGGCATTCCTCACGCTTCGTCGAATTGCAAAGGAAATTGCATTTGACATTGCCACTCGTGCTGCAACACGGACCAGAATCCTAATGCTGATAATAATTTTGGTAAGGTTCTTATTCATCCCATTTCAATGGCCAAGCACGATTCAAGATTGTTAGGTATGCAATCATTTTATAGGTTCTAGAAGCTGTTGGACTGTATGTATATTTTTATCACCATCATTATTTAGGTTTCCCTTTTTGTAGGGCCAAGCGTCGTATAGCACATCTTGATTTCCGTATTATGGGAAAGCATATCCGGCCTCAACCTGTCGTGAGTTTGGCTTCAATCAGCACTAAACATATTACCCGTTCTCACACCAGAACAGAATCAGAAATAGGTAGAATAAAACAACCTTTGAAATAAGATTTTTGGAGTGGAAACCCTAATAAAGTCGTGTCACAGAGGGACTAGCAATGTTAACTATATCAACGTTAGGGTAGGCAAACCTTATGTTTCTCATTGATGATCCACAAGAATACGACACATATGAAAGGGAACACAAAAAGAACAAAGATTTACATGTATATTTATGGTTTAAAGTATCAAATGCAATCTATATATACATTTATCGTTTGTTGTGCATTATCATTTACCTTCCATGTGAATGCAATTAAAAATCCCCATCAGATTCTTTCTGCGGTGGGCCGATGAAGAACAAAGGGAATGTTAATCAGATCTTCTGTCGTCACCTACAGAGGCACCATGCCGAGCTAATTTCCTCATTTTACAGATATGCCCTTGTAATTAAAGGAACAGCCGCCTCCCATATCGGCGCGCAACGATGTTTTGAATTCTTTAGGGTGGTACACAGAGCTGTCTATTGTCTCAGAACGGCCCTGATAGGGGATAACAGGAATCTGTTCCTGGTCCGTACGGTGGCATCATACCAATTAATACAGAACTCCCAGTGCTGAGCCTTAAATGGCTTTTTCGTGGAAGAAAGTATATATCATAAGCATCCGTTTAAAGGTTATCAGTAACGTATCCTAGAAGAGGCGCAGTCTCTTAGCAGGCAATCTACACAAGTAATTCATGAACATGGCAGACATCGTTGAGGAAATAGATTTTCTGGTATATCAATATCATTTGCTGTCATTTCTTGATACGTATGTGAGGCAATTGCAATTGGGCTAACACTCTTTCCCGCATTTTCCATAGAGTGAGTAGTCTCAAAAGGGATTTCCTGGGTGCGCAGAGGAAATCCCTCGAGATGTCATTACTGTCTTGGTTCATTCACGAGACAGTTCACAGAGCCTAGTTGTGGTGGTATGGAGCTCGCTGATTACTGGCGGAAACAATGTCTCAGTCCGTTAATTACATCAGCAGACGACATTTCGCTGTTATCACCACGTAACCAGCGACATCGCAGTATTACTGTGAGGGTACACGCCAGGGACGAGTGGACTGCTTTCTTCGCCAGGGCGTGCTTAATGAGAGAGCGACATGTCACGTATCCGCCAATCAGAACAAGACTTAACGTCCACTGCACCAGTCTGGGGTGTAGGTCAAAATTATAAATCCCGCGCATTCTGCTGTTCAGGTGACAGGTAGGACTCATTATAAGGTTTCCCGAACCGGCTGTTTTTATGTTGCGTCAGAAGACTTCGTAGGAATAGAAAGGGTCCCAGCGTTTGATCACCTTGATACCTTCTCCACGGCAACAGGAGGATTCTAATAGCGCTAGAGGGATCTAGATAACACATGTATTTAATTATCCAGGGATATATTTAGCTGTATAGAATGTGCTACCAATTAATGTTGTCCAATTAGTGCACAATTTTCTTTATCGTTTAATGATAAATTGCCTTCTCCACTTTACATTTTCAAATGGCAACCATTTGAAGTATCACAAGAGTTATCAGTACATACGGGTGCATATTGCCCTGAAGGTTTTTGAGATGTGTGTTTGCATGAAGAACGATCCTGTCCCTGCTATTTTACCAGAGAACTCCGTTGACGTAGGATATCTTAAAAGCCTGGCCCTCATTTTAAGTCAAATCTAACTCAGGGTTTTGCATCAAATCTGAGGATTTATTCAGAACCATCTTGCCCATAGCACATCTGTTATAGTGAATCTGATCATATCTGCAACATAGCATAATAACACCGGAGAATATATGACACATTTCAAATTATATATTTCATGTATTTTCGAAGCCTCTACTCTTTCCAGTCCTTTCAAATTTAAGTTCCAAAACGAATGCACTGATACATTTTACCGCTATAGGACATTACTTTTGTTGCAATGTGATGGTTATTTCAGTATGCATGCCGATGTACACACGTTATCAGGAGTGAACGTTCGGAAAACATTAATTCATCCTAAGCCCTATAGTTCTAGTAGTAACAGAATAGTAGTGCGCGGAATCTTCTATTTTTTTTCAGTTTGGAGTTAGACCATCAGCATACCTAGCATGCTAAAGGAACTTGATTGCACAAAAATTAATTACAAAAAGGCCAAAGCAAGGATCGTAACTTCAATGCGATATCATAAAAGAATTGTAATCAAAATAATTCAGATCATTGCAAGTTTGCAGGGAACGCTGAAGTTATAGTCTGGACTGGCTTCAATGATCTGGTTAGAAATAAAACATAGGATAATCTCAAGAGACTTCCTCGGTTATGACACAAAAGAAATGCCAGAGGTATAGTTTAAAAACTCTGCATCTATCACGTGAGGCCCATTCCGCAAACTGCCATAGGCAGCCTGGTCATATACGTTATATACAACCGGCGATATAATCTTGAAACATAAAAGCTACAAAAACAAGCCCATAAATAATCTCAGCGGAGAAGGCATGGGAGCCTGGCCTATACAGACAATAGCATCGCGCTGATCGCAGCGACACCAGGCGGGAGGTATCATAGATGAGGCGCGCCATGACCAATGGATGGTCAGACGGGGAACCCGTCAAGTGATAGGGAGTACACGGCCCTTAAAAAGAACGCCATGCCCGGTACCAGTCCCAGCTGACCCATCCAACCTGACCCCACGGGCCTCTCCTGGGTCCGAGGGCGTTAGCAGGTGCCTCCCGCCGGGGGAGAGGTGGCGTCGCACTTTGTATGGGTAGGGCGTGAGGGCTGGGTCGGGTGCTGTTCACAGGGGAGCGTTTCGGACTGGTTTGTGAATCGGAAAAGGTGGGAGAATGGTTAGGTTTCTATGGTTGCTGGGGAATATATGTAGATTAGGTACCCGACGGTGTCTTCTATGCATGATGTACTTTGAGCGTGACTGTATTCTCGGGCGAATACATTCTATTCCTCTTTTATTTATGAGGTATATAGAATTGTTGGATTGGACTGGTACCACTTACGACCATCCTATTTGACAAAAACCGTGGCTAATCATAATAGTAGTTCTCTAAATGTTCCAGTTCCAAAAGCAGGAAAGACATTTTTTAAAGGGTTTATAAAAGGCAATGCTTGACTCCTCCAGAGTGCTAATATGGCAATGTGTCCCTGTGAAAAGGCTATAGAGCAATATTTTAATATGTTGATGTTTCATCCAACGACGGCCAAACTGTTTAGACCATATAGGCCCGAGCTGTCAGAAAATGACAAGTAAATGATAACATCTCACTGAGGAACCATCTGCGCCCCATGTGGAGCTGCTCAGAGTGTAACTCCAGGTGCTAGAGTACCACTGTACTATTGCCGAAGTATACATCTGGTTAGATTTTATAATTGTTGTAATATTAGGAAACGTCCTTATTGTGGACAAAACGATTCATGTTCGAGGTCAGTTGCCGATTTCATACTGCCTGACGCCATAGGCGGAAGGCAGTATAAAATCGACGACTGACCGAGAACGAGAAGCGTTTCATCCACAGTTAGGACGTTTGCTTATTATCATATACCTTAAATCGATGAAAAAAAAACATTTTAATTACTTATTAAGGCACACTCACAGCGGGCACGAACATTATTATTACTGCACCTCTAGCAACGGGCAGTATTTCATAGACATTCGCACACAGGTATATAATAATTAGATACAAGAGTAAGATGATTGATACAAGATGGGGATAGTATGTTCGTTCACATTTATTCAGTGAATCTCCGTATATCCCCTACACGGATATACATTTATGGAATGATAAGCAATTATTGGGTAATCAATATGTGTAAAGATTCATAAAGAACATATCTTTAATACCGTCCAATTACAGTTATTCAGTCGCTGTCTCTCCTTTTCTCTTATACAATTTTTACTCTATGTCTATCCACCTCACTTGGAACTACAGATGCCGGAGGTGGGCAACGTATGTAGAGGGGTAGGACCTACAAATCGACCCGAGTTGTGGGCCTCTCATCAGTAGGATTGAGAGAGTAGACACGAGAGGCATTGGGGCAGGGGAGGTTAGAGTGAGTAGATTATAGACTAGCCCAGTCCAGCTCGGCCTCGCCTTCTCTCCGGCTGTCCGTTCGCATTTACTTATGTATGGATTCATTTTGGCTTATTAGGTTTGGATGTTATGTTAGATGAGGGAGTGTCGGCAGTCTAGTTGGTCATAATAAGGTTACTGGTGCTGGACCGAGTGTGAAGCTGTGGCAAGCTGTAAACATGTGTACTTAGAGGGGTGGGAAGGACGGGAGACGGATAAGGGTGTGAAGTGAGAGGGGATTGTTACCAGCTACCACTTCCTCATCCCCCCAGCTTTGACGTTGGAACCCCGCCAGCTGGGGCACCTCCTTCAATCTACCGCCAGGGGCTGGCAGGTAATATGGACCACAGTCCTTGGAGAGTATATGCGTCCCTCCGTGTATGGACTCGGTCCCGTTGCACGATAAACCATTTTAAGCAGAAAGTCAACCTTTCTAAAACAATGAATTTGGATTAAATCTAAAAGGAAGCAGAGTCTTGAGACACCTGCAGTGTGATCTTTAATGAGATTTCACTAACTCAAGAGAGAAATATAGATTTTCTTTAGGCATAATTATCCAAATAGCTACCATTTCGGTTCATCCCTGTGATTAAGCACGTTTTCCTGATCAGTTTGGTCCAAAACCACCTAGCTCCCGTGCACTAATTGTTCTTTAAAGATAACAAAACTATCCCCTTAGGTCACCAATACAGATGTTTTTCATGGGTTCTTAGTATGTTTATGACGAGGCTATTCTACATCTGTGTATAAAGAGTCCTGAAACACATTTATATGATGGACAACCTCCTTGGTTTATATCAGCTGTAACAGCTTTACAATACCAGATAACTGCATAGAATCTTCTGTAAAGGTCTCGGTGCACTACGGGTGCATCGTATCTTAAGGTAATGTGCGGAAGGTGGCGGTCGTTGGAATATATACCTTAAATGTAGCGATTGCAATGTATTGAGATCATATTGCATTTGCTGGCTTTCCGGAATATAGATCGCATAAATACCGACCCTTGTTTGCACCTGAGCTTGCATAGATTTATTAACAAAGAAACAGAATGAAATCTACCCCTACGTGTCCTATTGAACCCTAAACAGGGCTGTAATTACTGTAACACAGGTGAAATGGGTTTCACAGGCATATAGAGTGACGGTTGTCTATATCAAGTTATACTTGATCTCTGATTATGATAGTACATGAGCAGTTACTAAATAACTACTGAGCTGAATAGAAAGCTTGTATGTAATGGTTTTAGGGAACGAGTATAAAGCAGCAAATTTTATGGTAGGGGGACTCTTTCAAGCTGTTAGATTTATATATGGTTAAAATCTGCGCTTTTCGAAAAAATGATAATGAGAGTAAGAGGATAAGGGACAGAAATGGCATCATGATTGTAGAAATATCTCTGTTATTGCAAACAAGATGAAACCTTTCTGTATTGCACGATTATTATTGACCCATTGCCCTTTGAGAGAAAACCCTAGTTCGCGCTCCAATTCCAGGCAACATAACATAAGAAAAAATAAGGAGAAATGGTCGCTTGATTATATAGAAATATCTTATGTTCGGAAAACAGCTGAAATTAATTTTGAAGTTAGATTTTCGCAACCCTTTTTTTTAAATAAATGCAAGGACATGCCCAGACCATCTCAAAGTTGCATAGTTCATGGTTGCAATAAAAAGCATATATTACTTAAGGCAGTTGTGAAAGGATCCTTTAGCAGATGCCCTTGGAACCATGGGATACGCATCTTCAAATGGGTGAGGTTATGTGAGACTGTCGAATGTGATTTTGTGTAAGGTATGTCATGTTATGCATGAAAACACCGTTCTATGCAAAGGAATTATTTGCTTCATCTTAGCCGCAATTTAGTGTCACTTTTTGCAATGATATGCAAAGCAGAGTTTTAATCCGGGTCGATGGCAATTCGATCGGATAACATTCACAGCAGATTTCGGTAGTGAGAACGAGTAAAAATGCAATAGCTGAAATGATGCATTTCTCAAGAATTTCTCGAAATTATATTAGGCAGCGGTGCCTAAATAAAACCGAAGCAGGTAGCTCAAGGAAACGCCGACATGATAGAAGGGGTGGATTGAACACCCCTTTATACCAGCTTTGCATGCGGCCGATAGCGACGGGTCTTTTCTCGGCTGAGAGACTCTCCCTCACACGCCCAATTTAATTTTATTCTCTACTTCATTAATCAAACTCGCCATTTAAATCCCTATGGCTATTCATGGTCCTATTCCGGACCCCGTCTCACTGCCCCTATCTGCAGACTCGTAGTCTGCTATTGGTTTTCTTCATCGCCGCGTCACAGCCCATAATCACATTAACTGGCATGGCGCCGTTCCTAAAATAATGTACTCGAGATTGAATTAGCGATCTCAGTTTTACCCAAGGCATATATATTCCTATTACGTAGAACTGAAGGTGACTAAGATTCAATCTTCTTTTAGTTCTTAAAGATTTATGAATCTGGTGCAGAAATATTTTCATCTAAAGCAAAAATAGAGTTTGAGATACCGCGGAGAAAGTTTTGGTTACGCATTCCAGGAACCAGCCCCCCGGTTATATGCTCACTGGAGGAATGACGTCACGAATCATGCACGGGCCTCGCTCTATAGGTTGTGCGCCACGCCAGCCTACACCACTCAATTACCCGTCGAGGGGCAAGACGTTGCAGGCTTTAATTGAATCGGATAGGGTGGAACAGTCGCGCAAACGGAGGTCGAAATTGCCTGATTAGGCGTATATCATATTTTGTCATTTGTCGAGACGGGCTGAGGCGGGGGCCGGGGTTTTAATCTCATTAACGTCACACATTAAGTAAACTCCTGCCGCTGGGGCATCTATCACAAGCTAGAGTGGGCCTGGTCGCGTCCCCTTTATCAACGTAAACGGTGCCTGGTTCTGTTTTATATACACTCCCTACTTTTCTGTGAAGTACCTCAGTATCCATTTGTCCTCATATGAAAATACGAGTCTCGCTTTGAGATGTGCAAATTAGCTTTGCGAAGCAGTTGAATTGCAAAATAGTAGCAGTAGCAAAAAGAGAAAATTCAATTGTCTAGTACTGTTACGTACAATAAATACAAGAATACGTTAGACGAGGTCATAGTTGCTTGCTCAGGACTGCGGACCTTTCTTGTTGAGCTTACCCCCTCCCAAATAAGGGAAAAACGATCTAACTGGATTAGAGAGGTTACGTAATGCATTTGCTGCTGCTTTTTACCCTAATGGCACTTCACAAATATTTATATGATGATTTGATCGTTTTATTTGAGACGTGTGAAGATTATGAATGCATGACTAGTTCAGCGGTATCTATGAACCATTTATGCTGAAAGGTCTATTTGGAAATATCAAAATATAAAAAATAAGACATCTTGTTCCTCGGTAATACACCTAATGAACTGTCTGACCCGCCTAGCATTTCTCAGTGAGTCGCTCTTTTCTTGGACAGAGAGCTACCAACAATAAAACTGAAACATACTGCAACTCAGTCTGCTGCAATCAGGCGAAACACGCCGCATTTGATCAGCAGGCAGTTATCAAGATTTGTGTTTCTCTCACCCACTTTCCACCGTCTCCCATAATACCAGCCCTGCGTCTCAATGGGCGGCCTGTAACCCAACCTTTCGTCTTGTAAGGCACTCACTACCCCCACTGGCCTAGCCCCTTCCTGTCTCCTCTATTGTCCGAGGTGGAGGTGCTTTTCAGAGGCGTCGGATTGGCGTGACAGACGCTGGACGAGTTGGTTGCGCATGCGCGCCAGTCGCTGGTCCATTGAGTGTGTCCTGACAGGCAATCCGCACATCAGTGTACGTCACTTCATCGCCGACCCCACGCTGCCCCCTCCTGTCCCGCTTCCTTTGACCAGCTACACTGCCTTACCGACTTCTGTGCGCCGACTCATTCCATCTTTTTTATTTTTTCACACACCCCTTGGGCCTTTCTGTTCAGCCGGATCGAAATTATTTCCTAAGCCTGGAAAATGGTAATCCAACCTCGGCTTTGATTAAGCTTTTTCGACTAGAACTGGAATTTCTTTTTATTTTAAAGCTTCAGCCAAGCATCAATGGGCATCTCATTTGGGGTTTTCTTGAGACGAGATATTTGCCTATCGGCATTGCAGTTGGGACGGGGAAGCCTCTATGGTGAAAGGTATAAGTAGTATAAGGAAGAAAGACTTTATGTCGGGCGCTACGTCTTGTGAGTAGTAGGAGAAAATGTCGCCAATGTTGCGGTTACATATGAGTTCGAGGTGAAGGGACCACGACTAAAGGCGTATTTCCATTGGCAGACGAAACGGTTGTAGATATTTTGAGGTACTCTGAAAGTCTGTCGGTGGTGCCACTGGCTGTGCGTCTCTATAGAAGGGTAGTAGATTCCAATCAGTGACCAAGCTTTCACTCAGTGGTGGGTGGTGCCACATTGCATAATCTGAGCAGAAAAAGTCCTGGGTCACTTCACGAGCTGGGTCGTTTCCATTCACCGATTTTGGGTCAGCAGTGCCAAAAGTCCGTCGGTGGTTCCTGACTGAAGATCGCTGACGGGAGATCGGCCAATGGAAACGGGCCTTAACTAACAAAACGGGAGCCGTCCCGATTTGCCATGCTAAACGTCGTGGGAAAGATATGAACGGAATTGCACATTTCCTTGTGTAAACCCCTGTCGTTCAATGAGTTTGTGATAATAGGGTGATGATGTCAGGAACTTGAGCGTAAATCTTCCTTTCTAGGTCATGCGTGGGGTATAAGTTCTTATGATAAAAGTTGAAAAGGAACTTTCTTTGTAACATGAGAACTTGCGTCGAGATTCATATTACATTCTAGTGAATGAATGGTGTAACCCTACCTCCTATCATAAAGATTGCCCTTCGATTAAAAGGTTGATCAGACGATTTTGACATTTTCTTTCATTGCGGGAACCTTAGATGAGAATGGTATGTTTGCCTTGGAAATTATAAATTTTGTTACATGTCTACGTGCTTGAAATGAAGCTCATGAAGATTATTGTAATTTGTACTGGACTCTCTTCTTTATCCACAGGGAGGTTTCCTCGTCTACACACGGGTGTGGCTCATGGGAGGTCATCCTCCTGTCTTCAAGCCAGAGGATAACCCAGCCGCTGCCACTACAGATTCCGCCCTCACCAGGTACAGTGACAACCCGCTTCTGGAACCCCCCCCCCCCCCTTAAGACGAATTGCTCGGAACGGAAAATTAATTTCCTTTCTATCAAGAGTTCATTTTTTATCCCGATTACGGGGACACCCCGCTTTAGGGGTCACCATAGGTATGTAATGATAAATATTATCATATATCTGTGGTCGTATCACCTACACATATGACCCGCTCATACCCATGTCATGTTTATACCCGAACGCAGTATAGTGTAGTAAAGGGTATGCTATCACCACGGAAAACAGAATAGAGGCCGCTACAAGCCTATCGATATCGAATCGAAGTGGCGTCGATCCCCCAATTTCGACTAAACGCAAAGGTAAAAATAGGATATTTCAAGATATAAAATAAATAGAAATTGACGATAAAACGAACCTCTGCCTGCGGCATCGGTATTTATTTAGTTAACACGTATTTATCAAGTTCAGCCACGGTAACCATGTTTCTGTAAAATACTACCTTCCGTACAACATGGGACAGATTTCATTCAGCCACCCTAACGATGTCTCCTAATAAAGCAGACATTATGTAAACTCAGGTCCATGATGCGTGTGTATGAATAAAGAACTCCGTATGAGACATTCTAAAAGTTCCATCCGTCATCTAGGAATTCAGCATTGTGTCAAAGATAATGTCAGTCGCCAAGCGAAATCATAGTTCAAATAGCTAACAATCGTTGACGAATTTCTCAATTACCAGAACCAGCAGAAAAAGCTTAAAATAGTTACACTAATCGTATTCCTTCAACAGCTTTAACACAAGGTAGATTCACTTACCATGACTTGAATAAAGTAGGAGTAAGCATCCATTAGGGCCGCTTATCAAACATCATCTATTCATTCATGCGTAATGCAGTCTGACTGCGTATTTCACATATGGTTAATTGCGCACGCTACAAAGTCTGTGAGGGCAGCAATAAAATGACAAAGCAGAGCCCATATTAGAGCACAATATGCCTTCATTAAGAATTGATAAGCTCTAATTACATCCTCTCATAAGTATTAATAGACGATGCGTGCAGCATCGGACAGGCACAACTTAGTGTCTCGCTTTATCTCCCTCTGTGCCCACTCAATGAGTGATATAAAAAATTAAAATAGGAATCAGTATTTAAAGATAAATTTTCTTTTTCTTTGACATTTTTTTTATTTTCACTTTTGGCAGACCCGGGTGGTGACAACGTAAAGTTTCTTTGTAGAGAAATGTGATTCTTTCACGTAGGTGCAAGTCCGTTATTAATTGAATAAAACAATTCACAAATGAATTGTCAGAATATAAAAGGCCATTTAATGCTTGAGATTCGAATTGTAATTTTCAGGCTAAATCATGTTTGATATCAAAACTGAGACCAACCAATTTAGGTCCAATGGTTTACTCTCAGGGCCTATGGTTTTCTCTTAGTCTGTGTAATACGTTCGAATTCTGATGTATGGATTTCAATAGATCAGAACAAATTTAGACGAATTATAATGCAAAATATAATTCAGACAGACATTACTGTGCCATGGTCATCTTTAATGTATTTGATGTAAAGGCCCTGCATTGTATTTCCTATCTATAAAAACTAGAATCTTCACGTTTATCTTCAGGTTCCTCACTTACGGCTATGTTTATGCCCTCAACGCCTGGCTTTTACTCTGCCCCGTCATGCTTAGCTATGACTGGCAAATGGGCAGTGTTGCTCTGGTAACGAAGATGGCCGACCCGAGGAACTGTCTGTCACTACTCCTGATCCTGTCCCTGCTGATATTAGTTCTCGTCGCTGTATGCAAGACAAGAGTAAGTGTCCTAGAACTAGGAATATCATTCAGGTTGATGACCGAGTAGCGAAATATCGGGACTCAATATAAAGGTTCTACTTTCAGAACGGTGATTATTCTTATTTTCTTGGCTGGAACTACGTTTATAGGGAATGTACTTGGACAACCTTTAAACATCAATATAAGTATTACCATGGATACTCATTAAGTACTAACACTGTCGACGTTCTGTGATAGTGTATGTCACCTTTTATCTAATACGAATTCATATTTAGAAACATCGAACTATGAATAAGAATCAGCATACAAGGTATTTTCTAAGAATGTATCCGTATAAAAGCTCTTTCGGGTAACAAGCATTACCGAGAGTCCAATTCTTTGCATTGCTGTACATATGGGAGGTACGAGTATCGCATAAATATATTTGGCGCAGTAGCACCAAATCACCAAGAGCTATGATATCTCGTTTGAATATTGACTATCCTTTCTGTACACATCATCATGCAACATATAGACCGTTATGAAAAGCCTTATCATGAAAGCGGAACTCCTAGTGTTACCTAGACCAGGATCAGGGTGACCTTCCCATCCCCGTTCTTCAATATTGCGAATGTGAGAAAAATATAAAGAAGTCAGACCTGTTCTATTTACCCATTAAGCCAGACCAGCCCTAGAATAATTTCTCTTCACGGGAAAAGAGTAGCTGCACCTTGAAAATGTCGACATCCAAGGCAGTTAATCGTAATGTGTGAAAGAAATTGTGAACGCCTCGCAATTTTGTACTGGGTCCTATTTGTTCCGTTTCATTAGATGATGTTCATTATCTACAAAACAGTTTCCATTTTTTTGCATCAGGGCATCCACCAGAGGCGACTTACAGTGTCTCTGCTTTTGCTGCTACTGCCATTCATCCCGGCTTCCAATCTCTTCTTCCCTGTTGGCTTTGTTATCGCTGAGCGAGTCCTTTACATACCAAGGTAAGGTTTGATCTTTATCACAGTCTCAATGTGTATGTCTGTTTATCCCTAGTGCGTAATGTCATTATTTCATGTATGAGAGGCCTTACTCCATCCGCGCTGATGTTTACGATAAAGAAGAAACCTCTTGTATGGTGCTCTGCCTAAGTATGGACAAGGTTGGCGGCAGGAAGTCTACCAAATTAAAGGGAGAAACGAATAGATTCACTAAAGCAGCGTTAATTAATGGGCAAATGCCTTAGCAGTGCAGGCAGATGGTTCATGTCATACTTTATGTCTGACTCGATTTAAATGCAGGTCATCTGGCTTTCCCGACATCCCCCGACATCATTTCAATTAATGCATCCTTCGGTTATATAAAGACTGTGGAAAACTCACTAGATACTTAGGAATCACGCCTTTTCATGTCACCTTTGTCTGGGAGATTGATTCATGAGAGGAGACGAAGGGAGGTGTTTCTAGTGGGATCCAGGTGAGAATGATTGTGATGTCCAAGTTGAAAATCAAATATGATGATAGGACATTCCGAAAATAAAGAATCATCGATCAGTGATACTGTTCAGGGTCCAAAATAGCAATCTTGGTTTCCAAATGGGCCTATATAGCACACTTGGTTTCCTTAGATGAACAGATATATCTTACCTCTTTGGTCTGAATAGTATATGAACAATTCGATATCTACATATACGCTAAAATCCGTACACACATGTATAGGATGAACTTTTGCTTTTGCAATGATAATTCTCCCAAAATCTGCTAACTATTCACAATTGTTCATTTTTACATCTTTGAAAACATACCAGTTCCAGCGAAGTAAGGCTAAAAAAACATGCGGCACTCGCATATTGATTTTAATTATACTCACTCAAGCATCGGTGGATTACTTTTTACCAGCAGTGAGATCAAGCAAGTAAGTAATTACCGGGAGACGGTGGCGACGAGCTGGCCACGTTATGAGGGCGGCGAGCTGGGGCTGCGAGCTGCTCCCGGTTGAGATGCTCATCAAGATAGAGGCAATATATGACCGGGGACTAAATAAGGGCCGGCGACGGGCGTGGGCAGAGAGCAGAAAGCCTTGATTAAGTGTGAGGCCGGCGGACAGCGGGAGTCACTCCGAGTCACTCTCGGCAGGTCAGAGCGACTTGTAAGGGTGGGACCTGCTCATTGCGTAGGCCCTGAGAAGGACCTTCAGAGGTCCAGCTTCTTTCATAGTGTTGCTACGGGACAAAATATCACACAACCCAAATCCAATTCAATAAGAATGGTTTTGCCTTTCATTCTCAGAATCATTATAATCCCTTATAACGTTTCTAATGTTTTATTCAGAAATGGTTCTGAACATCACATGAACATAAAGTTTAATTCTTTTTTTAACCTAAGCCCGTGTTAATTTATGGTAGACTGAGTGACTGTATCCAAACTATCCTCTCATGTATGTAATTAGTCTTACATTCTTTCACCAACGTTTAATGGTTTCTCCTACTTGTGCCACTATCAGGTGGATGTGACTGTGGTCTTTCAAGACTTCAATGA
This sequence comes from Alentia gelatinosa, assembly GCA_950022655.1. Classification (NCBI taxonomy): domain Eukaryota; kingdom Metazoa; phylum Annelida; class Polychaeta; order Phyllodocida; family Polynoidae; genus Alentia; species Alentia gelatinosa. The sequence continues at coordinate 97,984,306 of OX465580.1, read as the reverse complement.
CAACGTAAAAACTCTATAACAACGGACACAGGTAACCTTGCCGAATTTGATACAGCAATGCTGAAGTAATATATAATGTATATTGGCATTGTTCAGAGTATTATGATACGTCTCCATTCAATATCGATGTGCATAGACTGACTTCTGAATAGTTCTTTATTCTTCTGTATGCCTCTATCGAACACGCGCAGTATACGAATGAGGTATCATTAAATAGCTACAGATGATGCGGACGGGCAAAGCCCAACCTACCCAGCATCTTTAGACCGAACAATATGTCTATATAGGGAAAGGACATCTTCAGCACTGCTTGCCATTATGTACCCTTTGTGTCTTCGGGACTTTGATGTGTAATACTGAGCAGGTGTAGCGTCATAGAAGTCGAATTATCCTTAAAAAGGAATGCACTTAAGAAGGTTATCTTGTGGGAGGCTCATAGCCAGTCCGCCATTCTGTGCGTCGTGCGTTGCCAATATAGAAAAGAAAAACAGCAGCGGACTCGATTAGGGTACTCCACACCCCACGCTTCATGAATCATTAACGACAGTAATTAGGTATATATGATCGACATGGTGTCATCGGTAGGAGCCTTCCTGCATTAGATTTTCCAGGATATGGCAGATTTTCGGTGATGGCCCGTTGGTCCCGGATGAGTCATTTGAAGCCTATTTCAAGCTCTGTTAACGACACTTCAAGCATTGCAAAGGGGGTTGGGGTGAGCAGGGGAGGGGTTCGAGGCGGACGCCCCGGTGGTTAGTCCACTGCAGTCCCGGGACAATAGCGGCAAGAGGCCGGAGTGTGGACTGGGTGCGGACCGGGGAGCAACGGCCCCGGGAGACGGGGAATGCGGATTGGGTCCATGAACAACATCTGCGTTAGGCAAACAGTCGTAAATCATGGTGTCAGCCAGGGTGGGCGAAGAATAAGGCCTTGCCTGCCCACCTCGTACGTCACAGAGATGCCCCCAGCTGGCCAGCCACCCATACCGACACAGTCCAGATACCCGTACACACACCACACACGCACACAGTCTTCCCTGCCGCCAGGGGTGGAAACCCTCTAATTACCAATCATATGATATTCTTTTCCCGGCAAATTCGGCCTTTTCACAATATAGAGCTTCGGTGATATCTCCTTTCTGTCTATAATGGACAAAATTGGACTCCACGTTTTGGGTTGGGGTAAATTCATCAAGTTTTCATGGCTTTATAGAATTTGCATTTGCAATCACTGTTTTACTGTTGTTTGCGGGTGCTCACTAATGACATATCATTGACAACAATATTCAATAACGTATGGGCTGCCTAGATTCAAGTCCATTATAGAATTAAAATATATACATTGAAATTTGAATGCATATTTAATTGGGGTCATGGAATCTATAAGGTATGGCCAATATCGATAGCTTTATGAATATTAAATATTTCATTTCATTGGCAAATTCGAGGACCTCCATTTCAAGTTCCATGTACAGATAAACTCATAAGTCTTACCCAAACATCCCGTACACGCATACAGAGGAGGATATGCACATGTATCTACTTCGACTGACAGCTCTTTGACCCAGAAGTCCATTAAGAAGTGACAAATACACCCTACTGATCAATTATGTCGGGCGATACAGTCGAATGGTTTCTAATCATTTTCCATAAGCACCCAGCTCCACTCCCTCCAGCTGTCTCTCCTCCTCATCTTCCCCAACCGTATCATACTGTCCTACCCTACCCTGCCTGCCGCACCCGCTATTACCCTCCCTCCTACGGCACCCTCCCCACCACACCCACCCAGCTATCACAATCACTCCCTCAGCAATCATCTCCTTTGGGACGCGTCTGTGGCATTGTTGGGTTTTCATTAGCTTCCGGCCCGACCCGGCGCCCCTACTCTCGTCTCGCGACAGCAGACATCAGAGCGCGAGAAGCGGAAGCGGAATTGCGTCTCCGTGTTGGCCTAATTGTATCTAAACCCCGCCGAGGCCCGCCACCACCCGCACCCACCAGCGACAAATGTGGGTTAGGGACATGGTACCGGTACAGAGGGATTATGCTCCCACGTTTTATTCTCTTTTCCTTCTTTGATCATTTTTTTCTTTTGTGTTCCTTTTACGCCTCAATAACAAGCGTCATTCTTAAGGAGTTGGTTATTTATCGCGTAAGTAAGTTGTTCTACAAACTGGAAGTAGGTCAAAAGGATGACACATTTATGAATAAGTACAGCCATGAAAAGATATGATTAAAAGAGGTTTCAGATTTTATGACGTGTCTGCTTTTTTCTGCACAATACCAAGCAATCTCTATCCTGCTAAAATAATAAGTTTTCTCGAAAAATGTTGCATTGAGGCATATGGAAATCATTAGTTGCCCGGACGGGTAGCAAATAGTCTATAATTATTTTTCTGTGTTCCTTTATATGCCTTATTATATGAGGCAACGTAACAGGGACAGCCGACCTTCATGAGGGATTGTACTTAAAGTTCTAGATTAAATGGCGATGCAATGCAACAAAGAGACACTAGGGGCTATAATAAACAACAGTCATAACACACAGGAAAAACAAATACGAAAACAGTTATGCTTTTATTGGTTTGAGATAATTAGACAGAATTGAATTGTTTGCAAGTGAATAACTTGATAAAAAAATGTGTTTGTAGTGACATTCTTCAGAAAGTACGCTTGGGGAACTAATGATTTGATAATCGATTCGCTTCAACAGCTCTTTGATAGCATGTAAATTCCTAGCCTTAGATCTCCAAAGGGACCCCTGGTCATAGACTAGGATGAGGTTGCTGACAGAGATGGGGACGTTTATAAAAAAAAACTGAAATGCATTGCATTCACATCGGGCTAGTAATGAGGAAAAATCAAATTGACATTCAGAGAAGGCGCGGAGACCTCCGAGGCTGTACCCAGGCGTTCCGATGCCAAACGATGCAATTTAATAGCGATGAAATATTCATGATTCCGACTGCGTCCCTGTGGTTGCCTTTTGCACTCGACATTTGAGTGCTTATTGGTGCACGGAGGGTGGCGTCCTGAGTTCGGTCTGCTGAGTAAATTGGTTGAAAGGCCAGCAGGCTCCAGACGCGCGGGCAGTGTTATTGAAACATCATCTCATGTCAGCAGAGCAAAATGCTTCAAGCAAAATACGTTGATTCTGCAACGAATTTAATAGTCGCAAACGGGTGGTGCACAATAGATCCGGCCAAGACAGACCTGGATACACTGCAGCACTTTACATAAAAGACTGTAGACAAACTGAATATAGATAGCTATAAAAAAAGAGTGTGCCTGATCTGAGCTGGTCCGGTGGTCGTATATTCATCATGTCGAATGGCATTGGTAGCAGGTCTGCAGCGAAAAAGATATTAAGGTAATGGATATCCCTGAGGACTACAGAGCAGCTCGCACTATCAGCTCATACCCTGTCCCCTCCTATTTGGTTCTGCCTTTGTCTGTCTACAAGAGCTGGTCAGGTGGGAGGGCAACAGTAATATGTTGTCTGGCTAGATATCGTCCTTGTTCCTCTAACCATAGTCTTGTAACCTTGTAAGGTAATAATGTACTATCATCAGAATTATTTCTAAGTTACGTCTAAACCTCCCATGTGTTTATTGGTCTCTGCCTCTCTCTGCCTCTCATTCTTTTTCATATATATGGTGAATGTCATTGACACCTCAGAGACAGAACCTCCTGAGATCTGTGTCTCTCAGTCCCGTCCACCTTTACATGTATACCGGGCTTCTCTTTCAACATTTTCATCGGTTCTTCTATATGTGTTCTACTCAGTTCTGTCTGTGCCCAATACTCTTTGTAGTTTCCTACGGAAGCCCGTCTCTGAATGGCAGAAGCAGAGTAGGGCTATTAGCCGCACACAAAGTCTTTGTTTATCTCAATGTGCCAGATACCCATGATTTATACGCGAGTGGAAAGTATTCAGTTATTTTGCCTTGGGCTATGTACATTTACAGAGAGCTAAAGCTGTACATATATACATATATATGCCCCGTTTTTCAAAACAAAACTAGCAGCTTTAATGTAAATGTATCGACAAATTGTTCCATATGCGATTGCAGTGCATTAGTCCATGGACAACTTCCCCTTTTGGTAGACAGTGTGGTCGTGAGCCACTAATTCATAGGCGCTGCAGGGACTACACAAAAATTGGCTGATTACATTGGACACGTCGCCTTTGGGTGGACGCTCCAGCGGCCTGAGAGCCGCCAGCTACATTAGGTTAGATCGATAGTAATCAAGTGCCGGTGGATTATTGCATTTGATGGCATTAGTTAATTATGAATTGCAATAACCGTCGGGTCTTGCAGTGTGGTTTTATGTGGAGAAGTGGGTGGTGGGGGAAGGTGGTGCTGGTGCTGGGAGTTGGGGGAGGGGGGGTGGGTCTGCCAATGAGAAGGGTTGAGTGTGAAGATGGTCGTTCTAGAGGACCACGAATGCAGGCTTCATGACGCTAAGTAGGTAGAGGATCAGGCTTTCCTCCCCTTAGTCCACCGTCTGGCGGTGTCACACGAGTGTCAGCTGAGAGGCCTACAAGAGTCACTAGGGTGTCACTTAGCTGTCAATCAACAAGCACTCACATTAACATCAGCTGTTCCCCAGCTGTCGATCCCGGTGCGGATCTATAACGAAGATTGCTCTGATGCAAAGTTATTAAAGGAATATCGCTGACAGACATTTTTACTCTACAAGTGAATATCCTTAATGGGTTAATATTAAAGGAACAGACTCTGATTGCCGTTAAGATATGAAGCAATTCCCCCCGACATGACAAGAACGGGTTTTTCGCGGGACGTAACTTTCTGTAACAGCACATGGTATATGGTATTCAAAGCATAAGTTATATGGTGGCGTGACGCATTTGGGAGGAGTATCTTTATGAGGAAAGCCGTGCTGTAGGGGTCTATTCTTTGGCTACTCGTTGGGGACCCCCTAAATCTCACTCCGCTATAGCCTATCTGTGCCCACCTACCAACCTTACCCCATGTGCTGTAAGCTGTGTCCGACAACCACTCAACCTACGCTTAGAATTCCCGGAAGTAATTGCTGCCACCTGTGATAATTAATAATCAGTTACCTGTGATTAGGTCTCGGCTCGTGGGGTCATATGAAGGGAGGGCCTGCTTAATAAAGATGGCGTGTGGCTTAGCAGGGTGGGCGATAATGGGGGAATTAGCGGGTCGTCTGTCAGTCTCTACATCGTCGAGCATGCCGGGACACAGCTGCCGCTAGTCTCAGGCAGGTGGCTTGTTCACGCTAGCGGCATTGTTATTCTCGCCAAAGGCGCCATTCAAAATAAGATGTTAATGGTTTCCTACGAGTCTTTACAGCTAGACATACTACTATACATATATACATTTTACCCAACAGCTTACAAAAGGACGGGTTTTAGCGGCCAATGATAGTAGGGCGCGGAGGATGCTAATGCGACTGCCTTATTAATCAATGAGATTATTAATTGCACACAGATTTAAATGCTTAGGACATTTTACCATATATGTACTTGAACGTATTTCATAATGTGGTTGCAGGCTGCCGAAGTAGCTATATGAGAACATCCGAATAAATGTCTCACCTCCCGTCAGTTGGGCACAGCGGGATATCACATTGCATGCCAACACGGCATTATCTCACGTACCCGTGTCGGCGCATTAGGGCGGGGTCTCTGTGGGTGGTATCCCATATACAGGTAGACAGAGATGTTCCCCCTGTTTTATAACATGGACGGACGATGAGGTCGGCTTGTGTAGGCTGTGTATAGATCCCCAGTGAACTACCAAACAAAGAGCGGCCAGCCATACAACCTGAGCCCCGGTGAAAATCAATTGAAACACGGACGGCCTAATGAGAAGGGTCACACGACCTCTTGTATATCGAAGGGCTGACTCTTGTAGTGACTATTTATTCTGTGCTTCAGGCTATGAATGCACTAATTGGTTTTGGGTTTAACTGGTGGCTGTTACTCGCATGGTAAAGCCAGAGGAGAACTCATTAGGATCATATTGTATCAGGAATATTACAAATACAGGTCTAATCTATCACGAATTGTACTTTTGATTTGTTCTATCAGAATTTAATTCTAAATTTCAACCAATATAACTTAAAAATCATGTAACTATCCAAGGTAGATCTGATGATTATATAGTGAATTTAGTTAACTGTTTCCAATGAAAGATACGATTGCTAGAAGCAGTGGCCCATTGCAATCAAAAGATTCATCTCTCTCCCTTTTGTTCTTCTTCAACTAATCCCAACTCAGGAGCGGAGAAAATATGTGCTGACCACCGACGAAAAAGTGCTCCGTCGGCATCAAGGAGTCTTTTTATGAACAGTTCAACAGAAAATTATAAGATCATGATATAAGGAAGACTGTGGTTCAATATAAGTAATAGCAGTAAAGACATTTGACGCTGTTATAAAACATGTCATTCTGATGCTGACTCTCCGTCCATCATTGCAGCCTGGGATTCATCCTGTTACTGGCGCAGGGTCTTGAGCGCCTGTCTGTACGCCCGTGCCGTGGAGGACTTACTGCCCTGTACTGCGGGCTCCTCCTGTGTGGGGCGTGGGCCGGCAGGACTGTCTCCAGGAACAAGGTCTGGGTCTCCAGGGAGGCGCTCTTCAGGTAAGAGAAACCAGGGTATTATAATCACGACATGTTACTCTAACTTTGACCCTTTCTAGGTGAGAATGCCTTAAGGTGGTAAGCAGAGACGAGAGTACAAATGGTTTATCATAACACATTTTTGAATATCTCAATAAACTCTGGATTGAATGTGTAGTTCTGTAAATACGGAAAGAGACGTCTGCAAATATTTTTCCATGAGAAATCATTTAAGACCATTTTGGTATCGTTTATATGAAGTGAGAAGGGTAATGATAGAATTACCTAAAGGCATTCTCGCTTCAAGAGAACTACTGCCTTAAAGCATTCTTTGCCCTGAAGCAGCTGCTTCCTTATAAACTACTAACCTGTAAAGTGTGAAATGTTGTGTTACTCTGTTTGATATTTCGGTGTCAATCTTGACAGCCTGGAATGAGTGGATGAAAAATAAACAAAAGGCTTAACCCTTTCCAGGCAAGTAGGATGGTCTGTAGCAGTGTCTTTAGGGCCAAGCATGTCCCTAGGCAGTATGTCTCTGGGGATCACTTGTCATGTGACCTAAAGAATCTCATCATTGTCACTGACGATCTTTCTTCCACACTTCTTCCTGTATTTGTTGAAAAACTGTTGATTTTCACATGAATGCCTTAAGGCATTCTCTCCCTTCACGTATTAAATGCCTTCAAGCATTCTCGCCTGATGGATTTAAAGGGAATACGATATTCTATTCAACAGCTTATATGAGCGTGTATATCGGTCCCACACAGCTTATATTTCTCCCATTTATAAAAGAAATATCAGATTGAATACAAACCTGGCCGAGGCATAAAAACCTGTTCTTATTTACTAAACCTCTATCAAAATAAATCATCTTTAAATGAATTAAAATACATGTGGGATTAATGTTTGAAGGTGAGTTCTCTTTTATACAGAAAGTGGCTGTTAACATTTTCTCGTTTGGTTCAGTTTGTAATACTAGAAAGTTTTCACAAAGCTATTACCGATCCCCTTACACTTACAACATTAACGGCGTGTATTTCCACCTCTTAGAGTCTGTAAATGGAGTAGCACAGGCACCACCCACCCTTTTGAAACATATCTAAATTCTTGCGCAGGGAAAGAGGTCCTGATCGGCCATAAATTACGTTAAATTGCTGTGTTTCCATTAAGCGTTGACGTAAATGTGTGTATGTGTGTGTTAGTGGTGTGGTAGAGAGGGTGAGGTTTTCAGTGTTCTGTTTTTGTGCGGTCGGTGATCATGGAGCATTTCGCCTGTTTCAGATCCGGACTGGAGACTCTACCTCACAACGCCAAAATGCATTATAACTACGCGAACTTCCTGAAGGATGCGGGGCACCGGGAGACGGCAATACATCACTATGAGGAGGCCATAAGGCGAGTATGGATGCGGTGTGGGGCTGGGACCGCTACGCCTGAGAATGACCATAAATCACTACGTCTACATTCACAATTTGCCTGTGAGGCATTGGTCTGTCAGTGGCCACAATGAATGGTTCTAGTGCTGGCAACCATACAGTAGCATTTGAGTGCAACTGGTCAACGGTTGGAGAACTAAAAACCATATGTATATGTAGAGAGAGATGTGTGTGTGGAGAGAGAGAAGAGAGAGAGAGAGAGAGAGAGAGAGAGAGAGAGGGAGGGAGGAAGGTAGAGTTGCTTAAATCATATTCAAATATATATATATATATATATATATATATATATATATATATATAGCTTTGATATACATAAGCCTTTATATACATAAGTATTACAAGAAACATACAACATATTGTTATTATGTAGTAATATGACCATGTACTGGAGCGTCCACCTTCACTAATTGTTACTGTGTATGCATACACTGACAGCCTGTGAGTGCTGCTTTGTGCTCACGTTACTAGATTAGGGCCACTCTCGGTGGCTTCCTATTAATATTCATTAGCTCTAAGAGCGAAACTGTAGGGGATGCCAAACCTTCACCATCATCGTGGTAACATAAGCAATGAAATCAATCAATGTGATCGAGAGACACAATGGGGTGAAAATCAATTATTGACGAGTCCTAGTAGTATATGGAGTTAGATATGAAAAGCAGGCGTTTGGGTTTCTGAAAGCTTTACAACCTAGTATTGGTTTCTTTGATGTCGAATCTCTGCATTAGACCGTTGACGTCTTCAGACATATTTACCCGTGCAAATCAATCCCTGTATGAACTTATCCGAGCTATCTTAATGGAACTTCAATTCATTATTGATCCCATTCTAGGCGATCTTTCTAAGAACACACTTTGTATCTTAAAAGCCTTTGTTCTAGAGGCCCAATATGACTATCCGCAATACCAAGGGAAATATTGTCCTAAGGATGATGGAAAAGAAAATGGCGTCGTAGAAACTGGTCAGCAGATATTCTGAATACCTTATAAGGTGGATAATGCTCCATGAACCTCTCCCTCACTGTTAATTCCGTAATTTCTGTTAGAAATCACATAGAATATTCAGCTCTATCTGATATATTGCCTGCGAATAGGGATATAGGTTTTAGCTCTGCTTGTCATGCTCGTACTGTGAATCTTGTTTGTAACTGCATGGTCTGAAATTCTAATTAATAATCTTATGAATGACCTATAGTAAAATCTTAAGGTAATCATAGATAAATGTAGCTCACCCCCAAACCACTAATCAGGTGGCGTTTACCTCAGAGAGTGCAACATTCATCCCGCTGACCGCCTTTCCCTGGGAAAGGAGCCAGCGAGGGTAAGGTCCCATGCATGCTGTTACACTATAAAGTAGAATTAAAACCCCGCCCCGCATCGCCGATGTAAATGTAAGCCCGGGCCTTTTAACAAGTGAGGGTGACTGATTTGACAGGTTATGGCCGGACTACGCCAGCGCACACAACAACCTGGGTACGCTGGCCAATGACTCTGTGACGTCGGAGCAGCACTATCGTAAAGCCATCGCCATCAACCCGGCCCACGCCGGAGCATACTTCAACCTGGGCAACCTCTTGAGGTCAGTGCTACCGCCGCCACCAGCCCCCTCCTCACCGTGCCCCGGTGCTGTGAGGGACGGGGCGCGGCCTCATCTTTTATGTATGGAATTTGAATGGCCACTCTGGCAATTTCTTTTGCTCCCCCCAACTCCTCTTCGAAAGATTTATTTTTCTCGTCGCGTCCGTGTTGGTCCCCCTGGAGGTAGAATGCATGTCGCTGTTAGTGCTGGTACGCACGAGGTCCATGCTGCCCCTGGTGTACCTTAGTGTGTCCTTAGTAGGTCTCACGTGTCCTCAGCTTGTTGTTAACGTACCTTAGGTGTGTCGTTTAGCGTGCATTTATCGTCTTAAGCGTGTGTCCTAGTGGTCGGCTACGTTCTATGGTGAGTGGGATTCGTGACTTAATAACTCATGTCAGTCGGCGGTGCCTTTTTCCCCACTTTATTTTTCTATTTCCCTCTCCGCCCATTTGGCGGTGGCCTGATGGAGCTGGCTGGGTGAAGAGAGGCCCCTCGTCGGCTGGGTTTACCCACCTATGAATAGAGTATGAGCGAATGATCGCAGGGCGATGAAACCGGCCACTTAAGTTGTTTGGGCTGTGCTCAGATGGCCAGTCTGCCAACTGGACCAGGCACCAGCTGGTAAAGAAGGAGATGGGATGGACAGATGGATGACCCAACGGAAGAGGAGTGTAATGCATGTACAGACAGATACAGTATATAGACAGGCACACACAGATAACAGACATATGTGCTTCGTTTGAGAGCATAGTTGTCCATCTTTTCTTCAAATATTTACTTAACATGCCTTCGGTTTACTAGCGAATTATTCTTAATGGGGACAAAGAATGGGCAAACAATAGGAAGATGACATAAGAAGATGGGAATTATTTTATATCGTGATAGTGCAGTTTAAACACCATTAGGCAGCAACTACTTATTTAGCCTATGCATAACAAAGGGTTTTCATGGACGGACAGTAAAAGGTGCCAAGGAAAAGACGATGATTGGACAGACGACTTCTAAACGGTGAGTTTTAAACACATGAATATTCATATAAAGAATGTGGTGGAAGGATGACCAGAGATAATGACGTTCAGAACTAGTGATAGAGAGAAATGGAGATCTATGCAAGCAATGGACAAAGAAAACCGATATAGGGATAAAAAAAAATAGTCGGGAATAAGCCATGGAAGAGGGGAAAAGGCGCAAATTTAAGGAGTCAGAGAGTGACAATATGAATGGTGAGGGCTGATGGAGTACGACTTCGCCATGGACGCCTAGCACCCCTTCCTTCCAGGTGAAGCCCTGTGGTGCGCCGGCGGGGCTAAGCTGCGGGTTAAGGAGTGGCACTGGTTTTTAGGTACAGGCCCCCCCTTAACTCCACCAAGCCACCAGGTCTTATTCTCTGCGACATAGGGTGGAGCCAGACAGTCTAACAGAGCGTGGTCTTGGATCCCCTGCAAGTCTCCGGCGATGTGAGTAAAGTATCCCGTCTGCGAGACCCACATAATGGGTCCGGCCTAGCCGTCTGGCCCGCCTCCTGGGACCGGCCCCGGTACCTAACTCCGTCTCAGCCCTGCAGGAGATTAATAAACCAGTTGTGTTCAGGAAACAGCTCCATCCACCAACTACAGACCGTAGACATGGGCTAAATAACAGTAAACGCCGGCGCTCCAGAGAAAGTATCTTTATCATGGTCCGGAATGCAGAACGACAGAGATCGTGACTTCCACTGGTCCAGGAACGACAGACGACTTTATTGATACTTGAGTAAACCTGGACGATACGTGTATCAATGTATCATTATAACGTGATGCACCAACGGAACGTGCCATTTTCAACGTTTCATAATACTATCGGAATACCCTTTGGAAATCAATATAAACTTGTTTTATTTTGGCTGGCAAGGACGGTGCACTGTATCTATCAAATGATCCTGTCCAAATGCTGAAATCCGTTTTTCCAAAGACACTGTTTGCTTGTTTCTTACCAACTTCTGAGCAGTCTTCTCCATACCTTTATATCCATCTAGAATTTATGTTTCATACTTATAGGACATATTCCTTATATCTCCAGGAGAGCAAACACTTCTTAGACTGGCTTATACGTCGTTTATTGAGGATGTGTTGGCCTTTCGTTTCTAGTTTGGGATTATCGGTTGATAGCAGTAACTCACGGTATATGGTAGAGTTTTGTAAAGCCTATCGTCACCTATCAGCTGATCAATAAATGCAACACCATTTATCATTAACGATGCTACGGCTAAGTAGAACAACAGAGATCCACAGTCAAGAGGGCTCCTTTCGCAGGCCCACAACGGCAAGGTTGCCATTTCATTTTCTCATCTCACACCCACACCCACACAGCGCTAACTGAAATCAAAGCATTCGCTCCCGTTCCCGGTACGAGCATCGACAGGAATCTGAGCTTGTAGAGAGAATTACCGCCGGCGCTCCCTGGTGCCTGCACAAGACAGACATGCGCACTAAGTAAGACACTTTCTGAATCGTCGCCGCTGAGAGAAAGTTAATTTGATGGGAAGGCTCACTCCAGCAGGCAGCCTGGGGTGGGTGAAGGAGGGGTGAGGCGGTGGGGGTTAGCCCACGCTCTGTACGACGTATGAGTTGTGTTCTGCCTAGACGCATCTTGCCCTCACTGCTCATAGATTTGGTTTCTCGCTCCCAAGGCTCAGGCGCACGCTACTCCGTCTTGGCCTTAAAGTGTCGCAGAATCTGAACGCCGTGCATACATTGGATAATGTGGGACTTCGCGGGCGCCATCGGCCGGCGCCGGTGTCAGTGTGAGTGATGTAAACTGTATCCAACTTCGCTCAGGGCTCGCCTAACCCGCCAGCTATAGCTACATGCATCCTCCCCACCCCACCTGCTCCCACACACTACACACCCTTCTCTAACCTACATCCTCTTTATTGCCTTTTTCCTCCCACTTTTTAGCCTCGCGTTGTTGGAATACTTTATCCCCAGCTACCTTATCGCATACTTTATTGTCATCGCACAGTTCATCCCGGCTTACAGTAAAGTCCTCGTTATTCTCACCCATCATCTGTCTTATGCGCTAACCCACGCGCTTCAGCCAATGTCAATACACAAGATACATACATATAGACAGATCCATAGGTTACCTCTCTACGGTAAGGGATGGAGACTCTTTAAGATTCCTAACATTCCCTTCCCATATTCTGTAGTATTTAAACTATGGGAGGATTTAGGGCCACAATATTATGCATAGTGTCAGTATAGACTATCTGTACCGCATACTATCCAAAACGATAGAGAGTTTATATCACGCGAAGTGTTCATGAGGAAGACAAGCCTAGATGGAAAAGTATGACTATGTGAATTCAAATAAACGAACTTAAACGCAACATATGTTCGCCCGGGGCTTCAGCGACATGGGGGAGTAGGTTAACTAGTGCTTCATAAAATAATTGAAAACATTTATTTGGTGATTATTATCGATGAATTACACACCCTAAAACCATCATAAATAGTAGATAGCAGGAGAACTTGCTACTGTGCCTTGTATAGTGCTCAGGTTTCGTTTGGGGCCTTAAATTTCTTTATTTTATATAAGTTATGATGAAAAGTGGATTCAACATAGCGAAAGTCACTGGTTTTCAATAAAAGTAGCAGTAAAGGTTGCTACAAGGGATTTATGCGATAGCAAACGTTGTAGCGATAAAATGTATACCTCTGATAATTGGCACACCATTCCTCAGGCTTTCAAGGAAACTTTGGTGTTCTGATGAATCCCCGAATCATGGAAATGATTGTCAGTCTGAAGGTTTGTGCGCTGTGGGTTTAGTGGTCCTCAGGGTGAAGGGTAGTGCGTAGGGATAAGATGCTGGGTGGTAGACCTCAGGTGGGTGGGTATCATAAGGGTCATCGTTGTCAAGTACACTAATCCCCTTGTAGACTCCCGATGGAGATTTGTCTGTCACCAGGGTATAGCCACCATGGGAACCATCGTATTCTCGATAGACTGGTGTAGAGGCTAAATCGGAGTTTATCTTTGACGAAACCTACAGACTTTAGGTGTACAATTGCATAATCTTCAATTTTGTCTCATTCCGTTATACATCATAGTTTATTTCTATATCTATAAACATAGCTGCCTTTCACTCATTATTGATTGATGTGGCGGATGTGGTAAAAATGTAAGTCAAAACATGTATGTATTTTCTGGTAGCTGCACATTAGTTCCCCAGTATTCTCTTCAAATGTACAGGTACCATACTAGTTAAAGATAGTAGTTTTCATGGGTTGATTTATGTTTTTCAGCAATGAATAGATATGTCTTTCTGTGGATGAATCTAAAGTACATCGTCCATACATATTACATAAACATATTGATATAAGAAAGCTATTGGCATTGATCGAATGATTCTACAACAACTTTACTATAAAGTATTTTGGATATACGAGAAACAGCCAACGCCCGTGCCACAGGTTCTTTGCAAAAATGTATTAATACCTAGTGGTAGTCCTATGCCCAAATGGAAGGGACTTAGCCTATATGGCCCGAAGGATTCTGAGCCCCTATCCTATCTCATATCTTAGTCCAGGGATCTTTTATCTAAAGAGATACTGAAGAAAGTGATGGGGTATATGAAATGTTTCGCTACCACAGGGTGCCCCTTAAAGGGATATGTCAGAGGACTCTTCTGAACTATCAGGATTAGTTCACTCGTATAACATCCCTTAGATCTACGATTTTCTTAGGGCGTCTGCTACAGTATGGTGTACCTATCATCATAAACGATTTCGTACACATGAATATACCCGCTAAACATTTCAGTGTGGAATATGCTTATGTTAATAGTATGGAATATATTAATATTTATGTCAGCAAAGGTAAATAAATTACATATAAAGAAAAAAATGAAAAAAATTCCACGGTCTCTCTTCAATGTATACCTAATATGGGCTAGAATTTTGTAATAATCCTTTCTCTTGTCTAAATTCCTAAAGCTCCTAATGCCATAAAATTAGTTTAGACCCCAGACCGATTCAGCCTGACCTCATAACCGTAGAAGGTCTTACATTGATTATCATCTGTCAGCTTCTCAAGCCATGTATGCACACTGTAAGAAACGTGTATAAGAAAGAAATAGCTTTCCGGGAGCAGAGATACACGTCCACAAAAAGACCTCTTTCCCCATTGAACTCAGCGAGAGAACCTGTCGGCTGTGTGCCCTGTGTGAGCAGCTCACAGCCCTGTGTGAGCAGCTCATATGGATCATGGTAAAACACTAGTCTCCGCCATGAGAAGGCTCCTTTCTGCCAGCGGGAGTGCCGTACATACCTCTGGGCGTTCCCATCGCCCCCCACAGTGCTGTATAGCTTTTACACGGACCTCCAGAACATCTATAAAGAGGAACCGCGGGGATGCCCCCGCCCTCAACATCAAAGGAACTGTTATCGTAAGACAAATTGCTCTTTCTTTCTGCCCTGGACCCACCGCAGTCATTTCAAAGCCGGGCAGTATCTTTGATTCCATATATTTATGCAGTGCCCTTGGCCAACTATGGCAAGCTTTTTTTCGCCCAGGCAGTCAATAATTTAAGGTGGAGTATTTTATTAGCAAGCAGCTCTCGTTACAGCCCCCCTCTGCTAATATATCCTCAAGTCAATTGTGGCCATGGAGCACGTTAAGCTTATTTCACCCATCTCAGTAGTCGAATAGTTCAGTGATCTGTGTTGATATGGGGAGATTCTCACATGCCTATGACTATTTGATCTATATCTAAAACGTTATCACGTTTTTCTTCCGAGCATGGGTTGGATCTATTCCGGTCTTATTTGTACCAGTTGTGTGGATCCACCATATTCGATATGTGCAATTGTTTCTATGTACACGCAAATGAAAGTAAGTGTTTTAGGTCTTTTGGTAGGAAATGTTTCTTATAAAAAAATCTACCTGTGGGTCTAAGAACAAATGTGCCATCAATGGACAATATATACCTAGTTAGAAAAGGGAGAATTGCATTGTCTGTCCTGAGTACGATAGAAGGGATGGTAAAAAAGTATAAAAGTACTTCATCACCTACCTTTCTTACTTGCACAAGGGCTTTTCATACCTGTCATGGGTACGTTATGATCACGACTGTAAATTACTTTTAGCGCCGCCACGTACTGCCATGCCCTCACTGTCTCATTCCTATCTGCAAGGAATGAATTATCTAAACACAGAAAACAAATGTCTTATTAAAACAGAAGTATAGGGAAATAATGGGTTGCTACCTCGGTGGATAGTGTATTTGCTGATGATCCACTGGTTAATGATCTATTGGCAGATGATAAACTATATCATGCACTTTGAACACTCAATGCTGAATGATTTCCGATCAAGGAGGAACTGAATGCCTCCAGAAGATTTATCGGACATTTTTTTTAAGATGTTGTTGTTGTTGTTGTTTGGATAGTTTAACGTCCGGTATGTTTAGGATATTCTAACGAAAAACCAGCGCTACCATTGAGAAAGGAGATGTTTGACATGAACAAATATCTCTACCTACAGGTCGTTCAAATGTCACTCACTTGTCATTATATAGTTCCTATGGTCGTAGTGGAGAGTAAGAGATCAATACATAGGGTAATCGGTACGGTTGTATTTGTTGATATTGCATTAACCCTTATTGGTATTGTCCAGGGATCTATCACCATTTGAACAGCGCACATGGTAAATGTGTTTAATGTCTTAACATTGAACTGGTAATACAATGAAAAGATGACGGACTATGGAAAATGTTAGCATCACCATAGGACTATATAATCAACAAAAACATTGTGATAGCTTATGGAGCTATCACCTATTGTTCCATAGGTGGTATCTAGGAGTAAATGGGACTTCACTTTAATATGCAATCTATTTCAGCACTGTGTAACAAATGATCTATGGGTGTGCCAATAGGCTGTAGTGGCACTCATACAAGCGAACGCCAATACCTTTACAGTATAATGAAACAAAGGAAAATAGTCAAGGGTAGATTTTAATCTAAAAAGTATTCAAAGCAGCGCACCTACTGAGGTACTACAGGACAAGGCTCTCCGACATGAACGATGAACCAAACATTGGAATTTCTGTCCCCAAACACAGAAAATATTACAGACAAAATCGCAAATAGCAATAGAGAGTATCATCCTCGCTTGGCTTCCTTTAAAACACACTCGTACAAAGAAGACAAATGGGAGACCCTTTTATCTCGTGCTGGAATACAATAAGTGGCTTGGCCTAGATTGGGACGGGGTTATACTGGTTAGTTTGTGTATTATCTATGTCGGCAATACGTGAGGGTCACCTGTGAGTACCCGTGAGAATTGTGCTCAGCCCAGGGTGTGAGCTTCAGTCTGTTTCACTCAGATATATAATCTCTGATTGGAGAACCCATTTGTACAAACAGCTCATGGATTGGTTATCTACTAATCCCCATAAGCCGATAACAATCCAACACCATCCAATTATTTGCTTTAAGCATGCGAATAAAAGGGCGTCTTAATTGTTGAGAGGTACTTACAGTAGAGAAGTCAAGCTAATATTGCTGTCTAA